>OX411327.1:0-2500000 GCA_948150665.1 Conistra vaccinii
CCTAACCTAACCTAACCTAACCTAACCTAACCTAACCTAACCTAACCTAACCTAACCTAACCTAACCTAACCTAACCTAACCTAACCTAACCTAACCTAACCTAACCTAACCTAACCTAACCTAACCTAACCTAACCTAACCTAACCTAACCTAACCTAACCTAACCTAACCTAACCTAACCTAACCTAACCTAACCTAACCTAACCTAACCTAACCTAACCTAACCTAACCTAACCTAACCTAACCTAACCTAACCTAACCTAACCTAACCTAACCTAACCTAACCTAACCTAACCTAACCTAACCTAACCTAACCTAACCTAACCTAACCTAACCTAACCTAACCTAACCTAACCTAACCTAACCTAACCTAACCTAACCTAACCTAACCTAACCTAACCTAACCTAACCTAACCTAACCTAACCTAACCTAACCTAACCTAACCTAACCTAACCTAACCTAACCTAACCTAACCTAACCTAACCTAACCTAACCTAACCTAACCTAACCTAACCTAACCTAACCTAACCTAACCTAACCTAACCTAACCTAACCTAACCTAACCTAACCTAACCTAACCTAACCTAACCTAACCTAACCTAACCTAACCTAACCTAACCTAACCTAACCTAACCTAACCTAACCTAACCTAACCTAACCTAACCTAACCTAACCTAACCTAACCTAACCTAACCTAACCTAACCTAACCTAACCTAACCTAACCTAACCTAACCTAACCTAACCTAACCTAACCTAACCTAACCTAACCTAACCTAACCTAACCTAACCTAACCTAACCTAACCTAACCTAACCTAACCTAACCTAACCTAACCTAACCTAACCTAACCTAACCTAACCTAACCTAACCTAACCTAACCTAACCTAACCTAACCTAACCTAACCTAACCTAACCTAACCTAACCTAACCTAACCTAACCTAACCTAACCTAACCTAACCTAACCTAACCTAACCTAACCTAACCTAACCTAACCTAACCTAACCTAACCTAACCTAACCTAACCTAACCTAACCTAACCTAACCTAACCTAACCTAACCTAACCTAACCTAACCTAACCTAACCTAACCTAACCTAACCTAACCTAACCTAACCTAACCTAACCTAACCTAACCTAACCTAACCTAACCTAACCTAACCTAACCTAACCTAACCTAACCTAACCTAACCTAACCTAACCTAACCTAACCTAACCTAACCTAACCTAACCTAACCTAACCTAACCTAACCTAACCTAACCTAACCTAACCTAACCTAACCTAACCTAACCTAACCTAACCTAACCTAACCTAACCTAACCTAACCTAACCTAACCTAACCTAACCTAACCTAACCTAACCTAACCTAACCTAACCTAACCTAACCTAACCTAACCTAACCTAACCTAACCTAACCTAACCTAACCTAACCTAACCTAACCTAACCTAACCTAACCTAACCTAACCTAACCTAACCTAACCTAACCTAACCTAACCTAACCTAACCTAACCTAACCTAACCTAACCTAACCTAACCTAACCTAACCTAACCTAACCTAACCTAACCTAACCTAACCTAACCTAACCTAACCTAACCTAACCTAACCTAACCTAACCTAACCTAACCTAACCTAACCTAACCTAACCTAACCTAACCTAACCTAACCTAACCTAACCTAACCTAACCTAACCTAACCTAACCTAACCTAACCTAACCTAACCTAACCTAACCTAACCTAACCTAACCTAACCTAACCTAACCTAACCTAACCTAACCTAACCTAACCTAACCTAACCTAACCTAACCTAACCTAACCTAACCTAACCTAACCTAACCTAACCTAACCTAACCTAACCTAACCTAACCTAACCTAACCTAACCTAACCTAACCTAACCTAACCTAACCTAACCTAACCTAACCTAACCTAACCTAACCTAACCTAACCTAACCTAACCTAACCTAACCTAACCTAACCTAACCTAACCTAACCTAACCTAACCTAACCTAACCTAACCTAACCTAACCTAACCTAACCTAACCTAACCTAACCTAACCTAACCTAACCTAACCTAACCTAACCTAACCTAACCTAACCTAACCTAACCTAACCTAACCTAACCTAACCTAACCTAACCTAACCTAACCTAACCTAACCTAACCTAACCTAACCTAACCTAACCTAACCTAACCTAACCTAACCTAACCTAACCTAACCTAACCTAACCTAACCTAACCTAACCTAACCTAACCTAACCTAACCTAACCTAACCTAACCTAACCTAACCTAACCTAACCTAACCTAACCTAACCTAACCTAACCTAACCTAACCTAACCTAACCTAACCTAACCTAACCTAACCTAACCTAACCTAACCTAACCTAACCTAACCTAACCTAACCTAACCTAACCTAACCTAACCTAACCTAACCTAACCTAACCTAACCTAACCTAACCTAACCTAACCTAACCTAACCTAACCTAACCTAACCTAACCTAACCTAACCTAACCTAACCTAACCTAACCTAACCTAACCTAACCTAACCTAACCTAACCTAACCTAACCTAACCTAACCTAACCTAACCTAACCTAACCTAACCTAACCTAACCTAACCTAACCTAACCTAACCTAACCTAACCTAACCTAACCTAACCTAACCTAACCTAACCTAACCTAACCTAACCTAACCTAACCTAACCTAACCTAACCTAACCTAACCTAACCTAACCTAACCTAACCTAACCTAACCTAACCTAACCTAACCTAACCTAACCTAACCTAACCTAACCTAACCTAACCTAACCTAACCTAACCTAACCTAACCTAACCTAACCTAACCTAACCTAACCTAACCTAACCTAACCTAACCTAACCTAACCTAACCTAACCTAACCTAACCTAACCTAACCTAACCTAACCTAACCTAACCTAACCTAACCTAACCTAACCTAACCTAACCTAACCTAACCTAACCTAACCTAACCTAACCTAACCTAACCTAACCTAACCTAACCTAACCTAACCTAACCTAACCTAACCTAACCTAACCTAACCTAACCTAACCTAACCTAACCTAACCTAACCTAACCTAACCTAACCTAACCTAACCTAACCTAACCTAACCTAACCTAACCTAACCTAACCTAACCTAACCTAACCTAACCTAACCTAACCTAACCTAACCTAACCTAACCTAACCTAACCTAACCTAACCTAACCTAACCTAACCTAACCTAACCTAACCTAACCTAACCTAACCTAACCTAACCTAACCTAACCTAACCTAACCTAACCTAACCTAACCTAACCTAACCTAACCTAACCTAACCTAACCTAACCTAACCTAACCTAACCTAACCTAACCTAACCTAACCTAACCTAACCTAACCTAACCTAACCTAACCTAACCTAACCTAACCTAACCTAACCTAACCTAACCTAACCTAACCTAACCTAACCTAACCTAACCTAACCTAACCTAACCTAACCTAACCTAACCTAACCTAACCTAACCTAACCTAACCTAACCTAACCTAACCTAACCTAACCTAACCTAACCTAACCTAACCTAACCTAACCTAACCTAACCTAACCTAACCTAACCTAACCTAACCTAACCTAACCTAACCTAACCTAACCTAACCTAACCTAACCTAACCTAACCTAACCTAACCTAACCTAACCTAACCTAACCTAACCTAACCTAACCTAACCTAACCTAACCTAACCTAACCTAACCTAACCTAACCTAACCTAACCTAACCTAACCTAACCTAACCTAACCTAACCTAACCTAACCTAACCTAACCTAACCTAACCTAACCTAACCTAACCTAACCTAACCTAACCTAACCTAACCTAACCTAACCTAACCTAACCTAACCTAACCTAACCTAACCTAACCTAACCTAACCTAACCTAACCTAACCTAACCTAACCTAACCTAACCTAACCTAACCTAACCTAACCTAACCTAACCTAACCTAACCTAACCTAACCTAACCTAACCTAACCTAACCTAACCTAACCTAACCTAACCTAACCTAACCTAACCTAACCTAACCTAACCTAACCTAACCTAACCTAACCTAACCTAACCTAACCTAACCTAACCTAACCTAACCTAACCTAACCTAACCTAACCTAACCTAACCTAACCTAACCTAACCTAACCTAACCTAACCTAACCTAACCTAACCTAACCTAACCTAACCTAACCTAACCTAACCTAACCTAACCTAACCTAACCTAACCTAACCTAACCTAACCTAACCTAACCTAACCTAACCTAACCTAACCTAACCTAACCTAACCTAACCTAACCTAACCTAACCTAACCTAACCTAACCTAACCTAACCTAACCTAACCTAACCTAACCTAACCTAACCTAACCTAACCTAACCTAACCTAACCTAACCTAACCTAACCTAACCTAACCTAACCTAACCTAACCTAACCTAACCTAACCTAACCTAACCTAACCTAACCTAACCTAACCTAACCTAACCTAACCTAACCTAACCTAACCTAACCTAACCTAACCTAACCTAACCTAACCTAACCTAACCTAACCTAACCTAACCTAACCTAACCTAACCTAACCTAACCTAACCTAACCTAACCTAACCTAACCTAACCTAACCTAACCTAACCTAACCTAACCTAACCTAACCTAACCTAACCTAACCTAACCTAACCTAACCTAACCTAACCTAACCTAACCTAACCTAACCTAACCTAACCTAACCTAACCTAACCTAACCTAACCTAACCTAACCTAACCTAACCTAACCTAACCTAACCTAACCTAACCTAACCTAACCTAACCTAACCTAACCTAACCTAACCTAACCTAACCTAACCTAACCTAACCTAACCTAACCTAACCTAACCTAACCTAACCTAACCTAACCTAACCTAACCTAACCTAACCTAACCTAACCTAACCTAACCTAACCTAACCTAACCTAACCTAACCTAACCTAACCTAACCTAACCTAACCTAACCTAACCTAACCTAACCTAACCTAACCTAACCTAACCTAACCTAACCTAACCTAACCTAACCTAACCTAACCTAACCTAACCTAACCTAACCTAACCTAACCTAACCTAACCTAACCTAACCTAACCTAACCTAACCTAACCTAACCTAACCTAACCTAACCTAACCTAACCTAACCTAACCTAACCTAACCTAACCTAACCTAACCTAACCTAACCTAACCTAACCTAACCTAACCTAACCTAACCTAACCTAACCTAACCTAACCTAACCTAACCTAACCTAACCTAACCTAACCTAACCTAACCTAACCTAACCTAACCTAACCTAACCTAACCTAACCTAACCTAACCTAACCTAACCTAACCTAACCTAACCTAACCTAACCTAACCTAACCTAACCTAACCTAACCTAACCTAACCTAACCTAACCTAACCTAACCTAACCTAACCTAACCTAACCTAACCTAACCTAACCTAACCTAACCTAACCTAACCTAACCTAACCTAACCTAACCTAACCTAACCTAACCTAACCTAACCTAACCTAACCTAACCTAACCTAACCTAACCTAACCTAACCTAACCTAACCTAACCTAACCTAACCTAACCTAACCTAACCTAACCTAACCTAACCTAACCTAACCTAACCTAACCTAACCTAACCTAACCTAACCTAACCTAACCTAACCTAACCTAACCTAACCTAACCTAACCTAACCTAACCTAACCTAACCTAACCTAACCTAACCTAACCTAACCTAACCTAACCTAACCTAACCTAACCTAACCTAACCTAACCTAACCTAACCTAACCTAACCTAACCTAACCTAACCTAACCTAACCTAACCTAACCTAACCTAACCTAACCTAACCTAACCTAACCTAACCTAACCTAACCTAACCTAACCTAACCTAACCTAACCTAACCTAACCTAACCTAACCTAACCTAACCTAACCTAACCTAACCTAACCTAACCTAACCTAACCTAACCTAACCTAACCTAACCTAACCTAACCTAACCTAACCTAACCTAACCTAACCTAACCTAACCTAACCTAACCTAACCTAACCTAACCTAACCTAACCTAACCTAACCTAACCTAACCTAACCTAACCTAACCTAACCTAACCTAACCTAACCTAACCTAACCTAACCTAACCTAACCTAACCTAACCTAACCTAACCTAACCTAACCTAACCTAACCTAACCTAACCTAACCTAACCTAACCTAACCTAACCTAACCTAACCTAACCTAACCTAACCTAACCTAACCTAACCTAACCTAACCTAACCTAACCTAACCTAACCTAACCTAACCTAACCTAACCTAACCTAACCTAACCTAACCTAACCTAACCTAACCTAACCTAACCTAACCTAACCTAACCTAACCTAACCTAACCTAACCTAACCTAACCTAACCTAACCTAACCTAACCTAACCTAACCTAACCTAACCTAACCTAACCTAACCTAACCTAACCTAACCTAACCTAACCTAACCTAACCTAACCTAACCTAACCTAACCTAACCTAACCTAACCTAACCTAACCTAACCTAACCTAACCTAACCTAACCTAACCTAACCTAACCTAACCTAACCTAACCTAACCTAACCTAACCTAACCTAACCTAACCTAACCTAACCTAACCTAACCTAACCTAACCTAACCTAACCTAACCTAACCTAACCTAACCTAACCTAACCTAACCTAACCTAACCTAACCTAACCTAACCTAACCTAACCTAACCTAACCTAACCTAACCTAACCTAACCTAACCTAACCTAACCTAACCTAACCTAACCTAACCTAACCTAACCTAACCTAACCTAACCTAACCTAACCTAACCTAACCTAACCTAACCTAACCTAACCTAACCTAACCTAACCTAACCTAACCTAACCTAACCTAACCTAACCTAACCTAACCTAACCTAACCTAACCTAACCTAACCTAACCTAACCTAACCTAACCTAACCTAACCTAACCTAACCTAACCTAACCTAACCTAACCTAACCTAACCTAACCTAACCTAACCTAACCTAACCTAACCTAACCTAACCTAACCTAACCTAACCTAACCTAACCTAACCTAACCTAACCTAACCTAACCTAACCTAACCTAACCTAACCTAACCAGCTCCGACCATAATACCATCACCTTCAGGTTAGGTCTAGAGAATTCTAAGGGTGTACAAATAAGTAGAACAACGCGTAAATTCAACAGTAAAAAAGCCAACTGGGTCCAATTTCATGAGAAATTGGCCCAGTTGCTTGCAGAAAATAACATAAAAAATACAGAAATAGAAAAAATTACACTTGAAACAGATTTGGAAGAAATAGTACAGAAATATCAAAAATTAATAGTAGAAGCTTCAATAAATAGTATACCCTTAGTAAACCCGAAAAATAAAATAAACTTACCTTGGTGGTCAGAAGAGCTCGCCACGCTGAAAAAGGCAGTCGCCACCAGAAAGCGCAGGATCCGCTGCGCAGCGCCTGTCCGAAGAGAAGCTGTCGTTGCTGAGTACCTGCAAATAAAGAATGAATATGAGGAAAAGGCCAAAAATGCCCTCACCGAAAGCTGGAAAGCCTTCTGCGAGAGACAAGATGGAGAGGGAATCTGGGACGGAATTTACCGGGTCATAGGCAGGACCATGAAAAGGCATGAGGACTTGCCCCTGATCGTGAACGGAAAGGTACTGGACAATCTCCACTCTGCCGAATGTCTGGCAGAAACATTCTACCCCGAGGACAGAAGGGAAGAAGACAAAGAAGAGCACACGCGTACTAGGACGCTAGCTGAAAAAGTGAACGTAATGAGTCATATTGAGAAACATGACCCACCGTTCACCATCGAAGAGCTGAACTCCACAATACGCAGCTTCAACCCCAAGAAAGCCCCGGGAGCAGACGGTCTCACGGCCGACATCTGCCAGCATTCGATCAACCATGATCCGGGAACTTTCCTAGCTCTGGCAAACAAATGCCTAGAACTGGGCTACTTTCCGGGGACCTGGAAGGAAGCAACAGTTGTTATCCTAAGGAAACCCGGGAAAGAGAGCTACACAGTTCCAAAATCGTATAGGCCGATTGGTTTGTTGCCGGTGCTGGGAAAGGTCTTGGAGAAAATGGTAATAAACAGAGTGAAATGGCACATTATACCACAACTCAGTACTCGTCAGTACGGGTTCATGCCCCAAAAGAGCACGGAAGACTCTCTCTATGACCTAGTTGGATATGTCCGTAAAAAACTAGCAGAGCGCAGACTGACCGTAATGGTGTCACTAGACATAGAGGGAGCTTTTGACAGCGCATGGTGGCCAGCTATCAGAACCAGACTGGCTGAAGAAAAATGTCCGGTAAATGTGAGGAGAATAATGGACAGCTACCTCAATAACCGAAGGGTCAGGGTCAGGTATGCAGGCGAGGAGGTCATAAGGGAGACTACAAAAGGCTGTGTCCAAGGATCGATTGGAGGCCCGATCCTGTGGAATATCCTCCTGGACCCCTTACTGAAGGGACTGGAACAACGGGGAGACTACTGCCAAGCCTTCGCTGACGACGTGGTGCTGGTATTTGATGGCGACTCAGCGGCCGAGGTCCAGCGGAAAGCGAATGGCGCCCTCGCCTATGTTTACCAGTGGGGTGTCATGAACAAGTTGAAGTTCGCACCGCAAAAAACAAATGCGATGATTATAACGCGAAAACTCAAATATGACACCCCGCTTTTAAGCATGGGTGGGGTCGCCATTGGCATGACGCAAGAGATCAAAGTCCTGGGACTAACAATCGACAACAGCTTGACATTTAATCAACACACTGCAAATGTATGCCAAAAGGCACTAAGTTTCTACAAGCAGTTGTCGAGGGCTGCAAAGATCAGCTGGGGACTCAACCCCGACGTCATCCGCACCATGTATACGGCAGTAGTCGAA
This sequence comes from Conistra vaccinii, assembly GCA_948150665.1. Lineage (NCBI taxonomy): Eukaryota > Metazoa > Arthropoda > Insecta > Lepidoptera > Noctuidae > Conistra > Conistra vaccinii. Next base: position 8,963 of record OX411327.1, read on the forward strand.
CCAGTAATACTATACGCGGCAAGTGCGTGGGCACCCGCAGCCACCAAGTTGTGTGTAAAAAAGAAGCTGAATGTGGTCCAAAGAGGATTTGCACAGAAATTGTGCAAATCCTACCGCACCGTATCCCTAAACTCGGCACTGGTGCTGGCTGGGATACTACCCCTCGATCTCCGAATACGTGAGGCAGCTGCCCTGTATGAGGCGAGGAGGGGTGTACCTCAATCAGCACTAGGAGACAGGGACGTCGAGCGACGTACCACACTTGCTTTGCACCCCGCTGAACATATGAGTCTGCAGTTCATTTGCCTGGCAGACCAAGAACAACTGGCAAACCACTGCACACAAGCAGTGCAGATATTTACGGACGGCAGCAAGATTGATGGCAAGGTTGGAGCAGCATTGTCTCTCTGGAGCGATGGTGCCGAAACCAAAAGCCTGAAATTGAAGCTGTCGTCCCACTGCTCAGTCTACCAGGCCGAACTGCTGGCCATATGTAAAGCCACGCGGGAGATACTAAAACGCAACGAAGAGTCATTTGGCATCTACAGCGACTCAAAATCATCTCTGGAAACGGTCGTAAACCACCGCTCTCCTCATCCCCTCGCAGTAGAAATTAGGAAAAACCTGCGTGAAAGTAAATCGCAAAGCAAACATACAGATTTGTTTTGGATTAAGGCTCACGCGGGACTGGCAGGGAATGAGAGAGCCGACCAGTTGGCTAAGGATGCGGCCCTTAAATTAAAAAGAAGACCAGATTATGACCAATGTCCGATTTCATTCGTCAAGCGACAAATCCGAAAGGATTCGCTTGTCGAATGGAATCGGAGGTACAGGACAGAAGACACAGCCGCTACGACTAAACAGTTTTTCCCGGACGCTGTCGACGCCTTCAAAACAGTAAAAAGGCTAAAACCAACAGGGATCTTAACACAGATATTAACAGGACATGGTGGGTTTTCCGAATACTTGAACAGGTTCAAGTGTAAGGGAAGCCCATCATGTATATGTGACCCTGACAAGGACGAGACAGTGACCCACCTACTGACTGACTGCCCAGCCTATGGCCTAGAGAGGTATGAGCTAGAACAAAAAATAGAAATGGAAATAAAGCTAGAAAACTTAAACGAACTAATAACAAACAAAAAATACAGCACAGAATTCATAACATATTGTATAAAGATAGCACAAAAAACCGTAAATAGGAATAAATAGATATATAAGAATGCTCAACGTTATATAATTATGTATATAATAGGAAGCATTAAATAAATAGATTTAAAATAATTATTGTTACTATAAGAAATAAGATAAGTACCGATAAGTGTTAAAGTTAAAAGATATAATAGTAAGTTTAAAAATGTATTAGTTTCATATAAGAATTAAGATTTGTAACTGATAGAAAAAGTAAAAAGTAGTAGTAGATAAGAAATTGTATAATAGTATAAGTTTTAAATAAAAGAAGTCCAACAAGGTCTCGGATAATGTCCGAGGAACCACTTAGCTCGCAGACTCCGCCTTGCGTGGAGAGGTAGGCGCCAAAAAAAAAAAAAAAAAAAAAAAAACCTAACCTAACCTAACCTAACCTAACCTAACCTAACCTAACCTAACCTAACCTAACCTAACCTAACCTAACCTAACCTAACCTAACCTAACCTAACCTAACCTAACCTAACCTAACCTAACCTAACCTAACCTAACCTAACCTAACCTAACCTAACCTAACCTAACCTAACCTAACCTAACCTAACCTAACCTAACCTAACCTAACCTAACCTAACCTCTTTCGCAAAGCGGTCGATAAGAAAAAGGTCTCGGAGGAGAGCTCGGACATGGGGAGGTCACGACCGGCACAGGCTGGCCCGTCGGTGAGGCGCAGTATAGGAGAGTGGGAGGCTGATAGACTGACGTCTGGACAGCCTCTCAAAACACCAACGCCTCCGAAGAAGGCCGCGCTGCCTACTCCCCCTAAAATTAAATCCAAAATAACGCTTGCCCATCAGAGCAAATTGGATGGACCGAAGCAGCTGGAGGGATCTGAGGGGAACTCGCCGCAGAAAGCACAACCCGTGAGGTACTTGAATAGAACCACGGAGGCAAAGGCGTGTCTCTCCAAAGCTAAAATACAACTTTTAAGTTCCCGAAACCTGAAAAAGGAGATAAAGGACGAGATTACAAAAGCGGTGGAAAGACTTTACCAATTGGTGAAGGAGTCCGAATCCGAAAAAGAAAGGGGAACCGAAGAGGGAAGCAAATTGGAAATCCAAAGGGAGCCCAGGCCGACAGTAGATCAACCGACGGTACTCATGCAGAGCCTTGTGGAGGGCCTCAAAGAACACAAGCAGGTGTTGCAGGAGTGCCAAGAGCATACCCGGGCTCTGTCGGAACATCTCCAGCAGGCCCCTCGCTACGTCGCAGGCCAGGGTCCGACTTTCGTGGAGATGGCCGCCGTCGGCTCGAAGCAGAACATCCAAGAACCTCTTCACTCGGTGGTCGTATCATCTGTCAATGATCAGGACACCGGTGAAGAGGTTCTTGAGAAGCTCAGGACGGCGGTCGACGCCCGAAATGAGGGCACCCGGGTGGAACGGTTGCGCAAAGCAAGGGACCAAAAGGTGGTGGTTGGGTTCAAGACCCGCGAGGAGATGGCCAAGGTGACCGAAAGAATCAGGAGAGCGGGTAATCTAGTGGTAGAAGAGGTTAAGAACAAGGACCCGCTTATTATAATACGGGACGTCCTCTCCTGCCACACAGATGTGGAGATTACCCAGGCTCTGCAACGGCAAAATAGCCACCTGATCGGGGACATTCCTGCAGGGGACGTGAGGTTGGGGGTGAAGTACCGTCGAAGGACGAGGAACCCCCACATGTGCCACGTCATTCTGCAGGTGTCCCCCACCATATGGCAGAGGCTGACTGTGGCGGGTCGCGTGCACATTGACCTGCAGCGAGTGCGAGTGCAGGATCAGTCCCCACTGGTGCAGTGCACTCGCTGCCTGCGCTTCGGCCACAGTCGTAAACTGTGCACGCAGCCCGCCGACCTCTGCATTCACTGTGGGGAGCCCCATATGCGGGCTGATTGTCCGTCACGGCTGGCAGAGGAGGCTGCAAAGTGCCACAACTGTCTCTTGGCAAAAATGGAAAAGACTGGCCACAACGCCTTCGACAGTGAGTGCCCGGTTCGCGTTAAGTGGGACGCGTTGGCGCGCCTGTCGGTGGCGTATTGTTAAAGTGCAGCCAGCTTTTCCCGGAATTAATACCCGAACAGACCTTAGTGCAAGCGCAAATTACTGGAAGGTTAAAGAAGACATCACGAGCTCGGACAACTACGGTATTATTTTCAAAATTAACAACACAGAACATGCAAATTGGAGCCAATTTCATGAGAAATTGGCCCAATTAAAAGCCGGCTCCAAATTAAATTCATTGGAATACAAAATAAGTTTAAGCAATAATATTATTACAGTAAAATTAACCAGAATTAGATGTAAACTTACTTTACCGTGGTGGTCGGATGAGCTCATTGATGTAAATGATTTCTGTACCCTGAAAAGCCGCATTCGAAGCGCTGCACCAGTCAAGAGTATGCAAGACGTTAGGCGGTATCTGAAACAAAATTGGAATCATGAGCAGAAGAAAGTCAACAGTGTATTAAGAATACCAGCAGTGAATCTGCCAGGATTGACAAAAACTAAACATAGACAAATATATTATATTAAATTAGCAGTAAAAATTGATAGAATAGGTAATATACATAAAAGAGTAGAATAAGACATTATGTCTATATGATATATTGTACATATATTAGCATAGCCATATTATAAAAATATAGTAAAAAAATAAATAAATTATAGATAACAATAAATAGGTAAACATAAAAAGAAATATACAAAAAATATTAAAGATAAATTAGAGCGTATTGTTAGATGTATGTTTAGATATTAGCTGTTGGAAAATAAGACATAATTAGTTATAAAATTTAAGATATTCTTTGAAAAGTAGCCTTAAGAAGGGTTGCAAAATGCTTCCATGGAACTCTCCATTTTCTAAAACCGGACTGACATAATTATATAAAATAAAAACAAATCAGAACCACAGCAAGCCAAGGTCTCTGATCATGTCAGAGGGACACGAGCAAAGGCAGGAGTGGGTTTTAGCCGGTAAGAGTCCGGCACTGCCCAGACTGGCTCACTAGTGAGGCAGTCTGGGCGTCCATGAGGATTTCCCACTCCTGCTAAAAAAAAAAAAAAAAAAAAAAAAAAAAAAAAAAAAAAAAAAAAAACCTAACCTAACCTAACCTAACCATTTCAGACATTTGTCAGGAGGCGTATAAGTGCAACAGCGACTTCCAGTTGGCAGTCTTTAACAAATGCCTAGAGATCGGCTGCTTCCCCATCGTGTGGAAGGAGGCCTGGATCAGAGTTGTTCCAAAGCCTGGAAAGGCCGATTACATGACGGCTAAGTCGTACCGCCCTATTGGACTACTCCCAGTATTAGGCAAAGTGCTGGAAAAGTTGGTTGCCAACAGGCTCTCTTGGACCATCGAAAGAGAGAATCTCCTAAGCCGGAGGCAGTACGGCTTCCGTGCGCGATGTGGGACAGAGGATGCACTCTATGACACTGTTGAGTACGTCAGGGAAGGAGTTCGTAAGAAGAAAATCGTTGCTGTGGTGTCGCTGGACATTGAAGGCGCCTTCGACAATGCCTGGTGGCCAGCGATTCTGCAGCAACTAAACGACAAACATATTGACCGTGGAACTCGGCGACTCCTATACAGTTACCTGTCGGATAGGAAGATCACTGTGGAATACTTGGGCAACACAATCTCCAGGCCCACGACGAAGGGTTGTATCCAGGGGTCAATTTGCGGCCCAATATTTTGGAATGTCCAGCTGGATCCCCTTTTGGTGGAAGCGGACAATTTAAGAGCTCATGTGCAGGCATACGCAGACGACATTGTAATCCTGGCGCAGGCTAATACTACTATGGAGCTGGAACTTGTCGTCAACGAGGCCCTTGCAGTTGTCGCGGATTGGGGAAAAAGGCAAAAAATGAGGTTTGCAGCCCACAAGACTCAGGCAATTATCTGCACTAAGAAGCTGAAATATGACGCCCCTTGTTTTTGCCTCTCCGAAGTCCCGATATTGCTTTCCAGCCGCCTTAAGCTGTTGGGATTGACTCTGGACTCTGGTTTGAGTTTCCTTCCGCACCTGGAAGAGGTAACCAAGAAGACGGCAAATATTTTTAAAATGGTGGCAAGAGCAGCTCGGGCTCAATGGGGACTGAACGCAAACATTCTGAGGACGATATATCTTGGCGTTGTCGAGCCAGTAGCGACCTATGCAGCGAGCTCCTGGGCGCAGATCGCCGGTAAGGTGTACGCCAGGAAGAAGCTCGACTCGATTACCAGAATGTTTGCGATCAAAATATCAAAATCCCACAGAACAACGTCGATGGTTGCCGCAGCTGTCCTCGCAGGTATAATCCCACTTGACCTGCGAGCAATAGAATACCTCAAAGTCTATGAAGTTAAGAGAGGTAAGCCTTTGGATGAGCTCCCGGGCAGAACCCTGGAAAGGCGTGCTCATCCCTCAGAGCTGCCCCATCCCGCTCTCAGGGGGAGGCTGGGATTCCGGCACATAGATTCCATAGAGGACATTCAGAACATCGAAAATGACTTCCTACAACTCTACACAGACGGGAGTAAAATTGAGGGAAAGGTCGGAGCTGCAGTCTCTTGCTGGGGTCGGGATGGCGAGGTCAATAAGATGGGCCTAAAGCTGGGTAACCACTGCTCAGTTTTCCAGGCGGAAATGATTGCAATAAGCAGGGCGATAAAGTATGCCAAGGACAGAAGGCCACCTATCTCTGTCAACATCATCTCTGACTCAAGGTCTTCGTTGGAGTCTATTGCGGACCCGAAAACATCAAACGCTATCGCCATCGGGGTTCGGCAATCAATCGCAGAAGCAAACCAGCAGGGCAGGGACATCATCCTGTTCTGGGTGAGAGCCCATGCCGGAATACCCGGCAATGAGAGGGCAGATGAACTCGCTAAGGACGCCGCACTACATCGTAAAACCAGCCCCGTCTATGACCATTTCCCACTGTCCTTCGCAAAGCACTCGATCAGGGAGGCTACTCTGGACTTATGGCAGGAGCGCTTCGTGGCCGGAACACATCACGACAGAGGTATTAGACTCTTTTTTGAGGACGTAAGACGAGCGTACAAGGTGCTAGGAAAGATAGGTACCCCTAATAACCTTAGAGCTCAACTTTTCACGGGACACGGAGGCATTCGAGAGTATCTGTTCAGGTTCAAACTGGCGGATGACCCAGCCTGTGTCTGTGACGGCGAAAGTATCGAGTCCATAAGGCATATTTTGATTGAATGTCCCCGATTTACGCGGGAAAGGTTCGACCTCGAACAGAGGCTGGGTCGCCGTCGTCGATGAACTCCCTTTTGCGGAGGGAGTCCTGGCCAAAGCTGCCAAAGCCAATGGGTCGACACTGCCCTAAAGGCCTCATAATTTACACCTTATTGGGTTAAATTATTAGTTTGTAAGGCATTTAGTCCAGTATCTAAAATAAGTATAGTTAGTATTCTTATTAGGATTGTTATAGATAGTGTAAATAGTAATTGTGTACATAGTGTAGATAGTAAAATAATAGTCATATAATTTCCTTAAGTTATTAGTTTAATTTAAGTGACAATAGTCGTGTAAATATACAGCACAAAAAAAAAAAAAAAAAAAAAAAAAAAAAAAAAAAAATATATATATATATATGCTACTAATAACCTACTAACCACTACAATTAAATCCTAGATTTACTGGTCCACTTGCACGAAGGACAGCTCGAAATGTCAGTGAAGTCAAATCGAGGTGTCTTTCCTGCAAGGTGGCCAATCATAGACCAAAAAATTTGATACAGAAATAAGTGCCGAATTAATATCGGCAATATAAACTTGAGGCAGGGGTGGTTTTTTAGTCGGTATGCACAGCCGTGAATCCGACACTGCCCAAGCTGGCTCGTTCTAGGCGAGGCAGTTTGGGGCGTCCAAAGAGGATTTTTCCACGCCTGCCAAAACAAAAAAAAAAAAAAAAAAAAAAAAAAACCTAACCTAACCTAACCTAACCTAACCTAACCTAACCTAACCTAACCACCCATTCGATAGTGTTGAGGCCATAGTGCGCACCTTGGTTTTGTTGAATCGGTAAAGACAACAAAACCAAGGTGCGCACTATGGCCTCAACACTATCGAATGGGTTCACAGGGTCTCACAAATGCCAGCGCATTCTTGTGGACGAGGCTCTAATGAACCATTTTGGGGCTATAGTGATGTTAGTCCGGTTGTCAGGTGCTAGTGAAGTGGTTCTCATCGGGGACGTCAACCAACTGCCCTATCTCGACAGGGAAAACCTATTCCCTCTTAGTTACGCCCGCCCGAACTCTGTGGGGACCATCAGCCAAGAGCTGTCCTGTACGCACCGGAACCCAATGGATGTCGCGTACGCCCTCGGTGAAGTATACCCAACTATCTACGCGTCAAGGAACCAGGTTCGCTCCCTGCAACTGAGGAGGTTCACGGGCGCCAATATACCCATTACGCTCCCCAACACACTGTTCTTGGTCCACACACAGGAGGAGAAAAAGACCCTTATTGACCAGGGATATGGAGTGGGTACTGGGTCAAGCGTGTTAACAATACACGAAGCTCAGGGTCTCACCAGCGAGTCAGTCATTATCATCAAGACAAGGTCCTACAACACCAGGATTCACAACAGCGTCCCTCATGCGGTGGTGGCCGTATCCAGACACACAGCCAGCTGTGTGTACTACGCCGATAACGCCGATGATACTATTGGACGATTTGTGAGGCGAGCACTGGAAGCCTCAACCATGGACATCGTCAATGCCAACTTAAAGATGGCCATGCAGCATCGGAACATGGAAGTCGTTGAGGCTCTGATACGCCTTCCAAAGCATAACTGACGATGCTTTTGACGCAACAGGCCCCTGTGGACCGACTGAAAAGACGAGGCTATAACACCAGGCCGCAGTGCTCGGTCTTGCGGTGGGAAACCCACAGTTGACAAAACGGACAGCAATAATTGTAAAATAATTATTATCACGGGTTGATGGTACACGACTGGCATCAGGGATAAGACGGGCTCAGTCTTGGACTGGAAAGGACTTGTTGACGGTGGCGTGTGTGTTGGGCCGCTCCATTCCCTATAATACGGTCAATTGGAGTGAGCCAATACATACGTCAGTCTTCTCGAGCGAAGTCTAGTCAGGTTCAGGATGCCAGCCGGGCGCCAGGGGTGTGAGCTATACTCTATTATATATTTATTAGTGAACAAAAAGTATAAGTAACTGTGCATGGATACTAACAAAAAACAAAAAAAAAAAAAAAAAAAAAAAAAAAAAAATACAAGATATGTGATGGACTCACTCTAGTTGATAAGTTTAGTTGATAAGTTAATAAAAGTAATGTTGTTCTCTGGAGTCACCACTTGTACGTGGAGCTCATGAGACAAATGTATGGCAGCAAAAAAAGGCACGGACGCTCAGTCTGTGGATGAAATGTAAGGAAGGAGTGTGGTTTTAGCCGGTAAGATTCCGGCACTTCCCAGACTGGTTCGTTTGTGAAGCAGTCTGGGCGTCCATGAGGATTTCCCACTCCTGCCGAAAAAAAAAAAAAAAAAAAAAAAAAAAAAAAACCTAACCTAACCTAACCTAACCTAACCTAACCTAACCTAACCTTTTTTTTTTTTTTTTTTTTTTTTTTTTTTGACGCTGGGAAAAATGCATTACGCATGCCCACCCATCGGGGGATGGGAGGGGTATGTGGGACTCCCCGGAAAATCCGGTATACCCACTAAACGACCCAGCGGCGCTCCTACCTCGTCTGCAAAGAGGAGGACTGGGAATCCGGCAGAGCCATAACATCCAGTCCCCCGCTGACGACCGCCCGCCTTGCAGGCGAGCCCGACACGCCCCCCCCATCGGGGAGGGGCCCAGGAATGACCGCGAGCGCTCTGTCATTCCCGCCCGACATGGATGGTGAACTGTGCAATGCAGGAGAAGGCGCCCCCGCACCCGTCTCCCGCTGTTCACCACCAGGGGGCATAAGACGACGATCGTACAATCGCCTTCTCATGCCCCGTCTTCGCCTGCGGAGCGGCGCTGCGAGAGGGTCGTCCTCCCGCGCACGCTCCGCGTCCTCCTTCTGCGACATTACGTCCTCGCAGAAGGAGGCGACCGCTGTCCAGGCCCCCTCGCTTTCCAGCATCGAGTTGACGACGCCGGGAAGCGAGAGGTCCTGCCCGACCGCTGCGCTCAGACTGCGGCGCAGCTCGGACCAGGCTGGGCACACCTCAAGGGTGTGCTGAGCCGTGTCCTCCGCCGCGCCACAGTCGTGGCACGACGGGGTCTCCTCCCTTTGGATCCGGTGCAGGTACGTTCCGAAACACCCATGGCCGGACAACACCTGCACCAGACGGAAAGAGAGGAAACCGTGGGACCGCTCGAGCCAATCCTTCAGGACTGGCCCGAGCGCGTCCAGAGTTCGGCGGCCGAAAACGGCATTGGCGAGGTCCTCCGTCCAGTGATGGACGATTGCGTCCCTCACCTCTTGCCGCACGGCCTCCCGCTCTTCTGCGGCGGGGGGCTCCCCGAGCGCCTTACACCGCGCCGTCCATTCGTACACTCTGGTCAGCACCCACGCCTCGAGCTCCCAAGGAGGGGTGCCGGCCAGGGCGCACGCCGCCGAGAAGCCCACCGACCGGTAGGCCCTCGCCACCCGCAGTGCAATGGCCCTTTGGGGCCTACGCATGGTAGTGGCGTTCTCCCTCCTGTGGAGGGAGTCCGCCCAAATCGGGGCCCCGTAAAGGGCCATGCTCCTGAGGATGCCGGCATACAAAAGCCGGCATCGCGCCTTCGGACCTCCCAGGTTCGGGAGGAGCCAGGAAAGGGCATTCGCAGCCTTCAGCAGGCGCGTCGACAGCCCGCTGAAGTGTGGGCCGAAGCGCCACCTGCTGTCGAGTACAAGGCCCAAATACTTCATCTGGGCCTTGACCCCGATCCTGACGCCCTCCACGACAATGTGTCCGTCGGGTGGGATGCGCTGCCGAGGACCGTGAAAATACACGGCCTCCGTCTTGTGCAGCGCCACCTTCAGCCCTAGGCGGCGGATCCTTCCAGCCACTAAGGATCCGCCAGCAGAGGCCAGAATGGCCGCCTCCCTGAAGTTCCTCCCCCGGGCAAGGAGGAGGGTATCATCTGCGTAGCAGATGATGCTCGTGCCCTGGAGGAGGGTCCCCCGCAGGAGCCAGTCGAATCCAATGTTCCACAGCGGTGGTCCTAGGACCGATCCCTGTGGAACACCGGACTCTGCACCATACTGCCTCACTCTGGCCGTCTTGTCCGCGAGGAGGACCACCCGGTCCTCCAAGTAGCTGGCCAAGAGTGTGCGCAGGTATTGAGGCACTCCGTGATACCGGAGCGCCTCCAATATTGTCGAGTGGGGGACAGAGTTGAAGGCGTTGGCAATGTCGAATGACACCGCCAGCACTCCGTCCCCCGCCTCCACGGCCTCCTTCACCTGGCCCTTGAGCAGGGCCAGCGCATCCACTGTCGAACGACCCCGTCGGAAACCGAATTGGGCGTCCGACAGGTCCGGCCCCACCGTTCCCAGCAGACTATACAGCCGTTCGGCGATAATCCCCTCGAACATCTTACCGACCTCATCGAGCAAAACGATGGGCCGGTAAGCCGAGGGGGAGTCCGCCGGGCGTCCCTCTTTTCGGAGGAGGCACAACCGCCCCTCCTTCCAAGGTTTCGGGAACCTCCCAGTCGTGAAACACGCGCTAAAGAGGTCCCGAAGCCTCTCCTCCATCTGAGAGGCGGCTATGGCCACCACCCTTGCGGGAACACCGTCCGGCCCTGGGGCCGTGTTCTTCGCGCGGAGACGCAGAGTGCCCGCGTAGAGCTCCGACGCTGTCACCGGGAGAACCTCCTCCTCCGACGGAACCGACTCCCGCGGGGGGGGGTCCATCACTGGCGGCGTGAAGTCGGTCCTGGACGGAAACAGGGACCGGACCACCCCATCCAGCAATGCCGGCTCGAGGGTCTCCGTCAGCGGAGGACCACAGGGGCGCAGTTTACTCCGCGCCGCCTTGTACGGTCTCCCGAACGGGTCTCTGTCGAGACCCTCCAGCATCTCGGCTCTCGCCGAGTCTTCGGCCTCGCACATTGCCAACTTGAGGACCCTCTTTGCATCGACGTACGACGCATAGAGGGCCCCCTCGCCGGCTAGGTCTCGGGGCCTGCGCCTCCGACTCCGCGTGTAGGCCCTCCTGGCCGCTACGCAGGCGGTCCGGAGCCCCGCCAATTCCTCCGACCACCAATAGACGGCGCGTCTGGGAGGTACGCCGCGAGACAGGGGCATGCTGGAGTTGCACACCTCTGTCAGGGACCCCCTCAGCTGGAGCGCTGCGGCGTCCACGTCCAGGACCTCGACAGGAGGCGTGAGCCAGTCCTGGACGAACGCCGCCTCCTCGGCGGCCTCTCGGTCCAGGCGGGTGAGAGCCCACCGGGGGAACGCAGATTGGCCCGAGCGGACCATCCCCTGGGAGCTCTGGGTGGAGATGTCGAAGCGCACATATCGGTGGTCCGAAAAGGTCTCCGCCATCTCCACCCGCCAGTTCACGACGCGGGCGGCTAGTACGGGGGTGGCAAACGATACGTCGACCACCGATCCTCCCCGTTGCCGCACACACGTGTGAACAGTCCCTCTGTTCAGGAGGGACACCCCGCACGACGCCGCCCAAAATTCTGCGGCGCGTCCCCGGACGTTGCAAGAGGCGGCCGGGTTGCCCCAGGCCGTCGACTTGGCGTTCAGGTCACCCATAATGGCGACCTGGCGTGGCGCCGCCCTCCCCAGCACTGCTGTGAGGATTTCGAGAAAGTTCTCGAAATCCGAAAGAGGGCGGTTTGGGGAGAAATAAACGCCCACAAGGGCCAAGTCTCCCCACGCGGCGGCCACGTATCCCGGTCCCCTCTCTAAGAGCGAGAGGGAAGGGGAGTCCGTGGAAGACCGCGACACTAATGCCACCGAACCATCCCGATCACCCAGCCAACGGCCAGGGACCGAGTACGGCTCGGCAACCACCGCCACGTCCACCAACCACTCAGCCATGCTCTGCATCAGCAGATCCTGGGCTGCTCTGCAGTGGTTGGTGTTCGCCTGGAGGATGCGATGTTTGATCTGACTATCCATCAATCAGACATCGCACCCCCCTCCACATCCGCCGATGTCCCAGCCTCAGGGACGGCGGCGGCAGCGACAGGCCGGATCGGCGCCTGCTCCTTGCCCTTCTTTGGGGGAGGATTGCAGTTCCTCCCCATCGTGACGTGGTCCGCCGGGCAGCCACTGGCGGCACACACTGCGCAGTGCGGCGTGGTGGCCTCGCAGGAGGCGGACTTGTGCCCGTCCTTGCCACAGCGGTAACATGTGTTCCCTCTGTCGACCCCGGACGGACAGAGGGGCCGAGTGTGTCCGACTCCGTGGCACTTGTAGCAGCGCAGACGCTTTGCTGCAAGTGCCCGGACTACACCCGAGCTAAAGCCGACGGCAACCCGTCCCTTGGCAAGGACGGCCACAGCTGCGGCGACTGGGCACTCGAGGCGGATGGTGCCCATGCCGCCGCGGCCAGGCCTGATGGCCCGACCTTTTATTTCTGCGACCCCGCAGCCCCCAATTGCTGCGATCGCCGCCTCCACCTCCTCTTTGGTGACCGAGTCGTCGAGCTCGGTCACCTCCAAGGCCACAGACTTCGAGGGCCTGGCTACACTGGCCGCGTCCGCGATGACCTCCTGCAACTTGGTTGCGAAGAGGTCCGCGTTAGCGCCGCCCTTAGCCCCCGGGAACTCGAAGATTCGAGCCCCAGCCTGGGTCCGGCGGCAGGAGAGTGTGCCGATCCCCAGTGTTTTGGGATCGGCATTGGTACGCGCACGCGTCATAATAGACGCGTACGTCTCCCCCCGCTCCACAGCCTCAGCGGTGAGCGTCACCACTACGGCTGCGGTCTTGGGAGGAACCAACTTCCTCCCGCCGGCTGGAGCCCTTTTGGCTGCAGGAGCAGTCGCAGAGGGCTTGGGGGCCTGCTTTTTCCCCTTTTTCCCCCGTTTGCCCTTCTTGACCACCTTCGTCCACGACTGGTTGGCCGGGGTGGTGGAGGGAAGAAGGGCGTCTTCCTCCTGCGGGTTCTGGGGGGCTGCTGGAGTGGCAGTCGACCCAGACGCTGCCTCCGTGCTTGTGGTGGGGGCATGAGGACCCGCCTTGGTCCTCTTGCCCTTACCCTTGCCCTTGGAGGGCTTTGCGCCTGATACCGGGCCTGCAATAGGCGCCGGTACCAGCTCCTTCGGTGGTGGCCTCATGTCTGCCGCTAGCGGCGGGCGGAGCCGCTTTTCCGGCAGGAGCCGGTCCTCGATGCCTGCGATGCAGGCCCTGGTGAAGGCCCTCTCTTCCATGACAACCTTGCGGAATGTTTCCTCAAGGCTGGCGTGGGAGGAGGAGGGATCTGTCACCACCGGCCCCGGGGCAGATTGGGCAGGCCTCGCCGTGGCCTCAGCCAGCTTCTGGTGCAGCTGGCTGACCTCCGCCTGCAGGCGATCCACCTTCGCCTGCAGCTGCCGCGTCTCCTCCGTGGCCGTCCGCCTAACTAGCTCCGCAATAATGCCGTGCATGCTGGCGGCACGGCATTTGAGGGCCTTCTGGAAGGTCCCCTTTAGGTTTGACGACTTGGAGGCGACCTCCACGACCTCTTCCCTGTCTTCCGCCGCCATGCGCTCCAATTCTGCCAGGGAGTGGTCAGCATACAGCACATTTGATGCACCGTAGCCAGCCCTCGCCCTGGCAGCTTGCGCCTGCTTTTCTTTGGCGGCGACCCTCTCCTCCAGATCCAACTGCGCTTCCGGCGCCAAAGCGCCGCCGGCGGGGCCCTGAGAAGGGCCGTCGGGTTGGCCCTGAGAAGGGCCGTTGGGTTGGCCCTGAGAAGGGCCGTTTGAATCGCCCTGGGAGGAGCGATTCCCAACGAATCGGCCAGACGCATCCCGCGTTGGCTTACCCATCTTGTTTTTAAAATTAAAATCTTCAGTGTTCGTAGACGACCGCATGAATGCCTACGATTCACAGTGCACTTTAGCCGAGCCCGGTCTGCCACTCCGTTACGGTGGTCAGAACCGGGTCGTTGCCCAGGGGACGCGACGTGGACGCAAGCACTGTGGGGGGGTCCCCCAACCTAACCTAACCTAACCTAACCTAACCTAACCTAACCTAACCTAACCTAACCTTTTTTTTTTTTTTTTTTTTTTTTTTTTCGGGGTGGAAATCCTCATGGATGTCCTCCGCCCTGGGGTGGGTGAAGGGGTCTGTCAGACTCTTACTGACTAAAACCACCCCGGTGTTCCCTCGCACACTTGCGTCGGGGGGCTGCGGGAGCAAATTGCGACTTCCGCTGCCCCGGACTGGTGACGGCCCGCACTCTGCGGGCCCCGTCCCGTAGGGGGAGTGAGGTGTGCAAACTCCCCCCGTTACGTCTTAGAGTGGCGCGCGTGGAACACTACGCGCCGCCATCTCGGGTCCTGTGTGATGGGGGGCGACGGATGTCCCCGAATCCGTCGCCCCTGGACCCATTTAGGGGGGCTGGAAGAGGGCGTTATCCGCCCTCCGCCGACGCCCGGTGCGCCTGCTGCGGGCCGGGTGAGTGGACGAGATCTCCCTCTCCCTTTCCGCAGCCTCCTTCTGCGAGATGACTGTCTCGCAGAAGGAAACCACCGCGTCCCACGACTCGGCACTCCCGACCATCGAACGAACGACGGCCGGCAGTGACAAGTCGGCTCCAACTTCTGAAACGAGGGCACGGCGCGGCTCCTCCCACGCGGCACACTCTGCCAATGTATGCCGCGCCGTGTCCTCCCGACAATGGACGCAGTGGTGACACCGAGCGTCCGGCTCCCTGTTTATGCGACACAGGTACTTCCCGAAGCAGCCATGCCCCGAGAGCACCTGCGTCACCCGAAACGACAGGGAGCCGTGCCTCCTCCCGAGCCAGTCGTCGAGCACCGGCCGGACCGCCTCGATGGTGACGAGGCCGGCGGTGGGGCGTGAAAGCCTTTCCCGCCATTCCGCCACCAGGACCTCGCGAAGCTGAGACCGACGCAGCTCCATGTGTCGCTGCATCGGTCGCTCGCCCCGCGCTGTGGCTTCCTCGCGCCACCGATGAAGTGACGCGAGCACCTTCGCCTCCAGGTCCCAGGGCGGGGATCCGGCCAGTGCACAAGCCGCCTCGTAGGAGATCGTGCGATACCCCCTGATGACTCTGACGGCCATCGCTCTCTGCGGCTTACGCAATACAGCGATGCTACCGGCCGTCAGGTCAGCCGCCCAGATAGGGGCCCCGTAAAGGGCCATCGACCGCACGATCCCCACGTAGAGCCGCCTACAAGCGGCGCTCGGGCCCCCCAGATTGGGAAGCAGCGTTGACAGCGCCCCAGCAGCACCCAGCAACTTGGGCGCCAACCGTCGGAAGTGGGGCCCGAAGTCCCACCGGCTGTCGAGCACCAATCCTAGGTACTTCATGGTAGACTCGACAGCGATCCGAGTCCCCCCGACCACGATATGTGAGCCGGGTGGCGGCGCCCGCCGGGGGCCATGAAACACCATAGCCTCCGACTTACTAAGGGCCACCTCCAGGCCTAGGCGACGTATGCGGCTCACCACCTGTGAGACCGCAGCCGTTGCGCGCAACGCTGCCTCCCTGTGCGAGCTCCCCCGGGCAGTGACCAGCGTGTCATCCGCATAACACGTCAGGTCAACCCCCGGGCCGAGCTCGCCCCTCAGCACCCAGTCGTACCCGATGTTCCACAGGAGCGGGCCTACAACCGAACCCTGCGGAACACCGCACGACATGCGGCGCTGGTTTCCACCATCACGTCCCATGTAGGTGACACACCTCTCTGACAAATAAGCCCCAACGATGTGGCGGAGGTAGGGAGGCACCCCATGATACCGCAGTGCCTCCCGAATACAACTCCAGGGCAGGGTGTTGAAGGCGTTGGAGATGTCCAAGGACACCGCCAACATCACTCCGCCCCGGGACACCGCTTCCTCCGCCAGGACTCTAACCCGCGACACAGCGTGGATCGTAGAGCGCCCATGCCGAAACCCGAACTGGCTGTCGTCCAGGTCCGGCCCCTCTCTGCACAAGTGGCCGACGAGGCGGGCTGCGATTATCCGCTCGAACAGCTTGCCCACCTCGTCAAGCAGCACTATGGGCCGGTACGCGGATGGTGAGTCCGCAGGGCGCCCCGCCTTCCTGAGCAGGACCAGACGACCAGACTTCCACAGAGTGGGAAACTGGCCCTGCTCGAGGCACGCCGTGTAGAGTCCTCTCAGTTGGGGCTCAAGCTCCTTCAGAGCGAGGGCTAACACGCAGCCGTGGATCCCGTCGGGCCCCGGAGCCACGTTCTTGGCCCGGAGCCGCATCACGGCTGCCCTCATCTCTGCCTGTGTCACCTCTGGGACGCTGATGGCGTTCTCCTCCTCTGTAGGCAACCTAACCTAACCTTTTTTTTTTTTTTTTTTCTCGGGGTGGAAATCCTCATGGATGTCCTCCGCCCTGGGGTGGGCGAAGGGGTCTGTCAGACTCTTACTGACTAAAACCACCCCGGTGTTCCCTCGCACACTTGCGTCGGGGGGCTGCGGGAGCAAATTGCGACTTCCGCTGCCCCGGACTGGTGACGGCCCGCACTTTGCGGGCCCCGTCCCGTAGGGGGAGTGAGGTGTGCAAACTCCCCCCGTTACGTCTTAGAGTGGCGCGCGTGGAACACTACGCGCCGCCATCTCGGGTCCTGTGTGATGGGGGGCGACGGATGTCCCCGAATCCGTCGCCCCTGGACCCATTTAGGGGGGCTGGAAGAGGGCGTTATCCGCCCTCCGCCGACGCCCGGTGCGCCTGCTGCGGGCCGGGTGAGTGGACGAGATCTCCCTCTCCCTTTCCGCAGCCTCCTTCTGCGAGATGACTGTCTCGCAGAAGGAAACCACCGCGTCCCACGACTCGGCACTCCCGACCATCGAACGAACGACGGCCGGCAGTGACAAGTCGGCTCCAACTTCTGAAACGAGGGCACGGCGCGGCTCCTCCCACGCGGCACACTCTGCCAATGTATGCCGCGCCGTGTCCTCCCGACAATGGACGCAGTGGTGACACCGAGCGTCCGGCTCCCTGTTTATGCGACACAGGTACTTCCCGAAGCAGCCATGCCCCGAGAGCACCTGCGTCACCCGAAACGACAGGGAGCCGTGCCTCCTCCCGAGCCAGTCGTCGAGCACCGGCCGGACCGCCTCGATGGTGACGAGGCCGGCGGTGGGGCGTGAAAGCCTTTCCCGCCATTCCGCCACCAGGACCTCGCGAAGCTGAGACCGACGCAGCTCCATGTGTCGCTGCATCGGTCGCTCGCCCCGCGCTGTGGCTTCCTCGCGCCACCGATGAAGTGACGCGAGCACCTTCGCCTCCAGGTCCCAGGGCGGGGATCCGGCCAGTGCACAAGCCGCCTCGTAGGAGATCGTGCGATACCCCCTGATGACTCTGACGGCCATCGCTCTCTGCGGCTTACGCAATACAGCGATGCTACCGGCCGTCAGGTCAGCCGCCCAGATAGGGGCCCCGTAAAGGGCCATCGACCGCACGATCCCCACGTAGAGCCGCCTACAAGCGGCGCTCGGGCCCCCCAGATTGGGAAGCAGCGTTGACAGCGCCCCAGCAGCACCCAGCAACTTGGGCGCCAACCGTCGGAAGTGGGGCCCGAAGTCCCACCGGCTGTCGAGCACCAATCCTAGGTACTTCATGGTAGACTCGACAGCGATCCGAGTCCCCCCGACCACGATATGTAAGCCGGGTGGCGGCGCCCGCCGGGGGCCATGAAACACCATAGCCTCCGACTTACTAAGGGCCACCTCCAGGCCCAGGCGACGTATGCGGCTCACCACCTGTGAGACCGCAGCCGTCGCGCGCAACGCTGCCTCCCTGTGCGAGCTCCCCCGGGCAGTGACCAGCGTGTCATCCGCATAACACGTCAGGTCTACCCCCAGGCCGAGCTCGCCCCTCAGCACCCAGTCGTACCCGATGTTCCACAGGAGCGGGCCTACAACCGAACCCTGCGGAACACCGCACGACATGCGGCGCTGGTTTCCACCATCACGTCCCATGTAGGTGACACACCTCTCTGACAAATAAGCCCCAACGATGTGGCGGAGGTAGGGAGGCACCCCATGATACCGCAGTGCCTCCCGAATACAACTCCAGGGCAGGGTGTTGAAGGCGTTGGAGATGTCCAAGGACACCGCCAACATCACCCCGCCCCGGGACACCGCTTCCTCCGCCAGGACTCTAACCCGCGACACAGCGTGGATCGTAGAGCGCCCATGCCGAAACCCGAACTGGCTGTCGTCCAGGTCCGGCCCCTCTCTGCACAAGTGGCCGACGAGGCGGGCTGCGATTATCCGCTCGAACAGCTTGCCCACCTCGTCAAGCAGCACTATGGGCCGGTACGCGGATGGTGAGTCCGCAGGGCGCCCCGCCTTCCTGAGCAGGACCAGACGACCAGACTTCCACAGAGTGGGAAACTGGCCCTGCTCGAGGCACGCCGTGTAGAGTCCTCTCAGTTGGGGCTCAAGCTCCTTCAGAGCGAGGGCTAACACGCAGCCGTGGATCCCGTCGGGCCCCGGAGCCACGTTCTTGGCCCGGAGCCGCATCACGGCTGCCCTCATCTCTGCCTGTGTCACCTCTGGGACGCTGATGGCGTTCTCCTCCTCTGTAGGCTCTGCGGCTGTGGGCAAAACCATCGGCGGCGGAGTATGCTCCGCTGTTGCCGGGAAGAGGGCTGCGACCACCTCCTCCAGCAGCTCGGGTTGGAGACTCTCAGTAAGTGGGGGTGCCGCGGCTCGAAGTTTCCCTCGCACCGCGCGATAAGGGCGCCCCCACGGATCCCCATCTAGAGTCTCCAACATCTCCTCCCTGGCTCGCGTCCTCGACTCGCCGATGGCCAGCCACAGAGCCTCCTTAGCCGCGCGGTACACCTCATACAGCGCGGCTTCTTCGTCAGGATCCCGGCGACGTCTCCTCCGGTATCGGGTGTACGGGCGTCTAGCCGCCACGCACGCGACGCGCAGCTGCGCAATCTCGGCGGTCCACCAGTACACCTGGCGCCTAGCGGACTGTGCGTGGACCCGGGGCATAGACGCGTCGGAAATTTGCGTCATCGCCCCGCGGAACCACAGCGCCTCCTGCTCGACGTCGACGGGTCCGTTCATTGCCGACTCCCGGACCCAGGCCTGGACAATGGCGGCCTCCTCGAGAAGCTCCCTGTCGATGCGCTTACGCGCCCAGCGCGGACCGTCCGTTCGCGGGGCCGGTGGACCGCGGCCGCCGGCGGTCTGGGCGGAGACGTCGAAGCGGATGTATCGGTGATCCGACAACGTCTCCACCTCCACGGCGACACGCCAGTCGCGGACACGGCTCGCGACAGCGGGGCTAGCGAACGAGACGTCCACTATAGACCCGCCCCGCTGCCGCACGCACGTGTAAACCGAGCCCCGGTTTAGAACGGTCAAGCCAGTCGTGACCGCCCACTCCTCCAGCACCTCGCCCCTAGCATCGGTCACAGGGGATCCCCACGCCACAGACTTGGCGTTGAGATCCCCCAGCAACAGCACCGGGCGAGGGTGTAGTCGGCCCACGACGGCACCCAACTCGACAAGGAACCTCTCGAAGTCGGCGAGACTCTTGTTGGGCGAAAAGTACGCCCCAACCGTGCCAATGCCGTCCGCGAGGGCGGCTACCCAGCCATGACCTCGGGACGGGTTGACAAGAGCCCCACCAATGATGGCCACCAAACCGTCCAAGTCTCCCACCCAGTTATCCCTGGGGGGGACACAATACGGTTCGGCGACCACAGCCACGTGAATCGACCACTCTGCCATGCTCTGGAGCAAGAGATCCTGAGCTCTAGCAGAGTGGTTGATATTGCCCTGGAGGAAATGGTAGAGCGCCATTATACGCAATCCATTTCCTCCGCACCATTCCTAGGCCGGGAGTCGGCCGAAGGGCAGCCAGGCTGCAGGGGGGTGTCACGCTGCAAAATGACATCTTAGGCGACATCTAGCGGTAACACCTTTAAGCTCCAGATTGCATCAATAATGCAGATATATGGCGTTGTGGTTGGTTTTAATAATTAAATTTATGTTGCTCGAGCTTTCCACATTTATTGACATACTTATGTTAATCAACAACATTTTATAGTCATGCAGGGTTTGATAAACAATAAATAAATAAATCATAGATTAGCAAAAGTGGACAGTCACTGACGATTCTGTTTAGTCTGTGGTTAGATACTTCTCGAAGCTTCCAAAACAATAGCGTTCTTTGATACGGCGTCTGCGACGACGTTTGATCCTCGGATCCTGGTGAAGCTACGCGATGATGGTGATTGAACAGGTATGTTATTGGACGGGCACCGGTTCAGTGATGATCGTCTGATGTGTCCGATCAATAATCTAATTGGAATATATCTGTGTCGTTGTTTCAGTTGTAGCTGAACCTGTCTGGCTTTTTAGGCTAGCCTGAAACTGATACGAACGTGTGGAGACGTGATGCTCCTGGTGCTATTCCGTGGTCTCGTGAATTTGCCGAGTCCCGACTACTGTTGGGCCGTGTGACGGTTTGACCACGAGCTGTTGGCAGTTAAGAGGTTTGACCCAACGAGTTCGAGTGGGCAGTGTGGTCGTCTTTCTATTGGAAGGCCTTACACCTATCTGGTTCCTCGTGCAGGAAAGTCTCGCCGCATCCAGGTACGATTCTGCATCATCATCCTTACGGTCGACCCGTAGGCCACGCGTTCGTGGGAACACAGAGTTTTCTCTGTTGTTCCATGCCAAGGGTCTTCATTCCACAAACTGAGTGAGAGGTTAATTCAGAAACTGAGTCTAGAGGTTAATTCACAAACTGAGAGGGAGTTATAAACTGAAGTCATACTACTACCTAACATTTAATTGTAGTAGAACCTTAGAGAGAGAATATACATGTGACCATTTTGATAAGGTCTCTTCAGAATATTAGTTTATAAGACCAGTTGTTATAAAGTCAATGTGTTTGGTTGTGTCTCTGGGTGCTTTGCCCCAAGTGTTATATTTCTTATAGGAGCACAACCACATAGGTCATTACATACGATTGAGCTAAAGATTATTAAACGTTCATCTCACGGATCCTAACAAGCGACCTTGAGCTTATAATTATAGTCTCATGTTTGTACCTCCTCTGACATGCATTGTTACGGAGACAGAGCGTGTCAGGGCAGGTACCATCTTAATTAAGGTTGGGAAGGTTATTATAGTTTAGTGGCTTGCCACAATTGTGTGTACCTTGTTGATAATACAATAAACTTTGTAATGTGTAAAAGGTAATTGTTTAATTGTTTCTTTCCCAATACCTGATAAATTAACTTTAGCACGGCACCCGTTTCGCCGGGTTACAGTTGGCGCCCAATTAGTATATAATTATAAGATTATATAAGGTGAACAATTAATAACGGTATCTCTCTCTCAATACTCTCAGTTTGTGGAATGTCGTATTAGTTTTAGGCTAGTTTAAGTTTTAATATAAAGTGGTCAACGCACCACAATCAGAACACATTTTCTTTTGTTTGAACCGGTAAGGTATACATGTGTATTTGTGTCATTAACCTATTTTGTTTATTTGACCAGCATATAAGCTGGATCAGTTGTTTTGTGGTAAATTATTATATTTTATTACCTAGGTTTCAATTTGTTAGTTAAAGGTTAATGACTGAATTATCTCCTGGAAGAAGTTTGTGAAATATAAACCTACAATATTAGTAAAGTAATAATACAACTAGATTATTGGAAAAACATTAATTTACATTGTAAGATAACTACTTTGCAGTTCATATTGGTTTGTGAGGTTATTCAGTGACACAATAACAGTAATATTATCTATCGCTTGTTCTTTTGGTTGCAAAACACAGGGAACTATAACTTGGTAGTTTAACAATAAATAGTAACTTAGTATCACTTTCATAGAAAACATAAAATGATTTTATAACAACTGGTTGGTTACTTGGTACATAGTTCAATTAATATCAGTATTCCCAAATAGTTATTTGAATTGTATTACAGGCGTAAATACAACACAACAACATTCGTTTTCATAAATTGTAAATTAACCTAGAAATAAAACACATTGACATTAATGATTTGTTATTGTCATGTTGACATTTTGACGTTAGAGATGCGTTCGGAAACGCGATTTTTTAAAAATTGTTTAAAAAAAATTGTTGCCATATAATTTAATAAAATAAAACTCATTATTATGGTACAAAAATAATAATTAATTATAATATTGTTAGATAATATCCTCCAATGGAACAAATAGTCGAATTGTTATTGAATTGTCGAATTACTGTTGCACGTATTGGTAGGGAATTTCGTTTCGATCCAGGAATAAGAAAATTTTATTTGCATGTGTTTCTGATTTTTACAAATATAACAGATGACAGCACTGTTAACAGCCAGCAGGGGGAAGGAGGTTCGACCATCATTTAGCGTTTAATTTAGATAAAGCCATGGACCATTTCAAGCTGCACTTATAGTTTTAGCTCGACCAAAAATCACGCATGGGTATTTTATTTATTTTACTTGTAGTAGCTTGCAGTTATTTTAAAACTTAATGTTGTTATATCCACTACGCTGTGCAACTAGTGCTTTAGCAGCTTAGAGATTTGTGTTCTTCTTGTGCACGGAATTCCTGAAACCGGAATTACCGTATAAAAGGTTCAATTCACGGGATCAGAATTACGTAGCCTTGAAGTTAACATAACTCGAGTGCATTATGTTGGGCCTAGGCACGCAGCACATCGGATTTTTTTAAAATTATAATTTAATTTTTTTTTAACATAATTTTTTTTTTTTTTTCTTAAGGTCCATGGTCGTGAACCCATTAGAAATAGCGTGGCCCATTAGGCAGTTGGCACATAAAGGATATTAAAATCAACTTAAATAATCCAATGTTGCAAATTTATATTTAATAATTTGACACTTATTGTCATAATTATAGTCTAATGGCATTTTTTTTTACTTCTTTTGATAGATTTTTTTATACATATAGCTCTGACTATATTTTGTTAGGGAGCGGATAGTAACTCCTAAAATAGGCCTTTACTTAAATACATTTTCACCGAGATAGCGTTCATGCTTCGGTGAGATTTTGTTATAGAGCGGTTAGTAACTCTTAAAATAGGCCTTTACTATGTTAAGTCTTTACCGAGATAGCGTAGCTTTGGTGAGACTAATGTTATAGAGCGGTTAGTAACTCTTAAAATAAGCCTTTACTATG
Source organism: Conistra vaccinii (assembly GCA_948150665.1). NCBI lineage: Eukaryota > Metazoa > Arthropoda > Insecta > Lepidoptera > Noctuidae > Conistra > Conistra vaccinii. Next base: position 32,437 of record OX411327.1, read on the forward strand.
TTTTGTCTTTACCGAGATAGCGTAGCTTTGGTGAGACTAATGTTATAGAGCGGTTAGTAACTCTTAAAATAGGCCTTTACTATGTTTTGTCTTACCGAGATAGCGTAGCTTCGGTGAGATATGTTATGGAGCGGTTAGTAACTCCTAAAATAGGCCTTTACTAAGTTTTGTCTTTACCGAGATAGCATTGTTGCTTCGGTAAGATATTTGTTATGGAGCGGATAGTAACTCCTAAAATAAGCCTACACTAAGTTTATTTCTCACCCAGATAGCATTGTTGCATCGGTGGGATTTTTTTGTATTTGATAACACAAGTTGTTTATCAGATTTGAAGTTCGCTTCGTTTAGATAGCACTAGTTGCTTATCGCGTTTAGAGCGGCCGGTGACTCTTAAAATAAGCCTTATTCACCAAAGTTTTTCCCGAAGGTTTACTTCTGGGAAAGTTGAATACGTCCTACCTGGTGAGTTGTATGGACAATTATTGTTCAATTTATTATGTTTCAGCTCGCTGAACATATTCTCCAGGAGGATCGTTAAGTTTTTGTAAACAATGCAGAGTTCCACTGGTATACAGACGGAATTCGGGAGTATGTAAGATGTGACTACCTGCGGTATGGATGCAGGGAGCTACTGATTGAAAGAGAGGTAAGTTTAGGGATGTATGAAAGATTGGGGGGGTATGCCCGGATAGTAGGAGGTTCGTAGGTAGAATATGTTTCCTGGCAGTTTGGTTTAATTTTGGTTCGATTCTTCACTAAAGGAAAGGCATAGAGAATAAACATTTATTTATTTATCTATTTTTTTTGCTCATCAACTTCTAAACCATCAGTTTAGAAGTATTTTAGTACTCTTTCCACTCGAGTTAATCTTGAGAATTTATAGATACATTTTTTTTTTCTCGTGTTTTAACACCGAGGGCGGTGTGCGGTTTTTCGCATAGCGAAAACCTTTTTTGTGGGAAGAGGGGCATTGTCACGCTGCAAAATGACATCTTAGGCGACATCTAGCGGTAACACCTTTAAGCTCCAGATTGCATCAATAATGCAGATATATGGCGTTGTGGTTGGTTTTAATAATTAAATTTATGTTGCTCGAGCTTTCCACATTTATTGACATACTTATGTTAATCAACAACATTTTATAGTCATGCAGGGTTTGATAAACAATAAATAAATAAATCATAGATTAGCAAAAGTGGACAGTCACTGACGATTCTGTTTAGTCTGTGGTTAGATACTTCTCGAAGCTTCCAAAACAATAGCGTTCTTTGATACGGCGTCTGCGACGACGTTTGATCCTCGGATCCTGGTGAAGCTACGCGATGATGGTGATTGAACAGGTATGTTATTGGACGGGCACCGGTTCAGTGATGATCGTCTGATGTGTCCGATCAATAATCTAATTGGAATATATCTGTGTCGTTGTTTCAGTTGTAGCTGAACCTGTCTGGCTTTTTAGGCTAGCCTGAAACTGATACGAACGTGTGGAGACGTGATGCTCCTGGTGCTATTCCGTGGTCTCGTGAATTTGCCGAGTCCCGACTACTGTTGGGCCGTGTGACGGTTTGACCACGAGCTGTTGGCAGTTAAGAGGTTTGACCCAACGAGTTCGAGTGGGCAGTGTGGTCGTCTTTCTATTGGAAGGCCTTACACCTATCTGGTTCCTCGTGCAGGAAAGTCTCGCCGCATCCAGGTACGATTCTGCATCATCATCCTTACGGTCGACCCGTAGGCCACGCGTTCGTGGGAACACAGAGTTTTCTCTGTTGTTCCATGCCAAGGGTCTTCATTCCACAAACTGAGTGAGAGGTTAATTCAGAAACTGAGTCTAGAGGTTAATTCACAAACTGAGAGGGAGTTATAAACTGAAGTCATACTACTACCTAACATTTAATTGTAGTAGAACCTTAGAGAGAGAATATACATGTGACCATTTTGATAAGGTCTCTTCAGAATATTAGTTTATAAGACCAGTTGTTATAAAGTCAATGTGTTTGGTTGTGTCTCTGGGTGCTTTGCCCCAAGTGTTATATTTCTTATAGGAGCACAACCACATAGGTCATTACATACGATTGAGCTAAAGATTATTAAACGTTCATCTCACGGATCCTAACAAGCGACCTTGAGCTTATAATTATAGTCTCATGTTTGTACCTCCTCTGACATGCATTGTTACGGAGACAGAGCGTGTCAGGGCAGGTACCATCTTAATTAAGGTTGGGAAGGTTATTATAGTTTAGTGGCTTGCCACAATTGTGTGTACCTTGTTGATAATACAATAAACTTTGTAATGTGTAAAAGGTAATTGTTTAATTGTTTCTTTCCCAATACCTGATAAATTAACTTTAGCACGGCCACCCAAAACGCCGGGTTACAGGGGGTAAAGAGCCCCCGGCAGCCTTGGCAGCCCCTCTCTTCCTCTTCTTCTTCTTCTTCGTGGCGGGTGCGCCACAGGCCTTTCCACCCGCTCTGTGCTCGGCGGACCTCCCTGCAGCTGCACAGAGGCTGCAGTTTGGTGCTGCGGAGCACTGGGCCGCCTTGTGGCCGGCCTGACCACAGCGATAGCACTGGTCGCTGCGGTCTGTTTCGGCGGTGCACCGTGCCCTGACATGCCCAATGTCATGGCAACGGTAGCACCGCAAGGCCATGGGTTGCAGCCGCTTCACCCTCGCTGCCACCCACCCCACCAATAGACGCCTAGCGTCGGCTACTTTATTCGCCGCTGCCGCCGGGCACCGCACCCAGATCGTGCCGAGCCCGGAAGCATCGACGCGTATCTCACCCGTCCGGACGTCTTCGGGCGGACATCCACCGGAACGGGCAATGGCCGCCACGACCTCAGCCGGAGCCGTCGAGTCGTCCAGCCCGTTGATTCGCAGTTCAGCGGTCTTCATCGGCCTGGACACCCGAACGTCCTCCGGGTTGAGGACCTCCCTCAGCTTGGTGGCCAGGACGTCCGCCCTTTCGCCGCTAGAGGCACCCGGCACCTCAAGCAGCCGCGCCCCCGTAACCGCATTCCTCAATCTGAGGCCGGACGGTATACCAAGGTCGGAGAACGGGACTTTGGCTTTTGCCTCCGCAAGGACCGCCTTATAGGAGACACCCCTTTCGACGGCTCCGGGCTGCAGCGTAATTACTACAGCCGCGGAGCGTGGGGCTCTGATCCTAGGCGGCCCCTGAGCCTTCTTGGGTGCTGGCGCCGGTGCTCCAGTGGGTACCGGTGGTGTTGGCGCCGTCTTCTTCTTACGGCGGCCCTTCTTGACGACCGTCGTCCAGGCCTCTGTGGTGGACCCGGGTGCGGTCACCGAGGGTGTGTTCACCGAGGGTGCGGCTGCCAGGGGCGCGGCTGTCCGGGAAGTGGTCGCGGGCGCGCTCCCCGCGGGCTTTTTGCCGGCAATGGTTGGTGTACCCGGCATAGCGAGCTCCTCCTTCCTCCTCCTATCCGCAGCGAGTGGCGGCCGGAGAGTCTCTGCTGGGAGGAGCCTCGACTCCAGGCCCTGCAGACGGGCATTCAGCATACCCCCACACTGCAGCATGCAGATGCGAACGATCTTCTCGATCTCCGCATCCGCAGGTGCGGGGGTAGGGACCGACGACGGGGCCGACGACGCGGCCGGCGGTGTCTGGGCAGTGACGGAAGCGGAACCGGTGGCCGCAGGATGCACCTGTTGCCATTCCGCCCTCTGCGCGGCAAGCTCCCGCTTGAGGTCCTCGAGCTCAGATCTGAGACGGCTATTCTCCTCCCACAACTTCGCCGTCTCGTCTGAGCTTGTGCGACTAAGGAGGACCCCAACTGCCTCCTTAATGCCGTCAGCCGCCTCTTTCAGAGCGCGCGTGAACGTGCCCTTCAGGCTGCCAGATTTTGTGGCAACCTTCAGAACGACGTCTACGCCGTCCAGAACTTGGCGACTGAGCGCCACCGCCGACAGGCTCTCTCCGGCAGTCGCCTGAGCAGAGCGTCGCTCTCGGGCCAGTCGGGCCATCTCGCTGACCTCGTCAGCCGCCACCGCCTTCCGCTGCGCCCGCTTTGCGGCGTTCGCCTCCGCTCTATTGGCTTCCAGTAGAGAGATAGTGGAGCCATCCCCAAGTTCTGCCACCGTGGGCTCGAGGACCACCTCCTTGGACCCCGAGTCACTCCCTCCGCTGGGTACTGGCGTGTCAGGGCGCTTAAGAAAGCGCCCCCGAAAGTCACGCGAAGTCGCAGACCTTCCAGCAGCTGCACGACCTCGCCCTCTCTTGCTCTTCGGCACTTTAGGCGCCGGAAGATTCTCCTCGCTAGAAGAGGACTCCGCGTGCTCCTCATCCTCTTTGCGTGCGTGCGTTCTCCAAAATTTGGAAGCACGCTCAACTCCCTCCCCTTTCGTCCGCGAGCGCTTTGAGCTTACGCTCGCCACGCTCGCCACACTAATCCTATCAGATGTGGTGTCAGAGTCTGGCACCACACCCACACCCATCTGCTCGACCAACACGATCGGCAATTTATTTTGTTTGTTTTTATTATTATGATTTTCATTATCCATTTTATATCCCACGAGTAGATATAGGTACTATACGTCCACCGGGCAGAGCCTAGATACCCGGTAAGCCTACATACTACAGAGTGCGGCAGGTGCTCTGTAGGGGAAGCGCTCGCAACTGGACTCCCTCCAGCCATTCATCCTCTCACCGCGCTTCAAAGCTTAGGATTGGGTGGTTTTTTATCTTAGAGGTAGCCTTCCTCTGGGCCAGGCGATTAAGCCAAGCCCCCGGCGGCGGCATTGGACATGCCTCCGTTCGCTGTCCGGCCAACCCGACTCAGCGAACCCGCCGAAAGTTCTCTCGTTGAAGACCTCTCCTCAACGAGAGAAACACGCACCGCTTTGGCGCGCCTGCACCGCAGCGGCATGGTCACGTCATATGTCGATCGACGATCGTCGATCGATCAAGAGCGACCCCATCCCGGTATCTCTCTTAGTCTGGTCTCTCACTTGGGCCTTTCCGGCATGAGTAACTCTACCGGCAGAGCCCCAAGATCATTGAGACGCGCAAGCCCCACCACGACGACAACGTGGAGACACATTCGGTGGGGAACCTAACCTAACCTAACCTTTTTTTTTTTTTTTTTTTTCTCGGGGTGGAAATCCTCATGGATGTCCTCCGCCCTGGGGTGGGCGAAGGGGTCTGTCAGACTCTTACTGACTAAAACCACCCCGGTGTTCCCTCGCACACTTGCGTCGGGGGGCTGCGGGAGCAAATTGCGACTTCCGCTGCCCCGGACTGGTGACGGCCCGCACTCTGCGGGCCCCGTCCCGTAGGGGGAGTGAGGTGTGCAAACTCCCCCCGTTACGTCTTAGAGTGGCGCGCGTGGAACACTACGCGCCGCCATCTCGGGTCCTGTGTGATGGGGGGCGACGGATGTCCCCGAATCCGTCGCCCCTGGACCCATTTAGGGGGGCTGGAAGAGGGCGTTATCCGCCCTCCGCCGACGCCCGGTGCGCCTGCTGCGGGCCGGGTGAGTGGACGAGATCTCCCTCTCCCTTTCCGCAGCCTCCTTCTGCGAGATGACTGTCTCGCAGAAGGAAACCACCGCGTCCCACGACTCGGCACTCCCGACCATCGAACGAACGACGGCCGGTAGTGACAAGTCGGCTCCAACTTCTGAAACGAGGGCACGGCGCGGCTCCTCCCACGCGGCACACTCTGCCAATGTATGCCGCGCCGTGTCCTCCCGACAATGGACGCAGTGGTGACACCGAGCGTCCGGCTCCCTGTTTATGCGACACAGGTACTTCCCGAAGCAGCCATGCCCCGAGAGCACCTGCGTCACCCGAAACGACAGGGAGCCGTGCCTCCTCCCGAGCCAGTCGTCGAGCACCGGCCGGACCGCCTCGATGGTGACGAGGCCGGCGGTGGGGCGTGAAAGCCTTTCCCGCCATTCCGCCACCAGGACCTCGCGAAGCTGAGACCGACGCAGCTCCATGTGTCGCTGCATCGGTCGCTCGCCCCGCGCTGTGGCTTCCTCGCGCCACCGATGAAGTGACGCGAGCACCTTCGCCTCCAGATCCCAGGGCGGGGATCCGGCCAGTGCACAAGCCGCCTCGTAGGAGATCGTGCGATACCCCCTGATGACTCTGACGGCCATCGCTCTCTGCGGCTTACGCAATACAGCGATGCTACCGGCCGTCAGGTCAGCCGCCCAGATCGGGGCCCCGTAAAGGGCCATCGACCGCACGATCCCCACGTAGAGCCGCCTACAAGCGGCGCTCGGGCCCCCCAGATTGGGAAGCAGCGTTGACAGCGCCCCAGCAGCACCCAGCAACTTGGGCGCCAACCGTCGGAAGTGGGGCCCGAAGTCCCACCGGCTGTCGAGCACCAATCCTAGGTACTTCATGGTAGACTCGACAGCGATCCGAGTCCCCCCGACCACGATATGTGAGCCGGGTGGCGGCGCCCGCCGGGGGCCATGAAACACCATGGCCTCCGACTTACTAAGGGCCACCTCCAGGCCTAGGCGACGTATGCGGCTCACCACCTGTGAGACCGCAGCCGTCGCGCGCAACGCTGCCTCCCTGTGCGAGCTCCCCCGGGCAGTGACCAGCGTGTCATCCGCATAACACGTCAGGTCTACCCCCGGGCCGAGCTCGCCCCTCAGCACCCAGTCGTACCCGATGTTCCACAGGAGCGGGCCTACAACCGAACCCTGCGGAACACCGCACGACATGCGGCGCTGGTTTCCACCATCACGTCCCATGTAGGTGACACACCTCTCTGACAAATAAGCCCCAACGATGTGGCGGAGGTAGGGAGGCACCCCATGATACCGCAGTGCCTCCCGAATACAACTCCAGGGCAGGGTGTTGAAGGCGTTGGAGATGTCCAAGGACACCGCCAACATCACCCCGCCCCGGGACACCGCTTCCTCCGCCAGGACTCTAACCCGCGACACAGCGTGGATCGTAGAGCGCCCATGCCGAAACCCGAACTGGCTGTCGTCCAGGTCCGGCCCCTCTCTGCACAAGTGGCCGACGAGGCGGGCTGCGATTATCCGCTCGAACAGCTTGCCCACCTCGTCAAGCAGCACTATGGGCCGGTACGCGGATGGTGAGTCCGCAGGGCGCCCCGCCTTCCTGAGCAGGACCAGACGACCAGACTTCCACAGAGTGGGAAACTGGCCCTGCTCGAGGCACGCCGTGTAGAGTCCTCTCAGTTGGGGCTCAAGCTCCTTCAGAGCGAGGGCTAACACGCAGCCGTGGATCCCGTCGGGCCCCGGAGCCACGTTCTTGGCCCGGAGCCGCATCACGGCTGCCCTCATCTCTGCCTGTGTCACCTCTGGGACGCTGATGGCGTTCTCCTCCTCTGTAGGCTCTGTGGCTGTGGGCAAAACCATCGGCGGCGGAGTATGCTCCGCTGTTGCCGGGAAGAGGGCTGCGACCACCTCCTCCAGCAGCTCGGGTTGGAGACTCTCAGTAAGTGGGGGTGCCGCGGCTCGAAGTTTCCCTCGGACCGCGCGATAAGGGCGCCCCCACGGATCCCCATCTAGAGTCTCCAACATCTCCTCCCTGGCTCGCTTCCTCGACTCGCCGATGGCCAGCCACAGAGCCTCCTTAGCCGCGCGGTACACCTCATACAGCGCGGCTTCTTCGTCAGGATCCCGGCGACGTCTCCTCCGGTATCGGGTGTACGGGCGTCTAACCGCCACGCACGCGACGCGCAGCTGCGCGATCTCGGCGGTCCACCAGTACACTTGGCGCCTAGCGGACTGTGCGTGGACCCGGGGCATGGACGCGTCGCAAATTTGCGTCATCGCCCCGCGGAACCACAGCGCCTCCTGCTCGACGTCGACGGGTCCGTTCATTGCCGACTCCCGGACCCAGGCCTGGACAATAGCGGCCTCCTCGAGAAGCTCCCTGTCGATGCGCTTACGCGCCCAGCGCGGACCGTCCGTTCGCGGGGCCGGTGGACCGCGGCCGCCGGCGGTCTGGGCGGAGACGTCGAAGCGGATGTATCGGTGATCCGACAACGTCTCCACCTCCACGGCGACACGCCAGTCGCGGACACGGCTCGCGACAGCGGGGCTAGCGAACGAGACGTCCACTATAGACCCGCCCCGCTGCCGCACGCACGTGTGAACCGAGCCCCGGTTTAGAACGGTCAAGCCAGTCGTGACCGCCCACTCTTCCAGCACCTCACCCCTAGCATCGGTCACAGGGGATCCCCACGCCACAGACTTGGCGTTGAGATCCCCCAGCAACAGCACCGGGCGAGGGTGTAGTCGGCCCACGACGGCACCCAACTCGACAAGGAACCTCTCGAAGTCGGCGAGACTCTTGTTGGGCGAAAAGTACGCCCCAACCGTGCCAATGCCGTCCGCGAGGGCGGCTACCCAGCCATGACCTCGGGACGGGTTGACAAGAGCCCCGCCAATGATGGCCACCAAACCGTCCAAGTCTCCCACCCAGTTATCCCTGGGGGGGACAAAATACGGTTCGGCGACCACAGCTGCGTGAATCGACCACTCTGCCATGCTCTGGAGCAAGAGATCCTGAGCTCTAGCAGAGTGATTGATATTCGCCTGGAGGAAATGGAATTGTGCCATCACTGGCATTCCATTACCTCGGCATCACCTCCTTCCCTGGGCCGGCCTTACGAAAAAGATATCTTAATGCGTGGGCATAAAGTCGTTATTCCCTCATCTTTGCAAGGAAAAGTATGTAGGGAACTACATAGTTCTCATTTCGGGATAGTGAAGATGAAAGCAGAGGCTCGCAACTACTCGCAAGCGGCTGTGGTTTCCTGGCGTAGACGCGGCGCTGGAACAAATAGCGGGGGCTTGTGGAGTGTGCTGTGCGCTGCGCCCCGCGCCGCCGCCGCGCCGCACGCCCCTCTCGCGCCGTGGCCATTGCCGCCGCACGCCTTTTACCGAATTCATATAGATTTCTTGGGCCCGTTCCACGATTACATGTTTTTAATTATTGTAGACGCGTATAGTAAATGGGTGGAATGTTACGATACCTATGTCCTCAACTTATAATTCAAAGGCGGTGATAAGTAAATTAAATGATTTTATGTCGCGGTTTGGAGTTCCACACACGTTGGTGAGCGACAACGGTACATATTTTACTTCATTGGAATTTAGGGACTATTGTAAACTTAACGGTATCGAGCATGTCCTATCTCCTGTTTATCACCCGGCCAGCAATGGGCAGGCCGAGAGTTTTGTAAAAATTGTAAAAAAGGGGCTAAAGGCTATACTTTTGGAAGGTTGTAATAAAAAAACAATGCAAGGTAAAATTGCGAAATTTTTATTTGACTACAGGAACTCAAAAAATAGTACCTACCACTGATAAAACACCCGCGGAGATAGTAGGTATTCGGGCGTGCGTTGCGCTCGCGGCTGGATCTGTTAAATCCGACCGCGCCGTCACCATCGTCCACAGACCTGACTCAAACCGTCGCACGCAATCAGTCCTTACAGGCTAAATATTATCATGGCAAACAGAGAACTGACTTCACTGAAAACGAGAATGTACCTATGGATAACCAAAAACACACATAATAAAAAATACAGTTGGATACACATACAAGGAATAATAAGAAAAAAAATCGGCAATATAATGTACGTGGTATACGTGCCACATTTGGGATGCGAAGTAACCAGACATATCGACCAAATAAGGACAAGACTACCATCATCATCAAACAACGATCAGGACTGGGACCCAGACGTGGTACCCGATTTGGCGTCACTTGTCGCCAATCACCCTGAGCCCGTCACGCAGCCAGGAGAGGGAGGAGGATCGGTAACGGACTCTGGACAAGGAACTCCGGCGACTCCGCCGCGCGTCACGGTAACTCTCAGGCGGCAAGAAATAAGTCCGACCTTCTCGACACCTACGGCGGCCCAGTACGTCACTGATGATGATGATGATGAACAGAACAACAGTCGACTATAGGTTAAGTGTAGATTTAGAATAATAGGATAAGAGTTTTGCTTTAAGGGTTGTTTCAAAATAAGGGGAAGGGATGTTATGTATGTGTACGACGGCTATGTAGGCGAGCGGGCTGCGCCCCGCCCCTCCCCGCGCCGGGGGTAACTCTTCCAGCCATTAAATCAGTGTGCAACGGACTAGCGAGTTTGATTGACATTGACAAGTGTCACCGTCCTTCCGCATTCACTTCCGTATCTAACAGGCAGGATAGCCGAACTAGTTTACTCTCTGAGCATATTTTGTCCACAGGTACTACACCCGAGGACGGGTGCTAGTCAGGGATGGCCGTGTCGTGGATGGATGGCGCCACAGTACAGTGGACAGCGCCATCTAACAATTTGATTCGTAAACGAATAATCATGTGTTCGGAAACGCAAGCAAGCACTACCGCTTGGACACGATCGTCGGTAGAGGGGATGCAGCGATGACTGGCGGGGAGACCGAGTGTGGCGACAGCAATATATAATTGTAGTCTGTGGGCGACAGTCTACAGTGGACAGTCGAGCTCGGACAGTCTTGGCAAACGCTCAGTACCAACGCACGTGTTTGTTTTCGACCCACGTGTTTATTTCGTTCGTTACAGTTTGTTAAAGTTATTTTAAGTTCGAATTATCGTTTCGTTCGAGTACCCACTATAGTGCCCACACCTAAACTATGTCGGGTTGTGAAGAAGACCCGTGTCTCGCAGCTCGGCCACCCAAGTGATCCGACAAATAAAACACTAACAGAAATGAAAAGTATGAAAAACATATGAAAAAACATCAATTATATAATCTCCATTTATTATAGCATTAGAAAAAAGAGGCTCGTAGAAGCAGGACTGCAAAACATTTTATTTTAAAGTTAAGTTGCAACTTTGTTACATAAATCGAAGACAGTACTAAATACGCAAAATAAACGAAATAAAAGGCATTTTATTTTAAATAAAGCATTATTTAAAATAAAATGCCTTTTATTTCGTTTATTTTGCGTATTTAAAATAACATCTTCATAACATATTACAAACTTGCAACAAAACGAATGAATGAAACAACTAATCACATGATGATTTTTTAAGGAACATTTTACTACCAATACTTTATTTCAAATAACAACTTACAACATACAATACGTTGGTGAAACTTCTTAGTCTTCATCAGCTAATTTAGTCACTATCATCAGATGATGAAGATGAAGAAGTTTCATTGACGTTAATAATAAATCTTTCTACCACATTATCCATTATGCTTTTTAACCACTCCTGTACCTATATCAGCATTTCGGTGGCTGTAGCCGGCAGCTTCTCCAGTTTCCTGGAGTGGTATGGCGCATTGTCCATAACAATTACAGCGCCACTCTCAATATTGGTCAAAATTAACTTGAACCACTTTTCAAAATTAAAAGCAGATCCATTTCAGAGTGGTAATCTTCATCACCTTTCTTTGCGTCAAATATTAATGCAGCATCCTTTAAAAACCCTTCAGTTGATCCTGTGAAATAAAATAAATAAAAGTAAATATCTCCGTACCCCGTATATAATTTCATTGCTGGAAATAGATCTTAATACTATAACAAAATTGCAACAATATTTGTTACTTTTAGTTCGCTTTGCATTTGTTAATTTATAATACAATAATATTATATTAAAAGTAAATCAAGTACATACCAATATGACCTGAATTGATAAGCCGCCTTCCTTTTCCCGTTGGGTTCTTTAAACCAGTGGAAAGACCTGACCGATGTGCTTCTTTTGAGGACTTAATAGTGCTGTCTTGCCATATTAAACTTTTCATGAGACCTGTATGTATGATAAAAGGTTAAATTAATTTAAATACAATATTCACAAAACAAATGAATGAAATGATGTTATACTTTTAATTAAATTCTAATAATTTAACTGTAATTAAATCATAATGCTACTGAATACAGGAGATCATACACTGTTTGGTTCATAAAAAACTGTTAAGAAATATTAGAAGCACTGTACCTTCATTTAGCCAAGTCTCACGATCTCTCGATCGATTTAGCCGAGTCTTCACGATCAACAGTTTGGTTTCACCAAGGGACGTTGTACGACCGACGCTGGTGTAACCTTATTAAGACATATTTTTAACGCGTGGGAAGAGGCCCAAGACGCCATTGGAATCTTTTGTGACCTCTCCAAGGCATTTGATTGCGTCGATCACGAAACCTTGCTCTTGAAACTTGAGCATTACGGACTTGGAAAACTTGCGCTCAATTTAGTAAAATCTTATTTAAATGATAGACAACAGCAAGTTCAAATAAATGGTGTCAATTCATTAGGTTTAAAAGTAAAAATGGGTGTGCCACAGGGTTCGATATTGGGTCCATTCCTCTTTTTAGTGTATATTAACGATCTACTCCATTTATTAAAAAATCAACCACAAATGGTGTTATTTGCTGACGATACTTCCTTAATTTTTAAGGTAGATAGACGTGCTACAAATTTTGACGACGTAAATAACGCCCTACTGCAGGTCCAAAATTGGTTTACTGCTAATAATTTAGTACTAAATGGAAAAAAAACTAAGTGCATAAAATTTTCTTTACCAAATGTCAAAAGTAGTGACTGTGAGATAGTATTGAATCAAGAGAAACTAGAATTCGTCGATAAAACTGTTTTCCTAGGGATCACGCTCGACTCAAGGCTACAATGGGGTCCTCATTTAACATCTCTTGCAGGACGGCTAAGTTCAGCAGCATATGCCGTCAGAAAAATCCGTCAATTTACTGATGTAGATACCGCAAGGCTGGTCTATTTTAGTTACTTTCATAGTATCATGTCTTACGGTATTTTACTGTGGGGACGGGCTGCAGACATCGAGTCTATTTTTATTCTGCAGAAAAGAGCAATCAGAGCCATATATTATCTCCGCAGGCGTGACTCTCTAAGGGAACTGTTTAAGGATATTAACATCATGACGGTACCTTGTCAATATATCTATGAAAACATCATGTACGTAAGAAAAAATTTACATCTTTTTAGTAAAAGAGGTGATAGACATAATTATAGCACAAGAAATAGGGACCTATTAGTTCAACCAGGTTTTAGACTGGCAAAAGTAGACTCATCCTTCATGGGGTACTGTTTAAAATGTTATAATAAAATTCCTCCCCACATACTTCAACTGAATGAAACGAAATTCAAATCTTGTATAAAACGCACACTATGCAGGCAGGCATATTATAAGTTGGGGGATTACATCTCTGATAAAAGTGCTTGGCTCAATGCTGGTCCTGCTCCACAACCACAACTAATTGATTAACATTTGAAAATACTGTTGGAGCTGCTGAAGATTGTAACACCATCTTTGCATTGTATAAACTCAATTTCCTTTGTATTATATAATTGCATAGCACTGGTGTGAGTACTATGTACTAAAGAGCTACCATTCACCGGGTAATATGTCTTTCATTGACTTGAATGTGCCCTGGCGGCTGGGAGTATGTCATGCTCACTCAGATGTCTCGCTGATGGTGGCGCGTGTGTTGGATCATTTAGCTCCCTTCAAAATGGTTGAGCTGAATGGTGCTAATCCATGTGTCATGTTCGTGAACGGGCGCCGTCAGTTGTGACTGGTCATCTCTTAGCTGCCATGGCTTATTTTAATTAATTGAAATTTTTGAATTGTTCTTTATTTTTATCGTTTTATTACGGACGCTTTTAACGTGCACGTCTTTTTACATTGTTCTCACATGTATAATTTCAACTTGAATAATGTAACCAATTTTATGTAACAATTTTTTGTTTAAAAGAGTGTCCGTGGAGTTTCTTGCCCGTTCTTCTCCATAGGTACCTACTACGTTTTGGAATGGGCAACTAGCTTCATATTTCTGACTGACTGACTCTTTGACAATTCAAAAGTGCCTGTACATGGTTTAATTGAAATAAATGCTTTGAGTTTGAGTTTTGAGTTTCTCATCTAAATAATATATTTTTCTTCATTGCCTTTTTATTTCATGAAGATATTTTAGTCTCCATAGGACGATCTCCTGTCTGTCTATGAGTGCACTTTTTCTACTCCGTTTGATAATTATGTGAACTTTAATGTTTCTTTAATTATTATATACAGACTGCTACTCTTAAAATCTGGCAGAGACTCATCACTGTTTACTGTTTCCAATATCTTATCCAAGGTGGGCAACTCATTATTAAAGAAGAAGGAATGAATTTTCCTAAGTATTCCGCTAAATGTCATATCATCAAAATCATCATGTTTTAGGTGCTTCCGCTGGTGGGAGGGTTGCAGGGGACCTTCTGTGTTGTACTCTTTGAGTATGTTGTACACAGTAGCCCGAGATACGCCTATAAATAACAAAATATATGTTTTATCACAATGCATGTTACTTTCAAATATTTTTATAGTAATAATTTTATGAATCATTCTTACCGGCAACTTCTGTGGTCTTGTTTATCATCTCAGTCTTATAACAAGGAGTACCTGCAGGCCAGGACACCAACTGCTTAAAAATATTGATCACTGTTTGCTTTTCTACAGCACCAAGTGCAGTTTGCTTCATTCTCTTTTTCTTGGGAGACATTACTATGTCGTCGTGGTCAACTTTATGGCCACGTTTATTTCGCCTTTGGTTTTAGTCAGAGTTTGAACTTATTTAATAGGTTGTAAGTCACCCGGTAAACGGAACAGGGGTCGGCAAAGGAAAAGATGGGAAGACGAACTCAGTCTCACAGCAGGTCCAAACTGGAGAAGAGTTGCAAAGGACAGAAAGCAATGGAAAGCGTTAGAGGAGGCCTTTGCCAAGAGGCACACTGAACTCCGAGATATATTATAACTGAAAGAAAATAACAGAAACTAAACTAACAAAAGAAGGGAGTTTCAGGATAGAAAGGGCTATTGTATTGTATTGTATTGTATTGTAAGTCACCCGGACCCCCACCGGGATCATCCATAGCGCAACAAAACGTAGCGTTTTGTATAAAACAACCAAATAACCACACTAATAACTAAAACAAAACAAAAACCAAGGAAAAATAGGGAACAAATAACAACAAAATCACAAAACTTCGACAAACAATACCAAATTACCAACAAGTATTCACAATTTACAAGTGAAGTGAATGACATTTGTTTGACATGACAATCACAGAACATTTACGTCAATTTCACGGATGGCATAAACCGGTAAAATTAGAAATACCCCACTGTCACCGCTTATGAAGGGATTAGCTGACATTTTAGATTTGGTAGAGTTATAGTAAAACGAAAAACGTTCTCGGTATTGTTCACTCCTGCTTCTTTTAGGTTTTTAGCATTGACACTTTATTTTAAATTGCAATGAAATAATATATTTAAATGAAAGCCACATAATTTCATAAGATAAATGGTTAAACTGATTACAATGAAGTGTGACCACCTGGTATAAAAATAGATTATAATAAATTTGGCGTTAATCGTAACTGTAACAAGTTTAATGTATTTTTATTACAAAGTGTACATCAAAAAGAACCTTTTTTAACTTCTGTCTAATGCTATTGTAAATAGAGTTATAGATATCATTAAACAATCTATTATATTCGGCTGTGTGTGTGCGGTATGTGTGTACGTGTGCGTGTGTGTGAGTTCTCGTTCGTGTTTGCGTATGAGTAGGTGTATGAAGGAAGGTATGTGCTATGTATGTGTTCCTTTGTAGAATTAGACTAATTATTTATTATTTTCTCTACATCCTCATAATCAAGACTAAAGAGCCAGTTCTTTACTTTAAGTTTACATTCGAGTAGTGTTAGCGGATAAAAATTTAAGATTCTATTAATTTTGTTGTATAACAACCGACTTCCAAAAAAAACACTACAAAGTGAAAAATAATTTTAATTTCGGAAGTCGGTGTCTTTGGTTTTGAATTTTCGTTTTTTTGCCACCGACTTCCGAAATTAAAATTATTTTTCACTTTGTAGTGTTTTTTTTGGAAGTCGGTTGTTTTTTTTTTGTTAAAAGTTTTTATTTTTCTCTTTTTAGTTTTGGTACCCCTACCTACCCCACACAAGTTCGAATAACACTACCAGCGACACAATTAACAGTGACAGGAAGTTATCATCTTATCATCCTTAAAATGAATTAAGTTCGAACACAAGGTAGCTACTGTAAAACGTTGAGGAGTTCCCTTGACTGTCCTTCGTCTTCATCATCAAACCCCTAATGACAGTCACAACCCATCTAAGTGTAAAGTTCTCGTCAATACAAATTAATCAAGCCCAAACACCAGGTAATTGCTGTAAATCGTTGAGGAGTTCCCTCAGTTGTCTTTCGGCTCCATCACCAGATCGACTCCAGACCTTCATAATAGTAGTGCTTTAAAATACTTAATGAAAAAAAATTACAAACGCACTAGTCGTCACTACGATTTTGAAGGTTCCCCTCGATATTTTGTCTGGGATGCCATCAACAGATCCTGGTTTCGTTATAATTTTTTTTGAGGATTTCCCGCAAGTCGTCATGAATTTCATCATCAGAACTGAATTTTGATCAAAATAGGAGCAATCTGAAAGTATACCTTTCAGATAAGAAAATAATTTTCTAAATCGGTTCATAAATGACGCCACCCGTGAAATACTTATCATTGAGAAGTTCTGGTGGCCATCTGTGGACTTCTTCATCAGTGCCACTTCACCAAATGATACTTTCTGAATGCAAATGCTTAACTGGTGGCTGAAAATACCGAAATCGCTATGTGTATGCCTATAATATTTGAGGAGTTCCCTCAATTTGTCACGGATTCCATCATCAGAACTAAATTTTGATAAAAATGGGACCAATCGGGAAGTATATCCTTTCAAATAAAAAAAAGAATTTTCCAAATCGGTTCATAAATGACGGAGATATGAGGTAACACACATTAAAAAAAAAAAAAAAAAAAAAAAACAACCGAATTGAGAACCTCCTCCTTTTGGGGAAGTCGGTTAAAAATACTGAAAGGAAAGCGTTTAGTCGTCTTGCAAAAGCCGTGCGACATTTGACAGATTCAATTACGTTTGGAGTTGTTCGCCTATTTAGAAGTTTACCTGGATCATATGGGGTAGAAACGTGTGTTTTTGTAATTATCTGGAAAATAAAAAGTTGTCTTACTGTTAATACCCGGCATAACTCGTATAATGTCTTCGTGGGAAATCTGTATGGTTTAAATGACATTGTTTTTGGCAAGGACCGTTGACACGGTAGAATAATAACTAAGCCATATCTTAGAAATAAATGCCTACAGCCGCGCGGTACGTAAACATGCGATAGGGCTGCCCGCCTCCAGTATTTTAATTACATTTGCCTACTTTGTGTTTCCATTTAGTTTTGTGATTGTAAATGTACTTTTTTTATCTACACAAATAAATAAAATACTTTGTGAATTGACTAACAAAACAAAACACAAATGCCCGAGGTTTTAAAACAAGCGTACCTACCATATCACGATTCATGAACCGCCTATAACTACCTATTTCACTCGTGTCAATCACTTTACTCTATTCACATTATTTATTAATAATCCATTTTTCGGGAGATAAAAGGAAATACTTATCCATTAAAAAGACACACGAATGTACCTATCTACTAGTAAGTAAAATTATTTTATAGTCTTACCTTTCAGAGTTTCTAGGTAATTTAAAAAAACTTATATCTGGATGCGTTATTGACGAATTCATGCAACCAAAAACAGTACAATATATCCTACACTTATTCGTCATATTAAATATGTACTTGAACTTATTTTTGTGAAAAAATCGCGCGGTTATTGTTAAAAGAACGACACACCGTCCGTTCGTCACTGCGGCACAGTCGCGACTGTCTGCGTACCTCGCGCATACCTCGATCGAGGCGCGTAGGTATAGCTCGCGCTTCGTCCGTTTCTATGAAGTTGGAATACCGTCTACCGTGCCGTTGAGCTCTTTCCAGGCGTAAGAGATGTGTTTTACATGCACGTCCCCAAACTCCAATACAGTAACCGATAACAGATTGTGCCAATGCGTAATAAACTGACCGGAGGAGATCGCCGTCAGCTACATGCCTCAGAGTAATCTGCATAATGAAACTGGCAATTTTTATGTTTGCCAGTAAGGATCACGATCATGACCGGTTATTATTTTAGTACTTATTAATATTGATGATTTGAGATACATCGCTTTTCCCCCGGAGCTGGGTTTTTTTTAAGCATCCTCCTTTTATTTTCAAATAAGCGACGGCTGAAATTATTTCCTACTTTCATTCAATATTAAACTACCAATCACACCAAAGATTTCTTAAAGTTATACTTATGAAACACAATGAGAGCAGTGGTGGCCCAGTGCCCAGTGGTAACGGCGCCGACTTACGAGTTGTAGGTCGTGGGTTCGAAGTGTTCGAACCCAGGCAGGCGCTTTACTTTGTGTGAATAATTTCATCACCACTGCTCTCAAAACGGTGAAGGAAAACGTCGTGAGGAAACCGGCATGTCTTAGAACCAAAAATTCGAAGACGAGTGACATCTACCAACCCGCACTGGGCCCGCGTGGTAGATTACGGACCACTCCCTCTCACAGAGAGGAGGCCTGTGTCCCAGCAGTGGGAACATTAATAGGCTGATTATGATGAAATACAATTAACTTGTATACGTGTGAGTTTGGGTACGCTGGTTCCGATACAAATGAAGCAATATGCTACTTCTGACTACTGTTTTTTCTGTTCTGTGGTTTTAATTATAGAAAATAGAAATGAAACAGATATAATTATAACATTTAAATTTATTGATAATAGTAGGAGACTAACACTGAGCTGTTGGACGAACGGCGTCGAGCCGTCCTTTCATTCTTACAATACTCGAGACGACTAACTCTAAAAATAAATACTCGCAAAAATGAACACCACCTTTCGACGTGCTCGATAACCAATATTTACATACATTACTTAGATCTTTATAAATAATATGTATTTTATTATTATCATACTATCATCGACTAGTGCTAATAAAGATATACTCGACTAAAACTACGCACAAGGTATTCGGAATCGTACTAAACTTTAAAGAAATGCGCCTATTATCCACAGTAAGTCCTGTGATATGCGCGTGCGGTTCGATACAGAGTCGCGCGACGTCCTCAGCGCCGCCGCCGCCCTACGCCCAGATCTGTAACAGAGCGGACCGTCAGCAGACAGGCGGTGCCGAGCGCGGGCTCGCACTACTGCGCGCACGTACCCGTATCGTGGCGTCCCAGGAGGCCGTGGACAGCGCCGTGCCGTCGGGCGACAGCTGCACGCGCGTGACGCGGTGCTCGTGGCCGCACAGCACGCACACGCGCACGGCCCGCAGCGCGTCCCAGGCGCACGCCGTGTAGTCGCTGTAGCCCGCGAACACCAGGCGCCCGCTCAGAGACCACTCCACCGAGTTCACGCCGAAGATGATGCTCTCGCGGCAGTAGCGCGCCACCTGCGCACCGTCGTGTAAGGTTGCATGTTAATCAACGCACGATTCGCGACAGCTCCGTGACGCATAATAGCAGCTAGTTACAGAATAATTATACTAAAATTATCAATCCAACTTAATTTTAATCAACATACCTATTGGAGCTTGAGATATTTCAGTATTGTTTGTAATATCGGAATTAGTGTGATCAAAACAGGAATTTGGATATCGAAAAAAATATAGGCAGTGTATAGAGGGCCGTTAACGGCACTCTGTCTCCGCAGTTTATTAACTGCCGTTAACGTCACTCTATCTCAGCAGTGTATTAAGTGCCGTCCGTTTGCGATATACTAGTGACGTAAACTGAATGTTTTTAAAAAATTATTCAAAAAACAATAAACCCGACTGCAAAAACACATAACTGAAAAGATAAAAACAAGCATTATAATCAATAGAATTTTGGTATCGCAGGCGGGGACTAACTAATAACCGGAAATATGGTGTTAGTTTTGTTTGTCCCCTCCTGCGATGCCAAAATTCTATTGATTAAGTATAATGCTTGTTTTTCTCTTTTCAGTTGTGTTTTTGCAGTCGGGTTTTTTGTTTTTTGAATAATTTTCTTTATTTCAAGCTTTTTAGTTTTATTAATATATCTAAATTTGGAATTGACTCATTACTAGCTTTTATTTGATACCAATATTGTTAAAATTTATTTTAAAAAAAACCTTCCCCTCCCTTTTTTTTGTATTTGCAGATGCAATATATAAATATTATATAGCCTATGACACACCCACAATTAAGACGAATCTAACGACACCTCATATGTTAAAATCCATCAAGCCGTTTAGGCTACAGAGCGTGCCAAAAAAATTGACATACGTACATACTACATACTCTCGA
Source organism: Conistra vaccinii (assembly GCA_948150665.1). Classification (NCBI taxonomy): domain Eukaryota; kingdom Metazoa; phylum Arthropoda; class Insecta; order Lepidoptera; family Noctuidae; genus Conistra; species Conistra vaccinii. Next base: position 52,686 of record OX411327.1, read on the forward strand.
AAAACATTACCGGACTGTAATGTTTTTCGAGAGTAAGTATGTAGTATGTATGTCAATTTTTTTCTGGGGCAGTCGGGTAAAAATAAGGTTATAAAAATTTGGTATTATTTAAAAACAACGCAACGGGTAATATAGTACGTACGACAGGGAACCACCACAAAACACATGTTTAAAACCACACCATGCATGCAACTTGCATGCAGCATGCAACATGTAGGGTGTCAGCAAAGCATGCAACATAGTATAGCATGTAGGCAAGCATGCAGCATGCAACATGCAGCAGGTATGGTTTCTGACACGGTTCCGGCGCTGCGCGGTTCCGGCGGTCCCACACGAGCTTATCGTCGCAGATGGTTTAACGCTCACCGCCGCAGCTTCGTCTTGCTGCAGCCTCAGCCGCGGCGGCGAGCGTTACAACCACCTGTTCCTCAATTCGCGGGCCGCCTCGCCCCTCCGCGCCTACGCGATTCTAAATTACACTCTAGGGGTAGGGCAGACAAGACTGCGTGGAGTCGGATTTACAGCGATTCGTTTCTGTCACTAAAACCAAATTTTTAACAAATGTTTTAGGACTAACAATTTAATTATAAATGAACATTCGGACACATGATATAAAACAATACTTAGGACATATGACTTTATTTCATTCAAAATTAGGATATTCAATTATTATAGTACTCGATATTACGACAGAATAGTTTTAGACGTAAAATTAATAGTTTGGAAAATCCAAATGTGCACGCCTCATAACACTCATTCATAAACTAAAAAGAAATTGAAAACATAGTTTCTAACAAAAATTAACAGTTTATCACTTTTCATGAAGTATGTTTTGACTGCTGTTTTACCCATCAATATGGGTAAAATTCTAACCTCGCAATCCTTACGTAATCTCGCATTTCATAACAGCTTACAAAACATATTAAATCAGTGTATACCAAAGCAAACCGTAAAGATTAAAAAGAGATCATCTAAATCATGGCTAACGACCGGATTAAGAGTAGCATGCAAGCACAAAAGACAACTAAAAGCATTTATGACTACAACTAATAATAATATATTGGAAAGGTACTATAAACGTTACGAAAAATTACTTAAGAGAACAGTAGCCCACTCTAAAAAGCTAAACCACATAAGAATAATGAGTAAATCTGAAAATAAAACTAAAACTATGTGGCAAATAATAAAAGAGCGTACAAATAAAAAAACCAAAAAGCCAATAACTAACATAAAATTGCGTGTACAGAATACTGTGACAGAAAACCCGACTACCATTGCCAACGCGTTCAATGATTATTTTGTGTCAGTGGGAAAAACGGATACCGCAAACGGGAATGTTTGTCCAACTGGCCGTCCCACCTCCTCCCAAAGGGAAAACTCCATTTACTTAAGACCTGTTGACCCTAACGAAATTAAGTTTATTATAAAAAGATTGAAAAACAAGCGAAGTTATGGGCATGACGAGCTGCCGCCTATACTCACAAAAGCATGTGCTGAAGAATTAACGTTGCCGCTAACTTATTTAACAAATCAGTCTTTAGATGAAGGCTCAGTCCCCGACCTGCTAAAAGTATCGATAGTGAAACCAATCTACAAAAAGGGAGACCAGACTGACACTAGTAATTATCGGCCGATAGCGTTGCTGCCAACCTTCTCAAAAATATTGGAGACTGCGATGTCTAAACGACTTTATTCTTATTGCGAAAGATATAAAATATTCAACGATAGCCAGAATGGGTTCAGGAAAAATAGATCGACGATATTAGCAATATTTAAGTATATCCAGGAAGCTTTAAACAAAAACAATAACAAAAATTATGCAGTAGGGATTTTACTGGATATGAGCAAAGCCTACGACAGAGTTTCATACGAAACTTTGCTTAAGAAATTATATGCAATAGATAGGTGTTAGAGGTACAGCACACAAGTGGTTCTGCTCGTACCTAGAAAACAGGGAACAATTCGTAGAGGTAGAATATAGCGACCCGCACACTGGCCAAATAACACGCGTAAGATCTAATAAAGTAAAAATAACAATGCCAATACCACAAGGCAGCGTTTTGGGATGTTTGTTATTTCTAGTGTATATAAATGACCTGCCTAAAGAAATTGACGCTCAAAGTATTTTATTTGCTGACGATATTTCTATAATTTTTCCTTACACCAATGAAGTAAACCTAAACTTAAGTCTAGACGATAAGCTCTCCAAAATAATAGCAGGGTTAAAAGATCGTAACTTGGAGTTAAATTTTGACAAAACAAAGCTAATGCAATATAGACCATACCAAAAACGCAAATTAGATATCAATTACTCATACAACAGCATAAAGCTGCAATGCATAGACGAGTTTAAATTGTTAGGTTTAACTATAGATACCAATATAAACTGGAAAGCCCATATAGATGCATTGTCAAACAAACTAGTCAGCTTTATATATGCCTTGGCGGAGCTACTGATTTTAAAACAGCTCTAACAGCATACTATGCCTACGCATACTCCTGGCTAAATTATGGAATCGTGGTGTGGGGAAATGCTACACCATTTCCCCACACCACGATTCCATAATTTAGCCAAAGACAGACTTTTTATTCTACAAAAAAAAAAATTAAGTAAGTATACGAATTCTTGCCAACATTGATAACACAGAAAGCTGCAAGCCATTCTTTGTAAAATACAAAGTCCTCACACTAACTGGTATTTACATTTTAGAAATTGGCAAATTTGTAAGAACACCAGTCACTATTCCCACTCACTAAAGACCTTCGCCCGCAACATCGCAGTGTTAGACGCCAAAACAAAAATGAATTAGCCGTACCAAGCTCAAAATTAACTATGTTCCATTCAGGACCTTTAGCCAGGTGCGTGAAAATATATAATAGGCTTCCAAATTCAATTAAGGATATAGAATACGAAAATAAATTTAAAAACAGTCTCCAAAAATACCTTATATTAAAATCGTATTACACTCTAAAGGAATTCTTCGACGATATGTAAATCTTGACATTGAAATTCATACCTGTACACAATACACAATACACACATCACCTACAATTTGACTTATTAACTACCTGTTATGGAATGTTGTTTCATGATTATTATTGTTATCGCTATTTGTTTTAATTAATTTTTTTATCTTATTTATTTTATGAATGGAAATGATGACCTATTAATTGTTCTTACCCTATCCTATATTAATAATGACATTTACTTACCTATTTAAATATCAAAATGATGGACACAGGATGCATGATAAAAAGACCATGACAAGATATGCCCTAACCATGTCCAGCGAATTCATATTTTTAAGTATCCTTCATTTATTCAAACTAGATTTTAGATAATAGTCTAGAGTCAATCAAAGGTATTTTTTAAGATTGAATAAAAATAAATATTATTTGTAGTTCCGGTTACATTTTCGTTTAATGGCGACAATAAATGAAAGATTACAGTTCATTCTGTTCATTCAGTTCATTCGGCCAATGTGATCAGATGAGTGGTAGGAGATTTCCTTATTTTTGAGGTACAGGAGATAACCATGGAGGCCACCATATTATCCACATTTAGCATACAAAAATAACATACAGTTTTAGTTAGGTATTGTGAATTCGTAACTTACAGGAGTGCACAGCACTGGCAGAGAACTTATTCTTAATAGGATGTATTCTATATTGTTTGAATATGAATGATGTTACCAAGACATTTTATTAAATATATTTTGATTTATAAGTTCTTTTGTAGGTAGATAATAAATAGTAGGTAGGTTGGTGGAAATAGTATTTTATCCGAAGCAGAGTCTTGATAAGGTTTTGGGTAAAAAAATACTACTATCTGGAAACACTGATTGTAGGTGTCACTCTCTCACATTCACTCGCTTGTCACTCGTCGCCATAGAAACCTACTGTTACATTCAAACTGGTGCTCTGAACGTGTGTTATTGTTTGTTTGTTAATTTATTGTTTATTTAACACTTACCCATACGTTTTTTGCACACTTTAGCTCGATATAAATATTCTTGAAAGCGATATCTTATAGTCGATTTTGGTGTTTCTACTGGACTTACAATACGTGTCAGTTTATAAGTGAAATACGATGTTGCAGTGCTGAGTTGATTGAAATCATGCATCAATGTTTCGGTACTACAAATGTGTTTTGCGCGTGGAACGTATTTAAGGCCGTGCAATGAGTGAATTATCCGTGCTACTGCAAAGCATCTTGAGAGAGGACAAAACAACATGACGTGTTGAAAAGAATTCAGTTCCCTTTAAAGTGGTTTGTGGACTGGCTATCGCTTCACTGCCTAGGCTTATATTTATTAAAGTTTTGAAATAAATGCCTTAAGATTGAATAAAAAAGGGGTACCTACGTTCTTTTTGAGAGATTTGTTTTATTTTCCTCTACACTGTATGATCTGCTTTATTAGTATGTGGAATACTCCCATAAGTTAAAAGCATATGGTAGGCCCACTCTGATATGAGTATTTATAACTATCCTAAAGCATCCTTTTCACCAGAGATGTGCTAAGCAGCTTAGCGATCGATCCAATAGGATTAGGTATTTGATTTTCATAGCCTAGTATGGTTTAATTCTGCTCGAAAAGGGTTAAATGAAACCAAGTACCTACACATAGTTTGGAAGCCTAGATTCTCCGCTTAGCGACCTCGCATATACTTGATGGAAAGACTGCCCGATTCTCAGGTTTTAAAAATATAGGTAAGTACATCGTTCTCACCACAGTCTTGGTACATTTTAAGCTGGCCCCAGCTGCTGCCGGACCTAGTGGCGAGTTGTGTCACAACATTTAGTTATTTATGTTGCTAAATCTAGTCAAGCACTACTAGATTATGTACACCAATTCTTATTTAAATTGAAATTCGATATTGAACTAATTGTTTATGAAAACGCCTGACAGAAAATGATTATAGCAATCAATCGTTTTTTGAAGTCTATCGAATGAGCCGTTTGGTAGGATAAGTATTTTTTTTGTTATGAAATATACAAAAAAGTTACCATTAAATTAAAATATAGTAATTGTTTCAAAATCTAGGTCTCATGTGCTTTTAAATGCACGATGTGTAACTTTTGGACATCATTGTTTCGGTTAGGGTATGCATGTATGCTGCTTTGGGCATGGTCCTTTGTATTTTGTTAAGGCAGTGTTTTATTAAAATAATATTGTGACACTGTAGCACATTAAACTATATATATTGCTGTACCCTAGCAGGGTTCATGTATGAAACCTATATACTTGTAACAACTTGTAAACTACATGAATGCAATAAATGATGATTATGATTATGAAACCCAGTTCCGGAATTAAAAAATGGTTCGATACTCAAGCCCTAAAACCTACATTATGATTATTCCTGATACAAACGTTTAAAACCTGATACTCCTATTAGTGGACACAACAAACTCAAGGATAGTGCTGAATTTGGAAGTAAGAATACGGCGTCTATGAGAGCTAATTGTAGTCAGAGACGATAGTTACCTCGCGGTCGGCGCGCAGGTCGAAGAGGCGGCAGCAGGAGTCGTCGGAGCCGGTGACGAGCGAGTCGCCGGACGGGTGGTAGCGCACACTGTTGACGTCCGAGTCGTGCGTGTCGAAGGCCTGCACGGCCTGCCCCGTGCGCATGTCCCACACCAGCACGGCGCGGTCGCAGCCGCCCGACACGAACGTGTCGCCCATGTCGGACGGCGCAAGATCCAGCGCCATGACGTCGGCCGCGTGCGCCTGGAAGCTTTGCAGCAGCTGGCCCGACTCCACGTCCCACAGCGCGCACGTGCCGTCGCCGCTGCCCGTGAGGATCTGCCGGTCGGTGTTTGGGAACAGGCAACACGACATATAGGACGTGTGCGTGGCCACAGTGCGCTTGCGCGCGGCCGGCTCCTCGTCGCCCGCGCCCAGCAGCGGGAACACCGTCACCTTGTTGTCCAGCCCCCTGCATCACGTTATCATAGCTCTGCTATAACGCCTCCACACATCTTAGGGTCGCGCCACACCTGCCGAACGTTCGGCGCGGAAGGTTCGGTTGAATACACTCCTAATGTTTTTCAAGTTACCTATGACATATCAGCCGAACGTTACGTCGCGTCGGTTCATGAGCAAGCGTCACATGACGCGACGGACGCGCCGAACGTTCCGCAGGTGTGCCGCTACACTTAAACTGCTACCTCATTTAGTTCTATTACATTTCGACTGATTTCGACGGTATTTTTTGCACTTTGGCATTCTTGTTCTGAGTAACTGAAAGACTTGGACAACTATGACTTACTGAGTTGTGGAGAATAGTTATTAGTATAATAGATAGCGGCCTCGCTTTTTGCAATTTTTTCGCTCGAACTGTCAAAACGCAATTTTGTGATAGCCCTCATAATATGTGTTTTAGCCATAGATGTAGATCCTTACATATTATAAAACAAAGTCGCCCGCCGCGTCTGTCTGTCTGTCTGTCTGTCTGTCTGAACGCGATAAACTCAAAAACTGCCGAACGGATTTTCAAACGGTTTTCACCATTGGACGGAGTGATTCATGTGGAAGGTTTTAGTGTATAATTCATTAAGGTTTTGTGTAAATTGGCTGAAATATGACGATTATTGTTGAAGATGTCGGAAAAAATCATGCCGACTGGGAGCTTTACTGGCGTGCGCTGCGTAAGTCGTGAGAGATAAATCAAATTTATGTTCTAGAGTATTGTATATCTTAAAAATTGCAACAAAAAAGTCCGCGATGGCATATGTCTATCTTTTAAGGGTGATCCACAATAACCATTTTTATCTTTCAAAATTGTATAAAATTTTCATTGTTATTTCCGAAGCTATTTTGACCGGTATCTTATTAATCCTTATCCTATTAAATAGGTTATTTAAATTGGGCATTCAATTTCGATTAAAATATGCCTTTACATCACATCATTTAAATGAATAGTTTAGGAGATATCACAGTTTCAAAATTACGCGTAACAAAATAATTATGGTTGACCACGCGGGCGCTGTAGTAGCCTACCACTGCGTCCGCTGAAAGTTAGTCAATGATCTTTTCCTTGGCTATTAGGTATGTATTCCCGGTAGAACGTTCCCGTGGGATATTTTGCGACATCCACGCGGGCGAAGCCGCGGGTAAAAGCTAGTATTATTTAAAACTAGCGTTAGATTTAGTAGGGTTGCCATCCGTCCGGGTTTCCCCGGATTTGTACTAGTTTGGGGAGCGTCCGGGCGGGTTTTTAAATACATACAAATAGGGGAAGCCCGATTAATAGAATTATTCGCAATAAATTAAAACATATCATAGTTAAAAATTCGTATACAAAACTGCGAATCAACGCAGAGCCGTCGAAGATTTTTGCGATGCGAAGTCGCTTCGCAGTTTTGTGTACAAGCCCATGGTATACCCATAACCCATGCGCTCGTGACCCCCCTTAGCCGCCCACACCATTTTTTTTAACCCTAAAACCTCAGATAGAGAATAATGTAAGTAGTACAATTGATTAGTAAATTAAGCCTTTTATTTGTATTGTTGAGGCTGATTTTCTATTAATAAAAATAATAATATGATACATAACGATGGTTTTATTTTATTGTAAAAAAAAATTCGAGTGCGTCCGGGGAGAAAATCTTTATTTCACCGAAATGTCCGGGTATTTGAAGGTTTTATCCGGGCTCCGTAATTTAGGTGTTAATTAGGGAAGAAGAACCCTAGTTAGATTGGCAGTGCAAAAGAGAAAGATTATAGTCTAAGTGTAGGTTAGAGCGAGATAGATAGACGAGACCATTCACGTACCTACACGCTATCGGAGTTCGGACTGTAGCGGGCCTTAGGCTCTATGTTAGTCGTGTCGTGAACAAAATAAATCCGTATCCATAGCGATTACGTATTTTTCCCACTTAGTCTTTAAGGATGACGTTATAATAATAACTTCCTATCACTGTTATTATAAAAAAAAACTGCTTTTCCCTACATTTATGTTCGCATAGCCCGTCAAAATGTAGGGAATAGCTGATTTACATTTTCGCTATACATTCAGGATTGGTCCCATAGTGAAAGTTGTTCCTAATGACGAGCAGGATGCAAACGAATTAAATTTCACATTGTATAACGAAGTTCAAGAGAAAACTATCAGTTTAATCCGATCCAACTTGTGCCTTGCTGTCCTCCCCCAGCGATTTACCAATTAGCAATTTTTTATTTATTTTATTAGGTTCACCTACAACTGATTACACCGATACAAACACGTAATAATTTTTTTAGAGTAAAATAACAGTGCACCAGTTACTTATAGGTAAACACCACATGCATAAAACAATGAAGTAGACAAATAAGCTAACTAGCAATACAACTTCTTACGTTAGCTAAGCTAAAGTCTCAAAGATCATGATTTTCGTAATTATTAGAGGACGTCCTTGATGATGAGAGGCGTATTTGACACGCCCCCCCGTGAGATTGGGTGAGATTCGGTTTGAAGTAATAACGCAATTGTCGATTTTGCTTCTTCTACTAGACTTACGATGTGTGTCAGTTTATACGTGGAATACGTCCGCTATTGCGGTGCTGAGTTGATTGAAATCATGCATCGATGTTTCGGTGCATGAAGAACACACTTCATGCGCGTATGAAGAGACGTGCAGTCAGTGAATTATTCATGCAACTGCAAAGCATCTTGATGGAGAATAAAACAACATGACGTGTTGAAGCATTCGGTTCCCTTCAAATTGGTTATGCTGCTGGGACTAGGTTGTTGGGACTGGCCATCTCTTCACTGCCTTGGCTTTTTATTTCGGTTTTGAAATAAACGCCTAAAGATAGAATAAAAAAGCGGCCAAGTGCGAGTCGGACTCGCCCATGAAGGGTTTCGTAGCAGCAAGTAACATAATATAAAAGTTCTTATAGTTCGTTAGGTAAATTGCGGTTTACGATTTATGACGTATTAAAAAAAACTACTTACTAGATCTCGTTCAAACCAATTTTCGGTGGAAGTTTACATGGTATTACATCATATATTACTATTATTATTGGTTATTATTATTATTGGTTTACATCATATATTTTTTTTAGTTTTATCATTCTCTTAGTTTAGTTACGGGGGGGGGGGGGGGATTTTACCACTTTGGAAGTGTCTCTCGCGCAAACTATTCAGTTTAGAGAAAAATGATATTAGAAACCTCAATATATTATCACAATAAATTCAGTGCTATAGGGGAGGGCTGTTTTAATACGATGCTCATTATGAATAATTGTCGAGCTGTTATGCTATTGTGCTTTACTGGGAAAAAGGTAAGGGCGGCAAGTAAACCCCTTGAGCATCACTCTTTGAGCTCTCTCGATAGGTAGTAGCAAACTTTTACCTGCTCCACCCCAAGAGGTAATGCAGTAAGTCACAATTGACTGATAAATAGCAAAGTAAACTCGCCTAATTAATTTTGGGTCTGCAATATAACGCAGCTTTAAAAAAAAAAAAAATTAGCTTACGCATTCTATTATTTAAAGCTTTGTTTAAAAGATAGGGTTTCATTCTATTATTTAAAGCTTTGTTTAAAAGATAGGGTTTCATCTACTTATTATAATTCCCAAATATTTGGTTTTATTAGTAAAGTTAACATTAGGACACGTAAGGAGGCAGTCAGCAGGGACCATACAACACTGAGCATACATCGTTGAGGGCAAAACAGATGTTTCTTTGCGCATTGAAAACTTAACGTAATTTGTCTGCAGTGTCGTCAGCGTAAGATTATAGTGTAGTGTGATATTAAAGTGTAAATTTAGATTACAAAGGTCATTTATGTATATCAGAAACAGAGTTGGCCCTAAAATACTTAATTGGGACACACGAAAGGACGCGGTTTTTTTCGTCTGCGCTGAGAACATTGCCAATTTTAACGCATTGGGTTCGGTCTTCTAAGTAACTTTTGAGAAGTTTCAGTTGAATGCCTCTTATGCTCAGTGTCTCAAGCTTGCGCAACAGACTAGGAATGGAGACTGTGTCAAAAGTCCCGAGGTTCAGCAAAACTCCAACTAGAACTGTGTGGTTACCCTTGTCAAGTTCTTGGGCTAGATGTACGGCATCGGCAGTTGAAACTTTAGGTCTAAATCCATATTGATGCTCCGACAAAATTGATTTATCCTCCAGATATTATTTAAACAATCTTTTACTACCAGGATTTTTTCCTCAAGGCCACTATATCCTGGCAACTCCTCTCTGCCATATCTTTAATTTAGCCCTTCAGTCCGGCGTATACCCTGAGCAATGGCAAATCTCGCGTGTTATTCCCATCCCAAAAACTAGTGACAAATCAGCTGTGGTGGAACACAGGCCTATTGCTGTCTTGCCAGTGGATGTCCTCTATTTCGATTTCCGCAAACCGTTCGACAGGGTTGACAATGACGTGCTCTTGATGAAATTGGTGGAGTCAGGTTTCTCGTCTGGGGTTCTGAACTTCTTTGCGGACTATCTGCGAGGCCGCAGGCAGTTTGTTAGACATGGTTGCTTTGAGTCTGAACCTCATACCTGCTCAGGTGTGAGTCAGGGATCCGTGCTTGGTCCACTGCTTTTCTTTATCATGATCAATGATCTTATAAATAAGGTTAGGTTCGCAAAATGTTTGCTCTACGCCGATGACCGCCCTACGCGTTCACAAAATGTTTGCTCTACGCCGCTGATATAACTACTAGTTCAAATTGATACGGTCGCGGATTACTCCTACAAGGGGACATTGATACTGCATGGTCAATAAACTCTTTTTTAAAACGTCAGTGCTAACGTCATACAGTCGAAAACGTCAACCAGTCCACTATAACTACAGATTGGGTAGTGAAATAATAAGTCGTGTCACCAAAATAAAGGACCTGGACGTGACCTTTGACCCTGGTCTGACATTTAGAGGTCATGTCTCCACTCTTGCCAAGGAATTTTTAGACTCATACATTAACGCTGGGAAAGGTACAGAAAACTTTCCTGAGATTTCTGTATGAAAAGACGTTTCACTTCTTTCTTTTCATGTACTCTACTAATTACCTCCTAAGAGTTTTGGGCTTCAACTCGTTGGAGGTTAGACGACGCTTAGTTTCTACAGCTCACAGTAGCCTGCAAAACTCTTAGAGGACGCATTGACAGTCCCGAACAGTCCGGCTTTTTTTTCCCGACAATTACATCGGACATCGCCAAAGCCGTCGACGCAATCTGTATGCGCCGCCGCGCGCCGTTATCTAAAACTGTTGCCAGACACTTAAGGTGAAACAATTTGATATTTTTTCCATACAAACTTCGGAGGGGTTTTACTCCACTGTTTGACATCGTACATTCAAAGTTTAACACGATATCGTTAGGTCTCATTATTAATTTTGTCTGTACGGAAACAGAATAGTAAAATAAAAAGCCATTAAAAAGTTATAAGCCAACAAAGATTCGTTTTTCTTGTTAATTTTAACGCAACTTTGGGCGTAAATAAGTTATACAAGAAGTGTGAAATCTCGAAAACAAAATCCGTACCGACACAGAAAAATTATCGAAGATTTCAATATATTTTATTTGTAATTGATTTATTCAGTGGTTTTTTCAGACAAAACCTTTTTTCCAAAGGCCTTTTCGTAATTTTTGACGCGCTCGTTTTACTAAAATTGGTCGGTACGGTGTTTCTGTGCGTGCAAACTATACGTTGTCCATGTAGAGCAGCTTCTAACTGCTCATCACTGATACTATCTCTGTCGGACACGATGCCAGGTGAGACAGCGTGGTTTTTGGCCATTCCCACCATTGCGTCCGAGCCCGCGAGGCCGCGACTAGTTCCACCTTAAGGACACTCAAGGACCCTTTAAGGACACTTAACGCCCTGCTGACCACGTATCCTGAATGTGATCTGTTTTCTGATGAATGGAGCAGAATTATGCGTGTACTTACTATGATGTTTTGCGAGAGTAAGTATGCTAGGGCGTCCTCTATTTTATGTTAGTATTTGAAATATGTTTCTTTACTATACCTGTTTCCGTTTTAATAACAATAAACCATCGCATAAATTGGCATTGCGTTGACTTAGAAGCTTGATTCCATGGGACCCTACCTACGTATAAAAATGGAAAAAAACCGAATAGTTTCTTTAATGTGTACTTAACCACTTTTTTTTCTTCACCCATAATCTATTTACTAAATAATCCCCTTAATCCCTATTCATTGTTTTGAGTCCGGACAAATGAAAAGTCAGGATGAGTGGCCAAAAGCCGGACATGTATGGAGCAATCGGGACAGTTGGTAACACTAGCTCAGAGTTTGATAGTCCCACTCACCGGCAGTTGTAACAATGTTAGCAGTACGTACCCGGCGGCGACCAGGTTGCCGGAGGGCGCGTACGCGCACGCCATCACCCACGTGCTCGGCATGGCGATGGTCAGCTCCTTGGTGGCCGTGAACGCGTCCCACACCAGCACCTTGCCATCCTGTAGGTACACACAGCACGCCAGTTACATCGTCCGAGGCATGTGGAGCATGTTGCATGCATTTAATTGCACATTTTAAATTTAAAATGTGCATACATTCATTTTGCTCTACTTTGATACCCAAAAACAAAGCTAACAAAAAGAAAGAAAATATGTACATACATTTATTTACTTTTTTCAGCAGACTAAATTATGACCCGTACTCGTTCGAAATTCAAAGTTACATTTTTTATTATTATGTTCGGTCAATTTTCGTTGTAGAGTCTATCCGTCATAAAAAAGTAAGTTAAGGTCTAATTTCCTACTAAATGTATGGGAAAAGGTTTTTGCGTTTTCTAACTTTTCTAGTAGGTACTCAAACTTCAGTTGTGCAGATTCAAATTAGACCAATAACATCCGGTAATTTAAATAAGTTTAATAGCACTTTAATTAGCAAGTTAAGTGCTCAGGGCGTAAATATGTCCAATGGCAATATTTTGTATGAACAATTCTTTTCATTAGTGCAAACAGAGTTCAATAACTCTTTTAAGAAAAAAACTAAAACTATTTGCCCTAAGTTTTTATTCAGTGACTGGGCAACTAAAGGCATCAGGAAAAGTAGGGAAAGACTATTTGAACTGTATGGCCTTAAGCCGTATATTAACACGGAAACTTTTAATAAGTATGTTGCTACTTACTCTAAAATTTTTATACAAATCTGCAAAGCAGCTAAAGCTTCTTTCATTAGCAACAAGGTTAAATCAGCTGACAATAAAATAAAGACAGTTTGGAAAATTATTAACAATGAAACGAACAAGAACAAAAGACTTAACACGGATTACACACTGGACACTTCCCGCGGTCTCATTAGCGATAACATCGATGTTGCTCAGGAATTTGTAACTTTCTTTACCAATATTCCAATTAAAACTACAGAAACTTTAAAATCCTCCACCTCACTTGCTATTGATTTATTAAAAGCGAATGTTTCAGCCTGTCCTCTGGAATTTAAATTTAAACATATAAACCCTGTGGTCGTTGTAAAGACTTTTAAGCAACTTAAGATCAAAATTACCGAAGATCTGTGGGGCATGTCTACTAAAGTTTGTCAATCAATTATTGAGACAATTGCACCCTATTTAGCTTTAATATTTAATTTATGTGTAGATCAAGGGGTATTCCCGGATTTAATGAAGTACAGTAAAGTTATTCCACTTTTCAAATCTGGTGACAGCAAAGATACTAATAATTATAGACCCGTATCGGTTTTGCCGGTTTTCAGCAAGGTGTTTGAAAAAGTAATGTTAAATCAAATGCTCAATCATTTTAATCGTAACAACATCATCAAAAGGTTTTTTTGCTCCCTTTTGCCACTTTAGTTGCTATATAGCCTCTACGACTGCGTAAGCTCAGGCGTAGCACGGTCTACGAAACATACATCCTTTATTGTTCTGATCCTCTAGCTTTTCTGTTGTCGACAAAGTATCCCCTATTTCTGTATCAATGTTCTAAACAAAACCTCACCTTTTCGAGACAGTATGCTAAATATGTCAACGTTCATTCCTGGGCGGGCGGGACCAAAAATTAAAAAAAAAAAATCCCGTTCCCCCTCTTATCTCCGAAGTTTGCATAGAGAAAAATCTGAATTATTCTATGTGATAGAAGTTTATGTAAAGCTAGATTACAGGAAATAATAAAACGATCTCTTTAATAGCACCATTTTTCAGATAATTATCATCAACAAAAATTATATTAGTTCCACTATCGGTCAAGACTTGGCGCTGACCTAAAACTGCAATATTCTAGCATCTGCATAGCGTTAAAATTCTCTGACGATATTTCTAAATGATGGTACGGAAGACTCGGTACGCGAGTCCGACTCGCTCATGACCGTTTTTTTTTTTAATTCGTCTTGTGCCACCGGAGGGCCTCGCGAAACGTACATCGCCCACATCACATTTAGATCTTGCCCCGCCACTGCCCAGGGCCTCCAATAGGTTAACCTATTATACAAGGTGTCAGGGACATCGACGCGAAGCCTGTTACCATGGATTCAGTACACCATTCTGAACCCCCTGCGTTGAAATTTTTCGTCGGTTATTTAAAAAAAAATAAGCTGTTTCATAGAAAAGTGCAATACCTACGCGGTCAAAATGTATGGAACATTTCAACACAGGGGGGTTCAGAATCATGTACTGAATCCATGGTAACAGGCTTCGCGTCGATGTCCCTGCCACCATCCAAGAGCTAGATTGACCCGACACTGTACCGAAGACATCCCGGACGTCAGCTTGTACGAGATTAGGATGGCTCTGAAGCAGCTTAAAAAACAACAAGGCGCCGGGTGATGATGGAATTACGGCCGAACTCTTGAAGGCCGGTAGAAAACCCGTTCTTAAGCTGTTCGGCTCCGTCATACTCGAGGGTAAAATGCCACAGGCATGGAATAGAGGTGTGGTGGCACTCTTCTTTAAAAAGGGCGACAATGCCCTCCTTAAGAATATAGTCCCATCACACTTCTGAGTCATGTCTACAAACTGTTTTCAAGAGTCATCACACTCATCACGAACCGTCTCGCGCGCTGGTTTGACGACTTCCAGCGCCTCCCGAACAAGCCGGATTCCGTAAAGGCACCGTAGACCACATACATACGCTGCGGCAAGTTATACAGAAGACCGAAGAGTACAACCAGCCTCTCTGCTTAGCGTTTGTGGACTACGAGAAAGCCTTCGATTCGATCGAGATATGGGTTGTACTGCAGTCTCTTCAAAGGTGCCAGATGGACTATCGGTACATCGAGGTGCTAAAGTGTCTGTACAAAAACGCCACTATGTCTGTCCGACTCCATGACCAGACCTCGAAACCTATCCTTCTAGGTGTGAGACAGGGAGACGTTATCTCTCCGAAACTGTTCACCGCTGCACTGGAGGATGTGTTCAAGGTTCTGGACTGGAAAGGGCTAGGCATAAACGTTAATGGCGAGTAGATCACTACCCTTTGGTTTGCCGACGACATAGTTGTAATGGCTGAGACCATGGAGGACCTCGGTACAATGCTCGATGACCTTAGAAGAGCCTCCGAAAGAGTGGTTCTTAAAATGAACATGGACAACTTAAAATGAGATGGAACATAGGTCATGTCAAATGCCCATGTAACACCCACTCTCATGAAGATCGGAGACGCTACGCTCGAAGTTGTGGACGAGTATGTTTACCTAGGACAAACTGTCCAGCCAGGTAGGTCTAACTTTGAGAAAGAGGTCAATCGTCGAATCCGATTCGGCTGGGCAGCGTTCGGGAAGCTACGCAATATCTTCTCGTCCAAGATACCGCCGCAGTGTCTCAAGACGAAAGTCTTTGACCAGTGCGTGTTGCCAGTGATGACTTATGGCACTGAAACTTGGTCGCTCACAATGGGCCTTATCAGAAGGCTAAAAGTCACCCAAAGGGCAATGGAGAGGGCTATGCTTGGAGATTCCCCACGTGATCGAATCAGAAATGAAGAGATCCGTAGGAGAACCAAGGTAACCGACATAGCTCGAAGAATTGCCAAACATAAGTGGCAATGGGCAGGGCACATTGCTCGTAGAACAGATCGCCGATGGGGCCGAAGGGTTCTAGAGTGGCGACCGCGTACCGGAAGACGAAGAGTTGGAATGCCTCCCACAAGATGGACCGACGACCTTGTGAAGGCCGCAGGAATCCGCTGGATGCGGGAAGCACAGAATCGGTCGAAGTGGCGGTGCTTAGGGGAGGCCTATGTTCAGCAGTGGACGTGTTTTGGCTGAAATGATGATGATGATGATGAAGTTATTTTGAAAATAAATAATTATACCTGTACAAAAAAATTGTTTTAAAGACAATAATACTTTTTTTATTTCCAACTTCGACCCTCGTCCGTAACCTAGCAACCGACAAAGTAAATATCTAAATAAAAATAGTCTTTGACATTACGTAAGGATTGTTGCGACGTTAGGAATTTTACCCATATTGATGGGTAAAAAAGCAGTCAAACCATACTTCATGAAAATTGTTTAAATAAATTGTTCATTTTTATTAGAAACTATGTTTTGAATTTCTTTTTCGTTTATGAATGAGTGTCATGACTGCTACACACAGTGCTGGCGGCATGGCCGCCCGCTTTTGCCGCGCGCCACGTGCCTGCGGCTTTTGCGCCTTCATTTTCTTTGCGTTACTTTCTGCAGCTTTGTGCGGCATGGCCGGCAGGCAGTGCCGGCGGCGTAGCTACCGTTATGAGGCGTGCACTTTTGGATTTTCCCAACTATTTTGACATTACAAACAAACTTCAATTTTATTTTGTATATATGTATGTATAGATTTGTAAAATTATTTTATTGTTAGAAAGGCTATGCTCTCGAGGTGGTCCCATATATATTTTTTTTTTGATTGGCTACTTTTTGAGTTAGCTTCAATAATACGTATTTGCCCAACTTATTCTATAATGGATGATGTTATAATAAATTCCTGTGTCACTGTTATTTACATAGCAGGTAGTGGTATTATTATTTATATGGAGTACCACTACTAAACAGTGAAAAATTAAATCATTTTTACAAAAATAAAAAACAACTTCCGAAAAAAAACACTACTAAGTAAAAAATGACTAAATTCGGAAGTAGGCGACAAAAAACTTTAATTCAAAACCAAAGACGTTCTTCCGAAATAAAGAAGGATGCCCATTTATGGCCCGAGAACGCCCACCAATTTACGTTTATGTAAAAAAAACATCGTTATTTCTAGTTATCTAACAAGATATTCATTTATCCGAACAAGATGGGAACATTTTTGCACAAATAAAAAGTACCGAAACGATAAATACGTGAAAATAATTCCCTTTTGTGGATAAAATCAGCAGTGTTGCCAATAATTATTAATTCCGTTCACGAAATAATCGATTATGTTTTCATGGATGTTTTACTTATAATATCAGATCCGTAATGCTTATTATTCGATGTATTCAAACAAATACGTTGTTATGTTTTTACTATTGATACTAAATGAACAAGCGAATTGATAGTTGATATAATAATGAATGCATAGGATCATAACAAAAACGCTACTACACATTTTAATTACATATAATTCTTTAGCTGTTCAGCACAATAAAGATAGAATATGTTAAAGAAAACATATTTACAAAGACGTTCATAACTTCTTAACCTTTAAACTCCCGAGGCAGCCGCAAGGCTGCCGCAAACTATTTGTCCTTCAAACCCCGAGGCGGACATACGGCCGACGCAGGTACACACGGTTTAAATCTCTATTTCTACTATGAAATTAGGGCTAAACTGGTCGGTGAGCAATTTAACTCTATGGCCTGACGGATATTCTCGTCAACTAAATCATTTAATTATTAAATTCCCGTTCGTCCCACCAGGGGGACGACGGCAGTGGGACGAACGGGAATACACCCTTTTTTAACGATTTTTATCATAAAAACCAATATCCAAAAATATCAATAGCCAACATTGGAAAAAAATGTTGAAACTGACTGATGTCGCACGTCACACGCAGGTAAAACGTTATAGTCACGAGTGCGCGCTCGGCATCGTATTTCGTTATTTTTTATTATTTTTGTGTGTAAATCGACGGGAAGTGTTGTTATTTCCATAAGTAGTTTCTACATACATCGTGGTAGATAAATATTTGCACTAACTTTAAATACCTATTTTGATCCGACCAAAAAAAACGTCGGGAACCCGTGAGTGAAAAAGTGAATGTGATTATTTTGAGTTTTGTGTGTGTTTCGTGTCGTGTAATCGCTGGTAAGACTTTATTTTATTTTTTAATATTAGGTACTTAATCGTTTTATTATTTGAACTAAAATACACTGTTTATCCATTTTTTTTAACCAAATAATGTTACGTCATCAGAGTTGACGTCGTTAAGATTAAAGAGTCACAGTGGCGATTATAATTTTGTATTAAAATTAGGATTCGATAAAAAAATCGATATCGATCTATCAATTTTTTGTGTGTGGTGTGGCAACATTGAATTATGCCGGCCGGCTGTCAAGTCAATGTCAATGTCAAATCACAAATCGACTTTCTTTGTTTTCGTTTGCATAACTTTATTTTCTTGCGAATTTGTTATTTTAACCATCGAATACGCTTATTAAATGGACTCCGAAGATTCTTTGAACCCTGAGCCCTGACGACCACGGCCTGAACATGGATTCCGCTCCCGCTTCTAACGATAACCTCAGCACGAACTTTGACTCGATATCCACAAATTATGAAGACCCCGGCATTGTCGCTGGCCCGAGTACTTCCGTTCCCTAAGTAATTCATTCAAAAGGTCATTTACGCTGTGTTAATTGTGGTTTAAACGTCACGAGAATACGAAGGCATTTCTTGGAAATAGCAGAAAGAGCAAAATGTTATACAACAATTCGACACAACAGGTCAGTATCATGTCTTCCTCTGAGAAATGATTTTTAAATAAATAGACAGAGTACCTACTATCAAAGTTAGTGTTGTTTTAGGATATCTAATAATTATGACTTGTTTATTAGGTACAAGTGTCGAGTGACAGTTTAGTGTGCGAACAACAAAATGTACAGATCATGGACAAGTGTGCATCAGCTGCGTGCGGCAGATTGCTTTTGAGAATAAGATCACATACACTCAGGTCTGATTCTCCACATGAACAACTCGAAATGATTGCCTGTCAGATTGTACCAAGAGCGGTAAGTTATCAACAGTTTAGAATTAATACAAGCGTAGTTCTGAGATTTGATACTGACATACTTCTGAGTCTATAGTGTAATATTCAACTTCTTTCGTGTCCGCACAAGTTATATTTCACATAGTACAGATTGTCTAGAAACTTGAGAAAGATTTTTTTAGAAATTAATTAATAATAATATAAAATGTGATAGATATTTTTTTGATTGTGTATTTATTTGTACCAAAACCACAGTAATTCACGTTTACTGTCTTTATGCACTGAGCTTTAATTTTTATTATTATTTCAGTTGCCATCATCATCTCGTTAGAGCAGTTTAGAGCAGCATCATGTTCAACTACAGAACCGGAATCTGAACCATCCAGTCTGCCTATGGAGCAATTTGAACCATCCAACCTACCTTCGGTGCAATCTGAAGTAGCTGACAGTGCATAGCAAGCGGGACAAAGCTTGAACACATCCAACAGTATACTGCTGCCTTATTATGTAAGAGCACCAAACACTCAAAATCAATGTTTCTTTCCTGGCTGTAACAAGACCAATCGGCTCGCTGTCCCGTCAGCACTGCGGGTACATCTTTTTTGTAAGTACAATTACTATGTACCGCCGGATTGTAGAATCTGTTATTACCATTTAAGTAGTACCTAACCCCTGGAATCTACTTTTAGAATCAATATATAATCATATTAAAACATTTAGTGCAGCACAAATTGAAGATTTTGCCTCATTGAAAAAAACGATTTTATCTAAATAACCCCAACTTTTTTCTAAACCAAGACCTTGACCGTTTCATTATTTAAATCGCATATTATCCTATCCATATACTTTGAATTGTGTGCACTTGAGGCCGAAGTGTCTATGGAGAGTTGGCATTCCCCTTTATGAAAAATAAATTTATTTCGGAAGAACGTCTTTGGTTTGTACCTAGTGTTTTTTTTTGGAAGTCGGTTGAATGAAATATTTTTATTTCTCACGTAAGGATGTTTAACATGAATAATTGCGACTTTGTCGAATTCTTTTGTATGAAAAAAGAAAAATAGCCCATATATTATACCAGTTATTTTTTGAAATGGTCTCATTAATACTCTAGATTTATGGGATATCAAAAGGAAAACCTTGAAGATATAAATCACCATAATTATTATGTTGTACTACTGAAGGGCTGAGGCCATTTCCTTCTTTTTTCCACTTAACTCGATCCTGTCCAATTTCTATACAAATCATGTTTCTTTAATTCAAGTTTAAGGTAAGTATATTAAGAAATAAAGTTGTGTTTACTTGTGAGGAAGAAACAATGTGACGTTTGTCGGGTGACCAGTCAGTGCAGAGCACCTTGGACTGAGCACCCTTGAGCATGCGCCTCATCTTCAGGGTGGGCAGCGTGATGGTCTCCAGCTTCTCCCCCACTGTCTTCACTGTAACACACACAGTTAGCCACAGCCATAATTATGATACTTGGACATCTATGGGTTTATTTAGAAACAAATGATTAGCAACTGTTTAACCATAAATCTTTGATGTTAAGTGATGTTCAGAACATGGTATAATAAAACAAGGTATGGCATTCCGGGAGTGACACATGCTTACGTCACTATCCAGTTGCCACTTTATTGCAACAAAACACGAATTAAGGAAAGATTTTAAGTCACCATTCTGTTAAAAAATATCAGTACATAGTATAAAACAAAGTCGCTTCCCGCTGTCTGTTCCTATGTAGGCTTAGATCTTTAAAACTGCGCAACCGATTTTGATGCGGTTTTTTTTAATTGATAGAGTAATTCAAGAGGAAGGTTTTGTATGCATAATATAGTCTCTACTATATTATGCATGTTATACATACAAAACCGACCGAAACCGTGAAAACCGTGTTTCTCTAAACACTGATAATTTTAGAGGTTTCTAATCTTCTTAGCGTGTCGATGGCAAAAATAACACGAAATAAATACATATTATTAATATAATTATGTTCTAAGTTGTTTAAATTTGTTTGGCCCAAAACTCAGCAACGCGGATACCGTTCGCTGACGCTGCCATTAGGTCCTCAGGTGTGCAGGTGACAGGGCATGCGGAGCAAGATGGGAGGTGAGCCATTGTTTGTGGAGAGACGCCGCATACACACCGAAGGTCTGAGCCGTCCATGAACCCCCACTTGAGGAGGTTGTCCTTGCTACGACCTACTTGGGCACGAAGTCTATTTAATGTTTTCCAAGTAGGCCACGGTAACTTGTGCCCGGGTGGGAGGCTCTCTGATGGATCAATGAAGGAATCAGGGGGCTTAAACAGTTCTTGCCAAAGATCACATCTTGCTGTGGAGGGGTTACCATCGGCAGGACTCACGCACCCAATAAAATTTTTGCGGCTTTTAAGCCTTTGCGGAACTGGTTTACAGTTGTACATTGGATGGCGTGAGTCATCTTGTAACTTCGCTCTCTCGATGCGGCTGGCTATAGTCCTACGGATTTCCGGAGGCGCGATGCCAGCCAGTGGATACAGCATACGCAACGGGGTCGGTTTTAAGCAACCAGTAATAATCCGGCATGTGTCATTTAGAGCTATATCCACTAACTTGGCGTGAGCACTTCGGCTCCACACTGGACAGGCATATTCACTAGTGGAGAAACAAAGCGCCATTCCAGTTGTTCGTAGGACTTGAGGTGATGCCCCCCATTTGGTAGATGTTAGGCGACGGAGTAAGTTGTTTCTGGTGTGCACTTTCTGTTTGACATTTTCACAGTTTTTCCGGAAGTTAAGGGATCTATCCAAAGTGATGCCGAGATACTTTGGGTGAGTACTGTGGATGATTGGAACGCCTTCCCATGAGATGTCGAGTGTTCGACCGGCTTGTCTGTTACGAAGGTGGAAGGCGCATGACTGCGTTTTTGAGGGATTTGGTTTCAGGGCGTTGTCAGCATAATAGTGGCTGAGATCTGAGAGGGCGGTGGAAAGGAAGGATTCAATCTCCTCAAAGTTAGTGGCTTGGCAAGTTAATACCAAGTCGTCTGCGTACAGGAAGCGGGCTGTACTTGGGCTAACCGGTTGATCATTGGTGTAGATGTTAAATAGCAGAGGGGCCAGTACACTACCCTGGGGCAAACCGTTCTTTTGAGTTCGCCACCTACTTTTATCGTCAAGAAGATTCACTTGAAATCGACGGTTACTGAGGAGTTCTCGTAAAATTCGAGTAAACTTTGAATCCTCTGTTAAATTGGTAACCTTCCACAACAAGCGCCGAATGTTAACGGTATCGTAGGCTGCCGACAAATCCACAAATACTGCGCCCGTAACTTTCCTCATTTCGAACCCATCCTCGATATGTTGTGTGAGGTTAAGGACCTGGCCACAGCAAGACTTTCCTGGTCTGAATCCAGCTTGCTCCG
Source organism: Conistra vaccinii (assembly GCA_948150665.1). Lineage (NCBI taxonomy): Eukaryota > Metazoa > Arthropoda > Insecta > Lepidoptera > Noctuidae > Conistra > Conistra vaccinii. The sequence continues at coordinate 75,171 of OX411327.1, forward strand.
GAATAAGTTTTGGGTCTACGAGGTTTGTGAGACGAGCCAGCAGCAGTCTCTCGAACAGTTTGTAGGTGTGACATAGGAGGGATATAGGACGGAAGTTTTTAGGGTCATCATGTGGTTTACCTGGTTTGGGTATAGCGATAACTTTTGTTTTCCGCCAAAGGCGAGGTATGTTTGCAGTCTCCGAACAGTGATTAAAAAGCTGTAGCAACCATGACACAGATACCGGGCCGAGGTGTTTAATTTGTTCCACCGATATGTCATCCACTCCGGAAGCCTTACCGTTACCGTCTTAGGTTTCTAATGTGATGTCGTAAAGCACATTTTTTTGCGCTTTCATTGCAAACGCTGGCTGAACCCTACGAGAGAGATCAAAATAATGTACTACAGTATTGTACACCTTAAAAAGTTCAAGAAAAAAGTCCGCGATAGCATATTGTCTTCTAAGGATGACCCACAATAACCATTTTTATCTTTCAGAATTTGATAATAATTTCATTGTTATGTCCGAAGCTATTTTGACCGGTATCATTATTTATCCTTATCCAATAAAATATGTTATTTAAATTGGGCATTTAATTTAGATTAAAATATGCCTTGACATCATATGCAAACAAATACTTTAAAACAGTGTTTTTCAACCTGCGGGTCGCAACCCCCTGGGGGGTCGCGAAGCCTCTATAAGGGGGTCGCGATGCCACAGAAAAAAAAAACAGCTTTGTTTTGTTGCTTGAGATAATTCTAGCAGATTTTCTTTTAGGTTGGTTCCCAAACTTGCCTCATCTAAGTCATCTAAAGCTGCATTTATAAAAACATAATACTCTACTGGGAAATCCCTCGTAGCCATGAATGACCCTCACAAATCCATCAATAATACCTACTACATAAAATTTACATAACATATACTTTTACTTACGATTTCATTAGGAGGCGAGTCGGATACGCTATCCCCACAAATCCATCATATCGGTTTTCCGTTGAGGCGTTTGGCGATGTAATATTTTATTTTATTTATTAGGGAAAAATAGCAGTTACATGTTAGGGCGATACAATAATAAATAGTTAAAACATTTAACCCACACTATTGTCCACGGATTAATAAAAAAAAGGAAGTTGATTTTAAGAATATTGTTAAAGGTTATTTGAGTGAAATGCTAATTTAAAATTTTGATGCTAATGAAGTCGTAGCGAGTCATAATATATGAATCTGTTAATTATGAAATTAGCCGATACGTTATTATAAGAAATAATAAAAATGTTGTACGTATTTATATATTATTTACTAGCTTTTACCCGCGGCTTCGCCCGCGTGGATGTCGCAAAATATCCCACGGGAACGTACCACCGAGATTACATACCTAAAAGCCGAGGAGGTCATAGACCTACTAGATCTTACCTACCGGTGCGCCCACCATACGCGTCAACGATAATTATTGTTACGCGTAATTTTGAATCTGCGATATCTTTTAAACTATTCATAATTATATATCTCGCAGGCATATTGTATGATTCGTCATTTTACAAACGGCGCCGTCCGTTTACAAACGCTTGCGGTTTTGCAAAATGCCTAAGGCAAAATGTAAATTGCCTAGTCACTATACAATATGTCGCAAAATTTGATGTACAATTCAAACGCCGTTTACAAAATGCCGCGGCAAATTGAAGAATTTAGTTCTATTTTTTACCACGCGCGTCGCTGCTAATCAAAACAAGAAAAATGGCGTCGAGCAGTGGTTTTGTGATAGTGAATAATATTGAAAACAGTGCAATTCTACGTGTCCAAAGGACTTTCCACAAAAAAATATATATTTTATAAAAATTTACTAAGAAATTTATACGATTCACGAACGGTAACAGTGGAAAATGCCGTGGACAAATGACGAAGTTTTTAAGGTTATCCGGCACGTAAAAAACGCTCAGGTGTCCATGGAATCTGGTGCTCGCAGGACTAATGCGGAATATTATTGGTACAAACAGTATGAGAGTATTTTTGTTACTTAAATACTTTACAAGTACCTGTAGCGGTTACACCGCCACATACGAACGACGCATCAAAGACATGACGTCACATAAATCTTACATCGCGCAATTAGAGTTTACCGCGCGAACGACATATATAAGAATATCCGACATCAACTTTCGGGCAGTTGCCTGCCAGACACAACACCTGCCTGGTCGGAGGATCCTCCCTTTTCTATGGTGGATGAGTGAACTTTACACCCTGTTCTCTGTGTTACCTCTAAATATTAAGCACATATTATAATTTACTCTTACGTAAGTCTTCATAATATGTAGAACTTGTAGGTACCTGATTGCTCGAATAATATCTGTTTTGTCCAAGCTGTGTTTTTGTGATGGTCACCCTACAATAACAATGAATGTCGAAATTGTAACTATTGAACGAGTTGCCAATTTGCCTTAGGCATTTTGCAAAACCGCAAGCGTTTGTAAACGGACGGCGCTGTTTGTAAAATGACGAATCATACAATATGCCTGCGACATATATAATATGATGTCAAGGCATATTTTAATCTAAATTAAATGCCCAATTTAAATAACATATTTTATTGGATAAGGATTATTATAATAACGGTCATAATAGCTTCGGAAATAATTATGAAATATTTATCAAATTCTAAAAGATAAAAATGGTTACTGTGGGTCATCCTTAGAAGATAGACGTATGCCGTTGCGGACTTTTATGTTGAACTTTTTAAGATGAACCATTCTCTAAAACATTATTTTTACGTAACTATTATGTTCAGTAAAACACGAATTAGGTAATTCACTGTTTTATTTCGTGGATAGCATAAGCACTAGGTAGCCTTACACTAACGTGATATTATTCAACATGTGGGGTACTTGTACAAATCTTATTTGTCAAGAAGATTTCCAAGTACCTACATTACAGATACACAACATACCTTTCCTTCAAGTATGCATGAACACCGAAAAAACATAATTGAAATATACATAAAACATAAACATATCATCATCTTCCTGCCCTTGTCCCATGTTACTTGGGGTCGGCGCAACACGTTTTCTTCTTCCACCCTCCCCTGTCAACCGTCATACCAACATTCACTCCCTTCTCTATCATATCATTCCTCACACAGTCCATCCATCTTTTCTTTGGCCTTCCTCTCCCACTCCATCCATCAACATTTATATTCATCACTCTTTTAGTCACATGCGTTTCCTCTTTCCTCATCACATGCCCATACCAGGCCAAACGATTTCCTTTTAACTTTTCTGTCACTGGCGCCACTTTTAAACTTCCCCTTATATACTCATTTCTTACTTTATCCATTTTCGTCACACCACACATCCATCTCAACATTCTCATCTCCGCTACATGCAATCTTTTTTCATCCATTCATCATAAAACATAAACATAAAACATCAAAATCTTCTCAATTCAACAAATATAACAATTAAGTAAACAGGAACAAAAGCAATCATAAACAATAACATTACACCAAATAATTGCTGTGGCTAGGCCTGGCATATGGTGACTTTGCATAAGAAGAAGCTTTGTTCTTCAGTTTGCCACCTGGATAACTGGTCTCTGCCCCAGTAGGTATCCCAAGCATCTCTGCCCATTCCTCCGAGCTAGGAATTTGGATTTGTTGGCGACGACAAACGACTGATTAGCAATTAAGAGATTGATTTAATAATAAAAACCATTTTCCATATAGTCATAGATATAATTACCTTCATTTAATTGTTAATATTATAAATTAGCGTAGGGACGGTTTCATTCTCCTATAGTAGTAAGAAAACCTGATTCGATACCTATATATATTATAATTAGTTATAAGAAACCTATTACATAAATAAGAATAAGTATAGTAAAATAACATACCTAGTTAGCACCCTAACCCAAATCCTAAAAAGGTAAAAAGGTATAGTCCACACAAGCAGGTCTAGCTTGACAGAACACACAGGTAACAAACACTAACACTCACCTAAAACACACAGCAACAAGGTATTGGTATCACCCATAAAACAAGTTTCGACTTGTTAGACATAATAGACTCGCCTACGAACAAGTTCTAACTTGTCGAAATAATGGCCTCACCCAAACAAACGAGTCTCAACTTGCTCAGCCAATAAGGGTATCGATCAGGGAGCAGGTTACAACCTGTCGAGAATCTAGCTCACGCTTGACCAAATGTATAAACCTAACTCATCTATCATTGGATAGAAATTATAAAATACAAACTCTCGTATATCGGAACCACCCGCTAGTTGTACTATGGTGTAAAACTACCTAAGCAAACCAAAATTGTAAAATCTAGTTTTTTAGTGCGCGGCAATATATTCGTTAATTTAGTATCAACATACCTGGTGTTTCTCTCAGAATCCCCTACAAGAATTGGTCCTTCTGCAGCCAGATTTGAAGAACTGAAGCCTGAGTCTGAAGATACGTGAAGAATACATCAAACTACGTGAAGATTCATCGCTATTTTGAAGATAAGCAGCGTTCTACGAGATGTTTATGTATTTCGTGAAAATTACGTAAGTAACCTGAAGATTATTTCGACGAGCCGCGCACTAACTGCTCACCATTGAAGCCCTACGTGCGTGTGAAGATTATTGCTGGGGATAGGCGACTGGAAGATCGCTTATTCTCGAAGCCAGGCCCTCTGCGGAAGACCTGTTGGAGAGCACACGACCCGCTGAGTGAAGAATATTGCTGGGAGGGCCGACTACGAGTCACGCCGCGTCCTCTCGAAGCCCTGCATCACTTGAAGCCCTACGTGTGCCGGAGAAGAATATTGCTGGGAATAAGCGACTGGAAGATCGCTTATTCTCGAAGCCAGGCCCTCTTCGGAAGACCTGTTGGAGGGCACACGACCCGCTGAGTGAAGAATATTGCTGGGAGGGCCGACTACGAGTCACGCCGCGTCCTCTCGAAGCCCCCGCATCACTCGAAGCTTACGTGTGCCGGAGAAGAAAATTGCTGGGAATAGGCGACTGGAAGATCGCTTATTCTCGAAGCCAGGCCCTCTGCGGAGAACCTGTTGATAGAAACACGACCTGCTGAAGTGAAGAATATAGCTGGGAGGGCCGACTACGAGCCACGCCGCGCCCTCTCGAAGCCCGGTATCACTTCGAAGCCCTGCGTGTTATAGTGTTATGTGAATGTGTATAGTGAATACATAGGTGTCATATGAAAGTGTATAGTGAATACATAGTGTTATGTGAATGTTTATAGTGATACATAGTGTTACGTGAGCGTTTATAGTGAGTACATAAGGAACATTGAACGTTGTTTAGTGAGTACATAGGCAACATTGAACAGTGCTTAGTGAGTACATAAAGAACATTGAACAGTGCTTAGTGAGTACATAAAGGACATTGTACTTAATGTTAAGCGAACATTATAGTGAAGTTTAACTGAGTGCCTATTGCTGAAGGATTGTATCATAAACCCTGGTAAGTCACTGAACATTATTGACTTTAAATACTGTGTTAGTGAATAAACATGAAGACGCGAAGCCAAAAAGGAGATAGCACGCACTCGACCACGGAAGAAGAGACTACAGAGACGTCAGCTACCACCTCTGAGGCGATGACAGATAGCACCGCGCGTACTGAAGACACAACCGTGGTCGAGGAAGCCGATGCTACCTTGGTAGAAAATAAAAAGAAGAAGGCAAAGTCGATTTCTAATAAAGCGAATAATAAGAAGAAAGAATTAGAAATCAGACTGGAATTAGAGAAGCTGAAATTGGAAGAAATTAAGATGCAAGCCAAGCTGACCAGTACCAGGCTGGAATTAATACGTGCCAACGAAGATGATACGGACTTGAGTGATGATGAAGAGGATGCTGCAACCAAGGCCGCCGCTGAAAAGGCAACTGAAGCCTGGGTGTCGGAGTCGAAGAAAGCAGAGCGTGGCGAAGTGGAAATCAGCAAGGAAGCGCCGCCTACTGCAGAAACCACGCCGTCCACGTCGAACCCCACTAATCAGCTGGCTGCAGCGATACTGGAAGCAGTCAAGACCGCGACAGATAGCAAAGCAACAGCTATTATGCAACGTGCGCCGAAGTATGTCAGCGAGTTACATCAATTCGACGGTGATGCAAGAGACTGGATGGCCTTCAAAGCAACATACAAAGATTCACAGGCTCTCTTCAGTGGTATCGAGAATATGGGAAGATTAAGAAGAGCAATCAAAGGAAAAGCCAAGGAAGCAGTGAAGTCTCTCCTCTATACGCAAGTGGATCCAGAGGAAGTGATAACCGCATTGGAGCGTCGATACGGAAGACCCACTTACTTAATAAGAAGCGAGATAGAAAACATAGAGAAGCTGCCTCCCATGTCTGAAGATGCAAGAGAGCTGGTGCGGTATGCTGGAGCCGTGGCCAATACAGTCAGCGTCGTGAAGCAAATGAAGAAACAAAGCTATCTACACTCAAGCGATATATCAAATAGAATAATCGAGAAGATGTGTATCCTGGTGCGATTCAGGTGGTACGAGTACAGAGCATCCAAGGAAGAAAATGATGAACCGATCCTCATCAGCCTCATGAACTTCTTCAACCAGATGGTAGACCAGTTCGAGATGCACGAGTTCATGGGAACCAAGGTCAAGAAAGAAGGATACAGGAGCCGCATGCGACCTTCAAGTTCCCGCGGTGTGAACGTCGCTCGAGTGTCACAGCACGATGAAGAAGAATATTCATCAAACGAAGAAGATTCAGATGAAGAGCAAGCCGAACCATACATGGCAACAGTCTGTTCCTGCAACGACAACACGAAGAAGCCAGAGAAGATAACCTGTCCTGAATGTGCTGGGGAACATGCACTGTTGAAATGCAAGAAGTTTATCGACTCTTCCATAGATGAAAGATGGGAACAAGCCAAGCGAGCTTTCATATGCTTCAAATGTCTGCTGGGGCGACACAGAGGATTCAGTTGCAAAGCAAAGCCGTGTGGAAAATGCAAGAGAGGTCATCATATGATGTTACATCAAGAAGAAAAGACGAAGCCAACCCCGCAAGAGACCCAAGCTGTAACATCAACAGTGAACGCAACCCGAACAATACCAAGAACCTACTTGAAAATCATGCCAGCAAAACTATGGGGACCAGATAACAAAGTAGAAGACGACATCGTGAACATGATCGGAGCTCAAGGTCCTGAAGAAGAATTAAGAAGCGAGGGCGTTGGAGGTCATCGAATGGACCAGAAGTCAAAGAAGATCGACATTAAGACCAGAGGAAAGTTCGAGCGAAACCTAGAAAGCATGTCAGGATACACCGTGAAGACCCTTAACCTATCTCCCCAAGAAGTCAGCGATAAGAACCTGGAAGATTGCCAGTACTTAGAAGATAAAGCGGAGCAACTGAAATACCCCAACGCTTGTCCTACTGTACTCATCGGGCAGGACAATTTGCATCCCATCGTATCTCAAGAAGTGAAAACTAGCGACCGAAGCAAGCCAGTAGCCTCCAGAACCCAGTTGGGATGGGCCTTACATGGGACCAAATCAAGCAACAACACGCCGGTACGAATAGTGAATCATCTGGTAAGGCAGCCTAAAGGAAAAGATGATTACCTCGAGAAGATGATCAGATATCACTTCGATATCGAAGCCCTAGGAGTCACTGTAAAGAGACCAGTCAGCCACCAACGGGCTTTCGACGTGCTGCATTCCACGTCGAAAAGATTGCCTGATGGAAGATTCAGCGCATGCCTGTTTTGGAAGACGGATGGCGAAAGTCTACCTGAAAGCAAAGCAGCTGCAACGCGACTAAGTGAAATGGAGAAAAAGTCCTTAAAGGACAAAGAATTTGAACAAAAAAGAGGTTGGACGAGTAACGACCCCTCAACGATTGAAGAGTTCACCGGCACAGAAAGCAAGACAAACTCCATCGTACTAGAAGAACCGAAGAATCAAGTCGAGACAACCCTGGGACTCAATTGGAACGTCCATGAAGACAGCCTTTATTTCACTCTGAGACAGCGCAACACTCCCGACGAAGCCAAAGAAGGAAGACGTGCACTGACGAAGAAAGAAGCAACAGGCGCAGTCATGTCGGTCTTCGACCCCTTAGGCTTGGCGTCACTCATAACCATACAGGAAAAAGTAATGTTTCAGAACTTGTGGAGATCCGGCCTAGAATGGGATGAAAGGTTGCCTCCGCCCAGAAAAGAGGAATGGAAAAAATGGCTTGAAGATCTTCGAATCCCTCGCTGCCTCACGTACGACGAGACCGAGGGGGAGCCGCACACACTCTGCGATGCATACGAGAAAGTGTGCGCCTGCGCTGTGTACTTGCGCTCTCAATATCCGGACGATCACGTAGAAGTGAAGCTGCTGACGACAAAAGCTGGAATATTACCTCTCAAGTCAACTTCAATACCTCTACTCGAACTACAAGCGTGTCTATTGCGAAGTTGCTTGGCCAATAGTGCAAGCCAGCGAGCACATCGTAAACTCGAGGCCCCTTTTCTCCATCAGCACCGATCCAGAAGAAGAAGAAGCTCTGACCCCGAATCACTTTCTCATCGGGCGGTCATGCGGAGCCACCCTCTTTGGCTCCTTCGACGACACAGAAGTCATCGGTTCTCCCAGCTGGAAGACATCCGCCTGGCCGATCATTTCTGGTCAAGGTGGTTGCGAGAGTACCTCCCAACTCTCTCGCCCCGCTACAACCAAGGTCCTCACTACCTGGACCCAGCACTGGGCGACATAGTCCTGATCGTCGACCACACCCTGCCACGGTACTCGTGCCCACGAGGCGAGATAGTCGCCACTCATCCCGGACCAGACGGAAGAACCAGGATCGTCGACGTGCGAACAGCAGCGGGCATCCTGCGGCGGCCAGCTTCACGCCTAGTCCTGATTGTACCTGCGACGTCGCCCCAACGAGATGGAGTGCAACGCACTGAGGGGGAGACTGTTGGCGACGACAAACGACTGATTAGCAATTAAGAGATTGATTTAATAATAAAAACCATTTTCCATATAGTCATAGATATAATTACCTTCATTTAATTGTTAATATTATAAATTAGCGTAGGGACGGTTTCATTCTCCTATAGTAGTAAGAAAACCTGATTCGATACCTATATATATTATAATTAGTTATAAGAAACCTATTACATAAATAAGAATAAGTATAGTAAAATAACATACCTAGTTAGCACCCTAACCCAAATCCTAAAAAGGTAAAAAGGTATAGTCCACACAAGCAGGTCTAGCTTGACAGAACACACAGGTAACAAACACTAACACTCACCTAAAACACACAGCAACAAGGTATTGGTATCACCCATAAAACAAGTTTCGACTTGTTAGACATAATAGACTCGCCTACGAACAAGTTCTAACTTGTCGAAATAATGGCCTCACCCAAACAAACGAGTCTCAACTTGCTCAGCCAATAAGGGTATCGATCAGGGAGCAGGTTACAACCTGTCGAGAATCTAGCTCACGCTTGACCAAATGTATAAACCTAACTCATCTATCATTGGATAGAAATTATAAAATACAAACTCTCGTATATCGGAACCACCCGCTAGTTGTACTATGGTGTAAAACTACCTAAGCAAACCAAAATTGTAAAATCTAGACCCCGAATAATAATAATAATAATCTAATTTGATCCAGCCTGTCCCTCTTGCTGTCCTCCCGTTAGCGGACGCCCTAAGCCGAGGTCGAACCCCATAGGGGGTGCCCTTAGCGAGCGTCCGCCTAGTTTAATTAGTTAGAAATAACATGCCCCTGGCTGGAGGCTTTAAGTTAGTAGCTTAAGGCAGCCACAGGATTGTCCGGTTAAGCAGCTACGACCTCCTCAGAGGTCAACTGCGAGATGCCACACACAAAAAAAAAAAAAAAAAAAAAAAAAACTAGTTTTTTAGTGCGCGGCAATATATTCGTTAATTTAGTATCAACATACCTGGTGTTTCTCTCAGAATCCCCTACAGGATTATTTGTTCATTTTCTTGACTTGACTCTTCCACCTGCTCCTGTATACTTTCTTCCTTTTCCTCTTCTGGTTCCTTATCCTTCTTCTCCTCCTCTCCTGTTGTTGGGATTGATGGCTTCTTCTGAATCAGTTGGTCAATATGTCTGCTTACAACATTTCCGTTGTTTGATGTCACCTGAAAGCTAGATGGGCCATCCTTACTTGTTATGGTGCCTGGTAACCAACGTGGCCCTCTTCCATAATTTCTGTACATCACGCATTGACCGATGTCTGTTTCTCTGTATTTCTTTTGTGCGTTATTGGTAATTTGTTGCTCGACTCTCATGTGTTGTTTATTGACTGGATGAATACTGTCCAATAAAGTCCTTAACCGTCTGTTCATTAACAGTTCTGAAGGGCTCTTGCCTGTTCCTGAACATGGTGTTACACGCAGTCCCAGTAACATGTTAGGTACCTTCACGTCCCATGACACATCATCCATTTTGCGTAACTTATTCTTAACCGTCTGTACCACACGTTCAGCCAATCCATTTGTAGCAGGATGGTATGGTGCTGTAGTGACATGCTTAATTTTATTAGACTCCAGAAATTGTTTCATTTCAGCTGAAACAAATGCTGTTCCATTGTCTGAAACCAATGTCTCACATAAACCGTGTGTAGCAAATAGCATTCTTAGATGCCGAACCACAGTTTCTGTAGTCATGCTATTTACTACAAACACTTCAGGCCATCGTGAATATGAGTCCACAATTATTAAAAAGACTTTATTTTGGTATGGACCAGCAAAATCAATATTTATGCGAGACCAAGGTCTTGTAGGTACTACCCACTCGCAACTTGTCTTGGGAGGCATGTGCCTATTTGAGACACTTGGTGCAATTGTTCACCAATGCCTCAATGTCGTTGTTTAGTTCCGGCCACCACACATAGCTTCTGGCCAAAGCTTTTGTTTGAACTATACCACTGTGTGCCCTATGTAAAGCACGTAAAATATCTTTCCGTAGCGATGGTGGTACCACCACGCGACAACCCAGCAGGATACAACCTTCATGTAAATAAAGTTCAGTACGATGTAACCAATAACTGGGCAAAGCTTCCTCTGTGACTTTAGCTGGCCAACCAGACAAAACGTAATGCATGACTCGTGATAAAGTCTTATCTGTTTTTGTGAGCAGCTCGATCTGATTAACATCAACTGGAAAGTCTTCGGGAGCCTCTGCCATCAATAAAATATCACACAGCTGCTGTTCAGGTTCCTCTGGCACCGGTTGTGGCCAGCGACTGAGACCATCTGCATTTCCTATTTGTTTACCAGGCTTATACGTTATATCATAACTGTGTGAAGTCAAAACAATAGCGATTCTAGTTAATCGGGGCGATATAATATTGGGTATTGGCTTCTTTGGATCAAAAATACTGACCAGTGGCTTGTGATCCGTTACTATTGTAAAAGTTCTTCCCATGAGATAGTTATGAAATTTTTGAATTCCGAACATGATCGCTGTAGCTTCTTTATCAAGCTGAGAGTATTTACGCTCGTGTGAATGTAATGTCCTAGAACTCATGGCGATTGGTCGTTCTTGCCCATCCTGCATCACATGAGACAATACTGCGCCTACACCACACTCAGAGCTATCGCACGTGAGTACTAAGGGTTTATTTAAATCATAATGAACTAATGTCTGACGATAGTAACCGTTTCGCTGCGTCGAAGCTTTCCCGTTCCCGTTCTGTCCACTGCCACTTGCGAGACTTATCAAGCAACCTATGCAGCGGTTCGAGGACAGTAGCTTTGTGAGGTACGAACCTCTCATAAAAATTGTACAACCCTAAAAAAGCCTGTAGCTGCTTGACACTTTGTGGTTCTGGAGTTTTGACAATCGATTCCACTTTGCTAGGAGCTGGATGAATGCCGTCGGCGTCAATAACAAAGCCCAAAAATTCTACACACTCTTTAGCAACCTTACACTTATCAGGATTCAGTCGCAGGCCAGCTTTTTGTATGCGTTCTAGTACAGCATCCAGTCGTTGACTCATATCTGTCAAGGTATGCCCACTTATAATAATGTCATCTATTAGTACTGCGACGCCAGTAAAGACGTCATCAACCTTTGAAAAATGCCTGGACATGCTTTTACTCCGAACGCCAGCCAGCAGACCTTTACATGTATTTAATGTTAACAGTTTAGCCGTGTCTTCATCTACAACGACTTGTGTATATGCACGCTCTAAATCTAACGTTGTGAAATACCTTCCTCCAGCAATTGTAGCAAATACCTCATTGGCAGTCGGCATAGGGTAAGTATCAGACTCGGTAGCCTGATTTACCGTGCTGCGATAATCTCCACACAGGCGAATCTCGCCTGTTTTCTTAACAATGGGCACGACTGGTGTTGCCCACTGTGAGTAAGTAACAGGGCGTAATACCCCCTCAGTCATCAATCGATCTATTTCCTTTTCAACTCCCACCTAGGAGTAGCGTCCGGTTTTAAATGTATGGTCACCGGTTCGCCTCGGTAAGTACCAAGACCCTCTTTGAAAAGTTCAGAGTGTTTTTGTAACATTTCATTAGTCATTGATATGCCAGTACTAGACACAAAATTAATACAAACTTTTATATTAAGAGCGGAAAACCAATCACGACCAATTAAATTGGGGCCTGAGCCTCTAGCTACAATAACCGGTAAAACACACTTAATGTCTCTAAAGTTTACGTGCACTACTGTCTGACCGAGCACATTAACCGGAGTCGCCGTCCTGGTACGTAGATTGTTGTGTACGGGCCGCAGTTCGGAGCGCTGCTTTGCGTTGCGCAGGCTTCTCCAGGTGCGCTTGTTCACGAGTGAGAAGCCAGCGCCGGAGTCCACCTGCATAGTCACTGACAGCCCATTCAGATGAACCTTAACATCATAAGCTGGCACCCGCAATTGACTATTATCGAAGTTGTATACACCATTCAACTGAACATGTGACTCGTCCTCTTCTGTGAAATTTACTTTACTGTTCGAGGCTTTCTTCTTTGCAATGCAAACCTTTTCTATATGTCCTACCTTCTTGCAGTATCGACATGTGACCTTGGCAAAACGACATTCTCCAGCATGGCGATCACCACAACGGTAGCAAAGTTTTATGTTTGTTTGCACTGCATTGATGTCCATGGACTCAGGAGCTGCCGGCATCGCCGTCGCGCCGTCGAATCGAATCCGCTTGCGATGTTGCTGGTGCTTCCATTTACATTTTGTATCATGCGAACATCTCTTACCGCACTCTCGGAAGACAACATAGCCTCAACAACATTGTCATAACTAAGTTTATCTCTTTTCAATAAATCATATTGCAGTCTGTGATCTTTCATTCCACACACGAGTCTGTCATGTAACATACGTTCTAATTCCGAAAAATTACAATCAGAACTAATCTTCCTCAGCTGAGCAATATATTCCGATGCTGATTCGCTTTGTTGTTGGTCACGTTTATAGAACTTATATGACACTGATATTTCGTTAGGTTTAGGGCTATAATGTTTCGTTAAAACGTTCACGATTTCCTCAAATGAGACATCACTAGCTTTTTTAGGAGTAATTAACGCAAGAAGCGTGTCAAACCCTTTCGATCCACACACCGTGTAAAAGTTTGCTCTTTTACTTATGTCCAACACAATGCCATTTGCTTCAAAGCAAAATGTTAGCCTGTCTATATAATTGTTCCAATTGTCTGTTTGAGAATCGAATTCCGAAAACTTCACTGCCCTACACCCCATTCTTAAAAGTTTATTCCTCGTCGCCACTATTATGTTCAGTAAAACACGATTTAGGTAATTCACTGTTTTACTTCGTGGATAGCATAAGCACTAGGTAGCCTTACACTAACGTGATATTATTCAACATGTGGGGTACTTGTACAAATCTTATTTGTCAAGAAGATTTCCAAGTACCTACATTACAGATACACAACAGTATCTTTGACAGTTTACGCGGCGCACGCCAGTAAAGTTCCCAGTCGGCATGATTTATTCCGACACCTTCAACAATAATCGTCCTATTTCAGCCAATTTACACATAACCTTAATGAACTATATACTAAAACCTTCCGCATGAATCACTCCATCCATTGGTGAAAAACGTTTGAAAATCCGTTCGGTAGTTTTTGATTTTATCGCGTTCAGACAGACAGACGCGGTGGGGGACTTTGTTTTATAATATGTAAGGATAATTATTTGAATTATAACAAAATACAGATTATAAACAGTGCCTCCACTGTTTATAGGGTTTATTGGGGTTATTGGAAATTATCTAGAATTTCTCAGTAGCAGCCCGGAGTCTGGCTATGTGCCCGGTTAATAGCAAGAGGCTCGCCCCCTATTACATGTACACCTCTGCCCAACCATTCGGGGAAACAGGGCGTGATGTTATGTTATGTTAAAATAAACACAGAAAAGTTTTAAAAATCAGAAACTGTTAGGAAACTGCCATAAAAACAACACACATTGATTATTATATTAAGTTAGTGCCATTGTGCTATAGACTAATAGTTGTCATTTTATCAATACTCAGCCTCACGTATAGTAATACATTGACAGCTAAAGTATTATATTTACACAATAATATCATGGTGAAACACATACTGTACAAGCTCTTTGTTTTATTGATCTTTGACACAGGAACATTAGTTATTAGTGAATCGAGTGATAAGCTCCGAGCGCGCATGTACCGTGGGACTCACGTGTCACATCGTTGAGCTTCTGGCGCTCCTCCTCCAGCTTCTGCTTGAGCGCCTCGGCCTCGCGCAGCAGCGACTCGAGCGTCTCCTCGGGGCTGGCCGTCACCGCGGTGTCGGCCGCCATCGCGCCGCTCAGCTGCCTCGGGCGAGCCCCTAAAACCACATTCTATCGCTGAGTCCACTTCTAGCACGCCCTTCGGCCGCTCGAACGACGCGTCACTCCCCACAATGCGCCACCTTTACTTATTCTATTCCGATTTATATCTTGAACCATATGTTAATCTTAATAAGTAAAATCACACCGTTTTATGCTATTAAAGTTTAAAATATTATGTACATGGTACAGTAGGGTTTTGGTTTTACCAGAATCAATACTAAACTTCGACTTCGTCAGTCAGTTCGCCTATCAAACAACTGTCATGTGTCAATGTCATGTCATATTTGGGCCGCTTTCCGAATTAGAACGTAATCGCTCACATCGCTGAAATCAATAGTTGCCGTTCCGAATAAGATAAATCACGATTATGACAGCTGAGGCACAATGGTTGGCACTAGGAAGCTAAAGTAAATTTGATTTGATTGTCTTTGCAAATATCTGTCTAACACCGAACAATTTATTATTGAAATTGAAATTAAAACCCGTTGAAGTACATTTTTTTAATGAAGTGCACCACACTGGTATAAACTGCGGCGCGGCTGTTCTTATAATGTGAAGGCATCTGCCTAAAACGCTCAAGTACCGATGTTTGACAAATGACACTGACGCGCCCAATACGTCAATTTGGCCATTTTTCAGAATTTTTTGTTATAGTGTGCGTACTTAGTGTGACACACGGGCGATACAGTGTCTTCTTCTTAGCTTGTCGATGGCAAAAATAACACGAAACAAATACATATTATATGTTCTAAGTTTTTTAAATTTGTTTGGCCCAAAACTCAGCAACGTGGATACAGTGTGAAAAAGCTTCAAGTGTGTCACCGACGGCGAACCGAGTAAGTTGGCGAGTTAAACCGCGGTTTTTATGTACGCATGTCTATCATACTTTAAGTTCGCATGTCTATCACCCACTTTATGTCCATGGGTCCATGGGTCCATGACATTTACATAAAAAGTCATTTGGATTGTCAGTGTCAGTTCAGTTTCAGTGTGACCAAATTTGTCTGCGATTTTAGCAGACTGTGTGCATTTTAGATCCCCAATGGGAAGAAAAACTCAATGGTCTACGTAGATGTCGCTAGCATCGACTCTGCCTTGTAGAGTTTGTGTTGATGTTTATGTGAATTTGTTATTGCTGTTTTTGAATAATTTTGTCTGTAAAATGTATACTTTTTGGACTATTTCAGAATTAAAAGCGGAGTTACGTAATAGAAATGCATCAACAGCATGCGAAATAACAGTTTTGATAGAGAGGTAAGAAATAAATAAGTTTAACCGGTCAAGCCGGACCGAAGCCCCAGGCGCACGAAAACTCCCAATACCGTCAAGCCTCGTCGTGTCCCCGGGAACACGGTACGTTCATGCAGATTGCAGCTCTATTTATATGTAATATACGGGCTGATATGGTCTGTGGTTGGTTTTGATTTATGGTAGGATAATATACCTGTCGAATAAATCGACCATAACGTCAAAATATGCAGAAACAACTCTAAAAAAAAGTAAAAATTGAACATTTTTGGTACGGCAAAATGGCGTCCGCGCATGCGTGCCGTGCACTGCACTCCGCGTTCTATTTATTCATTTTCTATTGTTTTTTAAGTGTAAATCGACGGGAAATGGTGTTATTTCAATAATTAAGTAGTGTCGTCATCGTATATAGATAAAATTTGCACAAAATAACATCGTAATTACCTATTACGGACCCATCAAAAAATGTAAACAAACTCGGTAGTGAAAAAAGGTGTTGATGTGAAATTTTGAGTTTTGTGTGTGTTTTGTGTATGTAATCGCTGGTAAGTCATTTATTTTATATTCTTGAATAACTAATAAATAATAAAAATGCATAATACAGAAAGAAAAAGAGTTCAATATTTTTTTGTCAACTAAATAATGTTACGTAATGATACGGTTAACGATTTATTGAACTTTTTTATTTATATGTGTTTTTATTTATTATTATTGTCCGTAAATAATGGTTTTGACCGATAGTATATGTATTCATAATGTATCCTGCGAAGTTTCATGTGAATCGAACCAGTAGTTTTATTATAAATAATCAAAACAATGAACAAATGAATTTCTTATAAGAATCTTATAAGAATGTTTATTTATCAATACTAGCGTTCGCTTACAAAGATTCTAAGTATTATAAAAAATCCTTTGTCTAATCAGGAACCCAAAACCATTAACGATAAGACTATTTACTTAACAAAAAGCTCTCAGTTTTTGTTTATATTAGCGAGCTCTTATCTCTGACGCGCCGCGATCGTGTCGCGCGGCTTGAGGGGTGTCGCAAAATCGCGTCGCGCGGCTTAACCGGTTAAGGTTATATTGACAAATAATAGATATTTGATTTCGAATCTAATATGCTGTATGTTTTTAACTTTCAGATTAGCAGCATACGACCGAAACTTTAAATTTAATTGCAACCCAGGGCCTAATACATCCCTCAGTGACCCAGAATATCGATGCCCACCAACTTCTTCTTTCAAAAACATCAATGCCGATTCACCGATTCCTGCTCTCAATAGGCAAGAAATACAGTCGTTCTTCGAAACGTGAGTTCATTTATAAAATTTCTTGTGACGTTTCATTAGTGATACCTTTACAATTAGATCTTAGGACTAATATTAAAGTAGGGACCTCCTCCTATGTTACATGACTTACCAAATTACAATTCTATTTCTTTCAGATTCAATGCTCAGCCAAAAAGAAAGGATATGTATGAAACCAGGTATTTGTTGACTGCACGGTAATTCGTTGAAGGTGCAAACACATACATGCAGGGCCAATGCAAGGCCCAAATGAAAAAAGTTGTCTACTTAGTAAATGTTCTGTTAATAAAACCACAGTAGAATATTCTTTGTCTATTATTTTTCATTAAACTCTCTCTAAAATAGCAACACATAACAGAACTAAAAAAAAAATTACTTGTTATAGAAATATAATTGTGATCTAATTCACTTTTGAGCATTTTATAGGTTTTAGTAAGACCAATCAACCGTTCAATAGGGACTCTTTTACTTGCTAAAGTTCTATCCTTTAATACTGTTAAGCCTAGTAATTGGGTCTGACCACTAAACTGGATAAACATGTTTCATTGCTTTCTTGAAGGCTTGTAGTGAGGGTTGTAGGTACATCAAGCATTAATTTCCTCCGAGACCTTTTTACTAAGCGTTCTAAACGCTGTTTAGCGGATGTTGATTCTAATTTTGTTTTAGTAAAAGATAATAATGAAGGCACTGCAGTTTTCTTTAAGAATTTAGCCCTCATACACTAAAATAAATAACATAAATATCATTATTTTCCATGCAAATCTATCTACTATTAACCACGATTTATTATGAATCAATCACATTTACCTGTATATTTACTCTGTCCAAAAAAAATCATCAGCTACAAAATGAGCAGGAGCACATTACCTACAGAGTGCTTGCTTGCTTTAAAGTTTTTGGTTCTCAACGCTTTTTCCCAGGATTTTCTACGTTTTGGATCCTTTGGAAATATACCAGTCTGGAGCACAACACTGCGTCATTTTTAGAGTATTTAATTATTTTCCATACTTTTTTACTTTTATAACGTAAATTAGTATGGATTTTGACAGGTGACAAGACAAAATTAGGCAAAGTCGATCATGCGACACCTGGTGGGATAAAAAGGCAGTTTTTCACCCCATTTAGGGCCTAGCAGCTTGTATTGCCGAAATGAAATTCTAGCTGTTTTTGACAGTCTTATAAAACTTAAATCAGGATAAGACATAAAAAAATTACCTGTACATCCCTTGCAATTCTGCCATTCTTAAAATTATGTCCAATTTTTCTTACTCTACTGGCAGTCCTCAAGTACATTTTAGAGGAATTCCTCCAAAAGTAAATTTATATTTTCTTTTGAGTAGTGTGTAGAATACATTTTCTGCATAGTTAACGAAAATATGACCAGACCTATTGTTCTGAGTGGGAGAAGTATCCAAGGTTTTAATCTTGGTTATTGCGTTTTTATATATCTGCCCTTTTTTTGACTTCATTAATTGGCAGAATTTTGTTGATTACAACAAAAAATATAACAGAATTTAGGGGAGCATTTCTGGCAGAATGTTCAATTTAAAGGTTACACTCACTGTTCAGTTTACAGTCGTCTCCGTCTCGTCCGCAAGTCCGTCACTCTTACTATCTATGCGTCACTCACTATTCGTCAGTCACTGTCACTTTCATAAAGTATGTTCTGTGGTGACTGTAGTGCTGGGTCGTAACGGCTTTTGCGAAAAACGAAACGAAACAGTTTCAATTTAAAAAAAAACAGTTCCCAGAAACAGTTCTTAAAAAAACGCTTATTTTACTAAGTTTAGGTTTGGTTTTGGGTATAAAACGAACTTCCCTTCGTTCTTTGTCCAGGCTTAGGACTGGAACTGGAACTGGAACTGAAACCTGTTTTTCTCATTTACCAGTTACCAATTTGAAGCAATATCACTATTGTTATTAGCTTATTATGGTCTATAATCAAACTACTTTTTCAAGAAACTGTTTTTTAATAGCTTGAGTAGAATTTGAATCATAAATTCATGGTCATAAAGTTTAAGTTATGTAATTCCGTATCTTTATGGAATGAATGAATGACGTGCCAAAAACGGACGGAGGTAACCCAACGTTTTGCTTCTCTTTCACTCGCATCGTCGATGCTGCATCGCGAGGGGCTTTCTCGCTCCCTTGCCGTCCGTTTTTCATAAAACTGTTTTTTGGATGGGGAAGAAAGCGTTCGTTCGTTTCATAGAGAATAAGTGTTTCCTAAAAGTGTTTCAGAAAAAAACGCTCAGTACTAGGTGACTGGGAGTGTATTATCTATGGTGACTGGTGGTGACTTTTGTCAGTTACACAGAGACAGAGTACATTCTATTGTATTGAAAGCGATTGAAAGTCAGTTATTTTTGATTGAGATGAATATCAACATCTTATTATCGTATTGTATTACTTAGTCTCTGTGCATAACTTAAAAAGTGGTCTATTAAATAAAGCGTTCTTATTTACCAGTTACAATGAATCCTGCGCTTCACGTTGAAGTTGTTCAAAGATCTCAAAGTCGTGCAAATAAGGACTATGTTAAGGAGCTTGTACGAACATTTCTGGTGAATTTTGTATCCTTAAGTCCTGGAGTTATCTTATCTGAAACTGATTTAGAAGAAAACCTCGAGTTAAAAGAACATGTACAAATGATAACTTTTTGTGACATTGAACATGATACTGAAGTTTTAGTGTCAGAAACAGAACTTGTTTATCACATTTATAAACTGGACGCTTTCGGCGCCGAAACTGACACGATGACAGATACGAGCACCGGGGAAGAGTTTGCTGCAGCAGATGTGTGGGCATTGCCCAGCCAAGAGTTTCACGGGCTATGGGAGAGCCTTATTTACGATACCAAATTAAAAGAGGATACTGTTAGATTCGTGGAAACTGCTTTTGAGTTCGCTGATCGAGGCGTAGATCCGAATGTGATCGGTTGGAACCGAGTGGTGCTGCTGCACGGTCCTCCCGGGACCGGGAAGACCAGCTTATGTCGTGCGCTTGCTCAAAAATTGTCGGTGCGCCTCGCAGACCGATTCCCGCGTGCGCGCCTAGTCGAGATCAACGCACACGGTCTCTTCTCAAAGTGGTTCGCCGAGAGCGGCAAGCTAGTGGCGCGGCTGTTCGAGCGGCTGGAGGAGATCGTGGCGGACCGGCGCCTGTTGGCGTGCGTGCTGGTCGACGAGGTGGAGTCGCTGGCGCACGCGCGCCGCGCTGCGCTGTCGGGTCTGGAGCCATCAGACTCCATCCGTGCCGTAAACGCGCTGCTCACGCAGCTGGACCGGCTGCGGCGCCGTCCCAACGCGCTTGTGCTCACTACGTCCAACGTGACCGGCGCCATCGACGTGGCCTTCGTGGACCGCGCCGACATCAAGCGGCGCGTGGGCCCGCCCTCAGCGCGCGCCGCCTACGAGATCCTACGCGGCTGCTGCGGCGAGCTTATGGCGCGCGGCCTGGTGGCGCCGCGCGAGCCCGTGTTCGAGTTGCGCGTGCTGGAGGGCTCGCGCTTCGCGGAGAGCGAGCCGTCGCGCGCCAGCCTGCGCTTGTGGGGCGTGGCGCGCGAGGCGGCGGGCGCGAACGTGTCGGGGCGCGCTTTGCGGCGCCTGCCGTTCCTGGCGCGCGCGCTGCACGTGCGCGAGGCGGCGCCGGCGCTGCTGCGCTTCGTGGACGCGCTGGGCGCGGCGCTGCGCGACCACTTGGCTGACGCTGCCGACCTGGAAGACGCCGCTGCGCCTGCGCCCGTCTGAGACCATTGTGTTGTTATGGACTGTCCTTAATTAAATGGTGCATATATATAGATTTCAATTTGATACCTACCTTGTCCAATATTTTATTTTTAGTAAAGTCTTGTAGTGGAGTTTACATGCTGCTGTTAAGATACAAAATGATTTATTTGTCTAAAACAACACACGTGGCATGCATAAGGCCACATAAAATTATATCATTCATGTTTTGCCTCGATGGCATACAGACAGATATAAACATCAAAATTATTTAATAATTACTAGAGATGGGCCGACTACTCGGCCAAGCCGTACATTGCTTTCGGTTGAGTTCGGGTGACATCGGCAATGGTCGTGACTAGTGTGACTACGCTTTCGGCTCGTAAGGCTAAGGCCTCTGCCTCGAATCTTGCGGGCAGTGGGGCGGCGGCGGTGGCGGCGCTGGAGCGGCAGGATAAAATGCGTAAAATCAAATTGACCGGCCCTTGAAACCAGCGGCGCGGGAGCGGGCAATGAGCGGTGGACTCCAGTCAAGCGGTGACCGCCCGCGCGTCTGCATTGCAGTGTTGTGCAATTTATTAGCCACAATAAATCGAGCGTTAGGAATAAATTTTAATCAAAAAGATGTTGCCGCCGTTGTTCAGACATTTCGTTTGCGAATAAAAACCAATATCTCGACGACACAACCACGAACACAACACTACGCCGCTATAGTGCCGCGCGATCAGCCCGTTGGTTTCGAGAACGGGTCTGCGTTGCCCGCGCCGCCACCGCCGCCGCCCCGCTGCCCGCAAGATTCGAGGCAGAGGCCTAAGAATTCGAGGAGCGGTTTTCAGCCGCGCCCGCCGCGGCGGCGGGTGCAAAACAATGGCGCAAGCCGCGGTCATAAACCGCGTCGTGAAAATTAATATCTGAATTTCCATGTACTACGTCGTCGTTCGAGTGTTTGCGGTGCCGCCACCGGCGGGTGCGGGTGAAAATCGCTCCGTGAGTTCTTACCCTAAGACCTTGTCCAGAAAGGGCGAATTTGCCGCGATTCTCTCGTGCGTATCACGCGCGACCGTTTCGCCCAGAAAGAGCGTACCTACGCGCGAGCATTGCGAGCGAGCAGCAATTCCGTATCAAAATTTTGGCGCTCCATTTCCCTGGATACTTGCATTCGCTCTGGAGTTCGTGCGTCAACTGGACGCAACAAGGAGTCTCTAGTATCTCGACTCGCGCGCAATACGCGCGAATCAAGCGCGAGTCGAGAGTAACTGCACGCGATTTACGCGCGTATTTTGAACACGCGCGATGCTTGTGGACGCAATGTACTGGCGCCTAGTATCTCGCTAACGCGCGAATGAATTCGCGCGAAACGTTTCGCGGCGAATTCGTCCCTTCTGGACCAGGTCTTAGTTGGGCGCCCGCCGCCCGGCGACCAGACGGACTTGGCGGGGCATGTTTTTGTTTACATATATATTTTTTACTAGCTGTTGCCCGCGACTTCGTCCACGTTATCGTACCGCAAAAAATACCGCCTCGTTCGTGCCCGGCGTCGCCCGGGTGTATTTCCGACTTTTCCGGTGGAATTTCCAAAATTTTCTTGTATGTACTCAAATAAACTAAACGTGAATTCATGCAAGCCTAGTACTTTTTGTTAGTTAAAAACTATTTGGCCCATTTTGGAGAAAGTACCCCTCCAATCAAAAATCCCCGACGACAAAAAATTCGTAATACCTGTATGCCAAGTTTCATTCAGATCGGTTGTAAAATACGACCTTTATAGGAGTACGTACAAACTGACACACGAAAGCAAAATTTGCCAGTTGATGCAGAGACGCTACGCTCGCTCGGTCAATTATTTTATTAGTACTTAGTGGAACTGCCTTACCTAATCACGCATTTGGACCTATTAATACGAGTACCTAACCCACAAGATGCACCGATGACCTTGTGAAGGCCGCAGGAATCCGCTGGATGCGGGAAGCACAAAGTCGTTCGAAGTGGGCTTGGGGGAGGCCTATGTTCAGCAGTGGACTTCGTTTGGCTGAAATGATGATTGATGATGAATACGAGTAAAAAACGGGCCGACTAGTCGGCGGTTACTCTAATAATTACCCATTATTCAAAGCAATATTAATAATCTAAATTAGAACTTGAAAATTAAAATGTACTACAGCATAGTGTAATCAACTCAATAGACAACCGTCACTCCAGTAGACATCACACGCACAAACACATCCCCTACCTCTTATTTACCGGCTTTACATGCTTGCCAAGCCTTGGCAAACGTCTTCAAGCCCCAAGCGTCCACAAATTTCGCTTGGCATTTGGAAGTCGTTTTCATGCTTGTGAATGCGTCAGTGTGCTACGTACACCCAAGCATGGCGAACACCGAACTTGTGTCGTTGATGATGTTGGGGTTCCAGATAGACGCTCTGGTAATATTCCAGAAACGATAAACTCTCTTCGTTCGCCCAGCCACTCATTTTAAACAAATAACTAAATATGCGCTCGTCGTGAGATCACAAATGCTACTTAACGCGCACCAACGTGTGAATGCGTCGCAAGCGCTTGCCGCAATTAAGCGTCTTTTGATTAGCGCGTTATAAATATTACAAAATTTTTGAGCTCGCTCCGCTCGTTCATGCAGCTTGGTAACTCCTACCGAATCCTTATTTTTGTCTAAAATCGCACGAGAAAATCTAACTTATCTCTGGCAGGCAGCGATTTTTTCGAGCTCGCTTCGCTGGCTCTTGCATTCTAGGTAGATTGTTTTAATTGGTGTTAAGCTTTCTGCAAACGAAAATCAGACCGCGCATTATAAAAATTATGGCTCGAAACCATTGATGTAAAAATATCAATGACTCGAAAAGTAAAATTCTAATTCTAATATGCTATAATCTCACGACTTATTTCAAACCCGCTATCTAATTACGCAACACATTTTCGTAAACGATTTCGACTAAAGGTCATCGCCCATTATAACAGCACCGCTCCAGCACAATAAGGCTGCCTGTCCACCGAAGCGGAGAGGAGAGGAGAGGAGAGGAGCGGAGATGTGCCAAAACTAACCAATAGAATCGCACCTATGGAGCGGAGTTTTGATTCTATTGGTTAATATTGACACATATCCGCTCCTCTCCGCTCCGGTGGACAGGCAGCCTTAGGCTGCCTGTCCACCCATGACCTTGTAAAGGCCGCAGGAATCCGCTGGATGCGGGAAGCACAGAATCGGTCGAAGTGGCGGTGCTTGGGGGAGGCCTCCCAAGTAACACAATCGCGTCTAAAAACGGACTATTAGATATCTAATAGAATTTAATTTTATTGTCTACCTTAAGAGTAAAATATCCCTCAAGTTATATTCAAGAACGCTTATAGGCACAGTTTAGTAAAGTGGGCACAACCTTATCCCCTCTCAGAATGAGAATCCCTCTCTTAAGATGAATTGTAAATTTTCAAATTGTCTGTAGAGATTTTTCTAGTGTCTCAATAAACTGTTTTTAGACCACAAATTTTACTAGTAGACAGTTTATAGACAAAGTAGAAGTCTTTACTCGTCAATATTTTAAACTAAAATTAACTCAAGACTAACAACTTTAAGTTACATTTTATTTGTAATAGACAAGGACACAAAATGGCGCAGATTTGTTTTTATATAGACTTAAGTCTAGATAAAATACTTTTTTTACTTAGTGGTTTTGTTCTTAAAAATGGCTTAATTAAGTGCATTTGTATTAAATATTTGAATTGGATGATTTTATGCAATAAAGACAGTCAAAAAAATTAAAAGGTATCAGACCTTTTAATTTTTAAGGCTTTCGTCGAAAAAACGCCTCATCCGTCAAATTACGGGCTTTGTACACAAATCTGCGAATATGCACATTACAAATTAAATACGAATACGCAGCTACGGAGGGATCCGTCCACTTTTGTATACCAGCCATAAGTATATACTTTTGTATGCTTTGCGTCTTTGGCACCGCCGCCGGCATACTTATATTAGGGACTAGCTTCTGCCCGCGGCTTCGCCCGCGTGGATGTCGGACTTACAATAGCAATGGGTTTCATTTTGACAGTTAAACAATTAATTGCGTTATTTGCGTTATTTCTCGAACATAATTATTCCACTCGGCGCTCTGGCGCGTCATCCCCTGGCTGGCCCGCCCCTCCACCCTCGTTCTGAGCGCCGTCGACTCAATATCGCAGGTCATTCTTATCGTTCTAACTTTTAAACTATTTGTCCAAATTAATTAGTGTAAAAGACAATAAATACCAAAAGCGATGAAGGTATTTATTTTGATAAGAATTAACTAAATACTCTAAAATATGCAATGTAAAAAAAGTATTCAATTTAACTGTATTTATTGCTCACTATTTTGGTTATAAAGGCTTCCACATAAAAGGTGTCGCGGATATGCTGTCGCGGACTTTTATTTAGAACTCTTTAAGACAAACAATCCCACAATACATTTTCTTCATGTAACTCTAACGGTTTAGGCAGCGCACGCAGCAAACGGTGGAGGTCTGCCCGGCTTAGGTGGACCACCGCCGTGTCCTCGTGGAGGCGATCGGCAGCGGTGACCTCTCGCGTACGGCCCTGGTTCAGGCCATGGTGCGGAGCGAGAGGGCATGGCAAGCCGTCACCTCCTTCTGCAAAGCAGTAATGCTCGCGAAGGAGAAGGTGGAGCGCGCGAGGGAGTGGCAAAGGCCGCGCCCTACCAGCCCTAGCCGCCGCCGCCGTAGGAGACGTCCCGGGCGTCGGGAATTGATAGCCGATTTCCGGCCACCGTAGGCGCGGGCCTGCGGACGGAGAGCAACGGGCAGCTCACCGTCCGATAAGGACCAGGCCCGGGTCGACGGCGCATCGTGTTCCACGCGCACCTCAAAGAGATATCAGCAAAACTGACGGGGTCCGCTAGGGCCGATGTCTGCCGGGGTTACGGGTAGTCCCAAGGGGAAAGCGTGGCCTCTGGCAAGGCAAAGGAAGGAACACGGGTGGGTTTTAGTCAGTAAGAGACTGAAACGCCCAGAAATCATTGGATGACTTCCCAAACAAAAAAAAAAAAATGGCAGCGCACGCAAAGATAGATCTCAGAGGGCAGGAATTTTTCCGACTTACTTGATACTTATCGTTATGTTATGGTCACAAATCACATAAAATCTTTATAAATTGTAGCCTATGTGTTATTCTAATGTATAAGCTACATTATTGTAAAGTTTCATCAAAATCCGTTCAGTAGTTTTTGTGTGAAAGAGTAACAAACATCCATCCATCCATCGATCCATCCTCACAAACTTTCGCATTTATAATATTAGAAGGAATTAGTAGGATTAGTAGGATTAATGTACGGCAGTGTTTTTCAACCTTTTTCATGACTCGACCCCCTTAGTACCTATAAAAAAATTTTCACGACCTCGACCATTCGAGAACGATTTGAACTCAGTCGAGATTCCCGCTGAGTCGAAGTTTCTGCAGCACGAAACCTAGCCTGATGTTCCCGAGTTGCAGAGAGCCTTCCCTCACGACCTTCCTCAGATTCCTGTGATCGAACTAATCTCATCCTTTTAGCATTTCTGCTACATTGGGAGAGGTTGGATCTTCTTCGAAGCATTCTTACAATAAAATAGTACTTACTACTTAACACACAGTTATTTAGTTAACACGTACTATCGTAAACAATTAAATTATAAATACCTACTTACAGATTATTATACAGTCTAAAATTATCACAGTTTAAGTAATAAGTGTTAAGACGTTACGTTTGGTTTACACGTCTTAACTAACTTTATAAAACAAAAGAATTGCTAGAAAAATTAATTACTAACCTGAGCTAATAAACTTATACTTAATAAAGAAAATCAAGAAAAGAAATGCCTAACCTATACCAAATACTTATAATATTTATATACGAACCCTAAATAAAAATTAAGATAAGTATACCGAAAATCAAGGAAAGAAATGCCTAACCTATAACAAATGTTCGCCGTGATTCTTTAAATTGACATAACTTTTTTATTTATGAACCGATTGACATGAAATAAACACTAAATGTTAAGTGAAGCTTACTACAGTAAATTAGTGAAAACCGCATCTAAATCGAATAAGCCGTTTCTGATATTAGCGTGCACAAACACACAGACAAACAGACAAACAGACAAACAGACAAACCGACAAACAGACAAACAGACAAAAAAAATTTTAATTACAATCTCGGGTTCAGCATCGATATAATAACAACCCCTGCTACTTTTTTTTCATATATTTCCATTGTACAGACACCACTTTTCTACAATTTTATTATATGTATAGATGGGCCGAACATGGGTTTTACCGAATACCTACATTCGGCCGAATGTTCGGTAAACGTTTTACCGAACCGGATATTCGGCATAATTAATTCCCTTAATAACTGAGTATTTTTGTTTGTATAGGAGTAGGTAATTAATTGATCTCTCAAATGAGTAGTAGTCCTATAAAAAATGTTGTTTCTGTTTATTTTCAATAAATAATTATCACTAAACTAAGCAGAAACTACTAGAAATATTATACATATTCTGCTAAAATGTTATTTAATCATGCAAATCTTTCTTGCTATAAATATTGATAAAAACAAAAAACTTGCTGAATTTCTTACAATAAAGACCTGATTTCTAATTTTAATCATAATCAGCCTATAATGTTCCCACTGCTGGGACACAGGCCTCCTCTCTGTGAGAGGGAGTGGGCCGTAATCCAACACCAATTTTAATATATTATTTCATTATAAAACCCGAAACAGCTGCATACTTATATTTTGTTTTTAATAACCATCTTTTTCATCTACTGTTATTGGAAATAAAGCTACAGTGTCGACAAAAACATAAAGCTGCACTGTAAATTACTTGCCTAATAAAAATAACATATTTAACACTCAACTCATGATAAATCATACACGGCTCAATACAGTAAAAACTTTGAGTACCACTTTGCCGAACATCGGCGATATAGCCCAATATTCGACCGAATACGAATATTCGGTAAATCTGCCGAATACCGAATATAATACGAATATTCGGTCCATCCCTAACTTATTCTAATCTTTTACTTACCCTCTTGAATTGATTTTCGCGAAAAAAACATTTTCGCGCTCTCTGTTAGGACTGCATGTAAACCATAGCTCCTAAAAAAAGTTTGCCAAAAATCTAAAAATAAGAATCTTAAAGCTTCAAAATGCTTTTTTAAAAGTTTCAATACTACCGTTATTCACCGAAATACAGCCTGTCAAAAATCACCTATTGGATTTTTTTTATGCTCCCTTAATTTTTTTGTGTAAGTTGTTACCTTCCTACATTGATAGGTAAAGCCAAGCCAACATTTTTGTTATTTGCTATCGAAACCAGATAAATTTTCGTGGACCCCCAGTTACAACTTGTAAACCCCAATTTTTTTTCACGCCTACGTAGACCCCCGTCAAGTCTCCCGTAGACCGCTGGGGGTCCACCTGGACCACTTTGGGAATCACTGTATTACACGATCAATCAGAACTTGAATCGTTTTGAAACAGAATGCTAATCCATTGCTTCGTATGTTCGAAAAAAAATAAGTTCGAGCGCCCGATGCATCGCATAAGTAGCAATTTGTCAGTTGTAATTATGCTTATTATGAGTTATATAATAAAGTTTTTGTTTTTTAAGTATGCAATTTTAATTTCCAATGAACCAACGTTTATTCTGGTTTAAATTTTACGTAAAAATATGAATGTAGAAAGGAGAAATTTACAGTTAATTCTGAGCGTTTTTTATGATTTTGAATTGGATTTTTTTATATATCCCATAAATATTTCAAAATTCTGAGGCCGCTATGAACTACAACACCTTTTAAAATGAAATGTAATGTCGAAATGTAATAGGGCTCTTAAGTGGTAGTTCGTGGACGGTACAAGAGAACTAAGAACTGTAATTTGAATTGACCGTTTTATTTACACTCACAATACAAAAGATTTTAGCTCGACCGATAAATATACACAGCGAACGATACTGGGCGTCAGCGACCGATGATCCACAGCATGTTGAGGCCGGCGCGGCCGATGATCCACAGCATGTTGAGGCCGGCGCGGCCGATGATCCACAGCATGTTGAGGCCGGCGCGGCCGAGGTGCAGGCGGCGCAGCGCGGGCGGCTCGCCGCGCGCCGCCTGCTCTGGGCGTCAGCGGCCGATGATCCACAGCATGTTGAGGCCGGCGCGGCCGATGATCCACAGCATGTTGAGGCCGGCGCGGCCGAGGTGCAGGCGGCGCAGCGCGGGCGGCTCGCCGCGCGCCGCCTGCTCTGGGCGTCAGCGGCCGATGATCCACAGCATGTTGAGGCCTGCGCGGCCGAGGTGCAGGCGGCGCAGCGCGGGCGGCTCGCCGCGCGCCGCCTGCTCTGGGCGTCAGCGGCCGATGATCCACAGCATGTTGAGGCCTGCGCGGCCGAGGTGCAGGCGGCGCAGCGCGGGCGGCTCGCCGCGCGCCGCCGCCGCCAGGAACAGCAGCAGCGTGTGCAGCAGGTTGTTGCGGCCGCGCGCCAGCTCCACGGTCTCCGCGCCCAGCACCAGCGCGTAGTGCGGCGGCCGCGCGGCCACGCGGTGCACGGCCAGCGCCGCCGGGCCGCGCGGCGCGGGCGCGGGCGCGGCCGACAGGTGCGCGCTGCTGAAGGGCCGCGCGCCGCCCGCCGGCGGCAGCGCCGCGTCCAGGTACGTGGCCAGCAGGTGCAGCACGATCTCCGCGTCCGTGGGCTTGCCCTCGTCCCACTCCGAGCCGCCGCCGTTCCACCGGTAGCCGCTCAGGCAGCCGCCGTGCGCCAGCTCCCTGATGCGCTGCACGACGTAGCGCTGGTCGGCGAAGGGCTCGAGGTAGGCGAGCAGCGCGGGCAGCGAGTGCAGCAGGCCGCCGGCGCCCGCCGCCGCCGCGCCGCGCAGGCGCTCGGCGCTGGCCGCGCCCACGCGCGCCTCCAGCCCGCTGGCGGCCAGCGCCTCGTCCGCCGCCGCCAGCTCGCGCACCAGCCGCTGCAGGATGGTGACGTGCAGCCACAGGCGCAGGTTCAGGTTCCACTGCTCCAGGCGCTGCGGGTCCAGGTGCAGGCGCCGCCACACCTGCGGCGAGCGCGCGGCCGGCGCGTCGTCCGCGCCCGCCGCCGCCGCCGGCGCCGACAGCTGGTAGTGCGCCGCGCCCGCGCCCGCGCCCGGCGCCCAGCCCGCCGCCGGCTCCGCGCGCGCGCGCTCCGCCTGGCCGCGCAGGTAGGCGGCCAGGCTGCGCGCGTCGGCGATGAACTGGTCGGGCGCGGCGCGGTCCGCGCGCGGCGACGCGGGCGACGGCGGCGAGGGCGGCGGCGACGCGTCGGCGCGCCACACGCGGCGCGGCGACAGCGACGCGTCGGGCTCGTGAGGCGCGGGCGCCGCGGGCGAGGCGCGCGCGCGCACGTCGGGCGCGTGGCGCGCGCGGCGCGGCGCGGCCAGGCGCGCGCCGTGCTGCAACACGTTGGCGGCGAGCACGCCGGCCGCGCACATCTCCACGTAGTGCAACGCCGACGTGTAGCCCGGACACTTATAGCACCTGCATGCATGCCATCGTTTGGGTTATTTTTCCACTGTGCACAGCCGACAGACCTTTACTATTTTCACGTCAATTTCTATAGCGCACCACAGTGCCTGCAGAGCAGATACAGGGTAGTAAAAATAAGAAATTTATTCAAATTAGGCTGTAAGAATCAGCATTTTTGACCAAATTACATATGACCAAAACGCCCCCCTTTACCACTTCCCAGTGCTTTAGGTGGTAAGAAGAAGGGGCGCAACACCCACCAGCTCAGCTGTCTATTCAGTTATAAAAACGTGATTCTAAACAATAGTAGGTATGCAAAGTAATTAACATTAGGTACGAGAGACACTGAACATTAAATTAATATTATTTGCCGATGTCAGCTAGCACACGGCAATATTCCAACAAATACAATGAAAAGTAACAAAAATGTAAACAAAACTTAATCCTACTAACATTGTGAGTTTGTATGTTTGTTACTGAATCACGCAAAAACGGCTGAACGGATTTGGATTAAATTTGGCAGACAGATAGTTTATAACCTGGATTAATTTGGTCTGAACATCTATAAGATACTTCCATCCATACTAATATGCTAATATTATAAATTTGAAAGTAACTCTGTCTGTCTGTATGTTACCTTTTCACGGCTAAACCACTGAACGGATTTCGATAAAATTTGGCAAGGAGATAGATGGCATCCTGGAGAAGGACATAGGGTACTTTTTGACTCAAAAATAACCCTTAAGGGGGTGATATAAGGGATGAAAGTTTGTATGGGAAACCCAGCACTTTTTAAGTTAGAGATCTGAAAATTCAAATTCATGCTTTTGGTAAGAAATAAAGAATTACGTGTATCAGCGTTTTTATAAAATCATCCCCCAATGGGGTAAAATAGGGGTTGATTTTAAAATTCACATGTAAGTAATATTGATTTTTTTTGTGTCTTATTTTTATGAGATTTCAGGGATTGGAAACATAGTCATAGTCCGTATCTTGAATTAACATTTAGTCTTTATTTAAATAATATCGGCCCGCTCTATCAAAAGATTTTACAATTTTAAGTCAAAATTAACCTTTCTAATATGTACCTAGATAATACGTGGTCAATGGTGGCACTGAGTAGTTATTACAAATTAATGGTGATTCATTTGAACAACAACTTTTAATAGATTGGAGAGTACCTACCAATTTAAATGAAATACTTGAAATAGGTATAGACTAAATGTTACTTCAAGACACGGCCTATGAACTATTGATCCCGGATTGAAGAAGCTTCACAGCTCATATACAACATGTAAAAAAAACCTGTCCGATCCGTGTTTTTAGGTGTCGTACTAAGAGTTCATTATGTGGTAATTTTAGGGAAAAAGAAAAATTGATCATCAATTTTTTTACAATGGGGAATATTACCGGGTTATTACACGGGGACCGGGCGGCTGTCGTTTAGCGGGTGTCTACAAGTCATAAGTCATACATAACTTATGAACCCTGTTTAAATTTTTATTACTTTTTGGTAATGTTCCCCTAGTAATGAGGGACCGATTGAAGAAGAGAGAATGAGAATGCAGTACCTATGTGCGTGCCCCTTTCGTTTTTTTTACATAATGATTAGGTAACAAAAAATTAAGTACCAATTTTCGGTTCTTTTTCTTTACTTGTGCGTCTCGCCAAAGTTGAAGTACCAAATAGACTTTGGTTTATTTGCGAGTGTCAATATGCATAAATGGCCGTATTTTTTTATTGTGTAGACTTGGATGTTTGATTTTCGTTACAAGATTCAAGGGCCCGTAAGTTTTTGATATCTATTTCAATTTGATGCCTCCACGCGTTCTTGGGAAAAAGGGTTTTGATAGACAACGAAGCAACATCCTTTAAGGGTCTGAATTTTTCATTTTGCGGTACGCAACCCGCCTACCGCGCGTATCTGCCTGGATAGGCCATGACCTGCATTAGGACATAGCTGGATACTCTGAATCCCGGTAGTACGTTCCCATGTGGGATACTTTCCGACCTTTACGCTGGCGGAGGGGGGGCGGGAAAAAGCTAGTGCTTATAAGATAAGTACTTTTCATCCCAGGAGTATAATAAATAAAATCTGTCAAGTGCGATTCGGACTCGCACACGAAGGGTTCCATACCATGTCGTACAAGATTTAACACTATGAATTTTTGTAATACTTTCGTAAAGGTAACAACAGAGGCGCTATAAAAAAACAAAGATTTGTAAAGAAATTGTCTAATTTTAATGAGAAAATGTTGTTGTGTTCAAATATAGGTGTAGGAGTATATTTCATTTATTTTAAGAGAAAAATATTAAGTTAACTTTATGCAGTAACATGCATTAACTAAAGTCAAAGTTATTTATTTGCTACTAACATAGTATTAGTAGGTATAAATAGGTATATATGGTAGGTAAGCAGGTAGATATGTAGGGTAGATAGGGTAGGTTAGGTACCTACCTACCCTGGTAAGAAGGGTAGGGTAGGTAGGTAGGGTAGGTAATTAGGTAGAAATAGGTAATTAGGAAAGGTAGATGCGCCGTAGATAAGTACTTAGTGCTAACCGTGCGAAGCCAGGCCGGGTAAATCTAGTTACTTATAAATAAAAGGATTTCTCTTGCTACATCAGACTATATTGTACAAAATAGAATGTAAGTAGTACGCCAAATTTTAATTATAACTGTGCGTTTGCACTGGCGAAACATTCACAACAAAACATGTTGGAATCTCTATTTTCTGTCAATTTTTCATACAATGTTTGACAGGAACTAGAGATTTCAACATGTTTTGTCGTGATGTTTCGCCAGTGCAAACGCACGGGTACAATACAGGTATTTATTTACGTTATTTTTGATAGTCATACAGAAATCTATTATTTCTTACTTATTATTTTTACACATCCCATCGGACTATGAGAGTGAGGGAAGAGAGAGTGCACTCGTGTCTGCGCACACACTTGTGCACTATAATATCTCCCGCGCCGAAGGCCAGTCTCCGTTGAGATAGGCCGCCATGACCGAATATTTTTACACCAATAATTTTTCTCAATATGAAATTGTATCCACAACGGTTTAAGCTAGGTAACTGAATAGTACACTGTATGTGCCAGCATTCATTTCAATGTTACTGAATATATTGTCTATTGGAGTGTAGTTTTAACACGAGGTACACACATCAACACCGTCTAGGGACACTTTGAAAAAAGTCGATAAAGTTCTTGAACTCAAAAAATACTGGCCGGTTTTAAAATCTTGTGAAGAAAGTTTATTTTGTAGACCTTTTAGGATGACCGAAATTTTAATGATCGAAATAGTATATGCTGCCATGATAGTAGGTACTTACTAATTCCATGTCATTACTCCGACTATTAAATAGTTATCTGTGGAATTTATATCGCATAATATTAGCATGAAATACAAAATTATTACTTTAAGTTGCAGAAAATCGCCCATATTATATAAAATACGTTATGAATCGGCGTTTTTAGTATTAGTTGATTATAAACAGTATTATGTTACATGATACACACAAGTTTCAAATTCCTAATTTGTTTAGTTGTTGAGATAGAGCTCGTACAAAAATGGTCTAAAACAGACAACTTCTACGGCCCCCTAATTCATCATTTTTGAAGATAAAAACAAATAAAAATTAAATTTATTCTCTACTCGATGAGCTCTAGAAAATGATACCTCACATGCCAGGGTCATATAATTTTTTTTTCAAAATTTAATTTTATTGTATGGCGACCCCCCTTTATTTTTTAATTTTATTATTTGTTGCTCTTGCGGCAATAGAAATGCTCAATCTGTGAAATTTTCAACTGCCTACCTATTACGGTTCATGAGATAGAGCTCGCTGACAGACAGACGGACAGCGGAGGCTTATGAATAGGGTTCCGTTTGTCACCCTTCGGGTACGGAACCCTAATAATGATCCCGTGGGATAATTTTCGACCTGCACGCGAAACCATGGGCGAAAGCTAGTACCTAAATGCCTTTATGCCTAGTCTAGGCATAACGGGCGTGCCCACTTAAATATGCAATGCTGGATTATGTTCATGTATATGTCGTGGCCAGATCTTAGAATTGATCATTTCATGAAATGTTCGACCATTTCATGAAATGGTTGTGTTTCATGAAATGGCCAGCTAAAATTGGCCATATCGTTTAAACGTCAACGTTTAATGATATGTCAGTCGACGTTTGGCCATATCATTAATATAGGGTATCCATGGTTTAAGGTGTAGTAAAAATTGCTAAATGCGACCAAATTGGAAGTAGCGCTCGCCTGCCGCTGCCACGGCACCGCTCGCTTCACTCACTCGGCCCACGCGCGGTTGGTCACAGTTCCAACATAACTTAACTTATTTCGTTGGGGACTCGGGGTGCCATGAGTTGCGTGAATTTTTAATTTTAAGTGCTATGTTGCTCACCACACCGGTTGTGGTACCCCGACATAGGTTAGGTTAGTAATTTCCAAGTTGGTCACTTTCCCTAATATCACATTCGGAAAACCAATATAAAAAGTCCATCGAGTTTTCTTGCTTGGTCAACCTATTTTGTTTGATTTAAGATCTGGCCACGACATATTATATACAAATGATAAACAAGGACCCCCGAAGTAAAATAGAATAATAACAATAACGAAAACCGGCCAAGTGCGTGTCGGACCACGTACAATGAAGGGTTCCGTAGATGGGATGAATTTATCCCAAGAACAAACTTAATATTGTAGTTGAAAAACGTGTTCTCCATACATTCCGTATGGGAGAAAATGTTATTTCAACTGCAAATGTAAGTTGGTTAATATTATTACTCGTTAATACAATAGACGATGTATATTTAGTAACTTAATCCGCTTAACTGTTCTTAAAGAGTCTTAGAGAACCCTGTAAGAAAATCGACACGTGTTTCGCCTCTCAACGAGGCATCCTCAGGATGACGATTGACTTGTTGCGAACTCGGACACGAAGTGTTGCCACAACACGAGCCGAACGCAAAGTGAGCTTCAACCGCCCGACAACCCCACTTATATAGGATCGCTTATCGGCCCACCTCAGCTAGGATCGTTATCAGTGCGATAAGCAAACAATCGCAACAAAGGTGACCTCGAAATACTCGTATTTAATTCGTTCAACGGTGTAACGTTTCCTATATTCTTTTTTGCAATTTCTAAACTATCTAGTACTGACATTTTGAAACCTTTATCACAATTTATCACATGTGTGTAAAATTTTGAAAGTGTTATTATTATGTAACACGTGAATGAAACATGTATCGATTTCATACAGGGTTCTCTAAGACTCTTTAAGAACAGTTATTAAGCGGATTAAGTTACTAAATATACATCGTCTATTGTACGAGGGGTGTTCAATAAATAGTGAGAATGCGATACATTCTCTTTGGAAAGAACAAAAATAAATACTGGCAGGCATAGCCCAGACATTAGTTAAGATGATAATAAAAAAAGCAATTAATTCTGTTTTGTTTTTTAAAAGTAGAAGTCTATTGTTTGCGTCGTTTCGGAACGTGTTCTTAAAAATGGATAAAATTGAAGTTCGCGCGGTAATAAAATATCTCTGCTTGAATAATTTTACTACGGAACAGGTAAATCAAGAATTGAGAGCAACATTAGGGGTTCATGCTCCTCCATATTCTACGGTTGCGCGTTGGTGTGCTGAGTTCAAGCGAGGAAGAACTTCCACTAACGACGACCCACGAACGGGACCATACCCATATCGGCAGTGACTGAACAAATGATTAAAAAAGTTGAAAATATTGTCTTGGCGGATCGTCGTGTTACTGTTCGTTTTATAGCTGAAGAAGTAAAGATTTCGATATGATCCATAATATAATATGGATGGATGGATGGATTTCCATAATATTATAAACGACCATTTGGGTATGAAAAAAGTGTCAGCGCGCTGGGTGCCCAGAATGCTTTCTGACGCGCAGAAACAAACTCGACTGAGAATTTCACAAAGCTGTTTGGATTTGTTACAACAAGATCCTGACCGATTTTTGGCTCGATTCATAACTATGGACGAAACATGGCTTCACCATTATGACCCGGAAACGAAACAACAGTCCATGACTTGGAAGCGACCGTCATCTCCAACTCCAAAGAAATTTAAGGCGATTCCATCCGCCGGAAAGATCATGGGCTCTCTTTTCTGGGACAGCCAAGGGGTGGTAATGATCGAATATCTTAATCATGGAGCCACTATTACAGGGACTATGTACGCAGGACAAGTAACAAAGTTGCGTGAGGAAATACGCAAGAAACGGCGTGGCAAACTCGCTAAAGTTGTTTTGTTTCACCAAGATAACGCCCCTGCGCACAAGTCCAGAGTTGCGATGGCTGCCATTCAAGAAGCTGGCTTCGAATTGATGGAACATCCTCCATATTCACCGGACCTTGCTCCTAGTGATTTCTACCTATTTCCGCGCTTAAAGGAACATCAACAACAAATTCGAAGATGATGACGGAGTAGTCGCCGCCGTAAATGATTTTTTAAGGGATCAGGAAGAAGATTTTTTTAGAAAGGGAATTTTAGGATTAGAGAAAAGATATACAAAGTGTATAAACCTGAAAGGTGACTACGTCGAAAAATAAAATAACATATAATAAAAGATAATTGCGTCTTACTCATTCTCACTATTTATTGAACACCCCTCGTATAAATATAAATCGTACTATTATATGTAGATACTTTATTCTGATTACGTTATTCATTACAATATTTTTTACCCGACTTCGGCGAAGCAAAAAGGAGGGTTATGATTTTGACCGGTATGTATGTATGTAAGTATGTATGTATGTATGTTCATCTGTAACCTCATAACTTCTAAACTACTGATCATAATTTGACGAACGCGGTATCGTTGGAAGCGTCCTGATTGTCCGCTGGTTATAGGCTATGCGAAGTTATATTAAATTCAATATGGCGCCCTCTAGAGTACATAAAGTGACGAACGAAAAATTTTTTTTTTTTAATTATTCCATGTAGGGTATCAAATGAAAGGGCTTGACAAGCACATTACAAATATGTATATAATATCATATTGTCTAAGTAAATAAATATGTTTAAATTGTTAAAAACAATGCAAAAATGAGTCTGCAACATACGGCGCGGCTGTAAAATTAATACTTATTATACAATTAAACTTAACAAAAAAAAATTAAGCAGCTCTGCAAATACTTTATCACGAAATTATAACCCCAAAATAATTTAAATAAAAAGTAAGTTTAAAAACTAAAACCCGACTACTCAAAAATCTGAAAATCAAAAATCTCTTAAAAGTATGAAACAAGAAAATATTTCGGACAGAAATCTAGACATAGGTACAAAAATGGTCAAGGTAAAGCCGTCGTCACATGCCATTATTTTGTAGCCGACAAGCATGCGACTACGGCTTTACCTTGAATTTTGTACCTATGTCTAGATTTCTGTCCGAAATATTTTCTTTTCCAGGCAGGGTTTATTTTCAAAAAAAAAAACAAATATTACGTTAAGACGATCATAAGGGACAGCGACCTCAAGCGAGAGGGAGGAGCCAAGCGTCACCCCCCCGCGACCCCGCAAGTGCACACGCGTAATTTCGTAGGGTAACCATACGTAACATACGTTTCAGATAGTGAGGACTGTCCTGTCTGATTTTTTATCACCACCCAATTTTTTTTAAATGTGTATACTTCAGTACATAGTTTAAAAAAAGTCGCTACCCGCTGTCTGTCCTTATGTATGCTTAGATCTTTAAAACTACGCAATGGATTTTGATGCGGTTTTTTGGAACGAAGGTCCCTTTCGCGCGTTGCGAAAGAGAGCTAAACGGAAAAAATTAAGACCAAAAGTTGTAACGTCACTTTTTTATGTATTTGAGAAAAGTTTTCTGGTCGAAGTCGAGGTCGAAGTCGAAGTCGAACTCGAGGTCGAAGTCGAAGTCGAGGTCGAAGTCGAAGTCGAAGTCAAAGTCGAGGTCGAAGTCGAAGTTGAAGTCGTCGAAGTCAAAGTCATATCATTTATTTACGTCAGCCAATATGTCAGATGTTATTGTTTTATAATTCAGAGCCATCTAGTATAGAAAGATTTTTAGCCTTGTTAAAAATTATACTAGATGGCTCTGTATTAATATACAATATGCAGCTAAAAGAACTTCGTTCCCACCGGGTGTCCCACGACACCTACCGATTTTTTTTTAATAGATAGTGTTGTTGGGTTTATGTGTATAATACATGCATAATATAGTAGAGAAACACTGATAATTGTAAAGGTTTCTAATGTGATGTAAATAAACACATTTTTTGCGCTTACATTGCAAACTATGGCTGAACCCTACGAGTTAGATCAAAATAATGTACTACAACTTGCAACTTCGCCTGCGTGTATTATTAACTATGTCCAGCTCCAGATCATCCAGGTTGCAGTTGCAGGCTACCTATCTATCGATAATTTCCTATCGATTGACAGAGTCTGTTACCTTCACAAAGTAATACAGACAGACAGACTGACTTTGTCCGTTTAAAAGATAGACAGACAGAATAACTTTCGCATTTGTAATATTAGTGTGGATACGGATTACTATATTCAAATTCAAATTATTTATTAATATTCAGAATGGTTGTACAAGAACAGATTGGACAGTGACCCCCAAACTAGGCATTTGCCTGTATCTTGGGGGTCGGTCTACTGTAGAGCTAAATGACAATGATTTTTACTTACAAGTCGTACGCGAACAACAAGAACAACACTATGTTGACGACGATCCATTTGAGCGAGCTCGACCGCTTCTTATTCGCGTAATTAAGATCAATTGTGTGTTGCACTAGACTAGAGTTGGGACTCGGAGACCTAAAACATATAATATACATTGCTAAATAACTACAATTTTAAATCTATACTTAAATATAGCTGAAGGGTTTGTTTGTTTGCTTGAACGCGCTAATCTCAAGAACTAGTGGTCCGATTTGAAAAATCCTTTGAATAGGGCCTCATATATCGAGGAAGCCTATAGGCTATATATAAGAATAAGAATAAATTTATTGGTCCATTGTTACAAAAAGTTTCAGGAAATAATGACATTGTAAGCTTACTGTAACTAGAATATTTAATTTAACATAGCAATAAACAGTGGTCCCCAAACTAGGCAGCTCCTGTATCTTGGGGGCCTGAGTTGCGTTATCATAAATTTTTATTCGTAACATGTTTGCGTTACTAAAACCACAGATTAAAAACTAACTTAAATTTAATTTCAGGATGTTTGAGAATGGACAGGATAGTTAATTAAGAATGGGTAGTGAAATATAGAAATAATAATAAATTGAACAAAATAAAATATTTCTAAATAATGTAATAGTGTGTGTGAGTGTGTTCACTGTGTGTGGGGGTGTGTGTGTGTGTGTGTCAGTGTGTTCGTGTGGTGGTGAGTTGCAGGTGTGGTTTTTGTGTTATATCATCACGCTAAGACCAATAGGAGCAGAGTAAAAAGAAAAAAGGCAGAAATTAATAATGCTAGGTGAAAACGAAGTAATAGCCACAGAGCAAGTAAGGGCCCTAGCTCACGGCGACTTTTTGTAGCGATGATGTCGCGTGTTTTGTAAACGCGTTTCTGCATCGCTACTATCGCGCAGGATTCTTCATACTTAATTACAGCACAGCATCGCGGCTGTATCGATACACATGCGCGACAGCATCGCTACAAAAAGTCGCCGTGGGCGAGGGCCCTTAGTGTGGGCAGGGGCTGGGATGCGACGCGATGTGTCGGGGGCCGCAATTTCACACGAACGAAGTCGCGGGCAGAAATTAGTAAAATGAAAATTAAATATATAAATGCGTTTGCCTGCATGCCTTTGCGAGAAGCCAACAAATGATAGACTGATTACTTACATGTCGTTGTTAAATTGAAGAAATTCACTCTAAAACTCCATGAGTACAGAATTTTAACTTAGAAGATTCACTGACCCTTATTTTACATGAAGCATAATTTATATTAATTCAAAAATTGGAACAAAATAAATGTTTAAAAAAACAATAACATTAAACATAACCTAGAGAACCAACAGCAAACCACAGATTAAATAACTAACTCACAGGACACCACAGAGCATGCAGGACACCACCACAGACTATATAACACCACAGAATATAAATAATAATATTATAGTCTGTAATAAACGCCTGCTACACGGTCGCCAACCGCGTCCCGACAGAGGTGACCTTGGTGGTTTACAACCGTGTAAATGATGTTTAAGACCAAACGTTGAAACAATTTTGCCGGTCGCCAACTAAGGTCACCTCTGTCGGGGACTCGATGGGCAACCGTGTATTATAGCAAGCATTATAAGTGTTCTCTCTATAGAGTTTGTGTTGGCAGCAACATTGAGATAGAAAGGTTTGTATGTCATTGGACAGCAATGATAAATTATCTCATAGAGTTCATTTATGAGAAATTTTTCCACATGGGATTGTGTATCTAGTGTATTATTGATCGAAGATTAAATCAGAGTCTGTGTTGGCAATTGGCAGCAACATTGAGATAGAAAGGTTTGTATGTCATTGGACAGCAGTGGCGCGGCGTGGGGAATCGAAGGGGGTAAGCCGAAAGCCGGAGCAAAAAAAAAAAATACTACCAGGCCCGAACTCATACCCAAACAATCCATATACTAGGTACTACAATCTGAGAAAAGTAAACACGGGAAACAATACATTTTATTTGCTTTACTAGCTTTTGCCCGCACGTGACGAAACTGAACTGACTGTCAAAGATCCACGAATGACAGCCGGGACCAACGGCATAACGTGCTTTCCGAGGCACGGAGGAGTCTCGGTATGTAAAAATGGACACCCATCCACTGACCAACCCCGTCAAGCGTACCTTAACCTGATGAATCGACCCGTGCGGCTTGTTATTACTTAGCCACGAGCTCCGATAGGCCGATATAACTGCCAGTCAATCATTGATATTTATCGTAAAGGGAAACATTAAAATGTTTGAAAAAACCATCACGTCGTTTGTAATTTATAGTCATAATTATCTGGGTTCTTATTTTCAAAAGTTAACATTGAAAAGCATGTTTCCTCACAAAGTTAATAATCCGTCAAGCAACAATCTATCCTAATCCTACTGATCGTTTTAATTACTTTCAAATCTACTTTATACAAGTAATTTCAACATAATAAATTATATTCTTACCCCACATATCTAATTACAACCACAGTTACAACGTACTTTATTTTCACTAAACTCAAAACACTTAAACACTGTCTTAATCACTGTTCTATACCTACAACAAATATCAGTAATGAGAAACATATTAGAATTCAATGAAAATGAGCGATCAAAATGCAAATAATTGTTTTTAAAATACGATTACGTCAAAAAACAAACAACCACATGTATCAATTCAATGTCAATATTATTATGTCCGAACTCCGCGCCGAACGCATTACGAAATTCAACGGAAACAACCGAATAACTGCTTGTGCGTGAACGAGGTGGCAATAGCTGCTTCTCGTTCCCGCGCGTTTTCTACTTCTCTGTCCATAGCGTAACTCGGCGCCTATCGGCTTACCAGTATACTATCTTCTTACCCCAAATACCTAATTAAAACGTACTTCTCTTTCACGAAACTCAAAACACAAACACTATCTTAATCACTGTTCACTAAAAACTAATATTACTACTACTAGTAATGATAAACTAATGAATACAAAATGCAAATTAACTACTTATTGTAAACAAATTATTTGGTTCTAAATAGTTCTAATGCGATTACGACAAAAATTGACCACACATCTCACATTGTCAATGGAAAATTGGAATGATTGATGAATGCACAGACTACAATTATAGATGAATGTTTTGATTTCCGGTCCGACCGAATGAGCGAAGTTCAAGCCGAAT
The DNA here is from genome assembly GCA_948150665.1 of Conistra vaccinii. NCBI lineage: Eukaryota > Metazoa > Arthropoda > Insecta > Lepidoptera > Noctuidae > Conistra > Conistra vaccinii. The sequence goes on from OX411327.1 coordinate 117,717, forward strand.
GCATTACGAAATTCTACGACAACAACCGAGTATCAAATGCGAGTGCGAGCAATAGCTCTTTCTCATTCCCACGCGCGCGTTTTCGCCTACTTTACCTACTATAACTCGTTGCAAGCCGGCTTCCTAGCTTAGTATAAAACGCACGGAGTCACGTGACCGAGTGACGTCAGACGGATTTTATTTTCTATAGAAATGAACTCACGATAATCCGAATGCGCCTACGAGTTATTTTAGAGCGAAATGTTTTGTTGTTGGGATATAAAGACAAAATATTTAATGTAGGCGTTTTGTAATGTTTTAATTGTATTCAAATACTTAAAGTAAGATTATTCAATGATGATAGAGTGGTTGACTCATATAGTCTTTTGGTGGGCGGCTTATGTTGAAGCTCATTTCAATAGGGTTTAAAATAGGTACAAACAAACATACAATCCACGTTTCTTTAATAGTAGTAAGTAGCTAGCCGCCGACCGCATTAAATATGATGTATGAATATTTTCTAAGTTAGTTGCCAATAAACACCATCAAAGACAGACGCTAGTTTCCTTGAGTCAACTACTCGTCAAACCCTAACGTACACAACACATGTGTTTTTTAAAGATTATTAAGAACCACAACAAGATTACTCGACTTTTATGTCTAAAATAAGTATTTACAGTAAGAAAATATAGTTTACTATCCAAATATGACATATTTTTTCTCTAGATCGATTATTACTTTAATTATAAACGAAATAAGAATTGAGACTTACGACATTTAGTTTCGAACTCATACATGGTCAAATCAAATCAAATCAAATCAAATCAAACTTTATTTGTGAACATAGGTACATAAAAGGTCTTAAAATATACATTTTAGCGTGATCTCTGTGTTCTACCAACGCAGTTGGTATACAAATAATTCCTTAAATAGGTAATTTTAATAAGTACTTAAATTGATTCGGAAACATGCAATAATAATAATCCGAAGAATTTAATAAGATAATGATCACCTGAAGAATTCAGTGCTATTAAATGGTAAAGCATACATACCTCTTGCAGTATCCTCCTAATTGCCACAAATGATTTCAAGTAGAAGTTTATGTCACATGATAACATAATTTAATAATTTCAATAATGGCAAAAGAATAATAAAATGAAAATGTCAATAATGTCAAAAAATAAAATAAAATAAAATAAAAATGTCAACAGTCATTAATATTCAAAAAGTAATAAAGAAATAAAAAATATCAGTATCATAATTTATCATTTAAAAAATCATCTATGGAGTAATAGGTCTTCTCTACTAGAAATAAGAATAATTTGCTTTTAAATAGGCCGACATTTTTTACACTTCTTATGCATTTTGGTAATTTATTATAAATTTTTGGAGCCATTACAAAGATGCTTTTCTTAAATAATGCGGTTCTGGATCCAACTAAATTTAACTGGTTACATCGACGCTGACTTGAAACTCGAGAAAATCTATACATATTATTTTTAACAAACATAGCTGTTTCGTTTATGTATAAGGAGGGCATAGTAAGGATTTTCATATTTTTAAAATAAGGCTTGCAACTGTCGGTGGTTCGCAGATTACAAATAGCTCTTATACATCTTTTTTGGCACTTAAATACCATATCCTTGCCTGTGGCATTACCCCAAAATATAATGCCATATCTCAACGTTGAGGCAACTAGACCATGATATGCTGTTAAGACTGTTGTTCTATTTGCCGTTTTGCTTAACATATGCAGGGCATAGGAATATTGATTAAGTTTACTACATACTTTATCGATCTGTGTATGCCATTTTAACGTGTTTTCTATATTTAATCCAAGAAATTTTGTCACTTTGGTCTCATTTATAGTTTTGTCATTATATTTAATGTTTAATACTAAGTTATGATTTGGTCTTTGTTGGAAATTCATGATTACTGTCTTGTCTAAGTTTATTATTAAATTATTGTTTTGCAGCCAATCTACGACCGATTTTATGTTAGAATTAATTTCTGTCTCTAATGTGCTTAATTCGTCACAATTAAAAAGTAAAGTGCTATCGTCTGCAAACATTGTCATTGGGTAAGTTGATGCTGTTGGAAAGTCATTGATATAAATAATAAATAGGGGAGGCCCAAGTACACTGCCCTGCGGAACTCCATATGATACAGCTCTCTGGCTAGATTTATACGTAATTTCATTATTTTTACATATTCTATTGATTATTGTTATTTGCTGCCTATTACGAAGATAGGATTCGATTAAATTATATATGTTTCCTCTTATTCCGTATGCATTAAGTTTATGCATAAGTATGTCATGGTCAACACGGTCAAAAGCTTTTGACATATCCATGTAAAGCGCTAGAGCTGGTAGCCTCTTATCCACTCTGCGGCTAACTATTTGTAAAAAATCGTAAATGGCCATGTCAATAGATTTGTTCTTTCTAAAGCCTTTCTGATTATCAACGAATAGCTTATTTTGTTCAAAGTATGTGTTAAGTCTATTATATATTGCTTTTTCAAATATTTTTGAAAAGATGGGTACCAGAGCTATAGGCCTGTAACACGACATGTTCTCTTTGTTGTCTTTTTTGAAAAGCGGTTTTATAACTGTAACTTTTAATTCTTCCGGAAAAATACCATGAACTATGCACAAATTAATCAGATGGCTTAACACAGGCGCAATCATTGTCGAAACACTTTTCAAAATTTTTGTACTTATATCATCATACCCAGTGCTAGACGTATCAAAGAGCGCACGCGATATACAACTTTATTACGGATGCGTTAGCGTTTAGCAAATATCGGAGTGGCGGGGTGCGGGAGGGTGGAGCTTGCGTGAAAATTGTGTTTGGAGTGTGTGGTGATATAGAAACTCCTTGGAGTTTCTATGGTATTAAAAATATTATTGTTATTTTATCCGTCAATACGACTGTTCTATTCCCAAATATTTTTGCTTGTATTTTGCTGATTAAAACCGTTTATTCTAAAGGTTTTATCTTATTTATCAATTTAATCAGCAAAATGTTCTAATAATAATGGACAGATTCTTACGTCCCGATAAATTGGACATTGATCCATCGGACAGCTCCGCCCCAAGGGATTGGGAGTACTGGAAGAGGACATTTGAAAGTTTCCTGTCATTCTGCGGAAAAGATGCAAAAGATGGTAAAACTACTTTAAATTTACTCATAAATCATGTATCCGCTAGAATTTACTAATTTATCAGTGAGTGTACTACTTACGAAGCAGCGTTGAGTACACTGAATAATATATTTATCAAGCCAAAAAATATAATTTACGCTAGACACATGCTGGCAACGAGAAAGCAACAGAGTGAAGAAAACGTTGACACCTATATTCAAGCTCTAAAATTAATGGCAAAGGACTGCGGATTTGAAAAAGTTGATGCGGAAACAAATAAAAGTGATAGTATAAGAGATGCATTTATTTCTGGTATCAAGTCAAACCAAATTAGACAACGATTACTTGAAAATCTGTCATTAACACTCGACCAAGCCTACAATCAGGCGGTATCGCTAGAAATGGCTGAAATGAGTTCACAGAGCTATAATGTTTCAAATTTGAGTGCTGTTCAAGGCTTAGAAGGGAACAAGGAACCAATAGCAGCTTCTATTAAGCGAAAGTGTTTTTTTTTGTGGAGGGCGAGTGCATCCTAGAAAGGATTGTCCTGCTGTCGACGCTAACTGCCAGATTTGTGACAGGAAGGGGCACTATGCTAATGTATGCCGAAGCAAGAAACTTCATACTGTTGCAGGTTTAGATAAACAAGATACTAATACCAACAGCTCAGCATGTATTGTAGCAGCGTCACCAGATTCCCTTAAGAAAGCAACTGTAACAGCCTACATTCAGGGAATTCGTGGTCAAGCATTAATGGACACGGGCAGTTCTACAAGTTTTATGAACGAAGATTTCTTTAAATTGTGTCGCCTAAATAAGAGACCTTGTAATCAAACAATATCAATGGCTTCAACTTCACTGACATCTCAAGTAGAGGGACAAACCTGCGTCTCAGCTAAAATTGCAGATCATAATTACGAGGGTCTGAATTTACTAATTGTAAAGAACCTGTGCGCTGATCTTATCATTGGTCATGATATACTAGAGAAGCATTCTTCGCTTGAGTTCTCTTTTGGAGGACCAAAAGACCCAATTAAAGTATGCGGTGTTGCTGCAGCCTCTGTACCAGCCGTACCCTTGTTTTCGAACGTTTCTCCTGAATGCAAGCCTATTGCTATAAAATCGCGAAGATACAGTGAGGATGATAAGAAATTTATCGACGATGAAGTCAGAAAACTTTTGGCCGAAGGAATTATCTCACTATCTTGACCCAACGGTGCTAGATGTCGGTTTGAGACAGTTGATTCTCGTCCGTCTGCTAGACGAACATAGGAATAATCTGGATTTACATGGAGTAACGTCACCTCCTCAACGACTGGTTGATATTTATTAGTGCGGTTAAATTTTCGCATTAGCACATGTTCTGATTCTGTCAACCAAGTGGGTATAGAAACTCCATTCGTAGATCGCCTGGTATGCGTAAACATTCGTTCATGTGGTGTACAATGTGTGGCTGTGCACAGCAAGGACCGTATGGAATGTAATGCTTGAGGAAGAACTTGTTCCCAATTTTCAATTGCCAGTTTGCGTGAACGTAGAGCCAATTGTATTGATTTCCAGAGAGTCCCGTTGAAACGTTCTACTTGTCCATTCCCTCTTGGATTGTATGGAGTGGTTCTACTTGAAGCAATCCCTCGTGAATTCAAGAAATTCTTCACTTCCGCAGATAAGAATGAAGTTCCTCGATCTGAATGAAGGTAAGATGGCATACCGAATAGCATAAATATCTCGTTTAGATGTTTTATAACCGTTGCAGTACTCATATCGGCACATGGGAACGCAAATGGGAAACGTGAGTATTCATCGATCACAGTCAATATGTACAGACGCCAGCACATCAACCTACTCCAATCTGTCAAATTTTCCCAATCAACATTGAACCTTATTTTTTAGCGATAAAGTCGAAAATTTATTAAAGAAATTTGACAGATTGTAGTAACTTGATGTGCTGGCGTCTGTACTTATTTCTTGTATTGCTAGGTACTGGACCTTTAAAGTCAATACTTAATCTTTCCATAGGTGAAGTAGCTTTTATCAAGATTAAGGTGTCGATTTCGTAGAGTAGTTGTTACAATCATCATCATCATCATCTCGCTCAGAAAAGGCCCGATTCCTGCCAGATACTGAACGGCGCGTGAACAAACTAGTCTCCCGATAGCATTTGTAGACTCTATGAACAAACGACAGGCTTAGATGCAATCTTTCTATTAAAGTTGTGGTTACTTTAGTGTGAATAGGGAATTAAAACAGAATATTTGCAATGAGCTAAATATATTTTTACTTCGTACAATCGTCACGTCGCCGCGTCGGTTGTTTTGCACAGTAGTGACAGTACCAATCTATGATAGGCATAGATATTAGTAATAAGGCTATATGCACTTTCTGTCAGCCATAACACGCTGACTAAGTCCAGAATCCAGCAATGCCACCACTTTTGCGGCTTGTGCGGGCAAAGTATCCATATGTTTTAGAAAAAAAACTTTTTCTGACGTCCCAAAGTCACAGTACACACACAGTATACAGAACACAGAACAAAAAGTTTTAAGATAAGCGCTAATTTTTAGTTTTCAAAGGTGAAATGTACTCCAACTCTAAACACACATTTGTCTCAAAACAGTGAATAATTTCATTTATAGGACAAACAAATGAAATTCTAATTTTGAATTTTCGAATATCACTGTAATGGCCAAACAGCCAGCTACACAATCATGTGATTTTTTTCATGGAATGAATTTTTTTTTGGCAGTGTATAGAGTGCCACCACTGGCACTCTATCTCTATCGGATAAAGTGCCACTACAGGCACCCTAGTAACACCGCCTCGGCCCGGCCAAAGTGCCGCAAGCATTGGATTGTCATTGTCACTGTCACTAAGTCACGTCACTTGGTATTTTGTTTGATTGTCGAGGTTAGATCGCTGTAAAACAACACATTCCCAAAACATTACATTCTCTTGTGCCTAAACGGACCCTGGAACTTCGCCGGCCGCTACCGCGGCACCGCTCGCTACGCTCGCTCGGCTCGTGCAGTCGTGCGTTGTGTGGTCACAGTTCTAACCTAATCTAACCTAAATAACAAGTGACAGTGACAATGCAACGCTCACGGCACCCTAGCCCTTTCTACCCTCTCCTCGTCGACGCCAGCAGTCAGCCACAACCCGGCGCTGTACCACATTCGACTCACTGGATCATAACGCAGCGCCACCCAGTTCCGACTCACCACGAACTATGCGGAACCCGGTTCCGACTCACTGGAGCCTCAACTGGCACTGTGAAGTCACATGCAAACTACGCATCCACAGACATATAGAGAGTAGCAGACCAAACATTCGCTAAAAATTGCGTAGCCATTACGCACACATAGGGATAGTTGTCAATACAGGGCCGGCCTAGGGCTGGTTGCCGGTATTATGTAACGATATTGAAACAACCAATAGGTACTTACTAAAATTCGCAACAATCGATACTCCCTGGGTATAAGAAGTGTAGATTACTTATCAATAAAGTCAATCAAACAATGATTACATTATTACCTGCCGAATAAAATTTCAAAATAATGTGAATATAAGTACCTATTTATGTACACCTATACCACACACATGTGTGATATAGGTTCACGTCATCCATCACACAGACACAAGGTAACATAATTAATTTTATAATTTATTATAATAGCATCTGTTTTTACACTGAAAATCTGCACTGCAGTATTCTGGAACTATGTCACCAAAACAATTAATAAAAAAATCGTTGAGTAACTTAAGGCTGTTTGATAATTCAATGGTAAATATTTTACAAAAAGAAATTCGTCTTTGTTGCCAAATCCGTCCCTGACTATCTAATGCAGTTGAAACTTAGAACGCGATGCAGAAGATGCTGCTTGTCAATATGGCGGCGCGGGATAGACAAGCTACGCGTCAAATTTTATCTATGTGTGAGTCAGTATGACAACAGGTGACAGAACGAGATAGAATTTACGGCTTGTCTATTAGCAAAAAAAGGATAAAGAATCATATTCATCTGTATAAATATAACTATGGATTTATGTTTGGTCTGCTACTCTTTATATGTCTGTGTACGCATCAAAATCCTGCATCGCGCAAACAAGCAACATATATACAAGATCCTGACATCTATCGTTGGGCAGTTGCCCGTCATACACGACACCCATTTGGTCGGAGGATTCTCCCTTTTCTATAGAGGATGAGTGAACTTTACACCCTGTTCCTCATACCTCTAAAACAGTAAATAAAAAATGTTATAAATACACTCTGGTTTGAATTCACCTCTACTCCCAAAACTTCAAGTGTCCTCATGTTATTATATGTATAATTATTAACAGTATGGATGGCGCTGATGGCGGTAATATATGACTCCAAACTATTGAACCAGTATCATAGTATCGCTGTTAACAATAGTATATTCACGTGACGATGCTATTAAATCCTGACTATTTTGATATCGAACTCTCGAAGTTTCTGTTAAAATAAATATATCCAAAGTACTTTCAACGACTATAAGCATTGTAAAAAATATAAAATGAGCCAAGCTCGCATTTTAACATAACATTTTTAAATAAAGTAATTAAAACTAATTATCAATTTTTTATATTGACGACTGCATAATGCATAATAAAACTGGTCAATTTTATATGTTTGCCAGTAAGGATCACGATCATGACCGGTTATTATTTAAGTACTTATTATTATTGATGTTTTGAGATACATCGCTTTTCCCCCGGAGCTGGGTTTTTTTTCTATGGAGGTTGAGCATTCTCCTTTGTTCTAAAATAATGCATTATTTGCAAAGGTGTTTTTATTAACATAATATTAATCCTTATCCAAATACATACGTTATTCATCACAAGTATTTAATTTAAAACAAAATTGCCCTTTACATCATTCGATTTCAATGAATATCTTAGGAGATGAGAATGCGGGCGCAGTTATACAACTTTCAATTCTGCTGGGTGCGCAATGGAACCATTTACGTGCGGAAAGCAGAAAAACAGGCATCCATACCGATTCGGACCCCGCTTGACCTGGATGATAAAGTTGGTCTCCCCCCAGAGTTGGGCAGTATTTGAATTACTTGTAATTGAAATACGTAATTGAAATACAAATACGTAATTGGTATTTGTAATTCAATTACTTCTTATAAATGTAATTTGTAATTAGTATTTCAAATACCTGACGCTGAGGTATTTTGTAGTTAGTATTTCAAATACTTATGGCTCCAAAATACATTTGAACATAAATACATTTAGCGATCTTATGAATGGGTGCGATCTGCAGAAAATAGCGCTCGATAGCTTTCGTAAGCAAAATGGCGACCGCTAAATATGTAATATCTTTAAAGTTGGCAACACTGCACTTAAACTGTACTGTAGTCTGTACTGCAGGTACATACGTCAAATTATCAATTACATAACTTGTCAATTGTAATTTTCATTCGGCGATGGAGTGAATCCTGTGAATGCTGTGACATATTTAGCGGTCGCCATTTTGTAAAATATGATGATAAGAATATATTCCCTTTGCCTTAGGCTGGGCTGGATTAGTTCAATTCTATTTATATACCTAACCTAACACCAGACTGTATTTTGTAATTTGTATTTTGTATTTTAAATAAAAATTGTCAAAATACTGTATTTTGTATTTTATATTTCAAATACACTACTTAAAAATATTTTGTAATTTGTATTTTAAATAAGTGCGAGATAGTATTTTGTAATTTGTATTTTAATTAAAGCAAAGCATGTATTTTGCCCAGCTCTGTCTCCCCCAAGCCGTGGACTCCGTCTGCCTGGATGATAACGAGGGACCTTCCCAAGTCACGGATGCGTTTGCGGTTTAGTATAATTTATCTATGTTTAAAAAAAAACTATTTTTTACTTACCTTATCTTTATTATTCAACTTTTATTTAGTACTGAAAATCTTATATAACTTGTTTAAGTCTGGTAAAATGTGCAAGTATAATATTATGTTACTTTCCAGCCCAATAGACACAGTACCTAAGCATTCATTACATGCACAAACTACAGTTAGATCAATAATCCCTAATGACTGCAAATACAATATACTAAACACAATGACATGTTACAAACATACAATTTATTTAATATTATATTTCTTAATCTGCCTTATTTTGTCTAAACATGATAAAGACACATCTTTCAATAACGATCCAAAAACTTCTAAACGCGTTCTAAAAATACATTACAGGTTCATGACAATTATAGTTATAATTCTGCCAAATATTTTCAACTCTACCTCCCAAGTTACTGACACAAAATTAGCTTATAGCCCTATTCAATTCTTTTTTTCATGTACTCTAAAAAATGACGAACTTTATATCCGCTGAACTAGACAACAGTATCGACTTGGAGTGTCAGGAACTTGACAGAGCTGAAAACTGTCAGAACGTATTGACTGAGAATTATAACTTAAAGATTTTGACTTTCAATATCCGCAGTATACAGCGTAATTTCAATACATTTTGTATTGCCTTAAGACGGCTTAATATCATGTATGACGTTATTGTTCTTACGGAATGCTGGTTATCAGATGGCTCTTTAATTGGACAGATTGAAGGTTACACCTCATATCACACAGTAAATAACCTTAACCAGAGCGGAGGAGTTGTAACTTATATTAGGGACTGCTGGAACGCGACAGTTTCAGAACCCCCGCTTCAAGACGCTGAATCTCTTTTAGTACTACTGTCTAACAGCATTTCTGTAATTGCCATCTACCGATCCCCATCACGCAAACCGGATAGCTTTATCTCCTCTCTGGATGAAGTACTTAACTCAATAAGCAAACATCCAACTATCATTGTGACCGGAGATATTAATATCAATCTTTTATCAACGACAGACGTTTCAAACTCTGATTATTTATGTTTAATGTCTGAACACGGACTGAAACAAGTTATTTCAAAACCAACTCGTCAAAATTCATGCTTAGATCACATATTCATTAAATCAAGATATCAAACGGTTATAGGTTTAGTTTGTGATATTGATATCACCGATCATCGTATGGTAATGATGGGATACAACATGCTCATGCCTACCGGCTCAAAATATCAAAAACGTAGCATAAATAAAATCAATTTCCCTGCGCTGATGGAGGAACTTAAAAAAGTAGACTGGTCTGGAGTGATGTCCGAACTAGATGTAAACATCGCAACCAATGAATTCCACAACATTATAACAAGTGCCGTACAAAAACACTCGGTAGAAAAGATATTTAGCCGCACTAAATACATCAGAAAACCCTGGATAACTCCAGGACTTATTAGATGTATGAACCACAGGGACAAACTTCATCGTGAATCAACTAAACACCCTAACGATCAAACAAAAAAATTAATTTACAATCGTTACAGAAACTTCTTTACAAATATTGTACACAGGCTTAAACGCGAACACGACAGTAAAAAACTAGAGGATAATAAAAACAATGTTAAAGGTTTATGGAAAACTATCAGAAATATTAGTGACCAATCGAACAATAGAAGTAACCCTAATGAACTACTAAAAAGTGAATCATCACCACAAACTTCAATAAACAACTGTAATGATTATTTCTCCTCTGTTGGCAAAAACCTAGCCAGTAAAATTCTCTCAGACACTAATGAAACCCAGGAATCCGTTATAAACAAACTACAGCTAGGAGAGCCTCTAAGCACAAATTTCTTTATGCATCCTACTGATGTTTTTGAAATAGACAGAATAATCTCTAATCTGAGAAACGACAGCGCACCAGGCCCAGATAATTTTACACCTACCTTTATCAAACAAATTAAAACCGAAATCATAATTCCATTAACTCACATTATAAACCTTAGCTTAGAGTCAGGTACATTTCCTAACATATGGAAAGAAGCACAGGTCACTCCAGTTCATAAGAACGGTCCAAAACAAAACCCAACTAATTACAGACCCATTTCACTGTTACCAATATTCTCCAAAATTCTCGAAAAAACAGTTAACAAACGACTTACTTCATACCTAGATTCCAACAATGTATTATCCAACAAGCAGTTTGGCTTCAGACAGGGAAAATCCACAGAAGATGCAGTAAGTCTTTTAGCCAAACTTATAACGTCTTATTTAGATGAGAACGAAAAATGCATAGGAATATTCCTAGACCTTGCAAAAGCTTTCGACACCGTTGCCATTCCCATACTCCTAAAAAAGCTCGAGACGATTGGTATTAGAGGACTGCCTCTTAAATGGTTTGAGACCTACCTTACTAACAGAAGGCAATATGTGAAAATTGGGGATACCACCAGTTGTCAAAGCAGCGTAGAATTTGGAGTACCTCAAGGGAGTGTCCTGGGCCCGACACTATTTGTCATCTATATTAATGATATTCATCACGCCATTACTCAAAATGTAGAAGTCATCTGCTATGCAGATGACACGGCTATTATTTTTCACAGTAAATCTTGGGAAACTGTCCGCGAAGAAGCCCAAAACGGATTAACTAGTATAAAAAAATGGCTCGATCTGAACCTTCTGTCACTTAATATAAAAAAAACGAACTACATCTGTTTCCATAAAACACTTTCATCGGCACCAAAACTTCCTTTACATCTTAAAATCCATCCTTCCACTTGCAGCACAGTTCCTTGCACCTGTGAGGAAATTAAAAAGGTTGATTCTCTTAAATACTTAGGGGTTCTGTTGGATCAACGTCTCTCATTCAGACCCCATTTAGACTTAGTAGCGAAGCGAATCAGAAAACTGATTCACGTTATGAAACTGTTACGTAACTCGGCCAACAAAAAGATCTTGCATTTGGTGTATGTGGCATTATGTGAGTCAGTTCTCTGCTACTGCATTACAGTATGGGGTGGAGTCGGAATTACCTCAATGATACAACTGGAAAGAGCCCAAAGATCAGTGCTAAAAGTTATGTATAAGAAACATTTTCGTTACCCCACAGAACTTATGTATAAAGAAGCATCAGTACTTAATGTCCGACAGCTATACATCCTTAAAATAGTACTAAAACAACACAAAATAACAATCCAATCCAAAGAATACCACCATCTACTCAAACAACGAATCTTCAAATGTCCACTTAATGTAGTAAAAACCACTTTTGCACAACGTATGCAAGAATTTATGCTCAGTTTCGTTTATAACAAAATTGCAAAAATCTGTGAGATCAAAAATTGTAGGACCAAACAAGTTAAAAAAATTATTAAACAATGGCTGTTAGCTCAATCCTACACAGAATCCGAAGCCTTCGTTCGAGTATTGTCATAACATATAATTTACCGCAAACACTCTCTCTCACTCACACCCTCAATCACAACTTCACTCTCAAACTATCACCCAAACCCCTTCATACTTTTACATTCATTCTCTCGCATGCACCCTTGCTAAACATCAAACAATAAGTACTACATTTGCATCACAACTACGCTCACTACTTCAAACATATTTGATTTACGATTTTGATTTTTGTTTTATTTTTAATCTTTTGTTATTGTTTTTACATCAAATTTTTAAAACAATATGTAATAAATACAATAGTATCGACCCTGAAAATTTTAAATAGTTACACTCTCAAGGACTCCATGAGACAGGCTCGACCTAGTATGGAGTCCACAAGTTAAAATATTAATTATGTTTCCTTTATAATAATAATTTTAGGAATAATTTATGTGTACTACTTTTAAGGAAATGTAAAAATTACTTATTTGGTCAATAAACGATTTTTATTTTTTTTTTTATTTATTTTTTAGATATCGCATCGCAGCAAAATAATGATCAAGTACTGCGTGCGCATTTATGATGTGCAACTGTGCAAGGCAGTCATGAGGGGCAAGGACGGTGGCCCCAGTTAGCTCTGCGAGATACCATGCCGCGCGGATCTAAATAGATACATTACATAGAAGATTTTTTTCTTTAGGGTATTGTTTTTGATTTTGTAGTATTTTAGGGTAATTCAGTCGCGGGTTAAAGTTAGCGTTAGCCCAACAAAGTAACTATTCCACGCGGACGAAGTCGCGGGCAGAAGCTAGTTATCTCATAAAGTACATTTTAAGAGAAATTTTTCCACATGTGATTGTGTATCTAGTGCATTATTGATCGAAGATTAAATACTCTAAGTTTCAGTCAGAGACTTCAGAGTTTACCTTAGAAGAGCAATTTTACTAAGTTAAATTAGACCTCTGGGCTCCACGGTTGTTTCGGTTTATGTGGGTTTTTTGTACGACTTTTTGATCAATAGTTATGTCTGAAAGTCTGACGGAAAGTCGTAAAAATGCTCTAATGCTGGGGCTACATTGTCACGTTATCGCGAACTTTACTTCGTGCGCACTCTGTTGCTCAGCGAGACGTCGAGCGGTGTGCGAGGGAGAGCGGGCGAAGTAAAGTTCGCGATAACGCGACAGTGTAGCCCCAGGGTAAGGAGTTTACAAGAGCAACTACATTTTGATTTTGGTAAGTGGCAACATTGCAGTTCTGATTACTGAGTCTGATTACTTCGCTGTGACCATTTATCATAGAGGAAATATATATCTGTGGCTGTGACTGAAAGAATCTGTGGCTGAGCCCCTAGCTAGCGGCCATTTTCCTTTTTCCACCATTGTTCTACTAACGTGCAATCAAAGAAGTCGCATCGATCTTCGGGAATTTAGTTTAGAGACCGTGCCTTAAAACTGTATGTCCATCAAGTCGTCTACTCTGTTTAATACGGTGTGATTTAATTAAGTCACCATGCGGCGACAATTCGTTTTGCCTCTGGCTCTGCTATTTATAGCGCTCGGAGTTCCCTCAAACGCACAAAGTAAGTGTAAAATTTGTATTGCAACTAATTGTTAGTATATTACGAAACGACTTCCAAATTACTGTTAAAAAATAGCCTTCTCATGATAAGGAGATAAGGATTACATGAAGTTGGCTTGGTGACGGATTGTGGGTCGCGCAAATTATCCTGGCACTGGCGCCGTGCACAACGCAGGTAGGCGATACCGTTGTAGATGGGCGACGGCTGCTTGCGTGATGTCATTTGATGAGTAATTAGGTCTTTCGCCCTAATTAAGTTTAATTAAAACAATATAATAATCATTGCGGGCGCAGTGCGGCAGTACGCACGACGTGTTCTTCAAGTATAATTTGTATTTAGACCAAGGACAGCCTTAACAAGTACTGCTTGCATCAGTGACTTCATTACAGTTCCCAATGACAATATTTTATATTCGTAGTTGGATCGTCGTTGCGGAATGCGCTCGTTCTCCACTTGGCTAGAAGAGTATCTACTCTTACTTAGCCCTCTATGAAGTACCTTAGTTTTATGAAAAATTATGTTCATTCACTTTCATCTAGTGTTACTATTTGAGTACCCCCAGCATAGGTAACAGAAATTAAACATTTATTTTAGAAACATAATAGTGTGATAGAACTTTATTTGAATGTAACAAGCACATCATGTCATTAGATAAGATTTTCACATTTCATTTTAAAACTCCTAATCACAATTTATGTTAAAATGTTGAGTACGCATATCAGTGCTATTAACTGTAGATAACAGTTTTCGTCTTTGTGGTGTTTATTAAACTTTATCAGTTAAATTGAACAAACACACATGTAGCCTTACTGTTTTTTTAAATCTTAAAACAATTTACATGTTGTTCATTTAGTAGACTTTGTAAAGTGCAAAGCTAATAACCAGAAGGTCATGAATAGCAATGCTCACAGATCACTTAGCGTGGTCCCCTGCAGAATGCAGGTGCTACAGCCCACATACTCCTGCATCTAGATAGCAGTGCTCACAGATCACTTAGCTAGGTCCCGTGCAGAATGCAGGTGCTACAGCCCACATACTCCTGCATGTAGATAGCAACGCTCACAGAACACTTAGCTAGGTGCCGTGCAGAATGCAGGTGCTATAGCCTACATACTCCTGCATGTAGATAGCAGTGCTCACAGAACACTTAGCTAGGTCTCGTGCAGAATGCAGGTGCTACAGCCCACATACTCCTGCATGTAGATGCAGTGCTCACAGAACACTTAGCTAGGTCCCGTGCAGAATGCAGGTGCTACAGACTACTTCCTCCTGCATGTAGATAGCAGTGCTCACAGAACACTTAGCTAGGTCCCGTGCAGAATGCAGGAGCTACAGCCCACATACTCCTGCATGTAGATGCAGTGCTCACAGAGCACTTAGCTAGGTCCCGTGCAGAATCCAGGTGCTACAGCCCACATACTCCTGCATGTAGATAGCAGTGCTCACAGAACACTTAGCTAGGTCCCGTGCAGAATGCAGGTGCTACAGCCCACATACTCCTGCATGTAGATGCAGTGCTCACAGAACACTTAGCTAGGTCCCGTGCAGAATGCAGGTGCTACAGCCCACATACTCCTGCATGTAGATAGCAGTGCTCACAGAACACTTAGCTAGGTCCCGTGCAGAATGCAGGTGCTACAGCCCACGTACTCCTGCATGTAGATGCAGTGCTCACAGAACACTTAGCTAGGTCCCGTGCAGAATGCAGGTGCTACAGCCCACATACTCCTGCATGTAGATAGCAGTGCTCACAGAACACTTAGCTAGGTCCCGTGCAGAATGCAGGTGCTACAGCCCACATACTCCTGCATGTAGATGCAGTGCTCACAGAACACTTAGCTAGGTCCCGTGCAGAATGCAGGTGCTACAGCCCACATACTCCTGCATGTAGATAGCAGTGCTCACAGAACACTTAGCTAGGTCCCGTGCAGAATGCAGGTGCTTCAGCCCACATACTCCTGCATGTAGATAGCAGTGCTCACAGAACACTTAGCTAGGTCCCGTGCAGAATGCAGGTGCTACAGCCCACATACTCCTGCATGTAGATGCAGTGCTCACAGAACACTTAGCTAGGTCCCGTGCAGAATGCAGGTGCTTCAGCCCACATACTCCTGCATGTAGATAGCAGTGCTCACAGAACACTTAGCTAGGTCCCGTGCAGAATGCAGGTGCTACAGCCCACATACTCCTGCATGTAGATGCAGTGCTCACAGAACACTTAGCTAGGTCCCGTGCAGAATGCAGGTGCTACAGCCCACATACTCCTGCATGTAGATAGCCATGTTCACAGATCACGTAGCTAGGTTCCTTGTGTGGCATACAGCTGCTACAGCCCACACACTCCTGCATGTAGATAGCAATGCTCACAGATCACTTAGCCAGATTAATAAAATCATGTAAACAGTATACATTTTTGTAAGTATTCTTTATAATACTTATGCATGCATAACAAAACATTAAAAGTAAACAAATATACAGAGTGATAGGTTAATCAAGGGACACATAGGGGAGTCTGATTCTCATGAAAATGGAAAACGAACATTTTGGATGTAGAAAAAAAAATCTTTTATACATATTTCTAGATATCATATTTCCTGATTTTTTTCTCATGTAGGTACTAGTTGTATTAATTTATTAATTCACTGGATAAAAATTACAGGTTCCATAGTGGGCTCTAAAAGTATCTGATGAAAATGTACAGGTACAAATGAATCAGAAAACATACTGTTACTTGTGAATGCAATTTGTATTGCCACTTACAAATGGAGTCCTTGATTTGATAACTTAAACCCGAAAGTTGGGCCGGGCGTGTTCCTGATTAGCACCGGCTCCATGTGTCGCGATACGCGTTTTTTTTTTTTTTTTTTTAATTGTCGATTTGCCTATCAGATATTATTATGTATCCTATGATATATTTATGCATAATATTGGCTACTATAAGCCATTTTAAACGCCTGCTACATGGTCGCCAACCGCGTCCCCGACAGAGGTGACCTTGGTTGGCGACCGGCAGAGCTGTTTCAACTTCATGGTCGCCAACATGCCATTCTGTCGTGATACTCGAGGCAGTGTTTCCTCTTACGTTTTTTATTTTTCCCCAGATTTTTAATGAATTATCCCTAAAATTCCCTAACACAATATAAAAATTCCTTGGTTTAGGGATTTTTTCATTTTTATAGTAAATACCTACAAAACATTCATAAATTGACGAGATTAGAAAACATTAATTACAAGTTATCGAGAGAGACGACTATTTCCGATGTCGTCTTTACTTCTTTAGCAACGGTAATAGTACAATTAACAATAACATGGTAAACTAAAATTAGACGAATTACATTCATTGTTGAGTTTGAGAGAATCCCCTTTAATCAATCGGTGGTGCCATAAAGTAAAGAAGTACATTGGGTGCTACCTACTATAAACAACAGAGCTACCAATTCAAGTTCAATTTTTCCCCAAAATTCCCTAAATCCCTGTCAAATTATAATATCCGTAAACCATGTTGCTTCTTGGCTATTTTTCCCAATAAAAAGAGAGAAATCCCTAAAAGTGGATTTTTTTTTGACCGATGCACGATGCCTCATTGGCGTTTGGACCAAAATGTTTTTTTAAAAACTAAAACTTCCCAAGCTAGGCGTTTTTATTTGTTTCGCAGCTGAGATTTCACAGACATGTAGGTCTGTACAGCTTGATCAACTTCATAATCAGACATGTAGGTCTGTACAGCTTGATCAACTTCATAATCAGCCTATAATGTTCCCACTGCTGGGACACAGGCCTCCTCTCCATGAGAGGGAGTAGAGTATCCACCACGCGGGCCCAGAGCGGGATAGTAGATGTCACATGTCTTCGAATTTTTGGTTCTAGGACATGCTGGTTTCCTCGCGATATTTTACTTCACCGTTGTTGAGAGCAGTAGTGGTGATGAAATAATTTACACAAAGTAAAGCGCCTACCTGGGTTCGAACCTACGACCTACAACTCTTAAGTCGCGGCCGTTACCACTGGGCTACCACTGCTCGATCAACTTATTATAGTAACAATTTATTTTGCTCCCGCCATTTCGCACTTTTTAATACATAGGTAAAGTACCTCGCGGCACGTGTTACAAGCGCACGCGACGATTGACAGCGAGCGACTGACGTACTCGGCGGTTAGCAACCGCCGACTACACGGTCGGCCGCCGACACAACCTCCTCTATTCGCCCTTGGTCGCAGCTCTTTAAACCAAGGTCGTTGGAAGGTCGAACAATGCTCAAAAATGTACACACCGTTCCCACCCTTGTAGCACTTAAAACCTATGTTAATCGAAGGGCCATAGTCATCTCATCATTTTATTGTATGACACCGACACTGAAATGACCGTCCGAAAAAAATTATAGCGACCGCAACATGAAGAAACCGGAATCGGTCAAAATTATGTTACCGTACTTGCGGTTGATATTCCTTATTATTAAAATATGGCAAAAAATAATCGAAGATGTGTGTCAACTATGTCACAGCCTTAACATATTACCACTGCCGGAGCAGTGGCACACTTTTTTTTTGTTTTTTTTTTTTTGGGAAATCGTCAAATAACTTCTCCCGCTCTGGGCGGAGCCGAAGGGCATGCGTGTCAGACTCTTACTGACTAAAACCTACCCGTGTTCCTTCAGTTGCTGTACGTTGCCAGGGGCCACAGTCACCCCTTAGGACTTTCCCGCAAGCCCGGCAGTAGTGGCACCCTCATATCAGCAACTGAGTCTTATTCACCACGCGAACGCAATATATATATAGGTAGATTGTTGATTTCCATTTCTTTTAATAATTTACAAGATGTCTGCACGTATATATTATGCACGCTATTATATTCATGCACGTCACGCAAAGAACCTTTCGTAATCGTAAGATTTTATCATTTTAAAGAAAGACGACAAAAGAAAAAAAAATCCTCACTATGCTTTTCTTCTTTTAATTCAAATTCAAATTTTTCAAATTCAAAATTCATTTATTTCGATCCGTAAAAAGATCATATTACGACATTGTACATTTGAATAAAATAAAATATAATTCCAATCATAATCAATATACACAAAAATAATTAATTAGATAATATAAATAATATTAAAATTAAAAAATTAAATTCAATTAAAATCTTAAAACAATAAATAAAAATGAAAAAATTAAAATGTTTAAAAATACGCCTGCCTCTGAGTCATTTGTTTGTTTGTCATTACATTAATCATAAAACAATGGTTAATGTACTGACAATCAAACCTGTCCGCAAATACGCTCAGGATGGTGTTGGAGGTGGCCCGGACCCTGCGCCCCAGCGATGCGCACCGCTTTCGCATCGTCGTGTAGAAACAGTCGACACGTGCGTCGGCGAACATCCCCGACGCGCTGCAGTGCCGGGGCAGCCCCAACACCACCCTGAACGCATTATTATACTGAACACGGAGAGCGTTGTACTGCTTCTGGGTATATGACACCCACAGGCTGGCTGTGTACAGGGACGTACAAAATGCTCTGAAAAGAGTTATTTTGACGGCCCCCGAACAACGAACAAACCTGCGGGCGATCATATTGGCCCTCACAGACAACGCCCTCCGCTCCCTATCGATGTCCGCATCGTCCCTCAGGTCAGAAGTCACGATATGCCCGAGATATTTAAACTGCTGAACTCTTTTTAACGTGACACCGTTCAATCGTATAGGAGGAACAGAATCCGGGCAGCTCCGACCCCTGGCCTGAAAGACCATGCATTCACTCTTCTTTGCGTTATAGAGCAAACCGTGATCCAGTGCGTATCGCTCGCAGATGCTCAGCAACCTGGACAGACCACACACCAAGGCGCTCAGCAGCACCATGTCGTCCGCGTAGCTAATATTGTTGACACAAACACTGTCAATATGGCAGCCGACACGGGTGCTGCTGAGCTCCTCTATCAGTGCGTTCACGTACAGGTTGAAGAGCTTCGGCGAGGTCAGCCCTCCCTGCCTCACCCCACACTCCAACCTGTACGGTAATGAGAAACATATATTATTATTACTGTGGGATTATGAAATACCTTCGTACGAAGTTTTCATACAACTTTTTGGAAGAAAAATGGTGATTCTCGCACGGGATAAAACTCCCGGGGCAGCTAGAAAAATGTTCAATATTTATCAAAATACTTCATTCTGTTAAATATTGTTTTTGTGAAGTAGGGTGTCGTGTCTGGCGGGCCCAATGACCAATCATTAGGCAGTTGGATAGTTTTATGTATATAATATGTCGATCGCGCGGTAAACTCTTATTGCACGATGCAGGATTTGTGTGACTTTGATGCGTAGTTCGTGTGTGGTGAGGTGTAACCGCTACACTAAACGTCTTCCAATCCCATAGTATACCACACGATACTGACGACATGCGCGCAAGTACCAACCGTCCTCATACCCATCAAACAAGAGCAGAAATATGCCTGAAGTGTTGATGTCCTGTCCGGTATTCAGCAGTAAAGACGTGTAGGTAATAAGGTCGTATTTGACCTATGTCTAGATAAAATGCGACCCCTCATAAGGGTCGGGCCACACCTGCCGAACGTTCCGCTGCGGAACGTTCGGTTGAATACGCTCCTAATGTTTTTCAAGTTACCTATGACACATCAGCCGAACGTTACGTCCATAGAAATATGACGCGACTTCACGCGACTGAGCGTTCCGCCGCGGAACGTTCGGCAGGTGTGGCGCTAGGATTAGAGTGCAATCTGCCGTGTTTGTTGTTGTGTGTTGTAGTGTCGTGTGTGTAGAGTATTTCCTTGGGCCAACCAGTGCCTGGGACAATATTGTAATAGATACTGGAAACACCGAGTAATCTATTTTTTCAATTTTTTAATAAAAGTAAAAGGTTTATCATTATAATTAAGGTATTTTCATTTGAAAACTCCTAAAAAAACGTCAATGGTTACTTCACGAAAACGATATTCAACAGAATTCTTCATTGAACTTTTTTCTTGCTGCCCTAAGAGTTGTATCCCGTGCGGAAATCACCATTTTGATACCAAAGAGTTCTTTGAAAACCCTGCACGAACGTTAATCATCCCACAGTAATAATTATATTTCTCATTTATAAGAAGAAAAGCATAGTGAGGAATTGTTTTTTTTTGCCGTCAGTCAATAAAAGGATACGATCTACGGCTATGATATACGTAGTTGGAACACACATCTTCGATTATGTTTTACCATATTTTTAATAACAAAGAACTACATAACTGTGACCGATTCCGGTTTTTCAAGTCGATATAACTTTTTTCGGGTGGACATTTCAGTGTCGGTGTAATACAATAAAATCATGAGATGTCTATAGCCCTTCGAATGACATAGGTTTTAAAGTGCTACAAGGGTGGGGACGTTTTGAGCATTGTTCTTTGGTCATAAACCACCATCTACACGGTCGTAAACCACGAAGGTCACCTCTGTCGGGACGCGGTTGGCGACCGTGTAGCAAGCGTTTTAGGCAAAAAACCGACATTTTAAAATTTAAGCTCCAATGTCTTCTAGAGCCTTTTTTCGTTCCACAGCGCGGCGCAGCGCTTACCGCGGCACACGGAGCCGCAGGTACAATCTGATAGGCAAATTGGCACTTTAAATTTTTAATGAAAAGAAAAAATAATCAAAGGGGTGTGAAGATTTTTGTATGGCGTGGTTTAACGTGAGGCCGCCATTCTGATTATTTTCAAAATTACGGTGTAAAACGAAAGTTATATATTCAGATAGAGGATACTTATACAAACAAAAAATGTCATTATAACATAATATCCTAAAGCTTCAGGTTTCGGAGTTATTCACCGAAATATAAGTCGAAAACTGAACCCTGAAACAAGGATTTTTGCACTGCTCATAATGCGAAGCATTCGAGAATGCTCTACGATCGAAAAATTTGTTTTGCCCCATTTCTGCAACTGTTTTTATGGTTACACTCCTGCTAGTACACAGAACCTTAAGTCGGTTCCGTGTACTAGGAGTGTAACATTATTTTATACACTCAGCGTGGTGTAACGTGAGGCCGCCATTTTGATTATTTTCAGAATTACGGTGTAAAACGAAAGTTATATATTTAGATAGAGGACACTTATACAAACAAAAATGTCATTATAACATAATATCCTAAAGCTTCAGGTTTTGTTACAAAAAAAAATTAAAACTTAATTTAATTAAATTACAAAAATGGCAATTAACACAAACATTAAAATAGGTTTTGTTACAAAAAAAAAAAAAAAATACCCTAAGACATTTTACAAAAAAATCATAACTTGTGTTTCCAGTATCCTGCATTAAAAGATATTCCTCACTATCAAGGAACGATTTGTATGGTAAAACATGTTCTTGGATTATCTCATCAACGTACCACACACTGTAAGAAGACCCTAAACTACATCCTTCCCAATTCATAACAGACCCACCGTGAAACTGACGGTGATCGGCCTTTGCCTGGTGGTGATCGGCACCGCACCTTCTCCACACCCGTTTGCAGCCGGCTGGAGCTCGTAAGGCCACTCTGCATTCATCTGTCCATAGAATTTTACTCCACTAATCGTGGGTCCAATTTGCGTGTTCGCGAGAAAACTGAAGTCGACCTTCACGGTGGTGCTGGAGGAGTTCTAGACCTCAAGCTGGTCCCGTTCCTCTATTCTCCTTCTAATTGTCCGCTCACTTACGTTTACCCCTCTGGCCGCTTGTGGGCGCTGCCGTATCTCGACTGCAGTGAGGATGCGATTTCTTAAAATTGCGAGAGCAATAAATCGTTCACCTGCGCTGAAGTGCACTTAATTCCATCATTTCTTGGTCTCCTCGTGTACAAACCAGTCTGATCGTACCTGGTTAATGCGTGTCTAAGAGTTGCACGCGGTACATTTAAAGTTGCAGCTATTTCTCGCTGCGTTCGCCCTTGATTCCGAAGCACTACAGCTTGAGCAACTTGAGCTGAAGATAGAGACATTATTTTATTAATTCTGGAAGCAAAAATGAGTGCAAATTAATTACAAAATAAAACAATAGACTTTAAATGGACGCCCAATTCAATATCAAATTTTAACTTACCAGTCTTATGGTAGCACTTCACATCGCTATTCGTGTTCGCGTATTTGTCTTATTTGCCCAAATACGACGATGTGAAGTTACTCTATTTGCCTATTTTGCCCGAATAAGACGACTACGCAAATACACAAACACTCGTATCCGCCGGTTGTCGGTTTTTGGTCACATATCAAAGGATTGCGAATATACCGAATAAGTTCGTTTACCGTCCACACATGGCTTGCTCAGTAGAGTGCGTGTTTTATGTACGCATAACATGTGTTGGTAATTAACACACAGCAAATAATAAGTCGCTGCTGCCGTCAAGCCGTCCATCAATCTTTGCGTTCAGATTAGCAAAAAGATAAAAATATTCTTGAATGTTTGGCTTATTTGCTGTTCATGTCGATATGTGGACGGTGTGTTCGAGTTATTTGGACTTCTACACTATATGAGCGAATAAAACACAATAAAATACGCGAATACCGAATAGCGATGTGAAGTGCCACCATTATATGCGTTCCTTTAACGAATTGAAGCAGTCTTAAAAACGTTTAAGAAACGAACAATTTTTTTATGCTAACCCTCTTAAATTATATCATTAACAAACATTGTAACAAACTGCCACTTCAAGTTGTAATACGCGCTTTAGTATCGTTTTCATTTTCGTCTGTTATCGGGTTGTTTATGTTTGGGCCACATTTTGATTTTAAGTGTACACCATTTATATACCATTGTATAGATAATTAAATGGAGATTAATACTGTACTTTTCACAAAAAAAAACGCTGCAGAAACGAGAAATACATCCAAATAGTTTTTGCACGACTCTTAATGCGAAGCATTAGAGTGTGCTCTACGATCGAAAAAATTTTTTTGCCCCGTTTCTGTGTTTTTATTGTTACACTCCTGCTAGTACACAGAACCTTACTTAACCTAACCTTAATTTATATACCATTGTATAGATGATTAAATGTAGTTTAATACTGTACTTTTTAACAATTGATTTAATGCAGCAGAAATGGAAACGGCATCAAAATAGTTGAAAAAAAATTCCTGTCCGTCAATTTATGAACCCTGAAAACATTGTAGCTTGCGATAAAATCAATTAATTGAGTCAATTTTTTTTTTATACATTCGTTTCAGCCGTAGAAGGAACCCTATTGAAAATGGCACTTCTATTCATAGTAGTTTAATTATAATTAATAAAATACTAACTAAAATATAATATCTTTATCTAAATATTTCCAACCTTTGAATTGATGTTGCCTAGCAACCGCCAAGTAAATATCTTTGTCAGTCTTTGACATTACGACTTCATGAAAAGTGATAAATTGTTCATTTTTGTTAAAAACTATGTTTTGAATTTCTTTTTCGTTTATGAATGAGTAATATGTATGAGGCGTGCACTTTTGGATTTTCCAAACTATTTTTTAAATCCTGTCAATCAATGTATGAAAAATTGAAAACATTGTAACTTGCGATTAAATCAATTAATTCAGTCATTTTTTTATATAGATTCATTTCAGCCATAGGAGGAACCCTATTGAAAATGGCTCTTTTATTCAAAGTAGTTTATTATCTATATCTAATACAGGGTGGACCAAAAATACACGTCATAAAAAAAAACGGATTCCTCATGTCCAGGGGTATTCGAAAATACCCCATGTATGTTCCGCGATTTTTTGTAGTTTTCGAGTTATTTTTTTTTTTGAGTTATCTTGTCGGTGGAGCCTCAAAAATTCATATCTTTTTTGTAGTCAGTATTTTTAATTTTTTTTTATGGCGTCGCTATTTGGACCACCTATTTTAAAGCTTCAAAGGATTTAGCCTAACCTTCGAAGGCCGATTACAGTGAATTATTAGAAGGTTAAGTACTAACTTATTTTTTATTTTTTGCGTAGCTTAGGAACCTGCATAGTTTTTAAAGTCAGCTAGAATATATGGAACCTCATTTTTGTATTTTTAAATTGATGTTGAAAATTTCAGTTTTACCACTAAAAACTTAAATTCCTGCTATCGATACTTTTTTGAGGAACTTGCAGAAATGTTAGCAAATTTATTATTCTAAGTATGAAAGTAACATTCAAGACGATACTGTCGCAAAAAAAAAAAACTGGATAATACTCACTACAAAAAAATATATGAATTTTTGAAGCCCCACCGGCAAGAAAACTCGAAAATATTACAAAAAATAAAATAACTCGAAAACTATAAAAAATCGCGGAACATACATGGGGTATTTTCGAATACCCCTAGACATGAGGAATCTACATAATTATATTCTTTTCTATGACGTGTATTTTTGGTCCACCCTGTATGTCTATTCTATTATGTATACAGTCTCCACACAATCCTCACCTCAGTGCAAGCAAACGGCTAGGACGACTTGATTTCAGCGAGCCATTTGCTTGCATTGAGGTGAGGATTGTGTGGAGACGTTCACCTCACAATCCTCACCAACTTATAGCTATAACTTCGGAATCGTAATGCGACTGTTTTTTTAAACTTGGTGACTATTTCTTGACAATTTTTTGGCATTCTCAAAATTGAATTTCATGAAGTTTTCAAAGGTGAGGATTGTGTGATGAAGGACATGGTCACAGTTCTAACCTTACCTACCTTTCAGCCATTTTCATTTGCTAAGCCAAGGGATTATGGCACTTAGTTCAGCGGGCTATAGATGATCAAACAAAATAAAAAGTGACAATGCAATGCTTACGGCACTTTAGCCGGGCCGAGGCAGCGGCGCTAGTATGCCGCAAATATTCTTGTGGCACTCTATCTATACACTTCCTAAATAAATTCGTTATAACAATTGTTATTTTTATCTTTGAATAATTATCTCAGAAACGTGACGCTTTATATTGTTATGTTATATATCAAGTTTTATGTTTGTTTAAGTGCCCCTATCCAAATATTAAATGACATTTATTGTGCATCTCGATTTTGAAAAAAGTAAATGGTGGCTGATTTTAGGTAGGGTTGCCAACCGTCCTGGGTTTTAAAGCATCTTGGTAAAGTCTTCTTTTTTAATTTCGCGCCTTCAACCCTTACATTTATGGTGCGCTCTGCTTGTTCTCTTTCTCACTACTATTTTAGCATACTAGAGCTCTCTTTAGAAACCGGTTACATAGAGCTAAAGTGCGCCAAAATTGAGTTTCGTTGAACCTGTTTTCAATGCGTGTTGCTGTTTTTGCACGACTCTTAATGCGAAGCATTAGAGTGTGCTCTACGATCGAAAAATTTTTTTTGCCCCATTTCTGTAACTGTTTTTATTGTTACACTCCTGCTAGTACACAGAACCTACTTAATTTATATACCATTGTATAGATGATTAAATGTAGATTAGTACTGTACTTTTTAACAATTGATTTAATGCAGCAGAAATGGAAACGGCATCAAAATAGTTGAAAAAAATTTCCTGTCCGTCAATTTATGAACCCTGAAAACATTGTAGCTTGCGATAAAATCAATTAATTGAGTCAATTTTTTTTTATACATTCGTTTCTGCCGTAGAAGGAACCCTATTGAAAATGGCACTTTTATTCAAAGTAGTTTAATTATAATTAATAAAATACTAACTAAAATATAATATCTTTATCTAAATATTTCCAACCTTTGAATTGATGTTGCCTAGCAACCGCCAAGTAAATATCTTTGTCAGTCTTTGACATTACGACTTCATGAAAAGTGATAAATTGTTCATTTTTGTAAAAACTATGTTTTGAATTTCTTTTTCGTTTATGAATGTGTAATATGTATGAGGCGTGCACTTTTGGATTTTCCAAACTATTTTTAACTACTACTGCTCCGGTTTTTAATCCGAAATGTCCTAGTATTTTATTTATTTATTTATGCACAAGTAAAAAATATACCGTACAAAGGCTGACTTAATGCCTGAGGCATTTTCTACCAGTCAACCTTAGGGTGATGCAGAGACAAAACATGGCAGGTGCAACATACGCGATTGATAACAAGAAAATCATAAAATACAAGAATAAATACATAAATATATACATAGACAGATACATAGATATACATAGTACTTTCACCTTCTCATCATGTTTTTTAAAATTTGGGTATGGCAACCCTAATTTTAGGACCAAAATCTTCAAACCCCTTTGCAGCTTTGCCTACCAGATTGTATCCTATGATGTATTTAAGCATAATATTGGCTATAATATTTATTTATTTTTAAATGCTGTGGCTGTTGATATACATATAAAAAAAAGACGTGTGGCACTCGGGGACTGCCCCGGCGAAGCTATTGCATAGCATTTTTTATCAACTTACGCAATTGTAAAATATTAACCCGAATACAAGAAATACATATACAATGATGACATTGACAGGAACTGTTATTCACATTTATAGTTTTTAAAACTTGACACAACGTAATGGCCGGGAACATCAAACTAATAAAAAGGTTTTAATTTAACTATTAATAGTCAAGGATCATTCGTCTAAGTAAATTTGAACTTTATTGTCAAACAGTTAAACATAATTTTCAATACAACACTCTCGTATCATTCGTCTTAGTAAATTTGAACTTTGTTGTCAAACAGTTAAACATAATTTTCAATACAACACTCTCGTATCATTCGTTTAAGTAAATTTGAACTTTGTTGTCAAGCAGTTAAACATAATTTTCAAAACAAAACACTCTTTTCTTAGGAAAAACAAAACACTGTTTTCGTTATGGAATTTCTGGATTAGGTCTCCACGCTCAAGGCCCGCGATAGAAGCTATGCAATAGCTTAAAAACCCTGTGGCTTCCGTTCTTTAAACATACATTACAATGAGTCACTGCGTAAGAATTTAATCTGAACAGGGTTTGCTTACACTTTCATCAGATACTTTGGGAGCAGAGCATAGCTATTTTATTTTATGCCCGCGTTTCAGAAGCCGCATTACATTTTGAGCGAAAACGAGTATTAGTCTTCCATTAGGATACATTTATTTCACATGATATAAATCGATCAAATTAACTCAACAAACACTTTATCAAAAATATTACAAACATTTTAAACCACGAGTGCGTGATTGTGTCAGTTTTTTCCAGTGAATAAAATAAAATACAAATAAAATTACACTTATGATAAAGTTTTAAAAGCATTTATTTCAATTAAACGATATACTTTTGAATTGTCAAGGAGTCGGTCAGTCTGAAATTTGAAGCTAGTTAAAAAAAAACAATCAATTAACTATGAAGGTAGTTGCACAGTAAACTTAAGGTAGTTGTCCATTCCAAAGCGTACTATGAACCTATGGAGTAGAAAGGGCAAGAAACTTTATGGACACTTTTAAATTATAATTGTTACAAAAATATTAGTTAGGTACGATTATTAATATTTTATCACTATCGATGGCCTATGTTTTCAATGAAACCAAAATGATTCTCATCAACATTGTTAAAGTTCTAAGATGACCCACTGACCAAAGTTTAAAACGTGCAGTGTACGCATACACTGCATGCGGATGATAATCAAATCTATTCACGTAGAATATTATAGACAGAAAGCCCTTAAAATAACGACTCGTGTTACTATGACGGCAATGGAGAGCGAGGCGACATTCGCTCGCATGTAGGAGTCGCGTAGTGACGCGTGGCGTGCGCAGACGCAGACGTGACGGTGGAGGAGGGCGCTCCGCTCACGGTGGAGTGCGCGCTGCGCGTGGAGGAGCGCGCCGAGTGGCGGCTGGACGGCGCCGCGCCGCCCGCCGACCTGCGGCCCGCCGGCGAGGCCGCGGCCTCCGGCCGGCTCACAGCGCGCCTGCACGCGCCCGCCGCGCGCCCGCAGCACGCCGGCGTGTACACGTGCGCGCGCCAGCCCGGCCAGCGCGTGCGCGTGCACGTGCGCGCCGCCGCCGCCGCCGCACCTTCCGCTGCGCCCGGTACTGCACGTAGTGCTCGCATGCCGCTCGACGACCCGCTCCGAGCGCCGCATCCGCTGCGGCCGCTCTAAGGCCGTGTCTGCGCTAATACGCCATCGTAGTTGTTCAATTGGTTCGGCGACCCCGAACGCGTCGGCGTGCCGGCAGTAGGGCGCATTCGGGTCTTCCGAACAAATGAGTCGTCACAAAATATGATCGCAACGATCGCGTATTTGTGCGACCATCGCTTATATTAGGTCCCAGCCGGATGCTCCGCATTCCCGTATCGGCTGTAACACTCCTGTAGGCGAGCGCCGACCCGCACGTTGGTTGCTTTCAGTCATTAGGAAATCAACTTTACGTAGTTCCAAATTAAAAAGTTATTAATCTTTCATACAAATTAAATCGGTTTGTATCGAAACATGAAGAACAGCCAGGCTAAAACTTTATAGTCAGTAACTACTAACAGAATTACTCCTTTCCGTGACCGTCCAACTAGGTATCAGCTCTACGGCATCTATGATGACCAGTGATCGGAATAGGCTGAATATATTTGCCTAAACTTCGGAGAACACAGATAGAAAGTGGAGACTTCCTTATGACTATTTTTTTTTTCCCGGGTTTTGGGTAAAATCTTCAGTAAGTTGAAAATAAGCTTTATTTAAGATGTGTAAAGGCTATTTTTAACTAAACATGCAATTAACAAATCTTAGGAATTTTCACTAAAACTAATCTAACTTAAATCATGATTGTATTAGAATTATCCTTAAACTGACCGTTGTTGCATCAAATATTTCAATACATAACATTTATCAATGTGTCACCAAAGTAAAACTAATTTCTAATTGCATTAAAGGTACTTCGATATGTATTTCAAACGTAGGTACTGTAGATTTACGAAAATTCTTCCGGGATCTTAAAACTATTGCATTATCTTTTTGTGTAATAATAAAATAGTAGAAAAGCATTACAAGCTTTTCTTCTATTTTATATATTCCTCTAAAAAAAATAGTTCAATCCTGTGTCTGCATTGCTGAGTCTCAAATTGTGACACGAAATTCGTGTCAGAAAGTTTCAGGACACCAGCATAGTAGTGAACTAGGGAAAGAGTAAATACGTAATTGGTGTATTTCACAAAAAGATAATGCAATCGTTTCAAGATCCCGGAAGAATTTTCGTAAATCTACAGTCCCTACGTTTGAAATACATAATTATCGAAGTACCTTTAATGCAATTAGAAATTAGTTTTACTTTGGTGACACATTGACAAATGTTATGTATTGAAAGATTTGATGCAACAACGGTCAGTTTAAGGATAATTCTAATACCATCATGATTTAAGTTAGATTAGTTTTAGTGGAAATTCCTAAGATTTGTTAATTGCAAGTTTAGTTAAAAATAGCCTTTACACATCTTAAATAAAGCTTACTTTCAACTTACTGAAGATTTTACCCGAAACCCGGGAAAAAAAAAATAGTCATAAGGAAGTCCCCACTTTCTGTCTGTGTTCTCCGAAGTTTAGGCAAATATATTCAGCCTATTCCGATCACTGATGATGACCCTAATGTTAATAAGAACGTCTTGGATGGACAGGAGATGTCGTAAGAATGGACGAGACCAGAGCAAGCAAACGTATAGTAAAGTGAGCAGATGGTCGGAGAAGCCGAGTTCCGCCCGAGCTCAATGGTTGGATGGCGTAGACCAGGGACTCCCAACCGGTGGTGGGGCGCGCCTCTCTCGGGGGCCGTAGAGACCAACGGTGGGGTGCGGTGACTCTAGTAAACTACGAGGGGTGTTCAATAAATAGTGAGAATGAGTAAGACGCAATTATCTTTTATTATATGTTATTTTATTTTTCGACGTAGTCACCTTTCAGGTTTATACACTTTGTATATCTTTTCTCTAATCCTAAAATTCCTTTTCTAAAAAAATCTTCTTCCTGATCCCTTAAAAAATCATTTACGGCGGCGACTACTCCGTCATCATCTTCGAATTTCTGGCCCCTGAGATGTTCCTTTAAGCGCGGAAATAGGTAGAAATCACTAGGAGCAAGGTCCGGTGAATATGGAGGATGTTCCATCAATTCGAAGCCAGCTTCTTGAATGGCAGCCATCGCAAGTCTGGACTTGTGCGCAGGGGCGTTATCTTGGTGAAACAAAACAACTTTAGCGAGTTTGCCACGCCGTTTCTTGCGTATTTCCTCACGCAACTTTGTTACTTGTCCTGCGTACATAGTCTCCGTAATAGTGGCTCCATGATTAAGATATTCGATCATTACCACCCCTTGGCTGTCCCAGAAAAGAGAGCCCATGATCGTTCCGGCGGATGGAATCGCCTTAAATGTCTTTGGAGGTGGAGATGACGGTCGCTTCCAAGTCATGGACTGTTGTTTCGTTTCCGGGTCATAATGGTGAAGCCATGTTTCGTCCATAGTTATGAATCGAGCCAAAAATCGGTCAGGGTCTTGTTGTAATAAATCCAAACAGCTTTGTGAAATTCGCAGTCGAGTTTGTTTCTGCGCGTCAGAAAGCATTCTGGGCACCCAGCGCGCTGACACTTTTTTCATACCCAAATGGTCGTTTATAATATTATGGACACTTCCTATCGAAATCTTTACTTCTTCAGCTATAAAACGAACAGTAACACGACGATCCGCCAAGACAATATTTTCAACTTTTTTAATCATTTGTTCAGTCACTGCCGATATGGGGCGTCCCGTTCGTGGGTCGTCGTTAGTGGAAGTTCTTCCTCGCTTGAACTCAGCACACCAACGCGCAACCGTAGAATATGGAGGAGCATGAACCCCTAATGTTGCTGAGAGCAACATTAGGGGTTCTTCTTAGTCTTGATTTACCTGCTCCGTAGTTAAATTTTTCAAGCAGAGATATTTTATTACCGCGCGAACTTCAATTTTATCCATTTTTAAGAACACGTTCCGAAACGACGCAAACAATAGACTTTTTTTTTAAACAAAAGAGAATTACTTAATTGCTTTTTTTATTATCATCTTAACTAATGTCTGGGCTATGCCTGCCAGTATTTATTTTTGTTCTTTCCAAAGAGAATGTATCGCATTCTCACTATTTATTGAACACCCCTCGTCGAATTATTAAATTTTATGTTCTTGATTTAGAATTTGCTAGTTTTCCAAACCCGAACGTTTCATAATATTGTAGGTAGTGTAGCATTAGAAAAGAGTTTCTTGCCACTTATAGAGGATGCTGTGCCGAGAATCGAACTCCCACAGCGTTAGATAATTATATAGAGAATGAAAGAAAAGAAGATTTTAAACAGTACAATTTGCTTTATAATTCGTGATAATAAAAACGTAAAAACATACTTCAGTAAAAAAAAAAAAAAAAAAAAATTGTCAGTCGCCTACATAGTATTTAGGTTAATTTTGTTAAGCGGAGGATTACGTGTTTGAGGGTTTGGTTTTAAAAATCGTACGCAACGGGTTAAACGAGTAATGGCCTTTACTAACTTAATCCCCGTAACGATAGGTCGGGCAAGGCGTTAAAGCACGTAATAATCCTAGATTCAACCTGATTGAGAAACCGCCTAAAATAAAATTTTGAAATTAACGAAATTTAGTAGAACTCTAAGTTGTAAAGATGTATCTCTGGGTCCTGGGTCCTCAACGGAGTGACGTCCCGCCGAGCGCCGCCCTGCTGGAGTCAGCTACGAGTCTACGACGCCAACTTCGTCAGCGCCTTCCGTCGCAGAGGCGGCATCGTCAATATTTTTTATTTTATTTTTTGAAACTGAAGTGTGTTTTTACGTTTTTATAATCACGAATTATAAAGCAAATTGTACGGTTTAATAGTATATTATGCAACTAATGAATAGGACGGATTTAAAGCAAGGGCCATATGAATCACGATCAAGAGAAGGATTCTAACGACTGAATCACGACCGTAGGGAGTGATTAGAATCCTGAGCGACGCGAGTGATTCATGGCCCTCGATATAAATCCGTTTTATTCAAGAGTTGCATACTATAATTTATACCATGACTACGAGAAAAGCGAAAATAGACATTTAATAAAAGGTTAACACGTTCAATGTCGGGACTCGGGACTTCGGGAGCCCTCCTGGAGGATTCACCTACTTGGATATGGGATACCGGGAGCCCTCGCGGAGGGCTCATTTTAAATGTAGACGTTCATAGTCGGGAGCCCTCCTGGAGGGTGCACCTAATTGGATATGGGATGCCGGGAGCCCTCGCGGAGGGCTCATTTTAAATGTAGACGTTCAGTGTCGGGAACCCTCCTGGAGGGTTCACCTACTTGGATATGGGATGCCGGGAGCCCTCGCGGAGGGCTCATTTTAAATGTAGACGTTCAGTGTCGGGAGCCCTCCTGGAGGGTTCACCTACTTGGATAAGGGATGCCGGGAGCCCTCGCGGAGGGCTCATTTTAAATATAGACGTTCAGTGGTGGGAGCCCTCCTGGAGGGTTTACCTAGTCGCATACGGAATGCCGGGAGCCCTCGCCGAAGGCTCATTTTAAATGAAGGTTTTTGTTAGCGAATACAGATTATAAACCGTGAAAATAAAATCTGATGTATATTTTAACAAAACGTAATGCCGGCAACCCTCCCGGAGGTTTCACTTCCAATTACGA
The DNA here is from genome assembly GCA_948150665.1 of Conistra vaccinii. Classification (NCBI taxonomy): domain Eukaryota; kingdom Metazoa; phylum Arthropoda; class Insecta; order Lepidoptera; family Noctuidae; genus Conistra; species Conistra vaccinii. The sequence goes on from OX411327.1 coordinate 151,185, forward strand.
ATAATAAAAGTCGTAGACTTCCAATATGTATGGCGGCATGGCGTATCAGTTCTATGAAAATGGGTGGTGTCACTGGTGTCGAAAGTGTTAAGGAGGATGTATAGCATTGAGATGGCGGTCGAATATATTGACGTGTTCTGATTTCAAACACCAAAATAGTGATTAAAAGAGCTTTTTATTCACTGTTTTCAGTGAATAAAATAAGCTTTTTAGAAGGGGAATAGTATAAAATCTTCTTTTCTTTCATTCTCTATATAATTATCTAACGCTGTGGGAGTTCGATTCTCGGCACAGCATCCCCTATAAGTGGCAAGAAACTATTATCTAATGCTCCAGTAGGTACTGTAGACTGAGCTGAGGAGGCTAAGTAATAACTGCCGCACGGGTAGATACATCAGGTTAAGCTACGCTTGCCGGTGTGACCACTGACCAGTGGATGGGTGATCTTTACATACCGTGACTCCTCCGAGTTTCGAAAAGCACGTTAAGCTGTTGGTTTCGGCTCGGCTGTCATTCGTGGATCTTTGACAGTCGTGACGAGTCTTCAGAAGCCAGAAAGCCTGACACCAGTCTTACCAAGGGGTATCGTATTACCAAAGTCAAATAATTTATTTCAATTAGGCGCATAAAAGGCACTTTTGAACTCAAAGAATAAAAAATAAAAAAGTGAGTCTAGTCGCCCCTTCCAAAATGTAGTTTTCGTATGGAGAAAAATGGGCCAGAAACTCCACCGTTACTCTTTTAAAATGTTACTCTTTTACCCAGTTACTGGTTGTGGAGGTCAGATAGGCTAGGCAGTCGCTCCATGTAAAATACTGGTATTCGGATGCATCTGGTTAGACTGGAAGCCGACCCCAACATAGTTGGGAAAAGGCTAGGCAGATTGATACTGTAAAATGAGCTTCAGCTTTTCTGCATAAGTCGACAAAATAAATCCTACTTTTGTATGAATGGACTAATGAAAAATAAACCTATCCGAGGCGGTGTGCTACAATTTTCGAGCTCACTTTTCTGGCTCTTACATTCTCTTGATTCAACTTTTGGCACAAGTCGACATTATAACGCCTTTTTTTGTATGAATGGTGCATCCTACTCATCCTAGTGCATTAGCTGGCTAGCTAGTTTTAACAGACCGTAATAGCCTGCGCAGACGATGGATTTTTGTCCGCGGACTTTATATTGAGAAGGGCGCGGGCGTAACGAATCCGCGGGTCGCGCTCCGTCGATCTCGCGGTCTGAATGGAACTGACTGCCTGATCCAGGCTCCTTTGATGCTTACGCGAGATCGACTGAGCGCGATCCGCGGACTCGTTACGCCCTTCTCAATAAAAAGTCCGCGGAGAAAAATCCGTCGTCTGCGCAAGCTATAAACATTAAAACGGTCGTTCGGGAAGAAATTGTTTTTAAATGTATTTATTTGCTTCTGTGACAGACTCGGTAGTTACTGACTATATTATTATGGAGCTGGCTTTCTTCCTTTATTGACGTCGTCAGTTGCGTACGATACGAAAAGCAAACCACTCTCGCGCCGCGCCGCTAATATCAGTGTCGCAATAGCAATGCAATTCTTGAGTTCATTATGATACAAAGAGTGTTGCTACGTCGGACCGGTGCGACAAGCGCACGCGACCGACATGCGTCACCAAACATCTCGGCTCGGCTGTTCTGCAAAGTTCCTAGAAAATCGACTTGATGCTTTACAAACATACACCCTAGGTACACAATATATAATAATTATTGATCGGCGGGTCGTCTCGCGGTAGTGGTCCGCACGCTACGAATGACTTTTATTATTCGTAGTGTGCACGTCATTCTTCGTTATCATGTGCTCTTGGCGCCGGAGCGGGGCAGCTTACAGGAGTGCTGCGCTCGGTAGAAGCCGGAGGCTGTGCGGTATCTACAGCAGCACTACGATTAGCTATGGACTCCTTCAGAACTACAATATTTATTTCTAATTATTGCCCATAAATGCGTATCAAGTTTCTAAGGAATACATTATATGTATGAATAGATACGCATCGCGCAGTACCTGTAGAGCGCGTGATATCCTATGAAGGAGTCCACAGCCGCTGTTGGGCCGCTGGCTGTGCACTGGCAGCAGTATCAGAACTAGGGAGGCCGCCTCACTCTGGCACGGAGACTCTGCGGCCACGCTAACTAGCTTCGTTCTGCGTACACGTCCGTAGTTTGAATCTATTGATTCTTCGTTCCAACAGTAAAAAAGTTTATTTCTGTGTATTTGTTGTTACGTTTAGACATTACAGTAGTTATAACAAAAGCATTTTGGCTTGTAAGTGGCATATGAACTAATCACATTCAGTACACTATCAACATGTAACTTGCAAACATTCGTATTGAAGTAAAAGCGTTTACGTGCAAAGCTGAAAATAATTAATTTTCTGGCGACTTGCGGGCGCGGGTGATGCTCAGGTGAAAGTCAGGTTCGCGGGTGTATTTTTCAGAAATGGTCGAAATATATCAAACAAATTTGAACCTAATTAGCTCCAAATTGTACCACTTGTTAAATAATTTGTACCTCGTGAAATCGCAAGTTATTGCAATGGTTTCTTTCATACACTCGCCCGCACCATTCTGACGTCAGCTTGGCGGGTGTATTTTTATGTAGCCAAGATTACTGAGAAGTTAGATATAAAACATACATGAATATTTAGTAGGTACCTAATTGGTACCTCTCCAAGTGCGTTGCCAATGGTAAACGGGACAGCTGCCCCCCCTAGAGTATTTTTTTTGTCAAATTTGTTTATTTTTGGTCGACTGTTACTTATTTGGTTTTTTAACAGACTTCCCAAAAAGGAGGAGGTTATTTATTTATTTATTTATTTAAACTTTTCGCACTAAAGGTACAAAGGCGGACTTAATGCCTTAGGCATTCTCTACCAGTCAACCAAGGGTGGTGAAGAGATAAGATGGCAGGTGCTCTGTTTGTGAAGAACAAAGAAAAATTTAATTTATAAATATATCATAAATCATAATGCATTACAACTAAAATAGGTACAACAGTACATAAATAAGTTAAAACTACATACACATATATACATATCGACTATAATATATACCTATATTACCTATACATATACTTATTTTGGTTGTTTGTTTTTTTAATGTCTATGTTACCTTATAACTCCGTCATTTTTAAAGTTCCGTTATGCTTAACTGTCACTAACGAGACACAATATAATTTTTATTGTTATCGGTTTCTAAAGGCTCCATCGACAGTTCAGCGGATATCTCCTAAACGGGGTCTAATTCGGAGTCCGTAGACGTCATATTCGTATCGATCTATGTGTTGGTGGTAAGCCCAGTCATAATACCTAGGTTTCAGCTAGGGCTTTCGAATACCGGATTTTTTCAATACCGGTATTGTAAAAGACAATACCGGTATTACGGTATTAATACCGGTAATCCGATATTGAACGTAAGTTCAAAATTAGGACATTAATAAAACCATTAAAATACATGTTTTTATTTTCAAATCCGTCTTAATTGTTTTTATTATTAAAAAAAAAAGAACTATTTATACATAGCTCTCTTATACAAGGTGGAGACGACAATACAACAAAAAAATTTACGGCGAGTCCTTAATGACGTTCCCATTCTGTATACAAAAATTCAATTGAATATATTCAATAGTTTAGTCATTATAGCTCGGCAAAATCCATAGTCGGCTCGGGCTATTCCGTTTATCCACCCCAAAAAACCACCCTAAGGTGGATATTCTGAAATGTATGCCCGAGAATTCACCCAAGGCCTAGTTGGATAAACGGAATTTATAGGCTTAGAGTGGATCCGACATACATTACATTTAATTTGTTTGAAAAACTATTTTTTTTATTTCGAAGCTAGGATTTATTTGACAGTTCCAAAATACTCTTAAGCATTAGTAGTGCCAGTATTTTAATTTTTTGTTGTATGGTAGTCTCCACATTGTATAACAATTTGGTATTGGTTGATAATTTGGTAGGTCTAGGAATTAGGAACGTAATCAAAACTTAATATTATAGTCTTTTTGCAGGAAGGCATTTCACATAGACTTTGTAAAGTACAATATCAAAATAATAAACTTATCTAAATGTCATCATGTCTCACGTAAAAATCAACATAGGTATCATTATTTGTGTTCTTTTTTTATTTAAATCGACATGCTCGTATTGCATCCATTGACATAGTATTGTAGCCCATTGGCTACAATATTAACATTGATGTAATAACAGTATGACATTTTATGTTTATTGTGTTTCTAATGATTTGACAATAATCTGTAAAATTTATAAAATGGGATTATAATGATATTTCTAACGTTTTTTATAAATTATGTTAATTGATTATGATTTTGCATTCCCATGTGACGGCAGAACATGGAGAACTAACTTAAATGACAACACCTATGTACAAATTTACCCATATTTATAAAGAAATAAATTATTGATTGAACAAATTATCGTCAGTATTTCGTATTAAGTACAAGTCTCAAGCGGGGCGCGGGAGAGTGAGCGAAAGATAACAGCGGAACGCTTGCGTTGGTGAAAACAAGTGTGAGAATAAGATCACATCATCATCATCATATCAGCCGAAAGACGTCCACTGCTGGACATAGGCCTCCCCCAAGCACCGCCACTTCGACCGATTCTGTGCTTCCCGCATCCACCGAACTCCTGCGGCCTTTACTAAGTCATCGGTCCATCTTGTGGGAGGCCTTCCGACGCTACGTCTTCCAGTACGTGGTCGCCACTCCAGAACCTTTCGGCCCCATCGGCCATCTGTTCTGCGAGCAATATGTCCTGCCCATTGCCACTTAAGTTTGGCAATTCTTCGGGCTATGTCGGTTACCTTGGTTCTCCTGCAGATCTCTTCATTTCTGATTCGATCACGTAGGGAAACTCCAAGCATAGCCCTCTCCATTGCTCTTTGGGTGACTTTTAGCCTTCTGATAAGGCCCATTGTGAGCGACCACGTTTCAGTGCCATAAGTCATCACTGGCAACACGCACTGGTCAAAGACTTTCGTCTTGAGACACTGTGGTATGTGGGACGAGAAGATATTGCGTAGCTTCCCGAACGCTAGAACGAAAGATCACATCATTCACATCTAATGTTTGTAATACCGTGATCACGGTATTGGGGCGTCAATACCGGTATTGAAAAAGGCCAAAATAAAATCCATGATCACGGTATTACGGGATCACGGATTATCGGTATTAAAAGCACTACTCCAGTACTATTATAAATGCCTATTTCATTTTCCACTCTTACAATAGACTCTATACCAGTGCTGGAAGAAGCTTGGGTCTTACTATTCACTTCCCTTTGAGTTTTAACTTCTATTTCGGCTTCCAGTTTTTAGATGCTAAATTCAACATTGAGACTAATGAAAATGTAACTAATACCAGTCAACCACCCTTGGTTGACTGGTAGAGAATGCCTAAGGCATTAAGTCCGCTTTTGTACCTCAATGTGTGCGAGAAGTTTAAATAAATAAATAACTAATTGTCTAAATAAACCACGAGATAACTAAAATACGCAGTTTTTTTAACTTACCCAGATAAAAAATTGGTAATGTGTAATAAAAATATATTGTTTCACTGTGGTATCTACTGATAATAAAATAAAATCACCAATACCGGTAATACCGGTAAAAAAAAAGTGAGAGATGATATGCAACTATATAACTTGTCCATGTTTTCCTGACTAAAATCTCTGACCTCCTCATACCAAGTGCATATTTCGTACGTTTTAATAGTCTTCATCGAAAGCGTCTGTCCCGTTTCATGATCCGACAAGGCAATATGATGCACCTCCGATTTAGCTTGCTTGACGTTGCTTGCTATCTGATCTAAGCACGACATCTGTCTTGTGGGCGTTTTAATATGCAATTCGATATTAAAATTCTTCAAGATGCTTTTCAGGCTTTCACAGCTCTTGTTTGGCTTTAAAATGTCTAAGTTCCAATCCCCGCATAAAATATTTGTTTTATGCTTTCTTGTCAATCTTATTAGCAACTGTTCTAGATTTCCGAGAAATATTTGAGGATTACTATTTGGAGTTCTCTACAAACAAAGAATAATACTATTATTTACTTTTACGCCACAACATTCAAAATTAAAATGACATGTCAAGTCTATAATATTACTAAATTTTTTATATTTCATATTATTATTAGGCAGTATGCATACCCCTCCTCGTTTATTGTCACGTGAGTATGATGCAATTAATTGGTACCTAGGAATTTTTAAAAGCATCTCGGTACCTTTTTTAATAAAAGTTTCCTGTGCCTGTGTTTTTAATAAAAGTTTTTTGGTGCCGATTCTCTTGTCACAAATGCCTCTAGACTAAAAATCCTCAAAATTTAGTTTAGTCCTGTCAAAGTCCAGCGAGGCTAACACAGGGGCGTACCCAAGAAGTTTGTGACAAGACATGATACATTTTATCATGTCTTACAATTTATCAACGGGTCAACCATGTGATAAAATCTGAGGCGCGACAAGCCTTTCTTGTTGCTAACTTCATAGTGTGACACAGTAAATTTAAAAAATTAAAATGTCTATGATCAGTGAATATGCGACCAAATAAAATAATACATTTTTTTATAGTGCAGGTCCATACAGTTTTACAACTTTTTAATATTGTTGTGAACTAATTCACTTTTGACGCACGGACGACATTCATTATTTGGCATTTGTGACAAAATTGGTGCGCCCTTATTAGCAAAGAATCCCAAATAAACGTCAAGAAGTTATGTCACAAGTCAAGAGATTATCCTACGCCGTCGTGCTAGCATTTGTGACAAAACTGTTTTATCGCCCAAATTGTGATAAAATGTGTGACTCAAGCTATCTCACAGTACGCCATGCTCGCTGCACTGTAAACGCGATTAAAAACGAGTGGAATAAAATTTGTTGGCATGAACTAAACATGTTCATACCAACACTTCGACTTCAGTGCAAAAACAGTACTTAATGTATTTTTTTTTTCTTTGGCTTATATCTCGAAAATGGTGCGTCCTATCGCAAAAATAATGAAATTTTCGACCCCCTGTAGGAAACGCTTAAACCCCTATATTATACGCTTATCCCAACATGTTGGTAATAATTTTTCATATTTTCCATACAAAAAGTAAAAAATTCCATATAAAACTCGTCGAGGCTGAACCAACTGAACCCCCTGCGTGCCTCCGGCTCTGAGAAAAAATCACAGGGTAGAGTAAACAAGTACCATGTGGACTTGTGGAGTCGTCAAGCGATTGTCAAATTCGATTTTAAATGTGTCAAAATATTTTTTTAATTTAGAGTTTTTTTTTTGTCAGAATAGCTTTAAGATTCTCATAGCCAAAAGTAAGGAATTTTAGTGATAGTTTCGTTAGTTTAGTTCGGTGTACAAGAGAATCGGCACCATTGTCAAATTCGATTTTTTTTTGTAGAATAGGCAGAACCATAGCTTTAAGATTCTCATAGCCAAAAGTAACGAATTTTAGTGATAGTTTAGCTAGTTTAGTTCGATGTACAATAGAATCGGCGCCATTTCCAGTCCGAAACATAATACAGTAACGTTTTTTCGAGTAAAGTATAAAATAACAACAAAAGAAGTTTACTTTAGATTTGAACTCAAAACATATTGTATTAAAATTTAGCAATTTTACTTCCATTTTTTAGTTCTCGTATATTCTCCGTCGAAAAGAATATTCCAGAATATTGCAGAACATCCGAGAATATTCTCCGTGTGAGAATTTTCTCCCGACCCATCACTACGTATAATTAAGATTTATTATAATGTTGCCGTGACAAATTGAATTAACAAGATGAATTTAAAAAAAAAAACAGTCAAGAGCGAGTCGGACTCGCGCACCGAGGGTTCCGTAAGGAGCTTCATTGGTATAGGTAAGTACCTAAATAGTTCTGAGCCTAGAAACTAGTCCTCTAAATTGAATGAGCGCCCATACATGATACAACTCTAGAGGACTATCTTAATTTTATTGGCGTCAACTAGGTATGTATGTATGTATGGTTTACCTTTAATTTTCAACTACATTTGAATTTTTTGGAATTTTTCCTTTATTTATGCTGGCAATTTCGTGATTCTAGGTCAACGGGAACTACCATATAGGTTTTCGACCCAAAATCGATAAGGTACTTCCGGTTGACCTAGAATTGTCAATTTTGGTTAAAAGCAAGGTCTTGCATTACAGGACAAATAAATCGAAAAAAATATATTGAAAATTAAAGTAGGTTAACGATACTTACAAGTTTTCGCGAAAATCGAAATTTGCCCATATCTTTTTATCGTGTTGACTCAGGACCTTGATGTTTATACACCTAATAGGGACTATAGACCTCAATATCTGGTATAAATTTTAACTTGCTAGGTCCACCCGCTCCTGAGAAAATCGGTGGTGACACACGGACAGACAGACGGACAAGAGAGTGATCTTATAAGGGTTCCTTTTTACCTTTTGAGGTACGGAACCCTAAAAGGAAAACTAAAATTGTATGACCAAAATAGATCCAACAATAACTGTGTGTAGTTGTTGATAACTTGGGCAACACAGAAATTGTAATGTCAAAGAGTTTCGTTTTATAAACCTCTACGTCTAGTAACGCAATTTTGTAAGCATTCACGCAGAAGACGTGCGTTCGGTTCGGTCCGCGTGAATGCCGCTGCTCGGGCTCGGCGCGCCGTCCGTCGTCGCCTAGGGTAGGCGGCGGTGGCGCCCGGCGCCGCGGCGTGGCGCTCATATCTAGTACGGACATACGCCGATTTACGTATTTACAATTAATAAATAGCTTACCCGAAACCATCGAACAAATTTCGGTCAAATAATTTATTTCAATTAGGCACATAAAAGGCACTTTTGAACGTCAAAGATAGCAGTAATGGGCCCCCATAGTTGGGTTCAGAACCGTATAAACTAACGATTATATATATTATATTCGGTTTTGGCCGTACGGTAAAACGATGCGACATGGTTTTTTTTTGTCGTGAAGTGTCGTACTCAAACGTGATGTAACACCCTGCTTAAAGGAATGGCTGTTAATTAAATTGGGTAATCATTCAATTTCTGTTGAATATCGATGAGATTTGACTGACTTAAGGTATGTTTAGAGAGATACCAATAAGTACTAAATATGCATGCATGTTTTATAGTTATCTAATTTATCAGTAATCTTGGCTACATAAAATTACACCCGCAAAGCTGCGGGACTAGGGCTTCCAATACCGGGATCCCGGTATTAGCTAATACCGGGATCCCGGACATTTTTTGTAATTTTTCAATACCGGTATTGAAATGTCCAATACCGGGATACCGGTATTGGTGCTTTTATTTTATTATCAGTAGACACCTACATTGAAACATTTTTTTTTTATTAGACATTATATTTTCAACCAATTTTTTATCTGGGTCAGTTTTAAAAACCTCGTATTTTAATTATCTCGTGGTTTATTTTGACAGTTAGTTAAATTTTATTACTACTTGCCCCAGTTGACGACTGATGCATGCCTTAAATTCATGCTGCAAAAACTAGATTAAGCAGACAGCTTCATTAGCTGAAACCTTGCCTCAGCCCTCCGTATGCACATAAACCATAGACGGCTGTTAATATCTGGTGTTATCCAATTCTTACACGAAACTGAAAATTATTTTGCTGAAGAAGAGAATTTTTTTTTTATAAACCCTACCTCAATTGAGATACACAATGTCATCGTGAGATAAGAACGAGTTACAATCTCAAAGAAACTTACAGAATGGGAATCCCTTTTTGATGATAGTGATAGTGACAGTGAGAGAATTCCTTTGTCACGCCTGCATCCTAATGCAGAAATAGAAGCTAAAACTCAAAGGAAAGTTAAGAGTAAGACAATTATGAATTTGTGACTGATTTATTTGATTTATTAAAAACAAAAATAATATAATTAATCATCAGCATCATAAATAACGTTATAGCTCAAGATACTATGTTCTACTCAGCAGTAACTTTAGTAAGTTGGGAAGAAAGAGCCTTAAAACCCGTGCATGAACAATTTTGACAGATTTTTATGTGATTTTAGTATAGAATATTGAATGTTGATTATAAAAAGATTTATTTTATAAAAAATATATTTTATTTTATAGATTATTTGAAAGTAAACGTTTTATTAAATAAAATAACCTATTATTTTGTTATTTTTGTTAAGAGATTCTGTTTACAACTAAGTTATAATAAAAAAAGTGATTTTATATTTAAAAAACAGGTTTTCATTATTTGTAGTGAAAGTTATTAACTTATTAGTGGATGAATAAAAAAATTAAATTAAGTAAAAAAAATTTTTGTCCAAAATTTCCAATACCGGGATCCCGGGATCCCGGTATTGGAAATTTTCTATACGGTATTAATACCGGTATTGAAAAAATCCGGTATTCGAAACCCCTATGCGGGACGTGACGTGAGAATGGCGTGTGTATGAAACTATTGCAATAACTTGCGATCCCACGAGGTACTAATTATTTAAGAAGTGGTGGAATTTAGTACTTGATATCTATATATTGTTCGACCGAAAAAATACAATAGGCGATGTATATTTAGTAACTTAATCCGCTTAACTGTTCTTAAAGAGTCCTAGAGAACCCTGTAAGAAATCGACGTGTTTCGCCTCTCAACGAGGCATCCTCAGGATGACGATTGACTTGGGCTCTTGTCGTGGCAACACGTCGTGTCCGAGTTCGCAACAAGTCAACCGTCATCCTGAGGATGCCTCGTTGAGGGGCGAAACACGTGTCGATTTCTTACAGGGTTCTCTAGGACCCTTTAAGAACAGCTAAACGTATTAAGTTACTAAATATACATCGTCTATTGTATTTTATAATGGATTTCCGCAAAGTCACGCCTGAGTCAATTAACTATAGTTCGTTCGTTAGTTTTTTAAATATGCCCGCGCACCTGACACTCTCGATGCTCAGCACTTCAGCAGTGCCAGTGGCCACTCAGTGGTAAAACAAGTCCGCCACAATAGTATCACACTTGGCGCTTCCACTCCAAATTATCTGTTTTATTTTTACCAGCTAATGACGTATTGCAGATTCTGTATAAGCCTGTAGTTAAGCCTTAGTATCTATGTAGGTCTTATTAATTGTAGTATGTTGTTGATTTATCGCCAGTAGAATTTACCTACTTTATTTAATTAGATAAGGTTGTAGTTACGTTATCTGTGTAGAGATAAGTACCTTTGATTTAAGTAGCATAATGACGTGTAAGAAATAAAACGAGATAAAGAGACGAATCAAGGATACCTATCTAACGTTCTCAACTATTTGTCATGTGAGTGACAGGATGCTTTTCTCCTTTCATTTAAGATGAATGTACATCATATATTTTTTTAGTTTTATCATTCTCTTATTTTAGAAGTTACGGGGGGGGGCACACATTTTACCACTTTGGAAGTGTCTATCACGCAAACTATTCAATTTAGAAAAAAATGATATTAGAAAACTCAATATCATTTTTGAAGACCTATCCATAGATACATAGATACCCCGATACACGTAAGGGTAATGGGTACGATGAAAAAAAAAAAATTGAGTTTCAGTTCTAAGTATGAGGAACCCCCAAAATTTATTATTTTATTTCAATTTTTGTGTGAAAATCTTAATGCGGTTCACAGAAGACATCTACCTACCAAGTTTCAACAGTATAGTCCTTATAGTTTCGGAAAAAAGTGTCTGTGACATACGGACGGACGGATAGACAGACATGACGAATCTATAAGCGTTTCGTTTTTTGCCATTTGGCTACGGAACCCTAAAAAGCAGCCATCGTTTTGAATATTTCCACAAACTTTAACTTTCGGCGACATGGACAGCACGATAACTATTTTGATGTCGTATCAACTGACATAACGCTCCGTCAAAAGTCAAATTCAAGTTTTCGGACGGGCAAAAACAGCGGGAGTAAGGACAACTGTCAAATGGTGTCGTCATTCAGTCTTAGTTTGGGCTCCGAACTAATTGTTGGTGTTACCATGGGCACAGATAATATAATACTACGTACAGATACCCAATCCCATACAAAGAAATGAGACCTCCCTAGTCGGGCTATTGACTGGCTAAATGTACTACAGTTATGACAAATTGAGTAAAACGCCATCTATTGCAAAGAGCCCTAAACAAAAAGGTTTTATCTTTTTTTGTTGAAAATACGCGATTTATGAGTTACAATAGATAAATCAGCATTAAACAAGGAAGTTTTGATTTTTACTAATCTTACTTCAGCCAAAATCTTCCGTTTATTGGTTTTTAGTGACTGTTAATTTCATAATTGTTACCTATGCTGCCATCTATGATCTTTTTTTAAGACTAATTATAATTTGTTCCAATTGAGACCCCATGCCATGGGGTACCAATTCGAACAAATTATAGGTAATTAGTTAGTCTTGAAAAAAGATCATAGATGGCAGCATAGGTAATTAACAGTCACTAAAAAGCGATAAACGGAAGATTTTGACTGAAGTAAGATTAGTAAAAATCAAAACTTCCTTGTTTAATGCTGATTTATCTATTGTAACTCATAAATCTCGTATTTTCAACAAAAAAAGGTAAAACCTTTTTGTTTAGGGCTCTTTGCAATAGATGACGTTTTACATCACTGTACCACATTTATGCTGTAGCCAGACAATAGCCCGACTTAGGGAGGTCGCATTTCTTTGTCTAGGATTGGGTATCTGTACGTAGTATTATATTATCTGTGGTGTAACTAAGGCCGAAACGACGGACTTCGTGCTTAGGGTGTAGACCCCCAGAATCGGGGCAGTCTCACGAGCATCCTGAAAATATTAGTATACTAGCTTTTACCTGCGGCTTCGCCCGCGTGGATGTCGCAAAATATTCCACGGGAACGTACTACCGGGATTAGATACATATCAGCCGAGGAAAAGGTCATTGACTCTTACCGCCCGCGTTGCCGTCAACGATAATTATTTTGTTACGCGTAATATGTGTGGGTCGCGACCCCCTGTGGGTTCATAAAGCCTATTAGGGGTCGCAAGGCCTCAGTAATAGAGAATAAAAGTAAAAAAAAAGGTTTTTAAATTTTGTTTTGTTGCTTTAGATAATTCCAGCAGATTTTCTTTTAGGTTGGTTCCCAAACTTGCCTCGTCTATCTATTCTATTATTTCTATTTAAAAACGTAATTAATCTACTGGCAAATCCCTCGTAGCCATGATCCTCATAAATCCATCAATTATACGACATAAAATTTGCTTAAAATATACTTAGGATTGAATTGGGAGGCGAGTGGGATATGCTCTCTCCACAATTTTCCCCTCTCCCTTTATTATTCATTATTTATATAAATGACTTGTCTTTAATTTAATAACTAATTATCCCTGTATCACTTTTTGCCGATGACAGCACAGTGACTATTAATTCTACAAATAAAGATAGGTACGAACATGAGATTAATAATACAATCAATTCAATAATGAATTGGTTTATTAAAAATTCATAATCTAAAAATCAATCTTGAAAAAACAAAAAAATATGTTATTCAGCCAACATTTAGAAGCACCAAATATTAATGTTAAACACAAATGAACTGTTATAAAAAAGGTAGATAGGTACAGCAAAATTTTTATTAGGTTGACTATTGACAAACGTCTGAACTGGAAAGCACACACAGAAGAATTAAATAAAAAAAAGTATGTTCTGCCTATGCCCTCTATAAACTAAGACCCTATTATAAGTACCAATGCGCTTATAACTGCCTACCATGGTATTGTCGGCTCCATATTGAGGTTTGGAGTTATATTTTGGGGAAACTCTACTAATAAGGAAATCATTTTTAAGTCACAAAAAAAGGTATATACATATTAGGGCTATGTTTGGATTGAAAATAACTGAAACTTGCAAACAGTATTTTATTAAATATAACATTTTAAGTCTGCCTTCCTTATTTATTTATTTATGAAATGGCTAATTTTGTACAAACTACAAACCAATCCTAACCTATTTAAGAAACTATCAGACATTTCTATTCGTAATTGAGGGGATAATAATAAATTATACCGTATCGGAATTTTTAAATGACCGCAATTAATTAAATAGATTCCTATAATTACGAACTTTTCACAATTTCACTTTCAAGTCTGTAAAACCAATAAAAATAAAAAATCCCCCTATTTTTAATTATCATTAGGATTAAGTTATTAATGTCATAGTTGGTTGTGTAGACTCAAATTGTTTTTTTAATGGTTTGTTCTAAGCCTAAAATATCTTGTTTTGTACGCCATTTATCTGCCTGTATTACGACGAAGAAGAAAATGAGAAGTTGTATGAATATTTTGTTTTGTTTTCGGTAATAGGTAACACGGAACAATAAATGCGTAAGTAATATTTTGTGTGGTGTTGTGTGTGTATCAGTAAAGTGCACGCGTGTGTTGCAGGCGACGCGCCGGGCGCGCCCGACGTGGCGCCGACGCTGACGTACTACGACGTCGGCCGCTTCTTCTCCTTCAACTGCACCGTGCCGCGCACCGCGGAGGCCGGCAGCTATGTCTGGTCAGTCACTACGTTATTACACTTATCACTTACACCCTTCACACTATCGATTAAATTACTTGCATAATAAACGAGGTTATGAGTATCAAAGAGTGTGCAAATCGAAAAGATTCACAAGACAGGATAGCTAGATAATGAAGACACATTCATAAATTCAGACTTCCTGCCGTTTATTACTGCATTACGTTTAACCGAACTTAAACACAGGGTAACTGGGTCCCGCCGGGGTTGCGGGTAGTCCCAAGGGGAAACCGTGGCCCCTGGCATGGCAAGGGAAGGAACACGGGTGGGTTTTAGTTAGTAAAAGTCTGACACACCCTTCCGCTCCGCCCAGAGCGGGAGAAGTCATTGGATGATTCCCCACCCAAAAAAAAAAAAGAAAAAAAAAAAAGGGTAACTGGGTACTTCTTACGCGAAATCTGTATTCCGTTGATTCAGATTCAGATTGATCGTGTGTTACGCAATTAGGGTGCAGAGTTACAACTTGTCCTTAAGTGACTGCAATGAGTGTCGTGTGTCACAGGAGGAAGAACGGCACGTTGGTGGAGGAGTGGTGGGACCTGCGCGACCGCTACAAGGTGGAGGACTCGGTGTTCCGCATGACGGTGCGCACCCACGAGGACGACTTCGGCAACTACTCGTGCGCGCTCGGCGGCGCCGCGCCCGCGCTGACCTGGGAGCTGCGCGGCCGCCCGCACGCCAAGCTGCCGCCCAACACCAACGTCGTCGAGGGCCAGAAGCTCAAGCTGGTGTGCAAGGTACGAGCCGCCCCCCCTCCCCCTCGCCCCCCGCCCCGTGCCCCGCGCCCTCTCACGGCCTCTCTCCCGCAGGTGGTGGGCAAGCCGTACCCTGGCGTCAAGTGGCTGGTGTCGAACTCGTCGGACGAGGGCAACCTGACGGACGTGACCGCGGCGCTGGGTGCGCGCGCGCAGCTGTCGGTGTCGGAGCAGGGCGTGGACAACGGCCAGCTGGTGCTGGAGTCGGCCGTGCGCGAGGACGCGGGCGTGTACACGTGCGCGCCCTCCGAGGGCCTGTCCGCGCCCACCGTGCTGCGCGTCAAGGACATGTACGCGGCGCTGTGGCCCTTCCTGGGCATCTGCGCCGAGGTGTTCGTGCTGTGCGCCATCATCCTGGTGTACGAGAAGCGCCGCACCAAGCCCGAGCTGGAGGACTCGGACACCGACAACCACGAGCAGTGAGTGGCCCGGCCCCCCCCCCCGCCCCGCCGCCGCAGGCCGCTCACGCGCTCCGCTTGTGTGTTGCAGGAAGAAGTCGTAAGCGTCGTCGGCGGGTCGCGGGCGCAGCCAGCCGCCTCGTTGACTTGTGACCGTTGTTATGTTTCGTTCGCATTAGATTAATATGTATCTCCCCACGCTGACGACGGCTTCGCTCCGCGCGGCCGGCCGCTCGCGCGATGTCTCGCGCGCTGCTCCCTTCGAGTCAGTTCGTTGAGCGCCTGCTACGCCTGTCGGTCGTTGCGGAACGAGTCGCTAACTTAACAATATATGTATTATTAATGAATCCGAGAGAAAAGTACAATAACGAAAGGCACGCTCTACAGCGTTAATTCATGTCTAAACCTTGCAATGCAATGACTAAACTAATGATACTGTTTGTACCATAGCTTTGTAATATATTATGCGCTGACTTCGTGTACTTATAATTTTATAATTTTGTAGATATTGTTATTAATCGGTTATAATAATGCACCTCACTGCTATTTTAAAGCCGAGCGGCGATGATATTAATTGAGATAAATAGCGGGTCGACTGGGCTGCGAGATCGGGCCTGAAGACAGTCTAGCCGGTAAAAGTCCTACCACTACCAGTCGTATACAATATACATGTCGCACTCCCTCACCTGTTATCTTAATAAAATTCACGCAGCCGCTCGACGTCGATCATAATTATTATGTATTTAAAAACCAAAATAGTAGATATTATTATTATAATAAATTATTATGTTGATAACACTGTTTCATTTTAGATAAATTACATTCTTCATGACCCCTTCCTTTTCAGGACAGGTCCACAGTGGATTGGTTACTAAAATGTATTAA
This sequence comes from Conistra vaccinii, assembly GCA_948150665.1. Classification (NCBI taxonomy): domain Eukaryota; kingdom Metazoa; phylum Arthropoda; class Insecta; order Lepidoptera; family Noctuidae; genus Conistra; species Conistra vaccinii. The sequence goes on from OX411327.1 coordinate 167,782, forward strand.
GGGTCGCGCCACACCTGCCGAACGTTCCGCGGCGGAAGGTTCGGCGACGGAACTATCGGTCGTAAATTCGGCTGGCATGACACACCAAACGCGCCGAGCGGTCGGCGGCGTTTACTTTGGCGCGTTAGGCTGCCTGTCCACTGAAGCGGAGAAGAGAGGAGCGGAGATGTGCCAAAATTAACCAATAGAATCGCACCTCTGGAGCGGAGTTTTGATTCTATTGGTTAATATTGACACACTCCGCTCCTCTCCTCTCCTCTCCGCCCCGGTGGACAGGCAGCCTTAGGCTGCCTGTCCATTGGAGCGGAGATGTGCCATTATTAACCAATCAAATCTAAACTCAGGGGCGGAGTCAAGATTCTATTGGTTAATATTGGCACATCTCCGCTCCAATGGACAGGCAGCCTAAGGCTGCCTGTCCAGTGGAGCGGAGAGGAGAGGAGAGGCCCCCATAGCCCTTTGTTTATAGTAGGTAGCACCCAATGTACTATGCGTGCCAACTAAGAATGGGATCGCGCTTGTTGCCAACTTCACACGATAGCAGTACTTTCCTGACCGTTCCTGACAGATAAAGTACTGCAAAACTGTCAAAATGGCAACAAAATGGCGTCTTGACAGGCGCATTCTTAGTTGGCTCGCATAGTACTACTCAAGTCTGGCACTACCATCGATTGATTAAAGGGGATTCCCTCAAACTCGTAGTCGTAATGAATGTAATTCGTCTAATTTTAGTTTACATTTGGTGCCGATTCTCTTGTCAAAAATGCCGCTAAACTAGACTAAAAATAACCAAAATTTTGTTTAGTCCTGTCAAACGAGGATTTCCCATTCTGAAATAGACTAAAGTGACACAACGGGGATGCGCCAAGGTAGCCCGCGAAATTCAAATTTTCTTACGTTTTTTGCAATTTGCAGGTCAGTATCAGGTTGTATGTTGATCTAAATATGATTCGCGGCCGTATCAAATGTTTATTTGTTGAATTATAATCATAAAAGTCATCAATACAATTCTCTAAGTTTCATGTAACTGTATTGAATGACTAATTCATGAAATCATGACATTGACACCTTTGCTAACTTAAGGAGTTGTATTGCTAATTCTAATGATTATAATTCTGTAAAGCCATATTTGTTACGGTCGCGAATCTTATTTTAATCAACATACAACCTGACACTGAGCTGTTGAATTTCGCAGGCTACCTTGGCGCATCCCCCTTAACCGGACTTTGCTGTGGAAGGCCTCCTGCCAGGGCATAAAACTTAACTAAGTGAAGCTTCACACGAAGGGCACCCCCTGTCCTGTGGGCTACGGACTTCGGGTTAGGGCGCGCGGGCGTCGCGGCGTCGCGTCGCTGGGGGAGGACAGCAAGGCACAGGTTGGGTCGGATTAAGGTCAATGGGGCGAAGGCCGTCTGTCGGGCAAGACCGTACAGTAAGAATAACGACGAATCCTAAATAATTACAAAGATGGCAACCCAAGATACGTAAACGTAAAACTGTTTTAGTATAAATTTTTTTACACAGGTAGCGTTATTTATGACGCATAGAGAAAAAATTACATTCAAAATTTTGGCGGGTAATCAACGTCAATTACGACCAGTACAAACTGTCAAATTTTATTTTTTTTACTCATATTTTAAGAGTTTTCTGAGGATTTGTGTAGGTAATTTCATTGGGTTAGGGGTCATTCGGCCCACTATGGAACTGGGACCGCGGACCAGTTACCCCTTTTAAAAATTGATAATGGTTAACTGGGCCCACATCTGTTTTGGTTTTGATTCAATCAAGCGAAGGGTGGCTTAAAATGGTTTATATATTATTAAGTATACAAAAGATTTTGAAAAATTAAAAAAAAAGTGAATTCAATTTTTAATAAACGGTCTTCGCCCCACTGACCTTAAACTGATAGTTTTCTCTTGAACTTCGATATACAATGTGAAATTTAATTTGTTTGCATCCTGCTCGTCATTAGGAACAATTTTCACTATGGGACCTACCCTGAATGTATAGCGAAAATGTAAATCAGCTGTTCCCTACATTTTCACGGGCTATGCGAACATAAATGTAGGGAAAAGCTGTTGTCCCATCCGCCCTAACTATATTTTAGTTTGACAGCACTAAGCCTAGCGCCACACCTGCCGAACGTTCCGCGGCGGAACGCTCCGTCCCGTCATATTTATATAGACGTAATGTTCGGCTGATGTGTCATAGGTAACTTGAAAAAGATTAGGAGCGTAGTCAACCGAACGTACCCAAAAAATGTGGTGTATCCAACTAAATCTGACTATTTTTAATTAAAAACGTGTGGAATTAAATTAGTTGGCATGAACTAAAATTCACACCAACACTTCTACTTGAATGCAAAAACAGTACTGTATTGCACGACTCGTAATGCGAAGCATTAGAGTGCGCTCTACGATCGAAAAAATTTTTTTGCCCCATTTCTGTAACTGTTTTTATTGTTACACTCCTGCTAGTACACAGAACCTACTTAATTTATATACCATTGTATAGATGATTAAATAGAAATTAATACTCTACTTTTTAACAATTGATTTTATGCAGCAGAAATGGAAAAAGCATAAAAATAGTTGAAAAAAAAATCCTGTCCGTCAATTTATGAACCCTGAAAACATTGTAGCTTGCGATAAAATCAATTAATTGAGTCAATTTTTTTTTCGTACATTGGTTTTAACCGTAGAAGGAACCCTATTGAAAATGGCTCTTTTATTCAAAGTAGTTTAATTATAATTAATAAAATACTAACTAAAATATAATATCTTTAACTAAATATTTCCAACCATTGACTTGACGTGCGTAAGTTGCCTAGCAACCGCCAAGTAAATATCTTTGTCAGTCGTTTTATTGTATTATAATCGCCATGCATACATTTGAAAAAATTCAAACGAGGCGATGTTTCGCAGGCCTGACCTGGACGGTAGATAACGGAACATATCTACCGTCCAGGTCAGGCCTGCGAAACATCGCCACAACTTTTTTTCACACAGCGATTTGAAATGAGCCGCCATAGTAGTTGTTGCTCTATATTAAAATGCCTGTCTAATGACATATGTGTGGTTGTTATTGGTGCTTGGACCAGCTTCCATACATTTTTGCCGATCATCCTATTCAATTTTTTTAACTTTTTATATTATTATTATTTTTAAATTGATTCTGATCTAATACTCTACTTTTTAACAATTGATTTTATGCAGCAGAAATGGAAAAAGCATAAAAATAGTTGAAAAAAAAATCCTGTCCGTCAATTTATGAACCCTGAAAACATTGTAGCTTGCGATAAAATCAATTAATTGAGTCAATTTTTTTTTCGTACATTGGTTTTAACCGTAGAAGGAACCCTATTGAAAATGGCTCTTTTATTCAAAGTAGTTTAATTATAATTAATAAAATACTAACTAAAATATAATATCTATATCTAAATATTTCCAACCTTTGAGTAAGTTGCCTAGCAACCGCCAAGTAAATATCTTTGTCAGTCGTTGACATTACGACTTCATGGAAAGTGATAAATTGTTCATTTTTAAACTATGTTTTGAATTTCTTTTTCGTTTATGAATGAGTGATAAGTAGAGGATAAGTATGAGGCGTGCACTTTTGGATTTTCCAAACTATTTTTTTTTTCTTTTGCTTATAATTATCTCGAAAATGGTGCGTCCTATCGCAAAAATAATGAAATTTTAACGACCCACGTGAGGAAACCCCAATATCCCAACATGTAATTTTTTTCCATACAAAAAGTGAAAAATTCCATATAAAACACGGCGAGGCTGCCCCCTCTGCGCGCCTCCGGCTCTAAAAAAATCACGGGATAGAGCAAACAAGTACCACGTGGAGTCTCATGCTATTGTCAAATTCGATTTTAGATGTGTCAAAATATTTATTTAATATACGGGGTGTCCGGGACGTCGACGCGAAGCCAGTTACCATGGATTCAGTACATGATTCTGAACCCCCCTGCGTTGAAATTTTTCGTCGGTTATTAAAAAAAAAAGCAGCTGTTCCATACATTTTGACCGCGTAGGTATTGCACTTTTCTATGAAACAGCTGATTTTTTTTTAAATAACCGACCAAAAATTTCAACGCAGGGGGGTTCAGAACCATGTACTGAATCCATGGTAACCGGCTTCGCGTCGATGTCCCTGCCACCCTGTATAATAGTTTTTTTTTGTCAGAATAGCTTTAAGATTCTCATAGCCAAAAGTAAGGAATTTTAGTGATAGTTTAGTTCGGTGAGAACCGGCACCATTGTCAAATTTGTTTTTTTTTTTTAGAATAAGCGTCTCTGTGGTCTCGTGGTTAAGCCACCGGTCTCAGACCCAGAGGTCCAGGGTTCGATTACCAGTGGGAGCAAAATTTTCTGCTCGGTTTGGTTGGTGGTAGGGCTTTTTCTAAGTCCGCCTGGCTAGCTACCACCATCTTATCTAAGTCTGTCGCCATAACAACAATGTTAACAGCATTGTTGTGTTTCGGCAGTTAGAGATAAGATAGCCAGTTCCTCTGTGGTTGAGGACTCCGGGTGAAGTTCGCTTCCACCTTCGGCCTGATCATCACTTACCATCAGGTGAGATGCAGGCCAAGAGCTTCCCCGTAGAAGAAAAAAAAAAAAAAACATTGTTAATTGTACTATTACCGTGAGGGAATTGATCACGTTTCATACAAAGTTGGGCCCAAAACCCAAAGTGCCGGCCAGCGAAAAAAAATGTGTTACCCTGGTCGAGGAAGTCCTCCTCATCATTTTTTACTATGGCGCCGAAACGCTACGAGCATTCCGTCAGCTGTTTTTTTAAGTTGAAAATTCTAGTTACCTTTAAGGTTTCTATCGCGTCTGGGAGGAACATTTTAGGTACGGAGCCTGTTTCGCCGTTCTTCTGTCTTCGGTACCAATCGTCGAGCGACCCCATACAGATCTGACATTTGACGAATGAAACCAGGCAGCGGTTATAGCCCGGATTTTTTTTTACTTGAGTGTTGCCTCTTTCACAAGGTTTTGTCTGCGCGTTCGTTTTCCTCCAGGCCTGCTTGAGCTTTTACCCAGAACAAGGAAACATCTTTGCTCTGGGGTAAAGCCGCGCCCACGTAAGCTCTCTCCTCCGCCGCCAGGAATGGATGCCACCTTGGTTCGCTGGACGTGGAGTTTTTGCAAACGCACACGCTCAATCTCTCTGCCCGCAAAAGCCGATCTGTATGAGGCAAAGAGTACCCCAGCCATGGGGTACTCTTTGCCTCATACAGATCGGCTGCTGCTTGTATTCAGAGGTCGTGTGGGAGTATGGCAGCCAGCATCAGGAATGCATTCAGCGAAACAGTTCTGTAGGATTTGCAGAGCTTTTGGGCAAATACTCTTTGAACCGTATGACCGTGAACTAAGAATATGGAGTGCATTTTCTACACTCCAATCTTCTTAGTTGCCAGCGCCCAGACGGGTGCCGCTCATCACCATTCTGCGTCCAGCTCCAGCGCTGCCGTGTAAATGCTCCGTATGACCTCCAGATGCAGACCTCTTCTCCTCATTCTACACACGTTAGCGGCGTGCATGTTGAATGTGAGCTGATGGTAGTATTTTTATTTCCTTAGACATGCCTATGTCGACCCCGCCCATGCTCATGAGTGAGACATCGTACTTTAGCTTCCTAGTGACTACCATTGCACAGGTTGGATGTGGTGCAAACCTCAGCTTATTTTGGATGCCCCAATTCCGAATATACTCGAGGGCAGCCTTGGCCTGTCTTTGAATCTTCAGTGCTAGGTCATCGTCGAAAATCATGACCACAACGTCGGCGGAAGCCTGGTAGTGATCTCCCCGTTCTTCCGGCCCCTTTAGCAAAGGGTCCAGAAGTAAATTCCAGAGGATTGGATTCCGTTTATACCTGCACCATCCCATAACCCCGCCCCGCCCGCCGTGCCGGTTAGTCTCTATGGGGATTGGTTTCCGCACTTAGTCAAGTGGACCATTGTGCGTGGGCCATGGCGGCCGTTTGATGGTTATTCCAAGTTCCAACCAGCCCACCTCTCTCTAGAAGATAATTAAATCTCCTGGTCTGTTTGGAACATCTGTGTGGGATCTGGGTGACCAGAGGCATGGGGTCTCAATTGGAACAAATTATAATTAGTCTTAAAAAAAGATCATAGATGGCAGCATAGGTAACAATTATGAAATTAACAGTCACTAAAAACCAATAAACGGAAGATTTTGGCTGAAGTAAGATTAGTAAAAATCAAAACTTCCTTGTTTAATGCTGATTTATCTATTGTAACTCATAAATCGCGTATTTTCAACAAAAAAAGATAAAACCTTTTTGTTTAGGGCTCTTTGCAATAGATGGCGTTTTACTCAATTTGTCATAACTGTAGTACATTTAGCCAGTCAATAGCCCGACTAGGGAGGTCTCATTTCTTTGTATGGGATTGGGTATCTGTACGTAGTATTATATTATCTGTGCCAGAGGGTTTCTGTTCGAATCTGGGTGATTCAAAGAGAACGTGCGTGACAGTTTCCTCAGCCTCCATGCACGCCTTGCACAGAGGACTGTCCTTTATGCCTATGTCACAGATTAATACAGATGGGACACTCCGCAGTTTAGGTATGAAGCTACAAGTACCCGGCGGGCTCGTCTCACTGTGCCTATTCAGTAGGGCTGCCGCGCGCAGTTGCGTTTGTCGCAAGATATTAAAACTATAAATACTAAAACGAAGGCAGCAGTTTATTGCATCCCATTTGGCTGCTCACTTCCAAAGGACACGAAAAGTTAAGTAAATAGTAATGACCTATGAATAGCAATTAATGTAAACGTTTAGTAGGTAGTATAGGTACCAAACGTTTACATTAATTGTTATTCTTATATAAGTCACACGTATTTACGTAGTTCTTAAATATTCATTATTAATATTAAACTTAGTATAGTTAGATTCTTACAAGGTCAGGTTCAGGCTTCGATAAGTATAGGTAGGAAAGACCATAATTAAATAATATTTTTGTTTGGTGGTATCCGTGGTAGGTACACCACGGACTTAGTGTAACCATATTTAAATATTGTATACTTAGTAATTTTTTTATTATGTAGACAACAGGGTATTCGTACATACTTTTTTATTTGCCCAGTTACGTAGGTACATATTAATAAATAATGGAGACTAAACAAATTAAAGTACCGACTTACTTTAATTTGTTTAGTCTCCATTTACCGCAGGCGGCAGCAGCAGGAGACGTGACGCCGCCGCGACACTCTGGTTTTTATTGTATTTTTAAGAAATCGAATCGCATTTTTATGAAGTCGCCTGCGGTCGGTTACTTACAGATTGGTGGTACATTTAAAAATATAATAGACCCAGAGTTGATACCTACTTATTTATTTAATTATTCTTTAAAAGATGACAACCCTGACGTGGTCAGAAGGTATAAGAGTTACGCGATAGAAAGAGAGGCAACTTGTAGGTGAATATAACTGTAGGTAATTAGCGTTGTGCGACCTGAATCGCACTTTATTGTGTCGTAGCAAGAATCGCTTTTTATTTAAATGATTTTGCGGAGAGTCCCATCTGTATTAATCTGTGCCTATGTGTGCAAGTGTTTGTTTAGCGAGCAGTGTCCCGTGATGACCCCGTGACTAGGAGGCCGACCGTTTCTGTCCAGGCGTAATTATCGCCTGGTCAGCCTTCTATCCAAGGATGGCATGGCTTCGTTGGACTGCCTGCAGCCCAGTGTCGAGGTCCACCAGTTTTCCGCTTGTGTGTGGATGAACTCCTGTAGCCACCTGTGTATTTGGTTGAAGGGGATGTGTACGATAGGCTCGGTTCCTCAGACTGCCGTGCTGGATCCTCGTCTAGCAAGTTCGTCAGCTGCGTCGTAACCTAGCAATCCGCTGTGACATTTTATCCATTGTAGTGTCACCATGTTGCGGCTAGATACCGTTATTTGTTCTAGTGCATTGTGACATTCTAGTCTTAGCTTCGAGGTAGTTATATTTTTTCCGTAAGGATGCGCCGCCGCCGGTTAGTCTTTCAAGACATTAATTATTTTTAACTTCATAAATATGTTTTTTTTGGGTTTCAAGACTATATTGTTTTTAACTTCATAAATGACTACAAACCACTGCAAATATTCCCTGATATTTGCAGTGGTTTGTAGTCATTTCGAGGTTACCTTTACAATAAGTTTATTTCATTTATTTTTCATTACCTACATAGCCGTTACTTTTATATAGTATTAAAATGAAGGTACGTACAATAGACTTAAGAAAACAGCTGAAGGAACGGTTCGTAGAGCTTTGAAGCCGGCGTAGTGAAAAATGCTTAGGTGGACTGCCCCGACTTAGGTTATGGTTATACTTAGACGAGATAATATTGCAAGGTAACTACATTTTACAACTTTAAAAAACAGCTAAAGGAATGATTGTAGAGATTCGGTGCCATAGTAAAAAATGATAAGAAGGACGTTACCAACCAGGGCAACACAATTTTTTTCTCTGGCCGGCACTTTTGGTTTTGGGCCCAATATGAATGGTCCCCTTTGAGGGAATCCCCTTTAATCAATCGATGGTGCCATAGAGTTAAGTAGTAGGTATATTGGTTGCTACCTACAACAAAGGGCTGAGAGTATGTCATGCTCACTCAGATGTCTCGCTGATGGTGGCGTGTGTGTTGGATCATTTAGCTCCCTTCAAAATGGTTGAGCTGAATGGTGCTAATACATGCGTCATGTTCGTGAACGGGCGCCGTCAGTTGGGACTGGTCATCTCGCGCACGGTCCGTTCGTCGCGCGCACGGTCACGGGCGGACGCATTTGTCGCGTTCGCTTAGAATTAATTCGAAATAAATTCTACAATACTGGTTAGAATGACATTGAACTGTGCAGCTTGTGGGGGTACAGTGTTAGATGAACTTTTTGTGAAATGCACCATAAAACATTGCAGTGTACGATTTGCAGTGTCTCGGACTGAAACAAAGCTTACCCACGGAATATAAACGCCAGTGGGTATGTCCGGAGTGCGTTTGTGCCAGCCCTAAACCCCTACGGAATACTCCAGACACACCGGTCAGGGGCACCATCGACGCCATCGAGGAGACTACGTACCCGACTAGTGACGACGTAAACACTAAACGGGGAAGCCGCTCAAAGACAACAAACTCCGCATCGCGCCTTGAGTACAACGACGGAGGTAGTCTGCTAAAGGAGTTCAGGCTGTTCAGATTGGAAGTATTGGAGCGTTTGAATATGCAAGCTAACGATATTAAATATCTTCAAGAAGTACCTATGTATTTCTACGAAAACAATTAGAATACCTAAGAAATAATATGAAGGTAATTCAAGACCAGTTGGCTCAAAAGGAGTTGTTGCCTACTATCAACCGTATGGATGAAAGTAGTGATAGTTCGTCAGAGAATTTAAAATCCAGTGTGGAAGTGACTAGACAAATAGCAGTCCCAAGTACATACTCAGAGGTGGCCCGTGGAGACCATAAGTTAAATAATTCTACTACTACCCGCGTGAGTAAAAAGATTGAGGCCACGAAAACAGTGTCAGGGCACTCACTAGTTACGGAGTCACAACCGCCCCAAGTCGTCAATCAACCTTATACAGAGATGGTAGATGACTTGAACAGTTGCAATAAAGCCGAAAATATAGAAAATCATGGGTGGATTGAGGTACAGAAGAACAAGGGACGTTTTCAATCCAAAAAGGTACTGAAGGGGAAAAATATGGATGCAGCTGAAATACAAGCAACAGAAAGGAAGAGGCACCTTCACGTTTGGAGATTGTCAACGGAAACCACAGTTGAAAAACTTATGTCGCATGTAAAAAGTGCATGTGGCGCAGAAGTTTTTGTCAAAATAGAGAAGATTAAGCATAAAGCTCAGAGAGACTATGCATCTTTTATTATAACTGTACCAGAATCGGCGTACGAAAAGTTATTTCAACCAGATATGTGGCCCGTCAACACTGAATTTAGTGAATGGATTTGGTTTCGTAAATCATCAAGCGGATCAAAAAAAGAAAATAAGGAGTTTTGATTTTTATTATCAAAATGTCAGAGGTCTTCGGACGAAGTTAAATACGTTTTGCAATAATATAGAATCGTTTAAGGCCGACATATTTGCAATAACCGAAACCGGATGTAACGATTCTATAACAGATGCAGAGATAGTGCCACCAGGGTATCAAATAATTAGATGTGACCGGGCGGACGGGCGTAAGCAAGGCGGAGCGTTTCTCGTGGCCACACACGGGCTTGAGCTACGACGAGTGACACCGAGTGACGTCATCGTAGATAACTGCTCGTTTGAACTGCCCCCCCAATTACGTAATGCACGATCAATTTTAAATTGAAAAAGATTGCCAGTCCATTGCTTCATAAGGTCGACAAAAAAAATCTGCTCAATTTTTTTTGTCGAACTTATGAAGCAATGGACTGGCAATCTTATTCAATTGGTTTCAATTTAAAATTGATCGTGCATTACGTAATTAGGGTGCTGGTTTGTGCGACAGTGCATGTTAATGATAGGTTCATGTTTTTATGTTGTGTTGTTTATTTACCCCCAAATACTAATGAAAATGAGTATATGATATTTTTTAGAATTCTAGAACAAATGTGTGTAAAATATAAAAATGTTATATTGTTAGGGGATTTTAATTTATACTCTTGTAATGAGAACATTGTAAATTATTTTGAATTCTTTCTGTCCTGTTGTGGATTTGCTCAAATAAATACAGTACCTAACCGTGACGGGAGACAATTGGATTTGGTGTTGTGCTCGCTATCGTTGGACGGGAGAGTATGCGAGGCAGACGATTCTCTGGTACCGGTAGACGCGTATCACCCGCCACTCACGATAACCCTACAGGTTACCGTGAGCGCGATGCATTCCTCAGCGCAGACAGCAGCCGTGTCAATGGCGGTGGACAGTCGGGTACCCGTAAGTCAAATCGAACAGCAATGGAACTTCAATAAAGCGGATTTTCATTTACTTTATTCATCTTTAGCGGCTGCCGATTGGAGCCCTCTTTATAGTATTCAGCAACCGAAGGAAGCTTTAGAATATTTTTACACGATATTTAATACAGTTTTAGATAGTTGCGTTCCTAAAAAACGAAGTATATCTATAAACAGCAAGTATTGCTATCCTGAGTGGTATACTGGGGAGATAGTTTCTGATATTCGATTGAAAGCAAGTTATCATAAGCGATATAAATCCACAAAATCGCGGGCTGATTATGATAGGTTTTCTATATGTAGGGCGCGAATTAAAGAATGTATTTCTCGAGAGTATCAAAAGTATCAGGAGCGGTTACAGAATAACTTGGCGAAGGATCCTAAGGCTTTTTGGGACTATATTAGAACAAAAGAGAAAGCTGGAAACCGTCGCAAAATCATAAAAGAGGGCTCAGTGTTGACCGATCCTGAATGTGCGATGGAATTTGCGAGATATTTTTATAGTGTGTACAGTAAGGCGCCGGCAAGGCTCGAGGTGCAAGCAGCGGTGGAGGCAGGAGGTGTGCAGCTCTCGCGACTCTCAGTTGGTCAGGTGCAAGCAGCTGTGGAGGCAGGAGGTGTGCAGCTCTCGCGACTCTCAGTTGGTCAGGTGCAAGCGGCGGTGGAGGCAGGAGGTGTGCAGCTCTCGCGACTCTCAGTTGGTCAGGTGCAAGCGGCGGTGGAGGCAGGAGGTGTGCAGCTCTCGCGACTCTCAGTTGGTCAGGTGCAAGCAGCTGTGGAGGCAGGAGGTGTGCAGCTCTCGCGACTCTCAGTTGGTCAGGTGCAAGCGGCGGTGGAGGCAGGAGGTGTGCAGCTCTCGCGACTCTCAGTTGGTCAGGTGCAAGCAGCTGTGGAGGCAGGAGGTGTGCAGCTCTCGCGACTCTCAGTTGGTCAGGTGCAAGCGGCGGTGGAGGCAGGAGGTGTGCAGCTCCCGCGACTCTCAGTTGGTCAGGTGCAAGCGGCGGTGGAGGCAGGAGGTGTGCAGCTCTCGCGACTCTCAGTTGGTCAGGTGCAAGCAGCTGTGGAGGCAGGAGGTGTGCAGCTCTCGCGACTCTCAGTTGGTCAGGTGCAAGCAGCTGTGGAGGCAGGAGGTGTGCAGCTCTCGCGACTCTCAGTTGGTCAGGTGCAAGCAGCTGTGGAGGCAGGAGGTGTGCAGCTCTCGCGACTCTCAGTTGGTCAGGTGCAAGCGGCGGTGGAGGCAGGAGGTGTGCAGCTCTCGCGACTCTCAGTTGGTCAGGTGCAAGCAGCTGTGGAGGCAGGAGGTGTGCAGCTCTCGCGACTCTCAGTTGGTCAGGTGCAAGCGGCGGTGGAGGCAGGAGGTGTGCAGCTCCCGCGACTCTCAGTTGGTCAGGTGCAAGCGGCGGTGGAGGCAGGAGGTGTGCAGCTCTCGCGACTCTCAGTTGGTCAGGTGCAAGCAGCTGTGGAGGCAGGAGGTGTGCAGCTCTCGCGACTCTCAGTTGGTCAGGTGCAAGCAGCTGTGGAGGCAGGAGGTGTGCAGCTCTCGCGACTCTCAGTTGGTCAGGTGCAAGCAGCTGTGGAGGCAGGAGGTGTGCAGCTCTCGCGACTCTCAGTTGGTCAGGTGCAAGCAGCTGTGGAGGCAGGAGGTGTGCAGCTCTCGCGACTCTCAGTTGGTCAGGTGCAAGCAGCTGTGGAGGCAGGAGGTGTGCAGCTCTCGCGACTCTCAGTTGGTCAGGTGCAAGCAGCTGTGGAGGCAGGAGGTGTGCAGCTCTCGCGACTCTCAGTTGGTCAGGTGCAAGCAGCTGTGGAGGCAGGAGGTGTGCAGCTCTCGCGACTCTCAGTTGGTCAGGTGCAAGCAGCTGTGGAGGCAGGAGGTGTGCAGCTCTCGCGACTCTCAGTTGGTCAGGTTCAAGCGGCAATGGCGCGACTCAAACCGAAGCGGTCAGCAGGTCTGGATGGTATTCCAGTGTTTGTCGTGCGAGATTGTCGATCGGTACTGGCGGAACCACTCGCGCGTATATTTAACTGGTGTTTGGACACATCGTATTTTCCAGAACAATGGAAGATCACCCGCGTAATTCCTATACCAAAGGGCGGGAATGGTACAGCGGTTGAGGATTTTAGACCTGTGGCGATTCTGTCAACACCAGCGAAGGTGTTTGAGTCGGCCATTCAGCGTGACGTCCAGGAGCAAGTTGCATCACAACTATCAGATGCACAGCATGGCTTCCGACCGGAGCGTAGCACGACCAGCAATTTACTGAATATTATGACGTACTTGGTTCCTCATATGGACTCCGGGGTGCAGGTAGATGCCGCCTACTTTGATTTTAAGAAAGCATTTGACCTGGTGGATAATGATATCTTATTATCAAAGTTGGCTAAGGTGGGCTGCACACCCAAGTTGCTCCAACTTTTTGTGAGCTATATGAGGGACAGGAAACAGTACGTTGAATACAGTGGATACCGGTCTGAGTCTTATTTTACGAGGTCGGGAGTGAGCCAGGGCAGCAATTTGGGGCCTTTAGAATTCATTATCATGATAAATAACCTGCCGGATGTAGTAAAACATGCCAAGTGTAGTAAAAGTGCCAGACGACCTTAAGTTGCTCCTGGCTATCGAAAGCGAGGATGACTGTCACCGCCTGCAACAAGACATTGATCGCGTAGTTCAGTGGAGTCAAAACAACAAGTTACAATTCAATGTCACTAAGTGTTCGGTTCTAACGTTCAGTTGGGCTAGGGCACCACTCCATTATAGCTACAAAGTGGACAACGCGCCATTGAAACGGGTGGAGACAGTGCGAGATCTTGGCGTTCGTATGGACACCCAATTAAGTTTCCGTGAACATATAAAAAATGTCTGCAAAAAGGCGTACAAACGTTTGGGTTTTGTACTTCGTAGAGCGGCATCATTCACAAGCATGAAAACCATATCGGTATTGTATGACGCCCTTATAAGAAGTCAGCTGGAGTGTAATTCGGCGATATGGGCTCCACATGAGGCTAAATATGGTCTCATGTTGGAGCGCATACAAAATAAATACGCCCGATATGTGTACTTCAGGTTGTATGGGGTGTACCCTTTCTACCCTTGGATGTATCCTACCTTGTTTGTATTGGGCATGGTGGGATACAACAAATTGGAAACTAGGAGGGATCTAGCGCTGGCATCATACACTCTTAGGGTATTCAGGGGTATCCTACATAATCCAGGGGTATTACAGTGGATAGGCTTGAGGGTTCCCGATAAGTACGTGCCACGTCGACGACGGCCCGCCTTGTTTATGATGCCGCGCAGTCGCACTAAATTGCTGGAGAACTTCCCTCTTGCGAGAGTGTTGCGCACGCTAAATCTAGTTGCCGAGAAGATCGATGTGTTCATTTGTTCACAGAGCGAATTCACAATAGTGACTTTATACGTCATAATTATGTTATCTATAGAGAATCGTGATAATTGTTTAAGTATTAAAAGGTGTTATTAAGTTTAGTTTAGTGTTATTAATGTTTTATGTTTATTGTTATTATTTTTTATGGATTGTGTAATTTACTACTCTATCGCATTGAAGAAACTGTAAAGATAGATGTATGTATGAAAATAAATACATAAAATAAATAAATAAAATCTCTTAGCTGCCGTGGCTTATTTTAATTTATTTTAATCCTTGAATTGTTTTATTTTTATTTTTTTATCTTTTTATTACGGACGCTTTTAATAACGTGCGCATCTTTTTTACATTGTTCTCACATGTATAATTTAAACATGAATTATGTAACCACTATTTTGTAACAATTATTTATTTAAAAGAGTGTCCGTGGAGTTTCTTGCCCGTTCTTCTCCATAGGTACCTACTACCTACGCTTTGGAATGGGCAACTAGCTTCATATTTCTGACTGACCGACTCCTTGACAATTCAAAAGTGCCTGTATATGGTTTAATTGAAATAAATGCTTTGAGTTTGAGTTTGGGCTATCAACTCAAGTTAAATTTTCCGATGCGTTGCCGATGTGACTCAGGTTGGCTGGACAAATCTTCAAAATAGCTCGCATTTAACTAGGTCAACAGGGCACTTTATGTGACGGCTAAACACCCTTGTTTCAGAATTTGTGACGCTACAGAATCTTAGATAATCGATCGAAAACGTGTCCAGCCAACTTGAAAAACCACTTTTCGCTGGTCTCTCAATCTCAGTAACGGAAGTGATTTTGACGACTTTTTGCATATCAACGGGCGTCACATAAATTTGTGACAGGCATCGAGCTAAAAGTTTTGTGATACGTACAGTGGTTTAGTAGAAAAATGCAAAAATCTGTCCAGCCATCTTGAATTTACGTATAAAACTTTTGGCTGGCACTTACGAATCTCAATAACAGTAGCGTTTTCGAATATGAATCCTTTACTAATATTTAGTGACGCAATTCGTGACAGTAATAACGTTTGATTTATCGTCACATGTAAGAGTTTACGAGAAATCAATAAAAACTTAATGTCCAGCCAACCTGAGTTCAAGCTGGCTGGACACATGTATCTCCGCTGCCTGATGATCTACGACCTTTAAAATGTATTCAAAATTTTGTGACGGGGACGATAATGATAACCTGAATTTGTGACGGAGAAACTTTGCGTAGTTTCAAAGATATTGATCATTTAAATTTTCTCAGCCTGAGTCACATCGTTGCCGTGCCACGTGCCAGCCAAGCGCTGGCCGTGATTGGTCGGTGTTCACTGGCGCGCGTTTAGACTCGACTCTTTGACACACACACGCGATGTGCGCGCCCTTCGACGAATGCCGACTGCACGTGTAAGATAGTGGTTACCTTTATTTCGGTAACCGGTATTAGTACCGGTTGTACTCAATTTACGAATTAAGGTTACCTTTACCGGTTACCGGAAAAGTAAATAACAGTTGTAACCGAAAAAATACGGGTATTAGTCGTACCGGTTTCGGTCCCTGCTAAACATACACATTTTTTTGATAATCCTTACAAAACATAAACTTGCAAGGTGTTTCGATTTTTCTGATGAGAAGTGTATTGCAGTTGCCACCTCGGCGAATGAAGTTTGGATGTCGGCTTGATTGGTCACCCCAACATCAGATGTCAAACTTTCTGATACACTGTCAATAGTAAGTTATACGAGTACATGGCTGGTGACGAGTAACAACAACTCTTTTTGGACAACTTTTTCTTGAAATACATTCATATTTGTCTTTAGTTCTTCTAATTCAGTTTTTGTAGAATAACATACTTCTTGAAGATGTTTAATAACCTTCGTTTGCATATCTAAACGCTCTAAAACTTCCGATCTAAACTGTCTAAACTCTGATAGCAAAGTACCGTCCTGATCACACTCGACGATCGATTCGTCTGCTGTTTTTGATCGACTTCTTCGTTGAGTGTTTACGTTAGCACTCGTCTCGTATGTCTTCATCTCTAGGGAGCTCCGGACCGAAGTATCCGGGTCATTCCGTTTGGGTTTAGGTTTAGAACAAACGCACTCCGGACATACCCAGTGGTGGGTGTGTTTCTCGGAGAAAGTATTGAACTCTTTTTGTGTCAATCCTAGACACTTTAGTTCGTACACTTTCTCACATTGTTGTTTGGAACACTTCATATACAGTATATCTGGCACGTCAACACCACAGGTTCGACAGTTCATAGACATCGTAACTAATAATTTCGGAGTAATTCTAAAACGAACGCAACAAACACGTCCGCACCGTACGCGCCTACGCGATTGTGAAAATGGCAACCTTCAAGTTTAGTGTAAGGACATTTACGCCTCAAGCTTTTAAGTAAATATTAAATTTCTATGTTTACGTAAGTTTTATTTAGTACTTTTTAGTTCATTAAAAGCTTTTTTTTTTAAGATTTTTACTTATATTTTATTTTATACTTTTTAGAATTTTATTATAAAAAACGTGCTAAGACGTGCTTTAGAAGCCAAGATAGCCCCGTCGTGTTTGGTTGCATTAGATTAGTCTTGACAAATGCTATTAAACTTGGAAGTGTCCAGGGTCTGTTAATGGAGCCGGAAGGTAGTCACGAGCACTCCTCAACCAAACAAGATAGCACCATCGTGTTTAATACATGACCAATGAGTCCAACTAAGGTTCTAGGGTTATTCTCCAAATACCTACAGTATGAGAAATAACGTTTTTTTTTTTCGACTGTACTATTATTAGCTGATTGAAATAGTTATCACTAGTATTAACTGGTTTTAGGTCTATTTTCGTAGCTTGGAAGGCCTCCAACAAGATGGACCGATGACCTAGTAAAGGCCGCAGAAATCCGCTGGATGCGGGAAGCACAGAATCGATCGAAGTTTCGGGGCTTGGGGGAGGCCTATGTCCAGCAGTGGACGTCTTTCAGCTGATATGATGAAATAGACCTAAAACCAGTTAATACTAGTGATAACTATTTCAATCAGCTAATAATAGTACTGTCGAAAAAAAAAACGTTATTTCACATACTGTAGGTATTTGGAGAATAACCCTAGAACCTTAGTTTCACAATATAAGATGATGACTGTAATGATTACTGCCATAAAAAGCTATTATTATAATTAGATTACTGTTATTCTCATAACTAAAACATACTGAAAACAGTATTTTACAAAGACGTATAACAGCGCAAGGAATTGCCCTACAGATTTGGTCCCATAGTGAAAAGTGAAGAGAATAGCATGTTCTAACGGAATATAATTATAATTTTGTTTGGCCGACATTTTCACATTTAGCCCAAATTGAATGATGTCCTTTGTGACAGGCATCGAGCTTAAAGTTTTGTGATACGTACAGTGGTTTAGTAGAAAAATGCAAAAATCTGTGTCCTGCCAGCTTGAATTTACGTATAAAAGTTCTGACTGGCTCTTACGAATCTCAATAACGGTAGCGTTTTCGAATATGACTTTATTAATACGAATACTCCTTTACTAACATTTAGTGACGCAATGTGTGATAGTAATAACGTTTGATTTATGGCGTCACATGTAAGGGTTTACGAGAAATCAATAAAAACTTAATGTCCAGCCAACCCGAGTTCAAGCGGGCTGGAGGCCAAGTCTACTAATTTACAAACGTCACAGTGGTCTCTCGATGGTTAGTTTTTGACAGATTTGCCATACAAAATCTGTCAAAAACTCACCATCGAGACACCAAATTAGTAGACTTGGCACCCTGGACACATGTATCTCCGCTACCTGATGATCTACGAATTTCAAAACGTGTTAAAAAAATTGTGACGGGGACGATAATGATAACCTGAATTTATGACAGAGAAACTTTGCGAAGTTTCAAAGATATTGATCATTTAAATTTTCTTATACAAACTCTGCAGTAGGGTTACCACTATTGTAGGTTTTATGTAGGACTAAGTATATTTTATGGTGTTTTCTTTAATGGACGAAAATCCGTGTATTGGTCATACTACTAGTAATAAGAACAACAGTAGATATTTAAATCAATAGAAGACACAAGTGTAGAAGTGAGGAAGGGGGGTAATTTTTTAATGTTATTGATTATTTACGTGCAGATATCTACTCTTTTTAGTAGGTAGGTATTGGTGTTTTTCATGGTAAGTACATAAATGTAGTTAATGTGTCGGGATAACTAATGATCTAAGGTATTTAAATGAAAAAATTATGTTTGCTGTAAATAAAATCACATTTATTTATTTGTACTTATACAGCGTTTCAAATGACGACGATCAACTCCATTTGCACTTCAGTAACCCTCGCCTTGTACCACAGCGTTGTTTTTACCACCGCCCTAAGTGTTTGAAGCGCAAATGAAGTCGGTGGTCGTCATTTTAATCATATAATTATATAGCTGAATATACTAAAATATTCTTCAATACCTATAAAAGACAATTTTTACACAAAATCAATCACAGTATCAGTCTTCATTTTTTTATTAAAGTATTTGGTATCAAAATCCTTTATTTATGTAAAAAATATGGTCACCTCACAATATTAATGGATGTTTGTATGGGAAAATATAAATGATCAATATCTTTGAAACTACGCAAAGTTTCTCCGTCACAAATTCAGGTTATCATTATCGTGGGACGTCACAAAATTTTGAACACATTTTGAAATGAAAATAAAATAAATAAATATTACTGTCACACATTGCGTCACTAAATGTTAGTACTTAAAGGAGTCATATCCGAAAACGCTACCGTTATTGAGATTCGTATGTGCCAGCCAGAAGTTTTATACGTAAATTCAAGCTGGCAGGACACAGATTTTTGCATTTTTCTATTAAACCACTGTACGGTACGTATCACAAAACTTTTAGCTCCATGCCTGTCACAAATTTATGTGACGCCCGTTGATATGCAAAAAGTCGTCAAAATCACTTCCGTTACCGAGATTGAGAGACCAGCGAAAAGTGATTTTTCAAGCTGGCTGGACACGTTTTCGATCGATTATCTAAGATTTCGTAGCGTCACAAATTCTGAAACAAGGGTGTTTAGCCGTCACATAAAGTGCCCTGTTGACCTAGTTAAATGCGAGCCATTTTGAAGATTTGTCCAGCCAGCCTGAGTCACATTATAAAACATAAAATTGACTAAATATTCATAATGTTCATCTATTCATATCTATCTATACCTATTAGTATGAGTCGATTGCAGTTTAAGTTAATATAAATTGTATTTATATTAAGTAAAGCCCACAGAGTTATGTTGCTAAGACAACGTAGCGCAACTTTTGTGTAACACGAGTGGGGTTTAGGAAAATACAACCATAACAAAATAATCTACTTATTCATTATTGTGAACTTATGAAGTACGTTCGCTAAACTGTTCCGTAAGACGGGCGTCTTCACTACACGCGGTACAGATACAGGTCCACGCCCTAGCCTTAGGCACTAAACGCGGTACAGATGCAGGTCCAGGCCCCAGCCCGTCGGCACTATACGCGGTACAGATGCAGGTCCACGCCCCAGCCCGTCGGCACTATACGCGGTACAGATGCAGGTCCACGCCCCAGCCCGTCGGCACTATACGCGGTACAGATGCAGGTCCACGCCCCAGCCCGTGCCGGCCACCCAGTCGGGCAGCGCGCGCAGCAGCGCCTCGTGTGCGGGCGCCCGCGCCTGCGCGCCGAACGGCGCGTGGCCGCCCAGCGACACGTCGGCCCAGTGCGCCGGCGCCAGCCCCGCCGCGTGCGTCAGCAGCAGCGTCACGCGCCACGCGCCCGCGCCGCGCGCGTCGTGCAGCGCCACGAAGTACGTGCGGCGCGCACCCCACGCCGGCCCCTCCCGCGGCGCCGCCAGCGCGCTGCTCCACGCCACGCGCGCGCCCGGCGCCGGCGCCACCAGCAGCACGGCCAGCGGCGCGCCCGCCAGCTGCACCGTGAGCTCCAGCGCCGTGGCGTTGCGGCGCCGCAGGGCCAGCGCGGCCGAGAGGCGCGGCAGCGGCGGGCCGGGCGCGGGCGCGGCGTGCGAGCGCGACACGAGCGACAGCACGGGCAGGTAGTAGGGCGCGCCGCAGTACAGCAGGCGCGCGCAGTCGGCGCCGCCCAGCGGCCGCGCGCGCCGCATCTCGGGCACTGCGGACATGCGACCGACGCGTTACAAATAATGGACAGGAGCCGTCGACTGACGTAGTTTTGTAGTGTACCTAGGTGGTTTAAGTGGTGGCGGCTAGTAGATAGTAAACCTAATCAATGATGTATTGCAGAATGATTCTGAGCTAAAAATGGTGCCGATTCTCTTGTACACCGAACTAAACTAACTAAACTACGACTAAAATACCTTACTTTTGGCTATGAGAATCTAAAAGCTATTCTGCAGAAAAATATCTCTAAATTCAAACTGTATCTGTACTCCCATAGACCGCATTTCATCCCTTAGATATCTAGGTATTACAATAGACGAAAATTTATCATTTCAACCCCACATACACTTGCTAGCGGGCCGCGTTCGAAAACTAATCTACGTCATGAAAAAACTACGAGACTGCACACCTATTAAAATTCTTCGAACAATATACCAGGGCCTCTGCCAATCAATACTCCAGTATGGAATCTCTGTTTGGGGCGGAGCCGGGAAAAGCATATTTATTGAAATAGAAAGAGCTCAAAGAGCCGTAATTAAAGTGATGCTCAGAAAGCCTTTTAGGTTCCCGACAGATTTGCTGTACAACCAATTTCCGGTTCTTCGTGTTATCGTGTACGTCAACTTTACATACTTAGTGCCGCACTGCATGCACACAAATCTATTAAAAACAGACCTGACTACCAAAGCCTGCTCTCAAAACGTATCTTACACGTCCCTCTTCCTAATGCAAACAGTCTTCTGGCCCGACGGTGCCCCTCTTACTCACACACTCATATCTACAATAAAATAAACAAGCGCTGTGATACTAAAGGTCTAAACACCCACTCGTATAAAAGAAATCTAAAAAGTTGGCTTCTCTCCCTGTCATACAACGACACTGAGGATTTAGTGAGTTAACACCAAAAACAAGCACATCATTCACACAAAAACCACACCTGCAACTCACCACCACACGAACACACTGACACACACACCCCGACCCACACACACACTCACACACACATTATTACATTATTTAGAAATTTTATTTTGTTCAATTTATTATTATTTCTATATTTCACTACCCATTCTTAATTAACTATCCTGTCCATTCTCAAACATCCTGAAATTAAATTTAAATTAACGCAAACATGTTACGAATAAAAATGGGAGAATGGGCGGGTTCGTCCCCAGTGGTGTATCAAGATGTGATACACGTCATTTTGAAGATCATAACAATAGGTTTATTTTATTGTATGACACCAACAACGAAACTCGTACAGGGAAGGAACCATAAACTATTTTAATTTTATTTTTTTAATAATATTATTTTTAGCTTGGACAATTATTTTGTGTATTTTTTACTATTTATTTGGCGTATTTAATGCGGTGCGGGTATTTAGTGCGGTGCGAGTGGTTACCTGTCGACGCCGTCGCTCCTTTGCTATTGTTGATGTTACCGGACCGCACGCAGCACGTATCAGATGCTGCGATTATGTCAAAATCAATTCATAATGAAGCTCCAATACATGTTGTACTTTATGCTAGTGATAGTGACGTACTCATTTTAGACAGGGGCTTCAGGGACTCTTTGGAGATATAGAAGGCCATGGTTGTAATGCTTATATGCCTCCCACCGAATCACAACTCAGCACCGAAGATGCAAATAAGTCCCGGCTGGTGACAATAATCAGATGGGTCGTGGAGGTAATAAATTGTCGCCTAAAACGTGATTTTAAAATATTACGGCAAGAATATTTCAACACAGCACTGCCTCATATGTTCTAAGATGTACGAATTGCTGCCGCTCTAACAAACACGTTTAATGAGCCTGTGACAAACACGCCACTTGCCAATCAAATAATCAGAGAAATCCAAGAAAGACTTCATCAGCCAAATAAAACAATCTCAATCGACAGAGGGCAGCGTTCCATACTATTATGGATGAAGCTGTACGAGCATTGGCATTCCCAGTATTAAGCGAGACCATAATTCCCGACCTAGCACTTTACGGGCTCAATGTTGAAGGAGTGCTTTTGAGAGGCCGTGTTCAATAACGTCATATATCCAATCGAATATATTACTCCAACATTGTAGTACGAACAAGCCGAATTCCATAAAGGCTTTAGCACCGTAGACCACATGCATACGCTGCGGCAAGTTATATAGAAGACCGAAGAGTATAACCAGCCGCTCTGCTTAGCGTTTGTGAACTACGAGAAAGGCTTCGATCTGATCGAGACAAGGGCTGTACTGCAGTCTCTTCAAAGGCTCCAGATCGACTATCGGTACATCGAGGTGCTAAAGTGTCTGTACAAAAACGCCACTATGTCAGTCCGACTCCAGGGCCAGACCTCGAAACCTATCCTTCTGCAGCGAGGTGTGAGACAGGTAGACGTTATCTCTCTGAAACTGTTCACCGCTGCACTGGAGGATGTGTTCAAGGTTCTGGACTGGAAAGGGCTAGGCATCAATGTTAATGGCGAGTATATTACTAACCTTCGGTTTGTCGACGACATAGTTGTAATGGCTGAGACCATGAAGGACCTCAGTACAATGCTCGATGACCTTAGTAGAGCCTCCAAAAGAGTGGGTCTTAAAATGAACATGGACAAGACAAAGGTCATATCAAATGTTCATGCTCATGAAGATCGGAGACGCTACGCTCGAAGTTGTGGACGAGTATGTTTACCTAGGACAAACTGTCCAGCTAGGTAGGTCCAACTTCGAGAAAGAGGTCAATCGTCGAATCCGACTCGGTTGGGCAGCGTTTGAAAAGCTACGCAATATCTTCTCGTCCCACATACCGCAGTGTCTCAAGATGAAAGTCTTTGACCAGTGCGTGTCAGTGCCAGTGATGACTTATAGCACTGAAACCTGGCCACTCACAATAGGTCTTATCAGAAGGCTAAAAGTCACCCAAAGGGCAATGAAGAGGGCTATGCTTGGAGTTTCCCTACGTGATCGAATCAGAAATGAAGAGATCCGTAGAAGAACCAAGGTAACCGACATAGCTCGAAGAATTGCCAAACTTAATTGGCAATGGGCAGGGCACATTGCTTGTAGAACAGATGGCCGATGGGGCCGAAAGGTTCTGGGAGTGGCGACCGCGTACCGGAAGACGAAGCGTTGGAAGGCCTCCCACAAGATGGACCGATGACCTTGTAAAGGCCGCAGAAATCCGCTGGATGCGGGAAGCACAAATCGGTCGAAGAAGCGGTGCTTGGGGGAAGGCTTATGCTCAGCAGTGGACGTCTTTTGGCTGAAATGATGATGATGATGACATTTTAGTTAATACAAGAACGACGATAAGGGAGTCGATCTGTTATTATTACTGTTCGGGCCTAACTGGCCCTAATTAAAATAGAAAAAAAAAAAACTTTGGATGGATAGAATAGTCTAGCTAGGCATACCCCAGGATATTTGCAGGGCAAAAGAGGTGGACGATGGTAAACTAAGAGAAAATAATTTTTTTCTGAAGAAAAATGTTATCATTCGTAGTTCTTCCCCTGCATGAGTGCGGTGGTTGGTGTAATAGAATAAAATAAAGCCATTATAATAGAAGTATAATATAATAAAGCTTTAAAAAGACGTATTGCTCAATTTGATACAGTCTGGGGACGGAGCCCATACAATATTCTTCTTAATTAAATAGTAGATTGTTTACTAAGGGAGCAAACAACTATTTTTAAGGCGAGAGTGTTTCTTTGAATCCAAAGCGGAGCGAAGGATTCTAGAGTAGAATCCCGAGCGTAGCGAGGGATTCAAAGTACATCACTCGAGCTTAAAATAGTGTTGCTCCCGAGGTGAACACTCTACTTTTTATCACCCTCTATGAGAAAACAAACGTGTGCGGTCCGACCTCCATCAGGAACGAATTTCCTACTCACTGATTTACACAAAAAAAAAAAAATATGAAAATAAAAAAAAATCGCAGTCGCCATGTTGGATTCACATTTTGACCTCACTATCGGGTTTGCCACCCTCGAAAACTATGAAAACGATACCCATGACGATTTTTTTTTTAATTTTCGCATCCGCCATCTTGGATTTAAATTTTGACCTCACTATCGGCTTTACCACCGTCAAAAACTACGAAAACGATACCCATGACAAAAATTTGAAAATTTTCGCATCCGCCATTTTGGACTTAAATTTTGACCTCACTAGCGGCTTTATCACCCTCGAAAACCATGAAAACGATACCCATGACGAAAAATTTGAAAACTTTCGCGTCCGCAATCTTGGATTTACGTATTGACCTCACTATCGGCTTTACCACCGTCAAAAACTACGAAAACGATACCCATGACGAAAAATTTGAAAATTTTCGCATCCGCCATCTTGGATTTAAATTTTGACCTCACTATCGACTTTACCACAGTCGAAAACGAAGAAAAAAAAAAAAACAAATCCGCCATCTTGGATTTTAATTTTGATCAAATTCACACTATCTCTCTCTCTTGCCAGCCTGTTACTTATTCATACAATGTTCGTGATCGATCTCTTTGGTGAATAGAACTTTTACTAACAATTTCCACATTCCAAATTCAAATCACTTTTAGTCCCTAGGGATTAAAACGCTATTTTGGTCCCTGTTTACGAGGGTTAAACTACGTCTTTTTGAATAGATGTGATAAAATAGTAGATTGTTTACTAAGGGAGCAAACAACTATTTTTAAGGCGAGAGTGTTTCTTTGAATCCAAAGCGGAGCGAAGGATTCTAGAGTAGAATCCCGAGCGTAGCGAGGGATTCTAAAGTAGAATCCTGAACGCAGCGAGGGATTCAAAGTACATCACTCGAGCTTAAAATAGTGTTGCTCCCGAGGTGAACACTCTACTTTTTATCACCCTCTATGAGAAAACAAACGTGTGCGGTCCGACCCCCATCAGGAACGAATTTCCTACTCACTGATTTACACAAAATAAAAAAATTATGAAAATAAAAAAAAATCGCAGACGTCATGTTGGATTCACATTTTGACCTCACTATCGGGTTTACCACCTTCGAAAACTATGAAAACGATACCCATGACGATTTTTTTTTAAATTTTCGCATCCACCATCTTGGATTTAAATTTTGACCTCACTATCGGCTTTACCACCGTCAAAAACTACGAAAACGATACCCATGACGAAAAATTTGAAAATTTTCGCATCCGCCATCTTGGATTTAAATTTTGACCTCACTAGCGGCTTTATTACCCTCGAAAACTATGAAAACGATACCCATGACGAAAAATTGGAAAACTTTCGCGTCCGCCATCTTGGATTTACATATTGACCTCACTATCGGCTTTACCACCGTCAAAAACTACGAAAACGATACCCATGACGAAAAATTTGAAAATTTTCGCATCCGCCATCTTGGATTTAAATTTTTGACCTCACTATCGGCTTTACCACAGTCGAAAACAATGAAAAAAAAAAAATGCGAATCCGCCATCTTGGATTTTAATTTTGATCAAATTCACACTTTCTCTCTTGCCAGCCTGTTACTTATTCATACAATGTTCGTGATCGATCTCTTTGGTGAATAGAACTTTTACCAACAATTTCCACATTCCAAATTCAAATCACTTTTAGTCCCTAGGGATTAAAACGCTATTTTGGTCCCTGTTTACGAGGATTAAACTACGTCTTTTTGAATAGATGTGATAAAAAAATAATTTTGACACATCTAAAATTGAATTTGACAGTCACTTCACATCGCGACCCACGTGGTACTTGTTTGCTCTACCCCGTGAATTTTTTTAGAGCCAGAGGCGCGCGGGAGGGCAGCCTTGACGTATTTTGTATGGAATTTTAAACTTTTTTTATGGAAAATATGAAAAAATATTACCTGTGAGTAGGGTATATGGGTTATATGGGTTTACAGGTGGCAGAGGGGGTCAAAATTTCCATTATTTTTGCGCTAGGACGCACCGTTTTCGAGATATAAGCAAAATAAAAAAAAAGATAAAGTTTTTGCAGCTGAAGTGTGTGAATTTTAGTTCATGCCAACTAATTTTATTCCACTCCTTTTTAATCGCATTTAAAAATAGACTGATTTAGTTGGATAATCTAAATTTTTAGGTGAAAAACGTCAAATTCAGAATAGCAAAATTGCCATTTTCACTAAACTAATAACTCAGTGCAATCTTAGTGCTGTCAAACTAAAATATAGTTAAGTTGTGTCACTTTAGATTATTTCAGAATGGGAAATGCTCGTTTGACAGGACTAAACTAAATTTTAGTGATTTTTAGTCTAGTTTAGAGGCATTTGTGACAAGAGAATCGGCACCAATATCAAACAACAACTGAATTTTGTAAATGACTTATTGATTAATATTTTTATGAAATAATGAGATACTTCCTATATACATAAAAATAAAACCATTGGCTACAAAACATTGAACTATATGCCAACTAATAAACACGGTGAATCTATATTCTTATATATTCATTTATTTGCGTTCCATATTGTAGAAAAGATGTTACATATTGCTTAAAGCTAGGTATATACATGGGGGTTCAATCGATGGGTATTGGTGTCCCCGATCACAGACCTTCGCTGGTACAGGTTACGAGGGACGCCCTGTATACTGTATAGTACGGCGGTGCCCAGCGGCAGACGCGGCGAATAGCGCAGAAACCAAACTTAGTTGAACGCGATAAACTCAAAAACTACCGAACGGATTATCAAACAGTTTTCACCAATGGATGGAGTGATTCATGCGGAAGGTTTTAGTGTATAATTCATTAAGGTATTGTGTTAATGTGCTGAATTGTGACGATTATTGACGAAGATGTCGGAAAAAATTACGCCGACTGGGAGCTTTACTGGCGTGTGTCGCCTAAGTCGTTAGAGATACATCAATGTTCTACAGGATTGAAGATCTTGAAAAGTTTAACAAACAAGTCAGCGATAGTATATGTCTATTTTATAAGGATGACCCACAGTACCTAACCAATATTATCTTTCAGAATTTGATAAAAATTTCATTATTTCCGACGCTATTTTGACCGTTCAATACTCAATACTTTATTGATTTCCACAATGTATGTGCTTAGGTGGTAAACATTTGCTTGAGGAACAGCAAAAGAAAGATAGTAGGTAGAGTTGAAGACTTATCATATAAATTACTAGCTTTTACCCGCGGCTTCGCCCGCGTGGATGTCGCAAAATATCCCACGGGAACGTTCTACCAGGAATAGCCAAGGAAAAGATCACTGACTAACTTTCAGCGGACGCAGTGGTAGGCTACTACAGCGCCCGCGTGGTCAACCATAATTATTTTGTTACGAGTAATTTTTAAACTATTCATTTAAATGATGTGATGTAAAGGCATATTTTAATCGAAATTGAATGCCCAATTTAAATAACCTATTTAATTGGATAAGGATTAATAAGATACCGGTCAAAATAGCTTCGGAAATAACAATGAAAATTTTATACAATTTTGAAAGATAAAAATGGTTATTGTGGGTCACCCTTAAAAGATAGACATATGCCATCGCGGACTTTTTTGTTGCAATTTTTAAGATATACAATACTCTAGAACATAAATTTGATTTATCTCTCACGACTTACGCAGCGCACGCCAGTAAAGCTCCCAGTCGGCATGATTTTTTCCGACATCTTCAACAATAATCGTCATATTTCAGCCAATTTACACAAAACCTTAATGAATTATACACTAAAACCTTCCACATGAATCACTCCGTCCAATGGTGAAAACCGTTTGAAAATCCGTTCGGCAGTTTTTGAGTTTATCGCGTTCAGACAGACAGACAGACAGACAGACGCGGCGGGCGACTTTGTTTTATAATATGTAAGGATAATCTAACTTATTCTAAAATAAAAAAAACATTTATTGTGTATTTTACATGAGTTTCAGAGATTGATCATTTAAATATTCGTTTACACTGTAATAACATTTACTTAATAAATGTTTTTTTAATTTATTCGTGAATAGATGGAGCTTTTTAACCGACTTCCAAAAGGAGGAGGTTCTCAATTCGTCTGTATGTTTTTTTTGTATGTTTGTTACGCGATTTCTCCGTCAATTGTGGACCGATTTTGAAAATTCTTTTTTTGTTTGAAAGGGTATGCTCCCGAGGTGGTCCCATATCAATTTTATTAACATTACTTGGATAGTTTTTGAGTTAGCTTCAATAATACGTATTTTTCCCACTTAGTTTATATGGATGATATAATGATAACTTCCAATCACTGTTATTTACATAGCAGGTTAGTGGTATTCGAATTTGTATGGGGTAGGTACCACCACTAAAAAGTGCAAAATAAAAACTTTTTACAAAAAAGTCGGTGGCATAAAACGAAAGTTCAAAACCAAACGCACCGACTTCCGAAATTAAAGTTATTTTTTACTTTGTAGTGTCTTTTTTGGAAGTCGGTTGTTCTTTTTTTGTTTACATTTCTGATTGATTCGGGTCATTTATTATATATTTTTACTGACATAACCAGAGGGCTTGTAGAATGTATTTTTAGGCGGGATTTTGGTAAGTTTAGTCGCGTTTTGTATCGGAGTGTGTATCTTGTTTGTACTTATGTCTTCTCATTTAGTGTAAAAGTGTTGGTGTTTATGAGCGAATTTACATATTTCAAGTATATATGTACAAGGCAGAGTTAAAATGTTCAGGTTTATAAAATGGGGTTTGCAGCTATCTATCTGTTGTATATTTACTAAGATACGGACCAATTTCTTTTGAACTGTAAACAGTGTAGGTGCATCTGTACTAGTTCCCCACATTATAATATGTATGTATAATAATATAACATGTTGAGAATTATATGAAACCTGAAAATTGGGCAGAAGATGTCCATATTAAACCATGGCGAAGTGGATTTCGAAAGTCACAGTAACATGAAGGTTAATAAAAAACAGAAGACATACGATTTTTTCTACCAGAATGTCCGTGGTCTGCGTTCAAAGTTGGACATTTGTAAAAAGGCCGTATTAGTTGAATCAGCTGATTTATTTGCATTTTCTGACTAGCAGCGTATGCGATGCTGAACTGTTTCCCCCGGGATATACGGTCTTGCGTCAGGACCGTGCTGGCGATGTAGGATGGGGTGGAGTACTGCTCGCAGTACGTAATCAATATAAAGTGCAACGAGTAGTGGATATTGACGGCTACTCGAGTGATATTGAGGTGGTGATTGGTATCATAACACTAAAGTTTAATATAATTATATGTTGTGTCGTGTACATACGAGTACCTCCTAGTTCAAGTGATAGCAAGTACATTGATACCTTTTGTGTGTTAGAGAATGTTGTTGCAAAATTCGATAAATTTGACGTGTTAGTATTAGGCAATTATAATTTAAATTCCTGTAGCGAAAATGTTATTATGCACTATAATTACTTATTATCTTTTTGTAAACTAAAGCAACACAATTCCGTTTGCAATAAATTCGGTAAGATGTTAGATTTGGTGCTGAGCAATTTGGACGTTGAGACGATTGATGTAAGTGGTGACGCGGAGCCAGTGGTCCCGGCTGATGCCTATCACCCTCCACTATCAGTGAGTGTGCGAAGTGAGTGTGCTGTGCAGACACGGGGTCGCATGGCGCGCGCGCCTCGCTATCCGGTTTGTGAAGACGATGATACTAAGCCGACGGAATGGAATTTCCGGAAAGTAGATTTCCAATCTTTGTATGGCGAGTTGTATTAAGTAAAATGGGACGATATATTTTCACTAACAGACGTTGTCGAAGCTGTCACATTACTTTACAGCAAGTTACATGAAATTTTTGATAAGCATGTACAAAAAAAAAACCACAAAATTCGAAGTACCAGTATCCGGTGTGGTTTACACTAGGGTTTTAGAGTCGGTAAATCCATTGTGACAAACCACATAAATTTTGTAGACTTTGCTGTCACCGAAATGGATAAAAATAAGCAAGTAGACGTGGTGTATTTTGACTTTAAAAAGGCGTTTGATCGTGTCCAAAATGACGTACTTCTTAGAAAATTATCCGCAATAGGATTTACCCCGAAGTTGCTTCAACTCTTTTCCAGCTATTTCAGTGACCGTTATCAGTATGTACAAATCTCTGGGCATAAATCTGCCCCTTATATAACTTCCTCTGGTGTAAGTAAGGGTAGCACCCTGGGGCCTACGCAGTTTATTGTAATGGCGAATGACCTGCCGAAGGTTGTCAGGACGGCACGGTGTCTCATGTTTGCGGATGACCTGAAGTTATTCTTGGGTATTAATAGCGAGCATGACTGTGAGGCGCTGCAGAGAGACATCGATATGGTGGTAAAATGGAGTGAAGCCAATCACTTGGAATTTAACACTTCTAAGTGTAAGACTATTTCTTTTACCCGTTTGCGTGCGCCCATTCAGCATAGCTACCACATATCGGGTGTCCCTCTGGAGCGCGTCAACGAAATAAAAGATCTTGGACTGACCTTAGACGTGAATATGACCTTTAATCAGCACATTAATAACATCTGTGGCAAGGCATTCCAATCACTTGGTTTTGTCATGAGACAGGCAAGTAGGTTTAAAGACAGGAATGCTATACTGACTCTTTATTATTCGTTTGTGCGTAGTAAACTTGAGTATAATGCGCTGGTATGGGATCCACATGAGCAAAAATATAAGCTCATGATAGAACGGGTCCAACGGAAATTTGCTCGCTACCTATATAAAATATTTGTATCCGTCTCGGTCAGAAGTTAGGAGCAATCGATTTAAAATGTTCAAATTGCATTCTTCCCTAGAAAAAATCCTGGAGAAGCTCTGTCTGTATTACCAGAAATGTTTGTTTTGGGCCTCTGATGCCTCTCCTGACAAATATCCTATTGGCAATAAGGCATGCTTTATTACAATGGGGCTGTAAGTCAATATTTTGTGTACAGTGAGGGTTATTGGGCACCAGGTATAAAATTCTACGTACAGTCTTGCTGTTTCATCGCAATAAGTTTCAAACTTATTCAAATAAATTTTTTGCTGGAAGTATCATCTGGCTGGCAAAGAACAGCTCAGCAGCTTCATGATTTTGCCTTAAATCCTCCGTTTTACGACGTTAACTGCGTTTACTAAAATTTTCAAATTCTTTTTGCGGACAACGCTCCAGGAGGGTTCCCGACACTGAACGTCTACATTCAAAATGAGCCCTCCGCGAGGGCTCCCGGCATCCCATATCCAATTAGGTGAACCCTCCAGGAGGGCTCCCGACACTGAACGTCTACATTTAAAATGAGCCCTCCGCGAGGACTCCCGGCATCCCATATCCAAGTAGGTGAATCCTCCAGGAGGAATCCCGTCACTGAACGTGTTAACCTTTTATTAAATGTCTATTTTCGCTTTTCTCGTAGTCATGGTATAAAGTATAGTATGCAACTCTTGAATAAAACGGATTTATATCGAGGGCCATGAATCACTCGCGTCGCTCAGGATTCTAACACTTGAATCATGAATCACTCCCTTTTTTTTTTTTTTTTTGGGTGCTAAATCATTCAATGACTTCTCCCGCTCTGGGCGGAGCGGAAGGGCGTGTCAGACTTTTACTGACTAAAACCCACCCGTGTTCCTTCCCTTGCCATGCCAGGGGCCACGGTTTCCCCTTGGGACTACCCGCAACCCCGGCAGGCATCGGCCCTTACGGACCCCGTCAGTTTTGCTGACATCTCTTTGAGGCGCGCGTGGAACACGACGCGCCGTCGACCCGGGCCTGGTCCTTATCGGACGGCGAGCTGCCCTCTGCTCTCCGTCCGCAGGCCCGCGCCTACGGTGGCCGGAAATCTGCTATCAATTCCCGACGCCCGGGAAGTCTCCTACGGCGGCGGCGGCTAGGGCTGGTAGGGCGCGGCCTCTGCCACTCCCTCGCGCGCTCCGCCTCCTCCTTCGCGAGCATTACTGCTTCGCAGAAGGAGGTGACGGCTTGCCATGCCCTCTCGCTCCGCACCATGGCCTGGACCAGGGCCGGACGCTCACTGCCGCCGATCGCCTCCACGAGGACACGGCGGTGGTCCACCCGCGCCGGGCAAACCTCCACCGTATGCTCCACCGTGTCCTCCGGACGATCCACACAATGGTGACACCCGGGCGTTTCCTCCCGCCTTATGCGAAACAGGTACCTCCCGAAACAACCGTGTCCGGTGAGGACCTGCGTCAGGCGGAAGGTGAGGACGCCGTGGCGCCTCTCAAGCCACTCCTCAAAGAGGGGACTTATCGCCGTAATTGTGGCGTGCCCAAATGAATCACTCCCTACGGTCGTGATTCAGTCGTTAGAATCCTTCACTTGATCGTGATTCATCTATGGCCCTCGCTTTAAATCCGTCCTTTATTCATTAGTTGCATAATATACTATTTATTAACTGACTGACGGCCTAAAGAGATTTTTTTTCCCAGTAAGCACTTATTTGCCTCTATTCAAGGCATTAGAAAAAAGTCGTTTACAGAGTATAGTAGATAAGATGTTACGTTTCCTTTACGTTTTGTTTTTTTTTTTTTCGTCGTCTGATGTATTTATAACCAACAAACGTATGTATTACGATACTATTTATCAATAAGTACTTACTACTATTTTTATTAAAGAAAGAAAGAAAAATGCGTTTACTGACATTACAGCAAAAAAAAAAATATTGTTTTTTTTTTTTTTAAATACCTCTAAACTCAATTGTATTCTGTTCTGCCCTCACCACACAGCTAGTAACCTAATTTCCAATAACAAAACGCAGACATTTAGTCTTATTTGAGGGTATTTATCATGAGGTAGGTCCTTTCATACTACTAGGAGGTACTTTCATTAATAATCTTATTAAGTTGGCCGACTAGAGTATACCAATAGGTATTGTGACATACGCTAGCCCGCACATCTTGTCCAACTAAATTTGTTTCTTAGTAAGTTACTTTAGTTGGCCAACTTACAATAATTGTATGTCTCGTAATGAAGTACGCCCTCTAATTGCGAACTGGACCAATTGCGAATTGGACTAATTGCGAACTGGACCAACTGCGAACTAGACCAATTGCGAACTGGACCAATTATGAACTGGACCAATTGCGAACTGGACCAATTGAGAATTAGACAATTGGACATTTTGCGAATTGGACATAATGCGCCCAAAGGCCTGAAACCTATCTGGACTTACGGAGTCCACCTGTGGGAAACAAACTGCTGTTATACAAATGTATCTTGAAACCTATCTGGACTTACGGAGTCCACCTGTGGGAAACAAACTGCTGTTATACAAATGTATCTTGAAACCTATCTGGACTTACGGAGTCCACCTGTGGGAAACAAACTGCTGTTATACAAATGTATCTTGAAACCTATCTGGACTTACGGAGTCCACCTGTGGGAAACAAACTGCTGTTATACAAATGTATCTTGAAACCTATCTGGACTTACGGAGTCCACCTGTGGGAAACAAACTGCTGTTATACAAATGTATCTTGAAACCTATCTGGACTTACGGAGTCCACCTGTGGGAAACAAACTGCTGTTATACAAATGTATCTTGAAACCTATCTGGACTTACGAAGTCCACCTGTGGGAAACAAACTGCTGTTATACAAATGTATCTTGAAACCTATCTGGACTTACGGAGTCCACCTGTGGGAAACAAACTGCTGTTATACAAATGTATCTTGAAACCTATCTGGACTTACGAAGTCCACCTGTGGGAAACAAACTGCTGTTATACAAATGTATCTTGAAACCTATCTGGACTTACGGAGTCCACCTGTGGGAAACAAACTGCTGTTATACAAATGTATCTTGAAACCTATCTGGACTTACAGAGTCCACCTGTGGGAAACAAACTGCTGTTATACAAATGTATCTTGAAACTTATCTGGACTTACGGAGGCCCACTCTGGGGAACAGCCTTCAACTCAAACCTGGAACCCTCCCGAGGGTCCAGTCCGAAGTGCTGAGGATAATTACAAATGTTCCTTGGTACATAACAGACCAGCAATTACACCACGACCTTGAAATCAGAACAGTTCAAGAAGAGATTAAACACTCAATGAAATCGTACAGTCAACAGCGGGGCTAACACAGGCGTACCCAAGACGTTTGTGACAAGACATGATAAATTTTATCATGTCTTATAATTTGTCTTAAATGCTAGCACGGTTCAACCATGTGATAAAATCTGAGGCGCGACATACCTTTCTTGTTGCTAACTTCATAGAGTGACACAGAAAATTTTAAAAATTAAAATGTCTATGATCAGTGAATATGCGACCAAATAAAATAATACGTTTTTATAGTGCAGGTTCATACAGTTTTACAACTTTTTAATTTTGTTGTGAACTAATTCACTTTTGACGTACGGACGACATTCATTATGTGGCATTCGTGACAAAATTGGTGCGCCCATAGTAGCAAATCAGACATAGAATCCCAAATAAACGTCAAGAAGTTATATTCACAAGTCAAGAGATTATCTCACGCCGCCGTGCTAGCATTTGTGACATGACTGTTTTATCGTTCAAATTGTGATATAATGTGTGATTTAAGCTATCTCACAGTATGCCATGCTCGGTGCGCAGCAAAAGTAGATGATCAAAATCAGAAATTTAATACTATGAACGGAGTTCGCGTCAGAACTGTGTAGCGTCGGAGTGATTCAAAAGTATGTGAATGTAAATTATACCAATAATTTACTACTAGTACAGCTGCCATATATTCGTGATCACTTTTGACTCCAATAGTTGTAAACTCAATTCGCATCAGAACTACGAAGTGAAAAAAATATTCAAAATTAGTGAACAGTTAAAATCCAAAATTAAATGATGAAACTGAGGCCACGTAATCATGAGGCAATAAATTCATCCATACTTATTTTTTAATTATCCCAGTAATTTAATTTGTTATGTTTTACGGAAAAACAGCTGAATTGGATAAAAATTTGCATATTTATATGCCAAATTTCATCCAATTGAACCCCGAAAAAAGCATAATATTATGTTCATAAAAAATCATATAATTGAAAAACTTTACTATTTTTTTTTTTTTTTTGTAACTTCTGTCAAATGTTTAAATGTAGCTAATGTGATACAAAACGATAATTCAATAAATATTATTATCTTTGCATGTTTGTGAATTTATGTCAATGTTCAAAAGTAGCTGATGTGATACAAAACGATAATTCAATAAATATTATTATCTTTGCATGTTTGTGAATTTATTTCAACGTTCAAAAATAGCTGATGCGATACAAAATCATAACTCAATGATTGCTTCTGCCCAGTCGGCTACAATATATTTGTAGCAACCTCGTACCCTCAACCTCAAGTTTTGTTTTTTAATCTTTTTTACTTTGACGTCTGTCACAAGCTGACAATCAACTAAAGTAGTAGAGTTTATAACTTTTGGAGTTAAAACTGATCACGAATATATGGCAGCTGTACTAGTAGTAAATGTTTGGTATAATTTACAATTACATACTTTTGAATCACTTCGACTCCACACAGTTCTGACGCGAACTCCGTTCATTAGTATTGAATTTCTGATTTTGATCATCTACTTTTGCTGTTGACTGTACATGAACAGACTAGACAATCATCCAAACTTACTGGTTACGCATTTAATGAATAAATAATTCAACATTCAAAAGGCTAAAACGAAAGTCCCTTAGATATCTATAGGCAATATGATACGTAAAGGGCGCAAGTCACTGGACTGACTGCCCTTCAAGACAATTCATAAACTCCTAAAGTCCTAACCATATCTTAGTTCCAAAAAATATGATGGTTAAAAGTGATTCCGGTATCCTATTTATAGAATAATTTCATTTTATTGCATAGTCAGTCCACGTCCCACATGTTGACAATCGTGTGCTAAGTCAATACTTGTTTTTTTTTAATGTTTCTCGGCTTTCACGAGATTCTCGATCTCGCCATGCTGTCAGCAAGATAATATGTAGTTGGGAAAAGGCCACGACGATGTCACAATATGTATTACATACACTTACCGTATTTATCAACGGAGTGCGGCGTGTTGCCGTCAAGTTCCGGCACCCAGTAGAAGTGGTCCACGCGGTCCGTCGGCTCCAGCGGCGCGTGCAGCGTGCGCCGCGTGTGGAACACCATCAGGCGCTGCGGCCGCGCCGGGCTGTACGGCGCGCCCAGCGACGTGCCCAGCACCAGCAGCAGCGCGCCCGCCAGCAGCACGCCGGCCGCGCGCGGCGCCGCGCGCATGCCGCGCGCCGCCAGCGCCAGCGGCAGCAGCCACGCGCAGCCCGCCTGCGCCAGCAGCGCCACCAGCGTCGCCATCAGCGCGTCGGCCGGCAGCGCGCCCGCGCCCGCGCGGCCCGTGAGCGGCACGAACATGTGCAGCACGGCCAGCGCCAGGTACCACGTCTGCGCCGCCGGCAGCGCCGCGCCCAGCGCCCACAGCGCCGCGCGCGCGCCGCCGCCCGCGCGCAGCCGCGTCGCCAGCAGGTCGGCGCCCGCCGGCAGCAGCGCCCACAGCAGCGGCAGGAAGCCCGAGCGCAGCCCGCACGCCGCGCACAGCAGCAGCAGCGCCGCCCAGCACAGCGCGCCCGCGTCGTGCCACGCGCGCGCCACCCACCAGCCGCGCAGCCGGCCCGGCGCGCCCCACAGCCGCGCCGCCGCCGCCCACGTGCCCGCCAGCGCTACACACACACACAGTGACACAGCGCCCCACAGCGCTACACACACACACAGTGACACAGCGCCCCACAGCCGCGCCGCCGCCGCCCACGTGCCCGCCAGCGCTACACACACACACAGTGACACAGCGCCCCACAGCGCTACACACACACACAGTGACACAGCGCCCCACAGCGCTACACACACACACAGTGACACAGCGCCCCACAGCCGCGCCGCCGCCGCCCACGTGCCCGCCAGCGCTACACACACACACAGTGACACAGCGCCCCACAGCCGCGCCGCCGCCGCCCACGTGCCCGCCAGCGCTACACACACACACAGTGACACAGCGCCCCACAGCGCTACACACACACACAGTGACACAGCGCCCCACAGCGCTACACACACACACAGTGACACAGCGCCCCACAGCCGCGCCGCCGCCGCCCACGTGCCCGCCAGCGCTACACACACACACAGTGACACAGCGCCCCACAGCCGCGCCGCCGCCGCCCACGTGCCCGCCAGCGCTACACACACACACAGTGACACAGCGCCCCACAGCCGCGCCGCCGCCGCCCACGTGCCCGCCAGCGCTACACACACACACAGTGACACAGCGCCCCACAGCGCTACACACACACACAGTGACACAGCGCCCCACAGCGCTACACACACACACAGTGACACAGCGCCCCACAGCCGCGCCGCCGCCGCCCACGTGCCCGCCAGCGCTACACACACACACAGTGACACAGCGCCCCACAGCGCTACACACACACACAGTGACACAGCGCCCCACAGCGCTACACACACACACAGTGACACAGCGCCCCACAGCCGCGCCGCCGCCGCCCACGTGCCCGCCAGCGCTACACACACACACAGTGACACAGCGCCCCACAGCCGCGCCGCCGCCGCCCACGTGCCCGCCAGCGCTACACACACACACAGTGACACAGCGCCCCACAGCGCTACACACACACACAGTGACACAGCGCCCCACAGCGCTACACACACACACAGTGACACAGCGCCCCACAGCCGCGCCGCCGCCGCCCACGTGCCCGCCAGCGCTACACACACACACAGTGACACAGCGCCCCACAGCCGCGCCGCCGCCGCCCACGTGCCCGCCAGCGCTACACACACACACAGTGACACAGCGCCCCACAGCGCTACACACACACACAGTGACACAGCGCCCCACAGCGCTACACACACACACAGTGACACAGCGCCCCACAGCGCTACACACACACACAGTGACACAGCGCCCCACAGCCGCGCCGCCGCCGCCCACGTGCCCGCCAGCGCTACACACACACACAGTGACACAGCGCCCCACAGCCGCGCCGCCGCCGCCCACGTGCCCGCCAGCGCTACACACACACACAGTGACACAGCGCCCCACAGCGCTACACACACACACAGTGACACAGCGCCCCACAGCCGCGCCGCCGCCGCCCACGTGCCCGCCAGCGCTACACACACACACAGTGACACAGCGCCCCACAGCGCTACACACACACACAGTGACACAGCGCCCCACAGCGCTACACACACACACAGTGACACAGCGCCCCACAGCCGCGCCGCCGCCGCCCACGTGCCCGCCAGCGCTACACACACACACAGTGACACAGCGCCCCACAGCGCTACACACACACACAGTGACACAGCGCCCCACAGCGCTACACACACACACAGTGACACAGCGCCCCACAGCGCTACACACACACACAGTGACACAGCGCCCCACAGCGCTACACACACACACAGTGACACAGCGCCCCACAGCGCTACACACACACACAGTGACACAGCGCCCCACAGCCGCGCCGCCGCCGCCCACGTGCCCGCCAGCGCTACACACACACACAGTGACACAGCGCCCCACAGCGCTACACACACACACAGTGACACAGCGCCCCACAGCCGCGCCGCCGCCGCCCACGTGCCCGCCAGCGCTACACACACACACAGTGACACAGCGCCCCACAGCGCTACACACACACACAGTGACACAGCGCCCCACAGCGCTACACACACACACAGTGACACAGCGCCCCACAGCCGCGCCGCCGCCGCCCACGTGCCCGCCAGCGCTACACACACACACAGTGACACAGCGCCCCACAGCGCTACACACACACACAGTGACACAGCGCCCCACAGCGCTACACACACACACAGTGACACAGCGCCCCACAGCGCTACACACACACACAGTGACACAGCGCCCCACAGCGCTACACACACACACAGTGACACAGCGCCCCACAGCGCTACACACACACACAGTGACACAGCGCCCCACAGCCGCGCCGCCGCCGCCCACGTGCCCGCCAGCGCTACACACACACACAGTGACACAGCGCCCCACAGCGCTACACACACACACAGTGACACAGCGCCCCACAGCGCTACACACACACACAGTGACACAGCGCCCCACAGCGCTACACACACACACAGTGACACAGCGCCCCACAGCCGCGCCGCCGCCGCCCACGTGCCCGCCAGCGCTACACACACACACAGTGACACAGCGCCCCACAGCGCTACACACACACACAGTGACACAGCGCCCCACAGCGCTACACACACAGACAGTGACACAGCGCCCCACAGCCGCGCCGCCGCCGCCCACGTGCCCGCCAGCGCTACACACACACACAGTGACACAGCGCCCCACAGCCGCGCCGCCGCCGCCCACGTGCCCGCCAGCGCTACACACACACACAGTGACACAGCGCCCCACAGCCGCGCCGCCGCCGCCCACGTGCCCGCCAGCGCTACACACACACACAGTGACACAGCGCCCCACAGCCGCGCCGCCGCCGCCCACGTGCCCGCCAGCGCTACACACACACACAGTGACACAGCGCCCCACAGCCGCGCCGCCGCCGCC
The DNA here is from genome assembly GCA_948150665.1 of Conistra vaccinii. NCBI lineage: Eukaryota > Metazoa > Arthropoda > Insecta > Lepidoptera > Noctuidae > Conistra > Conistra vaccinii. The sequence goes on from OX411327.1 coordinate 207,778, forward strand.
CACGTGCCCGCCAGCGCTACACACACACACAGTGACACAGCGCCCCACAGCCGCGCCGCCGCCGCCCACGTGCCCGCCAGCGCTACACACACACACAGTGACACAGCGCCCCACAGCCGCGCCGCCGCCGCCCACGTGCCCGCCAGCGCTACACACACACACAGTGACACAGCGCCCCACAGCGCTACACACACACACAGTGACACAGCGCCCCACAGCCGCGCCGCCGCCGCCCACGTGCCCGCCAGCGCTACACACACACACAGTGACACAGCGCCCCACAGCCGCGCCGCCGCCGCCCACGTGCCCGCCAGCGCTACACACACACACAGTGACACAGCGCCCCACAGCCGCGCCGCCGCCGCCCACGTGCCCGCCAGCGCTACACACACACACAGTGACACAGCGCCCCACAGCGCTACACACACACACAGTGACACAGCGCCCCACAGCGCTACACACACACACAGTGACACAGCGCCTCACAGCCGCGCAGCAGGCCCGGCGCGCCCCACAGCGCTACACACACACACAGTATGTACTGACCGGGCAGCGCATACAGCGGCGCCAGCAGCGCGCCGCGCGAGTAGAAGGCCAGGCGCGCGCCGCACACGTGCAGCAGCAGCGCCGGCGCCACGGCCGCCAGCACGCCGGCCGCGTGCGCGCCCGCGCCCGCCGCTGCGGCCCGCAGCACGGCGCGCCACCAGGCGGCGCGCGGCAGGCCCAGCGCGGCCCGCGCGGCGCCGGCGCTGGCGTGCACCTTCAGCAGCGTCAGCGCCAGCGTGGCCGCCGCCAGCAGCAGCGCGGCCGGCGCGCGCACGGCCACCACGAGCAGCCCCAGCACGTCGAAGAACACCGGCTGGCGCGACGTCGCGTCCGGCTCCGACTCCAGGCTCTCGCTCGCCAGCAGCCCTGCGACAGAGCAGCGTGAGCGTGCGGCGCCGGCCCGCGCAGGCGCCGCAGCTCACACGTGCACACGTACCTTGCGCCAGCGCCAGCACGTTGTCGCCGGTGCGCTGCAGCGCGGCGGGCGGCACGCGCTCGGCCGTGTCGAGCCGCGTGTGGTACACGTAGCCGTTGGAGCTCCACGCCAGGTCCACGCCTGCAACACGGAGCGGTCAGCGCGGCCCGCGCGGGGCGGGGGGCGGGGCCCGGCCCGCGCGGCGCTACCTACCGGACAGCTTGCCGAAGTCGCGGAAGATGCGGAAGTCGGTGTCGGCGGGGACGAGGCCGCTCTCGAACAGCTCCTGCGCCAGCGACGACGCGTACGGGTGCGGCACGGCGCCCGCGTACATCTGCACACCACACATTACGTCACCAAATTTACATAGACTTACGTCTAAGTGCTTGTTTACGGAGACGCGGGGCGTTGAGCGTGGCGTGCTGTGTGTCAAATCGGACATAGACCTACATAAGAAGTGATTACAAATTATGTGAAGTCCCTGGCCCTGACACTTGTGCTAGGTGGTTAACCTGTGTTACAAGAGCCAGCGCCCTCTCCCGGGAGGAAATGCTATTGAAAACTTATGCAATAAGATGAAATAAAAAAAGACTAAAATAATACAAAACAATAAAAAAATTATTCGAAATAGCCTGTAATGGTGATTGTATGTATGCGTATAGTGTGCGTGTGTGTGTAAATTGAATTGAATGTTCAGGAAAGGTTGATTGTGATCTCGAGTAATGGTAACTTGAGTGCCTCTCGTAGAGAATTGGTGTTACAAAAGAGTTATTAGAATTAGAATCTGCTCTAGGCCGGCTCGGCACGTACCTCGACGATCCAGGGGTCGTGCGGGCCGGCCTGGAACAGCACCTCGCGGCCGCCCGCGCCGCACGCCTCGATGTTGATGAAGGCGCGCACGTCCTTCGCCCACCTGCGGGCAGCGCCGCGCTCGTTACTAGCTCGACTGTGTGTGTCTACACACACGAAAGTCCCCTCCTCCGCAATAACTACTTGGTTTGAAGGGTCTTTCCGTTCACAATGTGTAATTGAGTTGAGATAAGCTGTTGACATATCGTAAGATAAAATTTAAAAAAAAACATTGCTTTCGATAACCCTTTGTCCCATAAAAAATGTGGTGTGTTGTGTATGTGGGGCGGTGTACTTGTGTTGCGTGATGAAGGCGTGCGAGGCCTGCAGGATGTTCTCCTCGGCGCCGTTGAACAGGAACACGGCGTCGTGGCGCAGCGCGCCGCCGGCCGCCAGCGCGCGCAGCGTGTCCAGCAGCACGGCGCAGCCCGCGCCGTCGTCGCTGGCGCCTGCGACCACAGCGACCACAAGCGTTAAACGAGCGTTTTAAAAATGCTAGTTACTAACGCTGCCATCGAGTTTTCCAAGATGGATTCAGACATAAATATTACTTTTTAATATCTCATAGCTTAGGAGAACGTCTAGATTCTATCCATCGAAATTCTTTATGGGGATTGTATTATACAATACTAGGGCTTTCAATCACCGGATATTTTTTGACATTTTTCAATACCGGTATTGAAATGTCCAATACCGGGATACCGGTATTTGTGATTTTATTTTATTATCAGTAAATACCAACATTATATGTATTTCCAACCAATTTTTTATCTGGGTAAGTTATAAAAACTGCGTATTTTAATTATCTCATGGTTTATTTAGACAGTTACTCACATTTCATTAGTCCCAATGTTGAATTTAGCATCTAAAAACAACTTTCTGGAGGCAGAAATAGAAGTTGAAACTCAAAGGGAAGTTAAGAGTAAGACCCAAGCATCTTCCAGCACTGATATAGAGTCTAATGTAAGAGGAAGTAGGGCTTTCAAGACCGGTATTCCGAGATCCCGTAATACCGTGATCATGGATTTTATTTTGGCCTTTTTCAATACCGGTATTGAAGCCCCAATATCGTGATCACGGTATTACAAACATTAGATGTGAATGATGTGATCTTATTCTCACACTTGTTTTCACCAACGCAAGCGTCCCGCTGTTATCTTTAGCTCACTCTCCCGCGCCCCGCCTGAGAATCGAGCTGTACTTAAGCTCGATTTCGGGCATTGTCTCTATACGATATATTGACGATAATTTGTTCAATCAATCAATCATTTATTTCTTTGTAAATATGGGTTTTGTACATAGGTGTTGTCATTTAAGTTAGTTCTCCATGTACTGCCGTCACATGGGAATGCAAATCATAATCAATTAATATACATACATAAACTCACGCCTTCTTCCCATGGGGGTAGGCAGAAACTACAGAACGTCACTTGCTACGATCCTTACATACTCCTTTTGCCTCGTTTACGTTCATACATCTGGTCATACACGCTCGCCGGTGGCGAGTACTACGCACCTGTCCTTTCTGAAGAACATCACCAATAAGGTCTGTATATGTCCTCCTAGGGCGTCCCCTCCCAGCGTTTCCAGTCACATCTGCCTTGTAAATACATTTTGTTAGCAGCCTTTCATTCATCCTCTCAACATGACCAAACCATCTCAGCATACCCTTTTCAATTTTTGTCACTACATCGTCTTTTAACTCACACCGTTGTCTTATCACATCATATCAATTAATATAATTTATAAAAAACGTTAGAAATATCATTATAATCCCATTTTATAAATTTTACAGATTATTGTCAAATCATTTGAATCACAATAAATATAAAATGTCATAATATTACAACAAATGTCATTGGCTACAATATTAACTATGTCAATGGATACAATACGAGCATGTCGATAAGAAAATAACACAAATAATGATACCTATGTTGATTTTTACGTGAGATATGATGACATTTAGATAAGTTTATATTGTACTTTACAAAGTCTATGTGAAATGCCTTCCTGCAAAAAGACTATAATATTAAGTTTTGATTACGTTCCTAATTCCTAGACCTACCAAAATAATCTACCAACACCAAATTGGTATATAAGAGAGCTATGTATAAAAAGTATTTATTTTATTATTTTCAATAAATAAGAACAATTTGAGACGGATTAAAAATAAAATCATGTATTTTAATGGTTTTATTATTGTCCTAATTGAACTTAGGTTCAATACTGGATTACCGGTATTAATACCAGGATCACGGTATTGACTTATACCAATTTACCAATACCGGTATTGTCAAAGTCAAAGCTGACTTTGACTTTGACCGGTATTGGTAAAAAAAAACCGGTATTTGAAAGCCCTAGCTGTGACCTAACAAGACCAACCACAAAACCTCAAGATTACCATAGCCACAAGATGTTTTGTCGTCCATTTTTTTCACCATTTTGAATATCTCAAAGAGAGTGACGGGGTCTAGGACACGGTCATTGGTTCCTTTTTTTGCACTTTTACCACAGATTAATACAGATGGGACACTCCGCAGTTTAGGTATGAAGCTACAAGTACCCGGCGGGCTCGTCTCACTGTGCCTATTAGTAGGGCTGTCGCGCGCCGTTTGTCGCAAGATATTAAAACTAATAATACTAAAATGAAGGCAGCAATTTTTTGCATTCCATTTGGCTGTTTATACTATAATAATAAGGATCCCAACCTCAGGTTTTTCTCACTTCCAAAGGACACGAAAAGGTAAAGAAATGCACGTCTACCTTTAAGTTATTAGTAATGACCTATGAATAGCAATTAATGTAAACTTTTGGTAGGTAGTATAGGTACCAAACTTTTACATTAATTGTTATTCTTATATAAGGCACACGTATTTAAGTAGTTCTTAAGTATTCATTATTATTATTATACCTATGATAGTTAGGTACTTACAAGTTATGTTTACAAGGTCAGGTTCAGGCTTCGATAAGTATAGGTAGGAAAGTACATAATTAAATAATATTTTTGTTTGGTGGTATCCGTGGTAGGTAGACCACGGACTTAGTGTAACCATAACTAAATATTATGTACAGTCACGAGCAATAACATAGAAACGCCATGAAACTTCCAATTCATGTAGCAACAACAAAATCGCAAAAATAAGTATGCTTACTGTGTCCAATAATTATGTAAACGTTAAATTGTGTCAAAATTAACTACACATTTTTATCAAATATTCGTTAACAATAGATTACCAAAAAATAATATTAACTTTTAGTAACATAATTATGTACCCAAGGAAATATCAAAAACATGTTTACAGTACAGTTTCGAAATTATGTAAACAGTTACAAAGCAGCAGTTTCAAGCAGCTTTAGCTTGGAAATAAGTCGAAGATCGACTTCGGCGAAGCAAAAAGGAGGGTTATGATTTTGACTGGTATGTATGTATGTATGTATGTTTGTATGTATGTATGTATGTTCATCTGTAACCTCATAACTTCTAAACCACTGATCGTATTTTGGCAAATGAGGTATCGTTGAAAGCGTCCTGATCATCCGCTGGTTATAGGGTATGTGACGTTACATTAAATTCAATATGGCGCCCTCTAGAGGACATAAAGTGATGAATGTTTTTTTTTTAATCGTATCGTGTTTGGTATCACATGAAAGGGCTTGACGAGCACATTACAAATATGTGTCTATATCATATTGTCAAACTAAATAAATATGTTGAAATTATTAAAAACATGCAAAAGTGAGACTGCTACGTACGGCGCGGCTGTAAAATTAATACATAGAATACAATTAAACCTAAACAAAAAAAAATTACCGGCTCTGCAAATAGGTACTTAATACGAAATTATAACCCCAAAATAAATAAAATAAAACGTAAGTTTGAAAACTAAAATCCGACTACTGAAAAATATAAAAAATCACGCTCTAAAAAGAATGAAACAAGAAAATATTTCGGACAGAAATCAAGACATAGGTACAAAAATGGTCAAAGTAAAGCCGTAGTCGCATGCCATTATAATTTTGTAGCCGACAGGCATGCGACTACGGCTTTACTTTGACCATTTTTGTACCTATGTCTTGATTTCTGTCCGAAATATTTTCTTGTTTCATACTTTTTAGAGCGTGATTTTTTATATTTATATACAGGCTTTATTAATAATGATTACGTTTGGTAACGAATTACAACACTGATTCTTTAAGCTCTTGTTTTATTGCAGTAACCAACCACTATTTATGTATAAAACTGTAATGTATTCATCGCATTGAATTAGTCGCTCAGCGAGCAATTTTCAGGGTTTCTCTTAGGGATAGGGTCCGAAATAAAATAATACAGCAAAGAACAAAAGTATCGGACATAGCTAAGCAATGGACTGATACAGGCTGATGCTGATTGTATTAATCATCCATCACTGAATTCGTCCAATTTTAAAACCATTGTATTATACAATGGTGAATAAACTTAATAAAAACAGGAAAAAGTTTCACTTTCAATGTAATTTTAATGTATTCATGACAATTTCAATAACACGTATACAATTTCTATTACATGTATACACTTGTGTACATGTTATAGAAATTATCATGGATACTTAAAAATTACATTGAAAGTGTAAACTTTTTACTGATTTTTGTTGCGTTTATATTACTGTGAAACCAATGTATACCTAGTTTTGATAGTTTCGATGGTTAGGAAAAATAGAAAAAATTGTCGTACAGTTATTTTTTGAATGGTAGAAGTTAAGATATTTTAGAAAATGTGACAACGTATATATATTATTGCTCGTGACTGTACTTAGTAAATTTTGTATTATGTAGACAACAGGGTATCTGTACATACTTTTTTATTTGCCCAGTTACGTAGGTACATATTAATAAATAATGGAGACTAAACAAATTAAAGTACCGACGTACTTTAATTTGTTTAGTCTCCATTTACCGCAAGCGGCAGCAGCAGGTGACGTGACGCCACCGCGACACTCTGGTGTCTATTGTATTTTTAAGAAATCCAATCGAATTTTTATTAAGTCGCCTGCGGTCGGACGGATTGCGGGATTGGTGGTACATTTAAAAATATAATAGACCAAGAGCTGATACCTACTTAATTATCTAATTATTCTCTAAAAGATGACAACCCTGACGTGGTCAGAAGGTATAAGAGTTACGCGATAGAAAGAGAGGCAACTTGTAGGTGAATATAACTGTAGGTAATTAGCGTTGTGCGACCTGTATCGCACTTTATTGTGTTGTAGCAAGAATCACTTTTTATTTAAATGATTTTGCGGAGAGTCCCATCTGTAATAATCTGTGCTTTTACATAGAATATCCATAGCAGCCCCTGTGCATGCAGTAGTTGTTGAGTTCGAACTGCTGGGCAAAGATATCACAATATAATAATATATGATGGTTCTGACACGATATTATTATTTGATTTTGATACGCTTATTTCTATGTCTGTTTATAATTTCCCAGATATCTTTTGAGATGTTTGTTGATTTTGCTAATTCGGATTTTACTGTTAGCTTTTTGGCCATATTTATTACTTTCCTGTACAGAGCGATGTATTTTTGCCTATAATCTATCACAGTATCATTTTGTCTATTCCCTTTGCCAGCATAAAAAAATCGTTTCATTTAACTAGAAACTCATGTTCATCTGTTACCTCATAACTTCTAAACTACTCATTATAATTTGACAAGTTAGGTACCGTTGGTCTTGATCGTCCGCAATTTTTTTCCACATTAAATGAAAAAAAAAAATCAACAAAAAAAGTCTAGGGGACATAAAGTAATGAACTAAAAAAAAAGATTTTAATGATGCCGTGTTGGATATCAAATGAAAGGGCTTAATAAGCACATTCCAAAAATATATTTGGCATCCCTGATAGTTTTGCAACGGTGCGTGATGCAAAAGGGCGCGGAATTTAAATATTATTATTTGAGTACGTAAACCTGGCATCGTAGCTTTTATAGCGCACGGCTGGCGCAGATTTTAATGTTATTATTCTTATCAATTCTTGCGACATGAATGATTGATTTGGTTGCTTTACAAGTTTACAGGTGTAGATTTTTGTTGATAGTAGGCTCATGTTTTAGGCAAGCCGGGCTTTTCGGCTTTAATTAAAGGAACGCCTGAGGAGTTCCTATGGCCAACTTCCGGCTCCTCTACCAGACCCTGGACACCACGTTGTGTAATAGTACTTGTCAATAAAAATTCAAAATATTTTATTTCACATAAACCTGCATGGGCACTTATGAAACGTCAGAAGCTAGGTGCACAGTTTCAACTAGTTGTTTCCTATGGGAAAGAGCCGGCAAGAAACTCCACGGTTAAAAATAATTGGCTTTTACAATATTTTCAAATAACAACATTATTATGTATGGGAGGACAATGTAGGTCTTTCAACAAGTACCAGGCACTTAACAAAATGAAAGAAAGAAAAAGAAGAAAGAAAAATTATTTATTGGGACAAGCACAGGAGATCACAAACTAAACTAAAACACATTGAAACATCAATAAGGAATAAAAAACAATAAAAATAAAACAAAGTAAAAAAAGAAGGAGTCCTGTGCGAGGCCAAAAGGCTCCTATCTCAGCACGATGCTGCGACATTTAATACTAAAAGTCGCAGCGCTGGTATTCTGATAGGGCCCGCAGTGATGTCACGGATAGATAGGTACCTAAATAATAATAAATAAATTATTATGTATCAAATACATTAATAAAATATAAAAATATAAAAATAAAATACGTAGTCCGTGTGTCTGCACCCGACATAGCATCGATTACTTGTCTATGCCTTTAAGTGTCTGTGGTATGATACTCTATGGCATCGATGTGACAAGTAAAGAGACGCAGGCGCCGACACCGGCAAAAAATTTATAAATATTACGGCTGTCTATTGTATAATAAATGATGATGTTCTACAAATCTACAGTCCACTTATAAGCCTTCAGCGTTCTCACTCAGAAAATAAACTATTTATAGATTAATTAATTAATTAAAATAAAAACCTAATTTAAAAGAAATGACCTGACCTGATTGCTATTACAACTGTAACAAATCTGAATAGTTATCAAAAACCTCTAATAAAGAGTTGAAATTAAAATTGCGGGTTTATGATGTGAAATAATAGGATAATTATGTCAAGGACACCGGGTTGGGATGGATAACTGGCGAAATGTGGGTGTGCCTGCTACAGGTACACCTCTGCCTAACCCTTCGGGGACACAAGGCGTGATGTTATGTTATGTTATTGACATAAAGAAGAATGTAAATATATAAACACGGTCATTTGGGAGCAGTTAAAGACTTACATAATTTGCCGTTAATGAGGTATCAGGGAAGGCACATGGCAGAAGGAATTATTGCAAACTTCCTTGTCTTCAAAGTAGTCTTGAATTTTGTAATATGATTTCCTGATAAGGACACGTTTGATGTGGGTTTTGAACTTCCCTTCGTTAAGTTCTGTAACCGACTTAGGCAACTTGTTATAAAAGTGGATACTGTATACAAGAAATGACTTGCTTGTTTTAGGGTATCACAATTTCATGTCTACTAAGTGTATTTATATTATGGAAATCGCTTCTTATTTTGAAAAGTTCTAAGTTTTTGCGAACATACAAAATAGGTACTTTCTAAGATATAAAGAGAACGCAGAGTCAGTATATCAATGTCTAAGGGAATTTGAATCTGGAATTTATTTCTAAGCGACTCACGAGGACCCATTTTATAAATAGCTCGAATTGCCTCTTTTGTAAAATGAAAATTGAATCTACGTCAGCTGCCGATCCCCACAGCAGAACGCCATAAGACATAATACTGTGGAAATAAGCAAAGTATACTAACCTAGTGTGGCTACATAACTGCCTTATTTTTCATACTGCATAATATGCAGCTGAACTTAATCTACCTGAATACATAACCAATGAGTCCTAAAACGATGTTGCTATCTTGTTTGATTGAGGAGTTCTTATGGCTAACTTCCGGCTCCATCACCAGACCCTGGACACCACCAAGTGTATTAGTACTTGTTGACCGAGCGAGCGTAGCGAGCGAAGCGTCTCTGCATCAAGTCTGGCAAAATTTGCTTTCGTGTGTCAGTTTGTACGTACTCCTTTAGAGGTCGTATTTTACAACCGATCTGGACGAAACTTGGCATACAGGTATTACGAATTTTTTGTCGTCGGGGATTTTTGATTGGAGAGGTACTTACTCCAAAATGGGGCAAAAACAGGGTTACTAGATATCTCCGCCTTTTGAGATCCGATTTCGACATCGATCACTAATATAGAACTTAGTTCTATATTAGTGATCGATGGATTTAGATGGTTCTTTTTTGAAGTGAAAACTTCTTTAGCGGCGTTGTGCACTTTTTTTGGGATGGGTAAAAATGTTAAACTCGCGTCAGATTGTGCCGATGTAAGATCCGTTGCCTAGCAAGCAACCGGCTAAGTAAATATCATAATAAATAGTATTTGACATTACGTAAAGATTGCGAGGTAAGAAATTTTACCTAAATTGATGGGTAAGTAAAAAGCAGTCAAACATACTTCATGAAAACTGTTTAAATAAATTGTTTATTTTTGTTAGATTATATTTTGAAAATAAATACAAATACAAATATACAAATATTTATTGGAACAAAAACATGTGACAATTTTTGTGTTCGTTAATACTGCGTTAGTTTAGTAACTGTGTCGCAGTTATTAGCGCCCACCCCAGGAGCGAAAGACAACTGAGTTCCTTAACAAAATTGGTTATACTATGTAGAAACTAGGCATAAACATTTAATAACAACAAAACTAGAACTAGACATTTATAAATAATAATTGTAGAAGTTTATGAGAGTGAGTGTGTATGTGAGTGAGTGTGTGTGTAAGGGAAAGGTGTGGAGGTGCGTACGTCTGTGTGGGTGTATGGGAAGGGTGCGTGTATTTATATGCGAGGGATGCGATATTGATATAATTTGAAATTGTAATTTAAGTTTGTATGAGGGTCTCTATTTCCAAATAGGTCAGGTTTTGGAGCCATTTTTCAAATAAAATAAAATAAATAAATACTTATACTACTATTAATGAATATTGTATTTAATTATAGTACTTTTATACTAATTAATAAAGCAATTCGTGCGAAATTATTCCCTAACCATTCCAAAATATTCAAAAATGCACAACGTTAATGTTCAAGTTTTCACTTCTGCCGGCACTCCCGGAATGCAACCCGTTGTTTTTTTTATTTGAAAGGTAGTAACTTTAAGATGGTCTCAAAAAAATTTGATGAAGATCTGATGAGGATCTTCGGCATTATGAGCAAAATACTTCCTCAAATTCAGTGAATTGCTCACTATGTATTCAAATCTTCGTATTCAATTTAGGTATTACGTTTGTATGGACAATTCACCGGTCGCCGCGTTCTTAACTATAGTATTTTCACGTGACGATGCTGTTAAATCCTGACTATTTTGATGTCGAGCTCTCGAAGTTTCTGTTACAATAAATATATCCATATTACTTTCAACGACTTCTAAAAAATATAAATTGATCCAACCTCCCATTTTAACATAAGTAATATTTTTGAATAAAGTAATTATAAAATTAAAACAAAAAAAAAAACTTAAGTACAAAATAAAACTTACGTAAACAGATAACTTTAATGTTTTGTTAAAAGGTTGAGGCTTATCTTTATGTTTAAGAAGGACGTTCACGCCTCAAGCTTTTAAGAAAGTTTTTTAGTAGGTACAATGAAAAGTTTTTTTTGTTTTAATTTTATTTTTAATATTTTTTTAGTATTATTTCACCACACCCATCAAAAACGGTCCACCCGTTAAGACGAATGAAACTCGAAGCGGTTGTGTCGTTTCATTACGAAGTTCATATGGCCACCTTCCAGCTCCAATGTCATGGCATTGTCACGAGAACCAAACACGTTTGCCAAATTTCAGCCCGATAGCTTCAGTGGAAGTGGGTGAAATATTGATTGCAGTATTCCAGGACATACATACAAGTGAAGTTAAATAAAAGCTTTTAAAAATAATTATATTTTTTTTATATCAACGACTGCATAATAAAACTAAGGATCACGATCATGACCGGTTATTATTTTAGTACTTATTATTATTGATGATTTGAGATACATCGCTTTTCCCCCGGAGCTGGGTTTTTTTCTCTATGGAGCTTGAGCTTTCTCCTTTCATTCATATAAGGGCCGCGACACACTCGCCGAATGTTCCGCGGCGAAAGGTTCGGTTGAATACGCTCCTAATGTTTTTCAAGTTACCTATGACACATCAGCCGAACGTTACGTCGATAGAAATGCAAGCAAACATGACGCGACGGAACGTTGCGCCGCGGAACGTTCGGCAGGTGTGGCGCGACCCTTAAGCATTCAGCGCAAATCAGAACAAAAGTAATAAGTACAAATCAAATTCATTGACAAAAGACAATGACAATTTCAGCAGCGCATGACACGTACCATAAAAAGGCAATGTTTAGAGTGCCGTTAACGGCACTCTGTGTCGGCAGTTTATTAAGTGCCGTTAACGGCACTTTATCTCAGCAGTGTATTAAGTTCCGTCAGTTTGCGACATACTAGTGACGTGAACTGAATGTTTTTTAAATAATGTAGGTAAGTACTTACATTATTTTAAAAACGCAACTGGTAATATAGTACGGTACAACAGGGAACCACCACAAAACACATGTTTAAAAACACACCATGCATGCAACTTGCAAGCATGCAAAATGTAGCATCATAGCATGTAAACCAAGCATGCAACATATATTATAGCATGTAAGCAAGCATGCAGCATGCAAGCGAGCATGCAACATGCAGCAGGCATGGTTTTAGTTAAGGCTCCGGTGACTGCGGGGTTCCGGCGGGCGCCGGGCGGGCCCACGCCAGCTTATCGTCGCAGATGGTTTAACGCTCACCTGCTCCTCAACCTCAACTCGCGGGCCGCCTCGCCCCTCCGCGCCTACGAGTTTCTAAATTACACTCTAGTATAGGGGCAGGGCAGTCATGACCGCGTTGAGTCGGATTTACAGCGATTCGTTTCTGTCACGACTAAGACAAGACTAACAATTTAATTATAAATGAACATTCGGAAACACATTATAATTATATAGGTAACAATACTTAGGACATTATGACTTCATTTCATTCAAAATTAGGAGATTCAATTATTATAGTAAGTACTCTATATTATGACAGTTTAGAGGTATGAGGAACAGGGTGTAAAGTTCACTCATCCACCATAGAAAAGGGAGGATCCTCCAACCAGACAGGTGTTATGTCTGATGGGCAACTGCCCGTAAGTTTATTTCGGATAGTCTTATCTATGTTTTTCGCTCGGTAAACTCTAACTGCGCGATGCAGGAATTGTGTGACGTCATGTCTTTGCTGCGTAGTTCGTATGTGGCAGTGTAACCGCTACAACAGAATAGTTTTAGAAGTAAAGATAAATAAGTAAAATTTCGAATTTTTGAACATTATGGTTACTGAAGTTTATAGCAAAGGTGGACTAACCTCAACAATCAAACAAATGACAGTGACAATGACATTGACAATATAATGCTTACGGCACTCTAGCCGGGCCGAGGCAGCGCTACTAGTATGCCGCATTAGAGGCACTTTATCCCCGGCGAATAAAGGGCCGTTAACAGCACTCTATACTCGTACACTTCGAAAAAAAAAAACGGTTCCCAGATATTTAATATTTAACTTAGATATAGCACAGAAATCCCGATGTTTTGACAACGTGTCGTTGTCGCCACATCAGTAGCCTGCGAAGATTTAGTGTGAGAGACAAAGAGAGAGAGCTATAGCTTTAGAACTCTCATGTAACGTATATGCAGTAAGCCGTTCGTCTTGCGCGACCCGTGGAGGTGCGGAGCGGCACATCAGTAGCAGGCGCATTTTGTACGGTTGTACTTGAGTAACGATAAATTACTCGTATTCCGAGTTCAAGCACGGTAAAAGACACGCACAACGCGGGAGGGTGGTAATGGTACATCATAGTGCTTACCTGGGCTGTCAGGCACGGTGTCGAAGTGGCAGTTGAGCAGCAGCGCAGTGCGCGCGCGCGCCCGTCCGCCTGCGCCGCGCACGCGCGCCACCACGCTCTGCACGCCGCGGTACACGTTGTTCATGCCTGCGACACGCACACACGTCACTCTCACTCGCCAGTCGCAAGTCGCAGCACGCTGGCGCCCACGTGCTCGTACACTCACCGTCCATGAAGGAGAGCGCGAAGGCGCCGCTGGCTGTGTGTACGTCGAGCTCCACGCGGTTGTGCGGCGACGCGTGCGCCGCGATGTGTTTGATGGCCGACACCAGCATGCTCACCGCCAACACCTCGTTCTCGTAACTGCCTGCCACCTGCGAAGACCCACTGCTAAATACAGCGACGACTAGCCTTGTGGCCAGTCGTCGCTGTAGTTGCCAATCGAATTCGGTTTGGCCCGCATGCATGACAGTAAGTCGTGCAGGCTAATCCTTTGCTTGATAGGTCTGATGCGGATTTGGTTTTACACCGTGAAATCGCCCTAAGTGCTGGTGATAGAAACACTGGGAACGCACCCGTGGTCCGATGGAGGTGAGGTTGACGAGGTGCTGGTGCGCGGTGAGCGCGCGGAAGCGCTGCGGCGGCGCGTCGGGCCCCAGCGGCTCGGGCAACGCGTAGTCGATGCTCGCCACGCCCGCCAGCGTGGCCGCGCTGGCGGCCAGCGCCGCCAGCACCCACCACCCAGAGAGCGGCGCCTGTGCCGGCTTGTTCTCTTTCACCAGCTCCGCTCGCGAAGTGCTCTTCTGCGATAGAACCACCTGCTTACATTTAATTATGTGGGTACTATTACATAATATAACAGCACGCCTGCATTCCCCGAAGGGTTGGCCAGAAATAACGATACTACACCCACATTTCGCTAGTTATGTTTAGGTCCCATGTAATAAGGGGGCGAGCCTATTGCCGATGAACCGGGCACAACAGACTCCGGGCTGCCACTGAGAAATTCCAGATGGAAAACACTTTGCCCGAGAATCGAACCCAGGACCTCATCCTCAGCAGTAGCGCTTGCGACCACTAGACCAACGAGGCAGTCCACACAGACAGACGTGGGTACTATTACTTATTGACCGAGCGAGCGAAACGTCAGTTTCAACGAGGCAGTCCAGACAGACAGACGTGGTTACTATTACTTATTGACCGAGCGAGCGAAACGTCAGTTTCAACGAGGCAGTCCAGACAGACAGACGTGGTTACTATTACTTATTGACCGAGCGAGCGAAACGTCAGTTTCAACGAGGCAGTCCAGACAGACAGACGTGGTTACTATTACTTATTGACCGAGCGAGCGAAACGTCAGTTTCAACGAGGCAGTCCAGACAGACAGACGTGGTTACTATTACTTATTGACCGAGCGAGCGAAACGTCAGTTTCAACGAGGCAGTCCAGACAGACAGACGTGGTTACTATTACTTATTGACCGAGCGAGCGAAACGTCAGTTTCAACGAGGCAGTCCAGACAGACAGACGTGGTTACTATTACTTATTGACCGAGCGAGCGAAACGTCAGTTTCAACGAGGCAGTCCAGACAGACAGACGTGGTTACTATTACTTATTGACCGAGCGAGCGAAACGTCAGTTTCAACGAGGCAGTCCAGACAGACAGACGTGGTTACTATTACTTATTGACCGAGCGAGCGAAACGTCAGTTTCAACGAGGCAGTCCAGACAGACAGACGTGGTTACTATTACTTATTGACCGAGCGAGCGAAACGTCAGTTTCAACGAGGCAGTCCAGACAGACAGACGTGGGTACTATTACTTATTGACCGAGCGAGCGAAACGTCAGTTTCAACGAGGCAGTCCAGACAGACAGACGTGGGTACTATTACTTATTGACCGAGCGAGCGAAACGTCAGTTTCAACGAGGCAGTCCAGACAGACAGACGTGGTTACTATTACTTATTGACCGAGCGAGCGAAACGTCAGTTTCAACGAGGCAGTCCAGACAGACAGACGTGGTTACTATTACTTATTGACCGAGCGAGCGAAACGTCTGTTTCAACGAGGCAGTCCAGACAGACAGACGTGGGTACTATTACTTATTGACCGAGCGAGCGAAACGTCTGTTTCAACGAGGCAGTCCAGACAGACAGACGTGGGTACTATTACTTATTGACCGAGCGAGCGAAGCGTCTGTTTCAACGAGGCAGTCCAGACAGACAGACGTGGGTACTATTACTTATTGACCGAGCGAGCGAAGCGTCTGTTTCAACGAGCCAGTCCAGACAGACAGACGTGGGTACTATTACTTATTGACCGAGCGAGCGAAACGTCAGTTTCAACGAGGCAGTCCAGACAGACAGACGTGGTTACTATTACTTATTGACCGAGCGAGCGAAACGTCTGTTTCAACGAGGCAGTCCAGACAGACAGACGTGGGTACTATTACTTATTGACCGAGCGAGCGAAACGTCTGTTTCAACGAGGCAGTCCAGACAGACAGACGTGGGTACTATTACTTATTGACCGAGCGAGCGAAGCGTCTGTTTCAACGAGGCAGTCCAGACAGACAGACGTGGGTACTATTACTTATTGACCGAGCGAGCGAAGCGTCTGTTTCAACGAGCCAGTCCAGACAGACAGACGTGGGTACTATTACTTATTGACCGAGCGAGCGAAACGTCAGTTTCAACGAGGCAGTCCAGACAGACAGACGTGGTTACTATTACTTATTGACCGAGCGAGCGAAACGTCTGTTTCAACGAGGCAGTCCAGACAGACAGACGTGGGTACTATTACTTATTGACCGAGCGAGCGAAGCGTCTGTTTCAACGAGGCAGTCCAGACAGACAGACGTGGGTACTATTACTTATTGACCGAGCGAGCGAAGCGTCTGTTTCAACGAGCCAGTCCAGACAGACAGGCGTGGGTACTATTACTTATTGACCGAGCGAGCGAAACGTCTGTTTCAACGAGCCAGTCCAGACAGACAGACGTGGGTACTATTACTTATTGACCGAGCGAGCGAAGCGTCTGTTTCAACGAGCCAGTCCAGACAGACAGACGTGGGAACTATTACTTATTGACCGAGCGAGCGAAGCGTCTGTTTCAACGAGCCAGTCCAGACAGACAGACGTGGGTACTATTACTTATTGACCGAGCGAGCGAAACGTCTGTTTCAACGAGCCAGTCCAGACAGACAGACGTGGGTACTATTACTTATTGACCGAGCGAGCGAAGCGTCTGTTTCAACGAGCCAGTCCAGACAGACAGACGTGGGTACTATTACTTATTGACCGAGCGAGCGAAGCGTCTGTTTCAACGAGCCAGTCCAGACAGACAGACGTGGGTACTATTACTTATAGACCGAGCGAGCGAAACGTCAGTTTCAACGAGGCAGTCCAGACAGACAGACGTGGTTACTATTACTTATTGACCGAGCGAGCGAAACGTCTGTTTCAACGAGGCAGTCCAGACAGACAGACGTGGGTACTATTACTTATTGACCGAGCGAGCGAAGCGTCTGTTTCAACGAGGCAGTCCAGACAGACAGACGTGGGTACTATTACTTATTGACCGAGCGAGCGAAGCGTCTGTTTCAACGAGCCAGTCCAGACAGACAGACGTGGGTACTATTACTTATTGACCGAGCGAGCGAAACGTCTGTTTCAACGAGCCAGTCCAGACAGACAGACGTGGGTACTATTACTTATTGACCGAGCGAGCGAAGCGTCTGTTTCAACGAGCCAGTCCAGACAGATAGACGTGGGAACTATTACTTATTGACCGAGCGAGCGAAACGTCTGTTTCAACGAGGCAGTCCAGACAGACAGACGTGGGTACTATTACTTATTGACCGAGCGAGCGAAACGTCTGTTTCAACGAGGCAGTCCAGACAGACAGACGTGGGTACTATTACTTATTGACCGAGCGAGCGAAGCGTCTGTTTCAACGAGCCAGTCCAGACAGACAGACGTGGGTACTATTACTTATTGACCGAGCGAGCGAAACGTCTGTTTCAACGAGCCAGTCCAGACAGACAGACGTGGGTACTATTACTTATTGACCGAGCGAGCGAAGCGTCTGTTTCAACGAGCC
The DNA here is from genome assembly GCA_948150665.1 of Conistra vaccinii. Lineage (NCBI taxonomy): Eukaryota > Metazoa > Arthropoda > Insecta > Lepidoptera > Noctuidae > Conistra > Conistra vaccinii. The sequence continues at coordinate 225,691 of OX411327.1, forward strand.
AGTCCAGACAGACAGACGTGGGTACTATTACTTATTGACCGAGCGAGCGAAGCGTCTGTTTCAACGAGCCAGTCCAGACAGACAGACGTGGGTACTATTACTTATTGACCGAGCGAGCGAAGCGTCTGTTTCAACGAGCCAGTCCAGACAGACAGACGTGGGTACTATTACTTATTGACCGAGCGAGCGAAGCGTCTGTTTCAACGAGCCAGTCCAGACAGACAGACGTGGGTACTATTACTTATTGACCGAGCGAGCGAAGCGTCTGTTTCAACGAGCCAGTCCAGACAGACAGACGTGGGTACTATTACTTATTGACCGAGCGAGCGAAGCGTCTGTTTCAAAGAGCCAGTCCAGACAGACAGACGTGGGTACTATTACTTATTGACCGAGCGAGCGAAGCGTCTGTTTCAACGAGGCAGTCCAGACAGACAGACGTGGGTACTATTACTTATTGACCGAGCGAGCGAAGCGTCTGTTTCAACGAGGCAGTCCAGACAGACAGACGTGGGTACTATTACTTATTGACCGAGCGAGCGAAGCGTCTGGTTCAAGTCTGGCAAAATTTGCTTTCGTGTTTCAGTTTGTTGGTACTCCTCTACAGGTCGTATTTTACAACCGATCTGGACGAAATTTGGTGTCGTAATTTGTTTTGTAATATAACAAATATAATATTAACAAAAAATTGTTCTACGTGGCGTTGTATCTAAAATGTAAAAAATATTCAATGATTGTAATTCTACTAAAAACACAGGCGATAATATGATATTCTCCATATTCAAGTCATTTTTAATTGTCATGAACCCATTTTTATATTTTAACTGTTCGTCCGTGTCGAGTCAAAATGTGGGAATCTGTGAGTGCCGATCAAAATGTCTCAAAAAGTAAACGACATTCTCCTAAGATCGCTTTCCTGGAGCTGCAGCGGATCAGGTAGCTGCCCTTAATGCCACCCTGTATATTCGGGCATAACTTATTTACCCCCACTTCATAATTCTTTCATTTGGTGGTTTGTTTTTCATACAAAGTTGGGTCCAATCCTCCTCACATTTTTAACCCCCCCCCCCCCCCCCCCCTGACGGAAAACGAAGGTGTTATAAGTTTAACGTGGGTATCTGTGTATCTGTCTGTGGCATTGTAGCTCCCAAACGGTTGTGGATTTGAGCATCTTCCATAGGTCTGATTGAAATGAAATGAAATGAAATTGTTTATTCTGTAAATAGGATATCGGAATCACTTTTACACGTCATATTTAAAAAAATGTTTAAAATAAGCTAGATGAGGTCGGCGTTTCCTAACTGACTACTCTGAGAAGAAAGGCCGAAACAAACTCAGAGGTCACGGTCTCTTTTAAAGTCCAGACATAATCTTGGTCAAGCCATATGAGAACCATGTAGATTAGTGTCTGAAATGGTCTTTTGAGGAAAGAACCACACAGATTTGAGTGGACCTGTCCAGTCAGTGCAAGCATTTGTCAGTAATCGTGGAGCTCACTCAGAGCTTAAGGAGCTCAACTCGACGAACAATACCAAAGAAAGGACATTTGGGTAGGCCGCATCAACTACTCAAGCTGCCAGACCATCATTAAAACTAAATGTGAAAAAAAAAAATATATTTAAAACATTAAAGAGAAAAAAAATTAAAAATACCCACATAGTCCTCATATTCACAATAATTAAAATAATATTATACTTTACAAAGTAATCATGTCATTTTGTATATAATTTTATTATGTTATTATTTTAAGTAGGTATATGTTTTATTCTTTTATGTAAATATTTTTAAATCTGTTTTAATTGATGATTATAAGTAACAATTAAAATATCAAGTTTTATGGTTTTATCACAAGGTATAGCAGAGCAGCTCAATCCCAAGCTTTTTTATCTTCTAAATAATCTGAAATTTTATAGTACCCTTTTTTACAAAGTTTGGTTTTAATATAGTTTTTAAATCGTTTAATGGGTAAGTTTCGAATGTCAATGGGAAGTTTGTTGTAAAAGCGTATACATTGACCCATGAACGAGTTGCCTACTCTGTGAAGACGTGTGCGATGTACAGCAAGGTTGTGTTTATTCCTGGTATTTAAACTATGAACATCGGACATTTTCTTAAAATTTGATATATTTTTGTGTACATATAATAGGTTTTCAAAAATATATTGTGAGGCTACAGTCAGAATATTTATTTCTCTGAATTTCTCTCGAAGTGAATCTCTTGGACCTAGGTTGTAAATGGCTCGAACAGCCCTTTTCTGTAGAACAAAGATAGAATTAATGTCCGCACAGGTTCCCCAGAGAAGAATCCCATAAGACATCAGACTATGAAAATAACTAAAATAAACAATTCTGGCTGTATCTACGTCAGTTATCTGCCTAATTTTTTTAACAGCATATGCGGCTGAACTAAGCCTTCCTGACAATTTTTCTATGTGTGCGCCCCATTGTAATCTACCGTCAATAGTTATTCCAAGAAAAACTGTTGACTCAACAGGGTCCAACTCTATTCCATTAACTTGAACATTGGTAGTTAGTTGCCTGACATTTGGCGTTGAAAATTTAATGAGTTTAGTCTTTTTTTCGTTCAGGAGAAGATTATTTACATTAAACCAATGCACAACTTTAGAGAGTGCATCGTTAACTTGTTCAAAGTTGACTAACTGACGTTTGATTTTAAAAATGAGGGATGTGTCATCTGCGAATAATACGATCTTGTGATTATCCCTTATGTGGTAAGGCAAGTCATTAATATAAATTAGAAATAAGAAAGGACCTAGAATTGAACCCTGCGGAACGCCCATGGTGACCGCAGATCCTGCAGATCTCTTGCCATTAACATCGACCCTCTGAATTCTGTTGTTCAGATAAGAAGTCAGAAGGTCAAGAGCCTTGTCCCTCATACCATAGTGGTGCAGTTTCCTGATGAGTGTATCATGATGTACGCAATCGAAGGCCTTGGACAAATCACAGAAAATGCCAAGAGCATCTTGCGACTCCTCCCAGGCCTCGAATATGCTCTTCAGTAATTCCACGCCCGCGTCTGTAGTGGAACGACCCTTTGTAAAGCCAAACTGTTTCAGATGAAGTAAATTATGTGCATTGAAATATCCTAACATTTGTTTTAAAATTAATTTTTCAAAAATTTTGCTCAAAGTAGGTAATATCGAAATAGGCCGAAAATTTGTGGGATCAGTTGTGCTGCCAGATTTGAACAGTGGAATCACTTTGCTAAGTTTCATCAGATCAGGAAATACACCAGATGCAATACAAGAGTTAAAAACGATTGCTAAAAAGGGTGAAATAACATCAATTATTGAAGACATGGTATGTTCTGATAATCCCCAAAGGTCAGCAGTTTTTTTTACATCAAGATTAAAGATTCTATTATGTCTTTAGTAGTAATACTTGTGAATTCAAAAGGCTTGTCACATTCTGGTACACATTCTTTAAGTATTGAGTAAGCAGAAGTGGAGGACGACGATGACAGAGTTTTGGTTGTTAAAATGGGAATATTAGTGAAGAAATTTTCAAACTCAGTTGCCACCTCCACGTCTGTCTTAATATCTACATCATTGATTTTTAGATGGAAGTCACGATTCCGTACTGTCGTTCTTCCCGTTTCTGAATTAATAATATTCCAAGTTGTTTTAATTTTATTTCCAGAAGATTTTATTTTATTTTTAATATGTAAGGCTTTTGCTGAGGAACAGGCTCTTTTAAAAGTTTTAGAATAATTCTTAACAAACTCTTTGAAAGTTTCATCATGGTTATATGTTTTTTCATGATATAATTCAAATAACCTCTGCCTACTTTTATAAATGCCTGGTGTTGCCCAATCACTAAATATAACGCGGTCACAAACAGGCAATGTTTTTGAGGTGAAAACCTTCTTAAACTCACAATTGATGACGTTAAATAGGGAAGCATAATCTTGATCCGGGTCGTTATGATAAGGCAAACCCGGCAGTTTTTCTATTAAATTATTTTTAAATTGTTCCAAGCGACTTTTATTTACAGGAACAAAACTCACAAGTTTTCTTTGAGCTCTAACTGTTTTTTGAGGGAAAGTGACTAACTGGCCACAGTGATCAGAGTCCAACTCATTTATAATTAAATGGCTAGAAGGTTTTAAGTTTGTAAAAATATTGTCAATACAGGTAGCACTAGTGGCAGTTATTCTAGTCGGCTCAAAGAATGTATTGTACAAATTATATGACTTTAATAAACTTATGAATTTATTTACTACAGCAGATTTTTCCATTGAGTCTAAAGGTAATAAATTATGTTATTTCAATGGTATTACAATAACATAGTAACCTTGAACTGATGCTGCAGCATTACCTGGTATTTGCAGGATACCTAACTCCTCACAAACTTACAGCAAGTGGTATCGTGTTTGGGCTCAATGGAATGGTCTCAATGAATAGGTCTCAATGAATAGGTCTCAATCAGGGTCTGATGATGGAGAAGCAAAAAAAAACAGGGTAAATTAGTAACTAACTTTACTGTGGGAAAAAGAAGAAGTACGGTAGGTACTGCGCAGATTTAAGCGAGGCACGTGTCGATCGTAGCGTATGTACTAGTAATACGTATATAAAGTTTAAAAAGCAGGAAATAAAAGTTAAATTAAAAAATACAAAAAAATAACCTTTCATAAGTTATAAAATAAAATATAATTACTGGCCCTTTAAGTATAATATAATTTGTAGTTAATATCTTGTCGTCGCGTCGGGGGACGGCATGCTATTGTAGAAAATATATTTTCAATTTGTAATTCGCCGTCCCCCGACGCGATTAAACTTAATGGGCCAGTATATTTTATTTTATAACTTTTTAAAGGATTTTGTTTATGTCGGGGGTTTTTTATTACTATAGCACCGAATCTCTACTGAGAAAACTGGTTGCCCAGTGTGAGGCGTATGCTAAGTTACATGGTCTGGCATATAACGTCAAGAAGTCAGAGATCATGGTTTTTGAGGCTGGGGGTAAGAGCCCTAACAAGCTACCACCTGTTTTACTTTATGGCACGCCTTTAAGATAAGTTTAAGTATTTAGGTCATATATTAACCCCCAATCTCAAAGACGATGACGACATTGAACAGGAGCGGAGAGCGTTGTCGGTTAGAACGAACATGCTGGCGCGCAGGTTTGCACGATGCTCACTTCCAGTTAAAATCACGCTCTTTCGAGCCTACTGTACCACTTTTTACACGTGCAGCCTGTGGGCTAGATATACGCAAAGATCGTATAGCGCTCTCCGCGTTCAATATAACAATGCGTTTAGGATACTGGTGGGGCTGCCCCGTTTTTGTAGTGCATCAGGGATGTTCGCAGATGCGCATGTAGATTGCTTTTACGCAACAATGCGTAAGAGGTGCGCTTCCCTGGTGCGCAGGATGTGGGGCAGCTCCAACAGTGTCTTAAGCATGGTTGCGAGTCGCCTGGACTGTGCATACGTGGGTCACTGTTGTGCCGTCTCTCATGGGATGTCGCAACGGTGACCTACCGTTATTTCTTTTTATTTATTGTTTGTTCTTGTATTGTTTTCCTTGTTTTTGTTTAGTGTCTGTGCTGACTAACATAGTCGTAAGTTTTAACAATATTTTTGAGTCTTGGTTACTCGAATAAAGAAAATTCTATTCTATTCTATTCTATTCTACGACCATTCCGTCAGCTGTTTTTTAAAGTTGAAAAATCTAGTTACCTTGAAGGTATCTATCGCTTCTGGGGGAACATTTTAGTGACGGAGCCTTTTCGCCGTTCTTGTAACTTAGGTTCGATCAAGTCCTGATTCTTTTTTTCAACTTGAGTGTAGGCTCTTTCGCAAGGTGGTCTGCGCGTTTGTTGTCCTCCAGCCCCACGTGAGCTTTTTACCCAGAACAAGGAAACATCTTTGCTCTGGGATAAGGCAGCACTCACATAAGCTCTCGTCTCCGCCGCCAAGAAGTGGAGGGGAGGGAACCTTGGTTCGCCGGATGTGGAGTTTTCGCAAACGCACACGCTCAATCTCCTTGCCCGCAAGGGCTGGCTGAGGTACTCTTTGCCTCATACAAAACGGTTGCTGCTTGTATTCGGAGGGCGAATGGCAGTATCCCAGCCAATATCAGGGATGCGTTCCGCGAAACGGTGCCGTAGGATTTGCAGAGCTTTTAGACGAATACTCATTAGATAGTATGACCGTGAACTAAGAAGATTGGAGTGCATTTTCTGCACTCCAATCTTCTTAGTTGCCAACGCCCAGGCGCTTGCTACGTGCATCACTACCGGCTCCACCGGTACCGTGTAAATGCTCCGTGTACCCTCCGGGTGCAGACTCCAGCTCACTTTGGCCGCTCTAGATAGCTGTTTGTAGATTCTACACACGTTAGCGGTGAGCCGGTGGTAGTATTTTTATTTCCTTAGACATGCTAATGTCGACCCCGCCTATGCTCAGGAGTGGGTAGGGCATGCTATTCGAGTATTCGTTTTATTCGAGTATTCGCCTTTTTTACTACTCGAATACTAGAAGACTAAGTATTCGAGTTTTACGAATTTTACGAATAATGTTATTTGTTTGAATGGTAGTTTTTTTTTTATTCTTATGGCTTCTTTCTTTGCCATGACTTAAACCAACAAAACACTGATGATGACGAGGATGATGTAATTTTGAGCGAAATAAGCAGACAGCAGCAAAATACAAATAACGAGAATTTGACAAAATCTATCAAAGAGCAATTGAAAGAAAAGGTTCAAGAATCTTTACAAAATAAAGCTACTATTTCTACTAGCCGACTGGTTACGAACGAAGATCTAGAATTTAAAGTACATATCACTCGAGCTTAAAATAGTGTTGCTCCCGAGGTGAACACTCTACTTTTTATCACCCTCTATGAGAAAACAAACGTGTGCGGTCCGACCCCCATCCGAAACGAATTTCCTACTCACGTATGATTTTAACACAAAACAAAAATTTTATGACAAAGAAAAACTGCCGCCATATGGATTTACATTTTGATCTCACTATCCGCTTTACCAACCTCAAAAACTATGAAAACGATACCCATGACGAAAAATTTGAAACTTTCGCATCCGCCATCTTGGATTTACATTTTGAACTCACTATCGGCTTTACCACCCTCAAAAACCATGAAAACGATACCCATGACAAAAATTTGCAAATTTTCGCATCCGCCGTCTTGGATTTACATTTTGACCTCACTATCGGCTTTACCACCCTCAAAAACTATGAAAACGATACCCCGTACGAAAAAATTTAAAATGTTCGCATCCGCCATCTTGGATTTACATTTTGACCTCACTATCGGCTTTACCACCGTCGAAAACTACGAAAACGATACCCATGCCGAAAAATTTTTAAATTTTAATTTTCACACTTTCTCTCTTTCTTGCCAGCCTGTTACTTATTCATACAATGTTCGTGATTGATCTCTTTGGTGACTAGAACTTTTACAAAAAATATCTACATTCCAAATTCAAATCACTTTTAGTCCCTAGGGATTAAAAAGCTATTTTGGTCCGTAAAAACGTAGTTAAATCCTCGTAAACAGTACGAGGATTTAACTACGTCTTTTTGAATAGATGTGATGAAAACATTTTTGCGTGTAGAATTGGCACAACAGTTTGATCGTGGGGGTCCTAAACCAGTTCATTTGTCACAGGCGTACAAATTTCTACTTTCCATCCCCGCAACCAGTGTAGAGCCCGAACGCGTATTTTCAGCGAACAAGTTTTTTTGTAACCATTTACGTTGTTCTTTTAACGACGATACGTTAGACGCGCTCAGCTTCCTTCGATCTTTCTACTTAGAAACACAAAATATTCGAAAAAATCGAAAAACTCGAATTATTCGAATAGTTTGTGAGTAAATATTCGAAAAACTCGAATACGAAATAATCAGACGAATATTGCATGCCCTAGGAGTGGGATACCGTACTTTAGCTTCCTGGTGACTACCATTGCTTAGGTTTTATGTGGTGCAAACTTCAGCTTATTTCGGATGCCCCATTTCCGAATATACTCGAGGACGGCATTGGCCTGTCTCTGAACCTCCAATGCTGGGTCGTCGAAGATCATGACCACATCGTCGGTGAAAGCCTGGCAGTGATCTCTTCGTTCTTCTGGCCCCTTTAGCAGAGGATTCAGAAGTAAATTCCAGAGGATTGGATTCCCTTTGTAGCGGTTACACCGCCACATACGAACTACGTATCAAAGACATGACGACCCACAAATCCTGCATTGCGCAATTAGAGTTTACCGCGCGAACGACAATATAAGACTATCCGAAGTCAACTTACGGGCAGTTGCCCGCCAGACACAACACCCATCTGGTCGGACGATCCTCCCTTTTCTATAGAAGATGAGTGAACTTTACACCCTGTTCCTCATACCTCGAAATTGGCGACCCCGAGTCTTACGGGCAGTTGCCCGCCAGACACAACACCCATCTGGTCGGAGGATTCTCCCTTTTCTATAGACGATGAGTGAACTTTACACCCTGTTCCTCATACCTCGAAATTGGCGACCCCGAGTATGAGCCTCAACGCTGCCTTCGTTCATCATCATCACTCCCGCAAGCTTTCGTGAGGCGAGTCACACAGCCAGCCATCACCCACGGCTTCAATGGGTCCCATCCCCCATCACCCCACCCCGCCCACCGCGCCGTTTAGTCTTTTAAGACTTTAATTGTTTTAACTTCATCATTTTATGTTTGTTTTTTTCTTAGTTGTCCCATACAACTATATTTAATATATTTGCAGTGGCTTGTTGTCATAGTAATACTTTTCGAGGTCACCTTTATTACAACAAGTTTATTTCATTTATTTTTTATTATAAAGCCGTTAGTTTTATATTTTTACTAAAAATGTAGGTACGTTAAATAGAAAACAACTGAAGGAACGGTTTAAGAGATTTGGTCTGGTGCCGCCGCACTGTGGAACGAAAAAAGTGCTCCAACTTATTTTATTTATTAAGGGATAATTAACAAATACAACATAATATACATACTTTAAGTAGTAATGTTGCAGTCCACTGCATTATCCGCAGATAAGACACTTATTTAAAGGTCAGTGGTTGCCACTAGACGAGCATTAACAAAAATAACAAAATTAACAAATAATTTGAAATAAAAAAATAACTAACTATAAAGCTAGCAATAGCTAAAAAACCAAATCAGATCAGAATCAATTTAAAAATAATAATAATATAAAAAGTTAAAAAAATTGAATAGGATGATCGGCAAAAATGTATGGAAGCTGGTCCAAGCACCAATAACAACCACACATATGTCATTAGACAGGCATTTTAATATAGAGCAACAACTACTATGGCGGCTCATTTCAAATCGCTGTGTGAAAAAAAGTTGTGGCGATGTTTCGCAGGCCTGACCTGGACGGTAGATATGTTCCGTTATCTACCGTCCAGGTCAGGCCTGCGAAACATCGCCTCGTTTGAATTTTTTCAAATGTATGCATGGCGATTATAATACAATAAAACGACTGACAAAGATATTTACTTGGCGGTTGCTAGGCAACTTACGCACGTCAAGTCAATGGTTGGAAATATTTAGTTAAAGATATTATATTTTAGTTAGTATTTTATTAATTATAATTAAACTACTTTGAATAAAAGAGCCATTTTCAATAGGGTTCCTTCTACGGCTGAAACGAATGTATAAAAAAAAAATTGACTCAATTAATTGATTTTATCGCAAACTACAATGTTTTCAGGGTTCATAAATTGACGGACAGGAATTTTTTTTCAACAATTTTTATGCTTTTTCCATTTCTGCTGCATTAAATCAATTGTTAAAAAGTACAGTATTAATCTCCATTTAATCATCTATACAATGGTATATAAATTAAGTAGGTTCTGTGTACTAGCAGGAGTGTAAATATAAAAACAGTTACAGAAATGGGGCAAAAATAATTTTTCGATCGTAGAGCACACTCTAATGCTTCGCATTACGAGTCGTGCAATATGGTACAGTCAGCTGCAGAGAAATCTCACCCCCTAGCAATGTATTTTTACATTGCTAAGGGGTGAGATTTCTCTGCAGCTGACTGTACCATCGAGCTAATCTGATGATGGACCTGGACGCTAGATATTGGAACTCTTGAACAGCTATTAGTAAACCCATCGAGTGTGGGCTCATTAGAATTGTCTCAACGAGTCCTGTTTATTTTACCAGTAAACGAGGACATGGTCTGCATCCTGCTCCAAGAACACATCGATTTTAGAGAGCGTAATGATATCACAGATATGTCCATAGAGTATGTAATAGAATTATGTGCAGTAGAATTACCTGAAGAAAATGTGTTATTACTAGCGATATATTGGAATAAAAGAGAGGAAGATATATTTATAAGGCAATTAAAAATTATTTTAATTTATGTAAACAATAAATATTACAAAGGAGAATGCTAATAGATGTATAGACCAAAAACCCAGAGTCGATTAAAATAATTCATATATGGTGAGGTAGGGCAAACATAGTAGATCACAAATAACCTATTTGTTTTCGATAAAACCATCCCCCAAGAGTTAGATCTCGGGGTTCTAGAATCACATTCACATCTATGTAACGGAATCATTCAACGTAATTTTCATCGACTTCTAATTGTCGTATCGAAATGAAACTTTGCATTTATATGTAGTTTTGATAACAATACTATCATTTGGAATCTTGGAGCTGCTCTGATGATGTAACCAGGAGTTGGATAGTGGAACTTTTCAGTGGCTACTAGTAAACCCCTCGTGTTTGGGTTCAAATGATTCGTTTTTACAAGTCCAATCGATTGGGCTTGGTAACGAGGGTCTGGTGATGAAGCCAGGAGATGGATAGTGGAATTCCTCAGTGGCTACTAGTAAACCCTTCGAGTTTGGGCTCATTATGATTCGTTTTGACGAGTCCAATATATTGCACTTGGTGTTGAGGGTCTGATGATGATGCCAGGATGTGGTTTGTAGAACTCTTCAGTGGCTACTAGTAAACCCTTCGTTTTGACGAGTCCAATATATTGCACTTGGTGTTGAGGGTCTGATGATGGTGCCAGGAGGTGGATAGTAGAATTCTTCAGTTCCTTCTAGTAAACCCTTCGAGTTTGGTCTCATATAATTCGTTTTGACGAGCCCTTTATATTACACTTGATGTTGAGGGTTTGATGATGATGCCAGGAGGTGGATAGTAGAACTCTTCAGTGGCTACTAGTAAACCGCTCGAGTTTGGGCTCATATGATTCATTTTGACGATCCCCAAGAGAGAGAAGATCTTGGGATTCTAGATTCACATGGTGTATTTTTTGTTCGTTACCACAATTAGAAGTTGATTACGTTGAAAGATTTCGTTACTTAGATATAGGTCAGCTAATGAAAGCGTGTTAAAAAATACATGTTCTTTGTTATGTTTTTTTTCTTTAATTTACATAGGTATATTTATTCACACGTATTAACATGATAAAACTAACAGATTTAAAATAATAATAATAATATGTACAAGTTTATGAAGTATGAGGAACAGGGTGTAAAGTTCACTCATCCTCATTAGAAACGAGAGGATCCTCAGACCAGACGATATTTGAAAAAAATAAACACAAATACCGTAGCGCTGGTATTCTGATAGGGCCCGCAGTGATGCCACGGACACACCTACGGACATAAAATAAATCCCAGTAAAGGAATTTAAAATATAAATAATAAAAAATAAATAAAATATAATAAATACAAAAGTACATGAAAACCGCATTATAAACGAAAATTACGATCAACCCACACCCCACGCTCCAACATCATGGCAGGCTGTCACCTCCTTCTGCGAAGCAGTAATGCTCGTGAAGGAGGAGGCGGGGCGCGAGAGGCAGAGACAAAGGTCTCTCCCTCGAGCCCCTAGCCGCCGCGGTAGTAGACGCCCCGGGCGTCAGGAATCGATTGCCGATTTCCGGCCACCGTAGGCGCGGGCTTGCGGACGGAGAGTGATGGGTAGCTCTCCGTCCGATCAGGAATAAGCCCGGGTCGACGGCGCGTAGTGTTCCACGCGCGCCTCAAAGAGTTGTCAGCGAAGCTGAAGGGGTCCGTTAGGGCCGATGCCTACCACTGGGGTTGCGGATAAGTCCTTAGGGGAAACCGTGGCCCCGGTCTAGGCAAGGGAAGGAACACGGGTGGGTTTTAGTCAGTAAAAGTCTGACACGCCCTTCCGCTCTGCCCAGAGCGGGAGAAGTCATTTGATGATTTCCATGAAAAAAAAAACAAAAAAAAAAAAACGCTCCAACATCGCTTGTCCATGCTACAAGTACAAACTATTGTCTAATGACAAACTAAGGGACGCGAGCGCAGGTGATGTGTGGTCTCTTCTCAGTATGGATACTTTTTCTTGTGATTGAGTATGGTGAGGGCAAATCTGATGATTTAAATCTGTGATGATGGTGCCAGGAGGTGGATTGAGTAGAACTCTTCAGTGGCTGCTAGTAAACCATCATCAGACCCTCAACACCAAGTCCAATATATTGGACTCGTCAAAACGAATCATAATGAGCCGAAACTCGAAGGGTTTACTAGTAGCCACTGAGGAATTCCACTATCCATCTCCTGGCTTCATCACCATACCCTCGTTACCATGCCCAATCGATTGGACTTGTAAAAACGAATCATTTGAACCCAAACTCGAGGGGTTTACTAGTAGCCACTGAAAAGTTCCACTGTCCAACTCCTGGTTACATCATCAGAGCAGCTCCAAGATCCCAAATGATAGTATTGTTATCAAAACTACATATAAATGCAAAGTTTCATTTCGATACGACAATTAGAAGTTGATGAAAATTACGTTGAATGATTCCGTTACATAGATGTGAATGTGATTCTAGAACCCCGAGATCTAACTCTTGGGGATGGTTTTATCGAAAACAAATAGGTTATTTGTGATCTACTATGTTTGCCCTACCTCACCATATATGAATTACTTTAATCGACTCTGGGTGTTTTTGTTGCATCCACCTTGATATTGTTATAGGCGGAGATTTCAACATAAATATTTTACAGAACAACAGGAAAACTAGTCAATTTATAGATCTAATGCTAGAATTTAAACTTACACAACACATTAAAAAACCCACTCGTATTACTAAAACTACATCTACATGCTTGGATTTGATATTTACAAACTTCAACACTAACAAAATATTTACAACCGTAGAGGAATTAGGTTTCTCAGACCATAGCGGAACATTAATCAAATCAAATCTCTTTACCACATGCAACCACCACACAACCTACCTTGTACGCAAAAAGAGATTATTTAACGATGTGAATATATTAAAGTTTTAAGTCAGCCTTACAAACCATAGACTGGAAAAAAAAAAGACTAAAATATGAATGATAATTAAAATGCATTTAACGATACGCTAACCAATGTCCTGAACAAATGCATACCCTTACGTATAGTAAAATTAAAAACAATTTTTAAGAAAAAATGGTTAACCAAAGGAACCAAAACCTCCTGCAAAATTAAGAGATTATTAAAAACACTTACACTTAAAACAAAGAACCCAATAATATCAGAACACTACAAAAAATATTGAAAAATACAGTAACAACAGCAAAAAAACTACAATATATTGACAAAATAAAAAAAAGACGTGTGCATGGCATTTTTTATCAACTTACGCAATTGTAAAATATTAACCCGAATACAAGAAATAGCAATGATGACATTGACAGGAACTGTTATTCACATTTATAGTTTTTAAAACTTGACACAACGTAATGGGAACATCAAACTAATAAAAAGGTTTTAATTTAACTATTAATAGTCAAGAATCATTCGTCTAAGTAAATTTGAACTTTATTGTCAAACAGTTAAACATAATTTTCAATACAACACTCTCGTATCATTCGTCTAAGTAAATTTGAACTTTGTTGTCAAACAGTTAAACATAATTTTCAATACAACACTCTCGTATCATTCTTTTAAGTAAATTTGAACTTTGTTGTCAAGCAGTTAAACATAATTTTCAATACAAAACACTCTTTTCTTAGGTAGTATTTTCGTTACGAAATTTCTGGATTAAGTCTCCACGCTCAAGGCCCGCGATAGAAGCTATGCAATAGCTTAAAAATCTAATAATAAAGTCAAAACAATGTGGAATATAAGAAACGAGCGAACCAATAAAACAATAAAAAAAGACAAGTTTAACATTAAACTACACACAAACAACAACATAACAACCTCTGAGCCAAAACAAGTAGCCAACATGTTTAACAACTTTTTTGCATCCATCGGCGAGGTACGAGCAAACGATGAGTCGAGAAGTCTCCCAGTACTCTCACCTACCGAAAATACAATGTTCCTCACTCCTGTAGACCCTTACGAAATAAATAATATGATAAAGAGCATAAAAAAAAAGTCACGGCATAGACCATAGAAATATATAATATATTATATCTATGGCATAGACGAACTTCCACCCTGTTTACTCAAACAATGTGCTGATGAGCTTACACTATCATTTTATAAATTAGTAAACCAGTCTTTTGAAGATGGCGTGTTCCCTGATCAGCTGAAAATAGCACTAGTGATACCATTACATAAGAAAAATAGCAAAACAGAGCCAAGTAATTACCGTCCAATAGCTCTCCTGCCTACAGCTTCAAAGATTTTTGAGAAAGCAATGTGTAATCGCGTGTACAGTTTCTGCGAAAAATATAAAATATTTGATGAATGCCAAAATGGCTTTAGAAAAAATCTATCAACAGCATTAGCAGTCTATAAATTTATACAGGAAGCCTTAAACATAATAAACAATAAAAAATACGCAGTAAGTATAATGCTTGACTTGACATGACCAAAGCCTATGACAAAGTACAGTATGAGATTTTACTAAACAAGCTCTATATAGCTTGTAGCTAATAGGGATCCGCGGTAAATCACAAGAATGGTTCAAATCTTATCTAGAAAATAGGGCACAGCCGCACAGTTAGTAGAAAATAGAAATAGAATACTTCAATAACAAAATAAACGAACTTCAAAAGTTCCGCTCTGACAGGAAGGCAATAAACGCATCAATACCACAGGGAAGTGTTATTGGATGTCGTTTATTTCTCGTCTATATAAACGATCTACCAAAATTCATAGCAGAATCCGGACCATGCGTTTTGTTTGCGGACGCCAGTTCCATTCTCACCTCGTGTCATGACAACCTAAACCTAAACAGGACCCATTTAAAGATATACTAAGTAAAATAATAACTTGGATGAACGAGCACAACCTCGAAATTAACTTTACAAAGACTAAACTCATAACTTTCCATCCCCACATTCCCCACCAAAAACATCCTCTAAATGTAAATTTTACATAATAATAATCATACAATAGAAAAAGTCAACGAATTCACATTACTAGGCATAACCATAGATAAAAACGTAAATTGGAAGTCACACGTACAAAAAAGTAAATCGAAACTTTCAAAATTCCTGTATGATTTTCGAGAATAAAAAAAACCTCAAACTTACAGACTGCTCTGGTAACAAACTATGCCTATGCTTGTGCATGGCTTAGTTACGGCGTTATTAAGTGGGGAAGGAGTACAGATGCACCTACACTGTTTACAGTTCAAAAGAAATTGGTCCGTATCTTAGTAAATATACAACAGATAGATAGCTGCAAACCCCATTTTATAAACCTGAACATTTTAACTCTGCCTTGTATATATGTGGAGACGACAGATGACGGTCCCATTCTGTATACAAAAATCAATTGAATTATTCAATAGTTTACTCATTATAACTCGGCAAAATCCATAGTCAGCTCGGGCTATTCCGTTTATCCACTCCGAAAATCCACCCTAAGGTGGATATTCTGAAATGTATGCCAGAGGATTCACCCAAGGCCTAGTCGGACAAACGGAATTTATGGGTTTAGGGTGGATGCGGCATGCTTCGCATTATGAGTCGTGCAAAAGCTCCATCTGTTCACCTACTATTGCACGACTCATAATGCGAAGCATTAGAGTGTGCTCTACGATCGAAATAGTAGATTGTTTACTAAGGGAGCAAACAACAATTTTTAAGGCGAGAGTGTTTCTTTGAATCCAAAGCGGAGCGAAGGATTCTAGAGTAGAATCCCGAGCGGCGAGGGATTCTAAAGTAGAATCCTGAGCGCGGCGAGGGATTCAAAGTACATCACTGGAGCTTAAAATAGTGTTGTTCCCGAGGTGAACACTCCGCTTTTTATCACCCTCTATGAGAAAACATCCGGTCCGACCCCCATCAGGAACGAATTTTCTACTCACGTCACGTATGATTTACATAAAATAAACTGCAAACTTACTGACCGTATAAGAAACAGTACCAATACTTCGTCACAAAACTCAAATCGGCGTTGGCAACACAGCCGTCAAATTAAAAAGAAACTCGGCAGGCCACATCTGCTGCTTGTCGCATCACAATTATTGGGCAAAAGTGGCTACAGATTGAGTTCCGAATAACGAAATCGGTGACTCCTACCTAAAGGATTAGCCTCTAATTGAAAAAGAGAGAGAAAATGAAAAGACGGCAGGAAGGTTTTTGCACCTGCAATGGGATACAACAGGCTCATAATAATTATAATCCGCTGTATCTCTACGTTGACGTCGTGGTGAGATTTGCGCGCTCCTATGTACTTTAGGTCTGTGCCGGTAGAGTTTACTTTGCCAAAACAGGTCTGGGGTGAGGAGCCAGATACATAACCCGCAAGACAGCATGTGGCGATCTGTTGGTCAGTAGCGACCCCACGTATCCTATCTCCCGGGAGAAGTCTTGTTCCTCATATCCGTCTTGCCTTTGTGAGTAGGGGTAGTGAGTTTGTAAGTATGGGCCGGCTTGAATGGAGATTCGCAAGAGTAAACGTGCTCAGAGGAACGAAGTATTCCAGCAAGATGCTGGTACGGATCTTGACCGTACTTCCGAGATTGTTCTGATAGCCGTGGAATACCACTCCACTCCTTAAGGTGAAACAATTTGATATTTTTTCCATACAAACTTCGGAGGGGTTTTACTCCACTGTTTGACATCGTACATTCAAAGTTAAACATGATATCGTTAGGTCTCATTATTAAAATTGTCTGTACGGAAGCAGAATAGTAAAATAAAAAACCATTAAAAAGTTATGAGCCAACAAAGATTCGTTTTTCTTGCTAATTTTAACGCAACTTTGGGCGTAAATAAGTAATACAAGAAGTGTGAAATCTCGAAAACAAAATCCGTACCGACACAGAAAAAATATCGAAGATTTCAATAAATTTTATTTGTAATTGATTTATGCAGTGGTTTTTTCAGAAAAACCTTTTTTCCAAAGGCCTTCTCGTAATTTTTGACGCGCTCGTTTTACTAAAACTGTTCGGTACGGTGTTTCTGTGCGTGCGAACTTTACGTTGTCCATGTAGACCAGCTTCTACCTGCTCATCACTGATACTATCTCTGTCGGACACGATGCCAGGTGAGACAGCGTGGTTTTTGGCCATGCCCACCATTGAGTTCGAGCCCGCGACTAGTTGCACCTTAAGGTGAAACCATTTGATATTTTTTCCATACAAACTTCGGAGGGGTTTTACTCCAC
Source organism: Conistra vaccinii (assembly GCA_948150665.1). Lineage (NCBI taxonomy): Eukaryota > Metazoa > Arthropoda > Insecta > Lepidoptera > Noctuidae > Conistra > Conistra vaccinii. Next base: position 243,268 of record OX411327.1, read on the forward strand.
TATTTGACATCGTACATTCAAAGTTAAACATGATATCGTTAGGTCTCATTATTAAAATTGTCTGTACGGAAGCAGAATAGTAAAATAAAAAGCCATTAAAAAGTTATGAGCCAACAAAGATTCGTTTTTCTTGCTAATTTTAACGCAACTTTGGGCGTAAATAAGTAATACAAGAAGTGTGAAATCTCGAAAACAAAATCCGTACCGACACAGAAAAATTAACGAAGATTTCAATAAATTTTATTTGTAATTGATTTATGCAGTGGTTATTTCAGAAAAACCTTTTTTCCAAAGGCCTTTTCGTAATTTTTGACGCGCTCGTTTTACTAAAATTGGTCGGTACGGTGTTTCCGTGCGTGCGAACTATACGTTGGCCATGTAGATCAGCTTCTAACTGCTCATCACTGATACTATCTCTGTCGGACACGATGCCAGGTGAGACAGTGTGGTTTTTGGCCAGGCCCACCATTGAGTTCGAGCCCGCGACTAGTTGCACCTTAAGGGGCCCAATAATGAGTGTTCAAGTCACCCCCTGTCATTTGTTCTGTGTATATATAAAAAAATTATCAAACAGGGGACATACCGCTTCTATAGTCTAAATTCAAATTCAAATTCAAAATTCAAATTCAAAATTCAAAAACAAAATTCAAATTCAAAATTCAAATTCAAAATATTTTATTTCACATAAACCAACAAGGGCACTTATGAAACGTCAGAAGCTAGGTGCATAGTGTCTGTTTGGTAACTAGTACAGTCACGAGCACCAATATGTATACACTAAGCAACTTTTAAAAGTGATTTGCTCTTACATTATATGAATAACTAAATAAATAAACTGTGTTGATTAATATAAGTGGATACATATTGGTGCTCGTGACTGTACACTCTTTAGCCACCTAAACCAACCGATCCAACCAATCTTTGCTTCGATGTCCCCGGTTGGTGCAATAATCCTGCACCAGTCGGGGATTGTTCTTGGGTGCACCTGCATAGTGCATATATAGGGATAATCGACAGTTGGTGCCTCATCAGGTAAAATGGACAGGACTCGCTGAGACACATCTAATGGGCCCACACTAGATGGGTTTACTAATAGCTGTTCAAGAGTTCCATTATCTAGCGCCCAGGTCAGTCATCAGATTCAGGTCCTTGTCATCAGGTAAAATGAACAGGACTCGTTGAGACAATTCTAATGAGCCCACACTCGATGGGTTTACTAATAGCTGTTCAAGAGTTCCAATATCTAGCGTCCAGGTCCATCATCAGATCAGCTCGATGGTACCATATTATTGTATTATCATCACCAGGCATACATTTGAAAAAAATCAAACTAGACCACCAGAAGTGATAAATATTTAAATGAAATGAAATGAAATTGTTTATTCTGTAAATAGGATATCGGAATCACTTTTACACGTCATATTAAAAAAAATGTTTAAAATAAGCTAGATGAGGTCGGCGTTTCCTAACTGACTACTCTGAGAAGAAAGGCCGAAACAAACTCAGAGGTCACAGTCTCTTTTAAAGTCCAGACATAATCTTGGTCAAGCCATATGAGAACCATGTAGATTAGTGTCTGAAATGGTCTTTTGAGGAAAGAACCACACAGATTTGAGTGGACCTGTCCAGTCAGTGCAAGCATTTGTCAGTAATCGTGGAGCTCAACTCAGAACTTAAGGAGCTCAAATCGACGAACAATACCAAAGAAAGGACATTTGGGTAGGCCGCATCAACTACTCAAACTGCCAGACCATCATTAAAACTACCTGAGAAATAAAATTTAAAGAGGAAAAAAAACCCACATAGTCCTCACATTCACAATAATTAAAAATAATTTAATACTTTACAAAGTAATCATGTCATTTTGTATATAATTTTAAATAATGTCAATGTGAATATAAATCTGGTTTATTTTGATGTTTATAAGTAATAATTAAAATTTCAAGTTTTATGGTTTTATCACAAGGCTTAGCAGAGCGAGCAGCTCAATCCCAAGCTTTTTTATCTTCTAAATAATCTGAAATTTTATAGTACCCTTTTTTACAAAGTTTGGTTTTAATACAGCTTTTAAATCGTTTAATAGGTAAGTTTCGAATGTCAATGGGAAGTTTGTTGTAAAAGCGTATACATTGACCCATGAACGAGTTGCCTACTCTGTGGAGACGTGTGCGATGTACAGCAAGGTTGTGTTTGTTCCTGGTATTTAAACTATGAATATCGGACATTTTCTTAAAATTTGATATATTTTTGTGTACATACAATAGGTTTTCAAAAATATATTGTGAGGCTACAGTCAGAATATTTATTTCTCTGAATTTCTCTCGAAGGGACTCTCTTGGACCTAGGTTGTAAATGGCTCGGACAGCCCTTTTCTGTAGAACAAAGATAGAATTAATGTCCGCACAGGTTCCCCAGAGAAGAATCCCATAAGACATCAGACTATGAAAATAACTAAAATAAACAATTCTGGCTGTATCTACGTCAGTTATCTGTCTAATTTTTTTAACAAATGTTTCGTTATCTACCGTCCAGGTCAGGCCTGAGAAACATCGCCACAACTTTTTTCACACAGCGATTTGAAATGAGCCGCCATAGTAGTCGTTGCTCTATATTAAGGCGACGACAAGCTACTTTTAATGATTTTATACCGGAAATTACGTCTAAACGAGTGGTGTTAATGATTTGGAAAAAATACATAGGTATGTTAAATTAGAGCATTTTCTTAATAATTTAATATACGAATATTTTAGATTATGTTTACTAGTAAAATACATAGTGAAATTAATTTGTAAAGTTGTGTCTAACGCGGATAAAAAACTAAGAATTACGCAAAAGCTGTCAAGCGTATTTTTCTGAAACCTTCACCATTTTAAGGACAATTAAAATATTAATCTTTTAGTATACGAGTTTTATTAAAATACCTTCTGTTTTATGTATAATAAATTAATAATGCGTCAAATTGGTGACAGCGCTTCTTGATGCGCGAGTCCTATTACTGGCTGGATGTACGACGCGTTGCGTGAGCTCAGTACAGAACACGCAAGCTAACCACTCAAGGTCACTGGCATGAATCTGTCTCTTAAAATGCCTATCTAATGACATATGTGTGGTTGTTATTATTGGTCGTGGGGACCATTTTGTCCGGTCCTCCTTTATTATTCGAGCATGCAAAATTGCAAATATATCAATATCATTGAAATTTGAATTATAGGATTTAAATTTGGATTTGTTATGCGGTCGACATCAGATTTTAAGAAGCCTTCTTCATATATTTGCCTATATAAATCTCTTGTACGCTCTCAACTGGAGAATGCCGTGTCCGTATGGAGTCCATATTATAAAAAATACATTGAGGCGATCGAGTGTGTTCAACAGAAATTCCTACGTGCTATGCATTTTAGTTGCTTCGGATATTATTTGCCATATCAGGATTTACTTAATAATTACAAACTCACAACACTTGAAAATAGACGTAAGTACTTAGAAGCAATGAATCTTTATAACATTGTAAGTAATAAATTTGACTGCATTGAGTTCAACCAACATGTTATGCTATGTTGTCCCTAGAACAGTGTACAAGCGAAAATTGCGCGCTCGCAGTCTATTTTCCACGCGTACTTGTCATTCTAACACCCGGTTTGCGCTCACCTGTTCGCAGAATGATAGATGCCTACAATAGGACTTTTGAACATATTGACATTTTTGCATGTTCTGTTCTCCCAGTATCTTCAAAGGTCTTATACTTAAGGAACTCTCTTGATCTATGTTTAAAATATGGATAAACATGATAGTTAGTTAAGTTTAGTTTTATTTTATTTTTTATGTATTATTTTATTACCCTAGCGTTTAATTTACTGTTTATTATATTCCACAGTTAATCTGTGAACAGCGTTGTGGGCTACAATATTGTAAAAATGTTACGTGTACCTATCTCTTTTGTATACTGTACTAGCTGCCCGTCCCGGCTTCGCACGGGTAGCACTAAGTACTTATCTACGGCTACCTACCCTATAAACCTTCCCTGGACTACGTCAAACATTTCAAGATCAAAATCAGCCAAATCGGCCCAGCCGTTCTCGAGTTATAAAATTACAACGAAAAGTGACATTAATTTTTATATATATAGATATTGTAGCAGGATATAAATAGATATTGTACATAGCACGGAGGTACTTGCGCTGGACCCTTTCCATTCCAACTAGTATGTAGTTGGAATACATAGGGTTCAATGAGCGTTTTGACATACTTCATAAAACAAGATTTAGTGCGTTTTTTTTGGAACAGGAACAGAAAAAAAGAACAACAGACTTCCAAAAAAGACACTACAAAGTCAATAAAAACTTTTTACAAAAAAAGAACAACCGACTTCCAAAAAAGACACTACAAAGTCAAAAATAACTTTAATTTCGGAAGTCGGTGTATTTGGTTTTGAACTTTCGTTTTTTGCCACCGACTTCCGAAATTAAAGTTATTTTTGACTTTGTAGTGTCTTTTTTGGAAGTCGGTTGTTCTTTTTTTGTAAAAAGTTTTTATTTTGCACTTTTTAGTTGTGGTAGGTACCTAGGTACCTACCCCATACAAATTCGAATACCACTAACCTGCTAAAATAACAGTGATTGGAAGTTATCATCATATCATCCATATAAACTAAGTGGGAAAAATACGTATTATTGAAGCTAACTCAAAAACTATCCAAGTAAAGTTAATAAAATTAATATGGGACCACCTCGGGAGCATACCCTTTCAAACAAAAAAACATTTTTTTAAATCGGTCCACAATTGACGGAGAAATCGCGTAACAAACATACAAAAAATTTTTTGCCCCATTTCTGTAACTGTTTTTATTGTTACAGTCCTGCTAGTTAGAACACAGAACCTACTTAATTTATATACCATTGTATAGATGGAGATTAATACTGTACTTTCTAACAATTGATTTAATGCAGCAGAAATGGAAAAAGTGAGTAATTGAGTCAATTTTTTTTTAAACATTTATTTCAACCATAGAAGGATATTGAAAATGGCTCTTTTATTCAAAGTAGTTTAATTATAATTAATAAAATACTAACTAAACTATAATACCTATAACATTGAGGTATTATACAATGTCGCCCATGCGCATGTGACCGCCCGTAATTTTCTGAATATTCATGAAAAAATATCAAAAATAAACTTCAAAAGGGGGGGTCTATCTATAAAATTTTTCACTAGTTTTTTTAAAATAAATACACAATTTTTTACCGAAAAAATGACTTCGATTCCGTTTTTTTTTTCGTAGTCGATAATTTTTTGAAAAAATTTTAATTAACCTGTTAAAATAACTGATAAGCTTTTGGAAATAATAAACAGAATCCAAATCGACCCATAAACTTCGGAGATGTGTCAAAAAACAGAAAGCAAATCTTTATAAAATAAAAAATTGAATAACATGAAAAATGTTATAGATAGACCCCCCCTTTTGAAGTTTATTTTGGATATTTTTTCATGAATATTCACAAAATTTCGGGCGGTCACATGCGCATGGGCGACATTGTTACCTCAATGATCTATAACTAAATATTTCCAACCTTAGACTTGACGTCCGTAAGTTGCCTAGCAACCGCCAAGTAAATAGTCTTTGACATTACGACTTCATGAAAAGTGATAAATTGTTAATTTTTGTTAGAAACTATGTTTTGAATTTCTTTTTCGTTTATGAATGAGTGTTATGATCAGAGCTGGGCAAAATACATGCTTTGCTGTAATTAAAATACAAATTACAAAATACTATCTCGCACTTATTTAAAATACGAATTACAAAATATTTTTAAGTCGTGTATTTGAAATATAAAATACAAAATACAGTATTTTAACTATTTTTATTTAAAATACAAAATACAAATTACAAAATACAGTCAGGTGTTAGGTTAGGTATATAAATAGAATAGAACTAATCCAGCCAAGTTATGTCATTGACAATTTGACGTATGTACCTACCTGCAGTACAGACTACAGTACAGTTTAAGTGCAGTGTTGCCAACTTTAAAGATTGACATATTTAGCGGTCGCCATTTTGGTTACGAAAGCTATCGAGCGCTATTTTCCCATTCATATGATTGCTAAATGTATTTATGTTCAAATGTATTTTGGAGCCATAAGTATTTGAAATACTAACTACAAAATACCTCAGCGTCAGGTATTTGAAATACCAAATTACAAATTACATTTATAAGAAGTAATTGAATTACAAATACCAATTACGTATTTGTATTTCAATTACGTATTTTAATTACAAGTAATTCAAATACTGCCCAACCCTGGTTATGATGTATGAGGCGTGCACTTTTGGATTTTCCAAACTATAATATTTTAGTCTAGAATTGACAATTTTGGTTAAGGGGTGTTGTTCTTAGGTAGCCCGCGAAATTCAAATTTTCTTTCGTTTTCTGCAATTTGCAGCTCAGTGTCCAATGTTGATTAAAATATCATTCGCGTACCGTAACAAATATGGCTTTACAGAATTATAATCATTAGAATTATTGGCAATACAACTCCTTAAGTTAGCAAAAGGGTCAAATGTCATGATTTCATGAATTAGTCATTCAATACAGTTACATGAACTTAGAGAGTTGTATTGATGACTTTTATGATTATAATTCTATAAATAAAGATTTGATACGGCCGCGAATCATAAATTTAGATCAACATACAACCTGATACTGACGTGCAAATTGCAAAAAACGTAAGAAAAATTGAATATCGCGGGCTACTTTGACGCATCCCCCATAAAAGCAAGGTCTTACAGCACAAGTAAAGGGTAAATTCAGAAAAAAATTAAAATGTCTTGCCCATATCTTTTTATCGTAGTTAATGACTCAGGCGTGACTTTGCGGAAATCCATTATAAAAGACGGGCGGTTGTAGCTCACTTTGCGTTCGGCTTTTGTCGTGGCAACACTTCGTGTCCGAGTTCGCTACCAGTCAATCGTCATCTTGAGGATGCCTCGTTGAGAGGCAAAACACGTGTCGATTTCTTACAGGGTTCTCTAACTCTTTAAGAACAGTTAAGCGGTTACTAAATATACGTCATCTATTGTATTTTTCTTTTTATCGTGTTGACTCAGGAGCTTGATTTTTATACACCTAATAGCTTTAGACTTCAGTATCTGGTATAAATTTCAACTTGCTAGGTCCACCTGTTCGTGAGAAAATTGGTGGTCACACACGGACAAACAGACGGACAAGTCACCTTATAAGGGTTCCATTTTTCCTTTTGAAGTACGGAACCCTAAAAATAAGTGTTTTTATTTTAAAATGAAAAAGTGCACTCTTACTGAGACACCCTATACTTGCTGCCCGACATGACATTTCTCCAAATGTGGAAATTTTGGAAGGAAGTAGTGTGGAAGGATAAGACTCATCATCTGCCTAGCCTTTTCCCAACTATGTTGGGGTCGGCTTCCAGTCTAACCGGATGCAGCTAAATAACAGTATTTTACATGGAGCGACAGACTATCTGACCTCGAGAACTCATTTACCGGGTAACACGATACCCCAAGACTGGTTGTCAGACTTTCCGGCTTATGACGACCCGTAACTACTGTCAAAGATCTACAAATGGCAGCCGGGACCAACGCACAACGGCTTAACGAGATTTCCGAGGCACGCAGGGGTCTTGGTATGTAAAGATAGGTCACCCATCCACGGACCAACCGAGGCAAGAGTAGCTTAACCTGATTGATCGATCCATGAGGCTGTTATTAGTTAGCCACAAGCCTTTTATTTGCAAATAGTTTCCGAAAACACTGATGTAATACCGCCCTTCAGGCAGATGTAGAAGTGACAGCAAAGAAACTGCTGTTGTATAATTTATATTCAGCGAGCGGGCAACACTGACTCCCCGGAAGTATGGGGTGGTAACATTTTGTTTTGTCGGTTTATTGTATGTGTGCCATTTGCCTTGTATTTTTTGGTTCCTAATAAACGGATGTTTATCAGATTAATCACGAGTGTATTAATTAATTACATCTACGAAAATAAGATATAACACTGCAGTATGGTGCAATTGTGCGGAGGCCTTCCATGTGACAACCGGTGACGTACGTGGTGAGGCACGGTAGACGGTATAATAACTAAGCCATATCTTAGAAATAAATGCCTACAGCCGCGCGGTACGTAAACATGCGATAGGGCTGCCCGCCTCCAGCATTTTAATTACATTTGCCTACTTTGTGTTTCCATTTACTTTTGTGATTGTAAATATACTTTTTTTATCTACACAAATAAATAAAATACTTTGTGAATTAAATAACAAAACAAAACACAAATGGCCGAGGTTTTAAAACAAGCGTACCTACCGTATCATGATTCATGAACCGCCTATAACTACCTATTTCACTCGTGTCTATCACTTTCCTTTACTCTATTCACTTTATTTATTAATCCAGACATTTTTTTTCGGGAGATAAAAGGAAATACTTATCCATTAAAAAGACACACATTATGTACCTACCTACCAGTAAGTAAAATTATTTTATAGTAAGACTATAAAATAATTTTGTTGTTGTTGTTTGTTAATAATAATACCTTTCAAAGTTTCCAGGTAATCTAAAAAAAGTTATCTCTGGATGCGTTATTGCCAAATTCATGCAACCAAAAACAGCAACAATATATCCTACTCGTCATATTAAATTATGTACTTGAATTTATTTTTAGTGTAAAAATGGCGCGGTTATTGTTAAAGAAACAACACACCGTTCGTTCGTCACTGCGGCACAGACGCGACTGTCTGCATACCTCGCGCATACCTCGATCGAGGCGCGTAGGTATAGCTCGCGCTTCGTCCGTTTGTATGAAGTTGGGATACCGTCTACCGTGGAGCAGGGGTGGCTAACCGGTCGATCGCGGTTATTAGTCCAGTCAATCGTGACAACGCAAAAAAAATAAGTATAGTATAATGTAGCATATAATTATCTGACAGCGCAGACCTTCACGACACAGACTCAATCACAGATATAGGGTCTATCTATATCTGTGGACTCAATCTTTTATTGCACGGCTGTAGTGGCATGTCGTATAGCTCGTGTCAAATTTTCAAACATTGACCCGCCGCACCAGCCTCACAGTGCAAGATTGAGCGTCGTAATAATGAGCCCAGGGTATTCATCGGGAAGCTCATCTGCTCCAGAGAGGGTAAATGGAAACGCCCAAGGGTGATGTTGACATTTTACAAATACAAAACTGACTTTGGTAATCTACAAGAAGAAGGAAGATGCTCAGATACAATTCTCGAACTAAAATAAATAAGTTCACTCTAATATTCCCTCGTAATAAAATAAAAAATACTACTTATTGTATACTGTTTCATTTAAAGTAACAAGAAGTTTGTAATTGTTTGTGTTTGTAATTGGTAGATCGCACAGGGTTTCGTCAGTAAACAGTAGATCTTGGGTCTTATCAAGTTGGCCACCCCTGGCTTAGAGTATTGACCACCATTAATTGAATTTATTTGACCTGGGTCAATAAATTTAATATTTTTGGAACGAAGTTCATTAACGTGGCTTGCGGTAGGAGTGCACTAGCAGAAATTGTCACGCGTAAATGCGTTCATATTTGCGACTGTCTTCTTATAATTCAAAGAGAAAAAAAGAGAGAGTGTAAATTGACACTTTGTCTCTTCCTTTCTCTAAAGTGTGAATTTGGTCAAAATGTAAACCCAAGACGGCAGCTGAGAAATTTTTTCAATTTTTCATCATTGGTATCATTTTCATGGTTTTGCAGGGTGCTAAAGCCGATAGTGAGGTCAAAATGTAAATCCAAGATGGCGGTTGAGAAAATTTTCAAATTTTTCGTCATGGGTATCGTTGTCATAGTTTTCGAGGGTGTTAAAATGTTTAAACCAATAGTGACGTTAAAACGTAAATATAGGATGGCGGCTGAAAACATTTTCAAATTTTTCATCATAGGTGTTCATAGTTTTCAAGGGTGCTACAGTCAATAGTAAGGTCAAAATGGAAATCCAAGTAGACGGCTTGAAAAACTTATAAAAAAATTTTACTCTGTGTTGCATCTGGGATGCAACACAGACAGGAGCTGCTCTGTGTCGCAGCTATAAGTAGGTATAGGTAAGTACTAGGGCTTTCAATACCGGGATCCCGGATTTTATTTCGGTATTTTACCATACCGGTATTGACGCCCCAATACCGGCATTACGGTATTGCAAACATTAGATCTGAAAGTTATGTGATCGTATTCTCACACTTGTTTACACCAGCGCAAGCGTCCCGCTGTTATCTTAAGCTCACCCTCCCGCACCCCGCCTGAGACAATACCCGAAATCGAGCTGTATTTTTGTCCTTTTTGTTATTGTCAGAATGTCAGTCAGTTTCCCAAAGGCGATGGGATAACACGTACCTTTGTTATTGTGTAGTGTTAAGTGTGTTAACTTGTGACTGTGAAGTATTTTTGGTAGTTTAATTAGTTTACCGTCCTCCTCGTGTCGCACCTAGGACTTTCAATACCTGTATTGAAAAGTTCAATACCGGGATACCGGTATTTATTTTTATTACACATTATATTTCCAACCAATTTGTTATCTGGGTAAATTACAAAAACTGCGTATACTACATTTTCATTAGTCCCAATGTTGAATTTAGCATCTAAAAACAACTGGAGGCAGAAATAGAAGTTATAACTCAAAGGGAAGTGAAGAGTAAGACCCCAAGCTTCTTCCAGCACTGATATAGAGTCTATTGTAAGAGTGAAAAATGGAAATGGGCATTTATAATAGTACTGGAGTAGTGCTTTCATTACCGGTATTCCGGGATCCCGTAATACCGTGATCATGGATTTTATTTTGGCCTTTTTCAATACCGGTATTGACGCCCCAATATCGTGATCACGGTATTACAAACGGAGGAGCTCGTGGCTAAGTAATTACAAACCGCACTGGTCTATCCATCAGGTTAAGCTACGCTTGCCGGGGTTGGTCAGTGGATGGGTGACCATCTTTACATACCGAGACTCCTCCGTGCCTCGGAAAGCAGGATAAGCCGTTGGTCCCGGCTGTCATTCGTGGATCCTTGACAGTCGTTACGAGTCGTCAGAAGCCCGAAAGTCTGACACCAGTCTTACCAAGGGGTATCGTATTACCCAGATATTGGGTTGTGGAGCTCAGATAGGCAGTCGCTCCATGTAAAATACTGGTATTCAGCTGCATCCGGTTAGACTGGAAGCCGACCCCAAGATAGTTGGGAAAAGGCTAGGCAGATTGATTGGTATTACAAACATTAGATGTGTCATGTGAATGATGTGATCTTATTCTCACACTTGTTTTCACCAACGCAAGCGTCCCGCTGTTATCTTTAGCTCACTCTCCCGCGCCCCGCCTGAGACAAGCCCGAAATCGAGCTGTACTTAATACGATATATTGACGATAATTTGTTCAATCAATCAAACATTTATTTCTTTGTAAATATGGGTAAATTTGTACATAGATGTTGTCATTTAAGTTAGTTCTCCATGTTCTGCCGTCACATGGGAATGCAAATCATAATCAATTAATATAATTTATAAAAAACGTTTGATAATCATTATAATCCCATTTTATAAATTTTAAAGATTATTGTCAAATCATTTGAAACACAATAAACATAAAATGTCATAATATTACAATCATCAATGGATGCAATACGAGCATGTCGATTTTAATAAGAAAAGAACACAAATAATGATACCTATGTTGGTTTTTACGTTATAAGTTTATTTTTTTTGATTTTGTACTTTACAAAGTCTATGTGAAATGCCTTCCTCCAAAAAGACTATAATATTAAGTTTTGATAACGTTCCTAATTCCTAGACCTACCAAAATAATCAACCAATACCAAATTTTTATATAAGAGAGCTATGTATAAAAAGTAATTTGTTTTTCAATAATAAGAACAATTAAGACTAAATTGAAAATAAAAACATGTATTTTAATGGTTTTTTTAATGTCCTTATTGAACTTACGTTTAATACCGGAGTACCGGTATTAATACCGTAATACCGGTATTGACTTTTCCAATACCGGTATTGATACCGGTATTTGAAAGCCCTAGTAAGTACTCACTCTGTCTACACTGCAGATTGCTAGGTAATTAGGGTCTGTACTATGATCGCGTTCGGAATGGCAACGTCGTCGCACAAATGCGCCGGCTTTAAGGTATGGTACTGACAGACGTGCTCAAAAAAAAGCATGCTCATAAGCTTGCTTAAAATGAGCATGCTCTGCACCTGTTCACATTTGCCAGCAATAAGCATTCTTGTCCTCAGGTAGCATGCTCGAAAATCAAACGTCGGTTGATTTTTGAGCACATTCAAAATAAGCATGCTCATTACTAGCAATGTTGTGACATACCATTAAAGGGGGCGTGCTCCGAGCGCGTCTGAGCAGGTTTGCTTATGAGCATGCTATTATCGATTCGATCTCGACCCGCAACAGTTGCTGCGTCAATTTAAAAGGGAAATAATAATGGTTCCGAAAAACAAATTAATCTCCAGCGATCTGTGGCCGACTATTATTCTAATTAACCAGCGTTATAATGGATTACCGACAAAAAACCCAAAACATAAACGAATAAAAATATCCAATTTAACAACAAATAAGAGCATGCTCAAATTACATTTTCTCCTAAAAAAAAATGGATCTTCGAATAACAAAACTAAACTTCCAAATAGAATACTGAACCTCCGACAAAATTACTAAGTTACCGACAACAGAGGTTTTGTCAAAATAATCATATTTTTACAACTTGCATGAACTGTTTTAATTTCTATTGTTGGTTATCAAATTTATTTTTTAACTCTCAATAATGATGAAAATACCTCAACTGTTCGGCCCGCGCGATCGGGTTCGGGTCGCAAAATTCAACATATTTTTTTATTTAATTAGATAATGTACTAATTTCACTCCTAGGTTGTTCCGTTTTGCGTTCAGACAAAGTGACAGCGGATTTTAATGGTTTTTAGTAGTCTAAGTGTAAGTTTTTGAATTTTTGCAAACCGAATCAGGGCACCCCGACTTTACGTAGTCTTTTGGCTCCTACCCCTAGAGTGTATATAAAAACCGGAGGCGCGGAGGGAGAGCAACCCCCGCCCGCTGTAACATATCCTAGGGTGCCTATCCTTTGTTACGTAAGGGCGAAGGGGTTGCACTTCCCGCAGCGCCGGAGACGATGCAGAAGCAACAAGCAACTTAGGCGCCGAGAAAAAATATCGCCAAAATAAAAATAAAGGTACCGATATCGATTTATTCCCTTGATGTCGAGTCCCGCCACGTCGAGTCGCCGCCACGTCTACTCTGAAAACTCCCCGCTTTTATTCCCGCCACGTCGAATCGTTGAAAATAGTATATTATGCAACTAATGAATAAAGGACGGATTTAAAGCGAGGGCCACAGATGAATCACGATCAAGTGAAGGATTCTAACGACTGAATCACGACCGTAGGGAGTGATTCATGATGATTGAATCGCGAGCGCAGCGAGTGATTCAAGTGTTAGAATCCTGAGCGACGCGAGTGATTCATGGCCCTCGATATAAATCCGTTTTATTCAAGAGTTGCATACTATACTTTATACCATGACTACGAGAAAAAGAAAGATTTAAGCGAAAATAGACATTTAATAAAAGGTTAAAACGTTCAGTGTCGGGAGCCCTCCTCGAGGGTTCATCTACTTGGATATGGGATGTCGGGAGCCCTCGCGGAGGGCTCATTTTAAATGTAGACATTCAGTGTCGGGAGCCCTCCTGGAGGGTTCACCTACTTGGATATGGGATGTCGGGAGCCCTCCTGGAGGGTTCACCTACTTGGATATGGGATGTCGGGAGCCCTCGCGGAGGGCTCATTTTAAATGTAGACATTCAGTGTCGGGAGCCCTCCTGGAGGGTTCACCTACTTGGATATGGAATGCCGGGAACCCTCGCGGAGGGCTCTTTTTAAATGTAGACGTTCAGTGTCGGGAGCCCTCCTGGAGGGTTCACCTATTTGGGTATGGGATGCCGGGAGCCCTCGTGGACGTTGGAAGTGAAACCTCCCGGAGGTTTCACTTCCAACTACGAATAATAAAAGTCATAGACTTTTATGGCGGAATGATGAGTTATGAGTTCTATGAAAATGAGTGGAGTCGAAAGTGTTAAGGAGGTTCTTTAGCATTGAGATAGAGGTCGAATACATTGGTGTGTTCTAAATTCAAACACCAAAATAGTGATTAAAAGAGCTTTTTATTCACTGTTTTCAGTGAATAAAATAAGCTTTTTAGAGGGGGAATGGTATAAAGTCTATTTTGTTACCGCCACGTCTACTAACCATTTTTATTTGTACAGTCGTAAAAAAAATACTCATAGTGAAACTTCCCATAAAAATTACTAGGCTTGCTAGTAAGTACCTATTGCAATCATTAGACGTGTACAATTTCTGAGCATTATGTTATGGTTATAAACTATCTGTCTGCCTCATCCAAATCCTATAATGATTAAATACTATCGGGAATTCATGCAAGCCTAGTACTTTTTGTTAGGTTACTGTTCAGAAATTGTGCACAACGTATATAATGATTGAAATACTATCGTGAATTCATGCAAGCCTAGTACTTTTTCGTCTGTGGATAAGGAACAAACCATCATATACACCAACTATGAGTATTTTTTTACGACTGTACAAATCAAAATAGTTAGTAGACGTGGTGGTAATAAAATAGTATTATACCATTCCCCCTCTAAAAAGCTTATTTTATTCACTGAAAACAGTGAATAAAAAGCTCTTTTAATCACTATTTTGGTGTTTGAATTTAGAACACACCAATGTATTCGACCTCTATCTCAATGCTATACAACCTCCTTAACACTTTCGACTCCACCCATTTTCATAGAACTCATAACTCATCATTCCGCCATAAAAGTCTATGACTTTTATTATTCGGAGTTGGAAGTGAAACCTCCGGGAGGTTTCACTTCCAACGTCCACGAGGGCTCCCGGCATCCCATACCCAAGTAGGTGAACCCTCCAGGAGGGCTCCCGACACTGAACGTCTACATTTAAAATGAGCCCTCCGCGAGGGCTCCTGACATCCCATATCTAAGTAGGTGAACCCTCCAGGAGGGCTCCCGACACTGAATGTGTACATTTAAAATGAGCCCTCCGCGAGGGCTCCCGACATCCCATATCCAAGTAGGTGAACCCTCCAGGAGGGCTCCCGACACTGAACGTGTTAACCTTTTATTAAATGTCTATTTTCGCTTACATCTTTCTTTTTCTCGTAGTCATGGTATAAAGTATAGTATGCAACTCTTGAATAAAACGGATTTATATCGAGGGCCATGAATCACTCGCGTCGCTCAGGATTCTAACACTTGAATCACTCGCTGCGCTCGCGATTCAATCATCATGAATCACTCCCTACGGTCGTGATTCAGTCGTTAGAATCCTTCACTTGATCGTGATTTATCTATGGCCCTCGCTTTAAATCCGTCCTTTATTCATTAGTTGCATAATATACTATTTTTCAACGATTCGACGTGGCGGGAATAAAAGCGGGGAGTTTTCAGAGTAGACGTGGCGGCGACTCGACGTGGCCGGACTCGACATCAAGGGAATAAATCCGATATCGAAGCATACCCGTGGTAAGTAAAATTCATGATATATGATGCAAGTAAAAGTTATTGTTACAAGTACATTTTTATATTTTTTATAAGTTTCTAACCACTCAGAATAATATTTTCAGTATAATGTTACAGTTAAAATAGCACCACAGTCTATGAAATATGAAAGGTAATTTATGAATTAATAGTAGGCAAGTAAAGATAAAAATTACAAAGCATAGTTTTCAGTAGAACGTAATTTATTTATTTATTTATTTATACTTCAAGCACAAAGATGTACAGAGGCGGACTTAATGCCATAGGCATTTTCTACCAGTCAACCTTTGGGTGGTTCAGAGACAAACAGTGGTAGGTGCAATTACGAAAAAAAAAATGAGGACTAAACATTTTTTAAATATAATGATAAACAGATACCTATTGCAAACTATACATATTATATAAATATAACTAATTATATAGTATAAATATAAGAACAAATAAATATACATAAATACAAAATTATACTAAAACAAACAATGGGAAAACATTACCGTTGTGATGATACTGCCAGCTTCTCACGAATGTGCTCGCGAACTTTAACTTTAAAGGATAATCGGTTGGTTGCCATCCTGATTTCCAGGGGGAGCGCATTCCACAGAGAGATAGACTGGACGAAGAAGGAAGAGTGAATGAAGTCTGTGCGATGAGTAGGACATTGAAGCATGCGATTATTTGATGAGCGTAGATTTTTACTGTGGATTTCACAAATGTATTGAAAGTGGGGGGCTAGATAACTAGGGGAAGTGGGAGAATTTAGAAATGAAAACAAGGTGGTAAGCGCCCTAATAATAATGGTGGTAATTTATGCTGGTAGAAAAGTATTATCGCAATAAATAGTCATGTTTATTTTTCGAAGATTTCAGTATCTCATTCGGTCGTTTCGTCATTTTTATTCGGACAAAAGTAGTCGGAAAGTTAGTATTTTAGGCAGTAGATTTAATATTTTGAGTAAGGACAATTCTTCTTTTTTTGTCGGAGCTTTTATTACTACCCAATTTAAAATAAAAACGAAATAAACCCTCAATATGTCGCGATGGGGAGAAGAAAAAACTTTGCTTTTTGTGTCATATTATCGAAGTTCTCCTTTTTTTTTTGTTTTTTTTTTCACCAAAATGTTCTTACACAATTTCGTTGCAAGCAATATGATTATTTTATTGAGTTCTGCACGCGTAGCATGACTACCGTAGAAACGGGTTTTGTCGACAGAAGAATAGACAAAATGACAGATTGTGATTGTTTATCTGACATTTTGTCTATTCTTCCGTCGACAAAACCCGTTTCTACGGTGGTCATGCTACGCGTGCTGTACGGATAGATAGCACTGTCAGTATATCTTTGTACATCCATTTTGGCCGAGAGCCTGGTGCCCAAAAGCACGTCTGTCCGTACGTTTGCTTTGTGCTTATTGCTGGCAAATGTGAACAGTTGCAGAGCATGCTCATTTTAAGCAAGCTTATGAGCATACTTTTTTTTGAGCACGTCTGTCCGTACCATTACAGACCGATCCCGCGACTATTATTTATGATTTTTGAAGTTGGTTTGTCCTTGACCTAGCCACGAGTCAATGCACGCGCACGCGTGCATTGTACACAAGTATTTACATACACAAGTATTTTAAAGTCTTTTAAAGGAAGAAATTATCTTGACTGCCACTACTAGTAGAGTCAGTACTTAGTTATAAGTTTTGGGAAAAACACAGATAATTTTGAATTTTTTGTGTTCTTTGCTAAGGTCCTACATGAAAAATAAAACGTAATTATAAAATTAATGATAGAGAATAACAATGGAGAAAGAATACCGCCTTGTGGAACACCAGCATCCAGATCGTTCCAACTCGACGAGTTCTCATCAACGCGAACCGACTGCCGACGTCCCCGGAAATAAGAAGAGAACCATTCCAGAGCCTTGGGGTGAAAGGAGAATATCATTGCTGACGGCGTTAAAAGCATTGAAGAAATCAATTAATACCAAAACGGTAATCTTGGTATCGTACATCGCTTCTCAAATGTCACCAGTCACTTTAAGGAGAGCGGAGGCTGTACTGTGCCCAGGCCTGAATCCAGACTGAAAGCAGCTAACAAGCCCGTAAACTGCTTGTGTATGGAAAAAGGTCGAAAGTGGTTGGGTAGGGAGGGATTTGAAATGTTAGGGAGTGGGCGGACATAGGCCATGGGCCACAAGGAAGGGAAAGAAGAAAGAAGGATATCGAAAATCCAAACGACCATACTACGCCTGATAAGGTAATATCCCACAGACTTAGATTTTATGGATAGGATGATCTTTTTAATTTCGTCCTTGGTTACCGGAGAGAAGTGAAATTTCTCTATGATAGGACGATCTAGGCCAGTAATGTAACTGACCATCTGGGACATTTGGGGATCCAAATGGCAAGTGGTTGTGAAGTGACAGTTGATATCAGAAAGACCAATCGTATTAGGAAAATTCACATGATGTGGTCTACCTATACTAAGAGTGGAGAATAACCCTAGAGCTTTAGTTTCACAATAAAAGATGATGACTGTAATGTTTACTGGCATTAAAAGCTATTATTATAATAAAATTATTGTTATTCTTTTATCTAAAACATAGTGAAAACAGTTTTTTCAAACTCATATAACAGCGCAGGGAACGGCCCTACAGATTTGTCCCCATAGTAAAAAACTAAGAGAATAACATTTTCTAACAGAAAATAACTTTTTTTTTGTTTGGCCGGCACTTCCATAATTTAGCCTAAAATGAATTTACTCCTTTGGCATCATTGATCACTAATAAAGAACTAGATACACAATCCCAAACAAACGCACCTTTAATAAAAAACCGAAATAATTACAAAATTACGATTGTTGGGAAATTGCGTTTAAAGTTTTGCAAATACGAAGCAGTCAAAATTACAATAAAGATTGAAACGATACAGGAATGCGAGTAAAATTTAGGTATTACCAACAGAATAGCCTTTCAAATGATTTATATAAATCATTACTATTATATATTATTATTATTATTATAAGATACAAGGCTTTAAAAAACACACTAGTGACTTAATTCATTACATTAACATTGATTTTAAAAACATTTAATAGTAAACAGAACTATTATCTAACATTTTACTAAACATCGGAAAGTTTTAATAATAAAACGTATTAAATCTCATTTTTGCCAAATGAAATAGCCATCATATAAAAGCAAAACGAAATAACTTAAATAAGTTCATTTTACATCCAAAACAATAGAAATGCAAGCAGTTACATTTTTATAGTAAAACGAACTATTCGGGATTAGAACAGGAACATACATGTCTCACTCTTGTCACTGTTGGCGTAACTCTAAATGGTATCGTTTTGTGAATACTCATTGGCCTACTCCGTCAAACAAAAAGAGACAGCACTTCCTCTATTTCGCTTTGGGTTGGCCGAATCAAGCGCCCGTTAGACTGTACCTATTCTTTACGTGGACTTAATTCGTTTTTTGATTAAATGTCAAAAACTCATATTTTAAGTTCTCTTAAAAGTGTCACCAAATTGTGTTTAAGTAATAATAGTTTAAATAAATATACATTAATGTAAATTCAACCTTAAACGCAATGCTTAAAGTTTATTTCACAAAGCTATGTACAAAACGCAATAAATTTTTACGACCGATAGTATGTGGCATGTTTACCGTTGGAACGTTCGAATGCTACTAAATCAAAAGCGCACCCAAATGTTCAAGTAGGTGCTTATTCGGTGAGGACATTTTTTGCCGCTGATTGTGTATCTAGTTCTTTATTAGTGATCGATGTTTGGCATACAGATAGTTTATAACCTGGATTAACATATAGGATCTATCCAAATGAATTACCAAAAGTCCAAACAAACAACAATGACATGAAAGAAATCATGAATACTATGACACAACTAATGCAACAATTAACCTCAATAACAAATCTCCTAATGGAAATCATGACCAAACTGACAAATTCTGTTCGTTAAAAATAGCCCTTTGGAATGCCAATGGGCTGCCACACCATGTTCTAGAAGTAGAAACATTTTTAAAAACACACAAAATTGATATTTTACTGGTATCTGAAACACACTTCACGAAAAAAAATTACCTCAGGATCTCCAATTACAAATTCTACCAAACAATGCATCCGGATGGTACGGCTCACGGAGGATCTGCAATCCTCATTAAGAATAATATCAAACACCATGAAGCGGAGCCATTTAAAACTCCTGAGATACAAGCCACAAGTGTTGTTGTTGAGGATTGGCCCCCGACACTTGACTGTCACTGCATTGTATTCTCCCCCAAAACATGCGATCAAAAAAGAAGATTACGTCAATTTCTTCAATACGCTAGGCCTAAGGTTTATAGCAGGTGGAGATTATAATTCCAAAAATACACAATGGGGCTCTCGCTTAACAACTCCCAAAGGACGTCAATTGCAGGCAGCTGTAACCGATCTACGACTAGATACAATATCGAACGGGGAACCAACTTACTGGCCGACTGACCCTAAAAAAATACCAGATTTGGTAGACTTCAGTGTCATAAAGGGGATTCCTACTAATTGTTTCAAATGTACTTCCCTTCAAGACCTCTCATCTGACCATAGTGTAGTTCTACTAGAGGTTTCCCAGGACTTCATGCATACTAAACCTATAACAAGGCTACATGAACGTAGGACCAACTGGGACAAATTCCGATTCATAGTGGAGTCTACGATTAATACCAACCTGCCTCTTAAAACCGAAGAGGACATTATGACAGCGGTTGAACATTTCAACGAGTGTGTCCAAAACGCTGCTTGGGATAGCACTCCTGCTGCCAAGAAATACACGGAACCAGACTGCTCGAAGCCCATTCGCGAACTAGTAGCCGAAAAAAGGCAGGCTCGTAAATTGTGGCAAACAACTAGATTTCCCGGGGACAAAACACGGCTGAACTACCTAACGGATAAACTTAAAAAACTATTACAGGCTGAAAGGGACGATAATGTACAAAACCATCTGCGAAATCTGGATGCTACAGCTGCTAGTGACTATTCCCTTTGGAAAGCAACCCAAAAACTCAAAAGACCTACTGCATCTAATCCGCCGATACGGAGAAAGGACGGTTCCTGGGCAAAAAGTGACCTAGAGAAAGGAGAAGCCTTTGCCGCTCATCTAGCCGATGTCTTCGTACCGAACACTGCCCGGAACGCATCGATAACCAACAATGAAGAACTTATTAACTCACTTAATGAACCTTATCAACTCGACCTCCCAATTGAAAAGATTAAGACGAGTGAGGTCATGGAAACAATTAGAAATCTAAAACAAAATAAAGCCCCCGGATACGACTTGATTACCGCAAAACTACTTCGTGAAATACCTGAGATAGCTATACACTTTTTGACACACCTGTTTAACTGCATACTGATCAGAGGCATCTTCCCACCTCAATGGAAGGTAGCACAAATTAAAATGATCCTTAAACCTGGTAAAGCTCCTGAAGACGTAGCTTCCTACAGACCGATCAGCTTGCTACCCGTTCTGTCAAAGGTTATGGAAATACTTTTTTTGAAGCGATTAAACAAAGTAATAGCAAAAAATAAAATCATACCTGACCACCAATTTGGCTTTAGAAAAAACCATGGCACGATAGAACAGGTGCATAGGCTGGTCGATGAAATCCATAAAGCCTTCGAAAAAAAGAAATATTGCTGCGCGGCATTTTTAGATATTTCCCAGGCCTTTGACAGAGTTTGGCACGAGGGTTTATTATACAAAATAAAAAACCAACTCCCGACAAACTATTACATATTCCTAAAATTATACCTTGCCGACAGGTTTTTTTACGTCAAGCAAGGAGAAGATACAACCAAAATTCACAGGGCTCATGCAGGAGTGCCACAGGGAAGCGTGCTTGGTCCGATCCTCTATCTGATTTTTACATCAGACTTGCCTATGACAGATGGTGTCGTAATCGGCACTTTTGCTGATGACACAGCAGCCTTGGCCGCCCATGATGAACCCGCACAAGCAAGTAACATGCTTCAACGCTCCCTAGACAACATCACAGAATGGTTAACTACCTGGCGGATAAAAGCAAATGAGACTAAGTCGGTACAGGTGACCTTTACGACGCGACGCGAAACATGTCCCCCTGTGTCGCTCAACAGTGTTCAGATACCCCAAGCAAATGAAGCAAGATACCTTGGACTCTATTTGGATCGTCGTCTTACCTGGAAAAAACATATTTTTACAAAACGAAAAGCACTAGGGATCCAACTAAGGAAAATGTACTAGTTACTCGGCAAAAAATCGCAGTTGTCGCTGGGAAACAAACTGCTGTTATACAAATGTATTTTAAAACCTATCTGGACTTACGGAATCCAACTCTGGGGAACAGCCTCCAACTCAAACCTAGAAATACTCCAGAGGTTCCAGTCTAAAATGCTGAGGATAATTACTAATGCTCCTTGGTTCATAACTAACCAACAATTACACCACGACCTTGAAATCAGAACAGTTCAAGAAGAGATTAAACACTCAATGAAATCGTACAGGAACAGACTAGACATTCATCCAAACTTACTGGTCACGCACTTAATGAATAATGACTCAACATTCAAAAGGCTAAAACGAAAGTCCCCTAGAGATCTATGGGAATATGACACGTAAGGGCGTACGTCGCTGGACTGACTGCCCCTCAAGACAATTAATAAATTCCAAACCTTATGCTGAATGTTCACAAGCAACAGATTGCAAGAACACTAAAAAATAAAAAAAACATATAGGATACTTTTTATACCGGTATGGTAGTACATTCCCATGGGATTATTTCTTACCTCCACGCGGGCGAAGCCGCGGGCGAAAGCTAGTACATAATAAAATGGTGTCAATTACTCAAAAACATAACATAACATAGCATCACGCCTTGTCTCCCCCGAAGGGTTGGGCAGAGGCGTACCTGTAGCAGGTACACCCACATTTCGCCAGTTATGTTTAAGTCCCATGAAAGAGGGGGTGAGCGTATTGCTATCAACCGGGCAGAAATCAACCAAAAAATCATCTATAAATAAAATAGGGCTTCTTACCAAATGATAGCAAAATACTTAACCCTATTTTTGAACCTAGCCAACAGGGGCTGCCAGATTTTCAAAATTGTGTCCCTATAATATTTACTCATAATTAGAGGTAGACAGTCCCACAACATTCTTCAAAGCACATTAATTAGTTCCGTAGAAAACAATTTATTTTATGCAATACAAGCTGTATGTCTGTTGGCATACCCACTGTCGGAAATGAACTTCAATACAAACTTTCAATCTAAGTCATGCTTCTAGACCCATCAGTTTAGGCTGTGATTGTCTGTCAGTGAATTAAAGATAGTCGGAACCACCTGTCTTCACTTAAGAGCTGTACTTAGACAGATCATAGAGGTGTAGCTGGCAATGTGTAGCCGGTGAATGAGGTGAATCAAGTAAAGCATTGACAGAGCTATCAAAGAAATTGCAAGCATTTCTGTCAAAATTATTTTAAAACTACTAGTTGTTTAAAATATTATTATACTGTATTCAAGCTGTTACCTACTACTTTCAGAGTCAAGTAGTTTTAATAAGATGTTAATATTAATTAATCATGTTATCAGTTTATAAACAACTACTTAAGTTTTAGCAAAAACTACACTTTGATAAAGTTTTAAGAATTTTTTTAACTTACCATTTTTCTAGTAATAGATACAAGATATTTTTTTCGTTTTTATCCCATATAAGTTATAATGATACCTTTTTCATTAACTTAATTATTTATTGTTTCTTCTTTTTTTCGTATATAAACTCGTTACTTTATGAGTAACCTCTATCCGCCAAAAAAAACTACACACCGACTTTTTATTAACTATTCTTTTTCTCGTCACACTCACAGAGTAAAATCTTTTTAATATTTAAAAATTTTCCTCTTGCTATTCGATTGTCTGTTTGTATGCTTATTCTACTCTGTAGGCAGTGAGATGGACCCTGGACTGGTCTCAGGTCTGCCTGTTGGGCACACAGATTAGGGGCATGGGCTCATGGCTCATGCATCACATGCATGGCTTTTTGTTTGACATTGACAAATGACACTGGACAAGTGGACACAGTGGAGTGCACAGAGTACCTTTCGTAACATGGTGAACATGGTGGAGTGGACACTGTGCGCGCTGCTGAGTGCTGGGCGAGTCCAGGGTTGCCAGATGTAATTTTTTATTTCTCCCGAGATTGCCTAGGTTTGGACCAAGTGCTGCCTAGGAATGTGAGTTGGTCTAGAGGTGGTACAGACGCCAGCACATCAAGTTACTACAATCTGTCAAATTTCTTTAATAGATTTTCAACTTATGGCTAAAGAATAAGGTTCAATGTTGATTGAGAAAATTTGACAGATTGGAGTAGGTTGGTGTGCTGGCGTCTGAACTGTAGCATACAGATGAACTATAAAAAAAAAAAAAAAAAAAAAATTGGCAACATGAAAAATAAATAAATCCACTTTTTGTGATAATGACTAATCTTGCATTAAACAACGTTTTTGATGTATTTTTTCTCAAAAATGTATTTATAAATACCCCCCTATACTCCCTTATGGACCCAGCAACCGCGCCCCCCCCCCCCCTCCCGTGCCTTTAGCGAGCGTTCGCCTAATTTTAATTTAGAATAGTTTATGCCCCTGGATGGAGACTTTTAGTGTAGTAGCTAAAGGCAGCCACAGGAAAGTTCGGTTAACCAGCCAGGACCTCAGGGGTCAGCTGCGAGATGCCAGAATAAAAAAAAAATCCGACTACTTTTTGCTGTCTTACGTCACTTGTGATCCATTTTGGTGATCCATAGCCTTCTTCATTGCTCTTTGGGTGACTTTTAGCCTTCTGATAAGGCCCATTGTGAGCGACCACGTTTCAGTGCCATAAGTCATCACTGGCAACACGCACTGGTCAAAGACTTTCGTCTTGAGACACTGTGGTATGTGGGACGAGAAGATATTGCGTAGCTTCCCGAACGCTGCCCAGCCGAGTCGGATTCGACGATTGACCTCTTTCTCGAAGTTGGACCTACCTAGCTGGACAGTTTGTCCTAGGTAAACATACTCGTCTACAACTTCGACCGTAGCGTTTCCGATCTTTATGAAAGTTGGTGTTACATGGGCATTTAAAATGACCTTTGTCTTTTCCATGTTCATTAAAGACCTACTCTTTTGGAGGCTCTACTGAGGTCATCAAGCATTATACTGAGGTCCTCTATGGCCTCAGCCATGATAACTATATCGTCGGCAAACCGAAGGTTAGTGATATACTCGCCATTGATGTTGATGCCTAGCCCTTTCAAGTACAGAACCTTGAAGACATCCTCCAGTGCAGCCGGTGAATAATTTCGGAGAGATAACGTCTCCTTGTCTCACACCTCGCTGCAGAAGGATAGGTTTCGAGGTCTGGTCGTAGAGTCGGACTGACATACTCACACACCTTTTTAAAGAAGAGTACTACCACACCTCTTTTCCATGCGTGTGGCGTTTTACCCCGAGAATGACGAAATCAAACAGCTTCTCGAGGGCCTTAAGAACGGGTTTCCCATCG
This sequence comes from Conistra vaccinii, assembly GCA_948150665.1. NCBI lineage: Eukaryota > Metazoa > Arthropoda > Insecta > Lepidoptera > Noctuidae > Conistra > Conistra vaccinii. The sequence continues at coordinate 268,487 of OX411327.1, forward strand.
GCCTTTAGGAGTTCCGCCGTAATTCCGTCATCACCCGGCGCCTTGTTGTTTTGAAGCTGCTTTAGAGCCATCCTAATCTCGTACAAGCTGACGTCCGGGATATATTCGGTATAGTGTCGGGTTAATCTAGCTCTTGGGTCGTTTGCCACATTCGTAACGGGGTTACTGGTTGACGTGTATAACTGACCATAGAACCTCTCAATAGTTCAAGTTTGGCGGATACGATCCTGTCATCATCGGTCTTCAGTTTTGCAAGCTGGCTCTGCCCAATATCGCATCCTTAATGCGGTCTGCACTAAAGCGGTGAAGGTCGCTTTTCAAGGACTTAGAGATCCGTCTATTGAGCTGCCGGTAATTGACCGCATCGTCTAAAGATTGGAGGATCATCTCGCGCCTCTCCTTCATGAGCTGAATAGTATCAGAGAGCTTCTTGTTTCTATTTGTACGACGGGTCTTAAAGATCTTGGACCCGACCGTATGGACAGTTTCCACGAACCCATCGTTAAAATCGCCCACGGAGCTCCCCAGGCACTCGAAACGATTCTGAAGTTCGAGCTAAAAGCTCTCGGGGTTTTGGACTTGGATTGGTGCTGGACGGAGCGTAGACTTCATCAGTTGAGATCTTTCCAGCTTGATAATTAAGTTCAATGTGCCTCTTACCATGTGGTGATCGCTTCCGGTTTTCACCACGTTGATCACAGAAACATCATTGAATACTTGCTTCTTCGTCGACATAATGAAGTCAATCTCATTTTTTGTTGCCCCATCAGGGCTCTGCCAGGTCCACTTTCTGTGCTCACGTTTTTTGAAGAAGGAGTTCATCATAAAGTGGCCTTCCTTCTCCATAAAACTGGCCAGTAGGTTACCCCGGTGGTTCCAAAGTCCAACTCCAACTACAACATCAAAATACAATTACTACGATTATAATTGAATGCACAATAACTGTTTAATAGTTGATTTTGCAATATATCACAAGGTATTTTGTTGTAACATTTAACACAGTACCCCATAAAAGATTTGTGTACAGACACCAGCACATTAAGCTACTACAATCTGTCAAATTTCTTTAATAGATTTTCAACTTTATTACTAAAGCCTAAGGTTCAAAGTGGATTGGGAAAATTTGACAGTTTCGGGTAGCTTAATGTGCTGGCTGTCTGTACTTTAGATAATCTGAAAAATAGTTGATCTAGTTTATCGTTATTTCTAGTATTAAAATTATGTATAACACTTATTTTATTAAACAAATGTAGATTCTTTCTTACATACATAATATTTTCATAATGATTTGATGAATTGGCAAGGTACCGTCATAATATTAATCCTTTTAAATAGTTCCCTAAGAGATTCGCAGCGACGTAGGTTGTAAATGGCTCTGAAAGCTCTCTTTTGCAAAATAGAGATGGATTCAATGTCAGCAGCCCGACCCCACAGAAAAATGCCATACGACATAATGCTGTGGAAGTAGCTAAAATAGACCAAAAGTGCGGTTTCTACATCTATTAACTGTCTTATATTACTAACAGCATAAGCGGCCGAGCTCAGCCGCCCCGCAAGGGATGTTTTATGAGGTCACCATTGTAATTTCTCGTCTAGCGTGATTCCTAGGAAAACCGTTTGATTAATAAGTTCAAGTTTTTCTCCATTCAATATGATGTCACATTCACTACTTTTAACATTCGGTAATATCTAATGCATTTGGTTTTTTTTTTATTTAGTACCAAATTATTTACCGTAAACCAGTCTTGGACCTGAAGAATAGAGTTGTTCACGTCGTCTAGATTTTATGACTGTCCGTCTATTTTAAAGATCAATGATGTGTCATCTGCAAATAAGACCATCTTCAGTTGATTTTGAAGTAATTGTGGTAAATCATTTATGTAAACTAAAAAATTATTCAAAAAACAAAAAACCCGACTGCAAAAACTCAAAAATTCTATAGATTTTATTGCTTGTTTTTCTCTTTTCAGTTATGTGTTTTTGCAGTCGGGTTTTTTGTTTTTTGAATAATTTTCTTTATTTCAAGTTTATTAGTTTTTTTATATCTTAATTTGGAATTGACTCATTAGCAGCTTTTATTTGATACCAATATTGTTGTAATTTATTTTAAAAAAAACCTTCCGCTCCCTTTTTTTTGTATTTGCAGATGCAATATATAAATATTATATAGCCTATGTCACTTCTACAATTAAGACGAATCTAACGACACCTCATATGTTAAAATTCATCAAGCCGTTTAGGCTACAGAGCGTGCCAAAGAAACAGACAAACATACATACATACATACATACATACTCTCAAAAAACATTACCCTCCTTCTGGGGCAGTCGGGTAAAAAGAGGAATGGACCCAATATCGAACCTTGAGGAACGCCCATTGCCATTTCATTTTAATGAGTTTATGCCGTTAACTTGAACTTTAATCTTTCTATGTTTCAGGTATGATCCTAGTAGATCAAGAACTGAATTCTTAATCCCGTATTGCTTCAGTTTCAGCAGAAGTGTTTTATGGTTTACGCAATCGAAAGCCTTAGAAAGGTCGCAAAAGATTCCAATGCCATCTTGTGCTTGTTCCCAGGCGTTAAAAATGTTTTTTATTAGGGTAACACCAGCGTCAGTGGTACAACGCCCTTTGGTGAAACCGTATTGTTGTTCATGAAAGATGGAATTTTTATTAAAGTGGCGTAACATTTGATTGAGCATCAACTTTTAAAACACCTTACTGAGAACTAGCAGAATTGATACAGGCCTATAATTGTTGGGTTCTTTACTATCACCGGATTTGAACAATGGAACTACTTTACTGTGTTTCATGAGATCCGGAAAGACTCCTTGGTCTACACTGGTGTTAAATATTAAAACTAAAAATAAGGCGCAATGGTTTCGGTGATAGATCTACAGACTTTTACAGACATTCCCCATAGATCTTCTGTTGATTTAATTTTAAGATCTTTAAAAGCTTTAATAACAGCCTGGGGGTTTGTATGATGAAACCTAAACTCCAAAGGGCATGCCTTTACATTCTTTAAGTAAGGCCGCAGAAAGTGTTGGTGAGGAATTTAAACCTTCAGTAGTTTTAAGGTGAATATTAGCAAAAAAGTTTTCAAATTTTCGAGCTTTTTCTACATCTGAGTTTATGGGGCCATGTGCGGTGATGCGGTCTCTAAATTAAATTCAGTATTGCGCTGTTTTTTCCTACCTGTTTCATTATTTATTATTTGCCAGGTAGTTTTTATTTTATCATTGCATCAGCTGATTTTATTTTATTGCTAGGTAATATAAAGAGCTTTAGCTATTTTGCACACACTTTATAGTTTTCGAATATTTTGCAACATACTGATGAAAGCTTATATTATTCATATATGTTGCTTTAGGCCATACAGTTCAAAAAGTTTTTCCTTGCATTTACAAATTCCCGGAGTCGCCCAATCACTAAATAAGAACTATTTACCTAAAATTGCGAAAAAAATACCCAATCTGGTAACCCTGTGGGCGACTGTCTACGGGGCTGGCTGTCCGGCTGACTGCTGAACTCAGACAGATGGATTCTATTCTATTTTTCTCTACAGCTGTGTTAAGTGGTTGATAGACATGCGGCGGACTTTAAAAACCGCGGTTTTTTTGGCAACTCGCCAACTTAGTCTGCTCGCCGCCGTCGGTAACATATGAGAAGCTTTCTCACACTGTATCGCGATGTTTACGAATTTTCTGAACCAAACTAAACATACATTACACATGCATGACGAAACAAAATGCCGGTTTGCGTCGTTCGCGACTCGTTGCGATGACAGACGTACGAAACTACGAACCCGGGCAGGCTATGAGCAAAATTTCAAACCTGTTGGATCGCCGACGAGCTTACTCGGTGGTTTTAAAGTGCGCGTACTTACTATACTGTTTGCACCAGAAAATACTCAACATGTAGATGTTTCGAGACTTGTCACATGAAACAAATCTCATTACTTGTTTTGTTGGACTTGCGTTCGGACTGCACGAAACATGAGTAAGTCATAAGACAGATGTCAAGTTTTGTTGTTAACTGCGTTCGCACTGTCTAGAAACATACACAATAAACATGTTTTGTATAGTGATTTGACACGTTTGCGTTCGCACTGTTGTTTACTTTGTTTAGGTCAATTATGTCTCGCAACTTGTATATTGCTTGATGTTTAGTGTTATCCGAATATGGTGGTAAACATCCCGTGTTTTATTATATCGAAACATGAAGTGTTCCAAAGTAGTCACGATCAAGTTTAAGTTTGTAGAGTTTTGGCAAAGCTTTCCATGTTTATGGAATACAAAATGTGTGGACTATAAAAATCGAACAAAGCGTCGCGCGTCGAGATTCTTTATTACAACTAGCTGAGCAAATGGGCTTGGATAGTGTCATTCCAATTGAAAAGAAAATTACATCGTTGAAAACTCAATTCTGGTGGGATGGACATTCTGAAAGTGTTGTTTTTCTTTTCACCCGACTGCCCCAGAACGAGGGTAATGTTCTTAATTATTGGAATTGGAGCAACTTTCTGTCATAATACTTCAAAATCTTCAGGTGATAACCTCAGGAAATTCTATTATCCCTGTGGATCCTGAATTAACAACTCATTCCTTAAATTGCAGGCACAAGGTATTTCTCTCTTTTTTAGGAAGTCGCGCATCCAGAACTTAGGTTTCTTCCTAGATTTTGGCCGTTCCAGGGGTTCCAGGTATGCAATACTGGAAGCTACAAACAATAAATCGTCTTCATCGCTTGAATTCATTTTATTACCTACATTTGATAATACCCAGTTATTAAACGTAAAAATATTTTTGATGTTGTTTAGTTTAGAGTATTTTGACTTCGCTACGGTTTGGCCACAAATAAATCACTGTCACTATCAGTACTATTCACGGAACATAAAAAGTCGGCAAAATGCAATGAAATGTCAAAAAAAATCTTACAACATGTTGTTAGAGAATAGAGTCATCTGTGCGTTTGCACTGGCGAAACATTCACATGAAAACATGTTGAAATGTCTGTTTTCTGTCAATGCATCAACTCGCGTGCGACAATGCGATCCATCCGGATTTAGTAATATACGTTGTGTAGGAACTACAGTAGCAATAGTGCAAACGAGGCATATTGCAATGGCCCCCGCGCATGCACATATGTAGGAACTACAGTAGCAATAGTGCAAACGAGGCATATTGCAATGGCCCCCGCGCATGCACGCGGCGGAGACGACTGCCCGCTCGGCCGTATGCATGCGCGGGGGCCATTGCAATATGCCTCGTTTGCACTATTGCTACTGTAGTTCCTACATATGGCGAGGGATGTAAATGAAATACCGGAGTCCAATTAATACAACGTATATTACTAAATCCGGAGTTACGTTACAGTGGCGTTTCTTACAAGATATTGATAGTACACAAGTTAACTCTAGGGCGCGGCGGAGACGACTGCCCGCTCGACCGTGTGCATGCGCGGGGGCCATTGCAATATGCCTCGTTTGCACTATTGCTACTATAGTTCCTACATACCTCCCCCCATTATGTGCATGCGCGGGGGCCATTGCATTAAGCCTCGTTTGCACTATTGCTACTGTAGTTCCTACAACGCAAAACATGTTTGAGGTTTCCTATCACTTGACATGTTTCGCCACATGTTTTTACAAACCAATTTCATAACAAAATGTCTGTGTATGAATCTCGCAACATGTTGTAAGATTTGTTTTGACATTTCATTGCATTTTGCCGACTTTTTATGTTCTGTGAATAGTACTGATAGTGACAGTGATTTATTTGTGGCCAAACCGTAGCGAAGTCAAAATACTCTAAACTAAACAACATCAAAAATATTTTTACGTTTAATAACTGGGTATTATCAAATGTAGGTAATAAAATGAATTCAAGCGATGAAGACGATTTATTGTTTGTAGCTTCCAGTATTGCATACCTGGAACCCCTGGAACGGCCAAAATCTAGGAAGAAACCTAAGTTCTGGATGCGCGACTTCCTAAAAAAGAGAGAAATACCTTGTGCCTGCAATTTTAAGGAATGAGTTGTTAATTCAGGATCCACAGGGATAAAAGAATTTCCTGAGGTTATCACCTGAAGATTTTGAAGTATTATGACAGAAAGTTGCTCCAATCATTAAGAAAAACGACACAATTTTCAGAATGTCTATCCCACCATCAGACCAAATAATTCTGTTGAATTGAGTTTTCAAAGATGTAATTTTCTTTTCGATTGGAATAACACAATCCAAGCCCATTTGCTCAGCTAGTTGTAATAAAGAATCTCGACGCTTTATTTGATTTTTATAGTCCACACATTTTGTACTCCACAAACATGGAAAGTCTTGCCAAAGCTCTATAATTAAACTTAATTGTGTCTACTTTGGACCACTTCATGTTTCGATATAAACACGAGATGTTTTCCACCATATTCGGATAACACTAAACATCAAGCAATAGACAAGTTGCGAGACATAATTTGACCTAAACAAACAACAGTGCGAACGCAAACGTGACAAATGTCTATACAAAACATGTCTAATGTATATGTTTCTAGACAGTGCGAACGCAGATAACAACAAGTCTTGACATTATGTTTTAAGACTTACTCATGTTTCGTGCAGTGCGAACGCAAGTCCAACAAAACAAGTAATGAGATTTGTTTCATGTGACAAGTCTCGAAACATCTACATGTTGAATGTTTTCTGGTGCAAACGCATAGTTATATTACAGAGACATTTTGCTATGAAATTGTTTTGTAAAAAGATGTGGCGAAACATGTTATGTGATAGGAAACGTCAAACATGTTTCGCGTCAACAAGTTGCTTGACAATGCGAACGCGAGTCGATACATTGACAGGAAACAGAGATCTCAACATGTTTTCATGTGAATGTTTCGCCAGTGCAAACGCACAGCTAGTATGACACACGGCCGAGTAACTATGCGTTTGCACCAGAAAACATTCAACATGTAGATGTTTCGAGACTTGTCACATGAAACAAATCTCATTACTTGTTTTGTTGGACTTGCGTTCGCACTGCACGAAACATGAGTAAGTCTGACATAATATGTCAAGACTTGTTGTTATCTGCGTTCGCACTGTCTAGAAACATATACATTAGACATGTTTTGTATAGAGATTTGTCACGTTTGCGTTCGCACTGTTGTTTGTTTAGGTCAAATTATGTCTCGCAACTTGTCTATTGCTTGATGTTTAGTGTTATCCGAATATGGTGGAAAACATCTCGTGTTTTTAACGAAACATGAAGTGGTCCAAAGTAGACACGATTAAGTTTATAGAGCTTTGGCAAGACTTTCCATGTTTGTGGAGTACAAAATGTGTGGACTATAAAAACCGAATAAAGCGTCGAGATTCTTTATTACAACTAGCTGAGCAAATGGGCTTGGATTGTGTTATTCCAATCGAAAAGAAAATTACATCTTTGAAAACTCAATTCAACAGAATTAATTGGTCTGATGGTGGGATGGACATTTTGAAATTTGCGTCGTTTTTTCATAGTGATTGGAGCAACTTTCTGTCATAATATTTCAAAAGTGATAGGAAATTGTTTTATTCCTGTGCATCCTGAATTAACAACTCATTCCTTAAACCGCAGGCACCATGTGTTTCTCTCTTTTTTGTAGGAAGTCGCGCATCCAGAACCTAGGTTTCTTCCTAGATTTTGGCCGTTTCAGGTACCTATGCAATACTGGCAGCTAAAACAATAAATCGTCTTCATCGCTTGAATTCATTTTATTACCTACATTTGATAATACCCAGTTATTAAACATAGAAATATTTTTGACGTTGTTTAGTTTAGAGTAATTTTAACTTCGCTACGATTTGGTCACAAATAAATTACTGTCACCATCTGCATCAGTATCATTCACAGAACATAAAAACTCGGCAAAATACAATGAAATGTCAAAACAAATCTTACAACATGTTGCGAGATTCATACAGAGACATTTTGTTATGAAATTGGTTTGTAAAAACATGTGGCGGAACATGTCAAGTGATAGGAAACGTCAAACATGTTTCGCGTCAACAAGTTGCGTGACAATGCGAACGCGAGTCGATACATTGACAGAAAACAGAGATTTCAACATGTTTTCATGTGAATGTTTCGCCAGTGCAAACGCACGGGGTCGCGATGTTGGCGAATTTTGTGAACCAAACCAAACATACAATTACACTAATGTCCCAACAAAATGGCGGCTCGAGCCTCGGGGCGATGACAGACGTACGAAACTACGAACCCGGGCGGGCTATGAGCAAAATTTCAAACCTGTTGGAATGTTGGATCGCCGACGAGCTTACTCGGCGGTTTTAAGACCTCAGTGGATTTCTGGCGAAAAATTATTTCAAAATTCGTGATGGCAACACTGCTGTCTTGTCAAAATGTCACTTCCATCCATTGTCAAAAAGGAATGAATGAAGAAGAAAGGAAGGAACTAGAGTTTACAGACATTACAACTAATTACGACTTTACGAGTAGTACAATTTGCATGCATGCGAATTTGTTAGGATGTCTGTACAGTAGTGTAAGCACATGAGTTAAACTTGATATTTACTGTGACCAAAGTCTACGTTCACAAACGTTATCAACAGTTTAACTTTGTACAAATAATTAGACGTTTGGGACAATGTCGAATTGGGTTGGGTATGCCATATCGGTAAATTGTGGCGAGCCTCTGGGTTGCTATCAAGGAACTATTCTAGAGGCAGATGGTAGTACTATTACTTTAACAAAAGCCTTTAGGAATGGCTTTCCTTACCCCAAGTCACAAGTGACTCTAAAGTAGGTTGACAGGCTCAAGTTTTTTGCATACTGTTGTTAATATTACACAATGAATAATTGTTGGTTTTGTGTCATGCTTCAGTGCTGCCGACATAAAAGACCTGAAGATAATCGAGTCTCGGGCTGAGCCTGCAGAGCAGACTCACAGCACGGTGGCTGTCACTAAGGGTATGAAGAAGGCGCAGAGAGCTACTGTGTGTGAGAACTTACAGGCGAACCCCACGAGTTCAGGTATGGTTCAGGTGGTGGTATGCCATGTGACCTTTGTATATGTGGCTATGGTCTGCCAAGCGATGAGTATACCTACATGCCCCGTCCTAACAATCCTACTGATGCTATTGCTATGCAAGAATTGGTTGTTTAATATATCTAAACTTATGTGCAAAACTGAGCTACCCATCTCACAAAAAAAATATATTTATAAGCAATCAAAGAAGCTGTCTAATCCAGTTATAATAAGGCATACATCTGTTGGCTCATAAAAACAAATCTATAACTCATTCATATCGTTTCTTGCCATAAACATGTAAAGTTTAGAGGTCTTACATTTTTTTTTGTAAAGATTCGTAATGCTGGGTGGGCATGTCATAAGTACCTAGTTGTGCACATACACAACTACTTATGACCAGTGCTGGATTAACCACGTAACAAGAGTAGCAATTGCCACGGGCCCCGCGCAAATGGGGGCCCTGCGTGTCTAAACCTTGACCTCCGCCTGACTGCAATTCTTTGAGTGAAACTGAGTAAGATGTGGTAGGTTTATTAAATTTACTTGATGTGAGAATAACATGAAACATTTGGACAGAAGTTCCAATGAAATATTATGTAAGAACTGTCAAAACAAAGGGAACCTCCAAGCCACATTATGCAAACATTTTTCGAGCTCGCTTCACTTGCCCTTGATCCTAGTTTCTCATAGTTAATTGACTCAGGCGTGACCTTGCGGAAATCCATCATAAAACACAATAGACGATGTATATCTAGTAACTTAATCCGCTTAACCATTCTTAAAGAGTTAGAGAACCCTGTAAGAAATCGACACGTGTTTCGCCTCTCAACGAGGCATCCTCAGGACGACGATTGACCTGTTGCGAACTCGGACACGAAGTGTTATCAACGCGAGCCGAACGCAAAGTACTTTGCGTTCGGCTCGCGTTGATAACTCGGATCGTTGAGAGGCGAAACACGTGTCGATTTCTTACAGGGTTCTCTAACTCTTTAAGAACGGTTAAGCGGATTAAGTTACTAGATATACATCGTCTATTGTGTCCTAGTTTCTCTTAATTCTACAGCTTTTCTGCTGCATAGTCAACAAATCAACTCATAAATAGGAGTTGCTAGCGTATTTGTGTTGTCATAAAAACCTCTCAGAGTTGAGGAGCTAAAAAGTTTCTCTTCATTCATAAAGTTTTTTTAATAAGCTATTTCTATATAAATGGTGAGTAGATACTAACCTAACCTAACTTAACCAATCAGAGGTTCAAAAAAAAAAATCGACATCGCATCGCTCGCTCTTGCATCTTAGTTTCTCTTCCTTTATACACTTTTCTACATTACTCGACAAAGTAGCAATAGGTCAATAGAAAGCCTAGACTATCGGAGGTGCAAAAATATATCGAGCTCGCTACGCTCGCTTCTCGTGTCACGGTGTTTGTTGCCAAACTCCTCCGAAATGGCGAATTTTTATGAAATTTTTTGTGTATATTTTGTGTTTTTTTTTTTTGTTTTTTTTTAATTGTTTTTTTTATGATTCGGCATTAAAAAATACATACAACCTAAATTTTCACCCTTCTACCACCAACACCTATTTTTTAATAGCGATATTAGTACTTTAATAATTTTCTACTCTTGGCGGTTGATAATATTGATCAGTTACCACTCGATCAGTTATTCCCGTCAGGCGTCTACCGGTGTCACTTCTCACCCCGTAAACAGCACAGAGTAGGGATGAGTACAAAGCCGGTCTCCTGTTGTTCTCACACAATAAGCTTTCTCTCTCTCACTCACTAAAGTTTAGGGAATGAATCCCTATTTGAACACGCGTGAAGGGCTTGTAGCGGTTACACCGCGACATACGAACTACGCAGTAAAAACACATGACGTCACACAATTCCTGCATCGCGCAGTTAGAGTTTGCCGACCGAAAAACATAGATAAGACTATCCGAAATCAACATATGGGCAGTTGCCCGCCAGACATAATACCCGTCTGGTTAGAGGATCCTCCCTTTTCTATGGTGGATGAGTGAACTTTACCCCCTGTTCCTCATACCCCTAAATTGGTGACCCCGACGTGATCTGAACGTCAACGCAGCCTTCGTGCAACTACTTCAGCGTGACGTCATCATCATCATCACTCCCGCAAGCTTTCGTGAGGCGAGTCACACAGCCAGCCAGCACCCACGGCTTCAACGGGTATCCTGACCACCAGCAGTCCAGCATGCAGTGAACGCGCATTCCTTACGCACATACCCCCAAAGGCTGTACCGATTTTACTCATTCTTTTTTCGTTATTGTGTGGAGAAGGTTCTTAGGATAGGTAGGGTGTAACGTGTAAGGTAGGTAGTAGAGAATCCAATCCCGCATCAAAATCGCGATCCCGCAGGCCTGCGGGATTAAGATCATCAATCCCGCGGATCCCGCGGGATTTGCGGGATTGATTTTAATTATTATTATTTTTGTTTCATGTAATTTAAAGAAAGAAAATACACACAAATATTTTTAATTATTCTTATCAACATGAAGCAAAGTTATCACTTATATTATAAATTAAATATAATGATGTTTAAGACAATACAATATTCACAATATTTCACGTTTCATATTTAGATTTTTATTTGAAATAGAACTTATTCATTGGTTTTAGAGGCATTTAAAATCAGCTTATTTTTTTTGACGTGCTCTTAGCACTTTGATAACTTGATAATAAAAAATAATAGTCCTGTACGACAGGACTATTATTTTTTATTATCAAGTTATCAAAGTGGATCCCGCATTAGCGGGATCCCGCGTTTGCGGGATTGGATTCCCTAGTAGGTAGGTATGCATACCCTATCTACCCTACCTACTTGTAGGGTAGATAGGGTATTGTAGCATTAGAAATCAGCTTCTGCCACTTGTTAAAAAGAATGCTTGGTGAGAATCGAACCCACTCTAGCATAGGATAACTAAATACAAAGAAAAAATAACAGGAGATTTTAAATATGATTTGTATTGTAATTTAAAAGTAAAGAAAAAGAAACAGTTAGTTATAAAAAGGTAATAAATTAGATTAAAAGGCTATTGCGAGCCGCCTAGTTAGAATTTTTGTTTTAGAAGGAAGATTACGTGTTTGAGGGTTGGGAACTAAAATAGAACGCGACGGGTTAAACAAGTATTGGCCATTACCTAATTAATCCCGGAAATCAAAAGTTGTGCAAAGAGTTAGTATCACGTAATGATCCTGATTACAGGTCAACCAGGAAACCGCCTAGCATAGAATTTGGTAGTTATTGGTGTTATGAGAAAGTTCTAGGAGCTAAAGTACGAATGTGCCTAAGTCCTTTGCGCTGAACCGAAGTGTCGTCCTGTCATACGGCGTCTCGTTGGGGTTCGGTGCGTTGTGGCCTCTATCATGTGAGAAGGTGACGGAGGCGAGCGGCGTGTGCACAGCGGAGTCCGTGCGTGCCTGCGTTGGCCACAGGCCGCGATGTGAGAACTTGGGACGGTGGCCGCACGACCGCCCGGGGTCCCAGGAGGCCTTACGACCTTTTCTGTCGAGATCCGAAAACGGGGGGCTTTAGAAACGGCATAGGCTAAATTACGCAGGGGGCGGTGGCGCGAGACTGTACAGTTTGTTAAATGAGAAATTGGTTGAATACTCACATGTTTGTACAGTAAATACCTCACCAAAAAATAGTGGTTCTAGACTCTCGCTTGGCTGGCACGAACTATAGGTATAACTTGAGGACTAGACACCACAATGAACACGATATGCTTCATCAAAACTGCGACCAGCTAGCACAAAGATACTATCGTCATCTTTTTGAATCCGTGTCTTAAACTGAAAACAGGACACTTGAAGCAGAGAAAAATTATTTTATACCATGACGTTTTATCCAGAGCGACTCACAATAGAATGACGCAAGTCAAAAAAATTGTTTTACTTTGAACGATATAGAATTCAAAATTTGAAAATGTACTCAATTCGAAATTTTTAAAAGAAATAATAGTTTATGAAACTTTTACAACTACAAAAGAGGCTTGAACGGCAGCGCAATGCTGCAGTATGTAGGATAGGTAGGTAGGTAGGTAGGGTATGTAGGATAGGTAGGTAGGTAGGTAGGTAGGGTATGTAGGATAGGTAGGTAGGGTATGTAGGATAGGTAGGTGGATAGGTACGTAGGGTAGAATAGGTGAAGGTAGGTAGGTAGGTAGGTCGGGCAGGGTAGGTAGATAGGAAGATAGGTGAAGGTTCTAAGGATAGGTAGGTGAAGGTAGCGTGTAAGGTAGGTAGGTAGGAAAGTAGGTAGGTAGGTAGGTCGGGCAGGGTAGGTAGATAGGAAGATAGGTGAAGGTTCTTAGGATAGGTAGGTGAAGGTAGCGTGTAAGGTAGGTAGGTAGGTAGGTACCTACTTACCCTACCTACATTAGGTAGGTAGGGCAGAGTAGGTAGATAGGAAGATAGGTGAAGTTAGGTGGGCAGGGTAGGTAGGTAGGTCGGGCAGTGTAGTAGGTACGGCAGGGTAGGTAGGTAGGTCAGGCAGTGTAGGATAGGTCGGTAGGGCAGGGTAGGTAGGTAGATAGGTAGGTGCGCCGTAGATAAGTACTTACTGCTACCCGTGCGAAGCCGGGGCGGGCAGCTAGTTATTATTATTATTTTTACGTCTTTGAAATTTCTCGGGACCCTAGGGTCCCGGACCTTCCCGACGAAGGCGTACGAGGGGCCGAAGCCAACTCGCAGAGGCCCGTTAGATGTGTTAAATGAAACGAGGCACCAACCGACGATTATCCCTGTATGCACTATGTGCTAGTGCACCCAAGGACAACCCCCGGTTGGTGCAGAACTATTGCAAGATATGGAAACAAAAAATATAGGGCTATGGGTTTGGGTGGCTATAGTGGATTGGTTACCTAGAACTATGGAAGGTCTATGGCCCCTGCCTGATCAATGTTTTATAATGTACACAGATAAAATGGCAGGGGGTGACTTGCACACTCAATAATGGGCCCCCGAAAACGGTCGCTAGCACAAAGTGTCGTAGTGACAAGGAGGCAAGGCAACATGTCCTGAGGTGCTTATGAGGAGTGAAGCGGTATTCCACGGCTATCAGGACAATCCCGGAAGTACGGTCAAGATCCCTACCAGCATCTTACTGGAATACTTCCTTCCTCCGAGCACGTTTTCTCTTGCGAATCTCCACTCAAGCCGGCCAATTAAGGCAAGAATGAGGTGGGAGCTCTGTTCCTCGTCAGTGTTCACTCCAGCCGGGCAAAAAAGGCAAGCCAGAGATGAGGAACAAGATTTCTCCCGGGAGATAGGATCCGTGGGGTCGCTACTGCCCAACAGCTCGCCACATGCTGCCCTGCGGTTTTCTGTATCTCTCTTGGTCTGGCTCCTCATCCTAGACCTGTTCCGGCAAAGTAAACTCTACCGGCACAGACCTACAGTTTGTATTTATTATTATTATTATTTATTTATTTCAGAGAACAAACTCCATAATAGGTTACATACTTAATTATAATGTTACAAGCTAAAATCATAAATTAGTGTGTTAGTAACAGAAATGTACCTAAAATTATGTTAGAAATGTTAGTATCTATGCCTAGCCGATGCCTATGGCTGTCCTTATCCACAGATTTTGGAAAGGACAGTCAAAACGGGCAGCAATAGCATTTAACATTTTTTTAATTTTTATTTTATAGCATTTATTTAGCAATGAAGGGTCTCTTATAAGAAATAGCGGGTTCGATCCCCGCACGGAACAAATATTTGTATGATCTACAAGTAGTTGTTCCGGGTCAGGCTGTTTGTGTATGTGAATTTAAATGTTTGTAAACGCACCCACAATACAGGAGAAATTCCTAGTGTGGGAGCAACGTTTAAAAAAAAATAGAATTAAATTACTGCCAGCTTCAGATATTCTAGAAATGAACCTAAGAGGATTTTAAAAAGTAGGTCCTACTTCAGTTAGCATTGTTTGTCTAGCTAGAAAAATTCATTTGACTATTTTATGTCATATACTTTAGAACTTAAAATAAAACAATTTCTACCCTATGCACTGTTCTTTGATAGCCGCCCCTAGGTAGAATTTGCTACAGGCTCCGCGCTGGCTTAATCCGGCACTGCTTATGACATGCCCACCCAGCATTACTAAGTGATATGCAGGCTCGATAGATCACCACCAGCCTTGTTGTCAGATGATCTTCCCTATGAAGTAGGGCTGGGAAGATGCCATCCAACCCTGCTGACTTGTATGGCTGAAAGGTGTTGATAGCCCACTTTACCCTTACCCGGTCTTCTGTTACTATATTGCGGGCTCTTGACCAGGCTTGATCCGTTGGGGTCCATCCATTCTGGTTCAGCCTCCCACATCCTATCCTTTAGGATTCTGCAGTCTGGGAAGTGAGTCTCTAGAAGGACCTTACTGGTTTCATGGTCAGTTAGTGAGTATGAGTTACCGGGTTTTTTAAGCGTGCCGTGAGTTCGGTCCTGATTAGTTGATACCCTTGTGGCTTCGTTATTTGTCTCAATGGATTCACAGAATTTACACTATGCTGTCCTCCTGGCGGTTCTGATTTGCTTTTTGTATGTGAAGTGGAACTGATGATGAAGACCACAGATGGCCACCGGAACTACTCAATAATAAATATTTCACGGGTTGCGGTTTGATTACTTTAATATGGTTGGTTGACAGGCAGTTTATGCTCGTCACAATGCATAAGTAGAGCTGATGGTGAAGTACCAGGAGATCTCAACGATTAAACCCCTGCATCGCGAAAAGCAATAGTTTGTAAAAAGGTGATGAGCAGTTGACATAAGGCTATTGTAACTTAGATAAATTACAAACTGACTCGCTAAAAAGAGAGAAATAAAATCGTTTTACAAAAAAAAAACAATCATCTTCCAAAAAAACACTACAAAGTGAAAAATTACTTAAATTTCGGAAGTCTGGCAAATAACGTGGCGCGCGAAATGCACGGGCTACATGCCGACTATTCAATGTCCAAAAACATTTAGCGGCTGTCTCTTTTGTGGAATTTGAACTTATTGAACACTAACCATGCACCTACCTATATAGGATTCAAAAATGTATTTTTCTTTCTTTCATCAATGTCGGACTTAGTTTAGAACTTTAGAGATTATGCATGTCAAATAAGTTTCGTTTGTTAAACTAGAAAAACAAGATTTGGTTGATGGCCGCGAGAGAAAAAAAAGACGCCAGTTTCAGGCATTGGCTTGTAAGTAAGTTATTTTTCGCTTTGTAGTGTTTTTTTGGAAGTCGGTTGTTTTGTTTTTGTAAAAATCTTTTTTATGTAGGTAGTCGTCCGGGAGTCTAGTATTTATGACTCTGTTAAAATGGATACGTAGCGCATCTCTGAGTTTATTAAGTTCTGCGTTCCACCTGGGGCTTCTGTCGTTCTTGGTTTGTGGCGCTCTTAGTTTACAGCATGCGTGGTATGCTTCAGTTAGGTACCTATTCTGAAAGTTTTGTGACGGTGTGTTCTAATTGTGTCTAGCTAAAATTCCGGGAGGCCAGGAGGCGTTTGTGCCCAGGAATATTGGTGCGCCTCGGGTTTCCTAGTGCAATTACAATGTTATTATTTTTCATGGAATAAATTCATCCCAACTACAGAACCCTTCATTGTGTTATTTCTTATATCAAGATAGCACGGATGTTACGGAAGTCGTTTTACCAGAACCGGAACCAGACGTTTTAAATTCGATTGATCGGTATTGAAACCGGAACCAGAATCGGAGGTGGAAGTAGAAGAAAGATGTCTTAAGGGGGGGGGGGGGGGGGGGGAGATACGCCAAGGTAGCCCGCGAAATTCAAATTTTCTCTTACGTTTTTTGCAATTTGCAGATTAGTGTCAGGTTGTATGTTGATTATAATATGATTCGCGTACCGTAACAAATATGGCTTTACAGAATTATAATCATTAGAATTAGCAATACAACTTCTTAAGTTAGCAAAGGTGTCAAATGTCATGATTTCATGAATTAGTCATTCAATACAGTTACATGAACTTAGAGAGTTGTATTGATGACTTTTAAACATTTGATACGACCGCAAATCATATTTAGATACAACACAAAAACAACAACACACCCACATTGAATACAACCTGATACTGACCTGCAAATTGCAAAAAACGTAAGAAAATTTGAATTTCGCGGGCAACCTTGGCGCATCTCCCTTAAGGGAAGGCTTAATGAAACAATAGAAATATTATTCAGCCTCTTTTATTTAATCAGTCAAATATTAGCGATGACATCCACAAACAAAACAATAAACTGACTAAACTGAGACTTCGAGCGCGAGTGTGTATAAAATAAACAAACATTAACCTGGCGACTAGTTAAAACTTGTTTGTACGTGCTCTAGTCAGTGCATCGCTGCGTTTCGAACTTCGATATAACTCCGATTCAAAATTATCGGAACCGAAGTCGGAATCAGAGGTGTAAAATTAATCGGTAGTTCCGACTTTTCGGAATCGGAACCGAAGGTCCGTAACATCCCTGCTAGGTAGGTAGCATTAAAAACAGTTACCTATTGTTAGTATTATCGAAATGTTTTGGATTAGTTTGCGTACTCTGGTGTTATGTGCGTTAGGTAACCAGGCTCCTCCGGGCGTCAGCTGCAGCAGCAAGAGTGGCAACAGCCGCGCCGTCCCGCCACCCGCCGCGCGCAGCAAACCCATCGACATACAGGCCACCCGCACCAATAAGAACGGCAACCACGCTGGTAAGTGACACGTGGAGAGAACTGCCTACCGCACTACAGACCGAAGGAGAATGCTCATTTAATCAAGTGTGAAAATAAAACCCAGAACGAACAGATACAGGATGTACCTCAGAATTCTAGTGATATACAGTGAAATCATTCTGTAAATATCTAATATATAAAATTCTCGTGTCACGGTGTTTGTTGCCAAACTCCTCCGAAACGGCTTGACCGATTTTTATGAATTTTTTTGTGTATATTCGGTAGGTATGAGAATAGGACGTAAACTATTTTTCGTACCTGTAGAATCCTGTTGATTCCGTATTTAAGCTGATTATATCACTACACTGGCTCATCACCACACCGAGCCTCTCGTGCAGGCACCGCCTCACTTTCAACTGTTTCCCGCCATTCGTGGAGAATTGACAGTTGACATAAGTGACAGCGACCTCACTGCTGATGTGCATGAGATAGTGTTTACATATCTATTAAATAGATACACTACATCCCTATCTTATTATATTTTTATTTGTTTTAAGTAAAACAAGATATCAAACAATCGTGCAATATCTAAATTATAAACATGTACATTTAATTATACATTTCTGCAATCAAGTTAAAAGTTATCAAAAGTGATATAAAATTAAAGACTTAACTGATCTGCAGATGATCTCATTAACATCTTGAACTACGAACTTTACTAGGTTTACATTATTTGATTTCAGCATTTGTCCAGTTTCCTCGCTAACCTAACCTAACAATTACATTCCCTCGATTCACCTGTTCTACGACGTATGGAGTGGGATTAAATCTTTCTCTCTCTCTCTTTACCCAAACCTTATTGCTTTACGTAATTTCTAAATCTATAGCTTCCGATATCCGCCTTCCTTTCTTTTCCCAAAAAAAAACAAAGTTTTCGTATAAAACTATCGTCCGTTAACAAAATCTTTCTTGGCAACTCAGAAGAAAAACCTCACTCTATCGATGATTCGGTCTATTATCAATTATCACCTGGATTTAAAAAAAAATTTTAAGTCTTGATTTTTTATTAATTTTTTTTTAGCCTTGATTTCGAAGTTTAACAATTATAGGTAAAATTATCCAAGGTTTGTCCTTTGTTTTGCTAAATCACTAGGTATTAGTTTTTTGTCTAAGACCCCCTTCACAATGCTTTATTTCATCGTTTTGATATGTCCGATTTAATTGATGTCAATTAAGACCAATTTAATCGATGTCAAATACGTCTAACATACATTTTTTGAAGTGATAATTTCTTATGGGGGGTAAACCGATTCGTTACGTAACACGTTACGGCGCCAATCTGTCTGTATAGTACAACTTAGATTAGTTTAAGTAATCACTTCTGTCGGGCGTCCCAAGACGCACACGTTTTTTAATGCGTCCCATTATTGAATGCCCAAAACGTTTGCATGGATGTCAAATGCGTCCAAATTAATGGATGCCCGAAGCTGCGTTCCAATTTAATGGATGCTCGAAGATGCGTTCCAATTTAATGGATGCCCGAAGCTGCGTTCCAATTTAATGGATGCCCGAAGATGCGTTCCAATTTAATGGATGCCCGAAGATGCGTTCCAATTTAATGGATGCCAGAAGATGCGTTCCAATTTAATGGATGCCCGAAGATGCGTTCCAATTTAATGGATGCCCGAAGATGCGTTCCAATTTAATGGATGCCCGAAGATGCGTTCCAATTTAATGGATGCCCGAAGATGCGTTCCAATTTAATGGATGCCCGAAGATGCGTTCCAATTTAACCGGTCCGTCTAGAACGTTGCTGCAACGCAACGAAAACGCCCAATACCCTAAATCTAGAACGCGGCCTCAAGGCCGCAGTACGTTCAAGCTGATTCAAACTGTATTTGTACTATGCATAGTGGCTTATATGGTCTATAGTTAATTTTATTCTATGGATTTGGTAATATACTTGTCAAATAAATCGACCAAAACGTCAAAATATGCAGAAACAATTCTAGAAAAAAGTAAAAGTTGAACATTTTGGCACGGCAAAATGGCGTTCGCGCATGCGTTCAGCGCGCTGCACTCCGCGTTCTATTTATTTGTTTTCTATTGTTTTTTAAGTGTAAATCGACGGGAAATGGTGTTATTTCAATAATTAAGTAGTGTCGTCATCGTATATAGATAAAATTTGCACAAAATAACATCGTAATTACCTATTACGGACCCATCAAAAAATGTAAACAAACTCGGTAGTGAAAAAATGTGTTGATGTGAAATTTTGAGTTTTGTGTGTGTTTTGTGCATGTAATCGCTGGTAAGTCATTTATTTTATATTATTTAATAGTTAGTCCATAATAAAAATGCCATTTTTCAGAAAAAAATAAGAGTTCAATATTTTTTATCAACTAAGTAATGTTACGTAATGATACGGATACCTATTATTGAACTTTTTTAATTATTGGTGTTTTTATTTATTGTGTTTGTTCGTAAATAATGGTTTTGACCGATAGTATATGTATTCATAATGTATCCTGCGAAATTTCATGTGAATCGAACCAGTAGTTTTATTATAAATAATCAAAACAATGAACAAAGGAATTTCTTATAAGAATCTGATAAGAATGTTTATTTATTCCAACTAGCGTTCGCTTACAAAGATTCTAAGTATTATAAAAAATCCTTTGTCTAATCAGGAACCAAAAACCATTAACGATAAGACTATTTACGTAACAAAACGCTCTCAGTTTTTGTTTATATTAGCGAGCTCTTATCTCTGACGCGCCGCGGGCGTGCCGCGCGGCTTGAGCGGTTGTTCCGAAATCGCGTCGCGCGGCCTGAGAGGTATGGATTCCCGAAGATGCGTTCCAATTTAATGGATGCCCGAAGATGCGTTCCAATTTAATGGATGCCCGAAGATGCGTTCCAATTTAATGGATGCCCGAAGATGCGTTCCAATTTAATGGATGCCCGAAGATGCGTGCCAATTTAATGGATGCACGAAGATGCGTTCCAATTTAATGGATGCCCGAAGATGCGTTCCAATTTAATGGATGCCCGAAGATGCGTTCCAATTTAATGGATGCCCGAAGATGCGTTCCAATTTAATGGATGCCCATCTACCACGCGGAAAAAGTGCGTACTGGTAGATGTCACATGTCTTCGAAGTATTGGTTCTCAGACATGCCGGTTTCCTCACGGTGTTTTCCTTCACCGTTGATGAACAGTGGCGATGAGTGAAAATGCACAAAATGCCTGCCTGGTTTCGAACCCACGACCTAAGTCGGGCTAAGCCACCACCACTGTCGTGCTATAAAAATAATAAACAATATTAACACAACTTCCAATTCACACGACGCCAATATCACCGCGCAGTGTGCACGCGAACGTTTTCATTCTAGGTATTCTATTCTTTTACTTCTGTCATACACTTCTTACCAAAATAAATGTCTTTCTTTCTTTCAATATTCAAGTAGGTACTTACCTGTACTTGAATACTCGATCTTAGTTAATTTACATGTATTTCCACTTAATCAACCAATTAAGTACCGTTATAACCAGTCTAAGTTAACTTTTGATTGACCGCTTGTACTCGTATCTAATACACTATGGTCCCAACAGTGGAATTTGAACTTTTATCATGAAAGTATGATGTTAAATAAAGTTTGTGTTCAAAATAATTATCTGAGATTCAAATTCAAATACTTATAAAGACCAACGGCTTAACGTGCTTTCCGAGGCACGGAGGAGCCTCGGTATGCGAAGATGGTCACCCATCCACTGACCAACCCTGGCAAGCGTAGCTTAACCTGATGGGTGGATCCGTGCGGCTTGTTATTACTTAGCCACGAGCTCCTCTCCTCCTCAAATTCAAATACCTATACAGAAACTTTTAAATTACTCAGTTGAACAAACCTGCCAAAAAAACTATAAGTAGGTAATAAAGGGCTTTCCATATTTGGATTAACTGACTGACTATAGGTACCTAATGCATAATTTTCCAGAATACTGGGTACTTACACTGCACCGCACCGCATAACCAATCTTACCTACGATAACAACTGTATAATTATTGAAACCCGAAATTCATAGTATAAAATAAATATAAAAGTGTTTCCTTCCAACTTTTAACTATACCTAGATAGTTATTAACTAAGACATCGAAATTAGTTGAATAACTAATCTTCCAGTACTTAGTACCTACATGGTGGCTCCTAATAATTCAAAAGATGGTGCTGATCTCATAATAGATAAATAAATAAAATCACACACAGCCATTGTAATAGTTGTACAGGAACTCACAGAGAGCAGTAGTATCAAGATTATGATAAAATAAGAATCATAATAACACAATTAGGCATAGTTGTATAGTATTAGTGTGGTTAACTTACATTCTGCCATTTCGGTCCAGACACAGTGATCGAGTACACCACCACATATTCAAAATCTGTGCCACTATAGAGAAATCCCTGATGAAAAATACCCTTAACACTTGGCCCCACCTGAAACTTGAACTCAGGTCAGCAGTACTTGGTAGCGCTTGCGGTCACTAAATCAATGGATCTAATAAACAGTTACTAATAAGAATATGTATTAACCTTAACATTAGGACACTCGCTGCAGCATAATTATTACAATTACCTATGTATTTTTATTTTGTTTGAATGGCATTACTTCTACATTATATAATGGCACCCGTAGCTCGGTGACTTTTTTATGTATTACTACATGTAAGGGCTTTACTCAAACACAAGAAGGCTGCTTTGGCCCTGATCCCTTTAAGTAAGATACCTACAACATCCCTTGTCATTGTCACATAGCTATGCCTATGTTATTCTAATTACTTAATCATTTGAATAACAGTAAATTTGCTTTTTCTAGTGCTTAATCTTCCCTTTTTTTTCTTATAAACATGATAAATTAAATTAAATCATTACCTTTGTTTTATTTTATACTTTGTAACTGCGCCTTAGCACAATCCAAATCACTGCTTGTATTTCAGCTAACATTTGAATAATTTTTAAACTCATTACTGGTAAATAGATAATAATTTAGTACTCTTATTCTTATTTAATGAGTAGGTAGGTTATCATTAAATCCCACAGTCAGAGTTAAAGAAATCATTACTAAGTTTTTATACCTTAGATTACTTACAACAGCTGGAATGCTATTGCCATGTCCCAACCCGCTGCTGACAGTAAAATGAAACAACAATTAAATATTTTGTAAAAATATCTTAGGTCATTAGATGTTTGAAATGCAAAGTTTATCATGATCCTCATGCCCCTAGTCCAGTGGTTAGGTAGGGAGAGGCACCAGTTTATTCTGCAGGCAGATACTTATTAATGTTATTTTTTTCCAAATACTTAGTAACTCCAAATAACTTAATGACTGTGGTTCGTAGGTGTACTGACCATATATAAACGATATGGTAGTCATATTATGATGCCAAACACGAAGTATTATAGAAATCATGGGGATTTCTTAGGTGATATAATAAATCTTTCAATGTAAACATTATCCCATAAGTTTACTTACTTACAATAAACCTATGACAGAATCCTTCCTTTCTAAATGAAATACTTGGTGCCAGTAAGTACGGAATGTAACAATTTACATTAGATTTTGGATAAGTATGTAGGTATCTTAAAACGTCATGTAGAAGTAAAGTAAAGTTTTAGAATTTTACTTGAACAACACAAACATACCATTTTTCCTAATATTGTTTGACCATTATCCTCGTCGCCACTTGTAGAATCCTGTTGATTCCGTATTTAAGCTGATTATAAATCACTACACTGGCTCATCACCACACCGAGCCTCTCGTGCAGGCACCGCCTCACTTTCAACTGTTTCCCGCCATTCGTGGAGAATTGACAGTTGACATAAGTGACAGCGACCTCACTGCTGATGTGCATGAGATAGTGTTTACATATCTATTAAATAGATACACTACAGTACCCCTAAGTGATAAGGGTGGGTGGTCCACCCCAAGAGTTTTTTTTTTCTTTTTTTGGAAAAAAAAAATTATTGTATTTTTTTTTTATGATTTGGCATTAAAAAATACTAATATCGCTATTCAAAAAAAAAGGGTTAGTGGTAGAAAGGTGAAAATTTTGGGTTGAGAAGTGACACCGGTAAGAGTAGAATATTATTAAAGTAGGTTAGTACCTACTTTAATAATATTCTACTCTTGGCGGTCGATATAATTATAATTGATCAGTTACCACGATCAGTTACCTATTCCCGTCTGGCGTTTACCGGTGTCACTTCTCACCCCGTAAACAGCACAAAGTAGAGATGAGAATGAAGCCGGTCTCCTGTCGTTCTCACACAATAAGCTTTCTCTCTCTCACTCACTAAAGTTTAGGGAATGAATCCCTATTTGAACACGCGTGCAGGGCTGGACCGATTCCCCCCGACCCTTGCTCGATAACGATGCGCCAGCCCGCGTTTTTGCTGAGCCTGTAGCTTTAAACTCCCCTGTTAATAATAATGAATCATCCTTGATCCAGCCTGTCCCTCTTGCTGTCCTCCCATCAGCGAACGCCCTAAGCCGAGGTTCGTACCCCACAGGGGGTGCCCTTAGCGAGCGTTCGCCTAGTTTTAATTTAGCTTAGTTTATATGCCCTTGGCTGGAGGCTTTGAGTTTCTTTTAGGAGCTTAAGGCAGCCACAGGAAAGTCCGGTTAAGCAGCGAATACCTCAGTGGTAACCTGCGAGAGGCCCTAGTCAAAAAAAAAAAAAAAAGCTGGACCGATTTTACTCATGCTTTTTTCGTTATTGTAAGGAGAAGGTCCTTAGGATAGGTAGGTGAAGGTAGGATGTAAGGTAAGTAGGTATGCAAGTAGGGTATGTAAGGTATGTAGGTAGGGTAGATAGATAGGTAATGTATGTAGGATAGGTAGGTGGATAGATAGGTATGTAGGATAGGTAGGTGGATAGATGGGTATGTTGGTAGGGTAGGTAGGTAGGTAGGTAGGGTAAATAAGTAAGTACTTGGATGGATTGTCGATTCTGACTAGTTTTGGAGCAGTCGTGTTTCGTGTTGTGCTCATTAAATTAAGCTTTCTTGTACAGAACACTACCCCTAACTAAGCTTACAATAACTACTAAAACTGAGTGCAAGTGATCAAACAAAAAAATCACAGAAACAACGATCAACAGCTGCCGTGCGCGGAGGCTGCCCCCGCTCCACCTCGGGTAAAAGAGACAGGCTGCGAATTAAAAATAATTCATCTCTGTCTAGCACAGCGGTCAGGATCAGCAGCGCGTGAGTCACTACAACATTATCATAACAACTCCGAATTGTCTTGCGTTTATACCTGGCTAGGCTACCTGCTTAAATTATACAAAATGACAAATAATTACGCAGCTTGTAACAGGACCATTAGACTGCCTCAACAAATAAAATGTTCAAAATGCGCCGGTTACTATCACACACACAGTGTGTGTTAACGTGTCCGATATTCGTAAAATGACAGAAGAATCGAAAGCTATCTGGACTTGCCCACCATGTCTATGTAAGGAGCCTAAAAGCGACAATTCAAACACGCCTGTTAGGTCGTCCACCTCGCACAGCGGCGCCGCGGCGGCGGAAGTGTGCCTTCTGAATCCACGCCGCAGGACGCCACCTCTCAATCTCAAACTAAAGTTATCACGCCCAGTTTCACCGCGCTTAGTTCCACCCCGCCTAACTCCATCGCGCCTATCTTATGCCCTGCCCCTCCGCTAAATATCGAGGCAATTAGTGGCTTGGCCGTCGAGATAAAGTTGCTTCGCGAAGATGTAGGCGTTATGAACACAAACATTACGTCCTTAACCGAACATATCAAACAATGCTACTCGCGTCTCGACCAACAAGAATCAAGTTTAAAGCGCGCAGAGGAAAGATTAATATCTCTCGAACGGCGGGAATCCGAAATCGCAATCCTACAGACTACAGTCGTTCAACTTCGCGAGCAACTAAACTTACGAGATCAGGCTAGTTTAAGGAACGAGGTAGAAATTTCTGGCATAAACGAGAATGCAAACGAGAACATGCATATTATGGTACGCGTTATTGGGACTAAAATTGGAGTCACACTAGCAGATGAAGATATTGACTTTATAAAACGTCCAGGCCCACGTCGTCAGGAAGCCGGAGAAACTCAATCAGCAGTTAAATATCTTCCACGCCCATTGGTTATCCGATTTGTCCGCCAGCATAAAAGAGACGAATTCCTTCGCGCGGGTAAAAGTCGACGCAACATCACATGCTCCGACGTCGACGTCGCAGGCACCCAACGGAAAATTTATTTTAACGAGCGTCTTACGAAAGTGAATCGCCAGTTATTTCGTGAAACAAAAATTCGCTCCAAGTAGGCTGGCTTCACTTTCTGCTGGATCAAAAATGGGCTCATCTACATCAAGAAACAAGAAGAAAATCCTACTATCGCCATCAAATCATTGGAAGACCTTCGTACCCACGCTGGACCAGATCCCAAATCGACCCAAAATTCTAAATACCCTCGACCTCTCAGCCCTAAGGCTGATAATACGACTGTTTTCCTCAGCTCGCATTCTCACTCGGGGCCAGTGGATAACATTCTTATTTAATAGCAGTGACTTCCAATTACCATTACTGACGTTATGTTTAATTGTCTCACTTTCCCTTTTTATATGTATAATGTATTGTTAACAACCTTTTTCACCAAACCTCTTCTAGGTTACTACTACACAATCACTCGCCCCACGTCACAGACCTACTCAGTCATTATCATACTACACCACCTCTCAAGCTCACCTGTCAAGCACACTTACACACTTACACCCTCTAGCTACATTTTTCTGGCACTTACCACCCCGTACTTGCACGCAACCGAATTGTTAAAAGACAGTTTCCCGTCACATACGAGCCCTCTAAGCTTGCTCTTTGCAAATAACATTGATGGCATTACTTGACGTTCTAGATAACTTAGACAACACAGCCGAAACAAACTGTCATAACTTCGACTCCGTAGAAACATGCAAGTCTTACCTCAACGGTTTAAAATTTAACTTTAAAATCTTGTCACTTAATATAAGAAGTATACAGCGCAACTTTGATAGCTTCTTGGTCACACTGAAGCGCCTGGACTCGGCCTGGAATGCTGGTTATCGGACGGACTCATAATACACACCCTACCCGGCTACAAAGTGTTTCGCTCCTCAACTCCCTTAAACAGAAGTGGCGGCGTAGTAATTTACCGAATTGAGTTACTGAAGCCAACAATCGTGAATGCAGACAATATAGTAATCACAATAAACGACAAATTAACTATATTGGGCATCTACCGCTCCCCGTCCATATCTAATACTAACCCCTTCTTGGAATCCCTTGACTGTACTTTAACTAACTTAAAACATAGCTCTTCCATTATTCTTATCGGTGACATTAACCATCTACCATACCTACCTACACTACCTACCTAGCTACCCTACCATACCTACCTACCTACTTACTTGCATACCTACCCTACCTGGTCCTACACCTACCTACCCTACATACATACCTTCCGACATGCTCACCACATGCATACCTAACTACCCTACTACATACATACCTAACTACCCTACCTACCAACATAGCTAGCTATCTATATACCTACCCTACATACCTACCTACAGTACCTACCTAACTATCTACCTACCCTACCTACCTACTTACTTACCTACATACCTACTTACTACCACAGTAAACATCTACTATCTACCTACCATATCTACACCTTTTATTCCTACCATCTTTTATACAAACTTTGTCCTGAGAATAACGAACACAACAAAATAGAATTATCCAATTAGTTACAGCCGTCCTCGAGTTTTGCGAGTTAAACAACACATTTAGCGACTCATTTTTATTGTACAAGGTGCAGTTTTGCATCCTCGTCAAATTTCAGGAGGTTGTTAAAGATACAAATAATCAAATAAAATTACGATACCGGCACCCTAATTACGTAATACACGATGAATTTTAAAGACAAAAAAAATCTGCTCAATTTGTTTTGTCGAACTTATGAAGCAATGGACTGGCAATCTTTTTCAATTGGTTTCAATTTAAAATTGATCGTGCATTGCGTAATTGGGGGGCAGCTCAATATTAATACATACTTGTTTTTTTAGTCATTTAAGTTTGACAGTATTTCAGAATACACCACTTTCAAAGAACAGAATCGCCCCGTTGCGTGTGTGCGTGCGTGTCGACGAACGGCAGTGTAGGTACGAGATACGAACGCATAGCGCGCCGCTATCAACTGATTAAAGAAATGTTAGTTTTGCATTACGTAATTTTTTATTTTATTTTTTATAAACGGTCAGTAAATAATGAACTTGTGAATCTTAGACCTTAGGGGCCGTTCAAGTATTACGTAAGCAGATTTATTACAATTATTTACCCCCCCTCCCCCTTGTCAGCAAAAGTAAGCAAAGTTCTTACCCCCCCCCCCTCCCACGCTTACGTAAACATTGGTATATGCATTTGTGGAAATCCCCCAATATGCGTTTAGTTTTCAAGCATAGACAATGTGTGGGTTGCCACTTGCCATATCTATATATATAAAAATGAATCACTATTTCCTTGGTCACGGCATCACGCGTGAACGGCTGGACCAATTTCGCTAATTCTTTTTTTGCTGTGTTTGTTAAAGTCAAAGTCAAAGTCAAATCATTTATTTCAAATAGGCCCTTGAAGGCACTTTTGAACGTCAAAATTTACAAAATAAAGTATTGATTCTACCGCCCCTTCCAAAAGGTAGTTTTCGTATGGAGAAGAATGGGCAAGAAACTCCACCGTTACTCTTTTTAAAATGTTTTACAATATTTTGTATAGGTACATTATTTATATAATTATATGTGAAGACGATGCACCTAGAATAAAATTACTGTATAAAGTAAAAAGAATTTAAAGTCGAGCAAACGACAGATAAATTAATTATGTGGTAGATGTGGTAGATGTACTCGTAAAATCAATGTCATATAATAAAAAACAAATACAATTAAGTAAGCAACCAGTTTGATTTTATCTAGACTCTAAATTGTCCTATGGAGCAGGACCAGCATGTTTCCAAGCATTCTTATCTTGGATATAATCCTCTAATCTGTAATATGCTTGTTTACAAAGTGTACTTTTTACATGAGTTTTAAATTTTCTTTCATTTAATTGTAATATATCACAAGGTATTTTGTTGTAACATTTAACACAGTACCCCATAAAAGATGTATGTACTTTAGATAATCTGAAAAATGGTTGATCTAGTTTATCTTTATTTCTAGTATTAAAATTATGTCTATCACTTATTTTATTAAAAAGATGTAGATTTTTCCTTACATACATAATATTTTCATAAATGAATTGGCAAGGAACGGTCATAATATTAATCCTTTTAAATAGTTCCCTGAGAGATTCGCGACGACGGAGATCATAAATGGCTCTGACAGCTCTCTTTTGCAAAATAAAGATAGATTCAATGTCAGCAGCCCGACCCCACAGTAAAATGCCATACGACATAATGCTGTGGAAGTAGCTAAAATAGACCAAACGCGCGGTTTCTACATCTGTTAACTGTCTGATCTTTCTAACAGCATAAGCGGCCGAGCTTAGCCGCCCCGCAAGAGATGTTATGAGGTCCCCATTGTAATTTCTCGTCTAGCGTGATTCCCAGGAAAACCGTTTGATTAATAAATTCCAGTTTTTCTCCATTCAATATGATGTCACATTCGCTACTTCTAACATTAGGTAATTTAAATCTAATGCATTTGGTTTTATTTTTATTCAGTACCAAATTATTTACCGTAAACCAATCTTGGACCTGAAGAATAGAGCTATTCACGTCGTCAAGATTTTGCGATCGTCTGTTGATTTTAAAGATCAATGATGTGTCATCTGCAAATAACACCATCTTCGGTTGATTTTGAAGTAATTGGGGTAAATCATTAATATAAACTAAAAAGAGGAATGGACCCAATATCGAACCTTGAGGAACGCCCATTGCCATTTCAAACCCTAATGAGTTTATGCCGTTTACTTGAACTATAATCTTTCTATCTTTCAGGTAAGATTTTAGTAAATCAAGAGCTGTGTTCCTAATCCCATAATGCTCCAGTTTCAGCAGAAGTGTTTCATGGTCTACGCAATCGAACGCCTTCGAGAGGTCGCAAAAGATTCCAATGGCATCTTGTGCTTCTTCCCAAGCGTTAAAAATGTTCTGTATTAGGGTGACACCGGCGTCAGTGGTGCAACGCCCTTTGGTGAAACCGTATTGGTGTTCGTGAAAGATGGAATTTTTATTAAAGTGACGTAACATTTGATTGAGCATCAACTTTTCAAACACCTTACTGAGAACAGGCAGTATTGACACAGGCCTATAATTGTTGGGTTCTTTACTATCACCGGATTTAAATAATGGGACTACTTTACTGTGTTTCATGAGATCCGGAAAGACTGCTTGGTCTACACTAGTATTAAATATGAAAGCTAAATAGGGCGCAATGGTCTCGATGATAGATCTACAGACTTTTACAGACATTCCCCATAGATCTTCTGTTGGTTTAATTTTAAGATCTTTAAAAGCTTTCGGAACAGCCTGGGGGTTTGTATGCTGAAACTTGAACTCTAAAGGGCACGACTTTACATTCTTTCTAAGTAAGGCAGCAGAAAGCGCGGTTGAGGAATTTAAAGCTTCAGTCGTTTTAAGGGGAAAATTAGCAAAAAAGTTTTCAAATTCTTGAGCTATTTCTACATCCGAGTTTATGGGGCCATGTGCAGTCTCTAAGTTAAATTTAGTATTACGCTGTTTTTTCCTACCTGTTTCATTATTTATTATTTGCCAGGTAGTTTTTATTTTATCATCAGCTGATTTTATTTTATTACTAATGTAAAGAGCTTTAGCTAATTTGCACACCATTTTAAAAGTTTTAGAATATTTTGCAACATACTGATGAAAGCTTGTATTATTCATTATGCTGCTTTAAGCCATAAAGTTCAAAAAGTTTTTCCCTGCTTTTACGAATACCTGGAGTCGCCCAATCACTAAATAAAAACTTTGTGTAAATAGTTTTAGTGTGTATTGGAAAAGTGTCAATAAATTGTTTGTTTAATAGTGAAAAGAACTCGACGTAGAACTCATTAGGGTCACATATATTATTAAAACTGTGAACACATAATTTACTTGCCAAAGAATTATTTAATTTCTCTAAATTTTTACATGTAATTGGCCTAAACTTTATTTGAATTTTTTGTAAAGGCATGTAGGAGCAAAATGTTATTGTTTGTCCACTGTGATCAGATGGCAACTTATTTACAATTTGTTTATGTAAATAATCACAATTACAAAAAATATTATCTATACAAGTGGCAGAAGAAGCTGTCACTCGAGTAGGTTCAATAAAAACATTTGACAAATCAAATGACCTAAAAAGACTTAATAATCTGATAGTGTTCGAGTTATTTTCTAATAAATTAATATTAAAATCACCATATATGATTATTGATTTATTACTAGCACTGAGTTTCTTTAGCACATCTTCCATTATAGAATCAAACATAGATAGATTCTGGTAACTGGGAGGTCTGTATACGCATACTATAACATGCTTATCAAGCTCAACACAGGACAATTCAATGGTGTGTTCAACAGACAGTCCGATGATGTCTTTTCGTTCTTTACAATGAATAGAATTTTTTACTAATATTAATGACCCGCCATGTATCATACGTTTTCGGCTGAAATGGCTAACTACACAATAATTTTCATAATTAATTGATATTACTTGATGGTCTTTTAACCAATGTTCTGTTAAACAAATGACATCAAACTTGGTATTTTCTAAAAACAATTCTATTTCCAGTAATTTAGAGGAGCAACCTTGGATATTCTGATGGAATAATTTTATAGTATGTTGCACTCCCTTTGGTTTTTTATAGTATGGAGTAGGGATGCATCGACACACCTTTTTGCCAATACGATACCGATACCGATACTTTTATAAAAATATCGGCGATACCGATACGCTTATTGAATTAAAAAATGAAAGTAAAATAAATAAAACACATGTCAGGTTATTTTTTTAATTAATATAAAAAGAACAAATAACAGGAATAACTAAATAAAACCGTTTAAAATTATAGACAGGTTGAGATTAGACGCACGAGAACAGTCAACCTAGCGAAATGGGATAGTTAAGCGAGTGCGAGGACAAAGTGGGCGGGCGAAACAAGACACTGAATAAAGCGCGGGGTTTCCCCGAGCATAGTTAGTTCGTGCCTCGTTTGCAACACGCGCGTTTACATTACATTTTTAAAGCGCGAAATTTGAAAAGTATCGTTGAATCGGCCATAAAAATATCGCCGATACCGATATATCGGTAAACTTCGAGTATCGCCGATATATCGGCATCGGTATCGGTATCGGATGCATCCCTAGTATGGAGATGGTTCTTATGATAGGTAGGTGAAGGTAGGGTAGGTAGGTAGGTATGCAAGTAGGTAGGTATGTATGTTGGTAAAGTATGTATGTAGGTAGAAAGAAAGAAAGAAAGAAAGAAAGAAAATACGTTTATTTGCGGTAAACATGACGCAAGAAAAGAATAAAAAAGAACACGAGGTAGGGTAGGTAGGTAGGTATGTATGTAGGTAAGTAGGTAGGGTAAGTAGGTAGGTAGGTAAGTAGGTAGGGTTGGTAGGTAGGTATGTATGTATGTAGGTAGGTAGGTAGTTAGGGTAGGTAGGTGCCCGTAGATAAGTGCTTACCCGTGCGAAGCCGGGGCGGGCAGCTAGTAATGTCTAAAAACGAAAACATTACTGCTGACGTAATCACAATCTAGATCCCCCACCCCCCATGTCATCAAAAATAAGCAAAGCATAGACCCCCCCTCCCCCTTAAAGTGCTTACGTAATACTTGAACGGCTGCGATACTCCCACACGACCTCCAAATACAAGCAGCAGCCGTTCTGTATGAGGCAAAAAGTACCCCAGCCAGCCTTTGCGGGCAGAGAGATTGAGCGTGTGCGTTTACGAAAACTCCACATCCGGCGAACCAAGGTTCCCTCCACTTCCTGGCGGCGGAGGAGAGAGCTTACGTGGGCGCGGCTTTACCACAGAGCAAAGATGTTTCCTTGTTCTGGGTAAAAGCTCACGCAGGCCTGGAGGACAACAAACGCGCAGACCACCTTGTGAAAGAGGCTACACTCAAAAAAATCCTGACTATGACCGTTTCATTCGTCGAGTGTCAGATCCATATGGGGTCCGAACCCAAGATAGAAGAACGGGGAAACAGTCAAACAGGCTCCGTCCCTAAAATGTTCCTCCCAGACACGATAGGAAGCTTCAAGGTTTTTCAACTTTAAAAAACAGCTGACGGAATGGTCGTAGAGATTCGGCGCCATAGTAAAAAATAATGAGGAGGACTTCCATCTTCTATTTTGTTCCGTGGAGTTTCTTGCCGGCTCTTCTCCATAGGAAACGACCAATTGGAACTGTGTACCTAGCTTCTGACGTTTCATAAGTGCCCATGTAGCATTCAAATTCATAATTTCAAAATTTTATTTCACATAAACCTACATCATGTAGGTTTATGTGAAATAAAATTTTGAAATTATGAATTTGAATTTTATGTTTAAGTTCTATGGAATAGATTAGTATAGTTTATTTATTTATATAACAGCTTAAACTATCCTTACAGGGATTACCCAGTTATTTTAATGTGTGTGTATTTATGTTCTTTGCTAAATGTTGATGTTGCAGGTAGTTATGGCAACACCAGCTCAACACCGAAGAGCCGCGGCGGCGGGGGCGCGGGGGGCGCGGGGGGCGCGGGCGGGCCCAGCAACGTGTACGACAAGGCGCGGCGCCGCAACGAGGCGTGCTTCGGCGAGCTGGCCGACGCCGCGCTCGACAACGATTTCGACTTCGAGGGCAACCTCGCGCTCTTCAACAAGCGCGCGCTGTGGGAGGAGCTGCGCCACGCGCACCGGCCCGACGTGGTGCGCCAGGCCGACGACCTGGGCAAGTTCCGCCACGACCAGAACGTGCTGGCCGCGCCGCCCGCGCCGCGCCGCGCCATCCGCGTGCCCGACGAGCTGCGCGCGCACGCCGACTACGTGACGGACGAGGGCCTGAGCGTGCCCGGCGTGCGCGCGTCGCTGCGCGCGCTGCTGTGGGCGGCGCTGGCGCGGCGCGGCCTGCGCGGCCAGGCGCACACGCTGCTGGCGCGCGCGGCCGCCGACGTGGCGCTGCGCCTGGTGGGCGGCGGGCGGCGCCTGGACCCGCGCAACGCGCACCAGCGGCCCACCGTGGTGGCGCTGGTGGGCCCGCACGCGGCCGGCGCGGCCGGGCTGCAGGCGGCGCGCCTGCTGGCGTCGCACGGCGCGCGCGCGCACGCGCTCGTGGCCGCGCCGCTGCCGCGCGAGCCGGCGCCGGCGCTGGCGCGCGAGCTGGCGGCGGCGGCGCCGGGCGGCGTGGCGCTGACGCCGACGCTGGCGGCGCTGCCGAGCCCGGACCTGGTGCTGCTGGCGCTGTACGACCCGGTGCTGGACGACCCGCAGGACCGCTACCGGTTAGTGCGATGAGATTTAGTGGGGCGCCTGGAGCGTAAAAACATGAAAACCTCGGGTTTTAGTTACAGTGAATGAAATTAAAAAAAATCAAAATCGAATGTTTTACTAATAATATACAGGGTTATTTGTAAAACACCAGCAACCACTTAAAGGTATCATCATTGTACTCATCATTATGAACAACTTTTACTATGGGACCAACATGAAACTACGAAAAAAAAATCAGCTGTTCCCTACATTTTAACTTTGGTCCCATAGTGAAAATTGTTCATAATGATGAGTATAATGACACCTTAAGAGGTTGCTGGTGTTTTACAAATAACCCTGTATATAAAAACGTTTTACCTATAAAAAAATTGAGATCTTGACTTAAAAAAAAAAGGATTTTTGGAACAATACAATTAGTATAATAATTATACTATAGAACATATTCTACAGCTTGTTATGTATTATAATTATACATAATAGGCTGTAGAATATTTTAGTATATAAAATTAAATTAGTCTATCTATTTATATACAGATAATAATCGGGAAAAAGAAGTTAATTATGGAAAGTTAAATAAAGAAGAAAATTATTAATAAAATATTTGTTCTTAAACAATTGACATCTTTCACTATATCAAATATTTTCTTCGGCTTCATTTATTTGAATGATAAGCGGAGTATTGAAATAAATATTTGTAGCTAGCGTCCACAATTATTAAGATAGAGAAATGAAAATGGTAACAAATGATGCGTTACTGAAAGGGCCATAATTCTGAAAAATAGTTATTCTGTAAAAAAGATATATTTTATTTAACTAAACCTTCGATCAATAATGCACTAGATACACAATCCCATGCAAAAGTTCTCTTAAAACTGTCGCCAATTACTGTATTTATTTACTAGTAATTCTAGTTGAAATAAATATACATTCATGTATACATACAATGATTCCTCAAACTGCTTTAACTGACCACTATCCTGTGTTGGTTTGTATGGATCTTAAACTACCTCGAACGTTTACAAACTCAACATATAGTTCAATAAATAAGGAAAATTTATCTCAAGACATATTGCAAATTGATCTAACCCCAATATACCAGTCTAAAGATCCAGACTACTCTATCAACTACCTAACAACCACGATACAGAGTGCAATAAATAAAAACACTAAAATTATTGAAACATCAAGGCGTAAAAATAACATCAAACCCTGGATAACTGCTGGGTTGTTGAGGTGTATGAGAAATAGGGACACACTACTTAAAAAATTTTAATCATCACCAGATAATGAAGTACTAAAACTTACATACACGCGGTACAGGAATTTCTGTAATGTTATTTTAAAGAAAGTAAAACGTGCTTATGAGAAATCGGAGGTCGAAAAATCAAAAAATGATCCAAAGAGACTCTGGAAGGTACTTAAGGACATCTCTAATATGAATAAAGTAACTAGTTACCCAAATGAGCTTCTAAAAATTAATTCGTCACCCGGAAAATTCTTGAACGAAGTAAATCATTATTTCATAAACGTGGGTAAAACCTTGGCTGAAAACTGCTTAAATAATAATGTCAGTTCTGATTTCGCTCGGATGATAAATGTAAATAGCTCCGGTCAAAGATTGAACTCTTTTGTGATGGAGGATGCTAGTGAGGAAGAGCTTTCTCGCCTTGTGATGGGGTTAAAAACCGAATGCTCAGTAGGTAGGGATAGAATATCGAATAAACTTTTGAAACAACATATTGACTTCCTTGTCCCGGCTCTTACGCACATTTTCAACTTATGCCTACAAACAGGTATTTTCCCATCCCAACTAAAATGCTCCGAAGTCCGTCCAATTTTTAAGGGTGGCGATAAGAATGTAATCTCTAACTATCGCCCAATCTCAATTCTCCCATCTATGTCAAAATTGTTAGAAAAAATAATAAATAGCAGACTTACAAACTACTTGGAAAAAAATAATCTACTTGCAAATAATCAGTTCGGTTTCAGAACTGGTAAATCTACGGACGAAGCAGTTTCTACACTAACTAACTTTATAGCTACTAATCTAGATAAAAGGCACAAATACTTGTCTATATTCCTAGATATAAAAAAAGCATTCGATACAATTTCTATCCCCATCTTAATTTCCAAGCTTGAGAAGCTTGGAGTCAGAGGAACTCAGCTACTTTTTCAGAGCTATCTCACCGGGCGGAAACAGAGTGTTCGAATAGGTGGGCATGTAAGCGCTGATCTCCCGGTCTCTTTTGGCATTCCTCAGGGCAGCATTTTGGGCCCAACCCTCTTTCTCATTTATATTAATGATCTCACAAATATCATCATTCCCAAAGGCAATATAATATCCTATGCTGATGACACAGCTCTCCTTTTTGCCGCCGATACATGGGATGAGGCTTTTGATGCTGCACAAACTGGTTTTAACATAATTAATAACTGGCTTCGATGTCACCTTTTGACTCTAAATACTGACAAAACAAAATTTCTGACTTTGTATCCGTCAACCGTCACTAATCAGTAGTAACTACAGTATTGTGTCTCATCAATGCTCGCAGGGAATAAATTGCACGTGCGTAAAAATAGAACATGTTAACACCATCAAATATTTGGGGGTTTTGATAGACAGTAATCTCAGCTTTAAAGACCATATAAAACTACTTAGTGCTCGAGTTAGAAAGCTCATATATGTCTTCAAGAAGCTGAGACATGTTGTGAATGCTTTGTTATTAAAACAAATCTACTTTGCCTTATGCCAGTCTGTTATAACGTATTGCATCTCATCCTGGGGAGGAGCTCCTAAAACTATTATAAAACCTATTGAGGTTGCGCAACGCGCTATCCTAAAGGTCTGCACTTTTAAGCCTCGCTTATTTTCGACAAAATTATTATACCAATATTGTGAAGTACTTATGGTCCGTCAACTCTTCCTACTTACTACCGTTCTAAAAAACAATAAATTCAAACATACATCAAAACAAATTCAACTTTACATGCATGTTTTAAACTCCGAGTTACAAAGTGCCAATAAAAGCAATAAAAATTGACGATCGTAGCTGGCCGCTTGGACATTTTACAATTATTATTTGTTCCGGTATTGTGGCCCTTTCAGTAACGCATCTTTTGATACCAGTGTCATTTCTCTATATTAATAACAGGTCGCACTTTTCCTGGAAACGGGTTCCCTACTGAAGCGATCGAAAAAGCATTTTCAATGCTAAAAATCAAAACTCCAATTTTTTTAGTGAGCCTTGCAATATTTGCTATTAAACGTTAAAATGACAAAATCCCACCTCGATCTTAAAAATTAATTCACTGTTACAAAAGTCCGAGGTCAAAACCTCCAGGCGCTAATTTTTAAGAAAACTTACAGCCAGTACAGACAAAGTAGATACTGTAGCATCTCAATGTTCAGATTCGCCCGCACGGTTCTGCGCTGTGTGCGTCAACGCAAACAGTAACACGTCATACAGTACTACGACAGGGGGATGTTAGTCAGACGCAGGTGTTCAACACTAGACAATGATAATAGTATAAAATGTGTTACTTTTGATATTCCATAGCTCTGTTACCCACCAAAACCATGTAAAAGAAT
This sequence comes from Conistra vaccinii, assembly GCA_948150665.1. NCBI lineage: Eukaryota > Metazoa > Arthropoda > Insecta > Lepidoptera > Noctuidae > Conistra > Conistra vaccinii. Next base: position 306,335 of record OX411327.1, read on the forward strand.
CACTTATATGAATTATTTCTTCATTTTTCATTTTCTAAAAGGAGCACATTGTCTACTTGTTTTCTTGTTACTAACAACTAGTTAGTGAATGATTGCACCCGCGCCAAGCCGACTCACAATCACAAAAACTGCTAACATTCGGTATGTTATAGTAGGTGTTCAGCAGATCGTACAAGTGGACCGCTCAGAAGTGATTCGTCACTTTTATTCTTTATGTTCGTTTTTATTTTTCGGACAATTAGCTCAACTTAAATTATAATAAAGAAGAAAACGAAAGGAATCATTGCAAAATAATAATTAAAGTATGTAATAAAAAAGATAGTTTAGTGGAACCATGAGGTGGCCACAAGAACTCCTCAACTTAACAAGATAGCCCTGATGAGTTGGGCTTTTTGGGTTTATCTGGGCAAGTATCTTATAAGTGAAGGTTATAGAACAGATATTTATATATATATGCCAAAAAGTAGAAAATAAAATACACTCCCGGACACCGTATTCGTGCCACCCTGTCCCAAGAACAAACTTAACATTGTAGTTGAAAACGCGTTCATACATTCCAACTGCAAATGTAAGTTTGTACGCACAAATTTGAGAGATTAGGATAGACTTCATATAGGTCTGAAATCTATAGAACAATTTTCTGTATTATAAAAAAAAAAAAATCCTATACATTATTTTTACCTATTTATTATGTGGCATAATAATAAATAGTATTTACCTATTTATTATTATGCCACAAGATTCATGTTTTGGGAGTAGTTTTAAAAATAGATTTTTGATCATTAGGCCAGTATTGGGACCGGTACCTAAAACCATTTATTTAACTTTAGTAGTAATTATTATATTACATTAAAAACCAAAGTGAAAAAATGTAATGCTATATGGGCGCTTTGTTTTTTTCATCGAATTAAGAATTTGATGATAATATTATTTCAAATATTTAATTTTAATTATTATTTAAATTCGATTAAATTCATCATGAATTTAGGAATTGAGTCAGAAATTCAATTTGGACATCATTACTTAAGCTGTCAAAAGTTAAATAAATGGTTGGAAAGATTAAGTAGTTTTGGAGATAGGGGGCTGAATAGTTAATTTTCATCTATTTCCTTAAATAACTATAAAAATATTGACTTTAAAATTATACAAAAATGTTATTTGAAACCCTCACAGTAAGCCCTTTCATTTGATACGTCACAGGGTAGGCATAGTCTGCATTTCTTTTTTCTTATTTGCCTCCCTAAAGTGACACCCATATTTAAAATTCATTTATTTACGTTACACGTCCGTGTTTAGGTCACAGAAATGCTGCGTACCAAATGACAACTAAATTGGTCCAGTAGATTCAGAGGAAATGGGCTGTGACAGACGGACTGACAGACTGCCACACGAGTGATCTTATAAGGGACTACCAGCTCCATTCGCGTTTCGCTGAACGATTTTGGTCACACTGATACAGTACTGCTTCTATCAGCCGCATACAGCATCGTACGAATGAGAAAAGCCGTCATAATAGCGTGTTATCTCCGCTGAAACGCGTCTATCTACAGGGCCCTAATTCACTATGACCACTTAAGGATTCCTTGCTTCGAAATCACGTCAATTCCTTAGCTAAATACGACATCTGCTAATATCGTATTCTCTATGACACAATTAACGAAACCGCGCGAGATGAACGCGAAGTTGGCGTGGTTTGAACTGTCATGGTGGCACTTCACATTGCTATTCGGTATTCGACTTTTTTAATGTGTTTTATTCGGCTATTATAGTGTAGAAGTCCTAATAACTCGAACACATCGTCCACACATCGTCATGAACAACGAACATGCCAAGGTCATGCTTCATGTACTTATAAACTATTGACGATTATGCTTTCGATATAGTTATTTGATCACATTTAGTGATGGGCAGAGGATAAATACTCGTTTTTACTCATTTTTATCTGATATTTACTCAAAATGATGGATAAATATATTTTTTGCGCTTCCGATAGTTATTTTTTAAAAATCTTATGTTTAGTATTGATGTTTGGGCCTTCCAAAATACTACATTATTTGCCGTAGCCTACAATAGAGCCGGAGGCGTACAGGGGCCAGCCACGACGTGTTTTATAATTATGGAATTTTTCACTTTTTGTATGGAAATCAAGAAAATTTATGACCAACATGTTGAGTTATAGGGGTTTAAGGGTTTTATAAAGGGGGTCGAAATTTTCATTATTTTTGCGATAGGACGCACCATTTTCGAGATATAAGCAAAAGAAAAAAAAAAGATAAAGTACTGTTTTTTCACCTGAAGTCGACGAATTGGTGGGAATATTTGTTGTCATGAACTAATTTCACTCCTTTTGAATCGCGTTTAAAAATAGTCTGGTCTAATGGGATCTGGGAGGCAAAAGTCCTCGCGCACATTCGGGAGTGGCGCAAGGAGGCGAAACGCCAGGGTGTAACCTCCGCTGCCGCGAGTGCGATTGTTGCAACCTTGTGCTGGGCACGCCACAATTGCGGCGATAAGTCCCCTGTTTGAGGAGTGGTTAGAGAGGCGCCACGGCGTCTTCACCTTCCGCCTGACGCAGGTCCTCACCAGACACGGTTGTTTCGGGAGGTTCCTGTTCCGGATAAGGCGGGAAATTCCAGTTCCGGATAAGGCGGGAAGAAACGCCCGGGTGTCACCATTGTGTGGATCGCCCGCAGTACACGGTGGAGCATACGGTGGAGGCAATCGGCAGTGGTGATCTCTCGCGTCCAGCCCTGGTCCAGACCATGGTACGGAGCGAGAGGGCATGGGAAGCCATCGCCTCCTTCTAGAAAGCAGTAATGCTCGCGAAGGAGGAGGTGGCACGTGTGAGGGAGAGGCAAATTTCGCGACCTCACGGCCCTAGCCGCCGCAGGAGACGCCCTGGGCGTCGGGAATCCTAGGCCGATTCCCGGCCACCGTAGGCGCGGGCCTGCGGACAGTGAGCAATCGGTAGCTGGCCATCCGATAAGGACCAGGCCTAGGTCAACGGCGCGTGTGTTCCACGCGCGCCTCTAAGAGATGTCAACTGACTTGGTCCGCTAGGGCCGATGCCTACCGGGGTCGCGGGAAAGTCTGAAAGGGATACCGTGGCCCCTAGCAACACACTGGCAACTGAAGGAACACGGGTGGGTTTTATACAGTCAGTAAGAGTCTGACACGCCCTCCCACTCCGCCCAGAGTGGAAGAAGTTATTCGTCAATTTCCCAACCAAAAAAAAAAGGCACGCAGCTCTGACTTATTGGATTCATGTGCGTATTGTATTTATCACTTGCTTCAAAAACCGTGAAGGAAAACATCGTGAGGAAACTGGCATGCCTTTTTTTTTATGGTTGGGAAATCATCGAATAACTTCTCCCGCTCTGGGCGAAGCGGAAGGGCGTGTCAGACTCTTACTGACTAAAACCCACCCGTGTTCCTTCAGTTGCCTGTACGTTGCCAGAGGCCACGGTCTCCCTTTAGGACTTTCCCGCAACCCCGGCAGGCATCGGCCCTAGCGGACCCCGTCAATTGTGCTGACATCTCTTTGAAGCACGCGTGGAACACAACGCGCCGTCGACCCGGGCCTGGTCCTTATCGAATGGCGAGCTACCCATTGCTCTCCGTCCACATGCCCGCGCCTACGGTGGCCGGAAATCGGCTACCGATTCCCGACGCCCAGGGCGTCTGCGGCGGCTAGGGGCATGAGAGCGTGAAATTTGCCTCTCCCTGACGCGCTCTGCCTCCTCCTTCGCGAGCATTACTGCTTCGCAAAAGGTGGTGACGGCTTGCCATGCCCTCTCGCTCCGTACCATGGCCCGGACCAGGGCCTGACGCGAAAGGTCAATGCCGCCGATCGCCTCCGCGAGGACTGGGCGGTGCTCCGCCCAAGCCGGGCAGTCCACCGCATGCTCCACCGTGTCCTCCGGGCGATCCACACAGTGGTGACACCCGAGTGTTTCCTCCTGCCTTATGCGAAACAAGAACCTCCCGAAAAAACCGTGTCCGGTGAGGACCTGCGTCAGGCGGAAGGTGAGGATGCCGTGGCGCCTCTCAAGCCACTCCTCAAAGAGGGGACTTATCGCCACAATCGTGGCGTGCCTAGCACTGGATTGCGACACCCGCACTCTCCATGACGCCATGAGATCCCACCGGATCTCTGTCCGCTGTGCCGTAATTTCTCGCGGCAGCGGAGTTTTACCTCCTCGCGCCTCTTGCGAGGACTTTCGCCTCCAGATCCCATGGTGGCAATCCGGCAAGGAGGATTACCGCCTCACCGGAGACCGTACGGTATCCCCAGACCATCCGGATGGCCATGACCCTTTGAAACGCGTTCAACCGGCGGGCTGGCCGCAACCTCAAGGAACGCGCCCACACCGAAACTGGCATGCCTGAGAGATATTCCTCGACGGCATGTGAAGCCAAGAGACCCATGGGCAAGTTAGAGACCCATGGGCGTATTTTAAACTCTAACACCAATTTAGACACTAACCGCACGAAAAGAAGAAGAAGTAACGCACAAATGTATAATTTTATCTAACTTTGAGAGTGATTGATGAAAATATCCATGAAATCATTGTTATTATAGGCTTTTTGTTATGGTTAAAGTGATTAATAAAGTACGGTATCAATGTATATTTTCAGATTGTCATTTATTTCAGTCCTTTTGTTCGTAAAATTGCAAAATTTACGGTTCATAACGTAACGAAAACTGTAGATAGTATTTATCCGCTGTTTTGGATAAATACTCGAGTAAAAACGGATATTTATGAGTATTTATCCGTTTTGAGTATTTATCCGGATAAAATCCCAACACTAATCACATTAATAATACGTAGGTACTTACTACTCGTATTATGTAGTTTTATTTACTTTGCTTTAAACATTTTCCATATTTTATAGAAAACTAGCTACCCGCCCCGGCTTCGCAGGGGAAGCACTAAGTACTTATCTACGGCGCACCTACCTACCTATATACCTACCTACCTAACTACACCTACCTATATACCTACCCTATCTACTTACCTACCTACATACATACCTACCTACCTACCCTACCAATATACCTACTTTACCTACCAACTTACTTACATACCTACCTACGTACATACCCTACCTTCACCTACCTATCCTAAGAACCTTCTCCTTACTATAACAAGCACAACAAAAAAAGAATTAGCGAAATTGGTCCAGCCGTTTACACGTGATGCCGTGACCAAGGAAATAGGAATTCATTTTTATATATAAAAGGTGTTAAAAAACGAACTTTAAAAACTTTCAGAGGTGCTTTAGACCATCAATCTGAATAACTTTTACTATGGGACCAACATTGAAATCGCGAAAAAAAAATCAGCTGTTCCATAGTAAAGTTTAATACCTACTGCTCTAAATGTATGGGACAGCTGTTTGTTTTTTCGCGATTTCGGTGTTGGTCCCATAGTAAAAGTTATTCAGTTTCATGGTCTAAAGCACCTCTTAAAGTTTCTAAAGTTAGTTTTTTAACACCTTATATATTATATATAGATATGCAGCAACAAAAAATAATTTTAAACAGTAGCACACAATGTTTTAGGTTATAATATAACGAAATTGTCAGCTGAGTGCTATCTTCTGAGATACAGGCCTTGCCTAGTTCAGAAGATAGAGTCAATACCCTAAGCAAACCTCTTTTTGCCACCACTATGCTGCTGGATTAATATAACGTGCATGATATTAATATACTTACCTAGTTTTAAGTACTTTTGCTATGTAATCCTTTGCTATGCTGGTGAGAAATAAACCAATTTTAATTTAATTTAATAAATCTAATATATAAAATTCTCGTGTCACGGTGTTTGTTGCCAAACTCCTCCGAAACGGCTTGACCGATTTTTATGAAATTATTTGTGTATATTCGGTAGGTATGAGAATAGGACGTAAACTATTTTTCGTACCCCTAAGTGATAAGGGTGGTCCACCCCAAGTTTTTTTTTCTCTTTTTTTGGACAAATCTTTTTATTGTAATTTTTTTATGATTTGGCATTAAAAAATACATACGACCCTAAATTTTCACCCTTCTACCACCAACCCCTATTTTTTAATAGCGATATTAGTACTTTAATAATTTTCTTCTCTTGGCGGTCGATAATTGATCAGTTACCACTCGATCAGTTCTTCCCGTCAGGCCTCTACCGGTGTCACTTCTCATCCCGTAAACAGCACAGAGTAAGGATGAGAACGAAGCCGGTCTCCTGTCGTTCTCGCACAATAAGCTTTCTCTTTCTCACTACTAAAGTTTAGGGCCTAAAATGAATCCCTATTTGAACACGCGTGAACGGCTGGAGCGATTTCACTAATTCTTTTAATAAAAAGGTAAAGGTAGCGTGTAAGGTAGGGCAAGGTAGGTAGATAGGAAGATAGGTGAAGGTAGGTAGGTAGGGTAGATAGGTAGGTAGGTAGGGCAGGTAGGTAGGTAGGGTAGGTACTAGGTAGGGCAGGGTAGGTAGCTAGGAAGATAGGTGAAGGTGTAGGGCAGGGTAGGTAGCTAGGAAGATAGGTGAAGGTAGGTAGGTAGGGTAGATAGATAGGTAGGTAGGTAGGGTAGGTAGGTCGGGCAGGGTAGGATAGGGTAGATAGGCCGTGCGGGGTGGGTAGGTAGGTAGGGCAGGATAGGTAGATAGGAAGATAGGTGAAGGTAGGTAGGTAGGGTAAGGTACGTAGGTAGTTAGGGCAGGGTAGGTAGGTAGGTCAGGCCGTGTAGGGTAGGTAGGTAGGGCAGGGTAGGTAGGTAGGTCGGGCAGTGTAGGGTAGGTAGGGCAGGGTAGGTAGGTAGGTCGGGCAGTGTAGGGTAGGTAGGGCAGGGTATGTAGATAGGTAGGTGCGCCGTAGATAAGTACTTACTGCTACCCGTGCGAAGCCGGGGAGGGCAGCTAGTGTAAATACAAATAAATCAATATATGTTCATAGGTTGTGAAAATAGTAAAAATTGGTATAAAAATAGTGTAGATAGCTTCAATCACGAAATGGTCCAATCAGTTATTGTTATTTATTATTTTAATTATATACACTCATGGACAAATTTAGAGGAACGCAAAAAAAAGTGTGTATAAGACAAAATAACATGGATATTTGTGACAATTAAGTATATTCATTCGGATTTTGTTTATTATACGTTAATTTAAAATTGCAAATGTCAAAGAACAAACGATAAAATGACACAAATTTACCAAATCATGAAAAAAAGAAAAAATTACTGAAAAAGCAACATTTTTGTACTTAACATGTTATTCATTTTTTTTTTCATAAATGTTTAGGGAAGGCTTCAAAGTGGGCTCTTTTCAGTACTTAAGGTTGCCCCCTTTAGTTCTTAGAACTGCTTCCGGTCTCCTTGGCATACTCCTAATCAAGTTATCAATAAAATCTTGAGAGATTGCGTTCAGTTCTTCCTGTAATGCGTTTTAAGACCTCTCAAATTAGCGAAGGCAGGATTTATTTTCTTAATTTGTCTTCCAAGCTTATCCCATACATGCTCTATGGGATTTAAGTCTGGTGAGCGCGCTGGCTTACCCCATAACATTGATTTCAACTTCTCGAAGGTATACGACAACTACAGCCGCAGTATGGGGACGTGCATTTTCATGCATATTTTTTTTTATCTCCTATAAAAGGGACAAATGGCACTGCAATTTCTTCCAAAATCTCAGTTACATATCGCGCCGCTGTTAGTGACCCATTCTCAATGACGCGGAGTTTCGTACGTGCCCCCATACAAATACCTCCCCATACCATAACTGACTTTCCACCATAAGCCTCTTTTTCAATGATATTGCACTGGGCTTTCCTCTCTCCTGGGTATCTCCACACTTTAATCCTTCCATCATCTGGCTTCAGGCAAAATTTGGACTCATCTGTGAATAGAACTTGACTCCAAGCCTCGTCATTCCAATTTTCGTGAATGCCGACAAAATTAACTCGAGGTACTCGATGGGATGTGGCAAAAAGGCAGGCAAGTGGCAGGCAAGTGTGAATTTATTCCGGCCGATTTTAGTCTTCTTCTCACAGTTTTTGTGCTTACTGTACCCCTCGAACTTATCGGAGCTTCCGTTCTTACCTCAGAAGAAGTTAAGGTCCGGTTTTTAAGCACGCTAGTAACAACGAACCTGTCATCTCTGGCCACAGTTTTCCGTTAACGTCCTGTAACGCAACACTTAGCTCCTCGGAGCTAAGCGTTGATAACAATTAAAATAAAAAAGGTTAAAGGTTAAGAGTATAGTTAAAGTATAAAAGCTAAAGAGGGTTAAGGGGTCGGCTTCACTCGACGTGGGATGCTCAGGATAGGAGGACAGGTAAGCAGGCAGGCAGGTAGGCAGAGAGCGCAGAGGAGCCGGGCTACCGCGTAGCACGCCGAACAGGAGGTTCCTCTAGTCTGTTGGATGGAGAGGTGAGAGGTAATATAAATCAATATCTTGTAAAGTCATATAGCCAAACATGTTCGTAAAATTGAAATGAATGAATGAAAATTCTCAAATTCATGCTACATCTAAGTTGTGTCGTACTGTACGATGTTATTTAGTGCAAATATTATCTATATACGATGACGACACTACTTAATTATTTAAAAAACAACATTTCCCGTCGATTTACACCTAAAAAACAATAGAAAACAAATAAATAGAACGCGGAGTGCAGTGCGCTGCACGCATGCGCGGACGCCATTTTATCGTGCAAAAAATGTCCAATTTTTACTTTTTTTTAGTTGTTCCTGCATCTTTTTACGTTTTAGTCGATTTATTTGACAAGTATATTACTAGGGCTTTCAAATACCGGATGTTTTCAATACCGGTATCAATACCGATATTGGAAAAGTCAATACCGGTATTACGGTATTAATACCGGTAATCCGGTATTGAACGTAAGTTCAATTAGGACATTAATAAAACCATTAAAATACATGTTTTTATTTTCAAATCCGTGTTAATTGTTCTTATTATTGAAAAAAAAAAAACTTTTTGTACATAGCTCTCTTAAATAACAATTTGGTATTAGTTGATTATTTTGGTAGGTCTGGGAATTAGGAACGTAATCAAAACTTAATATTATAGTTTTTTGCAGGAAGGCATTTCACATAGACTTTGTAAAGTACAATATCAAAAAAATAAACTTATCTAAATGTCATCATGTCTCGTCATGACATGCTCGTATTGCATTCATTGACATAGTTAGTATTGTAGCCCATTGGCTACAATATTAACATTTGATGTAATATTATGACATTTTATTGTGTTTCAAATGATTTGACAATAATCTGTAAAATTTATAAAATGGGATTATAATGATATTTCTAACGTTTTTTTATAAATTATGTTAATTGATTGATTTGCATTCCCATGTGACGGCAGAACATGGAGAACTAACTTAAATGACAACATCTATGTACAAATTTACCCATATTTACAAAGAAATAAATGTTTGATTGATTGAACAAATTATCGTCAAGATATTAAATACAGCTCGGTTTCGGGTATTACTAAAGACAACAGCGGGACGCTTGCGTTGGTGAAAACAAGTGTGAGAATAAGATCACATCATTCACATCTAATGTTTGTAATACCATGATCACGGTATCGGGGTGTCAATATCGGTATTGAAAAAGGCCAAAATAAAATCCATGATCACGGTATTACGGGATCCCGGAATACCGGTATTGAAAGCACTACTCCAGTACTATTACAAATGCCCATTTCCATTTTCCACTCTTACAATAGACTCTCTATCAGTTATGGAAGAAGCTTGGGTCTTACTCTTCACTTCCCTTTGAGTTTTAACTTCTATTTCTGCCTCCAGTTGTTTTTAGATGCTAAATTCAACATTGGGACTAATGAAAATGTAACTAATTGTCTAAATAAACCACGAGATAATTAAAATAAGCAGTTTTTATAACTTACCCAGATAAAAAATTGTTTGGAAATATAATGTGTAATAAAAAGAAATTGTTTCATTGTGGTATCTACAGATAATAAAATAAAATCACCAATACCGGTATCCCGGTATTGGACATTTCCATACCAGTATTGAAAAATTACCAAAAAATATCGTGGATCCCGGTATTACGGAATCCCAGAATACTGGTATTGAAAGCCCTAACACACAGGAGTCGAGAAACAATAGTTGGCTTCCTATTGTCTTCTCTCTTCGAAATCGCACCGAACGGCAAACTAGTTTTAGGCCATCTTACAAAAGTACGTATGAAAATTCACATGTGCCAGTCGGTAAACAATAGGTATAGCAGCGCTGATTTGATCCTTACTTAACTATGCAAGGTTTATGTTTACTTGAGTTTGAGACAAATTAAAGATCTACTTACATGTTGTTCGCCTAGAACGTTTTGGGTACGACACGAGGAGGTAGCAACGACGGTAAACTAATTAAACTACCAAAAATACTTCACAGTCATAAGTTAACACACAACACTACGCAATAACAAAGGTCCGTTTTATCGCCTTTGCGAAACTGACTGACATTCTGACAATAACAAAAACGACATAAATACAGCTCGAATTCGGGTATTGTCTCAGGCGGAGTGCGGGAGGGTGAGCTTAAGATAACAGCGGGACGATTGCGCTGGTGTAAACAAGTGTGAGAATACGATCACATAATTTTCAGATCTAATGTTTGTAATACCGTAATATTGGGGCGTCAATACCGCTGTTGCAAAATACCGAAATAAAATCCGGGATCCCGTTATTACGGGATCCCGGAATACCGGTATTGAAAGCCCTATATTACCAATTCTATGGAATAAAATTAACCATAGACCATATTAGCCCCTATGCATAGTACAAATAGAGCTTGAATCAGACTAAGGATTTATAGATCTGGGACATTCTGTCGCTGACGTGGGATAGACAAGACTTGGAGGTTAATACTGTACTCTTTAACAATTGATTTAATGCAGCAGAAATGGAAAAAGCATAAAAATAGTTGAAAAAAAATTCCTGTCCGTCAATTTCTGAACCCTGAAAACATTGTAGCTTGCGATAAAATCAATTAATTGAGTCAATTCTTTATAATTAATAAAATACTAACTAATAGTTTGGAAAATCCAAAAGTGCACGCCTCATACATAACACTCATTCATAAACGAAAAAGAAATTCAAAATATAGTTTCTAACAAAAATGAACAATTTATCACTTTTCATGAAGTCGTAATGTCAAAGACTGACAAAGATATTTAATTGGCGGTTGCTAGGCAACTTACTGACATCAAGTCAAAGGTTGGAAATATTTAGTTAAAAATATTTTAGTTAGTATTTTATTAATTATAACTAAACTACTTTGAATAAAAGAGCCATTTTCAATAGGGTTCCTTCTACGGCTGAAACGAACGTAAAAAAAAAATTTGACTCAATTAATTGATTTTATCGCAAGCTACAATGTTTTCAGGGTTCATAAATTGACGGACAGGATTTTTTTTTCAACTATTTTGATGCTTTTTCCATTTCTGCTGCATTAAATCAATTGTTAAAAAGTACAGTATTAATCTCCATTTAATCATCTATACAATGGTATTTAAATTAAGTAGGTTCTGTGTACTAGCAGGAGTGTAACAATAAAAACAGTTACAAAATGGGGCAAAAAAAAAATTTCGATCGTAGAGCACACTCTAATGCTTCGCATTAAGAGTCGTACAAAATATTATATCTTTAACTAAATATTTCCAACCTTTGACTTGATGTCCGTAAGTTGCCTAGCAACCGCCAAGTAAATATCTTTGTCAGTCGTTGACATTACGACTTCATGAAAAGTGATAAATTGTTCATCTATCTATACATATAATAAAATTGTAGAAAAGTGGTGTCTGTACAATGGAAATATATGAAAAAAAAATAGCAGGGGTTGTTATTATATCGATGCTGAACCCGATATTGTAATTAAATTTTTTTTGTCTGTTTGTCTGTTTGTCGGTTTGTCTGTTTGTCTGTGTGTTTGTGCACGCTAATATCAGAAACGGCTTATTCGATTTAGATGCGGTTTTCACTAATATATTGTAGTAAGCTTCACTTAACATTTAGTGTTTATTTCATGTCAATCGGTTCATAAATAAAAAAGTTATGTCAATTTAAAGAATCACATCGAACATTTGTTATAGGTTAGGCATTTCTTTCCTTGATTTTCGGTATACTTATCTTAATTTTTATTTAGGGTTTGTATATAAATATTATAAGTATTTGGTATAGGTTAGGCATTTCTTTTCTTGATTTTCTTTATTAAGTATAAGTTTATTAGCTCAGGTTAGTAATTAATTTTTCTAGCAATTCTTTTGTTTTATAAAGTTAGTACGTTTGGTTTACACGTCTTAACACTTATTACTTAAACTGTGACAATTTTAGACTGTATAATAATCTGTAAGTATTTATATAGTACGTGTTTACTAAATAACTGTGTGTTAAGTAGTAAGTACTATTTTATTGTAAGAATGCCTCGAAGAAGATCCAACCTCTCCCAATGTAGCAGAAATGCTAAAAGGATGAGATTAGTTCGATCACAGGAATCTGAGGAAGGTCGTGAGGCAAGGCTCTCTGCAACTCGGGAACATCAGGCTAGGTTTCGTGCTGCAGAAACTTCGACTCAGCGGGAATCTCGACTGAGTTCAAATCGTTCTCGAATGGTCGAGGTCGCGAAAAATTTTTTTCATACTAATGGGGTCAAGTCATGAAAAAGGTTGAAAAACACTGCCCTACATTAATCCTACTAATATTATAAATGCGAAAGTTTGTGAGGATGGATGGATGGATGGATGGATGGATGGATTTTTGTTACTCTTTCACACAAAAACTACTGAACGGATTTTGATGAAACTTTACAATAATGTAGCTTATACATTAGAATAACACATAGGCTACAATTTATAAAGATTTTATGTGATTTGGCCATAATATAACGATAAGTATCAAGTAAGTCGGAAAAATTCCTGCCCTCTGAGATCTATCTTTGCGTGCAAAAATTCCTTTTTTTTTGTTTGGCCCGGCACTTTCACATGTAGCCCAAAATTAATGATGCACTTTATATAAATCTTTAAAAAATCTTAAAAAATGGTACACAGAAAAGAAGGAAATATGTTCAAGAAAGCACATTAAGTACATTGAAGTATAAGACTTTTGAACGTTTACGGAGCACAAACAAAAATGTCTATATGCTCAAAAGTCCCATGTATGAATCGACCATTTGTATTGAACACGCTCAATCATTTCAACGTACTTTTTGTAATATGGACTCCAGACGGACACGGCATATTCCAGTTGAGAGCGTACAAGAGACTTGTACAAGCAAATATAGGAAGAAGGCTTTATAAAATCGACAGTTGATCGCATTACAAATCCGTATAGTTGATACGCTTTATTAACTATCTTCTCTATATGAAGGTCCAACAGTGGCGTGCACAGAGATTTCAGACAGGGTATGCACGGCTAAAATTAAAATAAAACTTACCAGTTTCAGCTTGTTTCGTTCGGTGGCCCACCGACTACCTACCCTACCTACCCAACTCTTACGCCATTGCCTTCGCATGATGTTATATCTGAATAATAATCTTATCCGTTATACCTAGATCCAAACATTCTCTTTATCTAGATTTGTAAACCAAATGCAAGGACAACAATACAATGTCTTGTTTGTGTACACATCCTGTTAGCCTGTGTAGGTACCTACCTAATAATAATCGTGAAACTTTTTACGAAAATAATAAATAGCATCACCTATTTTTTTTATTCAATCCATCCCGGGTGCACACCTTCCCTTTGCAATCAATTGAACTTTTTTCTCAAAAGATAACGTCGAAAAAACGGCAGATTTTAATTTAATGAAATACGTTTGAATGAATTAAAATCTGCAGCCAACGCAGGTTTCACAGGTCTAATTTTAATTTTTTTACAATTAACTTACTAAATATTTACTTACAAAATCAATATATTGCGCCAAGAAAAACAATCGGAACAATAGGTTAAAGAAACTTTGTAATTACGAACTAATACGAACGAATAAATATGGTTAATCCGACAAAAAAAGTCGACCCTCTACAATCAACAAATAAGAGGTGCTTTTATGGCTTCTCAATTCGGACGTGTTGCAATGAAAGCTGTGCCTCCAAAACACAAACACGCGCTCACGTTTTCACGCACACAGTCACACTTTTGCTGTGAACTACACGAGAATTCACGAGATGCGTTGTATGACAAATAAGCTACGTGTAGTAATGCTTTTGCTCACGGGGGGAGCCTGCGGCAGCGGCGGATGTTCGGCTGTTCGCCGCTTCAACTAGTTCCAAAAAAAAGTAATAGATGGCGCGAAATTAACACGGGAAGCAAAACGCTATGCGATGAGATGTAGATCAATAATTCGATACCATGTTTTTTTTTGTTATAGTTATTTATCATTTTGAGGGACATGTATGTATGGGACTACAGGGTATGCAGAGCTTATTTGCATATATGGAGTGCACGCCACTGAGGTCCAAGCAAAGCTTAGAATCAAGGATAACACCGAGATCACGGATGTAGTCCACTTTAAGTAGGGGGGCATTGCACAATGTATGCGTAGTTTATTTTATTTTTGTTTTTTTGTAAAAGTTAAGTTATGTTTTGTAAAAGTTTACCCAAATGTAACATTTGGGTAAACTTAGTTGCAACTTATTTTTCTGGCAATAACTGGTCGGTCCAAATCTTGTTGCAGCAGAAGGCAATTACTTGTTTGTCGTATGGCTCTCTCTGTATACCTTGAGATCATCGGCATATAGCAGAAACTTGGTATTGCGAAAGCATTGGCTGATGTCATTTATTTATAAAATGAACAAAAGGGGACCAAGAACCTTGAGGTACGCCAGAGGTCACCTGTGCGATGTTAGATCGGTGACCATTGATTACAACCCTCCGACTGCGATTGGTAATATATGAAATAAACCACCTCAAAAGATTTCCACGGATTCCGTTGAACGCTATTTTTAACCGACTTCCCCAAAAGGAGGAGGTTCTCAATTCGGTTGTATTTTTTTTTTTTTTTTTAATGTTTGTTACCTCAGAACTCCGTCATTTATGAACCGATTTGGAAAATTCTTTCTTTATTTGAAAGGATCTACCCGATTGGTCCCATTTTTATCAAAATTCAGTTCTGATGATTGAATCCATGACAAATTGAGGGAACTCCTCAAATATTATAGGCATACACATAGCGATTTTGGTATTTTCAGCAATCATTTAACCATTTACATTCAGAAAGTATCATTTGGTGAATTGAAACTGATGAAGAAGTCCACAGATAGCCACCGGAACTTCTCAATGATAAGTATTTCACGGGTGGCGTCATTTAGAAAATTATTTTCATAACTGAAAGGTATACTACCAGATTGGTCCTATTTTGATCAAGTCACTACTATTTAATGAAGGTCTGGAGTCGATCTGACGATGGAGCCGAAAGACAGTCGAGGGAACTCCTCAACGATTTACAGCAATTACCTGGTGTTTGGGCTTGATTAATTTGTATTGATGAGAACTTTTACACCTAGATGGGTTGTGATTGTGACTGGCATTAGGGGTTTGATGATGAAGACGAAGGACAGTCAAGGGAACTCCTCAACGTTTTACAGTAGCTACCTTGTGTTTGGACTTAATTCATTTTAAGGATGATAAGTTATAACTTCCTGTCACTGTTATTTGCGTCGCTGGTAGTGTTATTAGAATTTGTGTGAGGTAGGTAGGTACCAAAACTAAAAAGTGAAAAATAAAAACTTTTCACAAAAAAAAACAACAGACTTCCAAAAAAAACACTACAAACTGAAAAATAATTTTAATTTCGGAAGTCGGTGGCAAAAAAACGAAAATTCAAAATCAAAGACACCGACTTCCGAAATTAAAATTATTTTTCAGTTTGTAGTGTTTTTTTTGGAAGTCGGATGTTTTTTTTTGTGAAATTTTTTATTTAATAGTATTTCATGGTCTACCTTGTCGAAGGCCTTACAGAAGTCAGTGTACACTGCATCCACTTGTACACGGCTATCAACACAATCAAACAAGAAGCTAGAAAATTATATTGTATTTGTCGACCGCCCGCCGTTTGTCGAAACCGTGCTGTTGTTGAATAATGATGTTGTGTAGTACAGGATAAATTTCATCAAGGACTAACCTTTCAAAGAGCTTCGACAAGGCAGACAGGATGGAAATGGGACGATAGTGTTCTACGCGACGTTTGGATCCACTTTTGTGAACGGGTACGATATACGCATGCTTCCACAGTTTCGGTACAACACCCTCAGAAATACATTTATTATAAATAATAAAAAGGGATTTGCCGATGTGGAAGTCGCAGTATTCCTAAGGAAGTAAGAGGAAAGTCCGTCAGGTCCAGGGCCCTTCGCTGGATCTAGGGATTTATTATATATTATGTAAAAATCTTTTAATTAACTAAGGGCCTCTTTCACCACCCTCAAGTAAAGTGTCGAGTAGGCTAACCGCCAGCGGGGCTAGCACAGGCGTACCCAGGACGTTTGTGACAAGACATGATAAATTTTATTGGGTCAACCATGTGATAAAATCTGAGGCACGACATGCCTTTCTTGTTGCTAACTTCATAGTGTGACACAGAAAATTTAAAAAATTTAAATGTCTATGATCATTTGAATATGCGACCAAATAAAATAATACGTTTTCATAGTGCAGTGCAGGTTCATACAGTTTTACAACTTTTTAATTTTGTTGTGAACTAATTCATTTTTGACGTACGGACGACAGTCCGTGGCATTTGTGACAAAATTGGTGCGCCCATAGTAGCAAATAAGACATACTGAATCCCAAATAAACGTCAAGAAGTTATGTCACAAGTCAAGAGATTATCTCACGCCGCGCCGCCGTGCTAGCATTTGTGACAAACTGTTTTATCTCCCAAATTATGATAAAATGTGTGACTCAAGCTATCTCACAGTAGGCCATGCTCGCTGCGCAGTTAAAGTCACCCGTAACATGTGGGAATTTCACGACGTTCGAGTAGCACTGATCATAAGATTAACTGCACCGTAACTTATTTGCTTGAATAAGCGTGTTTACTTGAAAGTTAAAAGTGGTCCGTTGTCATTTTGCGTAAGTACTTACCAGATAGTTAACACCAATAAATATTTAAGTAAAAATCGGATTTATTTGACTTGATTGATCATCAATTGGGTGAATTAGAACATTTTAAGACGCGTTTTTACTTTCTAGATTTTACCAATATGTCCCTCTCATAACAAAACTGTGCCAGTGTGCCCTTATATCTCTTTTAACTTTTTCCATGCTAATTTAAAAATATTGGTAAATAAGGTAACAAATTAAAATCACACGTTTTTCAAACCAGACAAAAACACCACAAATGGAAATTGACAACTGCCAAACATTGACGCATTATTGAACGAATGTAGCGTATGATTTGTTACATCATTTACTTAGCCAGTAAGTTGTTACTCGAAGTTTTATTTTCGTTTCTGAAATTAACATGTATCTTTTTATGTTATCTAGGAAGTAACTAATCAACGCTTTACTTGGAAATGGTGAACGGGGCCCTAAGTTTTATTTGGTACTTTTTAGGCTTCCGTACCTCAAAAGGAAAAAACGGACCCCTATGATACCCTTATATATCGTGTCTCGTCTGTCTGGCTGTCCGTCTGTCTGGCTGTCCGTCTGTCACAGCCAATTTGCTCCAAATCTACTGGACCAATTTAGTTGAAAATTTGGTACACATGAATTTCTGTGACCCAAACACGGACGTGTAACGTAAATAAATGAATCTTGAATATGGGGTCACTTTTCGGGGGCAAATAGAAAAATAGACAAAAAAATTGCAACATGTAGGTACCGTGTGGTGTGACATATAAATTGTATTTAAGAAAATAGATTAATATTGGCCATTCCTCCGAAACTACTGAGACTAAATTTTTTTAAACAAACCTCCTTTCAAAGAACCATTCTCTGTATTTTTTTTAAACCTATAAGAAGTCTTCGCTCTGGACACTATCCATCAGCGAAGTTTGCATTCCTTATGAATTGCAGAAAATGTAATCAGATTGAGGCAGTGCAGCATTTGCTGATGGATTGTGTCCGCAACAGGCGCGAGAGGGAGTCACTTTTGAGAGAATTAGACTTCAATAGGCTTCACGTGGGATTAATACAATCAATTTTGTCCCAACCAACTTCAGAAGGTGCCAAACAATTATGTCATTTAATAAGTCCTTAATCGGTGACTTTTCTTTATCACAACGTGTTTTATGAATTGTTTAACTGTTTAGTATAGTGTTAATTATAAATGTTAATGTAACAACGATAAAAGGCACGATGGGGTTGACAGATAAAAACCCCAAAACAAATAAAGACAAAAAAAAACCTATAAGAAGTCTATAGCTATAAGAAGTATATAGTTTTAGCTCTTCTCGCCTGAAACACAGGATTACCTAGTTCAGGCACGTAAGTCTTAGGAATATAATTTACATTTAAGCAAAACTGTACAAATTTTATACCTTGTAATTATTGAATAAGTAAATATATAAAGATAGCACATATTACTCTATAGTCTCACAATAACATGGTATGGTTGGTATGGAAAACTTACATTTGCAGTTAGAATGTATGGGAGAACATGTTTTTCAACAATGCTAAGTTTGTTCTTGGGATAAATTCATTCCAACTACGGAACCCTTCATTGTGCGTGGTCCACTTGGTCGGTATTTTTTGTAGTTCATTAAAAGGTTTTTTAAACATATTATTATTAACCATTAAGAATAATGAAAGATTAACGAGTGTAACGAGCGAACCCTTACGTGTGCGCAGGGCGGCGCTGCAGTGGGCCATGGCCGCGCGCGGCGCCTGCGTGTGCGTGGAGCCGCCCGGCGCGGGCTGGCCGGGCGCGGCTTGTCGCGCCGCCGTGCTGGGCGCGCTGCCGCCCGCGCTGCCGGCCGCGCTGGGCGTGCTGTACCTGGCCGACGTGTGCGTGCCGCCCGCCGTGTTCGCGGAGCTGCAGGTGGCCTACCGCCCGCCCTTCGGCGCCTGCTCCGTGCTGGCGCTGCACCCGGCCACGGACGACTGACCCGGCGGGGCCCGGCCCGCGGGGCCCGGCCCGGCGGGGCCCGGCCCGGCCCGGCGGGGCCCTGCCCGCGCTTGGGGCCGCCCTCGCCGCCGGCCTGTACCGCTGCGCCTGCCACCCGCGCACCGCGCTGCTGTTCATTCACTAGTATGTGTACAGACATGAGTGCACGTATTGACCGATGCGACTTTTTAAAAATGATCTCTCCCTGATAGAACTCGTTCATGTATAGTATATTTTTATAATCCGCCCTCTGAAATCGACTCATGTAATAATTACACCTTATTTAAGTTCATCAGTTTTTCTAAGCCTTGTACATTCATCAAAAAGACGGAAACGCCAATCGCGACGTTTGAAACTAACCGACACTGACGCGCCACTCACTGCGCTAATCTCGGCAATGATGGTTGACATGACGTGACGACGTCCCAGCGCTACCTCTTGACGGCGACGTCGAGATAGCTGTCGTCCGTGGCCGCGCAAGTCGTCCCTGGGCCCACACCCGCTGCTGTGCTCACAACGACTCGTGTAGTATAGTCTACCTCGTACAGCGCAAGTCGTCCCTGGGCCCACACCCGCTGCTGTGCTCACAACGACTCGTGTAGTATAGTCTACCTCGTACAGCGCAAGTCGTCCCTGGGCCCACACCCGCTGCTGTGCTCACAACGACTCGTGTAGTATAGTCTACCTCGTACAGCGCAAGTCGTCCCTGGGCCCACACCCGCTGCTGTGCTCACAACGACTCGTGTAGTATAGTCTACCTCGTACAGCGCAAGTCGTCCCTGGGCCCACACCCGCTGCTGTGCTCACAACGACTCGTGTAGTATAGTCTACCTCGTACAGCGCAAGTCGTCCCTGGGCCCACACCCGCTGCTGTGCTCACAACGACTCGTGTAGTATAGTCTACCTCGTACAGCGCAAGTCGTCCCTGGGCCCACACCCGCTGCTGTGCTCACAACGACTCGTGTAGTATAGTCTACCTCGTACAGCGCAAGTCGTCCCTGGGCCCACACCCGCTGCTGTGCTCACAACGACTCGTGTAGTATAGTCTACCTCGTAATTACTTCATCACTTAAAGTTGAATGTCACTCGTCATAGAACGAGCAGTCCTATTTATCTATGTTCAACTTTAGTAAAGTTTCAATTCTGTGGGAACTGTTGTCATAAAAAGTGATAAGCAATTCCAAGGTCGACTATACAACGAATCAATCAATCTTCCTAGCCTTTTTCCCAACTATCTTGGGGTCGGCTTCCAGTCTAACCGGATGCAGCTGAATACCAGTATTTTACATGGAGCGACTGCCAATCTGACCTCCATAACCCAGTAACTGGGTAACACGATACCCCTTGGTAAGACTGGTGTCAGACTTTCGGGCTTCTGACGGCTCGTAACGACTGTCAAAGATCCACAAATGACAGCCGGGACCAACGGCTTAACGTGCTTTCCGAGGCACGGAGGAGTCTCGGTATGTAAAGATGGTCACCCATCCACTGACCAACCCCGGCAAGCGTAGCTTAACCTGATGGATCGACCCGTGCGGCTTGTTATTACTTAGCCACGAGCTCCACGACTATACAACGAATAATCAAATAAAAACTTAATAGAATTTGATGAAGTTTACTTTTTGGTAATCCTGAATTTCAATTGTTCATAAATAATAGTAAGCTTGTACGTTGATATGTAATTGTGATACATCGATGGTCGATGGGTCGCTGACCTTAAACCTGGTAGTGATGGCTGCTTCAATGTGATTGAAAGTGAATGCGGAAATATATATATCGTAATGAGTTGCATGCGTAGCTGTGCGGTGGTCGGTGTATCGAATGACTGTCATTTATAAAATCGATGTATTTTCTTCTGATATAATAATTGTATATTTTCTTGTTACTGTTTCAATTGTGTAACGATATTCGAAAACTGGATATTGAAGTGTATAGCGTACCGTGCTAACGTGTAAATTATTTAACCAATCAGAGGCTTGAAGATTCGTTTGTGTCACACAGCAGGCTCGACGTCCGAGCGCGTCGGTGCGCGAGCGTGTTACGTGTAACGTTTGTGTCACACAGCAGGCTCGACGTCCGAGCGCGTCGGTGCGCGAGCGTGTTACGTGTAACGTTTGTGTCACACAGCAGGCTCGACGTCCGAGCGCGTCGTTGCGCGAGCGTGTTACGTGTAACGTTTGTGTCACACAGCAGGCTCGACGTCCGAGCGCGTCGGTGCGCGAGCGTGTTACGTGTTAGTGCTTGTTTACGGAGGCGCGGGGCGGTGGGCGTGGCGTGCGGCGGGGCGGCCCGCACTAAATTCAAACATAATATGGCGTTGTACTCGTATAAGAGCGTTTACGGAGAAGCGATTTTATATGCGTTTGCCTGAAATGCAGGCGGTGCACGCGGCGGGCGACGCCACGCAATTTTCATATCGATGTATGAGAGAACATGTTTGTCAACTAGGTCTAAATTAAATTTGTTCTTGGGATAAATTCTTCCCAACCACGGAACCCTTCATTGTGCGTGCTCCGACACGCACTTGGCCGGTTTTTTTAATGCGTCGTTGGTCTAGTGGTCGCAAGCACTACTGCTGAGCATAAGGTCCTGGGTTCGATACCCGGGTCGGCAACATATTATTGGTATTTTCCATCTGGTATTTCTCAGTAGTAGCCCGGAGTCTGGTCTGGATTTGTGCTCGGTTGATGGCAATAGGCTCGCCCCCTATTACATGGAACTTAAACTAAACATAACTGGCGAAATGTGGGTGTAGGTACAGACGCCAGCACATCAAGTTACTACAATCTGTCAAATTTCTTTAATAGATTTTCAACTTTACGCTTAAAAATAAGGTTCAATGTTGATAGGGAAAACTGGATAGATTGGAGAAGGTTGATGTGCTGGCGTCTGTACTATAGGAACACCTCTGCCTAACTTTTCGGGGAATATAGGCGTGATGTTATGTTTGTTCCTATTTATTTATGATTATGTCGGGCGCGCTTGGATATCAGCTCCCGCCCTCCGCTCCCGTCGCCCGCCGCGTGCACCGCCTGCATTTCAAGCAAACGCGTATAAAATCGCTTCTCCGTAAACGCTCTCATACAACGCCATATGTTTGAATGTAGTGCGGGCCCCCCGCCGCGCGCCGTATGTTCTGTGCGCGTGTGACGTCGCGGCCCGCTGCACGCGCCGCCTGTCTGTAGACGCACTTATGTTCTGTGCGCGTGTGACGTCGCGGCCCGCTGCACGCGCCGCCTGTCTGTAGACGCACTTATGTTCTGTGCGCGTGTGACGTCGCGGCCCGCTGCACGCGCCGCCTGTCTGTAGACGCACTTATGTTCTGTGCGCGTGTGACGTCGCGGCCCGCTGCACGCGCCGCCTGTCTGTAGACGCACTTATGTTCTGTGCGCGTGTGACGTCGCGGCCCGCTGCACGCGCCGCCTGTCTGTAGACGCACTTATGTTCTGTGCGCGTGTGACGTCGCGGCCCGCTGCACGCGCCGCCTGTCTGTAGACGCACTTATGTTCTGTGCGCGTGTGACGTCGCGGCCCGCTGCACGCGCCGCCTGTCTGTAGACGCACTTATGTTCTGTGCGCGTGTGACGTCGCGGCCCGCTGCACGCGCCGCCTGTCTGTAGACGCACTTATGTTCTGTGCGCGTGTGACGTCGCGGCCCGCTGCACGCGCCGCCTGTCTGTAGACGCACTTATGTTCTGTGCGCGTGTGACGTCGCGGCCCGCTGCACGCGCCGCCTGTCTGTAGACGCACTTATGTTCTGTGCGCGTGTGACGTCGCGGCCCGCTGCACGCGCCGCCTGTCTGTAGACGCACTTATGTTCTGTGCGCGTGTGACGTCGCGGCCCGCTGCACGCGCCGCCTGTCTGTAGACGCACTTATGTTCTGTGCGCGTGTGACGTCGCGGCCCGCTGCACGCGCCGCCTGTCTGTAGACGCACTTATGTTCTGTGCGCGTGTGACGTCGCGGCCCGCTGCACGCGCCGCCTGTCTGTAGACGCACTTATGTTCTGTGCGCGTGTGACGTCGCGGCCCGCTGCACGCGCCGCCTGTCTGTAGACGCACTTATGTTCTGTGCGCGTGTGACGTCGCGGCCCGCTGCACGCGCCGCCTGTCTGTAGACGCACTTATGTTCTGTGCGCGTGTGACGTCGCGGCCCGCTGCACGCGCCGCCTGTCTGTAGACGCACTTATGTTCTGTGCGCGTGTGACGTCGCGGCCCGCTGCACGCGCCGCCTGTCTGTAGACGCACTTATGTTCTGTGCGCGTGTGACGTCGCGGCCCGCTGCACGCGCCGCCTGTCTGTAGACGCACTTATGCATTTCTTGTCAGCAGGTACGTTCGACCTCACGTTAATGGAACTACGACAACCGCCCTTTCTGCTACATTATTAAAGCCACTTTATAAGTCAAGTGTTTTCCATGTATGTGCGGTTGACTGTACTTGATCCATTAGTCTTCTCTACAGAATGTGTATTACGCTTACTTATGTATAATATTATTTTTGAATAGATTCCCTACACGCTACTCTTACATAATTTTATTCAGTCGCTTGACATTTGTTGCAATACAACTTTTAGACAGTAAATAAAACCGTAAGGATGTGAACAAGAGTGGGCGATATTGAGAGGAGTGGAAGGCCTACTTTTGTTAGAATTAAGGTTGTTGTACACATTTGATTAATTTATTAACATGAACAACGAGTAACGTTCGATTTAAAGGTTGTGAAACGTCAAGTAACTAAACATAATTTTATGCTTTATTATTATGTAAGGTCCAAAATTATTAAGTATATTTGGCTTATAGAAAAACTATCGTCAGTCCCCAGGGACTGCCGATAGTTTTTTTTGGGAGAGAGAAGTGAAATCTAAATAACGCCATCTAACGAAAATGTCAGGAATAATTGTGGCTTGCTGTCAGTACAAGAACGAAAGCTCCATTAAAAAAAATCCATAAAAATAAAACAGAGAGCGCTGTCAACAAAAAAGTGCCCAACGCGCCTTCGGTGACGATGATGCGAGATCCATAATTTGTGTTCACCCAAAAAGTTCTCAACGCGTGTAAAGAAGTTTTCACTTCAAAAACATGCGGGGGCAGTCTTTGCGGACTGCCGATAGAAGTGAAAACTAAGTAACTTGTGAATTGTGTCGTATACACAGTATACATATAGCTCATGGGAAGCGTGCGGTGACGATGACGCGAATTCCGTGATTTTTGTTTACCCAAAAGTGCTCAACGCGCCTATATAAGTTTTCACTTAATAAAAAAATAGATTATTAAAATTAATTATCAATTATTTTATCTTTCGTTCTTGCCGCGATCTTGTTCACTACCCAGCACTGCTAGTTCATGCTACAGCGTCACTTGACCGCGGGCGACCCGTCTGTTCCTGGTGCTGGTACATTGTAACGTAGTGTAGTATAGAGTCCGCGCCACCACTGAAGTCCTTTTGATGCGGCGCTAGTGTCTATGCCATTGCATTGAAAAAATGTAGTTCCATAATTTTCCACGGGCCTTCTTTCGTGGCGCGCACTGTAGTATTGCTTTGAACTGTCAAGTAGCTGACTAATGCCCGTTTTCACCTTCAATAAGTGAAATTTTAATGAATCTCTAAATAAAAGTGCACTGTTGGATTTTCAACGCTAGGCTCATCGCTGAGAGTTGCACTTTTATTTAGGGATTCATTTAAGTGTCACTTAGTTGTCGGTGAAAACGGGCATAATAATATTATAGGGCTGATTAAAATCTATTATCGAAGACTGACAAAAATCATTCTTTGAAAGTATCTATGACCACTGTGAGGATGATCCTCCATTGTTTAATACTGTACAACTTCGAGTTACATATAGAGCAATAATTTATTTTGTAATTGTCTGGCTTGTCTAGAAGCTGTGACCTTTGTAAATAGGATGTAACCCTCGCCCCCGCCTAGTATAATTAAAATTTTATATTAAAGTGATTTAATTTTATAAATTGCATTTAAATAAATTTTAATAAAATTGTTAGTCGTTAATGGTGTATTATTAGTGCCTCCGTTGTTATTTATTAGTGTTAGCCACTTTCTAACTCATAAAACACTACAGATTTTGGTCAGATCAGACGAATCTGAAGCTAAAACTGACCATGCTCTTGTGTTAGATGATGATACTAAGTTGTTATAACTGACGACGACACAAAACAGTCGCCAGCACACTGCATAGTCTGTGGCGCACTGCCTGGTAGCGCCAAGTGTGCCGCATGCGCAACACGCTCACGTATAATCATCTCAAATAAAGTGCACAAACCCGCTAAAGAAGTTTTCACTTCAAAAACATATTGTAATTTTTTTTTACTTTAATTTTATTTAATTAAATGGGTTTGACGCAGAATGTGCACTTCGCAAAATGTGCACTTGACGCAAAATGTGCACTTCGCAAAATGTGCACTTGACGCAAAATGTGCACTTCGCAAAATGTGCAATTCTCAAAATAGCACTTCTCAAAATGAGCATTTCTCAAAATGAGCACTTCTCAAAATGAGCACCTCTCAAAATGAGTGTGGATTTTATAACATTGGGTCAAAACCGTATGCTTACAATTATTTTTAAATTATATTGCTTGATGTTTTGCATGATAACAGTAGTTTCTTAGAAAAAACTAATCACGTGCAGGAAATGTTTGTTTACCTATGTATTTCCAGTACACGTCTAGACCAGGGTCTTCTTCTTCTTCGTCGTTCCCTCAATGCTGAGGATCGCGACCACATACGACGCGTCTCCAAGCTATGCGGTCTTCTGCAGTGTGGACCGCGTGGTAAATGCTGCCTCCAACAGCCTTCTTGATCGCGTCTGACCATCTCATCGGTGCTCTGCCTTGAGCGCGTTTTCCTTCCACCCGGCCTAGTAACATAAGCCTTTCCAGACCATGTTTAGGTGAGCGCATAATATGTCCGAAAAAGCTGAGGGCACGCTCCTGGCATATTGTAGATAGCCGCTTGGTGATGTTGAGTTCCTCCAGTACGGATTCATTCGTTCTCATGGCGGTCCATGGTATACGAAGTAGCCTACGCCAACACCACATCTCGAAAGCATCGGTTTTACTGCTTTCGCGGTTTTTAATGCACCACGTTTCAGCGCCGTATAAAAAGATGGAAAAAACTAGAGCACGGTTCAGTCGTATTTTGGTATTCCGACGGATGCCACGGTTCCTCCAAATTTTCCCTAGACTGGTCATTGCACTTTTGGCCATACCAGTACGACGGCGGATTTCCTCAATGCAGCTGCCCTCATTCGTGATCAAAGACCCAAGGTACACGAACTCACTGACTTTCTCATAGCCGTCGAGTAGACTTGAGCTCGGAAGAAGATGAGCACGGTCTACCACCATTACTTTCGTCTTGGCATGGTTGATCTTGAGTCCAAGTTTAGCGCTCTCTGCTTCTATACGCTTCAGCAGATCCGCCATCTCTTCCTCGTTCGACGCAACTATAGTGGTATCGTCCGCATATCTCAGGTTCGTGAGTCTTTCACCGCCAACAGTGACACCGCCGTACCAACCATCCAGCGCTCTCCTCATGATATGCTCCCCGTAGAGGTTGAATAACTTTGGCGACAGAATACAGCCTTGACGCACGCCCCGTTCCGTATGGAAAGACTTAGATTTTTTTTTCCAGTTTCACAAAGCTGTTGCCGTCAAGGTACAGATTCTGAATCAGAAAAGTGAGATGTGGGGGGACGTCCATTTCAATGAGAACGTCAAACATTGTCTGCCACTGTACGCAGTCAAATGCCTTAGCGTAATCTATGAAGCACAAGACCAGTGGCTTGTTAAATTCACGACATTTCTCGATAAGAATGCGGACATTCAAAATTTGCTCTCGAGTTCCCTTGCCGGCAACAAAACCGGCTTGTTCTCTCGGTATCTGGTGGTCTACATACGCTGATAATCTCGTATTAATTATGCGCAAAAGGATCTTACTGGCGTGGGACATGAGCGATAAGGTTCTGTAGTTTTCACACTTCTTGGTGGAGCCTTTCTTGTGAAGAGGAATAACAGCGGATTGTGACCAGTCTGCTGGCCACTGTCCTGTCAACCAAATCTTTGTGCATATCTGGTGCACAATCTTTGTCCCATCCAAACCAAGACGTTGCAACATGGCAGCAGAAACGCCATCAGGACCCACTGCTTTATGCTTTAGTTTTTGTATAGCATCTTGGACTTCAGATAGTAGTATACCTGGCTCTTCCAAGTGGTCATCCCATCTACGCTCGGTGCACAAACAATCCACATCCCGATATAGTTTGTAACAGTAGTCTCTCCATCTATCCAAAACACTATCTAGTTCGGACAAAGTGTTACCTCTACTGTCTTCCACTACCCAGCATTCGATTTGAAGGTACCTGTTAGCTGTTTAATTTTCATGCACAGATCCTTAGATTGCACTTTAACGGCATGTCCCTCAATTTCCTCGCAGACGCTATTGATGTGCACATCCCTATCCTTCCGAGTAGATCTTTGAACTTCTGCATATCTGCTTTTCGGTCTATCAGAATTCAGACCCTCTGATTTCAGCTGTTTTCTCTCAATCAACTTCCAAGACTCCTGACTTATCCACTCTTCTTTCTTCCGTACAGTTTTGAAAGCATCATGACTCATTTTGGCCGTATCTAAAACAGTCCTCTTGAGGTTATTCCAGTCAGCTTCACTTGAGTCAAATGGATCTTATTTCAGTGACTTGATATTGTTGCCAATCGTTTCCTGGAAGTGGTCTAGAGCTTGTTTGTTCAGGGGAAGGTTAGTCTGAGGATTCCGCCGAGGGGTTTTTAAACGCAATCTGAAGTCAGCGACCAGAAGTTGGTGGTCACTACCGCAATCAGCACCAGGAAGTGTTTTAACATTGGTTATTGACGAGCGCCACCTCGACCTAATTGCTATATAGTCAATCTGATTTCTATGCCCTGCTGGAGATGTCCATGTATATAGCCTCCTCGGATGATTTTGGAACCAAGTATTCATGACAGCCAACTGATTCTCTACGCAGTATTGCAGAAATTGTTCGCCTCTGTCATTTCTTTTACCAAGTCCATAGGAACCAACGACTGTATCTCGAAGAGGATCACCCCTGGTGCATCCTACTTTAGCATTTAAGTCTCCCTGCATGATCACAACTTCCCTAGATGGTATGGTGCGCAACATGCTGTCCACATCGGCATAGAATTGGTCCGAGACGTCCTCATCAGATTGGGAGATTGGGATGTGGGTGCATCTACCTGTATGACGTTAACTGGGACAGGGCACGCATCAAGTTTGATGGCAATAATCCGATCATTTGGAGTTTGGTAACCTTTGATACTACTCTGTAGTTTCTTTGACACGATGAAGGCCACTCCGTTGGCGCTATGATCTTCGCCCCCTGTATAGTACATGATGTTCCCGTTACTCGTGTTAAAGTGTCCGTTGCCTCTTTTATGCACTTCGCTGAGCCCTAGAATGTCAATCTTGCACCTTTGCATCTCTCTTTCCACAACCTCCAACTTGCCGGGTCTTAAGCAACCTCTGACATTCCAAGTACCCACTCGCAGATGTTTTCTCAGTTGGGTACTATTTTGACCTATGCCGAGACCAGATGCATAGTTTCCACTCGCTGCCTGGTGGTCCACAGCGGTGTGGCCGGTAGCATATTTCCCACCATGCAACCCGGAATCACGATGGCGCCGAGGGTCAGTCGGATCGCATGACAATACCCTTAACTTATTCAAACTTGTCATGTGGTTTTCTTGGGAAAATAGTGCAGTGGTTTCCCGTTGCCTTCTGCACCAGGTTTTTTTTTTGGGGTTATTTAATTCCCAAGGCCTCTGTAGCCTCTTCAACGGGAAGCCGTCAGGTGTATGGTTATACCGCCATTGCTCGGACGCCAGAGCCTCGTTCGTTATCTGGTAGACCAGGGTAGAAGCCTTTAAAAAAAATAAAAAGAGAAATAAAAAATAGTAGGATGAAACATGGGTTTCCTACTATTTTTTTTTCACTTTTTATTATTATACCTAATATTCTCCTCCTTTTCTACCATTAGAAAAGGAGGAGAATATTATAAAAATGAAAGGAAAAATAATTTACGGGCGATCTGAGGTCGGAAAGGGGATGGGGGTGAGTTTTTAAGGGTAAAAAACGGTTTTTCTCGATTTCCGGCAAAACTAAAAGTCCTATGGGAAAAAGTCAAATGGCAAAGTTGTAGGTAATAAAAAGACCTAAAACTTTTACACTTTTTTCACATAACCTCAAAATTTATGTGAAAATTTTTTACCCGACTTCGGCGAAGCAAAAAGGAGGGTTATGATTTTGACCGGTAAGTATGTATGTATGTACGTATGCATGTATGTATGTTCATCTGTAACCTCATAACTTCTAAACTACTGATCATAATTTGACGAATGCGGTATCGTTGGAAGCGTCCTGATTGTCCGCTGGATAAAGGCTATGCGAAGTTACATTAAATTCAATATGGCGCCCTCTAGAGTACATAAAGTGACGAAAGAAAAAAAAATTTTTTTTCATTATACCATGTAGGGTATCAAATGAAAGGGCTTGACAAGCACATTACAAATATGTATATATATCATATTGTCTAAGTAAATAAATATGTATAAATTGTTATAAACATGCAAAAATGAGTCTGCAACGTACGGCGCGGCTGTAAAATTAATACCTATTATACAATTAAACTTAACAAAAAAAATTTTTGCAGCTCTGCAAATACTTTATCACGAAATTATAACCCCAAAATAATTTAAATAAAAAGTAAGTTTAAAAACTAAAACCCGACTACCTACTCAAAAATAACGCTCTTAAAAGTATGAAACAAGAAAATATTTCGGACAGAAATCTAGACATAGGTACAAAAATGGTCAAGGTAAAGCCGTCGTCACATGCCATTATTTTGTAGCCGACAAGCATGCGACTACGGCTTTACCTTGAATTTTGTACCTATGTCTAGATTTCTGTCCGAAATATTTTGTGTTTCATACTTTTAAGAGCGTGATTTTTGAGTAGTCGGGTTTTAGTTTTTATTATAGTTTTCTGTGTTTTACAGCAGTAACATTTAAAATACTCATTTAATGAGGTCCTTCCTTTATAACTGCCTCGTTAGTCTAGTGGCCGCAAGCGCTACTGCTGAACACGAGGTCTTGGGTTCGATTCCCGGGTCGGGCAAAGTGTTATTGGGTTTTTCTATTTGGCATTTCTCAGTAGCAGCCCGGTGTCTGTTATGTTCCTTTAAGTACTGTTACTGTTGATCATTGTAAATTTTTGTTTCTACAAGTAGTCAACACGTTTTGTAATTTTTATTTGTTTTATAGCAACAATATATTAAAAAAAGTGTATTTTTTTCCACATAATTCAATTATTGTTTTTTATTCCATTTAACACGTGTATCTTTCTGTAAGTGTAAGAAATAAGCCAATTTTCAGTAATCAATAGATTTTTAACATGTCTAATAAAGGTTCGGTTTCGGTTTCGGTTTCGGCCGAAACTGAGACAGATACCGAAGATTCGGTTTCGGTTTCGGTGGAAATTCCTGTTTCGGTCGGACACTAATTTTAATATGCTGTGCACTGCATCTACAGGGTGACTTGTAATTTGACGTATTCCTTCTAGGACGTGATGTCTGGGATTGTTTTCTTGACTTGTGGGGGCGACTGGGACTATACGAACTCGTCCAGGCTCTATCCCGAGATCCCGGGCGATGATGTCGTTCCTAACGAAACGAGGTGCGTCAACAATGGTCCGCAGCGCAATACTTTGTTGCGCGCGGAGCAGCTTGCGGTTCGTCTCGCTCGTGAGGGCGAACCACGCTGGGGCCGGCGTACGTCAAGACTGGGCGAACATACGTTTTGTATATGCCCAGCTTGACGCGCGTCGGGATGCGGGAAGAGAGCACGGGCCTGAGGAGGTTGCGGGCTACCCTACCCTGTGCGGCGACCTTGCGGACATGGGGCCCCATCGTAAGGCGGCGGTCGATGGTCACACCCAGGTATTTAGTCTGGGGCGCCCAATCGACATCGACTCCATGTAGTTTCAAAGGTGGTGGGAGAGGCGTCGATCCCGTAATGATCGCCTGCGTCTTACCCACGTTCACCGACAGCCGCCACTTCCACAGCCAGTCGGGGAGGAGGTCAAGGGCGCGCTGCATTTTGACCGCCGCGTACTTCGCGTTAAGCGATGAAGTGATGTACGCGGCGTCGTCGGCATACAGCGCGAGCGTCGCCTCTGGAGTGATGGAGATGTCGGTGTACCTAACGTGAGTAACAAGCCGGCGACACGCAGCTGCCCTGCGGCACGCCAGCCATCACCGGGCGGGCGCCGGATAGCACCCTGTCGACCTTGAAAGTCCTGTGCGACAGAAAATATGAGACCACCCTTACAACGCGACGGGGCGCGTCGGACGTGGCCAACTTATATAATTAGGCCCTCGTGCCATACACGGTCGAAGGCCTTCTCCATGTCAAGGAATACTGCCACCGAGTATTCCCTCTTGTTCATCGCTGTTATCAACTGGTGCAGTACCCTTGACAGCTGAAGCGTCGTGCTATGCTCCGCCCGAAATCCGAATTGCTCCGGGCGTGGGGCAATGTGTTGTTGGAGGTGTCGCAGCAGGAGTACTTCGAACACTTTGGAGAGTGTCGGCAAAAGTGTGATAGCTCTCCGGCCTCACTACGTTCTTGGGGAAGAACGTAGTGAGGCCGGACGACGCGCCCCTCCTTCCACGAGGTGGGAAAGACCCCCGTGCGCAGTATCGCCGTAAACAGGCGCGCCAGCGCCGCTACCGAACGGAACGGCAGGTGGCGCAGCGCTGTATTGGTGATACCGTCAGCACCGGGGGCCTTTC
The DNA here is from genome assembly GCA_948150665.1 of Conistra vaccinii. NCBI lineage: Eukaryota > Metazoa > Arthropoda > Insecta > Lepidoptera > Noctuidae > Conistra > Conistra vaccinii. The sequence continues at coordinate 338,256 of OX411327.1, forward strand.
TAGGCTTCGTCCTTAGGATGGCGCGTCTATCTGCGCCAGGCGAGAAGAAGATAGGATTCTGCTCGGGAGCTATCGGCGTTGCGAAGTAGTCTCCTAGGTGTTTCTCGACCGCTGCGACATGCTCGACGTCGCTGGTTGCATTCGGACGGAACAGACGCTCCAGGTGCTAGGCGAAGACCTCCGCTCGGTCCTCTGCTACATACTTAAGCGCCCCGTCGTTGTTGAGTAGAGGGCGCACCGGGGCTGGGGGCCAACTGTCTGTAGCGGCGTCTATTCTATCTTCCCAGCCCGCGGCAGTATGAGCCGATAACTCGGCCTTAACCTTCTCCGCGAGACGGTTCAGATGTTTCTTAATGGTAGGGCATCTTAACTGCTGCCACTGCTTGCGTACGCGCCTTTTCTCGGCGATCATCGCTTGGAGACGCGCCGGCAAGGGCGGCAATAGCCCTCTCCCTTGCGGCTGCGTCGTTGTCGCCGCTTCTCAGGCGGTCTGCATGCAAGCAGTGACGTCATCCACCGCTTGGTCTACGTCCGCGGAGGAAACAATAGGCCGAGTCGGCGTGGTGGTCTCCATCTTTTCTGTAAACGCTGTCCAATCGATCAATCGGCGTGGCGCTACAGGCTTCAGTCGGGTCGGCATTTCCGACGACGACGACAGTAAGACGACGAGTACAGTTACAGACGAGGACCACCAGGTCCGACTGTAACTCGTCGTCTATCACACCTTCGACACCCACCCCGAATGGAACTATCGTAAGGCAGACCTGTGTACATTATACGACGACATAGCTAGCATTGACTGGAGCGACGTCACTAACGCTCGCGACGTAGATAGTGCAGTAGAAATCCTGTATACCAGGCTGTTCACTGTTGTCAATCGTTCCGTCCCTATCAAAACTCGCAAAAGAAACTCGGGTCGTTACACATATCCCACCTGGTTCACTGCGGAAATCATACGCAATATCAAAAGTAAGCATTATAACCATAAAAAGTTTAAACAATCGGGCAAACCATTCAATGAAGAGTTATTCAAGTACTATCGCGAATTAGTAAAAACACAAATCGATGAATCATATGCTAATTATATGAAGTCTATGCAGAATAAAATTCGTAAAGAACCGTCCGAGTTTTGGACATTTATTAAGAACCAACGTAACGATAAACAGCCGAACTCTGAATACTTATATAACGGTAAGACAGTATCTGGACAGACTGCTGCTGACGCCTTCGCAGAGTACTTTGAGTCGGTCTTCCTTAAAGACATTCCTACCTTAAACCCTGAAAATATTAACTTAGATACGAGCCCGGCTCCAGATTCATTCCGTGTTACTATCGATCCCATAAACCCTCAGGATTTCAGACGCACCCTAAAGCGAATAAAACCTTTTTCTTCATCAGGTCCTGACGACATTCCACCATACATTGTGAAAGATTGCGCTTCAGTTTTGGAAACTCCACTGCTTCATGTATACAATTTGTCTATAACAACCAGCACTTACCCTACCCGCTGGAAGACTTCTAGGGTCACGCCTGTGCCAAAGAATTCACTTAGACACAAAATAAACGAATACAGGCCTATCGCTGTCCCTTCCGTGTTTGGAAAAATCTTTGAAACCATATTGGCGAGCCGCATAAGCTCACAAATTAAAATGCGCCTGGACGACGCCCAGCACGGATTCAGAGTTGGTCGATCAACTGCCACCAATCATATTAACTTTGTAAATTATACGCATTCTGAACTCGACACAGGGCGGCAGGTAGATACGGCCTACTTTGACATACAGAAAGCATTCGATAGGGTCGATAACGATGTGCTCCTGGGCAAACTTTCAGCAATAGGTTTTACACCGAAATTACTCCAACTCTTTGCTAGTTGCTTAGGTGACCGTAAGCAATACGTTCAACTCGCTGGGTACAAATCACAGTCCTATTACACTAGATCTGGGGTAAGCCAAGGAAGTACGGTGGGGCCTATTTTATTCCTAATCGTGGTCAATGACCTACCCCAAGCCGTTAAAAGTGCAAAATGTCTGATGTTCGCCGACGACCTTAAACTATACATGAGCGTGGGGTCGGTTTGCGACTGTGAAGATCTCCAAAACGACATATCCAATGTTATTGACTGGAGTACCAGAAATCGTCTACAATTTAACGAAGGAAAATGTCGAGTTATGACCTATGCTAGAACCAGGACCCCCATTCAACACAGTTATCAACTGCTAGACACTACGCTGACAAGAGTCCAAGAGATGCGTGATCTCGGCGTGACTTTTGATCCGCGCCTTAATTTTAGGGAACATATCGTTTCCATGGCGAAAGCTGCTAACAGAACACTCGGTTTTATTATGCGTCAAACTTACAAATTTCAGGATTGTAGACCGGCAATCATGCTATATAATGCGTACGTTCGCAGTCGGTTAGAGTATAATGCTCTCATTTGGGACCCGTACGAAGCCAAGTACAAAACAATGATAGAAAAAATACACAAAAAATTCTGCCGATACATATACAAAAAAAAGTACGGATACTACCCATTTCTCTATCCCTCGCTTTTTGTAACAGGTATGCTCGGACTTGACACTCTGGAACTAAGGAGGAGCCTGCAGGCAATTATACACTTGTACCATTTAATTACCAACAAAATCGACAATCCCTCAGCCCTGGCAGATATAAGCCTAAACGTCCCTATGGGAGCTATACGGGGTGTGGGGGAGCATGGTTTGCGTCGGCGGCGCGGCGGCCCCTGCTGGCTGTCGCTGGTTCACGGACCCGTGCCGCTAGAAATGCAACTACGCGACGTACTCTTGCACTCCTCAACTCAATCATACTTACTCAAGATGTAGACCTGTTCACTGAAAAACTGTGCAAAATTATATCTGCGGCAAATGTCCACCTCTCACACTGTATGACTACAATCTAAATGATATCGACGAAACGGGCTAAGCTGTACTTATTTTATTGTTATAGTCGTTAAGCATTACTTGGTTTGTATCCAATAATAATAATATGTTAAGCACAAATTGTAACTGCACGCGTATATTACGAACATGTAACTTGTTTGTAGACGCTTTGGGTTTGACCTGTTAAGTCTACAAATGTTTAATAAAAATAAATAAATTTCATGTTGAGTGGCCTGGCAGCGTAGCCCTCTGTGGACCACGATGTCCAGCACGTCAGGCATGTAGCTGGCTGCGTCTGGGTAGTGGGTGGGCGTCTCCGGGCCGGACACCGTGTACCCGAAGGCTTCCGCGTCCGCGAAGAGCCGTCTCCCCTCGGTATTCGTGTTGGACGAGTTCCACGCTGGATGCTTACATTTAAGGTCACCGGCGAGGATGACTGCATTGTTGTTCAGCGCGCTTATAAGCGCCCTCAGCTCAGCCATATCAAGGCGGGCCGTGGGCGGCTTATAGCACGCGTAGATGTTGATATCCTCGCCGGCAACATGTAGTTGCACACCCAACGCGTAAAAAGTGCTGAGTGACGGCAAGGGGAGCTCCTGATGTACGACTCTCCGTCTCACAAGTACCACCAGGCCACGGTACCGGGCGTGTTGAGCCGACCTTTCATCCTTCCTGTAGACGTGGTAACCCGGGAACGTAACCCTATCTTCCGTCCCCAGGTGCGTCTCACTAATTAGCGCCACGTCGAGATTTTGATCCCGAAGGAGGTGGCGCAGGGCGATCTTATCCTCCCCCTTCCCGCGCAATCCGGATAAAATTTATGGTGTTTTGGGGAAGTAAACAAAATTATTTCAGTATAAATAACGTTTCTCAATATGGCGGAAATTTCGAGAATTTTTTTTTTAACTAAAAATAAAAAAAACTATATATCTGGATCTAACAAAGTTACGAGGTTCATTTGTGCTCTAAAATACTTAGCATAAGAAACGCCATCTATGTACTTAACAAAATGCGTTCGTATCATGCTTAGTTTAAGCATAATGATTTTTTTTCTTAATATCGGGATGGAAATTGGACGATTTTCAAAAAAAATATTACTCAAAAACTAGACATGTTAGCTAAATGGGGATACGAAATCTTGCGTTTAAATGATTATTTCTATCAGATTTTTTATAAAAAATGTGATGTCCGAAAAATGGGTTCATAAAATACCTACTGTGTGTAGGTAGGTACTACCTTTTTTTTTTTGGATGCCTGTTCCGCCGTTACATTTTAATGTTTTGTATTTAGCGGCATTTTAGCTATGTTACCAAACTAAAAAAAGAATGCTGAAATAATATCCTTATAAGTTACTATACTGTGCGGCAAAGAGGCTTTAGCTGCATTAAGGTTTAGCCTTAGATTATTCTAAGGGTTTAGCATAGTGTTCTCGGAGTCATTATGCTTAGCTATAACAACGTTAAAGTATTTAGCGGCATTACAGTTTAGTAATTAAGCGCTTTTTTTAGTTTTTTAAAGATCAATAAAATTAAATTAAAATCAAACACTAAAATGTCGTTAAGGTATGCTTAGCGGCATTATAGTCGTGGTTGGGTAAGCTGTAAATTGTAAAAATATTAAACTATACTTAACGCAAAAAACCTATTTTTGTTAAGATTAAGTCATTGTTAATAAGTGAAAATGGCTATTTGAAAGCGCAAATCTAGATCTATTTTTTGATACCAGTAACTCTCGCATATGAGTTATAGTTATGAAACGGCACCCATTTCTTATTTCTCCGCGATTTTTTGTCCATAACTCGAAATATGATTTTGTTGGATAACGGCATTTTAGGTTTAGGACAGCAGTATATAGCCTATGTCACTCCCACGATTAAGACGAATCTAACGACACCTCATATGTTAAAATACATCCAGCCGTTTAGGCTACAGAGCGTGCCAAAGAAAAAGAGATACATACATACCTCCAAACATACATAGTCACGAAAAACATTACCCTCCTTGGCAGTCGGGTAATAAACCCCTTTATCTGTATTTATAGAAAGAAAGAAAGAAAGAAAAATATTTTATTTGGGGGGCCTTTTTCGGTTTAGAAATGCGCGTTAAACGAAAATATAAATACACGTGCTACTTCACTACACCCCCCCTTCTGTCTCTCCCCCCTTTCGAGCCTCACGTTATTTATGGACGACGCCTACGTAGCGTAGCCTGCTGGTAAATACGCCATTGCACAGAAATTATAATATAAGCCCGTAATTCCATCATCCGCCGGCGGCGCGCTGGTTGTTTGGGCTGCTTCAGAATCATCCTAACTATAGATGCTGGCGGGAAAAATTCCGAATCATTCCCGTTGAATACTTCGGAAGTATTCGGAAATATTCCGAAGCTTTGGGAATATTTCAACTGTCAAAAAACAAGATGGCGCGGACTCAGGCACATTCTTAGTTGCAACTTTCAACGCACTATAAGTAATGATTAATACCTACCTATGCGACTCGTATTTACTTACCTAACCCTTTTTAAAAAAACCAATCAAATAATTATGCTAGGCCTGGTTTTTTATTCCACAACTGACATAAAAAAAACTTGAGAGGTGTCAAGGGACACCCGGATGAAACGAAGTTAACTTGCTATCGTTAAGCAAATGTTTTCCGACCTTCAAGCGATTTTCGACCTTATTGACATTTATGCAAACACCGGATTTTAATGGAGCAATGTTAGCTAACGAGAATGTGTGAAAAAACAAACTAAATTTTAAATGTCAATAAGGTCGAAAATCGCTTGCACCTGTTTTTTTAACTTGCTTAACGGTAGCAGGTTAAAAAAAAGGTTCAAGCGATTTTCGACCCTCCACCCCACTCCACCCCACTCCACTCCACACCACTCCATTCCATTCCATTCCAGTCCAGTCGTCCATTCCATTCCATGGTAATAAACACATTACCCTCCTTTGCGTCGCGGAAAAAGTGTCGGGTAAAAAGTGTCGTGACAACTTTTCGTAAGATTTTTTTCCGTCTAGCCCCCTTTCACAACGCGCGATAAGGAACTTCGTTCCAAAATAGCATTCGATTTCGAAATAAGTAGGTACCGACCTAAAAAACAAAAGAATTAAAATCCTGTTAATCGCAGGCTAACATAATTATCTACCTATATAAATATCAACATATACTTAATCAATTCCATTTATAATAAAATAAACATTTATATTTTACTTACGTATGTGCCACTGAACAATAATTAACTCACCCACCACACCACAAACAAACACGTTTATTCCCATTGAATTATTCAGGCGAAATATTCCGCGGAAACATTCGATTGCGGGGTACGAATCTTTCTCGCGGGGCGAGGGAAAACTTCTCCGGGGAGCATCTCCCGTCTTACCGCACCCCGCACCGCCATTGCCTGCACGCACGACTCGAGGAGCGCAGCGGCCGGCGCCGGCGCGGCGCATAGAGGGGCAGCGGCGGCGACGATCGACGATCGATGCAAAATACGATTTTTCAGCAAAAAAAAATCTTAATTAAATTCATTTTGAATAATTCTGATTTAAAGAAACTTTCCCAGAAGTATTCCGGAATTATTCAGAATTTTTCAGAAGTTTTGCAACTATAATCCTAACCTTGTGTAGCGGTTCCACCGCCACATACGAACTACGCAGCAAAGACATGACGTCACATAATTCCTGCATCGCGCAGTTAGAGTTTACCGAGCGAATAACATAGATAAGACTATCCGAAATCAACATTTGGGCAGTTGCCCGCCAGATATAACACCCGTCTGGTTGGAGGATCCTCCCTTTTCTATGGTGGATGAGTGAACTTTACACCCTGTTCCTCATACCCCTAAATTGGTGACCCCGAGTATGAACGTCAACGCAGCCTTCGTGCAACTACTTCCCTAAATTGGTGACCCCGAGTATGAACGTCAACGCAGCCTTCGTGCAACTACTTCAGCGTGACGTCATCATCACCGTCACTCCCGCAAGCTTTCGTGAGGCGAGTCACACAGCCAGCCAGCACCCACGGCTTCAACGGGTATCCTGACCACCAGCATGCAGACGAGTAGTTTTTAAATTTCTTTTGTTTTTAAGCAAACCTGCTTTTCATTTCGCCATAATATTTTATTAAATCCAATAGTGCTAGCTCTAGTAAAACATGAATGTAAAGCAAACCGAGCACATTCCACTTCGTCCCACTGGTGCACTGGTGGGACAGATTCTTGCTCTTACTTGTCATAATATCGAGCAACTAGTAAGTACTTAACACAAAGGCGGGCTTCGGGTAAAAATAAACAAATGTGTTAATCCTACTAATATTATAAATGTGAATGTTTGTATGTTTGTTACTCAATCACGCATAAACGGCTGAACGGATTTGAATGAAATTTAGCGCACAGAATAGTTTATGTCTTGGATTAACAGATAGTTTATATCTTGGATTAACACAGAGAATACTTTATACCACCACGCGGGCGAAAGGTATTAATGAAATAAGGAAATATGTAAGTCCATCGATTTATTTTGAAAAAATTAGTTCCTCAAAAAGCACATCATACTTATTTGGACAACAGAACATGATTATGTTATGGCTTAACACAACAACGCCATCGCCTCTACGTTACATACCTATACACAAAGTGGCGCAGCACTGTACAACTGGCAATAAATACATAAATGATTGTACGCAAGACTCGCGTTACAGACAGCTGACGATCGTTGAACATGTCGGAACTATTCGCTTTCATTACTTATTTACATTGATTAGCATTCCACTCTGGTAACAAAGTAACACCGGACCATACGCTAGCGACTGGCGAGTCTGATGGCAGATTGTACCGAAGCAGAACTTCTATGGCTGTAATGCTGCTATAACTATTATATTACAGTTAATCGGTTGAAGGACACTGAACGAGATACAATATAAGTTTTATAGTTATTGCGGCTGGAGGCGTGTAGTGTCCATCAATGCGTCAACAGTTGAATAATTCCTTAGCTTGTACAACCGTTGGTACACAGTTGTAGTGGGATCACCCGACGACAGTAACCCTCCGGAGCAACTGGACAGATTCTCAGCAGCTGCACAGTTTCGCAGCTGGACAGATTAACAACTGGACGAAATAGTCGTGTGAAAAAATAAGTGTATAAACTATGAAACATAGGCATTAATACATTCCCAAAACATTACTTTCTCTTGTGCCTAAACGGCCCCTTTGTGTGGTCACAGTTCTAACCTAACCTACCTTTCAGCCATTTTCATTTGCTTAGTTAAGTACCTAACTTAAGTTTAGCCGGCTTGAACGAACTTATTCACTTTAATTATCTGTCCGTCCAGTTGCTCCGGAGGGGACAGTAATACGATCTGTTACCGAGGAAGTGCCTACTCCCTTACAATTGGAGTCCTAGGAATATACGACCAACGCCGACGGCTCGCCAATTACAATATTTTTAATGAGAAAAATGTTTACTTAAAAGAGTATCGTTTTAATAAACACGTTTAAAAATATTTTGGATATAAAATATTGTGTGCAGCAGTCTTTGGTTTTAGATGATGGCGGTAGCCGTTAAATATCTTTAATTACAATATAATAATATGATATCTAGTGTTGATTACAACGTCGAATGGGGCGGCAGTGACGTGACGTGACGACCTCGTGCCACAACACGAGCAACGCGCTACATGCGACGAGCCACGCGTCACATTGCGACGAGCCACGCGTCACATTGCGACGAGCCACGCGCCTCATTGCAGTGAGCCACGCGCCACATTGCAACGAACCACGCGTCACATTGCAGCGAGCCACGCTTCACATTGCGACGAGCCACTCGCCATATTGCGACTAGCCACGCGCCACAATGCGACGAGCCACGCGTCACATTGCGACGAGCCACGCGTCACATTGCGACGAGCCACGCGCCTCATTGCAGTGAGCCACGCGCCACATTGCAACGAACCACGCGTCACATTGCAGCGAGCCACGCTTCACATTGCGACGAGCCACTCGCCATATTGCGACTAGCCACGCGCCACAATGCGACGACCCGCTCGCCACATTGCGACGAGCCACGCGCCACATTGCAGCGAGCCACGCTTCACATTGCGACGAGCCACTCGCCATATTGCGACGAGACACGCGCCACAATGCGACGAGCCACGCGTCACATTGCAGCGAGCCACGCTTCACATTGCGACGAGCCACTCGCCATATTGCGACGAGGCACGCGCCACAATGCGACGACCCGCTCGCCACATTGCGACGAGCCACGCGCCTCATGTGGCGAGCCACACCCGTACTTTTAAGTATACGCGGAGACACACTGATATAAGTCGCTATCCTAGGGGATACAAATGATACAAGACTAGGTAAACTGGTGTAAAAAATATCCAAAAACTCTTTATAAAAATGATCTTCAGAAGTTAGTGTACAAAATACAAGCTCCTGTGACGTCGACAATATGTGAAGCCGCCGCGAGCGAGGTGCGGCTCAACTCTACGTGATTCAGATTGGTTCTGACCGACTGAACCTTCAACCAGTCTGGTGTTCGGATGCGCTACACACACTTTTAATACACACGGATATTCGCACACATACACATAGTCACGACAACCAACGTATCCTCATCATGTGAGTATACTATATTAACCTTACCGATAAACATTCCCACGTAATAAAACTTACAACAAAACTAATCAGTAGGTTCGCGTCGGCCGCGGGCGACACGGCCGGCCCGGGTGACAAGGCCGGCCCGGGCGACATGGCGGCCCGGGCGACACGGCCGGCCCGGGCGACATGGCGGCCCGGGCGACATGGCGGCCCGGGCGACACGGCCGGCCCGGGCGGCTACCCGCTACGTAATACTAACGAAATACCTACTCGACACAGTCGACACTGCGCCGGAACGAAAGCGTCCTCGCGCGGCTCGAGTGAGCTGCGGCGGTGCAGAGTTCCTCGGCCGACGTTAAGTGTTATAAAATTAGTCACAAACGACAACATCGTAAAGAGTCGTACAAAACGTGGTTCCGATCCTGCTCGCCGCGTCGGCGGCTACAGGTCGCGGTCACGCTCGGGCGCGCGCGCGGCTCCCGGCGCGGGCTCGCGCGGCTCGTCGGGCGCTCGGCACGTACCGTGCGGCTCGTCGGGCGCCCGGCACGTGCCGCGCGGCTCGTCGGGCGCCCGGCACGTGCCGCGCGGCTCGTCGGGCGCCCGGCACGTGCCGTTGCTGCGCTCGTGCAGCGGGCGGCCGGTGGCGCGGCGGATGAGCGCGTGCGTGTGGTCGCGCAGGCGCAGCAGCTCCTCCTGGATGCGGTCGGTGATGGCCTTGCGCGTCTCCTCCTCGCTCGCGTTCGCACTCCGCAACCTGCCGACACACATACTCATGCGGTGACGGGCCGAAAGATTACTAAAACGGCACTTCTATTAGAAGGTTCCGTTCATAGCATATTGCTTCAACACCAGGGATAGGATTAGAACAGCCCTACCCCTGACCACTGTCTTACTGTGTAGAAACGGACCCCCCTATTAGAAGGTTGCCGAGCCAATATACCTTTGAATTTTATGCATGTAAAACATTATACAAGACAAAAAAAAATCGACCAAACAAAACCGGCGAACAGTGAGTCGGACTAGCCCACTGAGGGCTTCGTGCCTTGCAAGAAAAATATTTTTCCATTTTCAATGTATTTGACTTTATGCGACCGCAAAACTTTGTTTGCGAAGGGTTTTTGCTGATTACAAAAAACTGCTAGTTAAAAACATAGTCTGTGTAATTTACGACCGTCAAGTCCTGTAGGCACTAAATAGTGCCAGTTTCCGCGCGCTTCCTTTTAGCGTGGGTCAAATTATATCGCGATAAGCCGCGCGTAGCGGTACTCTAGGGATTTTTCCGCGCATTTTTTGCAGGACTAGACAGTTACTTTCATCAACTAGATTTATTTCAGATTTTTCGCTTTGCAAGCTCAGAAATAAGGAATGCTATTTCTTCAGTAATTTGTTATCCTAAGTAAGTAACTAAGCGGCATAAATGAAAACAAAAATAAGTTTTTTAATGACCCTGCATTTCCGCTCCTATTGTAATGAAAATAATTACTTAAACTTTTTCAAATTGAAAAAAAATATTAATTACTGGCTATGTAACACAACCCTTCAACTTGCCGTAGTACGGCAGCTGTCAGTTGGAGGATTATTTATAATGTGTATATGTAGAAAAGCATTGTTTTTATAGGTGCGCAGTTGGCACAGTACGAACTCACTTGTCGAGCAGATGGTGTATCTGTATGGGCTCGCCCACGTTGAGCACCACGTGCTTGCGGAACTTGAGCAGGTAGGGCTCGGTGTTGGGCAGCACAGCGTCCAGCCCCTCGTGCCACACCGGCAAGATGAGCGGCGCCGCGCCGCAGTCGGCCACGAGGCGCCCCACGCCCCACTTGAAGCGCAGCGGCTCCTTGTGCACGTTGACGCGGCCCTCGGGGAAGATGTGCACCCACTCGCCGCGCGACAGCCGCTCCACGCAGAAGTCCATCGCGGGCTGCACACACCACACACACACGTCACAGACTCCACCGCTGCACCGCCAGCCGAGACTGACTGTGCGCTAAGGAAGGATTTTTAACCGACTTCCCAAAAAGGAGGAGGTTCTCAATTCGGCCGGTATGTTTTTTTTTCTATGTATGTACATCGATTACGCCGCGGTTAATGGACCGATTCGGCGAAATAACTGCCAGGTGGTCCCATAAAAATTTCTTTCAGTTTGGTCTAGTAGTTTTTATTTTATAAGCATTATTGTTATTTGGACGATGTCATTTTGACGATACTTTGTATATTAGTATGTCGATAACTTTAACATTTCTAATCCGATTTGCGTAATTCTTTTTTTGTTCGTTAGGGTACATATTCAAATTGGTACCCTGGTCATCTAGTCAGCATGATGATGGGATCCCAAGGAAATCGAGAAGAACACTCAATGTATAAGCATATAACTGTTACGTTTTAGACAATATCATACAGTTTGTTCAATTATTTGCGTTTGATGATGATTTCCTATGGATGAGCTGATGATGGAAGGTACAACTCCTCAAAGGTTAGGAGTTCAGCGAAAATTCTTTCAAAATTATACGTACATATGGATAGAGAATAGTATTCCTTGAGGCTATTAGATTTACCTTGAAGGTAAATCTCATTAACGTTTAGGTTTAATAGTGTTAAATGATGTGCTGTGATTGTTAAATAAATAATAAGCGAACACTTCACATCATAGCCTACAGCCCTTTTGCCCAGAGTAACATGGGTGTGCGTTCTCCGCCTGGTGCACCTGAACCATCAGATATTTCGCGTCGAACAAAAAAACATCACGTAAATCGGTACACACGTAATAAAATGAAAACCAAAAGAAGAGAAAACATACCACCCGAATTGACAACCTCAACTTCAATGATGTCGGCGAGGAGAAATAAAATATTTAATCTTGATTTAGCTGCCTTAATCTTTGCATTTCCTTTAGTGCTTTGTCATCATGTGGTCTGTTCAGTAATTTTGACGGCTCCAAATCACTTAATGCCACACCATCTAAATTCTTCACACGACTTAAAGCCACATATATCTGACCTTTTGCAAAATTCTTTTTCCCGAGGTCTATTACCGCCCTCTCCAATGTCGTACCTTGTAGCTTGTTAGTGGTATTTGAATTTGTGTGTGGTAGGTACCACAACTAAAAAGTGAAAAATAACAACTTTTTACAAAAAAAAAAAAACAACCGATTTCCAAAAAAACACTACAAACTGAAAAACGACTGACGAAAGACACCGACTTCCGAAATTAAAGTTATTTTTCAGTTTGTAGTGTTTTTTTTGGAAGTCGGTTGTTTTTTTTTGTAAAAAGTTTTTGGGAATTCACCTCCGAAAGACATTAAATAGGGGATGAAAGTTTGTAAAGACCTTCCTCACTTTTGGAGTTAAAAGTTGATACTTAGACTTGTTTCTAAGTAAAAGTTAATTGAATCATTTCTTTTTTTGGAAACTTATCCCCGAAGGCTCCCGAGAAGTTGCCGATGGGACATCTCATCCCCGAAGGCTCCCAAAAAGTTGCCGATGGGACATCTCATCCCTGAAGGCTCCCGAGAAGTTGCCGATGGGACATCTCATCCCCGAAGGCTCCCGAGAAGTTGCCGATGGGACATCTCATCCCCGAAGGCTCCCGAAAAGTTGCCGATGGGACATCTCATCCCTGAAGGCTCCCGAGAAGTTGCCGATGGGACATCTCATCCCCGAAGGCTCCCGAGAAGTTGCCGATGGGACATCTCATCGAAGGCTCCCGAGAAGTTGCCGATGGGACATCTCATCCCCGAAGGCTCCCGAGAAGTTGCCGATGGGACATCTCATCCCCGAAGGCTCCCGAGAAGTTGCCGATGGGACATCTCATCCACGAAGGCTCCCGAGAAGTTGCCGATGGGACATCTCATCCCCGAAGGCTCCCGAGAAGTTGCCGATGGGACATCTCATCGAAGGCTCCCGAGAAGTTGCCGATGGGACATCTCATCCCCGAAGGCTCCCGAGAAGTTGCCGATGGGACATCTCATCCCCGAAGGCTCCCGAGAAGTTGCCGATGGGACATCTCATCGAAGGCTCCCGAGAAGTTGCCGATGGGACATCTCATCGAGCACACGGCTTATCAATTGCTATGATGGAAAGAAAATTTATTCAATACTAGCTTTTGCCAATCAACGCGGGCGAAGCCGCGGTTCGCCCGCGGTGATGTCGGAATATATCCCACGGGAACGTCCTACCGGGATTAAAAGAAGTAAATCCTATGTATTAATCCAGGTTATAAACTATAAATTAGTACTGTAATTGTAGGAAGATATTAGTAGGTAGTTTATTTGGACAAATCATAGATATCCGGAGATATGCCTTCACGCTATATTTATCAAGTTCAAGTGTCGTCAGTGTTTCCCCACTCCTGACACTCCCATAAAAACAAAAGAAATAGATTCAGCACACATGATGCCTTTTCGCACGCACAAAGAAAAAATTCGTAACACTTGAGCACATATTCTGAAAAGGGGCGGACACTAGAAAGTATAGATATAGACACTGAACGCACACATGCAACTCTAGCCTCGACTAGGGATGAGGGGTTGATATAAATATTTGATCGATAAAAATATCGATGAAAACTGAATCTAAAAAAGAGAAGTGTTTTGTGGGCGTATTTTGACGTAATTAAAACCAAATCAAATGAAAATAGAATTCAAAAGTCATTTATTAAACTAAGCTGAGAATCAGCACTTTTCGAACGTTAAACTTACATAAGACAGTGCCCCACAACACCCACCCTTTACCACTTCCTAGTGCTTTAGCTGGCAAGAAGAAGTAGCGCAACAAACTCCCGAGCAGTACAACTGCCTGTTCAGTTAGAATTTTTTTTTTATTCTATACAATAGTGGTGGCGTGCCCATATATTTTGTCACGAGCCATCAATAAATGGCACGCGTGCCATTGGTTCGCCACCCCTGGCCTATAATGTTTCAGGGACACAGGCCTCCTGTCTATGAGAGGTAGTGGGCCGTAATCTACCACGCGGGCCCACGCGTAATACATAATAATCCTTATTATTATAAAAATGCCGTCCAACAATCACCTCCTAAATAAACAAACATAAATCCTCTGCTTCAAAATCTGTTACAAACATTAACAATATATGGTTTTTTTTTTAAGTAACTGTTACCTAATCATCATATAACTTTATAGGCCCTAGCGTTAATAACTTTTAATTCAAAGAAAATATTAAAGGATGGTGGGCGATAGTGGTCCCAGCTCGGCCAGCCACTAAATATGTATTACTTAAAAGAGCAAATAAAACTGAATATTTTTTATTATGACACCATCAAAATTCATCCCGGAGGAACCGAGCTACGTGTACCTTAAGTATATTTCTTTGTCTGCGGCTTAGCTCAGAGACTCTAAGTACTAGAAAGTTGTAATTTCGCATTGGTATATATATTTATTGCGCCAACAAAGTGGTAAAATAAAATCAAGACAATTGTTTTTTTTTTGGGTATCTTTTACCCCTACCTCGTAAAGAGGGAATTTTTTTTTCTCGTCTAGCACTTGGTGTGGGGTGTCGTTGGAAAGGTCGTTTAAAAATATAACGAGTGTGTGAACACCATTTTTGGATTAAGTTATCCGTTTCCGAAGTATTAAGCTTTAAAGTGGTGGGCAATAGTGGTCCCAGCTCGGCCAGCCACTAAATATGTATTACTTAAAAGAGCAAATAAAACTGAATAATTTTTATTATAACACCATCAAAATTCATCCCGGAGGAACCGAGCTACGTGTACCTTAAGTATATTTCTTTGTCTGCAGCTTAGCTCAGAGACTCTAAGTACTAGAAAGTTGTAATTTCGCATTGGTGTTTATATTTATTGCGCCGACAAAGTGGTAAAATAAAATCAAGACAATTGTTTTTTTTTGGGTATCTTTTACATCTACCTCGTAAAGAGGGAATTTTTTTTTCTCGTCTAGCACTTGGTGTGGGGTGTCGTTGGAAGGGTCGTTTAAAAATATTACGAGTGTGTGAACACCATTTTTTGATTAAGTTATCCGTTTCCGAAATATTAAGCTTTAAAGTGGTGGGCGATAGTGGTCCCAGCTCGGCCAGCCACTAAATGTGTATTACTTTAAACAGCAAATAAAACTGAATATTTTTATATCTTCTTTTTCTGCATTATGGGTATCAAATTAAAGGGCTCATAACAAGGATTCCAAAAAGACATACATCCCTGTATTACTTAAAATAATGATAGGTAATTAAAACCACATTTATTAATATTTAGGATAGCGGAGCTGCGTGTATTTTATCTAACCTAACCTAACCTAACATTGTCGGAACTGAAGAACCCCGGGACAGATTTTGATGCGCTTTGGCATGAGTAAAGGGAGAAGCAATGTCTTCAAAACTACAGTGGTGTTAACCGTGGCCGTGCTGGGTTTAGTGGCGGAGCTGCGTGTATTTTATCTAACCTAACCTAACATTGTTGGAACTAAAGAACCCCGGGACAGATTTTGATGAGCTTTGGCATGAGTAAAGGGAGAAGCAATGTCTTCAAAACTACAGTGGTGTTAACCGTGGCCGAGCTTGCTGTAGTAGCGGAGCTGCGTTTATTTTATCGAACCTAACCTAACCTAACATTGTCGGAACTGAAGAACCCCGGGACAGATTTTGATGCGCTTTGGCATGAGTAAAGGGAGAAGCAATGTCTTCAAAACTACAGTGGTGTTAACCGTGGCCGTGCTGGGTTTAGTGGCGGAGCTGCGTGTATTTTATCTAACCTAACCTAACATTGTTGGAACTGAAGAACCCCGGGACAGATTTTGATGAGCTTTGGCATGAGTAAAGGGAGAAGCAATGTCTTCAAAACTACAGTGGTGTTAACCGTGGCCGAGCTTGCTGTAGTAGCGGAGCTGCGTTTATTTTATCGAACCTAACCTAACCTAACATTGTCGGAACTGAAGAACCCCGGGACAGATTTTGATGCGCTTTGGCATGAGTAAAGGGAGAAGCAATGTCTTTAAAACTACAGTGGTGTTAACCGTGGCCGTGCTGGGTTTAGTGGCGAAGCTGCGTGTATTTTATCTA
Source organism: Conistra vaccinii (assembly GCA_948150665.1). Taxonomy (NCBI): domain Eukaryota; kingdom Metazoa; phylum Arthropoda; class Insecta; order Lepidoptera; family Noctuidae; genus Conistra; species Conistra vaccinii. The sequence goes on from OX411327.1 coordinate 354,784, forward strand.
ACCTAACCTAACATTGTTGGAACTGAAGAACCCCGGGACAGATTTTGATGCGCTTTGGCATGAGTAAAGGGAGAAGCAATGTCTTCAAAACTACAGTGGTGTTAACCGTGGCCGAGCTGGGTGTAGTAGCGGAGTTGCGTGTATTTTATCTAACCTAACCTAACCTAACATTGTTGGAACTGAAGAACCCCGGGACAGATTTTGATGAGCTCTGGTTTGAGTAAAGGGAGAAGCAATGTCTTCAAAACTACAGTGGTGTTAACCGTGGCCGAGCTGGGTGTAGTAGCGGAGCTGCGTGTATTTTATCTAACCTAACCTAACCTAACATTGTCGGAACTGAAGAACCCCGGGACAGATTTTGATGAGCTTTGGCATGAGTAAAGGGAGAAGCAATGTCTTCAAAACTACAGTGGCATGAACTGTGGCAGTAGTGGGACCAGCTGTTGAAACTTCCCCCGTTACCTAACCTAACCTAACTTAACATTGTCAGAACTGAATAATGTTGTGCTGGCACATTCACTTGATGTGGTGCTGCCAGGGTATGGGGGCTGGAAGAGGGCGTTGTCCGTCGTTCGTCGAATACTGTTCGGATCGCCTCGAAACCTAACATAACCTAACCTAACCTAACATAACCTATCCTAACCTAACATAACCTAACCTAACCTAACATAGTCGGAACTAAAGAACCCCGGGACAGAATTTGATGCGCCTTGGCCTGAGTAAAGGGAGAAGTACTGCCTTCAAAACTACAGTGGTATGAACTGTGGCCGTAGTGGGACCAGCTCCCATATATTTTTGCTCACTATCCTTTGTATCAAATAAAATAAAAAATAAAAAACCAAAATAACTAGGTAATTGTAATACTTTGAAAAGAGATCAAGCCACGTCTGGAATTTTCAGGTTTATATAACACGTTCTATGTCCTTAAAATCAACGTCTGTCCCATCCGGTACGTGTGGTTTTACAAAGCTGACAATTTTTATCACATACCTATAATACATATCATTTTTCTAAGAAAATCTATCTTATATTTCTGTTCTTCGTCGTTCACCATAAGAATTTTACCAAAATAATGACGTACTCTTTTTTTCTGTATTGAATTTTGCCATGACATATTTCAGGTATAAATCCTTCGATGCCGGTATATACTCATCGATTTTAATTTCATCGTTCGGCTTACCTTATTTTACCTGACTTTTTTGTTTTTGGTTATTTCCAGAGCTTTCTTCGTGCTCCTTACGATGCTCTTACACGCGCAATTCTTGACATTTCCTATACAATATTGGAATTGCTGTAAATTGCTCAAATCAAATCAAATCATTTTTATTTGCATTAAAACATGGTATTACAGATGTTACATTAAAATGAGTGCTTACATGTTTTGCTATACATACATAGCATGCAAACTTGTCGGCATGCGTTACATCACATAATATTACTTATTACAATTGTTGGAGCATATTTAGTCTCCATAAATTCTTTAATAGAGTAGATATTTTGTATATTTAACCATTTATATAGTTTGTGCTTAAATGCTCTAGAAGTCAACGTTTTTAAGTTGCTAGGTATATTATTATAAATACGTACACACATTGCTAAACAGTTCTTATTGTATTTTTTAGATCTAGGAAGGTCATTTAGTACCAGTCTGAATGGATCTCTACGATTCAATTTAGAGCAATTCTAAAATTGTACAGAAATTGCCAAGAATTGCGCAATTTAGTGACTCGTGTAAAAGTACCATTAGTGTCACACTTTCAAGAAAGGTTTTCTTCTTTTTGTCTTCTTTGTCTTTCTGTTTCCTTTTTTTTCCATTTCTTTCGCTTCTGCTTTCCTTTTCTTTCTCCTTTTTTCTCTTCTTCTTTTGTTCTGCTCTTCTCTTCTATCATTTCAATATGTTCTTTGTACCGTTGGCCGGTTAATCCAAATGGCATCTGATTAGATCTCTTTGCGTGTGTTTTCTTCTTTGAAGTGATTATTAGCTCAAAAATCATTCGATTTTATTGGTACCCATTCCGGGTGTATTTGTTCCTCATTGATCGTACACAGCCTGCGTCGGGTAAAAATATCTTAATTTCATATTTTTTTGCAAAAACTGTGTTTTTTTCATTTAGTGGATACTTACTGGCATCTACACTCAAGCAAAAACTTTTCTTACATTTTATATTCTACTCAACTAAATAATAAATAATTGTTATTATTAAAAGAAATAATTGTCGTTTGAAGTTTGAGCAACGACGATATTCAAAATTATATAAAAAATCGTGTGGCCGGGGTCCAAATGTCCTTTCTTTGGTACTGTTCGTCGAGTTGAGCTCCTTAAGTTCAGAGTTGAGCTCCGCGATTACTGACAAATGCTTGCACTGCAAATGCTTGACAGGCCCACTCAAATCTGTATGGTCCTCAAAAGACCATTTCAGACACTAGTCTACATGGTCCTCATATGGCCTGACCAAGATTATGTCTGGACTTTAAAAGAGACTGTGACCTCTGAGTTTGTTTCGGCCTTTCGTCTCAGAGTAGACAGATAGGAAACGCCGAACTCAACTTTTGTAATTACGATCGATGCATGTTCTTTCCACGTCAGTTTAGAGTCTATTGTCAATCCTAAAAATTTTATATGTCCTACTTCTAAAACATTTGGTGTAACATCCAAGTAAATCTGACTATTTTTAAACGCGATTAAAAAGGAGTGGAATAAAATTAGTTGTCATGAACACCAACACTTCGACTTCAGGTGCAAAAACAGTACTGTATTTTTTATCTTTTATTGCTTATATCTGGAAAATGGTGCGTCCTATCGCAAAAATTATGAAAATTTCGACCCTTAAACCTCTATATCTGAACATGTAGGTAATAATTTTTCATATTTTTCATACAAAAAGTGAAAAATTCTATATAAAAACGTCGAGGCTGCCCCCTGCGCGCCTACGGTTCTAAAAAAATCACGAGGTAGAGTAAACAAGTATCACGTGGAGTCGCGACGCGATTGTCAAATTCGAGTTTAGATGTGTCAAAATTATTTTTTAATTTAGAGATTTTTTTGTCAGAATAGCTTTAAGATTTTCATAGCCAAAAGTAAGGAATTTTAGTGATAATTTAGTTCGGTGTACAAGAGAATTGGCACCATTGACGATAGTGAATGAACCATAAATACGCTAAGAGGGCTGTTTTGAGGTAAGCTATTTGATAAAGTCTCCGCAAAGCAAAAGCTAAGGTTAAACTAAGGTTAAGTTAAAGGTTAAGCTAAGGTTTTCATGTGCAGCTACTGTCCACTGTTATACCAAGAAAAATTACTTCGCGTGCGTACTTCGCTAATATAAGAATTGTTTGGAAAATCCAAAAGTGCACGCCTCATAACACTCATTCATAAAAGAAAAATAAATTCAAAACATGGTTTCTAACAAAAATTTAAACACTTTTCATGAAGTGTGTTTTGACTGCTTTGTTACCCATCAATATGGGTAAAATTTCTAACCTCGCAATCTTTACGTAATATCAAAGTCTATTTATTTAGATATTTACTTTGTCGGTTGCTAAGCAACGGAAAAGGGGCGAAGTTGGATATATTTAGATATAGATGTACATGAGGTATCTAATTTTATTTATGACGTGTTTTTGTTCCAGCCTATATATTATATTTGAGTTAGTATTTTATTAAATATAATTAAACTACTTTGAATAAAAGAGTCATTTTCAATAGGGTTCCTCCTATGGCTGAAACGAATCTATTAAAAAAAAATTACTCAATTAATCGATTTTATCGCAAGCTACAATGTTTTCAGGTTTCATACATTGACGGACAGGATTTTTTTTCAACTATTTTGATGTTTTTTTCATTTCTTCTGCATTTAATCAATTGCTGAAAAGTACAGTAATAATCTCCATTTAATCATCTATACAATGGTACTTATATAAATTAAGTAGGTTCTGTGTACTAGCAGGAGTGTAACAATAACAACAGTTGCAGAAATGGGGCAATCATTTTTTTTTCTACCGTATAGCACTCTCTAATGCTTCGTGAGTCGTGCAATAAGTAAGGTCAGAATTTGATTTTCTATTGTATAACTGAACGAAAGAGGTTTTATCTATTTTCACTTTTAAATTATTATTATGATTTGGATAAAATATTTATGTTATTAATAACTTAATATCTGAAATTAAATTAAATTAAATAACGAGAATCACGGAAAATCTATCAAGCATAGTTTTCTGAAACCTTCACCATTTTAAAGATTATTGATTATTGATCTTTGAGTGTTATTAAAATACCTTTTGTTTTATGTATGTATTTGTCTTTTACGCTATAATGCGCAAAAAGTCAGCCTCCCTTATTCGTCGAATTCGAGGGAGTGGTATGGTAACGGAATCCTAAGGATGATTGCAGACAGACCAGTGTCACCAGCTGTGGGAAGGCTCATCAGGCTGCATGTTGCCTGATAAATTATTGTATTTTAATTTATTGAATTTTAGTTTAATTTTATTCGTTCATTTTTAAGTACCTATTTAATTCAATTTTATTTTCAATTTCAATGAATTATTTTTAATCTTTGTTTAATTTTAATTCATTTTTAATTATTTATTTTTATCTAAATGTATTAATTGATCTCGTCATTAATAACATAGTTTTAAGAAAATTTAATCGGTATTAACAAATATGGACAAAAATTGTCTGAATTAAATTATTTATTTTTATAATGAATTATTAATGCGTCTAATTTGGGACGGCGGCGGCGCTCCTTGATGGGCGAGTCCTATTACTGGCTGGACGGAGGACGCGTTGCGTACAGAACACGCAAGCTAACCACTCAAGGTCACTATCACACATATATCTAGTTAGACCATCTCGTATAGCCTCGCAGACTTTTTTGTGGATGAGTAGGTACTACAAACATGTATTACATTTTATTAAATGTATCTTCAATAGTTTTCGCAGCGCACGCCAAATAACGACTTCTATAAACAATTTTTTCACTTCTCTTGCTCAAAATAATCCGTCATTGTAGCGTACCAGAGCGAAGATAAAATAGCATTTCATCCTCTAGGGGCTAAAGTATTTTTTTTTTAATTTGTGTCTGTTTCCAACGAGCCTACCACCTAAAAACGAAAAAGTCTTTGTTCTTATTTATATACCATAAAAAAGAATCCCTATTTCCTTGATCACGGCATCACGCGTGAACGGCTGGACCAATTTCGCTAATTCTTTTTTTGTTGTGTTTGTTATAGTAAGGAGAAGGTTCTTAGGATAGGTAGGAGAGGTAGGAGAGGTAGGAGAGGTAGGATAGGTAGGATAGGTAGGATAGGTAGGATAGGTCTGATATGTAGGATAGGTAGGATAGGCAGGATAGGTAGGATAGGTAGGATAGGTAGGATAGGTAGGAAAGGTAGGATAGGTAGGATAGGTAGGAAAGGTAAGATAGGTAAGATAGGTACGATAGGTAAGATAGGTAGGTAGGTAAAGTGGGTAGGGTAGGTAGGTATGCATGTATGTAGGTAGGCAGGTAGGTTTTTATGTAAGTAGGTGTAGGTAGGTAGGTAGGTAGTAGGTAGGTGCGTCGTAGATACTTAGTTCTACCCGTGCGAAGCCAGGGCGGGCAGCTAGTGTAGAATAATCATGAATAAGGACTCGACTTATTACTGTTTAACAAAAAAAAAAAAGAACTTATTTTTTTGAAAGCGGCATTCTCTTCGGTAGAATGCGTGCATTGCGTTGCGGCTACAGAGGAAATAAAAAAAAAGACTGGTGCGATATATTTCTAATTTTTCTCCAATAAATTGCATTGGTGACCGTAATATGATTTACAACATTGAAAATGTCATCATCTAGTGAGAATGGAGACCCTAATTTGCAAATGGATGAGAAAGGAAAATAAATAATTTTTAATAAATTATTTACATTTACTATTTTATTTTCTCGCAATCGTAGTGAAAAGTAGAGTGTAACACACCGGCGCTAAAACCCATTATACCTCGGTTTCTGTTAACTCCCTCGCTAAAGCTCGGGAGTAAAACTACCTCGCTAAAGCTCGGGAGTAAAACTACCTCGTTATAATGGGTCATTTGAGCTCCTTGTATAACAATCTACTATTTAATACCTTGGGTTACATTATTGCAATTTTCGTAGGGATATCTCTTATTTAAAAAAATAAATATTATATTAGCTCTGTTACTCGCTGATAAGTGATAATGTAGCTTTCTACAGGTTAAATGTGAAAATGAATTAATGTTTAAAATCGGTAAAGTAAAAAAATACTTTGCGTGTATCCTATATGTTTATACAAACATATAAAAATACTAGCTTTGGCCGCGAAAGTTTGCTTTTGTCCTTCTCCACGTCATGGTCCGGTCCGTGCCAAATTCATCAAAATCCGTCCAGCCGTTTTAGAGTGAAAGCGTAACAAACAAACTCACTTACATAGTTAGGATTATTAGTTAAGATTTAGATCTTATATAATTATATAAAAATGAATCCCTATTTCCTTGGTCACGGCATCACGCGAGAACGGCTGGACCAATTTCGCTAATTCTTTTTTTGTTGTGTTTGTTATAGTATGGAGATGGTTCTTATGATAGGTAGGTGAAGGTAGGGTAGGTAGGTAGGTAGGTATGCAAGTAGGTAGCATGTATGTTGGTAAAGTATGTAAGTAGGTAGGGTAGGTAGGTATTTATGTAGGTAGGTGTAGGTAAGTAGGTAGGTATGTATGTATGTATGTAGGTAGGTAGTTAGGGTAGGTAGGCGCCCGTGAATAAGTGCTTACCCGAGCGAAGCCGGGGCGGGCAGCTAGTCTTTTAATAAATTTTCTTTCCGTCTAAAGACTTCATATAAGTCATACATAACAATTGATTATCTTTAATGTAACTTTCGGCTTGGTTACGGGTCTCTCTACCGCCGCGTCGTAGAGTATCACGTGAGCAGAGCTACACTTGCCTGGTAGACGCCGGCGCCGCGCACCACGGGCACGCACTTGCCGAGCGCGAAGAAGCACGAGTGCAGCGCGTTCGTGAAGCAGATGTCATGCGCCGCCAGCGACCAGCGCATGCGCGCGCGCGACGCAAGCACGCCCATGTTCAACACGCCTGCGCACACAAAACTATCATTATTATATGTCTGTGTGTGTTTAACATAACAACAAAATAAAATGCATATATAACAAAAAAAAAAATACATTCACTGTCGTTTCATCGACACGACCAAGAAGACATAATATGTAAGTATCATCCCGTGCCTGTCCAGAATTGGCGATGCTACTGATGGGAAAATCAAAAACCTTACATTCCCGCTTACGACCACTGTCAATACTAGGACTAGACCAACCGAGGCAGTCTCATCTCTCCAAGTTGATTTTCCCGCAGTAAGATAAAGTCCTTTTCTCATACAGATAATTTCAAGGGCGGTTCCAGGATTTATTTCTGGGAGGGGCACATGTGCCAAACAGTTAAGTGTCTCCCATATCTAGTAATACAGTATGCTGTTTTTAAACGACTTCCAAAAAGGAGGAGGATCGCGTTACGCGATCCTCCTCCTTTTGGAACTCGTTTGTGGAACATACGCGATTCGCGTATGTTTGTTTTATTTTATGCCACTGATTTCTCAGTCAACTGTGGACCGATTTAGAAAATTATTTTTTTGTTTGAAAGGGTATGATGGTCTCGAGGTGGTCCCATATAAATTTTATAAATTTTGCTTGGATGTTTTTTGAAGTTAGCTTCAATAATTCGTGTTTTTCCCACTAATTATGTGTGGATGATATGATAAGTTCCTGTCACTGTTATTTACATAGCATGTACATAGTGGTATTCGAATTTGTGAGGGGCCAAAACGAAAAACTGAAAAATAAAAACTTTTTACAAAAAAAAAACACTACAAAGTAAAAATAACTTTAATTTCGGAAGTCGGTGGGAAAAAACGAAAATTCTAAACGAAAGAAAAGTTTTTTGGAAGTCGGTGGTTTTTTTTTTCTAAAAAGTTTTTACGAAGTGTATAGAGGGCCTTTAACGGCCCTTTATCCGCCGCGGATAAAGTGCCTTTAATGCACCGGTGTGACCGTGTGCGTTCATCTCAATCACACAATAATTAAGCCCGCCACAGACGTAACTATAATATACCTATTCCTCATGTCCAGGGGTATTCGAAAATACCCCATGTATGTTCCGCGATTTTTTGTAGTTTTTGAGTTATTATTTTTTTTGTAATTTTTTTCAGTTTTCTTGCCGGTGGAGCCTCAAATATTCATGACTTTTTTGTAGCGAGTCACATGTAACTGCGAGTGAGCCGCATTCGCCACTCGTTAGGCCGCACGCACTTTCGACACGAATTCGTATCGTACGTAAACGTTCTATGGTGATCGTACGAATTGAGTGCGCACACTGAATACGTTTTACTCCGTCAAATAGGTAGTGTTCCGGTGATATCGCATTGAAGCACGAAAAATCCCAACAAGTTTGGATTGTTTTCGGACGTCCGAACTATACGTACGTATACTTACGACTAACTTACACTTAGTCTGCGCACTACCTTTGTACTTGGCCGCGGTAATGGCCACGACTTACGAGTTGTAGGTCGTAGGTTCGAACCCAGACAGGCTCTTTACTTTGTGTAAATTATTTCATCACCACTGCTCTCAAAACGGTGAAGGAAAACGTGAGGAAACCCCCTGTCCTAGAACCGAAAATTCGAAGACGTGACATCTATGAACCCGCACTGGACCCTTGGGTGGATTACAGCCCGCTCCCTCTCACAAAGAGGAGGCCTGTGTTCCAGCAGTGGGAACATTATAGGCTGCTTATCATAAATATGTTTCAAACACGTGCACTTGCGATGACGACCGCAGATCAAATGAGGGTAAAAATATATAATTATTATAGCTACTGTGTCCTGTGTGTGGAGGCTTGCTATAATAGAATATATAGCACAGTCTGTCCAGTATGAGGCACCGCCACTCAAATATTGAGAACAGGAAAGTACAGACGCCAGCACATCAAGTTACTACAATCTTTCAAATTTCTTTAATAGTTTTTCAACTTTATCGCTAAAGAATAAGGTTCAATGTTGATTGGGAAAATTTAACAGATTCGAGTAGGTTGATGTGTTGGCGTCTCTACATCGCAGACGCCTTGAACAAAGGACATAGTGTTGAGATGATATCGACCGACCTCTCCAAAGCATTTGACTCGATCAATCATAAAGGTCTCATCAAGAAATTATAATGACGGAGGAGCGTAACAACATCATCAAGACCATAGAGAATTATCTCTCGCACAGAACCACGAGAGGCAGATTTCGCACGACTACTGGAACAGAAAAACTAGTCCCTCACGGGGTGCCCCAGGGCTCGATCCTCGGGCCGGTTTTATTCAACCTGTATGTTTCAGACATACCAAGACAACGGATAGCAGGTCAAATGCTCGCACAATATGCAGACGACCTGTGTATTCTTAACGCAGCAGAACGCCCCGACCACGCGACCACGCGGGCAGAATGGGCAGCGAACGAAATAATCGACTACTACGAGCGATGGGGATTGCAATGTAACGTCGAGAAAAATTAATGCATTATGTTCTCTAGCAAGAAACCAAGAGGAAGAAACCGCAACATAGGCTACAGAAATCACATCCGATTGAAGAAAGAGTGTATCGAGTACAAGAAACAAGTCAAATACCTAGAAGTAACGCTAGACAAAAACCTGTCAATGAATCATCACACAAAAGAAGTTGTCAAAAAGTTGAAACTAGTAAGAGGTGCGCTGAACTCCATCATCGGATACAGATCCAAAATTGGTGTAGACACTAAGCTATTAATTATACAAGCATGTTTGCTCCCGATCCTTGATTACGGCGTCTTGCAGTTACTACCGAGGTATAGCAAAAGCAACCTACTAAAAATCGCGCGCCAATTCAGAATGGCGCTAAAAGCTGCTGGAGGTTTCGACCTACGATTAGATATGGACAAGCTGTGGGAGATGCTAAACCAAGACCCCTGGCACATCAGAGCCCACGACCTACATCGCGATATGATCACCAAACTCCAACAACTGGCGATCACCGGTCTAGAAGATCCCGGACCCGAATACACGCGATCCGGCCACTATAACCCAGCTCTCTTCGCCCATAGAATAGGTGAAATTGAATATTTAAATAAAAAGGAGAGAGAAAAGCCGCTCCACAAGCGAACGGCCCTCCCCCGAGAGCGTAGGCTTTGACCCGTAGACTCACGCTTAGATAGTCAGTAAATGCAGGCAGACTTGCTGGGATTATAAATCCACAAACCTTATTCTTTACTGTATATACATATGTTACCGGCCAAACCCGATTTTAGGATGAACTAGTTTCGCCTAGGCCAAATCAGTTCTCCCTACACGCAATAGGACAAACCAGTATAGTCTAGTCCAAACTCGTTCATCCTGTTACCGATTGGATAAACCAGTTTAGCCTAGGTCGAATCGGTTTATCCTAGTTAGAATTTACATGCTTTAGGATAAACTGGTACGTCCTAGCCTGAACAAATTTTGCCTAGTCGGAACGCATGTCGCTGCCTATACAAACGAGGAATTCACGAATCATCTGTGGCTCGCCCCTTGCGCCCATCAACCCCTCTTCGCTAGCCCTGTCGACTAACTGCCGACATCATCAATTTTCAAAACAGCAAATCGTTTCAGTCTTCTTTTTTTTTGTAATGATGTTCTTTTTTCCAACTTATCCGCGTCGTCTACTTGTTTAACCAAATCCGCATATTCATCTACCCATAACACATTATAATGAGAAGACTTTTTGTTTTCACTCTGCAAAATTTCCTCCAAAAACTTTTCTCTCCACAGCTTTGTCAGCTTTGATTGGCTTGTTTACTACACGAAGGCTCATCCATGATAAAACGCCTCACAATAAATACTAGGATTACAATAATATCTTTTAAACGCAACTAGCTACGCAACGCTAACTAGGACAATTTACGTGTCGGTGATAGAGCCTATCGTGATGTATGCTGCGAGTGCGTGGGCCCCCGCAGCTGAGAAACTGATGACAAGGAATCAGTTTGACTCACTGCAGAGAGGTTTCGCGCAGAAGATCTGCAAAGCATACCGCACGGTGTCTCTGACATCGGCACTTATCCTATCAGGCCAACTCCCCCTAGATCTCCGGGTAATCGAGGCCGCAACCCTTTTTAAGGTCAAAAAGGGACATTCCCGAGAGTTCCTACCGCCGGACCGCGAGCTGGAGTGCAACTTGCACCACTCCCAAACTCCCCACCCAGCGCAACTCACAATAACTGAGTACGCATGCCTTGAGGACTTGACTCCCGAAACTCTGGAAACCCATCAAGTAATCGGTCCCCAAATATACACCGACGGCAGCAAGATAGAGGGGAAAGTGGGAGCTGCCCTAACTTGGTGGGAAAACGGAAAGGAGTCGAAGTTCAGCACCTTTGGCCTGGAGCCTCATAACACCGTCTTCCAATCGGAAATGTACGCGCTCTCTAGAGCTGTCAGGATGGCAAGAGAATCCAGGGCAACCTCCGTAAGCATCTTAAGCGACTCAAGATCGTCACTTGACCTGCTGAGGAGACCGTCTGTCACTCACCACCTGGCACTCCAAATCAAGAGGTGTGTACGAGAGATCAGAGAGGAGGGCAGAGAAGTGAGGCTCTTTTGGCTCAAGGCCCACGTGGGAACCGCCGGGAATGAGAGAGCAGACGAGCTGGCTAAGGAGGCAGCTCTAACAAAAGCGACAGCAGACTACAACAAGGTCCCTGTATCGTTCGTGAGGAGGAAGATACGGGAGGGGACTATAAAGAAGTGGCAAGCGCGATACGAGTCCTCGAGTACAGGAGCGGTCACAAAAGTGTTCTTCCCAGACGTCCTAGCGGCGAAAAGAACACTCAGAGACGCAGTTCTCACACCGGTCCATGTACAAGTCCTAACGGGACACGGAGGATTCTCAGCGTATCTCCACCGTTTCCATCTCAAAGATAGTCCCTCGTGCGTCTGTGATCCCAGTTGCGAAGAATCAGTCTGGCACCTGCTCTTCGAGTGCCCAAGGTTTAGTTACGATAGAATGGAGCTGGAAGTAAAGATTGAAACCCAGCTAAGCCAGTCCACACTCCACACCATCATGGGGAGACCGGCTACCAGAAATCTATTCTTGGCATTCGCGAGTAAAGTTGCCATAGTCGCAGCAGAAGGGAACAAAACGGACGCAACCCTGCGAAGTCGAAACCGACTGCCACCCAGAACCACAACGATCACCGCACCACCAACAACAACAACAACAACAACAACAACAACACAAAACACAACACGTAGACCACTCACCATAACACAAGTCTCACACACCAATCTACAACCAATACCAGTGGCACCACCACCGGTAGCAGCAGCAACAGCAGTAGAAGCCAGCATACAACCAGCCCCTAGCGATATGCCTATCACCCAATTCCTGGCATGCGGAGGAGACGGAGTTCCGGGCGTCAGACTGCGAGGCGTCGCCCTCTTCATGAACAGGGAAGAAGAAAAGTTAGGCGTGAGCTTCTGCATAGGCTGGACCCGACCTGCATCCCGTATTCCAATATCACCAGGCCTTGCCGCCTTGATCAACGGAAGCACCACCAAAACGAGCATGAAAGGCAGCAAGTTTGCTGCACTGCCTCAAGTAGAAGTAGCCTCTCACCGATGCCGCTTATTGCGATCCAAAGGAAAGACGATCGCACTATTCGAGTGGGGAGAGGCGACTCCATTTGCTCAGGTAAGCTCACTGCTTCAAAAGATCAGGGAGGCAGGAGAACATACCGCAGTCACAGCACGCACCATAAGCGTTGACGCGATGATGGTCGGAGGGGAGAGAGGAGACGTCGCAGACCGCTTCGGCTGTTTAAAAGCCTCTGAACACCACGAGGTAGTTGTCTATGAGGACAGAGGGGAAACTCTGAGTTTCCTCAAAGCCCCCAGACAACCAACAGCCAGCGCGACGAGCCCCGCAATAAGCCCGGCCACCCAAAGCGGTTCAGAGAGGGCTCAGCAGAAGGCAGCCGCCGAAAAAGCTGCAAAGGAGCAGAGCAAGACCACTAGCCCGGAGGACCGGGCCCGGTCGAGGAGTCGCCTGAAAGCCTTCGGCACTTTCCTCAGCGCACTGCTCCCAAGCACCAGCCGCGAATCACCATCCCACAAGCAGGAAACAGCAGTGGAAAGGTTCTTCAAAAAGAAACCCAAAGAACCGAAAATGCAGAAGCCCACGCCAACAAGAGCTGACAAAGGGCAAGTCAGCCCGCCGACCCTCGCAGTTAATTTGGGCACCACGGACCACGTGAAGAGCGCTTTCCTCGAGTACGTCGCAATCGTGAGAGCGACCAGAGAGGTCAATCTCATGACATGCAAGAAGATCCTGCAGACCTTCCAAAGAGACACAGAAGGACTGCTAAGGGTACTACTCGAGGAATCAGAGGCAGCAGTGTACGACAACGTCACATCTCAAGTCATCAAAGGGGAAATGACGGGGTCGTACATGGCAGCCTACAGCGCGAAGAGCGGTTTTGTGGCCCTGGACGAGGAGGAAACGGAGCGCTCAGGCAAAATCAAATTTAAAACACCAAATGACGACCCGATAGTGGTTACCGCCAAGTGTACCAAAATCATGCTGGACGATAAGATCCTCGAAATGGCACAGTCCATTTTGGGGACTTCCGATCCCCAGCATCGCAGGAAAACTGGGCGGTACCCAATATCAGGTGGGTAAACGGGGTCCCGGGTTGCGGCAAGACAACCTGGGTGGTGAAGCATTTCGATGAGGAGAAGGACGTTGTTGCCACCACGACGACCGAAGCTGCCAAAGATCTCAGGGAGAAGCTTGCGCACCGCTTAGGAGACCGAGTAAAGACAAAGGTGCGCACTATGGCCTCAATTTTAGTCAACGGGTTCAAGAAGCAAGAGAAATGCTACCGTCTCACGGTAGACGAGGCTCTTATGAACCACTTTGGGGCCATAGTTATGGCAGTTAAGTTGTCTGGAGCAAGCGAGATTGTCCTCATCGGAGACGTAAACCAGCTTCCATTTTTGGACAGAGAGAACCTATTCGAGTTAAGGTATACCCGTCCAAACATGGTGGCTGGCATCACCCAGGAGCTGCTTTGCACACACCGCAACCCGATGGATGTGGCGTTTGCACTGAGCGAGATATACTCCGGTATATACTCCTCCAAGTCATCGCTGTCGCGGGTCCACTCCTTGAGGGTGGAGCGTTACACTGGAGCGCAAATACCGACCACTGCCCAAAACACCCTATTCCTGGTTCATACGCAAGAGGAGAAAGCCTCTCTTATTAGCCAGGGATATGGGTCCGGCGAAGGGTCGCGCACGTTGACCATACACGAGGCTCAGGGGTTGACCTACGACAGCGTAATTATCATCAACACCAAGTCCAGGAGGCTCCAAATCCACGACAGCATCTCCCACGCGGTAGTGGCGGTGTCGAGACATACGGTCAGCTGCGTCTATTACTCCGACGACGCCGACGACGCCACGGGCCGCTTTGCAAAGAGGGCGATGGATGCGCCAACTAAACTGGTCGTCGATTACAACCTGAAGACGGCCATGCAGCATCGAGACGAAATAGTCGTAGAAAAGTTGCTCAGGCTAGCGAAGTCCCTGGTCAGCAGACCCAATCTTCACACCTAAATACCACCTAACAAGTCCCATTCAAACTCCAACCCAAATCATGTATACCTAACCCGAACCATCACCCAATCACCGCCTGTAAACCCCTGTAGAATAAGCGAGAACAAAATCATGTAAAACTGCATGGCAGAGCGAGTCTGTCATACTCACGCAAATGCCCTGCCGATGGTGGCGCTGCACGGCCGGCCGTTAAGTTCCCTAAGATAAGGTTGAGCTAAATGGTGCGGACGTGTTCGTCAAGTCCGTGAACGGGCGCCATCGGTCGGGGCTGGTCGGCTCGCACTGCCATGGAGTTCTGTATACTTCAAACAACACAATAACCTATATAAGAATAATAAATATGCATGTAAACAAAAAAAAAAAAAAAAATATTGATGGACTCACGTAGATTTAAGTTAGTATATAAGCTAAGAATATGTGTCCGATGTAGGAGCACAATTACTGTAAAATGTAAGAAAACGTACAAAAATGTAACCAACCAAGTAACCAAAAGCACGGACCTCCATGTCTGTGGATTAATTGTAAGGAAGGAGTGTGGTTTTAGCCGGTAAGAGTCCGGCACTGCCCAGACTGGCTCATCTGTGAGGCAGCCTGGGCGTCCATGAGGATTTCCCACTCCTGCCAAAAAAAAAAAAAAAAAAAACGCAACTAGCAACTTAACACGCGCACTCGTCGATTCAAAAATATTCAAAATACCGTTCAAATCAACGAACAGGGCGAGCGAAGAGGGCTTAAAGGGCGCGAGGGGCGAGCCAGAGATGATTCGGGGATTCCCCGTCCGTACAGGCAGCGACATGCGTTCCGACTAGATAAAATTAGTTCAGACTAGGACGTACCAGTTTATCCTAAAACATGTAAATTCTAACTAGGATAAACCGATGCGACCTAGGCTAAACTGGTTTATTCTATCGGTAACAGGATGAACGAGTTTGGCCTAGGCTATACTGGTTTATCCTATCGCGTGTAGGGAGAACTGGTTTGGTCTAGGCGAAACAATTTCATCCTAAAATCGGGTTTGGCCGGTAACATATACACTAAAAATAAAATAAGGAAAGATGATAGAAATAGGTTGCAAAAGATCCCCCACAGGACAAAATGCGCTTAAAACTAAACTCCATATCACTAATTTCAATAAGTGACATGTCAAATATTCATAACCACGCCACGTAAGGGGCGCGACTCGCGAGGCGAGTGACGCGGACGTCGTGATAGATGGCTGATAAGTTCAAGAATAAAACACAGCGGACAACAAAATGAATGCAGGCGTCCAACCAGACACTTTGTCATTGACTTGACTCATTTACTGTTATTTTGCTGATAAACAATTTTATCAATCAACAGCGCGCTTATCTCATGGATACTCATTTTCCTAATAAAAGGAAAGAATAAAATCACAAAAAGAACCTAAAAGGATTATAATAACAGATAAACAAACAATTACTTACCGAATATTTTCTAACAAACATTAGAGGTAGGTACTTGCATAGTTTTAATAATTTCGGGGTTTAGTCGTGCTAAAACAAGGGTGTAGTCGCTAGAAGCTAGGTGTGGCCCCGCCGGCCCCCACCTCCGCGTTATAACTGTTTATATCACTATTTATTATGATAAAGGGCAAGGCCAAACGGGAATCTCTGACCTTTACAATTTGTAAACGTGACTTAAAAATGAAGGCTCAACTTAACTTAAAACTTCACAGTAGGGTTAACTAGAGCAGATGATTATGGTCAATGGGGGGTCTGCTGGGTACCCTGTTGAGATCATTGTATCGATTAGATTCCCCTGACTAAACAAGTTAATTGATTTGGCATTGTATTTGCAAGTAGTACGGTATAATTTGGTTTATTATGTAAGATGTAAGTGTAGCAGTATGTATTGCGCGGCGCGGCATATTGGCAATATGCCATACTTTTAAACAACTTGAAAAATAATATGTCTTGAGAGAAGATATTATTATAAATATTATTACGTACTTAGTTAAAGTGCAATAATTAGTAGATTATCTTTCGAGATTAGTGCTAGAGATATCGTCAGAACTTTTTATACACTCGTATCGTTCTTGGGTATCTTGTAGGACGCAGCTAAGAGAACTAGCAATGATAGTGGAGTGGCGGTTGCTGCACCGACAAGTGCACAGCACTTAACTTTTGGATGTTGGTGGGCACTGCGTACCACCTAGTTAAGAGGTTGTATAAATGCCTGACTTATCAAAGCCTACTCTACTCAATGAGCTTCGTTGTGAGAGTTGAAGAGGTTTCCAGCGAGCCTGGTGTGTCGTGTAGGTCGGGTCAGGTACTGACCCCAGAGGCCGGGATCGTCGAAGCACGAGTGGTGGTTGGACACGGTGAGCAGCGGCTGGCCGCGCGGCCGCCGCACTGCCGCCGCCAGCGTCTCGCGGTTGTACACCGTCGTCTTGTTCAGGAACTCTGCAACACACATCACACATACAAACCTTCTTCTGCGACATTGCTCAAATTGATAATAAACCTTTTGGAACGTGGATCCACGCAAGACACAATTACTTTTTAATTGTTTCTGTAATAACGGCATTCAACCGGTTAAGCGTCCCTTCTCAATTATTTGAACTTCATGCAACTGGTACCTACACTGGCAAGCTGAGTGCCATAGATAGGTATTTAAACTAAGGTGATGTAAGTACTTAGGTAACAGTTTTTTTTAATTAGATAAATATTAACTTTTCAAGGACAAGGTATATTTTAGGTAGTAGGTACCAGGGATGTAACGAATGCAGATTTTTTTACATCCGGATGCGGTTTTTTGATGGCTCACATCCGCGGATGCGGATCTCAAGTCAAGGCGGCAAGGCGAAATTCAAAATTTCTTAAGTTATGTATTTGAAAATTGCAGCGCTGTTTCGTTGTATGTTGATCATAATATTCATAATTCAATCTGCGGCAATTAGAATCAAACTAGCTGCCCGCCCCGGGTTCGCACGGGTGGCATTAAGTATCTACTTATCTACGGCGCCCCTACCTACCTACTTACCTACCTTCATACATACATACATACCTACCCTACCTACATACCTACCTACCTACACTAGCTATCTACCTACCCTACCTATAGATCTACCTTCCTACATACCTACTTGTATAACTACCTACCTACCTTCACCTACCTATCCTAAGAACCTTCTCCTTACTAAAACATACAACAAAAAAATAATTACTTAGCGAAATTGGTTCAGCCGTTCACGCGTGATGCCGTGACCAAGGAAATAGGGATTCATTCTTATATTTACACTAGCTGCCCACCCCGGCTTCGCACGGGTAGCAGTAAGTACTTATCTACGGCGCATCTACTTACTCTGCCCTACCTAACTACCCTACACTGCCCGAACTACCTACCCAGCCCGAACAACCTACCTACCCTGCCCTACCTCCCTACCCTGCCCGAACTACCTACCTACCCTACCTACCTATCTACCCTACCTACCTATCTACCCTACCTACCTACCTTCCTATCTACCTACCCTACCCAGCCCGACCTACCTACCTACCTACCCTGCCCGACCTACCTACCTACCTAGCCTGCCCTACCTACCTACCCTACACTGCCCGACCTACCTACCGATCTATCTACCCTATACTGCCCAACCTACCTACCTACCTACCCTACCTACCTTCTACCCTACCTACCTACCTTCCCCTATCTTCCTATCTACCTACCCTGCCCTACCTACCTACATACCTACCTACCTAGCTTACACCCTACCCTCACCTACCTATCCTTAGAACCTTCAACTTACAATAACGAAAAAAGAATTAGTGAAATCGGTCCAGCCGTTCACGCGTGCGAAGAGTAGAAAATTATTAAAGTACTAATATCGCTATTAAAAAATAGGGGTTGGTGGTAGAAGGGTGCAAATTTAGGGTTGTATGTATATTTTAATGCAAAATCATAAAAAAAATTACAATAAAAAAAAATTGTGCAAAACAAGAAAAAAAAAACTTGGGTTGGACCCAGGTTTTTTTTTTCTTGGTTTGCACAATTTTTTTTTATTGTAATTTTTTTTATGATTTCCATCCTTATCACTTAGGGGAGTTAGGGGTACGAAAAATAGTTTACATCCTATTCTCATACCTACCTAATATACACAAAAAATTTCATGAAAATCGGTCAAGCCGTTTCGGAGGAGTTGGGCAACAAACACCGTGACACGAGAATTTTATATATTAGACTAGCTGCCCTCCCCGGCTTCGCACGGGTAGCAGGAAGTACTTATCTACGGCGCACCTACCTACCTACCTACCCTGCCCTACCGCCCTACCCTACCCTCACCGAATTAACTACCTACCTATCTACCCGACATACACACATCAAAAGTGTCTAGGGATCAAGCATTTTTATGCGGATTTCTTGAGATTGAGATGTGGCTTTGTAATAAATTTATGATTTTATAAATTTATATGGATCCTTTTTGGTGCATTTCATAATTTGAATCAGGAACTGTGAATCAAATTCGAGTAAAATGTGAAAATCAGCTGTCAATATTTTCCCTATAAAAACATACAACGCATTGAAGACATTATTAGTGCTACTGTTTCCCTACTACTGATTAAAACCAACGTTATTATGGAGCAGCGACGTCATTTAAGCAGGGAAGAAATGCTCAGAGCCGTGGGAATGATAGAAGCTGGTTCCCGGCAACGTACTGTGGCTTTAGCTCTGAATACAAGTCAGAGTGTTATCAGTCGACTTTGGACACGTTACCGAAGCACTGGTACCGTGGCTGAGCGCCATGGAGGACGGTATCGCTGCACCACACGGAGACAAGACCGATACATTCAAATCTTAGCTCGAAGAGCTCCAACAATAACCGCCATGATGTTAGCCGTGAGGCTTCATCACTCTTCAGGGAACTTAATTAGCGACCAAACAGTCAGAAACCGCTTGCATGAAGTGAACCTTCATTCCCGAAGACCGCTACGGGTACCACCTATAGCAATGCACAATCGTAGGATTCGATATCAATGGGCTCTTGAACACAGAAATTGGGCAGAAGAACAATGGCGTTTCGTGTGCTTTTCTGATGAGTCTCGTTTTGGTATGAGACCGGATACAAGACGTATACGACACTGGAGAACCCCTGGACGCCAACAGCGATTAAAATCCTGCCAGGAAGTCCATCCTTATAGTGGTGGAACCGTCATGGTATGGGCGGGTATTTGGATCGGCGGAAGAACTGAGTTGATTTGGATTAGAGGCAACCTCAACGCTCAAATTTATGCTGAGACGATTGTATCAGACGTCATCGTTCCTCTACAAGTGCAAATCGGTCCCTTATTTCAGTTAATGCATGATAATGCACGACCGCACACCGCAAGAGTTGTAAGACAGACTCTCGCCGCAGCTAACATCAATGTCCTGCCCTGGCCTGCTCAGTCGCCAGACTTGAACCCGATTGAGCATGCATGGGATATGCTACAGAGAAGAGCTCTGCCGAATATGGAGGGTATCCAGTCGCAAGAAGACCTTTTTTTGTTGTTGCAACGAACATGGGCGGCCATTCCACAGCGTGATTTGGATGAACTCATTTTGAGTATGCCAAACCGATGTTCTTGTGTTGTTAGTGTTCGCGGTAGAAACACGGATTATTAATTGTTTAAGTTACCCAATAAAATTTTAAAGAAAACTGTTATTTCAGTCTTTTTTTCGAACTTTAATGTTAGTGGTTCAAATGTCAAAAATCCCTTTATTAGGAAAATGGCAAATTTCTTTATTAATGCAAAGGTGACTTGGTTTATCGTTACTGTGACAAACGAAAACACTTTATTTGATGAATCCTTAAAGAAAATTTTAATTAATATCAATCAGGAGAAAAGTTATTGCAAAAATATATGTTGATCCCTAGACACTTTTGATGTGTGTACCTACCTTCACCTATCTTCCTATCTACCTACCCTACCTACCTATCTACCCTACCTTCACCTATCTTCCTATCTACCTTCCCTGCCCTACCCAATTACCCTACCCTGCCCGACCTACCTACCTACACTGCCCGACCTACCTACCTACCTAACCTGCCCTACCTCCCTACCCTACCATGTCCGACCTACCTACCTACCCTACCTACCTATCTTCCTATTTATCTACCTACCCTGCCCTACCTTCCTACCCTACCCTGACCGACCTACCTACCTACCCTACCTACCTACCTACCTTCACCTATCTTCCTATCTACCTACCCTGCCCTACCTAATTACCCTACCCTGCCCGACCTACCTACCTACCCTGCCCTACCAACCTACCCTACCCTGCCTGACCTACCTATCTACACCGGTAGACGCCTGACGGGAATAACTGATCGAGTGGTAACTACAAAATCAATTATCGACCGCCAAGAGTAGACAATTATTAAAGTACTAATATCGCTATTAAAAAATGGGGGTTGGTGGTAGAATAGTCAAAATTTAGGGTTGTATGTATTTTTTAATACCAAATCATTAAAAAATAAAAATATTTTTTTTTATTAAAAAAACGAAAAAGAAAATTTTGAGGTGGACCACCCTTATCACTTACGGGTATGAAAAATAGTTTACATCCTATTCTCAGACCTACCAAATATACATAAAAAAAATCATAAAAATCGGTCAAGCCGTTTCGGAGGAGTTTGGCAACAAACACCGTGACACGAGAATTTTATATACACTCGAGAGCAATGAATCCGGGTCACTTAAAGAATGTTAAAAATCTCGGAAACTAAAAATGCTAGGTTAATGCAATAAATTGTATTTAATAGACAATGTAATACTCCTTAAATGAAAGTAAAAAAAATATGAGTCACCATACATTTTATTAACACAAAATTACATAAAGAAAAAAACTGCTGATCTCTCCTTAAAACAAAAATAGGAAACATGAAATTTTTGAACTTTATTACGATTTTCTTGAATTTTAATACTTCGTATTGCCTCCTCGTGCTTCCATTACTGCGTTTACGCGGTTTGGCATGCTGTACACCAAGTTCCTTATACGATTTTGGGGAATATTCTCCCATTCCTCTGTGAGAGCAATTTTGAGCTCACGAAGCGTGATTGGGGGAGGGTTTCGTTGTTTTACGCATCTGCCTAGCTCGTCCCAAGCATGCTCGATCGGGTTGATATCCGGGCTGTGCGCTGGCAACTCCATACGAGTAATGTTCATCTCTGGAAGGTAGTCATTCACAATCCTACCTGTATGAGGTCGGGCATTGTCATGCATAAATATAGCATCCTCACCTAAATTGACCATAAATGGACCAACGTGATCATTGAGGATTTCTTCCACATATCTTACGCTAGTTAAAGAGCCGTTTTCTATGATCACCAGCTCTGTGCGACTTTCAGAAGAAATTCCGGCCCACACAAGTACAGACCCACCACCGTAGGCTACTTTTTCTTCGATGCATGCTTGCTTGAATCTTTCCCCTGGTCTTCGATACACTCTGTGTCTTCCATCGTGCTTGTAGAGCATAAATTTTGATTCGTCGGAGAACATAACTTTTGACCAATCTTCAATACTCCAATTTACGTGGCTCTGGGCATATCTTAGTCTTGAAATACGATGCCCACGCTCCAGTTTAGGGCCGTTTGCAGGTCTAAGGGGTTTTAAGTTAGATTCAGCAAGCCGACGTCTTACTGTCCATGCACTTGGGTTACTTCCTCCGAGGCGTCGAAACTGATTTGTGAGTTCAGTTCCTGTGAGAAAGCGATTTCGAAGCATGGTGTTCACCAAGTATCGGTCTTCTCGTGCTGTGGTACACCTGGTTCTGCCCGTTCCTGGTCTGCGTAGGTTAGAACCAGTTTCTTCGTAACGTCGGAGAACTCTTTGTACTGTTGACAGCGACACACCGACAGTCCTGGCTGTATCGCGCTGACTCCGGCCGGTTTCCAGCATTGTAAGTATTCTGGTGCATTCTTCAGGCGTAAGCGACATAATTTCAGCTTGAATAATGAATATAGAGCACTATCAACATGGTTTATGTACCCACATAAATGACAGATTACAAACAAAAGCAAAACCAAATGCTGTAATTTCGTAGTTCCATCTTCGAAAGTGGCCCTTTTTCAAATTTGATTTTTTTATGATATAACTTTACAATAACTAAGAAGTTTTAATACCTTCATTTAAGGAGTATTACATTGTCTATTAAATACAATTTATTGCATTAACCTAGCATTTTTAGTTTCCGAGATTTTTAGGATTCTTTAAGTGACCCGGATTCATTGCTCTCGAGTGTATTAGATATAACAGCACTTATTTACGGCGCACCTACCTACCTACATACATACACATTACCTAGGTAGGTAGGTAGGTAGGTATGTATGTATGTAGGTAGGTAGGGTAAGTAGGTACTTACCCTATCTACATATCTACTTTACATACCTACCTACCTACCTACCCTACCTTCACCTACCTATCCTAAGAACCATCTCCTTACTATAACAAACACAACAAAAATTTTATTTTCAAATTTTTTATCTAAATTGGTCCAGCCGTTCACGCGTGATGCCGTGACCAAGGAAATAGGGATTCATTTTTATATATAAAGAAAGATAAGTAGATAAAGATAATTACAAAATTATAACAATTTCAAAATCTACAATGGGCTTTCGAAATTTTGTGTTTGATGGATAAGAGACTATTTCGTGAAAACTTTATATAACGATTTAGAATTTAGAGCTATATGGATGATTTAAATGATTGTAATTTCTATTTTGTTGATTATATTCACCCTTTTCCACCCACATCTGAATCCGCATCAGATGCGAATACGGATGCGAATATCCGCAACATCCCAGCACGCGTAGCATGAACTATCTCATGAACTTCCTCTCTCCTAATCTTGCTGTGCCCGACAGGGTCCATATTGGTCTTTTACTTTGTTATACCATCTATGTAATACATATGGAATGCAATAAATAATTGAGTATTGAGTATTGAACACCGTAGAAACAGGTTTTGTCGACGGAAGAATAGACAAAATGACAGATTGTGATTGTTTATCTGTCATTTTGTCTATTCTTCCGTGGACAAAACCTGTTTCTACCGTGTTTATGCTACGCGTGCTGGTGTACATAAGTACAGTAATATAGGAAAAATGTTGTTACTAAATCCAAAAGTGCACGCCTTATAACACTCATTCATAAACGGAAAAGAAATTCTAAACAAACAAAAATGAACAATTTATCACTTTTCATGAAGTATATTTTGACTGCTTTTCTACCCATCAATATGGGTAAAATTTCTATCCTCGCAATCCTTACGTAATGTCAAAGACTATTTATTTAGTCGGTTGCTAGGCAACGGTCGAGGCGAGGGTCGAAGTTGGAAATATTTAGGTATATTATATTTTAGTTAGTATTTTATCTTACCACTGCGTCTGCTGAAAGTTTCAATGATCTTTTCCTCGGCTATTAGGTATGTATTCCCGGTAGAACGTTCCTGTGGGATATTTTGCGACATCCACGCGGGCGAAGACGCGGGTAAAAGCTAGTTAATTATAATTAAACTA
Organism: Conistra vaccinii; assembly: GCA_948150665.1. Classification (NCBI taxonomy): domain Eukaryota; kingdom Metazoa; phylum Arthropoda; class Insecta; order Lepidoptera; family Noctuidae; genus Conistra; species Conistra vaccinii. Next base: position 378,958 of record OX411327.1, read on the forward strand.
GGTACTTTGAATAAAAGAGCCATTTTCAATAGGGTTCCTTCTATGACTAAAACGAATGTATTAAAAAAAAAATTACTCAATTAATTGATTTTATCGCAAGCTACAATGTTTTCAGGTTTCATACATTGACGTACAGGAATCTTTTTTCAACTATTTTGTTGCTTTTTTCATTTCTGCTGCATCAATTGTTGAAAAAGTACAGTATTAATTTCCATTTAATCATCTATACAATGGTAGGTATATAAATTAAAAGTAGGTTCTGTGTACTAGCAGGACTGTAACAATAAAAACAGTTGCAGAAATGGGGCAAAAATAATTTTTCGATCGTAGAGCACTCTCTAATGGCTACTACACACAGTGCCGCCGGCCTGGCCGCCGGCACTGCCACCGGCCTGGCTGCCGGGCGCGCCCGGCACTGCCGCACAAAGCCGCACAAACAAACGCAGAGGAAATGAAGGCGCAAAAGCCGGAGGCACGTGCCGCGCAGCAAAAGCATATGTGTAGTAGCCATAATGCTTCGCATTATGAGTCGTGCAATTAAGCAATGTAATTGTTGAGGTTCATGAACTTCATAAATCTGTATCAGTTGAAGAGAAGTACTTGTGATAGAGCAAAAGCTATGTTATCAAATAAAGAAAAAAAAATACCTTAATTGTTTATTAAAAATCTTCACATAAGTCATTGCTTAATCTAGTGAAGTGAGATATGATAAGAAAGTGTGGAGCAATAGATAAAGTGAGAATCTGAGTGTCAACTAATGTAAGTAATTAGGTCAACGTGGACCCAGTGCAGATAATAGCATTGTACTATTTACAGACGCTATTACAATTATTCATGAACTAATCATATTTAAAGCAAACAACTTATTTCATTTACAAGTTGGAATAGTATACTATTTAATTATTCATTGAGATGTTTTAAAAGCCAGTATATTGAAGAGTGTGAACATTTAAAGTGTATAAATATTTGTCCCTGAGCATATATTTAGAGCAGCACTATGAGGCACACATTGTGTGGAGTTTGATCTTGACTTACTTAACCTCTACATTTAACAATAATGGATATGTATATTGTGTTGCTGCATAAGTAATTCAAGACTAATTGACATAAAATAATATACTTAAGTATCTAATTTGATATTATTTTTCAGGGCCATTTCATATTTTATTTTTGTTGGCCATCTTATGTTAATTTTGAAGATAAAAAATAATAAATGAAGTTGCGGTTGCAGTTAAAAGTAAAGTTTATTTATTTGCCTAGATTATAGGTACATGACTAAACAATTGTGATAATTGTACATGCTACGTTAGATGAGGCATGCAAACATTAATGACTGGAACAACGATAATTTTTTTAGGGTTCCGTGACGTGAGGAACTTCATTCGTATAGGTACCTAAATACTTCTGAGCCCAGAAACTATTCCTCTCTAAATTGTATGAGCGCCCAGTGGCGTGCACTCCATACATGCAAATAAGCTCTGCATCATCATCATTCTCCTGCCCTTATCCCAATTTTATTTGGGGTCGGCGCAACATGTCCCTTTTTTCCATACTTCTCTATTAGTCGTCATTTCAGTAGTTACCTCCTTTCTAGCCATATCATCTTTCACACAGTCCATCCATCGTTTCTTTGGTCTTCCCCTACTCTTATAGCCATCGACATTCACACTCAAAACTTTCTTCACGACATTTTCCTCATTCCTCCGCATCACATGCCCATACCATGACAACCGATTACCGCACAACTTTTCGGTCACCGGTGCCACTTTCAGACTTCCTCTTATGTACTCATTTCTTACTCTATCCATACGTGTAACACCACACATCCCTCTTAGCATTCTCATCTCAGCTGCATGCAATTGCCTTTCATTCATCCCTTTGGTGGCCCAACATTCTGATCCATACAAGACAGCAGGTCTAACCATTGTTTTATATATCTTCCCCTTAAGTTTAAGGGGAATGCGGGAGTCGCAGATTGTTCCCGTGACCTGCTGCCATTTCATCCATCCAGTGTTAATTCTGTGCTTAACCGCCCGATCTATTTCGCCATCGCTTTGCACGAGTGAACCGAGATACCGAAAGTCGGAGCAGACTGGCAGAAGCGTGCCATCAAGCGCTATGGCTCCAGAACTAGAGAGACCGCCGAAATCGCAGAACATATGTTCAGTTTTGGTTCTGCTGATTTTCAAGCCAACACAAATAAGCTCTGCATACGCCTCAAAATGATAAATAACTATAACTAAAAAAAAACATGGTATCGAATTATTGATTTACATCTCATCGCATAGCCTTTTGCTTCCCGTGTTAATTTCGCGCCATCTATTACTTTTTTTTGGAACTCTTTGACGCGGCGAACAGCTGAACATCCGCCGCCGCCACAGGCAGCTCCCCCCGTGAGCAAAAGCAGTACTACACGTTGCTTATTTGTCATACAACGCATCTCGTGAATTCTCGTGTAGTACACAGCAAAAGTGTGACTGTGTGCGTGAAAATGTAAGCGCGTGTTTGTGTTTTGGAAGCACAGCTTACATTGCAACCCGTCCGAATTGAGAAGCCACAAAAGCACCTCTTATTTGTTGATTGTAGAGGGTCGACTTTTTTAGTCGGATTAACCAAATTTATTCGTTCGTATTAGTTCGTAATTACAAAGTTTTTTTAACCTATTGTTCCGATTGTTTTTCTTGGCGCAAGATTGTCTAACTAAATATTTAGTAAGTTAATTGTAAAAAATTGAAAATTAGACCTGTTAAACCTGTGTTGGCGGCCGATTTTAATTCATTGAAACGTATTTCATTATTAAAATCTGCCGTATTTTCGACGTTATCTTTTCAGAAAAAACTTCAATTGATTGCAAAGGGAAGTTGTGCACCCGGGTTGGATTGAATTAAAAAAATAGGTGATGCTACTTGTTATTTTCGTAAAAAGTTTTATGATTATTATTAGGTACCTACACAGGCTGACGGGTTGTGTACACAAACAACACATTGTATTGTTTCCCTTGCATTTGGTTTACAAATCAAGATAAAGAGAATGTTTAGATCTAGGTACCTATAACGGATAAGATTATTATTCTGACTGATATAACATCATGCGAAGGCAATGGCGTAAGAGTCGGGTAGGGTAGGTAGTCGGTGGGCCACCGAACGAAACAAGCTGAAACTGGTACGTTTTATTTTAATTTTAGCCGTGTATACCCTGTCTGAAATCTCTGTGCACGCCACTGTGAGCGCCCATACAACTCAGAGGACTATCTTAATTGGCGTCAACTATGTATATATGGGGATTGGGGACACCCTTTAATTTTTAACTTTTTGGAATTTTTTCTTTAATTGTGCTGTAAGATCTTGCTTTTTGCCTTTCGTGATTTTAGGTCAACGAGAACTACCAAATAGGTTTTCGACCCAAAAACTATAGGATACTTCCGGTTGACTTAGAATTGTCAATTTTGGTTAAAAGCGCGGTCTTACAGCACACACAAGTAAAGGGAAAATTCCGAAAAATAAAAAAAAATTGAATATTAAGGTTTTTGGTATTTACAAATTTTCGCGAAAATCTATATTTGCCCATATCTTTTTAAGGTGTTGACTCAGGACCTTGATTTTTATACATCTAATAGGGACTATAGACGTCAATATCTGATATAAATTTCAACTTGCTAAGTACACCCGTTCTTGAGAAAATCGGTGGTGACACACGGACAGACAGACGGACAAGAATGTTATCTTATAAGGGTTCCTTTTTTACCTTTTGAGATACGAAACCCTAAAAAAGATTAAACAAGTTGGTATGCCGTTAAATTGCATTAATTATATTAGGGGATAAATCTAAGTCTAATCATTTAAAAAATCGTTAAACGAACAGTAACATTTTTTCATTTTAAAATTGCGTATTGTGTATTATGTCAGGTATTTTGTTATGTATTGTTGGTCCTATATACTAATAACAATTTTTTTATGTAATGCAGTATTGCAACTCTCACCTAGTAAAAGATTTTTGTACTGACTTCTGATTGGTCTCTTACTACTTTGTGATACTGTAGTAAAAAGATGCATGTTACGTTTAACAAAAATTGCCATTTCTAAAATATACATTGCCGGGAATGTTAATAGTATATACTTTATTTATTTAAAAAATCAACCAGAAATAGTGTTATTTGCTGGCGACTCTCTAAGGCAAAGGTCTTCAACCCGCGGCCCGCGGGCCCGCAGTGGCTTCCTTGGCGGCCCAGCGCAATAGCTTGGCTAAATTAAATTTATTTCTTACTATTCTAGAAATCAAAACAAAATAGACCAACAAAATTCATCAAAATACATCCGCATAACAGATGTTTTCCTAAAATCAGAAATTATGTACTGAAAATTACAAGAATTATGTAGAGAAAAGACAGAGAGGAGAGTGAGATTACCCCAAACCAGCTCCCTAATTACGTAATGCACGATCAATTTTAAATTGAAATCAATTGAAAAAGATTGCCAGTCCATTGCTTCATAAAACGACAAAAAAAATCTGCTCAATTTTTTATGGCTTTTTCAATTGGTTTCAATTTAAAATTGATCGTGCATTGCGTAATTGGGGGGCAGTTTGGGTTTATGCCAGGTCGAGGAACAATGGACGCCACCTTTGCACTCCGCCAATATTGTGTGAGAAGTACAGATGTGCACACAAGAACATGCACATGGTGTTCATTGATCTGGAGAAAGCATATGATAGGGTACCTCGGGATGTGTTGTGGTGGGCTTTGAAAGAGAATGGTTGGCCCGGGAAGTATGTAGAGTTAATTCGTGCTATATACTGTCAATCTCGTACGTACGTCCGGTCGGCTGCTGGCAATACCGACGAGTTCAGTGTGGCTGTAGGCGTGCACCAAGGGTCGACTGTAAGTCCTTACCTCTTCTTGTTGATTATGGACGCTCTGACGTCGGACATACAGGAAGAGACACCCTGGTGCATACTGTTTGCCGACGACAATGTTCTTGTCGGTGAAGATGAACGTGAGATCCAGAGCAGATTGGAGAAATGGTAACAGAAACTGGAGAGTGTTGACTTGAAAATCAGCAGAACCAAAACTGAACATAATATATGTTCTGCGTTTTCAGCGGTCTCTTCAGTTCTGGAGCCATAGCACTTGATTGCACGCTTCTCCTAGTCTGCTCCGACTTTCGGTATCTCGGTTCACTCGTGCAAAGCGATGGCGAAGTAGATCGGGCGGTTAAGCATATAATTAACACTGGATGGAAGAAATGGCAGCAGGTCACGGGAACAATATACGGGAATAATAATACTTAGAAGCAATAGCCACACAGTCAGACAGTATAGCTTCCATGGACATCGAACATGAAAATGTTGTGAAAAAACTAGAGAGCCTTGATATTACTAAGGGGGCAGGCCCAGATGATATACCACCATTGTTTATTGCCAGATGTGCATCGAGCCTGGCTGTTCCTTTGGCGAAGATATTTAACGCCTCAATCCGATCTGGTCAATTCCCTAAAGAGTGGAAACAGGCGAAAGTAGTACCGGTCTACAAGAGTGGAGACCCTTGTGACGTAAAGAACTATAGACCAATATCCATCGTTTCGATTTTCGGTAAAGTATTGGAGTCGTTGATTTGTCCACATATTCAACGCTATTTTTCCAAGTTCTTAAGCGACCATCAGCACGGCTTTGTAAAGAACAGATCCACAAGTACAAATCTGGTGTCCTTTGTTGAAGCCTTATGCGAAGCCTTGGATAAAGGTATGCAGGTTGACGCTGTTTATACAGATTTTAGCAAGGCGTTTGATAAGGTTTCACATAAACTGCTTATTGAAAAACTAGCTACATACGGCGTTACCGGTAGTCTTCTAAAGTGGTTTGATTCTTATCTGGCTGGTCGGGAGTTTTATGTGGTTGTCAATGGGTTCCGGTCAGGCAGGTATTCAGCTGCCTCGGGTGTCCCTCAAGGTTCTCATCTGGGCCCAGTTTTATTCATCATATATATAAATGACGTGACATCGTGCTTTCGCAATACTAGCATATTCCTTTTTGCAGAAGACTTGAAAATTTCAAGAGTCATAAGGTCTCAACAGGACGTAAACCTAATGCAAGAGGATATCAACCGATTGTCTGCATGGTGTCATCATAATAAAATCTCGTTGAATACTTCGAAATGTAGCCACATAAAATTCACCAGGAAAGTAAATACTGTGAATTCGGCGTACCAAATAAACGGAGTGAACTTATGCGAGGTGGATGTAGTACGAGATCTGGGCGTTATCTTGGACTCTAAACTCACATTTATACCACATATTGAGAACATAATCAGTCGATCCCAACGTATGCTTGGATTCGTCATTCGTAATGGAAAGGTATTTCAACGTCCACATACTAAATTAGTTCTCTACAATAGCCTTATAAGAAGCATCCTGGAATACTGTAGTGTGATATGGAGGCCTCACTACGCAACCCACTCGCTACGGATAGAACGAGTCCAAAAAAGGTTTATCCGATACCTGGGATACTCAAAGGGAAGGCCATTTAAATATCTCTCCTATCTTGATAAACTAGGCTGCTACAAAATGAGTACCCTGGAAGCTCGAAGGGAGCTCTTGGATTTGTGATTCACTTATAAATTGCTCAATAACACCATTGACTGTCCACAATTGGTATGTAAGTTCAATTTCAGAGTACCCCGTAGGCCACCTCGCAAACCTATAACACCCTTAGCTCCACCTTACCGCCGTACAGTTTTTGGTGCCAATTCGCCTATACCCCGCATGTGCAAACTCATAAACGAACGCAGCGACCTGGTTGACGTTCACGCAGACTCAATATCGACGTTTGTCAGATGTAATTATAGTCTTAGTATTTAATTTAATATAATTATCTAGAATTTAAGTACCTACATTAAGTCTTTAAAATTAAATGTATAATTACAAAAAGCACTTTGCATGTGGTGTTTGCCTGTAATTGGTTGTGCAGTTAGATTTAAGACACAATTACTTATATGTTCCTATCTATATAATATCTGTAACAACTGTTGGTGAACCTTAATTAAATAAATAAAAAATAAAAATAAACAATCTGCGACTCCCGCATTCTCATTTAACTTAAGGGGAAGATTTATAAATCAATGGTTAGACCTGCTGTCTTGTATGGAGCCGAATGTTGGGCCACAAAAGGGATGAATGAAAGGCAATTGCATGCAGCTGATATGAGAATGCTAAGAGGGATGTGTGGTGTAGTGATGGGCAATTCCCGAGAATATTCTCCTTGTGAGAACTTTGCTGTTAAGTTCTCGAGAACATTCTTTTGGAAGGGAATTTACGAGAATTTAAAAATTGGATGACTGTATTGAATCGTTTTTTTTTAGACTAATAGTTTTTAGTGCATTTGAACGTTTTACGAAGTTTGAGTTTAAAATAAACTACACCACAACCTGTGCCACAACTTAAATTCTCAGTAAATTCTGAGCGAGAACATTCCCGAGAAATTCTCATAAATTCTCTTTTTCGTATGATAGTAATGTTAAAGTACGATTTCTGTATTAAAACGAACTTTACGATTTTAAAATAATCAGCATTAATAAAATTAATAAGAAAACAACATTATAAGAAAGGTTTATGGTGCAAATAATTAAAAACAAAATAACAATCAAAAATGATTTTGACACAACTAAAATCGAATTTGACGATCGCGACTCCATGTGGTGCTTGTTTGCCCTATCGCCGTTGTGTCAAAATAAATACGTCGTGCCCTATCGGTTGTGGGAAACATGCTCGCCAGAAGATTTTGTAAGGCTAATGTACTGACTAAGGTGCACCTATTCAGAACGTACTGTCAAAGTTTCTATACGTGCCAGCTCTGGACTGAATATACAAGGAAGTCTTGGGATGGCATACGTGTTCAGTACAATAACATCTACAGACACCTAATGGGGTTGAAGCGATACTGTAGTGCCTCTGGAATGTTCGCGGAGGCGAGGCTGAACGCGTTCAATGCCATTCAGAGAACCAGAATTGCATCATTCATGTCCAGGGTTGGTACGTGTAGGAACAGTATAGTTAAAGACCTTGCTGAGAGATTGTATGCTACCGAGACCTACAAACGATGGCTACAAATAGCCGCGTAAATGATTTTTTTAATTTTAATTTTTTTTTAATTTTTTATTCTAATTCCAATTCTAATTCAAAGGGGTTCCGACATTTTTGTATGGGACCTGGCATACCTAACCGTCCGCCATTTGGAAAAAAACTGGTTTTGGCGGCCAGTGATGAAACAAGTGTCAATCGATAGAGTAAGTGATTGCAAACAAAAAATATTTAGTGATGAATATCGTAAGTGATATACCTCCTGAGATATTTAAAAAAAATATTACTACTTTATTTTTTTTCTCATGTTTTAACTCAAATATCTTAATTTTAATTTATGATTTTAATTTAGAAATTATTTTTTATTTTTTATTGGGATTTGTTATTTTTGATTTTAATTTGGAATTTGGATTTTAATTTTTTGTTTTTAATTTGGAATTTGGATTTTAATTTTTTAATTGTGATTTTTAATTCTAGTTTTTAATTTATGTGTTATTATTTTAGTTTTTTATGGATCATGTGGTCTGCAATAAAGATTTTTATTATTTATTATTATTATTTATTAAATAGTTTTTTTTTTTGTGTAGCTTAAGCAAATAAAAAACGCGATGAAAAAATCGCGTTTATAAATAGTCAAGTTTGGTTTTTTACAATAAACATTTTAGCTTAAATTCTTATTTACTTTAGCTTTTATCTCGAAAATGGTGTGTCCTATCGCAAAAATAATTAAAAGGACATTGACCGGTTTTGGACCGAATGCTGCCCAGACCCAGACATGGGAGTACTTCCTAATGGTTCCTTGCATCAATTTCAACAAAAAAAAAAAAACACAAAAAACGTTGGTCCCCCGGGTTAAAAAGATTTTATACCATTCCACCTCTAAAAAGCTTATTTTATTCACTGAAAACAGTGAATAAAAAGGTCTTTTAATCACTATTTTGGTGTTTGAATTTAGAACACGTCAATATGTTCGACCGCTATTTCAATGCTATACAACCTCCTTAACTCTTTCGACTCCACCCATTTTCATAGAACTCATACGCCATGCCGCCATATATATGATGGCGGCATGGCGTATGAGTTCTGAAAATTGGTGGATTGGAAGTCTACGACTTTTATTATTCGTAGTTGGAAGTGAAACCTCCGGAAGGGTTGCATTACGTTTTTTTAAAATATAGGTACATAAGATTTTATTTTCACGGTTTATAATCTGTATTTGCTAAAAAAAAACCTAGATTTAAAATGAGCCCTCCGCTAGGGCTCCCGCCGTCCCATACCCAAGTAGGTGAACCCTCCAGGAGGGCTCCCGACACTGAACGTCTACATTTAAAATGAGCCCTCCGCGAGGGCTCCCGGCATCCCATATCAAAGTAGGTGAACCCTCCAGGAGGGCTCCCGAAACTCAATGTCTACATTTAAAATGAGCCCTCCGCGAGGGCTCCCGACATCCCATATCCAAGTAGGTTAGCCCTCCAGGAGGGCTCCCGACACTGAATGTCTACATTTAAAATGAGCCCTCCGCGAGGGCTCCCGACATCCCATATCCAAGTAGGTGAACCCTCCAGGAGGGCTCCCGACGCTGAATGTCTACATTTAAAATGAGCCCTCCGCGAGGGCTCCCGACATCCCATATCCAAGTAGGTGAACCCTCCAGGAGGGCTCCCGACACTGAACGTGTTAACCTTTTATTAAATGTCTATTTTCGCTTAAATCTTTCTTTTTCTCGTAGTCATGGTATAAAGTATAGTATGCAACTCTTGAATAAAACGGATTTATATCGAGGGCCATGAATCACTCGCGTCGCTCAGGATTCTAACACTTGAATCACTCGCTGCGCTCGTGATTCAATCATCATGAATCACTCCCTACGGTCGTGATTCAGTCGTTAGAATCCTTCACTTGATCGTGATTCATCTATGGCCCTCGCTTTAAATCCGTCCTTTATTCATTAGTTGCATAATATACTATTATACTTAATGTTTTTCTGGTAGTTTTATTTATTCATTTTATTTTATTATTCGAAATCTATAAGATAACGTTGTTGAGTTTGAACTCGTTGGTTTTATCTTGACAAGTGCTATAGCTCCAGGGTCTGATGATGGAGCTGGAAGGTAGTCACTCTCAAGTAAACGAGATAGCCCCGTCGTATGTGGTTTCATTGGATACGTATTGATAAGTGCTATTACACTAGGTAGTCCAGGATCTGATGATGGAACCGGAAGGTGGCCAAAGGAACTCCTCAACCAAACAAGATAGGACGATCGTGTTTGGACTCTTTGGTTTTGTCTCGTCAAGTAGTATAACCCAAAGTTGTATCCAGGGTCTGATGATGGAGCTGGAAGGTGGTCACGGGCACTCCTCAAGTAAACCAGATCATCATCATCAGGCTATTAATGTTCCCACTGCTGGGACACAGGCCTCCTCTCTGTGAGAGGGACTGGGCCGTAATCTACCACGCAGGCCCAGTGCCGGTTGGCAGATGTCACATGTCTTCGAATTTTTTGGTTCTAAGTCATGCCGGTTTCCTCACGATGTTTTCCTTCACCGTTTTGAGAGCAGTGGTGCTGAAATTGTTTACACAAAGTAAAGCGCCTGTTTGGGTTCGAACCCACGACCTACAACTCGGTAAGTCGGGGCCGTTACCACAGGGCCACCACTGCTCTAAGTAAACCAGATAGCCCCGTCTAGTGATGGGCAATTCTCGAGAATATTCTCCTTGCGAGAACTTTGCTGTTAAGTTCTCGAGAACATTCTTTTGGTAGGGAATTTACGAGAATTTAAAAATTGGATGACTTTATTGACTCGATTTTTTTTTAGAGTAATAGTTTTTAGTACATTTGAACGTTTTACGAAGTTTGAGTTTCAAATAAACTACACCACAACTTAAATTCTCAGTAAATTCTCCTGAGCGAGAACATTCCCGAGAAAATTCTCATAAATTCTCTTTTTCGTATGGTAGTAATGTTAAAGTACGATTTCTGTATTAAAACGAACTTTATGAGTTTAAAATAATCAGCATTAATAAAATGAATAAGAAAACAACATTATAAGAAAGGTTTATGGTGCAAATAATTAAAAACAAAATGACAATCAAAAATAATTTTGACGCAACTATAATCGAATTTGACAATCGCGACTCCATGTGGTACTTGTTTGCCCTCCCTTGGGAATTTTTTTAGAGCCGGAGGCGCGCCGGCGCCCCGGGCAGCGTCGACGTGTTTTGTTTGATATGGAGTTATTCACTTTTTGTATGGAAAATATAAAAAAATATTACCTACATGTTGAGTTTTGGGGGTTTAAGGCTTTTAAAAAGGGGGTCGATATTTTCATTATTTTTGCGATAATATAAGCCAAAGTAAATAAGAATTTAAGCTAAAATGTCTATTGTAAAAAACAATCTTGAGTATTTTTAAACGCGATTTCTAATCGCGTTTAAAATTTGGTGTTTCCAACTAATCTGACTATTTTTTAAACGCGATTAAAAACGAGTGGAATAAAATTAGTTGCACTAAAATTCACACCAACACTTCGACTTCAATGCAAAAACAGTACTGAATTTTTTTTTTCTTTTGCTTATATCTCGAAAATGGTGCGTCCTATCGCAGAAATAATGAAATTTTCGATCACCCTTTAGGAAACCCTTTATCCCAACATGTTGGTAATAATTTTTCATATTTTTCATACAAAAAGTGAAAAATTCCATATAAAACTCGTCGAGGCTGCACCCCCTGCGCGCCTCCGGCTCTAAAAAAATTCACAGGGTAGAGTAAACAAGTACCATGTGGAGTGTGTCAAATTCGATTTTATTTATTTTTTATTTATCTATTTATAATTTATAAATATTAGATTATTAGTTTTTTTTTTTTTTTTTTTTTTATGTTTCAAAAACATTTTTTTAATTTAGAGATTTTTTTTGTCAGAATAGCTTTAAGATTCTCATACCCAAAAGTAGGGAATTTTAGTGACAGTTTAGTTCGGTGTACAAGAGAATCGGCACCATTGTCAAATTCGATTTTAGTTGTGTCAAAATTATATATATATAGTTTTTTTTTTTGTAGAATAAGTAAAAACATAGCTTTAAGATTCTCATAGCAAAAAGTAACGAATTTTAGTGAAAGTTTAGCTAGTTTAGTTCGATGTACAAGAGAATCGCCATTTCCAGTCCGAAACATAATACAGTAACGTTTTTTCAAGTAAAGTATAAAATAACAACAAAAGAAGTTTACTTTAGACCTGTATATTCTATTAAAATTTAGCAATTTTACTTCCATTTTTAAATTCTCGTATATTCTCCGTCGAAAAGAATATTCCAGAATATTGTAGAACATTCTCGATCCGAGAATATTCTCCGGGTGAGAATATTCTCCCGACCCATCACTAGCCCCATCGTATGTGGTTTCATTAGATATGTATTCACAAGTGCTATTACACTAGGTGGTGTCCAGGGTCTGATGATGGAAGCGGAAGGTGGCCATAGGAACTCCTCAACCAAACAAGATAGGATGATCGTATTTGGACTCTTTGGTTTTGTCTCAACAAGTAGTATCAACCAAAGGTTGTATTCAGGGTCTGATATTGGAACCGAAAAGTGGTCACGGGCACTCCTCAACTAAATAAAACAGTCTATAGTTTTTCTCAAAACTCCGTGGAAAGATTTTGAAGAGCTTTGGTTTAAAGACTAGTACAAACCCAAGGAACATAATGCACTATGTGTCCATTCTGGGAAGCACTTGGTCCAACTCCCATATATGGATGGTCAATGTCCTTTCGAACCCCTTTTTCAATCCCTTATGCCCATTTTCACCATCCTTAAATTTAGGGAGGCTCTTAAGACATTTAAAGTGTTGGTTTCTGCTAAAGGATCCTTTAAATATAGGGGCCCGATATTCGGCATCTTAGCGATAAAAGTGACAGTTCATTTGTTGTTGAAGGAGAATATTTGCTGCGAAATGGAAGGTCATCTGTCAAGATGTCACTATTAACTCCCTATTAATACATAATTTCCTCTTAAATTTTTTCTTGATGATATTTTATCTATTTTTAAATGTTTATTTTTATGTTTTCTTTCTATTTTGTCATATTATTTTACATTAATCTACAGGATTTATCGATGGAATACAAAAACGGTAATTTATTATTTAAGAGATGTGGGAGCTGTAGCAGTCAGAAATTGTTTTTGTAAGTTGACATTGAGTCTAATGATATATATATATATATATTTGAAATAAAGATATGCAGTAAAATTTAAAAACCATTAAATGTTTCCTTTTAGTTTGACTTAATAATTATGTATAATGTTCAATTTAATAGTGGCATAGCGTGTGCGTCGTATGCAACAAGTTATGAATGCGCTGTTGTAAGGAAAGGGAATCCGTCCCCACTAAAATGCTAATTACGCATTTAAAATCACGCGATAATGAGTTTAAACACAAATTTGCAATTCGGGTACATCACCAGCCACAAAGAATACTTTGAAGAATGATAATTTCACTCACCAATGATAATTTTACTAAATAAACCGACGACGGCGACTGTGATAGAGCTCGCGCAGTACCACAGCCTCCCGGGATTCCGCAGCCGCGGGATGATCCACCCGATGTCGTAGCCCATGGTCGCGGCGGGAGCGTACCAACACAAACACACACTAAAATAACATCATTACTGTGATTAACTTTGTACAAAAACGATTTTATTCTCGAAATCCAACACTCGTGCAGTCTATTGTGCGAAATAAATGACAATGACACAACATACGTATGACAGTCAATGATACGTACCTAGTTGGCGTTTCATAGGTGGTGTTGCTATTTCAAGAATAATATAGATAGTTCGTTCTTAAACACAATGAATTAATAAACGAAGGGCGCAAAAAAAAATTAAGGGGCTGGTTTTTCACGAGTTTGGTCTGGAAAACAAGAAGTTTTATGGAAACAAAACAATTTCAAATGAATTCTTACATTGCTGAGTCGGTTGTGTGTGAGTAACGAAGTTGGCAACCAAGAGCGTTAGCATAATGGCCCACGTTAGGACGGACATAATAAATTCGTGGCGGAATTAGAACGCCTAGCGCACTTTTTGCCCGCCTTCAACAGACTCTTCGAACTTAGTCAAAGTCAAGTCAAATCATTTATTTCAAAATAGGATCTTGACGGCACTTTTGAACGTCAAAATTTACAAAATATTGTATTGATACCGCCCCTTCCAAAAGGTAGTTTTCGTATGGAGAAGAATGGGCAAGAAACTCCACCGTTACTCTTTTAAAATGTTTTACAATATTTTGTATAGGTATGGACATCTATACTTCCTTACATATTATAAAACAAAGTCGCCCGCCGCGTCTGTCTGTCTGTCTGAACGCGATAAACTCAAAAACTGCCGAACGGATTTTCAAACGGTTTTCACCATTGGACGGAGTGATTCATGTGGAAGGTTTTAGTGTATAATTCATTAAGGTTTTGTGTAAATTGGCTGAAATATGACGATTATTGTTGAAGATGTCGGAAAAAATCATGCCGACTGGGAGCTTTACTGGCGTGCGCTGCGTAAGTCGTGAGAGATAAATCAAATTTATGTTCTAGAGTATTGTATATCTTAAAAATTGCAACAAAAAAGTCCGCGATGGCATATGTCTATCTTTTAAGGGTGACCCACAATAACCATTTTTATCTTTCAAAATTGTATAAAATTTTCATTGTTATTTCCGAAGCTATTTTGACCGGTATCTTATTAATCTTTATCCAATTAAATAGGTTATTTAAATTGGGCATTCAATTTCGATTAAAATATGCCTTTACATCACATCATTTAAATGAATAGTTTAAGATATATCACAGTTTCAAAATTACGCGTAACAAAATAATTTATTATGGTTGACCACGCGGGAACTGTAGTAGCCTACCACTGCGTCCGCTGAAAGTTAGTCAATGATCTTTTCCTTGGCTATTAGGTATGTATTCCCGGTAGAACGTTCCCGTGGGATATTTTGCGACATCCACGCAGGCGAAGCCGCGGGTAAAAGCTAGTCCTTACATATTATAAAACAAAGTCGCCCGCCGCGTCTGTCTGTCTGTCTGTCTGTCTGTCTGAACGCGATAAACTCAAAAACTGCCGAACGGATTTTCAAACGGTTTTCACCATTGGACGGAGTGATTCATGTGGAAGGTTTTAGTGTATAATTCATTAAGGTTTTGTGTAAATTGGCTGAAATATGACGATTATTGTTGAAGATGTCGGAAAAAATCATGCCGACTGGGAGCTTTACTGGCGTGCGCTGCGTAAGTCGTGAGAGATAAATCAAATTTATGTTCTAGAGTATTGTATATCTTAAAAATTGCAACAAAAAAGTCCGCGATGGCATATGTCTATCTTTTAAGGGTGACCCACAATAACCATTTTTATCTTTCAAAATTTTATAAAATTTTCATTGTTATTTCCGAAGCTATTTTGACCGGTATCTTATTAATCCTTATCCAATTAAATAGGATATTTAAATTGGGCATTCAATTTTGATTAAAATATGCCTTTACATCACATCATTTAAATGAATAGTTTAAGAGATATCACAGTTTCAAAATTACGCGTAACAAAATAATTATGGTTGACCACGCGGGCGCTGTAGTAGTCTACCACTGCGTCCGCTGAAAGTTAGTCAATGATCTTTTCCTTGGCTACTAAGTATGTATTCCCGGTAGAACGTTCCCGTGGGATATTTTGCGACATCCACGCGGGCGAAGCCGCGGGTAAAAGCTAGTAATATTATAAAGCTGAAGAGTTTGTTTGTTTGTTTGTTTACTTGAACGTGCTAATCTCAGGAACGACTGGTACCATTTGAAAAATTCTTTCAGTGTTAGATAGTCCATTTATTGAGGAAGGCTATAGGCTATATATCATCACGCTAAAACCAATAGGAGCGGAGCGCGAATGAAGAATGTTTCAAAATCGGGGTTTTCTTTTTCCTTTTGAGAGCTTCCGCTGAGTTAAAGTTTCGCAAAAATCATGTATGACAGAATTGTTTCTCTTTAAAAGTTCTTAAAAAAAGTCCGCGACAGCATATGTCTATCTTTTAAGGTTGGCTCACTATAACCTTTTTTATGCTAACCAAATTTGTTTTAAAAGAATGCATTATTTGTGAAGGTGTTTTTATAAACATGTTAATCCTTATCCAAATAAATACGTTATTCATCACAAGTATTTCATTTAAAACAAAATTGGCCTTAACATCATTCGATTTCAATGAATATCTTAGGAGATATCGCAGTTTTAAAATAACATCGCAGCAAAATAATGATCAAGTACTACGCGCGCATTTATGATGACAATAGGAGCAGTGGTGGCCCAGTGATATCGGCTCCGACTTACGAGTTGTAGGTCGTGGGTTCGAACCTAAGCAGGCGCTTTACTTTGTGTAAATAATTTCATCACCAAAGCTCTCAAAACGGTGAAGGAAAACATCGTGAGGAAACCGGCATGTCTTAGAACCAAAAATTCGAAAACATGCGACATCTACCAACCCACACTGGGCCCGCGTGGTGGATTACGGCCCACTCCCTCTCAAAGAGAGGGCCTGTGTCCCAGCAGTGGGAACAGTAAGTAATAGGCTGATTATGTATGTAATGTATGTTATGTAGATGGCTATAGATGGCGGATGTGATATAGATGGCGCCACTAGGGATATAGATGGCGCCACTAGGTGAACATCTAAGTTTGATAAGCTCCGTGTTAAATATTTCTCTAAAAATACAAAGACTGAATAATTTCACTTAAATTTGTAATCGACGTGAAGGTTCTAGGATTACTAACAAGTGATAGTGTTAATCAAGCTCTCTGTGACGTGCATCTGAGAAGTCATCGAAATTAAAATCACAGGACAAAGTGCAGTTCAACTACGATCATAATAACGTTAAAAGTGCTAAATCAATTAATAATTTGCCAAATCAAACTAATATAACGATTAGCCGCAAGATAATCGTAAAAACAGTGTCAACAAAGCTAATTAAAATCATCGTAAACAGTGAAAAAATTTGCGGAATGTGTGACAAATGAGTCAATCTCGTAACGTTTTTTAATATTTGAAATCCAAAATCCGAGCAACACAGTTTCAAATTTTAATTTACCATCCAACGTTCAAGTGGCGCAGCGGCATACTGCGGCTAGTCGAAGTCAAAATCGATTGTGTCGCGAGTTCGAGCCTAGCGCTCTGATATAATTTTTGTAATTTGTCCAATTCTTAAATTACAAATTATAATGGCCAACAAATGTGCAGGTTGTATGAATACAATTCAAACCAAAGATTACCTGCAATGTTGAAAACTATGGGTATAGCCAAAAAATCGACTTGGAAATGTCCCGACTGTCAGAGCAAACTACCGAAGACAAATAACACGGATACGCCAGTCCGGTCAGCTGTGATAATGAAACAACAGCTCAGCAACTTCACAGCTCACCTACCGAATCCGAATCTAACGTAACTGTTCGCAATAAACAGATAAAACAGAGCAGCCCCCATGCTAGTCCAATTAATGACGATACCATCTTAGAAATCTCAAAGGGTTCCCTCAGAGAAATTATAAAGCAAGAGATCGCCAGCGCGCTAAGATGTTGTAGCTGACCAGTTTAAGCAAATAAGCGAGCTAATAGCAGGCTTTCGAGTTTCCCTTGACTTTTTTAATGAGAAGTACGAAGAAACGAAATTATCATTAGAAGAAAAATCTTCCAGAATTCAGGCACTTGAGAAAGATAATATACAGTTACAAACATCAATCCACGATATAAGTCGACGCCTAAACCTTATGGAACAGAACTCCAGAGCCACCAACCTCGAAATTCAGAATGTGCCCGAAAACCGCTCAGAAAACTTACTCACCACGGTGTTACAACTCGGCAACGTCACTAATAGTGAAATCGTGGAAGCCGACATAGCTCACTGTACCAGGATTGCAAAAAAGGATACCCAGACTGCTCGACCTAGATCTATTCTTGTTAAATTCAACAACCCACGCCTGCGAGACATATTCCTCGCTGCTACTATAAAGTACAACAAGAACAACACTAAGAATAAGCTGAATACGAGTCACCTTGGTATCGCCACTGAGAACCCAGTTCCGATTTATGTGGTGGAACATTTGTCGGCAGATAACAAGGCGTTACACGCGGCGACCCGACTTCGTGGCAAAGCACTTGGGTATAAGTTTGTTTGGGTGCGAAACGGAAGAATATTCATGAAGAAGAATGAACAATCCGAACGCATTCTTATCACGAACCAAGATCAACTTAGGGCTATAACATAAAAGCAAATTGGGATAAATATTAAGCAAACTTTTGAACGTTTTTGTGATTTATTTAGCCAAATTCGATAGTTCACTTCGTATTTATTATCAAAATGTACGTGGCCTTAAAACGAAACTTAGTATTTTTTACCATAATAATTATGTCCTTACAAGATTATGACATAATCGTGCTTACGGAGACTTGGCTGAACGGTGGTGTTTACGACGCCGAATTGTTTGACGACAGTATGATATTTACAGACGAGATCGCGAATTTACTCGATATAGTGCGCGTAGGGATGGTGGTGGCGTCTTGATAGCGGTTTCCAGGAAGTTAAAGTCGTGTCGACTGCCACATCTGGAGAGTTCATGTGAGGACTTGTGGATCAATATTGAAACCGCCCCGCGTGGCACAAAAACACATAAATTCCGTGTCTGCGGCGTTTACTTACCCCCCCCCCCCCCCCGGTGACCTTTGATATCATGCAGGTGTTCTTCAATTCTGCTCAAGGTGCTGTTGACCACGGTGATCACACTCTTATCTTGGGGGAATTTAACCTCAGTAACATAATTTGGGAAATTGATTAGCAAAATACAGGTCGTACACAACCATATCCTACTAATAATGGCGAGGTGAGTAAGTGTTTCCTAGATTTTATTTCTTTAAATGCCTTAGAACAGTTTAACTATTTACCAAATGTTAAATCTAAAACATTAGACCTAGCCCTCTGTAATACTACGTTAAATAACCTTAGCCGTAGCACCTGTCAATTGGTTTCAGAAGATCCCTTACACCCATCATTTGAATTCTCTATATTCTTAACCATTAACTCAAACCATCTTCAAGCTAAGCCAACAATAAAACCAGACTTCTTTAAAGCTGACTACGATAACGTCACGATAGCACTAAGTTCTGTAGACTGGGAAAAAGAGTTGGAAGTTCACCCCACAACTGACAACATGATCGATGTATTTTACAAGGTACTGCACGACGTCATCAAACAAAATGTCCCGATGAAAACAATATTGGCCAATAAATATCCACAGTGGTATTCTCGAAATCTTATACACCTACTGAAAGAAAAAAAAAATATCGCATTAAAATTAAAAAGTATAAAAATCCTCTTGACATCGTTTCATTTGAGACACTGCGTGCTAGATGTGGTAGGCTTATGGAAGTTTGTTACAAAAACTATATGGTAAGAATGGAAGAAACACTTGCAAAAGACCCAAAAATGTTCTGGACATTTATTAAAAATAAAAAGAAAAACAAAAGTACTTACCCAGCAGAAATGTGTTACGAGAACAAGACAGCATCAAGTGGACACGAAATTTGTAATTTGTTTGCAGAAAACTTTGCACAAGTCTACAATACTTCGTCGACTGTAAATTCGTCAAACGACGTTGATAGCTGTCTCGCTCTGTCCGGATTCTGTAAACTAGAATTTGGCGCTGAGGAAATATTCCGATCCCTAAGAGCCTTGGATGAGCGTAAAGGTGCTGGAAGTGACGGTATTCCCCCCGTATTTATAAAAAGATGTGCAAAAGCACTAACTATACCTCTTAAACTTATTTTCAACAAGTCAATGGCGGACGGCGTATTTCCTGAAAGGTGGAAGGAAGCTTTAGTGGTCCCTATTTTCAAATCAGGCGAAAAGCAACAAGTATCCAACTACCGGCACATCACTATTTTAAACATATTCGGAAAAATACTTGAAAAGTTAGTAACTACGAGAGCCTGAATGCACATGTTAAACAAAGTATTACCACCCACCAACATGGTTTTATGAATTCAAGGTCAACCTCTACAAACCTTATGTGTTATGTCTCAGCCATATCAGAATCTCTTGATAAAAGAATCCCGGTAGATACTATATACACAGACTTTAGTAAGGCATTTGATAAGGTTGACCATAATATACTTCTCAAAAAACTAAATCAACTGGGAATAGGGGGATATTTGCTTAAATGGTTCCATTCTTACCTCGTTGGTAGGAATTCAAAAGTGGTAATCAACGGTCACCACTCTGACTCCTTTCCAGCAACATCGGGAGTCCCGCAGGGCTCGACACTTAGGCCCTATCCTCTTTAACATCTTCATTAATGACATTACTTTATGTTTCAAGCACTCGAATTTCTACCTGTTTGCTGATGACGTCAAAATCATGAGACCAATAGTGACAGACTTAGATGCCGCTCTATTACAGGCTGATCTCGATAGAATGGTGGATTGGTATAGAGTAAACAAAATGTCGCTTAATGTTTCTAAGTGTCACTGTATGCAATTCTCTCGCAATAAAACAGTGCAAACCCACAATTACACATTGCACCAGCAAACACTACAAAAAGTAGACGAAGTTCGTGACCTGGGAATTGTGTTGGACAGAAAACTGAAATTTGATAGGCATATACTCTATAATACTTCAAAAGGGTTCAAGGTGCTAGGATTTGTCTTGCGCAATAGTAAAGAATTTACTAAAGCCTCAACTAGAATTAATCTATTTAATACATTAGTTCGCCCACTCCTTGAATACAACAGCACCGTATGGAATCCTCACTACGACATTTACATTAAACGCCTGGAAAGTATACAAAGACGTTTTCTATACCATCTGTGCTAAGTGTGCTATAAAGACCGTCTCGCGAAAAAAGTCAGGAGCTACGACTTGAGACTACAACATTATAAAATGTCCTCGTTGTTAGACAGAAGAAAGGTTCTAGATCTCACATTTCTTCACAAACTGTTCAATGGGGTGGTTGACTGTAGCGAGCTTCTTGGAAAGCTGCACATAAGTGCACCTTCTCGCTTGCCACGTAAATGTAACTACAACTTTTTCTATGTGCCGGGATCCAAAACAAACCTCGGACACTTCGCCGTTTTGCCAAGGCTCTGTAGGCAGTACAACGAAGTATCGAAGCGTAATGAACTGGATATTACATGCAAAATGTCAAAGTTTAAAAAAGATTTAAAAGTCATTATATCCAAGCTTTAATCACATCTATATTTTTGTCTGTTGTCTTTTATGGTTATTATTATATTTTTTTAATGTTTCTATTAACTTGTTATTTGATTTTTTTGTATTTTAATTTCTATCTCCGTATTTCGTGTTGTATGTGTTTTTTTTTAATCATTATTTTCGTTTATGTTACCTTGCCTTATCAAACTTAATGTATTTACCTAGATAATAAGAGAATGATGTGGTCTTCTATAATTGGAAGCGCATACTGTATTTGTCCCTGTTCCTAGACTGTGTACTTGAATGAAATTGTGTAGCTTCTGTTGGAGATCCAATAAATAAATAAATAAATAAATAATAGTCAAAGTCAAAGTCAAAGTCAAAGTCAAAGTATTTATTAGTGTGATTTTTGGTGATACAATAGGTCTTATATTTAGGTTATGGTAACTCAAAAAACTACCCGTTAGGGCATACACTATTCAACAATAATTATAAGAATTGAAAATCGACATTACATAAAATTAAACAAAAAAATTCAATATTAATAATACAATCAGTTTTTATAATAAACATTTGCAATACAATTAATTAGGTATAATAATAAATATTCAATATTCAGTATTCAGTGTATTCATTGTGGATCATAAGTACAAAAATAGGTACAGGTGTTCTGCAATATAATATTAGATCGGCTATGTCCCGTCTCTTAGACATACAATATAAATATAAATTATTATTTCAATAAATTAACATTACAATCATCATATTATTAAATTAGGAGAGAGAGACAAAACAAAATATAGGTCAGTCAAAGATCTTAAAATTAATAGCATGCAATAAATAAATGTAAGGCAGTCATGAGGGGTAAGGGCGGTGGCCCCAGTTAGCTCTGCGAAATACCATGCCGCGCGGCTCAGACGTGTGGTTGGCTGAGTCAGTCCTTAGGCTGGTTTTCCTCTCACGCTGACCGTCGTCGGCGCTGATAAGACAATTTCTCACGAAACGTTTTTTAATTACGCCAACCGCTCAGCGCTGACATCTGAAGTTCATACGTTTCGGCTGTTAGCGCCGACGGTCAGCGGTCTCTAAAACCAGCCTTACGGAACGGTTGTGCTCAGCAAACTACTTTTTAAATGAATAAGTTAGTAATTGGTCAAAGTCAAAGTTTTGTTTTAGTTTAGTTTTTTTTGTTAATTTCCTTATCTAAATAGATACATTATTTGATTTTGTAGTATTTAATTTTCTTTAGGGTATTGTTTTTGTAGTATTTTAGGGTAATTCAGTCGCGGGTTAAAGTTAGCGTTAGCCCAAAGTAACTATTCCACGCGGAAGAAGTCGCGGGCAGAAGCTAGTTATTTATATAATTATATGTGAAGACGATGCACCTAGAATAAAATTAGGATATAAAGTAAAAAAAATTAAAGTGGAGCAAACGACAGATAAATTAATTATGTGGTAGATACATGGTGTTCACATATTCACAAACATTGTAAAAATAGACGAATTTACAAAAAAAATACAATTAATAAGTCAGTGTGTGAGGAAGCAATCACAGGATGTAAAATCAATGTCATATAATAAAAAATTAATACAATAATTAAGTAAGCAACCAGTTTGATTTTGTCTAGACTCTAAATTGTCCTATGGAGCAGGACCAGACTGTTTCCAAGCATTCTTATCTTGGATATAATCCTCTAATCTGTAATATGCTTGTTTACAAAGTGTACTTTTTACATGAGTTTTAAATTTTCTTTCATTTTAATTGTAATATATCACAAGGTATTTTGTTGTAACATTTAACACAGTACCACATAAAAGATATATGTACTTTAGATAATCTGAAAAATGGTTGATCTAGTTTATCTTTATTTCTAGTATTAAAATTATGTTTATCAGTTATTTTATTAAAAGATGTAGATTTTTCCTTACATACATAATATTTTCATAAATGAATTGGCAAGGAACGGTCATAATATTAATCCTTTTAAATAGTTCCCTAAAAGATTCGCAGCGACGTAGGTTGTAAATGGCTCTGAAAGCTCTCTTTTGCAAAATAGAGATGGATTCAATGTCAGCAGCCCGACCCCACAGTAAAATGCCATACGACATAATGCTGTGGAAGTAGCTAAAATAGACCAAACGCGCGGTTTCTAACATCTGTCTGATCTTTCTAACAGCATAAGCGGCCGAGCTTAGCCGCCCCGCAAGAGATGTTATACTGAGGTCCCCATTATAATTTCTCGTCTCAAACTCAAACTCAAACTCAAAGCATTTATTTCAATTAAACCATATACAGGCACTTTTGAATTGTCAAGGAGTCGGTCAGTCAGAAATATGAAGCTAGTTGCCCATTCCAAAGCGTAGGTACCTATGGAGAAGAACGGGCAAGAAACTCCACGGACACTCTTTTAAATAAATAATTGTTACAAAATAGTGGTTACATCATTCATGTTTAAATTATACATGTGAGAACAATGTAAAAAGATGCGCACGTTAAAAGCGTCCGTAATAAAAAGATAAAACAAAAACAATTCAAAGATTAAAATAAATTAAAATAAGCCACGGCAGCTAAGAGATGACAAGTCCCAACTGACGGCGCCCGTTCACGAACATGACGCATGTATTAGCACCATTCAGCTCAACCATTTTGAAGGGAGCTAAATGATCCAACACACGTCTAGCGTGATTCCCATGAAAACCGTTTGATTAATAAATTCCAGTTTTTCTCTATTCAATATGATGTCACATTGGCTACTTCTAACATTAGGTAATTTAATTCTAATGCATTTGGTTTTATTTTTAATAAGTACCAAATTATTTACCGTAAACCAATCTTGGACCTGAAGAATAGAGCATTCACGTCGTCAAGATTTTGCGACCGTCGGTTGATTTTAAAGATCAATGAAGTGTCATCTGCAAAATTGCAAATAACACCATCTTCGGTTGATTTTGAAGTAATTGGGGTAAATCATTAATATAAACTAAAAAGAGGAATGGACTCAATATCGAACCTTGAGGAACGCCCATTGCCATTTCAGACCCTAATGAGTTTATGCCGATTACTTGAACTTTAACCTTTCTATCTTTCAGGTTAGATTTTAGTAAATCAAGAGCTGTGTTCCTAATCCCATAATGCTCCAGTTTCAGCAGAAGTGTTTCATGGTCTACGCAATCGAACGCCTTCGAGAGGTCGCAAAAGATTCCAATCGCATCTTGTGCTTCTTCCCAGGCGTTAAAAATGTTCTTTATTAGGGTGACACCGGCGTCAGTGGTGCAACGCCCTTTGGTGAAAACGTACTGTTGTTCGTGAAAGATGGAATTTTTATTAAAGTGACGTAACATTTGATTGAGCATCAACTTTTCAAACACCTTACTGAGAACAGGCAGGATTGACACAGGCCTATAATTGTTGGGTTCTTTACTATCACCGGATTTGAATAATGGGACTACTTTACTGTGTTTCATGAGATCCGGAAAGACTCCTTGGTCTACACTAGTATTAAATATGAAAGCTAAATAGGGCGCAATGGTCGCGATGATACTCGTAGATCTACAGACTTTTACAGACATGCCCCATAGATCTTCTGTTGGTTTAATTTTAAGATCTTTAAAAGCTTTCATAACAGCCTGGGGGTTTGTATGCTGAAACTTAAACTCTAAAGGGCGCGACTTTACATTCTTTCTAAGTAAACCAGCAGAAAGCGCGGGTGAGGAATTTAAAGCTTCAGTCGTTTTAAGGGGAATATTAGCAAAAAAGTTTTCAAATTCTTGAGCTATTTCTACATCCGAGTTTATGGGGCCATGTGCAGTCTCTACGTTAAAAGTATTACGCTGTTTTTTCCTACCTGTTTCATTATTTATTATTTGCCAGGTAGTTTTTATTTTATCATCAGCTGATTTTATTTTATTACTAATGTAAAGAGCTAATGCGGCATACTAGTAGCGCTGCCTCGGCCCGGCTAGAGTGCCGTAAGCATTGTATTGTCAATGTCATTGTCACTGTCATTTTGTTTGATTGTTGAGGTTAGTCCACGTTTGCTATAAACTTCAGTAACCATAATGTTCAAAAATTCGAAATTTTGTACTTATTTATCTTTACTTCTAAAACTATTTTGTCATAATATCGAGTACTATAATGTCCTAATTTTGAATGAAATAAAGTCTTATGTCCTAAGTATTGTTTTATATAATGTGTATTAGTCCGAATGTTCATTTATAATTAAATTGTTAGTCCTAAAACATTTGCAAAAAATCGAACTACGCAGCAAAGACATGACGTCACACAAATCCTACATCGCGCAGTTAGAGTTTACCGCGCGAACGACATAGTTAGGACTATCCGAAATCAACTTACGGGCAGTTGCCCGCCAGACATAATACCCGTCTGGTCGGAGGATCCTCCCTTTTCTATAGAGGATGAGTGAACTTTACACCCTGTTCCTCATACATACCTCTAAATTATCAATGAGATTAGAAAAGTTATCATCGGTCGACCTAGATCCAGCCCACCCAGGTGGGTTATGAGTTATGACGCTTTGACCAATACTTAATGTACCTACACTAGTCTCCACAATACTTGGTCTATTTCTTTTTCGTTGGTCGTTGACCAACGAAAAATACCATTGAGATCAATGTAAACTAGAGAAGACACCGCGAACAAAAAATGTGTCCCTTGGATGCCAAGTTTGACAATTGCGGTGCATGCGCGGTGCGAGGAGATTCTCATAGAGTAATCCGTACCCGCAGATGCGACACAGTCTGCTTCTTCTGCACAATTTTTTTTGCACAAATGTTATCCATTTTTCCCTTGTTTCCTGGCTCGGACGTGGAAATCTTAAATAGAAAAAATGCCCCAAATTGCAATAATTATTTGATGACAAATAACCATAATAATTATAATATACTTACTACAAACATTAATATCAGCGTTCAAAATATTAGATAATATTAAAATAATCCGCCATAAAAAGAAACGGCAGCTATTTGTACCTACATTTCACTTCTGAATGTTTTACTCTATGGCAAATGGCGCCAAATAATATTTTGTTCGTATTTCAGTTTAAAACGATTATATTTAGTTACTTAACGGTGGAAAGTTATTCCTTTGCACTTCGCCGTATTCTTTGTATTATTAGTGCAATCTCTCAACACACACCACGGCATTTTCAATGAATTTCCAAGTGCTTTAGAATAAAAACTATCAGAAGCGCTAAGTTCAACCGCTAGTAAGTGTATTATCTATGCATGTGACTGAGTGAAGTGTGGCCGATAGGCCGCACTTGAAGGGAACATAGTTGTGATGAGTGGCGTCTCCTCTAGTACGTTAGTACATAGTACCTACCTCAATGAAAAATACCGAGTATTGTGAAGTTGTTATAAGATAGACGTAGTTTGTGGATAGCGATCATGAGTAGACTAATATTAATAAGTAGCTTTAGCCCGCGGTGTCGCCCGTGTAGATGTCGGAAAATATCCTACGGGAACGTCCTACCAGCTGTCTAAATACGCAACACATTTTCGTAAACGATTCCGACTAATCTGTTTCATTTTGACAGTTCACCAACATTCATTGCGTTATTTACGTTGTCGAGCAGATTTTTTTCGAACTATGAGGCAATGGATTAGCAATCTGTTTCAAAACGATTCAGATTCTGGTTGATCGTGTATTAGGTATGTAATTAGGGTAAGTACGGGATTAACTAATAGCCGAGGAAAAGGTCATTGACTCTTACCGCTGCGCCCGCGTTGTCGTCAACCATGACTATTTTGTTACGCGTATTAAAATATTCATTTAATGATATGATGTAAAGGCATATTTTAATCAAAATTAAATGCCAAAGGGGTTTGAAGATTTTTGTATGGAGGGTGGCCCTAACGTGAGGCCGCCATTTTGATTTTTTTTCAGAATCGCGGTGATAATAATTGAAAGTCATATATTTAGATAGAAGACACTTATACAAACAAAAAATGTCATATAACATAATATCCTAAAGCGTCACGTTTCGGAGTTATTTACCGAAATATAAGTCGAAAACTGAACCCTGAAACAAGGATTTTTTGTTTTTTTCCTTCAGGTAAGTATATTGAACTCATCATCATCATCAGCCTATTAATGTTCCCACTGCTGGGACACAGGCCTCCTCTCTGTGAGAGGGAGTGGGCCGTAATCCACCACGCGCGCCCAGTCCGGGTTGGTAGATGTCACATGTCTTCGAATTTTTTGGTTCTAAGACATGCCGGTTTCCTCACGATGTTTTCCTTCACCGTTTTGAGAGCAGTGGTGATGAAATTATTTACAGAAAGTAAAGCGCCTGCTTGGGTTCGAACCCACGACCCACAACTCGTAAGTCGGGGCCGCTACCACTGGGCCACCACTGCTCTCATATTGAACTATGAAAACATAATTGCATCATGTATAGGTAATATTTTAGTTAAGAGCAAAAGAGATAAAAATATATGTATGCCCCCCGCCGAGGACGTGTGTTTTATGCTTTATGTATTATAATGATCCATGGCATGGGCGCGACACCAAGAAAATCCTATTCAGCCTCCCGCTGCCTTCTTGGATGATATTATTTATACCGAATCTGATTAAAAAATCTTATTTTTTATTCACTAGGTGTAGTCAATTAATTCATGTGTGAATATCTTAATAAACATGAAGTAACTACAACATAAATAAATAAATTCGTTATAACAATTCTTACCTTTGTCTTTGAATATCTCAGAAACGTTACGCTTTATGATGTTATGTTACATCAAGTTTTATGTTTGTACAAGTGTATGACAATTACGGTGCACCTCGATTTTGAAAAAAAATCAAAATGGTGGCTGATTTTAGGGCCAAAATCTTCAAACCCCTTTAAATAACATATTTTATTAGATATGGAGTAATACGATACTGGTCAAAATAGCGTCGGAGATAACATTTCCGACGCTAATTTGACCGATACATGATTATTGAATAGAGGACCATTAGGGGCACTCTGTCTCCGCAGTTTATTAAGTGCCGTTTACGTCACTCTATCTAAGCAGTGTATTAAGTGCCGTCAGTTTGCGACATACTAGTGACGTGAACTGAATGTTTAAAAAAATAAGGTTATAAAAATGAGATATTATTTAAAAAAACGTAAAATATAGTACAGTACGGCAGGGAACCACCACAAAACACATGTTTAAAACCACAACTTGCATGCAGCATGCAGCATGCAAACAAGCATGCAACATATTATAGCATGTAAGCAAGCATGCAGCATGCAAGCGAGGATGCAACATGCAGCAGGCATGGTTTCTGTCATCACGGCTCCGTCGCTGCGGGGCTCCGGCGGTTCCACGCGAGCTTATCGTCGCAGATGGTTTAAAGCCCACCGCCGCAGCTTCGTCTGGCCGGCCAGCCTCAGCCGCGGCGGCGAGCGTTAAATCCACCTGCTCCTCAACTCGCGGGCCGCCTCGCCCCTCCGCGCCTACGCGATTCTAAATTACACTCTAGGGGTAGGGAAAACAAGACTGCGTGGAGTCGGATTTACAGCGATTCGTTTCTGTCACTAAAACCTAATTTTTAGCAAATGTTATAGGACTAACAATTTAATTATAAATGAACATTCGGACTAATACACATTATATAAAACAATACTTAGGACATATGACTTTATTTCATTTAAAATTAGGACATTCAATTATTATAGTACTCGATATTATGACAGAATAGTTTTAGAAGTAAAGATAAATAAGTACAATATCAAAATTTCGAATTTTTTAACATTATGGTTACTGAAGTTAGCAAACGTGGACTAACCTCAACAATCGAACAAAATAACAAATGACAGTGACAATGACATTGACAATACAATGCTTACGGCACTCTAGCCGGGCCGAGGCAGCGCTACTAGTATGCCGCATTAAAAGCATTTTATCCGCGGCGGCGGCGGATAGAGTGCCCCTAACGGTCTTCTATACACTTCGTAGTTTAATATACGCGTAACAAAATAGTCATGGTTGATTTTTATCAAATTTAAAAAAATAATATTGATGGTTACTGTGGCTCAGCCTTAGAAGATAGACATATTATTATGCTATCGCGGACTTTTTTGTTGAACTTTGTAAGATCTTCAATCCTGTAGAACATAAACTTGATATATCTCTTCGAGCTTATGCGGCGCACGCCAGTAAATCTCCCAGCCAGCATGATATTTTCCGACATCTTCAACAATAATCGTCATATTTCAGCCAATTTACACAATACCTTAATGAATTATACACCAAAACGTTCCTCATGAATCACTCCGTGCATTATTGAAAACCATTAATGAAAATCCGTTGCGAAAGTTTTAAAGATCTAAGCATACATACGTCTGTCTGAACGCGATAAACTCAAAAACTGCCGAACAGATTTTCAAACGGTTTTCACCATTGGACGGAGTGATTCATGCGGAAGGTTTTAGTGTATAATTCATTAAGGTTTTGTGTAAATTGGCTGAAATATGACGATTATTGTTGAAGATGTCGGAAAAAATCATGCCGACTGGGAGCTTTACTGGCATGCGCTGCGTAAGCCGTGAGAGATAAATCAAATTTATGTTCTATTTTAAATGATGTGATGTAAAGGCATATTTTAATCGAAATTGAATGCCCAATTTAAATAACCTATTTAATTGGATAAGGATTAATAAGATACCGGTCAAAATAGCTTCGGAAATAACAATGAAAATTTTATACAATTTTGAAAGATAAAAATGGTTATTGTGGGTCACCATTAAAAGACAGACATATGCCATCGCGGACTTTTTTGTTGCAATTTTTAAGATATATAATACTCTAGAACATAAATTTGATTTATCTCTCACGACTTACGCAGCGCACGCCAGTAAAGCTCCCAGTCGGCATGATTTTTTCCGACATCTTCAACAATAATCGTCATATTTCAGCCAATTTACACAAAACCTTAATGAATTTTACACTAAAACCTTTCACATGAATCACTCCGTCCAATGGTGAAAACCGTTTGAAAATCCGTTCGGCAGTTTTTGAGTTTATCGCGTTCAGACAGACAGACAGACAGACGCGGCGGGCGACTTTGTAATACAAGGTGGAGACGACAATACAACAATAAATTAAACGTCGTGTGCATAAAGACATTCCCATTCTGTATACAAAAATTCAATTGAATATATTCAATAGTTTAGTCATTATAGCTCGGCAAAATCCATAGTCGGCTCGGGCTATTCCGTTTATCCACCCCAAAAATCCACCCTAAAGTGGATATTCTGAAATGTATGCCCGAGAATTCACCCAAGGCCTAGTTGGATAAACGGAATTTATAGGCTTAGGGTGGATCCGGTATATATTACATTTAATTTGTTTGAAAAACTCATTTTTTTATTTCGAAGCTAGGATTTATTTGACAGTTCCAAAATACTCATAAGCATTAGTAGAGCCAGTATTTTAATTTTTTGTTGTATGGTAGTCTCCACATTGTATAATATGTAAGGATACTAGCTTTTGCCCTCGGCTACGCCCGCGTGGATGTCGGAAAATATCCCATAGGAACGTACTACCGGCAGCCTAATTACGTATTGCACGATCAATTTTAAATTGAAATGAATTGAAAAAGATTGCTAGCCCATTGCTTCAAAAGTTCGACTGGCAATCTTTTTCAAAGTTGAGAACTTGTCAAACTCTATTTTTAATATTACCTCGAAATTAATTTATTTTTTTGCAAAAAATGTAAGTTTTGTTTGTGGGCTGCATTGAAGCAATCACGTAGTTGACAAGTTCTCAAATTCTCAATTCAGTAATGGACTAGTGGGTAATTTTGACATTATTGTCGATAGGGGATGTAGCTCAGTGGTAGAGCGTTCGCTTTGCATGTAAAAGGCCCCGGGTTCGGGTAGCAATTTGTTTCAATTTAAAATTCATCGTGCATTACGTAATTAGGGTACGGGGGATCACATACCTAATAGCCGAGGAAATGGATATTGACTCCTACCGCTGCGCCCGCATTGCTGTCAAGTTGTCAACCCATGATTATTTTGTTACGCGTAATTTTGAATCTGCGATATTTTTTAAACTATTCATTTACATGATAATTATGATGTCAAGGCATATATTTTAATCTATATTAAATGCCCAATTTAAATAGCATATTTGATTGGATAAGGATTAATGCTGTGTTGCTTAAAATCGCTTCGTAAATAAGCCATTATTTCTCGTAAAAAGTAAAGCAAAAAAAAATGGTTATTGTGGGTTATCCCTAAGAGATAGACACATACCATCGCGGACTTTTTTGTAAACATTTTTAAGGTGTACAATACTGTAGTTCATTATTTTGATCTATCTCGTAGGGTTCAGCCAGTGTTTGCAATATAACCGCAAAAAAAAACCTCTAAAATTATTAGTGTTTCTCTACTATATTATACATGTATTATACATATAAACCTTCCTCTTGAATCACTCTAAAAAAACCGCATCAAAATCCGTTGCGGAGTTTTAAAGATCTAAGCATACATAGGGACAGACAGCGGGAAGCCACTTTGTTTTATTTATATACTATGTAGTGAATTAGTGATGTAGTGATAATATCATTACTTACAATAGTAAAGTAAACAATATAAACAACGAGTTGTAGATAAAAACAAATGGTACTTATAATTAGAATATAAATTAGGCAGTGTATAGAGTGCCACCAGTGGCACTCTATCCCTATCGGATAAAGTGCCACTACAGGCACCCAAGTAACACCGCCTCGGCCCGGCCAAAGTGCCGCAAACATTGGATTGTCATTGTCACTAAGTCACGTCACTTAGTATTTTGTTTGATTGTCGAAGTTAGATCGCTGTAAAACACCACATTCCCAAAACATTACATTCTCTTGTGCCTAAACGGACCCTGGCACTTCGCCGGCCGCTCCCGCGGCACCGCTCGCTACGCTCGCTCGGCTCGTGCGTTGTGTGGTCACAGTTCTAACGTAACCTAACCTAAATAACAAGTGACAGTGACAATGCAACGCTCACGGCACCCTAGCCGGGCCGAGGCAGTGACACTAGAGTGCCACAAGAAACTCGCGGCACTCTATACACTTCGTATAAATTATATTTACAATGTAACTAACATTTATATAAATATTTTAAATTAACATAGGTATTTATCATGGCATATAAACTCAAATAGACTATCAGAATTTTTACCATGTTCACGAGCGAGGCGAAGACAGGTGAGTTCACAAGTTCCCTGCAGTTCACAGGGGTGGAGAAGATGCAATAGTATATAGTATCCGAGTGCTCAGCGGTATTGTAGGTCTCCTTCAAGCCGTGCACGACTCAGTACATAACGGTGAACCTCATTATCGACAGACGTGACTAGCATTACTAATCCTAATGCACTAATAATTGTCCAGTTGTCAAGTAATATCTACAGAGTCACTTCTTAGTAACTAAACTGGCACCGATAATAGCTACTTTTTCTTTGGTCACAGTGGTTGGTGCGTCCTCCTTCTAGCGTATGTTCCCAACCATGCATATTGTTGTACATGTCCACTGGACTCACGGCAGTCATGCGCCAGCGCTGCCGTGCGCCGCTTACTTCAACATATTCACTGACCCACTCGCGTCAGTAATAAACTCCTGTCCCGCTCACGCTCGGCTCCACTCGCATCAGGTCAAACTCGTACACTTGCGTGTGCGCACACTTGTCCTCCTTCCGGCAGAGTAACTTCACAATGAACTGCTTTCTGCTGACATGATCACTATCAGTGCGCTCAGCTGGTGCATTCCTTTTGAACTTCCACAGGGTTCTGATGAACAGGTCGTCCGGCCTGTCGTCATAGTCGAGCCCTGCCAGCTCAGGTCGCAGCAGCTCGGTGGCGCGGGGCTGGTTGGCGGGCGCGGCAAGGGCGCGCACCGTCAGCATCAGGAGGCAGGCGACGCGTATCATGACGGAGAGATGGCGGGTGCGACAGTGCGACTGGTTTTCCTGCGATACGTGTCTCGTATATATATTATGTGGCCGTACTTTCCGACTACACTGTCTTGCAGATGAAACAGGAAAGTTTAATCTTTATAGCCATTTTAATTTAATGTATGTAAGTAAAGATCGTTGTAGCTTTTGGTCGGGTTTCATACAATCGACAGATCATGAACATACACAGAAGTGACATAATGCGAACACTGAGTAGGTACTTACTAGAAATTACATGAACTAGATATTTCCGTTGCCCTGATGAAGTCGCTTATAAAAAAAGACTTAAGGCGACGATAAGCTACTTTTAATGATTTTATACCGAAAGTTACGTCTAAACGACTAGTGTTAATGATTTGGAAAAAATATAAGTATGTTAAATAAATTAGAGCATTTTCTTAATAGTTTAATATACGAATATTTTAGTTACATTACATAATGAAATTAATTACCTGACTTCGGGGAAGCAAAAAGGAGGGTTATAATGTTGACCGGTATGTATGTTTGTATGTATGTATGTTTGTATGTATGTATGTATGTATGTATGTTTGTATGTATTAATAATATTGTCAACAAAGCGTCGAAAGCGCTAGGCTTTATTTGCAGGGTCTCGTCTGAGTTTAGAAACATAAAGACTCTTAAAATATTATATTGCTCCTTGGTTCGTAGTCACCTTGAGTATGCCTCTCAAGTCTGGAACCCCAACTATAATATTTATATCGATCGTTTAGAGGGCATACAAAGAAAATTCCTAAGGTACATTCAATTTCGTTCTAAAACTTACCTATCTAATTACAACTTGCGGTGTAAAAAATTTCATGTTCTTCCACTTTATCAAAGAAGAAATATTTCAGATTTAGCATTTTTATTCAAAATTGCAAACGGATCCAATGACATCCCTGAGCTGCTGAGCAAAATTGGGCTTCGGGTATGTTCTTCATTTTTGCGTAAGCCTCGTTTGTTGCACGTACCAATAACAAGAATAATCTATAGACAAAATTCCTTCATGATTAGGGCGAGCCGCATGTATAATGAAGCCTGCCAGGAAGTTGACATTGATCTTTTTACTACCAGTGTGCTTAAATTAAAGAAGACTCTTTGCAATCACTTCTTCGACAAAATTACATAATCCTTGCATTATTATTAAGTATATGTATATGAATATACAGAACGCGAAAGTAACACTGTCTGCTACCTAGTACGTTAATTGTTAGTCTAAGTGTGAAAACTTGTAATTGGCCATCTTCATGTTAAAACTTTCTAACCATTGTGTCTGATTAGCTGTAAGTTTTCCAAAAATAATAAAATAAAATAAAATAAATAAAATGTATGTATGTATGTTCATCTGTAACCTCATAACTTCTAAACCACTGATCATAATTTGACAAATGAGGTATCGTTGGACTTGGAAGCGTCCTGATCGTCCGCTGGTTATAGGCTATGTGACGTTACATTAAATTCAATATGGCGCCCTCTAGCTAGAGGATATAAAGTGACGAACAAAAAAAAATTGACATTGGCTTGATGAGCAGAATGAGCACATTACAAATGTATATATCATATTATTATTTTCAAAGTAAATAAATATGTTTAAATTGTTAAAAACATGCAAAAGTGAGACTGTGCTACGTACGGCGCGGCTGTAAAATTAATACCTATTATAAAATTAAACCTATACAAAAAATAAATAAAGCGGCTCTGCAAATACTTTATTACGAAATTATAATCCCAAAACAAATTAAATATAAAGCAAGCTTAAAAACTAAAACCCGACTACTGAAAAATCACGCTCTATGTCTTGATTTCTGTCCGAAATATTTATGTATTTGCGTACAGACAGCTGGTCGCGTCGCTAGTGTTGTGTACCTTGACCAATGTTCATTGTTCAGTGTCTACTAAGAAACAGCTCAAGGTGATCTGCACGGATGACGTTAGTGTGGTGTTTTCCTACTCTGCGGACGATTTGGGAGATTCCAAAATAAAATTTTGTGTCATTAGTCCTTGTTATGGGATAATGACTTAATGTTCAATAGCATCTCTGCTGATTGTTTGTCTTTATCAACATACCAACATAACGGACGAGTGGGGCTGTGGTGCGACCTAATTACTATGTGTATCACTTTTTCCTCCTAGATATAGTTTCTTACATTTCTACACCACCAGTTAAAACGCCATCAAGCGAGAACCAGAATACTCCAGTAGTTGTTAAGTATACTTGTTATGGACCGATGTTCTCGCAGTTCTGGCTGTTATTACGTAACGACAAAATAAGCTGCCATGTTGGCGTGCAGTGATGCAAATATTCGCGATCGCGAGTGTATTTCACGGAATGCGCGGGAAAGCCCAGCGCCGCGTGCGCAGCGGAACAGCCGCTAGCCGCCGCCGCTACCACCGCTACTCACGGATTACTCGATTCGTCGATATTATGAGTTGCGGTCACTCAGACCAATAAAATATTGGTCCGAGGTCATAGATACATATAAGAATATTTCTATGGCTGCGGTGCAGACTGCAGACGGAATCTTTTATCACAACACACCACACCTACCTAATATTAGTTAATTAATGTAAGGAGTGCAGATGTCTGAATAGTTTCGAGTAAATGAAGCAGTCACTTGGATAGAGCGTGGGTTGGCAGCACATGGTTGCCGACCGACCACGTGAGGTTTCGCTCACATAATCGTTGCGCTGCGCTTACGTGTGGTGTGGATGACATGCGGGCCGCGCGGAAAACCCGGCCGCGAGGCGCGCCGCCCCACACACACGAGCAGAAGGCACATTATACTGTCCGGGGTCCAGCATAGTCATTACCAGGGCAATCACATGTAAGTACCTACAAAATGTCATGCCACAACATTGGATACTTCATTTTTCGTTTAAGATTGACTTGCGTATATATGTATTAGCTTTTATGTTTTCAGATAGTGTTCTACTTACTTACTAATTTGATCATGTTTACAGTTTGCCCCTTAGTTCACTGGGTGCGTAAACCCGGCTACTAGAACGAAAATCAATCCGAAAAGCTAACTTGTCAATGAAATGCATGTCAACTGGTTGACTGAACTTGCTCTCCGACATTTCAGGGGTTGTACGGAGTGAACATTTTGAAACTTCTTTTATTACGATATTATATTTATCTACTCTAGTATCTACTCGGTCATTCATTAGGTCAGGTCAGATAGGTACATAAATACATCTAAAACCGAGCCAATGTTTCTGGGTTATTCCAGTTAACTCCTTTAACTTTTAGAAGGTCATCAGAATACGACGCAGAGTATATACCTATACATACCTAATACATAGGTATTTATAGTGTTCATTCATATGTTTTTATACTGCCCGTTAAATGTGTTATTCTAAAAGTTGGCAACGTCGCAAATAGCTGTCAAATATTTAAGTAGTTACTTACCTGTTTTGATTAATTTGGCAATATTACTGTATAAATCAATGTGGCTAACTAGCGAAAATATTGATTATAAAATGCAATAATTAATATCGTAACACAGTTTTAGATGTAAAAAACTAACAACGGAAACTTTCGAAATGCCTTTTTTACACCTAAAACAATATCAAATTCAATATTATAATATTGCAATACTTACATTATTAATATTCTAGTTCGCTAGTTCGCCACATTTCTTATACCTACAGTAATACGAGTACTGCCAAATTAATCAAAACACCTCAATACCTAATAACGAAATATTGGACATCTATTTGCGACGTTGCCCACTTTCAGAATAAATCAGTGCCGGGAACCCTCTTGGAGTCTCATTTTAAAAGTAGGGTTTTCTTTTTAGCTAGTTCGGTAATATTAAAATTAAATTAAATTAAAAATCGTTTATTGGGAACAAAAAACAAATACATACAAGACAAAAATGTTAAACGATAATAGCTGCAATAGTTAAATAAATCGGTCAAGTGCGACTCGGACTCGCACGCGAAGGGTTCCAGACCATGTCGTATAAGATTTAACACTATGAATTTATGAAATACTTTCGTAAAGGTAACAACAAAGGCGCTATAGATAAAAAAACAAAGATTTGTAAAGAAATTGTCTAATTTTAATGAAAAAATGTTGTTGTGTTAAAATATAGGTGTAGAAGTATATTATTTCATTTATTTTAAGAGAAAATATTAAGTTAACATTATCCGGTAATCTATGGGTAATATGCAACTAAAGTCAAAGTCAAAGTTATTTATTTGCTACTAACATAGTATTAGTAGGTATAAATAGGTATATAGGGTAGGTAATTAGGTAGAAATAGGTATTTAGGAAAGGTAGGTGCGCCGTAGATAAGTACTTAGTGTTAACCGTGCGAAGCCGGGCCGGGTAAAGCTAGTTACTTATAAATAAACTAGCTTGTTCCCGCGGCTTTGCTCGCGTGGAAGTCGGAAACTTACCAAGGAAACGTACTACCGGGATAAAATAGTATATGATGCAACTAGTGAATAAAGGACGGATTTAAAGCGAGGGCCATAGATGAATCACGATCAAGTGAAGGATTGTAACGACTGAATCACGACCGTAGGGAGTGATAACATGATGATTGAATCACGAGCGCAGCGAGTGATTCAAGTGTTAGAATCCTGAGCGACGCGAGTGATTCATGGCCCTCGATATAAATCCGTTTTATTCAAGAGTTGCATACTATACTTTATACCATGACTACGAGAAAAAGAAAGATTTAAGCGCAAAAAGGACATTTAATAAAAGGTTAACACGTTCAGTGTCGGGAGCCCTCCTGGAGGGTTCACCTACTTGGATATGGGATGTCGGGAGCCCTCGCGGAGGGCTCATTTTAAATGTAGACATTCATTGTCGGGAGCCCTCCTGGAGGGTTCACCTACTTGGATATGGGATGTCGGGAGCCCTCGCGGAGGGCTCATTTTAAAGTCAAAGTCAAAGTCAAATCATTTATTTCAAATAGGCCCTTGAAGGCACTTTTGAACGTCAAAATTTTACAAAATAAAGTATTGATTCTACCGCCCCTTCCAAAAGGTAGTTTTCGTATGGAGAAGAATGGGCAAGAAACTCCACCGTTACTCTTTTAAAATGTTTTACAATATTTTGTATAGGTACATTATTTATACAATTATATGTGAATACGATGCACCTAGAATAAAATTACTGTATAAAGTAAAAAGAATTTAAAGTGGAGCAAACGACAGATAAATTAATTATGTGGTAGATACATGGTGTTCACATATTCACAAACATTGTAAAAATAGACGAATCTACAAAAAAATTACAATTAATAAGTCAGTGTGTGATTAAGTAATCACAGGATGTACTCGTAAAATCAATGTCATATAATAAAAAATAAATACAAGCAACCAGTTTGATTTTGTCTAGACTCTAAATTGTCCTATGGAGCAGGACCAGCATGTTTCCAAGCATCTTGGATATAATCCTCTAATCTGTAATATGCTTGTTTACAAAGTATACTTTTTACATGAGTTTTAAATTTTCTTTCATTTAATTGTAATATATCACAAGGTATTTTGTTGTAACATTTAACACAGTACCCCATAAAAGATGTATGTACTTTAGATAATCTGAAAAATGGTTGATCTAGTTTATCTTTATTTCTAGTATTAAAATTATGTCTATCACTTATTTTATTAAAAAGATGTAGATTTTTCCTTACATACATAATATTTTCATAAATGAATTGGCAAGGAACGGTCAAAACGGTTTAAATGTAGACATTCAGGGTCGGGAGCCCTCCTAGAGGGTTCACCCACTTGGATATGGGATGTCGGGAGCCCTCGCGGAGGGCTCATTTTAAATGTAGACATTCAGTGTCGGGAGCCCTCCTGGAGGGTTCACCTACTTGGATATGGGATGCCGGGAGCCCTCGCGGAGGGCTCATTTTAAATGTAGACGTTCAGTGCTGGGAGTCCTCTTGGAGGGTTCACCTAGTCGCATATGGAATGCCGGGAGCCCTCGCCGAAGGCTCATTTTAAATGAAGGTTTTTCTTAGCGAATACAGATTATAAACCGCGAAAATAAAATCTGATGTATATTTTAACAAAACGTAATGCCGGCAACCCTCCCGGAGGTTTCACTTCCAACTACGAATATAAAAGTCGTAGACTTCCAATATGTATGGCGGCATGGCGTA
The DNA here is from genome assembly GCA_948150665.1 of Conistra vaccinii. Lineage (NCBI taxonomy): Eukaryota > Metazoa > Arthropoda > Insecta > Lepidoptera > Noctuidae > Conistra > Conistra vaccinii. The sequence goes on from OX411327.1 coordinate 418,329, forward strand.
TGAGTTCTATGAAAATGGGTGGTGTCGAAAGTGTTAAGGAGGTTGTGTAGCATTGAGATGGCGGTCGAATATATTGACGTGTTCTAAATTCAAACACCAAAATAGTGATTAAAAGAGCTTTTTATTCACTGTTTAGAGTGAATAAAATAAGCTTTTTAGAGGGGGAATGGTATAAAGTATCTTTTGTCCAGGTAATAAACTATCTGTCACCTTATACAAATCCTATTGTTTCCGAAAAATCTTGATACACGTTATTCTTTACTTTCGGTTTCAAGTATAAATACTGAGTTTCGAGTTAAATAGACCTCGCATAAAAAATCTTTCATACAAACTTTGACACCCCCAATCTCCATTTAGAGGGTAGTTTAGAAAAACTAAAAATGACAAACTTTATGATTTTCTTAGATAAGTATTCGTGCGAAGTACTCTCTATCGGCTTTAGCACCCTCAAAAACTACGCAAACGACACCCATGACAAAAAATTTAAAAATATTCACAGCCGCAATCTTGGATTTACTTTTTGACTTTACTATCTATCGGCTTTAGTACCCTTGAAAACTACGAAAACGACACATATGAAAAAAAAATCGCAGCCGCCATCTTGGATTTACATTTTGACCTCATTCTCAGTTTTAACACCCACGAAAACTACGAAAACGACACCTATGACGAAAAATAAGAAAACTTTCGCAACCGCCATCTTGGATTTTCATTTTTATTTATTTACTAGCTTCTGCCCGCGACTTCGTCCGCGTGGAATAGTTACTTTGTGCTAACGCTTACTTTAACCCGCGACTGAATTACCCTAAAAAACTACAAAAACAATACCCTAAAGAAAGTTAAATAGTACAAAACCAAATAATGTATCTATTTAGATAAGCAAATTAACAAAAATAACTAAACTAATACAAAACTTTGACTTTGACCAATTACTAACTTATTCATCTAAAAAGTATTATACGATGATATTTTGGAAAAACAAAGGACCATGGGCAACTTTGTATGGAGTCTGGTACCAACGCTCAACAGTGATGAGACTCATGCCATGTGAAAGTTTTTGGGGTATTATTTAAATCATTCTATGGCAGCTAAGTCGAAATCGAGCGCGAACATGGTGTTTTTAAACATTCAAAAAAAGTTAGGTTAGGTTAGGTTAGGGATGAAACTCATGCCATGTGAAAGCTTTTGGGGTATCATTTAATTTATACTATGGCAGCTAAGTCGAAATCGAGCGCGAACATGGTGTTTTTGAACATTCAAGAAAAGTTAGGTTAGGTTAGGTTAGGGATGAAACTCATGCCATGTGAAAGTTTTTGGGGTATCATTTAATTTATACTATGGCAGCTAAGTCGAAATCGAGCGCGAACATGGTGATTTTGAACATTCAAAAAAAGTTAGGTTAGGTTAGGTTAGGGATAAAACTCATGCCATGTGAAAGCTTTTGGGGTATCATTTAATTTATACTATGGCAGCTAAGTCGAAATCGAGCGCGAACATGGTGATTTTAAACATTAAAAAAAGTTAGGTTAGGTTAGGTTAGGGATGAAACTCATGCAATGTGAAAGCTTTTGGGGTTTCATTTAATTTATACTATGGCAGCTGAGTGTTTCTGAACATTCAAAAAAGTTTAGGTTAGGTTAGGGATAAAACTCATGCCATGTGAAAGCTTTTGGGGTATCATTTAATTTATACTACGGCAGCTGAGTGTTTTTGAACATTCAGGACATCCACAGGCGGGCGGAGGACACCCATGAGGATTTTCAAGGTCGCAACAAAAAAGCATATCAAGGGATGAAACTCATGGCATGTGAAAGTTTTTGGGGTATTATTTAATTCATTCTATGGCAGCTAAGTCGAAATCGAGCGCGAACATGGTGCTGTCATGCAAGGCATGGTTCTTTAAAAAGTAGTTCGCTAAGCAAACTAAACTAAACTACTTAAATGTATCTACGGAACTGGTGGAAATTTTGAAATTTTGGTATGACAATCAATTAAATGTCGTTAAGTGGGCGGATTGCTTGTCTGAGGAGTACAAGCTAGAGTGTGGCGTAAGGCAAGGGGGAATTTCCTCGCCCACCCTTTTTAATGTATATGTGGATAGCCTGATTGGCGAGCTCAGTAGCATGCATGTAGGTTGTCATATTGATGGAGTCGCTGTCAATAATATAAGTTATGCCGACGACATGGTGCTGCTGGCCCCGTCAATTAGGGCCCTTCGTCTTCTGCTTAAAGTTTGTGAGCGGTATGCCGAGGATCATGGTCTCAAGTATAATGCTGCCAAGAGCGAGTGTATGTTTTTTGGTCTTGTTGATAAGAGCCCTCATGAACCTCCACCTATTTTGCTGAACGGTTCTCCTCTCGCTAGAGTGAAGAGGTTTAAATATCTAGGGCATATTATCACCGATGATCTAACGGACATTGAACGTGAACGCAGAGCGCTGGCGGTTCGGGGTAACATGTTGGCTCGCAGGTTTGCTCGTTGCTCATCTGAAGTCAAGTTAGCGCTATTCAAAGCATATTGCCAATACTTATACACGAGCAGCCTGTGGGTTAATTATACTCAAAAGGCATACAGCGCTCTGCGGGTACAATACAATAACGTCTTCAGGATGTTGTTGCGGTTGCCACGGTTCTGCAGTGCGTCCGCTATGTTTGCCGAAGCGCGTACGGATGACTTTTACGCAATAAGACGCAAGCGTGTGGCGTCACTGTTGGGCAGAGTACGCTGCAGCAGCAACAGCATTCTGAAGATAGTTCCAACTAAATATCAGGGTCCGATGCACTCGCTCTGGGTAAGTATTGTGGTTGGGACGGTAAAGTAAAATGTTTTTATTTGAAATTTTATTAATATGTAAATTCTTTACCTACTAACATAGTTATAAGCTCCTGTTGTTACTAACCATAATGGATCATGTTATCTGAGAAATAAATAAATAATAATAAATAATAAGCACAACCGTTCCTAAGAATACTAACATTGTCTTATCAGCGCCGACGACACGGTCAGCGTGAGAGGAAAACCAGCCTAAGGAGCTGACTCAGCCAACCATGCGTCAGAGCCGCGCGGCATGGTATTTCGCAGAGCTAACTGGGGCCACCGCCTTTCCCCTGCATGACTGCCTTACATAACATACATAATCAGCCTATTACCTACTGTTCCCACTGCTGGGACACAGGCCCTCTCTATGAGAGGGAGTGGGCCGTAATCCACCACGCGGGCCCAGTGCGGGTTGGTAGATGTCGCATGTCTTCGAATTTTTGGTTCTAAGACATGCCGGTTTCGGGCCTCACGATGTTTTCCTTCACCGTTTTGAGAGCAGTGGTGATGAAATTATTTACACAAAGTAAACCGCCTGCTGGGGTTCGAACCCACGACCTACAACTCGTAAGTCAGGGCCGATACCTTGGGCCACCACCCACCACTACTCCTATTGCCATCATAAATGCGCGCGTAGTGCTTGATCATTATTTTGCTGCGATGTTATTTTAAAACTGCGATATCTCCTAAGATATTCATGGAAATCGAATGATGTAAAGGCTTTTAAATGAAATACTTGTGATGAATAACGTATTTATTTGGATAAGGATTAATATTATGTTTATAAAAACACCATCACAAATAATGCATTATTTTAGAACAAATTTGTTTAGCACAAAAAAGGTTATAGTGAGCCAACCTTAAAAGATAGACATATGCTGTCGCGGACTTTTTTTTGGAACTTTTAAAGAGAAACAATTCTGTCATACATGATTTTTGCGAAACTTTCACCGTTTACGCAGCGCACGCAGCGGAAGCTCTCAAAAGGATAAAGAAAACCCCGATTTTGAAACATTCTTCATTGGTGCTCCGCTCCTATTGGTCTTAGCGTGATGATATGTAGCCTATAGCCTTCCTCGATAAATGGACTAACTAACACTGAAAGAATTTTTCAAATCGGACCAGCAGTTCCTGAGATTAGCGCGTTCAAGTAAACAAACAAACAAACAAATGAAATGAAATGAAATTATTTTATTCTGTAAATAGGATATTGGAATCACTTTTACACGTCATATTAAAAAAAATGTATGTTAAAAAATAGCTAGATGAGTTCGGCGTTTCCTATCTGACTACTCTGAGAAGAAAGGCCGAAACAAACTCAGAGGTCACAGTCTCTTTTAAAGTCCAGACATAATCTTGGTCAGGCCATATGAGGACCATGTAGACTAATGTCTGAAATGGTCTTTTGAGGAAAGAACCATACAGCTTTGAGTGGACCTGTCCAGTCAGTGCAAGCATTTGTCAGTAATCGCGGAGCTCAACTCTGAACTTAAGGAGCTCAACTCGACGAACAGTACCAAAGAAAGGACATTTGGGTAGGCCGCATAAACTACTCAAACTGCCAGACCATCATTAAATTAAAACTAACTGAGAAAGAAAAGAAAATAGAGAAGAAAAAAAAAATCCACATAGTCCTCACATTCACAATAATTAAAATAATATAATACTTTACAAAGTAATCATGTCATTTTGTATGTAATATTCAACAATGTCAATGTTTATATAAAACTGGTATAATTTGATGATTTTACTGAATAATTATAATGTCAATTTTCAAGGTTTTATTACAAGGTTTAGCAGAGCGAGCAGCTCAATCCCATGCTTTTTTATCTTCTAAATAATCGGAAATTCTATAATACCCTTTTTTACAAAGTTTGGTTTTAATGAAGTTTTTAAATCGTTTAATGGGTAAGTTTCGAATGTCAATGGGAAGTTTGTTGTAAAAGCGTATACATTGACCCATGAACGAGTTGCTTACTCTGTGGAGACGAGTGTGATGTACAGGAAGGTTGTGTTTATTCCTGGTATTTAAACTATGAATATCGGACATTTTCTTAATTTTTGTACATACAATAGGTTTTCTAATATATATTGAGAAGCTACAGTCAGAATGCCTATTTCTTTGAATTTTTCTCGAAGGGAATCTCTCGGACCTAGGTTGTAAATTGCTCGAACAGCCCTTTTCTGTAGAACAAAGATAGTATTAATGTCCGAAAACCAACAAACTCTTCAGCTTTATAGTACACAGGATGAAATTGAATTCATGCGACACCTCTTAAGGGGTCATTGTACTCATCATTATGACCAACTTTCACTATGGGACCAACCCTGAAATCGCGAAAAAAAAACAGCTGTTCCCTACATTTATGTTCGCATATCTCGTCAAAATGTAGGGAACAGCTGTTTTTTTTTTTGCTATTTCTGGGTGAGTAAAATGACCCCTTAAGAGGTGTCGCATTAATTAAATTTCAACCTGTATATATACATATATATCTTCTTCTAATATATAAAATTCTCGTGTCACGGTGTTTGTTGCCAAACTCCTCGGAAACGGCTTGACCGATTTCTATGAAATTTTTTGTGTATATTAGGTAGGTATGAGAATAGGATGTAAACTATTTTTCGTACCCCTAAGTGAAAAGGGTGGTCCACCACAAGTTTTATTTTTTCTTTTTTTTGACAATTTTTTTATTGTAATTTTTTTATGATTTGGCATTAAAAAATACATACAACCCTAAATTTTCACCCTTCTACCACCAACCCCTTTTTTTAATAGGATATTACTACTTTAATAATTTTCTACTCTTGGCGATCGATAATAATAATTGATCAGTTACCACTCGATCAGTTATTCCCGTCAGGCGTCTACCAGTGTCACTTCTCATCCCGTAAACAGCACAGAGTAAGGATGAGAACTCCCCAGCAGCACAGCTGTCTGTTCAGTTAGAAAAAAATGATTTTATATAATAGTATGCAAAATAATGACTACGCAACACAAACATTATTTCAATTAATTAAATTAATAGCTAGCTAGCACACGCCAATATACCAACCGAAAACATCGAGAACTATACTCAGGCAGAAACAAAAACTAAATGTAAACAATATCTAAATAAAAGCCTCCAGGCATTCAGGGAGTGCCTCGTCTGGATGAAATTCGTAACTTACTATCAGCGTCTACTGCCAAGTCTGAACAGAAGTTCGCAGCATTACAGGCCTCCATCTCTGAAATTAGTGCTCAGAACGCAGGGATTCTTAATTCAATGGAATTTATATCTAAGGATTACGATGACTTGAAAGTAAAACTGGCAAACTTGGAGTCTGAACGTGAAACCGACCGCCGCTATATCCATGAGCTGGAAGAAAAAGTGGACATTATAGAACGACAACTATACTCCACTAAGATTGAAATAAGGAATGTGCCCCAGAAACAGGAAGAAAGTAAGGAAAGTCTCCGCACCATTGTAACAGAGGCTGCTAACGTATTTGGCACCCCGATAAATGGCAGCGAAATAAAAGACGTCTTTCGTATTGTAGACCAAAAACAATACTTCCACAATTACAGTTGATTTTGTAAGTTCAATTACCAAGGACAGTTTCATAAAAAAGTCTCGTAATTTCAATAATGCTAATAAGCTAAACAAGTTCAGTACAACACACCTAAAACTTGAAGGACCCAGGAAACCTATATACATATCGGAAAAACTTACGCCCAAAACTCAACGAATTTATTATTTAGCCCGCCGATTTACTGCAGATAATGAATATAAATACTGTTGGACCTCATATGGGAAAGTTCTAGTGCGAAAAGCGGATGGCGAGCAACACGTCGTTATAAAAACCGAAGCAGACCTCGAGAATCTCCGGCTTAGTAAATGACTAATGTCTGGGATTGGTTGCCTACCTAAAATGCTAATTATGTCTTGCTTGTTGTTTACATATTTTTCTTTTTATAAAACTTTTTTATTTTGTAAGCCTAAACTACACACAAATTCAATCACTTACACATACATATCAGATATCTATCATAACACAGGAAAACTCTATTTTACCCCTAAAAGCATAGCTCCTAATAACTTAATACGTAATGTATTTCGCGTTCTAAGTGTCGTCTTAAACCTAGATTATAAACACCCCAGTCAAATAACAGTGACAGAAATATTAATTGTTAGTAAAAATGATGAATATTGACCAAATATCTCAGGAAATAGATAACGTTTCTATTGCTGAATCTTATTTAAGTACTCCAGATCAATGCCAAAATTATGCAGGACAGTGTGATCGTAGCTTAAGTATTGTTCATATTAATATTAGGAGCATAAAAAAGAATTTGGACCAGTTTGTCACAATGTTAACATTAACGAAAGTTGAATTTGATTTTATTATTCTTACAGAATGTTGGTTGCAGGTTACAGGTCACATCCCTATATTAGAGGGCTATACTTCACACTCCACAAAAAACAACCCAATAAAAAATGACGGCGTTGTCATTTACGTCAAAAACATAATTAATTGTTCAACGCATGAACCTTTGATTTTGGACGCCAACTGTTTGGTAACTTCCTTTAATAACACAGCCATAATTGCAGTATATCGCTCCCCATCTTATTTAAACCCTACTAACTTCTACTCTAGTTTGAGTGAAATCATAACATCTGTTAAATACCAAAATAACATCATGCTTATAGGTGATATAAATATTGATATCAAGTCCGGCAATACAGATCGTCATGCGGACGATTATCTAACTTTAACAGCAACACACGGCTTATTGCCGGCCCACACTCTCCCAACAAGGATAAATAACTGTCTGGACCATGTCATGATGAAAACGAAATCCCCTGCAAAGGTTATCGTGCTGGACACGCATATTACTGATCATCTTCCCGTTGCTATATTCCTGAACAAGAATAAATTAGCTGGATCCCCATCAAAACATACTTTGACCCGATATGACTATGAGGCCATAAAAAATGAAATAGGTAACCATGATTTCACTCCTGTTCTTAATACAACAGACACAGACCTAGCTACTAACATTTTAATTTCCGACATACAAAATGCCATAACAAGACATACTAAAATTTTGCACACACCTAATAGAAAAACAGTTATAAAACCCTGGATGACTGCTGGCTTGGTTCGATGCCTACGTAATCGCGACAAATGCACCGACAGGTCAGTAAGTCTCCCAACAATCTTATATTAAAAACGTCGTATACGCGGTACCGCAACTTCTGTAATTCCCTTCTTAAAAAACTAAAACGAGCTTATGAGAAAGCAGAACTTCTTAAAGCTAATAACAACCCAAGAGCTACGTGGAAAGTTATTAAATCTATCACACACAGTAACCAACAAAGACACTCTCCTAATGCTTTGCTACGATCTTCCGTCGACCCTATCGTATCAGTAAACAATGTCAACAAATACTTTGTTAACATAGGTGCGAACCTTGCATCTAAATTTGACTCCACCAGACCATCCGTTTACTCATCTTCATCTCCGTCTCCAATTAATTCTCTAGTGATTCCATTAGTTGATGAAGCACTTGTAATAAGTACAATTCAAAGCTTACGCAGTGATTGTGCTATTGGATGGGATAACATCCCAGCAATCATCATAAAGCAATCTAGCTCCATTCTGGCTCCTTACATTGCCCATATATGTAACTGTGCTATCAATTCAGGAGTTTTCCCAAAGGCTTTCAAACGTGCAGTAATCCACCCAGTGTACAAAGGCAAAGCTAAAGACGATGTATCCAATTATCGGCCAATCTCAGTGCTTAGCTCCTTGTCTAAAATACTTGAACGAATCCTCAACTCTAACCTAACAAAATTCCTATCAAAAAATAAATTAATAGCTGACAACCAGTACGGATTTCGTTCGGGTATCTCCACAGAAGATGCCGTCTCTGATTTTACCAACACCCTGATTGACAAACTGAACACTCGTCTTAAATGCTATGGTGTCTTTTTAGATTTAACGAAGGCCTTTGATACAGTTTCTATTCCCAGACTTGTGGCCAAATTGGAGCATATAGGAATACGTGGTGTGGCCCTAAATATTTATAAAGATTACCTCAGTGGGCGTAGCCAGTGTGTTAAAATTGACTCCGTCTTTAGTGACGAAGAATTTATCAGCTACGGTATACCTCAAGGAAGTATCTTGGGACCCACACTATTTCAAATATATATAAATGACCTCAGTCAGTTACCCCTCATTCGTTGTGACATTTTTACCTACGCAGACGACACAGCACTTTTGATATATGATGAGACCTGGGACAAAGCAAAAAATAGAACTGAAATGACTTTGCGAACTGTTATGAACTGGCTTTCCATTAACCTCCTGACGCTCAATGTTTCGAAAACTAAAGTAATTCAGTTTCTACCACCTAATGCACCTAAAACACCAACGGATTCCACCAAAATAACAGCACATATTTGTCATGATGCGTCACCATGCAATTGCAATTGCCTTGATATGGTTCCATTTATTAAATATTTAGGTGTTCATATCGACGAGAGGCTAGATTGGCGTGTCCATACGGATACTCTATGCTCGAGGCTTCGCAAACTAATTTATTTGTTTAAAGAGCTCAGACACTCGGCCGACATTGAAACAGCTTCGCTTGTATATCGTTCCCTGTGTGAGTCGATTATTACTTACTGCATCCCAGTGTGGGGGGGGACTTTTAAAACCGTGATGCTTAAGGCGGAACGAGCTCAGCGGGCTATCCTCAAAGTAATGTATTTCCGTAAAAGGGACTACCCCACAGCCCAGCTGTACTCCGAAGCCCAAGTACTCACGGTGAGAAAACTCTATGTCCTCCGCACTGTCTTGCGTCGACACTCCACGATGCCGCTGGATAAAAATCTATCCAATCGGCGGATTGGGTTTCCTATCTGTGAATCCGTTCAGTGTCGTACTGCACTTGCCCGACGACACTATCGTGCCCAAAGCTCCAAAATTTACAATAAAATCAACAAGGACTTATCAATTTATAAACTTACCTTGCATAAGGTCAAGCTGAGTCTTAAACCATGGCTACTGTCCCTCAGTTACGAAGAAACAGAGCAAATTCTAAAAACTCTTTCTTAACCAAATTCTACGCTATAAGAGACACTCAACTTACCATTACTCGAGATCCCATTCAATCTTCCTAAACATTCAATTCAATTACACATACACTCATGCACACACCCTCACACACACGCACACTACACCCAAACACACAATCATCATTACAGGCTATTTCTAACCATTTTTTTAATTATTATTTTGTATTATTTTAGTCTTTTTTATTTCTTCATGTTGCATCATATTGCATAAGTTTTAATAGTATTTCCTCCCGGGAGAGGGCACTGGCTCTTGTAACACAGGTTAACCACCTAGCACAAGTGTCAGGGACTTCACATAATTTGTAACCATTTCTTATGTAATAAAGAAAGATTATTATAAAAGTGCCCGCTGACATATAGCTGTAACTGGATGTTATAAATGATAAGCTAGGACCATCGAAGTATTTTATAAGTAAACAGTTAATTACTAATAACAATAACAAAACCATGATCAGCAAGACGACCAATCACCACAAGCAGCACCTGATCACGAGTATAACGCAAAGATCAGCCATCACCCCCCTCGCCATATTAGAGGGAAGGAGGCGACCCGACCCCCGACGCTACCGCAAGCAGTGACATCTAAGGGAGCATGACAAACTTGCTGCTGGTTGCTCAGGCAAAGAATAATCTAGCTAACCACATATTGCAATACAACTCTTACGAAAACATTGTAATGAGTAGATTAACTTTTGAAACGTCGCGTGATACCTCATAGGTGCATAAGAAAAAGTACCTCAAATGTCAAATGCACCTATAAGGTGCATAACGATCACGGGCGCCATTGGACGATCATATTTGACGTTTATTTGCACTTGCAACACGATCTGGCTGTATCATTCATTCATAGATTAATATTTGACCGATTTTAGTAACAATTTACTAGGAACACCAGTAAACCGAACGCAAAAAATGACAAACAAAATTTTATCTGTGGTCGTGTGCTACGACGTGCGCCATATTGCTCGTAATTGGAAATTTGTGAAGTTGTTGTTGTGAAGTTGAATTATGAATTCAAGAAGAAACCGGTGAGTAATCTTATAGAATTTTATACAGAATTACTGAGAAATAAGTGTAGATTTCGTATTGAGTGTAAGTTTATTGAAAAGTGATAAATATTTCAGTGAAAAAGTAACCGAAGTTTTTGTAATGTACTAATTTTGATTCTATCGCCGCCGTGTTCAGTAATGTTTTTATGATAAATATTCTTATAAACTGTTTGATAGACACATAAGTTGGTAGCTTATTTATCTACGAACATAATTTGACTAATAGCTACTGATATTAGTGTGTATTGTTATCGTAATCGTATTTCCAAGAGTAAAATCCGGCTATTCCCCCGTACTATGACACTGAGTTCATAGTAGGCGGGAATACCAGTACAAAGTACTAACTGCAAAAAAAGAAAACTGATTATCTTTTGGTTATTTTAAATTATTCTAATTGGATTCCATCTGGATTTTTATTATTGCATGTTTCTTATCTGACATGTCTAAGAATAATAAATATCGAGAAATTTGTTTTTTTTTACCGACTTCAAAAAAGGTGGATGTCCTCAAATAGAATGAATGTTTTTAGGTAGACCATTACTTTAGTAAATCATTGTTTTGTGGTATTTTTAGCATGGCGAGGCTAGCTTCGACCTCAAGGTCGCGGAGCGTGACCCCCAGTCCCTCTGAAAGGGGACCGCCCAGACAGAGCGCCGCCCGTCGCGCCATTATTATGGGCTTCCTGGAGGCAGACCCGCGCCCCGACCCGGAACTTTCCCCATCCCCACCGCCGCGGTAAGTATTTTCTATATAACGTATTACTATATTTATTTAGTTTCAGTGGAGTAATTTGTATTTCTTATCTTTTTAGCCGACTCCATGCTATCCCGGTTGTAGCGACCCCGGGTGGTTCTCTGAATGTTCAGAGAGCGCCTACAGTGCCCGTGAAGCAGACCCCCGGTGGTCGCGTCCGACGTGTCCAAGCAACACCAGCCGTGCCTCTCCAGTAAGTTAAATCTCCTGCATAAAGTAACTTCTTGGTACGTGTTCATAATTAGGTTATATTTTTACAATATTGTACTTATTTGCAGTTTCGATGTAGTTGAACGAGTAGAGGCATTGGACATGTCGGACGATGAGGCCGAGGACATGATGGAGCGGGCCCCCTGGCATGTCAGGCGGTGGGTGCAAGATCTGGCGGGGCCAGCAACACCACCAGCTCAAGCTTGTCTCTCGTCGTCTCCCGCACCACCTACCCTTAGCGTCACTTCTGACGTAGCCGTCACTAATTCCGAAGTTGAAGTTCGTCCGTCAACTTCGGGAGTGACGGCACCGTCAAGAAGGGCACCTAGGCGGGAGGTGGATGACGGGAGTGAATTGGACGACGAGTTCGACGACGAGTTCGACGGTCTCGATGCAGCAGGTGAGAACAGGAAGGACATTCCCGATACTGCGGAGTTGGAGGAACCCATGCGGGAAATAGTGAACAATATTGACACGGGGATGGACGACGCAGCTGATCGCCTACTGGGTACGTCGCCTAGTTTCGCGTGGGTTTCGGACTTTGAGTCGTTCAGGGGGGTTCGTGAGGATTTCTCAGGACCTACCCCTGGGCCACTCAAAGATTACGATTCGCCCTATGATGCCTTTATCGACATATGGGATAAAGACATCATAGAGTTGATCGTCGTCGAAACCAACCGTTACGCTCAGCAGACGATCGAGGCTATGCGTAGTAGAGGGACATTGAAACGATCATCTCGCTTTCATTCGTGGACTGACACGAATGCAGACGAGATAATGCTTCTTTTCGCGGTGTTTATGTATATGGCCATCGACCCGCGGACGACGCTAGCCGAGTATTGGGCAAAAGACGAGGTTCTCCAACTACCGGGGTTCAGGCGTCTTATGTCCTATAATCGGTATATTTTGCTGAGTAAGTTTCTTCATTTTATAGACAATACCGCTGTCGCAAGTCAGCAATTGCCGCAAACTGGAGAAGCTTCCTCAGTAAGACTGTCGCCTAAGTTGAGTAAGCTGGAACCTATCATAGAACATCTCGGGAAGAAGTTCAAATCCCTCTATAACCTCGGGCCCAACATATCCATCGACGAGTCTTTGACCTTGTTCAAGGGCCGCTTGTCTTGGGTCCAAACAATAAGGTCAAAGTCTGCCCGATTTGGAATAAAGTCATATGAACTGTGTGAGTCCAACACAGGTTATATGGCTGGATTCCAAATCTACACGGGCAAGTCTGACGGGTCCGGTGGTGACCCATCCCTTGGTGTCAATTTGGGGGGGAAGAGCACGAAAGTGGTTCTTGAGCTTTTGCAAGGTCTTGAACATCGGGGGCATTGTGTAGTGATGGACAATTTTTACAATTGTCCATCATTAGCACGATACCTCAAGAGTTTGGGATTTGATTGCTTAGGAACCCTTCGTGTATGCCGTCGAAACGTCCCTAGTGACATTGCTAAAGTGCCGAAGAAAGTGAGTAAGGGGACAATGATATCTCGCCATTGCGGAGACGTATCCATCATTGCATGGATGGACTCCAAAATGGTGAATATTATATCTACCTTCCACAGACCCGACACTTACATTGGATCTAAGGCCGGTAAAACTATGGTGAAACCTGTGTGTGTAAGAGACTATAACACATCCATGGGGGGTGTTGATCTCAAAGATCAAAAACTCTCCATGTATCTGTTAGAGCGAAAGAGAGGCGTGAAGTGGTACATGAAGATGTATAAAAGGTTGCTGAATGTGAGCATTCACAATGCTCTCATTATGTATGTCAGTTCGCTGAAACGGCGCGATAAACTGCCTGTGACGCATCGAGAGTTCCGTTATGAGCTTGCTGACGCTCTGGTTAGACGGCATCGCTGCAGTCAACCAGAGATCAGCCGGCCAGTAGTGGAACTCATGAGGCTGAGGCGGGATATCGTGCACGAGCCAGCCCATTTGAAAGGCCAACCGAATAGAAGAAGATGCATAATGTGCTACAGAAAGAATGTGAGCAAGATGATTCACACTAAGTGTATTCAGTGTGACGTGTATCTTTGCTTCGAGAATTGCTGGAGAATATGGCATTCTGCAGCAGAACTCCCAGGCGAAGATACACGTGGGCGAAAGAGGAGGCGTGATGAATGAATGTTTTTGCGGTGTGGATGTGGAGAATGAATAATATGAGTGAATGCGTTTGAATGTGATGGTGGATGTGGAGTATGAACATGAGTGAATGCGTTTGAATGTGATGGTGGATGTGGAGTATGAACGGGATCCGGACCCTCATCTGAGGGCCGCGTTTCGACGGTATGGGCCGCCTATTGTTTATTAGATCCTGGGTAGTCATGGGTTCTTCAAACTCCTCCTCCTCCTCATATCTCGCTGATGGTCGCAGGTCTGTTGAATCATTTAGCTCCCTTCAAAATGGTTGAGCTGAATGGTGCTGATCCATGCGTCAAGTTCGTGAACGAGTGCCGTCAGTTGAGACTGGTCATCTCTTAGGGGACTGGTTATTCTCACACATAATTATAAATTCAGCATGACGTAACTAATATTTTTGTAACAAAATAATTCAAAAGAGTGTCCATATAGTTTATTGCCCGTTCTTCTTCACCTACTATCTACCACGCTTTCGAATGGGCAACTAGCTTCATATTTCTGACTGACTGACTCCGTGACAGTTCAAAAGTGCTTGTAATTGGTTTAATTGAAATAAATGTTGTGAGTTTGAGTTCAGTGTCGGGAATGTCCTAAACATAGAGTGAGCAGTCAATCCCTACCATTAGGTGAAATAGGTGGTCTCCATCTTTGTATTGTATAAATTCTATCTCTTAGTATTGTATAGCACATATATGAGTACCATGTCCGTACAATAATATACTGGGTACGTCTTTCATTGATTTGAATGGGCCCTGGCAGCTGAGGGTATGTCATGCTCACTCTAATTTCTCGCTGATGGTGGCGTGTGTGTTTGATCATTTAGCTCCCTTCAAAATGGTTGAGCTGAATGGTTCTCCATGGTGGTCCATACGTGATGTTCGTGAACGGCTTATTTTGGTTTAATTTAGTTTATGAAATGTTTTTTTTTAATCTTTTTATTACTGACGCTTGTAACGTTCTCAAATGTATAATTTCAACATGAATGATGTAACCAATATTTTGTAACAATATTTTGTATTCAAAGAGTGTCCATGTGGTTTCTGTTCTGTT
The DNA here is from genome assembly GCA_948150665.1 of Conistra vaccinii. Classification (NCBI taxonomy): domain Eukaryota; kingdom Metazoa; phylum Arthropoda; class Insecta; order Lepidoptera; family Noctuidae; genus Conistra; species Conistra vaccinii. The sequence continues at coordinate 433,475 of OX411327.1, forward strand.
CTTCTCCAAAGGTATGTACGACGACATATCAAGCTATACATAAGCAGACTTCTCATTGCACGAAAAGCCTATACAATGCGAAGTCAGCTAAAACTGGAAATGTGTGGCTCGATATGTCGTCGTGTGTACCTACTACGCTTTGGAATGGGCAACTAGCTTTATCTTTCTAACTGACCAACCCCTTGACAATTCAAAAGTGCCTGTAATTGATTTATTTGAAATAATGCTATGAGTTTTGAGTTTTGTCTGTGTGCTATGACATTGTTTATCTTGAAAGGTGCAAATAATTTTTATATAATAAACAACCCATTTTTTTTGTAATATATTTCTTGAAAACAAAATGTATTTTATTTCAAACTTCCTAGCTCTCTCTTCTATCCGTAAGTATGTATGGTCATTCTCAGTACTGCAGGAGGATTGAAGGCAGTAACAGTTTCCACTTGAATGGTATAAAACATACTGAAAAGCGACTACTTGTGGCGAAGTGAAAATTCAAACAGGCAAACTTTATTGTGATGAATAAACACACACACACCTTACTTCGTTGTCCGTCTGTCTGTCTGCCAGTCTGTCAAGAACCTTTCTCGACTGTGACAGTAGTTGTGCACCTATCAGGTGTATTAGACATTCCGAACGCTTTTTCTTATGCATTGGGATAACTATCCGTAAGTATATGGGGTCATTTACAGCCGCAGGAGGATTGAAGGCAGTAGCCGATTTCCGGCCACCGTGGGCACGGGCTTGCGGACAGTGAGCAATGGGTAGCTCGCCGTCCGGTAAGGACCAGGCTCGGGTCGATGGCGCATTGTGTTCCACGCGCGCTTCAAAGAGATGTCAGCACACCTGACGGGGTCCACTAGGGCCGATGTCTGCCGGGGTTACGGGAAAGTCCTAAAGGGTTACCGTGGCCCTGGCAACGTATAGGCAACTGAAGGAACAAGGGTGGGTTTTAGCCAGTAAGAATCCAACACACCCTTCCGCTCCGCCCAGAGCGGGAGAAGTTATTTGTGAAGGCAGTAACAGTTTCCACTTGAATAAATATTATAAAACATCCTAAAAACCGACTACTTTTGAGACATGGCGAAGTAAGAATTCAAACAGGCGAACTTTATCATAAATAAACACAATAATTACCTCCACATACTTACTTACTTCGTTGTCCGTCTGTCTGTCCGCCAGTCTGTCAAGACCTTTCCTCGACCATGACAGAATTTGTGCACCTATCCGATGCTTTAGATATATTTTTATCACATAAAATATTTTACAAACTTACATTTGCAGTTGGAGTATTGACCGTTACGTATATCGATGTACGGGAGAACATGTTTTTCAACTACAAAGTAAAGTTTGTTTTTGGGATAAATTCGTCCCAACTACGAAACCCTTCATTGTGCGGGGTCTGACACGCATTTGGCCGGTTTTTATTGCTTAGGTATAATCGGACTTATAATATTCTGCCACTGCTGGGACACAAGCCTCCTGTCAGTGAGAGAGAATGAGTGGGTTGGTAGATGGATTTAGGTACGTATAAATAAGGAAAGATAGATAGAATAATTATGTAATGTATTTTCCACCATAATTGTAACACAGCTGATAGTAAATAAGTGTACAAATAACGATGACTCATTATTTTCAAAAAATCGAAATAATAATCATTGGAAAATCTCAGAACAAAAAGAATATCTCCGATAAAATCCGATCTTTCATTGAACAGGTCATTACTATTTTATAAGAACACAAACATTGAGATAATAAGAGTAATATTATGTTATCTAAAATAAAGTAACATAATAAACAAAATAAAATAACAATCATAATTTATAATAAAATAACAACAAAATATTGAAATTATAACATAAAAATATTTCATTCGCAGTGTTTTTACGCTAACGCGCTGACGGTACACGAAACTAGTTTTTTCCAGTTCGACGAACGGGTTTGCGCGGAGCGCGCCGCATCATGGCGGCGTCGTTTTTTCGTTGTGTAAACAAAAAGTTTTTATGGTTTAGATAAGGTTTCAAGTGAAATGAGTTGTGTTGTTGTGTTTCTATGTGGCCTACACATATTGTGTTATCAAAATGAAGTGTTAGTTCGGTGAATAAGTGTGTATATTCAATATATTGTGATAAAGTTTCAAGGATATGCGAGTGAAAATTATCAAAATGAAAACATATCACATCACTGCGAGAAAAGGTCAGTATCTCTAGATTCCTCTTAGTATTAGATCGGTAGGGTAACTCATAACGAAGCCAGGAAGGTATAATATGTGCCGTGTTGATGGCTGTATATTGACGAATTCGTCGTTTTTCTGAAGGCCGACACAAAAATCAAAAAAAATCTTAGATCAGTGCTGCGTTTGTAGTGTTGTAGGGTGACCTAGGCCCTCGTGGGAAGGGTTAAGTCAACAATAAATAAAAATAAAATAAATTGACTAATAAAGTCAAATAAATTATACATTACATAAACTCATATAACTTGTCAGTAGGTAAGCTAATTCTGGAGAAAGAACATAAACATTGTCTTGAGTTAATCACAGGAAGGAATCTAAGGGATCACTAGAGAATGGGCAGCAGCGTTCTCTATGCACTATTAACACCATACTGCGATCGCCAACCCGCTTGCCAAGCGTGGCGATTATGGCAAACCCCCCCCAAAAAATGACAAGCACCACAAAGAAACGGCCCCTAGTGCCCGGCGGCCTACCTACCCTTGGTTACGGTAGCGGTCAAGGTCACGGTGAGGCAAGGGGTGCTAAGAATCCCCGGAAGAGATCCGGCTACCACAACCACCGGAAACTGGACCTGGCAACGTATAACACGCGTACACTCCGGACCGACGAGAAGATCATCGACCTCGAGGAAGAATTGAGCAGGTTACGATGGGGTATAGTAGGATTATCTGAGGTCCGAAGAGAGGGGGAGGACTCGATAATCCTTAAATCCGGAAACTTGCTCTATTTCCGGGAGGGCGACCAGCAGTCCCAGGGTGGTGTCGGGTTTATTGTCCACAAGTCCCTTGTGAGCAACGTGGTGAAGATCGAGTGTGTCGACCAGGGTGGCGTACCTTATACTCAGAATATCCGCAAGATATTCGCTGAAGGTCGTACAGGTTTACGCCCCGACCTCGTCACACCCCGACGATGAGGTAGAGACCATGTATGAGGATATTTCTAGAGCCATGCATGCCTCTAAAACTCACTTTACCGTTGTCATGGGGGACTTCAACGCGAAACTGGGCAAACGTAACGATGATGAGCTGCGAGTGGGGCAATTTGGAGTTGGACGTCGGAACCACCGGGGTCACCTACTGGCCAGTTTTATGGAGAAGGAAGGCCTCTTTATGATGAACTCCTTCTTCAGAAAACGCGAGCACAGAAGGTGGACCTGGCAGAGCCCTGATGGTGCAACAAAAAATGAGATTGACTTCATTATGTCGACGAAGAAGCAAGTGTTCAATGATGTCTCTGTGATCAACGCGGTGAAAACCGGAAGCGATCACCGCATGGTAAGAGGCACATTGAACTTAAATATTAAGCTGGAAAGATCTCGACTGGTGAAGTCTACGCTCCGTCCAGCACCGATCCAAGTCCAAAACCCCGAGAGCTTTCAGCTCGAACTTCAGAATCGTTTCGAGTGCCTAGGGAGCTCCGTGGACGATTTTAACGATGGGTTCGTGGAAACTGTCCATACGGTCGGGTCCAAGATCTTTAAGACCCGTCGTACAAGTAGAAACAAGAAGCTCTCTGATCCTACTATACAGCTCATGAAGGAGAGGCGCGAGATGATCCTCCAGTCTCCAGACGATGCGTTCAAGTACCGGCAGCTCAATAGACGGATCTCCAAGTCCTTGAAAAGCGACCTTCGTCGCTTTAGTACGGACCGCATTAAGGACGCGATAGAGCGGAATAAGGGCTCCAAGGTCTTTGCAAGAGATCTGTCTATTGGGCAGAGCCAGCTTGCAAAGCTGAAGACTGATGATGGCAGGATCGTATCCGCCAAACCTGAAGTATTGAGAGAGATCGAGAGGTTCTATGGACAGTTATACACGTCATCCAGTAACCCCATTACGAATCTGGCAAACGACCCAAGAGCTAGATTAACCCGACATTATACCGAAGATATCCCGGACGTCAGCTTGTACGAGATTAGGATGGCTCTAAAGCAACTTAAAAACAACAAGGCGCCAGGTGATGACGGAATTACGGCCGAACTCTTAAAGGCCGGTGGGAAACCCGTTCTGAAGGCCCTCCAGAAGCTGTTCGATTCCGTCATACTCGAGGGTAAAACGCCACAGGCATGGAACAGAGGTGTGGTGGTACTCTTCTTTAAAAAGGGCGACAATGCCCTGCTTAAGAACTATAGGCCCATCACACTTCTGACCCATGTCTACAAGCTGTTTTCAAGAGTCATCACGAACCGTCTCGCGCGCAGGTTTGACGACTTCCAGCCTCCCGAACAAGCCGGATTCCGTAAAGGCTTTAGCACCGTGGACCACATACATACGCTGCGGCAGGTTATACAGAAGACCGAAGAGTATAACCTGCCTCTCTGCTTAGCGTTCGTGGATTACGAGAAAGCCTTCGATTCGATCGAGACATGGGCTGTACTGCAGTCTCTTCAACGGTGCCAGATCGACTATCGGTACATCGAGGTGTTAAAGTGCCTATACAAAGACGCCACTATGTCAGTCCGACTCCACGACCAGACCTCGAAACCTATCCTTCTGCAGCGAGGTGTGAGACAAGGAGACGTTATCTCTCCGAAACTGTTCACCGCTGCACTGGAGGACGTCTTCAAGGTTCTGGACTGGAAAGGGCTAGGCATGAACATCAATGGCGAGTATATCACTAACCTTCGGTTTGCCGACGATATAGTTATCATGGCTGAGACCATGGAGGACCTCAGTATAATGCTCGATGACCTCAGTAGAGCCTCCAAAAGAGTGGGTCTTAAAATGAACATGGACAAGACAAAGGTCATGTCAAATGCCCATGTAACACCCGCCCTCATAAAGATCGGAGACGGTACGCTCGAAGTTGTAGACGAGTATGTTTACCTAGGACAAACTGTCCAGCTAGGTAGGTCCAACTTCGAGAAAGAGGTCAATCGTCGAATCCGACTCGGCTGGGCAGCGTTCGGGAAGCTACGCAATATCTTCTCGTCCCACATACCACAGTGTCTCAAGACGAAAGTCTTTGACCAGTGCGTGTTGCCAGTGATGACTTATGGCACTGAAACGTGGTCGCTCACAATGGGCCTTATCAGAAGGCTAAAAGTCACCCAAAGAGCAATGGAGAGGGCTATGCTTGGAGTTTCCCTACGTGATCGAATCAGAAATGAAGAGATCCGCAGGAGAACCAAGGTAACCGACATAGCCCGAAGAATTGCCAAACTTAAGTGGCAATGGGCAGGACATATTGCTCGCAGAACAGATGGCCGATGGGGCCGAAAGGTTCTGGAGTGGCGACCACGTACTGGAAGACGTAGCGTCGGAAGGCCTCCCACAAGATGGACCGATGACTTAGTAAAGGCCGCAGGAGTTCGGTGGATGCGGGAAGCACAGAATAGGTCGAAGTGGCGGTGCTTGGGGGAGGCCTATGTCCAGCAGTGGACGTCTTTCGGCTGATATGATGATGATGATGATGAATCACAGCGACCAACTATTCTTATCATTTAAGTAGTCGTTGATAGAATAGTATGCCTTTGAACAAAGGTTGGACTTTACTTTAGTTTTAAACGCATTAAAAGGCAAATCTAGCAAAGAAGAGGGTATTTTGTTATAAAAGGTTATGCCAAGCCCAACAAATGAGTTATGAACCTTATGAAGCCGGTGAAAGGGAGCTCGAAGTTTGTCCCTATTTCTAGTGTTAACACTGTGAATATCACTGTTTTTAGTGTATAAGTGTATATTTTGCCTAATATATAAGATGTTGGCAAAGATGAATTGCGATGCCACTGTGAGGATACCAATATCTTTGAAAAAATCTCTAAGGGAAACTCTGGCACCTAGCTGGTAAATTGCTCGAACAGCTCGTTTTTGAAGGACAAATATATTTTGAATATCAGCAGCTTTGCCCCACAGCAGAATACCGTAGGACATAACGCTATGAAAATAACTGAAATAGACTAACCGAGCTGTATCCACGTCAGTGTATTGTCTTACTTTCCTGACGGCGTATGCGGCCGAACTGAGCCTTCCCGCTAAGCTCGATATATGTGGGCCCCACTGAAGTTTGGCATCTACTGTTATGCCCAGAAAAACTTCCGAGTTTACAGTTTCAAGTACCTCTTTATCTAAGATGATGTTTGGTCCTAGATTTTTTTCTTGGCATTGAGAACTAGGTTATTTGCCGTAAACCAATCCGTAACCATTGAGAGTGCACTGTTTACATCGTCAAAATCTTGTCTATTCCTGTCTACTTTAAAAATAAGAGAGGTATCATCTGCAAACAGTACAACTTCACAGATACCCTGTAAAAATAATGGTAAGTCATTTATATATACTAAGAACAAGAATGGACCCAGTATTGAGCCTTGAGGTACACCTAATTGAACTGGTAACCCGGAAGATTTCACACCATTAACATCTACACATTGGGCCCTGTTATGTAAATACGAACTTATAACATCGAGAGCTTCGTTTTGCACACCGTAATGACGCAGTTTACGCAAAAGCGTGTCATGGTGCACGCAATCAAAGGCTTTGGAGAAATCACAAAAAACCCCAATAGCATTTTGCGAGTTCTCCCATGCGTTAAATATGTGTTTCAGCAGAGCAACACCCGCATCTGTAGTCGAACGACCTTTTGTAAAGCCATATTTTTCCTTATGAAGGAGGCTATTTAAATTGAAATGTCTTAGTCAGTCAGGGTAGGGTAGGTAGGTAGGACAGTGTAAGTAGTTAGGTCGGGCAGGGTAGGGTAATTAGGTAGGGCAGGGTTGGTAGATAGTATGATAGGTGAAGGAAGGCAGGTAGGGTAGATAGGTAGGTAGGGTAGATAGGTAGGTAGAGTAGATAGGTAGGTAGGGTACCTACCCTACCTACCTATCTACCTACCTATCCTACCTACCTAGGTAGGATAGGTAGGTAGGATAGGTAGGTAGGATAGGTAGGTAGGATAGGTAGGTGGGATAGGTAGGTAGGATAGGTAGGTAGGATAGGTAGGTAGGTAGGATAGGTAGGTAGGATAGGTAGGTAGGATAGGATAGATAGAGAGATAGGCCAAGAGTACTCCACACACACTAACATTCTATAACTATTTTAATTGTTCTTTCTTTTCATTATTATTTCTTTTGTTTTTATTTTTTTTTTCCAAATTAATTAGTTCACCTAAATAAATAATTGTTTGCCTTACTTGGGAAGAGACTGGACCCCACGACACAGGGAATCCTAGTGTGGGGTCCAGGGAATTTGTAAAAATCTAGTACCTAAGGCTCCTATGTGATCTGATACTCGTTTTTTTTTTATATTGTACTGTGTCTTTTCTAAACTGAATAAAGCTTTTTTACTTTTACTTTTTTTTGGAAAAACAACTGTTATGCCTACACATAAGGTTCAGTTTGCGCTACAACTCCATATGTTTTATAACTTTTTCAACAGTACTAGTCGGTCTAAAATGAATTTTATTTACACTTTCAGAAAGTTGATGTTTGCCTAATTATAAGTAAAGGAGTGTTCCAGTTGAAGTCTTTAGACTTCAACTGGAACACTCCTTTACTTATAATTATACTACTTATTATATATACTTTACTTACAAAGTTTAAGTTTCGCACGAGAATAATATTTATATTATTCTCGTGCGAAACTTAAACTTTCTTGATAATGCCTTTCTGGTAAAAACGGCTTTTAGCTGGTCTCCGGTGGTGCAAGCCTTCGGCGTACACGGCAGACGGTTCTTATTGACGTGTTTACTCATTCAGAAAAATATCTCGTTGGTATGAAGCCGTATTCATAATATAACGCCGCTGCTCTTCGATAATAAGACTCAGTATTTCTCTAGAACAAAGAATAGGTAACATTGTAATTTAATTCACATAATAATTATATAAGCGAATTAAACCTCATAATGAATTTAAACTTTATTTAATAAGGCGTCTTCTGAATAAAAGGATTAACAATAGGTACCTTTGATTTAGATTTATGTTTATAAAATATGAAATATTTAAATGATAATTGAACACTCACACTTAGTCTGGATTCATTAGATATTTGTGTAAATATCCACTTTTACGCAGCGCAAAAATATTTGATCTCGGTTCAATATTTACGTTTGAAAGCATTTTGAAAATAATAACCACAACACTAGTAATACAACGCTAATAGATTGAAATACTCGTCACCAACAATAACCACGAACCAACAAAATTCTATTAAGATGTGAACATTCGTAACGAACAGGATCTGTATAGCTCACAGAAATCGAAATGATTAGTAGGTAGACCAGGAAAAACGAAGTAAAGTATTTTATGGGCTACCTGCTAAACTTTATTATTTATGTGAACAAGACGAATGAAACAAAAAACGAATGATTATTATCGATCTACTACTAAATATTAAATATTAAAAACTAAACTAAATATTAAAAAGAAACAGTGAACTATAAATAGTAATTATTACAAAAAAAAATAAAAATTATCCGCAGGTGAGATTCGAACCGTCGTCGGCTCGCTCGCTGATAACACACATAATATCAAAGCACGTAACCATTGAGCTTGCATGTCATACTATTTGCTAGTTGAAATTATGAACAACTATGAGTTGTAAACCAAGTGAGTGTGTGTGCGTGTATAGTAGTGGAACAACTTATAGAAGAAGGTCGTAAGTCAAACCGAACCGTCAGTCAATCACTTTGAGAAATGGCCTAGCGACTTATGATCGCTACTGTACCTACTTATACAGTACATAAATACCTACACAGAACTAACCTATTCTGATTGTTGATTGCGGAATGTTGTAGTTATAAATTAAAGACCTTTCTTATTTAGTAATTGTTACATCACTACCTATATTACTAAACGTACTTCACTAGTAGCACATTTATAAACTCTGTAGTCTGTGGTAATCTCTCAAATAAAAGAACGTTACAAATTATTTTCACTTGCTTTATTTAATAACTTTATCAGGTTATGGACCCAGATCCACATATTTCTTCCAAATTAAGTGAAAATAATAATAAAGACGGTTAAAGTAAAAGTTATAAAGACAGTAGTGCAGTTTTTGTAACTCAGTGACTTTACCAGAAAATTCGATACGTTGACGCGTAGTTGTGACGGCAAAAGCGTGATGCAAAATTTCAGCTAATCTCCATCAGCTAAAATGTCTTCAAATACAATGACTCTGATTGAAAAGCTGACCGGAAGGGATAACTATCCCACGTGGAGATTCGCGGTTCAAACATATCTTGAACATGAAGAGTTATGGAGTTGCATCACCTCAGTTGAAAAATTTGACCCGAAACTAGACACAAAAGCTAAGTCAAAAATCATTTCCAATTTGGTTGATCCAATTAACTATATACACATCCAAGAAGCGAAAACAGCGAAATAAGTGTGGAACAACCTGGCTAAAGCTTTCGATGATAACGGTCTCACACGACGTGTTGGTTTATTGAGAGATCTGATCACTACAACGCTAGAAAGTTGTCAGAATGTCGAAGACTACGTAAATGAGATAATGAGTACTGCCCATAAATTAAGAAACATCGGTTTCTCTGTAAATGAAGAGTGGCTTGGAACCTTACTACTTGCTGGGTTACCTGAAATGTATCAACCGATGATAATGGCACTTGAGAGCTCCGGTATGGCAATTACAGCAGATTCTATTAAGACAAAATTACTTCAAGATGTCAGAAAATCAGACAATGCGGCACTTTTTGTCAATAAAAGTAAGAATAATTATGCGCAGAATGCCAAACAAGCTCGAGATAATGTGAACAAACCTAAGAAAGGTCCGAGGTGGTATGTATGTAACAAATATGGGCATATAAGCAAGTACTGTAGTAACAAACGGAAAGAACAAAAAGCAAGTGAGAACTCTGGCTATGTGGCTGTATTTTCTGCAAGAACGACAGAAAATAATGATAGTTGGTATATCGACTCGGGAGCATCAATGCATTTAACAATGCACCGTGACTGGCTTTATGACGAAATACCATCTCCGGTGAACACCATTAAAGTAGCCGATGATAAGAAGCTTATTGTAAAAGCATGTGGAAAAGTGGATCTCAGTATTGTTGACAAAAATGGGAAGTCAAAAATGATCCAAATACAGAATGTTCTATTTGTTCCTGAACTAGCTACTAACCTTCTTTCTGTTAGCCAAATCATAAAGAATGGCTGTCAAGTACAATTTGACAAAGAAGGATGTCAAATTTTTAATAAATTTTCTGAAAAAGTAGCAGCTGCCAAATTAACCAACAATATGTACCGGCTCAATACAAAAAGTATTCCAGCATACATATCTGCAACTAAAGAAAATGACTGCTACTTATGGCATCAGAGAATGGCTCATTTAAACTTTGAAGACCTGAACAAACTATTAGTAAATACTGGTGTGAAAACGGAAAACAAAAATAAAGTAGTATGCATATTATCTTGTTTGGAGGGAAAGCAAACAAGGAATTCATTCCCATCAGAAGGATCCCGAGCAAAAGTGATGTTGGAACTCATTCACTCGGATGTCTGCGGGCCGATGGAGGTTCAGTTCCTTGGCGGAGCACACTACTTTGTCACATTTATCGATGACTTTTCAAGGAAAGTATTTGTTTATTTAATTAAAAAGTTTTTAAAAAGAAATCAGACGTCTTTGAAAAATTCAAACAATATAAAGCACTAGTTGAAAATCAGGTTAATTTAAGAATAAAGACTCTCCGTACAGACAATGGTAGAGAATATCTAAGTAATGAGTTTCAATCCTTATTAAAAACTTGTGGAATTCAACATCAAACATCTACACCTTACACACCCCAACAAAATGGGATGGCAGAAAGCATGAACCGCACCTTGTTAGAGAGAGCTCGTTGTATGCTCATTAATGCTAAATTACAGAAGCAGTACTGGGCAGAAGCAGTCTCGACAGCAGCATATATTACCAATCGCTGTCCAACAAGAGCTTTAGCATACTTAACACCCGAAGAAATATGGACGGGAGAAAAGCTAAATATTAACCATCTAAAAATATTCGGTTGTGAAGCAATGGTGCACGTACCAAAAGAGAAGGTCAAGAAATGGGATTCGAGGGCAAGCAAAATGATATTTATTGGTTACAGCGAGCAAAGTAAAGGTTACAGGCTTCTCGATCCTAAAACAAAGAAAGTATTGATAAGTAGAGATGTGATATTCATAGAAACTTCAGTTGTAAGAAATTGTACTATGCTACCATTGTCAGAGTCAGTACCAGCAACTAATAAGAATAAAGATGATTCTATTGGTAATAATTTGAATTTAGAAGAATCTTTTGAACAAAGTGAAACTAGTGATGAATCTTTTCACTCTGATGAAGGATCATTATATGAACCAGAAAAGATAGTAGATTCAACTGAGATAAATAAAAATATTATAACAAGATCTAAAAGTAGATTGATGAAAAATGAAGGTAATACTTATGTATGTAGCGATGAAGTTTCAGAAGAGCAGGACACCCCTCAAACTTACAGTGAAGCTATATCATCAGATAATGTCAATTCAGAACAGTGGAAGCAGTCTATTAAAGATGAGTTGAATGCACATGCAGAGAATAAGACTTGGCAATTAGTGGAGAAACCACCAGGTGTGCGGATAATTGGATGCAAATGGGTATTTAGAATAAAACCTCATCCAACCGGTCCGATATATAAGTCAAGACTATGTGCCAAAGGCTGCTCACAAAAACAAGGCATAGATTATACGGAAACCTTTTCGCCTACTGTAAGGTATGATTCCATTAGAGTGTTACTTTCAGAAGCTGCTCAGCTTAATCTAGAAATGGTCCAATTTGATGTGAAAACAGCATTTTTATATGGAGATGTGAAGGAATCTATATATATGACACCACCAGAGGGTGTAGAAGCTCCATCAAATCTGGTATGTAAACTTAATCGCTCACTTTATGGTCTGGAACAAGCACCTAGGTGCTGGAATCATAAATTTGATACTGTACTAAAGAAATTTGGTTTTGAAAATAGTAACTCTGATAGATGTGTTTATATTGGAAATGTTAATAATAGTAGAGTTTACCTTTTATTGTATGTTGATGATGGGCTCTTGCTATCTGACTCAAGAAATTCATTAGATGTTGTCTTGTGTGAATTGAGAAATAATTTCGAAATGAAAATATGTGAACCAAAGAATTATGTTGGACTGCAGATAGAGAAGTCCAAAGGATGTATTTTCATTCACCAGACAAAATATGTTGAGCGACTGTTACATAAATTCAATATGCATAATGCTAATGGCAGTAATATTCCAGCTGATCCTCATACCACACTTGAGAAATGTTCTGCAGTCCTGGACTACAACATTCCCTACAGAGAGGCTGTTGGATCCCAAATGCACCTGGCTATAGTAAGCAGACCTGATATTATGTATGCAGTGAGTCTGGTGAGTAGATATCTCAATAGCTATGATCACACACATTGGAATGCTGTCAAGAAAATAATGAAGTATCTAAAAGAAACTAAAAGTTTTGGTTTATGTTATAAGTCATCTAAGTATAACATGGTAGAAGCTTATTGCGATGCAGACTATGCCAGAGACACATGCACACGTCGGTCTCTGACTGGTTATGTGTATATTAAAAATGGAGCTGCCATAACATGGGCAACACAACATCAGCAGAGTGTTGCTTTATCAACTACGGAGGCAGAATTTATGGCTGCTTGTGCTGCAACTAAAGAAGCTATGTGGTTAAAAAAACTTTTAATTGATATAAGTGCATTTAAACAAGATTCTGTGTGTTTAAATATAGATAATCAGAGTGCAATCTGTTTAATTAAAAGTGTAGACTACCAAAAACGCTGCAAACATATAGATGTCAAGTATAACTTTATTAAAGAAAAGTATATAGAGAAAGAAATTGATTTGAAATATGTTTGTACAAAAGAGCAATATGCTGACTTATTTACAAAGGCTTTACCTAAAGATAGATTTATGTATCTTAGAGATAAGATAGGAGTTACAAAAGTAACTTAATTATTAAATATATTATTATATTTCAGTTAGCATAATTTGTATTTTTGTTGGAAATGTAAGAAAGTTGTCTTTGGGTAAGAGAGTAACTTTGTTTGTCAATATTGAGTGCAAGTGAAGTGTAAGTTGCATATAATCATATATTTTATGTTCAGTTATGCTATGAAGAAAGGCTTCAATTTGGTAAGAGTGTTGTAGTTATAAATTAAAGACCTTTCTTATTTAGTAATTGTTACATCACTACCTATATTACTAAACGTACTTCACTAGTAGCACATTTATAAACTCTGTAGTCTGTGGTAATCTCTCAAATAAAAGAACGTTACAAATTATTTTCACTTGCTTTATTTAATAACTTTATCACGGAATGTGTAGGTATCACATCTTATTCGTATTTTTCGGTACCTACTTCATCTTCATCACTCATGTGCAATAATAATGAATAATAATGCATCACTCACTATAAAGGGGTTATTTGAGAAAGAGTTGTTAGATCATTGCAAAAATTCCTATAGCGCTGTTAAGTAGCAAGAAGTGAGCCATTCATTATAGAGAGCAATGTATTACTTGGTTATGTTCATCACTTTGTTTCATAAAGAATATTATAGGTAGGTATTAAAAACCGAATTTTATAAAAATTTATTTATTCGAAGCCTATCTGTCGGGTCTCACTGTCGGCTCAGTCGGAGCGGTGCCGTCAGAATGCCGGCGCGCTGGTTCGAACACAGGCTCGATGATTTACAGATATACAGGTATACGGCTGCAAAGAACCCGTTGGTGGCAGGGACATCGACGCGAAGCCGATTACCATGTATTCAGTACATGATTCTGAGCCCCCCTGGGTTGAAAAAACAGCTGTTCCATACATTTTGACCGCGTAGGTATTGCACTTTTCTATGAAACAGCAGATTTTTTTTAATAACCGACGAAAAATTCCAACACAGGGGGGTACAGAATCATATACTGAATCCATGGTAACAGGCTTCGCGTCGATGTCGATGCCACCCTGTATAATATATTATATATTACGTGATTATGCCTACATAGAGCACTTCATTATTCCTAATAATTATCTAAGTACCTAATTTTGGGTACCGCACAGATCAGTAGATCACAGAATGTTCGGGAAAGTTCATGGAGTTTTAGTTTTGCTTGACGGTTGCGGTGTGCTTCGTCCGGCTAAGCCTACGAATTCTTCACGCCCAAGGGTTGCGCGGGCGCACGTCGGGTGTCCAGCGCGGGTCGGCCATCTTGTGCAGCACGCGGCGCAGCGCGGCGTCGTTACTCTCCGCCGGCGCCTCATCCCGGTCGAAATAGCTGCGGGGGGTGCGCAGGTGCGCGGGCGGCGCGCCGCGGGGGCGAGGGTGTGCTGTGCTGGGTGTGGGGAGCGCGGGCGGCGGGTAGTACAGCGCTGCCAGGATGCCCTGCTCCAGCTGCGCGCACGCCGCACCGACCACCAGCGCCACAACTAGCGCCTTTACCAACATGTACACACTTTGAAACTGGTCTAGTTGTAGAAAATTTAATAATTTTTTTATTGGAATCATCGACACGACGAACAATAAGAAGGAGTCGGTCGCTCGATGTGTTTGTGTCCGCGCACTGAACCCGCCCTGATCCCGCTCCTTATTATACGGCCTCTCAGAGCGAGGGAATACCCACTATAAGGAAAACCCAGCGATAACATGCACTTTGTACAGAGTGCAACACTGTCATGCGCACCAGTATGTGTGCCACTATACTCGTATAAGTATACGAGTCACATTCGATGCGCACGATACACAGGGGTGACGGGCGCTGATGACTGCGATTGTGTTGTGTTTATTGAAATTAAACTTGTTGAGAAACGAATTGTGAAATTAAGCGGAAAATTTGAAAAAAATATTAATTAATGATTAAAAGCTACCTACTTTAACTCTTAACGATTAAAATAATTTAACATTCCAGTCATACCTACTCGTACTTTACCTACCTGTGGAATATTTAGGGCGCACCTACATCCATACTATACATTACTAGGTATAAGTACCTGCTAGCTTCCGCCAGCGGCATAGGCCGCGTGAATGCGTGATATCTATAAATTATAGCATAACTGTGCGTTTGCACTGGCGAAACCTTCACAACAAAACATGTTGGAATCTCTATTTTCTGTCAATGTTCCATACAATGTTGGGTATTTCAACATGATTTTTTTTTGGTGTATGCTTTGTTGGTTGTCCTTAAATAAATAAATAAATAAATACAATGTTTCACAGGAACTAGAGATTTCCACATGTTTTGTTGTGATATTTCGCCAGTGTAAACGCACTGTAAAATAAGCTATAATTTATAAAGATATCACGCGGGCTCTCAGTGATAATATAATTAGCATTCTACTGGTGAAATAATTTTTAAATAGTAGTTTTAGAGTTTATTCATTACAAACAAACATACAATTAGTGTCCGACCGAAAGTTCGGTTTCGGTTTCGATTTCATCAAGTTTCGGCGGCAGTTTCGGTTTCGGCCGAAATTGGCCGAATTTTTTGCCGAAACCGAAACTGATTTCGGAAGTTGTCGTGCACGATTGCCTAACTTCGTTTCTCGCGGCAACGCTTTGGCGGATGCTGGCGGCCCTGTTTATATAAGAGGTACCTAAAAGAGATTGATGATTCTTCTAAGTACAAACAAAAACCATTACTTAGTATTTAATGAAACAGTAACAATTAGTGATTTGATTATTGATAACTGATAAACATTTTGCTTCGGGAACTTTTAAGAAAACATTAAAGTTAGGTATCTGTTTACGTAAGTTTTATTTTGTACTTTTTAGTTCAATAAAAGCTTGTTTTTAAAATCCATGGTAACAGGCTTCGCGTCGATGTATCATCACAATATTTTCAACACAATGTATTTTGTTATGAAAAAAAATGACTTATGTTATGAGTACTTATGAGTATAAAGACTTATGTTGTCTGACTTTTGCGTTTCTGACTGATAACGACTATTAAATATCGGCTTAACGGACTTTCTGAGGCACGGGAGGGCCTCGGCATGTAACGATGGTCACCCATCCACGGACCTTGGCAAGCCTGATCGATCGCCCCGTGCGCTGTGCGGCTGTTACCGCTTGACTGTCACTAATGAGACACAATAAAATACCTATGGCATTAAGTCCGCCTCTGTACATCTTTGTGCTTGAAGTATAAATATATAAATAAAATTTTTAATGTTATCGAGCTGCATCAGTCTTTCGGACATTTGAGCTCCTACAGGAAAACCCCAAGGTAGTACTATTTGTTGACCTGCTCGCGAATAAGTATTCTAAGTAGTGCATTTACCTACATTGAATACGGGTTTTACCACAACGATGACCTGGTAGTAAACAAATCCTTCGATTTGAATATGCCATGTTTGTTGTCAATGACATACTCATGAGAACAGAATGGATTCTTGTGAAAAATAGTGGAAATTCGAAGAAAGTTCTTGAAATGTTAAGAAGGTTATGCTACCTACTTACAATAATAATCATAATCATTTATTTGTCAGAATATGGTAGGTAAATTATATAATATGGTCATAATATTAGTCAATGGTATCATCACATTCTGCCAAGTGTGGCGTGCAATTATTAGTGTGTATTAGTATTATGCACATACATTTATTACAGGATAGAGACTATTAGGTTAGTACCTATTAACATTATTGATTGCATAATTAAGAATTACAATTACAATTTTAGATAGGTCAATAATAATATCATAAAGACAAACAATTTATTTGGGATGTCAAACTATCATATTAATGTCAGAGTAGGATGTCAAACTATAACCGTCTTATTACAAAACACGGTCTAAATGACATGGCTAAATGGAAGTATGGGCGACTCCCTTAGCAATGTATAAACATTGTACCTATTAATATGTAATGCTGAATAGCTGAATATTAGTATTGCGTATGAAAAAAGTTTCAGGAACTTTTTATATCGTTACAATCCTGAAAATAAAATCGTAGAAACTCCTACGTCAAAAGGCATACAAACTTGCACAAGAAAAAGATTTTGCTATGAACTGTAGCTAGGCGTTTGTTTACAACCTTCAACAAATAGGTAAGAAAAAAGATTATGTTGGGAAAATCACCCACCGCATATAATTATACGCACTGACAGGCCAGGCGCACTCCGTATTTTAGGTATGAAGCTACAAGTACCCGGCTGGCTCGACTCATCGGGTCAATTCAGGTGGCGTAACGTAGTCAGAAGATAAAAGAGTTACGCGATAGTAAGAACCGCAACTTCTATGTGAATATAACTTTATGTAATTAGCACTGTGCTACCTGAACTGCACTTTATTGTGTCGTAGCAAGAGGCGCTTTTGGTGAGCAGTGGTGGCCCAGTGGTAACAGCCCCGACTTACAAGTTGTAGGTCATGGGTTCGAAACCGAAACATGATGAACCCAGTCAGGCGCTTTACTTTGTGTAAAATAATTTCAGCACCACTGCTCACAAAACGGTGAAGGAAAACATCGTGAGGAAATTGGCATGTCCTAAGTGCATCTATGCATGTCCTAGAACCAAAAATTCGAAGACATGTGACATCCACCAACCCGCACCGGGCCCGCGTAGTGGATTACGGCCCTCTCCCTCTCACAGAGAGAAGGCCTGTGTCCCAGCAGTGGGAACATTAATATGCTGATTATGTTATGTGAGTCGCTTTTTATTTAAATGATTTTGCTGAGTGAATCATCTGTACTAATCTGTGCCGGTACATAAACAGAATGCTATTGCAGAAATAAAATAACAAAATGTAGGTACATTAATTATTTAATATGGAGCAAAGCAGTACTAGGGTTTGTGAGACATATCACACATATCTATCACATATATGTGTCTCACAAACCCTAGTACTGCGGGGAATATAAAAATTATGTTTTTCAACAAGCATCTTTTTTATAAATCCTGGGATTACATGTAACAGTTATTCAAAGACACAACCATTAAACATACAGTGTGTTGAGGTGTTTGCAGCCCGCTTATAATTTAATTCAAGTTCTAGTAGGTAAAGGTCTAGATGCTGCTTCAAGTTCAGGTCTTGATTCAGGTCCAGGAAGATTTACTCGATTTCGATCTTGATTTGACTGCCGTTGATGTCTCATCCAACAGGGACACGCATAGTTCATAACCTAAAAGAAAAAGTCAATATAGGATATTTAAGGAGTCATCACTAGCCACAAATATTTATGTGATGAACTGTGAACATACGTGTTTTTGTTGGTCTGGGTGTTTACAAAAAAAAGTATGAAGTTGTATAAGTATTAAATATAAGCTCTACTTAGTTTAGGACTAGATATGGTGCTATGTAAAATATCCAAAATATTTATTATAAGTATTAATATAGTGAAGTCAGCATTGAATCAATATAGGAAATACACATAATATACAACACATAATATTGAGGTCTGGGACAGGACCGACTATTTGCAGGCTGATGAACTGATTATCCGAAAAGGAAGACCATCCATTCATGCATTGGATGGACATTTAAATATGAAAGAACACATTGTAATACACATCATTTTAATTACCTGATAGAAAGCTGGATGTGACCTCCGTACATTCTGAAACATTGAATTGTTCCTTTCCACTGCATGGTATTGTGCACTTCATAACGGCCACAAGTGATGCACATTGTATGCCCAAATAAACGTGCATCAGGAGCTATTTCCGAACTCAGACGTTCAAAACATGGATGGCAAAAGTTGGCATCCCTTGAAACCTAGAATAAAATTATTAACATGAGTCAAGTATGTAACAAATACATAAACATATTAATAATTTATGACATCTAAGGCAACTAGTTTGTCGTTGTTACAATTATAAGAAGACCTGAGTCTTTCTGATTCATTTCCTCCATTGCCATTGAGTTTATATTATATTTTAAGAACTGTGGTAAACAACCTCCAAATCCGCTTTGCACTTAGTTGCTTCTCATATTGAGTAGTTGTAGAATGATTTCAGCTAACTCTAGATGACTTACCTCGATCGATTGTTTACCATCATGCTAAGATAGTGAGTAGAAGACCATGTAAAGAAGAGGTGATATGCCTCCACAGTCTACACCACACACGACTAGTTTATGCATCTCATAATGAATGAATATGCAAGGGAAGTCCATGTAGAGTAGCGGAAGGTCAGTATGAAGATAAGCACACTCAATAAGGCAGACAAATAAGCGAGGGTCAAAAGTAAATACTAAATATCCAGAAACGGCAAAACGAAAAACGACGTCTGACACACGTCTGGCCTGACTGACGTTTGACTTTCCTTTTGACCGCCACAGTCGTGTATAGACGACAAACGAAACTGTGCCCAGTACGCCACGGTCGCGACTGCGTGACAGAATTTTATACGTAAATAAATGTCATAAAACAGCATTGTTTTGTTTATTTCCCTTGTTAATTATGTACCTTGACTCTTCTTAATTTATTTGAAGTGAACTGCTTTCGTTAGATTTCATTTTTAGTAACGTAAGAAGACAAAAAAGAAAATCAGTCATAAAGTTCGAAAAACATAGTGCCCTCGACGCCACAGTCACCATACCAGGACACGTAGTGATGCAGGTAGCACTCAATATAACAAGAATATCGACGTCGACGGCAACCTACGTTATATTTAATTTACTCTGAATTCTGCACTAGTAAATAAATAAAACATTTCATACTGAACTTTTACGTTTGAGAAATCAAGAAAATTTTATAATACTGAACTATGCGCTTTATAAAAATCGAGTTTTAGTTGATTATCGATTAATTGTAATGACTGTAATGCCCATCTCTATCACACTGTTGTATTGTCTGTGCCGGGAACGCCACAGTCGTCTATGCTTGACAGTCCCATGACATCATACGCGGAACATTTTTTAATAGAGTAGTTCGTATATTATTAGTAAATATTATTAATAATAATGGACGACTATACTATGAGTAGTGAAGACTTGTTAAATATACTGCTACATACATATAGTTAAAAAAATCTCTAAATTTTGTTAAATTATTATTATACGACTTGATTTCATTACCACATAAAAACTTTTTACAAAAAAAATTAAAACCGACTTCCAAAAAAAACCACTACAAAGTGAAAAATAACTTTAATTTCGGAAGTCGGTGTCTTTGTTTTTTAATGTTCTTTTTTTGCCACCGACTTCCGAAATTAAAGTTATTTTTCACTTTGTAGTGGTTTTTTTTGGAAGTCGGTTTTAATTTTTTTTGTAAAAAGTTTTTATTTTTCACTTTTTAGTTGTGGTACCTACCCCACACAATATCCAATACCACTAACTGCAATAAATAACAGTGACAAGAAGTTATCATCATATCGTCCATATAAACTAAGTGGGAAAAATATGTATTATTGAAGCTAACTCAAAAACTATCAAAGCAAAGTCAATAAAATTTATATGGGACCACCTCGGGAGCTTACCCTTTCAAACAAAAAAATAATTTTCAAAATCGGTCCACAAATGGCGGAGATATCGGTGAACATACATAAAAAAAAAAAAAAAAAACATACATAAAGTCGAACATAGAACCTCCTCCTTTTTGGAAGTCGGTTAAAAATAAGAAAAAGGGAAGGTAAGTGATACGATTATATTTGCTTTCATATCGTCAAAAAAGGAAGTTTATTGAGTTTGTTTTCATCATGACTCATAATGTAGTATGTAGTATAATACTTTGATGGTGATCTGCTCGCACTTGCGCGGTTTTTTTTAGTCAATGCCTATAACTGACAAATAAACATCGGATGTATATAAGATAATAATTTATGTTCAGGTAAATAAAAACGTTTAAAATAGTCGTCCTCCAGCATCGGTAATAGATTCACGGACATACAATAATATTAAATATTTAGGTAAATTGAATAGAGCTGTTACATCAGATTATTTTGCGTATACTTACTACAGAAGCTTCAAAATTCGAAGCTAGGTAAACGCGCCGGGCGATAAGTTTCTGCTGGTGGGAAGCGATTGTGTTTTGTTTTCATCGTGTCGTGTGAGAGGGGTAGGTAAGGGTTGCGCGGGTGAAATTTGATTTTTTGCTTGCTTTATACCCCTCTTAACTTTCTAGTTCTAATATAGACCTAATGGCTGCTATACACAGTGCCGGCGGCCGCACAAACCCGCAGAAAGAAACGCAAAGAAAATGAAGGCGCAAAAACCGGAGGCGCGTGCCGCGCGGCAAAAGCCATGCCGCCGGCACTGTGTGTAGGAGCCATTATGCGCGGCTGTTACTTTGAAAAAAACTCAAAATGGCGGAAGTTAATTCGGCCATAAAATTCATACTCCTTTAATAGATATTTACCTGTTATAAATTCTTTTGTGATAAAAAATACGATTACAAAAAACCGATGATACATGTCTCATTTTATTTATTGCATTATCAAATAATAATATTGAAATCAAATTTCTCATATTTACAAAAGTTTTTCCACAATATGAAACAGAATATCAGTGAAACGAAACTAACGAAAAATACGAAACTTTTAAAACAAAATACCTATTATTATTTCGATATTATTAATAAATATTGGTTGCGCACCTCTAGTGCAGAGGCGAGCAAAATATAAAAAGCCGCGCCAGCTACGCCACTGTCACCGTATGGTGACATGAAAGTACGTCAAGATTGAACATAGTGCTGTGATGGTATTGACTTGGTTTTATCGATTGTTGTTTTGAATTGTGGATTCAACGCCTAAACAGTGACACATATCATTATGATTTCTGTCATAAAGGACAAAGCGGGATGAAATAAAACTCCTGTATTATATTTTTCCGGTATAGACCTTTAATTAAAAACATACTCTAGGTTAAAAAATAAATAGTTAGTGCTTAATCGATATAATTTCGAACTCACTACTATTTTGTAGGTATTAAAGGATGAATTCATTGCTTGGCGCTGAGGGCACGCTTTTTCTTTTTTGACGTGGCGGTCAAAAGGTTAATAGAGATGGTATGGAACATCTTGGAATGTAGCAGAATCGATAAAATAATTGAAAATAGAAATACTGTTCTTGTCGATTATTATTCAATCAACATTCTTCGACATAAAATAGTTTCCTATTATTGTGATGGTTATTGGACCATTTGCATAGATTAAACAAAGAGTTTACCAAAGAGTTTACACGTTTTCCGAAGCTTTTGGTCATTTTTTTATTTGGTTCTAATCGAATCAAGTCTATTAAAGAAGAATCGATTGTCACTTTTTAGTAAACAGCACTATTTATTAAGTGCCGTCATAATTTTGTGTGCTTCTTGTCAAACAAAAAACAGGAAAAATACTTTTAATTATTTGATTAGTTCACGAAAGTTGTAGGAAAATAATAAAACCGTAATAATTCATTAATGAATATTTGAATGTTATGATGTAGTGAGAAATGTCTATACATGCTAAAGGCAGTGGCTTAGCCATGTCCTTTGGTCCAAGCTTAATCCTTCCAGTCAGTTGTTTTATTTCGAACATTATTCCGACTAGTTTAAAGTTCTTAATTCAAAATTGACAACTTAGACTCGGATTTAAAATCAGTTTTTGTATTTAGAACTTTAACGATGTCAAAATAAATTTCGAAATTGAAAAATGGCTCACTGGTTTAAACCTTGTTCTAAAGATAAACCTTGTTTTGTAATAAGGCCGTAAAAGATTAAGACTCAATTTCACCATACTCTGTTAGATATAACAGACAATGATAAATGATAAATGATTTTATTTCTGTAAGTAGGTCTGTACAAACACTTTTACACGTCAATCATATTTTTTTAACTAGATGAGGCCGGCGTTTCCTATCTGACTACTCTGAGAAGAAAGGCCGAAACAAACTCAGAGGTCACAGTCTCTTTTAAAGTCCAGACATAATCTTGGTCAGATCATGTGAAGACCATGTAGATTGGTGTCTGAAATGGTCTTTTGAGGAAAGAACCACACAGATTGAGTGGACCTGTCCAGTCAGTGCACGCATTTGTCAGTAATCGTGCAGCTCAACTCAGAGTTTAAGGAGCTCAACGATTCGACGAACAATACCAAAGAAAGGACATTTGGATAGGCCGCATAAATTACTCAAGCTGCCAGACCATGATAAAAACTATCAGAGAGAAAACAAAAAAAGTATAAATGAAAGGAATGACCCACATAATCTTCACATTCACAATAAGTAATTAAAAGAATATATTGCTTTAAAAAGTAAATATTCATGTCATTGTATAGTATATAAAATACATTAATGTCAATAAAAAACCCAGAAATAATCTTGGTCAGATCATTTGAGGACCATGTAGATTTGTATCAGAAATGGTCTTTTGAGGAAAGAACCATACAGATTTGAGTGGACCTGTCCAGTCAATGCACGCATTTGTCAGTAATCGTGTAGCTCAACTCAAGAGCTTAAGGAGCTCAACGACTCGACGAACAATACCAAAGAAAGGACATTTGGGTAGGCCGCAAAAGTACTCAAACTGCCAGATTATCATTAAAAGTAACTGAGAAGAGAAAATAAAAATAAAAATATGACCCACATAGTCCTCACATTCACAATTATAAAAAAAAATATAAAAATATTATACTACACAAAGCAAATATTCATATCATTGAGCAGATGATTATTCTGACTGTAAACACAAAAATAAAACAAATAAATCGGAGCAGCTCAATCCCAAGCCTCTTTGTCCTCAACGTAATCTTTAACAGTATAAAACGCTTTCTGGCACAACTTACGTTTAATGAATAATTTGAATTTATTAAGGCTCAGTTCTTGGACGTGGCTTGGAAGTTTATTATAAAAGCGTATACATTGACATCTGAACGACCCACCTATTTTCTTGAGCCTTGTTGTAGGTACTACAAATTTGTGTTTGTTCCTAGTATTTATGTTATGGATATCACTGTATTTTTTAAACAATTTTATGTTTTTATGGGCATATAAAAGATTTTCAAAAATATACTGAGAAGGCACAGTCATGACATTAATCTCCTTAAATTTCTCTCTGAGAGAGTGTCTCGGACTTAATTTATAAATTGATCGAACAGCTCTTTTCTGCAAAACAAAGATAGTCTGAATGTCTGCCGCATTTCCCCATAACAGAATTCCGTACGACATTACACTATGAAAATAGCTAAAGTACACTAAACGAGCTGTCTCTATGTCAGTTAAATTACGAATTTTTCTAACAGCATATGCTGCGGAGCTTAGCTTTTTTGACAATTTATCTATATGTGGGCCCCACTGAAGTTTAGCATCCATAGTTAAGCCTAAAAATACTGTGCTAACTTCAGGATTCAATTCTTCGCCCTTTATCAACACCTTAGTTTTCACCTGCTTAACGTGTGGTAGAGTTAAACTTAATGCATTTGGTTTTTTTTTCATTAAGAAGTAAATTGTTAACATTGAACCAGTGAACTACTTTTGAGATCGCGCTATTTACGTCGTCAGTAATCAGCTGCTGACGTTTAAGTTTAAACAAAAGTGAGGTATCATCAGCAAACAACACTATATCATGGTTATCCTTTATGAGGTAAGGCAAGTCATTAATGTAAATAAGAAACAAGAAGGGACCAAGAATTGAGCCCTGTGGGACTCCCATTGTTACTAAAGATCCGGGAGATCTTTTTCTATTAACGTCAACGCACTGAATCCTATTACTCAAGTATGAAGTAAGAAGATCCAGAGCGCTGTTCCGGATCCCGTAGTGGCGGAGTTTCCTGATTAACGTTTCATGAAGAACGCAATCAAATGCCTTGGACAAATCACAAAAGATGCCCAAAGCATCGCATTTATCTTCCCATGCATTATAAATATGTCCTAAAAGTTCAACACCCCATCAGTAGTTGAACGACCCCTTGTAAAACCGAACTGTTTGGTATGTAATAATTTATGTTTATAAAAAAATCTTTGCAATTGCTCTAAAATTAATTTCTCAAATATTTTACTGAAAGTAGGTAGTACTGAAATAGGTCTATAATTTGTGGGGTCTGATGTACTACCTGATTTAAACAAAGGTATTATTTTACTATTTTTCATAAGGTCAGGAAACTCCCCACAGTCGATACAATTATTAAATATAAGAGCTAAACTAGGTGCTACAATGTCAATAATAGACTTAGCAACTTCTACAGAATTACCCCACAGATCTGCAGTCTTTTTTACATTTAAAGTGTGAAAGGTTTTAATTATGTCTCTACAGGTAATATGTTCAAAACAAAATTCCGAATCGCAAACATTAACATTTTCCTTTAGCAAAGACTCAGCAACAGAAGGTGATGAGTTTAGGGATTTAGTGGTTGAAATGGGAATATCTGAAAATAAATTTTCAAAGGCCGCGGCGACTTGAGAGTCTGATTTTATGACATTGTCATTGATAGACAGGCTGTAGTCAATATTTCGGTTACCAGACCTTCCCGTTTCACTATTTATTATATTCCAAGTCGTTTTAATAACATTACTACTGTTTTTAATCTTCGAACTTAAATAACGTGACTTAGCCATAATACAAACTTTTTTAAATAATTTTGAATAATTTCTAACATATAAATTAAATTCAGTCGTGTTTACATAAGTCCTTTCATTGTACAGCTCATAAAGCCGTGTTCTACTTTTATGAATACCAATGGTAGCCCAATCACTGAAAGATGCGTTACTAATCTTGGGAATAAAGGTGGAATTAAATTGTTTACAGTATACATTAAAAAAATCATCATAAAGATGATTGGGATCAGCATGAATCGACAAAACTGGTAATTTATTAATGAGTTTATCTTTAAAAGCTTCCAGGCGACTTGCAGTTTTGGGGTTAACAGTGATATCCTTTTTAGACACTTTGTTGGGTCGTTTGGGATAGTAATCCTTTGCCCGCAATGATCTGAGTCTAGTAAATTTATAATTTCTTTGTGGCTTGGTATAATATCTGTATAAATATTATCTAGGCATGTGGCACTAGTAGGAGTTATTCTTGTAGGCTCCAAAAATAGGTTTACAAGATTGTAGGACTGGAACAGACTAATTATTTTACTACAAGAACCTGAGTTATCTAATAAATTAACATTAAAATCCCCGCAAGTGATAATGGACTTATTTGTGTTAGAAATCTTGTGTAACACTTCATCCATTACCTTTTCAAAGCAGTCATACAATCCTGAAGGGGGTCTGTATACACTTAATACAATAAACTGCTCCAATTCAATACAGGCTATTTCAACTGTCCGCTCAACAGATAGACTCACAATATCTTTACGGTCTTTAAATTTGAGCTGGTTACTTACTAAAATTAATGAGCCTCCATTAATTTTAGTAAGTAACCAGCATTATTGCATTAACTCTGCTAAACGAACTACCAACCTGGTGATTATTAAAATTGAACAATAACTGGTGGATTTTAAGCCCATGTTCTGTTAAACAAAGAATATCAATATTGTTAAAATTCATAAATAATTCTACTTCTAAATCTTTGTTCATAAATCCTTGAATATTTTGATGCACCAGGTTAATACTATTTACTGATTTTAAACATTTATTTGATTTTATTTTGCAATTTTCAATTTGTACACTATTGCAAGAGGTGGCCTCTATTGTCTTTATTTCTAATTTAAATAATTATCAATGTCAATTTTTGATACCAAATTGTTGGTTGAATTATTTAACATGTCACAGCATTGCTCAATAGAAGCAATTTGTTTAGCCAAATTCTTGGCTGTAATAGAAAAATAATATGATAGCGACACAGCTATCTGTCTTTTACAATACTTTGAAAGATAGTACCTATCCATGAAAAATCTATCTTTTGTCAAATAAAGGTGATTACCAACATAGACTGTTAAACACAATGTCAACTGCTGTGATTGGCTGTTGTCATGTCAGTGAGCCAATCAAAGCAGTAACCTGAGTTTAATGACCTGTTAGCTAATTTTTGTGTTTGGTGAAATTGGGTCTAAGAATTCAATTAGGATGACAAAGTATCATTCAAATAGTCGTTTTAAATAATAATTACATATTTTGAAAGAACACATACGAGTACAACGCATTATTTTATACTAGGGCGTCAAAGTCGAGAACTATTTGGGTTCGGAGACATCATTATATAGGTCCCATTAAATAGATGGACAAACTTTAACACAGCGTTCAGTACGTCTAATCAAAGATATCCTAGCAAAAAAAAGTGTTTTTTTTATAACCAAAAATAATAAATGGCATTGGATAATCAACATTTTTGGTGTACTTATTTTTGTTAGCTGATTTATTTTTCTTGTAAGTACCTATATAATGCGTTTTTCTCATTTTTTTTTTTTACCATTGTCCTAATTTGGTGGTCTGAATGATTACTAAAAGTTTGTCCATCTATTTTAATGGGACCTTATATACTCTGGTAAGAAATAGAACGTCGGCGATGGGAATTTTGTATTATTATGTTGGTGGGTCATTCTACCGAATGGATAAAAAAATAAATATCTTTTCGTTTTTACAAAATCAACTTTTTATTTTCTTAGTATAATAAGCTTTAAATTAATTATCATCTTAAAAATAGAATCAGAGATCAATCATAATAATATTATGAAAAAATTGCACATTTTGTTTTTATCACATCTAAAGGGGTGATGTTAATTTCGCCATGAGTGACAGTTTTCCTAAAACTACTAACTTTATTATGTAAACTTACATCAAATAATAATCAATTCGAATTGCTTTTGATGCCAACAGTCATAATATGCCAATTACAAATCGTAATATTAAGTTATATAGTACTAAAAAAATATAACGAAAAAATCTACAGAAATGACGCAGTCATAATATTCCTGTAGAATAAAAATTTGAAGAGACAATAACTAATGTTCCCTACATTAGAAAATATTTTCTTCGTCTGACGAATACACAATGTTATTATTAGGAACACATTTCAGAAAATTATCTGAACGTTTTATTGCGTTTTCTTATTAGAGAGACTTATTTCTATACTGTGATGAAGGGCCATCGCTTTGGAAATGTATGGTTGTTAAATTCAATTCAATTCAATTCAATCATTTATTCGCATAAAACACGGTATACAAAGGTGTTGAAATATCATAATAATGGCACAAACATGTTTAGCTAAATAAAACATAGCATGCAAAATTTTAGGGTATTTGCAAATGTTACAAAGTACCTACATCAACATTTTTTATCCATAAATTCCTTTAAACAATAGAAATTACACTGATTCAACCACTTGTACAACTTTATCTTAAATAATCTAGAATTTAATGTTTTAATTGACTTGGTATCTTGTTGTAAATACGCACGCACATTGCTAGGCAGTTCTTATTGTATTTGGCAAGTCTTGGCAAATCATTCAGCACTAATTTATAAGGATCTCGTCTATTCCGAGGATTAACATCATTTGTTGTTTTAAATAAATTTTTATTCCTAACTACGAACACACATATTTCATAAATATACAGAGATGGCAACGGTAACAAACCAAGCTTTTCAAACACTGGCCGACATGGGTCATCAGGTTGAAGGCCACATATTGCTCTTATGCACTTTATTTGAGCGACAAATGCTCTGTTTAGATCAGTACTATTACCCCACATTACAAGACCATAGCGTAGTAAAGATTCGACGTACGCGTGGTATGATATAATAGCAGTTTTTACGTTCGTTAAATTTTTTACTTGTTTTAGTGCATATACGAATTTATTAATTCTACTGCTAACTTTGGGATTTTACTTTTAATGTGATCAATAATGGGTTTGAGATGTGCGCAGATCAAAACTGGATCATGTCTCAAGTTTTTAGAAATAGAGCAAAATGATTGAATAGAATCCTTGTCTGTGCCATGTGAATATAAAACTGTAGTACCTATGTAACGAAATTTGGGGCTTAGAACCACCAAAATGTGCCGATTGAATCCAGACCTTTCTTTGCTCTTTCAAACGCTCGTTTTCTGATCGCATTTTACCCGCCATAACTGTAAAAGCAAAGAAAAGCCGTGCATATACAGAAGTGCTGTAGATAACATTTGTCACTTCTGTCGACAAAGATAATAAAAAAGCTGTGCAGTGTAGTAAATCATTACGGCGCAATAAAAAAAACAGCATTGTACGTTAGTTAAACTATAAGCTTAAGCGTGTATTTCTAAAACAAGAAAAAATATATAAGGAAAACCAGCAATTCTCTTCTGTAGAAAGCTACATCGACAAGAGTGAGTTCTACAGAGGTGAAGTTTTCACATAAAAAATAAGTAAGCGGTGCAAAATTTGAGGTAAGTAATGAAATCCGAATTCACTTGATTTAGATAATTAACCAATTTATTAATGAGACCATAAGCAAACTAGGTTTATAAAATTGTTTACTTACTTTTTTTGTTGAGTACAGGAGTGAGGAATGAACTTTGACACTGATGTAGAACGCTCTTTTAAATTTCAAAATCTCTGAACTGCAATCACTTGCGAAATTAAGGCTGAAACTATTATGACATTACATCTTTGGGGGTATGAGGAACAGGGTGTAAAGTTCACTCATCCACCTTAGAAAAGGGAGGATCCTCCAACCAGACGGGTGTTATGTCTGGCGGGCAACTGTCCTGGTGTTGATTTCTGATAGTCTTATCTATGTTTTTCGCTCGGTAAACTCTAACTGCGCGATGCAGGAATTGTGTGACATCATATTGTCTTTTGCTGCGTAGTTCGTAAGTAGCGATGTAACCGCTACATCACTCCCCTCCGGAGACCGGAGGTCGATAGTGGGCTGCGTCTTGAATCTTGCGATGCTTCACCGTGCCAGCTGTGGTTCCAGTGAGTCGGAACCGGGTGCCGCATAGTTCACGGTGAGTCGGAACTGTCTGCGGTGATTCCCCAGTGAGTCGGATGTGGTACAGCGCCGGGTTGTGGCTGACTGCTTGCGTCGACCAGGAGAGGGTAGAATAGGCTCTGCTTGTGAGACCGGCCGGAAGTGCAGGTGCTGTGCCAAGGTTGCTGATGAGGCTGAGGGTGATGACCAGGAATGCGCGTTCGCTGCATGCTAGTGGTCAGAATACCCGTTGAAGCCGTGGGTGCTGGCTGGCTGTGTGACTCGCTTCACGAAAACTTGCGAGAGTGACGATGATGACGTCACGCTGAGGTAGTTGACGAACGAAGAACACGAAGGCTGCGTTGACGTTCATTCTCGGGGTCACCAATTTGGGGGTATGAGGAACAGGGTGTAAAGTCACTCATCCACCATAGAAAAGGGAGGATCCTCCAACCAGACGAGTGTTATGTCTGGCGGGCAACTGCCCTGGTGTTGATTTCGGATAGTCTTATCTATGTTTTTCGCTCGGTAAACTCTAACTGCGCCATGCAGGAATTGTGTGACGTCATATTGTCTTGTGCTGCGTAGTTAATATGTAGCGGTGTAACCGCTACACATCGTATTGGGTTGCCAGGCATAGAAAATAATGTTGTTACTTACTTGAAAAATAAATACCTAGTCTACAATTTGTGTAATTTATTTCTACAGGCGTGATTATTTTGTACTAACATTGTAGAATGTTTTATAACTTTTTAAATAATAAGATATATTTTTTTATATTATACTGGTTGCTTCTTTGTCATACGTCATATGTCTTCTTTGTCATTTGTATAATTAACATGTTCATTGTTGTGATTTAACTTTAGAATACTTCTAAATATTTTTTAGAGACACTTCAATGTTACAACCTATGTTGCGAACATTCTACTACAGGACGTGAGTAATCACGTACTGTACTGCTAAAAATAAAGAAAATATGTTAATTAATGTGGGATTGTATGACAAAATAAACGAATTGAGCTTGTGAAATTTATTTATTTTAACTCCAAAAAAAGATCACCGTTACACCGTAAGTCTGTCGTCGTGAATCTCGCTCACAGAGCACCCCTTTCACTCACCCATTCATGCCTCTCCATCTTTTCATTAATATTAAAATTGTTAATTGAGATGTTAGATAAGGTCATGAAGATGAAAGTAGTTGTAATTTACGGAACTACGATATATTTGAAGCGAACAAAATGTTTGTGTTTCGGTAGAATGACCCTGGGAGTACCTACTTACAAAGGTGCTGCACGTTACGGTAAAAACCTATCCTAACCTAGCACTCTCCTCCCGCGCCCCTTCTCATGGGCTCCACCCCACGCCACACAATAGATACGCGTGTCGTGACCCAGTTCAGTCACTGTCATCCATCTTGATAAGAGCGTCGCTTTCGACAACCCTGACAAATTCGAATGTCTAGCCGACAGCCTAGAGTCCCAATGTTCTCTCAGCTCCCAACCAATAGACCAAGCGCACCTTGACAAGGTTGATACAGATGTCAAATGCAGAGCTTCATCACAGCCCCAGCTGTGAAGAAACTGATGATCCTCTGCCTCCTGTCACTCCAGGCGAAGTGCACGACATCATGAAAGGGCTCCACGCTCGGAAAGCTTCCGGTTCAGACGGTATCACCAATAAGGTGTACAAACTTCTCCCCGCTCCTCTCATTAAGCTTATGACCATCATCTTCAATGACGCCTTGAACAACAACATCTTTCCTCAAGCGTGGAAATAGGCCACCGTTATCGGTATCCCTAAGCTAGGCAAACCCAAGTCTGAGCCCTAAGTTCCATCCCATCAGTCTCCTCAATGTAGTACTCGGCACTATCTACGAGATGCTTATTTATAAGTTTTATGCCCTGGCTGGGGGCCTTAATTTATTGAGGCACCCACAGGAAAGTCCGGTTAAGCATCTGTTGCAAATCATACAACAGAGAAGAAATGTCGAGAATACCTTGCTGATTATAATATAGAAAAATAGAATTTTATTCAGACGAATGTCGGCTGATGATCCGGAATTATTGGACTTTCCGCGTCTGAATGAAGAAGATTGTATACTCATGGGTTTTAGCATTTATAAGCTCAAACTAGCCCGACCGTACTGTAGTGAGCACCTGAGAGACGAAGTGTACATTGATCCGAATTTAATTAACTTGGCTGATATTAATAATACTACACGACAGTCGAGGGCCCCGGAAGCTGAAGTGGCCACCGCCATTTCCGTTAAACAAACATAGCCAGCCCACTGGCTGGCCATGTTTGTCGAAGTACCGACTGCCGCTGGAGCAAACGAGTCCTAGAGTGGAGAACGCGTATCGGCAAGCGTAGTGTAGGACGCCCCCCAGCTAGTTGGACCGGCGTCCTTAAAAAGTTGGCTGGGACAGACTGCATGCGGAAGGTGAAGGGACAGGGTGTTGTGTCACAGCCTGAGAGAGTCCTATGGTCAGCAGTGGACTGGGACTAAGTTTAGTTGATTGAACAATAAATTGTGTAGAAGTTAAAGGAGCAATTTCTCTCATTTACCCGTATCACAATATTCACAATTCTGCGCCCACGACTGTAAATATGACACTATGTATGTCAGTAAGAGTATGTCTGGTCACGATCCTATGTACCTGGGTTCGACATCATTACAAGATGACGAGCATAATTAGACCTGTAATAAGAATAATTAATACCTTTGTTTTATTTTATTGTAATCCATTCATACGACGCCGATTACAGAAGGGCTCGCTAGTTAATAGTGTTGTATGTGTCGCACACTTTTTTTTTATCCCAAATTGCCTATCAAAATGGGTGATGTCCTTTAACTCTTTTATTGATTTTGAAATTTTATTATAAACTTGCGGGGCTATGCAGAATATGCTTGGCTGTTTTGGCTCACCGTCCGTGTAACATATCATTCCGTCTGTTACGTTTAACAGTATCTGATAAGTTCGGAAACGAGTGTGCATTTAACTTAACAAATAAGGCAGTTTCATAAATATACAAAGCCGGGAGTATAGTACACAGGTCCTCATAATTTTAATATCAAGAGATAACAAGACATGCAGCTCTACTTAGTTTGGTCGAGGTGACCCACAACAAGCGGGCAACAACAGATGTCGTGTACTCATGGTCCTACCTACCTATGAACTACTAACATCATAACCACAAACATACAAGTAGGTAGGTACGGCACCAACTCACCTAGCAGGATTCACGTAAAATCAGTCAATTTTAAGTGCAGTCAGCAATTCAGCATGCTAAGCGTACCATGTAATATAGGTAAATTTACAAAAAACACGCAAGCTTTATTTTTACCCATAACATATTGATGTTTATTCAAAAATGCACAACGTCAATGTTCAAGTTTTCACTTCTGCCGGCACTCCCGGAGTGCAACCCGTTGTTTTAAATATGGAACGCACCATGTCACCGCCGCGGGTCGTAATAGGTATTTTTTTTAATTCACACTGGCTGTGTAACACTCACAAGAGCGCAGCTTTTTTATTTTTATTTAAGCTAACCAAATTTTGTTCTATATTTGAAATTAATTCCCGCCCAGTGAGTCTTTCCCGCCCGAAGATGGGAAGCAGCGTCTTCCACCCGCTACTCAAATCAAACAAACTCTACTTTCCGAGTATGAGAAGAGAAAAAAAGATTTTTGTTTCCGTCGATTGTCAACCAAAACGAACCTAGTAACTAAATAAAATACAATGTGTTATGTTTAATGTCTAGTTTGCATAGCGACTGCTGAATAATTGAAAGTAGTTCACAAATCTCGTTCGGCCACTCACCGCTAGGTGGCACCAGTAGGTAGTATTTGTGTTCGAGGCCTATTACATTTCGACTGATTTCGACCGTGATTTTCGTGCTATGGCGTTCTTATTCTGAGAAACTGAAACACTTCGACACTATGACAATAGTTAGTTGTTGAGAATAGATAAAGTAATAACTATTCTCAACCACTAAAATAATAGGTATGTCTATAGCGGTCTAGCTTTTCGTAATTTTTTCTTATCTATTTATGTAAAGCCAAAATTCCGAAGCAAGATTTTTGTTGTTTATAATACGTATTATAAAAAAAAATATGATGCAATTAAAAAAGCAAACGTAGGAACTTATTTTTTTTTTTATTGTACTTACCTATTTATACCTAACTCAAAATAAACGTAAAAATTACAACTGCGTCGTCGGCTCGCACTGTCAGAACCACGATATCTATGATCAGAACGCAATTCCGTGATGGGCTAATAATTCTCTAATTTCAACTTTTTTATGATTTTCACATTAATTTGGTAAACTGATGTTGACTGTGAACTTACTGTTTGACTGCTACAGAGTGAAAAACTAAGCGAATAGTATTTTTTACTTGTAAAATGTCATCGTCGTCATTAGAACATTTTTTATTAATTAGAATAGAACTATAATTTTAACATTGATGACAACGACTCCGTGGCGCAACGGTAGCGCGTCTGACTCCAGATCAGAAGGTTGCGTGTTCAAATCACGTCGGGGTCAAATTTATTGTTTTGGTGAAAATTGAGGCGATTTGTTTAATTTTGAAGTTAAGTCTTTGATTACGGTTTATTTATATTAAAAAAATCTTGGGGCAGCAAAATTTGGAGATGCCGGGGATCGAACCCGGGGCCTTTCACATGCAAAGCGAACGCTCTACCACTGAGCTACATCCCCTTTCGACAATAATGTCAAAATTACCCACTAGTCCATTACTGAATTGAGAATTTGAGAACTTAAATTGTCAACTACGTGATTGCTTCAATGCAGCCCACAAACAAAACTTACCTTTTTTGCAAAAAAAGAAATTAATTTCGCGGTAATATTAAAAATAGAGTTTGACAAGTTCTCAACTTTAAAATCTCGATTCAGGTTTGAGGCTTCCCATAGAGTTGCAGTGTAACACGTTCAGTGCCGGGCCTTCCTGGATGGTTCACCAGTCACCTACTCGCTATGGGATGGCCGGAAGGCCTCCCGGAGGGCTTATTTTAAATGTAGGTTTTTCTTAGCGAATACAGCATTATAAACCGTAAAAATAATATCTGATGTATATTTTAACAAGATTTATTAGTAAGTATAGGTATGCGTTGGTTTTAATTCAAAGCATTTTTATTTTTTGTTAAAAAATTAAAAGGTTGGAAATTACGTACAGCGACAAGACCCCAAGAAAACACTATACATACATTTTACTTCGTTTTACTGTGTTTTTATCCCGGTTTTAATCCTAATGTCCATAAGTAACTTATGACCCCTGATTTGCAAATTTTTTATGGATTTCAAATCTAAAAATGTAAATTTTAAATAGTAATAAGTTGTTTATTTTCAATCATTATTAAGATTTTTTATTACTTTTTGGTAATGTTATTGCAGTACCTATCGGATCGGACAGTTTTTTTTACATATTGTATAATATAGCTACGTCTGTGTGGCTCGTATGCGACCCGAATGGATTAGGTCAAGATGTCGCAGTGTCGTACCTGTAGAAGCGTTCACCTCCCGGGTGTTGTGGCCATAGATCTGCCGCCGTGCTGCCGTTGGTCGCCACACTCGCCACCATGCTTCTCGCTGATGACTACATGAAACATAATGAATCATCCAATTCTAAACACAAGAAAGACAGAAAAACGTTTATTTGGCACAGTACTGATGAACCCTTCCTCGTGTAACCGCACAGTACCGTGTGTAATGAATGAGCTATGACATAAGGAATTGGGTTGTTTAAGGAAGTTCAGAACAAAATATATTGCAGATGTTACTGATTATCGGGTGTGTTTACTGCCACAGAACAGTGGGCTTCCAAAGGTTGTCTGTAAAAGATCGCTTTTAGCGATAAGACCGCCCATTGTGTCACCCTATGTAAAATTTCTACATTTATATCTGTACTTTTTATGGTGTGCATAATAAAGAATATTCTATCTATCTTCGTACTTACCAAAAGAACAAGTGTCTTTACGGCACAAAAGAATCATCATAAATGCGGCAAATTGAAGATAAATGAAAAAAAAATACATATTCTGTAGCTACATAAGGTTCAAATCAAAATAAAACAAAAGTAGATAAGTGGGTAAGCCCGTCACTTTAATAGTTTAATCCCTGAACCAATGTTTTTTTTTGTCACTTATAATAAGGTACCTAATACTCTTACAGAATAGGTATGCTAGTCACTTTAAAATTACATATTTATTACTTCATAATAATCGTTAAACCATTTTCAAGCAGAATTCGTCATTGTCTGTCAGTTTACATAATTAATAAAATATCTACATACAAGTGACATGTAGAGTTATTCCCCGGACACTGTGGTCTGCAATATGTAATAAATAAAGTAATTAGGAGAAACATAACTGTGTCATTCGTGTTATTAACAAGTGTCACTTCTACGTAGTATTATTAATATAACTATTAAACCGTAGTAGTACTGCTGCTGCCCTAACTTTGCCACTTGCTCATCATTCCTCACGAACTTAAGCTGCCGCAACCGCAACCGTTCCAAGTACCTCTGTCCACCGTCTCTCAACTTCTTTTTGTAATTTTTACATTTTCTTTATAAGCCTTCGTCCATGATTTTGAAAATCAGTCTTAAGTTTGACACGTCTATTTACCCTTAAACCATCCCAGCACTATGAGCAAGTTTTATGTGAGCGCAGCAACACTGCAGACGCGGCGTGCGGTGGAGGACGCGACGTGGCGCTCACGGCGCCTCCGCCTCCATGATGAACTCCGTCATCATCATCTCCATGGAGGGCGCCACGCCGTGCGCCACACACGCCTGCTTGAAGCACCCGGCCACGTGCAGGATGCGCCAGCAGTGGTCCTCCTCGTGGTCGAACTGCTTCTCGCACGAGTGGATCATCGATACCATCTGCTGCGCCAGCGCCTGGCCTGCACACATATTACACACTAATATGACGCTGCGTGGTAGGAATAGGACTACATTCGAGGAAAACATTAGGTAATTAATTATTTCTTCTGAGGTTAATTCACTAAAACATAAACCCACGTCCTAAACGAAAGAGATCTTCGCATCAGTATACGCGATCGATGCGCTCGTTTGTATGAATGTTGACGTACAGTCGCGACTTGACTGAACGTTTGTATGAATGTTGACGTACAGTCGCGACTTGACTGAACGTTTGTATGAATGTTGACGTACAGTCGCGACTTGACTGAACGTTTGTATGAATGTTGACGTACAGTCGCGACTTGACTGAACGTTTGTATGAATGTTGACGTACAGTCGCGACTTGACTGAACGTTTGTATGAATGTTGACGTACAGTCGCGACTTGACTGAACGCGCGACGATGTCATATTCATTATGAAAGAGCGCGACGATCGATTGAAGGACCCGCTCCAAGAGACGTATCGCTGGAGAATTTACACTGTCGGTTCTTCATTCCAGGTAAATAGTTTGAAAGATCTTACCTGCTAGGGGCTATGAGCCGTTTTCAATTGCCTATAAAAGGGGTCTATCTGCAGAATTCGGCAAAGGTAACAATAAGGTTAGACTTGCCGTTGGGGAAGGACTGTATGAACTGCTCGGTGTTGTCGTGGTGCATGCGGCTAGAGTCGGTGAGCAGGTTGAAGTGCCGGCTCATGCACTGGATGGCACAGCCCAGTTCGCGGTGCTCGAACTTGAAGTCGTCGCGCCAGAAGTGGAAGAACTCCTCCATCTTCTCCTCTGTCAAGTCACTCTGATGGCAGTAAGAATGTTGCGCTCAGTATAGTATAGTATAAGTAGTTCTAAGTTCTTTATGATGTTTTAATGGAGCTAATTCTTTGTAGATGCTTCCGTGATCACGGATCAAAGATTGGGTCATCAAAAAGGCTTCGGTTCCATTAGTAATGGAGCTATCGTTCGTTAGAAACAAGCAGTTGTTGTGGAATCTGACTTAGTTCGTCATCAGTAACGAGAATGAGTAAATAATGTGTGGTGGTCACCTCCTGTCGACACTTGTCGAGTGCCTGCCCGAAGCCGAGGGTGACGTCCTTCAGGACGTTGACGTCGGCCAGCGCGCCCGCCACGGCCAGCAGCACCAGCACTCGCACCACCTCTTGCATCATGACTTGATGACTGTTGACTCAAACTGGTGGCTGTTCACGCGCGCGCGCTCATATAGCCGGCCAGTAAGTAGTGAGGCCGGCCCTGAAGAGGTGCAACCTAATGTGTGTCATCAGATGGGTGGAGCTGATCACGTGCATTGCTAGTTTGTTTTTTTTTTACATTGTAAGCTTGTACTTGGTTTGTAGTCCGGGGAATTTATGCCGAATTTTAGGCCAACGTTGCATGAATTAAAAACAGCGTTTTTTTTTTCATTTAACGTGTCGGGTATTAAAAACAGCGTTTTTTTTTTCATTTAACGTGTCGGGTATATGGACAAGGAAGTATGTTAAAATGTATCCCGCGAAAAGTTTAACCCTCGCGTGTACGTTTTTTTTAAGAAAACATGTTAATTCAATATTACTTAGTAAAAAAAATATTAACAGATAGGTATGTTTGTATGGAGTATTTGTCGTAGAGATGAGGTATTATAAGTAGGTTAGAAAATTAAACAAAATCGTCCACGGAAATTTCGATAAAAATAAAATAAAAAATTTTTTTATTGTACTTCAAGCAAAAATATTAACAGCGCTTTTTTGCATTAAATTACCTAATTAAATATTTTAAAACGCTATCCAACAAAACTAAACTTATTGTACTAGCGCAAGATATTAATCAAAGTTTTTTTACAATAGTGGTTCAGGCAAAAAATATTTTAGATGAATTTTAAACTAAACTAAAATAATTTAACTAAAAATTAATTTATAAAAATGTTACTGTTTGCTTTAATGTGTTTAATTTTCTTGCAATTAAGTGAGATAGAGCCTATAAATAAAAGTTAAACAAAAAACTCTGTTACAGTTTTGCCTGAACCATTATTGCAAAAAAACTTTGATTAATATCTTGCGCTAGTAAAATATGTTTAATTTTGTTGGATATCGTATTAAAATATTTAGTTAGGTAATTTAATGCAAAAAAAACCGCTGTTAATATTTTTGCTTGAAGTACAGTTAAAAAAAATCGTAATTTAATTTGTATTTAATTTTCCGTGAACGAAAATGTTTAATTCTGTATAAATATATTGGTTTTCCCAATAATATTTATTGTAATCAAAATTTTCCTGTTAACTATTTTGCTTCAATTTTTATTCACAAAAATGCGTTTTTGTTTTTTTTACCTTGATGCGGTCCTGAAAAATGTTTAAGTAATTTTCTATGGGTAGTAATAAAAGCTCCGACAAAAAAAGAAGAATTGTCCTTACTCAAAATATTAAATCTACTGCCTAAAATACTAACTTTCCGACTACTTTTGTCCGAATAAAAATGACGAAACGACCGAATGAGATACTGAAATCTTCGAAAAATAAACATGACTATTTAATGCGATAATACTTTTCTACCAGCATAAATTACGTTCTACTGAAAACTATGCTTTGTAATTTTTATCTTTACTTACCTACTATTAATTCATAAATTACCTTTCATATTTCATAGACTGTGGTGCTATTTTAACTGTAACTATACTGAAAATATTATTCTGAGTGGTTATACAGAAACTTATAAAAAATATAAAAATGTACTTGTAACAATAACTTTTACTTGCATTACCACGGATATGCTTCGATATCGGTACCTTTATTTTTATTTTGGCGATTTTTTTCTCGGCGCCTAAGTTGCTTCTGCATCGTCTCCAGCGCTGCGGGAAGTGCAACCCCTTCGCCCTTACGTAACAAAGGATAGGCCATGCTCACCTCCGCAGCTTCGGCTTGCTGGTCGCCCCCGGCGACCAGCCTCAGCCGCTACAGCGGGCGGGGGTTGCTCTCCCTCCGCGCCTCCGGTTTTTATATACACTCTAGGGGTAGGAGCCAAAAGACTACGTAAAGTCGGGGTGCCCCGATTCGGTTTGCAAAAATTCAAAAACTTACACTAATACTACTAAAAACCATTAAAATCCGCTGTCACTTTGTCTGAACGCAAAACGGAACAACCTAGGAGTGAAATTCGTACATTATCTAATAAAATTAAAAAAATATGTTGAATTTTGCGACCCGAACCCGATCGCGCGGGCCGGGTTGAGGTATTTTCATCATTATTGAGAGTTAAAAAATAAATTTGATAACCAACAATAGAAATTAAAACAGTTCATGCAAGTTGTAAAAATATGATTATTTTGACAAAACCTCTGTTGTCGGTAACTTAGTGCCTAATTTTGTCGGAGGTTCAGTATTCTAGTTGGAAGTTTAGTTTTGTTATTCGAAGATCCATTTTTTTTTAGGAGAAAATGTAATTTGAGCATGCTCTTATTTGTTGTTAAATTGGATATTTTTATTCGTTTATGTTTTGGGTTTTTGGTCGGTAATCCATTATAACGCTAGTTAATTAGAATAATAGTCGGCCACAGATCGCTGGAGATTAATTTGTTTTTCGGAACCATTATTATTTCCCATTTTCTATTTAATTTGGAGAGCTAAGTTCAAAAACACGATTCAAGAAAAAAATCGCTGTTAAGATTTAGTGCAGGGTTCAAATCTAATTTCCCCGGCCTATTGCGTGATTGTGAATGAGAATAGATAATTATATTGGTATGAGTGTCTTCAGTTGATGGTGCGCCTGTTTAACTATGACAGCAACAAGTTATTCTTGCGACCAATGTGCAACGTTTTCATAAAGGCGCGGGTTCTACTAACATACGCATTCCGCGCGTATACTCTACACATTGTTGTCAGAAATTTTGTATTTTTTTAACCTTTCGAAACAAATGGTGATGTTTCAGCAACTTCGTAGGTTTACTTACAAATGGTGATGTTTCAGCAACTTCGTAGGTTTACTTACAAATGGTGATGTTTCAGCAACTTCGTAGGTTTACTTACAAATGGTGATGTTTCAGCAACTTCGTAGGTTTACTTACAAATGGTGATGTTTCAGCAACTTCGTAGGTTTACTTACAAATGGTGATGTTTCAGCAACTTCGTAGGTTTACTTACAAATGGTGATGTTTCAGCAACTTCGTAGGTTTACTTACAAATGGTGATGTTTCAGCAACTTCGTAGGTTTACTTACAAATGGTGATGTTTCAGCAACTTCGTAGGTTTACTTACAAATGGTGATGTTTCAGCAACTTCGTAGGTTTACTTACAAATGGTGATGTTTCAGCAACTTCGTAGGTTTACTTACAAATGGTGATGTTTCAGCAACTTCGTAGGTTTACTTACAAATGGTGATGTTTCAGCAACTTCGTAGGTTTACTTACAAATGGTGATGTTTCAGCAACTTCGTAGGTTTACTTACAAATGGTGATGTTTCAGCAACTTCGTAGGTTTACTTACAAATGGTGATGTTTCAGCAACTTCGTAGGTTTACTTACAAATGGTGATGTTTCAGCAACTTCGTAGGTTTACTTACCTAATTATCTTTTTTTTGTCGACCAAAATCTAATCACCGTAGTTGATAGGTATGTTGATTAATGTAGATAAAGAGTCACATGTGATGTAGGTACCTAAACATTTTGTCAATGTAATAAAAAAGATCTAGCTCATGGGGTGTCTACGTAGCGTAGTGTTTACAGGTGACCTTAGCATGAGAAGGATATCATTAGGCGCCCGCTCATTAGCGGCCGGTAATTAGCCCTCAACAGTTCAGCAAATAAGTAATTGAGCGTTTTTTATGATAACATGTCATTCATACAGAACTTCATTGTCTCGTAGTACATGTCTTATGATTTATGTTTGTTTGTACGTTCCATTGTGTCGTGGTACTTGTGCATATATATGTACCTAAGTGAGTAGCAGCTTATAATTCTATTTTGTAAAAACATTTTTGTTTTTCTAGTCTTGATTGTCTAAAAGCGTTAATAGAGTTTGTAATGGCAATTGCTTGTGACAGAACATCCTAAATAATATTAAAGGAGCTAAGTAATTATTATAATCGCATTCTGTGATACGAGTGCACTGCAGTTATCCCCTGTAAGACTACCTTCCTAACTCCTAAGTAGGCTATAGAAGGGAATTACTGCATTACACTTAGTCGCGTGTTACGATGAGCAGCTGAACATGCCATGCTATAGATATATATCCCGCAGTGAATAATGAAATCAAGAGCTTCAAACATCACATCTAATTCGTGAGTATCTGAGACAGTTGTCATAACTTTACTCAGCAAGTTGTTAGACGCCTGATTCCACTTGAAAGTGGTATGTTAATTCATCCAGTTCATCCCGCCTCCAGTTCGTGTGAACGCGGTCACGTTCTGTGCCGGATGCGGCGCGTATGGCACGGCGGTGGCGGCGCAGTCCCGGCCATAATGCCTGTAATCGCGCTAATTGCGGCCGTTCGGGCTGGCAACACGGCTGACACGGCTGGCTCTCGTCACAAGCATGCACGGAGCCTCATCATGGAGGATCCTCACCCTCACGTGATGCGTTGCTGTCTCCTCGTGCAGGAAGGGTACAGTAGTTTAGTAGATTATGGATTTGGGTTAGGTTGGCAATGTTGGCCCAGAGTGGACACGGCGCAGCATTCACTGGCAGAGTGTACCGCATGGCAGGAGCGGCGCCGTGCCCTCGTATATCCATGACGACTTTCCGACGCGGAACAAAAATAAAGTGTCCCATATCATGTGTAAAGAGCGTTGTTTGAATAAATTCCGGAATAAACTTATTGTGGTGCCTTAATCTTAGTTTCATGACGGTGTCAATCCTTATTTATGGTGTCAATTATTCAATACGTAGCAGCACGCGGCAGTTTAGATGTTTATTATTCAGCTATGAATTTCCCATCGGCAAAATTGGCGAACTTCCATACAAACTTTCATCCTCCTTTAAGGGATGAATTTTAAAAATTCGTTCCCCTTCGTGCTCACCTTCCTTATAAAGTGTGGCATCGACGCGAAGCCTGTTACCATGGATTCAGTACAAGATTTTGAACCCTCCTGCGTTGAAATTTTTCATCGGTTATTTTAAAAATGAAATTCTTGAGATAACACTACACGTCAAAAAACAAAACAAGGATAAATCGAGCAAACTGCTTGTTTGTTTGTTTGACTTTATTGAATCCATACAGAAAAGAAAATAGAATAACATAGAGTTACGCCACAATCTGTATAAAATGTAAACAGACCGCGCACGAGCAACTCTACGT
This sequence comes from Conistra vaccinii, assembly GCA_948150665.1. NCBI lineage: Eukaryota > Metazoa > Arthropoda > Insecta > Lepidoptera > Noctuidae > Conistra > Conistra vaccinii. The sequence goes on from OX411327.1 coordinate 476,632, forward strand.
CATCAGTAGGTATTGAGTGATCGTTGCGTGGCATATCCTCCGCGGTGCATCCTTGAGACTGACTTGAGGCTAGGGATACGGCGGCACAGCGGCTCGGCGGGAGATATGACGGTTGCTGGTTGCCATGTTTACGCATGTTTATCAGTCTCATGGACATGATTATTGCACTTGTTTCTCAGCTTTATAAACCTGCGTTTTAGGTTTTTATAGCGGAAGAATAAAATGTAATGCAAATACTTACTTGCATTTGACACTAAATATGCAACTTTGTTTATCATCCGGTAGTATTTAGTACCGTCTGCTGTACAGACCTATTGTTTCAGAGCTGTAAGCTGAAACAATCGGACAATCTTAATTAACAATTGTTCGGTCGAACAGCTTTGATTTTTTTTTGTTTTAATTGATATTATTCAATCCCTCGGTCCAGATCTCTCGCCACTGAGCTAAGAATGTAGGCTGCTGTTTATGTACCCAGTTACAACATTATGAGCGATGGTATTGTGTAAAAAATAGTTACACCACCTGTTCCTTGGTCTACATAATGATCTTAATTAAATAATGAACCAGCACGCGGGCGCGCCGCAAGCTGCGGTGCGATGCGGTGCGCCGGAGCACGCCCACAACTTTAAAGTTGCACGTGAGAGGCTCAGGTCAGGAGGCTACCAAATTACCTAGGTTTACTCTTCTAGGAGGTCACTATAAGAAGTAATTTTAGATAAATTGTGTCCAATGTGGTTTCATCAGAATCAATTAAGGTCCCGGAACTTTAAAAGTCTGAAGGTGCTACTTTGCTAGATTCTGATTCAGCCGAATGAATTTGAAATGCAATGAAATTGTTTATTCTGTAAATAGGATATCGGAATCACTTCTACACGTCATACTTACAAAAAAAAAAATAAGCTACATGAGTTCGGCGTTTCCTATCTTATAGTCAGATAAAAAACTCTCTGAGAAGAAAGGCCGAAACAAACTCACTTGTAAGTGATTTCTCTTAAGAGGGCTATCACAAAATTGCGTTCTGACAGTTCGAGCGCCCGATGCATCGCATAAGTAGCAATTTGGCAGCTGTAATTATGATTATTATGAGTTATTTAATAAAGTTTTTGTTTTTTAAGCATGCAATTTTAATTTCCTATGCACCAACGTTTATTCTGGTATAAATTTTACGTAAAAATATGAATGTAGAAAGGAGAAATTTACAGATAATTCTTTTTAAATTTTTCATTTCATTTGCTATATATACAATAGTTCTACCCACGAGCTCAAAAAAGTGCCGTCGCACATTTTTTGAAAGACTTGCTTCGGAATTTTGGCTTTATATAAAGGCCGCTATGCACTAAACTAATAACTATTCTCCACAACTAAATAAGTCATAGTTGTCCAAGTCTTTCAGTCACTCAGAACAAGAACGCCAAAGTTGCCCATTTAACGCAAAAATCACCGTCGAAATCAGTCGAAATGTAATAGGGCTCTTATACTCCCTCGGCCCAGTAGACTACTGAAATACATAATTATGTCACTGGCCGCATTTTGTCGAAATGCAGGAATGCAACACCATAGTACAGAATACTCTTTTTTTTTACACTGGCGGTTAAGGCAACAATTTTATTTTTGTAAATTGTTGTTTTAATGCGTCGGCATTGAGACAGGTTTGCGGCCGCTCGTGAGATCTGCGCAGATTTAGCGCCAGCCCCCACCTGCCCCCCCCCCCTGTAGTCCGCGTCAGCCCCCCACACGGTCTGCACTATCACGGCTATTTCTGAACGAAGTAACTTCGTAGCCGGTACGTACGGGTAATTATTTGCAATAAAAATGTGACGCCATGATCTGTTTTATATTAGAACTTTAATTGCATACGTAGACAGACACCACGAACAGGTTCCGTGCATGCATTATACCTGAACTACACTTCTTGGGAATATTGCATTCATAAGTTTTTCCTACAAACCGCTGATGGGGCTGGCGCAGGCAGAGCGCAGTAAAAAGCAATGCTGTGTGACGATTCCTCGTGTCTAGGGGTATTCGTAAATACCAAATTCAAATTTCAAATTCACCCATGAATGTTCCGCGATTTTTTGTAGTTTTCGATTAATATTTTTTTTTGTAATTTTTTCGAGTTTTCTTGCCGGTAGAGCTTCAAAAATTCATATATTTTTTTGTAGTGAGTATTTTCCAGTTTTTTTTTTGCGACAGTATCGTCTTGAATGTTACTTTCATACATAAAATAATAAACTTGCTAACATTCCTGCAAGTTACTCAAAAAAGTATCGAAATCAGGAATTTAAGTTTTTAGTGGTAAGACTGAAATTTTCAACTTTAATTTAAAAATACAAAAATGAGGTTCCATATATTCTAGCTGACTTTCAAAACTATGCAGGTTCCTAAGCTACGCAAAAAAATAAAAAAAAGTTAGTACTTAACTTTCTAATAATTCACTGTAATCGGCCTTCGAAGGTTAGGCTAAAAATCCTTTTAACCTTTAAAATAGGCGGTCCAAATGGTGACGCCATAAAAAAAAAACTGGAAAATACTCAGTACAAAAAAGACATGAATTTTTGAGGCTCCACCGGCAAGAAAACTAAAAAAAAATTACAAAAAAAATAATAACTCGAAAACTACAAAAAATCGCGGAACATACATGGGGTATTTTCGAATGCCCCTGGACATGAGGAATCAATTACTTTTTAAGACGTGTATTTTTGGTCAACCCTGTATACAATGTCGCCCATGCGCATGTGACCGCCCGTAATTTTCTGAATATTCATGAAAAAATATCGAAAATAAACTTCAAAAGGGGGGGTCTATCTATAACATTTTTCACTAGTTTTTTTAAAATAAATACACAATTTTTTACCGAAAAAATTACTTCTATTCCGTTTTTTTTTTCGTAGTCGATAATTTTTTGTAAAAATTTTAATTAACCTGTTAAAATAACTTATAAGCTTTTGGAAATAATAAACAGAATCTAAATCGACTCATAAACTTCGGAGATGTGTCAAAAAACAGAAAGCAAATCTTTAAAAATTTAATAACATGAAAAATGTTATAGATAGACCCCCCCTTTTGAAGTTTATTTTCGATATTTTTTCATGAATATTCAGAAAATTACGGGCGGTCACATGCGCATGGGCGACATTGTATATAAATGTATACTAGCGGACCTGGCAGAACAGCCAGGACTGGTTGTCCTGCCCGAACAGCACCACCTGCCGGGTCTAATTGTATTTTCAAACCATCCAGAGCCCCACTCAAACATACACACAAAATTTTATCCAAATCGGTCCAGCCGTTTAGGAGGAGTTAGCTGACAAACACTCGTACCGAAGAATTAGACAGGGTGATAAAGTAATTGCGTGCCATAGCTTCAGGGTTAGTTCAGTATCGATAAATGAACCCGTAAAAAATAAAAACCTTTAAGTAAAAAAAGTTTAGAAAAACCGAAAATTATTACAAGATAGTACTTAGATAGATAGATAGATAGAATATTCTTATTATTATTAGATAGTACCTCTAATTAAATAGCGATAGTTTAGAATTGATTAGAAAATTGCTTAAAATATGTCTTTATTTTGTTTAATTAAATGCTAATTCATAATTTCCTAGAGTTATCTACCTACCTACTATCGAACGCAATTAAATACCTACGCCTGAACACTTCGATAACGCCGAGTGAAGGATAGGTAACTAGGTACGTAAATATTACAATTCCAAAGTATTTCTTCTTCCTACTTTAGCGTGCTTATCTCCTTCAAAATTAAAACCTACAAATTAATAAAATTGATCTTGTAATTTTTATTTTTATTTTATTTTTTATTATATTTTTATTTTTCCTCGGTTCCTTTATCGATACTGAACCTACCCTGAAGCTATGGCACGCAATTACTTTAACACCCTGTATATATAAACATAAAGAAGATATTTATGTATGTCCACCGATTTCACCGTCAATTATGGACTGATTTGGAAAATTGTTTTTTTGTTTGTAACGTTATGCTCTCGAGGTGGTCCCATATAATTTTTTATTAATTTTGCTTGAATACCACTACCTGTTATGTAAATAACGGTGACAAGAAGTTATTATAACATCATCCACATAGACTATGTGGGAAAAATACGTAAGTATTATTGAAGGTAACTCAAAAACTACCCAAGCAAACTAACAAATGAAAAAATATTTTTCATACGAAAATATCATGAACACATATTAAAAAAAAGTACCTATACGTAGATATATACATTCAGACGAACAATTCAAACGAAGTCGGTTAAAAACATAATAATATGAAGCAAGTTAGTTTCATAATTATTTAGAAATGGTCTCACATGGCATTAATTCGATGTTGATTGTATCTCGAACGGTTCTCGAGTTACGACGTAGTTCGGCCGTTACCGCAGAGCGTCGGCGTTCGGTATAAAACGTTATTGTTATTGGTACGCGGAACATCGCGTTTGCAGGCTGCGTGGGCGCACACATTAAAACCTTACTTAATTGATCTCGGAGGTCAGTATACTAATTAGCGTAACATTTGCGAGGCGACCCGGGCGCGGCGCGGGCGCAGGTACGCGACGGAAACTGGAAATACGCAAGTTGTAGCACTTGTAGCTAAGTATACGGCACTGAACTGCGTCTAGATGTGAACGTTTGGTGAGAATAGTGCGAAATGAGTTAGTGCTAAGTTGCAACGAAAAGAAGTGAAGTCGATATCATAATAGATCTTTCGATGATTACGACTTATAAACCACGTAGGTACCTGTACGTGTACCCGTACTGTTAATACAGATACAGAAACCTATTCATTATCTTTCACATTGCCTTATCTATGCTCATTGAGAAGACCCGCATTATGAATACTCTATCGATAATAATGATCCTCCGGGTCATCCTATTCAATTATAAAGTTATTAAAACAATGCGTCCGTCATTAGTTAGTTATGCAGATGTGGTCGTCAAATAGAGTGGTCCCATGTCTGCAGCGTGCGCGGGGCACGGAGCACCTCTACTCGCGGGTGGTCTGAACTGAGCGGTCGTTTAGTGAGCGAGTCGACTAATAACATAAATAACTGCGGCTTGTGATAACAGCCAGGATGCGACGAGTGACCAGGTGCTAGGTTCAGTCAGGACTCGGAGACAGGGTTACCAAATACTGAATTAGAGACCAAAAGTGAAGTGTCATGCGAAGTTTCGAGCGATCTTGTCTAATGCGGTGCAACTGTTACTGTCACCGTGACTACTCTGCACATCAACTGCCGTGATTATGGTAGAAGTAGATATACTTAGGTACAGATATAGGGCCTAATGATTTTGATACGTTTGATTCTTTTTGGTAAGCTAATGATAGTTTTCCCGAAAATAGGTAGGTAAGTACCTTATATGTAGAACACCGATTTCAGTAAGTAGTAGGTATCAGAACAGACGGAAGGTCTCCAAAGTTAAGAGATGTGGATGGCACTATGATATCCGTCTACGATGACGATGACATAGACGTCTTGTGACAAACTGGTGCATAGCATTAAAATAACAAAACGATTCGATTTCGATAACATTGCATAAAAATTAAATTAGAAATGGTTAAGATTTTTATTTTTTTATTACTTATTGCCTTTATTTAATTGAACAGTGCCCAGAAATTAATAGTTATTGAAGTAAATTAATCACGTGTAGTGAAATCGCCACGAAGAATCTAAAACATTAATTGAATTGCGTTTAGATAAGGTTCTCTGTGGTCTGTAAAAGGTAATTAAAATATTTGGTGAGTGTTGTGTGAGGGCGCGCGGCGGGGCGAGGGCGTGGGGTGGGGTGCGGGCGGTGCGCGGGCGCAGGGTTTGAAGCAATTAACCGCATAATTAGCGTTAATCATATCGTTTGAAGTCGCCGCCGCCACCGTGTGCGGACTGTGCGGTACACTTGCAAGCATTGCTCCCGTACGATGTATATGCAAAAGCACTTCAAGCTTATTGTCCGCGAGATGTCAAATTGCAGTAGTACTTATGATACCGTATAGTTACTTAGTTTTCGATCAGTTGTATGGATAGCGCAACAAACCCATCAACTGAGCATTGAAGTCTCAAAAGAGCAGTCGTCACCGACGAGATGGCAGCTATATCAACTTACTTACGAACTATTTATAGAAACTCTCGGCTAGTTCGTAAATTCACGTTATCTTATTTTATTGGTGAAGTGGCTACCGTCTCCGAGCCTGTCCGCTGCTGGTAATCGGATATTCGTTTATCACCTTATAACTTGACAAATTTTATGTAGGTAAGAGACCATTGAGATTTGAGAGCGAGACATCTTAGTGTGGACTGACGACTGGTCTCCGCTTTGTACAGTTCCACCGTAAGGTATGAAGCAACGTGGGAGCTTATCTAAGTGACGTCTTATTAACTCCCTTCAAAATGGTTATGAGCTGAATGGTGCTGATCCATACGTCATGTTCGTAACGGGTGCCGTCAATTGGGAGTGGTCAGCTGTTAACGGGTGCCGTCAACTGGGACTGGTCATCTGTTAACGGGTGCCGTCAATTGGGAGTGGTCATCTCTTAACGGGTGCCGTCAACTGGGACTGGTCATCTGTTAACGGGTGCCGTCAATTGGGAGTGGTCATCTGTTAACGGGTGCCGTCAACTGGGACTGGTCATCTGTTAACGGGTGCCGTCAACTGGGAGTGGTCATCTGTTAACGGGTGCCGTCAACTGGGACTGGTCATCTGTTAACGGGTGCCGTCAACTGGGACTGGTCATCTGTTAACGGGTGCCGTCAACTGGGAGTGGTCATCTGTTAACGGGTGCCGTCAAGTGGGACTGGTCATCTGTTAACTAACTAAATTATTTATTTGTTTGTATATTTTTTGAAGTGAAAACTTCTTGAGGCGCGTTGAGCACTTTTTGAGTGAACAAAATTCATGGGACTCGCGTCATCGTCACTTAACGCTCGAACAAAAGACATCAACGCGTTGGGAACCGATCACTTTTCCGAATTATTTTTGATAGAATTTAATTTTACTCGTAGATTAAATAATATTAGATATCAGAACAAGATTATAAATATTTATATGATTTAGGTAGGGTAGGCAGTGTCTTTTCGTCTTTATGAAACGCACCCCGCTAAAGTTAAAGTCAAAGTCAAAGGAAAATAATTTATTTCAATTAGGCACATAAAAGGCACTTTTGAACGTCAAAGATTTACAAATAATTAATAGAATTGATTCTAGTCTTCCAAAATGTAGTTTTCGTAAGTATGGAGAAGAATGGGCAAGAAACTCCACCGTTACTCTTTTAAAATGGTTTTACAATATTTTGTATACATTAATTATATAATTATATGTGAAGACGATGCACCTAGAATAAAATTACTATACCAAAATTGGTAAAAAGAATGAAAAATGAAGCAATGACAGATAAACTTATTATGTGATTGATAGGTACATGGTGCTCACAATTTACAAACATTGTTAAAGTAGACGATTTTACTTAAAATTGTACAATTTAAGTCAGTGTGTGAGGAAGTAATCACAGAATGTAAAAATCTATGTCATATAATAAAAAAAAAAAAAAAAAAAAATACAATTAAGTTAGCAACCAGTTTGATTTTGTCTAGACTCTAAATTGTCCTATGGAGCAGGACCAGCATGTTTACATTCTTATCTTGGACATGAACTGAACTTTAGTAGGTATGCAAATAGCTTGGTAAGTAGAGTAAGCTCAAAACAGCGCATTGTATTTGTGTAGCAGTAATGAGAGGCCCAATAAAGAAGTCATAGAGTAGGAAGTGACGTCATAAATACGGCGGATCAGAGGACCAATTATATTTGATTGAGCGGCGGCTGTTCGGAGAACTAACTCTACGCTAAAGGCTCACGCACACTCACACTGAACTTTAGTACCCTTGCAATTGTTTGGGCAACTTATAGTTTACTCGACAGGGATGTTAAGTATGTACTTTAGTTGTATAAACTGTTATAAAATTAAGTCATGATTGTGGTTGGAGCTTGACCTCAACATAATTTTAACAAAAGATTGTGTCATCGCAATAAAATATTTAATTCGGTAATTCAATCATTACGATTAATGCTAAGCAGACATGCTGCACCGAACCAAAAAAAAATATAGATTCCTAAGGGCAGGAAGAGGTTGGATGATGATGACGATTATCAACTCAGCCTATCACAGTCCTCTGCTGAACATAGGCCTCTCCCAAGCTGCGCCACAATACCCTGTCCTCCGCCTTCCGCATCCAGTCTGTCCCGGCCACTTTTGGTCCATCTAGGCGTCCCACGCTACGCTTACCGATACGTGCTCTCGTCTGCTCCACCGGCCATCGGTCCTTCGACAGACATGGCCAGCCCACTGCCACTTTAGTTTGCTTACTCTGCAAGCTATGTCGGTAACTCCGGTTGTTTTCTGGATAATTTCATTTCTGATATTATCCTTCAAAAAAAGTCCGAGCATAGCCCGCTCCGTAGCGCGCTGAGTGACCTTAAATTTGTGGACCATCACGGCTGTCAGTGTCTACGTTTCGGCACCGTATGTCATAACGGCCAGGATGCACTGGTTAAAGACACAGACATTGCGGGATAGGCGACGAGAAGACTTGACGACGTTTCCCAAATGCTGCGCAGCCCAACAGGATTCTCCTGTCGGCTTCTTTCTCAATGTTGTGTCTACCGAGCTGGATGACTTGTCCTAGGTAGACATACTATGAGGATTAGTGCCAAACAAAATGGAAGTCAATAGCTATCGTGTGTCTAGCCCCTAACCGTTAATTGCTTGTCCGATCAAGTCAAACAACAGACAGTCGTTGGATGGAGGACGCAAAAACAAGCGACGATCTGTTGTTGACGACCCTCCGCCATACGTATATGCAGACAACGAATGCCTATGTGACGATACGTATAAAGTACAGGAATGTTGCGTCGAGTCCGTGACGTCTACTGCGGCAGCTAACAGGAATGCAGATGTCTTTATGTTTTACTAAACGTTGCTGATTTGAAGGGGTACCTATAACTTCTTGGGTGGTATCTTTAACCATCATAGACAGTATACAGGAAACAGTATAGTGACAAGCTTCATCATACTGATGTGCAAATAATATGTACTACTTAAATCATGGCTGAACTAGGGTTTAGTTTATTGTTCTTAACTTATCATAACATCACGCCTTGTTTCTCCGAAGTGTTGGGTAGAGGTGTACCTGTACCAGGTACACCCAAATTTCACCAGTTATGTTTAAGTCCCATGTAATAGGGGGCGAGCCTATTGCAATATTTTTTTTGCTGGCTTGAAATGCCTAATTTTCATGAGTAACCATTAGAAAGAAAGAAAGAAAATACGTTTATTTGCGGTAAACATGACGAAAAGAAAGAAAAAACAAACACGTAAATAACTATTTGGGGGAAAATATGCGTCACATCCATACAAAAAAAACTCCTAGTAATATACCTCTAACACGTCTGGATGTCAACTGCTAAATTGCGAAACAGACTTACAGTGGCAATGTCTTTCATTTTGACAATTAATGAACCCAACAACAATCATTGCGTTATTTACGTTGTTGAGCAGATGAATGTTTCATACTATGAAGCAATGGATTAGGAAATTTCGGAATCCTTAAAAACCCTTCGGCTCGTGATTAAAAATGTTTTACGCAATATTGAAGCTGATCTGCATGATACCTAAGTATTTACAACGATACCATGCACGTGATTCCTCTGAGCTGGCCGCATTCTCCCCGACAGGCTGTTATTCAACTTGTGAGCCCCTGGCATGTGTCCGCCGCTGCATGATGTCCTTGTACACAGCGTGCGCTGGTCGGTGTTGCCATGTGTGTTCAGAAGCGCTGCGCTCAGCAGCACAGCCTCCATACCGTTATCTTGCCCAAGTATGGAGTGACTCAGGGCCGCCACTAACACAGACTTTGGTTCGTTTGGTTTGATAATTCATTCGCATACAAGAGATGTTTTGACTTTGAAGTCCGGTACTTACTTACGTATGTCTGTTTGTTTCCTTATTTGTATTAACTCAATAAGGGTGGGATTTGATACAAATGAGTAGGTATGTCTTGAAATACTTGGATCCAAAACGCGACCATGACACTGAGTCATGTCATGAAACTCATGACAGAAATATGTTTTATTAGTTTTCTTAAAGATTTACCCCGAGAGTCCCGTCCTACAATATTTTTTGCAATTTCTTGTTATTTTTCGTTTATCCAGCCATCCGCACTCCAAAAATGTACACTACCTATAGGTAGGTAGATATACCTACTCTGTATAAAAAAGAACTTATGAAAATCTCATTGGAAAAGCGTAAATAATATCTTTATCAGCTTCATTAGGTAAGGGGCGGACGGCATGCGTATTAATATGCATGTTAATATATTCATGATTCAGTGCACATCAAAACAAAACAAAGTATGCTGATGCGCTCGTTGTACGTTGGGCTCGCTGTCAAATGTCCCTGACAAATAAAATTATCCACATATAATATACCTACGTTAGTGGACCCCGGGGACTAACTCCTGGGTTTAGAAAGTGTTTATAAGGCAGCGGGAAACACTTTCTAAAGAAGACCCTGTGTTCTTTATGTTAACGGCCTGAAAAATGATCAAAACATAAATAGGTACTTACCTAATAATAACAACAATGAGCACACGAGCTTGTTGTCCAGTGGAGTGTGAGCTCGATTGTCACTGTGCCGATTGTTGTAGCTTGGCCATCAGCCAAAGGCCTGATGGCCGAGAGGCTTTCGTTAGGCGGTTGGATCAAGGACCTGATTTAGGCAGTACTCCTCGATACGGCTCACATCGTGAGGAGGTCCCTGCTACCCTGGACCCTGCTCCTGACAATTTTTATACTTTTATTGGTTTTAGGGTTCCGAACCCGAAGGACGGACGGACGGACAGCGGAGGCATTTTAAAGGGTTCTATTAATATGCCTCCGATGTCCGTCCGTCTGTCTGTCAGAGGGCTGTATCTCATAACCGTAATAGGTAGGACATTTGAAAATTTCACAGATTGTGTATTTCTATTGCTGCCTTAGCAACAAATAATAATCATTCAATTCAAGTAACAGACTCGTATAATAATCGATAAGAATATTCGATAGATATCCTTCCACCATAAATGATCATGTGTAGGCAAAGAGCTCACTATTCCTATTTAAAACAAAGATCTGTACAAATATAATCAAAATAACTTTTGATGAGTGAATACTTGATCCATTAAGGTAAGACTGAAACGTGCCAACTTGTACACCGTGCAAGGCGGGGGGTCCGCCTTGCACGGTGATGTCGAAACGTTGAAACAGACCTATGGTGGAAACTCAGTGCCGCTATCTATCGGCGTCGCGGCGCGACTACTGACAAGACAAAGAAGCTAGAGAAGGTCCACTAGACCGCCACAATTTGTCAAAACTAATAGTTAGTAGTAGGTTTCACTGATATACATAATCAGCCCATAATGTTCCCACTGCTGGGACACAGGCCTCCTCTCTGTGAGAGGGAGTTTGCCGTAATCCACTACGCGGGCCCAGTGCGTGTTGGTAGATGTCACATGTCTTCGAATTTTTGGTTCTAGGACATGCCGGTTTCCTCAAGATGTTTTCCTTCACCGTTTTGAGAGCAGTGCAGTGGTGATGAAATAATTTACACAAAGTAAAACGTCTGTCTGAGTTCGACCCTACGAGTCCTACGAGTCCTACGAGTCCTACGAGTCCTACGACCTACAACTCGTAACTCGTTTACACTGACATAGCTTCAAATGTTTGTGCTTGAGTAGTTTTCAATGTTTTTATTGGCGTGTGTTAGCTGACAAATGGCAAAAAAAATATTAATGTGTTTTAAATACAATTGTATAGAATCAAGTTCTTACTGAACAGACAGCTGTGCTGCTGGACAGTTTGTTGCGCCACTTCTTCTTCCCAGCTAAAGCATTAGGAAGTGGATCACCACTTCCTAGTGCTGCGGGCGGGCGTTTTGTGGGACCGTTTTATGTTTTGATGTTTGAAAAGTGCTGATTCTCAGCTCAGCCTAGTTTGAATAAATGACTTTTGAATTGGATTTTTTGCAAAATATTTGATTTGGACTGCCCAAATCAAATATCCGTGCAACACAACAATTTGAACGGTTTGAATATTTTGTTTTTTGTCATCTCGCCTTGCAATGTCTTCACTGGTTTGGCGTTGCTATTTTGTTTTTATTTATTATTGTTTACTATCTCAAAGCAACAAAAATAATAAAAGGACAACGGTGTGAGTTCACTCTCATTTCAAATCTCACTTGTATTAGAACTTCTCGATCGTCCTCATTCAGTGGCAAATGGCCGCGATTACGGCTTGCGTGTGCGCACCCATTACACAGTGCTCTTATTATACTTTAATTCCACACATTTGTTATGCCTTAATTAATTAAGTACGTGAGTGGATATATATAAAGCCTCTGAGTACATCGACATGTAGTCCAAGTTGTTAATATGGAGTCGTTTGCAGTCTGTCGGTCGCTCGCGTGACTGCATGTCACTTGACTTTATTTAATCTTTAGACTATATTTAAACTATTCTGTAAATTATTTATGATATACTTAAGTCGTTAAACCAACGTGTAACGGTATTTTGATGCAAGGTAATATTTCAAGAAAAAATATTTTGAGCTGTTGCAGACTAATACGACTTAATTAATTATGTTTTTGAATATTGTGGAATTGATTCTGTATGTATCAAGAACAGAAAGGTACGTACGAAGCTCGCTTCAAGTGCACGCAATCCTAACGTTACAGTCTAACAAGTGACGCAGTGTAACGCCTATATTGGCGGACAGAATTAGTGGACAATGGGTGATCGTAATTAGGGCAACAAAGGCGGGCTCAAACGGCGCACTGATTGGCTGGCACGACACGCCCAGCGGCCAATCAGCGCGGGCGCTCCGAGGACGCCGCTCACGGACAATGAACTACGACCAAAGTGGACGTAGCACGTACCTAATTAGGAGTGTTATTCAGATGAAAACTTACAAACGCAAGTAATTTAATAGATAAGTAGTAAGTAGGTAGAAGCCTGGTTTTTTGTCAATGCAATCTTTTGAGATTCAGAGTACCTATACCTAGGTGGGCAATTTGATACACCGCGCTGTATCAAATTGCCCACCTATATCCATCTTTATATTGTGCCTATACTCTGCCAGACTTATTTCATGATGGGTGTCACTAACGACAAGCTCCTTAAGCATCCTTCAGTACGAATGGCAGCCTACTGCTGGTACTATCTAGCCACCTTATTTATCTGTTCCGTGTATCTAGCTCAACATGATTATCTACTAATTTGCTCACGAACTCACTGTTGCATGGTCTATTAATGGTCCAAAAAAACTTTCTTCGATGGTAATCTTTTGTCTGAACATATTATACGACAGGTGGTGACAGAGTGCGACAGTTTTTGTGAGTCTCTACAATGAGTGAGTCACGATCGATGATGAAGTGTGTTGAAGTCGTGACGCACATGATTGTTACACGGAAGCGATAGGTTTTTTATTCAATTTTATAATAAAGTGTAACGTTATAATTGTACCTAACTGATGACTGTTCACAGACGCACCGGGCACACAATAATATGTATATGTAAGTATTTCAGTCAATTTGATTTGACAATGTTTTTCAAAATTGTGTTATATGGTATTTTACGGGAAACAAGAATCTGCTGCTAGAGGTATTGTTATGAATTATCTATTAACGATTCCTTGATGACATTCCTATATATAAGACGTTTCTCAAAACTTTATACAAAACTCAAGTTCAAGAGCCGTCAATCCGGGAATGCAGGTGTGGCCTGTATAGAATAGACATAAACCACTGGTAGGTGTGATCAAATTATAAGTAAACGCAATAACCATTTAACTGAGTGAACAGAGCGAACAGCACACAACGTGTAATCTGTGCAGGTTTACTGTTCAAACATACGCTAATTTTAATTAGGAGATGCGGAGTGGGCGGACTCCGACGACGACGCCGACGGTCCAGGGATAGCCACAACACAAATATTGCGGATAATTTGGCATACTTCTGTAACTTATGAACCTGTACGCGCCGCATCTCCGCCGCTTAGATCGTTCATTTCTTCCGTCAATGAACGACATTTTAAATGACAGATTCTAGAAAGATTTCTACGACGCGATGCTTAAAAAAAATGTCACTCCAATCTATTGATTAATTCACATGATTCAGAACGAGATTCCGAGTAGCTTTATAATCATCAAATAGCAATGCAGTCGCTAAATCACGCGTATTGCGTATTGGACGCAAATGATAGCAGGAGGCCGCTTGCGCAGGCGCCGTGCAGTGCACGATTGATAGCGATCATAAGCATCCCGCTTGTCTGCTACTGCTCGCGCCCCTCGGGCCCCTCTAATGATGGCCGGCAACCAGCGCGCAATCACAGCTATCTCGCCGACACCTAGCTTATCGACCAGTAGGTAGCTTGCCAAAGGAACAGCTATACCATATCGACCAGCCTGTCGGAGGGAACCTCCCTCATGATTGCGCGATGGACTAGTGGAAGTCTCTCTGTTACGTAACGTACTTTCTAGTCGCTCTAAAAAGGGTAAATACTTAGGTAATAAGTACTTACATATGTTCATTGCTTCCACATGTGATCTTACGAGGTAGGTTTTACAAAATATGATCATTGTGGACCCTGTCGGGTACCTACAGCAAAGGTAGGAGAGAGGAAGGGGGCTTTTATTTGACTACCTACTTATTTAATGCTGTGCCATTTTATTTGACTACCTACTTATTTAATGCTGTGCCATTTCTAACTGTCTCATCCGTTAGTAGCATTAAGTACATTTAACTCCCTCCCCTGCCTCTATGGTACTGCATTCATACTCACTGGGATATGTGGGATAGCAACATGCGATAGGTACTTACCTATGACAGCATGATATAAATTACGCGGTATGTTAGATGTGCGGGCGCAGAGCAGCGTTCCTACACCACAGTACCTGTGAAACAGAGGGGCATATCTGCACAAAGAAGCATATCTGCACAAAGAAATTTAGGTGTCACTGTCAAACATTATATAATGTCCCATATAAAGTGCTGCCATCTATCTGATAGCTTTGCTTTATAACTTATAAGTTAGACATTTAGCTATTCAACGCTAGATGCCTGTAATGGCGTTTATTAATTTTAACGAAGAAAGTGCCGCTATGTACAATTGGTTACAGGAACAATTCATCGTAACGGTATGCAGTTCAAAATCTTTGATTCCACTATTGTCCACTAGGTTTTTCCTTTTGGTGTCTTAGGTAAATTTACTTTTCGAAGTGTATAGAGTGCCGCGAGTTTCTTGTGGCACTCTAGTGTCACTGCCTCGGCCCGGCTAGGGTGCCGTGATCGTTGCATTGTCACTGTCACTTGTTATTTAGGTTAGGTTAGGTTAGAACTGTGACCACACAACGCACGAGCCGAGCGAGCGTAGCGAGCGGTGCCGCGGTAGCGGCCGGCGAAGTGCCAGAGTCCGTTTAGGCACAAGAGAATGTAATGTTTTGGAAATGTGGTGTTTTACAGCGATCTAACCTCGACAATCAAACAAAATACCAAGTGACGTGACTTAGTGACAGTGACAATGACAATCCAATGCTTGCAGCACTTTAGCCGGGCCGAGGCGGTATTACTAGGGTGCCTGTAGTGGCACTTTATCCGATAGGGATAGAGTGCCAATGGTGGCACTCTATACACTGCCTTTACTTTTTATAGCACTTAATTAGGGATTAAGTTATTATTCACGACATATTCTTCTGCTTGTTGATAATGACTATTTAAAGAAAGAATAGAACAACAGTTAAATGGGGATAAAAGTAGTTGAGTCAGTATGATCACAGCACGTAGGTATAACTTTTGTCACAGGGTTCTTTCGTCTCAGATAACGTTTCTACGCAAACTTTCCTTCAATACAATTGTTATTATTGTTCACAAAACACTTTCACTGCACAGCTTTATTTTTTATTAATTTTTGGAAAAATCTTTGACAGGAGCTAATGTTTACTTTATAAGCGTCCGCTAGCGTATGAAATAGTTTTGAAGTGTATTTTCAGCCCTATGTCAGCGATGAGCTGTCAATCTTAGCTCTGCTTTTGATACGATTGACTATGAATTATTATTGACTAAACTTGAATTTTATGGCATCAGAGGCAAATCCTTACAACTTTTAAGATCCTATTTACATAATAGACAAATGTTTGTCGAAATAAAAAACATCGATGATAGTAATCAAGAAGTCATATACACCTCTAAAATTACAAACATAAAACGTGGTGTGCCCCAAGGCTCTATTTTAGGACCTATATTATTTATTATTTTTACAAATGACTTGCTTAATTTTATGCATTATGTTCAACCAGATGTAAAACTGGTTGTATTCGCAGATGATACAAATATAATAGTTGGGGCGAATGATTTAAAAGAATTGACCAAAAATGTTAACAAAAGCCTACAAAACCTCTGCGAGTGGTTTACAGCCAATAACCTTTTGCTAAACACAAGTGAAACGAACATCATTTTATTTAAAACTACAACTCGCCATAATGACACTTTGGATGTAAAAAATCAAAGAAGACAAGATCGAATTAGTGGACAAAGTCAAATTTTTAGGCATTACCATAGATATGTATTTTAATTGGAAACAGGAGTTAGCTGCTATTGACGCTTCAATATCATCAGCATGTTATGCTCTCAGGAGCCTTAGAGATATGTTAGATATAAAGCTACTCAAGGCTATATAAGGTGCAATAAAAATATCTGCCACGGCTTTAATGGGAGGTAGTATTGTGTTTAAAGATTACAATAGTGAAGAAATTTTGTACCCCCGGCACAGTTAAATCGATTTTAGAAAATAAAGTAGTTAAATAAACATTGACTCTACTTTGCATAACGTGGTTCACAAAATACGCGCGATGTGTCGCTTTGTCAATGAAAACAACTGCTATCTCTTTCCATCTGTTCTGTGAATGAAAACTGAAATCAGCTGACTAGTTCGTCAGTATCTAATCTAGTAGGTACGCAATAATACGCAGGCAAACAAGTGTTTTAAAAGTGCAATTACTTACCAGCTACCGCATTCTTCCAAAAAACTGACGTAAATAAGATGATAAACTTCCTATCACACTTAAAAGAAGAAGAAGAAGTCCAACACTTCTTCTTCGAGTTCGGCAGAGAATGGAGGCCTGCCTGCGTCAACCGGAGGCGGGTCAAAGCGGCCCGTGTTCTCTAAATCTGAACACTGCATCCAGAATGGTATGATGACTCACTCGCACATCAAACCTCTGCTGGTATAAGTTTACTGCATGCGCAGTTATGGAGTTACACTCGCGATAGCACAATACCATTTCAAGATATTCTTGATTGGAATACCGTCGTCTGGGAGGCATTTTTAAAGAAAGCGCGCGCGATATTCCCGACGCTGCACGCTGACCGCAAAACTAACTTCCGAGCGGGCGGGCGGGTGACTGGCAGGTCGCGGTCGGCTAGCGCGTGCGACGAACGGGGTAGTGCGGGTGAGGGTGGGGGCGCGCGGGGCTGCGCTTTGACGAGCGAGTGGCCGGCGCGCAGCGGCATTGTTTGATAAGAATGGCAACAGTGTATGAACGGCGTCGGCGTTTTGCGAATTGAATTCGGTGCGGTGCGGCAACGTCTACGGGATGGTTTTATGCCAATAAATCAATACCAATATTTTTAGTATGAAAAAAAAAAGACAAATTATCAATAATTTATCTTTACTATTGTGATCTATAAACACAATACTATCTCCCATTGCAGCCGTGGCAGATATTTTTATAGCACCTTATATATTACGCGCTGGTAGAATCTAGACTAAGATACAGCATAATGCTTTGGGGAAACAGCTACAGTTATAACTGTGAGAAAGCGTTTATTTTACAGAAACGAGCCATACGAACTATAGTCAGGATCTCACAAAGAGACTCATGTAGAGAGCACTTTAAAGAATTGGACTTTTTAACAGTACCTAGTTTGTATATATTGGTAATCTTGAATTACTTGGCTAGGAATATTCATGAGTATGAATCTCAAGAGGAGCGTAAGATAAGAGAAAGCACAAGAAGGAAAGAATTTAAACACAAGATGGCACCGAAATTTAACATAGCTAAGCACTGTTCCAGATACCAAGCAGTAGAGTTATTTAATAGGTTACCAACTGATTTAAAATTATTAATTTATAGCTCGCACTCTTTTAAAACTAAATTAAAGGCCTTCTTGTTGGAAAAATGTTTTTACTCGGTATCGGAATTTATTAGTGATAAAAGTAGTCACTTAAAATAATAGCAGTTGAACAGATTTAATGATTCTAAATTAAATAATTATACTATGCTCATTACTAAGACCTTAGCGAAATGATTTCTATTTTTTTTTACTTTGAATTTGACATACTTGCTAATAATTGGACATTGAATTTGACATTATACTTGCTTTATATTTCACATTGTAATTGATATTTTACCTGATAATAATAAATTAGACTTTTTATCTGACACTGTACCTGCTATGAACCAGATATTGTATTTATTTGTGTCTTTGTATTATTTTGCTGACATTGTATTAATTTGCTTAATGTAGTTGCTTCTGCATGTGTTACTTCTCTTTTAATATGTAATGTTCAACACAATGTAAATTGTGAATGAATAAATAAATGAATCTAGATTGTTCCAAAAACCATAACCAAAGGTTATACCTGGGTTTACCTATCATAAGTTCGAAAAATATTTGACCGAATTTCATTTCACCTAAAACTTTTCAACTATTATCGTTTCGTTTTTTTTTTCTTCATCGAAGTCACGTCTGCCACTGTATCAGTTGACCTATTATTATTTTGTTTTTTTAAGCTATTGCATAGCTTCTATCGCGGGCCTTGAGCGTGGAGACCTAATCCAGAAATTTCGTAACGAAAATACTACCTAAGAAAAGAGTGTTTTGTATTGAAAATTATGTTTAACTGCTTGATAACAAAGTTCAAATTTACTTAAACGAATGATACGAGAGTGTTGTATTGAAAATTATGTTTAACTGCTTGACAACAAAGTTCAAATTTACTTAGACGAATGATACGAGAGTGTTGTATTGAAAATTATGTTTAACTATTTGACAATAAAGTTCAAATTTACTTAGACGAATGATCCTTGACTATTAATAGTTAAATTAAAACCTTTTTATTAGTTTGATGTTCCCATTACGTTGTGTCAAGTTTTAAAAACTATAAATGTGAATAACAGTTCCTGTCAATGTCATCATTGCTATTTCTTGTATTCGGGTTAATATTTTACAATTGCGTAAGTTGATAAAAAATGCTATGCAATAGCTTCGCCGGGGCAGTCCCCGAGTGCCACACGTCTTTTTCGTTACTCCGACGCTTCATTTGGTCGAAAAATTTTTACCGAAGTTTAGCCGAAATAAAAGGAGAAAGCCGTTTTTGGGCCCAACCGTTACACGAATGAGATATGTACCAAAAAAATCTTCTATTTTTCTTAATTAACCCATTTTAATTTTAGCCTCATTAGCAATGGCCAAGTGTAGAAAATAAGTAGATTTCTATTTTATTATTTTAAACAACTTTTGTAAACCGTTACAACACTTATTTCATTAAACGTCATTAACTTCACAAACGCTGGCATTATATCAATAGAGCGTACCCTAAGAATATTATCGAGTTCGTAGAAATCGATACTGTTACAAATAATTAAATAATCGAAGTGTATAGAGTGCCGCGAGTTTCTTGTGGCACTCTAGTGTCACTGCCTCGGCCCGGCTAGGGTGCCGTAAGCGTTGCATTGTCACTGTCAC
This sequence comes from Conistra vaccinii, assembly GCA_948150665.1. Taxonomy (NCBI): domain Eukaryota; kingdom Metazoa; phylum Arthropoda; class Insecta; order Lepidoptera; family Noctuidae; genus Conistra; species Conistra vaccinii. The sequence continues at coordinate 496,467 of OX411327.1, forward strand.
TTGTTATTTAGGTTAAGTTAGGTAAGAACTGTGACCACACAACGCACGAGCCGAGCGAGCGTAGCGAGCGGTGCCGCGGTAGCGGCCGGCGAAGTGCCAGGTTCCGTTTAGGCACAAGAGAATGTAATGTTTTGGGAATGTGGTGTTTTACAGCGATCTAACCTCGACAATCAAACAAAATACCAAGTGACGTGACTTAGTGACAGTGACAATGACAATCCAATGCTTGCGGCACTTTGGCCGGGCCGAGGCGGTGTTACTAGGGTGCCTGTAGTGGCACTTTATCCGATAGGGATAGAGTGCCACTGGTGGCACTCTATACACTGCCTTAAATAATACTACATTGTTTTGATATAATTGTTTTTAGGTATTAAAATCAATGTAAAATAAAAAAATCTGGAATCTAATTGATTTTTAATGTAACCACCATTAAAAATCATTCAAAGAAGTAAATAATCGATAAAATCAATTGCAACACGGATTGCACTAGTAAACGGCAAATGTCAATGTCAACGTCTGTCAATTGTCATGATTGTACTCGTACTGTCATGTCATGTTATTATTGTTGTCATTCGCACAGAGCACTATAATATGTCATTCACCACGCTAATGATTTTCCGTATTTCTCGGGATTTATTATTTCTGACTTCTACTCGAATACTGGCCTCCGAAATTGATTGCCATAGACTGCCCTCGCTTAAACATTGGGCACCGTATCCTGCCACTCCTGCTGACCTTTGCTAGAAAACTGGATCTGTATAATGCTCTTTTGACTGGATGACTGGATACAACGACATCAAGAGCCTGTGCATTAATTGCGGAATAGCAACGGACCGCGCTGCATTACAATGGGAAGGCGAAGACTGAAAGATGAAATGATTCTTTCAATTGTACGGGAATGGGTCGCGCATCAAACGGTTAGTATCCGATATATCTATATTCGTAACATTTTCGTACTTACTATGAAATTATTTCATGTAATAAAACTAAAAAGTGTTATCGCTTATGTTCAATTGTCTGTTGATAGTTGTATTTTATAAAATGATACCAGCGCATGCAACAAATTCATATTCAATCTAGACATGTGACATCTCCAATCTGGACTGAACCTGCATTGTTAAATTACAGATTTTTTCCCTCTCTCAGAGAGGAGGCCTGTGTCCCTGCAGTGGGAATGTAATATCCAATCAGATGTTTATTGCTAAATGCTAGTGCTAGACCTAATGACACATGATTGTTTGCTTCAGGTACTTAAATGAAAATGACTATCTGCCAAGCTTGCTGAAATCATACCAATGCTGTATCTCTTGATGGAAATGGACTAGAACAGACTGAACAGACACCGATGAATAGAACTGTGTAGAGGTGAACGGTGGCTGCAAGGGCTGTCAACATCGGACTCAACCTGGATGTTGAGAGAAAGAATAAAATCCAGCCTAATATATCCTATTACTAATAGGATATATTTCGTTTATATGTTAGTCGACACTTCGACAGCTCTCTAAGTGGGAGGGATGCTATAGTCCAATATAATTGCACCTGTATCGTTGGCAAAAGAACGGTTGGTTGCTGTGCCCACACCATGAGCATAATTATGGTATTTTAGTTGGGCTTAGTTGGCACGGCACCAGGGTAGGTACTCAATTGCCTCCTGCACAATTTCTGGATACTGTATGATAGTCCTAATGAAGAAGGTGATTAATAAAACGATTCATCAAAAATAGGTGTGTTTTACTTTTATATATTACTGTAATCCGTGATTGCATCAAATCCCCTAGTAGATACATACAATATTAGCAAATGCAAGCCAGTAGTGTTCTAAGTGGGCCTTGTCTAATAAACATAGTTTTCAGCTGAGGTTTTCAGTAAGATAAATCACCCGCTAAGCGCTTTTGATGTGGGTACCTACAAGGAGGTTTTAACCGCATCGTGATAGGCTGCAGGTGCTGCAGCACAGCGCATGTGGTTGCCCAATTAACGTAGGAAACAAACAAAGACTCAAAAATATATTTTTTTATTTGAATACCTCAAATAATAAAAATAACCTAAAATGTAAACATTGTCTGATTTTACCAATTTGGCCATTGCTGGGAGACGTGAAAATTGGCGTCGTGAATCCTTCCTAAATGCTCTGATTTATGGCCAAATTCCAGCCCTGTAACGCTGGGCCCAAGTTTCTATGGAGTTTGGTTTTCTCCTTTGTTCGAAGTAACAAAAATTCAAAAACTTTATTACACCGGCGTTATAGAATAAGGCAATAGGAACTAGTTTCAGATAGTTTAACTTACTATTTTGATTAAATCATTGTTTAAATCGCGTTAAAATTTTTTGTATCTTATTTTTTTGGGCACTTAATAAAACAGTTGATTATGAACAAAAGTAGTTTTAAGTGGTCCCAGTAAGAAGCATGCCAACAAGGATGCTTGCTTCAAGCATGCAAACAAGCATGCTTGCTTCAAGCATGCAAACAAGCATGCATCATGTAAGCAGGCATGCAACATGCAGCAAGCATTTTTCTGTCACAGCTCCGGCGCTGCGGGGTTTGGGCGGCCCCACGCGAGCTCATCGTCGCAGATGGTTTTAACGCTCACCTCCGCAGCTTTGGCTTGCTGACCGGCTTCGCCGGCCAGCCTCAGCTGCGGCGGCGGGCCTCCTAACCACCTGCTCCTAAGCTTGCGAGCCGCCCCACCCCTCCGCGCCTACGCGGGCTTAAATTACATTCTAGGGGTAGGGCAGACAAGACTGCGTGAAGTCGGTTTTGCAGCGATACATTTCTGCCAAAAAATTTTGTAGCACAACATATTGACTTTTTATGACACTAATTGATTATGCTACCAATAATATTCCGTAAAATGTTGTTTCGATGTGGTGAAAATATGGCAAATAAATCATTTGGCAAATGAAAAAAGTTCAAAAGAAGCTTCGGCCAATAGGAAAAAGTTATTTTGTACTTACTTAAATCGGCGAAATATAGTTCGGTTATAAATAACACCTATGACACATGATCATCGAGGTCATCGAAGTGACCTAAAAATATGTCAAATAATGCATATAGCAAAAAAGACATAGGTCAATAGTTTTCGATAAAATGAAATTCGAACAAAAAAAATTCGGAAAAGTGATCGGTTCCTGTTATACCTACCACAAAAATAAAGATCACACAGGTGACAAATTATATAATAATCTGTTTTAAACCGTATTACTACATACCCACTACTTGAACGTCTTACTGGCTCTTGAACATTTTGTTGATTTGATGCACTGTTCCACATCGACATGCTATAAGATACTTATAAGGTAAGGTAGGTAGGATAAGGTGCTTGTTGGTAATAATTAACACAAGCCTTGCCGACTGTACATTACGACAGCTATCATACGTGTAGCGTACCTACCTGAGTGCATAGCTCTTAAATCAATGTTTATAATTTTATATAATAAGACAATTTCGTGCTGTTCCTCCCTTGCATGCAGCCTATCGGTAGATAGTTAGTTTGATGGTAACTGTTGGTGGTGTTATGAGCTGACCACACAAAAGTTTTATCTATTAGCCTAAGTAACTAATTTCGAATAAATAGGTACTTTGAAACATCCCATAACCTGCAGGATTAAGCTTTGTGCAGACCAGCGCGACTTGACGCGACACCGGTTATTTAAATACCGTGAAGTTTTCTTAGAAATTGTATTGGTCGTGTCGCGTCGCGCGACAAGTCGCGCTGGTCTGAAAAAGCCTTTATGCAAACATGTAAATAAGTTTGAATTTGAAAGGATCTTGTTCTTTATACTCTTCATCAATCCAAGATCTTTTGTTGCAGTACCTACATACTGTAGCAATAAAGAATGGTTTGCTACATTCGTGTCGAACGACACTTGAGAATCAAACCCCGAACGCCGTAGAATAAAGAATGAAACGAAATACATGACTATTCGATTATAATTGATTGCCGGTAATGAAATACACTGAAAAATCTTTTGAGTAATTTATAACAAAAGACTACTAGTTACCTAAAAATAGAGACAACATAACTACTGCTTGCTGTTGGTAGTCAAACTGTTATGTTATAGTTTAACAAAAGTTGGCTTACATTTAAACCAACTTTGGTTGTGAGTCGTCAAAGTTAAGCTATTTTCACAATAGCTCAACTGTTTTTACGTAACACATTTTCAATTCAACACACACACACATCACACACACACATACACAGACTGTATCATCATCATTTGTTTCACATAATCGTGTATTACACAATTAAGGTACTGGTTCAATGAAACGGTTTGAAACGAAAGAGGATTATTACGTAGTTGGGATAGGAGACACTATCATTTACACGTGCATCATGCAAACCCCAACATTAATACAGGGTGTCAGAGACATCGAAGCGAAGCCTGTTACCATGGATTCAGTACATGATTCTGAACCGCGTTGAAATTTTTCGTTGGTTATTTAAAAAAAATCTGCTGTTCCATAAACTTTGACCACGTAGTAGGTATTGCACTTTTCTATGAAACAGCTGATCAGAATCATGTACTGAATCCATGGTAACAGGCTTGGCGTCGATGACCCTGACACACTGTATGTAGTTCATAAGCTTGTAAATGATAAATAGTTCACGATACGTTCTTGTCAGTGAACGTTCGACTGGCCAGCTGGAGTGGGCCGGACAGGGTACCGCGCAGTGATAGCAAACGACCGTCATAATAGCTGCACGTGTCAAATACAAATGAATTAGCTGGCCAGATTAGTACACACGATTAGGAACCTTATTGGGTTTTCATAAAAAGGTCGCGTTGAGGGTGTTTTCTCGTGGACCTACTTTTTTGTCCTACCAGTAGGTCCACGAGGGTATGTTGTTTCTGTTGGTCTTACTGAACTGTTGAAACCAACATGAACCTCTTGTTTAAAGAAATTAGACTAGGTGTGGTTTCAGTTGTCCTACTGCTTTCATTGAAAATAATACAAAAAAAAATTACAATATTTCATTATTATAATATAAAAGAACAAACTTAACATTTCATTATTATTTGAACGTATTAATATTTTGTCATATGTAGATAAAACTTAAGTTAATATTTTATTAGTCAAAAAGAAGTAAACGGCTGTAAATGTTATATCAGCATCATTGATATTCTTTTAAGGAGGTATGTACTAAAAGGGAGGTCTACGCAATATGAAAGCAGTATGATGACTGAAGGTCATCACTCATAACAGCACTGCTTCGACACAGCAAATAACTTGTCATTTGTCTTGAGCAGACCGTTCTCCGAAGAAACGCCTGCAAGCTACCTAGTCACACGTAGTGACTCCTAAAATTCTTTATACAGGAGGTTCATGTTGGGTTCAACAGTTCAGTAGGACCAACAGAAATAACATACCCTCGTGGACCTACTGGTAGGACAAAAAAGTAGGTCCACGAGAAAACACCCCGCGTTGACAAGTAGGGATTGGCTATCACGTATACTGAAGCACTTCACTATTGAAGCATAGTAGGTACAACACATTTCAACATATGGGCACGTGAATGTAATAAATCACTTTCCGCCCATTCAACGAGACCTTAACTATCTTTTCATATAATATGTATATGCAAGCGGTGCGCGTCCTTATTTACATATTTATAAGTACTTATATTATATAATTACATAAATCAAAGGCGCTTGGCTTGGTGCGCAGGTTGCGGGCTAGCTCCAACGATGTGCTGGCGATGATTGCTCAGCTACTGGCTTGGTGCGCAGGGTGCGGGCTAGCTCCAACGATGTGCTGGCGATGATTGCTCAGCTACTGACTTGGCTTGGTGCGCAGGGTGCGGGCTAGCTCCAACGATGTGCTGGCGATGATTGCTCAGCTACTGACTTGGCTTGGTGCGCAGGGCGTCTTTTTATTGTGGCGTCAGATCTGATCATACAGGTCAACTTATATCTTTTGAATCAGATAAAAAGTTACGTTTAGATAAAACTATTCAGTTAAGACCTCTTACTAAAAATAAATTAAAAATGTTTAATAATAATGTTCTTAGCAATCTTTCAACAGCTAGTTTTGATTCACAAGACCCCAATATAAACTACGGTACATTATTTTCTACAGTATGCCAAGAATTCAATAAAGCATGTCCTGTAAAAAAAGTAACAATCAATACTAAACCAAAATTTAATGAATGGGCCACTGCTGGCATTAGAAAAAGCAGAGATATTTTATATAATTTATATAACGAAAAATCATTGACTTCTGATGAAGCTGTTCATAATTATGTAAGAAACTATTCTAAGATATTTAAAAGAGTCTGCGCCCAAGCAAAATCTAAATTAATAAGTAACAAAATTAGTATCTCGAACAATAAAATCAAAGCTGTGTGGCAGGTAATTAACAAAGAAACTGGTAACACAAAACAGCGAGATCAGAATGAATTGTCTTTGAAAATCGATAATGAAACCATTTCAGATAAGTTAAAAGTTGCTGAGACACTAGAAAATTTCTTTACCAACATCCCAATAGAGGTTACGAAATCTCTGCCTTCATCATCTATACTAGCTGAATCTCTTCTAAAAGAAAATTTCAGTAAGGACATTCCAAGTTTTGAATTCAAGCCCATTTCTATTGCCACGATTAAAAAAGCTTTCAAAAGTCTTAACATAAAAAACACTGAAGACTTATGGGGGATTTCCGTTAAGGTCCTTACTGATATCATTGACACAATTGCCCCTGTCCTAACAGGCATATTTAATCAATGTTTAGATAGCGGTACGTTTCCTGATTTAATGAAACATAGTAAAGTAGTACCAATTTTCAAATCGGGTAGTAAGAGTGATCCCTCTAATTATAGACCTATATCTGTTCTACCAGCATTGAGTAAAATATATGAAAAAATCATGCTAGACCAGATGTTGTCACATTTTAATTCAAATGGGATTTTGCATAGTCACCAGTTTGGTTTCACGAAAGGTAGGTCAACGACTGACGCAGGAGTAAAACTCATCAGTCACATTTTAGAATCCTGGGAGAAGTCCCAGGATGCAATTGGCATTTTCTGTGACCTCTCAAAAGCGTTTGACTGCGTTGATCTGTAAATTACACCACTACGGAATTCGTGGCCAAGCTGCTGACCTTGTTCTTTCCTATCTATCAAATCGACGGCAAAAAGTAAACGTTAATGGGACGACGTCCTCGGGGTCTCTAGTTAAAATGGGCGTGCCTCAAGGTTCAATTCTCGGCCCTTTTTTATTTCTCGTTTATATAAATGACCTTCCTTACATGATGGCTAACTTATCGAATATAATTCTATTTGCTGATGACACTTCTCTTATTTTTAAAATAGATAGAAAAGATACAGATGTCTTACACGTCAACGATAGTCTGGCTGTTCTTTCGAAATGGTTCGCAGCTAATAATCTGTTACTTAATGCGAACAAAACTAAATGTATTAGGTTCTCATTACCAAATGTACCTCAAGTGGGTCTAAATCTAAAACTTGATGGCAAAAAACTAGATGCAATAACGGAAACTGTATTTTTAGGGATTACTTTAGATTCAAAATTGCAATGGGGCGCCCACATTAGAACTCTTTCAGGTAGATTAAGTTCAGCTGCATATGCAGTAAGAAAAATAAGGCAGTTGACTGATATAGCTACAGCTAGGTTAGTATACTTTGCTTATTTCCACAGTATTATGTCTTATGGCGTTCTGTTGTGGGGATCGGCAGCTGACGTAGATTCAATTTTCATTTTACAAAAGAGGGCAATACGCGCTATCTATAAAATGGGTCCTCGCGAGTCTCTTAGAAACAAATTCAAAGAAATTGATATACTGACTCTGCCTTCTCTTTATATCTTAGAAAATATTTTGTATGTTCGGAAAAACTTAGGACTTTTCAAAATAAGAAGCGATTTCCATAATATAAATACACGTAGTAGACATGAAATTGTGATACCCAAATTTAGATTAACTAAAACAAGCAAGTCATTTCTTATAAACAGCATCCGATTTTATAACAAGTTGCCAAAGTCGGTTACAGAACTTAGCGATGGGAAGTTCAAAACCCACATCAAACGTGTCCTTATCAGGAAAGCATATTATAAAATTAAAGACTACGTTGAAGACAAAGAAGTTTGGCAATAATTCCCTCTGCACATGTGGCTTCCCTGGTACCTCATTAACGGCAAAATATGTAAGATTCTATTAACTGCTCTCAAATTACCATGTTTATATTTTTGTTTTATTTTCATTCTTCCTTGACATAATCATAATTTTATTTGACATTATATACCTACTATTTAATTTTCAACTCTTTATTAGTGACTTTTGTGGACATGTTAATTATTCAGATTTGTTACAGTTGTAATAGCAATCATGTCATTTCGTTTAAAATAGTTTTTATTTTTATTAATTTATTTATCTTTTATATAGATTCTTTTCTATTTTGTGAATGTGAGAACGCTGTAGGCTTAGTGGAATGTACACTTGTTGACCATCTTCTATTTTGTTAAGTACATACTTGGTACTTGTTGAAAGACCTACACTGTCCTCGCATACCTAATAATACTGTATTTTTTATATATTTTTTTTGTTGTAAATATTGTAAAACCCAATTATTTTTAAAAGAGTAACCGTGGAGTTTCTTGCCGGCTCTTCTCCATAGGAAACGACCAATTGGAACCGTGCGTAGCTTCTGACGTTTCATAAGTGCCCATGTAGGTTTATGTGAAATAAAATATTTTGAATTTGAATTTGAATTTGAATTTGAATTAGAAAATGTTAAATATTTCCCCACCTTTGTTTAGTGGGTATGGTACATAGCCGGGGCGTCCCAAATATGTGGTATCAGCAGCCATCGGAGTGATTTGTCAGCGCTATCGGCACATCAGTTACATTAGTCACCCGTAAGACGTAACGTGCTGGTTCACAAGTACCTCCACACGCAGGAAGGAATCTGTCAAACATTCTTGTGTAGTAAGACCCGGGGTCACGAATTATAGAGCCGTGGAAATATTACCAAATTGTAACATGTTCTTATCTAAAGGATCTATAATTAATTAAAGACTATTTTCTTTAGTTTGCTTTTAAGATTCAACATTTCAAATAAAAGCCTTTATCAGTCTTTCGAATTTAAAATTTGCTTTGAATTCCTTAATAGTAGCGCTGTCAATGTTTTTATAATTTGTCAAAGCTGCCAATGGACTGCATGAAAGTGAATTGAAGTCCTAACTTATTTAAGTCAATGCAGAAAATATACGGTAGCTAATAAAGGGACTTCTTGTCTTTTTAGTCTTTTTACTGCGTGATTTGGTAAATAATAGGTACAACAAAACTTGTTAAAGCACACACACACATTTGTTTATCGAATAATTCAGCAGTTGTCGGTACATCCGAGCGGCGACTACCGGCGCCGGCGCCTGCGAGCGGTCGAGATGCAGAGATTACACAGATGTATATATAGCAGCAGATACTCGTATGTCGTCATACAGCATAGTTATGTGATCATAAGCAGCGTACTTGATGTAAATATGATTGCAGTGACAGATGAGTGCACTCGCATAAATTATTTAATTAAACTTCTCATGACTAACCCTGTTCAAAGATTAGCTTTTGATACTTCGATCGAATATTGCGTGCGTGCTCGTTTTATTCAGGTTTTTTCTTCCATCAATGTCTGGAACAGGCCTTCTTAATACTTACCGCATCTAATATTTAATGACAGATTCACTTTATTTCTAATGCGAGCTTTTATCATTTCTATCGTGACGATATTATCGTGGACGTCCACGGCAGGGAAGCAAAATGTAAATATGGAAATAACATGCTCGCTACTGCGTTATCGTGGACGAACATTTCAAAGCGCTTCCATATATTAGTCCAGGATAATAACGTCGCGTTAGAAATTTTTATAAACGCTTGAGTATGCCATAATAGCTTGAGTATCTACACTCATAAGTACTGCTTTATTCAATAACAACATAACGACATTAGCTCATACATAATGTATGTGACATCTACGACAAGATACAACCGCAGATACAAGCCGAATGTTTCCCGCTGACAAGAAACTAAGCTTTGTAGTCGAGGTCCCACAGCTATCTGGTAGATCAAGAGGGCACCGAGCACATGGCTGGTCCCGTTCGGCTGCGTCGTGAACATGCGTGTGTTTTTGTGCGTGCCCGTGAAACCCGACCCGGCTGGGCGGATCAGACATCGCACATGCGTACGGACAGAAGACTCGCTGTTGGTTACAGCTCCATGGCTCATGTGGAGACATGAAAGTGAAAAGACTTGAGCTCGAACTTTTGCAGTTTTGCCGCGGTCTTTAAACGTTCTTTAACACTTTCGACTCCACCCATTTTCGTCGAGCTCATACGCCATGCCCCCATACATATTGCAAGTGGACCCTCCGGGAGGGTTCCCGGCATTAGGTTTGCGCTAAAGTTAACCACCGCGGATGGACAATGGCATTAGGTTTAAAACCGTGTTATAAAACACTGTAAAACGAAGTTCAATAGTGTTTTCTGGGGGTCTTGTCGCTATACGTAGTTTCCAACCTTTTCAATTATTAGTGAATATTTGTAAACGAGAACAAAAAATTAAAAAAAATCTAAGTCTGATTTGAAAACCCACGCATATGCTAATAAATCTTGTTAAAATAAATACATCTGATTTACACGATAAATACATCTGATTTACACGGTATACTTATTTTCACGGTTTATAATGCTGTATTCGCTAAGAAAAACCTACCCATATGCGACTAGGTGAACCCTCCAGGAGGGCTCCCGGCACTGAATGTGTTAACATACTAACACGAAAAGCGGAAAGAGAGCTTCGTCAAAATAAGGCATCTCTAGTGAACAACTAACGGGGCTCTCGTTATACTAAATGTTCTCTATTCCGAACTAGTTTTCCGTTAGAAAATGCATTACTTATATTAACTGTTTTGAACCAGGCATTAAATAGTTGCTTTCAATTTTTTGTTGGAGTGAACCTTCTCACTATCTAGTAGGGTGACACGGCGCTGTCACGGCGCTGTCACGGCGCGTTAGCAAGACAACGTAATACACGCAGGTGTCGGGTTGCAACCTCTGCGCCGGCGCAGGTAACTCACAACGTGGAGGACAGTTGTATGAGCCAAGATTAATCATCCAAGTGATGTTACTTAAATACTTACGACCAGCTTTAAGGTTAGTTAGGAATATAAATTCATTGTGACAGAACCTCTGGATGAATTAAGCATCGCCTGTGTAGTACAGCATCATAATCATTCAGCCGAAAGATTTTCACTGCTGTTGGATATAGACCTTCCCCAAACATTCATAACATTGACCGGTGGCGAATGGGGATCAGGCAAGTTGCAAATATCATCCAGCTACAAAATATATATTTATTTTTTTATATATTTTTTATTGATAGGAGAACCAACAGCTATAACAAATGGATAACAATGGTTTAAGAAACATAGAGCCAATTACAGGTTCTCACGGGTAAAAACAGAAAAAGTAGTAGAAATCTTACGATCACTAACAAGCACGATAAAAAAGATTAAGTAAATATATATATATATATAAATAAGGTACAATAAGCACTATGCGCTTATGCAAAAGTCAGCGTTAAGCTGCCAAATATATGCTGCCAAAAAACATAGTTAATTTTGGTTTCATAGAGGAAGTTGTATTGTGGTTTAACGGTCGGTAGCGCAGTAGACCATAGGAGTTAGGACCATATTAAAATACAAGGTGTGTCAAATTCCAGCATTCTGTGTAATGCATGTGTGACACTGGTGAAGTGGTGACACAGGCCCATTGTGGGCCACATAGTTGTAACAAACAATAGGTCAATTATAGCGAACACAGAACACATAGTTTGGCGCCACCTTGCTCTCTGAATAATAAGCGCTCTATTGAATCGAACCCAGAAAATGATATGCCAGCAAACTTTCAGAAATAGGTATCACAGTTATCATTAGAATAAATGTACAAGGTATATTGTAATAACCACAGAACAGATAAAACCTCTTTTATCTGTTCTGTGGTAATAACTGAATATCTGAAAATGACATTGGTTGATTGATTTGTGCTCGACTGCTCGTGCCTCGCGTACTCGGTGGAACGTCGTTTCCATAATTATTTAGTGGTATGAGGAACAGGGTGTAAAGTTCACTCATCCACCATAGAAAAGGGAGGATCCTTCAACCAGACGGGTGTTATGTCTGGCGGGCAACTGCCCGTAAGTTGATTTCGGATAGTCTTATCTATGTTTTTCGCTCGGTAAACTCTAACTGCGCGATGCAGGAATTGTGTGACGTCATGTCTTTTTGCTGCGTAGTTTGTATGTGGCGGTCTAACCGCTACAATTAGATCAGAGAGAGACTTGTGATAATTCAGTTTTTTTTACACATATCTTGGTATTTTTGGTGCGCATCACAATCTGAACAACATTACCATGGAACTATGAGCTATCAGATAGATATATAATATACTGGTTAGATGTTGATACCTCGTTATCTATGAAATACATCGGAGATGTGGACTGTGTTGATTAATAAGACACATTCCGTGGACGCGGGCGCCGCCGGGGAGGTGAGCGCACCTGCCTCGTTCTTGAACGTTGATAAAATGCTTAGATGTTGTGCTGTACCTATGTGATTTGGGTAATACGTAAATGAGATAGAGGTGATCAACTAATTATTTATTTATTGTTGCTGATAGGTAGCAAAGTGTCTTTACAAAAAGCTCTACGGTTACATGAAATAGATGAGCCAAAAGAGCACGTGTTCCAAGCATTCCTAGTACTAAAAACGAATCCACATTACAGTCAATACTGTGGCGGCCAATTACTACTTAATATTTTGTACAACTCTTTGCCATGACTGATGAAGCACAGGCGACCTAAGTGACATTACAACAGGTTGACTAAAGAAAACATTTCACGCATGTTTTGATTTCATTTGAAGCTGAACGACGAATCCACACAATACACGCCCCTGCAATACACGCAGCAGCACTTTGGCAGCTCTTATTCTGATCGTCCGTATTCTGTATCGCACGCAGCGCGCTCACTTTCCCCGTATTTCTGCCCCGACCTGTAATTACACAACATGTGTTATTACTGTAAACCCTCGTCAGAGCACCAGCCTGTGCAGCGCTCTGCAACCTGTACAAAATCATGTATAATTAGCCATTCTTTCTTTACAAAACACAGAACAAAGCTCAGAGCTCAGTATAATAACATTATCTTATTACGTAAAGTCTTGAATCAAACCTATAAACATGCATGGCAATCTTGAGCCAAGTTCTTATCTTGGGACTATCGCGTTCCAAGAATAAAAGTAGGACATATAAGTTGACGACTTTTTTGTCTGACTGTTTCTGATTGCTTCTGTATCAGTTAGGTACTTAACTATTTTTCCAATAAGTTTACAGGCCAGTATTAAATAATATTTTCAATATTTAGCTGGGTGCGCATGGAGAATATTAAATAGATCTTCTGAATGCTTTACCTACCTTTATTAGCAATTAGGTAATGTCATTCAATCTGCGGCCCTACTTGATGGACATCCGACGCTCCTCAGACGGGAAGCTGTAAATCATAAAACCTGATTGCAAATACTTTTATTAGGGCGATTAAAATCAATAACATACCTACAACGTGCGTTCAATATATCTGGCGGTCGCTTGTTGGAGCGACGGAACACGCTCGTAAATCATGCGCGAGCGTCGCCATTTGTAACGAATGCTCAGCAATAATCAAATGAGGTGTTATTACTAGTATACAGACACCGACCGCACCGAACGCACCGACCCGCACCGACCCACACCGACCCGCACCGACTCGCCAGCCGATTGCAACCACTGCGCCAAGATTGCGCGCCTCGTGGGAGCGCAATCATTTTACTTTTATCTGTGGAGCTTTTTAACGCAAAAAGCTGGTCGCAGGTTGTGCGGCGCGCGGGCGGCAGTGAGCGCTGGCCGCCCGCCACCGACCGACGTGCGCGCGCACTCCTTGCCTGATTGGTTCGTTTGAACGACAACCGCCGAATTTTGCCGACCGCGAGTGTCCGCGTGTGGATTGCGACTTGTGTCTGTGTGAGTGTGTGTGCTGACTGCGCTTGTGCGTGTGTGTGTGCTGTGAGTGACAAACGCCTGCGGGTAGTCGCGGGTGCATACAGGAGGGTGCAGGCAGCAGGGCTGGTGCAGCGGATGAAGAGATAAATCTTGGTGCGTTGACCGGGTGCAAGTTCGACGGCCCGCAGTATTTGTGTCGTTGCGAGTAAACGGTAACTATTTATTAGTACTTGGTGCAGGGATACGTGTAGTGCGAGGAATCCGGTCCATTTGCTCTGTTACCGCTCACAACCATACCAACCTACTTTCTCCACAGTAAATAAACAATGTTCTGTCTATGAGAGCTTTAAATCAGCCAGGTTTCGTTACCGCTGCAGTAAAGCCATAACATTATATTTATGATCAGCACACGACTTAATAGACAGTTACAAAACAGGCTGTTTCGCAAAAGCTGCACAAATATGACAAACATTTATATTTTTTTATGATATGTAATTAAGTTTAATAGCTCTCTAGAACAAGGCGTGAAGAGGACGCCTCCTCATCACTATATGTTCTGGGAAGTAATGTAACTGTTCGCTAACAGGACTTGCCGCTCATTGCAATTAATGGTTCGGGAACCAAGCAACTTGCAGTCATCGCTCATACATGTCCAAAGCTTGCCACAACGGCTAACACAACATGAAGCAACATCGCACAACTACAATATATTTTAGGGGTATGAGGAACAGGGTGTAAAGTTCACTCATCCACCATAGAAAAGGGAGGATCCTCCAACCAGACGGGTGTTATGTCTGGCGGGCAACTGCCCATATGTTGATTTCGGATAGTCTTATCTATGTTTTTCGCTCAGTAAACTCTAACTGCGAGATGTAGGAATTGTGTGACGTCATGTCTTTTTGTTTCGTAGTTTTTGTATGTGGCGATCTAACCGCTACATCACTCCCCTCCGGAGACCGGAGGTCGATAGTGGGCTGAGTCTTGGATCTTGCGATGCTTCACAGTGCCAGCTGTGGTTCCAGTGAGTCGGAACCGGGTGCCGCATAGTTCACGGTGAGTCGGAACTGTCTGCGGTGATTCCCCAGTGAGTCGGGGAGGCACTGCGTCGTCATCCAGTGAGTCGGATGTGGTACAGCGCCGGGTTTTTGGCTGACTGCTTGCGTCGACCAGGAGAGGGTAGAATAGGCTCTGCTTGTGAGACCGGCCGGAAGTGCAGGTGCTGTGCCAAGGTTGCTGATGAGGCTGAGGGTGATGACCATGAATGCGCGTTCGCTGCATGCTGGTGGTCAGGATACCCGTTGAAGCCGTGGGTGCTGGCTGGCTGTGTGTCTCGCCTCACGAAAGCTTGCAGGAGTGATGATGATGACGTCACGCTGAAGTAGTTGCACGAAGGCTGCGTTGACGTTCATACTCGGGGTCACCAATTTAGGGGTATGAGGAACAGGGTGTAAAGTTCACTCATCCACCATAGAAAAGGGAGGATCCTTCAACCAGACGGGTATTATGTCTGGCGGGCAACTGCCCATATGTTGATTTCGGATAGTCTTATCTATGTTTTTCGCTCAGTAAACTCTAACTGCGAGATGTAGGAATTGTGTGACGTCATGTCTTTTTGTTTCGTAGTTTTTGTATGTGGCGATCTAACCGCTACAATATCTTTCCAATAAGGTTATCCTTAAATAACCTTCCTTCCTGTCCTGCTCTTAAATCAATTATAAACAACGAAAAGGCTGTTCCTTTGGTTTGTCAAGTATATTTTTCTAAAGAAGTTCCATCCAACGTATAGGGATACTCTTTTCAATAACTCCATTGAGTCACTTAAAAATGTATCCTCGCTTTAGAAGCATCAAAAGTAATCCTAATAGAAAACCTGTTTTTACTTCCTTACTGCAGTCCTGCTCATCGAAAACACATCCAATTACAATCACAGCATAGATAATACCAACGTTTACGACACGCCAGTCCTTTGCTGAGCAAAACGATCAATTCCTTGCAAATGACACCGCTTTAGTTGACGACTTCATCATAGCTTGCTGAGCAAAGTGACGCGAGCACAACAAGCCCTGGTCCACGCGCGTGAGCCTGTCATCTCGACCACTTGACGAGATCATCTACCATTAGACATGCTGCGACGTAATTTATACATAGAACACTACCCCTAGAGATTTGTTAAGATTACAGGGATGCTAATGCGTTAAAAGCGGAATAAGTGCTTTAGATGATGGAGTACCATTCAGCGCAATAACAGTAAATTAGAAACTCCTTGTACTCCAGTCTATCTAGACGTTGAAAACTATATAATATCTTGTAGAAGTAGACTAAGAGAAAGGGACTGTAACATTAGCCGATGAAACAGTCCGACAAGTTGTAGGGCTTGTAAGTTGTAGGCTACAACCTGAAAATCTATCGAATTTATATTATACCAACCAAGAGAGCTTTTCGAATGAAATATGAATTATTTATGCATGAAACAAGTAAAAGATACCTTACATTGTTGAAATCGCTAACAAAATGGTTTCAGGAAGGCAGGACATTCTTAGAAGTCCCACATTAGCTTCGCAGCTGAGTCGGCTTGCATACATGGATAAGAAATTAAATTAATGTGACTAGCTAGCTTAACTGGTCAGGAGAGTAATATATATATATGTGGGGTTGTTGTATGAATAGTGAATACCCGACGTACTGGTGTAGGATTATAAGCGCGCGACCGACGCGCGGTGATTGTGCGACGCTCGCAATTAGCCGCGACTGCTATGGCAGCGGCAGTGTGGCAGTGTGGGCACGCTTGCTCAAGTAACTGCTGCAATTATCTCTTACACAAGAACTAAATGAGGGATAATCTCGGCGACAATAAACTTTATGTATTTTATAATAGACGCAATAGCAGCAGAAGGCGTCGCTCAGGTAGCCAGGATATATGGACTGGGCGCGGAAGGCAGAGTATTCAGTGCATCTTTGGAAAATGTCCAGTAGTGAGTGCAATGTGCTTCCGGCCCGACTGACATTCGTTTGCACGATTATACAAAAAATACGCAAATATTTACAATATTAATTATCGCATTTATTAACTAATTAAATACGAGACAATAGTCTTCTTAGATCTTAGAAAGCTGCAATATATTGCTGTGGTTGTCATTCTTGTTGGGATTCTTAGTATTTTTTTACTGACAGAGAAGAATACGTTGTAAAGCTATCAACTTACTAGCCACATATCAATGTTTCTCCCATACCCCGGTCAGCGTGCTAAGTATCAATAAGTATGATATTTAATATGACATGTGTGTATTTAATTAAAATAAACGCATCGCACAAATGCAGACTTGTATTAATTTACGCCAGAGTTTGTGTCCGCGACCGTTATCGACCACACGAATAGATGGATCTCTATAAAACATTCACATACAAATATTATTTATCTGGAATAATGAACATTTCTTCGCCACTCGAGCACAAGGAATTATCCTAAGGAGATAGAAAATGTTTTAAACAGTAGCAATAAGTGAGCAGTAATAAGTATAAGTGACAGACGAGCGCGACGCTCTGCGGAGCTGAGTTATTGTAGGGCTGGGAACTGCATTTCATTGTGCCAATGTATTAGGTATCTCAAAAACCTTTGCGTGGAAACGCCGGGAAGGGACGCCCTAGGAGGACATAATAGTGATCTTAATGATGATGTTATTCAGAAAGGTCACATAGTGCTCGCAACCGGCGCGCGGCGTGCGTGTATGACCAGTGAACGTAAACGAAGCAAATGGAGTGTGTAAGGATCGTAGCAGGAGGCGTTCTGTAGTTTCTGCCTAGCCGCGTGGGGAGAAAGCGTGAGTTATGTATACGGATGTGTTATCTCTTAGGAAAAATAGAGAACACATCGGCTGTAATGTGTCAAATACATTCTTTTATTAAGCACGAGTCCTAATATAAACCAAACCAATCGTTCGAGTTAGTATAATTAGTTGGTCTAGACTAGACAATAGTGTTGTTACCATTTACCGTACTTCGGTAACCCAGGTACCCTACGTGAGATTGTCGGTGACACCAAGGCATTGCTGGCTTTCTTTAAAGAGCTGGGCTGGATCGAATAACCGATTTTCCCACCCGTAGGTACGCAAAATACGCGGTTTGGAGTGGCGGATACCAGCCCGTATTACCCTACCATTTACCGTTGTTGGGCTAGGCAAGCTGGTGGTCGCAGTTAAACTTTTACGATAACGTTTATAGCCGTAACAGATCAAAACGGTTGCGTTTAGTTAATCGTTCTCGTGTACAACTGATAGTCTGATAGGCGCAGGTTGCGTTGCGCATGTTGATACTGGGGCATTTAATTCGCCAAGACTATCAGAGTCCAACTTATTATTATTATCATCTCTCTACTCAGTCCTCAATATCCCATTCTACTGTTTTCAAAGCGAGGGAATGAAATTAGTCTCAAGTTCCACTCACGTGGATAACTGGTTAGAGGTGTCTTTTGTAAATTTTTCTCGTAGACTGCGAATAGAGCAAATAAGTACACTGCTCAACAAAGTCTAGGGAACAAGGTATTCATAGTAATTATTTTTATTTTAACACTTTCCTTTATTTATTTATTACAGCATGGAAGACTTACAGCTAAAAATAACAGTAAAAAAAGGAAACAATAGTCGACAGAAAGCCAATTACAAGTCTTCGCGTTTAGACTTATGACTTTATGTTACAAACATATTTAATATCAATAGAAAATTAATGTTAGATTTTAATTGTTTGTTTAAATATTTTTAAATACTTCTTCTAATAGAGTTTTCTGAAATAGGTACGTTGATATACACATATCAAAAGTGTCTAGGGATCAAGTTAGGTTTAAGTATCACCGCAAATGATTTTTGTTTGTGAATATCACTAAGTATTTTAATGAAAATTTTTCTTTAAATTTTGTTTAAATATAGAAAATTAACTGTCAATCTGGATTCCTGTAAAAGTGTGTAATAGCGTTTTAACCAAACCATTACAATTTCTGCATCGGAACTAAAAAAAATTGCATCGACATGAAGCGACGACATCATTTGACACGAGAAGAGATGATGAGAGCCGTCGAAATGTTGCAAGCGTTCCAGGCAACGTATGGCTGTCGCTCTTGGCAAATGGGCACTGCACAGAGCATCATACAGCTTATGATGCTCTCTGGACACGCTGTCCTATCGTATCACGGCAGCGTGGCCGAGCGAAATGGAGAACCATCTCGCATCACACAGGACCGGTACATACCAAATACACTCGACTCGACGGAATCGTACCATGACCGCCATGATGTTGGCTAAGAGGCTCCACAGCTCTTCAGGCTTGCTGATAAGCGACCAAATCATCTGAAATCGTTTACGTCAAGTGGGTCTACGTTCCCGAAGGCCGCTGAGAGATCCACCTAGAGCACCCCGCAATCGTAGGGCCCGTTTACAATGGGCTCGCGAACACGCAGAAATTGGGAGGAAGAAGACTGACGTTGTGTTTGCATTTCCGATAAATCTCGTTTCGGTATGAGGCCGGATACAAGACGTACTCGAGTTTGGAGGTCCTCTGGACGTCAAGAACGTTTGAAATTGTTGTCAGGAAGTTCATTCATATGGAGGGAGAACAATAATGGTTTGGGCCGGTATTTGGATCTGTGGAAGAACATCTCATTTGGATTAGGCCGGACAACCTCAATGCTCTAATTTATGCGGAGAGGATTGTTTTAGACAATGATATTTAAAATATAGATACGTTACCCGCGCTCTGTAGTGGCAAGATGAATGCAAGGCATTTACCGGACTTCGATTTAGTCGCGTACCAACCAGTGCCGCGGCTGCACGTAATATTAAAATAACTTGTGTGGATAACTTCCTACAAATAACAAAAAAAAATGCCGTCCTGTGTGTATAGGAAATGTAAAAATTATACTGCAACTGTGAAAGATAAAAAAGTATCATTTCATGCGTAAGTATCAAGAAAAATGTCTTTTATTTTATATTTTTCGATACCTTCTAATGGCGGCTGGCGCCTGAAGTAAGTCACGTGCCGTTAGAGGAAGATGGGGTACTTTGCATCAGTGTGATAGTGTATGTTTGAAAGAATTTGAAAACAGTGAGCTTTTTTCAGTTACATTTCGTGATACGGTGGTACTTGAGCGGTCTTATGATGGTACTGTGTATAATGTCTAAATAAATTAGAAGTTTAATTGTAATTTAATATAAGCGATTGTTGTACTTTCTATTTAAAATTTTTAATTATTCACATTTTTTTAATAAAGATTTTTATGTTTATAATAGTACATTTTGTTTTAATAATTAAGTAACAGTAATTACTCTTACGAAATCTGCATTCATATTTAGATCGAAAATAATATTATTTTACCCGTAAATCTACTACCTATATCAACAAGAGAAAATAGAATGTCCATTTATTCCCCACATGCCTCCTTTTGTACACGTTCGGCCAATCAGCATGCACCTTAGAGTGACAACGTAATGAAAGAAATATATTTATCTCTCTCTAACAACAGGAATTCCGTAGATGACATTTAATTTTCTTTCCCTTTCTTTGTTCGTCTAAGTACCTATCTAGCTACCGATAGTATTTACGCTGTTTTCGAGTGCCGTGATGTTCATGAATGACGCGTCTATTTATAATACGTCATTGGTTTTAGACGTGATCATCCCGGAATAAATCCTTTGCGAAGCCGGTTGGGAGATTCGTTTCGACTAATGCACGACAATGCACGTGCACGCGCGGCTAGAGTCGTACGTCCTGCCGTGGCCTGCTCAATCGCCAGACCTCAACCCGTTTCAGCACGCATGGGATATGCGCCAAAGAAGAGCTCTGTCGAGTATGGATGTCGTGCTTACCCCACAACTTGACTTGTTAGAAAGAACTTGGGCGGCCATTCCTCAAAGTGATTTGATGAACTAATTTTAAGCATGTCAAATCGCTGTGATGGTGTGATTCGTTTCAATAATGGAAACAGTATTTTTAAATCTTTATATATAAAAATGAATCCCTATTTCCTTGGTCACGGCATCACGCGTGAACGGCTGGACCAAATTCGCTAATTCTTTTTTTGTTGTGTTTATTATAGTAAGGAGATGGTTCTTAGGATAGGTAGGGTAGGTAGGTAGGTAGGTATGCAAGTAGGTAGGTAAGTAGGTAGGTAGGGCAGGTAGGTAAGTAGGTAGGTAGGTAAGTAGGTAGGGTAGGGTAAGTAGGTAGGTAGGGTTGGTAGGTAGGTAGGTATGTATGTAGGAAGGTGTAGGTAAGTAGGTGGGTAGGTATGTATGTATGTAGGTAGGTAAGTAGGTACCCTAGGTATGTATGTATGTAGGTAGGTAGGTAGGTAGGTATGTATGTAGGAAGGTGTAGGTAAGTAGGTGGGTAGGTATGTATGTATGTAGGTAGGTAAGTAGGTACCCTAGGTATGTATGTATGTAGGTAGGTAGGTAGGTAGGTAGTTAGGGTAGGTAGATGCGCCGTAGATAAGTGCTTACCCGTGCGGGCGAAGCCGGGGCGGGCAGCTAGTCTTTAGAATAAAAATGTAAAAAATCCACATAATTGCCTTTTTTGCCATTTAATTGACGACATTAACTACATAATATGTTAATTTCCCACAATTTGCGAAAACTAAAATTTTCCGTATTTTTTACGATAATTTTATAGGGATAAGTTGTTAACTTAAACATAGGAATCAAATTAAGAAGCCAGTCTGGAAGACTAGATTTAGTAAATATTAATTGGATAATTTTTTATAGTTAAAATTTTATTGTACTTGAAGGGATCAAGTTGAAACTTTTGATGTAGTTGGCTTGATCCCTAGACTGTTGAATATACCTATTCAACAGTGTAAGTTCAATGCAAAAATTTAGATATTTTTGCTAGGATTTAGAATTCACATCAAAAAGAAATGGTTTAACACCACTATTCTAGAACAGACGTTACGTTTAAATGGGTATAATTATGGCGCGGCGGCAAATCGGCACTTCTGATGGAGCTGGAACAAATTGTAACGATCACAAAATTGTTCAGACAGCACATCAGCGCGATTCGGGTCGACGGTAGAGTGTGGGGTTACCACACGAGGTGGTAATGGAATAGGCATACCAAGAAAATTTAACTAAACGGGTCATTGGTTATAAAAATATTTCGAACTAGTGATCCTCAGTGACTCACAACATATACTAGAAACTTCGTCAGATTGAACACGATGTTTTCTCTTAACTAATAACGAAGTGCAGTAAGTGCTGTAACTTCCTGTACAGTACGAACTCAAAGTAAATATAACCATGCAGGAAACAATCGCACTCAGTCCTATATTGTGGGACTCACTGTAGGAAATAGAACCACAAGCAATAATATGCAAGTAACACCTACCTACCACACGTACCACTGCGGGAGCCACATGATCCACTACCCTTGTCCTCGGGCAACCTTTACTAGTCACGGAAACAATCCGGAGACACCCACTTCTCAACAAGAACTGTTTCACAATTTTTGCCTTCCACAGATAAAGATAGAGTAATCCATAGCCTGCTCATTTGTCCAAATAATCTGCCATTTGGCGAATGAGTGGCAACCTTGTGAACAGCGGATCAGTCACAGTGGCGATTACGCGCTCTAATGTGGCTTTAGTTGTTGCTTGTGCAAGCTTACCGTCGATGAGGCTCCATTAGCACGTGACGTCATCACGTGATGACATCTCACAATGGTGGATCAACGAAATTCGTCGGGTCATTGTTGTCAGTGACATGTCGGTCACAGTCAGTCACAGATGAGTCGCGTTCATTGAAACTGTAATTACAATATACATTGTTGGGATTGTAATAAGGACAACGCGAGTATATCATACATTCGGAATAGAGTTGATAGAGATCTCAAAATAATGATTCGTTGTCAGAAAGAAACTCTGCTCGAAACATTTTCATAACAAAACATCACGCCTGTAACCGCCAAAGGGTTAGGCAGAGGTGTACCTAGAGTACAGTACACCAACACTCTGCCAGTTATGTTTAAGTCCCATGTAATAGGGCGAGCCAATTGCCATCAACCGGGCACAAATCCAGACTCCGGGGTGCTACTGAGAAATTTTACCAGACCTGGGAATCGAACCCAAGACCTCATGCTCAGCAGTGGCGCTTGCGACCACTAGACCAACGAGGCAGATAAAATATTTAAGGATAAAGAACTGATTTCTTTAACTCAGTGTGAAAGCTTTAGAAAGGTTCACTAGGAAGTGAACATTGCAACAAGAGACCATACAATTATTATTTAGCGCGCTGTTGCATATTCCTAAGTAATCCACTGATAAGATTATAAGTCTCGGCAGCTGAAACCTAAGCTGTTAGACAGCAATTGCACTCAATTCAGCTCATAACGCTTTCCTTATAGCTTACGATGCAGTTGGCTCTAACAGTACTAAGTGCTGCGATCGAGAGTGCTTGTACTAGGAATCGTAGCTGTGTAGTGTATGTAAGTTGATACACTATCCTACCTCTTGTGTCGTTGTCTAGTCTATACTTATTGTGAAATTGTGTGCTATTCTCACAGACAGTTATTGTCCCTTTATTATTCGTAGGTTCCGTAATCAGAAAGCGCATTAGCTCGACTGTTGTTGTATCCATCGTATGACAATGGATCTGTCCGCAAATTGGATGACGTAGTAAACGTTAACTACATTTGAGTCTACTACACTTAGCGTCACACTCTGCGTAATAAAAAGCCCTACGCCCTTTTACACAACTATGTATTTCAGTTGAAAGTGTTCGCATTCCTAGGAATGTAAAAAACAAACGAAATTCTTACACAAAGCTGAGAATGGTTGAAGCTTGTTGATTATAAGCTTGTGGTTCCTGCGCAGTTGAGTGTGAGAGTTTCGAAACAGTTGTTCATTCGTACGGACGGTGAGCGATGGGTACATCGTGAAGGTTACACCAATTATACCATTACCGAGCCGACCATCGAGCATAATTGGACGACAACCAAATGGACTGTTGCGAATCGAACATTCTCATACACGGTTTTTTCACTATTTCGTTAATCGGTTAAAGATTTTGAAGTGGACTACACAATACATGTAATATGAAAAAAAACGTGCATAAAAAGAATAACGTTGAGTTGAAAAAGGATTTTAATTTATTTCTTGTGATAGTTATGATGTGCTAGGCAGAATGACTTCACCGACTTGAAAAAAAAAATAGCGGAATTCTGATAAAGTTGAGATGATTAAAATATGGAAAACGGATTTATGATTTAAAACCGATTAGATTAGTTAAGGGGATAATGAAATAGATAAAATCCACGATTAGACACACAGGCAAGATTCTATCGATAAAAATCTTTAACTGATTTTGTTACTATCGGTCGTGTCATGTGAACCCGTTGTGTATCATAAGGTCACCGGCGGGCGCGCTGTCCCGCTGCCCACTAGTGCTGCGCGCAAGGTGCAAGGTCGACGCACGCGCAGGTGCGCCCGCGACTCCACGCTACGACCTGCTGAGTAGGCGTAACAATACTATATCACTTGATTTTCCCAAGGAAAACTGTTTGTGGTGACTATAAGTAATATATGGCTGACAAATATTGATAGCTATAGTTGGTGAATTTGTTTCGATATGTATGTTCGATATGTAGGTTCTTGAAGTCTTGCCAAAAGAAACCCCCATAAATTAAACCATCAGAGACTTTCCCCTATCTTTGGCTAATGTTGACGTAGCCGACGACATGGAGCGACACGGCGCGACACGGGACGCTAATGTGTCGGCAAACGACTCCACCCAGCTCACATCAGTGTTTGCCGAACAAACTGTTCTTACGTCAAACGAACCGCGCGGGAATTAGACGGCTCACTAAATGTCCATCAGTAAAAAGGGAACCATTTTGGGGATATCGTTTTCTTTGTAAATAAATGATAGGCGCTGGAGCGAGATAGTTGAGACAAGTTAGATTAGAAAACGACGGATCGTTATTGGTATATAATTTAATCTTAAACATAGTTTAACTTTTGTAGGTACATAATAAGTAACGTAACATAACAACTTCGATTGTCTGTCGTTAAAACTATAACAAAGTACTTATAACATCTTTACAAATTACAGGTCCTTTCTAATATACTTTTCTCAAACATGCTTGGAAACCTGAGCATTATTTTGACAACTTTCGTCAAGATAAAATTGAAAATGCTGTACTGAATACACATGATTAGGCGGCCGGCAATGTTACTTATCTGTCGTGTAATATAAAAATGGAACAACTTCGACTTATGGCAACTGTTCTAAGGAGGTAACTTATCAAAGATTTAATTAAAATTTCGATTCAGCATGCAAATAGAGTTGTTTATAATAAATAATAAAAAAAATAAACATGTTGTCGGGTGAAAAATTATCGTTGTTCGTCATTGAGTTTTCGCGCATTATTTGAGAAAAGTACATACTGTACAAGCTTTGGCCCCAACCAGGCATTGATGGACTCACATTTTCGGCTTTGCCTCTGCCCACATTTTCACGTTCGTCCATCAATACCCCTGTTGCAGACCGCGACAGTAATGTACTATTAAATAACATACTTAATAACTCTAGTTAAACTACTTTCATCATTTGTGTCACTGAAACAGGGAATATTCGCACTTAGTTTTATAATACTGAACTTAGTTATTATTCGTTGTAGTCGATGTAACAATCGGTTAAGAACATCACTATGGTGACTTTGTAATCTCCACTCTGAATTAATTGTACCTACTCATGATGAGTTCGGTTGCTTCCAAGTTTACTCCAGTTTTTCTTTCTATTCAACTACGTCATATTATTCTTGGTGAGATTCTGTTGTTCCGGCAATCGATTCTTGCGTCCGATTTGCTCGGCCTCCGCGACAGTGTCCGGCAGCTCGGTCCGGGCCGTCTCCGGCATCAGCAGAGTCAGCGACCCCGCCATCATCGACGTCACGCCGAACAGGAACGTTGGCAGACCAGCCCAGTATGACATCTAGAAAACAATGCGAAGTTGTACGTTGTTGAGTAATCGAGTACCATGTAGGTAACCATAGAACTTATTGTCTTTTAATGGATCAAGGACTGTTACAAGATATACAACGTGCTGAGTTGACTTGACTATTGGTCAGAAAAAATATATGACTCACCAGCAGCGGCGTCTGTGGGGCGACCAGCGACCCCACGCGACCCACGGCGGAGCAGATGGCGTGCATGGAGTTCCTGGTGTAAGTGGGGAACAACTCCGATGTGTATATGTACACGATGTTGTAGGAGAACGTCGCCAGCATCTCGAACGCCATGAACAGCGTCAGGCCCAGCCATGCGTACCCTGGAACAGGGTCGACGAGATTTTTTAAACTTTTATGGTCCTGCTGCTCTGAATTCAGAGTTGCAAGTGTTTTATTTTTTTATGTAAGCGGATATCCAAGTTTTGGAAATCGATTTGGATTACTCCCCCAATATCGAATAGTCTAACTCACCTTTTGGGACAAACGGCTGTGAGATGCAGAACAATCCTCCAACCATGAAGGACGCTAGTAATGGAATCTTTCTCTTGTACTTGGACAGCGCCAGCCAATAGAACACGTTGGCGGGAATGTCCATCAACATGAGCAGCGAGAAGTTGACATACTTGTTGCCGGCGATGTGCACCGCGCTGATCATCATGCCGTAGTTGATCAGCGTGATCGTGAACCACCACACCATGCACACCAGGAATCTGGAAAAAATTGGATTAAAATTGATTAATACTAAGTCTAGTCTAGAGTCATGTTGATCCCTAGCAAATTTTGGAGGATTAAAAATGGGTAAAGTCATCATAGACAAACAAGATAACATGAAAAAGCAAATAAGATTTGTATCATGAAGCTGCAAAGTCTGCACAGTTTATTACTTACCCATATAAACAATCTACGGTAGTTAACTTTATGAAAGACTGTACAGTTACCGTACAGTTTTATTGAGCCAATAAAATACATCAATATTGTGCTGATAGGAATTTTTACTTGCTTTATTGGTTATTGAATTGTGACATAAATAACAAAATATGAATTTGAAAGACTTTGTTGATTTATGACTAACGATTTGATAATTATCGCCACCGACCTCTGCATCATAATCCTTGACTTGAACGTCTTCATCAGCAGCTTTCTATCGCTGACGCCACTCTTGGTCTCCTCGTCGATGTAGTCCAGCTTATCGACCATCATCCTGTCGATCTCTACACCGTTTCTCTTGGCTACCTTCTGTATGAGCTGGACCGCTCGCTCCTTCTTGCCCTTGCTGTACAGCCAGCGGATGCTCTCGTCCAAGAAGAAGGAATAGCTGAGGATGAGCAGCGTGGGCGCGTAGATGACGCGCAGGAAGTTCCTCCAATAGGGCACCGCCCAGGCGATGAACGGCATCACGATCAGACCGCACGTGTAGCAGTTCAGTAAGATCATTTGAAACAAAACAGTTCGCTTCTTCTCAACTATTTCTATGCCTACAAAAAACAACTGTTTAGTCGAACACAATCTTTTTTAATGGTCGATTCTCTAAGTTTAGATTGGGTAGGTGCAGTTACTCTCATAGTTGCTTAACAAAAGAATCATATTGCAGAATGCAGTAGTTTGAGAGTAGATTCATAAATATTTGCCTTCTGTGTCTGACATCCTTAATATATATAATTGCAAGCACAGGTAATAACTTAGTAGTGTAGTTACGGGCGTTACAATGTAAAGAAATGGTTTAGGAGCATTGAGAAGTCACCATTACACAGATTTATTGAACGATTTCAAAGAAAATCAAGACAACCGATGAACTGATAGTATTCCTGATAAATCACTTTATTTCTTCAAAGTTATGTTTGATAGAGATGAACAGGGAATGCCGTGGATGATATTGACGGTGACGTGTTACACTAATATCGTCGATTCACGACCTGTGGTTACATTGTAACATTATGTTCATAAATAATAATTGTTCGAGCGAAGTGAACTATCCAAAACTAACATGGAAGATATTAAAACTTATTGAAGTAGGCACAATGCAATATGCGCATGATGGACTTACTAAGCATGAACATGGGTGAGAGCGCGTCGCCGATGGCGGCCTCCAGGCCCTCCAGCACGATGTAGAACCAGAAGGAGCTGGCGAAGCTCTTAGTGAGCCCCAGCACGGCGCCCATAGTACCCGCAAACACGGCTGCCGTTTTGCGACCGAACCTGAAGGAAAACCACAGCTCGGTCTTAGAGCCAGCACTTTTTATACGTCAAATCACAATAGAAAGCCTTCAACAGCCAACATCATCGATTTCTGGGGCTAACCCCATGTAATGAATGTTTGTGTCTCTTATTATGAATATTCATTGCATTACCACTCAAAATCATACGAGGATTAATTACGGAACAGCCTCAGAGAGCTTTAAAGATGTACCGACGGATATCGTTTGTGTTGCTTGTTAGTCACTTGTATTGTTTAGAGAGCCACGGCCGCTGTTACCATGAATGTTGTTAACAGTTTATTAATAGCCAAAAATTTATTATAAGTACACTGACTGTTAAACTATCAACCACAATAGAAAATTGCTCAGTAAAGTAAAGATAAATATGCGAGCTTGCCGAGCGGCCACGCGTGGATGAAGTATGTGGTATTGTCAAGTCACCACGGTTTGCATACAAAGCACACAACTATTTTAATTACTATACAACATCGGTACAAATATGTAGTAACATTGGAAGAAATATGCTAACACGACGTCGGTACTACGTAGTCCCATAACAAGTAAAATGTTCCAGTCCTTACAAACCACTCTTCATAAAGCAAATTAATTATTTGATTAAAAGTTTATTTTAAACCTCCCATCTTTAAGAAACTTGTGTTTAGGGGTGGGGTTATGTTCATAAAGCGGCAATCATTCAAACGAGCGACCATTACGATCAGCTGATAAATGTCCTGCCAAGGGGGGTAATTAAGACGTAACATAGTGCAACTAGGCCCACAAGTGCACCACGTAACTCAGCCACTGACGCTAATGACCCCAGCGCTTCCACTTGTGAAGCACATCATACCCGTGTGACGAATTCAACATTCTATTACTCGGTAATGGTGGACATGCTCATAATTAAGACTGCCATTCTATCAGAAGATAGCGAATATTATGTTGGTGATGAATCAGTGTCAAGATTAGATGTGTGTTTTCTTGTTCAGACACCGCTCGACGGGTGTTAGTGACCGGTACTTGATCATGTCTTGTAGGGATGTGACAAAAACATATGTTCTGTATTGTCGGACTACGATTATGTACACAGTGAAGACCTGACTACGCTTACTGGCTCTACACTACGCTAAAGTGCACGCTTGTCCTTGCCATTGAACTCATTGTCATCAAAAAAGTTTCATTATCAGCCACACTGTTCACCACAATTATTATAATTTAAACGCGATACTCATACGGCAGTCAGACTACCTCGACTGATATCATCATACTGTCAGACATTTTTTTAATGGTTTTGTTCCACAGCGTGTAAGTTCTTGGCTTGCATCTCACCTGATCGTAAGTGATAACCAAGCGGAAGGTGGAAGCGAGCTTCACCCGGAAACCTCAACCACAGAGGATTTGGCTTTCTTACGTCTAACTTCTGAAACACAACAATGCTGTTAACATTGTTGTTATGGCGACTCCATGGTTCAGAGCGATTTGTAATGCCCATCAACATCAACTCATCATTGTACTGCCCTTATCCCTATTTATTCGGGGTCGGCGCAACATGTGTCTTTCTTCCATAAGTAGGTACTTCTCTTTTAGTCGTCATCTCGGTAGTCACTTCTTTCTAGCCATATCATCTTTCACACAGTCCATCCATCTTTTCTTTAGTCTTTCCCTACTCTTATAGTCATCCAAATTCATATTCAAAACTTTCCTCAAGTCATTTACCTCATTCCTCCGCATTACATGCCCAAACCATGAATACGACACAACTTTTCAGCCACCGGTGCCACTTTCAGACTTCCTCTTATGTACTTATTCCTTATTATACTCCATGCTTAGTCCTCGATAATGATTAACTATGTAGTCTCACTATATTCCATATCGTGTTGACGCGTATTCAGAGAATAAACCCTGAAAAAAGAAAATTTTTACGCTGGCAACTCTAGGTTACCTATGTACCATTCACTTTTTTCGCGTCGTGTAGCGCACGTCATTTTTAAGAAAATTATAGAATTTTCTTATAAAAACTTATTATTTTTTAATATTATCAACAATAAACAGTCAAACAATTCCACTAAAGAAAATGTGGAAGAAAATTGGAAAGAAATCGCGTAGGCGAACTCGAGGACGAGTTCGGCTAAAGCCGGCGTCCTCTTTGGAATCAGTAATAAAGGCTGCTATGTACATAGAGGACTAAACAATGTTATAAACAAAGAAGAAAACACAGGTACGTATGTGTGATTTTGTTGAAAGTTTTCAGTGGATTACGATTGATTGATTTGGATTGCAAAATAGCAAGAGGCTTATTATTACCCGCCATAATGCCGGTATTTGGTCCATCTGTTCTTGTAACATGAAGTTCGCGTTACGACAGGACCTCGAGGGGCTCGAGGCTTGATGTCGAACCTCAGGTTGAGGAAAATCGCACAAAATATAGTGTACCTATACCTAGAAGTTCTAGGTTATGCACCGCCTATGCAAGACATATTGCTTTCTCTGTTGAAAAACCAATAAGGCCCTCGAGACTTGATTTCGAAACCTCAAGTTGAGGTAAAAAGCACAAAATATAATGTATATATAGAAGTTCTATGTTATGCACTTATTGTTTTCTATGGTGAGAAACTATTGAGTAAATATTACAATATTGATAAAGAATTATCAGTGCTTTACACTTGTGTCATCAGACTAAGTTAGTCCAATGATGATAATGTGCTTTGTAAGTACCCAAGAACTAAAGGATAATGGTTTTATGGAATTGCATGAAGAAATCATAATGGCCTTGGGAATCCCGTCCAGCTCCAAACCGAAATGTTTTACTTAAAAAGTATTTAATGTAATTATAAAGTATTAAAAGAAGAATGATCTATGTATAATACAATTTGATACCATGACTGTTGTATTTACTACTACTGGATGCTTCAAAATTGATCATAGAATTAGATTGTCTGATGAGTAACCCAATCAAGGAAAGGGACCAAGAGTGGAGGACCACTATAGCAATTGGGAATTGCTTTACCGGAACGTTAACAGGATTGGTAATTTGATAAAAACAATCAAAACACAAAGAATATAAATATCTAAAGAAATTCTCACAGATATCTCAAGACCAGTTAAGCTAGATAGAAACATTATTAGAACAACAGTTACACTGAAAAGGAAAAGTTTTCTGTTTAGTGAAAAGTTTAATGAACTTGTCAATTAAAAAGGCAGCCCCTTGAGAGAGAGAAATCTCAAATGACTCCTTCACGTTCGAGTCGAACCAAACAGGGAAGGGGGGGGGGGGCAGGTAGCAGCCTAGTAGGACCACGGAGTGGAACCTACAGCAGAGGATTTCATCAGGCAAGATGTACCAGCACAAACCTGTGCGTCAAACAAAGAGGTAAAGACATTTGTATGTTGTTTTAAATATTTTTACTCCCGCTTGACTGTCACTAAGGAGACACAATTAAATTTTAATTGTTATCCAACTGCAGCCGTCTGTTGGACGGTTGAGCTCATTGGCAAAAGCTCACACAAGATAAAGTTATCTGGTCATGGTTGAAGGGATATAAAATTCCATTTATGGAAATTCCTACACAAGATAATACCTATATCACCTTAAAATTGTGCCTTTTCAGAGTCTGAAAATATACTTATACCAAAAGAAATAAATAGGTTCTTGGATTTGAGTGTTATTAATAGGCGTACAGTGTGCGTCTATCAGTGGACAGTTTTTTGTTTAATCAAAAATATTTACTGTACACGAACGAGTTGGATATACCAGTGTTATATTATGTTAAATCTAAAATGTCGGATTAATTGTATCCATACAAAACAGTTTCTAATGAAAGACATACGGACTTCATGTAAACTCATTTTATAAAATGATTACATGTGCACAATTGATTTAAAATATGTATATTTTTTAATATCAGTGAACACTGAATGTAGATGTTCAGCTGATGACAAAAGATATTTGAGGGTTTATTGTAAAAACAATGTTCATGAATTCAGTAGTTTGTGCTTTGGTTTATGTACTGCCCCTACACAGGCCCACAGTAGTAACATCTTATCTTGTAGTGGGGGATAAAAATCTGTGATTTATCTTGAGGATTTTATGTTTGGAATATTATTGTTTTTAGTAAAACTATCAAAATTTTGCAGTCTTGGTTGTTACATAAAAGGATAAAAGTAATCTCAAATCCAATCGAGTTGCTGAGTACTTAGATTTGTGATTGATACAAAGAGTATGACCTTGTCAGTAAAAGATGAAAGAGATGTTCTATTCATCCATTATTTACACCGTAACCTAGCAACTTGTTGTCCATGTATGCGTTATGGTTTACTAATAAGTATGCTAACATTTTGGAAAACAAAGATGTACAGAGTTAGTTTACCACAGTTATTACTTTGATTTAATTATGAACAATATCAAGTGTAAGTAAAGAAGATCTACAGTGGTGGCATAAATGTATGAAAACCCTGTAAAAATTGTCAATTTGAGATTGAAATTTACTCAGATGCATCTCACAGTTGTTGCGGTGTTTTGATGGTCAGATAGCAAATGGGGTTTAGACCGAAGAAGACAAGGCAAATCATATTTAAAGCTGCTTTTCTTGGGTACAATGTTTTACTGAGGACTTAAAATTATGCCAAATTTTATTATGTAGAAACAATACTACTAACATAGATTATATCATTAAAGGGGTGGAAACCAATTTAATCATCTTAATCTCCTGGCTAGGCATATGTGGCACTCCGAAAAATAGGGATTTTTACATTTTTATATGATCCAAAGACAGCATAAAAGCTGATCTTGAGTCTAGAAATAAAAACATTGATTGTGACTGGGAACTGGCTCCAGCAGCATTTCAGGACATAGTGAGATTTTTCGAGATCATTCCATTGATCTATTTGCTACTAGAGCTAATAATATGTGACAGATATCCATCTTGGCGTAGAGATCCATTTGCAGAAAATATAAGACTTACATTAATTTTGGTAAATTACCCAGTATTTTATGCATTTCCACCATCTGCATTGATTAATAAACTATTCAGACAATTTAAGATGATCAGATTTTTTGGTATCTTAGTTTTTTCCTATGTGACCACAACCTTGGTACCCATTTATCATGGTCATTTCACAGATTAAAGTACCTACTTATTGGATTTTAACCATCAAACCAATTATTGTCGTAACTTTTCGGAATAGTGCATCTTCTGCACAGCAGCCCTTTTTTCCCTAGGGGCCTGCATATTGTCAGGAAAAGGTTTTCAGAAGCAAATGATGCCAGATGACAAATGATGATGATGAATGGTCAGGATATCTTCTGTATCAGATTACACTTTCAAACAGTATTCAGTAACACTACATAAGTGGTGGATATGTGGTAATGATCATGTTTTTTCAATCACTATAATATTAGAGTGTTCGTACACAACAAGTGGCAAGCCAACAAGGGCCAATGGCATTTCATAGGGTCCATATTGGCTCATCTAAAGTTCTTTACCCGAAATTGTTCTTCCTAACGATTTGTAATCCGAATGATCACTCTCCCTAAAATTTTTCATCCTAAAGTTTTCATTCATACTATTTGTAGTGCTACCGGCGATGTTCATAACACTCATGTTTCCGAAAATTTTAATTAATAATATCATTCATGTAAATATATTTAAACTCCTACTGTTTTTTATCATAAAACGCTTTTATGCTACTGAGAGAACATAATCATGAACCAGATGCTTTGAAGGAAAAGGTTTGTTTTTAAACTATTTCTTGTGATTACAAAACAACTGTTCACATTTTTACATTTAGTCATTTTATTTTTGGTTATTGTTGTTACATATTTATTACTATAACTATACCTGAGATAATTATGTCTAAAAACCAACTGTTTAGAATGATTAAAGGTCGTTTCACTGATTTTTGTCTTAAATGAATGAAATTCAGATCAAAGTGTCGTCTTGGGGGCGCTATGAAAAAAATACTTAGAAAAATTTCGCGACCAATTTCGAGGTAGCGCTCGCCGGCCGCTGCCGCGGCACCGCTCGCTTCGCTCGCTCGGCTCGCGCGTAGTTGGTCACAGTTCTAACCTAACCTAACCTAATCCTAATCTAAACAAAAAAGATATGACTTTGAATAATAGTGTAAAAGATGGTTATGTTGAGAAAATATAGGAAAACAAATAAAAGTATAATAGATGTTTATTGCTACTGACATTATGAAGTTGAATGGTTCGGAATTATGAACATTAGAGACAGAGTAGTTAGGAATTGTGATTGTTAGGATGAAAAATGTTAGGAAGAACATTTTCGGATTTCCAATTATCGGAGTTGAAAATTTAGGTGAACTTTGGCGCACCCCATTTCATATATATCACTCAACAGTGCAGTGTTATTGATCATAAATTCTGTTGTAGGGACAGATCCTCAAAGTAAGAGGTTATTTAATGGTATCTTTAAATTACGACCAAGTCATCCTGAATACTGATGATATGTGGGATCCATCAATGGTACCTACTAAATTTTATAGGAAGATGGTACTCAATATAACAATAAATTATCACTTGACAAAGTAACCAAAAAGTAGTAATTCTTTTAGCCCTTACTAGCGGTCAAAGAAACCTTATTTGTAATTAGACTTAATAACATCCAATTGATTGATTCAGATATTAACTCAAAAATCACTGATTTGTTAAAAACATGATCTAAGACAGGAAAACAGCAAACAAATATTATTTTACTCTATTTTCATATGAAACCAGTCATTTGTCCTGTGATTACATTACAATATTACATACACACAAATTGTGACAATCATAATGCCGTTGGATTACACATACAATGATGGACAGTGGCGTAGACATCAAGAAATTTACTTCTCATTCAACATGTCATGCTCCAATGGGAGTAGAGGTGTGTCAGTAGATATTAAGTATCTTTAAAACAGTTGGTTGGTATTGGTACACAGGATCAAACGGTCTTACAAACCATTATAATAATAGACCTTTGATTAGAGAAGATAATAAATATCTCTTTGGCAAGACTGTTGGTAACGTTGATGATGTGTTATTTGTCATAAATTAATGAAAAGCCAAAGAAGTATACCTACTATACATAGTTGATAATTAGAATTGGACGAGAATTAAGTTTAAATGTTGAAAAGTTTTCAGTTACATCATAAACTTGATTTTATGATATCTGAATGTTTTATTATTTAATAGTGTCAAACATATTTGTAATTTCCAACTTCATCTCTCTAAACATCTACATAGTTAATCATTATCGAGGACTAAGCATGGAGTATAATTACTAAATTAAACGAACTTACCTAAGTGAAGTTCTATTGTTGCCTGCACCAAAACTCATAAAACTATTAAAAACAGACCCGACTATGCATCTATAATAAGCAAAAGAAACTATAGAATCCCAACACCTGACCACACCTCGTTGCTAGCTAGACGCTCTCCAACTTACTCTCTCATTAATACATACAATAAAGTCTGCAAACTTTGTGAAATCAAAAATACTACCTCATTCAGTTGTAAAAAAATAATAAAGGAAATGTTGCAAAACTCTGGTTATGATGACTCGGAACAATTCTGGACATGAGAAGCATCATGTCGGATGTGTAAAATGCTACCTTTTCAGGAGAGCAAAAACAAAACTGACAAAAGTTTTTTCTTCATAATTATTGAACGTTAGGTATTTAAGTCAGTATTTTTTTTTTAATATTTGGTAGGCAATAGTACCTTTTGATTTTAATTACAAGCATTACCCTAACTGTTAAAATGAAATTAATATATTTTTTAATCTACTTGATCCTCTACATCAAACTTTATGCCTGAAATATAATAGATGAGTGCTTAAAACTGCAAGCCTATGTTCACATCCGACGATATGCTTGCAATTTTAGGCAATAACTTTTTCTTTTATATTGAAATGCAGGATTATGATCTTAGATATAGAACAATTACCTAGAGTCTGATCTGTTGATATTGCTGTATACTTCATAGATACTTGTTACTTTTAATTTCAAGCAAAAGGACGGAAGTCCTCATAAAACTACATACACCAGACAGCGTATACACAGGAAAAAAAAACAAATTTTCAAATTAAATCAAAATCTTTACTTCTAATAAACATTTATTTTTTATCATAATAAAAGTATTAAACATAACAAAAAAATGAGCTTAGTGGCAAGCTTGGTAACTTAGTTTAAAAATAATTAAAAAAATAAAATGAATCTAATCAGTCTCTGGAAAATCAGGCTCATTTTCGTTATGTTTCAAATTTCTATAAAAATCGTGAAATTCTACCGGCACCCATTCCAAAAGTGTAATCAAATCTTTATATTTTGCAGAAGATATTGGTTTCTCTTCTTTTCGTATATTTGGTAAGTCACCGGGGAACCGTATACCTTTAGCCAAATTCCGTACGAATGAAATCTCAAAAAAATCTGATGAAAAAACTGTTTTGTAAAACAGTGTGCCCGGCTGATCTTTCTTTAACTGAAGCCAAACACATTCTGAGATTTTGAATTCCTGGCCATCTTTGTTCTTTTTTCGCGTTACTAAGGGCCCATTCTTTTTATACAAGGCAGTGACGTCTTTGAAATGCCTCAGTTCCATATCAAACACTTCAAAAGGTTTTCTTCCTCCACATGTCCTTATGAATTGGGACCAATCCCTAGGAATGGCTATTTGCATAGTCTTCAGCTGTTTTTTTTTCTTTTCTATTATTGAATGTATTTGGTCTACCTCCATATGAGTGTGGCCTTTTAGCAAATATTTGTGATTTATCACTTTTAAGTTCGAAAATTTGTGCAGTAACCAAATATAAGCCATTACTATCATCAAATTTCTGTTCTGGCCTGCGCAATTATCTGACCAAAATGTCAATTCTTCAACAGTTTCAATTTTTGTTTTGTTTTCCTCTGCCCAACGAATGACACAGGAGGCTATTTCATTGCCTCCTCTCCCTCCTACGTTCTCAGACCATATTATATTTGTAGCAACGTTACTCGTTGCGTCATATATAGTTAAGTTTAAAGTCCATAGCTTACGCAAATAGAACGATTTGGTATTGGTTAAATTTGGTGTAGCCAAACATTTCTGTAAATCAAACATTAAAACTTTTTTCTTTCCAGAACTATTTTGTGCCTCTTCTTTATCAGCTTTTTTTAAATTATACCTTTCGTTAGATGCTGTCTGGTGAACTTCTCGTTCTTTTTCAATTTCTATTTTTTCTGTTTCATCTATAGCGTCTTTTAATTTTCTTTCAAAAGCATCACAATCGTCACATGTGTCAACTGATGGTAGTTTAAAACTTAGGTTAAATTTTGTATTAAAAACATTACGGTAAATCCATTCTTTTGCGATGAGGTTTTCAGGTGTTTCTTCTTGTATCATGTGTTCTTTGTAATGATGGTACATGGTAGCAATGTTTAAGTCCGATCCTAAATATTTTTTTCCACTTTTTTGGCGTGAATAATGGCTCTCATAGCAAGGATAGGAGTTGATATGATCCATTATTCTTTTTATCATTGGTTCAGGAGACTTGTTTCCTGGGACATGTTTTCCCCTCTGGTCTCCAATTGTTAGCCCACCCTCCAGTTTTTTTTCCACGCTTAGTTTTACAAATCTTTCTCCAATCGAGAGAGTATTCAAGAACATAACCTTGCATACCCTTACTCTGCAACAGTCTATAGTTAGAGTATAGGTGTAAGAGAACTTTCTCCTATCAACCTCT
The DNA here is from genome assembly GCA_948150665.1 of Conistra vaccinii. Taxonomy (NCBI): domain Eukaryota; kingdom Metazoa; phylum Arthropoda; class Insecta; order Lepidoptera; family Noctuidae; genus Conistra; species Conistra vaccinii. Next base: position 534,403 of record OX411327.1, read on the forward strand.
ATGTCCCCACCTGTCCTCATAACACGCTTAATTTCTTTTGTTACATTGTTAACAATAAATTGTCGACGCTGATCCCAATTAAGACATTTTTTCCAAAACTGGTTAAAGATCAGCAGTCTTTTTTCAGGTGATATCTTCGTGTAACATTTGAATTTGCAAGAACATGGAGGTTTTAACATGCGACCCTCTACGTCAGGGGTCTTCCTGACCACTGTTGAGTGATATGGAGATCCTTTCAATCTCGCAGCTTTGGAAACATTGCGTTTCCATTTTGCTGGATTTCTTATTAATTTCTTTACTTTTTGTGTTGATGGTACTTGTTCATGATTTAAGTACACCACTCCATTAACGTCAACAAGCATCGTGGGGTAGGAAATTGGCGTATTGATCAAATCGGATATTACTTTTTTATTGCAAACCACAGCTTTTGAAATGTTTGGTTTCGTAGGCAAACATAAAGTTTCGTCTATGCATTGTGTATCGGAGTCATCACTTAATTCACCTATTTCATCAACATAAACCATTGGTCCATCTAAACGCGATTTTTTCTTGAGAGGTGAATAAAAGCACTTGTCTAAATCCGTTAAATTTGTCTGAATGTCATGGTTTCCATCATATAACTTTTGCGGTCCCAAAAGATCTTCTACTGTTATTAAGTCAGAAGTCTGAGTGTTTTTTGCATGTATTTGACCTTCAGTTGTTTTCTTATTCAGTGATGATGTGTTAAGTCTTTGAATATTGCATTTTTGTTTGATAGAATCATTAGTGCACTTGTCTGGTGAGAATAGTCGTCTTTTTACGTGCACTTGGGAAATTTTTATGACCCTCAAATTAGGAGAATTACTTATGTCACTACAACTGGAGTCATAGTCTTCATGCGGTTCATAATTTTTGTCTTTGACACTGTCATCACTGCCGTAATCAAAATTTAATTCTTCGCGATCATCCAAATTACAGCCGTGGACAAAACTGTTTTCTTCTTTTGAAAAACTCTCAGTGTTTCTAGGTACCATTGCACAAGGTAGTTCATTTTCTTTAACATCAAATTCTTTTTTCTCACGATGCTGAATAACTTTTTCGCGTAGATTAGCAAGCCTTCGTCGTCTTTCAAATAATTCTTCGTACAACGACAAATTGTTCTGTAAGAATAATACAACGAGTAAGTGACAAAGTATTTTTTTATAACAAACTACTGGCTCTCATCTGATGGTAAGCGGTTACTGCTGCATAAAGGCGCTTTCAAAACTAGATGTGTTAGTAAGGCGTACTAATTCATTCATTTATGGAGAAATTTACATTCACATTAAGAGGAAAACACAACGTGTTAAATCGCTCCAACCATTTCGAAGCTATGACAAGTATGTCCATACGTACAGACCATACCAAGCAATACAGACAAGCAGAGATTTCAAACTTTAATCGGGTAATCAAGGTTCTTTCCGTCGGGAGTTAAAATAGATTGGAATTATTAGGTATCAATCACACCCTGTAGGTTCTGTCCCAAAATATTTATTAATACCTAACCAGTTTCGAGTTCAATATCACATTTTAGGTGTCTCTGTTGCACTGCATTGCATATCACATAAAAATTAAACGGCAAGTGCCAACAGACGCAAGAGTAAAATTTATTGTAGGCTAATACTTACTTTATTGGTGTTGTCCTCCATTATTGCTATATTTTATCAAACACAAACACAGTATAATAATATCACTCTATCCATTTACCACTGTTTTTCGTAAAATCAATCGGATTAACTAAAAACACAGGTGATAACTGATGCGACCGTGCGCTGCGTGCCGACTGAATGATAATGTTTACAACTGGCGCCGAGCGTGCGACGCGACGCGACAGGCGGCTCGTGGTACACGCGTTTCTCTCGCTCACTCTTATTATAATAAGCTATAATGCTGTCGCACGCCATTCGAAGAAAAGCCACGTGAGGTCCGTACCACTCGATGTAATACGACTTTATCCGAACCAATCCGAACTATCTTGAGTACCGACCAAGTATATTACATTTTTGTATTAATTTTTGGAGCCATAAGGCTGAAACTCTTTGAACGTACACAATATTACACACAAAACGTTATTATTATAACAATAAAGTTCTTTATGAATAAAAGACTTTATGCCTTTGTAGCGTTTTGCAACATTTTTTTAAGCATAACGCTATATTTGAAGATACGCACTATGATTTGATTGTAAACTTTAGAGGCATAAATGCGTATCTGCTGTTGCTACCAGCATGTTAGACAAAACATTTTTAATTCATAATAGCTTAAGTTGAGATACGGCTCAAAAAACTATTAATAATTTGATGCATAAAGATGCAAGTAAATAAAAAAGGTTATGGCTCTAAGGTATTTGAAAATGTCTTTAAATCCGACATTATGCATAAGTGTATCTTTATAATGATAAGAGATAGAAATACCAGGGTCAGATAGTTAGAAAGAGCAACAAAATTATAATATCGTTATACTAAAAAGTAATTTTGGTTCTATCTGCAAATCCGACATGATGCTTCTGAGGTCGAGTCTGGACATGAGAAGCATCATGTCGGATGTGTAAAATGCTACCTTTTCAGGAGAGCAAAAACAAAACTGACAAAAGTTTTTTCTTCATAATTATTGAACGTTAGGTATTTAAGTCAGTATTTTTTTTTTAATATTTGGTAGGCAATAGTACCTTTTGATTTTAATTACAAGCATTACCCTAACTGTTAAAATGAAATTAATATATTTTTTAATCTACTTGATCCTCTACATCAAACTTTATGCCTGAAATATAATAGATGAGTGCTTAAAACTGCAAGCCTATGTTCACATCCGACGATATGCTTGCAATTTTAGGCAATAACTTTTTCTTTTATATTGAAATGCAGGATTATGATCTTAGATATAGAACAATTACCTAGAGTCTGATCTGTTGATATTGCTGTATACTTCATAGATACTTGTTACTTTTAATTTCAAGCAAAAGGACGGAAGTCCTCATAAAACTACATACACCAGACAGCGTATACACAGGAAAAAAAAACAAATTTTCAAATTAAATCAAAATCTTTACTTCTAATAAACATTTATTTTTTATCATAATAAAAGTATTAAACATAACAAAAAAATGAGCTTAGTGGCAAGCTTGGTAACTTAGTTTAAAAATAATTAAAAAAATAAAATGAATCTAATCAGTCTCTGGAAAATCAGGCTCATTTTCGTTATGTTTCAAATTTCTATAAAAATCGTGAAATTCTACCGGCACCCATTCCAAAAGTGTAATCAAATCTTTATATTTTGCAGAAGATATTGGTTTCTCTTCTTTTCGTATATTTGGTAAGTCACCGGGGAACCGTATACCTTTAGCCAAATTCCGTACGAATGAAATCTCAAAAAAATCTGATGAAAAAACTGTTTTGTAAAACAGTGTGCCCGGCTGATCTTTCTTTAACTGAAGCCAAACACATTCTGAGATTTTGAATTCCTGGCCATCTTTGTTCTTTTTTCGCGTTACTAAGGGCCCATTCTTTTTATACAAGGCAGTGACGTCTTTGAAATGCCTCAGTTCCATATCAAACACTTCAAAAGGTTTTCTTCCTCCACATGTCCTTATGAATTGGGACCAATCCCTAGGAATGGCTATTTGCATAGTCTTCAGCTGTTTTTTTTTCTTTTCTATTATTGAATGTATTTGGTCTACCTCCATATGAGTGTGGCCTTTTAGCAAATATTTGTGATTTATCACTTTTAAGTTCGAAAATTTGTGCAGTAACCAAATATAAGCCATTACTATCATCAAATTTCTGTTCTGGCCTGCGCAATTATCTGACCAAAATGTCAATTCTTCAACAGTTTCAATTTTTGTTTTGTTTTCCTCTGCCCAACGAATGACACAGGAGGCTATTTCATTGCCTCCTCTCCCTCCTACGTTCTCAGACCATATTATATTTGTAGCAACGTTACTCGTTGCGTCATATATAGTTAAGTTTAAAGTCCATAGCTTACGCAAATAGAACGATTTGGTATTGGTTAAATTTGGTGTAGCCAAACATTTCTGTAAATCAAACATTAAAACTTTTTTCTTTCCAGAACTATTTTGTGCCTCTTCTTTATCAGCTTTTTTTAAATTATACCTTTCGTTAGATGCTGTCTGGTGAACTTCTCGTTCTTTTTCAATTTCTATTTTTTCTGTTTCATCTATAGCGTCTTTTAATTTTCTTTCAAAAGCATCACAATCGTCACATGTGTCAACTGATGGTAGTTTAAAACTTAGGTTAAATTTTGTATTAAAAACATTACGGTAAATCCATTCTTTTGCGATGAGGTTTTCAGGTGTTTCTTCTTGTATCATGTGTTCTTTGTAATGATGGTACATGGTAGCAATGTTTAAGTCCGATCCTAAATATTTTTTTCCACTTTTTTGGCGTGAATAATGGCTCTCATAGCAAGGATAGGAGTTGATATGATCCATTATTCTTTTTATCATTGGTTCAGGAGACTTGTTTCCTGGGACATGTTTTCCCCTCTGGTCTCCAATTGTTAGCCCACCCTCCAGTTTTTTTTCCACGCTTAGTTTTACAAATCTTTCTCCAATCGAGAGAGTATTCAAGAACATAACCTTGCATACCCTTACTCTGCAACAGTCTATAGTTAGAGTATAGGTGTAAGAGAACTTTCTCCTATCAACCTCTATGTCCCCACCTGTCCTCATAACACGCTTAATTTCTTTTGTTACATTGTTAACAATAAATTGTCGACGCTGATCCCAATTAAGACATTTTTTCCAAAACTGGTTAAAGATCAGCAGTCTTTTTTCAGGTGATATCTTCGTGTAACATTTGAATTTGCAAGAACATGGAGGTTTTAACATGCGACCCTCTACGTCAGGGGTCTTCCTGGCCACTGTTGAGTGATATGGAGATCCTTTCAATCTCGCAGCTTTGGAAACATTGCGTTTCCATTTTGCTGGATTTCTTATTAATTTCTTTACTTTTTGTGTTGATGGTACTTGTTCATGATTTAAGTACACCACTCCATTAACGTCAACAAGCATCGTGGGGTAGGAAATTGGCGTATTGATCAAATCGGATATTACTTTTTTATTGCAAACCACAGCTTTTGAAATGTTTGGTTTCGTAGGCAAACATAAAGTTTCGTCTATGCATTGTGTATCGGAGTCATCACTTAATTCACCTATTTCATCAACATAAACCATTGGTCCATCTAAACGCGATTTTTTCTTGAGAGGTGAATAAAAGCACTTGTCTAAATCCGTTAAATTTGTCTGAATGTCATGGTTTCCATCATATAACTTTTGCGGTCCCAAAAGATCTTCTACTGTTATTAAGTCAGAAGTCTGAGTGTTTTTTGCATGTATTTGACCTTCAGTTGTTTTCTTATTCAGTGATGATGTGTTAAGTCTTTGAATATTGCATTTTTGTTTGATAGAATCATTAGTGCACTTGTCTGGTGAGAATAGTCGTCTTTTTACGTGCACTTGGGAAATTTTTATGACCCTCAAATTAGGAGAATTACTTATGTCACTACAACTGGAGTCATAGTCTTCATGCGGTTCATAATTTTTGTCTTTGACACTGTCATCACTGCCGTAATCAAAATTTAATTCTTCGCGATCATCCAAATTACAGCCGTGGACAAAACTGTTTTCTTCTTTTGAAAAACTCTCAGTGTTTCTAGGTACCATTGCACAAGGTAGTTCATTTTCTTTAACATCAAATTCTTTTTTCTCACGATGCTGAATAACTTTTTCGCGTAGATTAGCAAGCCTTCGTCGTCTTTCAAATAATTCTTCGTACAACGACAAATTGTTCTGTAAGAATAATACAACGAGTAAGTGACAAAGTATTTTTTTATAACAAACTACTGGCTCTCATCTGATGGTAAGCGGTTACTGCTGCATAAAGGCGCTTTCAAAACTAGATGTGTTAGTAAGGCGTACTAATTCATTCATTTATGGAGAAATTTACATTCACATTAAGAGGAAAACACAACGTGTTAAATCGCTCCAACCATTTCGAAGCTATGACAAGTATGTCCATACGTACAGACCATACCAAGCAATACAGACAAGCAGAGATTTCAAACTTTAATCGGGTAATCAAGGTTCTTTCCGTCGGGAGTTAAAATAGATTGGAATTATTAGGTATCAATCACACCCTGTAGGTTCTGTCCCAAAATATTTATTAATACCTAACCAGTTTCGAGTTCAATATCACATTTTAGGTGTCTCTGTTGCACTGCATTGCATATCACATAAAAATTAAACGGCAAGTGCCAACAGACGCAAGAGTAAAATTTATTGTAGGCTAATACTTACTTTATTGGTGTTGTCCTCCATTATTGCTATATTTTATCAAACACAAACACAGTATAATAATATCACTCTATCCATTTACCACTGTTTTTCGTAAAATCAATCGGATTAACTAAAAACACAGGTGATAACTGATGCGACCGTGCGCTGCGTGCCGACTGAATGATAATGTTTACAACTGGCGCCGAGCGTGCGACGCGACGCGACAGGCGGCTCGTGGTACACGCGTTTCTCTCGCTCACTCTTATTATAATAAGCTATAATGCTGTCGCACGCCATTCGAAGAAAAGCCACGTGAGGTCCGTACCACTCGATGTAATACGACTTTATCCGAACCAATCCGAACTATCTTGAGTACCGACCAAGTATATTACATTTTTGTATTAATTTTTGGAGCCATAAGGCTGAAACTCTTTGAACGTACACAATATTACACACAAAACGTTATTATTATAACAATAAAGTTCTTTATGAATAAAAGACTTTATGCCTTTGTAGCGTTTTGCAACATTTTTTTAAGCATAACGCTATATTTGAAGATACGCACTATGATTTGATTGTAAACTTTAGAGGCATAAATGCGTATCTGCTGTTGCTACCAGCATGTTAGACAAAACATTTTTAATTCATAATAGCTTAAGTTGAGATACGGCTCAAAAAACTATTAATAATTTGATGCATAAAGATGCAAGTAAATAAAAAAGGTTATGGCTCTAAGGTATTTGAAAATGTCTTTAAATCCGACATTATGCATAAGTGTATCTTTATAATGATAAGAGATAGAAATACCAGGGTCAGATAGTTAGAAAGAGCAACAAAATTATAATATCGTTATACTAAAAAGTAATTTTGGTTCTATCTGCAAATCCGACATGATGCTTCTGAGGTCGAGAATTAATCTAGATACCCTGACCTGACACCTGACACTAAATCAAACTACACTACTGGAACAAATACGCACATATTACATGCACACTCACACACACTACACTACATACTCACACACACCACACTCACATCACACGTACACAAGCACACCCGTTATACCAAACAACACCAACTCACACTTCAAGTCTCCACTCTGGAATTCGCACCCCGAGCCCCAAGATACAGACTAACTGTCTAGTTTGGGGTTCACTGGCAAATCATATTTTGTACACCATAGCTATAGGTAATATTTTAAGCTACTCATGTCGTCTCAACTTTTTATTAACCTGTAAACCTGCTTACTGTATTACCTGGACAATAAACAATTTTCTATTTTCTATTTTCATTTTCTATTTTCAATTATACGTAGTGCTTAGTCCTCGATACTATGTTCCCTCCCAAGCCCTAAACAAGGCCATAGTTTGTTTTTTGACCCTGGCATTGAAGTTGGAGAGTTACTGTCTGTTAATTTTAATTCTCTCATTGCAGATTACTCTAAATAGAATGGTACATAGGTAACCTAGAGTTGCCAGCGTAAAAATTTTCTTTTTTCAGGGTTTATTCTCTGAATACGCGTCAACACGATATGGAATATAGTGAGACTACATAGTTAATCATTATCGAGGACTAAGCACTACGTATAATTACAATAGAACTTCACTTAGGTAAGTTCGTTTAATTTAGTAATTATATCCATTCAAGTACCACCATACATCAACTTCAGTACTAAAATAGTAAGATTTATCTACCTGTCTGAAATCTGTCCCTGTATGAGTAGTCCGACCATGTTTCCGAAGCTATGCACCGTGCCCACAAGCGTCTGCTTCCAGTCGTCACACGCCAGTCCGAACTAAAACAAATTCTTCTTCAGTAATCTATAAGGCGGTAACATGTTCATCTACATGGCCATTCTTCCATGTAAAGTGAAACAGAGCCTTCGGCAAAGCATACAATTAATTGTTGTTATGATGTTTAAGACTGCGACATCTCAATAACTTTAGTTCGTTGTAGGAATGAGTTGTAAATATATCGGTGACAAGGATGGAGTGCTTACATGTTCAGCCTCCCATCGCAATAATATATGCATCCGTGTATACAACCTTGTTCACAAATAGTGTATGGGAATATGTTCTACATTTACAGCTTACAAACGAAAGTCGCTTTATCATAAAGTCCGTTTTGGCAAGGCAAAACCTATTTGTAACTCTTCCAACAATTCTAAAATCGTTGATAATTCTTTAACTGTTCCTGATCAATAGACCCATGTTAAACCTCTCCACACATGTAGTTCAAGTAGTTCGGTCAAGTATAGTGAACAGGCGAGTGCAGCGCGTCGCAGTGTCCCGTGCGCCCGCGCAGACCGGTCGCGCAGCAAAAACTATGCAAATAGCTCCACATGCGAGCGAGTGCCCAACTCGCGGCGACGTAATACGCCCCCTGCGCGCAAGAGGCTTGTGGAGTTGTAGACTCAGGGTTGGGCAGTATTTGAATTACTTGTAATTGAAATACGTAATTGAAATACAAATACGTAATTGGTATTTGTAATTCAATTACTTCTTATAAATGTAATTTGTAATTAGTATTTCAAATACCTGACGCTGAGGTATTTTGTAGTTAGTATTTCAAATACTTATGGCTCCAAAATACATTTGAACATAAATACATTTAGCGATCTTATGAATGGGTGCGATCTGCAGAAAATAGCGCTCGATAGCTTTCGTAACCAAAATGGCGACCGCTAAATATGTAATATCTTTAAAGTTGGTAACACTGCACTTAAACTGTACTGTGGTCTGTACTGCAGGTACATAGGTACGTCAAATTGTCAATTACTTATCTTGTCAATTGTAATTTTAATTCGGCGATGGAGTGAATCCTGTGAATGCTGTGACATATTTAGCGTTCGCCATTTTGTAAAATATGATGGTAAGAATATATTCCCTTTGCCTTAGGCTGGGCTGGATTAGTTCTATTCTATTTATATGACCTAACCTAACACCAGACTGTATTTTGTAATTTGTATTTTGTATTTTAAATAAAAATAGTCAAAATACTGTATTTTGTATTTTATATTTCAAATACACGACTTAAAAATATTTTGTAATTTGTATTTTAAATAAGTGCGAGATAGTATTTTGTAATTTGTATTTTAATTAAAGCAAAGCATGTATTTTGCCCAGCTCTGTGTAGACTATTGTCTTAGTTCGAGCACTGGCATTACAATGAGTCTAATAAGCCAGATACGAATCAATTGGTAGGTGTTGTGCAGCATTCTGATGGGATTGTTTTATTTCGATTTTTGTATGAAATAGGGATGGTGGACGGTAATGGTCCTGCAGTAACTGTTAGTATGCTGAGTCGTCGCGCTTGTGCCAATGTGTTCAATAGCTGCTACAGATCAGTGTGCCCGCTTTATCTTCGCTTTTTGCAATGCTTCAGCATTGCAAAAAGCTACTGCTCTAGGTAACTCGTAACTACCTACTCGTAAGCGTCCAAAGACGACTAGCCACTACTTATGTTATGGGCGTACTTTAATTCAAAGGTAACTTAATATGTGATCACTCGCAGAATAACAATGACACAAATTGCTATTTCTCATTGCTCATTGCATATTTGCTCATTCTTCTGAAACATTAATGAATAAAACAATTGCCTATCAATTTACTAGCAGCCCGCTAATTAAGCGCTCATCAAATTCTTTTGAAATAACGGTTCCTAGCGCGATAGCGTTAGCTCGGGAAAACCCTTAGACGATAAAGCTACTTAAGGAATATCGTCTAATAAAACTATAGAAATACCTCCACGTCCGGCGATACCCGACATAGTTACTAGTATTGTGCAAGTTGTGGACGATTCCCTGGGCGCTGCGCGGGCGCTCCCACAGAATACCAATGAGTCAAATAGTTATTGTTCTTATTCACCTAATATCGTACTTATAGATTTAGATAAACCTATGTTAGCAATAGCTCTTCTCCATGGTTGAATAGAAATCGTAATGTCTGTGGTGTTAGTGATTATCTTGGCGCTGTTGTTTCTATGACTTAGGGAAAATAACGTAATGTATAAAATTTTAGTGAGCAAAGATTTGGCAAAGCGTTAAAAATAAAATCGTCAAACGATAATAATACAAAACAAACAGCGGCTTCTACAAATAGCAGAGAAATCTCCACAACTGTGGGAAATCATGATCTCATGAATGCAAGGAATGTTTTTAATTAATTGTAGGAATAGTTAAGGACTATATCAACAAAAGTCAGTCAAAAACAGGGACCATAAAATCAACAGAGACATACACTTTCAAACATTGCTACAAATGAAGGAAAATTAACATCTTATCTAAAGCTTTGATCAATCTTAAGCATAAAATTAGGAATTTCTCGTCTGTCACATTCTTTGAGTATACTTTACCATAAGTTTCCCCAATTATAATCTATTCACCATTAGTCTACCCGCCTGCTAGTCTGTACAGGTAGACAAGCAGGCGGGTAGACGTCGACGGACAGACAGCTGTCCGTCAGACAAGCAGGCGGGTAGACGTCGACGGACAGACAGCTGTCCGTCAGAGCTCAAGACAAGCAGGCGGGTAGACGTCGACGGACAGACAGCTGTCCGTCAGAGCTCAAGCACCTGTGTGTAATTCACTAAACATATCGTTATCTGTTTACACATCTAATGATTTGCCAACCGTCTCTCATATTAGTAAAATGATAATTACTGTAATTAGGTTTTATCAAATTGTCGTGTTCATCTACACTATTAAAAATCAACGTCAATCTTTCTGATAACGACCTTTGTAATCAGGAAAGGTTTCCCATGAGCTTTGTTTATTGTAAGAATATTCGGATCCAGTTTTTATTTTGACGTATCTATCAGGACAGTTTTGCTTCTGCAAATAGAACACCTGAAAGTAACAAATATTGATCATAACGTTATGATCGTCACGGTCAACCATCAAATTGCCAAGAGCTAACAGCCGACCCGTAACAGAACCCAGATATATTAATGTGTCTCCATTGATGGCGCGTGTTTAAATCTTGTCTGTGAAAACAGTGTTCGTGACCATACATACACTACATAGTAAATTACATTGGAAAACATCGGCTGTCATGAATTAAGGTCAATAGGTCCGGAGCTATTGAACATGTCTTTGTGCTAATACATTTGTGTGCAGTTATAATATTCCGAACGTTGAACATCAAAGACGTCTTGATTCTAATAATATTATGTTCACGGTATACGTACACATAATTCAGTGACATGTTGTAATTACAAAGCGTTGAGCTTCGTGTAATTGTAATAACTCACATAACTGAGTGAGCGTCGCGTAATAATTGATAGGTCACATAATTGAGCAAGCGCCGGTTGTATCTACCTAATGACAGCTCACATAATTGAAGAGAGTTAGTGAGCACCGATAACGGCTTCCGATGTGTGAGCACATTTAATTAGCGAGCTTATTTGCATTCATTGATTTCACGCTGAGTTTGTACAATAATAACCGTGAAGTTCTGGCTGGAATAAACATAACTTGTCTATCTCAATCATCGACTTTGGCGCTAACAATCATTGCTAATCACATCCTTCTTTGTGAATTCACATTGGAAGTTAGACTGATCAGGAGGCATGATGTGTTTGATAAAGAAATTAAGTAACACCACATTACTTTTCCCTTGTTGAGACATAATAGAAATGCACACTGCTAAGGCTGCCTGTCCACTGGAGCGGAGAGGAGAGGAGAGGAGCGGGATGTGCCAATATTAACCAATAGAATCTTGACTCATCACTGATCTAAACTCAGGGGCGGAGTCAAGATTCTATTGGTTAATATTGGCACATCTCCGCTCCTCTTTTCTCCTCTCCGCTCCAGTGGACAATAAAACAAGTGAACTTGACTAACCTCAGCGACAAAGCTGTCGGGTTTCTCATAGATCCACTCCTTGCAGAGCTGGTCGGAAGTGTGGTTGTACCGCGCGCAGTCGTCCACGGAGGGGGACCAGCACTGCTTGACGAGCTGTTCCGGCCCGCGGAGGGACTGGTTCAGCCAGGCCGTGCTGAACGACGCATCCGGACTGTCGCAGGAAGCGATCTTACATCTGGAACGGACGTGTTGTTAAAGAAATATGTACGTCACAAAAATTGACACGTTTTCAACTTATTCGAGACTTTGAGATTAGAGTTCTCTTGATTCAAATGTTTTATTTTGAATTTCCTGTAATGTTTTTCAGATAACGTGTTTCAGCTCCTCTTGGAATTTCATTTCCACTTTAAATCGCCAAAACTTTTAATGACCATAAAATTTTTGTGGAAATGAAATGAGTGGACCTTAGCTATCATTAGCTCAATTATGAAATGAGTGGACCTTAGCTATCATTAGCTCAATTATGAAATGAGTCAACCTTAGCTATCATTAGCTCAATTATGAAATGAGTCAACCTTAGCTATCATTAGCTCAATTATGAAATGAGTGGACCTTAGCTATCATTAGCTCAATTATGAAATGAGTGGACCTTAGCTATCATTAGCTCAATTATGAAATGAGTCAACCTTAGCTATCATTAGCTCAATTATGAAATGAGTCAACCTTAGCTATCATTAGCTCAATTATGAAATGAGTGGACCTTAGCTATCATTAGCTCAATTATGAAATGAGTCAACCTTAGCTATCATTAGCTCAATTATGAAATGAGTCAACCTTAGCTATCATTAGCTCAATTATGAAATGAGTCAACCTTAGCTATCATTAGCTCAATTATGAAATGAGTGGACCTTAGCTATCATTAGCTCAATTATGAAATGAGTCAACCTTAGCTATCATTAGCTCAATTATGAAATGAGTCAACCTTAGCTATCATTAGCTCAATTATGAAATGAGTCAACCTTAGCTATCATTAGCTCAATTATGAAATGAGTGGACCTTAGCTATCATTAGCTCAATTATGAAATGAGTGGACCTTAGCTATCATTAGCTCAATTATGAAATGAGTCAACCTTAGCTATCATTAGCTCAATTATGAAATGAGTCAACCTTAGCTATCATTAGCTCAATTATGAAATGAGTCAACCTTAGCTATCATTAGCTCAATTATGAAATGAGTGGACCTTAGCTATCATTAGCTCAATTATGAAATGAGTCAACCTTAGCTATCATTAGCTCAATTATGAAATGAGTCAACCTTAGCTATCATTAGCTCAATTATGAAATGAGTCAACCTTAGCTATCATTAGCTCAATTATGAAATGAGTGGACCTTAGCTATCATTAGCTCAATTATGAAATGAGTCAACCTTAGCTATCATTAGCTCAATTATGAAATGAGTCAACCTTAGCTATCATTAGCTCAATTATGAAATGAGTCAACCTTAGCTATCATTAGCTCAATTATGAAATGAGTCAACCTTAGCTATCATTAGCTCAATTATGAAATGAGTAGACCTTCTCTCAAATCTCTACTTTAGCCACGTAAATCTCTGTAGACTGAAATTGATTGCACTAAATGGAATCTGTGGTGATTGAGATTAATATGCTTGAGATACAAATGGACACTTTTAAGTTTTTAATTACCTAGTGCATGTAATGTAAATTACTGAAGATGTTGCGATACTTACACCGCAATATTTTTTTGCCTTTGATGTGCCTATCACTACATATTATAAAACAAAGTCGCTTCCCGCTGTCTGTCTATGTATGCTTATATCTTTAAAACTACGCAACGGATTTTGATGCGGTTTTTTTTAATAGATAGAGTGATTCAAGAGAAAGGTTTATATGTATAATACACGCATAAGCTAAGTAAGCTATAATTTATAAATGTATCACGCGGGCGAACCGCTGGCGGAAGCTAGTTTGAAATAAATGATTTGACTTTGATTCTAAACAAAACTGCTGAATCGTACGTCAAATTGTATAAAGAAATAGATAGTGAAATCGATTTCAATAACAATTGGTAGATACTTACTAAGATATTGATACTGCTAAGATCCGAGGAGTTTTAATTGAATGCAATACAGTTTCGTACACCACGTAGAAAAGCTCGCTGCTTGGTTGACCATCATAATAGATGACGGTGTAATTATTTGTCACACAGCTGATTTCAGGAATCAGTGAATGCCATCATGGTGGGACAATGTTAACCTTTACAAAATCCAGGATGTAGAAAGTAGAAACCTTCTTCTATTAGGTTTATGTTATGTTTCTTTATATGCATACAATCTGATATGCAGAAGTTATAAGCAAACGAACAGACAGACACGCTGCGTTAATATCGTGTACTAAAAGTATGAAATCGTTTTTTATTTGATGACATGCGGAAACAGCTGACTGTGTGTACTTTTTACGAGCGTGTTCCATGCGCAAGCGCAAGCTCGTTATGATAATGTATTCATACAGGAATTCAGCAAGGATGCTCAATGATTGTAATAAGTTGTATTGCCTCAGGTTGTTAAAAAATTAATATATTAAATTGTGGTTTAGTAATGATTATGGAAAGTTACTATAGTCAATTTGATCAAAATAATAAATAGTTTGGAAAATCCAAAAGTGCACACCTCATAAGTTCATAACTCTCATTCATAAACGAAAAAGAAATTTAAAACATAGTTTCTAACAAAAATTAACAATTTATCACTTTTCATGAAGTATATTTTGACTGCTTTTTTACCCATCAATATGGGTAAAATTTCTAAACTCGCATCGATATCAATCTCTCTCATATCGACCTCCGGTCTCCGGAGGGGAATAATGTAGCGGTTACACGACCACATACGAGCTACGCAGCAAAGACATGACGTCACACAGATCCTGCATCGCGCAGTTAGAGTTTACCACGCGACCGACATAGATAAAACTATCCGAAATCAACTTACGGGCAGTTGCCCGCCAGACACAAACACCCGTCTGGCCGGAGGATCCTCCCTTTTCAAATGAGGATGAGTGAACTTTACACCCTGTTCCTCATACCTCTAAAGTTTTAAACTGAAATATGAACAAAATATTTTACGGCGCCATTCGCCATAGACTAAAACATTCAGAAGTGAAGTGTAGGTACAAATAGCTGCCGTTTGTTTTTATGGCGGATTTTTTTTATATTAAGTATCTAATATTTTGAACGCTGATATTAATGTTTGTTTTATTATATTATGGTTTTTGGTTATTTGTCATCAAATAATTATTACAATTTGTGGCATTTTTCCCTTTAAGATTTCCACGTCCGAGCTCCAGGAAACAAGGGAAAAATGGATAACATTTGTGCAAAAAAATCGTAAGGAGCAAACGTGGTTGCCAAGTGAACCATCTCACATAATGTTCATCATTAATACAATGGAAATTAGAATAATGTTCTGCAGTTAAAACTGTGTTAGGTATCAAGTAGGCAGAAGAAGCAGACTGTGTCGCATCTGCGGGTGCATTACTCTATGAGAATCTCTTCGCAACGCGCATGCACCGCAGTAGTCAAACGTCAAAGCATCCAAGGGACACATTTTTTGTTCGCGGTGTCTTCTTTGATAGTATATTTTAGTTAGTATTGCACGACTCGTAATGCGAAGCATTAGAGTGTGCTCTACGATCGAAAAATATTTTTTTTAATTATAATTTAACTACTTTGAATAAAAGAGCCATTTTCAATAGGGTTCCTTCTATGGATGAAACGAATGTATAAAAAAAACATTGACTCAATTAATTGATTTTATCGCAAGCTACAATGTTTTCAAGGTTCATAAATTGACGGACAGGATTTTTTTTTTAACTATTTTGATGCTTTTTCCATTTCTGCTGCATTCAATCAATTATTAAAAAGTACAGTATTAATCTCCATTTAATCATCTATACAATGGTATATAAATTAAGTAGGTTCTGTGTACTAGCAGGAGTGTAACAATAAAAACAGTTGCAGAAATGGGGCAAAAAATATTTTTCGATCGTAGAGCACACTCTAATGCTTCGCATTATGAGTCGTGCAATACAATATGTTTCGGATGTTAAAAATAAAGGACTGAATCAAGTAAGACAAACTGCGTTGCACGAAATTCTGTGTTTTATAAAAGAAACTGAACAACCACAAACAACAAAGAATATTTAGAAACTTTAGACATTACAGCCAAGCACAGACACATTACAGCCAAGCACAGACAAATTACAGCGAAGCACAGACAAATTACAGGGAAGCACAGACACATTACAGCCAAGCACAGGGACCATTTAATATTCGAAGCTGAAAGCTTGTTTCAGTATCAATCACCTGTATCCCACATCCTCAACGGCGAACACATAGTTGACGTTGTACATGGAGTTGGTGGCGTACACCAGCGCCAACATGGCCATGGTGACGGCCTGGTGGCGGCCGAACGCGCCCAGCTGGCCCAACACGTCGTCCAGGTGGACCCGCTTAGAGTCCGCGTTTAAGTCTGCCATGATGGGGTTGGAGCCAACTTTGATAGGTAGATAGTTTCTTTGTGACACTAGTTTAGATGCAAACCGTTATGGCAGGCATTGACTGGAAAAACACTTTTTGCGCAAGGTTCTCGGAACACTAAAACTTATCGCTTTGATGTAACTAAAATGTTGTCTGTAAAACGTAACTTTAAAACCTCTTATTCTTATTTGATGGTTTCATTCTTGTATTATTTGATATCATAATAAAATTAAAAGAAAAGTCGTTAATTATCTACCATGTTTAGTGCATTCTGATGTAGTTAATGTTCCGTTTGTAATGGAATAACTAAAGCATATTGTTAGGAAAACAAGTCTTGGATGAAATGCCTCGTATACCTACTTCCATTCACGACACTTCTCAAGTTAACGTCACTTTAATTCACACTTAGCACTAACTTTAACGTCTTCAACAGTCCGCCATGTTCTCAGTGTTCTCACTACTCCTATTTCTATATCCAGCAGATTTTCATTTTCGTCACCTATACACCCGCTACAGTAACTAAAAGGAAACAGATTATCTTAGCCTTCAATTATTTTTCGTGTGCCCAGCACTACTATCTAATGACATCTAAATCACAATTAATAATAAAGACAACATCAAAGTTTTCAATTATTAAACAAGTTTATAGTTCATTTCGGAATGTCACTGGCACTTCTAGAATACTTAATTGAAAAAGAAAATACTATAAAAGTGTAATGATAAGCCGGCGCGGGCGTTGTAATGGCGTCTGTCGCGCAGTTATATGTGGCAGTTAGTTAAATATTTATTGTGCTGGGCTCACGACGAAGATAACCACGAGGTTAACACTCTTCACTCGCATGCTTCACCTGGTAACCCTGATAAGCTGCCAGGATCTGAGTTACGTTGAAATTCCTGCTACTGCTGCCAATACTACTATTTTGGTTACTTATGGTATTCGAATATAATCGTTTAAAATTAAATTTTTCCATCGGGCTTCTTCTTAGCGTGTCGATGGCAAAAATAACACGAAAAAATAAATTACCTTAGTTTTTTTTAATAAGTTTGGCCCAAAACTCCGCATGCGGAGCAAGATGGAAGGTGAGCCATTGTCTGTGGAAAGACGCCGCATACGTAGGTATGCGGCGTCTTTCCACAGACGGCTCAGATCTCCGGTGTGTAGACACCGGAGATCTGAGCCGTCCATGAACCCCCACTTGTGGAGGTTGTCCTTGCTGCGGTTCTAAGTCTATTTAAGGTTTTCCAAGTAGGCCACGGTAACATGTGCCCGGATGGGAGGATCTCTGATGGTTCAGGGAAAAAATCAGCGGGCTTAAGCAGTTACTGTCTTGCTCTAAGCAATGGCCTCAAACTTTAGCATCTTGCATTCTCAATTCGTCGTCAGGTAATCTGCTAACATCCTAAGATACATAACGACTGAACCTGATGCTACAAAACCTCCTTTGTCTACTAAACTTTTGTTACTCTTGCTTTGGGCTCTCCTATAAAGATTGATTGGAAATTCTTAGAATTTTTTTATGAAATTATCACCGTAAGCACCCTGTACATTCGCTCACGTATGACCTAGAACTATAATCTAAATATTGTGTACATCATGCAGAGCGAACATGAACAAATAACATAACGCAAACATTTGTCAACACACCTGTTTCATCTGTAAGCTCAGCGAAATTCTTCATTTATGTACTGTAGTAATACCTATCATCGTGACATGACATTTACATAAAAATAACGTATATTTTTCTTAAATGCCATCTGTTATCTTATTTAAATACATTTTTATCTATGAATACCGAGAATATAACACGTGTATTCAATATGTCATGAGTTCCAAAGTTCCAAATACTATACTCGATCGTTGGTTCAAGTTCTATTCTTGGCTGGTGATTGATTTTTGTGAACAGATACGAATTAAGTCATTTGTAAAAAAAAATTAAAGTATTAAGTAGTACAACATTTAACGTGAATAAATTAGTCCTACTTTAAATCCAAGTCCAATAATCGACCGAGTCCTTTCCCAACTATGTTTAGATTAGCATAGCTTCCATTAAATTCCAAAAAACAATTTTATGTGTCTATCACAGTATGATTCAGTGCGGCTGTTACATCTTTGCACGTAGTAGTTAGTACTACTATCTATCACAGTATGATTCAGTGCGGTTATTACATCTTTGCACGTAGTAGTTAGTACTACTATCTATCACAGTATGATTCAGTGCGGTTGTTACATCTTTGCACGTAGTAGTTAGTACTACTATCTATCACAGTATGATTCAGTGCGGTTGTTACATCTTTGCACGTAGTAGTTAGTACTACTATCTATCCTGTGTCTGCCTCGTCACGTCCCAACTATTATAGTAACTGATTTTACAATGTTATCATACAGAAACATTGTTGTATTGTTTTATTATTCTGTTTATAACATGTATCATATTTGATAAGTATTGATAACAGTCAGTTGTTTTACAAGCTACTATAATACTAGAGTAATATCTAATGGCTCCTACACACAGTGCCGGCGGCATGGCCGCCGGCTTTTGCCGCGCGGCACGTGCCTCTGGCTTTTGCGCCTTCATTTTTTTTGCGTTTCTTTCTGCGGCTTTGTGCAGCAGCCATGAGATAGGCTGTAAGCGATAACATAATATGTATGGTGTCTTCCAAAACTACCTGATGAAAATGTAAACAAATGGTACCGAAAACGTACCTGTGAATGCCAATCTGTCACGCAACTTGAGTACTTTGATTTGATTATTAGAATACGTGATTTAAAATTAGAATTTCGGGTTAAACCAGACATTCTAATTTTAAACCACCTGAAACATATTTTTCATAGGTACGGCTTCCACCATGGCATAATATTATGTAGAGTTGCACAGCTCATGATGCATCGGGAAGAAAATATCTAAAATTATAATATGTAGTATATTATGTGACCCACCATCTATATCTTTCTAATATTCGTCTGATTTTGGTGCATTGTACCTATTTATCAATAGTAGGTAAACTTATTGTTTGAATACGACGATACTGTTTATGATTTAAAGATAAAATCATATGGAACAGTAAAATGGTCGTAGAAAAAAAAACATGTAGAAAACAGATTTTATCTACCTACTAATTAAAGCTTCGTGCAGACTAGCGCGACGCGACACCGGCTATTGATAAACCGTGAAGTTTTCCTAGAAATTGTATTGTTCGTGTCGCGTCGCGCTGGTCTGCACAAGCCTTTAAATGAATATCAATTATGACTATCATTGTTTTGACGCACACGAATTACAAACGGATGCACATACCACTCGTGGCTCTTACATCAGATTGCGACATAAAAGGTAAGTCTAGTAGCAATCTGGTTGGAACTAACCCTGCAACAGCGATGGTGGTGATAAATGAACAGCTGTTCGTGAACACGTCTCTAATGGCGGCACACATCACTAATAGATCTGGTTACAAAACCAGCGGCTAGATTCACTAAAGGCTAACCAACACTCAATGCATTTGTGCGAAAATGAGTTACGAAAAGTTAAATCGTAGCCACCTCAAGCAGTGCGCTTTTCAAGAGCTTTTAGATCTTAGACAAAGGACTTCTAGGCTAGTAAAACTAAATATTCTAATATTCCACCATTTTCAGGCGAATGGTGGACTCATTCAGCGACTGCGATTGTTTCGGTATGTTCCAATGAATATGTGAATACAGAATTACAGACACACATGAATCGCCTTGGGTTGCAAACACGCTGCATTCAGTGTGGACGAGGTTTAGTAATTATAAATATGTAATTCCTAGAGTTCGTTTTTGCCGTCTGTGATGAATGTGATGATAGATTTGCGTTGGGAATGTCGCAGTTTTACTTATGTGCTGTGAGGTAATTGAGTTGCATGGAAAGTGCTGCGGGCCTTGTGACGTGTCTATGATTGATTAAGATACTACCTGCATTAGAATTTCTCACAACAGCAAAAATAAGTAAGTATCTCCAAGAAAAAGAAGTAAGTTTTAATTAGGTCTGAAATGTCACATCCGTGTATATAAGTTTTCTTTCATTCATTCGCAAATTATGTTGTACTAATTTCAGCACTATTCAATTAATTAACACGCCTTTAAATGTCTCACAACCAGTTGTATCACCTGAACTATGCTACTACTAATCTATAATACAAAATTATGCTAATACTTACTTACTTACTTACTTACGACATCATTTAGATAGGTCTAAATGGGAATAATGTCTTGTGACTGTTTTGAACAGTCACAAGACATTAGTCTTGTTCGAGTCTGTTGTTATCTGTCGCTCAAACTGACAGGAATGACAGACGGACTGTTTGTTTGTGCCACTGACAACTTTAGTGATAAGTAGAGAACAGTCCGCGTTGTGCACAACAGTAGCACGCATAGGGTTAACTTAGTATTTAAGGTAGTTAGTAAGGATGAAGGATGTGCGTATGATGAACTTCTAGGAAATTATTGTCGTCATATATTACATAAAGTATACACCAGATAATTTTTTTGGTTTTACCAAGATAAGAAGTTATTTTTCTTGCTTTAGAAAGATATACAAGGTGTAGGTAGTTTGATAATATAATAGTAGGTATTGCGGCGGTTCCATGGGGGAATGAGCAAAAATTTGATTCTGACGTTAGATAGATTCCTTTATTTGCCTGAAATATGGTATTTTACAGATTTTATAACACACACAATAGTTCTTCATATTTCGCCTACTAAATTCGCCATGCACATTTTGTGACAATAATTTATGATTTCAATTTAATCAATTTAAAATATTAAAAAACCCTTCTAGAATAACCGTAATAACCATAGTTTAGGCGTATGGGATTCCTCTGGCACCTAAAATACAATTTATGATAGGTATTGTATTCTTAGAAACTGGGAAATTACTTACTTAACGATATAAGGTCTATCACATGTGTGTCTTTTCCCTCATTAGCATATTGTTACAAAGCAGCTGTACTCTGTAATGATAAGCCCTTGTTTTTCCTTCGCTTCGTTCACGCCCGCCTTTCTTACTACTACATGACCTAGTGTGAATGTAGGCACCTACCTACCAACCTACCGATAACTAATACCAGTTTATCACTACCACTCACTACTTGGGGCTAAGCTTATGACATAGAATAGAATAGAATAGAATATTGTTTATTACGTGGTTATGAATATTTGACATGTCACTTATTGAAATAAATTTAACAAAGTGATAAGGACTTTAGTTTTAAGCGCATTTTGTCCTGTGGGGGATCTTTTGCAACCTATTTCTATCATCTTTCCTTATTTTATTTTTAGTGTATATACAGTACAAAATAAGGTTTGTGGATTTATAATCCCAGCAAGTCTGGACCTGCATTTACTGACTATCTAAGCGTGACTCTACGGGTCATAGCCTACGCTCTCGGGGGAGGGCCGTTCGCTTGTGGAGCGGCTTTTCTCTCTCCTTTTTATTTAAATATTCAATTTCACCTATTCTATGGGCGAAGAGAGCTGGGTTATAGTGGCCGTATCGCGTGTATTCGGGTCCGGGATCTTCTAGACCGGTGATCGCCAGTTGTTGGAGTTTGGTGATCATATCGCGATGTAGGTCGTGGGCTCTGATGTGCCAGGGGTCTTGATTTAGCATCTCCCACAGTGTGTCCGTATCTAATCGTCGGTCGAAACCTCCAGCAGCTTTTAGCGCCATTCTGTATTGGCGCTCGATTTTTAGTAAATTGCTTTTGCTATACCTCGGTAGTAACTGCACGACGCCGTAATCAAGGATCGGGAGCAAACATGCTTGTATAATGAGTAGCTTAGTGTCTACCCCAATTTTGGATCTGTATCCGATGATGGAGTTCAGCGCACCTCTTACTCGTTTCAACTTTTTGACAACTTTTTTTGTGTGATGATTCATTGACAGGTTTTTGTCTAGCGTTACTCCTAGGTATTTGACTTGTTTCTTGTACTCGATACACTCTCTTTTCAATCGGATGTGATTTCTGTAGCCTGTGTTGCGGTTTCTTCCTCTTGGTTTCTTGCTAGAGAACATAATGCATTCAGTTTTCTCGACGTTACATTGCAATCCCCATCGCTCGTAGTAGTCGATTATTTCGTCCGCTGCCCATTCTGCCCGTGTGGTCGCGTGGTCGGGGCGTTCTGCTGCGTTAAGAATACACAGGTCGTCTGCATATTGTGAGAGCATTTGACCTGCTATCCGTTGTCTTGGTATGTCTGAAACATACAGGTTGAATAAAACCGGCCCGAGGATCGAGCCCTGGGGCACCCCGTGAGGGACTAGTTTTTCTGTTCCAGTAGTCGTGCGAAATCTGCCTCTCGTGGTTCTGTGCGAGAGATAATTCTCTATGATCTTGATGATGTTGTTACGAGCTCCTCCGTCATATAATTTCTTGATGAGACCTTTATGATTGATCGAGTCAAATGCTTTGGAGAGGTCGGTCGATATCATCGCAACACTATGTCCTTTGTTCAAGGCGTCTGCGATGTACTTTCCTGTTCTCAGTATTTGAGTGGCGGTGCCTCGTTGTCGAACAAACCCATGTTGGTGCTCCGGAATTAGTTCTTGGCATTCCTTCATCAGTCGTGAGAGAATTATTCTCTCTGCCCATTTGCCCATGATGTTGAGTAAGCTTATAGGTCGGTACGACTTTGGTTGGGTGTAATCTTTGCCTTGTTTGTGTAAAAATATACAGGTGCTTTCCTTCCATCGTTTTGGGAAGTAGCCTGTCTTGATGATGTAGTCCATTACACGTTTGAACATTGCAATGACTGTTTCCCCACCCAGCTTCAGAATGTCCGCACGAATTCCGTCGGGGCCTGGGGCTTTGTGATTTTTGAATTTTTTCAATGCTTGTTTCAGCTCTGTTTTGGATGTTGAGTCCAGGGGTTGAAATGGCGTGAGTATTTCCGAGTGTGTATCTTTATCGTTTATGTCCGAATTGGAGAGTATTGCCGTGTTGACAAGTTTGTCTATGATTTCCAACTCTGTTTTGCAGTTTGGTATCATCGGTAGTCGCTGAGGTGGTTTTTTCATGGCTCTTTGTACGCTCCACATTTTCTTTCTGTTATTTTCCTTGTTTTCTAGGATTTTGGTCCATGTTTGTTCTTCGTGTTCTATAAGTTTCTTTGCAAGGTTGCGTTTGATTGAGTTATAGGTTGCGCGCAGCCTTTGGGATCTGTCGGTAAAACGTAAATGCCACGCTTTTTGTTTAGCTAAGTTTCTTTCTTCAATAATATTTTTAATTTCTCCCGGAAGACTGTCTTTCATGTCCAGAGGTTTTAGCGGGCAGAATGAGTCCAGTGTTTCGGTGATAGCTCGTTCAATTTGCTTTATGTAGTTTTCACAGTCTGTGTCAGTGCTTATTTCCGTAGTAGAATCTTACATCTAGCTTATGACATCTCGTCACGTCATGTGACCTTGGCTCGGGATTTTGTGTCCTACTCACTCGTGTGACGTAAATGCTGCATTTTTGCTGTGGCAGTGACTCTGTCTCTGTCAATGCATTTTACATCATTAATTTGGAATTGAGGAGGAGCTCCTGGCTAAGTAATATCAAGCCGCACGGGTCGATCCATCAGGTTAAGCTACGCTTGCCGAGGTTGGTCGGTGGATGGGTGACCATCTTTCTTTACATACCGAGACTCCGTGCCTCGGAAAGCATGTTAAGCTGTTGGTCTCGGCTGTCATTCTTGGATCATTAACAGTTGTTACGAGTCGTCAGAAGCCCGAAAGTCTGACAACAGTCTAACCAAGGGGTATCGTATTACCCAGTTACTGGATTGTGGAGGTCAGATAGGCAGTCGCTCCATGGAAAATACTGGTATTCAGCTGCATCCGAATAGACTGGAAGCCGACCCCAAGATAGTTGGAAAAAGGCTGGAAGGTTGTTTTTATTATTTTGAATTTTTATGCGCCATTGTTCTATCAATACACAATTACCACATATTCTACACCCCGTGTTCACATACAGACAGACACCGGCTCGCCCCCACTCGCCCCCCCTCGTCCCCGGGTCACACAGACACTCGACCTCCCACGGCCTTGTCCCGCCCTTCGCGCTGCGCACACGCATGCCGATTCTGTATAGTGTACCTACGTATGTTTATGTGTGGGTTAGAATACTTAGAATAAACACCACCTATTTGATATGCACAGAAGGACCATTCCGTGGTATATGGTGAGTAATGGTGACTATGTAGGTTCAGTCCAAAACCAAATTAGAATTCTATGCAATTGTGAAATTAAATAGGAACGTTTTCGATTCTGTTCATTGTTTTATGCTTTATGTGTAATCAATCATAATTGCAAAAAGCACAGTCTCGTACGCTAGCAGTTATTTATTGAATACATTGTTAAAAATATATTTTAGATAAGAAAATAAGAAGTAATATAAAATTTTCACTATTTATTTCAAGAAGACGTGCTCTTTTACGCGCCTATCACTTACGAGTAATTGTTGTTTTTTGAAACAATCGCCACACATTCAATATTGTAACTAATTCGCTTGAGTGATCGAATATTCGAATGCAACAGAGTCATTTTTCTACCAGCCTGTATGATGTAAGGTTCCTTTTTGCAGACCACCTACACAGTACCTACATTGACAGCAGTATCACACAAAATCTTATTACGTACATAAACAAAATTAACTAGTATGTACGCCTATAATTGACATTTCACATACATACCTACAACATACGTATTCAGTCTAGATCACAGCGGATATGTCTGTAGGTATACTATCACAGTTACGCACATTCTAACCACTTTGAAAACCAGGTTCCGTGCACACGGTGACCACATCTGTTTATCAAGCCTTTTTGCGCATCACCAGCGGGGCTAGCACAGGGCGTACCCAAGACGTTTGTGACAAGACATGATTAATTTTATCATGTCTTACGATTTGTCTTAAATGCTAGCACGGGTCAACCATGTGATAAAATCTGAGGCGCGAGATGCCTTTCTTGTTGCTAAGTTCATAGTGTGACACAGTAAATAAAAAAAAGATGAATGATGATGATGAATGATGATGATGATGATAAAAAAAAATGTCTGTGATCATCTGAATATGCGACTAAATAAAATAATACGTTTTTATAGTGCAGGTACATACAGTTTTACAACTTTTTAATTTTGTTGTGAACTAATTCATTTTTGACGTACGGACGACAGTCATATTTTATATGTGGCAGTTGTGACAAAATTGGTGCGCCCATTTTAGTAAATAAGACGTATTGAGTCGCAAATAAATGCACAAGTCAAGAGATTATCTCACGCCGCCGTGCTAGCATTTGTGACAAAACTGTTTTATCGCCCAAATTGCGATAAAATGTGTGACTCAAGCTATCTCACAGTAGGCCATGCTCGCTGCGCTGATGAGCCCTTGGGTGGGCCCTTGGGCCTCTTAGAAATTATTGGTATTTTAACTTTTAAGATACTCATTATTTGTGTATATTATGGCAGGCCATTACGGGTATCTCAAGAAATGTGCTGTTTAATCCGACAATGAATGTGTTAACTGTTGATTTTGTAAATACGACATACTTTGTTTTTTATCATTACTATTTTTTATTTTATGTATTCAAACTGCTGTATCTACAGGGTGATTGATAATTAGGTGTATTCCTTGAAAAGGGGTTTTACTAGAGCTAATTTAAAACAAATGTTACGGGTGGTTATCGAGTTTTTGCGCTTTAAAAGTTTTATGGAAAGTTTCCGCCTATCATCAAAAAACTGTTAACTTTGAGAAATTCAATTCTGGACTCTAATTTTATACGTTTCTAGTACTATAGTAAAGCAATTCATAAAAAAACCCATAGCCCTGTCCCGATCCTGCTTAAACTACAATCGAACAAAGGTTTTCATTGAAATTTTGAAGAAAAAACGCCCCTCTACCACCTCAGCTGGTTTTTTACGGGTTTTAGCAAAAATCTGATGCTGCGATGCTATTGGTTGTTGAGCGTAGATAGCGTTACTATAGCGAACAAGCGCTGCAAGCAGGAATAGTCCTTACGGTATTCAGATATGCATGTCCGCGATAGTACCTGTGTGTCAAATCATCATTATTATGATAATTTATTATTACTTTATGTAGACTATACCTTCTGCAATTTATTTCTTTTTACGTGAACACGTTCGGCGTTCCTCTCACACGATATCCTAGGAAACAAGTATAACAACATTGTACTGATCAAGTCTATATTGTTCAAGCCATGCTTTACGTTCAACAAAAACTCACCTTTGATCGGATCTCCTCGGTAATCTTCGGCTTGGCGCAATACTTAACACATTTTAAAGATGATTACTTTATAGATGTTGTTGGAGTGACGTCACGCTGCCCGTGGAACGGTTCACGCTTGACACTATGGCTCCCCGTGAAATTGATTCGACACAAGCACAACTGAGCCTCTGAGCTTCATTCAATATTTGCTCAACTTCTTTCGAAATTCCTCGCGAGAATATTGATTTGAAAACCCAGAGCCGACAATGAATCTGACTTTAAAGGCTCGTGCAGACAAGCGTGACGCGACGGCGCTACGCGACTCGAACAATAGGTATAATTTCTAAGAAAACTTCAGGGTATCACAATAACCGGTGTCGCGTCGCGCTGTCGTGTCGCGCTGGACTGCACGAAGCTTTATGTAAAGCCCGCGTAATTGTGCTATTTCATGTGATTATTATTTTTATTTTGAGTTGACTTAATTTAGTAGGTACTTACCTATTACAACATGCTTGTGATACGCTCGTAGTGTTTTTCAAATTCCCTATGACACATCAGCCGAAAGTTACGTCGCGTTCATGAGTAAGCGTCCAAATCCCAATGCCCGTGACAGTATTCCAAAGTCTAGTTCAATAATGCCAATGCCCCGTTTAGTAATACGTAGCCCCCATACATTGTTATACAATATTTATGCGACAACACGCCTTCTGTTGAAGCAGCCCTACGGGGCTACGGCAACAGCATTGTTTCCGCGTCACAGGTGTGGAGGTGTGAAAAGTGACGCCCCGCTGTGAGGCCACAGCACACACGGTGCACGGTGCGCGTGCGCACCACACACCGGTGTGTGACAAACATTACGATCAGAACAGGATGAACGCTTACTAGTGCGCTACTGTTGGGATCTGGGTGAAACCTGTGCGTGCTTAACTATCTGTGTCGGTTGCCCGGCACAGCCGCACGGGCCGCCACCAGTTTATGCATCGCCGTTGTCGGTGGAAAAGGTAGCTCTTATGAAGAAATAAATGAGAAATTTTATAGATTATAGAACACATTTTTCGATACAGCGACCGTCGATGTAGTGACTGTCGATATTATGAACCAGACCCTTGCCAAGTACCTACATTTGATAAAAAAAAATAACCTGATGTCATGACCCAGTGTAAAGTTCCAATACTGTAACTTACTCAGATCTATTACGTTTTTGTGACCTCTCTAATAGTCGCATAAACATGCGCAATGTGCTCAACAGCACGTCTCCAAACCTTCTTGCCTCATGTTAACGGCCACCCGCACGAAGCGCCCCGAATGACCACCACGTACTAAACATTCTTCTCTCTGATCAACCGAGACAGATGGCACTTTACATTTAAACATTCTCCACGCACAGTACCTTATTGTTATAAAACACAATCTTTCTTCACGTCACAGTCACGCCTCTTAACCCTTCTTCACCTATTGGAATCAAATACCTTCTTGGATAAAGTCTGTCTCAGGTTGCGTCGGTCGTCAATGCCGCTCCAAACCTCAGGCAATGATTTAAAAACAGTACCGATAAAATTATATGTACCACCTATAATGTAATAGCCACGAACAGTATCCAGTACAACCTTAATTAGAGTAGGAATTTCCTAAAGAGAAATCCAATTTATAGTTCGCACAAACGTGCAGGAGCATGTGACAACGAGCCCAACTGGGCAACTTGAGGCGTACCAAGACAATATTTTTTTCTATTCTTAGTTCAAAAGAGCAAGTCATATGAGTGATAGTTTGAATTTTCTACAGTTTAAAGTATGTATCCTCACCATCACAATAATGTTAAAAAAGAGAAGGCTCACTCTATTCGATAAAAGCGACAATACTCACAC
Organism: Conistra vaccinii; assembly: GCA_948150665.1. Classification (NCBI taxonomy): domain Eukaryota; kingdom Metazoa; phylum Arthropoda; class Insecta; order Lepidoptera; family Noctuidae; genus Conistra; species Conistra vaccinii. The sequence continues at coordinate 563,150 of OX411327.1, forward strand.
GGATCATAGATACGAGTATTGTTGGTGAAACAGAACTAAAGAATAATGTACCTGACAGTACTTGATGCGTATAATCTCTTCTCTTTGTTCTGGAGTAGCCTTCTGTGTGTATAAACGATTATATTGTATGTCCGAAATATGGTTCTATTCGTCATGTAAATAATCCCACACGACTTTACCTTTTACTTTACTTTACCTACACGCGCAAATGATCCAGTTCAATGAAGTGGACTTTCTGGCTTATGTAGAATGCAGATATTCTTCCGAAGCGAGGTGAGCACCGACCCCACGCCGCGCGCCGCGAACTTTTCATTTTGCGCTGACTTGCACATTTCACGAACTCATTTAAAAGTTTCCTCGCCGGTCGCGGTCGGGGCACAAGATTGTCGCTTACAGTGAAAATCCACTAACTGTCATCATGATTCATTTTATAGAGACGCTTGAATTAATTTCTTTCAGATTTAATGCCGCGCTAGTGGAGAGTTGCAATTGAGTTCAAAATAAATTACATTTTAGCGAAACTTATCTATTCGGTAGAATCGGTAGTAAGTAGTTTATTATGATAGGCTATTAAATTCAATAAAATGATGCCCAGCTTCTCTCAGACAGATATCTGTACTTGCAAGCTAAAAGCTTGTCCCATAATCTAATAAATGGCGAGTCCCAGAGCGCCACATTTATCATCATTACCCGGCTGTTGGAACATTAACCACTACTATTACATATACCTAGTACCTAGGTATCTGCTCCACTAGTAGGTACCTACTACTAGTTACCAGTTAATTGCATAAGCTAACAGTTTTATTGGTTTTCTCAAACCTGTTGCTTTCGCCAGATTTCCCCGCGAGTACCTTCAAGTACTTACTGCGAGTGTACACAGAGCATGCGCAGGCGGCTATTAACGTTTGAGTATCCAATTTATATATATAAGTATATACCTCTAATAAAATGATTATGCTTGCTGAGGGTTTGTCTGGAACAGAAAGATGCAGAAAACTTTGTTAGTAAGGTCACTATCAAGCCAGGTTATGAGTTACGGCAATAATCTCCACCAGATGTGACAAAAGGCTTTAGGAAACATGAATTGAGAATAATTTCTGATTTATGTATTTCACGCTCCTGTACTATGAAAACTTTTGGATCTTTAGGGGTATGAGGAACAGGGTGTAAAGTTCACTTATCCACCATAGAAAAGGGAGGATCCTCCAACCAGACGGGTGTTGTATCTGGCGGGCAACTGCCCATATGTTGATTTCGGATAGTCTTATCTATGTTATTCGCTCGGTAAACTCTAACTGCGCGATGCAGGAATTATGTGACGTCATGTCTTTGCTGCGTAGTTCGTATGTGGCGGTGGAACCGCTACAGGATCTTTTGAATTGTAAATCTTACCTAGCCTTAAAATCCTTTTAAAGACACTTACGAGTTACGGAAAACTCTTTATTGTGTCATATTATTTTGACTTGTATTCTTGTATTGATATATTGTATGTACCTACATGTACCTGTCACGAGTTCTCTCTCTGAATGGAAACAGTCGTTTACAACAAGTACAACAGTAACTTGTATTGTGTATACTGTTTGTTACGACAAGTACAACAGTAACTTGTATTGTGTATACTGTTTGTTACGCATACCGATGTAGTGGGTCCTTACTTAGTATTACTATGTAGTTGGCTCTTACAACTTGTCGAACAAAGCTGCTCCATGTTCCATGCTTTACAATGTTTTTAAACGACTTCGACGAGTAAGCAGGAGTTTATTTTAGTTTTGTCCACAAAACTGTTCCTTGAGAAGATAGTTTTTAATTTGCTGTGAACCGACAACCATTTTAATAAAGGTTCTCGATGATTTGATATTGACAATAATTGTCTGAATCAAAACATCAAGACCGTAAATGCTCGTTCTAATTCCGCACTGGTGTGTGGGCGCATGTTCCGAACTAGTTTAATATCTTACTTGTGTAGTCATTAATATGCTAATTTTATAACCAGAACTTGAATTGCTTCATTGATAATTAAAGCTATCATTTTGAGGAGTGTCAGTAAAGCATGTTTGTTCCGCCGATTTCAGGTACATTCATTGAAACAAGTGGTTATTCATGTAGTTGCGTATACATACATTACCTAATGCAAAATGAATACCAAACCTACTGCTAGCTGATTGAGTGCCTGAAATTAATATCTGCATTCATAGATATTCTAGTATGCTTGTGTCGACACAATAGCAAATGATGAAAAATACAACCTTTAGACGTAATTTTCAAAATTCGTTTTTAATGTTATATTAATTTAAAATAAGTATTGTTTGCGCTGTTTATTTTGATGATTACAACTCGCATTGTTGTCACTCGCGTCCACTCGTGTCGTCAACACCTCGAGAGCACCCTCACACACAAGATACGACAGTTACATGTTGCATGCTCTCTACAATACTCAAGTGATACCCTCCCACACCGTTATCACTTCACGTACAAACGAGCACTTTTTGGGGCCGTCTTGAGTATGAGCGTACGAGGTACCTGCATGGTCGGTAGGTAAGGTACCACAGTTAGTACGTACACTGTCTCTATTGACACCTAACGCTAAAACTCGTTCTCTCTGTTACAGGTACTCGTCGCCGTCGGCTTCATTAGACCAGTCTCCACACAAAACATCTGACGCTCTCCCAAACTATTCGTTACCCGACTAAGTACGAAAGCTCATATTTTGCTGTAGTGTTTGAGTGACGTGTGTGCTATTGAATTTGTGAAGGCTACACCGATTGATCAACACTCTATTGTCCAAGTAACGGTCGCGCGTTGGTCTTGACATCGCCATGTTAGGGTTAGGTACGTGAATCTAGTTCGTTTGTTCGTTGAGGTTTTTTTAGGATTTTGATTTGAAACCTTTGATTTGTATTTACTTCGTGATTTTTGCAAATAAAAGGTATCTACTATATTTACCTACGCATTATTTACGTAGAAAAAAATAATTCTATTTACTTATAAAGAATTAATATATTAACAAAAGCAGTACATTTTCTATTATATTATGACGTCCAAGTGTCCTTGGTCCTTCCTAGTGTTGTTAGCATAATTATCAAGTCAATGTAAATTGTTACACACAACATGTACGGAACTCGGAGTGATCGACACTCGTTTCTCAGAGCTTTTTTTAACATCAATCGTCAGGCGTCAATTTTCTTCGATGAGAATACAAAATGTCTATGCTCTAGTGTCTCTAGACACACAAACTATTGTGCACTTTATTTTCATATCAGTAAGGTACCAATTAGACAAATTGTGTAGATATGTTTGTATTTTCCATGATTGTGTGTTGAAGTGAGAAATTTTAATGAGTCGAATATTAATTGACATTTTGACGGTAGTTGAAGCTTCACGCACAAGTGTCGAAACAGACAGAAGGATGCTTTGTTGTACAGTGATGAATAGTTTGGAGAGCGTCTTCAAAATACTCAATACATTCCAACAAATTAAATTAACAGTTTTTGCGTGCTGATAATTAATAAAAAGTGCCACAAAAGTGCCAATAAAAAAATTTGGGACAAACAAAAAGTCAACACGATTAAACGACAGTGATTTAAATAAAACACAACAGTGCAGCAGTGATTCAAAATTCATACCAGACCAAATGCCAGTAGTGAACACCATGTTCCAAATTCAAAACAAAAAGCTGCGACAAGACTGCTAAAAATCAAAAACAGATTTTTCAAAATTGGAAGGTGTTAGTGTGTTGTGATGTGTGAGTGGGATAGTATGCGATGAAGCGCAGCAAGTCGTACACGTGGCTGTCGGGGCTGCTGAAGGCGAAGCCCGAGGAGCGCGACGACGAGGAGTGGGGCGCCGGGCCTTGGGTGCGGGCCGACGTCATGCACCATGACAGGTCAGTCTTATGGCATGTTTTATATAATTATTTCTTTCTCTTTTCTCAATGTCAATTTTCGCTAAACTCTAAAATTGAATGGCCTTCATTCCATTGGGTAAGTAATACTTTAACGGACCTTTCGATGTAACAAAATGGTCGGTTTTAGACTAAAACATCAGACAGTAAAAAATTAAAGGAAGTAGTTTATTAACGTTTTTCTAAATTAATCTACGTACATGAACTTTGACATCAGTTATGCTAGAACATAGCACAGAAGCTAGAATGTTACCGACTTGAGAGCAAAATATAAAAGTATAATCGTGTTTACATCGCGCTTTCTCGAGACCTTCTGTTCCTGTTTTTTACTATCATCGGAGAAAATGCGTTCCAGGTATAAACCCGGGAACGCGCACAAAAAAGCGCGACAGTTACATCTGTGCTTACCGGGACATGGATAAGGTAATACAACGCGATAAACACTATGAACGACGCAGAGCATCGTAAATCTGCTCCATGTGTTACCGAATCAAACGTAGGCTATACGGCGGACTAATTAATTGGTAGTGGCGATCGTTTTGTGAGTCTCTGTGTAAGGCGGTACAGAGAAACCGGTGTGATTTATTTGCATATGTTTCGTTTATGGAACGCCTTTGAACGGTCTGTGAAGCTATCGATCGAGTCAGCGTGAGTTGTGTCGTAGACTCGTAGTTTAGATGATTCTTCATGTGATGTATGGATCTGGTTTGCTACTTTGTTATTTTTATTTCAGGATTTAATTTAAAAATCCGGTAAAATTTAAGTCACGCTGTATACTCTGCAAATGACATGATTTCATGTTCAGATATTACTAATTTACTATGATCGATTATTATAACACTTTAACGCTCACTTTCTACCAATCACGAAGTTGAAGATAGTATCTAAAAGTAAATGAGTAGCAAAAAATAAAGAAAATTGAAATAGGAACGTTACATACAAGTACAATAGTATGACTTATGACGGTATGACATAGTCTGGGCGGTGCTGCGCGCGCGTGGGAGTCCGAACTGTCCCGAGTGTGACCGAGTGCGGCAGGTCGCGGGTCACCATTGTTGTGCCGCGACCATTGTCCTGCTGTCGGCTAGCCACATGGAGATCTCGCCTTGAGATGCTTTTGGGATGCACACATCAATCACTAATAAAGAACTAGATACACAATCTCAAACAAAAGTTCTCTTAAAACTGGCACCAAATTGTATTTAAGTAATAATAGTTGAAATAAATATAAATTAATGTAAATTCAACCTTAAACGAAATGCTTAAAGTTTATTTCACAAAGATATGTTTAAAAAGCAATAAATTTTTACGACCGATACTATGTCGCGTGTTTACCGTCGGAGCGTTCGAATGCTACTAAAACAAAAGCGCACCCAAATGTTCAAGTGGGTGCTCATTCGGTGAGGACATTTTTTGCCGCTGATTGTGCATCTAGTTCTTTATTAGTGATCGATGGATGCACAGAATTATTATCGGACTATTGTGATAGAGCTATAGTTTGAGCACACTGTCAGCGGGTATATTATTGTGATAGAGCTATAATTTGAGCATACTGTCAGCGGGCATATAATTGTGATAGAGCTATAGTTTGAGCACACTGTCAGCGGGCATATTATTGTGATAGAGCTATAGTTTGAGCACACTGTCAGCGGGTATATTATTGTGATAGAGCTATAATTTGAGCATACTGTCAGCGGGCATATAATTGTGATAGAGCTATAGTTTGAGCACACTGTCAGCGGGCATATTATTGTGATAGAGCTATAGTTTGAACACACTGTCAGCGGGCATATTATTGTGATAGAGCTATAATTTGAGCATACTGTCAGCGGGCATATTATTGTGATAGAGCTATAGTTTGAGCACACTGTCAGCGGATATATTATTGTGATAGAGCTATAGTTTGAGCACACTGTCAGCGGGTATATTATTGTGATAGAGCTATAGTTTGAGCACACTGTCAGCGGGTATATTATTGTGATAGAGCTATAGTTTGAGCATACTGTCAGCACGTGATAGAGCTATAGTTTGAGCACACTGTCAGCGGGTATATTATTGTGATAGAGTTATAGTTTGAGCACACTGTCAGCGGATATATTATTGTGATACAGCTATAGTTTGAGCATACTGTCAGCGGGCATATTATTGTGATAGAGCTATAGTTTGAGCACACTGTCAGCGGGTATATTATTGTGATAGAGCTATAATTTGAGCATACTGTCAGCGGGCATATAATTGTGATAGAGCTATAGTTTGAGCACACTGTCAGCGGGCATATTATTGTGATAGAGCTATAGTTTGAGCACACTGTCAGCGGGTATATTATTGTGATAGAGCTATAATTTGAGCATACTGTCAGCGGGCATATAATTGTGATAGAGCTATAGTTTGAGCACACTGTCAGCGGGCATATTATTGTGATAGAGCTATAGTTTGAGCACACTGTCAGCGGGTATATTATTGTGATAGAGCTATAATTTGAGCATACTGTCAGCGGGCATATAATTGTGATAGAGCTATAGTTTGAGCACACTGTCAGCGGGCATATTATTGTGATAGAGCTATAGTTTGAACACACTGTCAGCGGGCATATTATTGTGATAGAGCTATAATTTGAGCATACTGTCAGCGGGCATATTATTGTGATAGAGCTATAGTTTGAACACACTGTCAGCGGGCATATTATTGTGATAGAGCTATAGTTTGAGCACACTGTCAGCGGGTATATTATTGTGATAGAGTTATAGTTTGAGCACACTGTCAGCGGATATATTATTGTGATACAGCTATAGTTTGAGCATACTGTCAGCGGGCATATTATTGTGATAGAGCTATAGTTTGAACACACTGTCAGCGGGCATATTATTGTGATAGAGCTATAGTTTGAGCACACTGTCAGCGGGCATATTATTGTGATAGAGCTATAGTTTGAGCACACTGTCAGCGGATATATTATTGTGATAGAGCTATAGTTTGAGCACACTGTCAGCGGGTATATTATTGTGATAGAGCTATAGTTTGAGCACACTGTCAGCGGGTATATTATTGTGATAGAGCTATAGTTTGAGCATACTGTCAGCACGTGATAGAGCTATAGTTTGAGCACACTGTCAGCGGGTATATTATTGTGATAGAGTTATAGTTTGAGCACACTGTCAGCGGATATATTATTGTGATACAGCTATAGTTTGAGCATACTGTCAGCGGGCATATTATTGTGATAGAGCTATAGTTTGAGCACACTGTCAGCGGATATATTATTGTGATAGAGCTATAGTTTGAGCACACTGTCAGCGGGTATATTATTGTGATAGAGCTATAATTTGAGCATACTGTCAGCGGGCATATAATTGTGATAGAGCTATAGTTTGAGCATACTGTCAGCGGGTATATTATTGTGATAGAGCTATAGTTTGAGCACACTGTCAGCGGGTATATTATTGTGATAGAGCTATAATTTGAGCATACTGTCAGCGGGCATATAATTGTGATAGAGCTATAGTTTGAGCATACTGTCAGCGGGTATATTATTGTGATAGAGCTATAGTTTGAGCACACTTTCAGCGGGTATATTATTGTGATAGAGCTATAATTTGAGCATACTGTCAGCGGGCATATTATTGTGATAGAGCTATAGTTTGAGCACACTGTCAGCGGGTATATTATTGTGATAGAGCTATAGTTTGAGCACACTGTCAGCGGGTATATTATTGTGATAGAGCTATTATTTGAGCATACTGTCAGCGGGCATATTATTGTGATAGAGCTATAGTTTGAGCACACTGTCAGCGGGTATATTATTGTGATAGAGCTTTAATTTGAGCATACTGTCAGCGGGCATATTATTGTGATAGAGCTATAGTTTGAGCATACTGTCAGCGGGTATATTATTGTGATACAGCTATAGTTTGAGCATACTGTCAGCGGGCATATTATTGTGATAGAGCTATAGTTTGAGCATACTGTCAGCGGGTATATTATTGTGATACAGCTATAGTTTGAGCACACTGTCAGCGGGTATATTATTGTGATAGAGCTATAATTTGAGCATACTGTCAGCGGGCATATAATTGTGATAGAGCTATAGTTTGAGCATACTGTCAGCGGGTATATTATTGTGATAGAGCTATAGTTTGAGCATACTGTCAGCACGTGACAGAGCTATAGTTTGAGCACACTGTCAGCGGGTATATTATTGTGATAGAGTTTCTTAGTTTGAGCACACTGTCAGCGGATATATTATTGTGATACAGCTATAGTTTGAGCATACTGTCAGCGGGCATATTATTGTGATAGAGCTATAGTTTGAGCACACTGTCAGCGGATATATTATTGTGATAGAGCTATAGTTTGAGCACACTGTCAGCGGGTATATTATTGTGATAGAGCTATAATTTGAGCATACTGTCAGCATATTATTGTGATAGAGCTATAGTTTGAGCACACTGTCAGCGGATATATTATTGTGATAGAGCTATAGTTTGAGCACACTGTCAGCGGGTATATTATTGTGATAGAGCTATAATTTGAGCATACTGTCAGCGGGCATATAATTGTGATAGAGCTATAGTTTGAGCATACTGTCAGCGGGTATATTATTGTGATAGAGCTATAGTTTGAGCACACTTTCAGCGGGTATATTATTGTGATAGAGCTATAATTTGAGCATACTGTCAGCGGGCATATTATTGTGATAGAGCTATAGTTTGAGCACACTGTCAGCGGGTATATTATTGTGATAGAGCTATAGTTTGAGCACACTGTCAGCGGGTATATTATTGTGATAGAGCTATAATTTGAGCATACTGTCAGCGGGCATATTATTGTGATAGAGCTATAGTTTGAGCACACTGTCAGCGGGTATATTATTGTGATAGAGCTATAATTTGAGCATACTGTCAGCGGGCATATTATTGTGATAGAGCTATAGTTTGAGCATACTGTCAGCGGGTATATTATTGTGATACAGCTATAGTTTGAGCATACTGTCAGCGGGCATATTATTGTGATAGAGCTATAGTTTGAGCATACTGTCAGCGGGTATATTATTGTGATACAGCTATAGTTTGAGCATACTGTCAGCGGGTATATTATTGTGATACAGCTATAGTTTGAGCATACTGTCAGCGGGCATATTATTGTGATAGAGCTATAGTTTGAGCACACTGTCAGCGGGTATATTATTGTGATAGAGCTATAGTTTGAGCACACTGTCAGCGGGTATATTATTGTGATAGAGCTATAATTTGAGCATACTGTCAGCGGGCATATTATTGTGATAGAGCTATAGTTTGAGCACACTGTCAGCGGGTATATTATTGTGATAGAGCTATAGTTTGAGCACACTGTCAGCGGGTATATTATTGTGATAGAGCTATAATTTGAGCATACTGTCAGCGGGCATATTATTGTGATAGAGCTATAGTTTGAGCACACTGTCAGCGGGTATATTATTGTGATAGAGCTATAATTTGAGCATACTGTCAGCGGGCATATTATTGTGATAGAGCTATAGTTTGAGCATACTGTCAGCGGGTATATTATTGTGATACAGCTATAGTTTGAGCATACTGTCAGCGGGCATATTATTGTGATAGAGCTATAGTTTGAGCATACTGTCAGCGGGTATATTATTGTGATACAGCTATAGTTTGAGCATACTGTCAGCGGGTATATTATTGTGATACAGCTATAGTTTGAGCATACTGTCAGCGGGTATATTATTGTGATAGAGCTATAGTTAGAGCTCACTGTCAGCGGGCATATTATTGATGATTTTGACAATTTTGTAGCATATGTGTACATATTATATTTGGTCATCAGTCTTTTTTAAAGCATAAGAATCTAGTGGAAACACTGCAACAACTCCAACATGAAACCAGTTATAATTGTGCTTAATTTACTTGTACCTAATCAACATCGTATCATTTAATTTTACGCCTAACGTTTTATGGCAGATTTTTACTACTGCTATCCAAGCAGTCTTAATTATATTTCCATAATTTGTGTGATCAATTTGTACGGATGTGTCGCTGTGGTAACCTGTTACATATTTTTTGTGATAGAGCTGTTACATATTTTTTGTGATAGAGCTATGTGTAGTTGAAAAAACGTTGTCCCATCCTGCGAAAAACGTCTTGATAGACAAATAAACGGAGGTACGGACAACGAATTGATCCTATATGGGTTCCGTTTTTCCTTTTGAGGTATGGAATCGTAAAAAGGAACGAACTTTTTACTTTGAAATAATGGCAACAAGTAATTTATTTTTTGATCTGGCTTACAAATAGAACTGTAATTAAAAAAGAAACAAATGAACATAATATTACTGGCGCATGAAAATTTTTTGTTGTTCGTCATTATTTCTTTAATTTTTTATTTACCTTATTACCTTATTGCTGTTGACATCGACATATTCTGTTGCGCTCTGGGTGAATTTGAAAGAATATCTATAGAATTTGTTATGGTACAAACAGTGGAACTATTTAATTTTTCAGTGTGCTACAATATCTCATTGGGTCTAGCCTGTAAGGATATTTGTATGTTTGGAGTGAATAAATAAATTTTCATATAAAATATTCGACATAGACATTACTTAGTTTGAATTATTTGAGAAAAGTCTATACAAGCCTTGGCCGTCGCAACCAGGCATTGATAGACATACGTATGCGTGTCTCGGTTTCGCCTCGGCATACATTTTTACGTTTGTCCGTCAATGCCTCTTTTGCCGGCCACTGCAGTAATGTATGTATAAGTTAACACAGATAATGCCATAGTCCGTTCAGGACTTTTTTTACCTAATACGCGTGTAATTTGTTGGACTATCTTTAATAAAAGGTGAGTAACTACAGCAAAAGATTTCTTAGAAAATAAAGAGCAAAACACAAATGAGCACTAACATTTTGGGTCAGTAGATAACCCTGGGCGAATTCTATGCGTCTGATCAAACTATCTAACGGTACATCGAAATTGACCTACCGGCAAATAAAAGAGCAGCCTATTATGTCCCTCTGATTATTCTAAGAATAGCACTCTATTGTCGATGCTTTCAGGTCGAGTAATTGGGTATGTGTTGATGATGCGAATTTGAATAAAAGAGCCTCTATTGAAAATTAACAGTTTTGTTAGAAGAAAATTTTTGAAAAGTACCTGGGCTTTTTTATCCAATTAAGAGTAGAGCTTGTTTGAGAAAATACGAAAGCATTATTCAGCATGGTTACGTTTTCTAACGTAGTTAAAATAACGCTTGTGATGTGTCGCCATTAAGGCATTGTTGATTGTATTCATCTGGAAGTAGATTAAATTGAGAAGATATACTACCTTTATTAAAAGAGTTTTTCAGTTGTCCATTATAAAGGCATTAAGGGAACTAAAAATGTTTGTCACTCAGTCGAAGTGCACATAACTAAGTACGATACGTCCATTTCGTGCAAAAACCGTGTTCGCTTCACAACACCATGTTTTCCTCCAAAGGTCTATTCTGTCAGGTCCGTGCCCACCTGACGTGGTCGAACGTCAGCCTGTCAGGTCGCAGCAGGGCGCGCGCATAATGCCGCACGTCGCGCCCGCGCCGCGTCGCACGCGCCACGATGTCTTACTTCATAGCTAGACGTTCTACGACGTACAACATGGTGCATGTGGAAATTATAACAAGTTATTCCAGAGCAAATGGTGTAATTGTAAACTGTCTTAAACGTACGTGTAACGTGTAACGGTAGATTCGTTTTTTTTCAAGATCAAAGTCATGATTCCCATTTTCCGAGGTTGAAATTGACTGTCCAATTCCAATCTGAAGCGATAAATGTCATCTTGAAACTCATAGGGGTCGGGTCTAAATGAAATTCAACTGCTATACTCGTTCATATTTAACCGCAAACCACATGTTAGAAGTTCGTAAGTGGTTTCCACTTCCACACACACTACGTCGTTCTCTTAGCGTTTATTTCCATAATATTCAATATGCCAGATGTGTTTAGTTGGAAAGTATGTTCATATAAACACGGCCCGGCCGCAGCCCGCACTGCATGCTCGTAAACTATGGCGGTGGACTTCATCTTTCTATGCTGGCGGAGGCTCTCAGTAATTTCAACTTAGTACAAAATGTTTCGACAAATTTTTCGACATTTAGGCAATTCCCATCAATCAATCACCGACTTCATCAATGCAGTGCACTGTCAATACTTAGGTGTTACCCTTTCAAGTTCCAGCCACGATTGCTAATTGCTTTTAACCAGGGACCGCGCAACCCCGGATACGAGTTAAGCTTTTTGTTAGGGTAACCCGTTTATGAGGTTACCATTATCTGAAGGAAACCCAGTAAAAGGGTATCTCTTCAATATGAATAACCCATTGAAGGGGTTCTATACTTGAAACCCAGTGAACGGGTTACCCCTTCATTATAATAACCTATTTATTATAAGGGTTTTGTTCGGGTTAACACAAGGTTTGTCAATAAATGTGTGCTAAGTAAGGTGATGTGTGGGGTGGCGCGAGCACCGCGAACCATCCACCATCGCTGGCTTTGCTATGTACCTACAATAGTTCAAACCACGAGCTCAAAAAAGTGCCGTCGCGCATTTTATGAAAAAGTTGCTTCGGAATTTTGGCTAGCTGCCTGCCTCGGCTTCGCACGGGTAGCACTAAGTACTTATCTACGGCACACCTACATACCTACCCTACATACCTACCCTACCTACCCTAACTAACTACCTACCTACCCATATAACTACCTACTTACCTACCCATATAACTACCTACTTACCTACCCACCTATCCTACCTACATACCTACCTATCCTACCGACATACCTACCTACCCTACTTTCACCTGGTATTATATTGTTTTCCATAATATTATTTGTCCTATTATTGTTTTCCATAATCGTCCCCACTCATAATATTTACTTGCACTATTATCATTTATACTAATAACGCTTGCCATATCAACTTATTTGTCATAACTTTTATTTGCCATAATATTAGTTTCCATAATAACATGTGTCATAAGAACTGTGACCAAACAACGCGCGAAGGTGAGCGAGCGTAGCGAGCGTGCCGCGGCAGCGGCCGCCGAGTGCTAGATTTCCTCTTTTGCAAAGCAAGCATGGTACATACTGAACTAGCATTGTTGTGCTAGTATGGGCAAATGAATATTAATAAATGTTATGGAAAACGACATTATTGAAAATAAAAAATATATAAGTGTATATATATAAATATATATACACTTGATCGATTATGACCAATGAAATTAGTGAAAATGATTTTATGTCATTTCACGATTATGGCAACTGAAGCGTTATTTCTAATGAAATTATGGCAAATAAAAGTATGGCTTATAAAATTATGGCATTTTAATTTATGGCAAACATTAGTAAACCCTTTCACCTACCCATCCTAAGAACCTTCTCCTTACAATAACAAACACAACAAAAAAATAATTAGCGAAATTCGTCCGTTCACGCGTGATGCCGTGACCAAGGAAATAGGGATTCATTTTTTATAGATAGTTAAGCAAAAATTTCAAAAAGCGAAGCCGCTATAAACTAAACTAATTACTCTTGTCCACCACTCAATAAGTCATAGTTGTCGAAGTCTTTCTGTTAGGGCGAGGCCCCATTAGTGCGTTGCGCTGCGTTGCGTCGCATCGTCGCATGGGGCATGTCATAAAAAATATATGGAAAACGTCGCAGCGACACGACGCAACGCAGCGCAACGCACTAATGGGGCCTCGCCCTTACTCAGAATAAGAACGCCGAAGTTGCCTATTTAACGCAAAAATCACCGTCGAAATGTAATAGGGCTTTAATGCGTGCTATTCCATTTTACAAACTATGCCCATCATCGAGAGATCATATTACATTACTCCGATCGGAATGTTACGCTGTTATAATTTAGAGAGTTGAAAGTATAACCCTTTTGAATGGCTTAAATTAAGCCGTTCAAAAGGGTTACCCACATCGTATGGGTTTTTGATTAAGCCGTTCAAATAGGTTACCCACATCGTATGGGTTTTTGATTAACTGCTTAGAAAAACCCTATCGAAAACCCTTTCAATGGGTAACCAAAATGGTCCCTGCTTTTAACATTCAGTTTACCCAGCAATTTTTTTAAGATTAGGCTATCTGGTTTGGTGACACCACAGTTCGCTGAATTTTCCTATTCTTTATCTCTACAAATTGTGCCAAAAGTTTTCTTCTGTCATTTCTAATGATAGTTACCCGCAGACTATGTTTAATGTTTAGTCGTAAAGCCGGTGCTCGCGGTGAACGTTCCACCGCAAGTTAGCGTGTTGGCTAGCAAAGAGGTCGTGGTGTAGCTGGCCACAGGCCAGATAGTATAGTGAGCAAGCGTATACGTACCTGTTAAAAGATCTAAGCATAAAATTATAGTCTTTGCTGAAGTTTACGGTTCAGATTTGCGATTGGTACGGTCTATCGATTGCTATTCAACAGTGTAGTTTTGAGCTACTGAAGATTCATTGGTATTAAAGCTAGGAGTTTAGCTTTGTGTAATTGGGAAAAGATCATTTTTGTTTATAACTTCAAACACACAAATATACATACAGAGGCGGACTTAATGTCATATGCATTTTCTATCAGTCAACCTTTGAGTGATGCAATAACGAGAATTGGGGAATAAATGCCGGCACTCCCGGGTTGGACTCCGGGAGTGCCGGCAGAAGTGAAAACTTGAACATTAACGTTGTGCATTTTTGAATATTTTGGAATGGTTAGGGAATAATTTCGCACGAATTGCTTTATCAGTATAAAAGTACTATAACTTATGTGGTTAAATACAATATTCATTGGTAGTAGTATATTTATTTATTTTCAAAATATAGTCTAACAAAAATAAACAATTTATTTATAAAAACACTTTTCATGAAGTATGTTTCGACCGCTTCATTTATGGCCAAATTCCAGCCCTGTAACGCTGGGCCCAAGTTTCTATGGAGTTTGGTTTTCTCCTTTCTTACCTCGCAATCTTTACGTAATGTCAAAGACTATTTATTTTGATATTTACTTGTCGGTTAGGTTAGGCAACGGATCTTACGGCACGTTCTGACGTGAGTTTAACATTTTTTACCCATCCCAAAAAAGTACACAACGCTGCTAAAGAAGTTTTCACTTCAAAAAGCACATAAATATACTAAAGTAAATAAGACAAAGAATGGGAAAACATTACCGTTGTGGTGATGGTGTAGCTGCTTGCGAATGTGCTCGCGAACTTTAAAGGATAATGAAACGATAATTATAATCATTGCTTTAACCCGAGTTCTTCGGCTTTATCCAGACAGTTTTTGTGAATTTGACGAATGGTATTCAGACATTTCCTACTTCTGTGATGTTCCAAAAAGAAGCAAACCAACGCTCGTATCCACGGACACCTAATCCCTCTTCCCACATAGTTACTGTACTTTCTAAATTAAAACCAAATAAACCACGGCGCGTATCTGGTCGGCTGTCACTTACAATATCCGTTTCCTAGCCGAGTGTGAATTGAAAATGTAACCGCAGCGCGCTGATTGGCTGAGAGATCCGTGACGGTGCGCGCACGCAACCTTCAGACACTTAGGGTGACTGTCCTATAGGACTGGGCTTTGTTTTAGTAGAGGAATTCATTATCATTTAATTGGAGGAATTAATGAATAAAATATTGAAACACCGTTAAGAAAGATGGAACGCACTTTAATTGGTAAAAACAACCGTCTTCATGAAAATGATGTTTGTAGAAGATATAGAACTTACTTCCTGATCCTAAATAAATTGGGATTATAGCAGGACTATTATGATAACTAACTTCACTTCAGAGGAGTGTTCACTCTCTTTGAGCATCAAAAGCTCGTTCAAGCGGATATGTCGAGATATCAAAGCGGGTTTTCTTCAGCATGCAACTTGCATTAAAGTACATAATTATGTGAATTAGAGTTAATTGATAAGTACCCTATCCAAGTGATCAATTTGTGCATGTTATAATGTCACTTGGTCTAGCGATAACGGTGATTGAAATGTCATAATTTTTTTTTGGACTGACATAAGGTACCGATTATAAGCTTATCTCAATCCTGCTGAAAGATGTATAAATACAAAACGTTTTGAAAGAAGTTGCCACTTGTCTAGGCCCTCTGGTTTGCAACAATGTAATAGTTCCTTTGTTCTCCGTGTCCGCGATGTGGAGACCCTGGCAGCTAACGTTGCTAGTCAGGTGTGGACTGCGCGGCACAGATCACGGACAGTGAAGTGGACTGTATATTTATTTGTAGGGACCTTTCTAATAAAAGACTTATTTGCTTCAAGACTTCTTCTATTTTCTTGTTCCTTGTTGAGATGTTTCTTGTTCGAGCGCTGAGATCCGACTGTAACGTTCCGCTCGACCCGCACGTCTTTTATAGAGCGATTTCGGTACCTTATAGAGACCGCTGATTTTGAGACCATTTTAATGTTCAAAATTTCTTACAAGATTCCCATTTGAACCCCTGTTTCAATTAGTTCCCGTGGTCGGATCGTTACAGTTTTTACATATTTTTCAGCTTACATGTGCTCCAATTAAATGACATAATTACTTTTACCATAACTTAATAAACAAAAAAGTTTCTAGAACATTGACTACTAAAAATTAAGGTTTGCTACATTTTGATTACTTTACACGCTCATATCTTCGGAACCTGTGGTCCGATCTTAAAAATCTAAACGGAATACAAAGTTTCTAATTAAACCCTGTCGTTTGACACTAATTTGGTGACGATATCACCATAAACAAAAAACCTCAATTTCAACTTACGTAATTTCCTACTTTCGACAAATACGTAACTTATTTCGCTTTTGACATTCTTATTAGATTCTAATTACAAAACTATCTTTAAAAACATACAAATTGGAACCTAATCTAACTTAATTAACCTAATTAAAACATAAAATAGAATAAAATAAACATCAAATTTCCGCTGAGGTCCCGCCGCTAGTTGCGCCTACGTAAGAGTTGACCTCAGGGCAACATACACATTATTTGACTTTGCTATTTTCTTAATTTCTACCTTATTTCTAACCTATTTACATACATGTTATGTTTTTCATGGTGCTGTGCTCGGCGTCCTTTACATTTCTCCCCCCGGCGCAGCTCGCGTAGCCTCTTCTTTCTTCATCACGACGACGAGCTTGCTCACGGGGCGTCGGAAGGTGCCGGTCCTGGTGCGCACCTCGACGATCCTGATGCCGCCGTCTGGTCCGCAGTGTGTCCGCTCGACGACTCCCATCGGCCAGGTGTTCCTGGGCAGCGTGTTGTCGACCACGAGGACCACGTCGCCAGCTTGCATCGGTCGCACGTCGTTCTGTGGCTCGCCGCGAGGTACCAAAGTGGGAAGGTACTCGCGTAGCCACCGTCGCCAGAAGTGATCAGCGAGCGCTTGACTCGCTCGCCAGGTTCTTCTGTCCGTCTCGTCGCAGGGTCCCGTCGTTGGCAGCCCATCTGATGACCCCAACAGGAAGTGGTTGGGGGTCAGGGCCTCGGGATCGCTGGGGTTCACGCTGACGTGGGTCAGCGGTCTTGCGTTGATGGAGAACTCGGCTTCTGTCAGTAGAGTTCTCAGGACTTCCTCTGCCGGCGCCTTCTCCCGTAGTGTCACGCTGAGAGCAGTCTTCACTGAGCGCACCATTCGCTCCCACGCGCCGCCTTGGTTGGGCGCGCCAGGAGGTATGAAGCGCCACTCCATACGATGCAGTAGCCCCTCGTCGTTCAGGGCAGGCAGCCACTCGGTGTAGGCGTTGCGAAGCTCTTGATCAGCCCCGCGGAAGTTGGTCCCGTTGTCGGAGTACATTAGTCTTGGCCAGCCTCTGCGCGCAGCCATACGTCTCAGCGCCATGATGGCTGAGTCGGTGGAGAGTGATGCGACGAGCTCGATGTGCACGGCGCGGGAAGTGAGGCACGTAAAGAGTGCACCCCACCTCTTCTCTCGGCGGCGCCCCACCTTGACCATCATCGGCCCAAAGTAATCCACCCCGCAGTTGGTAAACGGGCGGTGGAACGGGTCAAGGCGGGCGTGTGGCAGGTCCCCTGTAGCTGGTGGCTGCGGCGTCGCTCGGCGTCTTCGGCAGAAGGCGCAGTTCTTCTCTACGGCGCGTACCGTGGGTCGTAAGTGGATGACCCAGTACCGCTGCCGTAGGTCGTTCGTCACGCGCTCCCTGTTGGCGTGACCCGCAGCGCAGTGCTCCCGCAGAACTAGGAGCTTGGTCAGCTGATGGCGGCCGTCCAGTATGACTGGCCGCTTCGTCTCGGTTGGCGCGGAGGAGGCCTCGATCCGGCCCCGCACCCTCAGGATACCGTCTTCCAGCACTGGATCCAGTCGATACAACCGACTCGTCTTCATGATTGGACGAGCAGACCGGATCTTCTTCAAATCTTCCCCGAAGCTGTCTTCTTGCGCCTGCTTTATCAGCTCAGCCTCGGCGCGCTGTAGATGGCGATGTTCCATCGTCGTTGCTTTCTTCCTGCAGATGTCGGTGAAGGCGATGGCTCTGGCAGTAGCCCTCACCAAAATCTCGTACTTGGAGAAGCGGGCTGGGTTCGGCAGCCAGCTGTCTTGTTCTGTCTTCTCTGCAATGTGGAGAACCTCTTCGTCCTCTTGCTCGTTCGTCGTCGCCATGGGCCACTGCTCTTCCGGTAGGTACAGGAAATCCGGCCCCTGGAACCACCGATCTGCTTCGTTGATGGGCGTGTCGACAAGCCGGGTGGCGTCGTCGGCAACGTTGCTGGCTGTGGGCAGCCAACGCCATTCTTCTTTCTTACTCAGCTCGGCGATCTCTCCCAGGCGATGCGCGACGAACGGCGTGTAGCGTCGCATGTCGTGGTGAATCCAGTGCACCACCGTTGTGGAGTCAGTCCAGTAGGTTGTCTGACTGACCTCGATGCGATGCTCCTTCCTTATGGTGTCGGCCAGTCTCGCTCCGATGACGGCCGCTTGTAGTTCCAGACGAGGTATGGTCTGGATCCGACGAGGCGCTACCTTGGCCTTGGCGGCCACCAGCACGACGTCCACGCTCCCATCGGTGTTCTTCACCCTCCAATAGGCGACGGTTGCGTAGGCTTGCTCGCTGGCGTCGCACAGGATGTGTAGGTCGATGCGCTCGTACTTCTTCCTCACGTAGCATCTTGGCAATCGAAGATGGGTGAGCTCGTTCAGGCGGGCGAGCCAGGTTGCGAACAGCTCGTTCTCTTCTTCTGGCACCTGCTCGTCCCACGTGATCTGAAGTCTCCATAAACTCTGCAAAATAATCTTCGATCGTATAGTGTAGTGGCTCAGCAGTCCTAGCGGGTCGTATATAGACATCACAGCGCTGAGTGCTTCACGCTTTGTCGGCGCGCGGGTTCTTGCTCGTACTTCAGCTGGAACTCTGTTCATTGACGTGTTGAATCCCAGCTCATCTCGTTCCGCGTTCCAGTACAGCCCCAAGATCTTGCTCTCGGGCTGTTCTCCCCCCAGTTGTGTGGGAGAGGTGGCGTGTAGCTCCGGAGGCACGTCGCGAAGCACCGTCCTATCATTGGAGCTCCATCCTCGGAGCGTGAATCCCGCGTGCGCGTGTACAGCTCTCGTCTCTTCGACCGCTTTCCATGCTTCTTCGGTGTCCTTGTAGCTGGCCACTAAGTCATCCATGTAATGACTTCTCTTGATGGCTTCTAGGGCGCGTGGACACTCCTGCCCGTACACGTCGGCGTTATAGTTGCGGACGTGGTGGGCCATGTACGGGGAGCTCGCAGCGCCGAAGATCATACTTGTCATCTTGAATTTCTTCGGAGGCCCCTCTCGTTGGTCGCCTCTCCACAGGAACTGCTGCGCTGGTTGATCTTCCGGCCGTATCTTGATCCTCAGGAACATCTCTTGCACGTCCGCTGTGATCGCCACTGCCTGTTCCCGGAATCGAAAGAGGATTCCTGGCAGTGACAGCAGTAGATCGGGTCCTTCCAGCAGCTCGTCGTTCAGGCACACGCCGTTGCTCTTCGCCGCTGCGTCGAACACCAGCCTGTGTTTGCCGGGCTTGTTCGGGTTCTGTACCGCGAAGTGTGGCAGGTACCAGCAGATGGCGCTCTTCTCCTCAGATCCGTCGCACGGCGTCGCGTATCCTTTCTCCAACAGGTTATTTATCTGCTTGGAGTACTCACCGGCGAAGTCTGCATCAGCATCCATCTTCTGTTCAATCTTCCGAAGTCTCCGGAACGCTTGCCCGTAGCTCGGTGGCATGGTGACGTCGTCTCGTCGCCACGGCAGTCCCACCTCGTACCCGGTGTCAATCTTCTTTGTTGTACTCCCGACGATCTTGATGGCCCGTAGATCTTCGTCCTTGATCCTCGGCTTTCCTTGTATGCCGAGTGCGTCGATCCTGAAGTGGCCCTCGACCAAGTCGTGGAGTTCCTGGCTGCTCGTGCCCGTCGTTCGGTCGGGCTCGTAGACGTGCAGCACATTCCCTTCTTGACAGATGGCATGACGTGGCGCTGTTCCGTGCACCACCCATCCTAGTTGTGTCCTTGATGCGGCCGGCTGATTCGGCCCGCCGACTCGTAGCTCGCGGGACACGATGCACTCCCAGTGGTCTGTTCCCACTAGAAGCCCGGGGCGCGCCTTTTCATAGCACACCTCCTCCGGTGTCAGGTCCTTCAGGTGCTCGTAGTGTAGCAGCGTATCTGGGATGGACTGCTGATGCAGGCGAAGGTTCTTCATTGTCCTCGCTCTGACCTTGTAGCTGCCGTCGTTCTTCAGTCCTCTGACTTGGACGTTGACCAGTTGACTCTCCATCTCTTGCTGCGACATGTTGACCCCGTTCAGATGAAGTGGCTGCGATGGTCCTTCTGCTCCGATGCTCTCCGCCAGGTCCTTGTCGACGAGGGTGATGGTGGCTCCTTCATCCAGGAGGGCGTATGTCCTCGCCTCCCCTCGTGGTCCAGACACGACGATAGGGCACATCTTCAACAGCACTGACCTGGATCCAGCAGCTTTGGTTGCTACCGACAGGACCGCTTCTTCCTTGGCTGGTTCTGCAGGCTTCGGATCTTCCTTCTTCATCTCTTGATGGAGGCTCGCATGATGTGGTCGGCTGCACTGGTTCACTCCGCACGGCTTCGCTCTGCAACTCATGCGCCTGTGTTGCTTGTGGGCGCACTTGAAGCATATCCCCTTTTCCTTCAGGAACTTCCACCGGTCTTCTATCGCAAGTGCCTTATACTTGGGGCACTGCGCTAACATGTGAGCTTGTTCACATTTGGGACACCTATCCCGTTGCTCTTCCGCACCTGCAGTTGTGTTGAATACGCTTGCCTTCTTCTTCAGCATTATCGTCGGTCGAGTCTCCTTCTTCTGACTGGCGGCGCACGTAGTTGGGGCGTACGTGTACCTCAGGGCTCGGTCCGCTTCGCGCATCAGGAAGCGAGACATGACGACAATCTCCGGGTCCGATGTTCCTTCTTGATCGTATGCGTAGTCGCACCATCGGGATCGTAGATGCGGGCTCAGCTTCTCCAACACTTCTCTTGTCATCAGGGGGTTGAACAGGTATCCTCTTCGGTCGATCGTCTTCAGCACGCAGATGATGTTCTGCAGCTTGATCGCGAAGCTGTTGAGTTCGGCCGCTGATGTCCCAGGTTTCGGCAGCTTCTTCAGGTCTTCCAGCGCCTTGTCGATGATGACTTCCGGTCTTCCGAAGCACTGCTCGAGGGTCTTCATCACGATGTCTGGATCGGTGGCCGTATGCAGAAGGGCGGCCACAGCATCTCTTGCATCTCCCTTGAGGCAGCTCCTCAACCGCTGGATGTTTTCTGCTGCAGAAATTTGGTACATACCGGTCGTATCTCTGTAGGCTGCCTTGAATGGCAACCACTCGTTGGCCGCTCCTGAGAAAGTCGGCAGGTCCGTGTGTCGAGGCCTGGGCCTGGCCATCTTCTCTAATGTGGCTGCCAGGTGCTCGATGCTGTTCCTGTTCCTCGTTGGAGTCGGCGATCTTCCACGTTGAACCTCGAATCGCAGCTGCTTCTGTTCTTCGCGGGTTCCTTCTTCTGCCCGTGCTTCCTCCCCCCGTGTACTGAGGGGGTTGGTCCTCAGCCATTCGTCCACCTTCTGATGTGGTTCCTCACGGGGAGGGGAGGGTCCTTCTTCGTGGATGCTATCTTCATCGTTGATAACTGAAACTTCTACGGCTAGTCGCTTCTTGACCAGGTCCGCTTCCAGTTCCAGCTCCCTCTTCCTGATGGCAGCTAGCTTCTCTGCTGCCTCCAGTTCCACCAATCGTAGCCTCGTAGTGATGCTCGTTGTTGACCGCTGTGACCTCACCGATCTTGTTGGTGATCCTAACCTTCGCTGTACTGCTGTTGCTGTCGTTTGGATTCCCGATGGTCCCGCTGTGCTGGTGTATGCTGGCTTGGAGAATGGTGACGCTGGTGGGTCCAACGAGAGTCTTCTCTGACGCTCTCGCTCGATCAGCTCCGCTTCCCTTTGTCGCGCCTCTTGCTGCAACTGGATGCGTCGCTGTTCCTCCATGTCCGCTGCATCCCCTTGGCTCCTTGTGACCACCATCTTCTAAGTCCTGGGCACCTTTTCTTCGGAAATCTTCTTGATCGCAGGTGTCTTCGGATCTTGGTCGATCTTCAAATTTTGCGTTTTTCTCAGGTTCGGGTCGGCACGTTCGGTTCGGCACGTTCGGTTCGGGTCGGCACGTTCGGTACCGCACCTCTTCGGTTCGGCTACGGCTCGGCAACTCTTCGGCTTGGCTTCAGGTCGTCGACTTTCCGGCTCGGCGCGTTGATCCCCTTCGGTTCGGGTCGGCACGGCTCGGCACGGCTTCGGTTCGGCAACGCTTCGGCTTCAGCTCCTATTCTTCGGCTCGGCTTCCGGGTCGGCGACTTTCCGGCTCGGCGCGTCGATCCTCTTCGTTCGGGTCGGCACGGCTCGGCACGGCTTCGGTTCGGCAACTCGTCGGCACGGCTTCGGTGACGTCGGTTCGGCTTCCGGGTCGGCAACTTTCCGGCTCGGCGCGTCGATCCTCTTCGGTTCGGGTCGGCACGGCTCGGCACGGCTTCGGTTCGGCAACTCGTCGGCACGTTCGGTGACGTCGGCTTGGTGACGTCGGTTCGTGACGTCGGTCCGGTGACGTCGGTTCGGTGACGTCAACACGGCGATTTTGACACGGTGACCTTCACTCGGTGACCTTCACACGGTGACGCTTGACACGGTGACGCTTGACACGGTGACGCTTGACACGGTGACCTTGACACGGTGACGCTTGACACGGTGACGCTTGACACGGTGACCTTGACACGGTGACGCTTGACACGGTGACCTTGACACGGTGACGCTTGACACGGTGACGCTTGACACGGTGACCTTGACACGGTGACGCTTGACACGGTGACGCTTGACACGGTGACCTTGACACGGTGACGCTTGACACGGTGACGCTTGACACGGCGGGTGGGTGACGATACTTCGGCTCGGCGATCTTGACACGTCGAGTCGTCACGTCGGTTTGCCCGCTGGTTGACGCGTCGGTCGATCGGTTGGGTGACCAGTCCAACCGGTCGAGTTTAAACCTGTCGTGGACAGGTTCAAACCAGTAACGACTGACGAATCTCGTTCTTCGCTCTTGCTGCAGGGTTCTTCGTTCTTCCTTGCAGCTCCGTGGACCAGGATCCTGTGGCGGGTTCTTCGTTCTTGATATCCGCCGCTCGATGGACCAGACTGAAGTGGACTGTATATTTATTTGTAGGGACCTTTCTAATAAAAGACTTATTTGCTTCAAGACTTCTTCTATTTTCTTGTTCCTTGTTGAGATGTTTCTTGTTCGAGCGCTGAGATCCGACTGTAACGTTCCGCTCGACCCGCACGTCTTTTATAGAGCGATTTCGGTACCTTATAGAGACCGCTGATTTTGAGACCATTTTAATGTTCAAAATTTCTTACAAGATTCCCATTTGAACCCCTGTTTCAATTAGTTCCCGTGGTCGGATCGTTACAGTTTTTACATATTTTTCAGCTTACATGTGCTCCAATTAAATGACATAATTACTTTTACCATAACTTAATAAACAAAAAAGTTTCTAGAACATTGACTACTAAAAATTAAGGTTTGCTACATTTTGATTACTTTACACGCTCATATCTTCGGAACCTGTGGTCCGATCTTAAAAATCTAAACGGAATACAAAGTTTCTAATTAAACCCTGTCGTTTGACACTAATTTGGTGACGATATCACCATAAACAAAAAACCTCAATTTCAACTTACGTAATTTCCTACTTTCGACAAATACGTAACTTATTTCGCTTTTGACATTCTTATTAGATTCTAATTACAAAACTATCTTTAAAAACATACAAATTGGAACCTAATCTAACTTAATTAACCTAATTAAAACATAAAATAGAATAAAATAAACATCAAATTTCCGCTGAGGTCCCGCCGCTAGTTGCGCCTACGTAAGAGTTGACCTCAGGGCAACATACACATTATTTGACTTTGCTATTTTCTTAATTTCTACCTTATTTCTAACCTATTTACATACATGTTATGTTTTTCATGGTGCTGTGCTCGGCGTCCTTTACAGACAGTATAAACCGCACCGAGCACCACCAAACAATCAATATATTGATTGCGAGAACGGAGAACCACGAAACGTACCTTTTGAGATAGATATTTGTAGAACGTGCGCTTTGACGGGTTTCACAAATTAAAGACTACCATAAATGCAGTTCCTGAGGGATAATCGGTCGAGTTCACATGTTTTTATTAAATTACTGTTATTTACAATCTTACAGAATTATGTGACGGCATTTAGCAACTATTCTTTGGTGACGTACGTGGGTCACTGTTGTGCCGTCTCTCATGGGATGTCGCAATGGTGACCTACCGGTATTTCTTTTTATTTGGTGTTTGTTCTTGTATTGTTTTCCTTGTTTTTGTTTAGTGTCTGTGCTGAGTTGCTGACCAACATAGTCGTAAATTTACCAACAATCTTTTTGAGTCTTGGTTACTCGAATATAGAAAATTATATTCTATTAAACTTACTATGTTAGTTAGAACGGTAGGTAAAAAGTTATAAGTAAGTAAGTACTTTATTCATTCCGGAAAAGACAAAACTGATAAACTTTCATTGGAAAATAACAAGCATTAGGTACGTGATGTTAAAAGCTCCAGAAGGTACTAACTAACTGAACGAAGTACCGGTACCTACCTCCGGGGCGGGGAAAATTGCTAATTGTTCATTTATTTCAAACAAGAGCTACACATTTAAGTACTACAATAATGCTACTGATAATGAACCCTGAACGGTTATGACAGTTATTATTGGCTCTTGCCAGTTTCTTAGTACCAGGAAATAAGATTTTCTTTATCGGCACTAAATGTTCTTACCACGTAGGTACTGTTCGTAGCTTACGAGTTACAAGACTATAATGACGGCCGTAACACAATTTATGAGGTTCTGATTGTGTAGGCAATAATTGGGGTATTTAGTCTGAGCGACCCAAAGCGAATGGACCGCGGACCATTCGACCGTAAACAAAAATTGTACAAAAAGGACCGGTGATAAAATGATTTCAAAATTAATTTAAAGAGACAGTCGCATACATTGTAATAGTCGCATAGTTGACCAATAGACACAGAGCTTTTACGTTGATTTATTTGTTTAAAAAGTACTGATTTGTAGGTATTATAAGATTTCTTATTGTTTAAAAGTTAATCATTATTTATATTTTTTCAAAATTTTCAATAAATAAGTATACATAATTATATATTTTGTTTCTTTAAAATAAGACAGATGTTTACTAAATCTTGTTGTTTATAATTTTTAAAATTTTGTTGATTTCTTTCTTTAAAATAGGACTGATTTTTACTTACGAACTTTTTAATTTTGCACCCGAATGTACTTGATGTAGTTTAAGTATGACATTGAATTTGCTTACACATTTTTATCACCGGTCCTTTGGAACGTAGACGATTTTTGTTTACGGTCAAATGGCCCGCGGGCCACTCGGTTTGGGCCATTCAGACTAAATACCCATAAATGCAGCTAAAATATAATACTTCATTAGGATACTATTGTGTCTGTACTGGATTTACGTATGTACCTATATAATTCTACTCTTTTCTAATTTTCTCTATTGCAAATGGTGCAATATCAGATGAGTTATGAAAAAACGTGCGAAGCAGGGAAACAAAAAATAAATCGGTCAAGTGCGAGTCGGACTCGCACACGAAGGGTTCCATACCATGTCGTACAAGATTTAACACTATGCATTTTTGTAATACTTTCGTAAAGGTAACAACAGAGGCGCTTTAAAAAAACATAAAAAATTGTAAAGAAATTGTCTAATTTTAATGAAAAAATATTGTTGTGTTAAATTATAGGTGTAGAAGTTTATTTCATTTATTTTAGTAACATGCATTAACTAAAGTCAAAGTTATTTATTTGCTACTAACATAGTATTAGTAGGTATAAATAGGTGTATGTGGTAGGTAAGCAGGTAGATATGTAGGGTAGGTAGGTTAGGTTAGGTAGCAGTTAGGGTAGGTAGGTAGGGTAGGTAATTAGGTAGAAGTAGGTAATTAGGAAAGGTAGGTGCGCCGTAGAGTAAGTAAGTACTTAGTGCTAACCGTGCGAAGCCGGGCCGGGTAAAGCTAGTTACTTATAAATAAAAGGATTTCTCTTGCTACATCAGACTATATTGTACAAAATGGAATGTAAGTAGTACCTACGCCAAATTTTAATTACAACATTCCGTCAATATAGGTATTTATTTACGTTATTTTTGATAGTCATCATTCAAATTCAAATTCAAAAGTCATTTATTCAAACTAGGCTGAGAATCAGCACTTTTCGAACGTCAAAATTACATAAGACAGTCCCCCAAAAACGCCCGCCCTTCACCACTTCCTAGTGCTTTTGCTGGAAAGAAGAAGTGGCGCAACAAACTCCCCAGCAGCGCAGCTGTCTGTTAGAAAAAAAACTTGATTCTATACAATAGTATGCAAATATTTTACATTACTCAACACAAAACATTAAATAAAATATATTTGCCATAATGACAGCTAGCACACGCCAATGTGCCAACAAAAAAAAATATCGAAATCTAAACTCAAGCGAAAATAAAAATTATTTTTACACATCCCATCGGACTATGAGAGTGAGGGAAGAGAGAGTGCACTCGTGTCTGCGCATACACTTACTATAATATCTCCCACGCCGAAGGCTAGTCTCCATTGAGATTGGCCGCCGTGGCTGAATATTTTTACACAAATAAGTTTTCTCAATATGAAATTGGATCCACAACGGTTTAAGGTAACTGTATGTACCACCATTCATTTCAATGTTACTGAATATTATTGTCTATTGGAGTGTAGTTTTAACATGAGGTACACCTCAGAGTAATAACTAAAGCTCTGAGAGGTACACACATCAACACCGTCTAGGGATACTTTGAAAAAAGTCGATAAAGTTCTTAAACTCAAAAAATACTGGCCGGTGTTAAAATCTTTTGAAGAGAGTTTATTTTGTAGACCTTTTTGGATGATCGAAATTTAAATGATCGAAATAGTATATGCTGCCATGATAGTAGGTACTTACTAATTCCATGTCATTACTCCGACTAGTAAATAGTTATCTGTGGAATTTATATCGTATAATATTAGCATGAAATACAAAATATTATTTTTAAGTTCAGTAAATCGCCCATATTATATAAAATACGTTATTAATCGGCGTTTTTAGTATTTGTTGATTATAAACAGTATATGGTTCATGGTACACACAAGTTTCAAATTCCTAATTTGTTTAGTTGTTGAGATAGAGCTCGTACAAAAATGGTCTAAAACAGGCAACTTCTACGGCCCCCTAATTCTTCATTTTTGAAGATAAAAACAAATAATAATTATATTTATTTTCTACTTGATGAGCTCTAGACAATGATACCCCACATGCCAGGGTCAGATTATTTTTTTTTCAAAATTTAATTTTATTGTATGGCGACCCCCCTTTAATTTTTAATTTTATTATTTGTTGCTCTTGCGGCAATAGAAATGCTCAATCTGTGAAATTTTCAACTGCCTACCTATTACGGTTCATGAGATAGAGCTCGCTGACAGACAGACGGACAGCGGAGGCTTATGAATAGGGTTCCGTTTGTCACCCTTCGGGTACGGAACCCTAAAAAGGATGTTTACAACCTAAATCCAATACTAGTTGATTAATTAATAATTGAATTTAATGTGAAACTTGAATTGTTAACACCACTGAAACAAACAGATACAAAATATTGTTAGTTATATTAATAATATGACGTCATTGACGCGGATAAAAAACATGAAAAACTCAAAGAGCTTTGGGGAAGAATGTGTTAGTAGGGATGGAAAACTAGTTGGCACAGGGATCTTTAATTAGGGAGATGACTATACAAGTTAAGGGCTGGGTTAGGTAATATTGGAGCAGTTATATAGATGTGCTCCAGAGTACCTTCATCTACACCACATTTGCAGAGCGATTTGTCTCTGACCCGGATTTTATGAAGGAAAACCGAAGAACAGCAATGGCCTATACGGAGACGATGAGATGAGAGCGAGTTACTATGTGAAGTAGCAACGTTGGACGATAATTGAGTTTTATTGGATGAAGACAAAAGTTACAGGAGTTTACTGAGAAGTTCTATTATTGTAGAGAAGTTGACTTAAGAGTTAATAGCTGTCCAATATTTACATGTTTTGATTAATTTGGCGATATTACTGATGGAAACAAGAAATATTGCTAACTAGTGAATTAGATTAGTAATAATCGATTTTAATAATGAATTTGATGTTGTAATTGTTTTAGGTGGAAAAAAGGCATTTCGTTAGCTTCCAATTTTTTTTTTACATTTTAACAAAATATTCGTTTATCGTTAAAAAACAAACACTAAACAAACCTGATAGCAGCTACTAACGACACAACACACAAACAAACACATTAACAAGTCACAATATCACAGAAAATCTCTCAAAATTCTGAACACACGTGTTACCCAAAATCACACTGCACTGTGGCGTGAATCCGTATATAATTATTAGTCGGTAGAGTAACACGGCTCATTAGGTGTTAAAGTAATTGCACACAAATGAACAAAGGTATAGTTATTATTATCGTAACATGTTGTGTGAAAATTAACGGAAAACTGAACATTACTGCTTCACTCTTGGATAAATGTTTCAAAACTTCATTTATTCATTCACTCACTCAGTAGCAGACAAGGCACAGCCTAAACCATACCATTTTACACAAGAGTTCTTTAAACTATATCACGAATGTGAGCAATATGGAAGGATTTTTGAAAATTCTCACATGTCGCATCGTTTGTATGGAAGTTCGTGCTTTTCCCGATGGGAAAGCCCATCGGGCACACGGTTGTAATTCAATAACTTGATGAAGTACAAACAGACATAGCTAAATAGTTTAGGTATCTAAGCAAGTCTAGGTAATGTAAAAAGTGGATGAAAGCTCAGTCAAATTATGATTTAGTAGAACACCTTTTACGACCTCTTTTATCATGACAATCGACTTTAAACAGTAATATTTTAACAGTTTACGTGGCAACCCCAGCCTGCTACCCTGCAGCGAGCCCGTGAATGTGCCCATCATACAATTTAAATCTCACCATAAAGCTGTCCCTCATACTTCCCTAAACCGACATAACTGCCACTTACCATACGCTCCATAAAAATGCAGTTAACTCACTTCACGAACGCACCCCAATGGAAAATAAACTTTATTTTGACTAGAAAAGGTTGATATTGTAAGGCATGTAAATAAAAATATGTCCTGAAAGATGGCATTATTCATATAAATGGGTTTTGACAGTTTTATTCTTTGATATTGTCGGATATTGCGCGCGGGAGGCGGGCTCACACAGCTTGCCACTGAACAGATTCACAACTGTCTGTTGTTTTGTGAGGTTGCAGCAAATTGAACGAATATTAAGTGTTGTAATCAATCTATTACTACCCCACAACTAGATAACCCATACATCCAAATCTACGGCATTTAAAAGTTATGGTGAAAAAATAAACTGAAAGTGTAATGTTTTAACTGAAAGTGTAATTATACACGCCATTCTGTCAGCCGTTAAATGAGTAATCAATACAGTAACAAAAATAAAAGGTTGTTTTTATTTATTTAAAATAAATAAATATGTAGATAATTGCAGCCAAACATGCGGCTACTTGGTGAAGAGAAATAGAAATTGTTTGAAGGGACAGAGATTCACAAAAATATAGATAGATTACCAAACACACGGTTAAAAAACACATGAATTAACAGAGTTTCATTCATCTTCAATGTCACGCTAGCTTCGTGAGTGACTGCCATCGACAAAGTTATTGTCAAAGCAAAAGATGAGGAATATCTTATTGAATCTGCCTGTAACCTAGATACCATGTACCTTTGTACCTTTTTGAGAAAAATTAATTATTATAACTATGATAAAAACAATAAAAAAAACAACGGATTGCACTCCGGGAGTGCCGGCAGAAGTGAAAACTTGACTGCTCTTTTTTACCCAACAATATAGGTAAAATTTCTTACCTCGCAATTTTTACGTAATGTCAAAGACTATTTATTTTGATATTTACTTTGTCGGTTGCTAGGCAACGGATCTTACGGTCACGTCCTGACGCGAGTTTAAAATGTGGTACCCATCCCAAAAAAGTGCACAACGCCGCTAAAGAAGTTTTCACTTCAAACATATTATTGATCATCGGCGTCAGCGTCAGGCCTACATCGGCGTCAGCGTCAGGCCTACATCGGCGTCAGCGTCAGGCCTACATCGGCGTCAGCGTCAGGCCTACATCGGCGTCAGCGTCAGGCCTACATCGGCGTCAGCGTCAGGCCTACATCGGCGTCAGCGTCAGGCCTACATCGGCGTCAGCGTCAGGCCTACATCGGCGTCAGCGTCAGGCCTACATCGGCGTCAGCGTCAGGCCTACATCGGCGTCAGCGTCAGGCCTACATCGGCGTCAGCGTCAGGCCTACATCGGCGTCAGCGTCAGGCCTACGATTTTGATGTTTGCTTATTAATTATACTTAATATGCGTTGTTATGTTCCTCAAGAAAGTTTTGAGGGTCTACACTACATCTATTCTCGGAAATGATCCTATCAAGAAAACTCCCGTAATAAAACTTCTTTCTAATTACTGCAATTATGACTTGTTTCAACACAACCTTGCTTTCAAACCTATCTGAACATACCCAGGGAAAAGGTACTAATCGTTGGATACTATACTGTAGTATCGCTGGAGTTGGTAAAAGATTAACGACTATTTTAGATACTTTACGGAACATTGTGTTAGTATAATTTCACACTTACCTTTCCATTTGAAATAACATTAGACATTTAAATAAACCTTTTTTACAGTCCGTTCAACCGATTTTAACTTCTATTGCGTTGATGGCATGACAAATAGCAGCTGCATTAGCACAGTTGCTATTCTAACCACTTTTTGCTTTTAATGCCATCCTTATGCCTGCGGTATAGAAGTCAAAATCGGTAAAATGATCTGGGGGTCAAGTCTACTAATTTACAAACGTCAAAATGGTCTCTCCATTGTTAGTTTTTGACAGATTTCCCATACAAAATCTGTCAAAAAGTCACCATCGAGAGACCATTGTGACGTTTGTAAATTAGTAGACTTGGCCCCCTGTAAAAAGGTTTATTTAAATGCCTAATGTTATTTCAAATGGAGTAAAGTGAGATATGGGGCGCTGTGAGCTGTGCCGGGCAGGCTATAGGTACTGCTATTAATTAATAGATTGTACGCAAGTTAATCTTTACAGTAACTCATTATAGATCCGTGCAAATACAGCAATATTAATTAGATAAATTAATAGTTGAATATTTCATAACATTTATAAATTATTATTGTCGTAGTCTCCTCTCTTCATAGATGCTGCAGACGATGCCCTTCGAAAGAAGCCATAAAACGCTAACTGGTCCCGTGAAGATATTGCCGTAAAACTAGACATTCTCTTTATTGTGTTACTTTATCGTTTTGTAGTAGTAATTTATTCTAATGCCTGTAAAAAGATAAAATGGTTTTGAGCTATAATTGAGCGCCCGTTGTTTAGACGTTTAGCAACGTTTATCACATGACACTTCACAATTTTCACAAACACTAAGTTTCCCCGGACACTAATTGGCGAGGTGTACGGCCCGCGTGGCACGATCCCGCGTGCCGTACTGTCCGACAATGTCCGGCTGACCGAGTCCACGTGTCCAGATAATCGCTGTGTTTACCGAGTCTATTGGAGCAAAGCGTGGGCTTCTAACAACGGGCAGGCTATGAAAATTAATTCGGATTTGATATTATTTACCTTGGGATTAGTGTTGGTCAAAACGCGGAAGGATCGAGAGCCTGGCGACCTAATGTCCAGCATATTGGTTATTGCCCCAAAATAATCCTCTTAGTCATCAGCAACACTGTTTCTACCGATGTGGTTACAGTGAAAGTTACATACCGGTACATAGCAATGCAAAAATGCAGATATCGGTATTTTCCCGTCATACGGATGGCGGTAGAGTTCACTTTCAGCTCCATCTGGTAATATTGAAGCAAAGTCTACAATTCCTTTGAACAGCAAATATACACATTCTAATATGTTATTATTGGAGTGTACAACATATTAAGATATCCGTCCAGAGACAAGCTCTGTACTGCTGTAGCAGTAGATACTAAAATAGTCTTAACTGTTGCCTTCCGCTGCTCGCCTGGTACCAGTGGCGTATTTACCCTAGGGCCAAAAGGGCCATGGCCCGGGGCGGTAGGCTGCGAGGGGCGGATCAGCCTAACCTGTCCCAGTCAGGCTGCCCCAAATCCCAAGCTCGCTTCGCTCGCTCTTGCATCCAAAGTTTTCCTAGTGACAGTAGTAACATTGCCTATTATCCATACACAAAATGTTTTATTGTGCTAACACTCAACCAAAACACCAAATGACAATGCGATGCTTTTTTTTTTTTGGGTGAGAAATTATGGAATAACTTCAGCTCGGGCGGCGCGGGAGGGCGTGTCAGACTCTTACTGACTAAAACCCACCTGTGTTCCTTCAGTTGCCTGTGTGTTGCCAAGGACAACGGTATCCCTTTCGGACTTTCCCGCGACCCTGGCCGGCATCGGCCCTAGGGGACCCCGTCAGTTGTGCTGACATTTCTTTAAAGCGCACGTGGAACAAAACGCGCCGTCGAGCTGGGCTTGTCCCTTATTGGCAGCGAGCAATGCTCACCGTCCGCAAGCCCACGCCTACGGTGGCCGGAAAAAGAATGGTGACACCTAAGCGTTTCTTCCCGCCTTATCTGGAACAGGAACCTCCCAGCCCGCTCCAGTCTGGGAGCCAAACGTCGGAAATGCTCCACGAAGTTCTACCGGTTGTCGAAGACGAGTCCCAAGTACTTCATCGTCAACTCGACGGCGATGTGAATCCCTTCTACCGTTATTTGGTGGACGGTGGCGTGTTCAGAGGACCATGAAAACACATGACCTCTGAAATGTTCAGGGCTACCTCGAGTCCCAATTGCCGGATCCTATCGACTATTGTCGCTACCCCGCGTGACGCTAGTTCGGCCTCCGCCTGGTGCGACCTCCCCTGCGCCAGGACCAACGTGTCGTCAGCGTAGTAAACCACGCTGACGCCGCTAGCAGGTCGGCGCGCAGCACCCAGTCGTATCCGACATCCCACAGCCCATGTCATGATTTCATGAAAAAGTCTTTCAATGGACACAGACTGGGGTTTTATATTATAACTAGTTTTTACCCGCGGCTTCGCCCGCGTGGATGTCGCAAAATATCCCATGGGAACGTTCTACCGGGAATACATACCTAATAGCCAAGGAAAAGATCATTGACTAACTTTCAGCGGACGCAGTGGTAGGCTACTACAGCTCCCGCGTGATCAACCATAATTATTTTGTTACGCGTAATTTTGAAACTGTGATATCTCTTAAACTATTCATTTAAATGATGTGATGTAAAGGCATATTTTAATCGAAATTGAATGCCCAATTTAAATAACCTATTTAATTGGATAAGGATTAATAAGATACCGGTCAAAATAGCTTCGGAAATAACAATGAAAATTTTATACAATTTTGAAAGATAAAAATGGTTATTGTGGGTCACCCTTAAAAGATAGACATATGCCATCGCGGACTTTTTTGTTGCAATTTTTAAGATATACAATACTCTAGAACATAAATTTGATTTATCTCTCACGACTTACGCAGCGCACGCCAGTAAAGCTCCCAGTCGGCATGATTTTTTCCGACATCTTCAACAATAATCGTCATATTTCAGCCAATTTACACAAAACCTTAATGAATTATACACTAAAACCTTCCACATGAATCACTCCGTCCAATGGTGAAAACCGTTTGAAAATCCGTTCGGCAGTTTTTGAGTTTATCGCGTTCAGACAGACAGACAGACAGACAGACAGACGCGGCGGGCGACTTTGTTTTATAATATGTAAGGATATTTATATCAATATTTTTTTTCGTTAATTTATGGGGCGGCAAACCTAGGCCCAGGGCGCTAAATCTTAAAATACGCCACTGCCTGGTACGCCGCGACTAAGGAACACTCTTGTAAACATGGCCACACTCGTGGGATGTGTTAAGTGCATCTCATTTACTGACTCCAATATGTTGTTGATTTGAACATGTTGTTGAGCGGATATTCTTCCTTTTGTGACATTCCTTTAGCAATGTCTAGAAAATACGGAAACGACTTTCAGAAATAATCTTGATACGGGATAATTTTAAAAAGCACACCTTTTGACTTTCAAATTATTGAAAAAATTTGAACGTAAATGGAAATGATACCATTAGTCCTCAAACACTAATCAACGAACACAATCATAAGATATTGCGTGTTCCAAGCAAACAGCGAACAGCTGACCATGTATTTCATTTGGTAACTGAATCCTAGTGCCGGAAGAAAGGCTGATTTATCAGATTTTATCAATCTTGATGTAAGGCGTGTTAGATACAGTGCCCCTGACGATTTGTGGAACCCTGACACGCGATGGTATGTTAGTCCAATTAATGATAACTTATCACTGGAGCAATCGTATAAAGATGAAGAGATTATTTCTAGAACATGTCGCGGAAATTGAAAATATATATTGTGGTGATAGTTATGATTTTGTAATTGATTTATTGTGAGAAGTTGATGAATGGTTTCATTACGTAGAGGAAATAGCTGGCTATCCTAACCACAGACAGCATCTTATATTTTTATAAAAGTTGTTGAGAGAATATTATGTTATTGATCACTGATACCTCCGGTTAGGTAGGGAACTTAGATGAAATCTTCTCTATAGGGTTCATTTTGGCCACTGCGGTTCATGTGCATCAGTTTTGCCTCCCACAAGGTTGCTTGCAAAATTGGTATGTCTTAGCTAAGTGCTTAACGTCCTACTTTTATAAGCTTGACCTGTATTTATCTATCTGTCTAAGTAACGGAACCTTTCAACGTAATTTCTAAACCTCTGCACTCAGCCACTCACAGATGAGACGTATCTTCACATGCTTACTGTAAACACACTATAAGATGGGTTTCCTTGTAAGTCTATCGCAGAGTGCGTGGTTACACGAATCGATTAAAATTTTATTCTTCATTATATCGGATGAGGAGTTTATGAGTGTACACAGAGATAATTACAATGATTACCACCTTACCGAGCTAATCGCACGACTAATCGCAGGGATTAGACGTTGAGGCACATATAGCGTGTGTGAAATTAATATTATTACGTCGTCTTCGTAATGTACTATTACCGTAAATGTCGATAACTCGACTGATGCACGTCATGTTTGTACTTGTATAAATTCCTAATTATTAGCTACATTACATCGCATTTGCTGAGAGTGGACCATACTCGACTCCTTGCTTGGTTACCTATCAGTTGCATTCGAACGACAATATTAATTTTAATGCGCATGTTGACTAACTTTCTCCACATTCAGCACACTAGGTATCATCATTATTCATCATCATGATGCCATTGTTTCCATTGACCAATTGAATTGCCATCCGACTCTAACTGTGTTTGTGCTTCCTTCCTAAATGTCTATAAGCTTAAGCTTTCTAATAAAAACTGACTTATTTTATGGAGTCTGTTTCTACGAAAAATAATGAAAGAAAACAGAGGCCCAACAAACAGACACTCAGTGCAAGCTGTTCTTATTTTTATTGGTATCAGCACACCTTGGCAGACATTACGATAAAGTGCCGAATAAAATATGATGGCCGGTGTAGTAGTGGGATGGTCGTTATGAGTACATACCGCACACGTGGCGCCAGTTCAAGACGACACAGGGGAGGAGCCGAGGTATGAATATAGTGGTGATAATAGTAACAGGTTGGATGAAGGAAAATTAAGGAATGATCCTTTGAAGAATGAGGTAAACGGAGAGTTTAATGCGGTCTTGAAAACCTAGAGAGATATGAACAGAATTAGTAATAAAAATTTCCTTGTACACACGGCTACACATCAAGCTATACTTACCTACATTTCCAGTTTAAGCTGACCTCGCATTGTACGGAAATCGTATACAATGCGAGATCACCATGAAGCTGTTTTCTGACCAGCGCGATTTGTCGCGCGACGCGACACGAACAATACAAAACTTCACGGTATAACAATAAGCAGTGTCACGTCGCGCGACAAATCGCGCTGGTCTGAAAACAGCTTAAACTGGAAATTTATATCGTTCAAAGTCGTTTAGGTGTTCTTCTCCATAGGAACCTACTACGCTTTGGAATGGGCAACTAGCTTCATCTTTCTGACTGACCGACCCCTTGACAATTCAAAAGTGCCTGTAATTGGTTTATTTGAAATAAATGCTTAGAGTTTGAGTTTGAGTTTGAGTTTTATACATATTAGGTCTGTAATAAATAGGGTAACTTACCACTAAGGCCATCTAAGGCAAGGCAACTTCTTCGACTCGTCAAGTTGTAACAACAATTACTTTCTATGAACTAAAGCAATGAACCCAAACTACAAACTCTGAAATATTCTCATTAAGAACACTGTGCTCTTAAAGTACCGACCTTCGTCCATTGTTCCGTTGTGGCATCCCTGCCCCGTTTATCAGCGTGTCTTTAAGCCCACTTGACGTAGGGGTGTGCTAAGCTCTCCGTCAGCACAGGGGCACAGGGATGCCCCCTCAAGATGAGCGCCGGGTAGTATGCCCCACAGCACCCCGAGACACTGGCCCGGATTTATTGCGCGTTACGGAGATCATAAAATGAGCAGTGCTTTTGTGTACTCTCATTTTATAGGTCATTTAAATGAAAATCCGTTTGCGTAAACCTGCTTTTGTGTGATGAAAATCTGTGGTTTGATGTGTTGGTTTTAAATGTGCCTAGAATGGAATGGAACTCTAAATTCATCTATGTTCAAACACTAATTTTTGTTTCATCAATTTCTGCGGTAACGAACTTACGAGTCAGACAAAATTCAATAGCTTACCTAAAAATATTTTATACCTAGGTACTACATTTACTCAAAACAATCCTTGTATACCCACTGCGTTACTTTTACTAAAACAAAAACTCTTAACGTAAGCAAATGTTAAACATTTATCAAAGATCTAAAGCTTCCAGCACCTCCACCGTGCACCGTTTTGTGCTCCTCATCAAATTACCCGCTTGCCTTCCGGCAGTTCCCGCGAAACGCATTCAATAAATAGAATTGTTCGTCATTTTCCCGCCCAACGCGTGTACCCTCACTGTGCCACTTAGCTTTATAGTTTCACTGATTCATAGCCCGCTGCAGAGGGTTGCCGAGGGTTGCCGAAGGTTTCCGAGGGCCACTGGAGTTCTGGAGGAATTCACTTGAATTTAGCAAAAGGGAGCAGTATGCTATGAGTTTTGGCTCGTTTTAGATCATTTCAATGTATGGGCATAATATCATTACGTTTCGTGAAATAAGAAGTTTGAGTAGTAAAAAAAAACATCGTGAAAGCTTGAGATAGGACCATTACTAGGCAGTCCAGTGAATTTATAGTGACAGTTCGTACAGTTCGACAATTAGCATAAAGATATGCGTTGCTTTTAGTAGCCCATTATCAATACGCGGTTATCTTCCTCTAATGGCACACACGGTTAATACTATCTATGCAAATCAGTCGCCAGCAGGCCATTAATACCTAATCAATATAATTATTGATCCATAAAATCACTATAAAACTTAAAGAATTTCTTCAACAAGTTGAACTATTTATGTTATTTTAGAATGTTTTTCTTTGGTATCTACAACTTACTTATTTTCCATTAATGGCACCTGCGAAAAATATCGATAGGGGCCGTATGTGGAATACCTCTTGCTCAGATGCCGTTTAACCCGCTTAAACGGCATCTGAGCAAACGGCACCTGATGCCCACTGGATGAACGGCCCAATGTGGAATATGTCTTATTTCACACACTGTAGGTGATAAGTAATAAACTAATAACAGATAATGGGATCGTTAGTTTACAAGACGTAAAACTTTACGTTTTCAGTACCTAGGTACTTACTGTTCAGTGTAACTGTGAAGGCTCTAGCTGACTCAACACATCTGGCCGTCAGCCTACCCACTTGGATCAGTGTCGCCGCGATAAATGACTTTACTTTTAAACAAGGATTACGATTTTTTCGACCGAGGGTAGGTACAGTGAAAAATGCGAGTGTACCCCTCCGGGCAAGTAAGGGTAGAGTGGGGTAAGAAGGGCCAAGCGCGGGCGAACGGGGGGGGGGGTCTTGAGTGTATTCAAAGTAGAGGTTTTATTGGCCGGTTAGTGAGTGAGTCTTTAAATTAAAGTGTTCAGTTACTGCCGAAAACGATATGTTTGTGGGAAGTGATTTCCGGGTTTTTGGAGAAAAGGGAAGAAAGGTTTATTAATAATTTTATTTTTTACGAACGGACTGTATGGTATACGTAGCTACCGATGATATGTGAGTAAAATTGGTAGACGTGACATGCTTTGGAAAGACCTCTCAAACTTGCGATACCGAAAACTTTATTATTTCAGGAGTGACAGTGTACCTTCCTAAAATTAGATTGGTTTAAAAACGTAGATCTACGTAGGTAGGTAATACGCAAATCTATATTTATACAAATCAAGATAACTTATAGTATAGAGCAAGCTGTCTGAAACAGTGAACAGTTTCGCCAACCGCAAATTATACGTTTGAAATGAATTCCAAACAAATATTATATCCATAGGTATATGCACTCACATCCACTCGTATTTCCGAGTGCGCAAATGTTAGTCATTAATGTCATTATGTGAAAAATATTAGATAATATTGTGTTCATCAACTACTATAGTAGGACCACATAAGTCGAATACCTTAAAAAACATACCTCATTATGTTAATATTATTAATTTAACGCTTGCTAATTAATAGTTAATGGTACTTAATCAAATAATCTATAAGTAGATTTCGTAAGAGCTCATCCTCTTTCGACCAAATAGAGAATCATTATCATAAATTCCTATAAATTAAATATCGAATTTACATTAACTTATCAGAAATTATAGATAAGTTAAATAAAAATGTTTTAACGTAAGATTTAATCACTAGATTTTATCACTATTTCACTAATAACAACTAAAGGTTATGTAAAAGTGCAAAATACATCAGTCAAGGTCATCGCTCTATCCGGAGATACCATTCATAGCACTCACTATACGTCACGAGATGACGTCAATGACACGATGAGATACACAAGCGAAATTTCGAGTCGTAAACCATCGACTCCGTGGCGCAACGGTAGCGCGTCTGACTCCAGATCAGAAGGTTGCGTGTTCAAATCACGTCGGGGTCAAATGTCGTTTTTGTTTCTCTCACTAGCAACAAAATTGTATTTTTGCATTAATTTATACTTTTTTTTCATTTTAAAACGTTCTTTTACTATAACAAAACATTTAGTCACATTTAGTCGTTTCTACAACAAAACGACCGAAAACTGATTTATAAATGTTTAGTTTTTCCTGAAGCTTTGGAATGAGGACAAAATAATCAATAAAATATTGATGAAACAGTTGTTTCGGTGGACAACAGCCATCAGTTCCCACGGACGGATGCTATTTGAATACTTCACGGCCCGTGCGTCCACGGTGTTAAGGGCTATCGTTGCTCTCTACCTCTACCGATGCCGATGGGATGCGATGTGCGGCTGTGGTCTACAAAATATTAACCAGTCTGATATTGTGGTGTAACTATGAGATAAAATAAGTGAGATTGTTTATACGAAATGTAAGATATAGAATCGTTTTAATTCCGAAAATATTACTTGTGTAATATTTTCACAGAGTTGTGGGTTCGGTTGAAGTTTTTCTGTAGGCAAATTCATTTATAAGTCTTTTATTAATCTATTTCTGGTCTAACATCAATCAACGATTTTTTTTATTGTTCAATGTTCCTGCTCTTGCCTCATATCATCAGCCCTTAACACAACGTAAGTTATTCAATCCAAATTGACAATTAAGGAATAGTGAGAACAAACGATTGAATGCTCTCATCGCCTGTAATAGTCGATAGTAATCTTCATCATAATAGTAATCTCTGTAATAATTGTTACGTCTCCATCTGTGAGAACTATTGCATTTTGTAATAGTTCCTCAGATCGCACAACACGCCGTGAAGCAACTGGAAAATAATCAACTTTGATTGAGAACGATGAACGGTGGCCGACTCTTTTGTAAGCTGGCATTATTATTTAGATTAATGTTCAAGTTTTTTGTGTCAAACAATAATTTATAACCGGTGTTATTTACATTATAAAACACGTTTTCAAAGTCTTATAAAGACCATCGATTTTTGCGTTGTTGTTTGACCTAAGAGAAGCAAACACCCTGCTGTTTGCTTTTCTTAGGTTATGTCTATTAAAATATATAATAAACTACCTGACATAATAAAGAAAGAAGAAAAGTTAAATCTATTTATAACAAAACTTAAAAAATTACTGATAAACAAATGCTATTACTCCTTAGATGAATATTTTAATGACAAACATAAATAATAAGACAACATAATAATGTAATTTGTATAGCAAGATATGTGGAACTTACTAACAAACAATAATTTTGCTAATAATAATTAATGATGATCACGCAATTTATATGTATGTTTATTATAATATGTTAATAATACGGTAATTATGAATAAATTAATAATGATATAATAATTTAAAAAAAATGTACATAATTTTATATGCTATAAATGAAATAAAGGAATATAATAATAATAAATAATATACCCGCAGGGCAGCATGTGGCGAGCTGTTGGGCAGTAGCGACCCCACGGACCCTATCTCCCGGGAGAAGTCTTGTTCTTCATCTCTGGCTTGCCTTAATTGGCTGGCTGGAGTGAACACTGACGAGGAACAGAGCTCCCACCTCATTCTTGCCTTAATTGGCCGGCTTGAGTGGAGATTCGCAAGAACAAACGTGCTCGGAGGAAGGAAGTATTCCAGTAAGATGCTGGTAGGGGTCTTGACCGTACTTCCGGGATGGTCCTGATAGCCGTGGAATACCGCTCCACTCCTCATAAGCACCTCAGGACATGTTGCCCCCTTGTCGCTACGACACTTTGTGCTAGCGACCGTTTTCGGGGGCCCATTATTGAGTGTGCAAGTCACCCCCTGCCATTTTACCTGTTTTTTTATATAAAATATTGGTCAGGCAGGGGCCATAGTCTTTCCATAGTTCTAAGTAACCAATCCACTATAGCCACTCAAACCCATAGCCCAATATTTTTTGTTTTCATTTTCTGCAATAGTCCTGCACCAACCGGGGGTTGTCCTTGGGTGCACTTGCATAGTGCATACAGGGATAATCGTCGGTTGGTGTCTCATTCCATTTAAAATTGTCTAAGGGGCCTCTGCGAGTTGGCTTCGGCCCCTCGTACGCCTTCCAAAGGACCGGGACCCCACGGTCCCGAGATATGTAAACATAAATAATATAATAAACAAATAATTAAATTAAATAGCATTAATAATATAGCAATAATAATTATTCAAAGAAAAAAAAGAAGATATATATATATAAAAATAAATAAACAGAATTATAATATACAATATGTATAGGTATATAATAATAATCTAAAATATTTAAGTACATTTTTGCAGATAACATAACACATAATTAATAGATAAGTGAAATGTTAGTATCTTATTCGCGATCTCCTGACTTTGATTATATGTAAGATAAAACTTACTCCCACAATGATCTCCTAAAACAGGGCTTCCTCTCTCCTACCCTTTTGCTGTGCCCTACAGGGTCCATAATGATCTAAATTATATAGTTACCACCTAAGTACACATTATGGTAAAGCAATAAAGATATTGAGTATTGAGAGTATTGAGTATTGTTTGAGACGCAAATTGTGAATACGTCTAAAATAAGTTATACTTGACCTACAGTTGTATTTCAGTTAGTAAAACAAATCAAATTCTCTTTAAAGATTATTAACATCACTTTTCAATAGGAGACATTTAATGCTAGCCCGTGTCTGCCCGCCATAATTATTGCACTCATTTCAAGATTAAAGATTACTCAAACTTTTCGTAAAAAATATCAAATCTTCTTTTAAATCTTCAATTTTCTTTGTTATTCTGTTTTCATAGACGAGGTGCTCCGAACTTGCATAGAGCACATCCTGAAGAAAGCACCGTCAATATGTCGGAGTGGTATTCTTGTGCAGGTGCAATACACTAATGGTTGGACTTGGCACAACCTCAAGACACCTTCGAATCATGTCTTAGGAAAAAAAGACACTGCGTTTTGTTCTGTGACCAACGAAGACATTGCTTTGTTCTCAGTGAGTCAGTGACATAGATGCATGGCGGTGTTAAAGTTCAAGTATGTCGCCTCTACTGCTGATGATAGTTCTTTGTTCAGCTGCCGACTGGCTAATGTCTTAATAATGATTAATTATTCGTTTTAAAAGTTGACAGTTGGCCGCTAAGTAATAGAACTGCGTACCTTTCTGTTCTCCATCGAACTCCACACAGTTGGAGATGTCTTTATGCGGTTTCAAGTAGTTTTCAATCATCATTGTTTCTTCTTTCAATTTGATACGTCAAACAGAACTTAAAAGAAGCTTCGTTTTAATTAACTTCGTCTATCAGAGTCCGAACTGGCCATACTTGTATCCAAAGTTGCATCACATTGCTCTCTTATTTAAATAAAACCAATAAATTCTATGCAAATGTCCAAACTCGTTGAACAGCTGATAAAGCCAGTGATCTAATTTTAAAATCTCGTTTATTTTATATCTAAATGGTCATATAATATAAGTTTTATGACGGCGGTGACCTTGGGGCCATGCAGTCATTGACCAGAGTGACCACGGTGACGCCGTCCGTCGTGGATGTCACCACGGGTCGTTTGTATGCCGCGTTGTTCATAGTCACTCGGAATTCCGACATGTCATCTAACTCCGAGATTTAAATCACCATGATAGCATGAGTAATAAAAATCGTTAAAAATATTAAATTGTTTCCTGTGTTTCTGTTGGGCACTGAATCATATTTGTTTCAACTCGTGAAGTATTCTTTTTGTCATGCTTATCACGTGTGGGAATTCCCATGGTTCGAGTGAGATAGGAATGTAGTAGAGTTAACGATATTTCTGATTCAACAAGCCATTTTTAATTATGACCTGTCACAATTCTTAAACATAAAGATTCGATACGTATGATGTACAATACTGATGGTGGTGATAGATGCTTCTATGTCAAGCTATGCCACAGCTCTCGGTCTTCAACTAAGTTATCACTCTGAAAGACTTATTTAGCTCTGCATTATCTTAAAAAGGTAAAGAGTCCGCCAATTCTCCAATCAGTGGTTTTTCTCTCGTTTTTAAATTAGTTATTCTCAACTAATTTGTATACAATTAGTTCCCCGAGGAGTGAATTACAAACCGATCTCGTATGAATGCTCCTCTCAGCCTCATATTACGTTTCACGTCGGCGCAATTAGCGACCAAGCAGGACTCCCGTCCACATTGCTACTGCATTCTATCAAACAGCATGATTTGCCATCGGTACCAACCTTAACAACTTTACACAAGGTCTATTTTTTATTAATTTGCTCTTGAATAAAGTTGTGAATCGCTCGCGGGCTCTAGATGTGAAGCTAATCGTTCGTTGGTTTTTCTTTAAACGTCAAAAGTCACGAAATAAAGAGATGTAGAAGGCACACTCCTAAGAACACGCGATGTGCTCATAAATAATGGTCGCTTTCATGGTATGGTATCCAGTGGACAAAATAAAGCAGACCATAACTAGGTCTAACAATTGCAAATTGCTGT
Source organism: Conistra vaccinii (assembly GCA_948150665.1). Lineage (NCBI taxonomy): Eukaryota > Metazoa > Arthropoda > Insecta > Lepidoptera > Noctuidae > Conistra > Conistra vaccinii. The sequence continues at coordinate 607,402 of OX411327.1, forward strand.
TATTTTTATTCCGCTCAGCATGTGCTGGTAAGATTTATTTAAAAAAATAAGTCCATATTATGGAATAACATGTAGACTGTATAATTGTAATACTGATTTTTATGGAATAACATGTAGACTGTATATTATGATTTCGGTGCTTCAAATAAAAAAGTTGCGAATAAATGATCTGTCAGCAACGAATAACTTTGTAAAACAAGATGCACTTTTTTATGGTTAAGTCATCACAAAATCCGGTTTAGGCTGTTTTATCCTGCGATTTTTCACCAAGCGTTGCGACAGCATAGATATATCCCTAACCTTCTGGACTTCCTTATTGGTAAAGCTGTGCTTCTCGGAGAGTAGTTCTACCTTTGTAGGAGTCAGGCATGCTATAGAACCGTGTTCGGGTGCTGTCGGCTCTTGTCAGGTGATGTCGAACTTGATCTTAAAGTGTGAAGATGTTGCCATATTTTTTGTAGTAACCTGCTTGTAAATGCCAATATCATTTCAGATTAAAACTTAGGATATAGTTGAGTAGTGACAATGCTTTATGATAGGCAAAGTAACAGTCTGTAATAAATCCCTCATCTATTCAATCTTTGTATTCCTTAAATTCAGACTACCTCTATGAACAATATAGCGTGAATTTAGCCGTCAGTATCACAGAGATAATACACTAAAAGATTACGTCGGTCAGTAATGAGCACACAGCGGCCGCAGTTGGAGGAAGGTAGCGCTCTTAACTCGCTGTGGTCGTAGGCTGTGGCAGTGGCTTGTGGTTGTGCCGTGGTCGAACTAAGTGGTGCCTTCTGTGGGAACTGGAGCGCTGACCACAGCCGTGAGATACTGCACGAGACTTTGATTACATTATGTGGCGTAGAGTTACTTGTGTGATATTATGGTCCCTATGGAACTTATTTTGGTACAATATTTTGTAAGAGGAAACTTTGGTAGTAAGAGTTTACCCAAGGCCGCAAGGGGCCACATTTATTTTTCCCAAATACCTGTTTTTAGGTAAAATTGTAGGCCTAAGAGTTATACCTATTTAAAGAAGAAGAGAAAGAAAAGAAAGAAAAATTGTTTATTCTGCACAAACAAAACGCACATATAAATTATAAAAAGATAAAATACAGACAGCCGAAAGTAGCCAAAAGCCTCGTATTCAACCATTATATAAATAAAGTACAACGTTTGACCAGTTTGACAGCGCTGTTCATTGGCTGATGTCAAGTCTCAAGGCCACGTACCAAAGACAATATTGCGTAATTTCTGTTGCGACATTGGCTAATGGCAACAACAACACAACAAACCAAAACAATAACAATAATGCCGAAGTCTTTTGTAACAAATACTAAGAAAAATTAAAACTGTGCGTCGTTTCTGTGCGAGAACAGGTCATTGCTCAGCGAATTGCTGTGAATTCGGACTAACCTAACTTCAACAGCGCTGATTTTCAGCAATTACCTATGATGGAATGACATATTGACGTCCCCCCGTGTGGGTGGCATAATAGAAAGAAACAAAATCTGGTGAGTATTCTCCACTGAAATAATGTGTGATTCAGCTGAACATAGTATCAATAGTATGTACATATAAGTAATAAAAATATATATAGTGCGTAACATAAAATAAAGAAATAATAATATTATACAAAGTACAAAGTAAAATTGAGAATATAATAAAAGTAGGTACTAAATCGTGTTCTGTGGTAATAAGTAATTACTTAATATAAACGGTGTGTACAGTGTGGTGTGTTTTCCTGTTTTTGCATTTAAAACGATTTCGATAACACATTAAAAATCCATAATCACGTCTACTCGATACCCCATAGATTCCTAGATGCACCATGGGAATTTCGTTTGCATCTCGCTCGATGGCGTGGCGGCCATTTGCATAACGGTAGGCATCAAGGCATGGGATCGGCAGATGACAACCAAGCTTTCTCGGTCAAACCGGTACATAAGCTAATTTGTACAGCTTGATAATGTTATTTATGGATTCTTTAATAATTATTTTAGTGGGATGACATGGATGTATTTCGTTGTTGATTAGTGGAATTGATTTCTACTTAACGAAAATCTAATCCGATTTCGAATATTTAAAGGTAATTGAGATCAAGCCTTCAATCGAAAAGTCATCACTTTCCATTCCTTTTCATCTGTCAGTGCGTCGGAGTTAATCCCCCAATACCACATGCGCCTGAGCCGCTTTCACTCCACCACCGTTACTCAGCCCTGCAGGCTAATTGCCGGTCTGGTGACCGTTACGATCGAGACGAGACGGATAATTGACGGAGCCGGTCGCACGATCCGAAGCTCTTTAGAAAAAGTGGCGAAAATTATGAACTACACGGTCTGTGTCTGTAACCTTTCGGCCCTTTGCGCACATCGCAGGCTGGCCGCGACTTGTTATATTAATAAATAGTAATCATAGCGTTTTAGAAAAAGTGGCGTAAAATATAAAGTGCACAGGTGTGCGTCTGACCTGACCCATGGCATTGTTACGCTGTGCGGAAACTGTCTGAAGAGTTTATTAAGTGCACGCATGCTAGTGAAAGTAGATAGGCTTAAGTTTGACCTTATATATGATTCTCTGTAGTTCAGACTTGTGTAAAATTATCTATTTTTAACCGACTTCCAAAAGGAGGAGGTTTTTTTTTTTTTTTTTTTTTTTTTTGTATGTTTGTTACGCGATTTCTCCGTCAATTATGGACCGATTTTGAAAGTTGTTTTTTTGTTTGAAAGGGTATGCTCCCGAGGTGGTCCCATATTAATTTTATTAACTTTACTTGGATAGTTTTTGAGTTAGCTTCAATAATACGTATTTTTCCCACTTAGTTTATATGGATGATATAATGATAACTTCCAATCACTGTTATTTTAGCAGGTTAGTGGTATTCGAATTTGTATGGGGTAGGTACCACAACTAAAAAGTGCAAAATAAAAACTTTTTACAAAAAAAGAACAACCGACTTCCAAAAAAGACACTACAAAGTCAAAAATAACTTTAATTTCGGAAGTCGGTGGCAAAAAACGAAAGTTCAAAACTAAATACACCGACTTCCGAAATTAAAGTAATTTTTGACTTTGTAGTGTCTTTTTTGGAAGTCGGTTGTTCTTTTTTTGTAAAAAGTTTTTTATCTCAATACAAACTTCCTTCTGAAGAAAAAAAGTGCAACCGTGAACATTTCCACCAATTGATAGCAGACGATATAATACTTCCAGCCTGGATTCCGGTTGTTATGCGGTGTGCAACTGTCCTCACCGAGGCAGCCAGCCCGATGTTAAAACGACATCAACAATGCGACAGCACGACAGACCAGGGACTTACTTAAGGGACACTTCACATAAAACGACGGTAACGGAGGTTTCTCATAAAAAGAAGGTGAAAATCATTTTGTGGTCAGTACCACCCAGTTTCTTGGGAAAGTCGTTTTCATCAGTGGACGTCTTTTGGTTGAAATGATATCGATGTGTTTATTAGTTCTCATGTTCGCTTAATGTCCATGAGTAGGTCGACATCGTCATCCTTATTTCCCTTGGTACCACTTCGTACATCTGCTACTCATCTACTAGAAGATCTACTTATTTACCTGTGTTGTCTTTGTTTATTTGTTACTTAATAATATTTAAAATTACTAAGTAAGTACCTAATTAAAGCTTAGGCTACAACTTTAAACCACACATAGCTTTGTCGGTGGTGTGGAACAGACATACAGACGAGCATCCACCAACAGTCAGCCGCCGCGACCGACCGGTCTGCTCGTAATGAGCAAAAAATGACGCTCCCTAGTTTGTACCCGTGCACTGTGCAGTGTGTAGGGTTGCCAGTTACTCTGCTTTGTGGGACACGCACTGATAAAGGAAACCAGTTCCATTTAACAAAAAGTTCAGAGACAAAGTTGTCGGATGGTGAAATCAAGCTCTACGAAGGTAGTCCAATTGTAATAATATCCACTGATCTAAAAATGATTTGATGGAAAAAGCACGCTTGACAAATAGTGGTTTCTTTCTAACACAGTACAGACACTGTACAACCGAGAATAGTTTTACCAAAGTCAAATAATACGTAATTTCGTATAAATATATCGAACATCCCTGTTCCTAATACCGTTTGCCACACTGAACAGTTAGGCAACTACTATGTTCATATTTGTCAATCGCTTCTACGAACACCCTGTATTCCACTCCCCCTGACATTGCAATGCACCCTGTATTTAATTGTCCCGTGTTCTACACATTGATTGCACTCGCCTTCGCCTGTGTATCCCGCGCTTCATACTCATTTAATTGAATACCGATACCAATGTGTTTGTTGTAGTCATGGTTTCATTGTGTTTATAACTAGCTGTGAACAGTAGACTATTGAGATGTAGGTACCTAAGGCTGCATGTTATGATAACTGGTTAGTTAGCACCGCTAACGAGAATCATTACGTGGGGATATTTATTGAAGTGGTATACAATCTCATTGATTGTTATAAAGGCCGTTATGTCTAGTTAGCAAGTACTAAACAGACTTGGAACTGTAATAATCGCATTGAAACAATTCAGAACATGTTCCTTTTTAGGGTTCCGTACGTCGGAATGAAAAAACGGAATCCTCTAGGATCACTCGTGTGTCTGTTTGTCCGTCTGTCACAGCTAATTTGCTCCGAATCTAATGGTACGTATTCTCTCAAAACGGTGAAGGAAAACATCGTGAGGAAACCGGCATGTTTTACAACCAAAAATTCGAAGACATGTGACATAATTATACCAACCCGCACTAGGCTCGCGTGGTAGGTCTCAGCAAACTCCCTCTCACAGAGAGGAGGCCTGTGTCCCAGCAGTGGGAACATTAATAGGCTGATTATGAATAACCACGCCACGAATTCTGACAAGATTCTATATTTATATTGGGTTGCTGGGATCGCTTGCACAGACAAATGCCTATTATCGACTATTAAACCTAATGTTGTAGGTATCAACATTGATACAAGAGGTTCAGTCAGTCAGGTAGTGTGTCAAAATGTTTCGGTAACATTCCTTATAAGTAAATAAAATAATTTGTGTTATTTTGTACTAGCCTTTCTGTTTTGCTTTTGATTTTGTTTTCATTTGTATGATTTTCGTGTAATGTATTTTGTTTATTTTAATGTTTTCGTCTCTCTTTAAATATCGCTTTGGAAATATCTTGAAGGATATTAGGAGGTATCCTCTACAAAGTCCTGTGGTACAACTTAAGAGCTCTCTTAAGACACTCGTCAACGTCTCATACAAGGTAAGTTTAGGAATGTAGCAAGTGAAATCAACGCCTTTATCATGAGCAGTGTGTGACATGCCTGCCTCGTAAAGGCGCGCAATGCTGTGATGTTAGTTACATGTTGTGTGTATTTAATATGTTAGTACACAGTGACGAGCTTCAGGTAATATGTAGTTAATGTTAGATGTATATATATTTATTTAGATGTTTCGATATTAATGTTGTAATGGATATCTCTGCATGGAATACCTACTGCAGATGGTTTAAAATGTCTGAGAAAACTCGTTTCGCTTGAGAAATGTAAGTCATGATTATGAATATGCTAAGCAATAATCAGTAGGTAATCATCATAATTATCTATTACTTCCCTTCCATCCACTCGGTCTTCCCCGAGAGCTGATCTGATGTCAAAAACTATTATGCACGAAAAGGCACACATAATACAATGTATGTGATAGTGCACCTCGTAAACTTACTAATCAATGATGTAATGTATCTAATTAACAAAATGATTTGCATTCAAGTCATTGTTTGCATGAAAACCATCAAAAAGAAACTGAGTGGAATGCTTTGTGCATTCCACTCAGTTTCTTCATCAAGATGGAATGAAGCATGCAATCCTTAACTACATACAACATTACCAAAACATCAAGCCTTGTATAAAGAGACATCTTATAAATATTAACATCGAACAGGAATCAATCATCGAATCAGTTGAAGCCTTTAATCGTTAAAGGGTCGGGTTCGGTTCCCGGAACATGCAAAAAGACTCGCGAGCTATATTATTATGTCTATGCGTATAATGAAGCATAATGATCGGTTTTTAGCACGAACTGAGCTGTATGGCGCTGGAGTTCTAGACTTTGAGATTATTACAAAATGGAGCTCAATAATGGACTCTTGGTTTTCTTGTATGCATGACTGGGGAAGTTGGCTAGAATCACACGACACGACACGACACGACTTTCCTCTCAGACTAGATACATCATAGAATACTCATGCAAGAGACAACATAAGTACTTAGTTAGATGCGAGAACACAGAGAACAAAACAAAAGCGAGTCGGACTCGCGCACTGAGGGTTCCGTACCTTGTGAACCGTGAAATGTTTTTAAATTTTCATTGGCGAAGCCTATATTCGTCAATCATCAGAGAATTTTAACACTGCGGTGCAGAATATTGCAGTTTTAGGTCAGCGCCATCTCTTGGCCGATTGTGGAACTAATGTAATTTTCGATGATGATTTCTAAAAAGTGTGCTATTTAGAGAGATCGCTTCATTTTTCCTGTAATCTTTACATAAACTTCTATCATAGAATAATTTCACGTTTTTCTCTATGCAAACTTCGGAGATAAGGGGGAACGGTATGAATTTTTAAGACCCCGTTCAATCAATGATGAAAAAAAAAAACTTTTTTACATATTTGCAAAATAGTTCAGCAAACGTCAACTAAAACTATTCCAAATATCAAAATTATAGCATTATTAGTTCTTGAGATATCCTGCTGTGACCGACAGACGACCAGACTATAAACTTTTTACCATTTTGGTACAGAACCCTAAAAAAGAAAACAAAGTTAGTAGGTATGCATCAAGTAGTGGTCAAGTAGTATTGTGAATTGTGTTGTGATTGACTGATCGTGTGTCTTGTCAACCCAATACACATCGCTTACGTTGTGCCTATACAAACATTGCCGTATACATTCTGCATTTAGTTGACTTTACTTCCATATTTTTATACTTTTTATGAACTTTTACAGCTGACATTGGATTATGTACACTCACTTGAATCCTTGAGAGATATCTTAATATTTCAGACCCTAATTGCTAAAAATAACTGAACATTCTCTTTAACTTAATACTTGAGTAGCTTAGCTTCACTTATAATCTCGTATGTTTACTGGCAGGCTCACTGTCTGCCCGTGACACTCGGATTAGCAGCGTGATCATAAAAAATAATTACAAAATGCCGAAGCAAAGGACTTTAATGTGAATTTAATTTTGTTTCGCAGGAAATGAGAATACTTGGATGGAGTAGTTCTATTAGTTGTAAGACGGCTTTGTACAGGTTATTGCTATTTGAGTGAACACAAACTTAAAACAGATTATTTTAAAGGTTATAATAGTAAGAGAACGTTATGCGCTACTGATGAGCATGATCCCTAGACAACTTAAAGAAATAAACAACATAAACGATTTTAAAAAGGCTTTACTGAAAATACTATATGAGAAAACCTATTATGCGGTGAACGAATACCTAACTGACAAATTATAGTTACCATTTTTTTATTATTTTATTATTATAATTTATTGATTTGACATACTAGAATTTATTAATATTATATTTTATTGGAATGTTTTATTGTGATAATTGTTTAATAATTTATTATAATCAGCATGTTTGTATTAAAATAATATTTGTACGCCGATGACGGCTAGACATAGCGTTCTTTAATAATCACAACATCTGTACCTAACCTATACCTATGTTCAACAAATAAAAATATTTGTATTTGTATTTGTATTTGTATGATGTCCTGGGTTCGATTCTCGGCTCGGGAAAAGTGTTGTTAGGTGTTTGCATCTAGAATTTCTTAATAGCAGCCAGGAGTCTGGATTTGTGCCCGGTTGATGGCAGTAGGCTCGCCCCTTATTACATGGAACTTAAACATAACTGGCGAAATGTGTGTGGACTACAGGTACCTACACCTCTGCCTAACTCTTCGGGAATTACGGGCGTGATGTTATGTTAGAATGTTAAAATCTGTATTTCAGTCCCGATATGGCCGATATATTCTTGATCCCTTTCCTCCCTTACATGGAATTTGTAACTGGATGAATGACATTGTTAAATGTAGGTAGGTATTCTTTTATCTGTTCTGTGGTAGGAATTATGTTTTATTCTATTAGTTGTTTGTTTAATTACATATTTCTAAGCGTGTGACAGAACAATTTATAAGTTTGTTAGTAATTTAGCACAAAATATATCAACCTGCAAAAGGAAACGAGTTATTCTTGATCTGTGATTCGAACTAATAGTGGTTGAGTTTCATAACACTAAGTAGATGAGAAGTGTCTAGTAGGTAGGTACTCACCTAGTTTAAAGACTAGTCCGAGGCTGCAATCCGAATGGCTACGACTCTATAAAGAGCTACATTCCTTTTGCCATCATTCTTTGTTGTGCTTAAAAGTTTCAATATGGTCGAAAGACACCATATTGAAACTTTTCTTAAGGTGAGTATAGACGGCAAACTGCATAGACTTGTAACAAAACATCAAGCCGCTCCAATGTGTAATCCCTTTCAAGATCCGAACAATGACCACGACGCTCGACACTTTGTTACAACTGGATTTTGCAAATAAACGAGTGTTTTTGTGTAACATTTCATCGAGCTAAGACATGAGCGCGGGAAAAACGTGAAACGCGACATTTAAACGAAGAGTACAAAAGCAAATAAAACTAAAACCCAACTACGACAAAATGTCATCGAAAAAGGTTTTTAAAACAAGACACAGGTAGGACAAGGTACCTATATACAGACAGACAAATTAAAAAATCCGGAGTAACACGTAATCTGTTCGATTTATGTAACATGTGTGACTCCGAATTTTAAATTTGTCTGTCTGTGATGTCTTGTTTTTTAGTTCGTAATTTTTTTCCACCAGAGGGCGCCGTAGTCAGACGATCAAGACGCTTCCATCGATACCTCATGTGTCAAATTAAGATAAGTAGTTCAGTGTGGCTACCATGAGTTTCATTTAACCTTCTCGATCAAACGCATCGAGCGCGTTCGGCGTTCCGATTGGCCCTTCACCGGTGAAGGCCGGCCGGCTGCCAATCGGAGCGCCAAACGCGGTCGATGCGTTTGATCGAGATGGTAAAATGAAACTCATGGTAGCCACACTGAAGTTATGAGGGAACAGATGTATACATATAAACATACATACTAATTACGTACAGACATACCGGTCAAAATCATAACCCTCCTGTTTGGTTCGCCGTAGACGGGTAAATAGAAGAAACAGGTAAGTAATGCTCACCCGCCCGCCGTGCATGAGATAACTTCGAACACCGCTGCACCGTCTCGAGGATTCGCAGGAATTTATATTACATACAAATTGAATTTTTGGTTCTAGGTTTCCTCACGAGGATTTCCTTCACCGTTTAGAGCGCAGTGGTGATGAAATTATTCACACGAAAGCACGAAAGGTTCGAACCCACAATCTATAACTTGTAAGTCGGGGCCGTTACCACTGGGCCACCACTGCTCTCAGCCATCAGCCATCAGCTTAGTAATAAACTCTTACTAAAACTCGCAAACTCGCACTAAAACAAATAACACAGAGGAATTAATAACTTCTCAAACACTATCAAACCTGCCTCTTAGGCTAAACCTAAGAGGCAGGTGCCATACGTGGATATGATGTGGATGTGTCATCGTTATAGTGGTATAATGAGGTGACGCAAGAATAGAGAGTCAACAAACGTAATCGCGATCGGTTTTTTACCGGTAACCGGTGAGTGCTGACCGGTAAGATTCGGTAATTGGATGATAATGAGCGGCGGCCGGTAGTGGCGCATCACTACGTGCTTATAGAGAGAACGCATGTGCAGGGGAACATGAGACATTTCTGATGTTTACTGGGAATCTCTGCTTTCAACAGCGTTGTTTTGAATGGCGATTTTGTGTTGATGATATTTGTGTTCACTTCTTTATCGTTCCTTCGTTCCATCCATATCTTAAAAAAATAAGCCTGCATTGTGTTTTGAGTTAGTTAGCCTGTTAAAATAATTATTTAAATAATCTTTTTAACTTTATGACAGCAAATAGATTCGTAGTCGTAATAACGTGCGTAGCTGTACTCGTATTAACTTTAATAATCACATGTTACATGATTTCTTCATCACGTTATCCTCGTTTTTCCCCACCCAGCGAGTGGTCGCCTCACTCGGGGCTGTTGCGCCCGCGCCGCATTTAATACACTGATAAAAACCCTCCGTCCGCCGCCGACGGTTTTTTCTGCAAGCTCCCAAACTTAAAAGCTTCATGTTTGTATAAGCTGTTCGAATAAAAACGCGTTTGTTTGTGGTATTGTTAAAAGTTTTCGTAGGTTTTATCAAAAGGTGGAGTTTTTGTTAAGTCGTTCGTCATATTTGAGGTTACATTCTGGTTGTGGGCGATTCTGGCGTTGTAAAAAGAGTCAGATAATTAATTAGGTCCCATTATAAGGGTTCGTAATAAGACATAATTAATAACATTTAGATTTTTTTGAGAAAGTATTTGGTTAATTAATGTCTTTATCAGTCGTGAGAACTGGCAGTGGTTGAGCAAAGTTCACGATTTTTTTTAATTATTTAACATCTAAGACCTGACATGACCATTAAAATTAATTACATTATTTATGTCTTACTTAAGATATCTGGTATTATTTAAGTCCCTGTGCGGTCGTCCGTCACTGAGAGTAAAGCAAGTCCCATAGCGTTTACCAGGAAACTGTGAACAACTTAAGATGCCACTGTAACGAGCTGAGTGTTCGTGGGAGTAGTCGGCATAGCACCCTGCCCAGCTCGCAGTTATGAGAGCGTAATTATACACAAATATTTAACAATCCGCCGACGATGATAGAGATCACGAGTAATTGGCGCGCCGAGCCACTGTCGCACAACCTACGGTACGATATTATGGATATAACGTTACGTTTTATACGACCGAATATCAGACACAATAGTATCAGATATCTTCGGACGTTTAATAATTACCAAACTTCGAATAATATCGTACCGTACGTATACGACGTACGGTACGACATTATTTGAAATTAGGATATTACTATGTATAAACACAAGTTTACAAGACACAGATACACACACATTATACGGGTACACATATGTGATACTACTTAATTTTAGCTGTATTATTTATTTATCCTCGCACTGGAATTAAAGCAACCATTCAGTAATTAAACCAACGCCGTAAAAAATGACTTCATTCGCTGCTATCCATCCGGCTGCCTGTATGTTTTCATGTGCACTAAAAACAATGCCATTTCTGTAAACATTTGCTTTGACGACCTCCACCGCCATCCGTCATCACCATCGTACCATCTGGTGCTTTACCATGTAGTTTCAGGAATGTTTTGTTCCTGAAATATCATTTCTCTCTTGCTGGCTCGGACATCGTAAGACATTGTATACGTATCGCAGACGTACCGTGACGTAATGTCGTAGGTCAGCTCTTAAGCAGGCCCCGCGTGAAATGTTGTGTACCTACCGTTTGTTTATACCAACGACGTCAACGACGGTCGGTGTGCCGCAACTGTGTCGCCACAGTGGCGCGCCCGCTTCCTGTCTTGACCACAACGCATTGCTCTTAAATGACTTGCATGAAGTCTAATAATATACTATGTATGCTCCTTTACTTTAGTATGTATTGTAAGTAAGTACACTCCTTTACAACTGAGCATTTATGCTGAGTTTGCACTATACCTCTTATGCGCTTATTCTTCATGCATTCAATAAATAGTACTTAACAGATGTGGTTGTTTCCTTTGAAACCGCCCTTAGGAACCCCAACATTATATGGCGACGCTGCCTCGGGACCCTGCCAAGGGGATTGCTAGTAGTTTCGGTATTTCAGCATGACTACCTCAATAGTAATGTGTCGGTCTACTGCGGAAAAGGAAGAGGTTTTCCTCAGCAAAATCGCGGCTGGAGGCAACAATGACGCCACGTTGAAAGAAATTGGAGGCCACGTGGAACGGCTTAGCATTGTGACCTACATTGTTCTGGCCAGTTCTGCCGAAATTGGGATGAGTACCATGCAGAAAATTAGATCATCCATCAGAGGGCGCACAGAAGGTACCTACTGAGAAACAGTAATAATCCTGTGGATAATGAAAGTATTGTGTATATTTTTTTATCATTTCGTATTTACACGCAGCAAAATTGTTAATGACATTGACAAAACACCAAGTAACGAAAAAAAAAGTAGAGTAGGTATCTAGATTTTAATATACAATCAACCCAGCAGCTTAATTTACTACAATCGGATTTTGTAGTTTCTTCAAAATGTAATCATAATAAATATCTGAAGCAAGGAAATGATCATAAGCTACACCCATAAAGATCCCTGCAGTGTACGTTAAGTAAATTATGTTTAAAGTCCATTTTACTTCTAATAGGTCTCTGGCTCGTATATAATCCAGACTCTAATCATCCGTAAGAGGCTTTCAGAGCAAAATACCACTAAATACGGTCCATTGTGCAATTTAATTCTCTTTTTATTGGAGGATAATAATTTCCGAAGTGTGTGAAAGTGTTTGGCGTCGGATTTTCATTAAGATAAGTCGTTGCGCGGGCGCAGGCTACGCCCCGCCATTACACGCACGTGACTCTGCGGCGAAAAATCGTTGTAATTTACTTGAAGAAATAAAACAAGTTTAATAATATTATAGTGCGGTGGCATGGCGGCCATGGCGGGGCTGCGATAGATGTGAGGCGAAGATTGTGCTGTCGTAGGCACGGTGGATTGTGGCCACAAGCTGGGGTCGAAAGTTATTCTATCAATAACATTAATAGATGAAGTAATAGCTACATTGAGAAAATTATAGAACGCTGTGAGCTCATTTTGAGACCAATCGATGTGCCATTTCCTTCAGGTAGCTAGAAGCAAAAGTTAAAAGGTGTTGAATGATTAACTGAATTTATAACCACGACATTCCTTGTAATTATTTAGTAAGCTACTATATAGATTTCGATCCACGTGAACGCAATAGTAATTATAGAGTTAGATTATGTTTTATTTACAAGTTGGTAGACTATTTTTATTAACGAACTTAATAGTTTTCTCAGTGAGCCTGCTAGTAGCAGGTCAGATAATATGAGCGCCGATGGTGAATCAGTCTAGAACTCGGTGGCGTGATCTTCATTAAACTTATTTACTTTTATCTGGGTGTAAACACTACTTACCATCGAGGTATTACGTACCGTGGGGTCGTAAGTCCACCATTGAACACTGTCTTCTAAAATTGTCATTCAAAGGATATTTCAGGTTCGGAGAACTTCGGGTAAATTTGAGATTTTTGTCACTAAAACTGGTTGTCTTCCGCTCATGAAGTACAAAAGTATGTACGTTGTTTTATACTTCTTATATTATTTCTTTTAGGAATATCCAAAATCAATATAAGCACTAAATTCAATAAAACTATACTTGTGCTCGGTAAGTCGTAAACTGTTCTCATAAAGTTGAGGCGGGTTCATAAGCTGCGGCGCAAACGACACTAAAATAGTTACGATCGGTACACGTGTCGCAGGCGACAGTGTGCACCAACTCTTACCTCACTCGCAAGTACTATAAAATGGCATTTATTTATTCGAATATATTTGTTAACGATTTTATAGTTGGATGATTGTTAGTTTGCAATGTACTCAGTTTGTTACCATGTAATCATTAAAACTTTATAGTTTCTGCGAAATAGCAGAACTTAACTATACATCTCGATTCTAAATCCTGTGTATCTCAATTCTAAATAAGGAACTTGTTGGTATTTGAAAACATGGTGGTTATTGCTGCAAATAAAGGAAAAATGCTTATTATAAAATAAGTAAGAATGGATGACTAGATTATCTCGTATATCGTATAAGTAATGACATCGTTTCTCCGAACCCTGTGCAGATAGATCATCTCTGCACGTTTTTCTCATTCTTAAATTAAATTGTGGGAAAAAGTGCGTAAGTTTGAACTTTGTCGGGCACACTACCGTGCACCTTTCGGTATGAGTTATGTGCGCAGCGTGCAGGAGCGTGTCACTATTACATCGTGTTTTCAATCAAAATGATTATAAAGTGTGACAAGTATTGCTCGACCCGTCGTCTAAGTTGATGTTCTGTTATTATTGTAAAAACGGGTTAAAATGTTTAGAGAATAATGAGTTAATTTGTGCTTGTACGCAAGGCTTATGATAACGCTATTATTAAAAGCCTTATTCATTGATACTACGTTAACATGCTGTTACTGGTAGATAAACTAACGCCTGACAGCAGAAGTTAGTTTTATATGTTTTAGAAGATTTCGAAATGTTTAGTCAGATAATATACCTGAAATTGTTTTCTAATTTTCTTAATACAAAAAAACACTCGATATTAATACCTACGACAAGATCCCTTTTTCCAAAACTCCTGCCAAAAAAAGAAGCTTTTCATTCTTCTCTCGAAGTGAAACCAATAAACAAAGCCATCCATCAACAGACGTCTACGCAAATACGGCGCGCGGCGCGCGGCGTAGCGCGTAGCACCCGCTACGCATGCAAACGCGACGCGCCTACGAGCGCACTAGCGAGGAGCCGCGACGTCGCTCACGGGAAGCTATGTCGACGTCTCTCAAGATTTAACACTATGAATTTTTGTAATACTTTCGTAAAGAAATTGTCTTATTTTAATGAAAAAATGTTGTTGTGTTAAAATATAGGTGTAGGAGTATATTTCATTTATTTTAAGAGAAAAATATTAAGTTTACTTTATCCAGTAACATGCATTAACTAAAGTCAAAGTTATTTATTTGCTACTAACATAGTATTAGTAGGTATAAATAGGTATATATGGTAGGTAAGCAGGTAGATATGTAGGGTAGGTAGGTTAGGTTAGGTACCTACCTATCCTGGTAAGTAGAGTAGGGTAGGTAGGTAGAAATAGGTAATTAGGAAAGGTAGGTGCGCCGTAGATAAGTACTTAGTGCTAACCGTGCGAAGCCGGGCCGGGTAAAGCTAGTTACTTATAAATAAAAGGATTTCTCTTACTACATCAGACTATATTGAATGATAATAATACGAATAATAATAGAATGTAAGTAGTACGCCAAATTTTAATTATAACTGTGCGTTTGCACTGGCGAAACATTCACAACAAAACATGTTGGAATCTCTATTTTCTGTCAATTTTTCATACAATGTTTGACAGGAACTAGAGATTTCAACATGTTTTGTCGTGATGTTTCGCCAGTGCAAACGCACGGGTCAATTATACAGGTATTTATTTACGTTATTTTTGATAGTCATACAGAAATCTATTATTTCTTACTTATTATTTTTACACATCCCATCGGACTATGAGAGTGAGGGAAGAGAGAGTGCACTCGTGTCTGCGCACACACTTGTGCACTATAATATCTCCCGCGCCGAAGGCCAGTCTCCGTTGAGAACTTGAGATCGGCCGCCGTGGCCGAATATTTTTACACCAATAATTTTTCAATATGAAATTGTATCCACAACGGTTTACGGTAACTGAATAGTACACTGTATGTGCCAGCATTCATTTCAATGTTACTGAATATATTGTATATTGGAGTGTATTTTTAACATGAGGTACACACATCAACACCGTCTAGGGATACTTTGAAAAAAGTCGATAAAGTTCTTAAACTCAAAAAATACTGGCCGGTTTTAAAATCTTGTGAAGAAAGTTTATTTTGTAGACCTTTTTGGATGATCTGAAATGATCGAAATAGTATATGCTGCCATGATAGTAGGTACTTACTAATTCCATGTCATTTCTCCGACTATTAAATAGTTATCTGTGGAATTTATATCGCATAATATTAGCATGAAATACAAAATTATTTTTTTAAGTTGCAGAAAATCGCCCATATTATACGTTATTAAAATACGTTATGAATCGGCGTTTTTAGTATTTGTTGATTATAAACAGTATATGTTACATGATACACACAAGTTTCAAATTCCTAATTTGTTTAGTTGTTGAGATAGAGCTCGTACAAAAATGGTCTAAAACAGACAACTTCTACGGCCCCCTAATTCATCATTTTTGAAGATAAAATCAAATAAAAATGATATTTATTCTCTACTCAATGAGTTCTAGAAAATGATACCCCACATTCCAGGGTCAGATTATTTTTTTTTCAAAATTTAATTTAATTGTATGGCGACCCCCTTTTATTTTTTAATTTTATTATTTGTTGCTCTTGCGGCAATAGAAATGCTCAATCTGTGAAATTTTCAACTGCCTACCTATTACGGTTCATGAGATAGAGCTCGCTGACAGACAGACGGACAGCGGAGGCTTATGAATAGGGTTCCGTTTGTCACCCTTCGGGTACGGAACCCTAAAAGGGTAACTTCTTGTGAATGCCATAAATTAAAAGACAACATCCTTCCTGTGCGAGATCATAAAACATAAAATACATAATGTCAGCTAGAGGACGACACTTTTGCCATAAATATGGATTATTCATTGCACATTTACACAAACAGACAGACACTTCCATATCATATTGTATAGGGAAGGTCCCTGCTAGGCCCACATTGAATAGTGGAGAGCACGCACCGCGCCGCGTGCCTGCGCGCACGACATCGGGACGAATAATAAATTGTTCAGACATATGGCCAGTCGTCCAGGTGATGCGATGCAGAGCAGTCTATGAAAGCAAATCAGAAATACTTAGGTATGATTTTAAAGAATTTATTAAAGATTTATTGTTTGACTAGGACTAGATTACATGGCATGGTAATTATACACTGTGTGTCTGGTCACCGGTATCCGACTCGTTAACGGGTCGGACACCGGTGACCAAACACACTGTATACAGCACAAGCATTAAGTTTTTAAATCTAGTAAGTGTGTGCCTAGATTTGCAGTCGAGATGACCAGCATTTCAATGTGCTACTCGTTCACTGCTTTGGTTTGAGTTTCTTTAAACTTTAGGTTTAGTGGAAAAAAAAGCCCTTTTCTTTAGATAACGTTACAACGTGACGGGCAGCTTCATCGAGTTCTTTCTTCTTCTTCCTTGTCGCAATAATAGTTATTACGTAATAATAATATAATACGGGGTACTAGTACTGGCTTTCTGAAAGTGGATAACGTCGCAAATAGCTGTCACATATTTCGCTGTTTTGATTAATTTGCCAATATGACTGTACTAATAATGAATTGCAATTGTAACATTGAATTTGATGCTATACCCATTTTAGGTGTTTAAAAGACTTTCAAATGCCTTTTAAATACCTAAAACGGGTAGTTTCCAAATACCTACTATTTTTACATCTAAAACTAAATACCTATTCGGTGTTACGATATATTATTAACTATTGCATTTCAAAATCAATATTCTAATTCGCTAATTAGCCACATTTCTTATTTCCTTACAGTATTATTTCCAAACTAATCAAAACAGATAAATATATAGCTATTTATGACGTTGCGAACTTTTAGGATGCACGCTCTTAAAGCAGACATTGTCAAAGAAATATGATCTCAGTACTGACTATATTGTCTCCTTCTACCTTCTTCCCATCTCTTATCACCACGATAATTCTTACCATCATTACCTGTACAGGCCTAATGACATAACCTCCACATTAACGTATCATCGTGAGAACTAGTGACGTCCTCGTACAGATCATATCACATAGGGACGTGCCTACAATACGACGGTATTATAATTATATGGCGGCACTTACCGATCTTATCGTGGGTTTGTTTGGACTTTTTTAATGGTTTTTAGAGGCCGTTTGGGCTGTGTGGTGTGTGGGGCTGTGGGCGTGGTGCTGTGCCGGCTTGTGGTGCTTCAAAGGTTCTACTTATTTAAAGAAAGGTTGCTAGGAAGGCCAGTGAGCCAGTATTTCAAAAACAGATGTTTTAAAAAAAACTTTTTTGCAAAAAATTAAACCGACGAAAAAAAACTGAAAAGCGAAAAATAAAAACTTTTTTGCAAAAAAAGCGAAAAATAAAAAATAACTATGTATTTAGTGACAAATTGATGACCTTCAAATAACAAATTTTGAGGCGGCGCCTAAAACACATTCAACGAAGATCTAGAGTAAAACACTTTCTTCTTTCTTTCTAAAACAAATGTATAGAATTTCGCCATTTCGCCCCGCAAGACGCACCGCCGCGCCGTTCGCGCCGCCCGTTCCGTGGCCAGGTGGTTTTAATGTTTGCCTCAACCTCTGACCGTCGTCGATGACAGTCATTGAATACCCCAGCTAGGTGTAAAGTTCTCATAATGGGGAATGAAATAAGCCCAAACACGATGTAGCTGCTGTAAACTGGTGAGGAGCTCTCACGACTGTCTTCTGACTCCATCATCAGATCAACTCCAGGTCTTTATTGTGTAGTTGTGTCATCAGAACTACATATTATGTGTGCGAAATTACAACAGAATCGGTTCACAGTTGAAAATTCAGTACGTGAAACATCAATCAACCCCAATTTTTTTACACTTAGGGGTGGGTCTCAATTTTTTTTTTTTTTATGGGACCAACTTCGAGGTATACCCTTCCCAATAAAAAAAGAATCCTTCAAATCGGACCACTCAGTAAAAAGTTATGCGTGGTCATACATAAAAAAAAAAAATAAAAAAAATATACGTGTCGAATTGAGAACCTTCTCCTTTTTTTTTCGTCGGTTAAAAAGGTGGCTTGCTTAGTTTTTTCTGGACTTTTGCTGTTCTTACTTCGTAAATCTAAGCTGGGTACTATAAACGTCACAAGTAAGAGATAGGCACTTCACACATTTACCCTTTAGGTAAGACAAATAACTAATTAAAGGCTAATTTTAGGTAGTAAGCTGCCCACTTCGTTGGGCGGTAAACATAAATATATAGCATTTATAAGACACTCGGAAATAACGTGGCATTACCCCCTACAACCTCACAAAGTTTACCTCCTTATAATATTAGTATAGATTTAATAACTTGAGAGGTATCGTAAGAAACCAAACCTTGTCTTTATACTGAAACCATAAATGGGAAGTGATCATTCAATCATTATCAGTCCTTTGAAAAACTTGTAAAAACTTTTCTATAGATATGAGAAGCGGCTTTTGCAATACTGTGGGACAATTTATGACTGATAAATGATTGCGTTTCCGTGCCTAATAAACGTTGTAAAATATTAAATTAATGTATGACTATTGATTTTAGTGTCAATTACATGTTTTATTGGCACGATCTTCTAATAAATTAAGCTATTACGCCGTCACTGACATCAGAACATAACATCTGTGTTAATTACTCAGTTTCCCGCGCGAATTTATAATCAATCATTAATAACGTAGATATAATATGACGGTATTCTTACTAAGTATTTCCTGTTTATTAATTATTTATAATAAACCAGATCTCAAACTGTAAGTCACATTAACTAAATTAAAGTTATTCAATTTCCTTTTCCGAAAGTAACTGCTTTACCACCAGTTGCAGAAACGAACTTTAACATTTAAAACGGTCATTAAATACTAATCTTCCATTACCTTGTTGCAAAAAGCGATTTTAATGGTTCTTTGAACAAATTAATGAAATCATTAGTGTTAATGATTTATTACGTAATGTTTCGACTGGGTGTTACTTAAACAACAGTATTAGATGTCCATACAGAAATATAAGTGATTGTCGCAGTTGCTAGCATTCATGAAACAGGGCATAACAATCTAAACACACATCGTAACATTCCTCGCTCCCAAAAGGGCTTGCTAGTAACCTGCAGCTACCCATAGATACGCCACTATCCGCCAGTACTGGCCAGTGCACAGATACTTGCACGTACCACTGTCACGAGCCTCACCTCACGTCTGCAATACCACTTTTTGTGCAAGCGTGATAATATGGGCCTTGTCACTTACTAACATCTGTAAGGAAAAATAACACTTCATTTTAAACTTTGCGCTTCATTGTTTAAGGTCGATTCTGGATAATCTAGCGTACCTAGATCTTAGAATGTGTTGTTCCCAGTTGTGCCCCTGATAGACTGATAATAAAGGTTGGTTGAAGATCAGGAGTTATCACACTTATCACAGTAACAACAGATAATGTGGTGAAATTCAAGGTGTTTGTAGAGTTTGTGGACGATCCGAAATCGTGCTGGGTTAAAGTTTACTTTGTTTATAGGAAATGTGTAGAGAATAACGTCACTTCTGTTACTTGTGGTACACTTAGTTGTATGTTTTTACCTGAACGAGTTATGAATACGGTAACGGTAACGGTGAAGGAAAACATCGTGAGGAAACCGGCATGTGTTAGAACCAAAAAATTCGAAGACATGTGACATCTACCAACCCGCACTGGGCCCGCGTGGTAGATTACAGCCCACTCCCTCTCACAGAGAGGAGGCCTGTGTCCCAGCAGTGGGAACATTAATAGGCTGATGATGAGTTATGAATCTCAAATGCTATGTATTGTTCTTGAAAGTTCTAAAGAACTGACTTGTAAGTTCTGAAGACTGCAAGACTTTTAGCTTAGGGAGGTCTGTATTAGGCTTCAGTTTTTACGAAATCAGATTAACTGTAACTAAACACAGGGTCCATATTGGTATTTTACTTTAGTATACCATCTATGTAATATATAAATATGGAATGCAATGAAGAATTGAGTATTCAGTAAAATCGTTCAGGAAACGGTTCGGCGTTACGACGAACATAATGATATTAATTTGAAAAATTCCATAAATCTTCGTTAATTGACGGCGCCTAAAAATGAAGAAGCTCTGAAGCTCTCCATGTCAAGACCTACTATATAAATCTTCTCAAGAACTTGAATAATTTGTAGGTCTCATTACCATTATCGACATAAATCTCACAAACTCATCACGATTCCTTCCTTCACATAACACGGCTTTACTAACGTATGGGGGTACTTCTCACTCCATATATAACAGAGAACATCTCTATCTACCATCAAATGACCACTATGTATCACTTAGCCCATTATTCCGACAGAACCGCGTTCACCGTGTGCAAGTTAGCCTAATGTGTGGAACATCCATCTAATCAAAACGCCATTAAATTCTATTAATACAAAGTAAGTTTGTGTTTCTAAATACTTATACTATCTTATTTTATAACAGTAAAGAATAAATTACTTTAACAAAAACAGGGAACTTAGAACTAACTTAATAATGCTGTCAGAATTTGTTAAACAACGAACTAAATATTAGAGAAACGAAGTGCTCCGGTTGTAAAGTTAAGTTTGTGGCTTTTAAGTTAGATGATAATATAACTAATACATTGTAATCTCTACTGCCCACACAATAAGGTATGTATTAGCGTGTTACTAATCCTCTCACAGTAGAATAAATGATTCCACTTAAGATTGATAACTAGTCTTGGTTTTAATTCGTTAACGCTCATTAGGGTGGCCATTACACTGACGTCGATAGGAATTTAATTATTATCCAAAATAATTTACTAAATAAAATCAATTAATCGGCAAGAGATAATATGTTCCTACTAAGTTAATTAATATAAATCATACGTTTTCAAATTTAATCTAAATAAACATCATCATTATTTGGAAGTTTTCATTCTAAAACTACTAATTTGTTCATGAAATTAATTTTCCATGGCTTTGTTTGAATTGTTTTTAGTTGAGTCGATTGCAGTCTGACGAAAACTTAAGTTTTACTTTAAGTTACAATAAAAGTTCAACAAAGTATCCGAATCCGGTGCATGCATGGGCTCTCCGCGGATTTAATGGCCCGCCCACAGAACAGATAATATCTGTTCTGTGGGCCCGCCCTTATCTAGACAATAATGACTTAGAAAAAGCTTAGCTTTTTCTGTCTTATCAGCAGCAGACTCATCCCTCAGGCGACTACAGGTATGCACATAGTTCAGTAACAAGAGCATCGCACTAAATCATTGTTGCCATTTTTAAATAATAAAAATACATCGTTGGAACTTCCTGAATGTTTCCTTGCAACTTGTTGCGACTCCTTCCCTTCATTACATGTTACCTCATCATTCGTTATTAGTCACTGTAATCATTCAACAGTTTCAACAGCCTATTCGTAACTCATAACCTTAAGTTATTAAGCGTGTAATACACTATTACTTAAGTGTCAATGAGCGGCCTATCGTCCTTTACGTCCTAGTGATTAAGCTTCTTGTTTATTATAGTTAAGTACCTATGTAGAACTATACAGCTGACAGTTTAAAGATTCTTCCAGCACAGGGAGCAATGATGATTCTTCAAGCAAGCAGTGATGATTTATGTTGGACGAGAACTTTAAGAAAGTGAGGCTGACTTCCTTTAAGTACTTAAGTGGCATCAAAAGACAATCTTCGTTTATTATTACTCTAAACCTGAAATGGGCTAATTTAATCATCATCATAAAAAATCTGCTGTTACATACATTTAAGCTTTGTGCAAACCAGCGCGACAAGCTGGTTATTATTATACCGTGAAGTTTTCTTAGAAATTGTATTGTTCGTGTCGCGTCGCGCGACAATTCACGCTGGTCTGCAAAAGCCTTTATGTTGACGTAAATCTACAAAATATGTGAAATAGTTGATTTTTGTTGGGATTTCTGGTTTTGTCCTTAGTTAAGGGACACAATGGTGAAACACGAATGAATCATTGTATCGTCATTGATACGATGATCTCTACAAAGGTGTACGTAAGACGGTGAGCGTAGACGAAGTCCTCCTTAGCATACAGAAATTATTAACGTAGGTCCTTACTCCACATTCTAACAT
Source organism: Conistra vaccinii (assembly GCA_948150665.1). Taxonomy (NCBI): domain Eukaryota; kingdom Metazoa; phylum Arthropoda; class Insecta; order Lepidoptera; family Noctuidae; genus Conistra; species Conistra vaccinii. The sequence continues at coordinate 630,107 of OX411327.1, forward strand.
CTAAAGGGACATTAGTCATCTGTTTCAGTTAGAGAGACTAAGTTGTGAGAAGTGATAGGGTTACCAACCCTACTATATAATATAGCATCCTGATATATATTAGAGGCCTAAATACTATCTTTCTAAAGAAAAAATATAGTAGGTGAAATACTATAATTTTATTTCAATACAAAATGGCGAGATGATTGCAATAGGGCCATTATTCATTCATCTCATAAAAACTGAATTAATGGTATTTTATAACACTAGTTTAGAGTATATATCACTGATTTAAAAAAAACTGTTAATAAATGTTCATAGTAGCGTAAAATATGCATTTAAAGAATTAAAATATTTAAAATATTTTTTGTTTTTTTCATCATCTACTATATTTTTACAGGCAATGGCTTCGATAATACTATATTATTTGATATATAAAAAGTTGGCAACCCTAGAAGTGATACCCAGCTAGACGACACAGACATTACAGCATTCGGAAATTATAGCAGATTAATAATAGAGAGCAGTCGTAATATATCTGTAATACTAGTCATTAGTTAGCTGTTAGTTCATTACCCATTATTAGTAGTTTACCGCCGTCGTCGTCCAGTCCAATATTGATCCGGTTAATGTTTCTCGTTCTTTTATCTGTATTACTTCATTTAAGTTAAATAAATCTAAAATGAATAAATGATCATGTCTCGAACAAAATTGGATAATTTATTAATAATAATATCAGTTCTGTAACCGGAGACCTTTCGCAGAGACCAATCATAACAACTTACGTAACAGGCGCTAATTACTAAAACTTCAATTAATTATTTTTACCGCAATTACATTGTTTTGGATCACACGATCATAAACCTTATCCTGTCGAAAATAAGGGTTAAGTGCAGTGTATGTTTCGTTTGTAAGAGATCGCTATCGATGGAGTCATCTGGTCGTCATGGCAACGGTAACACGAGTTCTGAATTCGAAGTTTGGAATTCGGAACGTGCTCTGAACGGTATACGCAACTGACATTTTTTGGTACTTTACACTTTTCGAAGTAAGTTTTATTCTTAAAAATAGCTTATGAACAACAAATAAATTCTCATGTAATTGGTCTTACAATAAGTAATGTAGACCCCACGTCAGTTCATCTGGGCAAACACATGAATACTGTAAACACTATCGCGGCTTTAATAGAAGCCATTATTTTGCAATAGTAATTAAATAAGTCGGCTATAAACATCGCCTGCTTTTAATGGATGATTTAGTAAATAATGTTGCTGTTTATCCACTTTATTAAGAGCACAACTTTATTTTCTTCGCGTAGAAAATAAAATGACTCTTAGCCGGACGTCGTCGCATTTATTAATGGCAACCATCAAGACTGTTTTATACGCCGTATCGTTCCAAACAGGGTGCGTTCAAAGTGTGGAACAAGGAACAAGTCACGTCTGTGGGTTTCAATATGTCCGCCAGAAGACGGAGCCGACACAGACACGCAGACGCAGGAGGCACTGGAATTACAATAACAGCCTGTTTTACACGTGTCAGTGAGCTTTTGGTAACACGGTTCGATTAAAGAATACACGCTGTATGTATTCGCAAAGATAATTGGTTCGTTGTACCGATTACACGCTTTTCAGCGTTTAGCTAATCTGTGGTTTAGCGCTCGAAAATGTCAAAGAATTAAAAAAACTGGTCATGTGCAACTTGGACTCGCACACGAAGGGTTCCGTACCACTGTACAATATTTAGCAAATAAATGAATACACTTATTGAAGAATATTATAATTTTTATCATTAATTTTAAATATCGCAACCATTGTACTTATTTCATAATAATACAAAGTTATTTTGTGCAGCTGCAGAAAATCACCCATATTTAAATGAAATACCTTATGAATCGGTGAATATACATATACAGGGTGGTCTAAAAATACACGTCATAAAAAAAAATTGGATTCCTCATGTCCAGGAATATCCGAAAATACCCCATGTATGTTCCGCGATGTTTTGTAGTTTTCGTGTTATAATTTTTTTGTATAACAAAAAATTAAATAATGCAAAAAATTAAAGGGGGACTCCCTTTAATTTTTTTCATTATTTAATTTTTTGTTATAGCGGCAATAGAAATACATAATCTGTGAAATTTTCAACTGTCTACCTATTACGATTCATGAGATAGAGCTCGCTGACAGACAGACCAACGGACAGCGGAGGCTTAGTAATAGGGTTACGTTTGGAACACTTCGGGTACGGAGCCTCAAAAAAGTAGAATTTTAGGTACCTATTCATGCATTTTCTTTATGAGCTTAGGTAATATAAAACACGCTTTATTGAAAAAAAAACGCTCTACAACCACCTTTTTTAAATTCGTAAAAAATTGTCATTTGTGAAGTATATTACGGTGTCAGCACTTAAAGTTATTTCGTTTATGAAGACAGTTAACATAGTTATAATAATATACCCAAAAAGCTATCGTGCATAATTTATTTACGAGGAAAATTATCGCTCACATACAAATGACAAAAATGTTAAATCTAAATATATAAAAATGTAGTTGTTAAGAATAATTTACGAATATTTCATTTAAAAACACGAATATTCTCGTAATGTGCATTGTAATATAATATTTACTGTTATTCCTTTTTGAATAATCACATAAAATTCATTGTAAGCGTGCGTTTTAATGTTTTGAATTTACAATTTTGTGTTAATTCTCGCTTAACGTTATTTAAAGCATCTAAGTTATTACATATAATAGTTAATGCATAATGGGCCTGGTACTACAGGTACTAATGTGGAAAGTAAAAGAAATATCGATAAGGAGCCTTTTAACATAATTATTTCTTGAAGATGGGGACAGTATCTCAGATAGGATACTTAACAGAATTAGTGTTATGACCTTAATAAATACTGTTCTTATAATCCTAAAATGGAATTTATTACGTATGTACAATTTACCCTATCTCGAAGTATTTTAGTCCCCTAAATTCTACACGCTATAGATAAGAATAACTTTTAACTTTTTCCTCCAAAATTACCCCTATTCTGATAACGGCGTCGAACCTGGGAATGTGCGCTTCCCACGGATCTATTAACAAAATCGTTTTATATTGGTGTAGATATGATAGGTTCAAGTCTTTGGGTCAAAATAATTATCTTATACAGGTTATACGGTATCGACTGTTGAAGCAGTTTGTATCGAATTGTTATGAAGATTCAATAATGTTTTATTGGGTTTATTTTTTATCGCTTGATGGAGATGGTAAATGTTTATTTATTGTTCATCGGTTTATTGTTGTTTACCCACTTCAGCTATAATCTTGTTGGAAAACAACCAAAAATTAAAATGCGTCCCGATAAAAAAAAAGACGTGTGGCACTCGGGGACTGCCGCGGCAAAGCTATTGCATAGCATTTTTTATCAACTTATGCAATTGTAAAATATTAACCCGAATACAAGAAATAGCAATGATGACATTGACAGGAACTGTTATTCACATTTATAGTTTTTAAAACTTGACACAACGTAATGGGAACATCAAACTAATAAAAAGGTTTTAATTAAACTATTAATAGTCAAGGATCATTCGTTTAAGTAAATTTGAACTTTATTGTCAAACAGTTAAACATAATTTTCAATACAACACTCTCGTATCATTCGTCTAAGTAAATTTGAACTTTGTTGTCAAACAGTTAAACATAATTTTCAATACAACACTCTCGTATCATTCGTCTAAGTAAATTTGAACTTTGTTGTCAGGCAGTTAAACATAATTTTCAATACAAAACACTCTCCTTAGGTTCAGGTATTTTCGTTACGGAATTTCTGGATTAGGTCTCCACGCTCAAAGCCCGCGATAGAAGCTATGCAATAGCTTAAAAATCTAGTTAATAATTACCTACATATTTACAGTCTGATTTTAAATTAAGTATGTAAAATCTATACATACATAAACTCACTCCTTCTTCCCATGGGGGTAGACAGAAGCTACAGAACGCCACCTGCTACGATCCTTACATACTTTTGCCTCGTTTACGCACGCCGGTTGCGAGTAGGTACTACGCACCTGTACTTTCTGAAGAACATCACCAACAAGGTGGTGGTGGTGGTGGTGGGGAAATTGAAGTGTCTGTTTGTAATGTCAAAATAACAGCTTTTTAGTAAATGCATATGAAAGTATATACGTTCCATACAACAAAATCACAATTTAATTTTTTTTTTGTCTGTATGACTGTCTGTTTGTTCCAGGTAATCTCAAAAACGGTTGGATCGATTTTGACGGGACTTTCACTAGTAGATAGCTGAGGCCATCGGGCGTAAAATAGGCTACTTTTTATTCCGATATTCCTACGGGAACATTGGGATTAAAAGGAAAAACTCATTTACCCGCGTAAATGAGTTTTTCCTTTTATTTACGCGGGTGAAACCGCGGGACTGAGATAGTATATTATAATAAAATAGTAACGAAGAATTTTTGTCCGCTTGTCTGTTTGTCCGGATTGGCGTGAAAACGGTTGAACGGATATGGATGTTTGGTACACAGATATGTAGTTTATAGCCACGATTAACACAAAGGGTACTTTTAATACCGGTAGTACCTACCTATGTTCCCGTGACATATTTTCGCAAATCCACGCGGGCGTAGCCGAGGGCAAAACCTAGTCTAATTCTTTAGGTTGCGGTTCAACAGTAATTAAATGCGAAATATCCAAAATACCGCACGGGCTTTTTATATTTGAAGTAATTTTCTGCAACATGATTACGGGAAACCAAAATCTTGATGTCGGCAGCGGAAAATAGTACGAACAATATATTAGGAAGATCTTGAGAGGTGCTTGGGCACACTCGTGTCAAGTATATTGAATACCTCCGCACCTTATAAGGTACGGAGGTATAATATTGTAGGCTTATTTATCAAAATTAGCCATTTAGAGACGACATACCCATCTGTAATTATTTTTGTGAAATATATTCATCGTAGGCGGAACTTTACGAGCACAAATTAAAAACAAGTTATAAGTATGACAATAAAATCGCTTCGGAAATTAATTAATTCGCCGCTTAGCTTGTGGATGACACGCGGTGGTAATGAAGTGGCCATCTTATATTATGTTTTTATACACTTTATTATAAGTTGCGCCCGCGCACGTCGCAGAGAATAAGTTATGAGATCAATAACTTAAAATTTATTTTACTTAAAATAGGACTCATCATTTACATAAAGTTTAAGTTAATAATGCACATAAAAAAAAAAATGCTATTACACTGGCAGAACTTCTTATAATACTTAAATTGACAAAGAAACTACGTTTATAAAAAAATTTAGTTAAAATAAATTGGTATATTTAAGTTTTGTGTGGTTTGGTTTTGGTTTTGATGAGCCTGGTATTGTTCGAGGAGATTGTAATAATAACTAGAAACAGCAGACGTAAAAAATACAAACTAAATACTAAAAATAATTGTCTGACATCGTCAAAGCTTCTGATTAATTTGACTGAAGTGAAGATACATGAATGACCATGACGAACTTTTGTATTACACGAATGAAAAGCATGTAATGATGTAAGTTATGTATGTAGCCTCTACATTAATATTTAAATATTAGATTAACAAGTTTATTCATAACCAACGTAATAACAAAATATCAAGCCTATCATCATATAAGTTGGGATCATAATAAAATTTTATGATTATATCATATTAAATATTTGAGAACGAGCGCGCTGAGTCAGCGGGTCGTATCTATGTTAATGTTAAGATTAGGTATGATTAACTTAGCTTTCTTATCATAATTTATTAAGTATTATGCTGTTTCAGGGTGGTTTTCGATGATAGAGCTTTGATGTATCTTTGTATAGTTTTTAATAGTTTGTTTCATATCGGCGCCCCTTTTCTTTTGATAAGGTTGCAAGTTGCAACGTCAATATTCGGTAGATTTACCAAAAAAACAAGGCTCAACATTATACTCGATTTAACTCGATATTTGAATTTGAACACATTTTCGAAGTTTGCTTTCAAAGTATCGATCAAATTGCAAGTTGTTACTGAAAATCGCTTGTGGTCTGCCTGACCCTCACGATGACGACTTCAAATCACAAATTCGTCTTCCTACCATGAAACTGCAAGTAAAACGATTCATCTTATCAGTCCATCTGTCCCGCTCCGCCTCTTGCGTGTCGATCCTCTGCAGATAGACGAGGAGTAGAGGAGAGAGGGGTCATCGGGACATCTCCAGTGTTTACCGAGAGTACCGAGACGCACGGTTTGATAGCCGAGATTCAGATAAGTGGGTTCACGATTGTCGCTTGTTTTAGTCTCTTCGGCGCTTTGGGACGGGTGCTCCGGTCCTCTGTAACTTTTTACAGGTCTAAAAGAAAATTATAAGTTTTGTTGTATCTAAGTATGCATACGCGTGCAGGTATAGTACGCGGCGGATAAGAAGGCAAGAAGATATGAGCAATAGAGGGAACGCGACGCTCTACAAAGCTGAAATTTTGAAGCTCCAAATGACATGCCTTATAAACAGCCGAATAATGTTTTTCAATTTGAGAAATCTGATAGACAAGTTCATATTAATGCTCTTTAAACTGAATAAAACCGAAGATACCTAATAGGTATTGCTTAACCATGGAATTTCGCAAGAGATTCAAGCATGAACTTGCATTCCAGAAATTAAGGCTTTTATTTAAATTTAGATTCCACGTTTCGACACTGCACCGAAAATAAACTCCTAATTCACCACCTTTCATAATATTGAAGCTAGTGGGCGTGCCAGTGCGAGTGTGTCGTACCTCCGCAGCTCCGGCAGGCGGCACGCGCCCGTCGCGTCAGCGCGAGATGGATGGCGCGCGGGGCACAGGGGATGTTAATTGTTTACACTCACAGGGGACTGGCCCCGAACAAAAGTGTGTTGAAAAAAAGGTTTCAGAAAAATGCTAACTGACTCCTGTTGCTTTTAAAATTAATGAGGTACCGTTTATTTACCAATTCAACAGAAAATTCTTTCATGCCTACAATGAAACACCGTTTCTATGACTTACAAATCTCGTTGGGTTGTTATTTTAGAACTTTAACTACTTACGCCAATAAACGAGTGTTCGTAGAAACTTTTGTTGCACTTCACTTAACTTAAACGTTAAAATAATTTATGACAAACCTTAATAAAGTAGGTAATTATTCTAGCAATAATCTTTTGAATTACTTAATAGGAAGACTTTGCTTTCAGGACGTAGGTTGGGGACCCAGGTAACTCCTATCTCTTTCTCATAAACATTCCTATGTAAAAACAAAACCTATAGGGTCACCGCTTCCAAACAAATATCCAACTTATCCATATTCCGGAGACCACCAGCAGGATTACCGGAAACTCGTCCAATATTACCTCTAATGTAATACCAAAACAAAAGGAGATCGTCGCAGATGACGCGCGGACGTGACAGCCCTACTGATTACAACCCCCTTATGTACAGGAAACTGCACGTCAGTAGTCACTCTTGAAGCACAAAAACCGGCCTTACCGCTACGAAATAAGGGCGTTGTTTGTGACTTTGGTCGTGGTTGACTGTACCCTCAGATAAAGACGTCGCTTATGGCCGGATTAAGATGCGATCGCGGCTTTAAAGTTGGTAGTGCCGGATATTGGGCCAAGAGATTGGATCCAAGCAGTCTTGTTAACATGCAGGTGAATGGGGCTGTAAAAATGTGATAAGCTTTGTAGCTTGGCAGACGTTTAGAAAGCGAAGGTAATGTGAAACATTTTGAATTAATTTGTCATTTGTTTATGTGATACAAAGGAGCTTAGTCCTAGGTGGATTAACTGTTTCCAAATAAAACGTTTAATCCATAACTAGATGCGCAAATGGCATTAACAGTTTTAAAAACAACTTCAAAACTGGCTGAGAAGTGAACAGTCAAAAGCTATAGGTATTTTTTTATTTATTTTTCTCCTAAGATTATTTTATTTCTCTTTAATTATATGATTCCAATCCTTCCAATGTTATTTGAGGTCATGGCCAAGTAATATTTCCGGAAGCATCATTCACTGTCCTCACGTTCCAACTGAGCTCCGTTCATATTGATCATGGGAGTTCTTTATCCAGATTTCTAAACCCCTACTTTGGGACGTTTTATATCTCCATCCGTCTTGGAGACGCGTCATTGCGGGTCGCAGTAGGGACACCATGATTTGAAGGGTATGGGATTACGTTCCCAAATACATTTTATACGATAATAAAATCGCGAACCTTTTTGCGAACTATAAATCTATTAAAATACCCCAGTGTTTAGTACATAAAACTATTCACAAATTATTTTTTTGAATCCTTGGTATTGGAATCTACATGTACCTACTTCCTTTCTTTTACTAGTTATCTGCTAGAATACTTAGTTACTATTCTAAATATCCCCCTGTCTATTTGGTCTAGAGGTCGCTGTGGGTTCGATTCCCGGGTTGAGCTAAGTGTTATTGGGTTTAACCACCTGGAATTTCTCATTAGCAGCCCGTAGTCTGGATTTGTGGCCGGTTGACGGCAATAGGCTCGCCCACTATTACATGGGACTTAAACAGAACTGGCGAAATATGGGTGTACCATAGGTACACCTCTGCCTAACCCTTCGGGGAAAACAAGCGTGATGTTATGTTGTTATTCTAATTGTCAAAGATAAAATAACAATAGGTATACTTAAATATCGCCTGAAGCCTCGCCGACATTGAACAGTCTCGAAGAGTCCCACTCTTGCACATTTATGTAGAACCATCCCTATATTTCCCAAAAGAGTCTTCCAAATTGTCTCTTCTTCCTCGACTGCGACAGCATCCTAACCACAAAGTAGCATAAACATCTGTCTGCTGGTTGACAACCAGGTCACGCGCGCGCCCTCTGCTGATCTACTCCAGTAACTGCCGCCATTCTTTTATTCCACCCCCTCCCCATCGGAAAGTTGTATTGTTTCGTCTCTCGAATATTTTAACAGAAATGTATTATCGTTACGTAAGTGAGAGTGCGGGAGGAAGATTTTATAAACAGCCTTCGATATCGTTAGTGTTAAAACTTATTATAGGTTTGGTTCAATAAAAAAGTATTGTTTGCCGGGTAGAATACGAAGTAGGAATCAGTACTTCTGTTAACATGAGGTAGGTACCACAGAAGATAATGATTTGCAATTTAAGAAATATAGATACCTAAGCACTTTCTGCTGTGATTGTGAACCACGAAGCTACTAATAGAAAAAATAATAAGAATCCATTCCAATTTATAAAATATTTGTACAACTAAAAGTGCCGACGTGCCCAAATCCTTGCATTCCAAAGTCTAACATCTTAACTGATGAGCAATCTTCAAAATCAGCAGCATCTGTTTTAAAGTAAAAAATAAAAGTGTGTATTTCTGTGTGGGCTTATAAATTGAGTAACAAGGTGTCCAGTAACGTGTTTTATTAAACGACGTGAAGGTTGTGGCGGTTTTATTAACCTCTTTTGTCAGACACTCTTCAATTTATTTATTAGCATTTTGTCAATGAAAATATTCTTATATTGTTGTTGGTAATTTATTCAGGAGGGTCAGAACGAGTTCGATGTTGATTGTAAGTACAATGGATGGGGATGGGTCATTCAAGAAATTCGTGAGGTAATTCTCTAAATAAAATAGCTACGTATTTTATAATTTACCGCCATTCTGTCAAACTGGCAATCTCATGTAATGAAGATTTCGATTGCTTCTGAAGAACCTACTGCACTCAGGCATGCCGTAAAGTCGACGCTTGTCCACTACCGTTAAACAATGTTGGTGCAAATATTTACACACAGCGGTTGCCAAAGAGATCAAAATGAATGGTTCGGCGAACATTCGCAATAAAAAGTAATCACTGCAGACAGAAACAAATGCCAATCGTTAAGTTGAGCGTTGATTTAAGAGACTCGATCGCAAATTGATTTAGTTCACATAAAATAAAACTTTACATGCAGGCTTTTATAGAGATCGCGCAATTAAACCAAACATCGTTTATTGCTCATGAGACACTGACTGATGGAATCCAAAGATTGATGAGCACAGCCTTATGTTTTACCCTATAATAGGGTTTTGTGCGAGGTCATCTGCAGGTATGATCAGAGTTTGTGAGGTAGATAATGATCAGTGTGATGAGTAGGACGCATTTAAATTAATATATTTTAGGAAAATCTTATGCGGTAATTAATGCATTCTGAGTATTTCTGAGTAAAATAAATTCTATAAAGCATCGGGATAATTAGCTATTACTTATTTGTAGTGATGCCACTATCTTGTACTTTTCTAACATATAGCATTTTCTTTACGTTAATTGGAACCAGTTACTATCACTTAAAATGCAATAAAAACTTAATACAAGCCGTACGTTTTCTCAAGTCATGCGAACTCATTTGAAATAGAAATGTTTCTCTGGTGACGAGTACACGAGTGTTAGATATACGTCAGTTTCAGTAGATGCGAGACAAACCTGGTTCATATACATGGCGGCATGGCGATGTGGGTCGGACCGGTCCCTTCAGTTCGCTAATTGACGTCCGACAGGTACACAGACAGACCGACAAAACCACTCATAAACCAACACACGAATCACGCAAACCCAACCGACAACCCACTACATTAAATTCAATTTACATCGGCCGCTCCGCTATGCAGAATTCACTAAAGCATTCGACTGTGTGCACCATAAAAGAAAGCTGCGGAAACCTTTCACAAAAAGTCGCGGGACATTGATCTGTTGTAGTCTTGGAATAAAAGTCATTTTATTGAGTGATCGCTCAGCCGTTGTCACGTTTTATATCATTGAAAAACCTGGAACCCGTTATGGTGATGCAAGGGTTTACACTTGGGCCGGTCAAGAGCAATTTTTTTTCTTAATCTGTTGGGGTCAGAGTTCGATATTGAATACGATATGTTTGTGAGTTGAGTCGTTCGGTGGTCTGCGAGCGGGTGCAGCAGGCCGGAATGCCCGCGCCGGGAGAACCTGTCCCGCGCCTGAGAAATGCACTTCAAGTCTGCTTTATAAAATTCACGTGTGGAACGCATTACTACGACGATGATTCACATTTATGGCAGCGTTATCTTTTAGAAGTTTTTTTTGTAAAAGGTTTTATGGCTCGTTAGTTAAATAATTTGAGCGTTCCAACTTAATCTGCCGTTGATAAAATTGAATTATCCAATTGATTAGAGTCTATCTCAATTGAGGAATTCATATTTTTATTTTTGCGTTAGATTTAGTTAAATGACCATAGCTTCCTCAATTAATACTAGTTTTAAGGCAATTAAGTTTTCACTTTTCATATTTTATAGTCTCCGGATCATTCATTAAAATCTATAGGTACTTACCGTCCGTCCCAGTTATTAAATTAAAGATCAGCTACTGCGAAAAATATGTCTTCATTTACTGGTAAAAAAATTTAAAATTAATTTCGACTGGTTCCTGTTCTCATGCAAATACGAGAAGGAAAGGAGGACATGGTCACACATGTACTTCACCAGGTGGTGTCAGTGAGTTATTTGATATTCGCGTTACTTTATGTTTGTCATACTTGGCCCCAACAGTTTTAATGATTTGTAAATAGAGTTGCGCGAAGGGTATGAATATATTATGTTTCAGAAGATGTTCTCACTTCACACTCTGTCATCAGTCAGCGGCACGTTTTTCACTGACGTTAACGACGTGTTAAAGCTGAGCAAATACGCATAACTGCGGTCATTATCCACAACGACCGGTTATTGCCGCTGTTTGTCATAAGTCAACTCAATTTGTTTGAGCATCAGATCTGTAGGGGAGACCGGGGCTACAATTAACAGAGGTAAGTATTAACAAGTGATTTTCTCCAAAACTATAAACACTACACCTACAGCGCGTGCTTCAATATGCTGACCAGATCACGCCGCATGGCTCGGGGTTGGTCAGCTGCGGTCTGCGCATCATCCGAATGTGTTATATACCGGACGACATTTTCACGCACGTAACGAACTTTTTTTACTTTTAAATTTTTTGATTTATTCTCGAAATATACGGTGTAATGATTATGTTTTTTGTTTTCCTAGAAGCATATTTCATACTTAATAATGCTACATTGCTGTATTGGTGTTATTATTTACCAATATTTAATTATATTATTTAATACTAAAAATGTACCTTTGGGGTTATAATTAACAAATCGGCGGGGTCAGTATTAACGTGTTAATATCTACCCCAGATGTGGTGATAGCGCAAATATCTTATGAACCGGTAGCTGAATCATCAGAAATGCAGAAAGATGCTAGTGATTTCTTGGTCCAAAACCATAAGACCTCTGCTAAAAGCTCTAGCACGAGCTCAGTAAAAACGTATAAACGCACTAAAAATTTAGTATCTGTATATATTTTACTGTGTGTATTTTTGTATTTTTTAGGGCGTCTCCTGTAATAAAGATAGGTACATCGTGCTGACTAGATTTAATATACCTATCTCTTGCAATGACTGGGCCTAAGCTAGGTGTATCAAAGGCGACATCACATCATACATTTGCCTGAATTGTATTTGATATGTATTATAAATTAATTGTATACCTTCCGGAGGAGCTCGTGGCTAAGTAATAACAAGCCGCACGGGTCGATCCATTAGGTTAAGCTACGCTTGCCGGGGTTGGTCAGTGGATGGGTGACCATCTTTACATACCGAGACTCCTCCGTGCCTCGGAAAGCACGTTAAGCCGTTGGTCCCGGCTGTCATTTGTGGATCTTTGACAGTCGTTACGAGTCGTCAGAAGCCCGAAAGTCTGACACCAGTCTTACCAAGGGGTATCGTATTACCCAGTTACTGGGTTGTGGAGGTCAGATAGGCAGTCGCTCCATGTAAAATACTGGTATTCAGCTGCATCCGGTTAGACTGGAAGCCGACCCCAAGATAGTTGGGAAAAAGGCTAGGAAGATTGATGTATTATAAATTAATAACAAAATGTGTTCCATACAATTCTGTATTAATTTCACTTTTATTAGTACCAAAAAATATTCTCACATATATTTTTTTTTCTTCTATATCAGTTGGCATTACATAATGTTAATTTTTGCCCCTTCTGTTAATACTTACCTCAGAGCTGTTAATTCTAGCCCCGAAGATGAGGTAAGAATTAACAACTGACTTTTTGGAGAAAAAGTGTTCTATTTAAGACATCATTCCTTTTATGTCGCTTTTATGTTAATAACATGATACCTGAATAAATAAAGCATCATTTAATAAAAAAATTAAGTCTAAATGTTGAATCATCTCGAAGATACAACTAAAAGTATTTTTTTTGTTAATTGTGGCCCCTGTCTCCCCTACGGTAATTTTAGTTTTACTCAAGGTTATGATGTTTATTTTACCGAAACACATTAGTAACTTGAGTTTCGAGAGGTGATCAGAACTAGAGCTTAAAACGGGATAATATGATACATCACATTGATGATAACGGGATGCTCTGAGATGCTGATATCAACTAATGCTCAGCATACATTTTCAACTAAACTCTGCAAAACAATGAGCAAACAATGCGCACGTTACAGTTGACTATAACCTGTAACTCTTGCCCTTATGCAAATATATTTAGGGTCGGCACAGCATATCTGCTTCTTCCATATTTCTCTGTTATTCGTCATTTCAGTAGTCACCCGCTACATAGTCCCCTCCTATCCTCATTCATACTCACACTCAAAATTTCGTCACTACATTTTTCTCATTCCTCCACAAAATTGCCTGTATTTATACCTCCAGTATTAAGAAAATGTCTGCTTTGTTCTGAGTGCCAATGTAGCCTTATTTTCAATTTTATTTGGGTCACCAAGATACAGGCTGTGCCTAGTTTGGGACCCGCTGTCTAATACTCTAAGTCTTCTGTTAGTGAAAATTTCATACCATGCTAGGTTGTATAATTATTTAAGAACTTTGTGTAAGCAAAATAAATGAATTTGAATTTGAAATAAGGCTAGGCTCAGAACCTTCCCACTACAGCATTATTACCCCCCGGGGGTGAGCAAAGCTTCGTAATTGGATGTCAGTCATAACGCTGAACGTGTTTCTAACTGGCTTAGCCAATTAGATTTATAGAATATAATTCAACTAGACTCATTGCAACCTGAAGAATATGAGTGGAACACGTTTATTTTCTATAAAAGGGAAAAAGATAGAGAAGAGGGAGCGTACCTATACTTACTTTCATCTTATTGTGACTAACATTAATCAATTTATCGGGCATCATATTACCAACATCAGCACTATACAGGAATGGAACCTTGGTCTTTGCTAGGTAGCTGCCGTGTTAGTGATAAGATCTACCGTTCCAATAAAATTTCTCACCTCAATTAAAATAACCCTTGTTCCTAACTTTCACATGTTCCCAAATCCCAATTGAGATATATCTCCCAAAATAAAATACAACAATATTAAAGAAAATTAATTTAGCAAAACAACGGCCCGACCCGGGAATCGACCGCGCGTCCCTAGCGGCCACTTAATTCCATAACTAATTCACCGGACACACACCGAATTAAAATAGCCATACATAATCCAACAGGAATTACCTCACGCAAAAAACACCTTTAGGTCTAAAACGATTCTTCAATTTTGGCGTCTAAAGTTGCGTGAAGATACAGTCGGCGGTTACGTCGTTTTGTAAGTTATGCGGTGGTATCTAGATGGTCCGCGAAGAGGTTTTTTAATCCGTAATGGCCGCGCGTTACTGATAACGGACAGTATGATATACTGAGCACGAGGAAATATTTTGGAAAATGTACGGCCTAGTATGGAGACCACTTTTACCGGCGCAAAAAGTTGATTCTTAACAATAGTTGATGTTTTGAATGTCTTTAACTTTCTAGCTAGGAGGTCGTGTCAGGAAGGTAAAGGATTACCTACAGTTAATTTGTTGTCATCTGTATCCTCTTGCCTTCAATTAACATCGCTTTAAATGGCTATCCCTAATCTGTGTGTCAAGCATAGATTTGGCCATTACCTCTTCAGTAGCGGTTATTTGGGACCCCAATGCTGAGAAATATATGTTATGACGTTACAGTTGTTTGAGCTGTTAGTAGTGCAGGCGTCCATAGCCGTTTTACAAGGAACGTACTATAAGAACTTCATATCTATACACCGTAAGGACTATTTCTGCTTGCAGCGCTCGGCGGCTCTAGAACCGGGGCGGTAACAGATATGGTCATCGTGTTCTCGGGATTTTGTTTTCTAACCGTTTAGATTTATTATAAGGTTCTTCCATAGTACATCAAAATCACGTGGGTGTTCAATGGGGTGCGTTGTCATATAATTGCTGAATCTGATTTGACCCAGCTATAAAAAAAAAACGGCCGGTCTGGGACTGACGTTATTTAGTGAAAACTATAAAGTAACGCCGACTAACGAAAATGTCAGGAATTTATGTGGCTTGCTGTCAGTATAAGAACGAAAGCTGTAACTCCATTTAAAAAAAAACAAAAAATTAAAACAGAGTGCGCTGTCAACAAAAAAGTGCTCAACGCGCCTTCGGTGACGATGACGCCTTCGGTGACAATGACGCGAGTTGCGTGATTTTTGTTCACCCAAAAAGTGCTCAACGTGCCTAAAGAATTTTTCACTTCAATACACATGGTGGATATTATGTCTAGGCTAGGCAGGTCTTAACGTCCACCTTTATTGTGATAGCATCACATATGACAGGAACAGGTTCTAATCAGTTGTGAAGGTAACGCGACAGTCGCTGCTAAAGGAGATCGTTTGCTAATGGCGCGGAACCAGCTCCTTAATGGAACAGGAGGGTGAGGAGTGCGGAGAAAACTAGATCAGAATGTAACGCCATTACAGTAATAAGATCGTACTCCGTTTGGATTATCTTGATTTAAAAGCTAATTCCCGCGACTCACATGATCTTGAGGTATGGCAGCTTAAGATCCGTTATGATTATGAACCACCTCTCATTAGGCTTACTTTTAATATATGGTTTTTATTAAATTTTACATTGTGAAATTTGAGTGATTCATAAAATAGCGTCTGTTTGGCCAAAAAGCCTTCCGTTGATTTAAAAGATTGTAAGTTTCAGCTCCACGTGTCCAATTTAGACTATTTAATAAACTAGCTTCTGCCCGCGACTTCGTCCGCGAGCCTACAACCTTCTTCAAGAATTGGGCTACCCAATGCAAAAAAATTATTCAAATCCGTCTATTACCCACTACATAAAAACTTACAAACATACAAACAAATTATACCTCTTTATAATATTAGTAGGTATCTAAGATAACCCGTGTCTTGCTGAAATCTACAGAAAATATAATAAAACTGAAAAAAACGAGTTTCATCGTTTCCTAAAGCCGTCGCCATACTATGCAACCGTTGCGTTGTACGAAAAGTCATTGGTGCGGTAGTCGGTGCGCGACCTGTGCGCGGTAATTAATAGTCGCCACGCACGGGACGGCACCGAACCCGCGACCTACCGCTGCGTGCTTTATGATCAGCAGCGCCGTGTCAATAGGTGAGTTTGTTTTAACTCGGCAAAGGATAAGGATTGTAATATGGATGATAAGGAACGTTTGTTGTGGTGTTTAATATTCAGCTGAGTCTCACCTGAACATGATTGAAGAAGAGGTAGCACTATACATTTTTTAGGTAGGTTCTTAGCATACTGAATATATGGAATAGATGAGTTAGGGAAAGAAAGAATTCAAAGGGTGAAAGAGAAAAAAAAGTTGATACTGAATAAAGAAATCAAAAGAAGTTTATGTTATCTTGTTGTACAATAGGACCCCATTGCAATAATATGTTAATTTTATCAACCACACCCATTAAAGGACCCAATTTTCGAATAGCTTCAAATTATCACTCAGTCCCCCAGGGGCCCAGGGGCCCAGTAACATAATGTTCATTTAAACGCCGTTCAAGTTTCCATGACAATAAAACATTCTTTATTCCAGACGATTTCCCTAAAAACCATAAACAATAAGCATGCATACATCCAATAAAAAACACTCGTCCCGGAACCCATGACAGACCATAACGGACCATAACATTTCCTTTATGTGGCACAAACATTAGAGATAAGGCTAATTGCACGCGAGGGCGCGATACTCGCTGTCGACAGCGGCCGGACACGGCAGGAGTGTCACTCTCGTGCAAACAGCCTTACGTGCATGCTGTTATGCAGTATTTCATAATTATGATAGTTCATTAGGGGATGCTATTATGCAGGCTCGGACAGAAGAAATGTGTAAGCCGGAAATTTACTGAATTTTTCTTCTTCATCAGTGATTTTCAGTGAAACGCAATCGCCAGAGAACTATTCTGAATTAGGTAATATCACAAATCTATTTAGAAGTGGATACCTTTTGTGTTATATTGCGAATAACTACTACGTTACATTCATTTGTACTACAAATTAATCATTGCCAGCTGTCCTGTTCTCCATACATAAATCATGGGAACACATTCGCAAATTAAACAACACTGCTGGACTGCTAGTTCACATTCAAACTACTCCATTTATGCAGTACTAGGTGCTAATCAAATCCACTTCGCACTTGCAGCCTATAACTCATAGGTTTCTCTACAGCATTAATCTAAGCTGTCTAACGGTTCCCTGTATCTGGGGCACTTACCCTACTACTAACTATATTAGAACATGTGCTTGTGTGCCTCTTAGAAGGTAATCTTCAATTTAACAGCATTACTCTTAAGCTATGTTTAAGTATGGGAAATTGACATAGTACCAGACAGTAATTTCTATGTTAATCTAGAAGTAATTCTGATGTAAGTAGTGAAAAAGAGAATAAGTACATTATGTGATCCATGAGCTAGATACTCACTTCAGTATTGTACAGTTTGATGGCTGTGAGCTTCTTGCTTCTCTTGAGCAATGATAAATTCTATACGTTTTAAGATTTAACGTTATACGTTCTTTCTGCCATCATAATCTCAATCAGTTGAGTTGATCACGGAATCCACCACGGCATTGTCATACAATGTGGAAGCTACAATACAACAATAAATGAAAATACTAGTACTTAGTAGTGCCACTAAAATCCCTTATGCATTAGTCTATGCATATGAGTATTTTGTAACTATCAAATAAATCCTAGCATCGAAATAAGAAAAATGAATTTTTCAAACAAATTAAATAGTAGTGTATGCTGATCCACCCTAAGTCAGTTTATCCAACTAGGCCTAGGTGGATTCTCGGACATACGTTTCCGAATCCACCTTAGGGTGGATTTTTGAGGAAACGGAATAACCCGAGCCGACTATGGATTTTGCCGATTTTCTACTAGTTATATTGACTAAACTATTGAATATATTCGATTATACGAGTATTTTGTATACAGAATGGGAACGTCATTAGAGTCACTCTACACCTTGTGTTGTTTGGTCTCATCAAACCACACAAATCCTGCTATTTATAATTTTTTTATCATGATGGTTTGTTACAGGAGGATACAGGATGGTTTGTTACTGATTTACGAAATTATTTTTAGCTTATGAAACGCCATATATTATAACGGCTACTTGGACAGTGAGTCCGTCTTTGACTTACGTCCGCCTTCATACCTTTACATGGATTTGAAGAAAAACACTGTCCACAGCCTCATATAAGGCTAGACATCAGCGTCTACAGGCGGTGACAATTCACAGGTACCTACCTATGTAAAGTTCTCTGAATAAAACATTTTCACAAAATGGCGGCGCCGTCAGCCTTCGCCTCACAATTAGAAAGCGCGGGATTATTCCGGATTAGCGTCATAGTGGTGAATAATCGCTCACTATACTACTACTATACGATACCCTATTGTATTGAAATGAATGCAGTGCGGTGTGAAACTATCTGACGACTGCCATTGCAGGTTATTGCTATTTTAGTTGACCATGAAAAAGTCTAGCATTTCACATGATGTAAAAACATTAAGCTTTTGTGACGATGAAAAAGCCTTGATTTGATGGGTCAGTGACAGCCCGGTCCGAGTCAACTGGCCCCGAATAATAATACCATTCCTTACTTTCAAATGAATGTAGGAGACTTACAGTTTTTCAATGACTGAATGAGAACAGTGTATCACTTACCTAAACCACTGAAATGCTAAGGATTTTTGAAACTTAGCTTTTCTACTCAAACCTACTAACTAACCAGTTCAAATCGAGAGGTGAAGATTCTATGCAAACGAATTGTACATTATTATACTTTATTGTACACTGAATGTTAGGTAATAATATAGAAAAGTTATAATTAAACCTTAGTTTTATTATTACTTTTCTGATGAGATGACAAGAGGCTTACCTCTTGTCATCTAACCGTCTTTCTACAACATAATATTTTTTGTAAGTTAACTTTTATTACATTGTACTTAACTCTTCACCTATATGGACATGTTTGCCCATAGATATCCGTGTTTGCCTAACTTGGGAGTGACTGAACCCGACGACACGTGGGATCCTAGTGTGGGGTCCTGGAAATTTGTAAAACTAGCGCCTGTGTAAGGCGTATAAAAAGTTATCTATTACCAGTTTTTGAAGTGAAGCGCGTTCAGCACTTTTTGGGTGAGCAAAAATAACGGAACTCGCATCATCGTCACCGAACGCTTTCCATGAGCTATTGTATACTGTGTGTGTACTTTTTGGATGAACAAAAAGCGTGAAACTCGCGTCATCGTCACCGCACGTTTGTTTTCACTTCTATCGACAGTCCCCAAAGACTGCCCCGTACGTTTATTTTTAATATTGTTCCGTGTTTTTCTGAACAAAATTAAGCTTTATTTAATTATTTATTTTACGAAATTATGATTCTTCTAAGCAAAATACAAGAGGTACTTAACATAAGCATGTACTTCACGTCACGAGTCACGACAATCATTTGATAAACGTTAAACGTCCCGTAGCCACTCGGCGACATGTTTCTTAATGGTATCTTTAAACAGACGAGCTGCACAGCTCCACACAGCCTCCCTCAGGGAGTGCCCTGCTCAAGGGTGGCACTCCGATACGAGGGCATTTGAATGACAATAGAAAAACAGGAAATAAATAAACGAACCTTAACTCAATCTCAATTGAAAAAGGCATTGATTATTCCATTTCCTTGAATGTGCTTTTTCATTTTAGGGTTATGGGAAAAGTTACGTACCTACCTATGCCTTTTAAACTACTTGTATTGAAAAAGTAATTTCTCCTGTATCTCGGGTGCAGTAAAAAGACAAAGATCACCTTGCATATTTCTGAATGTCATACAAATACCTTTGTGTTGTGGTAATCGAACTCGCGCCCCGATAGACTCAAAAGCTCCGTCACTTAGCTAATGCAATAATTAACCGTTGACATGCACTTGACTATTAAAACTCTTTAACTGGTCTCATAAAATAACAAATATGTCAATTTAATGTCCTTTCTTTAAGCTTTAATAGACATATAAAACGACTTAGTAATCAATTGGTACTTATCTTATTAATTAACTTTAATTGCTTACAATAAACCAATCCAGTGAACAATTGGAAAGTAATCAACTAATAGGTTTATATTTAACGGATCGTTTGTTGTTACAGGTACGTTTATACTGCTGTAATCAAGAGTGAGTGGTACCTCCGCCCCCCCCCCCCCCCTCACGCTTCCCTGAAGGGGGTGGGGAGGGGGTGAGGTATTGCGATGCAAATGCGATGATCGTCGTGATTCAAGTGAACTGCCATATCGACAAGTGGATATGGAATGTAGGCAGGTGAGTTTTGTGCAGAAACGCTGCGGTTTTATTAGTACAAGTAGGTACCTTTAATTATTATTTTCTCTCCGCCCTTGTCCCGCGTGGTGGGTCACTCCCTCTCACAGAGAAGGCGTGTCCCAGCAGTGAGAACATGCAGGTTGATTATGTATACTTAAACTAAAGATGTACTTACAAGTTTTAATTTAAATAAACAAAATCAACCAATGTTGTCGAGGATATTTTTCAATGAATATACGATGACTTCACTTTCCCAATAACCTAAAATGCCAACAGAATACACAGTCACGTGAGCGAAGCCGCGGGCACAGCTAGGTCGGTCATAAATTCATAATTAATACATAGGCACCTATTAAATGAGAATACGATAGAAGAGCTGTGCGATTTTTATATTTTCTACGTTATTTGACCAATTCAAAATTATAGAGCTGTTAAATCTATTACAATACCCGTAAGACAAAAAAGAAAGAAAAATGGTTTATTCTGCACAAACTAAACGCACATTACAAAAAATATAACATTTAGAACTCATTGACAGATTATAAACTTTAATCTCTTTAAAAACCGGCCAAGTGCGTGTCGGACCACGCACAATGAAGGGTTCCGTAGTTGAGATGAATTTATCCCAAGAAAACACTTAACAATGTAATGGCAGGTAATCTGAAAAGCTCAGAACAGATGGGGCTGGCTGTGTTGGGGGTCATACGAACTGTCAACAACTGTCAAACATTGGTTATTTCCATAGAGTATAGTAATGAGATAGTAATAAAGTCAATAGACGGACGGGAGCAATGGCGGACATCCCGGCCATTGAAAAACATGTTCTCCCATACGGATTGTCATCATCTGCCTAGCCTCACAACTATGTTGGGGTCGGCTTCCATTCTAACCGGATGCAGCTGGATACCAGTATTATACATGGAGCAACTGCCAATCTGACTTCCACAACACAGACACACATGTATACGGCATGGAGAACATGTTTTTGCATTTGCAAATGTAAGTTGGTCGATTATTACTGGTTGATAGTTTTCCTTTATTAATTTCGTTATATTATACTACTGACATGAATTTTTTCACACATCCAGAACCAACCATTTAGCTGGCAGGGGGGGAGGCAATTGACTCTAACAAAAATTTGCTCTTAATATTTCGCAAACGTATTCCTGAATCCAAAAATCAAACTCACAATATTTTTAAACGACCTTTCCAACGACATCCCACAGGATAGACAGGAAAAAAAACATCTCTACTTTACGTGTAGGGGAGGTACCCTCAAAAATTCATAATTTTATTCTACCATTTCGTCAGCGTGATTAATATGTATATCCATGCCAAACTACAGGTTCCTAGTATTAAGAGTCTCTGAGTTACGCCGTGGACAGAGAGACGGACGGACGTCAGACATGGGGAAACTTTACGGGTTCCTTGTTGACTACAGAACCCTAAAAACGACTTAAGTGTGATAACATTGCAGTAAACTGGTTCAACTAAGCTTACTTCAATACGCAATAGGCTTAACATCAAGTAAGTACGGATTTACGAGTAAGTTAATATTGATATCGTTTATTTTGATAGTATTGCTAAAAGGCAGTTTCATTTTGTTTATTTCGTTTGAATCTTGATAGGTTTTACGTCATCGCTGGGATATTTTAGTGAAGTTTGTACACTGTATATAGTGAAGTTTTTACATACAGAAACGGAAGACGCATAAAAACTCTGTAATATTCGCCACAGTAAGTTAGCAAGAAAAGCAGCCGCAGCCGGCGCGTCCGTGATATGGCTCCGTATGTTCACAATCGTGCCGGTAGAGGGCAGGGCACGTCCCCGCGACCCGCCGGATTTGTGCCCCGTTGTGAGTACTCGCGACTTTGTACCAGTTTACTGCATATCACGTTAGGCAAGTAGGTGCTCAAGTTTTAGTAGTTCCAGTTAACTTCACGTTTCCACAGTAGACAAGCGAATATTGTTAACAATTCTGAATCGTTCTAAGGATCACACCGAATCAAATCAAACCGTAGCGCGTAGTAAAGTCCGCCGTCCACTGCTACGTGGGATGTACACGGAGAACCTTGCTACGATAACTGCGCGGTTCATTCGTTGGCCAGCCACGCATTCCTGCGTAGCATTGCCGTGGGTAACAATAAGTGGTAATGGACGAGCCTGCCTATATTCTCTAAAGCAAAGCAAAAGCAAAGCTTTAGAGGAGATGCTTCGCAGCATCTGAATTTTTATGTTGGGTACCTACTGTTAACTTGACAGATGGTACCGATTATTATACTTAAGATCTGATTGAAATTAACGTTATCTTTTTTCCTTTAGTTAATTAGGAATATATATCTTTCCTCTATGATAATAAAGCTTTCTACGTGGTGGCTTCTGAGCAATGTGTTTGTTTCCTGTGTCTGTGATACAATGATTTCTCATTAGTACAGGCGCCAACGATACACTTTTTTCTGTAATGTTAATTTTTTACTCGAATATTAATTGTTTTTGTGAAACATATACCTATTAGTCTTTAAAATACAATAGACGATGTATATCTAGTAACTTAATCCGCTTAACCGTTCTTAAAGAGTTAGAGAACCCTGTAAGAAATCGACACGTGTTTCGCCTCTCAACGAGGCATCCTCAGGACGACGATTGACCTGTTGCGAACTCGGACACGAAGTGTTATCAACGCGAGCCGAACGCAAAGAAACACGTGTCGATTTCTTACAGGGTTCTCTAACTCTTTAAGAACGGTTAAGCGGATTAAGTTACTAGATATACATCGTCTATTGTATTTTATGATGGATTTCCGCAAGGTCACGCCTGAGTCAATTAACTATTAGTCTTTTTTCTGAAAAAAAAAAAAACTAATTAATTTATTTATTTATTTAATGTCTGGAACTGCAGCTATAGCTTGTAAATATATCTTCCGTCATACTAAACCGTTTCAATAGTCTTATTTAGAGAATTATTCATGGCACCATTCCCAAGATATCTCTATCCATATTTATCCCGAGAAATGAACATAACAAACGCACAGACGACTTATTTAGACGTGAATGTTGACATAAGTATAACTTGTAGTATTATCTCGGTCACGTGGGTGGAGCTCCAGATATCCATTCAGTAAGTACACAATCATAAGAAATATTGCGGTATCGCATTATTGCACAAGTTTCTCCATGGGTATAGTTAGTGGGAGTAGTTTTGTTCCTTAAAAAATTGGTTTCTTTTACATAAAAAAATAAAAACAAAACATTTGAAGGTATCTAATGTTTTATTCAACATCAATCATTATTTATCATGAATTGTACGTCCTCTGAGGCAGCATAGGTGGTAACTGCCCCGACTTACGAGTTGTAGGTCGTAGGTTCGAACACAGACAGGCGCTTTACTTTGTGTAATTTATTTCATCACCACTGCTCTCAAAAACGTGAAGGAAAATTTGAGGAAACCGGAATGTTCTTGAACCAAACATTCGAAGACATGTGACATCTACCAACCGTGGTGAACTGCGGCCCACTCCCTCTCACAGAGAGGAGGCCTGTGTCCCAGCAGTGGGAACATTAAAGGCTGATTATGGTTGTGGTTATGGTGGTATTTTTTTTCTGGTGAAGTCGAAAAAGTAATAAGCCCGGCCCGCGCCGCCACCGCCGCCGCCGCCGCACCCGCCGCGCCGACTGAACTGATGATTTGCACGTCTTATGTTCATCATTTTTCTCAATATTTCTGCAATAGATCGCTCACTTCTTTGCTGGTCACTGTTAGGTTTGATCTTTGACTTCTTTTGTTTTTGTTTACAATAGACGTGTGCCTTCGAGTAACCCCATAGAAAAAGTTTCTAAATGTTTCTCGTGTTCGTGTCTACTTCACAAATATCTAAGTACCAAACGCCATTTACAAAACTGAGATCTGGCGATTAGGAGTTTTGCATAAACCTTTACGATATTACGATAAAGCCGTAATTTAGATTTTTATCCAAAAAATACATTTGAGTTTTTCATTTGCCATCTTTAATTATTTAATTAATTATTTCAAATACATGTTTTACATCAAGATTTTCCGGTTGGCTGTCCGTAGGGCCACGAACAACACTCATTCGTAGTAGTACCGTGATCTCTTAAAGTTGCTGATAACGACAGACGATTTAATCTAGATTATGTAGCGGTGAGGTTTGGTGAAAACTCTGGTATTTTGTAGTGTTGAGGATTTGCAATAAAAAAACGATGCGTTAGTTTGACGAACAAACTATGTATTCGCCATCTTGATCTTACAACATTCAAGGAGGTGGTAAATAAAACCAATCAAGGTCAAGAGATTGGTACGACGTAGCGTATGGTATCGTTTCTTGCCTCGAGATATCGCTATCAGTCCTTGATGTGCGTTAATGGAGTAACAGATCACAACACTCTATTAACATAAAATGTATACCATATCTCGATTACTCTTTACAACGATCAAATATACGTTCAATAATAGTAGGTTTAGAAAAAAATAGGATTCGTAGAAAATGTATTATTTTGCTGTTTGGTGTTCCTATAAAATCGATAAACTCTACGAGTATAACATACAAGATGAATATTAAATTAATATGAATACTAAAGTGGCGATGTAACAGTTAGGCCATTTATTAGATGCAGTAAGGGCACTCGCGTTGAAACTTCGTATACTCAATGAAAAATATACAATCACAGTGGTAAAATTAAAATTAAAATCCTACAAAGTTCAAATAATTTCCTGAACAGGCATTTAGAACTACCAACAATACAAATGAGGGTCATTATTAGAGGCACAAGGCACAACCCAACTGAAGAGGTTGGGATATCACCATTGAACATTTTTACAATGTCCACGTAAATCATAATTATAGCTTATAACTATTAACCAGTGGTGTTTCACTGATGCTAAGTACAGACGCCAGCACATAAACTTACTACAATCTGTCAAATTTCTTTAATATATTATCAACTTTATCGCTAAAGTATAAGGTTCTATGTTGATTGGGAAAATTTGACAGATTGGAGTAGGTTGATGTGCTCCAGTCTGTACACTAATAGAGACAAATTAATAGTGTCATAAAAATTAGGAACTGATTCACTCTGAATAGAAACGAGCACGTCGAACGGGTTGTGATCGTCTTTATTGCAGAGACTAAGAAGTTCGCCACGATTGCGGTGAGAAATACAAAGTTCTTGTATTTACGAAACTTGTTGATGATGCACCACGAACACGTCACTCCGTAGATCAATGTAGCTGTTGTCGGCGCAAACATTATGTAGAATATCGTCAACTCAAGAGTTTCGTAAGATGCTCTCATCGTGGATGTCACTGTCATCATCTATACTATATTATAAAACAAAGCTGCTTTTCGCGTTTGTCTGTATGTCCGCGTTGTTCTTCTAAACCACGCAACAGATTTTGATGAGGTTTTCACCATCGTTTAGAGAATTTATTCCGGAAGGTTTATGTGTATAATACATAAATTATATTAAAGTTACGTTTATCTAAGAAATCTCGATGTTTTGTCAAGTCGTAAGAACCGTGCGAAGCAGGAGTGGGTTGCTAGTGATCATATTTATTATACATTATAATTATACATGCTTGGTTTAGGTTGGGGAACGTTCAAACAAATAATGTTATATCCGCAAAGGCGGCAGTTACATTTTGTGTAGTAGTTTTATAACGTAAAACAGCATTATTAATTTTTTTTATTTCGCACATTGGCGCACCCCCATAAGTACAGTTTTGAAGAACTTGCATCGTACAAGTTGCCGTCTATAAGTTGACGAGTTTATTAGCGACGCTGATGGTTTCAATAATTCAATACTGCCTGACGGGCATGCCTGATGAATGCCTGATCAACGATAACTGTATACATGCACAGAATGCAGGGGAACGCGGGCTCTATTAATTTATCATGAAAGTTAACTTACTTGTAAGAATGTTATTTGTTGTATACATGGCTATTACAGGCATTCTGAAGTAAGCAACAATGATTTTTCTTTGCTAATTTTGCAGAAGTATTCTAGCAGAAACCATTTCATGGGACTTAAAACACAGACCTATTGGACTATTTCGGTCGTCTAGTACAGACCAGAATAAAATCGAGCGTAATTAGTTTAACTCAAGCATTTCCAAGTATTAAGATCTAGAAAATTAAAGGCAATATAAAATGAGAAAGATGACTGTAGTTTACCTATAACCACAACATTGTAGAACGTAACTCTTAACACCATATGCCGTAGCAACGTAGCTCCGCGCCGTAGTCCCGTAGACCCGTAGCACTTTTAACCGTAGTAGAACGTTGCCGTAGTGTACCGTACGTAGCCATCCACTATGAATGGGGATGGGTTAAGAACGCGGCGACGATTGAATTGTCCATACAAACGTAATACCTAAATCATTTCCAATTCGAGCATATTTCCACCAAATAAATTTGATATTCGGATTGAGACAATAATTATCTAGGCTTCCAATTCTTTTTTTTTTCAAAAACCTACCTCTACATGAAGTTTAAGCGAATTGCATTTCGTACATTTTTACAGCGTAAATGACTTGTTTTCATATTGTTTTTTCTTTATTATAAACAACAATATTTGTAATATTGTTGCATCACAAGCATAGCTTATATTATCAAGTTACAAATTATAGAAAAAAAATTGGAAAAACATTAAGTTTTCATTCATCATTTTTGGTATTACGGAACACATCCAAATTTCTCATAATTTCAGATAGCTAGTAGTGCTATCGCGTCAAGCAATAATTGTCAATGTGTGTGTGCTCCCTGTAGGTGTTTATCGCTCCGACAGGCACAAGGCACACTAACGCAACGTGCTTGGTTGGAGTTCGTTCATAGTATTTTTTCAATTTTGTCAACTTTAGACGATTAGGTACTTTACAGTGTGCTGTACCTGTACGCGCGTACTTATTTGTTTGCTAAATTGTATTGTATGTAATATTTCTGACACTCCTCTTGACTTGACCTATTTTTAACCGACTTAAAAAAAAGGAGGAGGTTCTCAGTTCGTCCGATTTTTTTTTTAATGTTTGTTCCCGGAATACTCGAAGACGGCTGGACCGATTTAGAAAATTATTTTTTTGTCAGAAAGGGTATACTTCGCAGGTGGTCCCATTATCATCAAGTCAGGATTGAATAATGGAATCCTGGAGAAGTCGAGGGAACTCTTGAAATATTACAGGCGCACCTATAGCGATTTAGGTATTTTTTATAGTTACTCTTGAATTTGATCTCGGAAAGCACCATTTAGTGAAGTGGAAGTGATGATGAAGACTACAGATGGCCACCGGAACTTATCAATAATACGTATTTCACGGGTTGCGATTAGAGAAGATTACTTTAATATGGTTGCCAAGCAATTTATGCCCGTCACAATACATAGGGTGAAGTGGAGCTAATGGTGAAGTATCAGGAGAACTCCTCAACAATGAACGTCCCTGCATCGGGAAAAGCAATATTTTGTAAAAGGTGATGAGCAGTTGACATTAGGCTATTGTATCTTAGATAAATAACAAACCGACCCACTAAAAAGGAAGAAATAATAACTTTTTCACTCTTCTTGCTCAAAAAATCCGTCATTGTAGGGTACCAGAGCGGAGATAAAATAGCATATCATCCTCTAGGGGTTTTTTTTTTTTTTTAATTTTTGTCTGTTTCCAACGAGCCTACCACCCAAAAACGAAAAAGTCTTTGTTTGATCTATATATATTATATAAAAAAGAATCCCTATTTCCTTGATCACGGCATCACGCGTGAACGGCTGGACCAATTTCGCTAATTCGTTTTGTTGTGTTTGTTATAGTAAGGAGAAGGTTCTTAGGATAGGTCATCATCATCATCATCAGCCTATTAATGTTCCCACTGCTGGGACACAGGCCTCCTCTCTGTGAGAGGGAGTGGGCCGTAATCCACCACGCGGGCCCAGTGCGGGTTGGTAGATGTCACATGTCTTCGAATTTTTGGTTCTAAGACATGCCGGTTTCCTCACGATGTTTTCTTTCACCGTTTTGAGAGCAGTGGTGATGAAATTATTTACACAAAGTAAAGCGCCTGCTTGGGTTCGAACCCACGACCTACAACTCGTAAGTCGGGGCCGTTAGCCCGTTACCACTGGGCCACCACTGCTCAGGATAGGTAGGTCGAACGAAAAAAAATATCTGCTGTTCCATACATTTTGACCGCGTAGGTATTGCACTTTTTTATGAAACAGTTGTTTTTTTTTTTACATAACCGACGAAAAATTTCTACGCTGCGGGGTTCAGAATCATGTACTGAATCCATGTTAACCGGCTTCGCGTCGATGTCCCTGCCACCCTGTATATATAAAAATGAATCCCTATTTCTTTGGTCACGGCATCACGCGTGAACGGCTGGACCAATTTCGCTAATTCTTTTTTTGTTGTTTTTGCTATAGTAAGGAGATGGTTCTTAGTAGGTAGGTAAAGGTAGGGTAGGTAGGTATGTATGTATGTTAGTAAAGTGGGTATGTAGGTAGGGTAAGTAGGTATGTATGTATGTAGGTAAGTAGATAGGGTAGGTAGGTAAGTAGGTAGGTATGTAGGTAGGTGTAGGTAGGTAGTTAGGGTAGGTAGGTGCGCCATAGAGAGTGCTACCCGTGCGAAGCCGGGGCGGACAGCTAGTCTACCTTATACATATATGTATATATATAAAAATGAATCCCTATTTCTTTGGTCTCAGTATCACGCGTGAACGGCTGGACCAATTTCGCTAATTCTTTTTTTGTTGTGTTTGTTATAGTAAGGAGATGGTTCTTAGGATAGGTTGGTGAAGGTACCTACCTACCTACCTACCCTGGTAGGTAGGTAGGTATGCAAGTAGGTAGGTATGTATCTTGGTAAAGTGGGTATGTAGGTAAGGTAGGTAGGTATGTATGTATGTAGGTAAGTAGGTAGGTAGGTAGGTAAGTAGGAAGGTAGGTAGGATAGGTAGGTAGGTAGGTAGGTATGTATGTATGTAGGTAGGTGTAGTTAGGGTAGGTAGGCGAACCGTAGATGAGTGCATACCCGTGCGAAGCCAGGGCGGGCAGCTAGTTACTAATATTATTCGATAGGTACCTACTTATGTGTCTAAAGAGCCTCAGCTATGGTCTTAGCGAGTATTTTGTAGTTTGTAAGTTACACAATTGACATAAAGTTCATTATGCTTTGACCTAATTTCGTGCCAAAAACTCGCTTCCATTCCGTTCTGCGCCAATGTAATATGAGCCGTAGCGTGGTGAGTATTGGCCGAGACGGTATAAGCTAGTTGCTCTCCGTACGCGACGAAGCCATAGCCACCACCAAGTTGTAGTATTGTACCTACCTATCATAACGCGGTTGTACGAAGTTTTGTCATCACTGTTCCTTTTCTTTACTTATGTGACCGAGCGGGCGTAATTATTGTCTCAAGGACACTATTGAGAACACTGCTCGCTCTAAATTGAGTTCGCACTGATTTGCCAAACATGTAAACAAACACGAGTTTTCCACTTAGACAAATATGAACTTTATGCTAGTGTAAATAAAGTTGATTTTAGACTGACTAGTAATGTTGAAAAAGTCATAAAAAAATATGAAGTTGTAGCGCAAACTGAACCTTATGTGTAGTCCATTACAGTTATTTTTCCAAAAACTCGTGTTTGTTTAGATGTTTGGCAAATGAACTGCGAACGCAGATTTTTATTTGTCGGTGCAGCAGCGGTGCGACATCAGTATGTTCGGATGATGAAAATATACCGCCACCACGTGTCGCTTGCACTTACGCACAAATGTCGGTAAAAAATTATGCAGAGCTGCTTGTGCCGTCGCAAAATAATGTCGAGTTCGCCCAGGTTCGCACCGCACGGGCTGTTATTTTCCGCGGGATTTTTTTTCACACACTGGATTTTCAACGCGTGTTTTTTCAACGCGCTAGGACGAGAGTGTCCCAGCGCGTTGGATTTTCAACGCTCGGCTCAACACGGAGAGTTTAAAATCCAGTGCGAGACCACCAATAAGAAGTGGAGACCACTCTAAAGGAAATAAATAAACACAAACAGACTTAAAATAAATAATGACAATAATAATAGATACTTATCCCAATAATTTATATTTACGCGACGTACGTGCGTATGAGTCGTATGACTACTCTAGCTAGCGTCGTCAGTCGGTCCGCCGATTTACCCACAAGTCCATGCTCGATAACGAAGTATAGGTACCTACACTTCGCGTCAAATAACTTTGCCGCTCTGAAGTTAGGTTGCGCATGCGTACCTACTGGCATGCGCGCAGTCATATAGAGTCTACTTCAGAGCGGCAAAGTTATTTGACGCGAACTGTTGGTACCTACCTACCTTATTTGTATGACGTATCTACTAGATAGGTTTTCTCTACAAGGCCTTCTATCTTGAGATTAGTCGAGATATCCTAAAATATTGAGACATCGGCATGGTAAAGAAATTTCCAAAAAACGCATTACTAGTCTGTACATTCACTAGCGATTCCCCAAATTAGTCAACAAAAATAAAGCAAATAATGAACATACCTAATTATTACTCATAATAAATATTTATGCTGTCGACTCGCTATGAATGAATGGCAGTACCTACATCTAGTATTATCCGCTCACACACACTGCGAAGCGCGCCCGTAATCTGTGGCCCCGCCTTCTTTTGTCGAACAGAGATAGCGATATTCCAAACGCATTTTGCTCACGTCTCGAGTTTGCATTTCGTGCCGTAGTACGTCGGCCTCTTAAGGTAGCCCGCCAAATTCGATGTACGATGATCAAAATATGATTCGCGACCGTTACAATTATATATTTAAAGAATTATTATTTATTTATATTAAAATCATCATTACAGCTATTTATGTTATGATTGATGATTTCATATTGTCATTCCATAGGGCAATTTGACTTTAGAGAGTTGTACTGATGAACTTTTAATTATTATAATTCTGTGAATACACTGCAATCTGATACTGACCCTGGTAAAGACACTGGCAAAATGGTCAGAAAATTTTAATTTCGCGGTCTACCCTGGCGCTTTCACCTTAACATAATTATGTTTCGACAAACCGTTACTGCACGGTCATTGTATATGCAGCACAACTTCGTCACACGGAGCCTGAGAACCGCACAGACTAGCTGCGCGACAGACTCGCGCATAGACACGTCGGACATGACTGCCGCTGAATAAGGAGGTAGCTGTGTGAGCGAGACACAATTATGATGTGACCGCTCTATGCATCAATGCCCATGTGCTAACATGATCGGATTGTCATTTGAATAATCTATGGTTGATGTTGAGCTGGACAGTGAAGCGATCGAAGTCCACTGCTGGACATGTCGGTGCTGAATCTATTTAATAGATATAAACACCTCATGCCCATCAATACAGAGGTAGCTGTCACTAATGTCAACTGGCAGTCACTACGAATGGTGGGAAGGAGTGACAAGTGAAGCGTTCCTACACGAGAAGCTCGGAGTGGTGATGATCCAGTGTAGTGATAAAGCAGCTTAAATACGGGATCAACAGGAGACTACAACAACTTTTTGAAGAAAAGCGTCTCGTACAACAACATACATACGTCGGTTTATGTTGCCCCAGTTAGGCACCAACTCTAATAAACTTATTAAATAGCCATTAAGCGGTTAAAAAAAGGAAACTAAAGTTGTCGAGTAATGACAATTATGGCTAAATCAACAATTACCTACTTTTTACTATTATATTATATTACTTATAATATAAGAAAGCGACTAAATAAAACCCGCTGGAGTTTGAAAATTTTATGGCTGTAATTTTTCATATTAAGTAGGTACCTAAGCATTAGTTATCTAACTATAGTTAGTTACTGCGTTACTCCTTACTAATACACGTTGTATAGCGTCTGAATAGTTACGCAACGCTTTGTGTTTTTCTTTCGAATGTCAAATTACTGACGACTGAAAGCAGAAATCGGTGTGTAACTATTCACCTGATCTATTACATTTATTAGTAAGGAAGTTAGTGTTTATTCCCGCATGTAAATAAGATTGAAGCAGTCATTTAAGCAAGCAGGCTATAGACATGCTGTGCGCTTGTAACCTGTCGCGTCAGTTGATTGAGAAGCAAATACACTTTCAATCAAGTTTCGATTTGCTTGCCATATTGGCTATGTTATGTCCTGCCTCCTATCTACCTGGTGGCTTTAAGGCTTTAATATTGTACTGTTGTGCACTCATTTTTAGCTGCTGTCAGTAACAAGTAATGTGACGTCAGGGAAATTAATTATTATGCAAATTGACTACCAACTTAAATTGTCCGTATATTCGAATCACAACTGAAATTCATTAACAGTTGTATGAAATGGCAATAACGCGGCAAGTTGACTAAAGATGTCAATAACAATAAACTCAGACGATGACGTCACAACATTGTTGTTTATCGATATATAATTGTTGACGTTTTCCGAAATGGAAAACATTGCATTAATAATATCTCGTGGTCCGCTATTGTTGTTTTTATGGTATTTAACCAATCATAGCGTACACGAACAGCTGGTTTATATGGACCAGAGATTAGTCAGATTCAATATACGAGAGGCTTACAGAAATGAACTCACAACGGAGGCAGTCATCCTTGCGACCAGTTAACATCAATAAACCTTAGTTTTAACAATAAACGCTAATCAATACATCCTCCCAGATGCATTTTCTCACAAACCAATAGAATACCATCTCGCATCTAACGAGGCTCTTGGAAGCCCTAAACAAAGCGTTTTCGACATCAATAGGCCAGCACCCGGCCATCGCGGCCATCGGCTAATAACTCGGGGGCTACAAATAGCCGCGCGACACCACCGCGCGCCGCGCCGCCGCACCACCGCCGCTCCACCATACCGCAGCGCATTCCCACTGATGCAAATTGTAAGCACAGCACTATCTGATCTAGTGTGGCCATGGAATGGGACTTATTAGGATTAGATTAAGATCGAGGAAAAACAAGATAGTTGATCGATTTTATACAGTTTAAAATCAAGCTTATTACACAGAAACAAGTTTTAAAGGAAAATTAATAACTGACTGCCTCCTTGGTATACTCGTAGTGGTCGCAAGCACTACGCAGAGCATGAGCTCCTAGGTTCGAATCCCGGGTCGGGCAAAGTGATAATGGACTTTCCATTAAAAAAAAACATCGGGCAGTCTTTGGAGACTGCCGATAGAAGTGAAAACTAAATTACTTTTTGATACAACGTAACGCCATCTAACGAAAATGTCAGGAATTTATGTGGCTTGCTGTCAGTAGGTACAAGAACGAAAGCTGTAGCTCCATAAAAAAATTAAAAAAAGAGATGGCAATAGGCTCGCCCCCTATAACATGGGACTTAGGTAAACTTAAGTGGCAAAATTTAGGTGTATAGGCGTGATGAACTTACAATATTTTTTCCGTTTAATTTTATCCTTAGCAAGAATCAGGAAGTTTCTATCCTATGCTATAGCTTGGTGCCTCTAGCGCGATGGTATCCGTGCGCCTGCGACGATTTACATACAAGCAGTGAATTGTATTGCAGTTGTAGCATATTGGTTATTGTGCACTTAATAGCGCTATCTGCGCTAGGCGCGGGATTCTATTGAAATTAATATAAAGCGAGGGTACCTGGAAACGATTGAGTTATCACGTGAGAATTAAAGTAATAACGAGTAAAAATGTAACAAAGTCCTTAGGTATGTAAATAAGCTATAGGTACTTAGAACTAACTAGCTCAAAACAAAGAAAGATTTACCTCAATGAACTTTTCCCACGGGGCATCTACTTAGAGATTCACAAAATCCCACTCGTATCTCATTTATTCCATCACCATTATAATATTTATAAGAATTCGAATGCTTTAAATTGACACGGTTAGAAACTATCATATCTCGATATTCAAATTTAATCTCGCGACGGGGCCGTTTCCCCATTCTAACAGATCTACAAAGGGTCTATAACTCAGTCATTGCGCTCACTTCATTGTCACTGCGCGACCATGCACGTCAAAGGACAGGCCGCAACTGACCGGTCCATACATTAGCCGAGCTGTCAGCGCGCGCTGCTAGATGGCAGGACCGACGCCTCGGTGACACGTCACGTCCGGTCAGAGATAAATCTTATCAGTGGACATGTGGCCGTAGGACTACCGTTATGAAAACAAGCGGAATTGAAGGTATTGGTGTTTAAGAATTTCTTATTAGAAACCAGAAAAGATCATTAAAGTTTTAAGAGTTTTTGTTAACACGAAACATACTTTGCTCATCAACCCTTCTACTTACTATATCGTTACCTATGTTGAGCCCATCACTCAATTATGCCATTATACCCATGAATGAAAGACATTTTCTCCTTCTTAGTTTGGAGAATCAGGATCACGAATAAATTGACGCAATGAACCTATTGGTTAAATAACGTTATAATCCGACCAAACCCGACGCGCTGCACACAAGCTCCAGAGCCACAGCTACCTGGCTCTGAATATAATGTAGGTTAGTAACGGTAGCAACAAGTGGCCGGTCGTGGGTTCGATGCCGCGTGGGGCATTAATTGCTCCTTATCTGGAGGAGCTGCTATTAAAAGCGTACAGTGTTTAGTGTATAACGTTTACTGATTCTATTGGTTGCAGCGCGTAAATGGGAATAACGGTAAAGGAAAAACATATTTTGGTTTATAGGGTAGATTTTTGAGATGGGGCAGTACGGGCAGCTACCTTGACCGTTGTAGCTACAGAAAAACGGTCTTAGGAGACTGTCCTTAACTTTTTGAGACATTTTGATCTGCGTTCACAGATTTTGAAAAAAATTACACATGACAAGAACAGGTGCAGGAACAGGAACAGGCACAGGTGGGCAGTATTCACAAAAACTTTTTTGATGTCAATTGATCCTGCTTCCTATAAGGATCAAAAAATTCTATCGGACCAATTGAGGTTTGAGTACTAGAAAAGTCAGAAATTGCAAAAAACTTTTCCCTTACATTTCGTAGGTAATGAGAGTCCGACCTACTTTGAATCTGTATGTAGCTACAATAAAACGGTCTTAGGAGACCCTAAGACCGTTTTATTGTAGCTCAAACGGTTAAGATAGCTACCCTTACTGCCCCATCGCAAAAAATTACCCTGTAGCCTATTTAAGGATACAGGTCGTAAAGTGCGAAATGTAAATAATAATGTTTTTCTCTACCCATAGGGTATGTAAAGTTTAAGTTTGTTTGGTAAATAACCAATAATTTTATTTACAAGACGTCGATCCTTCAACGGGTAATTTTTGCTGCAATCATATTATACTTGTTTTGTTAGTTTCACAAAATAACATAATAGTGGATATACGAGTATAATATTTTCTTAAGTTGATCTCTGTTGATAACAAATAGCTGTTAGAACATTTAGAACATCAACCCCGACCTCATCACTTTGGTGACACGGGTGATTCGGGGTTCTTAAATAAATAAATTCTGTTATAAATAAATTTTTATTAGCTGTTCATGTATTCATAGACAAACAAACAAGAAGAAAGTAACAGTAAAATACAAACTTGATGCATATCTAAAGAAATCTCATAATTAATTATATTTTCAACACGTAAACCTTTACAATCATTACAATAATAACTCTCACCTTCTTCTCACGGGGGTAGGCAGAAAGGATCACTGCTACCAATCCTTACGATCACGTCACCAGTTAATCAAATAGTAAACAATATATCAAACGCACGTGCGCAGAGAGGTGAACAACCTCCCTCTCTATACCAGTGTTTACTATTACAGTTTACAATCACATCTCAACTCAATACTCTCTCGTATCAATCACACCAGCATCCTTCAGCTAATCAAACACGTTGTTCAGCGCGTGTTGACAGCGTGACAGCGACGCGGACGGCACGGGGCACGGGACCCGGGACTCGGGAGCGTAGGGCGGCAGTCGGCGCCCAGCCGCCGCGCAGTCTGCCCGCCCCACGCGCCGCCCGCCCTACGAGTCGCGAACATCGGACATTATTACGATAACATACTGAAATGATAACAAAAAAGTTTTTGTGATTGTAAAAATATTAACGACAGTATAATATAAAGTGTGTGTGAATTAAGTGGAGCTGATTTCCAGTGTTTTTTTGTGAAAAATAATGTTAACTTTTTGAAAAATTAAACTTGTAGAGTTTTTTCAGTTTTGGTTATGTTAGAAGTTAGACAATGTTGTGTATTTTAGTATAGATTTTGGAAGTGGTATATTAAAGCTACATATCGTTATGAATTTTGATAATAATAATTCATTTAAATAAATTAATGTTTGGGATTGTGTTAACGATAAAGATTTGTTTGTGAATGATAGTGATGGTGGGTTAGAGGAGTTCCTGTGACCGATAATAGTTAAGAAAATAAAGGTTAGTCCAGTATATTCATCAATCTTATTTATTAATACAACAACAGACGTGCGGTTACAGAATCTTTTTATGAAAGTTTTATTTCAGTCGTCTCTTAGCCCCTAAGACGACCCACTGACCGTCTTTTTGTTGGAAACCCTGATTCAAATTGTTAGTAACTCATGTGACTTTATGAAGTTATATTTGAGTACATACATTAGTGTGTAAATTATTATTTTAGCTTGTAAGGTACTCGTGAAATCACAATTTAAATTTTAGTTGTCACACCCTGCTGTCGACACGTCCTTGGTAGATTTGTCTCTCCATATGGAACATTTGACATTAACACATTTCACACTAACTTAGATAATCTTAGCCAGAACTCGCGAGTTACTTAACGTTCGTCGCTTATAAGTTGGTGCTGGGCAAACTAGTGCCTTATTTAGGACCTATTAGTTGGCACAGAATCTATTTAGTCGGAGTCGAGTTATTTCATCACACTTCAAACCTAGTTACTAATAAAATACAAAAACGTCTTTAAAAATAAACCACTTTATTTTCTACACAAGACTCATTACTCGTACATAGATATTTATCGCATACTCATACTTTAGCTCATCCAACAGCCATACAACTCGTACAGACATCAATAGAGACATGTCTGTCCTCGCTCATACACATCATTTAACATCCGATCACCAACCGACACTTAAATTAAATCACAATAACGCTAAACAACTATCGCAAGAAGCGGTGCGTGCGCACAGTGCTCCTCCACATAAAGACTAAGTGCCACATTTACAGATATGCTTAACGAACGCTTATCCGCC
The DNA here is from genome assembly GCA_948150665.1 of Conistra vaccinii. Classification (NCBI taxonomy): domain Eukaryota; kingdom Metazoa; phylum Arthropoda; class Insecta; order Lepidoptera; family Noctuidae; genus Conistra; species Conistra vaccinii. The sequence goes on from OX411327.1 coordinate 667,971, forward strand.
ACTTAAGCGAACTGAGCGAAACGAGCATCGCTTATTCATTACTTTTTTGCTCAACTTTGGGAGCCAATTAAGCGAACCGCCGATACATTAGGAGTTTTATCGCTCCCACGTGATAATTCAATGCTAAGTGAGGATTGTATCTATATTGTTGCGCCCGCGCCGTTCCGAATAATCGAGTGGAATAAATAATGGTAGTGCTAGGATTGTGATAAATCTCGCTTTAATTAAGCCTCACGTTCAAGTTATCATTGTACATACTTGTTGGGTTCAGTTTTTTTGTGATATCGATAATGAATAAAACATTCAACTTCAAGGTGTCAATTAGACACGGAATATAAACAAGAGGTGCAACAATATGGGAAGTGCAACACTTGACAGAAAGCGATAGAGGTCGTTCTACAATATGGCAGCTTTTAGTCATCTTAAAGCTCTTGTAGACATAAAAATCATTAAGAATATATGTTTTCTAACAAGAAAAGTAAATATATTAAAGCCCCCATTCGTTAAACCTTTATCAAATCTTGTGGCATTTGCATCATCAATAATATGTCGACCATAAAAATAAATCTTTATTCCCAAAGTCAGTGATGAATTTATAAAATTAAATAACATTGCTACTGAGAGTTACCTTTTCGGATCACGTCTTTTGAATCTTGAATCGAAATCTCGTTATCGTAAAGAGATTTAATTTATAACTATCTCTTTTATAAAAGTTACAATTGAAAATGGATTAATTTTCCAACTAATGTATTTAACTGAATCCACCTGGGGTCAATAAACAATACTTATAAGTTGATCAGCCAGATATTGAATGTTTTAATTAAATGTCATGCCTCAATCAAGACCTATCGCCACAATAACCTAAATAACTGATAATACAAAAAATAGTTACGTACCTCAACGTGAACCAACACGAACTATTATTAAGGACCCGATACAAATATCGATGTATCGATACCGGTATCAATACAAGACAATGATTATACCGCTTGTGTTGATACCAGAATCTCGATAGTATATGGCCACTATTAACTACATCATTTGGAACTAAACCTCAACACAAGGGCTATGTTAGCACTTACACTTAATGGCGAGCTAAGAGCTTAGATTGCATACTTTTTAGGGTTCCGTACCCGAAGGGTGACAAACGGAACCCTATTCATAAGCCTCCGCTGTCCGTCTGTCTGTCAGCGAGCTCTATCTCATGAACCGTAATAGGTAGGCAGTTGAAAATTTCACAGATTGAGCATTTCTATTGCCGTAAGAGCAACAAATAATAAAATTAAAAAATAAAGGGGGGTCGCCATACAATAAAATTAAATTTTGAAAAAAAAAATATCTGACCCTGGCATGTTTTCTAGAGCTCATCGAGTAGAGAATAAATATAGTTTTTATTTGTTTTTATCTTCAAAAATGATGAATTAGGGGGCCGTAGAAGTTGTCTGTTTTAGACCATTTTTATACGAGCTCTATCTCAACAACTAAACAAATTAGGAATTTGAAACTTGTGTGTATCATGTAACATATACTGTTTATAATCAACAAATACTAAAAACGCCGATTCATAACGTATTTTATATAATATGGGCGATTTTCTGCAACTTAAAGTAATAATTTTGTATTTCATGCTAATATTATGCGATATAAATTCCACAGATAACTATTTAATAGTCGGAGTAATGACATGGAATTAGTAAGTACCTACTATCATGGCAGCATATACTATTTCGATCATTTAAATTTCGATCATCCAAAAAGGTCTACAAAATAAACTTTCTTCACAAGATTTTAAAACCGGCCAGTATTTTTTGAGTTTAAGAACTTTATCGACTTTTTTCAAAGTATCCCTAGACGGTGTTGATGTGTGTACCTCGTGTTAAAACTACACTCCAATAGACAATATATTCAGTAACATTGAAATGAATGCTGGCACATATTGTGTACTATTCAGTTACTTAGCTTAAACCGTTGTGGATACAATTTCATATTGAGAAAAATTATTGGTGTAAAAATATTCGGTCATGGCGGCCAATCTCAACGGAGACTGGCCGCTCCTGTCAAACATTGTATGAAAAATTGACAGAAAATAGAGATTCCAACATGTTTTGTTGTGAATGTTTCGCCAGTGCAAACGCACAGTTATAATAAAAATTTGGCGTACTACTTACATTCTATTTTGTACAATATAGTCTGATGTAGCAAGAGAAATCCTTTTATTTATAAGTAACTAGCTTTACCCGGCCTGGCTTCGCACGGTTAGCACTAAGTACTTATCTACGGCGCATCTACATTTCCTAATTACCTATTTCTACCTAATTACCTATTTCTACCTAATTATCTACCCTACCTACCTACCCTACCCTTCTTACCAGGGTAGGTAGGTACCTAACCTACCCTACCTACCCTACATATCTATCTGCTTTTTTTTTTTTTTTTTGTGTGGGAAATCATTAAATGACTTTTCCCGCTCTGGGCGGAGCGGAAGGGCGTGTCAGACTTTTACTGACTAAAACCCACCCGTGTTCCTTCCCTTGCCTAGACCGGAGCCACGGTTTCCCCTAAGGACTTATCCGCAACCCCAGTGGACATATCTACCTGCTTACCTACCATATATACCTATTTATACCTACCAATACTATATTAGTAGCAAATAAATAACTTTGACTTTAGTTAATGCATGTTACTGGATAAAGTTAACTTAATATTTTTCTCTTAAAATAAATGAAATATACTCCTACACCTATATTTTAACACAACAACATTTTCTCATTAAAATTAGACAATTTCTTTACAAATCTTTGTTTTTTTATAGCGCCTCTGTTGTTACCTTTACGAAAGTATTACAAAAATTCATAGTGTTAAATCTTGTACGACATGGTATGGAACCCTTCGTGTGCGAGTCCGACTCGCACTTGACAGATTTTATTATATTATATTATGTACTGTGTTGGTGAACAGAACACTCTCTTTAATGACGTAGGTCTTCAGCATTCATTAAGGTTCCATTATTTATAAGTTGCAGTTCATTTTCTTTTCCGCAACTTCCTTAAAATATAATAACAAGGCATAACAAACTTAATTTACTTAACAAAGACAACACCCAATACATTCGAATGTGCAATAAATAATAGCTCAGAGTTCTGCCAGTTAGCGCATTACTGCGTGGTGCACTGTACAATATGCCCCTGCAGCCTGTAGCTCGGTAGCTCGGTAGCCCGCCACAAACATAGCACAGAAATAGCTCCGGCCGAACTGCAAGTAATAAACAAACGCAAGTTAAATCTGTCACGCGATGCTGCGTTTAGACTGTGGAGTGAAGCAGTAGTAGTAGCTGGGGCGAGTAGCTGGTACAATAGTGTCGTTATCAGTGACTAAATGATAATGGCCAGTCAACCTCTGTTATTAAAATACAGAAATTAAATGAGCAATAAATTCATACTATGAATAAAGATGCTCATTACTCTGTCCTGCCTTCATTGTAGTATCGTTACTACGATCAAGGCAGGATAGAATAATGAGGTATGTGGTACATATTTGCTTATAACATTAGGCTCAGTCAATTAGTCTCGTCATCCTTACAGTACAGTAGTTGTGCGTTAGTTGAATAGAACACTTAATGAAATGTGTGTGTGAAAATAGAAAGCTGCATAAAGTTAAACTTAATAAACTACATCTTTGACCGCAGAAAACAACATGTTATGGCCTAACATTCGTAAGGTCAAGCCAGTTGTTAGAGCCAGTAGACTGACATAACTACGTGCGAACTGAAAGCAATAAAAAAACGCGAGTTAAATGTGTTGCACGGTCGCTTTGCACGCAAATACGTTAAGCAGTTAAACGCTGTGGAGAAAAGTGCTGGCGCTAGAAAATATTAATTTTACTATGAAAACTGGCACATAATACGGATAATAGATTAAATAAAATCAATCGCAAAGATTTTTTTTTAATGGGCTCTTTTCAGTCACTGGACCTATACACAAACTATGCATAGAGAATGATGTTGCTCTCATATGGCATAGCATAAGCATAATCAGCCTATAATGTTCCCACTGCTGGGACACAGGCTTCCTCTCGGTAAGAGGGAGTGGGCTGTAATCCTCCTCTCAGGCCCAGTGCGCGTTAGAAGATGTCACGTGTCTTCGATTTTTTTGGTTCTAGGACATGCCCGTTTCCTCACGATGTTTTCCTTCACTGTTTTGAGAGCAATTGTGATGAAATTATTTACAAAATGTAAAACGCCTGCCTGTGTTCGAACCCACTACCTAAAACTCGTAAGTAGGGGCAGCAATTGTTACAATATTAAATGTACTGATGATATCTTTCAAAGCAAACTAAAACTTACCAATGCTAACGTATATGCAATCAGTTGTAGTACCAGCAAGTATTTAGAACATACGAAGTCAATCTTCCTAGCCTTTTCCCAACTATCTTGGGGTCGGCTTCCAGTCTAACCGGATGCACCTGAATACCAGTATTTTACATGGAGCGACTGCCTATCTGACTCCACAACCCAGTAACTGGGTAATACGATATCCCTTGGTAAGACTGGTGTCAGATGCGTTGTTAAGAATACGTATTTCACACCGGAAGTACACTAACTCATAAATCGCGCGCCAGGCACCTGATTGCATTCACCTGCTAAGTAATAAGAATAACAGACAGCCGAAATTAAACTTATTGGTATGAGCCAAATTATGATTGTGATTAAAGTGCATTGACTTCCTTACAAGTCTTACAGTGCTTTTTATAACGACACCGCGTGTTTGCTTTTTCACTGGAACCATAACACCATTTCGTCCAGTAGCAGTTCAAGCTGCTCGCCTGATGTGAACGGTGCTCGGCAGTCGCACGTGGCAGCGGTGACCGGATACACATTAACGTTACTCAGTCACTTGTTGACTATTTATAGAATATTATATTTCAACACGAAAATATTGCTAAACCATATTTTGATACTTAAATACTTTAATTTTATAAGTTTTTTGAATTTTACAAAATAAAAACATAATAGAGAGGAAGGTATACGTATATACTTTGCCTTCATTGTTAAAATTATCATTATAAAAATAGGTAAAAAAAATTGTATGATGGCTATGATCTTAGCATAGAACAACTCTAGCTAACTAGAAGATAATAGGAAAATACATACATACATACTTACATAGGTACATAAACTCAAGCCTTCTTCCCATGGGGGTAGGCAGAAACTACAGAACGCCACTTGCTACGATCCTTACTTATTTCTTTTGCCTCGTTTACGTTCATACATCTGGTCATACACGCATCTGGTATATATGAAAATAATCGTTTACAAAATTAATACCTTTATGCCATCGATCAGGTTTCAATCACGTAAGCATGGATATTTCTCACTTTAAATTCTCGTTTTAAAGTGAGAAGTGTCCCAAACTATTTCCTTTACCGTCACCATGATTATTTCTTGTGGTAGTTTCACAAAACCTTCCAACAACATTCAATCTCAACTTCGGCACGAGCACACCCTTCCTCTCGGGATCCTTCGTCCGCTGACGAAGCAAATAACGAAACTATTTCACTAAAGGGTGCGGAACTCAAAAATGAAAAGGCACATTCTTGGTTTCCTTGTGAAATGTAAATTGTGGCCCCGTGGACCCCGACGACCCCTGCCGAGAGAACCTTCGATATTCTATTAAGATAACGGCTGAAACGACGTCGTTTTATTATTGTGACTCGCGCCATATTTTCGTCATGCTGAAAATCTGTCAACTTGAGATATGGCGGTTTGGGGTGAGGAAGATTTAGACACGGCGCGGCGATGTGGCCAGAATATGTTTTACGCATTCTAAAATGGTCAAGTTTGATTTTAAATGGTTGGAAATAAATTAATAGATTTTTTCTGAGGAAAACCTGTAAAAATCCGTAAAAAATAAACAGTAATTAATTAAAGTTACCAAAGTTGAAGACTGTAAATCCGTAGAACTTACAACCTTTTGCCATACATTGAGAACTGTTTGTACTCATGTGTTAATTACTTTGTTAATTATATCCTTCTTCTCGTTGCCATTTTTTGCTTAACACGAGCCAATATTTTTTCTAGAACTAATAACCAGCGGTCGTCTGGTGTGAAAGACCAGTACCTATATAATAAGCCTATAATGTCCCCACTGCTGGGACACAGGCCTCCTCTCTTTGAGAGGGAGTGGGCCGTAATCCACCACGCGGGCCCAGTGCGGGTTGGTAGATGTCACATATCTTCGAATTTTTGGTTCTAGTACATGCCTGGTTTCCACACGATGTTTTCCTTCACCGTTTAGACCGAAAGACCAGTAAATTCACATTATTAACATAATTGTATAGTTTCACTTTTTATAATACAAAAAATTCATAAACAAAACATACTATCTATTCCCGCTAACGGTAACTCTACGCTTTCTGAGTCTATCTACTTCCCCTCAAGATGGCGCGCGCGAAAATATGAATATTATTCAAAGTGATTTGTCATAAATTGAACAGCGGCACCTCAGCGGTACATCACGGGGCCCCGGGGTCCCGGGCCCCGAGTGCCATCGTTATGTTTAGACAAACAGCTTGACACTCGGTGGTACTTGGGCATACACTGGCATTTTAATCAATTCTTTTGAAAAAAGTTAATTGTGTCTCGTATTTTTCTTCAGTTATTTCGAGAGATACTTCGAGCTTTTCTGAGACTTGTCACAAATGAATAACTAAATCAAAATTTTCAGCTAACTTTAGAGATTTTCAGAAAGCTGTTATTTGGTTCTTCTGTAGTTATTTATAAATACTTCTAAAACTCAAGTATAGAGAGAGACATTTAGACGTTTTCTCTAAATCGAACACACGTAATGTTATTACATTACGCGAGCTTTAACATTGATTCTCAAATGAAAACTTTACAATCTTACTATTCATATTACTTACCTATTTATTGTTCCGTTACTATCGAACCCAGTTAATATCGCTCGCCGTCCGACACTGAATCACGACGCACCTATTACATCCAGCTGCATCGCCTCGCCTCGCCGAGTTCTTCGTCGACTCGATCACCGGTTAATCACTGCTCGGTTACCGTGCTTCCCTTAATAACCACTCTGTTAATATTTGCGCTCACTTGATGCGCTAAGACGTAAGCGCTCGTTTACTTAATAAGGGAGCGAATAGTGGAGCAATCAGTTCTGACATTCCGCAGTAAATATAAATTGAAGAGTTTATTTCGAATGCTACGCTTGCATTGGCGTTGGTCGACGAATTACAGATGCCATAAATGACTATCCGATTCCACGACTTACTTTAACGACGGACAACTAGAGTATTTTGCTCTATGTGTTCTAATAAATTGGAACTTAACTCGTGTATTCCGCGTATTCTTTGATATAACACCTAATAAATATGCAATGAATACTTTGCATATTCTCATAAAATGCTTTATTAAACATGTAAAAATATTCCCAAAAGGCAAACTTATTCTGCGCCGAAACGTGGCGAAAATTAATACTGTTTTAATAAATTAAATTAATATTTTTCCTTGTTTCAGGTAAGGACATCCCTAATTAATTCCGCGAGTCAACCCTGCTGCGCGCGTAATTTATGCGCGGACATGTGTCGACCAGGCCCGGGACTCGGGACGCGGGATGCGGGATTGTGCGGAGGGTTAACAACGGTGTTTCCGATAGATTCGTAAGTTTTTATTTTGCAGTGTTGCATTTTTTGCGCGCAGTAAATAATGTGTTGTTTTCAGCAAGTTAAGTACCTACCTAAATCTTATTTTGTTGGGGGCTACCTACTTGGTCGTGTATTTTAGAAGACTGGGTAGGTACATTTTCTTTTCCTTGGTAAACACAGAAACAATTACTATTTAAAACGAAGACGTTATTATACAAAATAACTTAAACATCCATGTTTTACACGGTTCCACAGTTAGAGCAATTTAAAGTGGTCGTGAGTAGATTTAGATAAGTAGTGAACGTAGCTACCCGCGTCTTTAATACGAGGATCGTGCCCACGAGCAGTTATGCTAAAATTAAACTTAAACCAGAAATAAGGAATAATCCAGAACTCGACGATGTTCCAACGAGCTATGGTTGCAGGCTTTATCAGAAAAGGAAATAGTCTAATGACCGCACGGCAAACTGCAAATTGGAAGTGTAAGATACTAAAGCTACAGAACAGCAAACTTTGAATTTATCTCTACGACGAGGGCATTTTATCTACAGAGGATTTCTACCCGAACAACCTGTATGAAATTCCTAACTAAAGTTAGCCCAACTTTAGTTAGGAATTTCATACACATACATTTACATAAACGAAATAGGCCTCAGCAGACAAAGGGTTAAACGAAATCACAAAAAAAAACAAAAATCGACGTATATTTAGTAACCAAATCCGCTTAACTAGCTTAGTTAATTTTAGGATTAGGATACTAAATACATAAACGTCGTCTATTGTATTATATGATGGATTTTTGCAGTCACACCCACAGACTACATAGAGATACTACGTATGTCACACCTGAATCAATAAACTAAACAAAATCACTTTGAGAAGGTACATAGTGGAAAGTCAGAAACTGCAGTCAAACAAAATCAAAATACTTTATTTCACAGAAACCTAATGACTACATGGGCACTTATGAACCTCAGAACAAACAAATGAAGAGAATATGTCTGTACTCAATTTTTTTTCATTGGAAGTGCCATTTCTATATGGTGGCGTATAGTTCAATACCGTGTAACTAGAAAAACCGCGTAACTCACAAAAGTAGCCAAATTAAAAATTCGCGACAGGGTGCTTCTGACCGATGCTCATTCGCTCCTATTGTTATCAACATTTATTTTTAACCGACTTCCAAAAGGAGGAGGTTCTCAATTCGTCTGTATGTTTTTTTTTGTATGTTTGTTATGCGATTTTCCGGCAATTGTGAACCGATTTTGAAAATTGTTTTTTGTTTGAAAGAGTATGCTCCCGAGGTGGTCCCATATTAATTTTATTAACTTTACTTGGATAGTTTTTGAGTTAGCTTCAATAATACGTATTTTTCCCACTTTGTTTATATGGATGTTATAATGATAACTTCCAATCACTGTTATTTACATAGCAGGTTAGTGGTATTCGAATTTGTATGGGGTAGGTACCACAAATAAAAAGTGCAAAATTAGTATAAACATTTACAAAAAAAGAACAACCGACTTCCAAAATAGACACTACAAAGTCAAAAATAACTTTAATTTTGGAAGTCGGTGGCAAAAAACGAAAGTTCAAAACCAAATACACCGACTTCCGAAATTTTTTAAATAAGTTTTTATTAAACAACCTAATAAATGCGTGTTTGACTGATTATGCAATGTTTATGTCCTTTGCGTTCCACTGCTAATTTCTTTAGGGCTAACAGGCACTTATTCCACTTATTTTATTAAACACAAGTTACGAGCATATAAAACGCAACACCACTCGAAAGCCAATCAACATCCAATTAGAAATAAACTTATTGTAAAGTTTTATTACTTTCTTTAATTAAATCATTTATTTGAGTTTGCACGCTTTAATAATACTTTTAAAATGATGGCAAAGCGAGACTTGTTTTAATGTAAAACCAAGAAAAATGATGATTACAACAAAAGTTTGAACAATAAAAAAAGAGCGAATTGAACGCTAATGTGTATACCGTCAGGGAAATTAATAGTTAAGCAAATTGACTCCCTACGTGAATTTACCGCGTGTAGCCATCACATACACTTGTCAAAGAATGACAGTTGTGATTAGAATAGAATAAACGGACTATTTAAAGCGACGGTAAGCGTCTTCTAATGATTTTATACTGAAGATCACGTATAAACAAGTAGTGTTATTGATTTGAAAAAAATATATGTTAAATTAAAGCATTTTCTTAATAACTTAATATAGGACATAATTTTAGATTTTGTTTATATTACATAGTGAAATTAATTGGTAAAGTTATGTCTAACGCGGTTATGAAACTGAGAATCACGCAAAATCTATCAAGCGTATTTTTCTAAAACCTTTGTTAGTACCTATGTACTCTACGTACTATCTACGCGCCCAGCTATCCTTGTATAATCGATGTCAATGATAATGAAAACAACTTTTCTGACAGTCCACGTTCACCCGAACGGACGACCTACAGAAAGTATTTTGACATTTAGAGAAACCATTGCCATAGGTTGAGTGTGCTTAGTTCCGCAAATGCCAATGCACCACCACATTTGCACGCCGACATGTAAATACCGTAACTAAAATAAAGTTCTAATAACAGTGTGAAACAGGGTAAATGGATGTAAAACAACAGTAGGTATACCAAAACAACGAGACAACGGTACCTACAAGTTGTGTTGTACCGTTTCGTTTGAGCCAACATCCCAAATTTTGCACAAACAGGCCCACAGTTATTAATATTAGTGTAAACTTGTAAAGTGCAAGTTGTTTGCAATGGTGGGTTAAGATAGAAGATTGGTCACGCGGGCCCACGCGTGCGGTGATAGGGTTAATTAAATTTTAGAAAAGGTGTTTTCTTTTTACGTTTACCCCAAAATAAAATAATTTCTTATATTCATTTTAGGTAGATAATTTTTTTTCGTGATAAAACTGACGGTGACTGTTTCAGTATCATGTAGACCCAAACCTAATAAGATTTTGTCTGTTCCCGTTGTTAGTATAAGAGACGAGAACTGCGGGATGTTTTTCATGAACTACATTTACCCTAATGACATTATTAAATTAAAAAGGTTTACGAGTTAAATATTTTTGGTAATGTGGAAATGCAACACGCTGAAAGTGTCCTTTGTAATAATGCTGAGATAATAGGCAGGTACTGATAGTAAAAGTGTCAATTTTCCACTTCAGGTTATTCTTAATTAAGATTTATTACTTAGGGCGTTATTATTATTATCTAAAGTTAGAACAATAAAACTATCGAATTTCATTAATTCTGAGCGTGACGCGTGCCGATTAGGGTGCGCGCCCACTGCAGCACTGTATCCATACCACGAAATAATTCGTGAGAAAAGTAATAGTCATTTCGAATTCCATTGCACATTTCGTTGCTTTTCCAGCTTTTAGTGAAATAGTAATAGCGCAATGGATTACGAATGAGGAAAAACGTGTGTGTAATAGATTTTGGGCGACGGGTTGAGAAGGGGAGAGTGGGGACACGAGACACCGATGTTTAATGTTTATGCGTTATGTCGCCGCGAGGGGGCGCCATGAGAAAAGTGTGTGTGTACGAAAAGCACAGAGAATAATTTAAAATACTGTGTTAGTCCAAATTGTATGGGACTTCATTTGTTGAAGTTTATTTGATTTGATCAGTGGTAGTTATTTAAAAATGTTTTTTCTAGTATTTAAATATAAAGGTTGCATTGCTACATGATGCTATTCGAATTCGTAGTCGTATTATTCGTAACATGTAGATAATAATTTATTTTCGTGAAAAAATTACCCACCCACCTCTCCAATACCTTTGTTTACAAACATGCACTATCGAGGAAAACTGCCAATCCATGTAAAGTACATTACTGCATACATCGCCACAAGGTCACCGCCCGCCACTCCCCCTCCCTCCTCCTCCCTCCACTACGACGACAAATGAATGAACGAGGGGTGCGCCGGACACACGGGGTTGATTCTAACAACCACGACTTGCTAAAGTTGATACTTGAGCGAAAAGTGTCAGGAGATGGAAAACGAATAAATGGATATTGACTTACTGCAAGAAAATTATCATTAATAAAATTAAACTCGCTTAAGGTATTGAACTTTTAATTAACGATTGCGGAACACTCTTAAAATAATAATATTTGACAGTAGCAACATTACTTAATGGTTTAGGTAAATAATGTGTTATAGTTAAATAATGATACTCTAAAAATCATTTATTGATATTGTGATTAAATTAGCAATAAATTTAACATTTATTGCCATCATAAATTAAGCCATAATGGACTGCAGCCACCGATTAACAGCTCATAACAAATTCAATATTTACGACTATCTAAATTCCTACTCTTATCTCAATTTCAAAGAAGGCGACATTTAACGTGAAATGAAAAGAAACACGTTTGTTTGTCCTAGCAAGGATCAAGTGTGTTGGCGCGGATAGATATTTTACGATCGCGCCCCGAGTGCACGCAGCAAGGTTAGGTTAGTTCACAACGTGGCCGCATAGCCGCGCCACCTCCCGCCCTTCAAATTCAAAAATACAGACGTTCTATATTTTCAACATTTGAAATAAAATAAAATTACTCGGGAATGTTAATTTAGTGACCAGTGCAGTGTGTGTGTCTTTAAAAATGAAAATCTATTAATGTGTTAATTTTTGTCAATGTTTTGGCTATGTTTGTTGTTAGTGAAGTACCTAACGAGGTATGTTTCTAATTAGAAATGTACAAATATGGTTGGCTCGGGTCTTATATACACAAATTATAGTAACACAAAGAAACCATCGTTATTACACGAAATGCAACTTGTTGATCATCGAATTTTCTTCCAAATATTTTTTTTTCTTCATTATTTGCATCCAATCTATTCATAAATAATATTTGTTGAAGTTGGTCGTGCAAAGTGCAAGTGTTTACAAACAGCGGTGCATCGATTTCACATAAAGTGGCACCCGACATAAGGCGGGCGCCAGAGGGGAGCGGGCGCGGACGCGGGGGCGAACGCAACTGTCAAAATGCAGTCACTCCCCTCGTGGAAATAACATCATGAAAAGTGGATTGACTTCAACGCTAAAATTGCATTGTAGTTTGTGAATATTTTTGCAGTTGTATTGCTGTTAATTTTAGTTTTACAACTAAAGATTCTTGGCAAAGCACTGCTTTCAAAGAATCAGTAATACTTAGATCCCAAAGGTTTAAATTAATAAATTAATGTATATAATTTTTTTGCATAATATTTTTACACCTGCTAATTCCAACTAAAATATATCAACTTTTACTTGTACATTATTCAACGCCATTTCAAAGTGCACACAGTGTCGTTTATACTGTAGTGTTTAATGCAAATCTTCCGGCGGGACATGCCTTCCTATTAGTAAGTCCCGCTGTTACGCTGAACCCGGCCTTACGTCCACACACCGGCACGCAGCAGCCTCGCGGTGTGGACGCGCCGCGCCTGTGTGAGTTAGGACTTTACTATGAGTCACGCTGCGGCTCGCTGCTACTACGCGAACGGCAGGCGCCGAGACTTCTGGACGGAGTGTATTGTATTACTTACTATAACTTACTACGAATATGTTTTGGCAATACTTCAAGATGCGTAGCTATTCTGTGTAGTTTTCTGCATTTATTTGAGTTATTGCTGGGATAAATATTCTCTGTGATAAAATAACCTAAAACGTTAGCATTCTTAATTTTGCCATTCCTGTCAATATGATGCAACATTGTGTAGTAATCATTATTATTTAAACTTAGGTTTGTCTCAAAATCTAGTTTAGTTTCAATTTTCTATCCTGAACTAACAAGAATTCATTTCCTACGTTAAAAATTAAAATAAAATAGCAAAAGTCGTTAAATTTATGCGAATGTGTTTATTTTAATTTCGTCTACCTATACCAAAAGCGCAGACTTGTCTAAATGGGGAAATCATCCCCTGAATCCCCTCCGTTAAACGTACTAATTAATTTCTACCTTAACTAAATTGGAATAAGGTTGTAATTTTATTGGTAAACGTTTTGTTTTGATTCGGCTCGCGATAATGAAGTGAAATGTGGAAAAGTGCAGCTAAACACAGGAGATATACCTACGTACCTATACGAGAGGGGTTAATGGAAGAGTTTAGTTTGAGAGGCTCTGGGTTCGGTTGCCCGGTTGTTGAAAATGTTATTTTTGCACGGCAGAATGTACGATAATTTGTTGTTTTGAATACTTCGGTTTATGTTTTTCCCTATAAAATTACAATACGCATAATTTACGTGCTAGTGTAAATAAAAAAATGCTCCTGTTTCCATTTTTCAAATGAATATTAATCAAATTATAGGTTCCCCTGCCCAATGGGCATTATTATTATACAATTCTATAGTTCACAATATTAACTCAATAATTATAGTCTATATCCACCCCCGTAGGTACTAACAATAATACAATTTATTTGATCAATTTTGTACGTAGTAGGCACATACATTCAAGCGCACCTCGTATGTTTACAACGCACCCCACAAGTTCAGCGGTGCATCCCTTTGCATTAGAATAGTTTAGTGATCAACATAGATGGGGATGGAGCGGGTGTACAATGGCTAATTAAAAATTAATCACAGCTCCATATACAAAAAAATCAAAACAATTTGCGAAGTTTATAACTGATTGCGTAGCGCGTAGCTCGTAGCGCTACGGCGTAGCAAAGCGGTATTCCCTTTGACCTCTACGAACAACGCTACGACCTACATATTTTGGAAATTTTCTCAACAAATTGTTGTTGTTATTGGATAATACAAGTTCCATAATACTGGTATTCAGCTGCATCCGGTTAGACTGGAAGCCGACCCCAAGATAGTTGGGAAAAAGGCTAGGAAGATAGATTGGATAATACAAGTTCCACAATACTATAGGTATATAAACTCTACTGAAACTCTAGTACATTTTCTAAGGGAGTTCATAAAAACAGTTCTACATTTCATACGGGAGTGCCGGTTAATTCTTCCCTCCCTGAGTGAGAGGGAATGCTCCCTATATTGTGAATGGTGATTTATAACTACAGGGACCATGGTCTACTGCCAGTAATGAATGTCGGAGCGAATGTGAGATGAACGTAGTATTGTTGTTAGTAAAGTAGGTTTGTTGTAGTAATTAGCGAGTTAGTTTGTTTAATGGGTGATGTAAGTTGTTTCTGGGATCAAACCTGGATATTATATTCATAGTGATTCGTCTTTCGCTCGCCACTGTAGTGACGGTGTTCAATGTCGCAGTAGGTTCGACTCCCGCACGTAGCAATTATATTTATACGGGTTGCGTATGGTGCTATTTAAATTAAATTATCCGCTTAACTAAAATCTAGTCCCTTTAACTAACTAAAACTAGTGATGCGACCGTCACACTGCCAAGTCATAGGTCTCGAGTTCAAACTCACGGCACGCACCTCTGACTGTCTTCAAAAACGGTGAAGGAAAACATCATGAGGAAACCGACATGCCTGAGAGATATTTCTCGACGGCATGTGAAGCCAAGTCAGAGGGCCATGGGCGGCTTTAAAATTCTGACACCAGGTTAGTCACTAACCACATGAAAAGGCTATAAATTCTTTATCGCAGTTTAGGTATGTTTTAACTAATGTACTATTTGCTCAATGTAAACACACAATCTCAACGCAATGCTATTCATACCTAGATGAGATACAAATCTAATCACCTAAAGCACCTACAAATCAATTGGTGAAGGCACCCGTGATCATTCTAATCTTAATATGTACTGTTTATCCCCCATCCCCCCGCCCATTGCAGTGGATGGGGGATGGGGGCGGCCCCCGATGCATTGTGATAACTTTAATCAGAGCAAATGTATTGAAAGATTACCGCGGCGTGCAGGGGACGGTTGATTGAAATAGTTTGGCTGTCAAATTGTAGGCGGTGCTGGCGGTCGCTAGTGATGGCTGGCGCTGCATGGTACACGCTAGTGCCTCTTTGATGTCTGATTGCATGTAGTTTTTTTCAGTGAGTTTATTGTCTAGTTCTACTAACTACTAACGCTCCCGAGACTATGTATTCTATTGTAGGCATAATATGTTCGAAATATTCTATGAATTATGGGTCATTGGACGCTGGGTTCGGTTCCTAGGTCGGGCAAAGTCATATGGAGATTTTCCGTGAATTTGTCAATAGCAGCCCGGAGTTTAGATTTGTGCCCCGTTGTTGGCAATAAGCTTGACCCCGGATATCTATGGTGGCGACACTTGAACTGGAACAAATATAGCTTGAAGGCATATCTGCGGATATTCTATGATTGACCCCTATAACTGGCAAATGTGGGTGTATTACAGGTACAAATCTGACTTACACTTCGGAGAAAAAAATGTGGGTGTATTACAGGTACAAATCTGACTTACACTTCGGAGAAAACAGACTTATGCCCGTTTTCACCATCATTCCTTAAATTTAGGGAGGCTCTTAAGATAAGTGTTGGTTTCTGCTAAGGGATCCTTTAAATATAGGGGCCCGATATTCGGCATCTTAGCGATAAAAGTGACAGTTCATTTGTTGTTAAAGGTGAATGTTTGCTGCGAAATGGAAGGTCATCTGTCAAGATGTCACTATTTTAATACATAATTTCCTCTTAAATTTTTTCTTTTTTTTAATAAGGAATTTTGGATAATATTTTATCTATTTTTAAATGTAATCATGTTTATTTTATGTTTTCTTTCTATTTTGTCATATTATTTTACATTAATCTACATGATTTATCGATGGAATACAAAATCGGTAATTTATTCGTATAAGTACGATTTTCGCACATCCTAATTTAAAAAAAAACTGTCACTTAGGTAAGTGGCCCCTAAGTAGGTATCCCTTAACTGGTGGAAAAAACTTAGGTAGTGGGGTCATTTAAGGAGTCTCTTAGGTTAAGAGATCCTTAGTAAGGAAGTGTTTGAGGGAACGATGGTGAAAACGGGCATTAATGTTATGTTATGTTATTCATGCACAAACTTCTATAGTTAATGTCTCTCCTGAAAAAGTGCTTTCGTTGAAATTGTTAATTGACTTATTCAGTTCTTCTAGAGCCATACCTCACCGGGACACCATGGCGACGTCGCCAGGTCGCGCTGCCAACTAAACGTATACAGTTATACAATGTCGCCCATGCGCATGTGACCGCCCGTAATTTTCTGAATATTCATGAAAAAATATCGAAAATAAACTTCAAAAGGGAGGGTGTATCTATAACATTTTTGACTAGTTTTTTTAATAATTTTTTTTAATAAATACACAATTTTTTACCGAAAAAATGACTTCGATTCCGTTTTTTTTTTTCGTAGTCGATAATTTTTTGTAAAAATTTTAATTAACCTGTTAAAATAACTCATAAGCTTTTAGAAATAATAAACAGAATCCAAATCGACCCATAAACTTCGGAGATGTGTCAAAAAACAGAAAGCAAGTCTTTAAAAAATTAAAAATTGAATAACATGAAAAATGTTATATATAGATAGACCCCCCCTTTTGAAGTTTATTTTCGATATTTTTTCATGAATATTCAGAAAATTACGGGCGGTCACATGCGCATGGGCGACATTGTATAGTGTGGCTCTCCTGGCGTCTGCCTGATTACGCAGTCAACCATACATTTTGTTGGCGACGCGACCTGGCTGCGCCGACCTGGCTGCGCCGCCATGGCATCCCGGTGAGGTATGGTTATACGTTTGTCTTTAACAACTCTAAACTCCTTATAAACTGAAACAATGCGCCTTAAACAGCTTAACATTTAATTTATAATCTGTATACTTAATCAGCTAATTCCATCCCCCATACAAGATTATAAATTGCTTTAGATCCCAGTTAGAGGCGTGTGCGTCGCGTCGCTAAATAATACGCAGACGTTACGTGTATCATCACGCATTAGATAGACAGTGGTGGTATTCCCAGTATTGGTGGCATGTTTTGATGGATGTATGGATGAATTTCGTAGGAATGTTTGCTAATTTGAAGATTAAGTTCATCATCATCCCAGCACGCAAGATGTCTACTGCTGAACATAGGCCACCCCAAGCATCGGCACTCCCTTAAATGACATGCAAGATATCCGCTGCTGTAAAGACCTCCCTTGTCTTTACAGCAGCGGATATCGATCAATCGAGATCGTATAATTTGATACTTTTTATAATCGTTTTATCTTCTATAATATAAAAATGAGTCGCTGAATGTGTTGCTAAGCGCAAAACTCGAGAACGGTTGGACCGATTTCGCTAATTCTTTTTTTTAAATATTCCTTGAAGTACGAGGATGGTTCTTACGGAGAGTAAAATTCAAAAAAAAAAAAAAAAAAAAATCCTGTTAGGCGATACGAAGTTCGCCGGGTCAGCTAGTTCAAGAATATTTTTTCTTTAGTACTTTCCGCCTCTAAAATTCTGTTCAGTTAACTCTATACTTAAGCATATTCTACCTAAATTCAAATAACAATGATTCCCCCAGTATGCGAGCACACGTCCGTACCGGGCGCGGGCGGTCTGTCACTGGCGCAGTCTGTAGCCCTGTAGGGTGCGATGTTTGCAAATTCATCAGTTATAAATGTTAACGCCCGCGGCGCTGAGGGGTCGACAGCGACGGTACTTAGACACTTAAACTGTTATGACTTGTGTGGCGGTCGGGATTGCGCATTTCAGTTTCTGGCTTGTTCAGTTAAGTTGGGATTTCTAAGTTTTAATGTCAACTGTCTCTTTTTTAGGATTCCGTACGTCAAAAGAAAAAAACGGATGATTTTGTTTGTTCGTTTGTCTTTCAGTCTGTCTAGCTAGAACCTTTGTCTCAGAAACGTGTGGAAGTATCAAGTTGAAATTAATATCAAATAAGACATCGAAAAAAATCAAGCTTCTATTCTAAGTAAGTTAAAAAATACGGCCATAATATGTATGTGACTTTTTTTATACTCGCAAATTAAAAAAAAACCTACAGGGTATTTCCCGTTGACCTAGAATCATGAAATTTGGCAAGAAGCAAGATCTCACAGCCCAAGTAAAGGAAAAAGTCCGAAAATCGTCAATTTATAGTTATATCACATTGAAAAAACATTGGGATTAACAACGTAGGTATATCGATGTATGGGAAAACATGTTTTTCAACTGCAATGTTAAGTTTATTTTTTGAGATAAATTCATCCCAACTACGGAACCGTTGCGTAGTCCAACACGCACTTGACCGTTTTTCTCCCTTTTATCATGGTCTTCTTTAAGCACATACATAGTTTAAGAGTTTGATTATTTCTTGCAATGCAATGCATATCATGCCCACAGATCATACCTTTATTACAAAGATTGTAAATCTCAGCGACGCGCGACGGCGCAATCATAATAATCCCGATGGCAATAGTTTCCCACACCCCACCTTTATGAAGACTCATCCAAGAATTTCATTCGCTGCACAGTATGACGTCATAGACATAAGTGTCGTCATGAATTTTCTATACAGTCCTGCCGGCTCCCTACCGTAAGGGCTTGAAGATTTATTACCTTACTTATGCTAGTGCTCCTTATTAAACGCTTACTCCCCGCTTCCGATTCACATGCATTGTCCCTTTCTAATCTCATAGCGTGTGAGAGGGATGTTATCCAATTCGCGTTATCTTTCAAGAATAAGATCTGAAAAGGGAAGTTTAATAACAGTGTTTTGAAGGGTCGAGATTTTGAATCTTTGAATCAGTTTTGAAACTTAGCTAGCTAAGTTTAAGGTATGATTTTGCTGTTTAAGTGGTAATATTCCATTGTTCAGTTATGAAAACTCTTTACCTGTATGAATAAACCTTATTTGCTTGCAATCAAGGTCTCTTTTGGTGTATCAAAAGCATGGTTTATATTGTTTGCAAGCTGCACGTGCAGACGCTTTGATCTTTACGTTCTTGTTACAAGGGTTATTTTTCTAGATCCAAGTGTTAGTTTTCAGGGCTCTTAACTACTTGAAGATATTATCAATCATTGTTTGTGAATCTAATAAGACTTGAGGATTTGAAGGATGAGTACTTGGAGTGGTACCGACAGTTTAAGGATTTGATACATTAGGTGGTTATTTCGATAGAACACCATATATCAACATTTTGATGAAAACTGTCATATCAAATGGTAGTTTTTGATAACATAAGGATGATTGAGTTAACGAGAAAGAAATACCTAGGCAGATTAGGTGCTACGCTGTTTAAAATGAGATTTTTGATGATACTTTTCATTATTTTTATCTGGAGTTGCATTTCGGCACAGACGAAGTCTTATTATTTTTAGACAGTTAATTACTTACGTAAATCAAATATGTATTATGAAATGACCAAAGATCAACTAAGTAATTCAAAACAGAATGAACATTTTACAAATCTTTAACAAACGTGAACTTGTAAGTGTAGCTTCGATGAATGAAAGTGTTAGTGAATAGACAGTAAGCCCCGCAACGATGACAGAACATTGGTCATGGTTGACGGGCTCGCCGGCGGCTGAGTACACCTACAGCCCGCCGACCAGGCCCAGTCGGCCGCCGCAGAGGCCGCTGGTCAAGCTGGCCACCAGCGCGCATCTACACACTATAGCCAGGTAAGTGATGATGAGACACAGCTTGCTGATATGCTCGACGAGCGCGGAGATTAAAAATTCCATTGAAATTCTACCAGTGTCGCGTTTTGTGTAAATAAATTGGTCCAAAAAGAGGCATCGAATGAAGGCCACCTACTAAACAAATAAATTCCCAGGCATGTGTTACAGGATTCAGGTAATTATATTGTGAGGGCATCTAAATTGCCACATGCGAACTATGCTTCAAAGACCTGACGTCACACAAATCCTGCATTGCGCAATTAGAGTTTACCGCGAGAACGACACATATAAGACTATGCGACATCAATCATCGGGCAGTTGCCCGCCAGACACGACACCCGTCTGGTCGGAGGATCCTCCCTTTTCTATAGAGTATGAGTGAACTTTACACCTTGTTCCTCACACCTCCAAAATATAAAGCATGTCATATGAATGAACGAGTAAGTAAGTAGGTCAGACAGGACAGTCAAATAAATCACAACACCTATCAAGATTACTTACATAATTTAAATTGGGCAGCGGTCAAGGTAAACAAATAGCAAGCCACGACTAACTTAGGTATCTTGTCAACGACTTATGATGAGCGGTCATGAATATTTTACCAGCATTTTTAAAACCTTCAGAGAAATTCTACCAGAGACATACTTACAGATTAACTAATAGGTATTTAATTAAGAGATTAGTTCTTAATGTACTGTCTGAACATACAAATGGAGTGTTTGTCGTGAATGTAAACTCAGCGTTATAAAGTCATTGTTTCCTCACATTTGGTATTCAACGCGCTGTTTTCTTGAAAAATTGTGAATTCCCCATGGAATCCATTTCTTCCAGGAACCAATTTTATCTTTGCCTCCATTGAAATATGATGCAAACAGAAAGAAACCTTATGTCTTCGAGAAAAGAAAAACATTGCTATACAAGATCTTTCAGGAATGAAAACCTCACTTTGTCAGAGTTGACTTCTGTTTTGACTTTTACAGAAACTCTTTTACTTTCTTTTTAACAAGTGTTTCGTTGGAAAAAGATTCATTTTTCCTTGTCACGCTTGCAAAGGGAATTTACTAATGGTGTTTTAAAACAAACTTCTCCTTGCACTTCGCGCGGCCACTTTGGCAAAGATTGAGTGTATTTTGAAGTGCAAAAGATAAGTTGGTCGCAGCGTAGACTGTCCGGACAGCTTGATGGATTGTTGCAGTGCCTCTGAGGATTTCATTAAACTTGATGTATGGAAACATACATTGTGTATTGAGAAGGAATATTGGTAAATATTACAACAGTAGGTAACGTACCTACATAATGCAACCTTCTCCCAATATTATACCTATATTAGAAATATTTATTTTTTATCTTATTAGTTTCACAAAGCATTGGGTAATTTAATTCCAGGAACTGTTAATGATTTCGTTCTTTCAAATGTTTGTCAATTTTCCCTGCACGAGATAAAATACTAGATATTTTGAATTCCTTCGACTGGTGACAAATCCTGTGCTTTGTAATTGTATTCAAGCCGGCAGACTTCGGAAACATTCGCTTTTCGCCAGCTGCTGCACCCAATTTAGAGACCTGAACGAAATACATGTCATTTTCAACCGGCGGGAAATGTTGCATGGTTATATTTTATACGGAAAACTCCCTTGGAGTGAACAAAATAACATGAGCTATATACTTTAAGTAACATAAGAAAAAAACAATACAAAATAGACATGTTATCTAAAATTCGGAATTTAGCGCACGTTCAAAAAGAAAATCCCTCTAGATTTTATTACCAAGCCAATATTTTTCAGTGTCGTTGGTTCGACACCTGAGCCTTTTATTGTAAAATTATAAAACCACACACGGCACAACTTTATTTGATGGAAAAAACATAAAAATTTACATATAGAACAGGCCGCGGATTTTCGCGGGAAATATTTATTTCTCCCCTGGCAACACTACGTGAGGCGAATGGGGAGTGATCGCGAGGCTGGCAACATCGACTATTACTCATTGTGTGCTCCCCCTTTAGTTTATAGGCTGTATACTGTGATTGTTTTGTGTCTTTGTGGGTAAAGAAAACAAGATGCCCCTATATATTTTATGTATTGTGTAAAGTGTATCAAGATTTTGACGATGTAAACAGTGCACTCTCAATGGTTACGGATTGGTTTACAACAAGTAGCTTAGTTCTCAACTCCAAGAAAACGAAATGTATAAAGTTCGCTTTACCGAATGTTAGAAATCTAGGACCCAAGATCGTCTTAGATAAAGAAGTGCTTGAAACTGTGGGCTCGGCAGTTTTTCTGGGCATAACAGTAGATGCCAAACTTCAGTGGGGCCCACATATTTCAAGTCTAGCGGGAAGGCTCAGCTCGGCCGCCTACGCTGTCAGGAAAGTAAGACAATACACTGACGTTGATACAGCTCGATTAGTCTATTTTAGTTATTTCCATAGCGTTATGTCCTATGGTATTCTGCTGTGGGGCAAAGCCGCTGACATTCAAAATATATTTGTTCTTCAAAAACGAGCTGTCCGAACAATTTACCAACTAGGTACCAGAGTCTCTCTGAGAGATTTTTTTAAAGATATTGGTATTCTTACAGTGGCATCACAATTCACCTTCGCCAATATCTTATATATTAGGCAAAATATACACGTATACACTAAAACAGTGATATCCACAATATCAACACCAGAAATAAAGACAAATTACAAGCTCCTTTTCACCGGCTTCATAAGGTTCATAACTCATTTGTTGGGCTTGGTATAACCTTTTATACCAAGCTACCCACTTCTCTGCTAGATTTGCCTTTTAATGCGTTTAAAGCTAAAGTAAAATCCAACCTTTGTTCAAAGGCATACTATTCTATCAATGACTACTTAAGCGATAAAAATAGTTGGTCGCTGTGATTAACTCAAGACAATGTTTATGTTCTTTCTCCAGAATTAGCTTACCTACTGACAGGTTATATGAGTTTATAGAATGTTTAATTTATTTGACTTTATTATACAATTTATTTTATTTTTATTTATTGTTGACATGATCTACTCATTACAATGTTTTCGTATGAGTTGTATTGCAATATGTGATTAGCTAGCGACCTCGACAGTAGATTATATATTATTCTTGCCTAATGGTAGCCACACACGTAACGATTTGCTTGCACAAACTTAGGCTTGCGCAAATCTAATTTGACGTTTTTTCAAAGAAATTTGCGCAAATTTCTTCCCACACACGTAACGATTTGCTTGCGCAAACACAAATTTGCGCAAGCAAATCGTAACGTGTGTGGCCAGCATAACTGTTGATCTATTTTTGATTTATTTTTACTTCAATGGTCCTAGTTTATCATATCTAATTATGTGACTTCGAGTTACAGCTTTATTAGCTATATGTAAGCGGGCACGCCCTTTATGCCTGGAGGCTTTATAATTCGGGTATTAAGTTCTGTTTACGTTTTTTTAGTTTTTAGGTTTTATTTTTGCTTGAGTTTAGATTTCGATATTTCTTTTTTTTTTTTTTTTTTGGTACATTGGCGCGTGCTAGCTGTCATTATGGCATATACACTCGAGAGCAATGAATCCGGGTCACCGGGTCAGAATCCTAAAAATCTCGGAAACTAAAAATGCTAGGTTAATGCAATAAATTGTATTTAATAGACAATGTAATACTCCTTAAATGAAGGTATTAAAACTTCTTAGTTATTGTAAAGTTATATCATAAAAAAATCAAATTTGAAAAAGGGCCACTTTCGAAGATGGAACTACGAAATTACAGCATTTGGTTTTGCTTTTGTTTGTAATCTGTCATTTATGTGGGTACATAAACCATGTTGATAGTGCTCTATATTCATTATTCAAGCTGAAATTATGTCGCTTACGCCTGAAGAATGCACCAGAATACTTACAATGCTGGAAACCGGCCGGAGTCAGCGCGATACAGCCAGGACTGTCGGTGTGTCGCTGTCAACAGTACAAAGAGTTCTCCGACGTTACGAAGAAACTGGTTCTAACCTACGCAGACCAGGAACGGGCAGAACCAGGTGTACCACAGCACGAGAAGACCGATACTTGGTGAACACCATGCTTCGAAATCGCTTTCTCACAGGAACTGAACTCACAAATCAGTTTCGACGCCTCGGAGGAAGTAACCCAAGTGCATGGACAGTAAGACGTCGGCTTGCTGAATCTAACTTAAAACCCCTTAGACCTGCAAACGGCCCTAAACTGGAGCGTGGGCATCGTATTTCAAGACTAAGATATGCCCAGAGCCACGTAAATTGGAGTATTGAAGATTGGTCAAAAGTTATGTTCTCCGACGAATCAAAATTTATGCTCTACAAGCACGATGGAAGACACAGAGTGTATCGAAGACCAGGGGAAAGATTCAAGCAAGCATGCATCGAAGAAAAAGTAGCCTACGGTGGTGGGTCTGTACTTGTGTGGGCCGGAATTTCTTCTGAAAGTCGCACAGAGCTGGTGATCATAGAAAACGGCTCTTTAACTAGCGTAAGATATGTGGAAGAAATCCTCAATGATCACGTTGGTCCATTTATGGTCAATTTAGGTGAGGATGCTATATTTATGCATGACAATGCCCGACCTCATACAGGTAGGATTGTGAATGACTACCTTCAAGAGATGAACATTACTCGTATGGAGTGGCCAGCGCGCAGCCCGGATATCAACCCGATCGAGCATGCTTGGGACGAGCTAGGCAGATGCGTAAAACAACGAAACCCTCCCCCAATCACGCTTCGTGAGCTCAAAATTGCTCTCACAGAGGAATGGGAGAATATTCCCCAAAATCGTATAAGGAACTTGGTGTACAGCATGCCAAACCGCGTAAACGCAGTAATGGAAGCACGAGGAGGCAATACGAAGTATTAAAATTCAAGAAAATCGTAATAAAGTTCAAAAATTTCATGTTTCCTATTTTTGTTTTAAGGAGAGATCAGCAGTTTTTTTCTTTATGTAATTTTGTGTTAGTAAAATGTATGGTGACTCATATTTTTTTTACTTTCATTTAAGGAGTATTACATTGTCTATTAAATACAATTTATTGCATTAACCTATCATTTTTAGTTTCCGAGATTTTTAACATTCTTTAAGTGACCCGGATTCATTGCTCTCGAGTGTATTTTATTGAATGTTTTGTGTTGAGTAATGTAAATTATTTGCATACTATTGTATAGAATCAAGTTATTTTTTTCTAACTGAACAGACAGCTGTGCTGCTGGGGAGTTTGTTGCGCCACTTCTTCTCTCCAGCAAAAGCACTAGGAAGTGGTGAAGGGCGGGCGTTTTTGGGGGACTGTCTTATGTAATTTTGACGTTCGAAAAGTGCTGATTCTCAGCCTAATTTGAATAAATGACTTTTGAATTTGTATAGTTATGTATTTTTATAACGGAATTCCCTACCTACTTACAACTGGTTTTACTTTTAAAGACACAAACAAATTGAAAATGTGCTTGATGATTCACAAGATCCCTTTTAAATCTTTAGAGGAGATGCATAAAATGCCAATAATGCGAAGTCCTGTACAGCAATAACAGGCAGAGAAATACAAACATTAGTTAGTTGTTGTTGTTAGTTGGGAGTCCTCGTAGTATTAGTAGGGTGGATAGTTCAACTTTGCCACCAGTTCTCTACAATGGTACGATCGTTCCATTTAGCACTGACGTAAAGGATCTAGGCTTGCACATCGATGCTACCCTGAACTGGCGTAGTCAAGTTGCTAGGGTCAGCCAGAAGGTTACTGGAACGCTGCGGACTCTGTACCGACTAAAAAATTTATTACCATCAAGTACCAAGGCAATGCTTGTGCAGTCCTTAATTTTCCCTATCATCGATTATGGTGATGTGTGCTATTATGACCTGAATGCAGATCTCCTCGACAAACTTGACCGTCTTCTCAATAATTGCATTCGATTCGTTTTCAATCTCCGTAAATATGATCATGTCTCTGCGCATCGGTCGCTTCTAAAGTGGTTGCCCATACGCCAGCGCAGAGAGCAAAGGGCATTGACTACCTTGTTTTCATTTCTTGACTCTTCCTCTTCTCCTAGTTATCTAGCCCCCCACTTTCAGTACATTTGCGCAAACCACAATAGAACTCTACGTTCATCACACAATCGTCTTCTACTATGTCCCACTCACCGCACTGACTTCATTCACTCTTCCTTCTTCGTTCAATCTATCTCTCTGTGGAATGCGCTCCCCCAAGAAATCAGGATGGCAACCAACCGATTATCCTTTAAAGTTAAAGTTCGCGAGCACATTCGTAAGAAGCTGGCAGTATCATCACAACGGTAATATTTTTCCCATTGTTTGTCTTATTTGTTTTAAGTATATTCGTGTATTTATGTATTATTATATTTATGTATATTTTAGGTATATTATATATATAGTTTTGATAGGTATATGTATATCCTTAGATTTAATTAAATATTTATTCCACAATTTTCGATATTGCACCTACCACTGTTTGTCTCTGCATCACCCAAAGGTTGACTGGTAGAAAATGCCTATGGCATTAAGTCCGCCTCTGTACATTTGTGTGCTTAAAGTGTTAAATAAATAAATAAACATACCTACCTACTTACTACATGCGCTGATTGACAGGTTCATTACTATTGACTACAACTTTCCTTTTGCTTTTGTCAAAACTTACAACAACATCCATTTCTTTACCAAATTACCGTAAAACCCGTCACAGCTATGAAAAATTACATTTCTGCCCTGTCCAATACTATAAAGATCATTAGTAGAAAAACACGAACACATTCTATCAGAACGGCGAAAACCTTCCATTTTTCTTGTTTTCCCTCCAAAAAAACCTGTCAAAGTATTCTCATTACTGTTGACAGATACCCTGCTTACCGTGACACGTGTGATAGATGGGGAAACTTCACGGTGGATAGTTCCGTCTTCAGGGAAATTAGTGGTTCTAAAAGTTGTGAAATAACACAGTTTAGCGGTAATAGTGAAGTAAGTATATCTGACTGAGGTAGATATGTGTTATTTTTGGATATTTTAGACTTGGCTCTTCTTTTTTTTTTTTTTTTTTTTTTTGGGGTGGGAAATCAACCAATGACTTCTCCCGCTCTGGGCGGAGCGGAAGGGCGTGTCAGACTTTTACTGACTAAAACCCACCCGTGTTCCTTCCCTTGCCATGCCAGGGGCCACGGTTTCCCCTTGGGACTACCCGCAACCCCGGCAGGCATCGGCCCTAACGGACCCCGTCAGTTTTGCTGACATCTCTTTGAGGCGCGCGTGGAACACGACGCGCCGTCGACCCGGGCCTGGTCCTAATCGGACGGCGAGCTGCCCTCTGCTCTCCGTCCGCAGGCCCGCGCCTACGGTGGCCGGAAATCGGCTATCAATTCCCGACGCCCGGGAAGTCTCCTACGGCGGCGGCGGCTAGGGCTGGTAGGGCGCGGCCTCTGCCACTCCCTCGCGCGCTCCGCCTCCTCCTTCGCGAGCATTACTGCTTCGCAGAAGGAGGTGACGGCTTGCCATGCCCTCTCGCTCCGCACCATGGCCTGGACCAGGGCCGGACGCGAGAGGTCACTGCCGCCGATCGCCTCCACGAGGACACGGCGGTGGTCCACCCAAGCCGGGAAAACCTCCACCGTATGCTCCACCGTGTCCTCCGGACGATCCACACAATGGTGACACCCGGGTGTTTCCTCCCGCCTTATGCGAAACAGGTACCTCCCGAAACAACCGTGTCCGGTGAGGACCTGCGTCAGGCGGAAGGTGAGGACGCCGTGGCGCCTCTCAAGCCACTCCTCAAAGAGGGGACTTATCGCCGTAATTGTGGCGTGCCCAAATCTGGGTTGCGACAATCGCACACTCCAAGCCGCCATGAGATCCCGCCGGAGCTCTGTCCGCTGTACCGTGATTTCTCGCGGCAGCGGAGTTACACCCCGGCGCTTCATCTCCTCGCGCCACTCCCAAATGTGGGCGAGGACCTTCGCCTCCAGATCCCATGGCGGCGTTCCGGCAAGGAGGCTCGCCGCCTCGCCGGAGACCGTACGGTATCCCCGGACCATCCGGATAGCCATGACCCTTTGGGCTGCATGCAACCGGCGGGCTGGCCGCAACCTTAAGGTTCGCGCCCACACCGGTGCCCCGTAAAGGGCCATGGACCGCACGACCCCCGCGTAGAGCCTCCGGCAGGAGGCGTTTGGACCCCCTAGATTGGGCAGAAGCCGCTTCAAGGCAGCCCCGGCCCGCTCCAGTTTGGGAGCCAAACGTCGGAAATGCTCCACGAAGTTCCACCGGCTGTCGAGGACGAGTCCCAGGTACTTCATCGTCACCTCGACGCCGACGTGAACCCCTCCTACCGTTATTTGGGAACCCGACGGTGGCGCGTTCCGAGGGCCATGAAAGCACATGACCTCGGACTTGTGCAGGGCCACCTCGAGTCCCAATTGCCGGATCCTGTCGACGATCGTCGCAACCCCGCGTGTCGCCAGTTCGGCCGCCGCCTCGTGCGACCTCCCCTGCGCCAGGACCAGCGTGTCGTCAGCGTAGCACACTACGCTGACACCACTAGGGAGGTCGGCGCGCAGCACCCAGTCGTATCCGATGTCCCACAGATGCGGCCCCAGGACCGATCCCTGTGGGACACCGCACGACATCTCTCGCCGGTTCCATTCTCCCTGGTGACCGGGGTAGATGACGGCCCTGTCCGTCAAATACGCCTCGACCAACCGACAGAGGTAGGTCGGCATCCGGTGATACCGGAGTGCCTCCCTGATGCAACTCCAGGGTAGGGTGTTGAAGGCGTTGGCGATGTCTAGAGACACCGCCAAGACGACCCCACCCCGGGCCACAGCATCCCCCGTCGTGAGGGCTCGCACGCGCATGATGGCGTCCACCGTAGAGCGCCCTCGGCGGAAGCCGAACTGGCTATCCGCCAAATCCGGCCCCACTCGCACCAGCTGCCCGACGAGGCGGTTTGCAATAACTCTTTCAAAGAGCTTGCCCACCTCGTCGAGCAGCACGATGGGCCGGTAAGCGGACGGAGAGTCCGCAGGGCGCCCCGGCTTCCTGATGAGGACCAGTTTCCCCGTCTTCCAGCGAAGTGGGAACTGGCCCCTCTCCATGCACGCGCTAAAGAGCCCCCTTAGTCGAGGCCCGAGAGCCTCCATGGCCAGGACCCAGGCTTTCCCAGGTAAGCCGTCGGGTCCTGGGGCGGTATTTTTGGCACTCAGCCTACGTACCGCCACTCTCAGTTCTACCTCGGTCACCTCCGGAGCATCGTCGTCGTCGTCGTCGGCGGTGTGGTCCGCAGCGGGCACCGCAACAGGCGGGGCCATGGGCGGGGCGGAGTGTTCCCCTCTCGAGGGGAACAGAGCGCTCACCACGTCCTCCACAAGCTGTGGCCGGAGACTCTGAGTCAGCGGGGGAGCCCATGGGCGGATTTTCTCCCGCACCAACTTGTATGGGCGTCCCCACGGGTCCCTGTCCAGAGTCGCCAGCGACTCCTCGCGGGCCAGTCCCCTGGCCCGCAGGATCTCCGCTTGGAGGGCGGTCTTCACCGCTCTGTACCCCTCGTATAACTCCGCCTGAATGGCCTCCGTATCCGGAGGGCGGATACGAAGCCTGCGGTGCCTGGCGTACAGGTGTCGCGCAGCAACGCACGCGGCGCGCAGAGTCGTCAGCTCTTGCGACCACCAGTACACCTGGCGCGAAGCACGGCCGGGCTGGACCCGGGGAGACTTGGCTCTTCTGAGTCATTCTACGCTTAATTATTTTACCTATTCTTTCACAAATATGTAGGTAAATCCAAATGGTTGTCGTAAGCCGTTGTACACTTGTTCTAAATATGTTTTCCTTATTGTTTTATGTAGTGTACAATAAATTGTTTAATAAATAAATGCGTAATTTATTCATTCGTTTATTCATTTATAAGTTTCTTATTAATTTTATTTATTTTTATAAAAGTCATTAAAAAATACATTTTAAAATATAAAAAATAGTAGCCCACCGGTATCGGGAACAGGGTCCAAGCTACCGGCGGTCAGGGCTCCAGAGAAAGGAACCTCCTGACAATGCGAGCTGTGTCCAGGAGTACCGCTGAATCAAGCCCTTGATCCTGTGTACTTTATAAAAGGTATTCTTGAGTCACACTCTTCACTGCTTAAGATCCGTCATTACTGGGCAGCGCGGCGCAGCGAGCATATTGCAACTCAAATGCATACCCACTTGACACAGATGTTGACATGAAATGATACTGCTGTTGACGACAAACGAGCAAATCATACATTTTATTTGTGTGGATTATTGCACCATTATGCAATCTGATGCTCTTCATCATGCTCCTATTTTATTTACCAACACCTTAAGTCTATTTGTGGTCCATCTACTTATCCAAACTAATCATATCAAATAGAAAAATATATTTATTTCCAGGCAATATAATCAAATCAGTGGCCGATCGCATTGTGACAACAATTATTATAACTGAGACTGTCGACTGGCTACGAAATATTGTTATTTATTCAAAAAACTTGAATCCTAAAAAGGAAACTGGACTAGCCTCCTTAATTTAAAAAACGGCAAAAAATTCAAGATAATGCTGGTGGCATTAAATAATCGATTTAAACTCGGTAATACTTTCAGCTCGTTTCGTTGTAAATCGCGGAGTGCTGTACCGTGTCACCCTGAGCGCAATGCATCACGCTGCACGTTTGCGGGGTGGGCAGGGGCACACGTATGGCAGCCCCACGGCCCGGCGCGACCAATGGTCCGTGCTATGGGATACGTGCCCCGAATTCTGAACGAATGATGGAAAGTAGCCAATTGTTTGTGCGAAATACGATTCTGTTGCTAGTTTGAAGAAAATGTTGGGTCACCTGAGTTGGTCGTTGGTTTCATGGTTCTGTTGGCAAGACGGGATAATTTTAATTAAATGATTTACTTAGAGCTGTTGGTGTTTAACTCTTTTACACTGTATCACCTTTATCAACAGCGCTACAGCGCAATATCGACCTTATGACTTAAAACTCAGAGTCAACTCTATTTATGAATATGTAAGTCATCGTTATGACAGTTTCTAAGTGGTTACATAACCGACTTTCTCTCTCAATTACTTTACTGTTAATTTTGGGCAAAACATTTCAGTTCTGTTGTTGATGTGCTTACATTTTCCCCAAAATATACAAAATTGTTTAGAACTAAAATCGTACTAATATTATAACTTACAAATTCGAAATCTGCTTAACACGTATGACAACTTCTGTCTAGGTGGTCTTTCAACAGCTGAGCGTGAACACAACTTACGACGCTATTATTTATAGCCTATTGATTCGGCATAAACATACACTTTATTAAACGCTCGCAACTTCTGCCTGTACTTAATAACATTACAGAAGTAGGCATAAGTGGCCTCCGAGGGCATTCATTAGCCAAACCACCAGGTTTGGTATGACTGGCAACATGCCATCACACCACAATTACACACAGCATACGTATTACCTATGTCTTTGACCAAATCATCAGTTTGTAACGGGCAAAGGAAAATTTGCAACTACAGTAACGTAAACCAGACCTTATCTGGTTGAGATAGGGGTTGCTGTAACTGCAAATAACTTAGTTTCCTTAATACCATACAATTGAATGAAGTAAAAAAAGTTTAGCTAACATATAAATGTGTGGTCGGCTGCTGACGAGTCATTTGTGGACAAGATGACTACGAAGTGTTGTTTGTTACTGGTTGTCATGGCGACCGTCACCAGCTCGGTGATGGGAACCGCCGAGGTGATGAGCCATGTCACCGCACATTTTGGAAAGGCACTTGAAGAGTGCAGGGAAGAGGTAAGTAATATTAGCATTTTATTTATTCTAGTTTGCCTAAATACTATTGAATTTTTTATTATTTAAATCTAATCTGAGAGAGAATCTGAATCTACACTCGCATTCACACATGCGCATTCCAGACATGCGCAGTCGCATTTGCTTTTGAGAATGTCTAAAATATGACATTCGCTCTGAACCACAGAAAATACCTAAACCTTTCTATACTCCAGTCCAGAGCTGTCTTTAACGACAACAGCTTAATAAAATCTGGAATAGAAACACAACCATACCGTCATTCTTATCTCTGAGCACTTCTTATCCAAAGCTTATGTATGTTCTCCAGTCAGGGTTGTCGGCCGAGGTCCTGGAGGAGTTCCAGCACTTCTGGCGCGAGGACTTTGAGGTTGTGCACCGCGAGCTGGGCTGCGCCATCATCTGCATGTCCAACAAGTTCTCTCTGCTGCAGGACGACAGCAGGATGCATCATGTCAACATGCACGACTATGTCAAGGGCTTCCCTAATGGTTAGTTCTAGTCTTTTAATTATGGTCTTGCAAAAATAATTATACTGTGTGTATTTTTGAGACGGGGCAGTAAGGGCAGCTACTTTAACCGTTACAGGAGAACGTTCTTAGAAGACTATCCCTAACTTTTGAGTAATTGCTAAAAGCATTAACAGATTTTTTTTAATTTTAGTTAGGTACATACAGCTAGAAAAACGTCAATTTGTATATCGATTTAGTAGAATTAGCAAAATTCAAAAACACCTTTCTTCTTACCGAAGTCAAGATAAAAGTTAAGAAATTCTTCAATCCCTAATTAGATTAAATTTTAATATACTGCACTGTAGTGTACTGTACTGCAGCAAACTTTGTACGCATAATATATAATATCATTGTCGTTTATTAGTAGCCCTCAAGAGATCGTGATCTATTCACGGTTTGGAATTACATTCACCATTCACTTAGTCATCTTCATTCATTCCATCGTACTTAGTTGTGTTACCGTGAGCGGCGAACCTTGTCTGCCCAATCATTAGACTTGATTAGACTCCATATACATAGATCATTCAACATCTGAAATGTCCGTGGAACTTTGGTTAGCAATGCATTGCAAATTATTCTTTCTTGTTTCAAAAATTGCATTCCCTTTCATGTTATTCGTATTTATTTGGACTGCTACATGGTGAATTATTATGGTTGTAGACATTATTTACTGGCTCAGTGTACATGCAACTGAAACAAACGTCACGCGATCCAATCTGACAGCCATATTGTTTTTTGCTGAATTTATCGCGAAACTAACTGCAAAGTTGAAAGCAGTTCCAGTTCCAGGTAAAGAATTACATGACGTTACAAGTAACTATGTTAGAAGTACTACATGTTTGTTCGGATTCATTTGCGTATTGTATAATTATCACTTCAAACACGGAGAAGGAAAATATCGTGAGGAAACAGGAACATGCCTGAAAGATATTTCTCGATGGCATGTGAAGCCAAGTCAGAGGCCCATGGGTGGCTTTAAAACTCTGACACCAGTCACTAACCAGACGAAAAGTAAAATGGTGCAAAAACCATAGCAGTAGAAAACCAATGTAAAGAAAAAAATATCTGTTGCATCAAGTAGAGAAACGAAAAAAGGCAGGCTCGTAAATTGTGGCAAACAACTAGATTTCCCGGGGACAAAACACGGCTGAACTACCTAACGGATAAACTTAAAAAACTATTACAGGCTGAAAGGGACGATAATGTACAAAACCATCTGCGAAATCTGGATGCTACAGCTGCTAGTGACTATTCCCTTTGGAAAGCAACCCAAAAACTCAAAAGACCTACTGCATCTAATCCGCCGATACGGAGAAAGGACGGTTCCTGGGCAAAAAGTGACCTAGAGAAAGGAGAAGCCTTTGCCGCTCATCTAGCCGATGTCTTCGTACCGAACACTGCCCGGAACGCATCGATAACCAACAATGAAGAACTTATTAACTCACTTAATGAACCTTATCAACTCGACCTCCCAATTGAAAAGATTAAGACGAGTGAGGTCATGGAAACAATTAGAAATCTAAAACAAAATAAAGCCCCCGGATACGACTTGATTACCGCAAAACTACTTCGTGAAATACCTGAGATAGCTATACACTTTTTGACACACCTGTTTAACTGCATACTGATCAGAGGCATCTTCCCACCTCAATGGAAGGTAGCACAAATTAAAATGATCCTTAAACCTGGTAAAGCTCCTGAAGACGTGGCTTCCTACAGACCGATCAGCTTGCTACCCGTTCTGTCAAAGGTTATGGAAATACTTTTTTTGAAGCGATTAAACAAAGTAATAGCAAAAAATAAAATCATACCTGACCACCAATTTGGCTTTAGAAAAAATCATGGCACGATAGAACAGGTGCATAGGCTGGTCGATGAAATCCATAAAGCCTTCGAAAAAAAGAAATATTGCTGCGCGGCATTTTTAGATATTTCTCAGGCCTTTGACAGAGTTTGGCACGAGGGTTTATTATACAAAATAAAAAACCAACTCCCGACAAACTATTACATATTCCTAAAATCATACCTTGCCGACAGGTTTTTTTACGTCAAGCAAGGAGAAGATACAACCAAAATTCACAGGGCTCATGCAGGAGTGCCACAGGGAAGCGTGCTTGGTCCGATCCTCTATCTGATTTTTACATCAGACTTGCCTATGACAGACGGTGTCGTAATCGGCACTTTTGCTGATGACACAGCAGCCTTGGCCGCCCATGATGAACCCGCACAAGCAAGTAACATGCTTCAACGCTTCCTAGACAACATCACAGAATGGTTAACTACCTGGCGGATAAAAGCAAATGAGACTAAGTCGGTACAGGTGACCTTTACGATGCGACGCGAAACATGTCCCCCTGTGTCGCTCAACAGTGTTCAGATACCCCAAGCAAATGAAGCAAGATACCTTGGACTCTATTTGGATCGTCGTCTTACCTGGAAAAAACATATTTTTACAAAACGAAAAGCACTAGGGATCCAACTAAGGAAAATGTACTGGTTACTCGGCAAAAAATCGCAGTTGTCGCTGGGAAACAAACTGCTATTATACAAATGTATTTTAAAACCAATCTGGACTTACGGAATCCAACTCTGGGGAACAGCCTCCAACTCAAACCTAGAAATACTCCAGAGGTTCCAGTCTAAAATGCTGAGGATAATTACTAATGCTCCTTGGTTCATAACTAACCAACAATTACACCACGACCTTGAAATCAGAACAGTTCAAGAAGAGATTAAACACTCAATGAAATCGTACAGGAACAGACTAGACATTCATCCAAACTTACTGGTCACGCACCTAATGAATAATGACTCAACATTCAAAAGGCTAAAACGAAAGTCCCCTAGAGATCTATGGGAATATGACACGTAAGGGCGTACGTCGCTGGACTGACTGCCCCTCAAGACAATTAATGAATTCCAAACCTTATGCTGAATGTTCACAAGCAACAGATTGCAAGAACAATAAAAGATAAAAAAAGTAGAGAAACGATTTACTATAGTCATGTAACACTATATCGCAATAAGTAGGTAGGACATGTGGAGTAATAAAATGAGCCTTAATGTGTGACGAATAGCGATAATATAACCTTAATAGCGATAACTCTTCCTTCACAGGCGAACTCCTCTCTGAAAAGTTGGTGGAACTGATCCACAACTGCGAGAAGAAATACGACAGCTTGACAGATGACTGCGACCGCGTGGTGAAGGTCGCAGCCTGCTTCAAAGTGGACGCCAAGGGGGCCGGCATCGCGCCCGAGGTCGCCATGATTGAAGCCGTCATGGAGAAGTACTGATGATGTTGATGATGATGATGAACCAGCTCGATTTCGACTATTGACTGCTTTTGTTAGTGTTAGTAATGCATGCTCAAAAAAATACAAAAAAAAAAGTTGTTTTTTAGTTTATTATATTTTGTTGAGATAATAATTATGTTGGTTTCTGTTTTTTGCTCCCTGAAGTTTCCTAGTACTATTTTTGGCTGAATAACTGAAGACCTTTGGGAAGCCAATGTTTGGCAATATCCTGTAAAACAGCAGAGTCACCTGACTTTTTAGAAAGTCGCAATGCAATGAATATACATACCCTCAAACAAACGTCATTGTTGCTATGTCTTTGATGGGCCCTGAGCGCTAATCCTGCCGACAAACTGTCACGCAGTTTGGCAGGTTTACAAAAAATGTAAAAGTGGTTATCTAAAATAAACGATTTTCTTTTTTTTTTTTTTTGACTCACACACCGATATTTGATTATGTACCTACATGTATATTCCTCCACTTTCTTTTTACCTATGTACAGATAGTTTGATGTCGTAGGCATGAAACATCCCTATACCTCATGTTACTAACTATGCTTTATACAGAGCGTCTGCTACCACCATAAGTATAAGAAAGAAGGAAATATACATAGTTGAAAATGTATCGAAACCCAATGTCTCCACTTCGTCTCCACTACCTTGCCACAACTACATACAGAACAGTAAACCCAATAGATACGAGGTCGCGCTCACACTTGCAATTTATAAAATTCATATTTCAGTCATTTCAGTTATTCATATTTCAGTTATTTCTATGTCTATATGGCTACCACCAAGCAAGCAAAATCCAAATGACTGAAATACCAAATACTCCTAGAAAATTATTAAATACATAATACGGTCGACGGTTCCTTTTTTTAATTCTAAATCTGTTTTACATAAAGTCTCCCAAACTACATAACAGTTTCTCGGCAGTTGTTGTCGTCTAAAATTTTACATAATAGTTGTGCTAGTGTAACTTAGTTATGCAAAGTAAACTGTAGTAAATATACCTACAGTCGAGATTAGCGTTGCCGGAGAGTAATATTCCGAAGTATTCCCGTCGAATTATTCGCGAAACATTCGGAAGTATTGAGTAATATTCGGAATAATTCGCCAAGAGTTCAACTATTTACCGCTAGAGGGCGACACAATTACCATTGCAAATTACAGTCATAAATGTTGCGTGTTGGTGATTGTGTATTCATATCCACGAATCATCCACCATTCTTAATTATCCTTATCAGCAAACCTTGGTCACTGCAGCAGCAGAAAGCGCATACAGGCGTTCACTACCGATGGAAGTTGTACAGTTACAGCAATTACCTGCTAGATGACGCTAAAACTAGTAACATATTATTACTACGCGTTCACTAAAACTGAGAATAATACGATTTGAAATTTTCCGAATATTACATTCATCTACTCGGGTACTTATTGGATTATATAGTAAAGTTCAACTATTAACCGGTACATAACATTGTTTACCATATTTTTATTAGGTAGGTGGGTACCTAAGTAGGTACTTTATGCTAATTATTATACCTATTATTTTAATATGTTTCTTTTCCATTAAGTAAGTAAATCGTAAAGCAAAAACATTTTTACGAAGTACCTAAATTAAACTTGTAGGTAAGTACCTACCTATCTACATATACCGTGACATAACATTCGCACAAAAACGACACATTCTAAACTCAACCATTGAAAAATAAAAGAATAAGTAGTTACAAGTAGATATCTACTTACGCGGAATTATTCCCGCAGAGTAGGTACTTAGGCATCGAATAATACTTTGTTGATTTTATGAATGAGCGCCCGCGAGGCTAGGTACCTATATACCGTGGCCACGTGCACGCAAGTCGGGTATAATACGACATAACTTAGATGAAGCATCGGCAAAATTCGTAAAACTGATCATCATCAGTAAACTGAGTGCGCCTTCAAAATCACCAATATTTATTACTGGTTTAGGTGAAAATAATCTTTACGCAAACGCAATAACTTGTGAAGTCATATAACCAACGACATTCGTAAAATTTAAATGAATGAAATCAAATTATCAAAATGCTACATCTAAGTTGTGTCGTACTGTACATTTGGATGGGATTATCTATTGAAGTTCGACTATTGACTACTAGATGGCGTTGATGCCAGTGACTTTAAATATACACTTACGTGCAAAAAAATCTACCCACCCTGTAAGTTTCGATTCGGAACACATTATAATAATATAAAAATTAGAAGGTATGTTTCATAAACTTTATTTGTACATACCCTACACTTCAATAAACGGGATGTTGTTGATAATATTGGCTTGTTTATTCGGACACCGTCATTTCTCATCACTACATAGTATAAAACAAAAAGTCGCTTCCCGCTGTCTATCATGTACGTTTAGATCTTTAAAACTACGTAATGGATTGTGGTGCAGTTTTTTTATAGATAGAGTGATTCAAGAGGAAAGTTTATACGAGTATGTATAATACATGCATAATATAGTAGACAAACACTGATAATTTTAGAGGTTTCTAATGTGATGTAAATAAACACATTTTTTGAGCTTACTTTGCAAACGCTGGCTGAACCCTTCGAGTTAATAACGCAATCTCAGTGCCATTGCATTGTATTAAAAGTTAATCAATTAATATTGTTTATAGTCCGGGGAATTTACGCCGAATTTAAGGCCAACTTTGCATGAATTAAAAACAGATTTTTTTCATTTAACGTGTAAGTGAGGTAGAGCCTTTATATAAAAGTTAAACAACATTTAACTCTGTGTAAATGAATATTGTTGAACTGTCAAAATGAAACAGATTAGTTGGAATCGTTTACGAAAATGTGTTGCGTAATTAGATAGCTGGTGTATTGTAATCTTAAACTGAAATTTAACAAGCAGTGTGAAAAGAAAACATTACTTTATTTTAGATTTTTATTTATTGTGTTCTGAACGAAAGCGTCCGGGGTGTGTCGATTTTATTGCACGCAAGTGTAGTTGCGTTCATTCATAAAACTGAGTAATATACGATTTTGAAAACTTCCGAAATATTCCGAATATTTCTTTTCATCTACTTAGATAAGTAAGTACCTACTTCGTAATAAGTTTTTTTATGCGGTTTAGGTGTGAAAGTGATAGAGTTTTTAAACATAGGTAGGTAGATACCTACTTATATTACCGTGGCTTCGGTAGGTACTTATTAGGTAGGTACCTCGGTAGGTACCTTATTCAGTAATGAAAAGGTAATTAAGGTAGGTAAGTGCATTAGCACAGACGCCAGCACATTAAGTTACTACAATCTGTCAAATTTCTTCAATAGATTTTCAACTTTATGGCTAAAGAATAAGGTTCAATGTTGATTGGAAAAATTTGACAGATTGGAGTAGGTTGATGTGCTGGCGTCTGTACATACCTAAGTACTTATTTGAACTATATTTTGGTTGAACACTTCTACAAATCAAAGTAAAATTAGTACTTAAAACATTGTCGTAAAAAGTAGGTAAGTAACTCTTTAAGTAATTCTTTCTCCCTTCCAATCGAAGTATTCCTTTGAATGTTTCCGAATTATTGCGAATTATTCCGAATTCTACCGAAGTTTTGCAACGCTAGCGAGATCAAACATCTTACAGTTTACAAAAAGGCATTTTCGCAATTTGTTACAAACATACAGTACGACACAACTTAGATGTAGCATAGATTTGAAAATTTTCATTCATTCATTTCAATTTCACGAATGTATTTGGCTATAAAACTTTACAAGTTATTGCGTTTTCGAAAGATCATTTTCACCTAAAGCAGTAATAAAGATTGGTGATTTTGAAGGCGCACTCAGTTCGGATGATGATCGGTTTTACGAATTTTGCTGATGCTACATCTAAGTTGTGTCGTACTGTACCTACGGACACATTCGTAGATGAGTTCGTTAGCTGTAGTAGTTGTTGAGGTTTTAGTTGACTATTGTTGGTTTCTGTTTCTTAACTGTACTACTGTAAAGGGTAATTTTGAATGCCTTTTCAACACAAATATGTAAAGGAATTTATTTGATGAGTCATTGTTTGTATGAAAAGACGAAATAATCTCAGACAATATTATTATTTTCTGGTAAAATATTGAAAATTACCTGCATTGCTGCATATTGAAAATTGCCTGAATTCATGCAAACCTAGTACTTTTTTATTAGGTTACTCTCAGAAATTGTGCACAACGTGTCGTGAACAGAATACCGTCTTGTAAGACGATATTTTTTTTGCAACTTTCGATCTTAATGAAACAAAGCCTATATTCTCTTCCAAATTAATCTCTGTCTACCTGTGAAAACTACATGAAAATCCGTTCGGTAGTTCCGGAGATGTGCGCGAACAAACAAACAGACAGACACCGGATTCTACTGTTTTATTATAAGTATAGATTTTAAATTGTTTTCAAGTAATTTTCTTAATTATGAGGAACTAATCAGCAAGTGTCAAATTCGCCATATTGCCCCATAGTCGGGGCAAAACAGGAAACGCTAAGGGGCAAAATGAAGATACTATTTAGTCAGGTAAACATTGTACACAAATATGTATGTGGCTCGTCATCATCAGCATCTACTCTGGCACAGGAATTGTGTCTTCAACCCGCACAAGAGCTATACGCAACCTAACCCTCATCTGACTGCGAATGGTTCCTTTCGCTTTTGTTTCTTCGCCTTTTCTTTATTAGTGATGTGGTTTGGTTATTTTTCTTTCTTCTTATTTTCCTTACTCTCCTTTTCATTAGTATCATTAACCAGATCATTTTTCTACGGGGAATTCGTAAGTATAGTCGTTTTCCATCGTTTTCTCTTTTGAATTTCCTTAAATAATACTATCCCATTATGCCCCGTTCATTTTGCCCCAAACATTACTTTTTCAAGTTTGTCGGCCATTTTTAACCTAAATAGAAATGATCAAAATTATACTAGAATTTGATTAGGATAAATACAACTCCCACTTACTTAAGGTATAAAAGTTAATGCAGGTCTTGTACTTACCTCACTACACAAGAGTATATTTTACGAAAATAAATAACAATACCCTCAAAAACTGTTTTTGTCAGCCAAGATACTAAAAGATGCACCGAAACTTTCCGCTTGCTCTGACTCACGTGAGGTGATTGAACAACGACTGATTGACGCCGCCGTCAACTTGTATACGCGTGTGTGACAGGCATACAAGCTAGCTTCCCGTTGTGCCCCGAGCCTCATTTTGCCCCACCCTCCCCTACATAAACACTTACATACACTCCATACATACACAAAGTAAATCTATCGTGTACTTTGACTTTCACTAATAATGAATTGAAACTAAATAACTAACTCATAGAGCAGCAGACACACAAATAAACTTTTAAACAACAGCGCTCTTTGTATATAAAATTATAATAAATCATGTGTTTTCATAAGTTTTGTTTGTTAAGCGTAAATGAAGCACTAGGGTAAGGGTATCGTTTTTACATGGGAAAGTGATAGAGAAATAAAAACATTCCACTACTTAAAAGTTACTAACCAAAGACTCAGTGTTTCCACATACGTTTTTGGTTTTTCCCCAGTTTCTTGATTAACTATTCCTAAAATTCCCTAAGAAAATATAAATATTCCTCGGTTTAGGGAATTTTTCATTATTATTGTATTAAACGTTCATTAATTGACGAGATTAGAAAACATTAATTATTAATCGATAAAGATGAAAAAAACCAACTTTAAGTATAATGCGACTTATTTCCGATGTCGTCTTTAGCCACGGTAACAGCACAATTAACAATAACATGGTAACCTAAAATATGACGAATTACATTCATTATATTATTAGAGATTGAGGGAATCCCCTTCAATCAATCGGTGGTGCCACAGAGTAAAGTAGTACATTGAGTGCTGCCTACTATAAACAATAGAGCTACCAACCCAACTTCAATTTGTCCCCAAAACTCCCGAAATCCCTGTCAAAATAAAATATCCATAAACCATGCCTAATATTGGCCATTTTTCCCTAAAAAAGGGAGAAATCCCTTAAAGTGGAAACACTGCAAAGACTTGACGGTGACGTATTCCGCCGGATACGCCTAAAGACGCTGATAACATTCGAACTTATGCTGATCTTGGTTTACGATTCTAACTGGTTCGGAAGTAAGGTTTTAAATAGTGTTCGCATCAGAATCGAGTTCGAATCGAAAACTAAATCAAATTCGAATCGTTTTCGGGAGTAAGACCCCCCCCCTGCTGTATCATTGATATAGCCTCTCCTGTATCTATATGCTGAAAGTTAGCCCAAACCATAATGACATAAACATTTTGTGGAATCACTTCAATGTCGAATTTACTTACTTATTAAGTAAGATACAGATGAGGAGTGATTTGGCAAAGGGGCTTATTTCCATTTTTGCTAGAAAAGAATCTATGAATGTCATCGTCACTGTCATGTTAAAAACTAGCCTTTAGTACAAAATCCAATACAAAAATTACATAATTCCTAAGGACTTAGGCAAAAATCTCATTTTCGTATCCAGGACACATTTCCAGTATTATATTAAAATGGTTTAACTGGCTTTGAAAAAAAAAAAATCAAATCAAATCAAATCATTTATTCATTGCAAACATGGGTAATTTTTACATTGATGTTTTATTATGAAAGTCCTCCACGTTCTACCGTCACATGGGCATGCAAATCACGTTTATTTTTCACAAATTAAAGACATTATAGGAAATCACAATCAATTTGGAAATTACAACAATACATTATTATACATTAATGTCAAATCGTTCGAATTACAGTAAATGTCAAATTAAAATAAAAATGTCAACAAGGTTTCAGTAATAAAAAATAAAATAGTAAAATGTCAAATAGATTATTAGCATGTCAATCAGTCAGTGATTCATCATTAAGGAAGTCGTCAATTGTGTAGTAACTTTTATGAATTAATATTTCGCTTAGTGCCCTTTTGAATTTTAAAACAGTCATATATTATTTTTAATAGCATTAGGTACTCTATTATAAATGCGGGGGGCAATACCAAAAAAACTTTTTTGCATTAGTGCGGTTTTACATTTTACTTGACACAATTGATTTACGTATTGAGTCCGTATTGGATTCTTTCTGACTGCCGACAATTTTTGAAAGAGATGTGGATTGTTTTTTACAAACAAAGCCGTTTCCAATATATATATACATGGAAATGTTAATATTTTTAAAGATTTAAAATAAGGAAGACAGCTATCTGTTGTTTTAAGACCGCACATTGAC
Source organism: Conistra vaccinii (assembly GCA_948150665.1). Lineage (NCBI taxonomy): Eukaryota > Metazoa > Arthropoda > Insecta > Lepidoptera > Noctuidae > Conistra > Conistra vaccinii. The sequence goes on from OX411327.1 coordinate 711,076, forward strand.
CTTATACATCGCTTTTGCATCCTAAATACAAGTTCCTTATCAGTAGACTGCCCCCAAAAAACAACACCATACCGTAAAACAGAGGCAACTAGTCCATGGTATGCCGTTAAAAGAGCCTGACTGCTGACTTTCTTTGACAGTTGAAAGAGAGCATAAGCGGACTTACTCAGTTTTTTACAGAGTTGTTCAACATGAGGTTTCCATGTGAGTTTGTTGTCAATCACTATTCCTAAGAACTTAGCTTTATTTGCTTCAACAATATCACAGCCTTTGTAGGTAATACTAACGTTTGGGTTTTCGCAGCGTTGATGAAAGTGCATAACTTTTGTCTTGCTTAGATTTATTACTAAATTACTATTATCTAGCCAATTTATAATGTCACGTAAACAAATATTGATATCATGTTCATAATTATTTTTATTTGTACACTTTATTACAGCTGTACTGTCATCTGCAAAGAGAACCATTTTGTTTGATGTTACTTTCGGGAGATCGTTTATATATTAAAAAAAGTGGCGGCCCTAATATGCTGCCTTGTGGGACGCCATATCTTACTTGCCTTGGTTTAGATACATAAATAGTTTCCAATTTAGTCTTGGGACATATCCTAGAAATTTCTGTACATTGAAGCCTATCACTTTAGTACGATTCTATTAGCTGTAGGATGTTCCCTCTTATACCATAACTATGTAATTTTTGTAACAGAATCTTATGGTCCACATAATCAAAAGCCTTGGTCATGTCAGTATAAATTGCACAGACAGGATTTCTCTTATCTACAGATGACATGATATTAGCTAACAGATCATATAGTGCCATATTGATCGTGGTATTCTTACGAAATCCCTTTTGTTCTTTGCAAAATAATTGATATTTTTCGAAATAAGTATTATATAGAATGATAAATGACTTTCTCAAATATTTTAGAAAAAATTGGAATTTTTGCAATAGGTCTGTAATTTTTTAAATCTGTCTTAAATAAGGGTTTTATTATTACTTTTTTAAGATTTTTTGGGAATACGCCATCAGCAATACACAAGTTTATTGTATCGTGGAAGCCTCTTGAAAAATCACTCCTCTGATAATAACTACTAAGAGCGTTTATTCAGAAAGTGGGCAACGTCGCAAATAGATGTCAAATATTTCCCTGTTTTGGTTAATTTGGCAATATTATAAATAAGGAAATAAAAAATGTGGCTAGCTTGCGTTGCTTGAAACGAATTTTCCCATTGTAACTTTTCATCAGGCAGTCGCATGAAACTACAAATAATAGCTTGTCAAACACGTCATTTGAATTTCTATGTATGAATCCACTACACTAATTAAACCACGTCTAATCAAGCCGAGGGCCGTCATTGTCACGTCGTCATAACTCCTAATTAGCGCGATAATTAAGCGGAGATATAAGCTTGTTCATCCGATGAGCCACCACAATGGCGCTCCATCGATCGACCACCATGTTGGCACGACTGGCGCTTGTTGTGCTCGCCAGTCTGTTCATCACGGTGGAGTGCTCGCAAGAGGTCATGAAGACTATGTCCTTGAATTTCGCTAAGCCTTTGGACGACTGTAAAAAGGAGGTCAGTTGCAATTTTTTTTTTTAATTTTGTGTGAAGCGAGGTAGATTATGATATCCCTGAGGGTATTTTTTAGAATAGATTTCATAGATCTCCAAGCTTACCTCTCCAAGCTTGCCATCTTGCCCGAAAAATGATCTCAATCAAGCTATGCGCAAGTTATTACGACATTGCAAAGCATAACCCCCAGAATTACATGCTTCACTCCTGCATTATTGTAGATGGACCTCCCGGACTCGGTGACCACAGACTTCTACAATTTCTGGAAAGAAGGCTACGAGTTCACGAGCAGACATACAGGCTGTGCCATCTTCTGCCTCTCATCCAAACTGGAACTGCTCGATCAAGACTTGAAGCTGCATCACGGGAAGGCGCAGGAGTTCGCGCAGAAGCATGGCGCTGGTTAGTTTAATTCCTATTTATAGCATTATGAGCCATCTTGACTTGGGTTACATTGGGTCTACGCTTCAATTTCGTGTGAACCTCATAAAGAGATCACGTAAAGGATTACCTAATCACGGTAAATTAATCTCTGGGTAAACTAGCAATCAGCCCCATATCGTCGATAAATAAAAAGCTATATCAAAGTGACTAGATATAGTTCGATAAGGGAACGCTTTACAAAATTAAATTGTGAGTCAACGACAAACCGTTAAAGCGGAAAATTGAAAAGAAAGTGTAATGTTACGCAGTTTTTATTAGAAAATAACACAGCATAATGTCGTCGCCTACATCGAGTCTCTTAAGTCATATTTAGTGTATATCGTGTGAAATAGGATCATCACCATTTGTCATTTCATTATCATTCCTCAATATCTTATAGTTATAACAGCAAATGACGACTTATCATTACAAATTTTGCTCAGTGACTTTTCTTTCCCCCATAAGCTTTGAACTCCTTATAACAAGTTTTATTCCCTTTAACAATCCTCAGACGAGGCCATGGCGAAGCAGCTCGTCGCCCTGATCCACGGCTGCACGGAGGCGACCGTTGAACCGGCGGACGACCCCTGCATGAAGACGCTCAACGCAGCCAAGTGCTTCAAGGCCAAGATCCATGAGCTCAACTGGGCGCCAAGCATGGAACTCATCATGGGAGAAGTCTTGGCTGAAGTGTAGAATAGCAGTCCCTTGGTCCTTTAATTTTTTTTTATCTCCTCTACGACGTAGGAAGGCCATTATTGCATCTACTCTTTTCAGTTGTTTTGGTTTTAACTAGCGCAAATTATAAATAGTTCATCTTCTTCATTTTTTTCGCTTTTGCGTTTTCAACTATTACATAAATCATAGTCTTTTTCATATATTACCAGCTCTCATAAAACATTAAGTGCTCGGCGACACGACGCCGTCACCGCGCCGCTGCCGCGCCACCGGGGTGGCGACCTTGCATATACACAGCTATGCGCGGCGATGGTGCGGTGGCGGCGTGGTGACGGCGCGGTGGCGGCGCGGAGGTGGCGCGGTGGCGGCGCGGTGGAGGTGCAGTAGCGGCGCGGTGGCGGTTTCGTGTCGCCGAGCTCTAACGGCATGTATAAAATGTGCCGTGTTATCATTTATATCCGTTTTGTATCTATCTTCTACGTCACAACCTGGCTTGTTCAATGGAATACAGTTAATATTAAGTTGTTCGTGTGAAGAATATCCTGCCTCGCCAGTTTGCCTCAAAGGGAATGGGTAGTTTATAAGCTGCAAGTACTTGATGTAATATTATAAGAAAATGTACATCATTGTTTTGTTTTATTGATAACCTGATGACCAAGTTGATATCAGACTTCTCTACCTATAGTTGACATGCATCGATAGTACAACCGCCTTCAAACTCTTAATGTTACTATTAACTAACTACTGTGGTTCGCTAAACTTACAATAGTAAATAAAGCTTTATGTACTGCTTATCGTATGCAAAAATTTTGGAGAGACGTTCAGCCTCTCTTGATTAAAGTGATCTTTGAAATCATAAAAGAACTCTCAGGGTTGAACGACTATCTCCCATCCTACTCTGCCTGTGACTGCCGCTTAGCAAAACCACGAAAACCTACGCTACATTATTACATGAAACGAATCCAAAATTCGTAATCCCAATACATCTCAAACACAAATCTAATTAACAAACTAATTATTCCAACACGTTCGCCAATTATTCTGATTTCTTCGCTATTCGTAACATTATAACTGCCACCATTATGAAGAGAAATACGAATGTTTTTGGGACACTCGTCAAAATGAAGACAATCTTAGTATTTTGTTCATTGATATTGTCGAGTGTTGAAGAAAATGAGGTGTCTGTGCTTCGAGCCGTCAGCTTCAGTATCGGTGACATGGTGTTGCAGTGTCAGAAAAAGGTAGGTTTCAAAAATATACAGAGCGAGCTATTGCACTCCGGCTTCGTCTGTGTGTATTTTGTATTTCATCATTTTAAGGGGTTCCGTTATACCTCAAAAGGATAAACAGAACTCTTATAGGATTACTTCGTTTTCCGTCTGTCTGTCTGTCAGTCTATTCAAGACCCTTTTTCGCAGCAACACTTATAGGTGTCAAGTTGAAATTAATATAAACGTAGGTCACGTAGTAGGTCTACGGTTCCTCAAAGCTCTAAAAGCAAGCTTCTAAGACAACGCAATAAAAAAATACGGCCATTTATTATGACATATATTTTGATACTCGCAAATAAATCAAAACCTACGGGTACTTCCCGTTCACCGGGAAAAAGCACACATTAAAAAAATAGCGATTAAAAACTTACATTTGCAATTGGAGAATTATTGACCATGGCGTATATCGATGTATGAGAGAACATGTTTTTCAACTACAATTTTCAGTTTATTTATGGGATAAATCAATTCCAACTACGGAACCCTTCATTGTACGTGGTCTGACACGCACTTGGCCGGTTTTTAATGGAAATATCCAAGAAGTAAAGTTGCCTGTGTCCTTCGCCAGGTCCCCATATCTATCAAACATAATGATCGGCTCAGTATTCTATTATATTTTTTACAAAGCCGATGTCGACTATTCCGCAAATGGGATTAGAAAAACAAGTGTGCATGGTTAAAAAAAGTATTTTTATTTTTTTATAAATCAAAAATTTAAAAGAAAAACAACAACTGAAGACACGTAAAATTCTTCGATTGATACAGTTGAACGATCGGCTCAGTAGTTCAGGCCTGAAGAGGTAGCAGACAGACAGATAAAGTTTCTGTCGAATTTCAAAAATATTATTAAGGATAGAGAGAATAGAGTTAGAAGAGAATATAGTATACTGCATATAGATAGAATATGCTTCAATGTATTTGTAGCAAAAGAACTTTTGATTTGATGTGATTATTAGCATTAGGTTGTTGGCTTTTATTGGTAACATAAGCTTAATTCCGTTATATAAATCTTGATCATCAAAATCTTCAGTTGGAGTTCAAAGATGACGTAATTCAAGATTTATTGGACTTCTGGAATAAGAAGAACGACCTGAGAAGCACGGACTTGGGTTGTGCGCTCGTCTGCGTGTTTGAGGAGAATGAGTTCTTGAATGAAGATGGCAGCCAGGTGCAAACAGCCAATGTGGATGCGTTCTTCAAGTCGGCAGGCGCTGGTAATAAACACTTGTTTCCATTGACCTTAGTTATGTAGTCTCATTGACGTAATACTCGTATTTACAAGCCGCAGGACTATGTTTTAATAAAATTGGTCCAACGTAGATGTGCAGTATGTGCTTCGTATTCACTGGGAGACCAACAATATCTTTAGATTCATATCTCCTCTATCATCAACCTACGCTTCAGCCAAACAAATTTTATCAGACAAATTAACATTTCGCAGTCTTTCAGTCGATCTTTATCAACAATGCAAATTGACTTCCTCCCCCGATATGTAGGCATTTTTTGGGAGTATGGCGAAGATAAATTAGCTAGATCTCTTTGTGACTTTAAACTCGTTACTCGTCAACGTAGCTATTTTGATGTAGCCATTCGCATAGTAAAATATGACAAGGTTCTAAGTATGGATAACGCACTAACTTGACGTACATAATTGTTTCGTTCAAACGTATAGCAGCAGAGTCCGTGATCTAAGCATTTGTTTGCCAAATAATTGCCCATTTTCAGACGAAATAATGTCGCGCAAAATGGTGGAGCTGTTTCAACTGTGCAAGAAATCCACGAGAACAATCAAGAATTTCTGCTACAGTGCGCTGGAGATGGCCAAGTGCTTCCGCTACGGTATCTTCCAGATGCACTGGGCGCCGGAGCGGTACTTCTGGCAATCTACTGAGGTTTCATCTGACTCCGAACCTGAGCAGGTCTCAGATGAGAAGACGTTGCCTGCAGCGCTGAGGAAGGATATGAATAAAAGAAAAATGTTCACTAAGCTTTTCAGAAGTTGCCGGAAATAAATGTATGAAATGCTTTGATGTTATCATTTTATTTTACCTATGTATAACAGAGCTATATACTATTACTATTTGACATATTTTCAGGAATAACCTAAATGTATTAAGGTTTATAAGCAGCTACGATATGAGCTGCCAGCCAGGATTCTTTTATAAAATTCTTAATACAGATATACACACCACTTTATTTTTCATCTCCGATTATGTTCTCATGCAGTGCCTTTCCGGATACTGTGAAACATGCTCTTAGTAGTGCATTCAATATTGTTCACTAATTGAACTCGTAACTCATGCCGACGGAAAAATGATTACCGAGAAATTACGCGACCGCGCATGGACCGCGCTAACTTTTTAATAACCCGTCATTTGCTGACACCAAGTACGAAACCACCTCATCATCAAACCACAAATTATCACCTGGTGCTAACAATTATACACTATTGGTAATAAATCTACCAATTACTGGTATATAAAGGACAAAGTAACACTTCTCACGTGAATAAACCTTGTAAGAAATAGGAATGAACAACGTCATTTTCGCGCTCGTGATGATGGCAGTGGGAATCAGAGACATAGAACCATCGAAGGATGCTATGAAGTATATCACTTCAGGATTCGTTAAGGTTCTGGAGCAGTGTAAACAAGAGGTAAGTGGCGGCACAAAATATTTTCAAGAAAAAAACACAAAAAACTCTGTGGAAAACTCTGTGGCGAGAAAAATATAACCTTCATGTTTCTGTTCGTGTGAAAAAATTTCCATGGGGTTTGAAGCTGTTTGAAGACTGGCCCTAAAATCAGCCACCATTTTGATTTTTTTTTTTTGACCAATTCATGTCATAATATTTGGATAGGGGGACACTTATACAAACAATGAAGATGAAGTTTTACTTCATATAACATAACATAATAAAGCGTCACGTTTCTGAGATATACAAAGATAAAAATAACAATTCTTATATCGAATTTATTTATTTATATTGTAGTTACTTCATGTTGATTAAGTTATTTACACATGAATTAATTGACTACACCTAGTGGATACAACATAAGATTTTTTTATCATATTCGGTATAAATAATATCATCCAACAAGGCAGCGGGAGGCTGAATAGGATTTTCTTGGTGTCGCGCCCATGCCATGCACCATATTATAATACATGTTATTATACCATAAATATAACACACGTCCTCATTCGACGGGGGGTATACATATATTTTTGTCTCTTTCGTTCTTAACTAAAATATTACCTACACATGATGCAATTATGTTTTTATAGTTCAATATACTTACTTGAGGGAAAAAAAATAAAAACGTCTGGTTTCAGTGTTCAGTTTTGGACTTATATTTCGGAATAACTCCGAAACCTGACGCTTTAGGATATTATGTTATATGACATTTTTTGTTTGTATAAGTGTCGTCTATCTAAATATATAACTTTCGATTTTCACCGCCATTCTGAAAAAAAATCAAAATGGCGGCATGACGTTAGGGCCACCCTCCATACAAAAATCTTCAAACCCCTTTCTGTAACTTTCGTCACAATGTTTCTTTTATCATAATTTCACCTCTTGTCGCCTGAAAACCTCTTAAAACTGAAAATTAATTGCAATTTAATTTAATTTACAGTGTTACTTTTCTAGCGGTAAATCCATTCATCATTTAAGAGTTAATTGTTTCCACACATTTAGTGATCGATGTTTCCACACCTTCAAATCTTTCAGCTAAACATGAACGACCAGATCATAGCGGACCTGTTCCACTACTGGAAGCTGGACTACACGCTGCTAAACCGGGAGACCGGCTGCGCCATCATCTGCATGAGCAAGAAGCTGGACCTGCTGGACGCCAACGGCAGGATGCATCATGGCAACGCGCAGGAGTTCGCTCTCAGACATGGCGCTGGTTAGTCCGACCTTTAATTTTTTTGGATATAAACTATATATATATATATATATATATTATTCCTTTATTTAGTTTTTAACATATAAATTACATTTTTAAATATTAAAATAAAAATTATAAAAACATTTAAATATATAAAAAAAAAAAAAATATTATTAGAGGTTAAATAATACATACACATACATAACATAACGCCTTGTTTCCCCGAAGGGTTGGGCAGAGGTGTACTTGTAGCAAGTACACCCACATTTCGCCAGTTATGTTTTTAAGTCCCATGTAATAGGGGGCGAAGTTAAATAATATCGATAAATAATTACATAGTCGACACATGACGTCATTTATTGGAGTTCTAAGCTGCTAAATAATAACGAATCTCTGTCTACAACTGTATTTAACGTCAAAATCGATAAGTACAGATTATAAATTGAAGTCGCTTTGCGTGTCTGTTTGAGTAGCCCGTTGTTCTTCTAAACAATGCTACGGGCGCTATGGCTTTGATGCGGTTTTCATTTATTCCGGAAGGTTTATGTGGATAATAAATTCATTTCCAAGATAATATTTATATAATTAAAAGCTAACAGGCTTAAAATAATAATATGTACAAGTATATCAAAAAGGGAGGAGAAAGAATCATAGGGATTCAAAACATTCGTCTGCATCGCTGTCAACAGGAAAAGTGCCCAAAAGGCTGGCAGCATTGCCACGTTGTATGGCAACGTGCAAAATATATAAGTCCCAATAAGATTGGAATACTTGCGCCGTTTCAGGTTTTCCGCACCTGCAGCAGCACAGAACGCCGCCGTCACAGATTCCGCCGCGCCGAGAATCGAAACTCGGATAAGTTTTTTTTCAAATAAAATTTATAAAAAACATACTACCTGGTTCCTAAATCATTTCAAAAACCTAGTCGAAATGTAGGCTTGCACAATATCACAAAAAAATTGACTCGAAAATTTCGACTCTGTATCACTCGAACGTAAATTCCTCCTTTTCGATAAAAAAACAACGGGTTGCACTCCGGTGCAGTGCAACCCGTTGTGTGTAAAATAAGTGAAAACTTGAACATTAACGTTGTGCATTTTTGAATATTTTAGAATGGTTAGGAAATAATTTCGCACGAATTGCTTTATTTATCAGTATAAAAGTACTATAATTTATGTGGTTAAATACAATATTCATTAGTATTTATTATATTATATTATATATTCTGATATTTACTTTGTCGGTTGCTAGGCAACGGATCTTACGGTCACGTGTCCTGACGCGAGTTTAAATTTTTTTACCCAAAAGAAAAAAAGTGCACAACGCCGCTAAAGAAGTTTTCACTTCAAAAATTGTATCTTGAATTATTGATAGGAAGGTAGGTTTTATTGGAGAGCAGTGACAGCCAAGTGATGTGACCGTCACACTGACAAGTCTTAGCTCGCGAGTTCGAACCCAAGGCACGCACCTCTGACTTTTCAGATTCATTTGCGTATTCGTCCATGGGCGGTTTTAAGCTCTGACGCCAGGTTAGTCATTAACCACACGAAAAGAAGAAGATAGGAAGAAGATTACTTAATTTTGTCTGAAAAAAATATTCCATAACAATGGAAATTGCAAAAAAAAATGTGAAAAACCCGTGTAAAAAGAATGATAGTTTTTTTTAAAGCATCAAATTTTCAAGATTTTTAAAATTGATTTTAATACGAAAACTATCAAGAATCCCGTCACATAATTGGAGTATTTTCGGATACCCCTGGGTATGAGTTACCAATATTTTTTTTTTATGACCTCTCTGTTTGGACCACCCTGTATATCAAATTCAAATAAAATATAATTTCAGGTGAAGAAGTAGCGGGAAAAATAGTGACGATAATCCACGAATGCGAGAAGAAGTTCGAGCGAGATGACGACGAGTGTCTGCGAGTGCTGGAGGTGGCCAAGTGCTTCCGCACCGGCATCCACGAGCTGGACTGGCAGCCCAAGGTCGAGGTCATCGTCAGCGAGGTGCTCTCTGAGATATAGGGAATAAACCCGGACAGAATGATGCTGTTTTATTTCGTTGTTTTATTTATTTATACTGAGTTTGAATCTAGAGTTCTGTATAAAATTGTGCCTTTCTATATCTGCTCGTAACGCTCTATTATATCTTAATTATTTTATTAAACACCTTCAAATTTTAGAATTTATGACATGCATTGATTGTAGCAAAAATATTTTCTGTAAGTAATTTTTTTTCGTGACGATCGTGATCTGCTAATCGTAATTGCTTATTTTTCAGTTTCAGTAACAAAAATAAATAGTTTGGAAATTCCAAAAGTGCACGCCTCATAACACACATTCATAAACGAAAAAGAAATTCAAAACATAGTTTCTAACAATTTACAATTTATCACTTTTCATGAAGTATGTTTTGACTGCTGTTTTACCCATCAATATGGGTAAATTTCTAACCTCGCAATCCTTACGTTATGTCAAAGACTATTTATTCAGATATTTACGTTGTGGGTTGCTAGGCAACACGTTAAGTCAAGGTTGGAAATATTTAGATATTTTAGTTAGTATTTTATTAATTATAATTAAACTACTTTGAATAAAAGAGCCATTTTCAATAGGGTTCCTTCCATGGCCGAAATGACTGTATTAAAAAAAAATTGACTCAATTAATTGATTTTATCGCAAGCTACAATGTTTTCAAGTTTCATAAATTGACGAACAGGATTTTTTTTTCAACTATTTTGATGTTTTTTTCATTTCTGCTGCATTAAATCCATTGGTAAAAAGTAGAGTATTAATCTCCATTTAATCATCCATACAATGGTATATAAATTAAGTAGGTTGTGTGTACTAGCAAGAGTGTAACAATAAAAACAGTTGCAGAAATGGGGCAAAAAATTTTTTTCGATCGTAGAGCACACTAATGCTTCGCATTATGAGTCGTCCAATTATAAGTAAGGTCTTTGATATATTAAGGGTAGTATTTAAACGAGTGACTGTAAATTAATGTTTTAAGTGACAAAAATAATTAATTTAAGTTATAGTATTACTAAGTGAGCGACTGACTGCGAGTGACGAGAAATCAACATAACAGTAACTTACAAACACTTTTGAGTTACTTAAAATACAAAATGAGAAGCTTTATAATATGTGAGTGACCTAATATATGATTGATTGTCAACGTTACGTGCTGCATTTTTTTCAATATTTGGCAAATGATTTATTTATACTGAGCGGCATTATATCTTAAATGAAGTGTTTCGAATAGAAAAACCACTTTGAAAAATACTATAATGAGCAGAGTACTATGAGCTCACATTTTTTTTGAAAATTTTCTTATGAAATAACTATTTGAAGAAACACTATTGCCACATGCAGCAAGCATGGTTTCTGTCACGGCTCCGGCGCTGCGGTGCTCCGGCGGTCCCACGCGAGCTTACCGTCGCAGATGATTTTAACGCTCACCGGCTTGCTGGCCGGCTTTCGCCGGCCAGCCTCAGCTGCGGTGGCGGGGCTTCAAACCACCTGCTCCTCAGCTCGCGGGCCGCCTAGCCCCTCTAGGTTTAAATTACACTCTAGGGGTAGGGCAGACAAGACTACGTGGAGTCGGTTTTGCAGCGATTCGTTTTGAATTTTTATACCTTACAAATATTTGTTTAATGAAGTTTATACCAAGTGTGTTATGCCAAATAAACTTCGGAGCATCAAAATTCTGCCAGATAGAGGGATACCCATAGTAAACACGCAACACCGGTCCGCAGCCCAACTCACCTGACTGCATCGATTCGTCGCTCCACCCCCATTCGCATCGTCTGTAGTTTTCATTAAACAATCGTATCAAAATAAAAAACATAAGACCTCAAATAGAATATCAGTAAATAATAATCATTAATAAAGCAGCTACCAAACGTTGCTTAAAATGAACTTTTTAGTAGTTCGTTATGTATAACCTCAGTTGGAAAAATCGTATCTATCATAATATTAAAGTAATCCTCTCTGTATTTCTTGTCGCTCACTTAGTAATTTAGTCGCACGGCTAGAATTTGAATATCTGAAATGGATTAATCACTACCCACTTTTTGTAAGCTCGTTCTGGATTTTATCATTAATCAATATTCGTCGTTAGTTTAGTTAATTTTTCGCTTACTCAAATTCATACCGCTCAAGTTATTAAAACAGTATCTCATCATCAGTCGCTAAGTTTTTTTTTATTCGCTCGATTTATAATTCCCCATAATATATATTATAAATCGAGCGAACTCGTATATCAATGAGTAAGTTGAAACTTTGTGTAAGCTAGTTACACAACCTACTGCACGACTCTTAATGCGAAGCATTAGAGTGTGCCCTACAATCGAAAAAAATTTTTTGCCCCAGTTCTGTAATTGTTTTTATTGTTACACTCCTGCTAGTACACAGAACCTACTTAATTTATATACCATTGTATAGATGATTAAATGGAGATTAATACTGTACTTTATAACAATTGATTTAATGCAGCAGAAATGGAAAAATCATCAAAATAGTTGAAAAATAAATCCTGTCCGTCAATTTATGAACCCTGAAAACATTGTAGCTTGCGATAAAATCAATTAATTGAGTCAATTTTTTTTTTATACATTTGTTTCAGCCGTAGAAGGAACCCTATTGAAAATGGCTCTTTTATTCAAAGTAGTTTAATTATAATTAATAAAATACTAACTAAAATATTATATCTTTATCTAAATATTTCCAACCTTGGACTTGATGTTGCCTAGCAACCGCCAAGTAAATATCTTTGTCAGTCTTTGACATTACGACTTCATGAAAAGTTATAAATTGTTCACGTTTTGAAATTCTTTTTCGTTTATGAATGAGTGTTATGTATGAGGCGTGCACTTTTGGATTTTCCAAACTATTATTTATAAATTACTTTTTGACCCTCCAAGAAAAAAGTAATCTTTATTTTTTTATTTTTAGCTCATTCGCGTGCAACAAAACGTTAGAATGCACACTTACTTATAAATCCTGAAATAGCAGTTGGACATGTGTAAAATAATGTCAAAGAAACACTTTGTTGACACAATGAGTACATATCCTAGCCCATACCCAAGTGGCCAGAATAAGTGCTGTAAATATACGAGTACAAAGCAGTGTCTGCCGTTTATTACTCCTTAGAAGGCGTTAAGTTAGCCTTTCTGTTGTACATCGCCTTTTACTGCGTAATGGAAATGAATGTGATCGGTTGAGTACTCAGCAAGTGAGCATAATGTGAAACGGGGAAAAGAGAAATATGATTTAAATTTTCCTAAATACCTGTCTTGTCTTTTATGTTGTTGGTCCGCCTTTGTTATTAGCATGTTTTATTTATTAAACATTTTAAATGTATTTTAACCCGCAAAACGCGTTATTTTTTTGTGCATATTCTTTATGGCACTGTTATATGTCATGCATGACTCATGTGAGGTATCCAAATATTAAAAAAAAACATTGGCTTATAAGGGGGAGGCGGGAAAATTTATTCGCTGTGATGCCTTCGTTTGCAATTTCAAGTTTTGGATTAATTTTCAATAAGAAACCTTCGATTAAGTTTTATATTACTTTTTAACTAAACATTATTCTTAATATGGCATAACGCATCATTAACATGGCAGAAATTTTGCTGTCACCTGCCACCATCAGAAGCTATCGACTCAGGAAGCACCAATTTAACCATTCTTCACCCTGTTGGACACTAAACCTCTAAGCATCTCCACGACGCCCACACTGCCTAACCTTCCATCAACCCTAAACAATAAACCGATCCACGTAAATCGCTTCACACGGGTTAACCCTGCGCCGCCACGTGAGAATCGGTGCGGTTAATTGCGCCATAACTTCGGGCTATCGCCACCATTACGCGACAGCACAATCGCGGCGTGCGCTTGCGTCGCATGCACTACCGACAGACGTGGAACTGTACATAAATATTTACAGAAGTATGATAGCATGAGGGATTGTAGCTGTAGCCTCTTTTGCGTGAGAAAAGCGATGTCTAGAAAACCTTTCATTTTCCCAATCGTAATGGGGATTCTACAATCCTCCACGAACTGAGAATTCTAGTGTAGGCTTGAATTTGTAATGCTCTCTTGAACAATAAAGATTTATAATTTTATTACAATCAAACAATCACCATGAATGACAAAGAAGTCTTGTATGAAGTCACATCAGACTAGCGAGCACGGTCTACTGTGACTTGGCTCGAGAAACACATTTCATTATGAATAAACTGTGATAAAATGTGTGACTCGAGCCATGTCACAAGGCTGTGTCTGTGTGGCCGTGCTCGCTAGTCAGATGCTCTTTAAAAAGTATATAATAGGTACATCCTTTTTAAAGAGCACCTGATGTGATAAGATTAATTTTGCTGATCCAAACGCTTTCCATCTTTAAAAGCCAAGTTGTTGTTCACCGAGCGAAACCTCTCTGCATTCTAAGCTTTATATTCAAGGAAATTTCAGAACTGCTCCATTTTACCACATTATAATAAGATCATACTACTTTGTACACCTACATTTTGGCAAATAAAGTATATTACTATTACTATTACCATAGACAAAATTTATGTGTGATTAATCACGTGTATCGTCAAGTGCGCCTTCTGTCTTCCTTAGTCTTTGCCCACTAAGCATGCAGCGTTAATCGAACTCTGATGTAGTGATAACGGCGTGAACAGATTTACTTAGTGTTTAGATAGTTTTGTCTCTAGAGTACTATAGTGTAGCCCTTTAGACTTTTAGAATATGGTAAATGGAGATTTTAGAGAGTGGTAGAGGTGCTTCACCTTCTTGATAGTCAAGACACAGAGTTTTTCCACCGGGATTTATAGTATCAGTGTTATCTTTATCGGATTTGTAACTTATCTGTTACATTTTAATGAATGATTGATTCGATAGAATCCATCGAACCGAAGGAGCTCGTGGCTAACTAATAACGGCCTCATGGATCGTATCATCAGGTTAAGCTACGCCTGCCGGGGTTGGTCCGTGGATGGGTGACCATCTTTATATACAGAAATCTCCTCCGTGCCTCGGAAAGCACGTTAAGCCGTTGGTACCGGCTGTCAATCGTGGATCTTTGACAGTCGTTACGAGTCGTCAGAAGCCCGTAAGTCTGAAACCAGTCTTACCAAGGGGTATCGTATTACCCAGTTACTGGGTTGTGGAGGTCAGATAGGTAATCGCTCCATGTAAAATACTGGTATTCAGCTGCATCCGGTTAGAGTGGAAGCCGACCCCAAGATAGTTGGGAAAAGGCTAGGTAGATGATGAGGATGATTCGATAAAAATCTGTCAAGTGCGAGTCGGACTCGCACACGAAGGGTTCCATACCATGTCGTACAAGATTTAACACTATGAATTTTTGTAATACATTCGTAAAGGTAACAACAGAGGCGCTATAAAAAAACAAAGATTTGTAAAGAAATTGTCTAATTTTAATGAGAAAATGTTGTTGTGTTAAAATATAGGTGTAGGAGTATATTTCATTTATTTTAAGAGAAAAATATTAAGTTAACTTTATCCAGTAACATGCATTAACTTAAGTCAAAGTTATTTATTTGCTACTAACATAGTATTAGTAGGTATAAATAGGTATATATGGTAGATAAGCAGGTAGATATGTAGGGTAGGTAGGGTAGGTTAGGTACCTACCTACCCTGGTAAGAAGGGTAGGGTAGGTAGGTAGGGTAGGTAATTAGGTAGAAATAGGTAATTAGGAAAGGTAGATGCGCCGTAGATAGGTACTTAGTGCTAACCGTGCGAAGCCAGGCCGGGTAAAGCTAGTTACTTATAAATAAAAGGATTTCTCTTGCTACATCAGACTATATTGTACAAAATAGAATGTAAGTAGTACGCCAAATTTTAATTATAACTGTGCGTTTGCACTGGCGAAACATTCACAACAAAACATGTTGGAATCTCTATTTTCTGTCAATTTTTCATACAATGTTTGACAGGAACTAGAGATTTCAACATGTTTTGTCGTGATGTTTCGCCAGTGCAAACGCACGGGTCAATACAGGTATTTATTTACGTTATTTTTTATAGTCATACAGAAATCTATTTCTTACTTATTATTTTTACACATCCCATCGGACTATGAGAGTGAGGGAAGAGAGAGTGCACTCGTGTCTGCGCACACACTTGTGCACTATAATATCTCCCGCGCCGAAGGCCAGTCTCCGTTGAGATTGGCCGCCGTGACCGAATATTTTTACACCAATAATTTTTCTCAATATGAAATTGTATCCACAACGGTTTTAAGGTAACTGAATAGTATACTGTATGTGCCAGCATTCATTTCAATGTTACTGAATATATTGTCTATTGGAATGTAGTTTTAACATGTGGTACACACATCAACACCGTCTAGGGATACTTTGAAAAAAGTCGATAAAGTTCTTAACCTCTAAGGCTACGCGGCGCGAGTTCGCGACAACCCGCCAAGCCGCGCGGCACGCCCGCGGCGCGTCAGAGATAAGAGCTCGCTAACATAAACAAAAACTGAGAGCTTCTTGTTACGTAAATAGTCTTATCGTTAATGGTTTTGGGTTCCTGATTAGACAAAGGATTTTTTATAATACTTAGAATCTTTGTAAGCGAACGCTAGTATTGATAAATAAACATTCTTATAAGATTCTTATAAGAAATTCCGTTGTTCATTGTTTTGATTATTTATAATAAAACTACTGGTTCGATTCACATGAAATTTCGCAGGAAACATTATGAATACATATACTATCGGTCAAAACCATTATTTACGCATAAACACAATAAATAAAAACACATATAATCAAAAAAGTTCAATAAATAGATAACCGTATCATTACGTAACATTATTTAGTTGACAAAAAAATATTGAACTCTTTTTTTTCTGTATTATGCATTTTTATTATTAATTAGTTATTCAATAATATAAAATAAATGACTTACCAGCGATTACATGCACAAAACACACACAAAACAACAAATTCCACATCAACACGTTTTTTCACTAACGAGTTTGTTTACATTTTTTGATGGGTCCGTAATAGGTAATTACGATGTTATTTAGTGCAAGTATTAACTATATACGATGACGACACTACTTAATTATTGAATTATCACCATTTCCCGTCGATTTACACTTAAAAAACAATAGAAAACAAATAAATACGACGCGTAGTGCAGCGCGCTGAACGCATGCGCAGTCGCCATTTTGCCGTGCCAAAATGTCCAATTTTTACTTTTTTCTAGAATTGTTTCTGCATATTTTGACGTTTTAGTCGATGTATTTGACAAGTATATTACCAAATCCATAGAATAAAATTAACTGTAGACCATATTAGCCCCTATGCATAGTACAAATACAGTTTGAATCAGCGTGAACGTACTGTCGCTAATCGTCGACAGCCCGGCTTGACGGTATTGGAAATTATTGTCCCTAATTTTCGACGGCCCGGACTTGGAGGTTAAACTCAAAAAATACTGGCCGGTTTTAAAATCTTGTGAAGAAAGTTTATTTTGTAGACCTTTTTGGATGATCGAAATTTAAATGATCGAAATAGTATATGCTGCCATGATAGTAGGTACTTACTAATTCCATGTCATTACTCCGACTATTAAATAGTTATCTGTGGATTTTATATCGCATAATATTAGCATGAAATACAAAATTATTACTTTAAGTTGCAGAAAATCGCCCTTATTATATAAAATACGTTATGAATCGGCGTTTTTAGTATTTGTTGATTATAAACAGTATATGTTACATGATACACACAAGTTTCAAATTCCTAATTTGTTTAGTTGTTGAGATAGAGCTCGTACAAAAATGGTCTAAAACAGACAACTTCTACGGCCCCCTAATTCAACATTTTTGAAGATAAAAACAAATAGAAATTATATTTATTCTCTACTCGATGAGCTCTAGAAAATGATACCCCACATGCCAGGGTCAGATTATTTTTTTTTCAAAATTTAATTTTATTGTATGGCGACCCCCCTTTAATTTTTAATTTTATTATTTGTTGCTCTTGCGGCAATAGAAATGCTCAATCTGTGAAATTTTCAACTGCCTACCTATTACGGTTCATGAGATAGAGCTCGCTGACAGACAGACGGACAGCGGAGGCTTATGAATAGGGTTCCGTTTGTCACCCTTCGGGTACGGAACCCTAAAAAGTGAATAATATATACCTAATCATTTCGATTGCGAGACATTGGAGCTTAAGAAAATAAGATGACTATCCTAAGCTGCATGTTAAATTGCGGTTACATAGGTAATGATCATCAGTTTTTTCGAGCTTTAGGAATCAAATAACGTTCGTACATTCTGTACCTGTTAAAGTGTTCACCTTTACCCCTTAAGTTATATTAAAAAGCTTGATGAGCAACTTATCAGAATTTCAGTATTTATGATCAGATCATTACTTTACGGCTTGTTCTCGAATATTTTACCATCTCTTTAAGTCATTCAATTTTACAATTCTGCAGTAAAATCAGCAATCTCGACCGTCTCTGAAGACGCACACATTCCGTTAGCGGGTCCCGCATAAACCAGCTCAACAAACAATACGTGCTCGGCGCAGTTAAATCTATTTGAACGCAAGCACCTGAGACCAGGCGTTATTTACTTTTATTGCGGAACCCTAACTGTGTATGTAGGAAAAGCATTTACAGAAATATCAGTGAAATATGTTTACAAGAATATAACAATATTTAAAAAAAGTTCTATTAATGAGTAGTTTACAGAACAATAATTATCGCTGTTTATTGTGTGATGGTAGTTGTATAATCTATGTTTTGAAACAAAAACAGATTTTTTGTTGTTAAACTATAGAATTAGATAGATGATTTACACAAGTGATGATTTATGATGAACAGCAGAAAATTGCTGCCTTACCATTTTTCTGTAAAAATACCATTACTTACTCCAGTTACAGGCACATACTCTACTAAAATACTTGTTATAATTTTCTTACGTTTCATCAAAGTTGACCTTCTAATATTACCTCTTTACAATGGGAAGATGTGACTAGAATGCGATACTTTTCCTTATTTATAATTTTATTTGTATTTGTCGGCGAAACTGTTGGTTGTATCGATACAGCGATACTAGACGCAGACGCAGGTGCAAGGTTTTATTGTCGATTCACAAGACGTGCCGGCTTATTGAATCGCAAGTGTTATGCTTGTTAGGGGGGTTTTTACATAATCTGTTCAATAGTTGTGCACTTGATACATTTAATGAACAAATAAGGAGATGGAGCTTTTAAACTTGTTTCGTTGCTTCTAAACTTGTGCTTTTAAACTTGTTTCGTTCTCAGAGTAGTCTGCTAGGAATCACCGAGCTTATCTTGTTTAATCACATTAGCGTGTGAAAGCGTTATTTCAAAAATAAATATGTGCAGAAATCTCTGAACAATTATCGTAGAAAATGACTAATTTACGTTTGTTTTGGCTTCATTAAGTTTAATCATATTAATATTGCATGTTGTGGTCTCATGTTATTTAATGGAAGAGCATTTATTTTCAATATGCTCTCTAAGAGTAAAAAGTTGTATTTTACTAGGGAGTACCTAGTAAAATACAACTTTTTACTCTTACCCGTCCATAATATTTCTAACGATCCTAGTAGGTAAACACGTGGTGTAAGCCTACTTTAAGCCGTGATTTATTTCTTTTTGTTCTCTCTCAGTATTACCTACAGAAAACATCAGGAGTTATTGGCAACAATGATAGGTTTATGGCTTACTGGATTGGACGTGAAGGATCCCCACTTTTGGGCGAACAATGGGACATTGGGATAACGATATCGGTTCCAGATGTCGAGTTTAGCTCAGGCGTGTTTTTAAAACGCTTTTACTAGCTTGACCTGTATCTATCTATCTATGTATGTAACGGAATCTTTCAACGTAACTTTCACCAACTTCAAGACGTTCGATCAACTTGAAAATTTGCACACGTATCATATATAAGAATTTAGTATTTTAGAGCTAATCTGATGATGGAGCCAGGAGGTGGACAGTGGAACTCTTCAGCGGCTTCTAGTGAACCCCGCTAGTTCGGGCTCATATGATTTGGTTTGAGACGAGTCCAATATATTGCATTTGGTGTCGGGGGTCTGATGATGAAGCCAGGAGGTGGATACTGGACCTCTTCAGTGGTTATTAGTAAACCCTTCGACTATCAGGTCATATGTTTCTTTTTGATGAGTTTAATAGATTGCACTTGGTGTTGAGGGTCTGATGACGGAGCCGGGAGGTTGATAGTGGTTTTTTTGTTGTGGCTACTTAACTAGTAAACCGGCCAAGTCATAAATTCATTGACTTTAACTAAATGAAGAATAAACTAGACTAAAAAGTAAAAGATCAAAATTGTAGTTTAAAAAAACAAAAAAAAAGCGCTTCTTAAACGCAAGCTGCAGAAGTACTAATGCAAGCTACATTGGTAGGTACTTATATCGCAACTAGTACAATTCAATTTAATTATTATAATTTTTAGTTCGTTTATATAAATAAAACATCATCGAAAAAAAGAAAAACACGCTGTTGTGTTATACATGATAATGGAATTAGCCCTTTATCTTAAGATAAACAAAACAAACAAACGGAAATAGAAACGCAAATTAAAATAATATGTACTTTATTATCATAGAAAGAGTTCTAACACCTTTAATTATTAAATAATAAGAAGAAACTGACGAAATGAGAGAGATATTAGTAATAATAAGTAATAATCAATTAATAAGAGTCAAATCACCTACACCTTTTAGGGTCCTTGCCCCTGTTCCACCTAGACAGCAGTCATAATCTCTTCCATGATGACTTCCATGCTGGGCGCCCACTTGAGCTCATGCATCTTGGAGCGGAAGCACTTGGCCGCCTCCAGCACGCGGCTGCAGGCGTCTTCGATGGCTTGTTGCTGCGTCTCGCAGTCGTGGAGGATGCCCACCACCTGCTTGGCTTGCTCGTCGTCTGTAGAGTAGGAAGGATTTTAAGTTACAGATATTTTAACTCCTCAAATTCACTATATAAAGATATTTTAAATAGTTGACTAGATAGAAATCATTTAATTTGTTATCTATTGTACCTTCTAATAGTTGACACAAAATACGTCCAGTCCTCTGATTACTTTTAGGTATTATGAATTGTATGTTCATTAGCTGACTGAGCAACTCTAGCATCATTATTGTTCAGCTTTAAAATTGCTTCCTTCTTTCTAGTTGGTAAACTTTATGATCAAAACTAAGTTGTCTGACGTTAAATGTCTTATTGAGTTTCATCATATTCTAAAATGTTAAAATCAACATACCAGCCCCATGACTTTTGGCGAACTCCTCGGCCTTCCCGTGGTGCATCTTCTGGTCCTCTCCGATGAGGTCCAACTTGACGGCCATGCACAGCACCATGCAGCCCAGGTCACGGTTCACCAGCTCGTACTCCTCGCGCCAGAAGTTGTACATGTCTTGCATTATGTGCTCGCCCACGTTCAGCTGAAAGAAACAATATGCGTAAATCTTGGAATCGTTTAATTGGAAGATCTGAAAGGGCTCGTCTGTGAAATTGATATGGATGGATATGGTTCTTCCCATTTCTGCCACCAAACAATCTTACTGCGTTCTAGTAAGAAAGGAGGTTGCTGGGAAAATTACAGGCACATGCGTTCAATTTTGTTTTGAAGGTTGGCAACACAAAGATTTTCACAACACAGGCCCTTTTGAAATCATCAAATCATTGTTATATAATAATCTATCTGTATAAGAATGAGACACAATGTCCTTGTGTCGACGACCCTCGCTTCGGAGAAGTTTGTGTATTGTGTCCTAGGACATTTACAGATGAGAATAGTGAGAATAGTGTCCCTTTTCAGTCTAGACTGAAAACGTACACTATTCTCAGGCTACAATATTAAAAGTTTTACCTGAGTTTTACACTGGTCCACAACCTTCGTGAACCCTGAACTCATCTTCGTGATAAGCTCCTGGGAGGCTATCACCGAACTTGTCATACACATGACGCAGACGAAACACGCGAGCTGCCATCTTGAAGCCGCCATTTTGGATACTGATGCGATCTACTAGTGGCATACTCGATTCGATGTCTTTTATAGTAGTGCCTCGATTAACAAAGAGTGTCAATTAAAACAATTAATTGGTAGGTGACTTTCAGTTAAGAACGTGCGTTATGTTTCGTCATGATGTTTTTGTTGAGCGCTCATGATATGATCATTGCCGTGCAGGGCATGCTCATTAGAATTAATTGGCCTGTCATGGTATCGTGGCAGAGGTGGTTTCATTTACCCAATTCTTCGGAGAATTTGTATGTGTTTTGTTGGAAAATTAAAAGGATTTGTAAAGGCTGCACTATAAGTTATTAAAATAGCTTTTAAACAATTAACTAAGTATTCATATTTACTTTAGTTTTACGAAAGTGTTCTGTACTTTTTAGAATGTAGTGATCCTACATTTTGTGGCCCTATAGAACTTTAATTGCAGTAGCCCTTGGACACTAGTCAGTCACGGGACAGTGGACGCAGCTCTTGAAGTTTTGGAGCAACTGCTTTGTGGGCTAACGAATGAGCACGAACAAATTCCATTAAGTTGGCCCCATGAAGTAAATACACCAGGCTTATTCGAATGTCCTATATATTAGAATGTCCATCGTCTTCTACATCAGTGCTTTATTATGAATGCGCACCTCGTGCGCGTGCAACATAACGGATGCGCGACGTCCTTGTGTCGACGACCCGCGCTTCGGAGAAGTTTGTGTATTAATAGCTGTGTTGGAGGAATGGGTCACAGACAGAACCAACTAGGTTTTTCCCTTTTTTCAAAGGGGAACTTCATCGTACAGCTAGAAATAAAAACTAGGTACAGATACTTATAAAAGAGTGACTCCGCGGTGGTGGCAGCACCAAGCTTGTTCCTGCCACCAATAGATTGCGTATAATTCCTATCTTATAAAATAGACGCTCAACTGATGCATCTTATACGTCTATAGAGTTATAAAATAAGCCTACCTTAATACCTTTCCCGGAACATGGACAGGTTTATGAACCCAACAAAAACATTAAATGAACAATCCCGGTCTGTACAAACAATAGTGTGTGTAACTCCTTACAACTTATTAATCCTCATGCAGCTGGTGATGGGCATCGCTAATTACCCGCGGAGGCGACACGGCTATGTGTTTAGACGAACATTAGCTTGATAGCTGCTGACTCCCCGCGGCGCGCGGTTGCGTTGACCACGAATTTCTGGTACTCAGGATTGAGAAACAAAAACTTTTCATGCAGTAGCTGCACCTCAAATTAAATTAATTAACAGACATAACTAACGACTAACTGTTAAGAATAAGAATTATGCTTTTAAATAGACTGCTTTTAGATTGAAAAAGAAAATGGAATTATCACTACCTATTAAATTAGTGCTTTTGTAAATGTTGCTTTCCTGATTAACTCTTTTTATAATACCCGACTTTTAGACGGAAAGGCATGTATTATCGTTTTGTTTTGCTGAAAACTAGGAGTACCTTATTAAATGTATATATAACAACCTGTGATGTTCTCACTTTATTTGAAACTTTTGCGGTTGCTGGAAGAAAAATTCTCGTATCGTCTATACAATGTACCCGCACCCTCCGTAAGTCTGCTTCGCTAATCTGGTCACAAATAACTCTTCATTAAATCAGCGCCACCGTGTTCTGTGCCTAAGTATAGCGAGGATGTATTTAGACCTCACATGGATTATGTTTCAGTAAGCTTATTAAAGCTAGGAATTATTGCTATTTACTAGCATAGGGCGGCTACTTCGCCTGCGTAGTATCTATTACCAAATTAAGGATTATTATCCTGTATATTATCTTACCTACCTACTAAGGTGTCAAGCTGAATGATTTTCCAATCTGTTATTTTCTATGATCAGCCTATTCTGGTATATTCATATTCAATCTATTATCATTTGAATATGGTCTAAAAATAATACTCATTCTTTTTGTGTATGAAAAGAAACCTTTACTCTGTAGTGGAACAGCAGAATCCAGGTCGATTAATTATTAATCATTATAATATATATCTTTGATTTTTTGACTAACCACTTTAACCCCGTCTTTTTTTTTTATACCAGCAAACGGCAAAACAGTATTTCGTATGTGCAGGCACATCGCACGTCAGTTTTGGCTATACTTTGTACTCCTGTGTGTATTTTAAGTTTACTTTATAATGGGCGTCATTATTTGTGCAGAATAAACAATATTTATTTCTTAATTTATCTTCCAATTATAAATAATACGTCTCTCTGAAGTTGTCCACGAACATCTATTACCTACCTACGTGCACCATAGCGCATAGACGTGCATTACACACGATTGATTCCGCAGACTGATTTATGTCGCTGCTGGTTTTTGGCACAAATGCCGCGGTTTTAGCTAACGTTAGCGTGCCAGGATAAATGGCTCCACAGCTAGACGTATCGAGATCATATTGGTAGCTCCTTTTATCTAGGACAGGGGCAGGTTTTATTTATGTACCTATTTATACTTATTGATTAGGGCAAATTTCACCAATGAAACTGAACGCGATCAGCGTGATATTTAAACCGCATTCAAGAGCTGTCAGTTCAATATTCCACAACAATGATGACACTGCTCTTGAACGCGGTTTAAATGTGCTGATCGCGTTCAGTGAAATTCGCTCTAAAGCATTGCCGACTGTTGCCTGTAATATTGTATTTTATTTCATTTACTGGGATATACGAATCTAATGTTTTCGTTTTCCACTTGTTTCAGGTATGTTTTGAGACGAACAGACATATGGAGCATCGAAGAGGAAGTATTTTACCTACCCACAGTCTAGTAATAAGTATCATCACTGTAACGTTATTAGCTGTAATTACCACCGTACCTAGAATTACGTTTAAACTTGCGCTTTCAACTTGAGTTTGGAGATTCATCTGTGTGCGCGCTGTCACACAATTCGTAAGAGCACGTTTGTGACTTCGTCGGCTATGGAACATACCTTTCATTTTTGAACCAAGGTAAACATGCTTGCTCTTTTTTTATGTTTTTAACCGACTACTCGACTAGTTTTGACTTTTTCTGATTTTTGATAACAATAAGAACTTGTGTTTTATTCCTGGTATACAGTGTCCACCTACAGCTCCAAATCTAATCTCCATCAATTAACTCAATCACAGTAAATCCCTCTGAATCAACGTTTATCGCCGATAAATCCATAGAATTAGCGACATAACGCGCTGTCCACCTGGTGATGCCCCGGGGTTAATCCCGCGGGATCCCGGGTGAATCCCGCGCTGAATCCCGGCCGGGATAGAGACAGCTGCTCGAAACGGCTGCCCGTTGAGTGATCGCGGGCGATTTGTCTAACTGACCCTTAAGAACTCGCGTGATAGAGCTAGGAGTGAAACAGAATCGGATTTTGACGTTTGAAGAACTTCGCAGTGATAGCAAAGCCTGACTGATCGCCTCCTTGACAATTTATAGGCTCAAATTTGAGTTTCAATTGGATACCTAGTGACTTGTGCCTGCATAGCCAGTATTATCATTTAGTAAGGGAGCAGCGCTGACTGTCCTTCACGATGCATTGATTTTTCTACCAAAGTGGGTAAGTCAACCTATCATTAGTCATTGTACACTATGGTTTAGAAATATAAATAGCGCGCTAAATAGATATAGAGCAGTCAGTACAGTCACGTATTATTAAGTAGAGCATCGTGCATCATTGAGCGGAAATGTTTCAGTATTCCAAAAAAATAACATTTCCAACCCTTCTCTACCATTCCCCCTGTCTACATCAATAAATTGTTCCTTAAACTTAGTAAACGTCTTCCTCTTATCTGTAATAGCGGTACCGTCCGGACAGTCGGACAGCCGGACACTCGGACACCCGGATTAGTGTCCGGGGGCCGCTCTGTACGTCTCGACCGCTGAAGATTGCTGATAGGGTTACGAGATTACAGTTGTAAGTTTAAGGTAGTAGTAGGGTCAATAAGTACCTGATGTTGTTCATTTTGTTCTTCGACTGGGGCACGGCTAAAATAAAATAATATATGTAATCATTTGGGCTGCTCAACGGCAGAGCTTTCTTGGTTAGAAAATAAAACTTTTCAGTACAGTAAAGCTGTGAATTATATGTGACTTTTGGTTTCTATTAGGGCGGCTTTTAATCTGAAAAACAGCATGTGTGTTAAATACCATGGCACTATATGAATTACTTAAATTAATGGAAATACAAATCGAAAGCTAGAAATCTAACGTTACGTGATACTTATTCGCTTTTAGTTCAATAATCTGAATGAATACGTATTAATACGTATTAGTACGTATGAATACGTACCTACAATATTATTTTGACGTTTATGAATTTAAAAACACAGTGACCTACAAGCCAGTAAGTGACCTACAAGCCAGTAAGTGACCTACAAGCCAGTAAGTGACCTACAAGCCAGTAAGGGGTAAATTTTCCCAACTATATTGGGGTCGACTTCCAGTCTAACCGGATGCAGTTGAATACATCCAGTATTCATCTAGTATTTTACACGGAGCGACTGCCTATCTGCGATACCCCTTGGTAAGATTGGTGTCAGATGTTTGAGCATCTGACGACTCGTAACAAAAATGACAGCCGGGACTAACAGCTTAAAATGCTTTCCGATTCACGGCGGAGTCTCGGTATGTAAAGATGGTCCATCCATCTACTGACCAACCCCGGCAAGCGTAGCTTAACCTGATGGATCGAACCGTGCGGCTGTTATTACTTTAGCCACGAGTTCCACAAGCCAGCAAAGGATATAGATAAAAGTTTTGGAGTTGCCAGCCTTCTGCGTACTTATACTTTTTCGCAATGCAATTTCATGGCGTAGAGTAGTAATACCATAGATGGAGCTACATGACTCCATCATCACCCCACAGGCTGTGCAGCAAAAACCGCGGCTGGGCGCGAGCAATAAATCGCTAGACAGCGCCGCGTGTCGACGCGGTGCCGCGCGACAATTTATCGCGCGGTCATTATCGGTAAATGTCGCGTGCATGTCGTTAATATTGCGATCATTTGCGCTCGATTAAAAGGATAATGGAGTTCAATATACTTTTTAAGCAAAGTTAAATAGTTTTACAGGAAGGTATTTTCGGATACCTACAGTCATGTGGCGTATCAAATCTTTTTGTATGTAGACAGAGATTTGAAGAAAATGATAGCTGAGTCTGAATAGGAGACTACACAAGGTCGAGGTACCTTAGGTTTAATTAAATCATTAACATAGATATACGAAAACCATGATCAACGCAATCTCATTATTTAAATGGGTTGCGCACGATTTTTAATGTCACACAAGTTTGCAAAACCTTTCACGGAAGTAAATTACTTACCTAAAGGCCTTTTAATTATTCGGAGATAACACATCTTGAAAAGTAGATAAACACAAATAAGAAGACACACGAACACACGAACTAAACTTTTTCAACACATTCAAGTGAATGGCAGTTCATACGAGTATGAGTGAAAATTACACACCACGATAGATATTTCGACTATCTTATCGGCTTGAATAAATTACTATGAGTTTTAAATCAATCAATCAAAATATTTATTTGCTAGAAACTGGTACAATAGCTAATACAGTCATTTTGGTTTCAGCATATCCTGCCAAGATATGGCGTGCAAATACAAGTACAATTCATGTCAATTACAATTATACAATTACATTCATTATGATTATTTTATTAATATCATAAATTTACATTAGGTAGGTAGGTAGGTAAGTATTGCTAAAGACTACCTATTACTTACACGTCACAGTTGCGTTAATTCGTTTATTTCTGTGCATTGCGACTGTTCCGTTGAATGTTTTCAGTCCTAAAGCGAGCAGTTAGCAATAGTGTCGGCTATCGCGGCTATAAATTATGTAAAATAACCGATAGCCTGCGATTTATGCCTGAGCCAGTTAATTGTGAACTAACCAGTGAGCTATCGCAGTTAGTTCTTCCTCTTTGAACGCTGTAACTTTATCTGTAACTTTGTAATAAAGTTTAGGTAGCCTAGACTGAGGGAACTGTACGATCAAATCTGAATAGTTATTCATTAACGCTTTTTTGCCTTTTGCAGACCTAATTAATCGATTTTAGGTTCTTCCAAACGATATATTTTTTAATAAATGTAACCCTGCTTACTTCAAGAAAAACCTAAACAGTTTCAGTAAGATGACGAATCGCCCATCATAAAGGTGTACCTAATAAGACGACCTACAAATTATCTGAACTAGATACCTGCATGACATACGCCCAAGAATAGCTTTCAATACGTAATCATCTAGTTATCGACGTCTAACTACGATTTAAACCTAGTGGTTTGAATAATTTAGGCATTTATTCCTAGTTCAGCCGTCACGGTTGCGTGAACCTCTCACATATTCTAGCGTGTTATGGTATGACGTCAGTCGTCGCTTAGACACATCATCAATGTCTATCTAGCTTTTGCATAGATTTATTGGGGTCAGCTTTCTGGCTAACTAGTAACTGAATATGACTGAATATTTAGAATGTATTTTACTCTATGAAAGATTACAATAACTAGGAACTATGTAGTTTTCAGACTTTCAGGTTTCTAATTGAATTGGTACTAGATACTAATTAGTACTTACTTATCTTTACATAGTATAAAATAAAGTCGCTTCCGCTGTCTGTTCGTTTAGATCTTTTAAACTATTAATTGGATTTTGATGCAGTTTTCAGCAATAGCTAGAGTGATTCAAGAGGAGGGTTTAGATGTATGTATAATACATACATATTATAGTACAGAAAAGAGTCCACGCGGGCGAAGCCGCTGGCAGCAGCTAGTTTATTAATAAATAGCTTTTGCCTGTGAGTCCATGACTTCTCGGTAAAACTGTAGCTTCCCATTAGTGTTAGAATTTTCGGAATAGGATCAGTAGATAATTCCGAAGATGCATCCTCCATTCAAACTCATTACCTACCTCTTTATATGTAATGATATCCGAGGACAATAATGTAGGATCTTGTAGGGTTTAGGCAAGTCTCTTTTATGAGTAGACTCTCCTTATACCTACTAACTAGGTACTACAAGTCTATACCTACACGTGCTAGCAGTCCTTCATTTCAAGGACTTCATTCTGTAACGAATTAGGTAGGTAGGTACTTGAATAAATAAATAAATACCTAATAGGTAGACACTCTAGCTCCTTTCCTAGAGCGGCGCCATACAGCTGTCTTTGACGTCATCACTTACGTCAAGTCACGACTGACCCTGCCTTCAATAGTATTTGTTCATGTGCTCGGCCCATTTAATTCCTATGGTGATTGAGCGGCCAGGCCCGTAACACGTAACGTAATGCCATCTATTGGTCGATTGAGGCAACTACGGAGCCGTTCGAAATAGTTTCACTATTCGATACAAGATGGCAGTAGTTTCACTTTTAATTTTCCTTTTTTTTTTCTTTTTTTTAATAAACAGAATATAATTTAACATCAGTTTGGGTGGTTATAATTTATATTTTTAATAGTTGCTCGGGAAATCATCTCATACAGTCGGGTACAAAAGTGTTATATCGAACACTTATTTTGGTATCTCTAATTAATTACCTACTCAATGTTTAGTCATCTTACACGACCCTCAATTTAATGGTAAATTTGCAAATTATATTATTTTACTCTACTTTTACAAATATATTATTTCACACTAGCTGACCCGATTTTAGAAGTTGTCCTGTCCAAACAATATCTAATTCATACAAAATTTTCATTGAATGCTGTTCAGTTTTCCCTGTTTACTCAATTTTACCGGATTTTTTTTCAATTTTATTTCCGTAAATACCTGATTCGGACTAGTACGAACATTTTAAAACTAATATTTGGCAAATTGGTTCAGCCGTTCGAAGTGATGCGCTTACCAACGAACAGCATTAATTTTTATTTTAAGTCGGTAGGTATGTGTTTGTATTTTGTTTGAGGAGCTCGTGGCTAAGTAATAACAAGCCGCACGGATCGATCCATCAGGTTAAGCCACGCTTGCCGGGGTTGGTCAGTGGATGGGTGACCATCTTCACATATCGAGACTCCTCCGTGCCTCGGAAAGCACGTTAAGCCGTTGGTCCCGGCTGTCATTTGTGGTTCTTTGACAGTCGTTACGAGTCGTCAGAAGCCCGAAAGTCTGACACCAGTCTTACCAAGGGGTATCGTATTACCCAGTTACTGGGTTGTGGAGGTCAGATAGGCAGTCGCTCCATGTAAAATACTGGTATTCAGCTGCAACCGGTAAGACTGGAAGCCGACCCCAAGATAGTTGGGAAAAAGGCTAGGAAGATTAATTGAGATATGTGTTTGTATAGATTAGTTAAACCTAAATGGGGCAGTTATGGAACGCCAGAAGCTCGGGTCCAATTGGTCGTTTCCTAAGGAGAAGAGTTGGCAAGAAACTCAACGGTTACTCTTTTAAAGATTTTTTTTTTACAGTGTTAATAGGTATGGGAGGACAATGTAGGCCTGTCAATAAGTAGGCACTAGGTACTTAACAATATAGAAAATGTTTAACAAATCGAAGGCGACGGTAATCGAAGGTAATGGCTGATCTTCGTGTTATACTCGTGAACAGGTGCTGCTTGTGGTGTCTGGTCATCTTGCTGATCATGGTTTTGTTATTGTCTGTTTATTTATTTTACCTCGATGGTCCTAGTTTATCATTTGTGACTTCGAGTTAAATCTTTAATAGGTATATAACGTAAGCGGGCACTCCCTGTATGCCTGGAGCTTCTGTTTACATTTTTAGTTTTTATTTTCGCTTGAGTATAGATTTATATGTTTGTTGTTCGTATATTGGCGTGTGCTAGCTGACAAATAAATTGATTTTATTTGAAGCATGAGTCTACAAAACCTCCAAACGTTCTCAACTCACATTCACAAAATAGAAAATAATCTTTTTATAAGAAAACAAAACAACAAAACAATAATAACAAATAAAAAGTAAAACCATTTTTAACCAAATTGCATGATTTTAATTAGAACTGTAACTTTCAATGGATAATTCATATTTAAGTCCTAGTTTTGTATATTTAATCTTACTTATCTGTAATATAATTTAATTTCGTTGGTTGTCATTTGAAAGTTTATATTTAACAATGTATAATTTAATTACTTTTCTTTGACATTTTTTAATTTGATACGTTGACAATTCTTGATGGCAATTTAATTATTTTTCCGTTATTAATTAACCGCTTTTAGATTCATAATGCAGTGTATACACAATATAGACACGTGCTTTTTAAGCTATTGCATAGCTTCTATCGCGGGCCTTGAGCGTGGAGACCTAATCCAGAAATTTCGTAACGAAAATACTACCTAAGAAAGAGTAGAGTTTTGTATTGAAAATTATGTTTAACTGCTTGACAGCAAAGTTCAAATTTACTTAAACGAATGATACGAGAGTGTTGTATTGAAAATTATGTTTAACTGTTTGACAACAAAGTTCAAATTTACTTAGACGAATGATACGAGAGTGTTGTATTGAAAATTATGTTTAACTGTTTGACAATAAAGTTCAAATTTACTTAGACGAATGATCCTTGACTATTAATAGTTAAATTAAAACCTTTTTATTAGTTTGATGTTCCCATTACGTTGTCAAGTTTTAAAAACTATAAATGTGAATAACAGTTCCTGTCAATGTCATCATTGCCATTTCTTGTATTCGGGTTAATATTTTACAATTGCGTAAGTTGATAAAAAATGCTATGCAATAGCTTCGCCGGGGCAGTCCCCGAGTGCCACACGTCTTTTTTTTCTTGACATAATCCCACTAGTGCGGTAATGTGCGCCATAGATAACTATTTACTAGTCGGAGTAATGACATGGCAGTATGGAATTAGTAAGTACTATCAAGACAGGTTTTGGGAACGAAGTTCTTTAACGCGGCTTCATTCTTGCGTCTGTCTTTTTCTAATTCGATAGAGAGAGAAAGAGAAAGTGTGAATTTCGTCAAAATGGAAATCCAAGATGGCGGCCCCGAAATTTTTTACATTTTTCGTCATGGGTATCGTTTTCGTAGTTTTCGATGGTTCTAAGGCTGATAGTGAGGTCAAAATGGATATCCAAGACGGCGGCTGCAAAACGACCCCTATGATGAAACATGACAAAACTTTCGCAGCCGCTATCTTGGATTTTGATTTTGACTTCATTATCAGTTTTAGAACCATCGAAAACTACGAAAACGAGATCAATGACGAAAATTCACAGCCGCCAGGTTGGATTTACATTTTGACCTCACTATCAGTTTTAGCATGATCGAAGATTACGAAAACGACACGCGAAAAATGAGAAAATTTTCACAGTCGCCATACTGGATTTTCCATTTGACCAAATTCACACTTTCTCTCTCGCTCTCTCTCGATAGAGAATAATTAGTAATAATTAGCAGCGAAATCTAATTTTTTCAAGTTTTAAATTTTGTCTCCACCTCCGACCGAACGTGATGGTAGGCTGTTCAGCGGTTTTGTCAGTGCCTTTATTGACATTGCGCGCGCATCGCTACCAGAAAAAAAAACCAGCGCGCCATTTTTCATAAATATTTGTTATCGTATAAGTTGTGGTTACATATTAAGAAAAATTTTAAATATTGTTACCCAAAATACCAACCGACGTAGAAACGTTTTTACAGGAAGTGGATAGTCAGTACCTGGCAACAAAGGTCAGTTGAACTTTATAAATCTAAATGTATTATTCTCGTAGAGTTTATAATGTTCTGTGGTATCATTTCTCTAAAGTTACGTTATTGTACCATTAAGTTCTTACAACAAGACGGTTTCTTTCCTCGCAAATGTGTTGAAAAACGTCGTATGAAACGCGTGTGCTTTGATCATTACCCACTCGGCTATATTATCGCGCTCGCCTATGGCTCGCGCGAATAATGCCTTGTGGGTAATGACCAATACAGCACACTCGTATCACAATGTACTATTGTTTAAATTGACTAAATTGGAATCATTATTATTATCACAAAAGCATGCCGAATTTAGTAGGCGGAATATGAAGATTGAAGAACTATTGTGTATGTGTTATAAAATCTGTAAAATACCATATTTCAGGCAAATAAATGAATCTATCTATCTATAATACATAAGTAGGTAATAATTTTAATAATTTTAATTGACATGTAAATGTATTTGCACGCCATATCATGGCAGAATATGCTGAAACCAAAATTACTGTAATACTCGTATCTATTGTAAGTACCATATTTTAGCAAATAAATATTTTTGATTTGATTTGATTTGGTATAGTACTTCATCACTGAGTACAATCCTATGACTATAAAAATATCGCAACTATGGCCCCCACCCAAGACACAGGCAACCTCCTAGTTTGGGGGAGACCGTCTGTTCTTGTTTATGTACGTACAAATTGATGAATAAATTAAGTAATTTGAAAATGTCCTTACGTAAAATGTTGATGCCAGTGCCTAAATATTTTTGTAATAAAAACGTTTTCTATTAGCGGCGACCTTGAACGCCCATGTTTGGCCACCATAAATATACTAGACACATAGTAGATATGTACACTCTACTAAATTGTTGACCTCATCGTGTAACCGGGCACTGTCCAAACCACTCGCCACCATAGTTATGGGGTATAAACTATCGGTTCATTTAATTTCCGGGTCTGTACCCCAAGAAGATATGATGTTACCCCATGTAGAGATAGTACACGAAGATTTGATGATTTAAGCCTTAGTTATGTCGTAAATTAGGTGCAATAACGTCCGGGAGACCATTCAAGGCAAAGGATGGTGCTTAAGACCGAAGACAGACCAAATACAACATCAATTTCGAGTTATTAATTGGCTATTGTTCTTCTCAAGGCGAGGTAGTCAGGTTAATTTCACAAAGGTCGTATTTCGTCGAGGTCTAGAAAATTTTCGTCAGGCAATGCCAATCTTCATCAGACCCGGATAAGATTCGTCTACTCGTCTACGTCTAATTATTTGCATTACCTATAATGCAAATAATTATCTACAAATAGATATATTGACAAGGTACCGTCATGATGTTAATTATATCTTTATAAACAGTTCTCTTAGAGCATCTCGCCTGTGGAGGTTATATATTGCTCTGATGACTTTAAAATAGATTTGATATCTGCAGCTTGTCCCCATAGTAAAATACCGTAAATCATGATACTAAGAAAGTACATTATTAAATTATATCAGTAAATTGACAGCATATACTGCTGAACTTAGCCGTCCTGCAAGAGCTGTTAAATGGGTCCTCCTCCATTGCAGCTTTGAGACAAGCGTGATCCTCAGGGTGTCGTATCGTATCGGTTGACAAAGAATTTTGTATACTGAGTGTTTATGACTCGAATGGCAATTGTGATTGGAAACAAAATGACTGATGTCATTTGCAGAGCAAGGTGATGCATTCGCTGAAGAATAGAGAATAGTGTGACTTATATTTCACATTGGGTTGTACGAGAGATTATTGAAGTGGCTCTTCCATCGTTGGCTATGCTCTTGATAAACCCATTCCCTCTGTATATTTGTCCATAATTCACAGGCGACCTAGTAATCAACTCCTTTTACAATATAATAAAGCGGAATCATCCCGCAGCGCTCGACAGGAATTTCATTATTCGTTTTAAGTCTCTCTGGAGGCAAGTCAAGTTAATGGACGATTGCGTCATAGTCTCATGGACACGGCCATTTTCTTTTATGAATACTGTAAGTGTGCCTATGCGATGTACGCATTACGAGGGTTTTAATTTAGCGACAATATAATAACAACCAATTTTATTAAATGATGAACGGCGCAAAAATAAATGATTCACTTAGCACACGCTGATACTAGTTCAAAGCCTCATCCGAATTGAAAGGCATTTATTGAACAAGAAAGATAATGATGATGGAGATACTGAATAAGTAAAGAGAAAAACTTTTTCAAAAAAATAAAAACCGACTTCCAAAAACTACACTACAAAGTGAAAAATCTTGGTTTTGAATTTTCGTTTTGCCACTTACTTCCGAAATTAAAGTTATTTTTCACTTTGTAGTGTTATTTTTGGAAGTCGGTTTTAATTTTTTTGTAAAAAGTTTTTATTTTTCACTTTTTAGTTGTGGTAGCTACCCTACAAAAAATCGAATACCGCTTCCTGCTATGCAAGTAATAGTGACGGGAAGTTATCATCATATCATCAACATAAACTAAGTGGGAAAAATATGCATTATTGAAGCTAACTCAAAAACTATCCAAGCAAAGTTCATAAAATTTATATGGGGCCACCTCGGGAGCTTACCCTTAGAAACAAAAAAAAAATCTACATCGGTCCACAATTGACGGAGAAATCGGTGAGCATAGATTTAAAAAAAACATACATAAAGTCGAACATATAACCTCCTCCTTTTTGGAAGTCGGTTAAAATATAATTTGCCAAAGAAATAGTCCATTGATTAATAAATGTAAAAATAGTAATAGGTGGTAATTACCTAGTAATGTCTGAGTCTGACCCTCCAAAAATAATGTTCAATCTGTCAACCACAGCGCGCAAGATTTGTGCGTATATTATTGGTTTTAGGCAATAAAACGTAATTGTTTTTTTAGAGTCACTCCCTGGATCATAATGGGCAAAGGATACTAACAACTGTCCAATCAAGTTCGAATTTCGAGACACTGGGAACTAATTTAACCGTGTATTCTTAGCGTACGAGTAGTAAAGTATTTGGTAAGTCTTAATAAACTAAAAATAAACAAGACAAATTTACAATTTTATTGCTAAACATTTTTGTAAAACAGTCGGCTTCCCGAATTGATGTGAATGCGGTACGTCACTGCGGCACGTCACTATCTCCGCGCACGCACGCGTGATCTTCTCTGAATAAGAATATTGTGTCTTAACCTGTAGAGATAAAGATGATACTTAAATGCGGAGCTGATTTTCAAAGAATACACGTCGAAGTTGTCACATGGTCACGTCACTAGCGGACAATATGTGAACAACAATTTATTATCCACCTTATAAAGTGGACGATTAGGTTCGTTTTCAATTGGTTGGCGTATAGGTAAGGGTTGTAAACAAGTGGGACGCGCGGGGGTATCGACCGCGCCGCCGACAGAAGTGTCGGAGCGCGCGGCGATGGTTGACGCGCCGCACGCGGAAAAATGCCCGCGCGATGTGCTGGCGCCAATTGTCAAAGTTCCAGAAGTCCTTGTCCGTCACGCTGTTCTACCTGACGGTGTACCTGCTGCTGTCATTCGCCCTGGCGCCGGACGCCTCCGTGAGCTTCGTCAGCGACGAGCTGCGGATCGGAAACAAATATGTGTTCATGTTCCTCGTGTCGCCGAAAACACCTGTCTTCTCGGACACTGACGGTGCTGCAGTGTTCACGAGCAGGCAGTGCGGGAGATGTTTCATAACGAACAACAAGGGGCTGCTGCCGATGAGGGAGTACGACGCTGTGCTAGTGTTCGGAGAGAGAAGTCTGCTGTCGCAAACAATGGCGGTCATGGATCCTGGGAAGAGGTATCTGATTGAAGCGCACAAGCGTTGTGTGAGGAACAAGCTGAGAGGTTGCATGCGAGAGCCGCGAGTGACGTCGTTCAGCAGCCGCGAGACGTACGACCTGTGCGGACTGTGCCGGAGGCTGGCGGAGGAGCGACACAATAGTCTCATGTGATGGGTTGCCTTGTTAGGTTAAGAGAGGATGGTCTCCTCGCCACTCGTCGGAGCCTGCGAAGGTCTGCCAAACGTAACGCTAGGATAAGATTGGTGCTTTGTAATCTCAGATGTATAGTCGGGTCGCAAACCATTGTTGTTGTGTGTTCATGTTTAATATTTTTATCAAAGACTTTTGTTGTTAAGTGTACTCAGAGTTTATTCGTTTATGATTTAGTGAGTGTCAAATGTATGTAGATGTTTTGTTCGCTTCTATATCGGTATTTGTTCAGTGCCACACGGGAAGAAATCTCACATAAAGTTTAAAGAATGTTTGTATTATGTAATGTTTGAAAGAAAATATTTATGTTGTACCTATCAGCTGTTTCTTTTAAATCAAAGTAATATGTGTGTCGTAATTTCGGGAGCTATTATTTCTCAATAATATTGATCGCATCCAGTTCGCCCCGACCGACTCTCCACAGCGGCGCATATTTTTTTTTTCTTTTGTTCGGAATTTCGGTGCTTGCCAAAAATCTCTTAACGCTCTATCTATATCAGCAGAAGAAAAAAAAGAAGCAAATCGTTTATAAAAAAATTTTTACACTAGCAGTAGGTTGGGAGATTAGGTTTAACATTTAAACATGAATTTTTCCTCAAGCGGGTTTCGCAAGTTTTAGTTACACGGAGTTTCCTATTACTTATTACTTATACGTGGTTATAATTATTTACATTAGGTGACTAATAATAATTATATTAAATACCATCGTTAGTAGTAAGGACAATCAGAGCTGAGTACCCTGCATTGTTAACCTACATTTAGAACTAAGTACCTTTTTCATGTCTATTTAATTTATGTTGTACAGGCTCATATTTGATTGTGATATCAAGTATCCATCCGATAACAAAATAATGAAATCATTCATATTATGTTTATTATTTATTAACTAACACATTTATAGCACCTCACCTAACCAAATTAAATCATTGTCCTCATCACTCCAAATATATCAGTGCTGCGCTTAGGCGCCACCCAATCGATGCACTAAAGGTATCATGAATTTCAGCTGCCATAACCGACCGGGAGATTATTACCATAGGCATTTTGTAAACAAGGTTACAGCAATGACGAATCGCTTAAAATAATCCGTGTAAGTCCAGACTGGCGCTACATTATAGTCTGAAACAGTAATTCCCATCGAGTCGTAGTCGAGCGTCCTTCATCGGCGAACTATTAATATCGCATTTATTTTCATTAGCTATGGTCTGCATTTTTTTATCAATGTTTATGCCGTTTCTATTAAAAACACGTAAACGTAAGAATTACAAGCGTGGGTAATGGATGCTACAAGGTTTATGCAGCTGCTAAGTCCTATAGAAATAACCTACTATTATTATATTACTAAGGGTTATAAAATGTCTAGATCACTTCCCAACCACAGTTTCATCAGAGTCTCCTCAATATATCATTTATCATTTAACTACATTACGAAACAAAATGCCTGTACCTGTCAGTCGTGCATCCGGGTCATCCGCGTCAGGAGAGCACAATATATCGGAGAGTCTTCTGCCTAGGACTAAGAACATCCACTCACCGAAACCCAGCCCGTTATGTTAAACGTCCATGTTATATTAGGTGGCTGTACTGAGAAATACCCCATAAAATTAATGTATTTCTAATAAATTAGTTTAATTATAATTGGGCTTCATCATCATCATCATCATTTCAGCCGAAAGTCGTGCACTGCTGGAAATAGGCCTCCCCCAAGCACCGCCACTTCGACCAGTTCTGTGGTTCCCGCATCCAGCGGATTCCTGCGACCTTGACAAGGTCATCGGTCCACCTTGTGGGAGGTCTTCCAACGCTACGTCTTCCGGTATTTGAGCTTGCGATTACTTAATTATTTACTACCCTTGAATCTATGTACATAAGTCGGTCTCAGCCGACCGCTGTCGAAACCTGAAACTTACAAAGAAGTTAAAGTGTGGGAAACTCAAATTGAATGAAAGAAAACTTCTTACAATACAATACAAACTTGGTGGAACAAAGTTCGACGAATTATGACAAATGAAAATATACATAAAGTCATGGGAAAGAAACCGGGTGTTCTTTAAATTCAGGAACAAGTATGTTCGTTTCTGTTAGTAAGGTCAGGTCGAATACCAGACTGATGCCCGTTTTTACCTTCACTGAGTGATACTCAAATGAAAAAAATAAAATAAAAGTGTACTGTGGGATTGTCAACTCTCAGCGCTGAGCCTAGCGTTGAAAATCCAACAGTGCACTTTTATTTAGAGATTAATTTAAGTGTCACTTAGTGAAAGTGAAAACGGGCACTATTCTCGTATTTTTGAGAAAGTTCGCATTCTACATAGTATAAAAAAAAAAACAACAAACATAAAAAAGCCATCAACAACATCATCGTCGTCGTCATTTTTGTCATCTGTCAAAAATATATCTAATTTCCCTAAATTTTTGACAAGTTTTTGACATTGATTGTCACTTGGATTAGATTTTGAACATTTTTAATTACCTACGGTAATTGGCCTTCTGGTATACTGAGCTCACATTAAAAGATGTGGTTATAATACCACATCTTAATCACATTAAAAGATGTGGTTATAATACCACATCTTTTAATGTGAGCTCAGTATACCATTACAATAGCGTTGTAACCCTACATGCACCCAAATACTGGACAATTTCAAAAACAGTTACTTTACCTTAATAAGTATAATTTACTTTTGTGTAAGGAAATGTGCACACTGACGCCTCGATGTTATAAATTATAAAGCATAAAGTTTATTATTATAAAGTTTGGTTCATAGACAAGGAGCTGTGCTAGTTTTCAGCTAGGTGTAAAAATAGGTTCAAGTTTGCGCTTTTTTGTATTTGTTTAGTTGTTCGAGGTTGAGTGGGAGTATAATATAAATAAGAAGTCTGAATGTGAACTATTTTCCTACGCCAGACACGCATGTGTTACATATAAATATAATATTACAACGTTTTCCTTGTTTTTCTTTCTTGTGGTTATTTTTGACAGATGCATGATACTGTATAAACAATGGACCATTATCCGTTGTGACCAGGTGTTCAAAACAAAATTCGGTCTAGCGAGCCATCTAAGGCCACACGCAAGGAACTGATTAAATCGATAAGGAGGACTACATAATTATATTTATATAGGTATTTTGGACAACACCTTATTCAAGCGTGCGCCAAATGGTATTTATTTTCAGCAAAAATGGCCAACTTCAATACAAAAATATTCATCCCCTATTTTACCACTTTAGGGAATAAATTTACGAAACTCTTTCCTTATCGCTGACCTTTCTGGTTTATGGAACTTTTGTGCAAATTTTCATGTTTCTAGAACCACTGGTTTAAGCTGTGCGTTGTCCGTCAGTAAAAAGACTAAGTAGATCTTAAAATTACAGACAACATTACAGTACCTAACTTCACTATTCCAAGCCTGACAACGCGACAGCAATCTCCTTGGCGGCGTATTATCTATGGCTGTGTCAATGACAGGCGGCGACAGCTCCTGGAGTGGTTTGTGTGCATACCGATATCGTTAGAAAAAATATTTAGTTGTTCGTATAAAACCTCGGTAGATACTGTATCTACGAGTATATTTGTAGCAAATAGCAGCCGACTTATGTTTCACTACAAACACTCGAAATCAATCTTCCTAGCTTTATCCCAACTATGTTGAGGTCGGCTTCCAGTCTAACCGAA
The DNA here is from genome assembly GCA_948150665.1 of Conistra vaccinii. Classification (NCBI taxonomy): domain Eukaryota; kingdom Metazoa; phylum Arthropoda; class Insecta; order Lepidoptera; family Noctuidae; genus Conistra; species Conistra vaccinii. The sequence goes on from OX411327.1 coordinate 751,320, forward strand.
TACCAGTATTTTATATTGAGCGACTACCTATCTGACCTCCACAACCCAGTAACTGGGTTATAAGATACCCCTTGGTAAGACTGGTGTCAGACTTTTGGGCTTCTGACGACTCGACTGTCAAAGATGCATGAATGACACCCGGGATCAACGGCTTAACGTTCTTTCTGAGGCACGGAGGAGTCTCGGTATGTAAAGATGGTCACCCATCCACTGACCAACCCCGGCAAGCGTAGCTTAACCTGATGGATCGACCCGTGCGGCTGTTATTACTTAGCCACGAGCTCCCCGCAAACACTATTATCAACAAAAATTATAAGTACAATAAGCGCCTTTTTTAGTCAACTAACTAAATAGGTCCATTAATTATTTCACACTTAGATTAATTTTAAACAAAGGGCCTAACATACGAGTATGCTACCTTAAGCACACGTGTAACTGTAACAATTTTTTTCATAATTCCAAAGAAAACATAAAAGCTTATTGAAAAATGTTCATGAAAGACCGGCCCAGTGGTCGTGGGTTCACAACTTCGCACCCAGGCAGGCACTTTACTTTGTATAATCTATTTCATAACCGCTGCTCTCTTTCTTGACTCTCAAAGCAAAGACATGCGACATCTCCTAACCCTCACTGAGTCTACGTGGTAGATTATGGCCTAGTCAGGCCTGAAGAATGAATAAGCTTCAGTAGAACCTACTACCTAATCATAAAACAAAATCAGCCGCCGTCAAGCCTTTGTGCTAATAAATCTCCGTGTCAAAGCTGTCGTATGAAGGCGTTACACAAGTGTTGGCACCGTGCCTGCTCCGTGCCTGTTTCGTGCCTGCCTGCTCTGTGCCTGCCTGATCTGTGCCGGCTGCAGGCACTTTTTATATGACCACGTAATTGTCTGCAGTGCGTCTCGCATTGTCTTAAAACCAGTCCGGGGCAGTGGTCCAACTGCTCTGTCCAACTAGTTGGACCATGGGTCTTTACTAGGGGCAGTTGTCCAACTTTGAAAATAGTTGGACCACAGCATCTTTTGAGAGTTCCGTGGTCCAATTCATTTAAAAAATAACTTGTAAACTCTAAAAACCTCAACTGCATCTATCTGTGTGTATGGTACCTACTGGTTTACGGTTATATTGAACCTCTTTGCAGTAACTAATTTGTGTGACTAATTTTTAAACTTTATTTTTTTACAACATTCAACGTTTATCTAAAGCATGACCTACAGTATATATCACCTGAAATCAGTTGTAGCTGAATTTCTCGTATATAATCATCATTCTCAATTTGGACCTTACGTCTTTTGTATGCGATTTCGCTTGATAAAGTTGTAAAATTTTCTAAAACATTTAAAAGACGTAACATTGTAACATTTTTTGCGTTAATGCGCCGACTTAGTTTTGCGACTAAATTCGAAGACATGTGACATCTACCAACCCGCACTGAGCCCGCGTGGTAGATTACGGCCCACTCCCTCTCACAGAGAGGAGGCCTGTGTCCCAGCAGTGGGAACATTAATAGGCTGTATGTATGTATGCATGTATTATTCTTTGCAATAATACTTCTACTTAAGGCTCCGGTGTTGAGTAAACAAGACTTTTCATATGACCCCAAACATAAAATCTAGAGGAGTAAGGTCAGGTGACCTGACAAGCCTTGGTAAGGGGTCTCCTTTGCCGATCCAATGATTTTGGAAATGATTTTTTTTTTATTAGGCGCCAGAGTAACTTCTACTCAGTTTAAAAAGAGTTGATGATGAAATGTATTACACATGGCTATTGAAGGAGGGTACCAAAATGGACATCATCCTTTACAGTATGTATGTTAAACCTCTTTAAAATAAAGATAAAAAAATGACCAAGAAAACTTATCTGATAAACATAAAAACTCCAAACCCGTTCCGCGACTTGTGACCTGGTCATGATGACCTGGGTATCTAACGTGCAATGGACTACTGGCAGGTTAGAAAGTAGTAGGATGGAATAAACCAGTTATTTCATTTGATTATCACACAATTTTTTTATTTTTCAACAATTTGCAAATTCGACCTTTACCAGCATTATCGACTGTTTCATCGGTACCTCTAAATAGTTTTTTAACTTTTGTACCTCATTAGATAGCTGATTAAATGAAGATGTCTTAATCGTAATTTGTACGCTTAATGCTTCGGTAAAATTTTGAGATAACTGGTGTCAAAGTTCATGTACGTAGATAATTTTTGAAAATAGTTAATAAACTTCTTCCTCTAACTTTAAAGTGGTTGAAGATTTAGAAAATTTGGTATCCAGTATTAGGTATCCAATGAAATAGTAATGAAGCCCATTTAATTTGAGAGATTGGAGAAAAATGATATTTAGTGACGAATTCTGGGAAATTTTCAAAAATTCTTAAAATTTGTATTTTCTCGAATCCCATGTATTTTCGCCTAGGCTTTATGGGGTGCTTAATTGTTGCAAATGGGCCACACTTTCACGTCCTGGAAGGAATACGTCAAATTACAAGTCACCCTGTATAGAGCGTTATTGGATTAAGGGAAATTTCGATGAATTTTCTCAGCTAATAAGCGTATTCAGCCAGAGGCATAGGACTTATAACATTTTAGAAAGCTCACATGCAAAACTAAGTCGGCGCATTAATGTAAAAAATGTTACAATGTTACGTCTATTAAATGTTTTAGAATATTTTACAACTTTATCAAGCGAAATCGCATACAAAAGACGTAAGGTCCAAATTGAGAATGATGATTCTATACGAGAAATTCAGCTACAACTGATTTCAGGTGATATATACTGTAGGTCATGCTTTAGATAAATTTCGTTGAATGTTGTATGACTTTAATTTTGTTATTTTACTGCAAAGAGGTTCAATATAACCGTAAACCAGTAGGTACCATACACACATAAAGATGCAGTTGAGGTTTTTAGAGTGGGCAAGTTATTTTTTTAATGAATTGGACCACGGAACTCTCAAAAGGTGCTGTGGTCCAACTATTTTTAAAGTTGGACAACTGCCCCTAGTAAAGACCCATGGTCCAACTAGTTGGACAGAGCAGTTGGACCACTGCCCCGGACTGCTTAAAACTGACCAAGTTTAAGTTGATTAACACAGCGCTTTTATAAGTTACTAGGTATAGCTCTATAGGGAACAGCTGTAGGTTCTGTGTGTTTCAGTTTCCCGTAGGAAAAGTTGTCCTCTACTGTACGAGTACAGTTCTATAATATTATCTAGCTGTGGATGCATCGCTGTTATCAAAATGTGAAAAGTTGAAAACCAGCGGTTGTAATTTTGCAATAATATTTGAGAAAGGCAGGTTGGTTCATCACAGTTCAGGAGTTTAATAAAAGTATGAGTAAGATGTAATTTTAAGTAAGTTTTCTATATCGATACATAAAAATAAACTATGTGAGTAAACAAATATTTTTGTGTTAAATTGTAAGAATCCAGCCCGTTAGTGCCCCACTGCAAGACAGACCTAATCACAAACACAATGAGCTTTGATCACAACTTGCTCGACCTATTTATTATTTTTAAGCTCAGAACGGTTTAAATCAATAACACTATTGAATGTGTTTACACATTGAAAACAATAACGATTCATACAAATCTAAACAATCATTATTATAACAAAACACAAAATAAATGCTGAACATATTTCGCATAGTTGTGACTGATTAACACATACTGCCTATAGATAAACGTAACGAGTGTGCTGGTGACACACTCTAATGAAATCTTTTTACAAAACTTCAAACATTCTGACGTAGATTTTTCCATGAATGATAAACGATATTCATTTTTTTATTTGGAGTTTTAAAACAATTTTTTTGTTATACACCTCAATAATATTTTAAGAAATATGTGAGGTCGGGTGTTTCCGATCCGCCTACCGTGAGAAGAAACAGTGAAACAAACTCAGAGGGCAGTCTCTTCTAGACTCCAGACATTTTTAGCCCACTCCCTCTCACAGAGACGAGGCCTGTTTCCCAGCAGTGGGGACGTTATAAGGCTGACTATGCTTATATGTGAGGTCCATGCAGATTAGGGATTCAGATGGTCTTTTGAGAAAAGTTATTTTTATCGGTGTCTCAGCGAACCTTATAAAGTGCATAGTTAACGCAGTCACATGGTACATGTTAGGTTTGGAACCTGAAAGCTGTTGTTTTAACAGGTTTGCTAATAGTGCTGTATGCTGTGCGGTGTGACCTACGACGCGTACTCTTAAGAAATGCGCGCTAAGTAGGGTCAATTACAGCGACACTGGGATAATTGTTTAGTTCGTAAGTGGCCGCATACCGAGATTCATAGCACACTTCTTGGTATTTTAGGGCTGAATATTTTAATTAGAAACTTAAATCCACAAAAGTAAGAACACTCATCATAAATCATAGCCGTTCCTAAAACGGCCAGTCGGTACCGACTGGCCGTTTTGGGAACAGCCTGTATATAAATTATGGAAAGTAATTATTCAATAAGTGAATAGGTAGCCATTACCATTCTTAAATGCAGCTCTGCTAAAGATAGCCCGGCTATTACCATACAGAAATGCAGCTCTGTTTAAGATGGCCCGGCTTTTACCATACAGAAATTCAGCTCTGTTTAAGATGGCCCGGCTATTACCATACAGAAATGCAGCTCTGTTTAAGATGGCCCGGCTTCTACCATACGGAAATGCAGCTCTGTTTAAGAGGGCCCGGCTATTACCATACCGAAATGCAGCTCTGTTAAAGAAGGCGCGGCTATTACCATACAGAAATGCAGCTCTGTTTAAGATGGCCCGGCTTTTCAAAGTCAAAGTCAAATTATTTATTTGCATAATACATGTTATAAAGGTGTTACAGGTATATAAGGTACATTGTATTATAACCTAATGAGGTGTGCAAATTAATATATTAGGAACTAATCGCAACACTAAATATACAGAGCAAAATTTAAATTAATTTACATAAAAAATAGAATGGCAAAATAAAAAATACATAAGTCAAATAGAATTTTAATAATAATTATTAGATATTCGTGATCATTTCAGATAAAATCAGTCATCTTTCATTTAAATAATCATTAATAGAATAGTAACATTTTTCTACTAGGAATTCGTGCAAACCTAATTTGAATTGGTCTATTTTGTGTAGGTCAGTGATAGTTTTTGGCAACTTATTGTATATTTTGGGTGCCATGCCCAGAATGTTTTTATTAAATACTGCTTTTTTATGACGTCTTACGCATATTTTATGTTTGTGTCGTGTGCTTCTTGGATGTGTATAAAGATGTAGATTAGATTTGACAAAGATCGCCACTTCATATATATAAAGACACGGGAATGTCAATATTTGTAACTGTTGAAAATGTGTCTTACAACTTTCTGTACGTTGTATGCCACACAGAAATGCAGCTCTGTTTAAGATGGCCCGGCTTTTACCATACAGAAATGCAGCTCTGTTAAAGGTACACGATGATAGATACGTAGATGTAAAAACCTGAAAATTAAGAAAAACTTGTAGAGTTATAACTACATAATATATTATACGTGTACTCCATCTCACGGTCGAATGACGTCACGTCGCCAGTCAATAGCTATTATAGGTACGTGTCTATACTTTAATAATACTTTCCACCACTATATTAGCTACAGACTGTATATATACTGAGTTATTTTTAAAATAGTCTGGAAATATAGCACAGACTGAAAAAATTCAAGCTCTGTTTTTCGTTTGCTAAATTAATACTAACACTATTCCCCGGTTGGCCGGCCGCCGAAAATGTCTAAAGCTAAGTTCGTGCTGAAATCTAACCACTGTTGAAAAGCACATGCACAGTGTGCACTAAATACCTCAATAAGACATTAATCATAACATTTAAAAGCAAACAATGATAGCGAAGAAGTGTTAAGAGCTAGTTTTTTATTTCAAACCCTAGGACATGCTATCAGGCCCTGCAAGTGTTTGATTGTTTTGTATTGTCTATTAAGCTGCATATCTTGTAAATAAGAAAATATTGAAAAACTGAAGTTGCAATAGAAGTCTTATTTGTTTGTTATTAATCTTTATCTTAATCAAGGATGGCTCAGTTTACTTACAGACACTTACATTATTCTAAATTATATAAAATATATTTTTCCCTTTATCGCAAGAAATACAGGATGGAGTTTTTTGAAACGGGGCAGTAAGTAAACGCTCTCTGAGACTGTCCCTAACTTTTTAAGGAATTGCTAACTGCATTCACAGATTTTGGAAATGTGGTAGTCAGTAAAATGTACATATTGGTCGCTATCTATCAGCATTTTAAGTACTACTTTCTCACAGTTATATTTACTTTTTTCCTAGCATTATGTATCATCTTTCACACATACATCCCATCTTTTCATCTTTTATTTTAGAATAATACTAGAAAATCTGCCTAGCCTTTTCCCAACTATGTTTGGGTCGGCTTCCAGTATAACCGGATGCAACTGAATACCAGTATTTTACCCATCCACAGACCAACCAGGGCAAGCGAAGCTTAACCTGATGGATCGACCCGTGCGGCTGTTATACTTATTACTTAGCCACGGGCTCTAGTGTAAGAATAATACTACACAACAAAAACAAAACTACAGAACAAAAATAAGACCAGTAAAACGCCCAGCTGAAAAAATATTACCTGTCACATTTATTTTACTATGTTAATAATAGTATCTACAGTCAGGGAAATTATTTGTTTATCAAATTGATTCCCTCCATCAATCTGTCGTGATAAAGCCACTTATATCTGTACTGTCAAAGAATGATAATTGTGATTCGAATATACGGGCAATTTAAATTGGTAGTCAATTTGCTAAACAATTGATTTCCTTGACTGTACAAGCTCCGCGACCTTGAAAATTACTAAATTATTCATTTGGTTAACAGATGAGTAAAGGTCGACGTCAGGCTGCATGTTAAGCGCAGGTCACACTGGTAACAAAGCTAAGTTCGTTTAGCTTCGCTCATTAGCTGGCGCGTCTATGCCTGCTTCGGTTCATAGTTCGCGATGTGAAACGAAGTATGCAAACACGCGGCAGCTATAAAAGTGAAGCTAAACGAACTTAGCTTCGTTCCCAGTGTGACCTCGCTCTATACTAAGCATCTGTTAGTAAAATTGTCTGTATTTTAAGGCAGACAGTAGACATACATAATAATATTTGTCGCCTGAAGTAAAGGCGTCTATTGAAGACGATGACGTCATCACTTCTTTGATGTTCTCGAGTTTTTGGCAACGATCACATTATTGACGTCTTTTGTTTTGTCTCCTAATCCTAAAAACCTACGTTTAGAGACTTATAAATAAAAAATCTACGCTACTTCTAACGATTCATTTCTATGTTAAGTAGGTACTAGTCTTTGTATGAAACCCTCCAACTCGACTACGTCATAAGTAACAGAAGGGGCTCAATCAAGTGATGGTCGTACAAACGTGAAACACAACGCGCAGTTGGCTGGTCCTTATCGGACGGCGAGCTACCCATTGCTCTCCGTCCGCAAGCCCGCGCCTACGGTGGCCGGAAATCGGCTACGGATTCCCGACGCATTGTTCGAACTCCTGACCTCTAGTTCGCACAGTCTGACGCCTTAGCCGATGGTCTAGTAGGTAACTCCTGATAAAGTTAACCTTATCAGCCCGTGTGCTGAAGGACTCTACAATAACCGATCACAGTGCCACCAGCATATAGTAGGACGCTGATGCTCATCGACTTCATCTAACTTATTTTTTGAAGTGAAAACTTCTTTAGCGACGTTGTGCAATTTTTTTGGGATGGGTAAAAAAATTTAAACTCGCATCAGGACGTGACCGTAAGATCCGTTGCCTAGCAACCGACAAAGTAAATATCAAAATAAATAGTCTTTGACATTACCTCACATTACGTAAAGATTGCGAGGTAAAAAAATTTACCCATATTGTTGGGTAAATAAAGCAGTCAAAACATAGGTACCTACTTACTTCATGAAAAGTGTTAAATTGTTTATTTTTGTTAGACTATATTTTGAAAATAAATAAATATACTACTACTTCTAATGAATATTCTATTTAACCACATAAATTAGACTATGTACTTTTATACTGATAAATAAAGCAATTCGTGTGAAATTATTCCCTAACCATTCCAAAATATTCAAAAATGCACAACGTTAATGTCCAAGTTTTCACTTCTGCCGGTATTCCCGTTTTTTTAATATGACTTGTACTTAATAGTGATTTCGATATCCTATTTACAGAATAAACAATTTCATTTCATTTCATTTTCTAGAGATAGTACTGTATACGGGACTCACGGACGGAGAGTGCTCCATTCTTTGCAATGCGGCCAATTTCCGACACACCCTGTGTATTATGTTGCTAGTTAATTAGGTTAAGAGGACTTTATGCTTTGTTGTCTCTGGGGAGCTGTGTCATAGACACGACATCGTTTAGTGGAACATTCGCGATGAACCTGCTATTACCTGCAATGTCACTGGAGGACAAAGGGCTTACTAGTCGGTACAGGCAACAAAGGAGTGATGTGACTATACAATAGTATTATTCTAAACTAAATAAAATGTTGGAATCATTTACTTACTAACTTTTATTTTGATATCCTAAGAACGAGAAAGTTAAAATTAAAAGAGACAAGCTGGTATGATTTGATTGGTAAGTATGGTAAGGTAAGGGGAAAACACCACCAAGTTACCTATTGCATGAAGTGAATCTTCTGCTCACTATCTATTGAATGGCGCTTCGGTATAAACTAAACTATACACGGTAGTTACTTTGCGGTATGCGTTACTTTGATATAGACTGTTACAAATATTGCGATAGTGCATATAGTAGGCAGTGGTCACAACTTGCGCACGATAAGCTTTACTGTAGCGAATGCAACGATACGCTCTGTATTTTTCTAATTAACAGATTGTCTGGTTATTATGACGATTATATTTTTATTATACATGATTTCGATTTCCACAAATGGTTACATAGAGCTAGAACCGATGTCCATTCGATCCGGGATCTGCTGTTTTCATCGTAACCTGCGAAGAATTCCTACCAAAGATTCAGACCCTCGGCCTCGCGAAGAACAGGCAGCAATGGTCCTGTTAGTACTAGATCAACTTATCATCATAAATAGTCAGGCCAATGAGAATGACGTCGACTGATTTCCAAATACCAGGAGGTAAACATATAATTTACGAAGATAAGGAATCAATAAATTAGTGTTGATTATATTGACAAAAAAAATACTCGTAGTTTGTAGCGCCGATGTTAGAGTTCACACCAGCAAAGTCGCGTTCAAATCGATCGCTGATAGCGACGACGGTTTTCTTTGACATTGAAAATGAAACTGCTCTACAAATGCAATTTTACAATCTAAACTAGTCTAACGCACTTTCAACTTTATCATAGCTCACACACACACTGTGTCTGTGTGCCTAAGCTTACTGCGAATATAATTATACAACTTAACATTACATTAGAAAACACAGCAAGTGAAAACAAGGAATGGCTGATTGCCACACGCAGGAACCTTCCAACTAGCACATCCGAGTTACGGGCGCACGTCATCGCCTCACTGTCAGGGGCTGCCGACTGAGGCCACTGCAGGCAGCCAGTTTCCCTACATCCCCGGTGTCGAAAGTGAAGGATGTGTGCGCCTGCGCATCGCCGTGCATTTCCACTCAGGATTGGCCAACGAAACTGGCTAAACGTTGTTTTGATAAGTGACTTGAAGATGAAGCTGAGTTTTTTGAGGTGGGGTCCTTTGTAACAGTGTTGTGTTGTGTGTGCGATTGTTCTATTATATTTTGTGAGTTTGTGTGTGGTGTATTACGCCCGTGTATTGTGCCCTTTTCCTTTCAAAGAGAGGAGGCCTATGTCCCAGCAGAGTGAGCAATGTAGGCTGATTATGTTGTGTGATCGTGCTAGTTGGGTTCCATCCTGTGAAATGTGAATGTCGAGAAAGGAGATGGCATCTTGGTTATTATTAGGTTACATGCAGAGGTTATGTCAATAGTGAATGAGTCATGCACTCGTGAAATTGTAAGGCCATTAAAGATGACACTCACTCAGTTTAGTTACAGTGAAAAGTAGTATTTCACAATGTACACATTCGGAGCACAGAAACAGCTAGGTACCAAACGCTGAAAGGTTTCTTTGCAGCTAAGAAATTGTTTAGTCATCTCTGATTAGTAGGTAAGTGCGGATTTTACCATTGAAATTGAACGCGTTCAGCACACCTAAATCACGCTCAAGAGCCGTCAGTGTCAAAATTGTTTTGGAATATTGTACACTGGCAGGTCTTGAACGCGTTTTAGAAATGCACATCGCGTTCAGTTTCATTGGTGAAACCACCCATTGTAAAATCTTGGTTTTGCATATTTTGTCAGTTATTATATAAATCTAACTAGCCTTAGTCTGGTGATTAGGTATTCAGTTCAGGAGGAAGCCACTTCCTCGTTCAACTTTTTAATGCAAGAAACTTAGCAATTCGATTTCTATTTGATTCGTAAAACAGTTGCCTAATACAAGTTTAATGATATTCGGAACTGAGGTAATTTCAAGTAACTTCGATTGTATTACCTAGAGTTTTACATTTGAGGTCAGTTCACACTAACGCGCTCGATACATCCGATTTTACGAAAAATACTTTAACAATGAATAATTATTCATTACCTAGGATGATAGTTGAGACTAGATAATAATAGTTTAGAACAAAGTATTTATTTATTTATTTTATTATATAAGTACACACAGTAGAATACATACAGATACAACAATCATAATTTTGAGTACAAAGGTACTGCTTATTTCTTAAGAAATTTCTTCCAGCAGACCTGCGAAAGGAGAAATGAGAAAGAAACGTAGACAATAGTGTGTGAGAACAAGAAGAGAAGAATATAAATATGCGAAGTCATTAAAATAAACCTACACAACCTAAGTATATTGTAGTTTGTATCTATTATCCTACGACAAAAATAAATCTTTAACTCATTTTAGTTATTCTTGGGCAACCAAGCAAGGTCGTGACACGAGATAAAGGCCGAATCTTCCATCTGACCTTTTCTCAAACTCGTTCGCAGTAACTAAGCTAGGTCACCCCGACCAAATGTGTAAGGTTAGTGTTAAGGACACTAAAATGAGAATTATTGATATTAATGGTCACAAAAAGAGGCACATTAATATATGAGAGTGTTCATTAATATTTTTAGGGAATAAAAGTGGAAATTATCTGGGGTTCGATTAAATACTCGTACATGCAGTTCAAATAGCTACAAATCATTCACTGATCCTTCCTATCCACAGCAAGGTATTACCGACTTACGTGCTTCTGCTGGTAGCGTCTACCGATGCTGACCTGTTCTCCAAGGCGACGAGGACTAAGGCGGATGAGAGGGATCTTAGGAACAGTGTCTTTGACTTTATCATCATCGGAGGAGGCACGGCCGGCTGTGTGCTGGCGAACAGACTGTCCGCTGTCTCTGATTGGAAGGTAATAATAGAATGGTTCTGATATATTTCGATAAGCTCGCCCTGTTTTGATGGTAAACAATGATTTTCCACGCTTAAATTATTCCTGTATGCAGTATGAAAGTGCACCCAAGGACAACCCCCGGGTTGGTGCAAGAGAGTTGCAGAACATGGAAACAAAATATATTGGGCTATGGGTTTGGGTGGCTATAGTGGATTCATAACCTTGAGCATTGGAAAAACTATGTCCCCTGACTGACCAATATGTTATACAATATATACCTACACGGATAAAATGGCATGGAGTAACTTGCACACTCAATAATAGGCGTACGTATTTCTGGAAAATAGATTGATAATTGAACGATGATTCCCGAAGCGCAACCTTTTCTTGAGATATTTGTAAATAACTTATTCATTTACTCGAGACATTAAGACTTTCAAGAGGAGTTAATGTGAGGATCGTTCTTAAGTTTCGCCTACCCTCATGGGAAGAAAGCGTGAGTTTATTTCATAATTCAAAGTCAAATCATTTATTTCAAATATGCCTTTATAAGCCTTATAGGCCTTATAGGCCCTTATAATTCTATTTTTAAAATTTACAAAACATAGATTTGATTCTAGTCTAGTATAAAGTGACTAGACTACACTCGCCATTGCCCACATCTTATGAAGGTAAAGAATGAGGCCGCCGACGATGGAGCTCGCTTGCCTGCCAGGTACCTGGAAACCTAAACTCTAAAGGCTCGCAGGTTTATAGCTAACTGATGGCTTTTGGTATTTTCTCTCAGAATATAACATGGGTTTTTGACGTTTTTTGGGATTGCCCGACTGATAACGTTCCCAATTATCGAGCAACCCGAAACAAACACTGTACACTGTACGTGACTGTACTTGCTATCAGAGCGGAAATTCCGTTTTAGGATGGGCTTTTTTTCAAATGTGTATTAATTTGGACATTGTAATTATATGTACCGAGGAAAAAAATAAAGAAATAATTTTACGCAGGAAATAATCGGTTCAATTTTCCTAGTCACACAGCAGTTGTGGTTTATATAAAACATAATATATACTTACCTACATACGTGCATAAGTGCACGCTTTTTTCGATAGGGGTACGCTATCTAAACTACAAGTCTTCCTTCCTCATTTTAATTCCACGTGGATATGAAACGATGCAGGATAATAATTTTAATTAAATAATGTAGGTTGCCAATTACCATTTTAATACTGTTTGCCTCTCTGTAGGTATTTGTTAAACCTACTCATTAAAGATTGTGTTCAAAGTTATAAATAACCACTTTATTAAAAAAAATAACCTACCGTAGATTTCCTATTTTTAACCGACTTCCAAAAGGAGGAGGTTCTCAATTCGTCTGTATGTTTTTTTTTTTTTTTTTTTATAATTTTTTTTTTTTTTTTTTATTTTTGTTACGCGATTTCTCCGTCAATTGTGGACCGATTTTGAAAATTGTTTTTTTGTTTGAAAGGGTATGCTCCCGAGGTGGTCCCATATCAATTTTATTAACTTTACTTGGATAGTTTTTGAGTTAGCTTCAATAATACGTATTTTTCCCACTTAGTTTATATGGATGATATAATGATAACTTCCAATCACTGTTATTTACATAGCAGGTTAGTGGTATTCGAATTTGTATGGGGTAGGTACTGTAAGGTTTTATTGTATTATCAACCTTATGTTGTACTGGCTGTTATGAATATATCAGTTCGAACTATCTGATGAGTCACTTTCTAATTTAGAATAGGTTCGTAATAATTGTTTTATATAGAAAATAGCAGAAGGCTAGCTGTCACTTCGTAGGCGCGTATTCATGTTATAATATATTTTCTCTTCAAATATCTAATTAAAAACCTACTATAAATATAACGTATCACTGTATCATTGAAGAGAACCCGCACACTATAAACATACATATTTATCCAATGCTAAAAGCGTCTCGACGCCCCGCACAAACACGTACCCCTCACAGTACCACCACTAAAAAGTGCAAAATAAAAACTTTTTACAAAAAAAGAACAACCGACTTCCAAATTTCGGAAGTCGGTGGCAAAAAACGAAAGTTCAAAACCAAACGCACCGACTTCCGAAATTAAAGTTATTTTTGACTTTGTAGTGTCTTTTTTGGAAGTCGGTTGTTCTTTTTTTGTAAAAAGATTTTTTCATTATATTATTTCTTCGGTAATTTCCTGGAAATTTATGAGAAACGCCTGTCCCACCTACGGTTTGCCGATGACATAGTCATCTTTTCTGAGGATGCTATAGAGCTCCAAGCAATGTTGGCAGAGCTTCACGAAGCAAGTAAAGAGATTGGCTTTGAAATGAACCTCTCAAAAACATAAATAATGTAGTACTATATAAAAATACCTATATCACTCAACGATTCTCCGGTGGACTACGTAGACGATTATATTTACCTGGGTAAACTTGTATCGTTTAGAAATGAAATGAAATGAAATGAAATTGTTTATTCTGTAAATAGAATATCGGAATCACTTTTACACGTCATATTTAAAAAAATGTTTAAAATAAGCAAGAACAAATTGAAGAAATAGACAGACGAATCGCGATAACACGGAAAAAATACTGGTCATACAAAGAAGTTATGAAGTCAAACATCCATATTCAATGGAAAAGGAAAATTATGGATTCCTGCCTTCTACCCTGCCTCACGTACGGTTGCGAAACATGAATTTTTGACTCTGTAGCCAAAAGGAAACTAACCTCTTGTCAAAGAGCGCTAGAAAGAAGTACTCTGAAAAATAAAACTGTTAGACAAGATAAAACATTCTGATTTCTGCTATAAGGAAAAAGACAAAAGTAATCGACGACGCTGTCTCCTTCGCTCAAAGCCTAAAGTGGAAATAGGCTGGACATGTTTCCAGATACAACGACGATAGGTGGACTAAAACAGTCACAGCATGGAGAGGGCCCATCGGGTACAGGCGCAGAGGTACACCAAAGGCACGTCGGAAAGACGAGTACATATAGAGGCAGTCGCCGGGAAAAATTGGACTTTCTCCGCATCAAATAGATACGAATGGAAGGCTCTGGAGGAGGCCTTTACCCAAAGATAAAATTAAAAGAAAAAGAAAGTTTTTTTTTTTTCAATATTAATCTATTATTTTTTTCTTTACGGTAATGGGGAAAAAGCCCCCTCCCCATGACTTTACATTAAAATTAACTTAATACGAAAAAAACATTAAGTTATCCATTTTTATTGTGTTAGCTTATTTTATAACAATAACAACGACGTAAGTATTATAGGTATATAGCTCCCATACGAAACTTTAGAGATAACGTCGTTTTAATCTCAAGTAGTCAGACTCCGTGGGTGATCTCCGGACCACCCACGCGCTGCTTGACGGAAGTCCCAAATTGCGCCGCGGGGCCCTGACATGTCAGAGGATAGTGAGGTTCATGCATCTTAATTTAAGTCATCATCATCATCATTATCAGCCTATCAATGTTCCCACTGCTGGGACACAGGCCTCCTCTCTGTGAGAGGGAGTGGGCGGTAATCTACCACGCGGGCCCAGCGCGGGTTGGTAGATGTCACATTTCTTCGAATTTTTGGTTCTAAGACATGCCGGTTTCCTCACGATGTTTTCCTTCACCGTTTTGAGAGCAGTGGTGATTAAATTATTTACACAAAACAAAAAGCGCCTGCTCGGATTCGAACCTACGAGTGCCTACGACCTACAACTCGTAAGTCGGGGCCGTTACCACTGGGCCACCACACTGCTCTCTTCGCTTAATAGTGTTATTTATTTATTTAGAGATTTCAAATTATTTAATTTAAATTATTAATTGTTACTTATAATTTTTTTGTGGAAATACTTATTGATAATTATATATGAATTTTAATAACTAAAATATAACTATAACTAATCATTTTATTTATTATTAAAATTCAAAAAATTTAAATCATTTTTATTGTTATCATTTACAAAGTATCGAATATATAATATTTTTAGGTCACTATGTCAAATGAACCGTTAAAAACTTATCAATTTTATTTAATAACAAAGTAGGTATGTTCCACATCATATTGCATGAGCATAAGTATCAAATCGTATTTTTTAAATTATAGTAGAACCTTAGATACAAAGTTTGCATGAAATAAAGAGGCTTTTTTATTTTTATTTTATTTTATAATTTCCAGTCAGACCTTGATATTTGATTATAGTCTGGTTATAATGAACCTCGTACGTTGATAGTATACAGGGTGGCTTGACATCGACGAGCAACCTGTTACCATGGATTATAGTACACATAAATTATAGTAAGTACTTTTATACTGAGAAATAAAGCAATTCGTGCGAAATTATTCCCTAACCATTCCAAAATATTCAAAAATGCACAACGTTAATGTTCAACGTTTTCACTTCTGCCGGCACTCCCGGAGTGCAACCCATTGTTTTTTTTTTCTGAACTCACGAAATGTCACGAACTCACGTGCTAGAATCACGTGCTGAGTTCATAGTTATAGTTTGCGCGTCGATACAGGGTGGCAGGGACATCGACATCGATAGCCTGTAGGTACCTACGGACTCCAAACATAACTTGGTTGATAGATTGAATAAGGATAACAATACAAAATGGATGGCACAACAGATGGATGAATCGGTCTATCATCAATCTAAATACTGTAAAATACTTAAATTTTTCTGAATCAAAATCAGAGACTCCATGACCTCTAGTTACATCATATTTCATTTAAATCGGTTCTGTAGTTTAGCTATAAAACTAACCAAGAAGACGACAATACAATGATAAGCTAATAGCGACCCCCCTGCTTCGCACGAGTTCTACGACTTGACAAAACATCGAGATTTCTTTATTATAAGAAAGAAAATAAAGAAAGAAAAAAATAATAATTGTATAATTGTTTATTGTTTAA
Organism: Conistra vaccinii; assembly: GCA_948150665.1. Lineage (NCBI taxonomy): Eukaryota > Metazoa > Arthropoda > Insecta > Lepidoptera > Noctuidae > Conistra > Conistra vaccinii. The sequence goes on from OX411327.1 coordinate 767,681, forward strand.
TTGGTAAAAGGTATAGGTATTGACTTATTATACATAATAAGCCTTCCGAAATAAATTCTCTAACTGTCCGTTGTGTAGTTTAGGTCGCGACGCGGTCACCCAGGTGGCCACTATAATTTTATTTATGATAAATAATAGATATAACTATGTAGAAGTTAAGATTAAGCATCCCCATTCCAGGTTTTATTACTAGAAGCAGGCGTCGACGAGAACATAGACTATGACATCCCAGGAGTTCCCACGAAAGAGTACCGCCCGATCCTCTGGAACTACAGAACTGAGCGTAACGGCTACTCCTGCCTCTCCAGACCTGGTGGTAGCTGCGAGGTGAAGACCGGTAAGGTGTTGGGCGGGTCCAGCGTGACCAATGACATGAAGTACACCAGAGGATCCAAGGTGGACTATGACGGGTGGCACAGCACGGGCGCTCTCGGCTCTCTGGACTGGAAATTCGATGGTGTTATAGAACATTTTAAAAGCGTTGAGGATAACGGTGAGTTTTGTGTTCAGAATACAAGGTCTGCTTGTGAAAGACATACCTAAAAATTGTTTTAGTAACAACAGTAACTTTATTTTAAATACCTAACTAAGAGCTTTATTATTTCCAAGTTAAACTTTTGGAACTTTATGTTTTCAAATCGATTTTAATAGATAAGTAACCATGTAGGTATACATAGTTAATTAACAAGCTATTTAGTATCACAATGGAAGGAAAACGGTTTTATTATTTTTTGGGTCGAATTTTATCATCCGATTGTTTATTACCTAACATTATTTTAATGATCCACATTAAATAATTGGCATTGATTTTATTAACTAGGGCTGTAGGTACCTATCTGACAACGGCACAATTTGATAAATATTTCTGAATTCGTTAATTAATATTCTCTGAGACTGCCTATCTCGCGATTGTAGAGGATCATAGCGTTTAAAAAGCATCGACCTCCACACTTTCGCGGGATAATCTCATTACCGATGACCGTGGGTGATGCATTCGATATGCAGTGAGCAGCGTACGGACCCTCTGAAACAGCGCGTCGAGTTCAGTCTAGGTCCATTTGAGTATTGATTTAGGTATAATATATAATTTTATTTCACAACTTGCTGTGATAGGTACGATGTATGGTATGTAGTGTTTTATTGTGGGTTAACCTAATTAGGTAGTTCCGTCCATTCAGGATTTTCCTGCAAGATAAACCGAGTTTTGAACTGAACCACGCTTTAACTCAATATTAATGAAAACTTAGCCATACGTAGGTACTATAAATAGGTACTCTATTGATCAGTAATTGTTGATTTAATCGGTTGAATAAGAGCTGAATACATAATATTATCACCATGGTTACAATAGAGTAATATAATTGGGAACATTCGACTCAGAGATCACACACACACATACACACACTAAACACACACAATTTTATCTGACTCACTAAATTATCACACCATATGGCTGAAAAAGTCCATGTGTTTAGTTTGTTACAGAACAAAATAATAATTTTGTATATTTTGATACCTATTAACTTTTCGGTAATATAATCCCTCATATTAACCATAATTCCTTTAATCTAACTATAGTTTCAATTTCAAGGTGACTACGATGTACTGATGAACTCGCACTACCACTCCCGAGGGGGGGAGATGCACGTGCAGCGCTTTAAACATGCCGACAGATATATGGAGATCTTCACTGCTGGCTTCACGGAAATGGGCCTCCGCACCCTAGACATAAACACCAATGTACAGGAAGCAGTAGTCAACAACCAATTCGCGATATCCAACAATACCAGGCTGAGCACCAACAGCGCCTTCCTCAAACCAGTGAGACACAGAAAGAATCTTCAAGTGGTAACAGGAGCCTACGTGACGAGAATAGTCATTGATAAACAAGAAAGAAATGTAGATGGCGTAATTTATGAAGTGGAGAAAGGTAAAGAACGTCCAGCGTACGCTAAAAGAGAAATCATTTTAGCGGCAGGCGCTATCAATAATGTCAGGCTGTTACATCTGTCCGGAATTGGCCCCAAAGCTGATATAAAGAAACATAATATTACACCGATAGTCGATCTCCCGGTAGGTCATAACTATCAAGATCAAGTGACTATTGGTGGTCTTGCATTCGTATTGAACGACGTCCCATTCGTCACTGAAGCCGAAGTAATTAATGATTTCAAAACTTGGTTCCAAAACCGCAGCGGACCATTAGCTTCTAGAGGCATCGGCCAAGTGTCAGCCTTCATACAACTTTACGAGAACTTCAACGCTCCCGATGTGGAGCTCGCTTTAGAAGGTAATTTTATTAGAAGCGATAAATTTATGCTGACTAATGTAAGTGTACATGCGGCGGAGGAAACGAACCTACCCTTACCCTACTATAATTTAGTTAATATCAATCCTATATTATTGAGACCTAAAAGCAGAGGAAAGGTCATGCTTAATAAAAGGAACCCCAAATACGGTCGACCAATAGTCCAAGCAAATTTTCTCAAGGAATCCGAAGATTTAGATACTCTTGTCGATAGTATTGACATAGCGCTACAATTACTTGACACGAAAGAATTCAAGAAAACTGATATAAAGTTTGCACCATTAGACCTCTTCCCTTGCGATAGACTAAGCAACAGAGATCAATGGAATTGTATTGCTAGACATTACACTAAAGCTATGAATAATCCTGTAGGAACTTGTAGAATGGGAGAAAACAGTACCAATTCTGTTGTTGATTACCAATTGCGGGTGCATGGGATCGAAGGTCTAAGAATTATAGACGCTTCAGTAATGCCTACACATGCTAGAGGTGGAATATTTGCTCCCACAATGATGATAGCAGAAAAAGGAGCTAAGATGATTGTAAAAGACTGGAAAGAAAATAACGGTCATTATTACAATAGGCGGTGACAAAAATAAGGTTTAGGTAAATAAAATATTGTATTAATACCAAGTAGTTTTTATTATATCACTGGCTTTTTCAGCTATCATTATAACAGGAGCCGCAGTAGAACCACGGGTTATTTTTGGCATAATCGACGCATCGACGACTCTCAAATTGCTAACTCCAAACACTCTTAAGTTCGTATCGACAACTGAGTCAGGATCGTTGGACGTGCCCATCTTACATGTCCCGGCGTAATTGTGAAGAGGAGTTGAGAAATATTTGATGATACATAACCAAAAATCTTCAGATACGCGCTCGTGGTCTTTGCAGTCATTGTTCAGTATATTGCGGGGATCAAACACATACTCTGCACTCTTGAAAACCTCTGTATCAAATAATTTCACGATTTCTTGGATTCCTTCCAGCAATTTCTTCTCATCAGATGGGTCTTTAAGAAAATTGGGGTAAACCAATGGTTTTCCAAAGACAGGATCTGTAGCATTTAAGATTACTTGACCTCGGCTTTTAGGAGTCAATAACGATACACACATTTCAATCTTGTCGTAATACATGTTTGAGTCGTGACCTTTGAATCGTACCTCAATGTCAGGAGTTCCTAAAATATCAGAAATTGTGGTTTCTAAGAATGCTACAACTTGAAAGTTTGCTGATAAAGGTCCGATACCTTTAGAGTAATAAGTTGTAATATCTTTTAGTTTCTCAGGGAACTTCGATGTTGTTGATGTTTTTGTCAGTTTTATTACAGGTAAACAAACTGACACATGATCTTGAAAGTTTCCGCCTACTGGTAAATCATAGATCACTTTTAGATCTAAATAGTCTAAATAGTCCTTAGGTCCTATTCCAGATTGCATCAGTAACTTAGGACTATTTATTGCTCCGGCACTTAATATAACTTCCTTCGTAGCTCTCACTTTTACTCTTGTACCATTTTTGATGTATTCTACACCGAGAGCAGTTATTGTCTCCGTGTTATCGTTGAAGAATATATTAGTAACTAAAGCTTCTGACAGTATTTCTAGATTAGATCTTAACTTCCTAATAGGTTCAATGAAGGCTGTGAATGCACTAACTCTTTCACCGAAGTACGACATTGTCTGTATCCTCATGAACCCTAACTGATGTCTACCGTTTACATCTGTGTAGTTATATCCTATTTCATTTAACGCACTCAAAAGAACATCCACGTTATCGTCGACGTAAGGATACCGGCCGACATCGAGCGGACCCTGTGTTGAATGAAAAAACTTGTTTTTTGATATATCCTTATCGTAGTTTCCTTCTGAATATTTGAAATAAGGCAGCACCTCGCTGTAAGACCAACCCTCGTTGCCGTTGATGGCCCACTCGTCATAGTCGGCTGGGCTTCCTCTCATGTATGCCATGTCGTTGATAGACGAGGTACCTCCCAGGACTCGGCCCTGAACTATCTCGCAGCCTCTATCAGCCCGATTCTGACAGAACCTGTAACGTGATAGAACTATATGATTGATAAAAACTACAGTTGCTTTATCAGAATCTGTCGACAGATTGATTTTTAGGAACTTGGAAACTTATAAATAAGTAAAATAATATTAGTAACCACTCTACGAGAGTAAAACGAACACGATCTGTAACTTCAAATAATTTTGACCTAACAAGTAGTCTTTTAAAAGCCAATCTCTTGACAGATCCCGACCCTTAGACCATGGACTGAATCTCACCCCTTTTTCGGCCTCATGGAGTACTGCCAGTCTATGTTAGAACCCTTAAACTCGCTCGTGAGTCCTGGGATCAGCGCCATCTTGGGTTCCTCAGGACCTGCTTCGATCATTAATACCTGGAATCAAGATAAGTATTTTATAAACTGACTGTTTTATGGACAGATCGAAGATAAGAATTCTGAATGGATTAAAAAATGTGAGCAAAAAACAGTAATAATTAATCAGTTTCTTATAAATGATTATGTAGACTAAGAAATTCACAAGTCATCACAAGATAAATTTAACTATGGAGCCTACAAGAAAAATCATACTCACACTTTTCACAAACTGGTGGAAAACATTGTTAAAAATACATGGAGGGACGAGTGTCTTATTAAATCAATTAAATATTAATTCCTCACCTTCCATTTCCTATTCTCCGATAGTCTACTGGCTAGCACACAGCCGGCCGTCCCTCCGCCTACCACGATGAAATCATATTCATTATCGAAGTCTACGCCGCCGTTCTTCTTCCCGTGCTCTTCAGGAAACCTATCAAAGTACGTAAACTGTTTGTATGAACCCTTTCCTTCCTCTTCTGTATGTTTCAGTAAGTTTCTCTTGTTCTTGCCGTAGTAGTCAGGCTCAGGTCCTATGTGGCCATATAGAGTGTGCACCAGGGATATCAGGAGGATAGCCGTCGGGGCACATTCGATGCGTCCGTCACATATCTTGCATAATTCATCAGTGGCGTTAGCACTCATTGCACCCTCATATTCTGCTGGGATGCCGACTATCAAATCGGAGGAAACCGGCGCATTATCTACTATGAAGCTCGCAGGTACTTCGATAGGAGGAATTTTGGACAGTAAGTTATGATTTGAGAGGTTGACAATGTTTCACAGTCCGTTGTGAGGCTCAATTCCATTAGTATATTCATATGTTTCTAATCTGGGAACATTATCAACTTTGAATTCTTCAAATTCTCAATAATTGTAAGTTAACTTGGCACTATAATTATCATTACTGTAACTTATGTTATTTGTTTCTATTTCTTCATTAAAAACAAAACTTATTGGTTGCTAATTATCAACAGTAGGTTTATTATTGATTTTCACTTTATTAGCACAACTGGAACTATTGCCACAATGTGTTACTGTAGCGAGGTATGCACAATTCGTCAGTAAGTAAGGCGACTGCCCGCGGCCGCGGCTACGTCGCGCTATGTCGCCTACTCTAAGAATTTGTTGTTTACATCCTTTGTTTTGCTTGTTTAACATTTAGCCATTGTTTTGAGTTCCAAGAGATTTTTTTACTTATAAAGTTCTTTTCATGTTGGTCGATACTGCTTACTTTGTTAGAGACAATAACGACATACAAAGAAATATCACCTGTGGGAGACTATTAATGTGCTGAATGAATATAGAGTACAGTCACTTAACGTTCTGAATTCGTAATTACATATTCACCAAAGAAGATAATAAAAGTAATACAGTAGCTTCCTATCATAAGAAGGAACTGGTATCAGTTACTCGCTGTTTGTTACTGAGTAAGCTAGGCACTAATGGAGGAGCGTCGACTCGCAGACAGACAGCTACTTTGAGGATTAATAGAGCGGCACATTGCTCAAGGGAGCACTCAGCTTAGCCCTGAACAATGGCGAAGAGTCCCCGACCTATTGTGATGTATCCAAGGGGTTAGGAAAACAATATCAAATAAGGTCAAAGATGACGTTGACTAATCGAAAGGTCACGATATGATATGATTTACTAAAACTATATAATCTTTACTTAATAAAGAGTATATTTTCTATCTTACTAAGTAACTCTCTTAGGGTACCGTAGTCAACAATAGGAACCCTTTTTTAGGATAACTCGCCTACACGTGTGGATGATATATTTTCTCGTCTATCCCATGATTTGGGGTGTATTTGGATAGGCCGTTTAAAAGTATTGCGGTTGTGTGAAAACCATTTTGCCGATTAAGGGATTCGTTTGCGAAATATTATGCTTTAAAGTGCAAATTTTTGTTACAGTAAAGTGTAACAAAAATTACCCCACCTACTGCCAGCTAAATGGTTGTTTTTGGATATGCGAAAAAATGAACGGCAGAAGTACATTGTTTAACGAAGTTAAAAGGAAAACTACCACAGCTAAGTAGGCTTTACAAGTTAACGAGTAACAGTCGACCAACTTACATTGCAGTTGGAATGCAGAGAGAACATTATTGTTTTTCAACTACAATGTTACAATAAAGTAATCATGAGAACTAAGTCTACATGGGGAGTGGGCATGCATGGACAGATCCTCCCGTTTGAAAGTATATTTTAGTGCCAGGTATGAGTACCTACAGCGTTTAACATTCTACCAGAACAAAAATAAAATCTTAATACCTACTCTTCATATGTCTGCAATACTCATACATAACGTCTCACTCATTTGACGGCACGGTTGGCGCAGTGGTTAAGCGATTGACTGCTGCGTTGCGTGTCGTGGGTTCAATTCCCGCACGGAACAAATATTTGTATGACCTCCAAGTAGTTGTTCCGGGTCAGGCTGTTTGTGTATGTGAATTTAAATGTTTGTAAACGCACCCACACAATACAGGAGAAATTCTTAGTGTGGGGCAACGTTTTAAAATAAGAATAATAAAAGAAATAACACTTGCTGAACTTACGAAATGTAACAAATAGTACAAAGGAGCTCATTTTGTGCAAGCATGCTAACTGTTGCATCTGTTTTGCATACTGATAAACTGTTTAACGCAATTCTTTGTACATATTAACAGTTGTTTATTATTTCTACATTGAGCTGCTAATGAAATACAAATGTGTAACCTGCAATCCTGCATTCAGATCGGCGATTGAGGTGTGCTGGTAGAAACATAACATCACGCGTCTTACCCGAAAGGGTAGGCAGAGGAGTTCCACGGTCACTCACTCACTGTGTGTTGGTGTATACAGACCACTTGAGTGAAGCACTCTACTCACACAGTCACACACAAATGCCATATTAACGAAAGTTCCGTATTTATTTGACTGCCTCATTGGTCTAGTGGTCGTTACCGCTCCTGCCGAGTATGAAGTCCTGGGTTCGATTTCCCGGTCGGGCAAAGTGTTATTGGGTTTTTCTATATGGAATTTCTCAGTAGCAGCTCGGAGTCTGGATTTGGGCCCGGTTGATGGCAATAGGCTCGCCCCCTATTGACTTAAACATTAATGGCGAAATGTGGATGTACCATAGCAAAAACACAAACACATTAAAAACATTGGCCGATAAGGTAGACAGCCCCTTTATTAGGCACTGGATGCAGAGGCACGTGCCAACATGACGTGTTAAGCCATGTAGGTATTAAGTGTAGTTAGGTTAGTTTGTAAGTTTTACTAACATAGTTTCTAAGTCTTTGTTACTAATAATACATTATGGATTGTATGTCATTCTTATGTGCGATCTGAAATAAATCAAATAATAATAGCTACACTCTGTCTCACCTATCGGGGGGTCTTGTTATCAATCAATCATCATCATCTGCCTGCCTTTTCCAAACTATGTTGGGGTCAGCTTCTAGTCTAACCGGATGCAGCTGAATACCAGCATTTTACATGGAGCGACTGCCTATCGGATCTCCACAACTCAGTTTTGTACCAATCAATAAAGCCGTTAAATAAGGTATCAATTTACTCCTAACTCACACGGTAGTTCGTGCCTCTAATCGCAGTCAATGTGAACATTAAACTTTACGACTCAATTAGATACTAAACACCATGTTGTTACGTTCAAATTGTACACATAGGTAGGTATGCTGGATTAAAATTAAATGGATTTCAATCACGTGCTAATGTTGGTTTTATTTTGTTTCAGGTATAATTTCAGCATAATTTAAGTGGTGTGAAGGATTTGTAAGTAAATTACATTTTCACAAGATAGGTAGAATCCAGTAACTGCCTAGTCTGTTCCCAACTATGTTGGGGTCGGCTTCCCGTCTAACCGGATGCAGCTGAATACCACTTTGTTACATGGATTGACTGACTATCTGACCTCCACAACCCAGTAACTGGGTAATACGATACCCCTTGGTAAGGCTAGTTGCCAGACTTTTAAGCTGCTGACGACCGAGGCACAGAGGAGTCTCGGTATTAATGATGGTCACCCATCCACCGACCAGCATAGCTTAACTTGATGGATCGACCCGAGCCGGCTCGTGCGGCTGTTATAGCCACGAAATCCTCCCAAAATAAAAGGAAGGTAAAACAAAAAAACGTAGTATAATCACTTTGAAATTTCAGAGCGCCTGTTAAAAATATTATAGCAACACATCTTCAAGCCAAGAGGGTTCCAATCACAACTAACACAAACTATCAGGCGCTCAACATCAATTGAGAGAGTTTATTCATTCGTACATAATAATAACATCGTTGCTGGATATGCATTATCAAAGTTGTACAATATATTATAAATTCATGAGCTGCTTCGATTGTACGACATTCCAGTTGCTCTGTTCGCGTAAAATTGCACGAATGTGTCCCGAATGGTGCATAAGTAATTATTCCTTGAAATTCGTTACCCTACCGATATTCAGGTAGGTGAAGAAAGTTCTCAACTGACAGTAAAAAAGTAAAATCAATCTGCCTACCCTTTTCCCAACTATGTTATAGGTAACATAATTATTTAGACTGAGTGCTGGTTGTCAGACTTTTAGGCTTCTAAGTACCCGTAACGACTGTCAAAGATCTGATCTACGAATGACAGCGGGGACCACCCATCCGCGGACCGACCGCGGCAAGCGTAACTTAACCTCCGATCGACCCGTGCGGCTGTTATTATTTCGCCACGAGCCCTCCTGACAGCAATGAAGCAAAAAGTTAAATTAAGTGTTTTACGTGGAAGTACTAGATGAGGAAGTTTACGTTTTAATAATGGATGAAAGCCTTCTAATGACATTGTCGTCGTATACCTACCTCTGTTATTAATATAAGTAGGTAATGATAGCTTGTGCCTACAGCTACGGTTAGGTTGGACACGTGTCTCATAATCGATTAACTACTTAATTCGTTCGTCCTCGGTGTGCGTCGCTGTTCTGTAAAAACTGACCAATATGCAGTCATACTGGCTGGTCATGGTTGCTGTGTCAATAACTCTAGTCACAAATTAAATGACAAAAAACGCAGATAAAGAGTTTTACTGAATAGTTAGAAATCCTGGATTCAATAATTACTTATTAAAAAAAAAGTTTTGCCACATCATTACACTTATTCTAGAAACAATCTAAATAACTAAAGGATTAATGCACAAGACATGACAAATTAAGGCGATCACCAAAATAGTACCTATGGCAAATGTAAAAGTAGCTGAAGTAGGTACCTAATATAAAATATACCTACCGAAGCAGCAATGAAATTAAGTTTCCCAAATAGGCTGGAAATAGAAAAAAAAAAGGTTACCGGAATAGAAGTTCCAAATGCCATACCACACGCATTTCCTGGGTCGTACTTAGTTCAAAATAATTGTCTTTTTTAAGACATTTTTTTTGTCATCACTAGAAAATTACTTCAAAATGTCTCCAAATACATCAAACAATAATTATGACATAACTTTATCTTATGGGAAAAAGGTTGTAACTCCTTTGACATTCATTGTGTTATAATCTGCGGAAGATTGTACAATTTCCGGTGACAGTGTTGAACCTATTATTTTCATAATGTCAAGTTATTATTTCTATGTTATTTATGTTGGACTGTTTTTGTTTTTTCTATGCAGTAGTGTGAGAACGGAAATTATGCGTTTAGAAATCTGTTGAATATTTAAATGTTATTTGAATGCCATGGGGAAATTGTTAAGGCTCCCGCAGACAGGGGCGACAGCGACAGCACGACCGATGTGACTCAGCACGATCGACGTGAAATTGTTCTATCGTCGCGTCGCGTTCAGGCGTCCGTGGCGCCTGTTTGCATGCCTGGCTTTACAAAAATCACTTATGTAGTAAACATAAGTGATTTTTGTGAACCCTCTATTCCCCATTTTTTTGTAATTATTTTATCGAATCGCACCATTTACCTAGTAAATGAGGAAAGTGGTTTCAATATTAGTGCGTCCTGGTCAGTCACACCTACCTACAAATCAAGAAAATATAATACCTAATCTACTAAATGTTATCTTAAATGCCTGCTTCCATAAATTCTCTTGTTCACAGTGTTCACACCCTTATCCATAAGTACATCATTTAAATAAATACCTCATTTCCAGTTATGACATACGACTCATAACGACGCTCATTTTAATAATTGAGAAATTAACAATAATCCCTGGTGGTTCGCTCATTGCATATAACACGCTAACTCAAATTAAAATGTACCTACAATAACAATGGACTCTAATTATAATTGCTCACAAAATGGCCGGCTTCGCACTGTTATTGCGAAACCGAAGCGAGAAAGCAGCAAAAACGATAATAAATGAAAATATGGACGGAACCCGACCGCACAGCAATTACTTTTAATTCGATCCCGTAAGGGCTAGTGCAGTTATTTGATATAGCGCCATCTGTGATCGGGAGTCGGAGTTTTGTTCGTTTTAGTTCTGCTATCGGCCGCGGGAACGCTACCGTCGTTAAATGTTATTACCAAAGCTTAGTAGAATGCAAATTCTCTTGAACGGTGAATCGGTTTTTAAAGTATCGGAATGCTTTGCTCGCCCTGAATTAATGTTCCTTTTAAGCTTTGAATATTCAATAAGTTTCATGTCTATTCCCATTCAGGAATGTAGGAAAACTGCATGAGTCTGAGTTTGCTAGAGACAAGAATTACACATACCACATTACCGCCTTTTACTGAAACTTCAGACCTTTTCATTTGTGAGATAATTTTATGTAGGTACACTTGTACCTAAAAGTGTACCTACATAGGTACAAGGTATATACATTTTAAAGTCTTAAAGCCGTTGATTCGCCCGTTTCGGGCGAGTAAATGCAGGCGAATCACCAATAAGGCATCTAAACTAACCAAAGCCAGTCTGTCCAGTAGCCAAAGTAATAAATGGCACAAAAAAGTGTCTATTTAAATAGTAGGTAGGCAACAATTTATGTCAGTGACGCGGATAATCAATTACAAATTGATTTTTCGGTTCACATTAAAATTAAAGTGTTGTTGATTCCTTAGCGTAGGAAACTAGTTCGACAAATCATTTAACAGAGCCAAACATGGTTGTCTAGCTTTAGGCGATAGAAATCGAACTATTTATTAGTTTTTGTAGAAGATAATAATTGACTTGGATGTATGTACCTAAGTAGGTACCTAATAGGTACCGTACTTACAACAACTTTATAATTAGAGGAACATAGGTACACTACAATAACCAGTTTGGATACTATTATACAAGATGTAGAATGAGCACAAAAAAAATGAACATACATGGGATACGGGTGCAAGCATGTTAACAAAATATCCTGAGCTCTTAAGGTCCCACAAACGCTGAACACGAGCAAATAAATACCAATCTGGGCACACATTATGCCCATAATAATGTCAGTTTCGCACCAAACGAATAAGCTATTATCAAACCTTAATCCCTAATTAAACGCAGTAATCTCACCAGAACTGCCTCCAGAGAACCAAGTTAGGTTAGAATTAGGTGAACATTCTAGTCAGCGCAGTAGGCACCCAGCACCCAGCACATTATGTAGGAGGTACCTGTGTATGTGCAAATAAAATAATCCTTAATTACCTGCCCATACCCCTACAAGGATAAGCGAGATGTTTCTAGCTATCGGTTGCGTGGAGGAAGGGCTGCCTACTGCTCTTAGATTATTATTTATTTATTTATTACAAATCTATACCTTTTAATAAGTGATTATTTACTTAATATTATAAATTATTGTGTCAATCTTATAATTTATGTACTTTGTGTAAAAGTAAAGTTGATGATGAAGGATAAAATGTAAAAGTGAGCAAATGTTTACTGTGGCTATGTTTGTGATGTAAACATGTTTTATTAAATAAGAAAAATCTTCCTGAAAATCACAATTACAAGAAAGAAATATCTATCGAGGGATTCAATAAAACGCAGGTTCTTCTTTTTTAATTTTTCTTTTTTATTCATAAACTTCGAAGTCTCTTGTTTAGTCATTAGGCAGTCAGAAGTTATAACTTTTGTAATGTTGGTTCTTTGCAGTGAGTAATCTCCAACAACATTACCTTGTATGAATTTCGAAAGACGTCGACATAGCCAGCCCTGACCGGACGTGTGTAAGTCCATAGCATCTACTAATGTATGTAAAAGGCGAGTGAAACTCCTGCGCAGCTATAGGTACCTACTGCTCAGGATTAGGCTTCGATGCGATACCGCGGCGCTTTGGTTCGGGCGCGGTTCTGAAGCACCGCCCGGACTATTAAGTTAGTACCTAGCCCCGGCTTGCAAACCAATTTAAATATTAATTTCTATAGTTGCCCATTTGAAAGAGAAAATAGAGTTGATCGAATGGTGTGGGGTGTAAGTTTTAAGAGTTCACAGGTTGAGGTAGCGATTCACTGAACTTTGACACACAATGTACAGTAGGATAGAGGCTGAACGGCAAAGACGTTACCGAGAGTCTTTAAATACAAATTTATGTACCATAAAAATAAGGAAGTACAAGAAAATAATTTGATTAGATGCGTTGATTTCGTTGTGACTCTGTCCTTAGGTACTCTTCATTTGTGTTACTTTGTGCCACGATAACACAAAAAATGTACATTAATTTTGAATTTCTATCTGAAAATACGGCTGAGAGTGTCAACTGTATTTTCATTATCTATATACGTATTTTTGCACGACTCATAATGCGAAGCAGTAGAGTGTGCTCTACGATTGAAAAAAAAAAATTGCCCCATTTATGTAACTGTTTTTATTGTTACACTCCTGCTAGTACACAGAACCTACTTAATTTATATACCATTGTATAGATGATTAAATGGCAATTAATACTGTACTTTTTAACAATTGATTTAATGTAGCAGAAATGGAAAAGCATCAAAATAGTTGAAAAATCCTGTCCGTCAATTTATGAACCCTGAAAACATTGTAGCTTGCGATTAAATCAATTAATTGAGCCAATTTTTTGTTTATACATTCGTTTCAGCCATAGAAGGAACCCTATTGAAAATGGCTCTTTTATTGAAAGTAGTTTAATTATAATTAATAAAATACTAACTAAAATATATTATCTATAACTAAATATTTTCAACCTTTGAATTGACGTCCGTAAGTTGCCTAGCAACCGCCAAGTAAATATCTTTGTAAATAGTCTTTGACATTACGACTTCATGAAAAGTGATAAATTGTTCATTTTTGTTAGAAACTATGTTTTGAATTTCTTTTTCGTTTATGAATGAGTGTTGAGTATGTATGAGGCGTGCACTTTTGGATTTTCCAAACTATATTTAATTTTTTCTGTGGAAATTAATTGAGGTCTCAGCCTGAGACCTCAATTACCTAATTGCCACAGGAATAATTAGAATCGTGGGTTTCTTGCTTCTTCCTTGAAACAATAGGTATTAGGTACACTATACCAGCTAGCTATACACCTACTTATTCACCACGCACACTCCACGTCAACGCTTTCGCACTACGTCAACAAGTTTTTGTAATTTACCTTTAAGATCAGCGCGGGCAGCCGGGCATGCTGTCAGGTGAGTGCGGGTTCACTTCCCGTTGCGTCCGCGTCGCCTGTCATTCAAACTTACCTACATCGACGCGTTAGAGTGATAGACGTGGAGTGATAGGTATGCTCATCTAGGTGATACGGTATGAGAGCAGACTAATTTTAACATTCGAAAGTGTGTGTACTGTAGGTACTCCTCTGCCTGACCCTTCGGGGATATCAGGCGTGATGTTATGATGAAACTTATTTTGGAAAATCGCTTAAAATCAAAAATCAAAAGTCAAAGACAAATCATTTATTTCAAATAGGCCCTTATAAGGCACTTCTGAACGTGCAATTTACAAAAAAATTTACTTGATTCTAGTCGCCCCTTCTAAAAGGCAGTTTTCGTATGGAGAAGAATGGGCAAGAAACTCCACCGTTACTTTTTTAGAATGTTTTACAATATTTTGTTTAGGTACCTACATTAGTTGTAACTGGTATGTGACGACGATGCACCAAGAATAAAATTACTATACCACAATAGGTAAAAAGAATTAAAAATGAAGCAATGACAGTTTAATAATGTGATAGGTACATGGTGCTCACATATTTACAAACATTGTAAAACAATTGATGAGTTAGTGTGTGAGGAAGTAATCACAGAATGTTAAATCAATGTCATAATTATAATTAAAAAATATACATTTTAATTAGCAATCAGCTTGAGCTCATCTGGAGAGTTTGACAGAAGAGTCTATTAGTGTATATTATATTAGTAGCGCTAAGAATTGAGACTATGAATGAATCTGTTACTGTAGATTTTCAAAGCAGCTCTGTCTATTCATAAAAAAAAACATTTTTAAAAGAATTAAACTGAAAATAACAGGTTTTTCTCTTTCTTATTTTTATTATCTTATAAGATAAGCCGTACTCTTTAATTAGCAATCAGCTTGAGCTCATCTGGAGAGTTTGACAGAAGAGTCTATTAGTGTATATTATATTAGTAGCGCTAAGAATTGAGACTATGAATGAATCTGTTACTGTAGATTTTCAAAGCAGCTCTGTCTATTCATAAAAAAAAACATTTTTAAAAGAATTAAACTGAAAATAACAGGTTTTTCTCTTTCTTATTTTTATTATCTTATAAGATAAGCCGTACTCTTTAATTAGCAATCAGCTTGAGCTCATCTGGAGAGTTTGACAGAAGAGTCTATTAGTGTATATTATATTAGTAGCGCTAAGAATTGAGACTATGAATGAATCTGTTACTGTAGATTTTCAAAGCAGCTCTGTCTATTCATAAAAAAAAACATTTTTAAAAGAATTAAACTGAAAATAACAGGTTTTTCTCTTTCTTATTTTTATTATCTTATAAGATAAGCCGTACTCTTTTGATACAGTGACTGCGTCCCTTATTAACCAAAACTCATGAAACTGAATGCGATCAGCATTAATTTCTGAAACGCGTTCAAGAGCAGTCAGTGTCAAAATTGCTATGGACCGTTGTAAAGTGACAGCTCTTGAACGCGTTTAGATGTGTTGAACGCGTTCAATTTCATTGGTGAAATCCGCACTAAGAGGAAATTGCCGACTCCAATAATAATATTATCTTCAACACCTACCTCTTCGTTCGTATCGTAAACGAGGTACATCTTTAGGAAATAGCGTACATTTTTATGCAGCTATGTGCCTCGCGCGCCTTCTTGCAAGCGCTCGCGCCGCGCGGTGACGTGCAGTGCGCGCACGCATGCACTTTCTACATCACATTCTTACTGCATAAGTTGTAATTGCATAGTGGTGTACTTTTAGAAATTGGTAAAAATATTTATAAGACCGCTATAATATTCTATAAGTAAAATGCAAAATTCGATTCGAATCTCACTCAATTGACCGGACAAACTCCTTTCGTTATTAGAAAGCAAGATGTGGCTTTTGAGCAGAAGACTTTTTCGAGCTGATTTTTTAGATTAGGTTAGTTTGAGCATAAAAACAAAATGACCTAAGTACGTCTTGTTTAACAATGACTCAGACAAATGAATGCACATAAAGTTGAATAACTCGACTATGCATTTCCTATGAAGTAGTAATTTCGGAATTTATTCTTCAAGCCAATTGTTCAGCATTTTTCAAGGAAAACTCTTTCCACGATATAGGAAGGTAGAAATTCTGGCTGAAAAGCTGGGAAACTGCCGATCAGTATGTTAGTGTGGGAACCGTGGCGTCCGTGGCGACACTTGCTAAGCATTGTCCCACACTAGGAATAAACATGCTCAAAATTCTATAGACATTATTTCTTCTCTTTCTACTTGTAATTAAATGAATTACATTCAACGCATCACGATTGCTCATGGTTTCTGAAACGTAATCAAAATTATATTAATTAAATTTATGTTAATAGTGTTTTTCCACCTTTGTTTTATAAGTTAACCCGGTTCAGAAAGCAAACAATACTTTCATGGAAGTTGAAAACAAAGAGTTCTTATTCGTGTAAACGCTACCGCTGCACGCTGACCGGTGCGACGCGACGCGATGCCAGTAGATATTTCCGTGAAGTTTTCATAGAAATTGTTCCACCAGAGTAAACGGGTCAGAACTGATGGTGACACCACGGTTTTCGGTGGAAGTTAAGTGTCCATTGAAGGATAAAAGCCATACCTAATCCCTTCATTAAACGATCAGACAAATAGGTAACGTTATAATGCTAACCTTATTTCACATAGTTCAATATGGCTGCCATTCCGATAGGCTAGTGCTAATGAGCTTAACACAGTAATATCGTGATATGTAAAATTAAAGGGAAAAAACGTAAAATAAGAGAATCCCCACAAGGATTCACCCCATAAGATACAATATTAATAGCCGTCTTCGATCCCTTCGTTTTATTTGAAGCCCATATATTTTGTCCAGCGTTGCTCGCAGCCCACTGGGCTCCTAATTACTGATATTAAATGTGCATGTTACTGCTTAAACAAGCAGATAAAGATTCCAGATACGTACCAACTTTTGTAGGTACTTACAGAAAACTTAGATTTTAAGATATGCTGAAGACTGAAGAGCATGGAGAAATGAGTAAGCGTAGGTATGTGCCTTCTCTTTAATTACAACTACCTACCGATATAAATTATTTATCTTGTAGGTAATGCACAATCCCGTTTGTAACCAATCTGAGCAGCGGGAAATCTTTTTCTTCCCTCGTTACTATTCATGGAGGAGTTCTTTTCCCGACAGGTGGTTGTCATTGTCACAAAGTAATCAGAGAGAGAAGAGATCTTCTATGAAAGGTTGTAACAATCGATCAATCAAATCAATAAAAGAACGCTTTAGGTAAGCTAACAATACATCAGATTATAAAAATCCCATAGATTATAAATCGTGATCACAGGTGATCTTGCTGCTTCCTGGTTTATCAATGTTAAATATTATTTGTAAAATACTAATCTACAAACTTGAACCTTCAACTTAACAGAAATACGCGTTCTACCAGATCTCAGAGATATTAGAAACAATTATAAGATTCCATCCGGTGCCGAAAGTACCAGGCGCCTATAAATCAGGCGGAGGCGCGTAATGGCGCATAATGCTAGGGTACGGGAACCCGAACTGATAGCAGTGGGCACAGGTAAACTGGAGCACGGGGTACTGTGAGATGAGGAGGTTTGGAACATTTTTGGTTGTTGTATGGTCACACATAGATGGTACAAGGGCGTGACCAGTGTGCCAAGTTGAAAGTAGAGAAACAGTAAAGTTGTTAGTGCAACCTGCATATTTTGGAACAGAAAAACAATATTTTAGACATAAGGTTAGATGGCTATTGGATCTGCCATGACAACATTTATTTTCAATAAAGCAGTCGCCCGTCATTTGCCACAGAACTCAAAAATTGATATAAGATTCCTTATTGTCAAAAACAATTATGAAATACTCGAAACCTGAGCTGCCATAACATCTCTTCAAATGTGACCGTATCAAATCTATAATACATAATTCAAATCATCAATATTTCATAATCCGTCAACGAAAACCCACCTCAACTATGAGCCTATCTAAGAGGCACCACAATCCCTACAATAACGGTCAACTCACTATCGAGATAGTAAATTAAAATGAAATTAATTTCCATAACGAAAAAGGTGGTTATGTCAGCGTCCTCACACGTAAATCACGCGGGCGACAACCGTTGCGAATTGGTGATCGATGGCACGGTAGACGGTATAATAACTAAGCCATATCTTAGAAATAAATGCCTACAGCCGCGCGGTACGTAAACATGCGATAGGGCTGCCCGCCTCCAGTATTTTAATTACATTTGCCTACTTTGTGTTTCCATTTAGTTTTGTGATTGTAAATGTACTTTTTTTTATAAACAAATAAAATACTTTGTGAATTGAATAACAAAACAAAACACAAATGGCCGAGGTTTTAAAACAAGCGTACC
Source organism: Conistra vaccinii (assembly GCA_948150665.1). Taxonomy (NCBI): domain Eukaryota; kingdom Metazoa; phylum Arthropoda; class Insecta; order Lepidoptera; family Noctuidae; genus Conistra; species Conistra vaccinii. The sequence goes on from OX411327.1 coordinate 786,309, forward strand.
TACCGTATCATGATTCATGAACCGCCTATAACTACCTATTTCACTCGTGTCTATCACTTACCTTTACTCTATTCACTTTATTTATTAATCCAGACATCTTTTTCTCGGGAGATAAAAGGAAATACTTATCCATTAAAAAGACACACATTATGTACCTACCTACCAGTAAGTAAAATTATTTTATAGTAAGACTATAAAATAATTTTGTTGTTGTTGTTTGTTAATAATAATACCTTTCAAAGTTTCCAGGTAATCTAAAAAAAATTATCTCTGGATGCGTTATTGCCAAATTCATGCAACCAAAAACAGCAACAATATATCCTACTCGTCATATTAAATATGTACTTGAATTTATTTTTAGTGTAAAAATCGCGCGGTTATTGTTAAAAAAACAACACACCGTTTGTTCGTCACTGCGGCACAGACGCGACTGTCTGCATACCTCGCGCATACCTCGATCGAGGCGCGTAGGTATAGCTCGCGCTTCGTCCGTTTCTATGAAGTTGGAATACCGTCTACCGTGTCGATGGTAGTCGCCAGCTGGTGGTGGTATTACGTAATGATGGAGCGATGTGATTGCGATATTGGTGCGATGTTGTTATTATTTGATGCTTCGATCGACGATCCAACTGGACATAGTTCGTTCGATCTTATTTTATTATAATTTTAATTATTATTCAAATTTTATTATTAATTTTAGAATCTGCAGTAGCTATTCTAGTGGGACTATCGCTTGATTTTGGAGTGACAGATTTGATTTCAAGTAATAACTTGCGCACGTGTTTTTTTGACAATAGTAGCAATTTCCTATTGCTGGCGAAGTTTTTCGTTTTTAGTGAATTAATGAGCGCCTGCGTTCCTGCACGTACCTACTAACTCATGGCACAACACTGTTAGACTGACCGTTGCATCATAATCAGTATTAATGTTCCCACTGCTGGGACACAGGCCTCCTCTCTGGGAGAGGGAGCTGTAATCCACCACGCGGGCCCAGTGCGGGTTGGTAGATGTCACATGTCTTCGATTTTTTTTGGTTCTAGGACATGCCGGTTTCCTTACGATCGATGTTTTCCTTCGCCGTTTTTGAGAGCAGTGGTGATGAATTTATTTACACAAAGTAAAGCGCCTGCCTGGGTTCGAACCCACGACCTACAACTCGTAAGTCGGGGCCGTTACCGTTCTGTAACCTATTATTTTTTCTAGCTATCACTATAATAATTTAAAAGTATTTATTTATTTATTTAAGGATTACCAACGAGATACATTACAATCATCTTTTACAATAAGAAAAAATGTAATAATATAAATTAACCTGTAATGCTCACTCACTTACAGGTACAGCTAAGTAGATTATAAACACACGAGATTCCTCATTAACAATCACCTAACCATAGATATTTATTTTTATTATAACCGTGGATCACAAAAGAGCCCTAAACTTATTGTTTTTCTGGTATCCGTTCTACGAACTATCTACGATAGAACTTATTACAAAAAAAAGAAGCACTAAATATACTTATCAACTATTGGGAATCGAACTTATGTTTGCCAAGCAGTCGCCGAACCGCTAAGCTATTTGCTTTGTTGAAAGTTAATTAAACTAGCTGTTCTTATATATTTCATGATTGACTGCTTAGCTCCATAAAGTAGCGTGATGATAATCATTTAAAAGGTTCTGTGACTATCTGCAATATTAACCTTTTGGCTCGTCTTTTTACAATTTGCGGTAAACTATAGAAGACTACGACCATAAAGCAATTTTGCTCATCCCCCAAATAGCGTGATAATTTATGACCTATAGACTGACCTGAGTTATTAGGAATATTTATGCATTTGAATAAAATCTTTCCGGTAGTATTGCGTACTACATAGAACATACATTTCAGACGAACTGATACCTGAACAGACAAAAATTCAAAAAACTATATTTTCGGCGTTAGTATCGTTCCACGACCTAGTAGCAATTACTTTTTTTCAAAAATAATCAATGTACAGTTTTGAATATTCGCTACGATTTTATTATTAGACTACACGACAATATATCTACATTGATGACATTGAATAAGCACACGTGTGCCAGCGCAGATAACCGCGGTAATGGATGCAGCCCATAATTAACTCACGGTAATGCGCTATTGCAACGGGAAACTGTTCCGTCCACCCATACCTTAATAGGTACGCAATCATTATAGCTCACACACGCTTTGGTTAATACAAAAATTGGTTAATACTAGCTGACATCAACTGATTCGATTTATTTTATTTATTGATTTGCTGTATTATTTATTTTAAATGGACACTGTCTAATCAATCAACGTAGCCTATCACTTTAATTTCTGAGAATACGCCCCTCCAAAGTCTCGAAATATATCATGTTTTTTCTCCGAATCCAGTGACTTATTCAAAATTTCCTGCTAAGACAGGCCCCACAAAGATCTGCTTCTTTGAAATCGTAACGATCGATATTTAATTTATCCAGTAAACAGCTATAAAATCCTATATTAAAAGGAAACGACAAATCATAGACCCGCTCCTACAAAACAGCACATTGGTCCAATGAAACGCAGCAAGACAAACAAAAGTAAACCAGCTTATAATTCCATAGTTTTGCATTAGACTTCTACTTAGAATTCAATTGGATGCCCAACAGGCAAGTTAAACAGGCAAAAAGACAAAAAAAAGCGGGCAAAGTTGCGGCAATCGGCGCACACGCAAGCCTGATACGATCGGGTTTGTTCGGAGCGCTTCAGAGCCGATCGGCTAATTAGTGGCATGCCTGCCGTGGCCGCGGGCTATGCTACCTGGCCGATCGCTTTACGCCTTCATTTGGTTCAAAACGATGGATTAGCATTGGCAGGAGTTTTAAGGCTATAAATAAGGTTGTTTGCATGAGTCTATTCTGCCTATCTCTGTTCTGAGTCATTCCCTACAACGGAAACAGCGCACCCTATTTCCATTGATGTCGCGCAAAGCGCTCAAAGATGGCGTCGAGTGGATGGACATCAGAGTGTTCTGCCGCCTAAGAAAAGTTATGGTTATTTACCCTTTGGATAATTTATTTTGATAACAAAGGTGTTTATGAGTTATGTATGAGAGCATACCTTATTTTAAACATTAATTAATGTATGTATAATTGTAATAATTCTAACTGTGACATTTTAATTTGTAGTTTTATTTCTAGATAGAGTCTTAACAATTTTTATAACTTTTACGTGCCTATTTCCAGGCAGAATGTACATGGCTCACTCCTATCTATTCCATCTGTATTTAATGTAAACTACATTCGTTGCAAATAAATTATTGATTGATTGATTATTATTATCAGGCTACTCGCTATTTCCATAATATGCTATGCTAAATCATCAACGAGATTTGCTAATTGCATGACGATACTACTAAGATATTTTACGGTTTAAGAAATTTATTTCGCTCAAAAAGAATACAATTATTCACTTCTATGAGGAAAAACATATTAATTAAGATAAGCGACGATTTCGCTTGGTAATAAACCAGCTTTGAAATTTTCACACCAGCATTCTCCTTTGAAATAGGTTCTATTGTAGCACACACTGTTACGTAAAATATACTTGTTATTTTTCATCCATGTTTGTATCGAACTACTGTTTATTACATTCTTGAATGATGTCCTTCAAGCACAGCCGTTAGACATCCCCTGACAGACAACACGCACAGTGGTAAGCATGGTAATTATTTGGAAACAAAACGGCAATGTAATTGAGTGCACGTTTTTGTCCAACTCCTGCGCAATTTGTAGCACTGTGCCTAAGGCTTCGGTTTAATTTTATTTTCCTGTGTTTTGAAAACACGCGAGCTTTTATGCTATGTCGGTATTTTATTGTGGATCGTTTCAATGTAAAACGAGAAGAAGTACCAGATCTAGGTATCCGCCTACCTAGTACCCAGGAATCTATGAAAAAATAAAATAAAAAGGTAGGTACCATCGTTCAATCAAACTCACCTTCATTCGTTTTTTTTTCTGTAGCAGGTTTTTAACTTTCGAACTAAACAGAAATTTTGAAGAAAACATAAAATACAATCATTGTTCGCTTAAGTCCGATATCGGGATACCTACAACATGAAAAAATAATTACTTGATTGAATATAAATAATCACTGCTAATTAATAATTCATAAGTTTCCTATTCCTATGAAGTCCCGCCCCAACGCCTTGACCAGTCATAAAACTTTGTTTTAATAATTACTCATACGTCCATGTGGGTCGATCGATGTGTTCGCAGTAATACTTAACTAAATAATACAGCTTCACTTCTACAATGGGCCGCAGTCGTCCAACTGTCGATGTCGTTAGGTGTAGGCCATCTTGATAGGTAACGTGCACTATGAATTATGACAGCCTTATCAACAGCTGCTTTCCTACCCTTAATGTCATTAATTCATCATCAATATTTAATCCAATAAACTATAGCTACTGTAGGTACTGTCGAGGAATTAAAACGTGTAGTACTTTTCGCTTGCTCTTCAATTTTTTTTCCGAGTACGTATGAAAACATTGTGTTCCCGCTTTGCGAGACGGAATTTGTTTGAAACTTGCTTAACATTTTCGCTCCTTGAACGTGTATAGACTTGGTTAATTCCTTATTCACGTTGATATTATTGTCCCAAACATGTAGCTAACACGTTTTGAAAATAAGGCATTTTGTGAAATATCCAGATACTAAAATTAGCACAACGTAATAATTCCAATAAACGATCGTGACGGTTACATAAGTAGTCCACCACGTGTGGTCTCATTGTGATGCGCATCGTGATAGCACAGGCCATCGAACACATCATCATACAATTGTCATGCACGTGCATTACATAAATTAGCACCTGACTTTTAGAATGTATTACAGCAGATGGTGTTATAGCTTTCGAGATGTCCCCAAAGTGCAGAAAGATAGAGAAGAAAGTAGCGAAAATGTTGTATCTAGGTAATCCGTACTGCATCAAAATATGGAAAACATAACCGTGGAAACCGAATTAACAGATACCATCGGGGCCGAAATAAATGTCTATCTCTCAACATTTCTGTTGATGCTTAGGGACTTAGAGATAAAAAAATTGAACTGAAAATAATGAACTGTGACTATGTTTTGAACCAATTTATCACGTTTAAAAGCCCTGTTTACTTTTATCCAAACAAACTTTTCTTAATTAGCCCAGTCATTGCTCTTTTCACACCTCCCAACAGTTTGGGTGACCTTTTGAACCAGCAGTGCGAGCATAATGAATGGAAATAGATGCTTATCGTGACTCTGTCCTAATATGGTGGTGATTTATGAGATTCATTTGATCAACAGATTAGTCACGTTTGGAACTTTATTTAGAAATTAACGGAGACTCATCGCTTTGTAGATGTGGCGATTGTTCTATTAGAAACAAGACGTTTATTCGTTTAAAAAGATGAACCATAGATAGATAGATAGAATTCTCATTACAATAACACCTGTTCTAAGTCATTATATTTTGCTATGTGCTCTAGATAACTAAAGAAATTTGTCCCTATAATAAGTAGCTATTGGTAGGTACATTTTAGATCTCGAATTCGATATTTCAACCAAAAATGGGCGTCGTTTCAAATGTTAAATTTAATATAACTGGAAAAATGTGGGTGTACTGTTCACTTCTGGCGGGGTAGCCAGAAATGAACAGTACACCCACATTTTTCCCGAATACAGGCGTCATGTAATGTTATGTAAATGGAACTACCACAGACAACAAAAATCCTGCTCCCATTTTACCAGTCAAAGACAAGCACTTATAAGTAGAGTTACCACAAAAAATGGCCGTCAATCATTGAGTGCTGACGTGAATAATATTATTATATGCGATGAATGTTACAAGAATGATAATAGTCAGCGATTGACTTGTAGATGTGATGGTGTCAAATTATGTGCGGGAGTGACGGGAAAAACGCAGAGTGAGATCTACGATTATTGGCTGAGACAGTGACGACTTGTGAGGCGTGAGGGGACAAGTGGGGCTGCAACTTTGTAGGAGTCTTTGATTAAAGTTAAAGTTTGACGTAGTGTCTCTGTTTTTCTTACCATGTTTAATGACTGTCCTGTGTTGTAATTACCTTTCAATATAAATCTCTTATAATTAAAATCATACTTCTTAATTTAAATTCCAGGTTTATATGCTTTTGCTTTATCCCTTTTATCTCAGTCCAAAAATATTAAAAAGCCATAGTGACATTAACGACATACTTGATTTACACTACACGATAAAAACCTCGCATTGCGATACTCACAATCATTTTTAATCACCGATTAATTTACCAGCCTTATTAAAACCTCTCTCCGCGTACATTATCGCGGCCGCTCTGTATCTATCGCATTATCATCGTCTTGATACATCGCCTCCCCACAATGGACAATATTAATCTCTTCGCCATTTACGCTCGAGCTTATAAATTAACACTGACACCTCAACACTGCCTAGAAATTTACACTAACTAGTTTTTATACTATACCAGTTCGAAAACTATTTAGAAGTACACTATCCACTGCTGCTTTTATTAATCTTTGTGTATCATCATAACGTTGTTCTCCAGTAATGGATGGTGTGGACGGGGTGATACAATTTTTTCTAGTCATTTTGTGTTGAACCGGATTTTGCGGTATGCAACTACATAATAGTTTGGTGCAGTTTTTAATTACAATTTGTATCGAGTACGTTGGTGGCTAGGGTTTACTTTTAGAATTCCAGTTATGAGTTGTTTCTAGTAAGTCATTTATTGATATTTCTCTATGGGGAATGAAAAGATTCTAGGAACGAGTGAGAGATATGAAACAATTTTATAATTGGCATTTATTTCGTGCTTTTTTTATTACATTTGATAACTAATTGTTTTTTCTGAGCGGTTCTTTGTTATAACATTATAAGATTACTTTAATTAAACCACACCAATTCTAATAATTTATATCCCTGTTTCTTAAAAAACCTACTTAACAATGTTCTTTTTTGTTTCAGGTATGTGTTCAGACAAAATTTCATTATTTTGTAAGTATCACTACTCATATTTTTTTACGGTTTTTCATACGGTTTTCACCAATGCACGGAGAAATTCATGAGGAAGGTTTAAGTGTAAAATTCATTAACGTTTGGTGTAAATTGGGTTAAATATGACGATGATTATTGAAGATGTCAAAAAAAATCATGTCGACGATGTACGTAGGCAATGAAAGCATATGCTCTGCAACCCGTGCGAAGCCGGGGCGGATTGCTAGTTAGAAATAAGTCAAATCCACACCACACAATTTCATAGGAACTGCATTTTACAGAATAACCAAGAATCAGAAAATTGCCCGGATCCCTAGATTGAATCGTTTTAAGTCGGCTACCACCTTATCTGGTATCCGTTACACAAATAGGCTATCCGAGAGCCCCGGGCTATACTTATGTCGAGCTACATATAGCCCTACTTCGGTCACAGCCTGGAGGCAACACGATCACAATTTCTTGCCAACTATCAATTAATCCTAGTTTTACATTAAGAAGTAATTTATACCTAATTAGTTTGGTAATATTGACATTAACAAAGTGGAGGCTAGGCCATTAGGTGGAGTAGGATTTAATTTAAAAACCTACGCAGTTGTTTTACATTATAGGTTGTTTAGTGACGTCATGTTCTAGTATGTATAGCCGTAGGGGAAGAATACAAATGAGTTTAGACGGCACACTGCTTCATATTTTATGTTATTTATTCTAAATTAAAATACACGGTGCAAGTTTGCTGCTTGTAGCATAGGTACCATAAAATTGAAGCACTAATTGACTGCCACCGTGTAAACAACACGTACAATACAATAGTTGCACTATACGAGCAAGTTGAACTGTGGGCCTACCACCACCTTTAAAGCAGTAGGTATTATTGTAATCTTACTTCAGTAGGTGAAAGAGATGGAGCTATACGTCCTGTAGAGGTAGATACTGCTTTACAGGTGGTGGTAGGCTTCCTGGTATAGGTGTAAACGGCACGTCCAATAAAACCGCATTTAATTCTGGCAAACAAATGCTCTATCATTCAAACATGAGTGTGATGGGTGAGGGTAAGAAGGAAAAAGAAATCGTTCAATAAAATTGAATGCAATATTTAGCAGCGTACTTGAATCATTTGTAGATATAAGGACGTGCAACTCTGTGTTTAGACGAGGCAACTCTCTGTTTAGAGTGTAAAAACTTGCATGCAATAATCGCCTTGCAATAATCGCTTATTATTGAATGGCAAAACTAGCGTTCGATTATTGTATTCCATTTTATACTTCTTGCAATTCTTGAATGGCAATAATTTAACGTGCTATATGAGATGCGATCATTTCAAGAGCAATTCCAGAAACTTGCACCGTGTAAATGGGGCTCTTGATAAATGCAACGAAGGCGTGAAATACTTTCCCTCTCCCACCCCAAACTCAATACGATTTATTGAATTCTTCTCCATTGTTACTTCTCTTTCTTCGCCATCTAAACTGTTTTCATTTAGTAGATATTTTCTTCAAAATTTGGTGAATCGCAGTGACCTTTCACATGATTGCCCGTGTGAGTCGGTGTGAGTGGTGTGCGTAGTCGCAGGGCGGCGACCTGCATCATAATGTTAATAGATTCAAAACATCTCGCTGCTAGCTGTCATTACGTGTAATTTGGACGGCTCCACACGAGTCTCTAGGGCTGGCACTTGTTTACTTCTTAATTTACATCATAGCCGGACTGTAAAAGTCTCATCGTGAAAACTTAGGCTGTCATTACATAGTTCATAAGTACTTACTAACACAAATATGGATGACTCTGTAAAAGGATAGTCTGAAATAAAGTTATTATATATATATAGTCAATTCCTAGTATCAGGTGAGATTTTTACAGAGTGGATCAACTGTTTTCATGATATTTTCTGTGAACAGTTTGATTGACCTATAAATACGTAACGCAACTTGAATGGTAAGTGCACCTATTATGAAAACCGATGACCAAGTTTACCTAACGACATTTTGTCACTTGTATAATGTTATTAATTGTATAGTATACTATTAAACTTGTGCACATACATAAAAAAACTAGCTTGAAAAGAAACAACACATTTAGTTTTTTGGCAAAATCGTAAACAGCAAATGGATAGTGTATATTTATTTCATTAATTTAGCCATAAACGTTATAATTTTCTCAATACTGCCAGCCCTACGATAAACTGTAAGTTACTCTGCAGCCTTCTCTAAAATTACTTGTAATTTGAATGATTTCGGGTGTAGTATCCAGTGCTGACTATTTCGGTTAAATTATTGTATTATAAGCTGAACGCTCTCAGATATTATGAATTTCATACAAAACCGTATCATTACGTTTAATTCGTTGTTAGAAAGAATTTTATACCGTTTAGTGGTCATGTTCGGTTCCAAGAGGAAAAGTACTATGGAGTAACTATTCATCAGAATTTTCTTTAGCTAGGGAGGACTAGGTTTAATCGACCTCGAATTGCATTAAAATTATCTAAGGCGCGGGCCAAACAGAAGAGACGTAAGACCAAGACGAGCACGGGACGTAGACGCGGTAAATAGTATGCAGAAGGACAAGCGACGCGCCTCCACCTTGTCCTTTCTGTACGTTATGTGAAGAATAATGAACATACATGCAGAAATTGACGCCGCGCGCCGCATCTGCGTCTCGTCCGCGTCTACGTCTCTTCTGTGTGGCCTTCTGTATACCTTGTCGTTTTATGACTTGACACTTAACCCTATAGGGTGGTAAAGTAATTACGAGGTCGACTATACCATAGGGTTTGGTAACTGTTAACTGTATCATTGTGTTAAAAGCTTTGATTCAACTAAGGACTTATTTCTGACAGGGTGCATATGCAACCATATTCCATTTGAAATAAAATCAGACATTTAAAATAAAATTTGAAATAAAATTAGACATTTAAACAAACCTTTTTTACAGTCCGTTCAACCGATTCTGACTTCTATACCGTAGGCATAAGGATGGCATTAAAAGCAAAAGAGTGGTTACAATACTAACTGTTAACTGCAGCTGCCATTTGTCATGCCACCAACGCAATAGAAGTCAAAATCGGTTGAACGGACTGTTAAAAAGGTTTCGTTAAATGTCTAATCTTATTTTAAATGGAATTTAGCATACACAGCAATCTCAATATCATAGCTCTCTAGCTAAAGTGAGCTATAGTAGATAGCAGTATACTCACCGGTGGTGCTCTCACCTAAGCTAAGTATTAATATATTGAATTGAATTGTGTAACCGATGAAGACATGTAATTACTTACTTTCCTTACCATATTCTACCTCCTCGCCCTCTCTAGGAACTAATTGAAAGCCAAGTTTATCTCCTGCACACGAACATTGTGCGAGGTCAGATGTCCCTAACGAGTTGGTACAGTTGTAAGATCACGATCTGTAACAAGGCACATAACAAGATGTCTGGTTGAGGATCTACTGCCTACGTGCTCCTTACTGACGGATATAGGTTGCTGGTTTAGATAGGGGCAGGGCAGAGGTCAGCTTAGAGTTTCATGGTACGGTTTCAATTTGTTAAATAATTGGTCAAATTCATCTATTAAATGAGGCTGAGAATCAGTACTCTGGGGCCTCTGGGACACTTTTTCAGCGCTCACCCTTCACCGCTTTCTAGAGTTGAGAAAAAGTGGCGCAATAGACTCCCCAGCGACATAATTTTTCTACTTTTGTTGGCATCGACTTTTTGTACCTCCAACTGAAAATGGCTGAATAAGTAACATTTTGCACAAAGCTTTATTTCTAGTACCTACTTACCTAAAACAAGCACGGGAGCCATATTCGTGTTAAAAAACGAACGCTGGCAGATCCACAACTTCTATAGAACTAAAAAAACATTTTTAACTCAAGTAAAACAGGACTATCCGTTAGTACTTAATGTTTCTTTTTACAAACTAAAGCACTTAATATTTCCGATGGCAATCGAACTTCGCCACAGCAATAATAAAGACTGTTCCTTTAATAAAAACGTTATTCTTTTGTTTTTAAATTGATTTGAAAGCAAATTACAAGCTTTGTATCGAAAACAAAACAAATGAGTGGTATTATAATACCACCAATGTTATAGACAATTTGGATATTGTAACCACAAATGGTTCGAATATTTTCACGTACAAATGGGATTGGTTTTACGTAGGTGTGTTATTATTAGCTTTATTGTGATTTACAGGTTTAATCTACCCATTGTTGGATATGGGTTTCTCTTTGATGATCTCTCAACAAACTGACTGACTGACTGTGTTTTTGTCTGTTGAGCAATGGGATCCTGAATTCGATCCCCAGGCCGGGCTTTCTGACTGTCAAAATTCTGTGATGATCACTAAACCATCTGCCTGGTGGCCCATGGTCAAGAGTGCCATCAGATAATAATAATCCCAGCCTATTAGTGTCCCACTGCAGGGCAAAGCCCTCTTCTCATACAGAGAAGGCATGAGCATTGATCACCACGCTTACTCAAGACGGGTTGGTGATTTCAGACTTATATTAACTACAAGTCCAGGTCTCCTCACGATGTTCTTCCTTCATCGATGTCAGTAATGTCCAAAATAAACCCAGAACGTACATATGAATTGAAAAAGTCACATTGGTATTTGCCCGGATTTGAACCCACAACCTATTGCATGAGAGGCGAGGTCTTAACCACTGAACCATCACGCCATCAGATAGATAATCTTTATTGTTCTCTAAAAGGACGAACAACACGACAGAAGTTATGCCTGAAAATTCCCGAACACTGTTGAAATAACTCAGCGTTAAGAAGACAAATAGATTCCTCTACATCAAACAAGCATGGCGCAGTAAATTCCTAGCGGTAACAAAATGGCCTTTTGTGCCATATCGGGGACATAACCCAGAGATAAAGTATCGGGCATATACTGAACGTGCTTGTTCAACATGCGTTTACTCATATTCTGCCCTGGTAAGCACAAAGGCGGTATCTCACGCCCTTTTAGTTTATTTTATACCAGCTATAATAATATCGCATCTAATCGTATAAGCCAAATAACGCTACCTAACTTAAAACATGTAAAAAAACCACTCAGAAGTTCTTTATTTCCTTATGATTCCTTAAATTAAAATTTGGAAAAAGTAAATTTTCTCCGATTGAGATACCGCCTTTGTGCTTAGCAGAGCAGTATTAGGGATAAAGTAATATGTATGTTCTACGTAGAAATGAGTTGCGGTCCTTTGCGATGAGTTTATTCAGATTGGGGACGAATTGACAATCTTTCATTGAAATTATAGGATGTTGATGACAGTAGAATCATAAGAATTTGTGAAGCCTGCCGTCTATTCTGTCAAATCTCACCGTGAACACTTGGTGAAGTGAGTTGTCATTCCACCTGATGCTAGACAACTTCACTTCAGTAGTTCCGGAGATATTTTTATAGAACAGATCGGCAGATGACATTAGTATACTGACAAGTGAAGTTACTTAAGCTAGTCCGCATGCAATTAAGTATTGATTACTTTGCTTACTCACTGCACATACATTTCCTCCTTATGTGATATAGACATCGGATTATATGCACTAACAAAGTGCCAAACTATGCATGCAAATATACACAAAAAAAGGCCGAAATATGCACTAAAACTCTTCATATGGGCCGAAATATTTATTTACCAAGGCACCAAGTCCCAATATACTAATCATAAATTAATTCAATTCATTACATCATCAAAATAAAATAAGTTACATAACAATTCATTCGATCTTCTTTTAAATATAATATGAACATTAAAATTCGAAAATAAAAATTTCAAACTATCACAAAAATATGCACAATGCAAAATAATAAAACTATTTTTTTATTTTCATGCAATTAAGACGGTACAAAAACAGCGAAATATTCTTAAAATGAAATTAGGCATAGATTTTGTGGCAATATATAATTAAGTGTTTTTCCAACTGTTCGAAAGCAATGACGTTTATCATCCAGTATTAATTTGGGCGCCCAAAACGACTTCGACGTCAACTGACGTCATAGGAAAAAAAAATTGCCACCTTTTCTGGAGATACTTGTTTAGGCAGGGTATGACCTGCCGTTGATGTAGGCTCCCTATACGAGCATATTTCGTTTAGTAGCAGCTGCGGGATGCGTAGCCCGCTACTAAACTAAATATGCACGATTGGGAAAAAAGGGAAAAAAATTGAGTTCTATGCTGCTTAGGAAGTCAGTAGCTCAGTTCTCGAAGTCAATCATAGTGAGGAAAAGAAAAACTGAAGCAGTTGTAATGAAACCATTGCCAGATATTCATCGTTTCGTCCACAGTTCATTCATCGATGCCAACACACCTCTCTCTCTGGCTCTGGTTGATCAACAAACCGTTTCTCCCAACCTGAGCCCAAAATACCACTGACCCTAACCTTCACCACCTAATAAACACCTTAATCCTTTCAACAGAAAGCTCAAACTCCTTTGCCAGGAGTGTCTACCTAATTGCGTCCGTGCCTTAGGGCATAAAGAATCGTACTTGGAATGGGCGTGGCGATGTTTGGGTGTTAACGTCTGACTGTAGCAACAAGTGCCACAGTTTCTAATTATTAATTGCTTTTCTTGTTCAGATATACGGAAATATATGAGACTATCAACCTTTAGTGTAACACGCGTTGTGCCGGCCACACTGAAAAAAATATTTAACCTAACTACTTCGGCTATTTCAGGAATAATCAAAGTTTAACAAGACTTTAATCAAGTTAACTTGATTTAATCAATGTGATTTGTCTATTAAAGACAAAACAGCTTATGTTATTTCAAGTTGAGTTATTGGTAAAAAAACATTTGATTAGCTTTAAACATACTGAAGTAAACAAACGTAAGTGGTTACAGGTTAATAAACTGTTATGTCCGATTTAAGCATTATCATCGATTACATAGAACAAACGTATTTTTATTGCTTCCAGCAAACGTTGTTGTTAAGTGCAGCTCAACAATAATTTCCTTATTCGTAAATGAATATTTTGTAACAAATAGCCTAATTTGTTTTGTGGAGCCTGACAAAACTCAGTTTGCATCATCTAACCAAAACTTTATAGATACGGTGTCTAATTTCGTTTACAATTAAAAGAAAACTTTGTTTATTTGTAACAGAATCGGGACCGCTGCGCCCCGCACCCCGCTTCCGCTTCGGGATAAACTTGTCAGTTCATGTTCATTTACGTACAGAATATTACCGCGATCGACACGTTGTTGTTTGATTTTAGAAAAAGAAACTATAATTAAATAAGTATAGTGACTTACTGTGATCGGTTCTTTTGTGTATACGTTAAATACTTAATTCATTCGAAAGTCTCAATGGCTGGACCAGAAGAACACCTAGACCTGATGGGTGATTATTTTCGCCAATGGGGTCTTGAAATGTTCCATTCAATGGTAAGTTACTCTTTTTATCAATTCAACCAGTGGTGTGTTTTCAAAAGCGCACATTTATACAGATAGATACCTATGTCTTACTCATCTAGATAGTTTTTATCAGTGGAAGAAGTTTCAGAATTGGTTCAATACTTAGTTCCAGAGATAAGTATGTTTATATACTTATAAACATGCCAATATTTTTACAGAACAAGCTTTAGATTTGTAAGCTTTAAATGTTGTCTGAAACAGGCATTAAATAATTGGTAGTTGGCCACAGGGCTAAGTTTTATACACATAAAAAATTTAAGATCTAATACGTCAGGGGAAGCTATACAAATACCAATACGGAAGTGAGTCAACAATATTTTTTTTGTGTAATTGAGATTCATGCACACCAAAGAACAAATTCAGGTGCCCATCATGTTAGGAGTAGGCGCCTAGGTAGATTGGTACACTCTAAATACATAAACTCGCTATTGTCTTAGTTATTACCGCTGTACGGTGTACTTTATGCAATAAAGAATTTATATATGTGTTGTTAATTTTCAGATTTGTGAGGATTTTCAATGTGAAGAACAGTGCGGCAGTGTGACTACATACATTTTAAAGTTGCCGACAGAACTACATATTGAAGCTGATGTACCTGACAAAGAAGACAAATATTACCCCTGACACTTCTTGTGTAAGTTAATATTTTATTTACTTATTATAGATAAAGGTATTTTTTAAATTAACTTTACAACAAGGTCCTTAGTGCCTACTTAAAAAAATCACTATGGTTTGTATGAGTATGTATGTATTTACACACTTCATTGCACATGAAATAAAAATAGGTAGGTACCTACTTAGAAAAAATATTACTTAAATTAGTGTACAAAGGCAAACTTATCGCATGGAAAGATTTCATCCATTCAACTTTTGAGTCTTCGATAGAAATGATGGGAGTGGGAGGGTGACAAGTTTTGTACAATAATAAATAAACAGCCTCACATTAAAAACATAATTTTAATCAGAAGAGAAAGGACCCCGCACAAAATGTTTGGAAAAAGCCGTTCGGCCAATTTGGCTGAAATTTTGGTACAATATAGCCTGTAATATGTTGAGTAAAAGTCTATATGGGCGCAAAAAAAAATAATGGCCAGTTTTAGAGATATAGCCATTTTTATGTTGAAGTCAGGAAGATGATTTTTATGTTATAGTTGCTGCTAAAGAATAAAATTCATATTAACTCTTTGTCTGTATACCCTGAAGGGGTAGGCAGAGGTGTAATACACACATTTCACATAGTAGACAAGTCGTCGGGCCGTGCAAAGTTTCAACTTTAGGAAAATAATTATAGTCTCTAACCTTGTACTGAAAGTTTATTTGAACACCAGGTTAAATTATGACCAGTTTTCTGTAAAATTGTTTATTACATATAATTTAAAACAATTGTATATTTATTTAATAAATGTACATTTTGGAAATCGCTGCAATTTTATTATATGTATAGATGTTGCAGTTACATAGATGATCTCCTTTTATAGATACCATACTGCCCAGTTATACAATCATGTTTTTTCTTTTTAAATAATTATTACGTGAAAGAAACTTGAATGACGTGTTGACATATATATTGAAGGGTATCGATGCACTATAGTGCAGTATACTATAGTGTATAGAGCAGTGGTGGCCCAGTGGTAACGGCCCCGACTTACGAGTTGTAGGTCGTGGGTTCGAACCCAAGCAGGCGCTTTACTTTGTGTAAATAATTTCATCACCACTGCTCTCAAAACGGTGAAGGAAAACATCGTGAGGAAACCGGCATGTCTTAGAACCAAAAAATTCGAAGATATGTGACATCTACCAACCCGCACTGGGCCCGCGTGGTAGATTACGGCCCACTCCCTCTCACAGAGAGGAGGCCTGTGTCCCAGCAGTGGAAACATTAATAGGCTGATGATGATGCACTATAGTGCGTTCATTATAACTTATGTCCCTTGACGCGATTGCATTGGTAGCACTGAATTTTGCAGTCTTAGTTTCAATAATAATAGAACTCAAAATGGGGACTGACAGAACATTAGTACTAATTACTGATATCGGTGAAGGTAAAACATCGTGAGGAAATCTGGACTTATAGCTATATAAGTCTGAAATCGCCAACCCGTCTTGAGCAAGCGTGGTGATCAATGCTCGTGCCTTCTCTGTATGAGAAGAGGGCTTTGGTCTGCAGTGGGACAATAATAGGCTGGTATTATTAATATTATTATTTAGGGTCTTTTACATTTCTCGATACCCTGTGGTCCCGGACCTTTGGAAGGCGTAGGAGGGGCCGAAGCCAAGTCGCGCGTGGCCCGTTAGACGTTTTTAATTAAATGAGGCCCCAACCGACTATTATCCCTGTATGTATGTACTATGCAAGTGCACCCAAGGACAACCCCAGGTTGATGCGGGACTATTGCACGATAAGGAAACAAAGAGGTGACCTGGAACTATGGAAGGACTATGGCCCCTGCCTGATCAATGTTTTATATGTACACGGATAAAATGGCTGGGGGGAGCCCCCGAAAACTATCGCTAACACATACTTAGTGACGTAGCGACAAGGGGGCAACATATCCTGAAGTGCTTCCTCAAGCACCTCAGGATATGTTGCCCCCTTGTCGCTGAAAGCCGTGGAATACCTCTCCACTCCTCAGTGGAGAGGTATTCCACGGCTTTCAGAACAATCCCAGAGCCCGGAAGATGGTCAAGATCCCTACGAGCACTTACTGGAATACTTCCTTCCTCCGAGCACGTTTGCTCTTTCGAATCTCCACTCAAGCCAAGAATGAGGCAAAAATTATTAAGTCAAGAATGAGGTGGAAGCTCTGTTCCTCATCAGTGTTCACTCCAGCCGGTCAATAAAGGCAAGCCAGAGATGAGGAACAAGATTTCTCCCAGGAGATAGGGTTCGTGTGGTCGCTACTGCAAAACAGCTCGCCACATGCTGCCCTGCTGGCTTCTGTATCTCTCTTGGTCTGGCTCCTCATTTTAGACCCGCTCCGGCAAAGTAAACTGTACCGGCACAGACCTAGACTTTGGAACGCGCCCCACCACGACGTCAACGCAACGGAGAGATACGACGGTGGGGATATTATTATATTATTATTATTTTAGTTTTACATCAGACTAGCAACCCGCCCCTGCTTCGTTCAGGTGCAATATGCTGATGTGGCAACATGTCAAAACATCGAGATACCTGTGCTCTGTGCTATAACGGGTGTGAAAAGAAAGACGCTAAACGAAGCCGACAGTCAATTGTACTCCCCACACTTGTGAACATTTTTTTGTTCTAGACCGTACCTGGGAACCTTCTGGTTACGGAGATATTGAAGGCCAAAGGTCAAAAACCAAGTTTTCAATGTTCTAACTTATACTTCGTGGCGTTACCCAATAGCATAGCAATTACATTGCGTGCTGCCGTAAACAGCTATGTTTCACACCAAAAGTCGTTTCCCAGTAATAATTTTTGCTTAATGTTACTTAGTTTGATGTACAGAATGATGATGTAGAGATAACGGCTATGTGATGGGTCATTTTACACCTAAGTTAAATATTAATGTATTATAGGTACCTACCTAGGAACACATAGAACTCCCTCATATAGTATATTATGCAACTAATGAATAAAGGACGGATTTAAAGCGAGGGCCATAGATGAATCACGATCAAGTGAAGGATTCTAACGACTGAATCACGACCGTAGGGAGTGATTCATGATGATTGAATCACGAGCGCAGCGAGTGATTCAAGTGTTAGAATCCTGAGCGACGCGAGTGATTCATGGCCCTCGATATAAATCCGTTTTATTCAAGAGTTGCATACTATACTTTATACCATGACTACGAGAAAAAGAAAGATTTAAGCGCAAAAAAGACATTTAATAAAAGGTTAACACGTTCAGTGTCAGGAGCCCTCCTGGAGGGTTCACCTACTGGGATATGGGATGTCGGGAGCCCTCGCGGAGGGCTCATTTTAAATGTAGACATTCAGGGTCGGGAGCCCTCCTAGAGGGTTCACCCACTTGGATATGGGATGTCGGGAGCCCTCGCGGAGGGCTCATTTTAAATGTAGACATTCAGGGTCGGGAGCCCTCCTAGAGGGTTCACCCACTTGGATATGGGATGTCGGGAGCCCTCGCGGAGGGCTCATTTTAAATGTAGACATTCAGTGTCGGGAGCCCTCCTGGAGGGTTCACCTACTTGGATATGGGACGTCGGGAGCCCTCGCGGAGGGCTCATTTTAAATGTAAACGTTTAGTGTCGGGAGCCCTCCTGGAGGGTTCACCTACTTGGATATGGAATGCCGGGAACCCTCGCGGAGGGCTCATTTTAAATGTAGACGTTCAGTGTCGGGAGCCCTCCTGGAGGGTTCACATACTTGGATATGGGATGCCGGGAGCCCTCGTGGACGTTGGAAGTGAAACCTCCCGGAGGTTTCACTTCCAACTACGAATAATAAAAGTCAATAGACTTTTATGGCGGAATGATGAGTTATGAGTTCTATAAAAATGGGTGGAGTCGAAAGTGTTAAGGAGGTTGTATAGCATTGAGATAGAGGTCGAATACATTGGTGTGTTCTAAATTCAAACACCAAAATAGTGATTAAAAGAGCTTTTTATTCACTGTTTTCAGTGAATAAAATATGCTTTTTAGAGGGGGAATGGTATAAAATATATTGATATTCTATAAAATGAGGGTAAAATCCATTGCGGCCACAGTTACAACAGACAGACACGAAAAGCGACTTTGTTTTTTTATATTGTATATTTATTGTAAAATCTCCAAATAAAAATACTCCATGGAAATAAAAAAGACTTTCAATAAAAGATCGAGATCCCAAAGTTTCAGTAAAATCGGCCGAACGACTTGTCTACTATGCGAAATGTGTGTATTACACCTCTACCTACCCCTTCAGGGTATACAGACAAAGAGTTAATATGAATTGGAACATCTTGTGATTGATGTGATGGCTTTTTGTTTATTCTTTAGCAGCAACTTTATCATAAAAATCTTCCTGACTTCAACATAAAAATGGCTATATCTCTAAAACTGGCCATTATTTTTTTTTGCGCCCATATAGACTTTTACTCAACATATTACAGGCTATATTGTACCAAAATTTCAGCCAAATTGGCCGAACGGCTTTTTCCAAACATTTTGTGCGGGGTCCTTTTTGATGTCGATAGGCACTCATTTTATATTGTGATTAATGAAATTTAAGATCTTCGAAGTACTCTTATTATAATATTAGGTACAGTGGCAGTCAATAATGTGCATAATATCTCTTTTACAGACAGAACTCTGAAGAGGTTTGGAATGCTGTCGCTGTTAGGGCACTGCCTTTTTAATGACAACCTCCTTGCTGAAAACAGAGACAAAAATGATGACTGACTTCATTTTAAGTATAATATTTATTGTATATGTTCATTATTAGTATAGTTTTGAAGTTGTGATAATTAAGACAATAAAAGGCTAACAGTTGTGAATTTTAAATTTAAATAAACTTTCTGAAAATATTTTTGTCGTTTTATTCCATGTTAACTAACTACCTTCATCATTTTCAGAAATAATATAGCAAATAAAAGTTTGTTATTCATAATGGGGCTCACATACTTGCGAGTTTCACTGGGTCTCATCGTTACTCGTTTTTAAACTAATGTAGCTAATTACTATTTATGTGAGTGACGATGAGACCCAGTGGGACCCACAAGTATGTGAGCCCCATTATGGATAACAAATTTTTATTTGCCATACTTATTAACACAAAAGTTTTGTTATACGTAAACAAAATATTAACATAAATGTTTTGCTATACGTAAATAAGGTATTTACACAAATTTTTTGCTGAATATAAACGCAAAACTTTAAATATAAGTAACAAATTTTTTGGCTACTTCCAGTCAAGTCTTTTACAAATGGTAAACAAACAAATTACTTAAAGTAACCTAAATAATTTGTTGTATGTAACAAGAATGTCAAGTTACATATTATCAATTGAATTGGTTTACATATAACAAAACACTTATTTAAAGTAAATTAAAATTATAGTAAGACGTAGGCAAACATTATGTTTATTTCTAACAAATGTAAGTCTAAAAGTAACGTAAACGTTTTCATAACACGTAACGAAAACTGCTTTGCAATATCCAACACAAGTAGTTTGTTAGAAAAATAAGCCAACTGGTTTTGGTTACATACTGCATAAAGTTTATGTGGTCACTTTTTTGTGTTATAGGTTGACGAAAGTTTGGTTATGTATAAGTGAAATTTTTTTTCAGTGCATGTTTACATTTTTCACCAGAATATTCAGATACTCCATTATTGGCGTGCTTATGCTTATTTTTAGTAACTCGGTTTAAGCCAGATATAACATTAACCAACGTTGATTTTGCGATAAATTATATTAGTATACATATGCAATAGCCACCGGTTAAATTATTAATTATCTACACTTTTCCATTTGAACGCATTAACTGCAATCTTGATAGAGCAACGTGTTTTGTTAATTTGTCTGAACCTGATCACTTTAATATCATTACGCGCCATTCGATGGAATCTTAGACTCGTTCAGATCAGTATGAACGTGTGACAATTTGCACGATCGTGAAGTTCTGGAATTACCGATATTTGTTGATACCATTGGTAAAGTTGAAAATAGAGGTCCATATAACGATTATGGCACAAACGTGGGTATAGTAAGTTGTACGTGAAGAGTCTCATTCGTATCTTTTAGCAACGATAATGTTTCTAGAACATCAAGTAAAAGAACTTCCTAATTGCTTTTCGATCTTTGATCTTCATACTATGTAACTTTTAAATCACCCAAGTACCTAAACAACAAAAAACGTAGGTTTACCTAGCTCAGAACTATACAAAACTTTAATTTACGTAAAACCATTTCATGCAAATCTCCTCTTACTTTCACATATCCAGCAAATGAAATCTGTCACCAAACACTTTCCAAGTCGTTGCAAAAACCGCTCATCTTGCTTTACAAGCTATTGTTCTGCACACAATGTGCCATGTGGCATGCTCGCGTGACTATCCATAACGGTGCCTGAGCCTACAGGACCAGCCGTAGTTAGAATTTATGGGGACTGGATGCTACCTCCTGCGTTGACTCGAGATAAGAATGGGTCATCTCGTACGCCTAAATGTTTCTGTATTACGCTTGTAAATCTAGAAAGTTGTCATTCTCAACATCAAGATATTTCTTAAATATGAGATATTACATGAATGAATGAATATATATGAATCTGTATGATATAATATCCCAGTGTCCTTTTCATTTTCTTTATGCTATAAATAAGATTACCTACAGACTTTTAATTACATAGTTCGAGAAACAACGAAAGACAGAACCAAACTAAACTAATCTTGTGTTGTATTCTAAGATTCGATTGTAGCAAGAATAGCTAGGTGTTTTAAAATTCTGTTGGTGGATTAGAAACAGCAGAAGTTGATGGCAAAAATAATTTAACAATGTAGTACAACAG
The DNA here is from genome assembly GCA_948150665.1 of Conistra vaccinii. NCBI lineage: Eukaryota > Metazoa > Arthropoda > Insecta > Lepidoptera > Noctuidae > Conistra > Conistra vaccinii. The sequence continues at coordinate 808,231 of OX411327.1, forward strand.
CCAAGAATTCAGAAATAACCCCTCATCAATTACAAGCGATACCAGGTGACAAATCCCTTTAAAACGTAACAGACAACCAAGCTACTAAATCCCGGACCTCAAAGGTTCGTGCCCGTAGGAAAGTATGGCCTTACCAACCAGAAAATTGTGAGCACACCGGCGCAGGCGGCGGTATCATTTGCTACCGCAATCAGCGTAATAACTACACTGGATGATTCGAACCGCCGCGCTATCGCAGCAACTCGTGCGCGTGTCGCCTTCCTTTTGGTTTTATTTTTCTTGAGATTGGATGGTTTTGATGTCATTTTGTAGATAAATTGTGTCGTGTTTCTGCTTTTTGATGTCGTCAAAGTGTTTTTGGTTTTACACAATTCATTGATATTATTTGGTATCACATAACAGCCAGCGTCTACGGCATATACTCTATGTCGTAGTACACACATCAAAAGTGTCTAGGGATCAACATATATTTTTGCAATAACTTTTCTCCTGATTGATATTAATTAAAATTTTCTTTAAGGATTCATCAAATAAAGTGTTTTCGTTTGTCACAGTAACGATAAACCAAGTCACCTTTGCATTAATAAAGAAATTTGCCATTTTCCTAATAAAGGGATTTTTGACATTTGAACCACTAACATTAAAGTTCGAAAAAAAGACTGAAATAACAGTTTTCTTTAAAATTTTATTGGGTAACTTAAACAATTAATAATCCGTGTTTCTACCGCGAACACTAACAACACAAGAACATCGGTTTGGCATACTCAAAATGAGTTCATCCAAATCACGCTGTGGAATGGCCGCCCATGTTCGTTGCAACAACAAAAAAAGGTCTTCTTGCGACTGGATACCCTCCATATTCGGCTCTGTAGCATATCCCATGCATGCTCAATCGGGTTCAAGTCTGGCGACTGAGCAGGCCAGGGCAGGACATTGATGTTAGCTGCGGCGAGAGTCTGTCTTACAACTCTTGCGGTGTGCGGTCGTGCATTATCATGCATTAACTGAAATAAGGGACCGATTTGCACTTGTAGAGGAACGATGACGTCTGATACAATCGTCTCAGCATAAATTTGAGCGTTGAGGTTGCCTCTAATCCAAATCAACTCAGTTCTTCCGCCGATCCAAATACCCGCCCATACCATGATGGTTCCACCACTATAAGGATGGACTTCCTGGCAGGATTTTAATCGCTGTTGGCGTCCAGGGGTTCTCCAGTGTCGTATACGTCTTGTATCCGGTCTCATACCAAAACGAGACTCATCAGAAAAGCACACGAAACGCCATTGTTCTTCTGCCCAATTTCTGTGTTCAAGAGCCCATTGATATCGAATCCTACGATTGTGCATTGCTATAGGTGGTACCCGTAGCGGTCTTCGGGAATGAAGGTTCACTTCATGCAAGCGGTTTCTGACTGTTTGGTCGCTAATTAAGTTCCCTGAAGAGTGATGAAGCCTCACGGCTAACATCATGGCGGTTATTGTTGGAGCTCTTCGAGCTAAGATTTGAATGTATCGGTCTTGTCTCCGTGTGGTGCAGCGATACCGTCCTCCATGGCGCTCAGCCACGGTACCAGTGCTTCGGTAACGTGTCCAAAGTCGACTGATAACACTCTGACTTGTATTCAGAGCTAAAGCCACAGTACGTTGCCGGGAACCAGCTTCTATCATTCCCACGGCTCTGAGCATTTCTTCCCTGCTTAAATGACGTCGCTGCTCCATAATAACGTTGGTTTTAATCAGTAGTAGGGAAACAGTAGCACTAATAATGTCTTCAATGCGTTGTATGTTTTTATAGGGAAAATATTGACAGCTGATTTTCATCTTTTACTCGAATTTGATTCACAGTTCCTGATTCAAATTATGAAATGCACCAAAAAGGATCCATATAAATTTATAAAATCATAAATTTATTACAAAGCCACATCTCAATCTCAAGAAATCCGCATAAAAATGCTTGATCCCTAGACACTTTTGATGTGTGTATAATTAGAACTTGTTCTTATTTACGTATTCTTTTTTTTCTTATATTATCATCTTCTTGTTTATCTCTCTTGCATCCAACTACTTACTGGCGCTCACTCTCCAAAAAAATTGAGATCATAATAATATTCACATTGTTCATAAAAGCTTCTTGTGCTGACTTACGATTTAGATTCTGGGCTAAGACAGTTAAGTTTTACAGCTTTTCAAATTCTTCACACACTTTTCTCGAAACGAAATCCTATTAAAGTACAACAATGGTAACTCAGCTCGGCGCACGCGCTTCCATTCCGTTAGCAATTGTTATTTCATGAATTTCAGACTTAACTCATACATTCATGATTCATTTTTGTTTGCCATAAACTGACTGAACCACAAAACATCAATAACACCATAACTCGCAAATTATTTCCACGCTATATTGAATACTTCGTTCCCGTTATTAAGGCATATTTTCGTGTGGAGCATGAAATTGATCGAAATGAACCGTTTGGCAGGTGGTTGTTGTGTATAACATTGTTGTTTTCAATAGATAGGCTTGATGTTGAAGACCTTTGCTATTTATGAAGTAACGTGCTCTCGGGGAAACTCATTTGTTGCGTACAGCTGACCGTCATAATGTTAACGTAAGTTTAAAAATGGTTGCAGCAGTTTTTGTTTATTTATTAATTTGAAATCTGATCAACAGTGTTGACAAAATATTAGACCTGCAGTCAATTAAAAAGAAGTGGTTTAACTAAGCGTTTATATATCAATGGTGCCAGCACTTGAAATAATATTCTTAGCTTATCCGAGTTGCATCTGCTTAATTCATTTTCTGAACTCGTAATGACAGCTACAGCTGGCAGATCTTGCTTTGTTTGCAGCATTTTCTATATAAAACTTCTGATCTCCTGTCTTCAATTTGTTTCCACCATATTAAACGTTCAATCCCTTACTCGTTTCCAAAAGAACTTGTCCCATTCGTAAGTCTAAATATGGCGACGAACCACTTGTAATCACTTGCATACTTTCCTATCTACATATAGACAAGCTCACACGTCCAATTCAAAATTACCATATTAATGTAGTCGCATTCAAATGCAGCTTCATAAAGGCAAAGTCGGTAAATTGTGAGATAAACGACGACTTGTCTCATAAATAATATCTCGGAGCTTTCCAGCGTTTCTCTTCATTACGGCGCCTTATTAATTAGAAGTGAGATTAGTCAGTTTATCCGATGACACACATCGGGACGGGTTTAGAGGATGAGGAGTTAGAGGATGCATTCTATAATTGTTCGGCTGTGCATAGGGAGAGGGACTGCCACTTCTTCTTCCCAGCTAAAACACTAGGAAGTGGTGAAGGGCGGGCGTTTTTGGGGGACTGTCTTATGTAATTTTGACGTTCGAAAATAGCTGATTCTCAACCTAGTCAGAATAAATGACTTTTGAATTTTGAATTTTTTTAAGAAAGTTTCGAAATTGTCGTTATTTCTATTTATATATTTTAGCGCAGGTTGAAGATTTTCGTTTACAGTAACTAAAATAAGATTGATTAGATACTGTAGACTTTAGAAAGTGGAGGTTGTATTTTGAATTGGTCAAGTACGGAAGTTTTCCTTTTTTTCTGTTCAACTGACCGATCTTTCATGTTTTTACTTTTTCAGGCATATTATTTTCAACTTGTTTTACAAATGTAGGTTCCTAGTCCTTGAAGAAGCTGGTGCCTTTACACCTAATCTAAGCACTGTTCGTTTTCCTATAGCAAGAGTAGGAACGCTAGTGTAACCATTTAAAGGCTTTTGCAGACCAGTGCGACTTGTCACGTGACGCGACACGAACACTACAAACTTCACGGTATAACAATATCAGGTGTCGCGTCGCGCGACAAGTCGCGCTAGCCTGCACAAAGCGTTATTCTTCCTAGCGACACAAAAGGCATTCTGCAATTCAATTTATCTGAATTTTAAGGCAAAGTGCACATTTATTTATCATTTCCCGGTCTAATACGGTCGAATTTACAAGCAGACTCCACCAATAGGTAGGTAGACTAACCCCGGAATGTCAGAAGCTTGTTACAATCAGATGATTCGTGATTATGATGTAATAGCTTTTCTGATGAACTTTATACACGTATAGCGGTATTAAACAAAGTTTGATGGATGGCAGAGAAACCTACCTTAATGTAATGTCTAATTCAGTCCATATAATGTTCTTCACTATCGGGGGAGAGGATGTGTTGTACACAAATTAAAAATAACTTTTTGTCGTCCACAGGCTTTTATGATATCTGCCTACATACCTATTATATTGAATACAAGCATTATCGTGTAGACTGTAGAGGTCGAGTTCCCAATCAGGATAACCATAAAACAGTCAAGAATTTTAATAACGCCCGTAATAATAACATGATATATTTTACTATTCAACCCGTCTCAATTAATGAAATAATAAAAGAGATATTTACCGGCTAAAGGGATGGTTTCGTGTATATTCGTCTCTGTTTAACTTGAGTAAATTTTCGCTTTTTGTCTCTTTCTTGGAGGCATCGCGCGCAACGGTTGGCTGGCTCTATGTCACTCAGTTGCGCATACGCAGCCGCGGGAAGCGTTCGCGTTTGAAAATCGAACGCTTTTCGCGCGAACTATTATTGGCCAGTGATATTTCGTTTTGCATTTTGAATTTTGGAACTTTTTGGATGAGGTGAAGTGTTGAAAAGGTGCGTTTTGTTGCGGATTTACGGTCGTATGCGTTTAGTCGCATTGTTTTGTGTTGTGTAGAAAGTGAATCTCTGACAAAGGATTACAGTGTTATTGTTGGATACACGTGAGAAGTATTGGCTAATTAATAGCGTGCGGAAGGGAGTGAGAATGGTTTATGACGTAAAACGGCAGTAGAGATAGTAGTACACGTTGCGACGGTAATGATATGTGTTCTGTCAGGTGTGATATCACCTGTCGGTTCCGTTTCTAATGAAGAGTAAAAACTAACGTTCGTTAAATTCAACGTTCTTACATAATGTTGGAATACGTTTTGTTGAAAAAAGACTGAATTTATACGTTTGAAAACCAAAACTTAGAAAGGACTTCTATACAATTTTCTATGATGTCATGTAGTAAATGATAATCCACGGTTGGTTGAGCACTGAGTTCTTTAATTACCAGCAAGTTCGTAGATAAACCCGTTACTGCTAGTCTGTGTATATTCGTACATACCTCATCAATCTGATATCCGATACCAAATTACCATAATGAGACATCTATTGATTATATTAGTCTTCGTACATTATTATAATAAGCAGCTCCTGTATCATTGCCCTCTGGTTACACAGTGTTGCAACCATCACCCTGCGCTATCCAGGCTATAAAAGTGACTGTTTACGACCGATATCGCTCTGTTTTACGCTTATACGCTTCTATTTTATGCTCTAAAGCTAAAGCTATTTAGTCTACGACTTCTATGGTAAACCCAGTGATTTGCATTGAAGACAAGCCATTCTTGTGATAATATATTTTTTTAAATCCTAATGGTGATTCTTCTTACACTGCGCTTGAGTCTTTATGGTCTTTATATCATTTAGGGGTGCACAGAAGTAGTGTGTCCAGTAGAAAGAAGGTTCAAACTGCCTGCCTTCAATGCGCCTTTTTTGTAGCTCTTAGGGACTGACTATATAAAATACAATCTAACATGAAATAATATTATCAATCTCCTAAATTGGCTCACGATTATTCACTGTTCGTCCTAATATAAAAAAAGAAAAAAAAAATCGTTCAAAATATATGTCGTAGATGGATTGTCGAATACGCTGTTTTACAAAACCGCTAGTTGTTTTACAAAACAGCTCTGTAATGTAACACATTGCCGCTGCCAAAACCGCTACGTTTAACAAAACCGCTACCCACGTTTAGATGTAATGCAGAATAGTTTATCTGCTGTTACTAAAAACGTTTGGTGTGGCTTCCGAAATGGTCGCAGTATAGTTACTGCGACCAATTCGGAAGCCACACCAAACGTTTTTAGTAACCTAGCCTAGCTGTGTAGCTAGGGCACCATGACCAATTGGTTTAGGTTAGGCTAGAACTATGACTAACCGCGCTACTTCCAAGTTGGTTGTAGGTACTTGGCTATTTAGTATTTTTAGGACTGACTTTCATAAAACTCTGATGTTTCCACTTGAGTTAAGGTAATTTTCATTCATATTACTCGTTTTATTTATTTATGTTTCGGACGGCATTATTGTTGTAATGGAACACAGCGACAAAATTTTGAACTAAAATCTACAATCTGACGTTTAATTTCCCGCTGACCCGCTGCATTGATATGCAAAACGTTTATACAATTTAGTAATTATGAAAAATCCCTAAACGTCGTTCAGCTATTTTACATAACGGAGCTGTTTTGTAAAACAACGAAGGGTTTTGTAAAACAGCGGATTTGACAATCCATCTGCGACATATACATCAACCATGCTAATTAGCAAGCAAAGTGCAATTGTGGTTCCTGATGAAACCAATATTATTTCCTACTCAATTTCTAAAACGACTGAAGAGTCCTTTTGCAATAGTTAACCAGGATTATTTAGTGGTCCATAAAGACCTAAATACACGGGTACAGTTAAAGCAAAGTCACTTTTGTATACATCCATTTATATTCAAGAACTTTTAATAGGGGCTTTAAAAGGAAAACAAAAAGGTATGACAGGCGTTATCTAAAGTTAAACGGAATAATATCGAAGTAGATAACATCTCAGATGACGCTAGTTGTAATAAAAATGCACTGCGCATTCTACTGGGAAGGCGGTAGGCAGCAGACGTGGGAATATTTGCAGTACAACGTAGGGAATGAATCCCAAACAGGACAAAAAGGATTAAAATTAGTGCCACAGATCGGCGCAGTCGTAGTTAATTAGTATTCGAATTATTTAGCATCAAGGTAACATAAGTTGAAATACTTAAGTATAAAAGTGGTAAATTAATAGCCGAAAACAATTTTTGTCTTACAAAAGATATACACTACATTATACAATCTATCTGTTAAGCACAAGCATTACTATAGTAATTTCTTTATTGACTGTGAGTGATGCAACAGAAATTATTTTCTTGTTTGACTAATAATATCAGGCTGATTGTCATTCTGTGCTTAACATTCCAAAAGTAATCTCAATGTCATATCAAGATTATTATTATTTAGTCTGCCTTACACCTCAATCTATCAAATCAGTGATGTTGCCTGTATTAGGAACTATATTATGAAGTACATCTGGCAAAAATCTATCATATTCGTGCCAAGATCCACTAAAAGCCATGTAATTAAGACTCCATAACCTGTTAAGATTTTCATCAGAAGTAACTTACTCCAGCGGCTTTCTATCATCAAACCAAACCAAAACGTTTACAATGCTATATAAAGGTAATCTAAGGCTATTTACGAAGAAATAACGAGTTTTATAGGTCCATAAACATTTAGCTAGGCATATGTGAAAATTGTTATTAAAACTAAACACACCCATAACTATGACATTAGGTTTTTATAGCTATTAACTACTAACGTATATTAAAACGGTTATTTAATTGCACATTGCGCAGTCTTTGATATTTGTTGGTAAATCTTAAATTCCTTTAAATTAAGATGGCTTAATCAGCCTATAATGTTCCCACTGCTAAGACACCGGCCTCCTCTCGGTAAGAGGGACTGGACAGTAATCCACCACGCGGGCCCAGTGCGGGTTGGTACACGTACATGTCACTTGTCTTCGAATTTTTGGTTCTAGGCCAAGCCGATTTACTCACGATGTTTTCCTTCACCGTTTTGAGAGCAGTGCTGATGAAATAATTGACACAAAGTAAAGCACCTGCCCCTGTTCAACTTCGAACCTACGACCTACAACTCGTAAGTCGCGGCCGTTACCACTGGGCCACCACTGCTGTCTCTAAAGTAACATGTTACTCTGAAATTATTTAGTGCAATGCACACACACACATCATCACATGTAATTGTGAAGGGCGGGCGTTTTTGGGGGACTGTTTTATGTAATTTTGACGTTCGAAAAGTGCTGATTCTCAGCCTAGTTTGAATAAATGACTTTTGAATTTGAATTAAGTACAGCACAATTATTCTGGAAGAAGTAATATAAAATATACTATCATCATCGTAAGACGTCCACTGCTGGACAAAGGTTTCCCCTACCCCCAAATATAGCCAAAACGATCGGTCCTGCGCTTATCATACTCGTCTCCAATTTGTAATACATGAATTTTTGGAGGTTTAACAACCTCCAACCTCTGGTAAAAAAATCCAAGTTAACAAACAATATGCCTCGTAAGGTTAACGAAGAGAACAAAGCAGTGAGTTATGAACACAAGTGGGTCACCTGACATTTGGCCATTATGACACGTTCAGACGGGAGAAAACCCCGTATTGTGAGCAAAATATTGTTGCAAGGTTAAAGTTAGCTCGTGTGAACCTTTGTTATGCACAATAAATATTTTGGTTCAGACTATGATTCTGTCTAAGCTTTTCAATTTGTTTTGCCAGTATATCATTCATTAGCTTTATAAACCGCCATTTTTAATTTGCTGAGGAGGTATTTTAGACTAACTTACTACAGCTTTAGGACTTTATTTCAGTTATTAACGTCAATCGAGTCATGAAACTCATCACAGCCCGTCTTCGCTTTCAGTATTTCTTTTGTGTGCCTATCGCCACAGTCAGGGGCCAGTGTCATCCTCATCCAAGTTCGACTCGCTTCATACGAGTCATCATCATCATCATCACTGGCAGCTTTGTTCCGCCCACTGCTGAATATAGGGCTCCTCCCTTTTGTGCCATGCTTTGCCCGAGCACCATGTGTTTACTTCCAGCCCATAATATTTTGGGGATACCAGAGGCCAAAAACTTACCAAAGGTCATAATTTTTTTTAGGTTTACTAACTAAAAGGGGCTTTCTAACTCATTTAACTGCCTCGCTCATAGATCTATGCCTAGAGCTTCTCAAGCACTAGAAGTATGTAAAGCAAAATAATGAGATGTAGAGTCAAATGCAAATATATGCATGAGAACTAAAATTATCATAAATATGACTGTTTTTATGTTAGTGTTATTTCATTAGAAATAACAGAAATGATCTAGCATTAGCTAGATCATTTCTGTTAAGTTATTCAAAATATTCTCGCAGAAATGTAAACGTAATTTAACTTTTATTTAAACTCCTATGTTGTGAATATAAACAAGCCTTGTATCAGTTCACAGATAAATCATCCAGTTAGTAGTTTCCATTGGAATAATAAGTCTAAGTATAATGCTTAAACAACCTCACAATTTCTACCACAGACAGAATTATAAAGTAAAAACCACAATAAGAAATTCTTCGATACTTATGTAAAACTAAGTAAAGGTGTCATTCACAGATAATCCAAAACCAAATATGTAACCAAAAATCCTGTTTCTGAATCATGTTTTTAATAAATCTCTGATTGAAAATAATACAAATTTAATATAAGTGGCTACAGATCACGGAACTCACGGAATACCTCTCTAATAGAATCACGTATTGCTTTACTCCGGTGTTCGGTATGCAAGAACGGAGAAGTGATTATAAATCATATCGCCACGCTTCCATAAATTAAAATACGTTGTAAATAACACTCGATAAGAAAGTGTCTATCCGTCTGCTCGTATTATATCGAGAACCGTTAGGCAGATTTTAATGGAATTTTTACTATTGGAAAGTTTTCCGGATGTGTGCAAGGTGTTTTCTGGCGGAAACATGGCAAAGTAATCCGATTAAGGTTCATGATATTACAATAGGTCAAGTTTGCCTTGCTGAACTGGTTATTCAGTTCTAGGCTGGGTACTATTATTATTAATTATTAATTTATTTATGTCAATCAACTTTGGATCATAGGTATTACAGTAAATAATTACATTTAAATTAAAATTACTTACACAAAATACATTGAATATTAGTTCTTTTTTAAATTGAATTTTAAATAACATAATGAAAATAAATATGAAAATAAAATTGAAAATATAATTGAAAATAAAATTGAAAATATAATTGAAAATATAATTGAAAATAAAATTGAAAAAAAATTAATAAAAATTTAAAATAAAATTTAAAATAAAATTTAAAATAAAATTGAAAATAAAATTGAAAATAAAATTGAAAATAAAATTGAAAATAAAATTGAAAATAAAATTGAAAATAAATAAATAAATTTACTATGACTTGGCTGCCTCGTTTGTCTAGTGATCCCAAGCCAGACTGCTGACCGTCCTGTCATGTCCTCCAGGGTCCTGAAGAATTTGAGCGTTGAACCCTAATCAGAGTGTAATATACAATATTCTATATACTTACCTAACCCTTTGCGAAATAATGACTTATGTAACTTTGTGTACCTGATGTCTTAATTCAACTCTTCGAATTTCACCTTTCATTAAAGCCCAGATTTCTCTTCAATACTATACTTTAATGTTGGATTGCTTTCCATCATTAATTGAATTATGAGTATTAGCATTCTCTCCACCCTTACTTATATAAATCTCTTTGCCAATAATTATTGTGGTGGCAAAGGCTTCACGCAGTCATTTACTGCGCAGTTTATTGAAGATCTGTCTTTAGCAGTTAAAATTTACAGTCTGCAATGATGAGAGTTTTAATAAAATAACTTTATTATGGTTCCTCGTAAACCTTTAATCGGCTTGGATTTTAGCTTTTCTTCATACCTGTTTCCATGAAGGTACTTATACTCGTAATAATGTTTATTCTGCCTCAGACGATATTCATTTAGACACAATCAGCACGTAAACTAGTGTCTAGGATGAAAATATAATATCTGATATTGCGAATTTATTATTATTATTACAAGTCTGTGTTGTTCCACTGCAGTGCTAAGGCCTCCCTTCCCTCTTTCCATTTTCTCGGTGTACTGCGATTGTCGTGGTAGTTTCCTGTTTGGTATCCGTTGTTGCGAATCAGTTGCGAATTTAGTAACTTTTGATCGAACTGATCGAATGAAGCACTCAAAGATGTCGGTGATGCTATCGATAAGGTTTGATGTTGCTGTGGGAGGCTAGACCCAACAGACATGATTGAGAAACCAAGAAAATGAAATTAATGTTATTCACTTGAAACACAATGAGGCAGTAAACTCCGTTTTCATAATAACCAACAATGAGCAGAGTGTACCATTTTACAGAAAAAATACAACCAATTACTATTCAGTCTCCAGCTAAACTTTTTACTAATATCCCATATGCAATAACTTTACCTTATACAGCGTGTTCAATAAATCAGGGCCAATAAAATGGTGTAAAAACAGTCGGCGAGCGCGCGCTGTATAAGGCAATATATGGGGACAAGGGGGTATATGGTACATGACTCTATTGCGCAGTACAAACACGGCTGAGGAAGGACTTGTATCTTGTGGTCTACAGGACTGTCGGGTTTATACATTCCCTTTAAGAAATGGTGGGTTTTGCCACATAATAGGCACCATTTTTTTTATCTGGTTATGGCAATTATCTCGTTACTTACTTTTTATTTATCTAACTTTAAACTTGACCAAAATATGGTAAAAGTCAGAAACCAAAACGTTTTTTTACATATTCGTCCATCGTCAAACCAGAAATCCTTCACGACCTCAAGTATCACAATCAGACAGATAAACATAATAAACTTAACGAACCAATACATAACCGACCAACAATTAACAAACAAAGAACTGCTATCAATCCTGTTCCTCCAACAATTAACCCTGAAGAATCAGACAATCGTTGCTTCGACCAATCAGCAGTCATAGTTAGCTCCAACATTTACTTCAACCAATCAGCTTCAATAATGAGCTCCCTAAATCTACCCTCTACTAACGATGTTCTCCTCGCCTCGTTCAGAATGCCGTTAACAAATTACGACATAAAGCCAGAAGTAGTATATCTTAACAGGTGAGATAACAGATTGTTAACATAAATATAGAAGAAAATAACGAAGTGATGGACTCGTTAATTCTTGGCACAAGAAGACTAATTAAGTTGTTGATTTACCGGTAGATAGCGAGGAACATGGACGGGAAACTTCCTAATATAGATAGATGCAATTTTATTTATCTTTTAACTTAAACTTCAATAGGTGTTCTTCAATCCTATCTAAAATATTCACACTTGTAGAAGTGTACTCGTCGTGTATATCTGCATAAATGCTTTTGCAAGCTATATAAACCCAGAAGGTATGATACAAAATGCTGTCACATTTTGTCGGTCACCTTTACATTGTCACAATATATAAATGGATTCCATTAAGACATTGTTACCATTCTCAAGTTTAAAATATTTATTTGCTACATCCCAAAAAAGGTCCATATTGAGGCCCAAATTAATTTTTATCAAAACAGGACCAGCCGTTCTTAGCGCATCTCCTTTATTTCTTCCATCTCTCGAGACAGCGCCGCCATTTTTTACAGCAATCACTATTAGTTTCCACGATGGCATGCGGTTGATTAACTGAAAGTATAGTCTCGTTCTATAATTTGTTTTGCGCTGCTATGATGGCAATATGATGTCGCTGTGATTAAGCTGTGATGTCAGGTACAGTTATATTAAAACTAAATGCGTCATTGTTGTTTGAGAATGGGCTTGTTGACTCGATGACAATGCTCGACTTTACTAAACTTATGATGTGGAATAATAATAAATGAATGAATTAGGTATCAAAGAATCTCTTCGGTACATTTTGTACATATATTTTATGTACCTAACGGAAGAAGTGCATGGTATCTAACTCCATACACGACAATATACGTTTGCGTTTGTAGAGCGACGAAAACACAGAATGTCTATTTATAAATCGGAGAAATTACTTGAGCTTCTGTTTATTTAACTGAAATATCACTAAGAAAATTATAAAGACAAAGTGCTCATTGTTATGGCTCCTGTTCAAAACAATCTTCTTAGTCCACACTAGCGTCTGATGGATTACTAATAATAACTGTGATAGCCCAGCGTCGTACGGAAGGTTTTTAGTCATAAATTATTTACCTTATAGTTATTAGCCAAGCCGCGTTTTTTGCTTCAAATACAATAGAACAACAAGAGGCACAGAAGGTAAAATACAATGTTAATCCTACAAGGATCACTTTGTATTGCTTCATCATCTTGATGATTCTCTGGCGTTTATCCCAATTCATTTGGGATCATCGCAAGATGTCTTCTTTTTCATTCTTCTTTATCTTTTTCATCATTTTATTCGATCGATTTCCAATCAATTTCAAAGTTTTCCATAAAACTGGCTAACAATACCTATGTAGGACTTTATCTCATGGAGTATCAGAATTTAAATTTCTTGTCCCAAAAATTTCTTAGTTATTTATATTGAGAACAAAGACATCCTTGTCTTCAAACATTGCAAGATCCAGTTTTTAAGCCTTCTGACGTATTAAACTATTAACATTGTGACAGTAGTTACTGTACTTCGCCCTGAAGAATACCGTCAGTCTTGGCACATGCCGTTATTACCAACTTTTTACCATTACATTAGCTGTTGAATACAAAGTGCGTCTGTCAAGTTCTCCATGTTCCAACACAATAATACAGCCTTCATTCGGAACCGGGTGTCGGTCCACTGTAATTTAAACAGGACCTAACCCGGGGCAGTCATTACTTGGCTACTTACTGCACCCTTATCTCAAAGTCATAAGGGCATATTCTACGTGGCATGATTCGTAAGAACAAGCATTATCTATCTCAATAACGATCCTTTACTGCAAAGTCTTAAAGTTGATATTGGCTTGACAAATTCAAGGTTTGAGTGGCCGGACTGTTGGCCGGGGGCCACCTAAGACTACTGCTTATTGTGGTACCCTTGTTTTTTTTCTGTAATTGATTTTTAATGGCTTTTAGAGTTGTTAGGATGATTCTTAAAATTCGGATCAAGATTATTTGATGGATATTTTTTGTTGATTCCATTTTATTATAGGAGACAGAATCACATAATTTTACGATTAAAACGGGTAAGCAAAGATAGAGGCAGAAGGATTTGGTCAAAATATTGGCGTCATTACGTTACCTTAGATTCGACTCCTAAGAAGGACTCTATCAAAAATTCACAAAGAATTTCTTCCAAAAAAAATAACTGCAAAATTCGCAGTATTTTCTCACATCTCCCTAATGAGCAGCCATAACTTTCAAAGTCTAATTAAACCAAAATTCCGTATTAACTCTACGAGCAAATATTTTAAAACATGTCCAAAACAAATGAAAGGGCACATGATATGTAACGATAATGTGCCGTGTCCTGTGTCCAGGTACCAATTGTAGTTAAACGACAGTACACTTGGCAGAGGTACTTGAAATAATGACACAAATAGGTAACAAGTACGAGGCAGTCGGGCCTGAGCTGGCACACTAATAGTGCTTTTGGCACACAAACGTTTATTTATCCGTCAACCATTTAAGTTAAACTAAGTTTCAGTTCAGGGCTCCAGGATGAGATGATTGATTGAAGGTTAATATTGATGGGTAATAGTCTCACAAAGAGAATACAATACTTTAAGTTTTAATTAAAAAGGGTCGTCTTAACCAATTGTACACCTATCTCTAGGATATTTTTTACAAGCAAATCCTGTATTCTGTAGTATGTGGTCACTATAATTGTTTCTAGCCTTATATTAGAAAACGAAGAATTTAAAAATACTTTTAAACGTTTTGTCTTAAACAAATAAACACTTAATCTTCTGAAACTGGTAACCAGTTGTTTTTTATTACTTGCAAATTGCTGAGAGTGGGTAAGTCGCTGAGACTATTCGAAAGGATGTGACCTAAGTTATAATTCTACGAGCTGCACGAATTCATCAAAATTCGATCTAAATAATAATTCATTCACGATTTCGACATTTGCTAGTAATAAATAATAATTAAAATTTGATTCCGTTTTAATACCCTCAAAACTTAGCTAACGTAGCGTATGTATTAGACAAATAATAAAATAGTTAGCAGTCTGTTCTTTAACATTAACATAAAAAGTTTATTGATTTTGTGACGTAAACATAAAACATCTGTGGATAAGGATGGAGATTATCATCATTTAGTTAATCATCGTCATTGAGCAGAATGGTCGACTGATTGCTTACATACAGTTGTCGATAATATTATCATTTATTCAACGAGTGGTAATGGATTTCATTTTATCTCTTTTTGGATTTGTCTCGTTGCGTAAGATAAGTAATTTAAATAAATACTGGATTGGGTCATTTGGAGAGAAGCTTTGCTTTTTTCTATCGTTTATTGTTCTAAATTGTCTTATTACATCGGTATGTCTGGGAACTTAAATCTCATATCCACCAACAAAAACTTTATCACTCAATCGCTTACGGTGGGAATTGGCTTAAGGCACTAAAAATTGTGGGTCAGTTGCCATAAAAAAATACTTTTTACCAAATTAAGGGCTCCCAAAAATTCGCTCCGGTAGCGGTCAGAAACAAAATCTGATATTACCATAATCACCGACGCTCGACAACCAATTTCAACGACGAAGGTTAAAATTCGAATCTATCTTTTTTCCTCCTACTGGTGTTCCCACGTGAGAGTGAGATAGATTTATTTCTTGTTGTTTTTCTTGTTGTTCGGCTCATTTGCATGCACACGCGACGCAAGCGCAGCGCTCCGTGTTCGGGGTTAATAAGACGATATATAAGTACGATAACGGTGGAACAGCTTGTTGGATTCCTATTGACATTTTGTTAATACGTTTGTTAATGTGTCACTTCTATACGGTTGTATCTCTGAGCAGAAGTTCCCAAACTGGTTTTCATTTAAAGACAAAATTATTTCGCTGATCTATACACCGGCTAAAACATCTATGTAACAAAAATAAGGTATAGTAAAATTTCTTGTGAAGCTGTCATCTGTAGATCTTTGACAGTCGTTACGGGTAGTTAGAAGCCCAAAAGTCTGACAACCAGTCTTACCAAGAAGTATCGTGTTACCTAGTAACTAGTTTGTGGAGGTCAGATATGCTGTCGCTTCATGTAAAATACTGGTATTTAGCTGCATCCGGTTAGACTGGAAACCGACCCCAACATAGTTGGTAAAAGGCTAGGCAGATGGTGATGTCTTGTGAAGTTGTAAATTAGGTAAGATCTTTTCCGTTGATATTATAAGTACGTGCTCCGTGGTTGTAAGGGAGTTCTTTGTCTCTTTCCAAAATGTTCAAGAATATTCTGCTAGATTAGGGACACCGTGGTATCACAGGCTCTCAGGATAATCCGAGCGCATAGCAATACCGTGAACATTCTCCTCGGCTGATAAAGTTAATAACTTGCCCAACACAAGAAACGTCTTCTCTCACTGGTAGCACAATATCAGTTTTTATTTGAAACGATCGCATATATCGCATTATAGGAAACAAATTGTAACTTCTTGCTGCGCAAGAGTTATGACAGGTTATCTCAAAGTTTCATTTTACTGTTTGTTTTTCCGATTCCACGGAAGTAAACGATCAACAAATAAATTACTGTATTGTATTAATGTTTGCTAAACAAATAACAGATAGTCTAGCTAGAGCTGCTCGAGATACAATGAGCTACAAATCATGTGAGCTCACAATAGAGCTGCGCCCTGCGCCGCATCGACTTGATACTATCGATAATTGCGAGATACCCTCGAGTGTATAATTAGAGATGCTCCGCAAACATCTGCTATCGACGATGTAAATAATTATGTGGCATTAATTGTGTGGTTATGTTTAGAAAATTTTGTGTGGGAGGGAGTCTTTTATCAGATTTCACTTATCTTTTACTGTCCACTTTCTATTGTAGTTTACTAAACTAATCAGTTTAAAATCTACAATATATTTTCCAGGTTTTAATACCTGTCATTCTACTGTCCATTTCAAGTGTATCTTATAATTATAAATCTCTTTTATTACTTTTATACTCTAACCAGAAATTCAGTGCACTAACTTTGAACAAGACTCGTCCATAAAGTTAACGGATGATTCAGAAATCACACGCTAAAACTTTTTTACGACTGTGACACATGCACATTAAACATTAATTCAAAGACAATAAAACCTGTTAAAGTCTCACCTTTTTACTCACACCGTAACAGTAAAACAAAAGTCACACCCACGTCTGAAATAGAAAGTGCAACACAATCTGGAACACAATTGTCGGATAAACCACGAGAGGTACCTACAGGCAGACACAATAGTCGAGATAATGGTAAATTGAGTGGTTGGCACGGTAATGATAGTAACACTAGGACTAACGCAAAAGGTAGTCATCAAGTCATTCATCAAAATCCAGTTGAAAGACCAAGGTATCCTGATAAATAATTCCAAATTATAGCTAGGGAATAAGAATAGAGCTTCTGCGTATTCACATTATTATTCACAACACGCTATTCACAAACATTCGATAGGTTGTCCAATAAAAAATTACACATTTTCAATTACAAGTTACACTTGCCCCCAGAAAGTCAAACTTGTCCGAAAGAATATAAAATTTATAATTTTTAATTCATAGAAAGAAGAAAAAAAAATCGGGATTTGGATTTGTGGACAGCGTTTAGAGGACTCTTGATAACATTGATTGTGGTTCGATTCGGCACGGAAGCGTGTCGAACGGTTCAGTATAGCTATTCAGCTATTTTGAACCGGCACTTAACTTGCTTACGTAATAAATAAATCTCGTTAACAATTGATCATAGAGAACAAGATTTTGCACCCTGTAGCTTCATATAGATACTACGTGTGTCCCATCGTATATCCCATATCATGTTTTTCTTTGTTATCTAGTAAATACCATAGAAAACCATGATATAGATAAATACTATGTATACTTATTAAATGTGCACTACAACAATCGCAAGAATGATTAGATCATACATAATAGTTCTCGTTTATAAAAACTGCTTAGATAAATAGGTAACAACAATTTTTGGTTGAGTAAGAAAACTTGACAACAACTTACGCTTCTAATACACTGTCTATAAAAAAAGAACATTTTCAAGGAAAACTTATCCAATTATAAGATAAATCACGCAGAGAGAAGCCGGTACAATGCGATCATAATCGCAGAAGATTCCGGAGCGGGTAACCACGGTGCGGAGAGTAATGACCAAGGGCGCGGTGCGGCAGTAGCATGGCAAATAATAAATAACAGCGGAATGACGGAACATAACAGATTGATCGAGATTCTGAAGTAACGAAATGAACACAGATTCATAATGAAACTGATGAAGCTGGTCAATTGTTGCTAGACTAAGATCTCTATCAAAAGTAGTTCAAATCAGACGGAGTTGCTCCGTGTGAAATTGGAAACTACGTTTGTGGTTGAATGAACTAGGTATTTCTGGCCTAGTTAAATTATATTGAGTAGAAATAGATTGGAATCTAATAATAAACAAAAATAACATTACAAATAGGGACATATTTGCCGGCACTTTGCCATAATTACAAAATGCAATACCTCACATTCTTTTTATAATACATCTCCTGACCTTATAAGACGTAAGACACAAGCATCTGGCTATCATAAAACACTCGGCTACTTGTCTGAGATAAATGATTTATCACCGAACATACCATAATATGAATAATTGATATCCTAGATAGTATTAATTTAGTCTCAACACGCAAGTCATATGCCGCATTCACGCACGATTCTCGCTGAAGTCTACTCGAGAGATTTAGATATTTTTACCGCATTACTGACTGTCAAAGCTGTACCGAGTAAACGGGGTTTCAGATGCGAAAGTATTTAAATACTGGGTCATTATTAAACAATTTTCAAACGAGGCATTGATGGCGGCGGCTTTTAGGAACCGCAATTGTTGCTCTTACCTGAGTTATTAGCTAAGCAAGACTTGGTCACAGACTTTGTATACAGGTTCATGTGCAGTAATCTTTGTCATACAAAGTAATACGCTAGCAGTTATATGTTTAACTGTGACATAAGCTACGGTATATTAACGATAAACATGGCTTTAACAACATAAAACTATAATTCTTAAGTTTACGAAGAGTGCCAACTGCCATAGTCCTGAGTTTGAATTGTATATTCATTGATTTTCATCATGTTCTACTTCTATTTCGTCTTTGATTTCATTCAACCATCTATGTATGTTAATTATTTCAAACTCACTAACTTTTCTTTGACTTTAATCGATTATTTGAATCAATCGAATCGATATAATTCAAATGACAATTAGACGTAGAAAGCATAGCACAGTGAGTAAAGACAATTGAACGTATAAATCACGTAGTCAGCTGCAAAATGCCAGCAGTGCTTTGGGTGAGGTAACCGCACGGATTGAGTCGGTTCCACCGCGGCGCATGCGGACGTAATGACAGGCCGTGAATGATGGCTTTCCGAGGCAGCGACGGGTAGGCAGGGCTCAAGGTTTGACGAATGTTTTATTTTATGTAGTGGGCAACCTAGGTACTATAAATCAGAAAGCGACCTTTGTCTATATAATTCTTCACGCCTAGCAAACCGTTTGGCATCCCACCTCATGTCTACGTAGTTTACGTCATAACATTCTCATTCAATCCTTTTAATTGTAATAATCTCTGTAGCAGCAAAATGTCGGCCACCGCGACACGACATGTAAAGTCGTCAAATTCGGCGAATATCCTTATGTGCAAACAATGGTGGAAAGTGTGCTGGATGTACGGTGACCAGGAGAAGTACTACAGACAACTCTATGGCAAAAGAAAACTCAATAATCTAAACACAACGTTTTTAAACTTCAACGACACGGATACCAAAAGGCCTGGCGCGCAAATAACTGAACTCACAGATGACTTCTTTGAAGATAATTGCTCACAAATTGAACCAGCACCCGATGAAGTAGACGCTCCAAGAGACATACCTTTAGCAACTGAACCCGAAGCTACCTACGGCTTCGATTACCAAACCACGTGGCAGAAAGACCAAAGAAGACAACCCATAAAACAAAGTTACGATGAATACATGAACACAACAGATCTAGACAAAATATTAAATACAAATCTCAACGCAGATAGTATTAAGAGTATGTTAGAAAACGGTCTACCTCAAAGATCTAAAATTATTGATGCGAAAGAAGAAGTAGTAAGAAATGGGAATACGGTGGGGAAAAATTCTAGAACAGTTTGTAGGACGAAAAAAGGAGCTTTAGTTACTGAGGAAACTGAGATCTCAACTGATGGGAGGACTTTGGCGAACTTGAAGTTTCAGAGGTCTACGGTGAAGACTGGTCCTAATAAAGTGAAGGAAGTGCTTCAGCCGCTGAAGGAGGACAAAGTGTTGGATGAGTGTTCTCGAAGGAAGTGCATCGGAGACCAGCTCACCACCACCACCACCACGCTGGTGACGGTCACGCAGACCTCCATGACTTCTTGCAATGAGTGAGTATTTACTTGTATTTTCTCGAGTTATTTTTTACAAGTTTCAGTGGTGTTTTTTCAAATTTAATTTTTCTCTTACACTATTTTTTACGTGGTTATTAGCTTTAGTCTTGTGGCGCGTAATTCTGCTGAAGATTCACAAATTTGAGTGTGAACTGTGAACCTATGCAACACTGAGCGAGCGTATGAAATAAACCCTATTGAGTTCAGATACGGTTAAATCAATCACATAAACACTTTATTGTCAATTTATTACATAATATTGATGCACTCTAATTTAACCACCAACACCTTAACAATAGTATTCAATTTCGTTCACCACTTCTTTCCCCACAAAGCCCCGTACAGCACTGTAGGCGGCGCGAGCGCAGCCACACGCAGTTCCGGTAATGACGTTATTGGAATCCGCCATGATTGCGGTCTCGTGGTTTTGGAACATGGCAGGGGCGATGTGAGTGTACAGTTTCATGGAAATAATTATAGTAAAAGACATGAACTTTAAAAATAAAGTAATCGTTTTCAGTTACCCACACAGTTAACGTGGTTCTTATTATTTCCTTTACATCTCGCTGATAGTGATGACACTGATGACACATTCAACGGTATTTAACGGACATTTTATGCTTTACAATTTACATACTTAACCGCCCCTGTGGTCTAGTGGTTAAGCTACCTGTCTCAGACCCAGAGCTCCCGGGTTCGATTCCCAGTGGGAGCAAAATTTTCTGCTCGGTTTGGTTGGTGGTAGGGCTTGTTCTAAGTCCGCCTGGCTAGCTACCATCACCATCTTATCTAAGTCTGTCGCCATAACAACAATGTTAACAGTATTGTTGTGTTTCGGCAGTTAGAGATAAAATAGCCAGTTCCTCTGGACTGTGGATGAGGATTCCGAGTAAAGCTCGCTTCCACCTTCGGCCTGATTATCACTTACCATCAGGTGAGATTCAGGCCAAGAGCTACCCCGTTGAGGGTAAAAAAATAAATCTTTTTATATTTTATTTGTTCCTAGCTCATCGTTTTTACTACCTACTTACTATGAAAATTGTCACAAAAACTCATTATATTATACATTAGCTTTTCGTACCACAAAGTAAAAGCCAATAAAAACGCAGCCATCTTGAAATTGACAGCCCGCCATAAAATGAGTTACCACGTTAAAAAAAAGATAATTCCATTCAATAAAACAACAGATTGATATCGTACGATTTATTGCGGCGCGGGAGCGATTTGAAACGAACAATGTAATCCGATGCCCCTTAATGCGTACAGTTTAACTACCATGTTACAGTGTTGTCGTGTAATTGACGTAAAAAGCCTTGAAATCCAATTAAAGGAGCTCTTTATAGTCCACTTTTATGATAATTATAAAACACTAGGCTTCATAGGTCTTTTATGGACCCTGATTCTGAAAAATTAAGCTGTAAATCGTTTACATCTATCCTTATGAGAATCATCATATTTAGTAACAAGATGAGAGCCTCTTGGTAACTTTTTTCGCCAACCACGAAAAGCAAAAAAATAAATTTAAATATAAATTAACAGCTTTAAAACTCTTTTAAAACTGCCGCTTAATCTGGCAACCCAGCAGACTATGCATCGTCTTTGCTTGCGCGCCAAAAAATGTAAAAACAAAAAAGCAACACGGCGAAGGACGGGCGATGTTATCTCTTGGCTACCGTTTACAACGGCCCTCGTCTCCCTTGTAGTCATGTACCGACAACGTGCGGTGATCGATGACTCCTTTTAAACAGTTTTTATTCAATGTGGTCTCTAGATTCTGTAGTTTATTTGTTAATTCACACTTAATTTGATAAAGTAATCGGCGAGTTTGTCAAAGAAGATAATATTCGCTCATTAATGTAATATGCTGGCACAAAAGTTGGATGCAGTCTACGTTATCTTATTTGATCCCTGTTGGTCTTAACACTTTGAAGGGCTGTAAACAAGACACAATAGAAGTTTATTGTTATGACGCCTATGGGCGTTTACTGTCCTTCAAAGTGTTAATAAATAAAGTAAAACTCGACAGCTTCGAAAAAAATCTGGAATGAGGAAGTACAGGCAGTAAACACTACTTATGTAGCTAAAGGTGGTACTTACTGAAGAACAAAGTGTTGCTACTGCTTGCAATTTTCTCTACACCATAGCGGAAAATAACTTCGTCAGCACTATAGTTAATAAAACATGAAATTTTATACGCCTTGGACTGTTTTAGGGTCTAAATCAAAATTATCATCAATGTTGATAGCACAAAATGTAATGGCCCTCCAATAAAAGCACAGATATACCGCCTTCCGTTATAATAAGGCTTCTCTTTACAACATCCTTCATTAATGAATCACGACCGTGTTTAAGTTCAGAGAGACCCATTAAATTGCTCAAATTACCTATTATACATGTAAGAAATCAAGTTTCTAAGTAGATCTGTAATGCTAGAAAATCATACAGCATATCGGATACTTAACCAACATACTTCAGATTATAGGTTAGGACTTAAGAAAAGTTGCAATTTCTTATGAAGACACGTACGACGGAATGAGCTGGCAGATTTGTGCCAAAGCTGTCAAAGTGACACTTCGTTTGACAGACTATGGTAGGAGAAATTCCATGATTATAGTGGCAGGATGTCAATACTAGGCCGTCATCAATCTAAACTAGTTAAATCAAGTTGACAACAACCGTACTGGGAGAACTTTTTCGTCTTTAACAGACTTTAGCGGTGTGCGTGATGATAACATTATTGTAATAAAATATTTGATTACTGTTGCCAAATCCATGGTGTTGATAAGCCAATCTTACAGAAACAATGAGAATTTGATGAAACGCCGGTTTCGTGACTATACATATATTCCAAATCCAATTCTTTTTCACTTGTCAACAAAAAAAAGATAGTCGTAGGCATTAATGTTATGCATGAATCATAAGAATAAGGAACAAACTTACATTCTTTGGTTTATGTTCCATTGCAGACCATAAACCGTAACTGTTGTGCGGTTCACACTTTGTGCGCGCACCGCGAATATTGTGGCACTGCAATAAATAGAGACGTGCTGTTGTGCAGCTTGAAGTGTCTTACAAGATGTTTTAGCTCGGATGGTTGATTTACCCTGTGTATCGCTAGGACGTTGTTTACGAAGAAATATAATTTTTAAATAAAGTTTTCTCAAAGCACCTTCACATCGTCATTCTCCACCCAAGATTTGTGTTCATACCTAGTACTATACACTCCTAAATCAATAAATACATCTACATATGCATGGAATTTTCTAAGCTAACTGCAATAAACATTAAAAATATAATAATTATGTATAAATCATGGGTCATTCTAAACGCGAGGCGGCGGGGGTCCGAGTGACGTTATTCGTTAGTGAGTTACGTGTCGTAGCTGTGGAATATTAATAGTATTCGATGATGTATGCTAGTGGTACTGCTTCAGGCATTTTCAGAATTAGAAGTTTAGAATGCTTGATGTAGATTTATTCAATAATGCAGTGCTTTAGTTTTTGTTTGTTTATATTAAAATATGTATGTTTAGGTTAAGGTATTTTTCTATGGGCCTGTGTTGCCTGAAATAAATAAATGGTATTAATATATGTATTTAAACCCAAACTGCCAAACTAGGAGGTGCAGTAGATTTCCGGTTTGGGTTAAAAAGTAATTGGTAAATGGGAACGCACATCTTGTTTCTTCAATTCCTCGTCTTCATAATTCCTCGTCTCCCTCAATTTAATGTAATATCTTTGTGTATGTTTGGAAAAATCAATGATCCTATCTTTGAATAATAACGAAATCGATCTTATAGTCATCCTGCCCTAAAAGGTGATCTGAACAATATCGTTCCTTCTTGCAATCATCTCTTTAATTCTAACTACCTTTCTTAATCGAGAGAAAATCTAGCATCTTTATATTTAACACCCATGACTCAATTAAAAGTACATGCTCTTAAATCCCATTAAACACGAGCTTTATAACCTGAATCCATGTCGATTACTACTGACACGATATTATAATGAAGTTACAAACTAAAGTAACTGTACCACCAGCTTCCTTATCAATTATGAGGAAGTTCCGAAGCGAGCGCGGTTTATCAATCAGCGGTAATCTGATTTAATTATCTAGTTAATGATTTAACTAAGCCGCGTATAGTTGACTCATATATAACGGATGCTAAGAACTGATATAAGGCACGTTCCAGTTTTAAATTTTATTTTAATCTCCGAGAGAATTCTGACGTTCTATCTGCAGGGATGTCGAATTTTAATGTCATGGCGGGAGAGCCTGGAGGTTTAAAACATCTTTGTAGATAAGATATGCCACGCCACAGAATTTATTAGACAGCGAACCTTACTCCGATACGAAAATAAATTTAGCAGGGACTGGTGAATTGTTACGGATGCCATCCGTAACAATTCACCAGTCCAATATTTGATGAAAGTATCTTTAGTGACATAGAGAGTATCTATTTCTTCTCCAAATGGCCAATGACCCTCCAATTTCAGCACAATCCGTATCTGAATATCACAACAATATATCGTTCCGTGCTGTGCTGCAATAAATCTGCGCAGCGCACGCGCATGATTTAGTACGCGCAGCTCCAAGGAAATTGGAAATCTGCTACGCTAGCCATTAATTGATACGCGTAGATATTATAATAACCATCGTATTAACACGTGGGGATTAATTGATTTTGAATATAACTGACGATCGCTGATTGGTCGGTTTCGATGTGCACGCGATTGTCATAGTTCGTTGACTGAAGCCATTTCATGTGTGAATCCCTATCTGGACTGTGAAGGAAATTGCTTTGAAGCGCTTTTTAGCGATCGTTAATATTTTAGTGTAAGTCGCAGATAAATTAGATCATTTTTGTTACTATTAAACTGTGAACTGGGCTGGCTACTTGATTCAATAATGGAAGGAAAGCTTGGAAAAGTAATTATTTCCTCTTTATCCATGGAATCTTGGCATTTAGTAGTCTTAGACGAAAGAATGCTAAGTATTCCGCAGCTGTGTTAGATAGATCCTCAATCAATTAAAGCCGCCTCCGCGAGAAACTTGCTTCGCTTTGACAGGATGTAGTGAAAGCTGACTTGAGAGTCTAAAATGTGTTGGTTGACGATGTACACAAACAAACGTAGTGGGTTATGGAGAAGGTGTAGAACATAACTGGAGATAAAGATCTTTGAAGAAGACTTTGAAGAACGCTTGTACATTTTCTCCTAGACCTAAAATTTAAAAAAACCTTACCTATATTGATGAGTTTCTTGATATTTCACTGCATGTTTTAGTTAACCCTTAATCTAATCATCTTGGACATGATCACAGCTAAAGGCTGTTTATTTTCTTAACGTTATTTCAACGTTTCGAGGTTCAACCGTATTGGATACAGACTGGACACTGGAAAGAAATTGGTCCTGAATTAACAAGAACAATGAATACGGAAACATAAGAGACAATCCAACATTTTTGTCACAATTATAATTCCGTGACACAATCATTTACTAGTCACACTGACTATCCCGATTTCACAACTACACAGCAACTCGTCTCAGCTCCCGACGTTTATTCACACATTTTTCTCATCTCGCATCCCTCTCACACTTATGCTGTTAAATAGGGACAGAGATGCAAAGTTTCTCGGTAGCTCGATATGTTTGTGGTGCTCTTGACGTGACGTTGGCTTTACTAATTATTTACCGACAGGTGCTGGCCGGCCAGGAATGGTAAGTGGCAGCTTCTTACCATATTATGATGTAACGATATTATGGCAGGATGGTCGCGTGGCCACTTTATTCCCGATCCGTTTAGATAAACTGCAGGTGTGAGGAGAATTGAGACCTTTGAGGAGATAATATTGAATGAATTGAATGAATAAGATATTGCGGTATAATCATATCTGTCAATCTCAACCTCAATACCATCATGAGTTTGAACAGTTTCATTAATATAGGATAATTTTATAATAATGAGTTGATAAGCTTATGTATGGTGTAAAAGCGAATAACGTTGGAAAATCTTCAGATAGAAAACATACCTATTATTTTTAAGCATATTGTTTTTTTTTTAATTTCTATCAGACACACGCACGAATAAGAAAATTTAAAATGGCGCCCTACCCCTCCATATCTCCTGTTAATTAGTAGCATTGCATACCACTTAATGTCTAAGTAGCCTATCTGCAACCGCATCTATTTCAGATTCCCAATCTATAAATAGTGCGATAATTAGGTACCGTGTAGGGCCGGGTACACGCCGTGGTGGCGGTGCAGCGGTGGTGAGGCTGTGCTCATTATATCCCTGCTAATGAGTACATAGGCTTGACTGTGGAAGTAGCCACTTATTGTACGACTGTGCGGAGAAAGTTGGGCTGAGGAGTTTTGAATAAGGTAACTAAGTATAATGGGTACAATCTAATTTGGATTATGAAAAATTATAGGGCACACGGCTCTCCTTCGAATTTCAATAAGTGTTTTCATATTATGTTACTTATGATCCCTTCAAGTTTCTCAGTTTTCATGTATTTGGACATTACATCATACAATTATGAACAGAGTTTACCAACCAGCCGGTTGCAACAGTTATAGGTATCATTCTCAATTTGGAGTTGAATACGATTTTGGATACAATTGCAGATACCCGCTTAACCCGCTTACATTAAATTTGTTTACTTCTGACTCTTAGTTCAAATAAGAAATTGAATATTCGTTGTTATTAACCGTGTTCTATAAAGGTATTATCTGCTCCTAACCGTCAACAACTATAGAATTCTCGAAATCTTCCAGTTGCACTCACAATTGGCTCGAGCCGACTCTGGCTCGGCTCACAACTGCTCGATAATTAGTCGAAACGAGCTTTAGTTTATAACGCACCTGTGGGTTGGGATACGGGCAGTTTGTGGTGGCGGCCCTGCTTTAACTCGGTTGAGGTTTTCTGTAACAGAATTTCGTTTTTAAGTTAGACTGTAAGATGGACCAATGGCACTGCTAAGATTTCTGATCATTGTCGGTATACCACATCTTCCTATTTAAAATGATTATGTACTATCTGACCCCTGCCCTCGTCGTTGGGCGGTAAACATAAATATGTATATAGCCTATGACACTCACAAATAACGTGGCTTTCTATTGGTAAATGAATTTTCAAAATCGGTTTAGCAGATCCAGAGATTACCGCCTACCAACTGAAACTTTATCTGCTTATCATCATTTATTATTATTATATCATTAACATTATTTTTGCCACTGTCCCATGTTACTTGTGGATGGCACAAATCATATTTTGTTCCATTCTTCCTTGTAAGAAATGTATCACATATGACACGTGGTAACAAAAATGTTTCAATCTCAATTCAATACAAACCTACCTTCCACCTACCTGTTGACAACAGCAGGCACGGTAGCAGTATCCCTCCGTATGTTTCCACCCAAATTGGTTGCTGCGCTATCCGCAGGCAATAACCGGGTCCACTATAACATGCGGGTCAGTTCAGAACACTGTTGTTATGTTGTGTTACATTTATGTGATAGCAGTTAATAATAGACTGGCCACTAGGTAAGTGGAGGACTTTTAAAAAGAGCAATCTGTGGTTATGTGTGGGGAAGGGACGCTAGCGTTGTATCCCCGTTTTTGTTTTCAAAGTTTTATTGTCATTCTATAAAACCTTCTCTTCTTCTTCTCTTGTGGTCTTACTTCTGTATCAAGGTTGTATCTTAATACATCCTTGATACGTTACACCCAAGGGACATTGCAGAATTTACATCATAGGTTATTACTATTCTTAATATCCTAGGAATCTTACGAAAGTCACAATACAAGTCTGATGCAAGAGTAGTGATGGGTCGGGAGAATATTCTCACCCGGAGAATATTCTCGGATCGAGAATGTTCTGCAATATTCTGGAATATTCTTTTCGACGGAGAATATACGAGAATTTAAAAATGGAAGTAAAATTGCAAAATTTTATTACAATATATTTTGATTTCAAGGCCTCAAGTAAACATCTTTTGTTGTAATTTTATACTTTATTTGAAAAAACGTTACTGTATTATGTTTCGGACTGGAAATGGTGCCGATTCTCTTGTACACTGGACTAAACTAACTAAACTATCACTAAAATTCCTTACTTTTGGCTATGAGAATCTTAAAGCAATTCTGACAAAAAAAAAACTCTTAATTAAAAAAATATTTTGACACATCTAAAATCGAATTTGACAATCACGTGACGACTCCACATGGTACTTGTTTACTCTACCCTGTGAATTTTTTTAGAGCCGGAGGCTCGCAGGGGGTGCAGCCTCGACGAGTTTTATATGGAATTTTTCACTTTTCGTATGAAAAATATGAAAAATTATTACCAACATGTTGGGATATAGGGGTTTAGGGGTTTCCTAAAGGGTGTCGAAAATTTCATTATTTTTGCGATAGGACGCACCATTTTCGAGATATAAGCAAAAGAAAAAAAAAATATAGTACTGTTTTTGCACTGAAGTCAAAGTGTTGGTGTGAGTGCATGCCAACAAATTTTTATTCTATCTTTATAATTATAAACCCTAACTTAATATCTTTATCTTTATAAAACCCATAAACCCCCAAAACTCAACATGTAGGTAATATTTTTATTTTCCATACAAAAAGTGAAAAATTCCATATCAAAACACGTCGACGCTGCCCTCCTGTGCGCCTCCGGCTCTAAAAAAAATCCCAAGGGAGGGCAAACAAGTACCACATGGAGTCGCGATTGTCAAATTCGATTTTAGTTGCGTCAAAATTATTATTAATTGTTATTTTGTTTTTAATTATTTGCACCATAAACCTTTCTTATAATGTTGTTTTCTTATTCATTTTATTAATGCTGATTATTTTAAACTCATAAAGTTCGTATTAATACAGAAATCGTACTTTAACATTACTACCATACGAAATTTAAGAGAATTTATGAGAATTTTCTCGGAAATATTCTCGGGAATGTTCTCGCTCAGGAGAATTTACTGAGAATTTAAGTTGTGGTGTAGTATATTTTAAACTCAAACTTCGTAAAACGTTCAAATGCGCTAAAAACTATTACTCTAAAAAAAAACCGATTCAATAAAATCAGCCAATTTTTAAATTCTCGTAAATTCCCTACCAAAAGAATGTTCTCGAGAACTTAACAGCAAAGTTCTCGCAAGGAGAATATTCTCGAGAATTGCCCATCACTATGCAAGAGACGATTAAAATACTAGATATGTGTAATATCTAGTGTTTTAATTGTCTCTTGCATCAGGGGCAACCAATCTATCTGACCAACAGACCAACTAATCAATTCAAAAATCACTCTTAGTATTCTCATTGAAATACTTGCCTCGAGTTTGGCTCACGATTTGCTATAAACACAAGAAACAAATCAGCCACGGTTATACCCACAGACGTTTATTTTGATTTCTGTCCATCAGCTATCAAGTCACCTGCCTCCAGTTGATACCAAAAGCTAGTTACACACATACCTACTAATTACCGTCAAATACACGCGCCATACAAATAGTAAATCAAAGAGAACTCGTTGCAACTAATTGACGTGTGCGCGTTGGGACAGTCGTATTTGTGCTCCCAGCCTAATAAGCCATTGAATCAAACCTAGATTATGTTGGCTGGGCTAGATAGGCTGGGTTCCCATGAGAGGATGACTAGAAACACCGTTGTAATAGCTGGGCCGAGAGATTCCATGGAACATGATTACATGAAGAACAAAAATATGGAGGGAAAAACAGGCCCAACCGTAGTAGGTAAGTTTGTTTTTAAATTAATTTGATCAGTGTGTGCACGCTGTGGTGCAGAATGTAATGTACGCACATAGTACACTACAGCTTACTGCAGCAGACCTGTGTACAGAAGCAATAATGACAGTTTCACAGGTCTCTATACCAATACCAAATACATGCCTTAGCGCGAAATTCACGATTGAAACTTTACGTGATCAGCATAATAATATGTAAGTTCAAAGGTTGTCAGTGTCGCTATTCCGACTCCGTATCAAAGTTGCGACAAACAAAGGCGCGACAAATCCCCAACAATGATGACACTGACATTTCTTGAACGCGGTTTCGATGTGCTGAACGCCTTCAGATTCATGGTGAAATTCGCCCTTAGTCGAAGTCATAAAACTCAGTTTTCCGCCGCATACATTAAGCCGAAAATCTTGCAATAAGCATTAACATCATTTCTCTATGTTTCATGATCTTACTACTTAAGATGGTATATCTAAGTACAAAGGTCGATGGTATAGCAGCTGTACACCACCTCTTATAATCAGTTGGTTGCCCTTCAATAACGTTGTCAACAATAGAATCACATAAGATGAAATTGATAAACGTAATATCAAGGAGCTTTCGATTAGAATTTTCCTGTCTCTATCTTACACCTGTAGTTTGACAGTTGTGCGACAGTGACAGAACTGCTCAGTCGAAGCACGTTCTAAGTATTGTTTATTTATCTTGGCCTTAGTACCATTTTCTTTTCCAAAGACCACACAACGATCTAACTCAATGACTATATTCTCATTGATCTAACTAAAACAGTCAAAACCAGAACCTACTTTCTTCGTAACAAATCTAATCAGCCAGCACAGATGATCACGATTAATCTTCAACAAGTTAAGATAATGCAGTTCTTTCAGCTGCCCTTAGTCCAATGACGTCATTAATCACCGCCACTCGCTGGTGATTAAGTTAAATCGGATATTAAGATTATTATCTATGGGGAAATTAAAAACGATGAGATACTTGGGTCAGGCACGTGGCACTTCATGTCTGTGATGTATTGACGATAGGTATGGTATGGACACATACTTTTTTAATTAAGCTTGTGATTTGAATTAATTATAGTATTGATTGAGGCTATATTTGTTCCATGTTGACCATGGGCTTCGAGGTGAGTAATGATAACAGAGGAGCAATTTCCGTAATTTTGAGAACGGTCACATCTAATCTTAATCGGTCAAAAATACCTGTAATTTCCCTACATTTGTGACAAGTTTTTCACATTACTTGTCGCTGTGATGAGATTGTGTTTAGATTTAGGGAATTGGCGTTCTGACTTTCCTATAAATCTGATAGAAATTCAGATACGTAATATTCAACATCGACTTTTTTGACGCAGGTTTTAAAATTTACTGGGAACTCACCTTTTTTCTGTCATTGGCCCTTGGAGCAAATTAAAACGGTGATCTTAGTCCTTAACAAATGTGGATAGTTATCTTTCAAAGGAACTTCGTGTATTTAATGCAGAGGTATTTGAGAGAATTACTAAGCAATTAATTTTATTAACGTTGATTCAGTAAGGCTCCATGCTGGAGTGAAAAATATTATCCCTCCTGAAGATTTCTAAGGTTAATAACTAGTCACAAATGCATTTGGCATCTTTACGAAAACGTGCCCATAATTATTATGTTCTAAGAACATTAATATGGTAAGTATGCAGAATAGCTCATTACAAACCTGTGCGTTAATAAAACTTGAGTAGGTACTAGAATTTGTGAAATTCCAGGAAAAAGCAATAAATTCTGCAACTTCTCACGTCGAATATAACATTCTCATAACAATTATTACAACATAATATGTTACTATAAAATTATTATTTAGAACTTAGATTCGTCACTAAGCGTATCAAATGCCGGTGTATAAATATAATGATACGAATGTACGTTACTTCTGTTCTGTGATCACTCGTAGACTCCCCAGAAGCCTATGTCCCACAGTGTTCGTCTTTCTGCTAAAATGCTGATGATACTGACCTAGAATTGAGTTGTCTATTACGATACCAACTTGCATCACACGTCTTCTACCTAGCGTTATAAATCTGGAAGCTTGCCAGCGTATGCTTTTGTGCACAAATTCATCCAGTTTGCTTTATTTTAATGCCTAACACTGACTTCTTGACTGTCTATGCAATGAACACCTGTATTTCTTTCGACGGAGTTATTGTTCAAGTTCCTTTTTCACAAAACTTACCAACAAGCGGTAATTCCGTGACTTATTTTAGGAAACACTTGAGATCAACTATGACAGATAGTGGTTCTGTGGTTAGAATACTGGCAGCATGCGATAATGTAACTTGTTCTACTCAAATTTTGAAGTAGTTTGATATTCACCAAACTGGATCCTAGGACTAGAATTTACATTTTAGTGTGTAAAAGAATTTTGAATAATTTCAAGAATTTATAACCGTCAAAAATATCGCATCTAAGAATTTATCAGCAACCAAACATATAAGTATTATAGAATTTCGATTATATGCATTTATTTTACAAAATCAAACTGGTATCTTGAGAGGTCAGTACTTCGCAATGTATATCATTAATAAAAACATCTATATTGACAAATTATTTGCATTTTTTTCATGTGTCTCATAACCACACTAATTTGTTAGAAATTCGTTATACCTACGTACAATTTATTTAAATGTCGATGGTCCGGAGAGAGTTGAAAGTGCTACTTTCTATGATATACTTAGATCGAGATACGTAACGCTGCATCTGCTGTACTGATGTTATGTACAAGATAACCCCATATAAAGAGCCTATTAGCTGATTCGTACATGTTGTATGCACATTTTCCTGTTTTACTGGATACAAGAGCAGTATGGTAGCGATCAAGGATGATTTGGCTCAAAGATAGCGAAATCATACATTTATAAGTTGGAGAGACTAGGATTGGACAACAGTAAAATAACTCAAAAACATTTCTTTCACAGTATGAACATGTTTTTTAACGCATTGTTTACCCAGCTCTACCAAACTTACAAGCACAACATGATGAACCATTCTACCAGTCAACAACATACACAGAACGAAACTCAAAAATTGTAAAACAATAACAAATTACATTCCATCCCTCACATTAATTTCACATCCACTTATACAAAAAAATAAAACCCAAACACATGAGGAACCCGTTACCTCCTAGCTTCTTCAAGCCCGTGACCCGTCTATTAACTTTATGTCCAAACTAGTTTGTACGAGAGCCGACCTCTTTTGTTTTACAAACTACATCACAGAATACTCGCTTCAGAGGAGTTTTTATCAGTTAATGGTACCTGTTCAGTTAGCATCCTTGTAGAGTTCCATTAGAGGGTTAACGTGATAAGTAGCTGAAGAAAACTTAGGAA
This sequence comes from Conistra vaccinii, assembly GCA_948150665.1. Taxonomy (NCBI): domain Eukaryota; kingdom Metazoa; phylum Arthropoda; class Insecta; order Lepidoptera; family Noctuidae; genus Conistra; species Conistra vaccinii. The sequence continues at coordinate 841,716 of OX411327.1, forward strand.
AGGGTTTCGAAAATGTGATAATTGTCGATTTTTAGGGAGATAATATTAATCTTCCTTAAAAACCGGTGAAGTGCGTGGCGGACTAAGCACAATGAAGGGTTCCGTAGTTGGGATGAATTTATCCTAAAAACAAAGAGCGTTTACGGTTTACGTCTTACGACATTTCATACAAACTTTCAAGCCCTGGTTTTCGAAATGACTGAACCGATTTTAATGAAACTTCATACGCATATGCCAGATACAAAGGTTTTAAAAGTTAGTTAAGAACATTTTCGAAATGTCTTATTTAAAAACTGATAACTGGAAATCTCTGTTTCTATGGAGTCTAATTTGGCTGTTCCTCTATTTTTCGAAAATGTTCTTAACTAACTTTTTTATCCTTTGTATCCTGCTTATGCGTATGATAATATAATGTCGGGTTTTAAAGAAGATCTTAATATTATGTCCCTAAAAATCGTCAATTATCACATTTTCGAAACCCTTTCCTAAGTTTTATGTATCTATCTTATTGTAGTTGAATAACATGTCCCCCCAAACTCCCGTACATCGATATACGTCACGGTCAACTCTCCTACTACAAATGTAAGTTAGTAATTGAAAAATAAATTGTTTAGTGTGTCAACGATTTTCGGATTTGTTTACATGTGCTGTGTGCCTGTGTGTGAGACCTTGCTTCCTGCCAAATTTTATGATTCTAGGTCAACGGAAAATACCCTGTAGGTTTTGGTTTATTTACGAAAATCAAAATAAGACGTATAAATAAATGGCCGTATTTTTTTTATTGCGTTGACTTAGAAGTTTGATTTTTTTAGAGCTCCAAGTGATCGTCTTCTTCTTCTTCCGTCCCTGGTCCCGTTATTTGGGGTCGGGTCTCCTCACTTTCCTGCGCCAAGTTAGTCTGTCTTGGGTTGTCAATTCTGGCAATTGGGTTTTCTTGAGGTCTCTTTTAATATTTGACCACCAGGTCAATGGCGGGCGGCCTCTTCCTCTGTTTTGTTGCGACAGATTTAGTGCAATTTGTACCACATGATCTTCATTCCATCTTCTAATATGTCCATACCATCTTAGGCAATTTTCGGCCATTTTATCAGTGATTGGTGTGACTTTAATGCTGCCTCGTATGTCCTCATTACGGATTTTGTCAAGCCTGGTCACACCTCCCGCCCATCTTCAGTTAGTCTGCTAGATTTGCCTTTTAATGCGTTTAAAGCTAAAGTAAAATCCAACCTTTGTTCAAAGGCATACTATTCTATCAATGACTACTTAAGCGATAAAAATAGTTGGTCGCTGTGATTAACTCAAGACAATGTTTATGTTCTTTCTCCAGAATTAGCTTACCTACTGACAGGTTATATGAGTTTATAGAATGTTTAATTTATTTGACTTTATTATACAATTTATTTTATTTTTATTTATTGTTGACATGATCTACTCATTACAATGTTTTCGTATGAGTTGTATTGCAATATGTGATTAGCTAGCGACCTTGACAGTAGATTATATATTATTCTTGCCTAACTGTTGATCTATTTTTGATTTATTTTTACTTCAATGGTCCTAGTTTATCATATCTAATTATGTGACTTCGAGTTACAGCTTTATTAGCTATATGTAAGCTGGCACGCCCTTTATGCCTGGAGGCTTTATAATTCGGGTATTATGTTCTGTTTACGTTTTTAGTTTTTATTTTTGCTTGAGTTTAGATTTCGATATTTTTTTTTTGTTGGTACATTGGCGCGTGCTAGCTGTCATTATGGCATATATTTTATTGAATGTTTTGTGTTGAGTAATGTAAATTATTTGCATACTATTGTATAGAATCAAGTTTTTTTTTCTAACTGAACAGACAGCTGTGCTGCTGGGGAGTTTGTTGCGCCACTTCTTCTCTCCAGCAAAAGCACTAGGAAGTGGTGAAGGGCGGGCGTTTTTGGGGGACTGTCTTATGTAATTTTGACGTTCGAAAAGTGCTGATTCTCAGCCTAGTTTGAATAAATGACTTTTGAATTTGAATCTAAGCATTTTCATTTCATTGTTATGGACCTTTTGTTCATGCGTCTTCTTTGTTGTCCAACATTCGGATCCATACAATAGCGCCGGACGAACTGCTGTTTTATCCAAGGGATCGTTAGTAGACCTTAGGGCATGCAATTATCCGCCCATTTTACTATTCGGATATTTCAGATACTGCCAGACAACTATTCGAATATATTCGGATAATATGGATATTTTGGATACCACTGTAAAAGAGGTAAATCAAACTTATATTAGTTTACAATCGACATTTTTATTACAAAAATTCTCCAACAATCGTATGCTAAAGTATTTCAGTTCGTACTAAAAGCAAAATCTGTCCGATGTGTCATTGACAGATACGAGAAAAGCTATCATCCACGGGTTATCTACCAATGGTATAATAGATCGTGAGCTGGTCAAATGCTATCTCTGTTAAGATGGCTAGAACAATTGAAAGCACATTAGATGAAGGCTGGAAGTCTTACAAAGTAGTGCTTGGTAATAAATGAGACAAAATCACACCACTGACATTGCTTGATGTCAAAGTATCTGATGTATATAAGTTGGATCAGCACAAACTAGTAGCCGCGAATGACATGTACTTTTATCGATTCCCTTGAATATGAACTATCTTGTGTGCGTTTCGGGTCTTTCAGTTCTCGTTTTCGCTATTGCGCAGTCCTATCTTCCGTTGGACATATGTGAAACTTTGGGTATTCCGGAGGACTTTCCGGATTGGGTTTTTACGGTCCAGGCAGGAAACGAATTAATGCAAATCATGAATGACGAAAATCATAATGAGGCCTCTGCTCCACATTCCTACTTCCCATATCAATCTGATTTTGGATTGGTTACCAAAACAGCTTATTCAAGTGTAGCAAATCCTAATCTTTTCTTTATGTTGCATTTAGCAGGAACTCTATTTTGGTTCTGTGCGATTCTCGTCAAGCAAGACACAATATCGAGATGAATGAGATGAATCTAGAGACCAACACTACTGATCAAAGTCATCATTCCTGCCAATGCCTTTAAAGTAAATGTCATGCTTGTCAAAGCATTCACTGTTGATGGTCAACCAGAGTCCTTCCGATCTCTTTGCTTAATTTTCTCTGTTAAAGTAAATGATATTTCAGTTTCTGCTGCTTGTAATCACTGAGTGCTACGGCATCACCATCGCTGTCGTCAACTGAAGTCGAGCTCTGTGCAAAAGCACTTTGAAATTTTCTCTATGATGAATCTACATAGTAATCGTGTCATTAGATGGATTTTTGAAGATATAGCATGAATTTTCACGATTGTGAATACTTATTTTATTAAAACACAACGTTAAATGTTATATTATCAAAAAGAAAATGGAACAAAAGTAACTATCCGTATTATCCGTTTTATCCGGATAGTACAACAAATTATATTCGAATAATATTTTCGACGGATATCCGGATAATTCGGATATCCGGATATCCGAATAGCATGCCCTAGTAGACCTACGTATTTCATATTAATTTCAACTTGATACCCCTACGCGATCTTAATAAAAAAGGTCTTGACAGAGTGACGGACGAACAATGAAGTGATCCTATAAGGGTTCCGTTTTTTCCTCTTGAGGTACGGGACCCTAAAAATTTAGTTAATCTCTTGTAATTTCAGAGAAGATAGTTTTTCTAGGTCATGAAATACTCGAGAGTATTAGCGAGCTATCTTTAACAGCTATAAATAAGTACTGTCAAAATTGTAGTTCTAGTTAACAGGACAGCACCATTACCCTCTTATTTATAAACATTGCAAGACGTTTTAATGTCAAAAATGTATGGTTAAACAAACGTTAATAATTACTTAACTTTATGCAACGTTTTAGTTAAGAATCAGAAGAAACGTTAAACCGGTATATTAATTAAATTTAGAATACACCTCATTGTTTCTAACTGTTTACAACCTTTTAATATACAGCAGGCTCTTTTATCTACCTAGAATATCACAAAAAATCCATAAAATCCTTTAACATCCCACTCAATTCAACGAGTGTCAAAGCAACCGCCAGATGAAGCTATAAACGTAAGGCATCAATAAAATCGGTGTCAATATAAAAATACCAAAAACGGTAAACACGGAACATCAGACTAATAAACACATTTACATGATAACAAATACACGGAGACGTTTTATCTATAAAATAAATAATAATGCTTTTATGTTACCTAATGCTGATCACATTCACAGTCGCTCTTACGATTTCTATATTCGATTCAATTAGTTATATTTTGCTGTGTTTTCGTCAATTTCAATTATGTATTTATACTATATAATATTATAATGAGGTATTTGTGAGTGTTTATGAAGGATCTTCGGAACTAATGATCCGATTCCGAAAATTCTTTAATTAATGGAAAGCTACAGTGTTGCCGAGTGTCAGCTAACTAATATTATAAATGCGAAAGTGAGTTTGTTTGTTCATTTGTTACGCTTTGACGCTATAACGGCTGAACAGATTTGGATGAAATTTGGCTCATGGGTAGACCGTGACCTGGGTTAGGAGGACATAGGATACTTTTTATCTCGATTTTCCCACGGGATCGAGAATTATGCGGGTGAAACCGTAGGGCGCAGCTAGTAGGATATATTTTATGTTAAAACAATACGAAGTCGTGGGCAGAAACTAGTTTTATATCAACCTGTAGATTTATAATCTCAGTGCATGACAAAGGGCTCTTTTGATACAGAGACTAAATTCTACGGATAGAAATCTTTACCCCCGCTATGTTTTTCTGTTCCAACACTGAGTAAATTATTTCAAAGAAGAGTGAAGACTCCTGCAGACAGGAACGATGCGACGCCGACGCCGACGCGCGACGGTGCGACGCGATGATGGTAAAACAATTTCTGTAATGTTTTCACAGAAATTGTTCTACTATTATAGGGCCGCGTTGCGCTGTCGCGACGCACCTAGGCTGTCTGTGGGAGCTTTGAAATGGCTGTGTTCGGCACAATGTTTTACACCACAATATGTCTAGATAGATATTTCACATTAGTTATGTCTCTTCACAGAAAACGAGTCTAAAGTTACAATTGAGATAATTCATTTATTCCAAAATAACCTGTTTTATTTCTGTTTCTACTTTCTTCGACCTAGCAACCAAAGCTAACACCTCATATTATATGAACGCTAGATTATAGACGACTATGTAAATGAGTGGTTATGTCGGTGAGCTAGTATTCCGGCCTTGCTCGTAGTAGCCGTGACCGACAGCCTGCCCGCCACGCCTGCCCGGGCACTCCTGCCCGATTCGCCTGCCCGACGACCGTCAACCGTGCTACGGTTTTAATCTACACTTCCCTTGGTTTATATTTTGTTGACAATCCTTGCCACCTGTTGATGAACAATGGTAGTAAATAATAATGTCGGACAAGTTTGAACAACCTTACTTGATATATACTGGCCACAAAGTTACAACCTCCCCGTCGCGCTGACAGTTGGTGACGTCTGTCTGCTTTCATTAATTTTGAAATAAAGATTATTGTTTTATGAAAATGTGTATTTAATAAATTGGCGACGAGGATGTCGACTAATGATATAAAAAAACTGAAGAAAACCCGCGCCTCATTGCGTGGTATCATTACAAAACTAGAAAATTACGTGAATACTCGAGAAACCATACCGTATGAAGAAACAGAGTCAAGAATTCAATCACTTCAAGAAACACTACAGAAATTACAAGAAATACAACATAACATAGAATTAGAAACTCCAGACGAACAACTAGACCAAGAGATAGAAACCAGGTACGATTTCGAAGAGAAATGTATTATCATAAAGACAAAACTTCTAATATATCAAAATAGAGACAATCGACGCGTTTTACCGCTAGAATCATCAACATCGCAGCTAAGTACAAACACGCATCAAGAACGAGGCCCAAAAATTAATTTCCAGCCCTTCCAAGAAAAAGAGACCTTTGCAAACTTCACTAAAAGACTCACTGTATTTTTCTTACTTAACAAGATCGAAGACGCTAAAATGAAAGTTTACACCTTACTTGCTGCTCTATCACCAGAATTACATGAAAAATTACACGATTTATGCTCCCCGGATGATCCGATTGACATGAATTTCAAGGAGCTCACACATATACTAGACGAATACGTTGACCCCAAACCTAGCATATGGGCTTTACAACACAACTTTATTACGCGCATACAACGCGACGATGAAACAGTGGCAACATATGCATCAGAATTAAAAAAAAGATCCTTGAACTGCGAATTCAAATGTCAAAATTGTCAGAAACCTACATTAGAAGGCTTTCTAGCCCTACAATTTATTCGGGGATTGAAAGACAGTGATATACGAACAAAAATTCTTCAAGAAGGGGAGACACTACCTTTTACAAAACTGGTACACATGGCCACATCCATAGAAATGGGAAAATCGGAGAACCTAAGAATATCCGCAGACATGCACAAACATTCGGACACAGTAAACAAAATTACGAGCTCAATAAAAAGACCTAAGTATCCACGACCCTCATACTCACCACCGAGCGCACACTCTACTTCTCCATCGTCTTCATCTCCGATAACGATTAAAGATTTAAAGGGAAAATGCTTCCGATGCGGCAAAGACGACCATCGATCTAATGAGTGTGGCGCCATCAAATCTACCTGCCTGAAATGCAAGAAGACTGGACATCTGGCACGAGTCTGTTTACAGCGTAACTTAAATAACAATAAACTAGATGACAATACAAGCAACACGAGTAACGAAAGCATGGGAAATATCAACCTAATTAAAAGTGAGATATCTGAAAAATATATAATCACAGTAAAAATAGAGAACAAACAGGTTGGCATGGAATTCGACACAGGAGCGACCTTATCCTCAATGTCACTCAAACAATACAAAAGCCTAAAATTAACAAACAAAATTTTCAAAACTGAAATGAAATTGAGAACCTACACTGGAGAAATTATCAAGCCTGCAGGAGTGACATACGTAAAAGGCACTTATAAAGACCAGACCTTCAACGGGAAATTATACATAATCAATCAAAACGTTGACCCAATATTTGGAAGAAGCTGGATGAAAGAACTGAATGTGAAAATTGCAGACATAAGGGTTTTACAAACTTCTGAACAATCCGACAAACTTGATAAATTATTAGAAGAATTCGCAACAACTGTTTTTAGATCGGACTTGGGAAAAATACCCAACTATGAAGCCCACTTAAATCTTAAGGAAAATACACGACCGATTTTTGTAAAACCACGACGAATACCGTACGCGTTAAAAGAAAAAGTCGATAAAGAAATTGAACGACTATGTGCAGAAGGGGTGATCACCAAAGTAGACCATTCAGATTGGGGCACACCCATCGTACCGATTGTGAAACCAAATGGGAGCATTCGACTATGTGCTGACTACAAGGTCACCCTTAACCAAGTCATCAGGGACGAACATTACCCAATTCCTATAATAGAAGATATATTTGCAGAAATGAACGGAGGCAAATACTTCTGCACCTTAGACATTACCCAAGCCTATCTAAATTTGGTTATGGACGAAGAAAGCGCCCTCTTACAAACATTAAGTACGCACAAAGGTACTTACAAAGTCAATCGCTTAATGTTTGGAGTCAAAGTTGCACCAAGCCTTTGGCAGAAATTCATGGACCAATTACTTCAGGGACTAGACGGAATAAAATGTTTTTTCGACGACATTATAATTCAAGGCGCATCAGAGGACCAACTCTTAACACGTCTAAGAAAAGTCTTGCAAAAACTGAAAGAGAGTAACCTCCATGTTAACAGAGAAAAATGTCATTTTTTCAAACGTAGCATTAACTACCTCGGACATACAATCGATAAAGATGGTTTACACAAGAACAAAGACAAAGTAAAGGCCATCGTGAACACTGTAAGACCAACAAATACAAACGAACTACGAACCTTACTTGGTATGGCAAACTACTACAACAAATTTATACCGAACCTTGCCTCTTTAACAAACTCACTAAATGAGTTACTAAAGAAAGAGAAACATTTTCACTGGACCTCTAAATGCGAAGACAGTTTTAATAACATTAAGAAGGAGATTTTGAGCGAAAGAGTTCTTATTCACTTTGACCCAGGAAAACCACTGATACTAGCTACTGACGCTTCACCAACGGGCTTGGGTGCTGTTCTCTCTCACAAACTACCTGATGGCTCTGATAGGCCAATCGCATTCGCCTCTAGATCACTTTCATTTAGTGAAAGAAAATATAGTCAAATTGACAAGGAAGCTACGGCGATCTACTGGGGCATAAAAAAATTCTTCCACTACTGTTACGGCAAAAAAATTCACTTTAGTGACGGACCATAAGCCCCTTACCTCAATTTTTCATCCCCACCAGACATTACCAGCATTGAGCACAATGCGATTATTTCATTACGCACATTTCTTATCGGGATTCAACTACGACGTGGAATACAGAGCTTCAGCGAAACATTCAAACGCTGATTACCTATCAAGATTTCCAGTAGAAATAGCAAAAGAAAACTCAATAGACCAACATTGTTCATACCAACTACATCAGATTAACGTCCTAGAAATTCGACCAGAAGTTATAGCTAATGAAACTAGAAAAGATAATGAACTTAAAACATTACTGGAAGCGTTACAAGCAGGTCACTCATTACGACAACATGGCTACGGTGATCATGAATTAACACTTCAAGACAACTGCATATTGAAAGGAACTCGAGTGGTAATACCCAAAAGTTTACACATACGTGTACTTGATGAACTGCACACCGGACACATTGGTATACTTAAAATGAAATTACTAGCTCGCAGCTACATATACTGGAAAAATATAGATAAAGATATCGAGAACAAAGTAAAATCTTGCAGAGCATGCCGATTACAACAAAATGAGTCACCAAAAGCACCCCCACACCATTGGGAACAACCTACAGGGCCATGGCAACGTCTTCATATAGATTTCGCAGGTCATATTTTAGGACATCAACTTTTAATAGTCGTGGATGCCTTTTCAAAGTGGGTGGAAGTCTTCCCAACAAAGACCACAACAAGTGCTTGGTGTGTTGTTAAGTTAAAGGAATTATTCTGCACATTCGGTACACCATATACACTTGTTTCCGATAACGCACGTCAGTTTGTATCTCAAGAATTCAAGAACTACCTATCCAGCTGCGGTGTAACACACTTGACGTCAGCCCCGTACCACCCAGCCACTAACGGTCAAGCTGAACGTTACGTGCAAACAATAAAGAAGGCACTACGTGCAATGGAAGGGGAGAGGGGCGATCTTACGGATAAGCTCCTTATCCTTAAGACCCGGCTCAGACGCACACCAAACCTGAACGGACAGTCCCCCTATGAACTGATGTTCAGTCGTGATGTGAGAACAAAATTACATGTAATGTTTAGAGACTCATCTGCCCCGAAGTCGTTCAACCCAAACAACACACCGCCTCCCATCAGGACTTACTCCGTAGGTGATCGAGTCCAGGCTAGAGCCTACTCCGACCAGAGACGAAGATGGGAGTTCGGCACGATAGTGCGTCGCCTAGGCAGGCTTCATTATGAAGTGCAGACTGACGATGGCGTCGTGTGGCGTAGACATCTGGAACAGCTGCTTCCAGCCCCGGGCGTGGGACAACCAGGAATGGCGGCGGAGGACTGATATATACTGGCCACAAAGTTACAACCTCCCCGTCGCGCTGACAGTTGGTGACGTCTGTCTGCTTTCATTAATTTTGAAATAAAGATTATTGTTTTATGAAAATGTGTATTTAATATTACTGAAATTGGGCAACGTCGCAAATAGCTGTCAAATATTTCGCTGTTTTGATTAATTTAATATCACTGTATGGAAATAAAAAATGTGGCTAACTAATGAACTAAAATATTGATTATGAAATACAATAATTAATATCGTAACACCGAATATCTATTTTTAGATGTAAAAAAAAAAAAGCATTTGGAAACTTTCTAAATGCCTTTTTTACACCTAAAACGGTTACAACATCAAATTCAGTGTTATAATTGCAATTTATTATTCATATTCTAGTTCACTAGTTTCCCATATTTCTTATTTCCGTACAGTAATATAGCCAAGTTAATCAAAACAGCGAAATATTTGACAGCTATTTGTGACGTTGTCCACTTTCAGTATAAACTCTCTTAAAACTGATGAATGGTGCTCGATCTGACACACATCATGAATTTATAATATGTGACGTCATTGTTTAACTGTAACCCATTTTCAGCACCGATTGAAGGCAAAATGTTGTGCAACTGTGACATCATGATTGTTTTCATATGAGCAAAAAGGAATATTTCAAGCTGTAGACACATGTACGGTGCAGCTGTGACAATAACAACAACCAGCATAAAAGAATTGCTCGAGACTACGTTAGAAGTGACTGCCAATGTGAGAGCAGTTAAAGTTATAAGCAAAGCAAGACTTGGCGCATCTATCTGTCAGTCCAAAATATCCGAAAATACAATCATGTGAGTAAACATCATTATCTGGAAGAAACCAAACAGGCCAAGAAAAAACCTCCTGTTTGCGGATCATTACGAGCTGGGCTGCTAACGATATCCTCCTGATAACTTGCGTGGGTCGGCAACTCGGCGCTGTTGATGGAACACGTGCGCAGGTAAGTCGAGCCGTGCCGGGTTACAGGTCACTCTGAAGCAGGCGCAGTTTGATACGCAGGCTCGACGATAGAATACTAAGATAGTGACGTAACGAGGATTTCTTTTTACAACCTGTCATAGTGCTGTACGAACCAGTTTATTTTATTGCTACTATGGCGTGTCTTACAAATATACGTAGATAGAACAACATAACATTTTTTATTTTATTAAACGTTAACGTCTATTCTATTTTCTTCTACTTCTATTTTAGCTGCTATCTTAAAAGCCAACTCCCACGGTGCGCCATATCGCGCACGCGCACCAGCCCGCACGAGGACGCACCGCCACGCATGCGTCTGCGCTACCCACGCACGTTAGGTTTCCCACGGTGCGTCGTGCGGGCTGGTGCGCGTGCGTCCGCGATATGGCGCACGGTGGGAGTTGAGCTTTAGAAGGCTTTCTAATAAAATTCTACGAGACTAATGCCAGACTCTACTTTGTTTCAACAATTCACTAACTACTTAAGAATAGAATATTCATCAGTTTTGATGAACATTGATTTTAATTGACCCATAGTTAAACAAAAATCTGCTTCTGGAACCTTTTAAGAGATTTCAAACTGATTTAAGATTCTGAACTTCGAGAGTTAGTCAACCATTTCTAATACGTCGTTTAATAGACGGAAGTTGACTTTTTGGTCAATAAAAACTGTAGGTACATTATGACGACTGCCGAGCCCCATCGCGCCCTTCCTTCATGTTTGATTGGACTTTGGAGTCCCACTCGATATCCGGAGCCAACCAGGCGTGAATGAATTTAAGGTTGGGTTTGTAACACACTCTTGGAAATCGTTTCTTTGTTCTTTCGGATCAGCCAATTATAAGAAATTAATAGGACAGAAACGTACGAAAACGTATGAACGTATTCGACAGTACAGATTCTCTATACCTTGTAATTACCTTGTAATTGGTTCATCATTTTTAACAACAATGTCCACTAAATTGAAACGTCGATAAGGTTACGTTACTGTCACGTACACAGGTAGGTCTTGTAGTTTTATGACGTGCAATACAAGTGACAACCACAGGGTGATAAGGCAGTTACGAGGTCGGTTACACATTTCCAAGTGTTGGAGAGTGCACGGATGCATCATAGCACTCTTATTTCGAAGCTATCTACTTATCTTCTACAGTTCAGACCAACATCCAGGGACATCAGAAGTGGCTAAATGACAGAATCCAAGAATGTTCTGAGTATAAGAATCCTGAAAGCCAATTCTCGTACATAAAACGTTCACATTCAAGTCGCAATCTGTCAAACTTGTCAAAAATGTTGGTAAATTGATTGTACAGACAGATTGCGAATGAGATGCGAATGCGAACGTTCTTAAAAATTACGATGTAGCGTTCTATGAGCGTCTCTACCTATGTAACAATCAAATAAAGAAATATCACGTACACTCCACCATATTACATAAAGTTAAGATTAAAAATTAAAATTAAAAGATATGTTCGTCATTATACACGAACATATCTTTTCTGGACCCACCCCTGTGCCCCCTGTGGTCCACAGACCCAAGCAATCACCACGTTATTAAATATATCAATTATTATTTCATTAATGTACTGACAATCTTTATGTTTAAATTAATAATGTATGTTAATAGTTACCATTAATACGGATATATTTTGTGGTCCCGTGTGGTACATGACCATGTCTTGTAGGAATGTTTATTGGTGGACCACAAAAGGTGGTGAGATATTGTGGTCATTATTAAATATGGTAATTCGATAGTGTAAAATATATCACTGTACGGTCTGTGATTAATATTGATAGAATGTAATTTTTTGTTGAATAACGATTATTATATTCATAGGACTATGGTATTGAATAGTTGATTAATTATGTGGCTACTTGAAGTGGTTTTTTACTTGTCAAGCTAGTTATAATTGGCAAAAAACAAATACTTATGTTTTCTCATTACAGCCTTCATAATTAGATCAGTAGTGTGGAAGATTCTTGAGCATTCTTTTAGTTTTTTTCTGATTAAAAATATATAATAGACGTATATTTTATTTAGTAAGCTAATCCGCTTAACTGAAAAGTGTTAAGTTAAGCGGCTTGGGCTACTAAATATACGTCGTTTATTGTATTTTATAATGGATTTCCGCTAACTCACGCCTGAGTCAATTTAACTATTTGCTGATTTATTTTTGTCAGGTATATTTAACTTTCCTGCTATTCTTTAGACACTTATTATTATTGCTTTACATTAACTGTACTTTTTTCATCTAATAATTGATTATTATGTATTGTTTCAGGTGAGTAATCGCGATTCATCGCTTATTTTGTACGAGTGTCGTAAGTAATCTACTGAAAATACGTCTTTTATTCCCTTACCTGGTCACAGCACAGCTCAGGTTTTATTTGAATTGAAATAATTAAGTTAATAGGTAACACGGGCTGGTGCCCGTGTCCTAAACTAATTAGTTGTATGTCGCCGCCATGATGCGTATCATAAACAAAGCCACATTAATACCTCTACCGGTGGATAATCTAAATATTTTACGATTATGATCCCTAATGTTTGGCCACATCATGAAGTAGTTGTGTGTTTAACTGTTCATATTGAGTATTCAATGCCAGACCACATCATGATATGACCAGCGGTCGATGTTCTATTTAATGAAATACAACAATTTCATGAAATGGTTAAACACTTCATGAAATGATCAATTCTAAGATCTGGCTTAGACATCCGCAACTCCTCGTCAAAGCGCGTATTTTGCGTAATTATCAACTAAACAAGCAATGTAAATTATGTCAAATGCACTCGATTATAATTTAAATAAGCAAATTGAAATCAGCTTTTCAAAGAACATACTTTCCTGCATTTCATACAAGTATACAGTAAATTAATTGTTCTTGCAAAACTTCAATTAAAATTAACAATATTCAATGGCTGTAGGCTGTTATTATATTTTCTCGTGTTTACGAGTTTAAAGTAAACACGAGAAAATATAATTACAGTTAAATACTATTGCAAATATGAATTTAAATTCATATTCGCTACATTTATGTGAAAAGAAGGGAATGATAATAATAATAAACCTATTTATGCTTTATACGAGTAAATCGAAATACCACAGGGGAAATCTCAAAGAAACGCGTTTGTTTCCATATTCCAAGTCTGTTAACAATGTAACCATTACCTGCCATTCTATACATTCAAGTAACAACCAAAGGCCGCTTGCCCATTGGTCGGTATTTTACCGCGCAGTACTGTACAGTACTGCGCGGTACTGCTTATGTTTCCTCACTGGTCGGTAAGCACTCTGTACCGAATCGGTACTGCACACAGATATAGATATACCTAGATAGCGCCAGAGCATCTACTTCGCGTGCCCGAACGTGGCTCAGTGTGTCTTATTTTATATAATATAGTCTATGGTCTGCGCCTGTCCGCCGCGCTAGTCGGACATAAATAATAAAATAGAAAATGCCTATATTCGTAATACTTTACAGCTTTTTACTAGGAACAGTTGATGTGACGTTGAGTGTTAACAGGTTATGACTATCGAAACAAGTGATACTATCGTATTTCGCTTCAGTTTCATGGTATTGGCGCTTTGATCATTTTTTTTAAATGCCACGCATGGTTTTCATACAGATTGTGATACTTGCCTTATCTAGGTATATATATCTATATCTGTGTACTGCACTGCTTTCATCTAGAATTCCAAATTCAAATTAATTCAATTAGTACGAGAGCGCATGACCAACATTTTTGCCTTATCGTTTTACGAACAAAATCGTATAAAAACGATAGATTTGGTTATTCTTAAATTCAAAAATCCTATTTTCAGAAATTTTCCGCGTCACATCTTCTGACCTGACCGCATTTTTAAATATGTCGATAATTCTTTTTTATCATGTTTAAAAATGATAGATTTTACATAAGTACCGAAAACACCATTTTTAGAAACCAGTAGCTTCGAGTACGTACCCAAGAGAACATTTGAGAAAATTTAATATGAGGCAAACAATAAAACCCGTATTCAATCCATCTGAAAATGTTTTCTGGTGAACATTGGTCAGTTGATTCGAATACGTCATTTTTGGAAATGTGCTCAGGCCACATTTGACACGCAAAGTGACGCAAATGAAATATCTGAAAACAAACTTTTTAGTAATCAAATTACGAAATCTTTGTATATTTTTATTATCAGACATATTGTGATGAAACCGTCTGCCAATTTTTTTTGACAAAGCAGAAATAGGCTCCAAACTGTAACGTTTCTGACCGGTACTGTACTGCCCACCGAGTCGGGTTCAGAATCATCAAAACGTAAAGATTTTTTTACAATTATTCCAGTAAAACGATGTGACATGGTTTTGGTCATGGGCTCTCGTACTATATATTTCACTTGTTTTTTGTTTTTCCCCAGTTTGAATGAATTATCTCTAAATTTCCCTAAAAATCTTCAAATTTCCTTGGTTTAGGGAGCATGATTATAAATAATAAGGTAATGGCACAATTAACATGGTAAATTTGATGAATTGCATTCATTATGAGTTTGAGTTGAGGGAATAAATCGGTGGTGGAATAAATCGAATCCTTTAATAAATCGGTGGTGCCATAGAGTCAAGTCATATATTGGGTGCTGCCTACTATAAACAATAAGGTTACCAACTTAAATTCATATTAACCCCAAAATTCCCCAAATCCCTGTCAAAATAAAATATCCCTAAACCAAACTTAGTATTGGTATTTTTTCCCTAAAACAGGGAGAAATCCCTAAAAGTGGAAACACTGCGCGGTAAGCTTCCAGTACCGATGCAGTAAAATGCGTGACGTCACGCAGTACCGAAACGATATCGCCCCGCACACTTACCGACCAGTGGGCAAGCGGCCGTAACAAGACTTATGAATTTAAATTAATATGCATAGATGATGGCGGCATTAATATTGATTAGTAGAGAATTAGAAATGAAATAAGTTCATGAGTCGGCCCTCGACAGACGTGATTGATGAACGGGGTAATGCATGTTTCCATTGAGACAGCGAATTATGACGGAACCAGTTTTGATTCCGAATTATGATTTATGTTAGAGTGAAGCCGTGTGCCCGATGGGTTTCCATCGGCAAAAATTACGAATTTTATTCAAACGTTCAACCCAACTTTAAACCCTTTAAGGAGAGTTGTTTTTTAAATCTTTAGTGCTCTCGTTCGTTATATAGGGTGACTGGTAATTAGTGACCGATCCTCCTCTCCGTGTTTAAGTATAAGAAACTTTTGGCTGTGCGTTGTCTGTCAGTGAATTGAAGTTTTTTTTTTTAAAGTAGATCTTTGAATGAATCAAACTTGAACAGAACTTGTTCGATTTAAACTTATCTGTAAAGAGATCTTTGACCTAGGTTTAACTCATTATTTTACTGATTAACTATTTAAATGGATACCATATCTTTTGTATTGATATTTTGTTGCAAAATTTTTGCAGTAAAATCTTTTTGATTGAAAATAAATTTACGTTTTATTGATTTTATTACCTGAGCTTTTCTACTACAGCTGTTCAAACAACTTAGTGATACCTTTTTGCACGTTCACATCATACGTGATGACTAGTTTAACGTGACGCTCATCAATGGAAACACACTCCACCAGTGAGTGTAGACATACATAGATAGATATTATTAAAATTGAACATATTTTTTGTTACAACAATCTGAAATCAATTTATTTTTGTAATTAGAGGAAATGAGAGATAATGAGAGATTTCGAATCATCAATATTATCATGGGAGAATATAAGATCGCACTTATTAATTTGTTCTCGTATTAAGAAAAAAATATGGAACAAATCAGAAACCTTGCCCATATCTAATTTATTCGCTGACATCATGAAGTTGCTTCGTGTTTCTAGCTATTGTTTTTAACAGTAACAAATTTCTGATTGATTTCGCACAATGAGATGGTAGTCGGCTCATACAAAGCGTGTGAAGGTCTCAATCTCATATCAGTGGTACCTTAAGGGCCCGGAAATACACGGGCAGGTTAGTCAACTGGACTGAGAAGAGGGTGCGAAGTCAGCACTGGACTAGGTTGAAACTGTCTCCAAGAGTCCAGTTGCAAGTCAGCGCTGGATTGACTTACTATATTGTTATATTAGGTCCCGTTTATACCTGCCTTAACACTTGCACTACGAATCTAAGACAATGTCAAATTCAGAGTAAAATAAAGGCTTTGTCAATGTTAAATTGATACCAGTGATGCTCGCTCACTGGATACGCCATCCCCTGCGAACCTAACCTGTACGAGGGTGCCTAGCCGCCAGCCAAGCTGGCTAAGCTCACTCTTGCAGCAATCAGTAGATATTTATTTAAACTTAACTTTAATGAAAGTCACTTTATAAAAATAAAGGTGCGTTCCTGGCCAAAAAAGTTGTCGTGGAAGGTTCAGGAAACCCTCTAGCACCCCCAAATAGCGTCACATTCGTACAAGCGAGGCGGCACGTTTCTAAACCCAACCCGACTGGACCTTCCAATTCTCAGTTCAATATTTTCCAGCAAAAGTGTATTATTCAAGCTTCTGTTTCACCTACGGGAATCTCAAATATCATTACTTAAAACACAAACAAACACTCCTTGCTATAGTGAGAGAGATCGCAGGAAATCTTTACAAAATAAACAATTTAACAACACCGCATACTCCATCCGTCGTCCTTACGAGAAAGGGCGCAACGGATGCTGCGCGCACGCAACGAACCAGCTGACCATGCGATCGCGCTTTCATCGTAATTTAGTATAGGTACCATCATTTACATTGCTAGTATGGATCCTTGTATGTTTAATTATATAAATGTTAACTAGGTGTTATAGTGCATCTGTTAGTATAGGTTACGCTGTGCGGAGACTTGCTCTATGAAATCAATGATGGCGCGCACACACGTAATGAAATCTACAGCATACAAAAAACTAAACTTTAGTGTGCGCAGTCTTGTGTATTATAATATTTGGCAGGACGATAATACCTCTGATTTACTAGAAACTTAATGAAAGGTCCTCGATCAGACGCTGGCTAACGCTTATATAAGCATACTTATCATAACGTAACATCACGCCATATGTCCCCGAAGGGTTAGGCAGAAGTGTACCCGTTATAGGTACATTTCGCCAGTTATGTTTCAGTCTCATGTTAAGAGGGCGAGCCTATTGCCATCAACCGGTCACAAATCCAGACTCCGGGCTGGTAGCATACTTATTGTGTACAATGAAGTTTTTGGAACAGAACAGACAGCTGTGCTGCTGGGCAGTTTGGTTGTGCCACTTCTTCTTCCCAGCTAAATCACTACGATGTGAAGGGCGGTCGTTTTGGGAGACTGTCTTTGAATAAAATACATGTTTTTTTTTAATTAGTTTTTTGGTGCATTGGTACAGTATTTCTATGACTTCTAAGAATACGGTAATACAATACGGCTTCCACTTCCCAAGACTTAAGATACCTAACCAAAGACGTGCGATGGTCGGGAATTTTTAAGTCCATATACCTCTCGCACTCCGCACAAAATGGCAGCTTTATAGAGACAAAACAGAAACACTCTTCAACTTCAAATCGGTGGTAAGCGAGTAATCGCTTATTACCGCGGTAAGCACTTGCGCAGTCAGTAAGGCGCATGCGCACCTCTCTATTATGGGATGCCAGCGCCTAGGGGTGGGCCTAAAAGATAAGATGCTCTGATCGAGTAACTGTGGTTTAAACTTGGTACTTTTGATACAACAATATAAGATTTGTAGACGTAAATGCTCCTTAAAGTGAACACTTACCTACATTTTTGTGTGTCAAAGGTGCCACAGCACAAATAAATTGAGTACACAAACACTTAGGCTTGGAACAAATAGGAGTGTCCCGTTCAAATATTTGTCTCTACTTGGGAACCTGACCCAAACACTAAGCAAAGAAAAGGGACGCCCTATGACTGCGTCCTTAAGATAACCCGGTTACTGTGCGTGTTGAGTGTACGTTTATTATTCCAGTAACTAATTCAATTGGCTGTTGTTATTTTTGTCAAATAATCATAATAATATTCAGCTCACTTGATTCAAGGGATAGATGTCTACATTTTGTAACATTTTCTTTTAACTTGTAATATTAATATCACCAATCTCCACTCTTCTTTCACCTATCAAGGGTTGGTAAAAATAACCCAGGCCAGTGGCAGACAGTAATCATTACCTCGGTGGCTGCGCCTGCGCACGAAAGCGCGTCACGTCACTAACGCGGACCTCTCAATTATTAAAATGCGATCGCGCAGGGGTAGTGCCAATGGGGTGCATGTTATATTGTATGCAGGTTGCTCTCATAAAAGGGTAACTGTAAGTAGTGATTTTGCTATAAATATATTTTTAAGCATAGGTGCTCGTTACGAGCTGGGAACTTTACCTTAATCCACACTTTATTAATGTAGGTAAGTCAGTTATTATAATTTCCAGACTTAAGTAGCATTATGGGAACAGGTTACCTATCCTCTAAAGAATCTTGTTTCATTTAACTACCCAATACTTAATATTTTACTACCTCTTTACAACCCTGATAATTTTATAATAATTCATACCTTGGACGGCTTTACTATTTATCATTAAAAAGGGAGATTAATTAATAATCACATATATTTCACTGGCAACCCTGTGCCGCGGGCTCCCGCCACGACATCCGAGCGAGCATTACGCCATTTTGTTTTTTTCGTTTTAAAGCAGCGGCGTTTTGTACACAGCCTTATCTCGAAGGAGGCCGCTTATAAGTTTGTTATTTTTTAAATAATATTTTTAATAGCCGATCCGATATCAGATGAAATAGGTATGAAGCTGTTAAGTAACTTTTTTTCTTTTGAAGGATTGCACGCATGCACGCGACTAACTCAGGAGTATATAAAAAGTAATTACATTTCCTTTAGGCTGTACTGTGCTGGCCTGTGAATCATCGGAAAGAAATGCGATATCGATTATTGAACTAAGAGAAGAGACTTTAAACCAGCGGTGGGGCTCTGTCTCGCATAGGGTCGCAGCATTATGCTGAGCGATGGCCGTTTGGCGTGGATGTGACGCATATTTTCCCCTTTCGTGTATTTGTTCTTTTTTTGCGTCATGTTTACCGCAAATAAACGTAGGTAAGTATTTTCTTTCAAATAAAACATCAGTAACAAAAAAAATCATTTTAATTTTCTTTCATATACGAGTACCTAATTTGTTCTAAATTATGGGTGTGGATGGGTAGGTTTCTTTTCTCTCGTTTCATTAGTAGCTAGTTTGTTTTTTTATAACAGAAGTAGGACCTAACAATAAAACTAAATAAATAATAATGGGTTAAACTTCAAAAGTCACTTTCAAAGCTCTCATTTCCTAAGTGGGTCTAATTACTTTTACTTTAAAGTTGACAGACAAATCCTTTAATGGCCTGATATAGATAAAGGCGATTTCAAATCTATTGTGACAGTAAAGCACGACGACATGTTGACCGCCATTAGTGTGACGTATGGCGCTGTCAGATTTGACAGATCTTTTTTTAATTGTCTTATTTAGTGGACATGGGTAGAATATAGGATGTTGTTTTTTATTTATATTTATTTTGTGCTAAGTCAAACTCAAACTCAAATTTCAATGGTAAAATTTGCATATTTGTAAGGTTTTAAAACTAGCTATTATAATTAGTCAATATTTCCACAGAGTTTTTAATAAATTCATCGTATCCATCCATGGCGGACGCTATAGAAACAGACGTTAGAATCTCACAAACACCTCTATAGAACCTTCCCCGAGAATGTTACAACCTACTCTAATCTATTGTTACAAGCATAGCAATAAATAGAAAATCCACATTTCTTTGACCCCCACAACTAAGAGCCTCTAATTACACCTTGCCAACATCACGACTAGAATAAATACTTGTTTATGGAAATCACTGTAAAGTGTACGACACGACCAATAAAAGTTTAATGTTGGCAATACCGGCCTACATAAAACCATTGAGTCCAAGCCGCCATCGCCATTATAGATAAAATATACATTTATGCGGTAAATTGATACTGTACACCAGCCCTGTTTCAACAGGGGTGTCAAATAGTAGATACATTAAAGAACTTAAGGTACAACTTGTAGGTACCTACAATACAAATGTAATTTAGCAAACTATCTGGAACAGCTTAATAGTTTCATTCAGAACCTTCAGCTATTCAAATTATATTAATTTTGTACCTTTACATTAATTGAAAATCTGCCTCGTAGGTCTAGTGGACGCAAGTTACACGCGGCCACTTGCGACTCGAAAGCGCTACAGGGTCATACTTAGGTTCGATCCCAAGGTAGGGCAAAATGGTATTGGGTTTTTCTATCTGAAATTTCTCAATAGCAGCCCGGACTCTGGATTTGTGCCCGGTTGATGGCAAAAGGCTCGCCCCCTATTTTAAAAGAAATAAACATTACTGGCACAATGTGGGTATGCCTCTGCCCAACTAGGCGTGATATTATGTTATGTTGTTATTAATTGAAAAACTGTTCGTATAAGTTATCTTATATTTCATATGTTCAAACTCTCATAAATACCCCTGAAATACTTAATTAAATCTTTCTCCAATAAGAGTACATCTTTATTTTAAAACGCAACACAACTCAAGTACCTGAAAAGCCTGTCACATTCAGTTCACAATAAAAAACCTATCAAGTGACATCCCTACCACACACATGACATAAACCCTTTCAGATGCCCCGTAAGGCTTAATCCACACCATTACATTAGTCGCGCGGCCGACGACAGACGCGATCCGACGCGCGGCGCTTATGTGCTCACTGCTCACCGCGTAATGCGATCAACGACGTTTAATAAAAATATTACGTTTCTAAGCTCTTAAGTTGATGACTTTGTATCTGCATAAGTGGCAAGGTGCTTTATTCTTTAGGGATTATAAAGAAGTAAAGTCCTGTCATTTGGGGAATTAAAATCCGCAACCCCGTCGGTCAGCCCTGTTACGAACTTTGCTACCTGGCTAATGACTGCTTTTCACCACGGCACGGACTGATGTGAAATAAACACTTTTTCCGGTCAGTCTAGGAGAGTAATTCAGAATCATGAGATCACGCTTTCAGATGACAAAACAAATGATTTGTTATTCTCTTGGCAGTAAATTCTGATTTAGAAGCCATAGCACGAAAGTATGACGTGTAAACATAACATAAATTTTTAAATCGAAGAAAGAACAATTTTTAAAATCGAAAATACAACTATTCTAGAGCATTTTGGTTTAATTTTTGTTGCGACAAGTAAAATGAGTACCTACCATCCCATATTACATGAATAAAGTTTTAAAATTATCGAAAATATTACATGCGCATCGAGAATTAAAATTTTAAAATCGTTAGAATGCAATAAACTACCTATCCAGGTATATCTATTGAAAGCCAATAAAAACCAACAAGGTCCATCAACTCACTGACAGGTGCTGCATGTCTGACGCCGGTTACACAATGCCACGTGTTGGACCTTTAGTTAACAAATGTGTTCCGTCCCTTATCAGCCGGTGCACCGTGCAAGGTGCTCGACGGAGCGAAATGGGTCAGAGCACCGACGGTTATTAGGTAAGTAGGTATAGGTTGTTTACATGAGTGGACATGCAGAGAGTGTAATAAACAATAGTACCTAACTATCTGCTGAATAAAAATCTTAAATTCATTTACTGACTGACAACGCACAGCCTAAATATCTGTCTAGAAGCAAGAAATTTTGCACGAGGGTTCCTTAAATAACGAAAGTGAGTACTAAGAAATGATTTTTGAAAATTCATCATCATCGTCATCATTCTCCTGGCCTTATCCAAATTTTATGTGTGGTCGGCGCAACATGTCCCTTTCTTCCATACTTCTCGATTAGTCGTCTCTCGACTGTGTGAAAAATGGTAATGGCTAGAAAGGGGGTGACCTTTCTAGCCATTACCATGTTGCACACAGTTCATACATCGTTTATTTGGTTACTCTTTTATCCATCCACATTCATACTATTATATGGATCTTTGAAATTATTTACACAAAGTAAAGCGCCTGCTTGGGTTCGAACCTACGACCTATATCTCATAAGTCGGGGCCGTTACCACTGGGCCACCACTGCTCACCCCCTAAGGGGGTTTAATAGGGAATGAAAGTTTGTATGGAAGTTCGTAATTGTTACTGATGGAAATGACGGGCACACTGCTCGCCAATCAATACAACCACAAAACTTCGTTGCTGGATATTGGAAAGCTTGCAGTCCGGAATTAAACAGCGCCTAGAATACGCTACAGTTTGCCCTACTTTTGTAACTTTCCGACCGCATCCGCTAAGGTCAAACTTTTCAGAGTTAAAAACTTTAGTAATATTTACATTCCCTGATCTAAGACATAGCTATCTCATCACTTCAACTATTATTTTTAATTATACCAATATTTTCTTTTAAAACTCTATAACTGATTCCCCAGCCTGAGAACCGAACCAAGCTTTAGGAAACGGTAGCAGCCAAAGCGTTACGTACGAACAGCTCAATCAGATCGATAACCATCTACCATGCACCAAAAAAAAACTAATTAAAAAATTAAAGTCACACAAACGACATAATATCTCCACATCACATCAAAAGGAATTAGGGCATTGACACACGGTGCGACAGCGCATCACGATCGACAGATAATCGCAGCCGTGTAAGTAGCCTACGATTAACTCGGAGATCCGGAGCACAATGTGTAATCGGATGGAACGATGTTATCGATTAAACGATTCCGATGAGCTTTTTAATGACAACTCTATTCGGAATGCTTGGAACGGTAATGTGTTTATTTACGCGTGAAGTATTTCGATCAATATTTTAGATAATTGTAGATACTTATCATTAACCTCCTAGCCTTTGGTCGCCTTCCTTAATTTGTTGAGATTAACTGTCAATTAATTCTTTTAATTAAAATCCGTGTGCGTTCCACCGGAGATCCCGAATTCTTATGTGTCACTCTACTAAGTTACAGCCAGCAAAAATTTAAAAAACAAAAACTTAAACACTTCGCAACATAACTAACGGGTTATACTTAATGAGTACCCTTAATTACCTACATAACCCATAAAAACACGCTGGACATTTTCAGGCTGCTGTAGGATTTAAACTAAAAGCTTCTCAACAAAATATTTTTATAGGCAAACGCGCCGTTAGTGAAAACCATTAAAATTTCACCGCATATAAGCGATATATGTCCAATATTATAGTCGTTGCCCACGGCCAACAGTGGACATTTATAGCTTGGATATTATACGACCTAATTACTAATTTTATAGCCAATTAATTAAAGGCTTAAGAAAATTAATTTTCTAAGTTTATGGGTTTTTCGCCACGATTGTGGATCTTGATAGGACGACACATTTGCGCTTACAATGGGGTTAATTCCTATCATAGTTCTTACTACATTCTGATGTGCTTTCAGTTTCTCGAGTTTTTTATCGCGGCTTTTTATGTGTTTCCTTCCATTCAGAAATCACCCTGTATACTACATACTGTGTGTTTAGTACTTAACGGGCCTTATGCTATGCAAGTGGTATGCCGCCGTGCAGCGTCATACCTGCGTAGAATAAATTTATATGGTGCCTAGTATAAAATAATATATCACACATTTTATTCAAGCGAAAATAATATTTAAACTTCAAGTGCATAATTTGTTAACTCCTCAAAACGCCATGTTAAATCTCCGCCCACGTTGCGTAGGCGCGCTCCGCACGGTGCGACTATCAGTCGCACGGAATCGCGACACGACTGCGAGTCTGCGACTGACTTGATGTATGCGCACGATCCGCCACCACTCTCCGGGGGTGGAAGACGCGAGATTACATTGAATTTATTATAATTACTCTCGTCACTAGAAAGGTTCATATTTATAGGCAATCTTTTCTATCAGTGTTATTTGTGAATTCATAAGCACAAGTGTTGCTACATTACTGTACAAACTGTCTGATCCTAAATTCCTAATCCTTGCTAATATTATTATAAATTTTAATATAAAAGTGAGTTTGTTTGTTTGTTTGTCACGCTAAAACGGCTGAACTGATTTGAATGAAATTTGGCACAATATGAGTAGACCATGACCTGGGTTAGGATCCTGGATCCGCAGACGAAGTCGTGGGCAACAGCTAGTTTATAATAAACTAGCGACAACTTGGCAAAATACATCGAGATTTTTTTATTATAAATGTAAGTGTAATATTAATTAATAGTGCGCATTACACTTCCGGAACAAATTCACTAAATGATGGTGAAAACCACATCATCAAATCCATAACGTAGTTTAGAAGAAAAACACGGTCACACAGACAAACACGAAAAGCGACTTCAATACAGATGGATATTCCGCCATAAACTTCACTATAATTAGCCCAGATACCTCAATAATTTCCAAATCAATACACAAACACACCTATATTCCTGTAAATCGAAGAGAAACGTTCTCAATCATTCATTCAATTAAAGTAATTAGTCGCTGAAGGCCGCGGCTTCATCGCCATCAATCAGTCGTAATGAAGTGGTGCGAGGAACCTAATGGCCGTTTTCACGCACCATTTATAAGTCATTCAGAGGCTTTATGTGGCAGGAGCTTTAAAATGAATAAGTCAAGGAGAGCAAGCTATTGGAAGATTAAAGAATTTGTAAACGATAATGAAAGAATAAGACATCTCGTTTGCATTTGCATAAATTAGTACCTGTTGTACTAATTTATGCAAATGCACGTGCAAAACGAGATGTCTCATTTTAGGTGTTGGACAATCAATAACGTAGAGCTTATTAAATTGAAATAGAACTCATATCATAAGCTACAAAAACGTATCTTAGATCGACTCATTTTAACTGAAAACTGAGATTTCATTTAAAGCCAGGGGCAAGCAAGAAAACCTAATTGAGTCCTCGTAGCAATTTCTAGATTGTAAAACTATACTAGTTCAACACAGTTGTTTTTAAATCAGTAATTTTCTTATTATTTTATTTATGTTATTGTTGTCGATAATAATAAAATTAACACGACTAAATAGAGGTACAAAGATACGCCAGCATACCTACGCATATTCCAATCATCTAATAGCCTAACTACACTACACATACCTTGCACGACACTCCCGTTTGCTGACCAATCACCTAACAGTCCAAACACAATTCTAATCAATGGCGACTGCGACACGGTCGCATCTGTCGCGCGACGTTATCGTGCGGTCGTGTCGCACGCCCTTTCTTGTGAGGAGTACATCAAAGTGAATGTTCCTTGTATCTCTGTAGTCTGTACTGTATTTGTCTAGGACGTGGTTGTCAAAGTTCAGGTAACAGATAATGGGACGAGGTTGACCATAGTATGTAGCCGTTTGTCTAAAGGGTCATTTTCAGTAGTAGATAATCTCAGGCAAATAAAAATGGTCGTATTTAAAAAAAAACAATCTTCGTCTGCAGTGGACTTAATTTTCAACATAGGATCTGTATTTCAGAGGGAGATAGGACTACTTTATTCCTTCGATTCACGCACGAGATACAGCATTATATTCCAATCATTCCAATGAACTTTAACTAACTTGTTATATCCGCTAATTCGCAAAACTTTGAGCACCGCGTCGCATCTAAGTCTGTGCATGCACCAGACGATGGCGCGATAGCGGCGCGGCTAGTCGCAACTAATGTGACACTCGGCGCGTAATGAATGGCCCTCTTTAGATTGCCGATAGCGCGAGGATCGACGACAAATGCTTACAATATGTGACGCTGTACGGAGTTAGTTTGTATTTACTTAGAGGACATTTGTCCCCCATAGGCCGGCTATGGGGAGAGATTGCAAGCTAGGAACGTTCCTTGTAATATTATTAATTTTCATGTTTATGGCTAGCCTAGGAACTGTACATTCTTTAATGCATTTCGTCGATATTAAATCAATGTTTATACCAAAAGCCTTATGGCAAACACACACACTTGTTTAAATATTGGAAAACGGGATGTTATAGAAATCCGTATTGTCGATAACTAGATGAACCCTACATCATTGAACTACAAATTACAATAGACATTGCTATTTATTATGAGTGTACCTATGATGCGTACATACGGTGCTGGTTCTTAGGTGACATCCCAAACCCAAATCCCATCTTAGAACAGTCAAGACTTTCAATTCCTATAGTCTTCTTATTTTGGTATGTAAAGATTTAATTTATGTTCTTCGGTGCTACAATAATTGCTGTTAGCAGTTGTGGTCTATTCCACTGCAAGGTTCCATATTTGACTTTATAAGCTAGAAGAAGATTCAGAAAATCAGAACACTTAGGTTTTTAACCCTCCTATCATTATATGACAAGAATTCGGAGAAACAATTTCGCACTCAGCTTTATAACCTGCGTGAGACAAGAAGCAGCTGATTCGCTCCAAAATTTTGATTTTATTAATACTGTTTCCTTCCTCAAAGTAACTGTATTGTGCAATCAACGTTTTTACGCAACATTTCATGATATTATAATGATTTTGGTCTTGATATAAAAATTAACAACCTTACTGATAATGTGCAGTGCCATAACTTGATATCTTTGAACAAAAACTTTGGGAGTATCCGATGTCGTACGAGAAAAACGGACAAAAATATGAAATGTCTTATGACAAAAAGAAATAAAAAATAAATCAGCAGTGCATTAAATGAGAGCAGCAGTGCTATTTGCATGTAAATAGTTGTTATCGTGAAAGAATAAGGGTGGGTTTGCTTTATTTTTAGGTAAAGTAAAGTTGGTTATGATTGCAAGGATGAGGCGATACAGAATGCGATAAGCGGTTTTGTTTAATATTCATTCATAGATTCTGATGTTCAAGTACTTACAAAAAAAATACAATAATTTCCCGTCCTAACCATAATTATTTGACTGTCCAAATGAAGATTTTTGGAAACATGCAACTTGTTTCTTTTACTAATGAATTTTCCAACCTAATCTAATGAAATCGATGCCTCAAATAATAAAATTCGATTAATGAAGATACGTTAATTAAGAAGAAACATGTTAATGGACAACAGAAGTCGCGTGACCACACCTTTCAGACATTAACCTTAATTTATTTGTATCGATTAAAACCTACTTTGTCTAGTTTTGTATTACCACGTGGTTCCATTATTAGTTGAAGAACGTGTACAAAAATGGGCCAAAACCAATCAAGAAAAGTTTGATTTGTGGTCAACTTGAAAATCAACTTAGGAATATGAATGGTTATTGCGACTTGGTCTATACTTATCATCCGCGACAGCTAACAAACTTGGTCGAGCTATATAACACCCTCTGTTAATGTTTTTTGTTGAAGCAAAAAGTACTGCAACTGTACTCTCAATGTGGTTTTATTTTAATTCTGTCACTTCAATTCTACAATTCATTTATTTGTCACGTTTTAAGAAGGTAATGTTACTATATGGGCTTACTTGTTCATTCTTTCTGTGTATTTATTTCTATAATAGCCTGTTGATTGCAAGAACAATTCCTGCTGTCCGCTTGCATCTTAGCCTTGCCTTACGCGAGATCCATAAAGCGATACATTATTTTTTCTCGTCCCGCGGCCGGTATTAAGACTTTCTTAAGAGCCTTATTAAGCGGTATCTCGTATGGAGCGGCGTGAAGAGGGATACAGTACATCTTCTTTATCGAAGATGGACATCGAGGTAGCCGCAATAAATATCGTTGAAACATTAACTGAAGATAGGCAACCAGTTGCCCACATTCATGGGTGATAACAAATACACCTACTCCATATTTTCTATAAAATGTCGATTGGAAAGTAGTAGCAAACTATTTAAAAAAATTGCAGATGCAACTGTGCCAGATTCCCTGTAAAATAGAGCAAAATATTTGACACCACTGTCTTGTTAATATCTTGCAAATTATCGATACCACAGGCTCGATATGAATTTTTATAAAGTTCAAAGACACTATCAACCACAGACACCATAAGAACCTTGGATGGAATGTTATTTTATTTTATTTATTTATTTAGGCAACCAACTGTGATACATATAATGTAGTATGTTACAGATTTTAAGTATTACAGTATTTTATGGCTAATTATAGGTTTCCCTGTATAACTAGGATAAGTATAAAACATGCGAACGGACTAATCTATAGATATAAAAATGAATCCCTATATTTCCTTGGTCAGGGCATCACGCGTGAACGGCTGGACCTGGTATGTATATAGGTACTTATAGGTAAGTAGGTAGGTATGTATGTATGTATGTAGGTAGGTAAGTAGTTAGGGTAGATAGGTGCGCCGTAGATAAGTGCTTACCCGTGCGAAGCCGCCGGGGCGGGCAGCTAGTAAGAAATAATTAAATTCAAAAGGTGACACTTTTGGAATACTTACATAAACTTTGTTAAATATAGGAATTCCACTCTACACACCATCATAAAGTTTCACGTCTACGCGATCAATGGTGCGTTCTATAGCTGTACCAATATCCCATATTAACATATTACTAACTCCCTTATTAAAGACAACTAATTATAATCTTACAATGTTCATATTTATTCCCTGTGACCGTTATTGGGATTAACCGTAAGTTGATTTAACGGATTTTGAACTCTAATTCGTAGGCAATAGAGTAAGTTTCTTGAGAGAACTATAGTAATTGGTTGGACCCTATATGGGAATGTTAATATTATGTAGACCATGTTTAACGGTGTGGTCGGATCTTGTACTATTTTGTAGGAAAAGATCATGACTGAAGTACTTGGAGCCACTATTGTCAGGCACTAAAGGTTTCCTAAGAAAGCGGTAAACGGCCACACATAGCTGCTGTCCAAATCTAAAGCGTTTATTGACACCTTAATGTCAAATACTGGTGAAAAACACAGATTTTCATGACGGTTGTAATAATATGACGACCACCGGCCCTTACAGGAAACATTACAATTATTACGTTTACAATGACTTCAGTGAGGCTACATTTCTACTTTTTCATTCTACTCAGGCTGCAATTCGCTTCGATTTTTTATTGGAATAATAATTATGCGTTATCTTTCTATCTCCACAAAATATACGATTATACACATTACAGAACGAGCAACTTTACATTAATTATTAAAAAAATGCCTTCAACTAACTGTATCCCTGATACTTGTACCCACGGCACAATTATCTCGTTTTAATAACTTCATTTGGGTTCGTCTGCCAGCTTATAAAGTGTACAATTTATGTTACCATCAAACCATTTAATATATGAAGCCGATATTGAAGGGAAGACTGTTGTTATTATGCGTGTGCGCCTGATCCCAGTGCCTATAAAATGCATGAATGTTTGTACTAATTTTAGATTTTAGTACCTAGGATGAGCATTCCGCCTTTTGCTTTAGTGGCAGAAATTGGCATGGCATTTATACTCAAACGCATATTCAATCTACATGACCAAGTGGTCATGTAGATTGAATATGCGTTTGAGTATGATATTGAGAATGCGTTTACACCATGGTATAAAACAAGTATTCTACATGTTGTGTTTACTGTTTTTATTTATCGTTTACCCCTAAAACAAGTTGGAAAGACTAGTTGTAAACAAATCTTAGAATAGGTACTTGTGAAAGATGACAAAAAGGTGAACGAAATAGTTATCAAAACATGTCTGAAACACCGTGACTACATGTTTTGTATACGACATGTTTTAGACAAGTCTTTTATAAGACTTGTTGAAGTTGTTAGTAAGTGGGCTAAACGCGGGGTACTTAAGTCATACAATTACGTCATAAGCCGATGGTCACTTATAAACTTCCTGTGTAAATTGCCCACGATCAATCTATCTATTTGTCCATCTATGGTGGTCTACATATAAACTAGACCACACCTCTGTCCGTCGATAATATATGCAAGTAATTCACTCGGCTATCTCAACACACTCCCTACACATTCGTTATCTTTATGTTTCAACCAGTTCTTAATTTCCTTTGGCATGCTATTAAAATTACCATACAGTGACCAGTTTATCTTGGCACGTGGTGGCGCTGATTGCAAGGGATAGTCAACGATCTGTCATTATTCGAAAACATTAGTGTTATTAAAAAATAGTTTCTGCTGAGCTTGGAGTTTTAGGTTCGATTCATTGATCGGGCAGAGTTTTCAGTACAGATTTTTTTTCTCCAGAAGAAGAGGACTGTCAGTACACGGCCAGAGTTTGGATTCAGGTCCAGTTAATGCCAATAGGCTGACCCCCTATTTCATGGTAATAAAACCTATCTGGCGAAATGTTGGTTATCTACACAAACCTCTGCCTATCCCTTCTAGGAATATAGGCATGAAGTAGTGTTTTTCATATTTTCCCGCGTATCAAGATATAATTGTCAAAGAAGTCTTTACGACTTGCCTTTCGCTCAATCCGCCATCTTACGACGATTTATCTCGCGACAATAATTAACTACATTTTTTTTTAATAATTAAAGGGAACTAGTTTGACAGACTCTCTCTAATTAAAATTATACGATTAAAGTGAAATAATCAAATTAATGAAGAAAAGTTGTTTTTGTTTTCGCATTTTGTTATTGGAATGTTACGATGATTGCGCCTTACTAATGAACTAAAATATGTTCAAACACTCGCAGTGGGTATAGGAAAATATTTCAAATACTTAGGTACGTAGTACGTACCTACGTACACATAACGTACTTTTGTTTAATTTTTTGCATCTTATCTCAAACGCAAACTTTTATTTCAATTAAACCAATTACATGCAGTTTTGAATTGTCAAGGGTTCTGTCGGTGACGGGGTCCGTTAGGGCCGATGCCTGCCGGGGTTGCGGGAAAGTCCGACAGGGATACCGTGGCCCCTGGCAACATACAGGCAACTGAAGGGAACACGGGTGATCGATCGGTCTCAAAGATGAAGCTAGTTGCCAAGTCCAAAGCATAGTAGATTACTATGGAGTAGAACGGGCAGGAAACTCCACGGACACTCTTTTAAATCAAATGAACTCAACTCAAGAATCAAACCCTATTTACGGAAGTTAGTAACCACGGTTAGCGAAAGTGATAAACAGATATAAAACTCAAGTAAAAAAACCATGCATGTTTCTTAATAATTTCCTTCACTTGATAAGAAACATGCATGGTAATTAACCTAATAACCGGCGCTAATCAAGAAGACTAGAATCATCCGTTACAGACTTCCGGAGATTAACAAATAGCAGCACACATTGGATTGGTGAGGTATTCGAACCACAGCTGCACAGCCTAAATAAATCCTACTGAGAAACAAAACACTACGAAATATTCTTCGACCAAAAGTAACATACAAGGCCGCACAATTAGTTGCACTGATGCTATCTCGGCCCAGAAATATCAAAACTATGACTAATGTTATCTGCGTCGATCTACATGTTACAACAACGGCACAAGTCGCGCGTCAAACTTTTGACAGTTGATGTGATGCCGAGTTTGAATGTGGACGATTAACTAGCTAGACAATGGATAAAGTAGGCCACATGGCACATGATATGGGAGGACAGTAGGCCCACAGATGATCCATAGATAAAATGATTCTATGGCTGCGTCAGTGTTGTTTTTGACAAAAAGGTACTTTATTCTAAAATGCATTTTCCTCTGGGGTAATATTTATCATCGTTGGTAGGTACTGCAATTAACCACACTTCAGTCGAGCCTAGTAATTCTGTGCGTGCTGAGGCAAGCTTACGCTTGAAATTTTCACCAAAATGCTTTCACGTAACGTTTGATAATACACTATTGTAAACAAAACTGGCTACGTTTAATTAATTTATTTTACTATCTTAAAAATTCTATGAAGTTAATTTTTTGGGAAGTGATCTATCAAGTGATCTATCAAGTGGGCGTACTGTATCTATCCTATTCTGTGCGCACACGCAACTTGAGACGGACAGGTAGACGGGGCGTGAAGCGTGAAAGTTAGTGTGTCGGGTTACAGGCTCCGGTGACGTCACTCTAAGAGGTTATGTGTCATTGTTGCGCTGACAAATACATGAATAGATTAGATTTAGACCAATTAGGCATCTATAGGATATTAAACTACAGACAAGAGATGGCCAATTATGTTTAAGGAAACAATTGTACGATCATCGTTACATAAGTACAACTTTTGCTTTTCAATGAACAAAATCTTTTTTAAATAAACTTCTAACAGTTAACTTCTAAGTTACAAGCACTAAAATACAAGCACTAAAGTATAACTTAACCTTTCAAGTTATTGTTTATACTTTCATTTTCGAAATGAAAAACTGTTTGCCAATGTAAGTTTATCTAAACAACGCATCAACTAGTGCGCGACTAGCAGACAAACAGACAAGGCGTTAAGCGTGAAAGTTACCGTGTCAGTTTACGTCGGGGTGCGCCGTGTGACGTGACGGCGACGTGACGGACGGCACACGGGTCGAGTGTCACTCTTGTTACAATAGGAAGGGACTAGAT
Organism: Conistra vaccinii; assembly: GCA_948150665.1. NCBI lineage: Eukaryota > Metazoa > Arthropoda > Insecta > Lepidoptera > Noctuidae > Conistra > Conistra vaccinii. Next base: position 874,841 of record OX411327.1, read on the forward strand.
TCCTATTGTTTTGTTAGTGAGGTTTATGTTACTTGCTTTTCATGCTTTCTTGACTATTGTAGTATTCATCTTAAAATCTTTTATAACAGATTTAATTTGTAGAGCAACTTGATGCTACCGTGGTATGCCCCGCTGAATAGATATAAAATAAATATAGGAAATATTTAAATGATCGTCTAAAAACTTAATATCCTTAAGATGTACGCTTTTGTTTTAAATGTATGAGCCTGTTTTTAACTTTCTGACTTTTTCTCAAAGTTGGTCGCTACTGCGAACACATCTAGGGCACCACGACCAAATGGGTTAGATAAGGATAGAGCTGTGAATGCTGTGATCAAGCGCTTCATACATGTTGGTCGCATTAATTGATTATTTAGTATTTTTAGGATAATAAAATGCGAATTACTTGAGGCAAACAAAAAGAGGCACATTTGTTTTACTAGAGTGTCCTGAGGGAATTATTTGGGGCTCAAATTAACGATAGACATACGCCAACGTTACGTTACTCCTCAACTACAATAAATTTGATTTTAGTGTATCTGGCTACCTGTTTAGATTACAGTTCTCAGTTTATACAGGGTGTATCAGAAACTTGTGGTCATATTCAAGGGTGTGGTACAGACCATAAATCCGAACAACTTTCTCCATTCGACCAACATCGTATTCGCGAAAAATTTATCAACTGTTCCATATAAAACTTCAATACCTACTGGACCTAAAATCCATGTGAAGACTGACTATTTTTTCGCGATAATGATGTTGGTCTCATGGAGAAAGATGTTCAGTTTGATGGTCTGCACGACGACACCATTCTGATACATACTGTATAAAAGGGGTTTATTAGATTTGAAAAAAAACTTAAAGGTATCCAATATCATGGACGAATTGGACAGCAAATGGATTTTTTTATACTGCATGTTGTTGACATAATTATTGTATACGTGGACATAATGGAACTGTAAGTTACCTAACATCTGTCTGTATAACCTATGCCCACAATAAACTTACTTGTTATGGTATATTCATTAACTTTAAAGATCCATTGGAAGGCGGGTAAACAAAGGAAACCAATAAAACTTAGTACTTCATTAATTAGCTTTTCAAACATAAATACTTAACTTCTAACTACTTAAAACATAACTTCACTAATACGGCATGAAATAGCAAAACGATAAAATTAAATACGAGTTGAACCTTTCATTTATTTTAACTGTGCGAAAACGATCGAAGTAATTAGTTCTAATAATTGTACCGGTTAAGAAATATTAACGTTAAATAAGTTATCCTGATGCGTCTGCGCATGACGACACCCAACATTCAGAAGGCTTTACCAGATCCAAATCCTTTTATATAATCTCTCTCTGATATAGATCTGTCAGCGATAAATACCTACAATAAGGAACGTCTACATTTGGTATTACTCCTGCTAACACGAAAAAATTCTAACAAGACCAAGTAATTGTCAGTATTTTTTTTTTCTAAATCTGTGACTGCAGATTATAATGTCTCAAAAAGTTAAGGACAGTCTCTAAGACCGTGTTGTTGTAGGGACAACCGTTGAGATACCAGTCCAACAAACTTGGATCAATTACCCAGAAATGAAACGTCAAAGTCAAATCTTTTATTTATGAAAGTGAGTGACAGCACTGGACTTACCTGCTGATGATTCAGCTTACTAATATATTACGGTTGTCAGAATGGAGCTTCTGTGCCTCATTTGATGACTATAGAGCGTTAAGCCCGCGGGCAAGCTCTGAGACTATCGCGTCGCCATCTTGAAAAGTGACGTCACATAATTTATGACGCCATCCATCAAAAAGTTCATTTTCGCGGTCACACCTGTTGTGTCCTCGCTTTTAACTGCAAAAAGGTGGTCACGGAGAGTGTGAGTTTCTTGCATAAGAAAGCTATTCTTCTATAGAAGGATAAATGGTTTGTAAGTCTTTTGATGGTAAACAAAGTCTTTGTTCTTCACCATCGAACTTACTATGCTTTGGAATGGGCAACTAGCTTCATCTTTGACAGTTCAAGAGTGCCTGTTAATAGTTTATTTGAAGTAATTCCTTAAGTGTGTGTTTCTTATATAGAAAGACTGCGGAAATATCTTCAACTATCTGTGAAGCATACATATAACATAACATATATTATCAGCCTATTAATGTTCCAACTGCTGGGACACAGGCCTCCTCTCTGTGAGAGGGACTGGGCCGTAATCCACCACGCAGGCCCAGTGCGAGTTGGTAGATGTCACATGTCTTCGAATTTTTGGTTCTAAGACATGCCGGTTTCGTCACGATGTTTTCCTTCACCGTTTAGAGAGCAGTGGTGATGAAATTATTTACACAAAGTAAAGGGCCTGCTTGGGTTCGAACCACTCGTAAGTCGGGGCTGGTACCACTGGGTCACCATTGCTCAACGTATCTGTCTCTCTTATCTGAGAAGCAATATCTGTGAAGCAATCATAGTTATTCAATATTTTTACTTTTGTGAAGCAAGCTGCGCCGTATTTCATACAACTGACAATGTGACATATTTGACAAAAAAAATACAAAATGGCCACTTTTTCACAACAGGTGGTTGTTTGGAATAAAGCAGAAAATGTAAATAAATGTTTTTATAAAATTATCGGAATGACAGATTGTAGCATGTCACCTATCGACTGTCGGTTTTATTAAAGGCCCCTGGAGTTATATAGTAGTTATGTAAAAGGTCATTGAAAACACCAGGGTTGTACAAAACAGGAAGACGGAACGTGGGAACTTCAAAAATTAAATAATAAGTAGAGACCCCTAATCGCTCAAGGCCAAGGGGTCTTGCCCTTGGTCTTGAGCAACGAATAATTCAGTCAAGGTTGGAAGGGTTTGTGGTGATGCATCCCTTATTCAATAATGCACCATGCGTGTTACCAGGACTTCATGTCAGTGCAACCTTAAAAATCTCTTTAAATATGGATGACATAAGTACTAGAAATTAATTAAATCATTCATATTAGAGTCGATCAGTAGAATTGTTTTGTTCAATCAATCTCCCTAGCCTTTTCCCATCTATGTTGGAGTCGGCTTCTAGTCTAACCGGATGCAGCTGAATACCAATATTTTACATGGAGCGGCTGCCTATCTCATGTCCACAACCCAGTTACTGGGTAACATGATACCACTTGGTAAGACTGGTTGTCAGACTTTAATTGACACTAGAATGATAGCCGGTACCAACGGCTTAACGTAATTTCCGAGACACGGAGGGGTCTCCATACGTCATGGATGGCCACCCATCCATGAACCGACCGTAATCGTAAATCTAATGTGTAGGTTTAAAACTGTCACAATCTGCCGAGTGCAAGATCACTACAGGACGCTTGGCAAACTGATTGGTGACGGTAATTAGCATTCTAGTAAATTAAATGCTGCTACCGGTTTATGAAAATATTGTTGTTAGTAGTAAAGATACTTGCTATAGTTTGATTTATAATACTCTCCGCCAGTTACAGAAACGAACTTTAACTTTTAAAGCTGTCATTAAATTCTAATCTTCCATTAACTTGTTGCAGAAAGCAACTTTAGTCTCAATTTTAATGGTTCTTTGAACAAATTAATGAAATCTTTAGCGTTTATGATACATTACGTAGTGTTTGTTTTTGTGCAACTGGATGTATGTCTGTTAACACAATAGAAAGTAAATCTCTTCATCAATCTTGTTGCCTGTTAGAGAATGCCAAGGCATTAAGTCCGCCTTTGTACCTTTTTTGTGCGAAAAGTTTCAATAAATAAATAAAGTATGGTAGGTTATACGCACGAAAACAACGGTAATTTTAACCATAGTTTATAGCTCATGCCACAAGACAATCGAGAAATGAATAATCATAAGAATTTTGTCTTGAAGCATCGTAAAATCATGTTTTATAATGGTGTGTTTATGCGCAACCTAAGTCGATAAGGTTTTCTTCAATAACTTCCTATGAAGTTATCTGAATAGTAAATCTTTTTCATTCATTCATTCTGAGTAGAGTTGCGTTAAACGCCGTCGTTAACGCTATAGATGGCGCTGCTAACAGTTATCACAACAAAACAAACCTTAATTATTGCTAATCTCCTATTTCCTTTTAACTGTACTGATGTTTTCTGCGACTGTACACGCAAACCGCTTTAAATATACACCTTACACCAACCTTATTACGACGGATGTTAAAGCGAATTTTCCATGTTTATTTACACATTCTAATGTTGCATCTCTCATGTGAGAAATGCAGTTCACATGGACTTTATTTCTCAGAATACAAGAGTGATTTTACTATGTGGCGGCAACGTCTTATGTTGTAAATAATACGTCATTAGGAGGCAGTGCAGTAGTTATAATGCCTTTCCCAGCGCCTGTTAATAGTTGCGTGTGTATTATGTGTAGTGTGTACGATTGTTTTGTACTTTATTAGATTTTTCTGATCCTTTTCTCTTCCAATATGCTTAATATTTCTCAGTGCCATAATTAAATGCATTAGCTAAGAAGGAAAGCTGTACTTTGCTGGAAACGATAACGCATCGGTCAAATCGTACACTTACTAAAATAAACATTTAACGGTATCGTTCAGTGGGTCAATCGGCGGTGCATCAAAGATTGGAGAATATAAAATAATTGGTCCGTTTACGAGTTAATCGTTAACCTGTTTCAAGAAACTAGAGAAATTACTATACCGGTACACGATGAATTATATTGAAATGTATTTTATGTGAAAAGGGCATAATTTTAACCATAAATCTTTGTTACTAGGTTGTCTTGGACATTCCATCTGCTCAAGAGCGAAGATATATTGAGTTTTACATAACCTACAGAAGAAAAAGTTTGTTGAATTAACCACACAAAGAGTTTCCCCAAAAGTCCCGAATGCTACGCTCGTAGCGCTTCTAGTGCTACGGCGTAGCTAGCCGCGTAGCGTGAAGAGGAATCGGTTTCTCTTTTCTCATATCAGAAATTTTAGTTGATTTAATTACTTTTTTGCTACTATCAGACCCATTAGATCCATCACCGCTTTATACCCAAAAAACCTAATAAGTGTACAGCGATCTTATCAGCAAACTCGTCTTCTGAACAGAGGGAGAAGTCCCGTAATTTTTAAGAACGTTCGCATTCGCAACTCATTCGCAATCTGTCAAAAATACAATGTATTTACCAATTTTTTTTTTACAAATTTGACAGATTGCGACTTGAATGTGAACGTTTTTTAAGTACGAGAATTGACCTTCTGATTTATAACAACTTTGCGCCCACTCACTGGTGAAAGTATCTTGAACTGTAGATAGCCTCCACTAATAAACTAAACTCAACTGTTACAATTTAATGTAATACCGATTCAAGTTACACTTGTAATGTAATGTAATATACCATTGAAGTCAGCGCCACATTCCAATATCAGTATACGTTGACGGGGGTTCAACATAAATCGGACTTGTCTTGTCAAGACCGTTCTATCCAGACCTCTTTAAACTAACAGGTGGTTTGTAACTAAGGACCAGCGCATACTGGTCGTAATGAATACGCTCGTACAGAATTGGCTTCGTTAGCCCTCTTCATTTCGATGCAACACTCAAACCAATAAACGTCCAATTTACGGCATCCGCACTATAAATAGTTTATTTCTGATCTTATTTTATAATGCAGGTAATATTTTAGAAGCTTTATTGGAGTAATTTGATTTTAATTAGTTGTAAAAAGAAGTGTGTTAATTGCTGAATGCGAGTGTTTTTTTAAAGATAATTATTGTGATTTACTTTATTTAAGTGGCTTCTTAAATGAAGCGGCGCCGCCGGGTAGTCACCGTTATTTACTGTTGCACTTTAATTACTACTTTAAATGATTACCAAACCGTGTGCCATGGGACCATCCAAGTCCATAAAGACATGGAAGACCCTGGCTCACTCCTAAACAGTCAACGACGCTAGCAACCTTGCTGAATGCCTTATATTTTTATATCATAACATTAGGTAATCTCCTTATATTTTAACCATGAACGGTGACGAATTTAATTGTGCAATTTTTCTATAAGTACATTATTATAACATAATTTTGTTAGGTTTTAAGTTAGTTGGTTAGGTTAGGCAGAGGTGTACCTATAGTAAACCTACATTTATAACATATTCGCCAGTTATTATAACATTATTACAATGCTACTTATACCTCGGTTGAGGTATCAGCAAGGCATAAGGCAAGTTTACCTTATACCTTTCCTGCCTTTCAAAATATCCTTGTCCATTTCCACCCAATTCCTGTTCCTAAAACCCAGAAATTTTACCAAGATCTTAGTAGGAACTAATTACAGAGCAATGTAACGAATGCACTGAGATAGCTCGGCGTGGTGAGGAGTTAATTGTAGCGTCTCTGCCGCATAGCCTGCGTAGCTCGGCTGACTTACTGTCATGTGTGGATACCTGGGCGCGATCCAAGGCAGGACCGGGCAGCGGGCAGGAGAGAAGGAAGGAAAAAGCTTAGGCTTGACGTGACAGTATTCAGATAACGATAATGGAAAAGTCAATAATGTATTAACATTAGCTACCGAAAAGCTTATGCCGTTCTGTTGAAAGTCGTTGTAGAAATACGAAATGCTTTGAAAGCGAATGTCATTTGTTAAGGCCGTCGTCAGTATGTCCTAGTCTATGAGCACAAACGAGACTTCTCTGCCGCAGGGGTCTGAGTTCGATATCCCTATTGGAGTTCTCATTAAAATATTCTGTGTTGCAGGGGTTTGGATTTGTGCTTGGTTGATGCATCATGGTAATAGTCTCACCCACTATTACCTGCGACTTATATCAGAACTGCATGGCGATAATTGCTTGGCTTGCTTGCTTAAATGAGGAGCTCGTGGCTAAGTAATAACAGCCGCACGGGTCGATCGATCAGGTTAAGCTACGCTTGCCAAGGTTGGTCCGTGGATGGGTGACCATCTTTCCATATCGAGATTCCTCCGTGCTTCGGAAAGCACGTTAAGCCGTTGGTCCTGGCTGTCATTCTTCAATCTTTGACAGTCGTTACGGGTCGTCAGAATCCCGAAACTCTGAGAACCAGTCTTACCAAGGGGTATCGTATTACCCAGTTACTGGGTTGTGGAGGAGGAGGACAGATAGGTGCGAAAAGGCTAGGTAGATTGATTGATGGCGATAATTGCTTATTATGATAATGTTAGTACCTACTCATTGTATACACCTCTGCCTGCCTATCATATCAAAGAATGCAGTAAGTAGGTAGAGTTACATTAATAGTTAAAAAACCTTTTTAACTTTAACATCCACTTACCGTTACTCCCTTTGTCTTGTAAATAGTTAACATGTAATTATAATCAAACTTTCACCCGCGGCGCCGCTCGTGTGAAACTAATCCAAATCTCTTATGTTTTTCTTTATGTTCTGCTCAAATGTAACACCTTAGTTTACGAAAGTGCGGACAATGGAACCATGATGGTAACAACAACGGTTTGATTACAAAATCCCAAGGTAGCGCCATCCACGACTGAGTTGAATATTTAATTAGTTTTAAAACACTCGAGGGAGGTGGTTGCAGTCAAGTTCAGAATCTTAATCTATCATTTTGTGACGCAATATAGGTATACTATAATCGTCCATTTGCTAGATTGGCTGTTCAACTTAGTCCAAAACTGATCATTTTACACCAAATCTTGACACCTGAAGTTATTTCATCACGTCTGCAAAAAAATTATCTTGTGAGGGTTATTTTGTTTAAAAAATGGACAGTAGAAAAGTAGTTAAAACATTTATTCAATGCCACAAAAAATATGAGAAATCAAAGCACAGTTAATTGATATTACTGAGAATATTATACCTGGAGGAGCTTTTCGATGCGGTCAAGAAAACGTGTAAACCTATTATTCGTTTATTTTCTAACAATAACCAAATATTAGTTCCAAAACTATTAGCTCACCGCTACATCTCGGAACCCAGTCCGCGAACAGGAAATAACAGTTTAATAACAGTTCATAATTATTTAATTCGTTTCAATAGTGACCGCGACCGGTTCCTGCTATTACCTCCACAGGTTACACTAGAACACAGAATACAGAACACACCAGAAGGCGCTGACTATCATGATTTCATGCCACGTACTGAGTCCAAAAACAAAAGAAACCCCTACCTATTTTCCCACCCGGATAGTAAGGCAACTTAGGAATATATTACCATTTTTCGTTTAAAATGTTTTCTTCCCTCCTTATCAAAACGTCCTAAAAGCAAATGGACCTATTAGAAAATGACCCAAAAGTAAAACGACACGCAGAAGGTAGGTGGGTTCTTCAGAAAAAGGGGCGGAGAAATATCAAACTACACCATTCAAGAATCGTTTTGTTCTGGCTGACTCATTTCTATACGCGTTTGCGCCTTCTGCGCCTTCTCATCATTCTTCATTCCTAGTACTACATACTAGTATTTGTTGGAACTCTTATACACAGGACATCACTCAGTGTCGCACGTTGTGTATGTGCCATTAATTTGATGGAACACATTCTTTAATTAATTTATATTCAAGTAGATTATGTACAGGCCTGAGGCGTATTTTTACTGGTTCGAGAATATACCAACATTCTTGCATCAATGCGTCCCAAAGCAACACAGGTTCCATTCCATTGACAACTAGAAACCGAAATCATCGTTCCCGAAATTCGAATGAATTTAGAAGGTTGGATGGATAGCATAGCACAGGGCCGCAGTACGCTATTTCTTCAAATAATGCTAGACAGATACAGCAAGTTTAAATATATTTCCAAATTTCTTCCGCAACTGCTGGCAACTTATAGCGATGTCTTGTCAGACGTTTCCACACGCTAGTCGCACATTAAATACCCAACTTTACATCATTTAATTACACACTGCATTACGTAGAAGTTAAATCTGATCATGAATAGGCCTCTCCATCAATACCTCGACAGTGTTTTATTACCTTGTTCAACCTAGCCGCGAAGGTACGATTAAGAAATCTGTAATATTAATCTCAACCTGCAAGCAATTAATCTTAATCTGATATTATCGAAATTGGCATTTAATTAAAGGGATATAGTAGCATTCGGTAGCTAGAGAAATCTCAAATAATTAAATCTAATTGAAACTATTACGCTACATAAATAGAGCGATGTGAAAGGAGTTAAAAGCCTTCTATTAATTACAAATTACTTAAATGCAACTTATGAAATCGAGCAAAATGAAAATTATTTATTAATAGATGCTGCTGACTACCAATATCATTGTTATGTTAACCGGGCCGACAGGCAATGGTGGGCTGTAAGACTTGGTCACCCTTCCCAGAACAAGAATGAATGAACCCTGGCATCAGCAGCTTAACCAAACCGAGCATCTCCAAAAGAATAAAACTTTTACATTCAAACAAGTAAATAAATAAATCGGTCAAGTGCGACTCGGACTCGCACACGAAGGGTTCCATACCATGTCGTACAAGATTTAACACTATGCATTTTTGTAATACTTTCGTAAAGGTAACAACAGAGGCGCTTTAAAAAAACATAAAAATTTGTAAAGAAATTGTCTAATTTTAATGAAAAAATGTTGTTGTGTTAAATTATAGGTGTAGAAGTTTATTTCATTTATTTTAGTAACATGCATTAACTAAAGTCAAAGTTATTTATTTGCTACTAACATAGTATTAGTAGGTATAAATAGGTATATGTATGTGGTAGGTAAGCAGGTAGATATGTAGGGTAGGTAGGTTAGGTTAGGTAGCAGTTAGGGTAGGTAGGTAGGGTAGGTAATTAGGTAGGAAAGGTAGGTGCGCCGTAGAGTAAGTAAGTACTTAATGCTAACCGTGCGAATCCGGGCCGGGTAAAGCTAGTTACTTTTAAATAAAAGGATTTCTCTTGCTACATCAGACTATATTGTACAAAATAGAAATGTAAGTAGTACGCCAAATTTTAATTACAACATTCCGTCAATACAGGTATTTATTTACGTTATTTTTGATAGTCATAATTCAAATTCAAAAGTCATTTATTAAAACTAGGCTGAGAATCAGCACTTTTCGAACGTAAAAATTACATAAGACAGTCCCCCAAAAACGCCCGCCCTTCACCACTTCCTAGTGCTTTTGCTGGAAAGAAGAAGTGGCGCAACAAACTCCCCAGCAGCGCAGCTGTCTGTTAGAAAAAAAACTTGATTCTATACAATAGTATGCAAATATTTTACATTACTCAACACAAAACATTAAATAAAATATATTTGCCATAATGACAGCTAGCACACGCCAATGTGCCAACAAAAAAAAATATCGAAATCTAAACTCAAGCGAAAATAAAAATTATTTTTACACATCCCATCGGACTATGAGAGTGAGGGAAGAGAGAGTGCACTCGTGTCTGCGCATACACTTGTGCACTATAATATCTCCCACGCCGAAGGCTAGTCTCCATTGAGATTGGCCGCCTGGCTGAATATTTTTACACAAATAAGTTTTCTCAATATGAAATTGTATCCACAACGGTTTAAGGTAACTGAATAGTACCCTGTATGTACCACCATTCATTTCAATGTTACTGAATATTATTGTCTATTGGAGTGTAGTTTTAACATGAGGTACACCTCAGAGTCATAACTAAAGCTCTGAGAGGTACACACATCAACACCGTCTAGGGATACTTTGAAAAAAGTCGATAAAGTTCTTAAACTCAAAAAATACTGGCCGGTTTTAAAATCTTTTGAAGAGAGCTTATTTTGTAGACCTTTTGTGGATGATCGAAATTTAAATGATCGAAATAGTATATGCAGCCATGATAGTAGGTACTTACTAATTCCATGTCATTACTCCGACTTGTAAATAGTTATCTGTGGAATTTATATCGCATAATATTAGCATGAAATACAAAATATTATTTTTAAGTTGCAGTAAATCGCCCATATTATATAAAATACGTTATGAATCGGCGTTTTTAGTATTTGTTGATTATAAACAGTATATGTTGCATGATACACACAAGTTTCAACTTCCTAATTTGTTTAGTTGTTGAGATAGAGGTCGTACAAAAATGGTCTAAAACAGACAACTTCTACGGCCCCCTAATTCATCATTTTTGAAGATAAAAACAAATAATAATTATATTTATTTTCTACTTGATGAGCTCTAGACAATGATACCCCACATGCCAGGGTCAGATTAGTTTTTTTTCAAAATTTAATTTTATTGTATGGCGACCCCCCTTTAATTTTTAATTTTATTATTTGTTGCTCTTGCGGCAATAGAAATGCTCAATCTGTGAAATTTTCAACTGCCTACCTATTACGGTTCATGAGATAGAGCTCGCTGACAGACAGACGGACAGCGGAGGCTTATGAATAGGGTTCCGTTTGTCACCCTTCGGGTACGGAACCCTAAAAAGCATGACATAAAAATTCGCGTCGCGTGTTAAAATTCTTCATACATAACAATTACCAGCCAATTACACGGAGATTCCACGAAATTATGAACGATACAAAACAATGTCATTCCACAGATTAAAAACTGGAAAAAAAAACATTGTTTCCTACAAAAATGGTAGGTTTAATCAGGTGTAATCTACCAAATCGGGCACGATCAAGGTTGACCACAGAGCCTCAATATTTCCGGTCTGATGCACCAGGGTCAATGGCTCCCAATCTTTAATTAATCGGAAGCCGAACATTACCGATGATTGCCGTTGATGGCCGAAGCCTGATGAGAAATGTTACGGATTACATGCGTGAAGATTGAACTCTTGTGAAACGGGTCGGAGGAAATTAAGGCAGGGAGGTGAGAAAGACGAAAAACTCAACTTGAAATTAAAGTGAAGATAGATACACACTTCCTATAATTAATAAACTATCGACTTGTCTTCTCGTCTAAATCCTGAAGTCTTACAACGAATCGTTTTTCTACAAACAAGAAAACTGTTTGAATAATCACCGAATGTTTTTTTCCTGATGAATACACCCACTATATGTACAGCACATTTTGTTTATCAGGGTTCCCAATTTGCATCAAAATTGGCGAAGAGATCATTCATACTTCTAAATAACGGTAGAACCCTACGTTGTTAATGAACCACACGCTGTGGGGCGCCGACTCATCCCGGTAAATTAATAAAACATTGATACGGAAGCGAAAAATAACCAATATTTTACCCACAATTAACTTTATAGACAACTCGAATTCCGCCCCATACATCTTGTCTTACACAACCAATGAACATTCCGTATTAAGAGAAGTTATTTATCAAAATACCGACCGGTCCAGTAACGTTATTAACAAAATAACGGTTATTAACGTCACACGCCGCGATAACTGCTACGTTATTGTAAATAGGTGTTATTATGTGGAAAGTGATACTGGAATTTAGGGTTGGGAGACATGTTTTAATAAAGGATGACTTTTTACGACATGTTTTAGTATGGCTATCCTAGTCAGTTCCGTATGCCCATTTTCACTAACTTTAGGCATTCATTTAGGTGGCGAGTGTTACTGAAATCGGGCATTATTCTCTAAATGAAACAGGTCTCTGCCCAACAGTGGGATAAAAATAAAGGATAGGCTGATAATAATTTAATCAGCGTGTTTCTAATTGAATTTGTCAGTTTAATAATAGTTCTAAACTTATAGAAGTCGATGTAGATAGTCAACTAAAGACATATAGAAGTTATAACCCTATTAAATTAATTATCAGTGTGACCGCGAAAGTTGTGACTGTGGTAGGAAATGTGGCTCCAATAACAGAGCTTGAAACTGTGTGGCTGTGCTAATTCTATCTAACACTTACCGTGGATAGCTTAGCACCTACTTCATAAGTTACTATAGTCCACTTTAACATTTTCTCTAAACAATAGTATTTCAAATGACCTGGAATTAATACAGAAACCAATACTGTGCAAAAGTGTCGTTGTAGATAAGTTGTTACATCCAAACAAGAGGACGCTGATTCTTGTTACGAGCTAATTCTCCTATCTTAATTTGCTTAATCGTCTGTCAAGAAAACAGTTTAAATAGAAAAGAAAAAATGCAGTTTCATTGCACAGCAATTTTACACGTATGTTTGATATACGCCCCAAACACCAGCATACCATACAACCATACGCTCCAAAAAACACTACCATGTAGAATCCATGTTTGGTTGAAATAATACTCAAAACGAAAACTACGCACAACTATTAAAAAATAATTCAAAGTTTATATGAAAACCAGCACGTTTGGTGTCCTGCATGTAATAACATACATACATTTACATAAAATTGTGTCCGTTTGTATGCGCATCACTCGCGACCTACGTGGGAATGTTCATCCGTCTGTTAGTAGCTATCTACTGAACTTGGGTGACATTATTTTAGTCACCTTGTGGTTTTGACAGGAGAATTGGGACATTTGTCCGTTAGCTGTTTTACATGTTCAACGATTGTGCTACCCGGATCTGGAGTTAATAATTTAAAAGAGAAAGGTTATGGACCCTGAAGGATTCTCCCGAGATAAAAGTTGAGCTCAGTTACCGAGCTCTAAGATGGCAGATGGCCAGATTTTGATAAAACAACTACTATGACAATTTTAGTTTGAAATGCAAAATACCTACTAACTTGGTAGTTTCTACGGAGATAATATAATGCACAAGATATTTCAGTTTTATTTTTCCTGGTAACGACTAACTTTGAATATCTCAAGTAGAAACAAAGGTGGAGCTCGTGGCTACGTAATAACAGCCGCACGGGTCGATCCAATAGGTTAAGCTACGCTTACCGGGGTTGGTCCGTGGATGGGTGACCATATTTACAGACCGAGACTCCTCCGTGCCTCGGAAAGCACGTTAAGCCGTTGGTCCCGGCTGTCATTCTTTGATCTTTGACTGTCATTACGAGTCGTCAGAAGCCCGAAAGTCTGAAAACCAGTCTTACCAAGGGGTATCGTATTACCTATTTACTGGGTTGTGGAGGTCAGATAGGTGTAAAATACTAATATTCAGCTGCATCCAGTAAGACTGTAAGCCGATCCCAAGATTGATTGAAGTAGAAACAAAGGTACATTCTACTTCAAATCCTAATTTCTTCTTTAAGTGCACCTACAGTAGCACTAAAATGCAATCAAATCAGTTCCAGCTCACTTGGAACTGTTGTCACCCCACACCTCCCACACATCTCATACATAATTCAGTACGTTCACTTGCTAGTGTAATACAGATGTCTCACTGATAGCTATGAACAAAATCCGTGAAATTATGCGTTAAGCGCGAACTTAACGCGTCACACCGAGTTTACGTTAACGGAGAAGATATGATGTCTGTAGAGAGTATTGATGCACCTGTTATCCTTGTGCTACAAAACATAGCCATAGCTTTGATTTGTATTTTACATCTCTGTTCACTTCTTCCTCCGTGTCTGCACAATTTTTAATATAAACTCAAGCTAATTGAGAAGACTCGACAGTGAGGTCAGCAGGCCTATAAGCTATAAGCTATTCTTCTATATGGTAATATTTCCCAAGTGTGTAGGAAGTAATTATGTTCAAAGCTGATGTGGGTAATCTGTACTGCGAGTCCCGCTACCTAGAACACATTATCTAAGATAGTGACAAGAGGCTCGCTTGCCGTCACAGGATTAAAATCAATGCACTTTGAACAACCTTGATTAAACTAACAAAACTATGCTTGACAATAACAAATGACTAGAGAAAATAAAAGAAAATCTATAACAAAGTATCATAACCGTTCCTCATTGACTGGAAATTAATCAAACAGCCTGCTATCCCTCTCATTTACATATAATATGAAGCAAATAAAACATGTGAACCTGTCTTAATAAATACGTGTCGAAAGTCGCAACCCAACCGTCCACCGCGCGGGGGTCGTAAATACCGATGCTCTGTACGTCCGCCCAATTTGTTTTATTTCACACACGACAGCACATAAATCCTACTCGTACGAACGTAGGTGATAATGAACATTAGCTGGGGAAACATAAAGGTGATTCTTGTGTGAAGGTTGGGTGTAATAGAGGTGCGTTAAATGGGCCAGTGACGTTTGACCTTCTACGTGTTAAGTGATGGGTGCGAATGTGAAAATGAAAATGGAATGAATATGGGATTGTTTGTATTTCCTGCGTGTAGGGAAATTAAGGAATATATTACATTGTGTTATGTAGGCGAAAGATATTATGTTTTCCGTATTCAAAGCATTCTTTCACTTAAAATACACCTCTACTAAACCGGTAAATTAACAGTGTAAGTACCTATTGTTATGTTCGTGAATGAGTCAAACAATAAACAAAACTAAATAAATAACTACAAAAACTGACAACCAAGTCTTAAAGCAGAAGCAACAAAAAGTATCTCTCAACCAGCTACCAGCAGCTTTATTTTACGAGTTAAACCTAACCTCTTTAACTCGTAAAA
The DNA here is from genome assembly GCA_948150665.1 of Conistra vaccinii. Lineage (NCBI taxonomy): Eukaryota > Metazoa > Arthropoda > Insecta > Lepidoptera > Noctuidae > Conistra > Conistra vaccinii. The sequence continues at coordinate 890,216 of OX411327.1, forward strand.
TAAAGCTGCTGGTAGCAGCAGATAAACAAAAATAAACATTTACATTCACAAAAACTACACAAACTTGTAAAAAAACCGCCATTTTCTATTCCCCGTCTATAAAATTATACGAGCTAATCAATCGAATAAATCTCGGTTCGCGCTCTTTTTATTAATATCACCGGCATCTTCTGAGCAATTACTGGCAGGCGATTGATGTATCGATACTCGATAGTATTCGATTCTCGATAGGATCGGTACTCATAGTTCGTGAGATCGGTCGATAGCGGTCGGTAGGACCGACGGCAGTCGCGGGGTTGACTCAAAGGGTTTGACGGATGACAGTGGCATTTTCGCTCAGTGGCAGGTCTTGAGATGACAAATGACAGCTGTTATTATGACGATTTTGTTTTTGTTTGATTCAATTTACGAGAACATTAAACACATCAATCAATCTTCAATCTGCCTAGCCTTTTCCCAACTATCTTGAGGTCGGCTTCCAGTCTAACCGGATGCAGCTGAATACCAGTATTTTACTTGGAGCGACTGCCTATCTGACCTCCACAACCCAGTAACTGGGTAATACGATACCCCTTGGAAAGACTGGTGTGTCAGACTTTCGGGCTTCTGACGACTCGTAACGACTGTCAAAGATCTACGAATGACAGCCGGGAACAACGGCTTAACGTGCTTTCCGAGGCACGGAGGAGTCTCGGTATGTAAAGATGGTCACCCATCCACTGACCAACCCCGGCAAGCGTAGCTTTACCTGATGGATCGACCCGTGCGGCTTGTAATTACTTAGCCACGAGCTCCTTTAGAACATTAAACACATCAGTTATAAGTTATAGTCTTCTTATGTACCTAGAATAAAATCAGAAAAAAAGGAAAGCAAAAAAGCACTCAAATTAAAATATCTTTTCAAATTCTTAGTTATTAAAAAGCAGTCTTGCTGTCCTCAAAGAGAAACTGCTCTCTGAGCAGGTCATCCCTCTAGCAGGCGAGGTGAAGTGCGTGCTAAGCGAGTGTCCACCCAATAAAGTTTATTTACAGTCGCCGCGCGCCGCCTGCCCGCGCGCATACTTACCAGCAAATGACTACAAGGGATAGGGTTGCCACAACACTTGTAGTATAGAAGGTGACATTTAGTCACGAAGTGCTGGAGGATATAAAATTGCCTGCCAGCGACTTTGCACGATTAGAATAAATTTACATGTCTACAATGTTTTAAGGAACGGAGATTTTAAGGAAGGATAAGTCTATTTATTAGAATATACCAACTTAATATTTAATAAATCGTCAAAATGTTACCCTAAAACACACTAGCCGGTAACTAAAAAAATATTTAGAACTGACGCATAAGAACTTCAAATACCTATAGACGATCACACACAAACCATTTATTCAAGAAGTTAGCCTTTCTAGGATAGGATAGGTACACTTATCGCAGAAACTAGGTTCTATTATATACTTACTAGGTTCTATAGTGTTCTATGGGGAACGTACTGGTCAGGCCAGAAACTGCTTGCCTTTTCACTCTCTCTGTCCTTTTTTATTTTTATATCATTGAGTGCGAATTTCACCAATGACACTGAACGTGTCAATATTCCAAAGAAAATAATGACACTGACAGCTCTTGAACTTGGTTGGTGAATTTCGCACTCCTCTACACAATGATTGTAATTCCCATTAAAACTTTACTTTTTTACTTTCAGTGTAACCACTTCACTTTATTAGAAGGTATCGAATTGACTTTTTTTTTTCTTTTTGTAAACTAAGCTGATACCGACTATTCTGTGATAAATTTTCCATCATTTAGTTACGGTACGACACAACTTAGATGTAGCATCGACAAAATTCGTAAAACCGATCACCATCCTAACTGAGTGCGCCTTCAAAATCACCAATCTTCATTACTGCTTTAGGTGAAAATGATCTTTCGAAAACGCAATAACTTGTAAAGTCTTATAGCCAAATAATGAATGAATGAAAATTGTGAGAATCACTTTTCCCGCGACGCGCCATCTGACAGCTGTCATAATATTGCCATTATAGTTTATTTTTTATTATTTTAGCTTTCCTACATAACAAAGCTAGCAACCCTGGTTGTTCACAACTGTTGCGCCCGTTGTAACTTTCCATTAGTATTTTTACGTCAGCACAATGTCGCACTATTGCCGACATAAACCCGCCATATACAATGCAACTAGTTTCATTGCCGACCAACGGGAATTAAACGCAGTTTTACGAGGTAACGTGACTTTGAAAACACTATTAGATTTTATTTGAAGTCTTCTTTCTTAATTATGTAAAATAGTAGCCCACGGCATCGGTAGGCCACAGGGAACAAGTAAATAATATGAAAGAAAACCGTTCATTGGTATAGATCATAGAATAAAATTGATTGTGACCTATGGTACCCCTACCATAGGTCACAATCAATAGTCCAGAAGGTTTTTGAGCTAGCATAATTGCAGGGCGAAAATTTGATAGCTGAGTAGGTGCGGCATGAAAAGATACGATTGAAAATATATTTAAAAAGTGTCCACCACTTCCGCGGTCAGAGAACCACTTTCAGATTTCCAAAAAATAACGTGATTTTCAGCGCCTTCTTTTTTTTTCATATGATCGTATGCGGCCTGACGTATAATTACTTAAACAAGGAAAACTCGAATTTTGACAATATTTAAAAGGATATTCAGGGCGAATAAAAGTTATTCTGTGCAATATATATGTGAGGACTATGAGGATATTTTTTTTTTTTTCTCTTCTCTTTTTTCTTTTCTTTCTCAGTTAGTTTTAATGATGGTCTGGCAGTTTGAGTAGTTTATGCGGCCTACCCAAATGTCCTTTCTTTGGTACTGTTCGTCGAGTTGAGCTCCTTAAGTTCAGAGTTGAGCTCCGCGATTACTGACAAATGCTTGCACTGACTGGACAGGTCCACTCAAAGCTGTATGGTTCTTTCCTCAAAAGACCATTTCAGACACTAGTCTACATGGTCCTCATATGGCCTGACCAGGATTATGTCTGGACTTTAAAAGAGACTGTGACCTCTGAGTTTGTTTCGGCCTTTCTTCTCAGAGTAGTCAGATAGGAAACGCCGAACTCATCTAGCTAATTTTTTACATAAATTTTAATATGACGTGTAAAAGTGATTCCAATATCCTATTTACAGAATAAACAATTTCATTTCATTTCATTTCATTTCAATAAGAATAAATAAAAATCTGACAGATTGGAGCCTTTTGGCAAAAAAGACGAAATTGATTCAGAAAAGTAGGTACCCGAAAGTGACCATAATTTTGCATTTATCTCTAAATTAAAGAACCCGGTAGTTCTACATACTCAGCATACCCAGCGCACGAAATGTGTATTAGAAAGAGGGTAGTCGCTTTCTCTGCTTAAAAACAGTGCAGCCGCAATAACGTCAGTTTCTCAATGAACGTGGCGCTTGTAGGTAGCTTGTAGAAACAAAAAAATCTGTCAAGTGCGAGTCGGACTCGCACACGAAGGGTTCCATACCATGTCGTACAAGATTTGACACTATGAATTTTTGTAATACATTCGTAAAGGTCACAACAGAGGCGCTAAAAAACAAAGATTTGTAAAGAAATTGTCTAATTTTAATGAGAAAATGTTGTTGTGTTAAAATATAGGTGTAGGAGTATATTTCATTTATTTTAAGAGAAAAATATTAAGTTAACTTTATCCAGTATCATGCATTAACTAAAGTCAAAGTTATTTATTTGCTACTAACATAGTATTGGTAGGTATAAATAGGTATATATGGTAGGTAAGCAGGTAGATATGTAGGGTAGGTAGGGTAGGTTAGGTACCTACCAACCCTGGTAAGAAGGGTAGGGTAGGTAGGTAGGGTAGGTAATTAGGTAGAAATAGGTAATTAGGAAAGGTAGATGCGCCGTAGATAAGTACTTAGTGCTAACCGTGCGAAGCCAGGCCGGGTAAAGCTAGTTACTTATAAATAATAGGATTTCTCTTGCTACATCAGACTATATTGTACAAAATAGAATGTAAGTAGTACGCCAAATTTTAATTATAACTGTGCGTTTGCACTGGCGAAACATTCACAACAAAACATGTTGGAATCTCTATTTTCTGTCAATTTTTCATACAATGTTTGACAGGAACTAGAGGTTTCAACATGTTTTGTCGTGATGTTTCGCCAGTGCAAACGCACGGGTCAATACAGGTATTTATTTACGTTATTTTTTATAGTCATACAGAAATCTATTATTTCTTACTTATTATTTTTACACATCCCATCGGACTATGAGAGTGAGGGAAGAGAGAGTGCACTCGTGTCTGCGCACACACTTGTGCACTATAATATCTCCCGCGCCGAAGGCCAGTCTCCGTTGAGATTGGCCGCCATGATCGAATATTTTTACACCAATAATTTTTCTCAATATGAAATTGTATCCACAACGGTTTAAGCTAGGTAACTGAATAGTACAAGTACACTGTATGTGCCAGCATTAATTTCAATGTTACTGAATATATTGTCTATTGGAGTGTAGTTTTAACACGAGGTACACACATCAACACCGTCTAGGGATACTTTGAAAAAAGTCGATAGAGTTCTTAAACTCAAAAAATACTGGCCGGTTTTAAAATCTTGTGAAGAAAGTTTATATTGTAGACCTTTTTGGATGATCGAAATTTAAATTATCGAAATAGTATATGCTGCCATGATAGTAGGTACTTACTAATTCCATGTCATTACTCCGACTGTTAAATAGTTATCTGTGGAATTTATATCGCATAATATTAGCATGAAATACAAAATTGTTACTTTAAGTTGCAGAAAATCGCCTATATTATATAAAATACGTTATGAATTGGCGTTTTTAGTATTTGTTGATTATAAACAGTATATGTTACATGATACACACAAGTTTCAAATTCCTAATTTGTTTAGTTGTTGAGATAGAGCTCCTACAAAAATGGTCTAAAACAGACAACTTCTACGGCCCCCTAATTCATCATTTTTGAAGATAAAAACAAATAAAAATTATATTTATTCTCTACTCGATGAGTTCTAGAAAATGATACCCCACATGCCAGGGTCAGATATTTTTTTTTTCAAAATTTAATTTTATTGTATGGCGACCCCCCTTTATTTTTTAATTTTATTATTTGTTGCTCTTACGGCAATAGAAATGCTCAATCTGTGAAATTTTCAACTGCCTACCTATTACGGTTCATGAGATAGAGCTCGCTGACAGACAGACGGACAGCGGAGGCTTATGAATAGGGTTCCGTTTGTCACCCTTCGGGTACGGAACCCTAAAAAGAACTGTTTAAGCAATAGTGCTCAAATATATTGGAACCTAAAATAAATAAAAACATGGTAAATATCTAGTGTTAGGGGTGATTTTTCCAACTTCATATAAGTATCTTTTATTTATTCGTGGAATAACAGTTTAACAGATGTATATGAAAAAAAAAAATTTTTTTGTTACTACTCGGACTACATAGATATATGGCGTTGGAAAAATCTGCCCTTAGTGAGTTTAGTGACCATGTAAGCACATTTAATTTATGTTATAAATTCTAAGTTTATGAAATCCATTAGGTAGGTACCACGTTTACTAAAACAACTACTTAGCCTAACGAGGCGATATAGAACATTATTCTAATGGCATATAACAATTAATTAAAGTCATAAAACAAGATATTTATCAGCAAGATTAATGTTCAGCTAATGTAATAGATCAATCAGGAGTACCTACCCACCTTCTACCTACCTACAGTGATGCTGTGGTCACGATACTATTGTTGTATTAATGGAATTGAACCTGAGATAGGACAGATGACATTATCTGTCAGTATTACATCGGTAGTGTTCATTGTCATTGTGTCATGTTCATTTGTGTTAAGTATTGCATCGCTGCTTGAAAATTATTATTGTATTTTCCATTCAAAATGAATGGAAAATACAATAATATACAATAATAATGAAATGACAAAAGTATATTACACTATGAGTGTGCATTATGTACATAACACAACAACAAACCTTTTTTCCCCGAAGGTTTATGCAAAGATGTACTTAAAGACTTAACTTTATTTGTTGTCCTAACTAACTCTTATATTTCTCTCTTTCCAGGCCCGTGTGTCGGAACTGCGTGGTATCACCAACCGGGTCATCGCCACCGCCGCTGCACGAGCACGCGTCGTCACCACCGCCGCCGGCGCCGGCGTCACCCCCCACGTCCCCGCGCCTGCTGCCATCGCTACCATCTCCACAGCCGTCGCACAGCGGCTCCTCAGCGCCCAGCCAATCGAACTCGCCGCACCCTTACTCCTACCCGAACTTTAGAAGAAGCCAACCAATCCAGAATCAGAGTTACCCAGAATTTGGGTTGCTGCACAGTCATAGTGTTTCCCAGCTAAACCAGCCTGGGCAGAGTTACCAGTCGCCGCAGTCTCCGCAGTCAGCCATGTCTCTGTCTCCTCATCCTGTGCCCCAGGGCAAGTTCCGAGGGTTGCTGGAGCATGCTGAGCGGCTGATGAAGCCAGGAGACCCTCACCGGCACTCGCAAAGTGATGATGACTCAGGGTGTGCGCTGGAAGAGTACACGTGGGTGCCGCCCGGATTGAGGCCGGAACAGGTAAATAATTATGTTATATTAAACTTTACTTTTGACTAATTTCAGTATCCATCTACATAAAGCATTCCCCCCCCCTTTGAGCTAAGATTTTTCTGAATACTGTGCCTTATCTTTTCCTAATTGCGAGTGGGAACTGCTGTCATGTGCGACTTGGAGTGGTTGCTAGAGACAGAACATTGAGAATGGTTTCTGCATGTCAGATCTGTTTATAAGAATTGACAGTTATAACTAAGACTATTCAATACGGAACATGAGTCTCTAAACCCTTATTAAACTGTACACTTTACACAGAAGTAGTCTTCATCTTTTTTATCTAAAACCGAAGTTACACTCTTCCCTTCCCATTTAACGAAAATCAAAACCCACCACAAACGACGCACTACGCGTAGTATTTTGCATTCTCTTTTACATAGGAACCCGCAACTCAGACGGACAACTCTTACCGCCAGAGGGACGGACAAAAGTGGCCAGCGATGTAACCGCACTCGACAATAGCCCCTTTGTCCCTGTGAGCTATTGTTTAACGACAGTTTGCTCTTTTTGAGGCTTTTTGTGGCTTTTGTCAATGAAACTGTTTTTAGGAAAATGGCCAGTTTCAATGTTCCTGTTTTAAATGGTAGACCACTGAGATTTTGCTTTTTTTTCTAATTTTTGTCGTTATCCTGGCCATCAGAAATATTTACAAGCTATTAAAACGCACGTCAATTAATTCCTAGTGACTTTTAGCACAGGAAATGGTTGTTTAATTACTGTCATGTTTTTTAATTTTATTATAATAAATGACCAATTTTAAATGTTACGCTTCCCAATATATTAAAGTAAAGAAATGACGAGGACATTTTAATACTACACCGTGATTTTACTAATGTCGTCAACTGATGTTAATCTTCTCATGTCATTATACCTCTGTCGGTCAGTTTATCTGTCACTATTTGAGTATCATTTCAGTGCATCAGCACTTATTATGTCGTTAAGCAGACACGGTAATAATCCTTAAAGTTGCCATAAATCTTAATCATACAAATTGAGATGCTTTTTTTGGAATGCATCACATTATTTCAAAAAACTTTTAACTAATGTTAAAAATTAAAAAAATATTGTAGACTTATAGACCTAAAGTTGAGGGCATCATGCATAAGCACAACCTATCAATAATAATTAATTAAATATTATAGATCAACACGTACTAATGTAGGTCATACATACCGACTCAAAAAAAGACTTTATATCCAAATTATGCGTAGTACCAACCCACATTTTTACCGTTTACCCAAATCGCAGAACCACGACCAAATCCACGGAATACCTTAAAAATACAGACTTGTACCCCGGAGGGGACCGCCTGCGGCCGCACGGTAATGACGCCGCACTTTGAATACAAGACATCTTCGGTATTTATAATTACAGTAAAAATAAAGCATTAGGTCGGAGGCAACGCAACGGAGCACAAAATTAAAATGTCTCCTCGGGCGGAGCCCCTTCGGTAATAAACCTTCTGGTTCACCGTCGTAGGAAGAAGGAATGAATTTTAAGTTTAGGGAATGACTTTATTTGAGTTTATTGCTATTGTCATCAAATGACTGGTGTTCTAAGGTTTCCGTATTCTTGTACTTTACAATGTCCTACTGAAAGTGTTTTCTCTTCAGGCAAGTACTCTGCAATTTCCTACGAAAAGTATTTTCTCGTCAGGCCAATTCTTTTTTCAGTTATTGCCAGGTTTTTTTGGTTCTCGTGTTAATATAAGATTCTAGTGCGCCAGACTTCTTGAGAATCGTCTTCAAGGCACTTTTCATGCATCTCAATGAAAAGTATTATCATCTTAAACACGGCTTTTTTCGATGCAATTACTGAAAAAAAAATAAGTACCCCAATATCTAGCTAGTTAGAAAATTCCAAGACCTTGCTTAAAAATCAAGAAAGTTCCTTGGTAAAAAACCTTTACTCTTTAAGTAAAATGTTGTGTTTGTTTACAACATAGCTTACAGAACAATAAGTACTCAACTCACGTCGTACTGTCATTACCTACCTCATAACTCATTACCACCCTCTGACGTATGTGAATAGTTAAAATAATGCCGACATGTAATGAAATCCTGCTAGAGTGGATTTTACTTACAGCCAATTCTCATTACTGTTCCTGCTTAAACAAGAGTCTATCTGCTTTACAGAAATTATGATATTCAGTTTTTACCAAATAAACAGTTTTGTCAAATATGTTATTGTAAACACAATTTTAATTTGTCAGCAATCTTTAAGCGGGTGAAAATACTCATAAATATGAACCTTTTCACCATGGCACCAACTCTCAAAAAGAAGCCGCCCAGAGTATGTTATTTCTCATGCTGAAATGCAATGACGTTCTGCTGTACACGTAGTACAAACGGCTACATTATCAAGCTATTTCAATATAAGATCACCTCTCAGTGTACGGAAATCCTATAGAATGCGAGATCCGGGATCCTTATACTGGAAATGTATAGCGTACTGTGTAGACGTCTGTACATGACAGAGATTCGTTTAAATGGCGTAATAGTTTTATTATTTCTGGACCTCAGACTAACCTACACATGTCCAATGTTTTCCTCTTACCCCCGAGCACTTCCGTAAATCAATTACCGCGGCATCTCCGGTAATATTTCCTGCACTAATCTCATAAGGCCACTATCAGTGCCCGACACTGTCCGAGCTATATTTCTCCTCAGTAATACCTTAATGCGTCATATTAGTGCAAGAAATATTATTATGACAATTTTTCCTTTGGGAAAACTGGAAGAAAATGAGAAAAGCTCAATCGTGATTAGAAAGACAACTAGAGTTGTATACACCACATGCATGCTATATGTGTCTGTTTGTTATTTTGAATATAAATATTGTTATTTCATAATAGAAAATAAATACTATTTATTAAGGCAGTAAACGATTGCTCCAAAGTCTTTTGGTGATATTGACGTCAGGGTTTATCTAATAAATTCTAGGTTGCTGATACAGAGCAAACCTGAAATTGATCGTAGAAGGGATAATATCCAAGTCCATACTAAAAGTTGTAATTGAATATAAGGACAGCAGAGCATAACGACCAATCTAAACACTCGAATCATTCTAAAGACAAAACCTCAATACTAAAAAAAGCTAAATATCTCACTTCTTACCCAATCTACCTCAACTTCCAGGTGCACCTGTACTTCTCAGCTCTGCCAGAAGACAAGGTGCCCTACGTGAACAGCGTGGGGGAAAGGTACCGCCTCAAGCAGCTGCTGCAACAGCTGCCACCCCAGGACAACGAGGTAACTACCACAGCACCTCCCAAGTTTAAGGTAACTGCCCCATACTGAGGAATGCATGAGGAGACGAGCATGTTGGGAACTTTCTTCTTTAATGTATTGGCTTGATGCGGGAACTCACTGCTGTCTTCATCAAGAGCACGGCTATCTATTTGGGTCACAATCATGCCATGGCACAGAAATATGCAAAAAAATCACTTCTTCCCATTGCTTATCAAGTGACTTAGATAGCTCTTAGTCACTTAATAGAAAGATAACGAAGACTGTTTCATCAACTGCTAAATAATTTATGCCACAAAATAGCTTTGAGAGTACTTGTGATTACAGCATAAATATATAGTACCTACCTAAATATCTAATTAGGCAATTGCACTATTGGTCAAAGAACGCATGAAGCTCAATGAATATTATTTTACTTATTTGATAAAAAATTAGGCCCCAAGTAGCGTACGGCCAAAATGAAATTAAAATTCTCGTGTACTAATGTGATTAAGCCTACCAATAGACCTTTAATGCTATGCAGCAATGACGTCACGTTCCACCTTCTCATTCCAGGTCCGCTACTGCCACGCGCTGTCTGACGAGGAGCGCAAGGAGCTGCGGCTGTTCAGCGCGCAGAGGAAGAGGGAGGCGCTGGGCAGGGGGCAAGCCCGTCAGCTGCATGCGCCCGCGCCGTGTGATCGGGTACGTACCTAGAATAGTTTGGTTAGTAAATAGGAAACCGGACACGATCTAAATATTCTGTGATATTATTCCAAACTTTGACGCCGTTCTAGTGTAACTTGGACCAGCTTTGACAGTACTACATACTAATATTAAAAACAACTGTAACTCTGTCTGTCTATCTACCTGCTGAACGGATTTACAAATTAACAATTTTTACGAATACTTACACACAAAAAAACTACTTGAAACAGTCATTATGAATACCTCCAGAGTAAACTTTGCGTCATCGTGTAAAGACTACTCGTAAGATAGGAAGCTAATGAATATGAATACCAAATATTCAATTTACACCTCGAGCTACCCAAGATGCTCCTCATTCAATTACGTGAGTACGTGTTGATTAGCGGCCTGCTTACCTCCCTGGGCACGTCGCCTGCGTTTATAACTTCATCCCCCTTCATCCCCCAGGCACGGGGGATAGCTCATCAGTGATGCTGGCCACGGGATGAGACGGGAATACTTTTAGTTAGTAGGAAGGTACTGGTTGATTGGTTTTGGTTAATATATCGTGTTGGGGATCATTTTGTTGGTTATGATACAGGCTAGGTAGGGGTCCTTTCTAAATTATAGCAGCATTTAAATCGATCTTTGCAGTTTCCGAGACGGTTTGCTTCGCCTCGTGTTCGGGGGCCGAAGGTTTTTGCAAGGATCTAAATACCTAGCTATTTTACCACAACAGAAAGATGAAACTTATTAATTATTATTATATTTATTAAGTGTTTTAGAAATAAATAATTTCTAAAACACTTAACCTATATTACATTGTGCTTTTAGCCACACAATGAAAAGCTTTTCATTTTAATTTAAATGAACGGCTCGCCTTCACACAGATCGCAAACCCTGAGAGCTCTCAGGGTTTGCGATCTGTGTGAAGGCGAGCCGTTCATTTAAATTTTACAAAAAAATGTTAAATACGCAATATAATACTTTTCACATGATAATATTTTGTAGGCACATTAGGAGAAATGTTGAGTAAGGAAACGTTTTGATTTGTAGGTACTTTTCGAATTTGCTTTGTATAACGTTTGTAAGTCTTCTGGAAGTTTATTAAGGAAAAAAGTACTCATTATTCTGCAACCCTCATCCCGTCCACATTATCGAACTTTGGTAGGATGTATTTATTTTAAGTGAGAGTTCTCAGAAAGTCAGGTCTTGCAAACAAACACCGTATACATTTTGACTGATTGATTACCGTAGAAGAAATACTTATCTGAATACAATCAGAAATACTTACCACCGATCCGAAAAGGAAGAGATCAAAATACTTATTTATAAAGGCAGAGTGGTATCAGTACTTGAGGGTATGAAATATTAAAACACCTTTACAAACTCTTCTCTCATGCAAGCAAAATCGCAAAAATCCAAACAAATTCGTTACTTAAACCACGTTTTTTCACTGTCTCTGGGAAGCGGTTCATTATCCCTCGTGCGATTAACAGCCGCGGTATCGTAAGCCGACAATTTATTCAAACAGACAGTATTAGCTCTGCGCTCTTTTATACTTATCCTGCAAAGCTACGGGGACTGTGCCGCTTTTGGAAAAAATGTTGAGCTTTTTATATCGGATTTTCTAAATTTTGTGAAAAGTATCTTAAATTGGCTTTACGATCAAACTCAGAGCCCATTGACTTCGCCTCTAAATCTTCTTAATCTCACCATAATTACCTATTTCATCATTACATCATTCAGGAGATTTTCTTCGGCGCCGTCATCTCGTTCTCGTTGACGTCCCGTTGACTTGGTGGGTGGCCTTAGCCCACATTGACTCACCTTCCCTAGGTTACACCAGTTTTATCAGCATTAATTAAGGCGAAAGCGTCAGGGTGACCCGCGATATTCAAATCTTACGTTTTTTGCAATTTGTTGGTCAGTATCAGATTGTATGATCTAAATATGATTGTGAAATGTTAATTTATAGAATTATAATCATAAAACTCATCAATACAACTCTCTAAGTTCATGTAATGGTATTGAATGACCATTTCATGAAATCATGACATTTGAGGAGTTGTAGGTATTGCTGATTCTAATAATTATAAATCTGTAAAGCCATATCTGTGACGGTAGCGAATCATATTTTGATCAACATACAACCTGACACTGTCCTGCAAATTGCAAAAAACTTTTGAATTTCGCGGTCTATCTTAGCGCATCACCCTTAAGCTCGTCGCAGATAATGAGCTTAGATAGAAAGCTTCTGCATCATTTACGTGTTTCCTTTAAACAGTGTAACTTCATTGTAGATACTGACAAACAGTTTCCAGTATTGTAGATAGATTGATAGATTTGCAATACAATATGAACAAGAGTATCTCTTACTTCGTATATCAACTTCATATAAATGAACACCATCCCCATCCCCCTGCCACCCCTCACCGCAACGTTTTAATCCTGTTCCCCATAAATCATAGGTTCCCTAACTCCCCGCTACAAGTGATACCAACTCGTATTTTTTGCCCGGTCAAGCTGTCCACCCCAGTGTAGTCAGTTGTTTAGCAATATATTAAAGCTAACACAATGTTTTTGTTAAGTCACAACTGTGCTTGACTGGGAAATATGGGTAAAGGGTACCGAAAAAGAAAAATGGATTTTGAAATTGATAAAACTGAAGTACATTTGGCTTTTTTTTACTTTAAAGTTTCATCAAGACGAAGAATCTTGATGATTGGAGTACTAAAAGTAAGGCATCATTTCCTTTAAAGTTAGGTTCGTTTTCATTCAAAAGCATTTTATAGGTACTTATATTAATAGATCAATGTTTTCAATACATTGATGTAAAACCCCATATAGATTTGGTTCTTATTTTTTTCTGCGACAAGAGAAGAAAAATATTGCTAGCATTTCCCCTAAGGACTTATGTATTTAATTACTTTACTTTCATTTCATTTCATTTCAAGACACCATTACAGTCTCAAAAATATGCAAAGTTATCTCCTAAAAATTTGTTAAAACGTATTAACTTAGCGACCCCCTAAATAATTAAGAATTGCAATTAAACAGTGCAGTAACAATTATCGTGCGCGATGTCCCAGGTTCGACTCCCCGACGGCTCAGATCCTTAATTGCTGAACTTTTAAATTGCTTCAACTGACGACTGAATTTTTCCTGGTTTTAATTTTAAAACTCGTTAATTCTAATTGTGAAAGTCCGTCTATTACTTTCAAGTTGTTAATAAATATTCGTTTCTTTGCGCTTCGTTGCAATAGGTATTGTAAGTTTAACGAACTTTACTTAGTCAGCACTGTTATGATTCAATTTTTTTATTTTTTTATTCAAGAAGATTGTCTTTTTATAGCTACAATTTAGGCGACAGAATAAAACAGAATGAGACAAGGTCTTCAATCGAGTGACTGACTCAAATTAAACATTAAAAAATACAGATAAATAAAGAAAATGAAGAGAGTAGAAAGAAATGAATAGAGTAGCAATAAAAATGTCTTTGCTTCAGAACTTTCCATAAAATCACTAAACTCACGAAAGCTGATATACAAACGGCACGTCGGTCGTCTACCATTGCTGAAGTAGAACTCAATAATTCACGTCGGGACTCACTCGGGAGTTGAACCCTAGACTGCGACAGTCTAACTCATTTAAATGTCATGCCCGTCACCGGAAGGTGATGTGATAGTGATAGTGATAGTGATGTGAAACAATCGATATTCACATTTCTAGTCAAAGAAACGTTCGGGAAAACTTCTAATGAAACTTAAGTCATGAGGATATCACAGTTCACTAGGACCTTCCAAGTATCGACAAAACACCAGATTGGCAAACGTCTCATTGGTTTAATTTGTTGAGAATGTAAACAAGTTAAATATGAACTACAAAAGTTATATCTTAGAACCCAACTCTACATTTTAAAAACACCGACAGATTTCTAACCCCATCACTACTAAGTATTTTTAAAATCTCGCAGCAGACGGCCAGGGGACAGGGGACAGGGGACAGGGGTGAGCAAAGCAAATAAAATCAAAAACCACAGCCACCCTGAGACGTCACGACCCCAGTGTCCTTAAGAAAACATTTAGAGGGACGTCTTTTATTTTATTTTTATTTGTTTTCTTAATGAGAGCTCGTAAGGATTCTATTTTATTTTGTAAAAGTTGTTTAGTTGCAGTAGGTCGATTACACTGCACTGGCTTTGATTTTTATTTTGATAAGTTTCATTCGTATTTTTATGAAGAAAAAGAAATTACATTTACAGATTGTTTCCTGACCGATAAGCCAATTGATTTACGACAATCAACAAGTAGTTAGACTGTTACATAGAAGTACGTATTTATTTACTATTCATTTACATGTCTGAGCAAATCATGCCTATAATGTTCCCACTGCTGGGACACACGCCTCCTCTCTGTGAGAGGGAGTGGGCCGTAATCCACCACGCGGGCCCAGTGCGGTTTGGTAGAATGTCACATGTCTTCGAATTTTTGGTTCTACGACATGCCAGTTTCCTCACGATGTTTTCCTTCACCGTTTTGTTTTCTATGTCTAAGATAATCCAAAATGGAGTGCGGCTCTCTATTAAATGCTAAAGATCTATACTTAATTCATATTTATAAAATCATAAGCTTCGTCTGTGATAGGACAGGGTGACCGACCGAACCATTTTGAAATCGCAAATTGCTTAAGGAAAAACTCAATTAAACTTTCACTTCACCCCCACATAAAAGAAATGCATTAAACAAACCTCAGCCACAAGCAAATAATACTTATAAAATATCAGCCATTCGTTTGAAACTTTGACATCCTCACTCAGACGCACCGGTGCATAAAATCAGTATAATTATGAAAACCATCGCAATACGGCGGCGTGCGCGACTCCGTGAAATATCCCCCTCACCCCGCGGTATTCAACCCCTCAACCCCGCACAATTAGCGGTTAATGTGCTGGAAACACTTTCCACAAACGAAAGGCAGTCTTTCATTTTCTTTGGTGGTGCGTTTTCATTGGCAGGTGCCCAGGTAGTACGAGATCAAGTAAGAGAGATTTGAAGAAGCTACGAGTACCAAAGACTGCCTGACCATGAGTATCTTAATTGCCTTGACGTGAAAAATTATTAACTGTCTCCGCAAATGTGGGCCACGCATTACCAAACTTCATAGTGTGTCACGTGCCTATGGGATCCGGTATCTCAACACTTTATACTAGACCTAGACCACGTTTATTTTTAATTGAAAGAAACAAATTGCCGTTATTAACTTATTTTCTTTCACTATGGTACGGTACTGTGATGGTAAATCCCGTATCAAAAATTTCACTGTATCCCATAGCAATGAAAACGCACTCCGTCTCGACTAAACTTTCGTTTATTTGGTAGCGCTGCAGTGATTTTACGACACCACGCAAGAGAAACCGCGGGACGAGACTTGTCTCTCTGATTTTATATTCATTACCTACTTGTTTGTTTTAAGTCTATAGTTGTCCGTAAACCCTCTGTTATAGCTACAGGCATAAACTTATTTAAGTAGAAATTTCAGTAGAGGCACAGACTTTTAATTATTGTCGAAAAAAAAAGAAAAACAAACTCTGATACAACCTGTCCTACTCCTCTACTGTCCTTAGCGCTGAAATTTGAGTGAATAAGAAAAGAAAATAACAGCAACTTAGCTTATAATGTCAGAAACAGTCAAATAATTATTATAATATGAATAAGCCATCTGTGTCGTGTTCCACATAATTTAAACTCTACCCTTATCTTGCTGTTGCTTCTGTAATATGTTACCTACACGTGTTCTGCAAAGTTTGGCAAACTCATAACTTTCACAGTTAGAAGGCACTTCCTCTGTTTGCTTCAGTCGCTTCGGGTGAAATAAAACAACCAGACATTATCATACGATCAGCGCCATCTGTTTTTAGCTAATAAGGGGTATTATGCTACACACCTTGAAAATCTTTATCGGGGGGCATCGCAGTGCCCCGCCAAGTGAAGCAAAATAATAAAAACAAAGGCTCAGCCGTACCATGTTTTCTCGAAGCCATTCAGGAACAATTCCGACCCCTGTAACTTCGTTCTGGAGCTTATAGAAGCCTGAATTTTCAGTGACCAAGAGGGTTTAGTTTAACTAGGTATATTCCCAAATAAATACATTCAATTTGAACCTGTAGTTTAAGAACGATTGCAAGTCAACTTCCTTGGTAAGTACTTCTAGCAAACACAAGACTCAAGCTTCAAGTTTTGAACACATATAGTGTTTAGTCTATAAAGCAAGAAAAAATTCAAATATATCGCAATTTCAGTCCCGTTTTCTAGATATACGAACTGCATAAGTAACTTTGTAATCCTATATTAATTAACTAACAACATTTTATAGTGACCGTATCAAAATTAGAAGTCTTTTTTTTTTAATAAAAAAGATGACTTAGCCATCGCACGCATTGCATTATGTGATTATGTTACCGTGCGATGGCCAAGTCATTTTTTTTATAAAAAAATAAAAAAAATGACTTGACCACTTTTAATTAATAAAGTTAATAATTTAGGACAAAGTTCTTGGATCGATGCTCCCATAGATAGTATTGAATAAATTAACCGACTTGGTTTTACATTAGATGATGTAAAACCAAGTTTAAGATTAGATGATGTGTTTGTCTGCGTTGCGAGACTTGTATTTTTTTTTGGGATTTTGATGGGATTCACCTTTTCATAATCTGGTAACGGACTATCTGGTCATTGAGCAAAAAAAACATCATCAAGAATACCCCATTTCTTAGCTTTAGCGAAAACTTAATAAATCGCATGGCATGTGGCTCAGGAAAAGACTACAATTTAGATATGAAAATAATCTTATATACCTTATTGTACGTGAAGAAGCCCATCAGCCCGATTCAGCCCTCCTCCGTCGATGTAACTCATAAACGTCCAGAACATCCAATAGCGATAATTATACAAAGCAAGCACCAAATCTATTACAAGATGTCACTCTAATTATACCCCCCAACAAAAAAATCAACACACAATAAACTCATTAACCCTTCCAAAACACACAGTCGAGCAATAAAGCAACGTAAAGCACCATCCTCTACAAGTCTAGACACCAACCTGCCATTATAAATCTCCTCTCTCAACCGCTATCTCGCCATACACCGCATACATTACGCGCTACAAAGACACACGCCACGTGTGGTTGCTAAATAGCCCATTAAGTGACGACGTACAATGCGAGTTATCGCAGCTGGAGATGTGAGGACTGGATTAGGGTTGGCGTAATTGCTTTAGGATAAGGTATTGTTAGGTTCGGGAATGTCGTCTGGGATATTAGGAGATTTATCGCTTTTCTGATACGTGACTGAGGTTTCGGCAGCTGGGGATTATTGTGTGGGCTTTCGTATCTGTATTTTTGCTTTAGGTAAATCCCGTACTACCTAAATAGTTTCAATTTATAACATAAAGGGACCGACTAAAAAAGTTAGGAGTTATCCTGCAAAAGACAAACTCTGAAACTTTGCTACTTCTTAAACCTTTTCCTCAATAAAAATCATTCCAGCCCTTCTACAAAACATCTCTAAACTTCTCCAACAATTTCTCCGGCGCACCTGCACCCATCGTTCGCAGTTACACTCATAAACACAATCTTTCCCTGCTTTTCAACTTTTCAGAAGATAAATTACACAACTTTCAGCGCCCTCTGTTATGATACCCGTGATTTATCGGTGCAAGTAATGAGCACGTGTCGTCAACAGATGGCGCCATTGAGTTGTTTATTAGACTCCTGCCGATTTATTGCAGAGGGGTTGGTAGAACAAATAAATGCTTAACAAACATTTTATCGCTTCTTTGAGTGCAAATGTGTGTTGGATTGTATTTGAGAAGCATTTTCGGTGTTAATTGCAGCAGTAATGGCTGTTACTGCAATTCCGACGGTATATAAATTGTAGGTACATTTTTTGCGAAAATATTGAGTATTTTATTGCAATATAACATAATACGTACCTAAATATCAATAGTAGGTAGAAGATACTTGGTACCCTTCCCTAATTTATTATTATTTCGTAAAATGCATTACGGCATCGACATAATTTTATAATTCCAGCAAGTACCCTCATCGTACCTACTAACTTGATCATTTCACCCAAATAGGTAAATAAGTAATTTTAACTGTGGAAATTTTAGACCTTCGCCAGTAAGCCAAGTCTGATAGGTGGTGGTAGACCGTACCTATTTGTGGTTTGTCTACACGAGAAAAAACATCTAAGTACTGTAAAATAATTTTCTTCACTGGTTCAAGATGACAAAACGGTTATTACTTACTTACGTGAAAGTTCTATTTTCTGTTCAGATAAATTATTACCTAGACATAGGTACCTACTGATATTTTCACTTTTACCATAAATAGGCACTTAGACATCAATGTAAGAAATGTTTGAATATTTTGTCATTTGTTGTTGTGAAACTGAAGAGATAGGTCCTACGTTGTTGCATTTTTTAAATATTTATTATGAGTTATAAAAGTATCATAAGTATAACAAAAATTATGCAGGTAAGTGGTAATACCATCTTATTTTAGTTGCTAAATAATTATTTTGATCTGAGGGGCAATTCCCGTAATTTTTAAGAACATTCGCATTCGCATCTCATTCGCATTCTGTCAAAAGTACAATCTATTACGCTATTTACCAACATTTTTGACAAGTTTGACGGATTGCGACTCGAATGTGAATGTTTTATTGACCTACCTACTGTTATTTTGATCGTTTCAAAATATTGAACATAGCACCATCTATTCACTTTGAATAGAAGCTTTGTAAAGACACCGCTTCGTAGTTCATCTACTCGCCGCTAGATGATCACTCTTGTTCTAAAAACATACTTTACCATTAGATGGCGCTGGCATTAAAAATACAACAAATATAAACTAGATGTCGCTCTAACCCACTTTCTCAAAACTTTGTAAACCAAAGAAAGTTATGCATCCATTATTATTTTACATTCATAATAAAACAGTCTTAAAACGTTTCCGCGAAGGTGTGAAAATGATTTTTGTTCTTCTTATATTTTTTTTATCCGCGGCGTGGGAACGTTGGGCAGGTAGTGTGTATCACAGATTATAAAGCGTCGTAAAACCGATGGCGCAGCGTTATTGTTGTTTATTGTGTTTAGAAGTTTGTTGCATCACGTTCGTCTGCCGGCCGAGCTTGTCCTACGTGGCATTTCGAATCGTCTCACCATTTTTCGATGAGATAACTTGAAGTTGTGCGAAGACAAAGGAGTCGCACAAAACTTTATTGTTTCAACTTAGGAAACTAGAACTAGTGCTTGCCTTTTATGTAGGCTTGCGTAGTACGCGACTTGGGGCTTTGTTTCTTTATAAAATAAAGTGCAATATCGATCAAATTGAAGTTTTGTTAGATTTAAGTATAACAAGAAATAGAATGTAAAACCAATGTATTGGTTGATCTACTTAATTATAAGGTGACATTTAGCTTGCCTACTTAGCCACGACTCGCCCGTGGGAAAATACAAAAAGTTCATAACTTTCAATCTACATACGTTTCTTACCCAGCTAACTACAAAGAATAGACTCAAAAGTCTACACTCGACGGCCTCATTACCCAAAACTGTAACACAAAACTTTATGATTACATAACCCAGTTAGAAAATACAACACACTATCGTGTAGTAAAACATCGCTTTTATCTAAAAATATTCATTCAATTGAACATAAATCTAGTTTCGACACTATTCTCGACCTTATTCCTTTGTAATAAGACGTAAAGGTCTTAGACGATTGGTTTTTTATGGGGTAAAACAGTTGAATGAGCAGGTTGGATATTTGTGGATGTTAGAGAAGTCCTTCGTGAATGTTCGGATGTTTAGTGTGGACTGGTCGTTAAAGACATTTGGGTAGGTTCAACATACCTACTTCAGCCATTGATCTGTTTGAATAGGTATTAGGTAAGGAATTAGCCTGAAAATAAACGTCTTGACAAAGATAGTGAATAGCTAGTACTTAGTAGATAATACAAGTCTTGCTTTTACAGCTTTATGAAATAGAGCATTATGAAAATATGAAAGCAGTCAGTCTGTTGTGGAAAGCACAAGTATGATTAAGTACATTTTGCTCTCCGTGCTGCGCCTACCTGCCAATTACATAGACGCCATCTACTCGATAAAACAATTCATCACATTCACAGATACCTACAAAATACACAAGTTGAGTACCTAGTGTTTCTATGGCAGGCACAGAAAAAGCTGGACGGGTCATAATTCTAGCAGCTTCCTAGCTGTATGCACTAAGCACGATACCGAAACAGGACATTACATAGGTAGCCTGTTGACATACAAATCAATCATTCAATCAATAAAAATCGTCCCAAACATTAGCCAAACACATAGGTAATATGAATGACATTAGACAATAGTCCATTGAAAACGCCAACATTAGCTCAAACAGCCAACGTTATGAATGAACTTGCGCGGCTATATTTAGCGTCTCTCGGTGCATTCGAGGCAATGAAGTCAGGAATCCGCTGACCATTCATACCACAGATATAGATAGACATAGATAACGCAAGTATCACGATCTGTATGAAAACCAAGCGTGCCATTTTTTGACTACCTACTATGACGTCACAAGCATTATTTAGTGATGGGAAAATAAAATCCGCCGCACGCGGCAGCGTCTTTGAATCGATTTTATTATCTTTGAAATCGATACGTCGATCGAGCGTACTGCTGGCTGGGTGAGCGCTGGCGCTAGGTGGGGGGGGGCGGATTTTATTTTCCCATCACTAAATAATGCTTGTAACTAACTATGCTAACTAAAAGTCTTCGCATTGAGAGGTTGTGTGCTCGTGCGCGTTCCGTCGACGTTCACACGTCGTTTTTGGATACCTTTTCCAAAATTTCAAGTAAGTTTACCATTATAAATACATGAATATTCGATTGAAATACCTTATATTCAATTTAGTTCTAATGTTTACAAAAGCAACGAGATTCTACCCTTTTTCATCTCAATTTTGAATAAAGATCGCCTTTTTATTATACCATTTCTCTATTTATTGAGTAATCGTGTACAGTAAAGAATTATTGAGAATCGCTTAAATAGATTAATTAATCGATTTTGTGACATAGTAATGATATAGACAGAAGAATGAGATAGACAGAGGAATGAGATATACAGAGGAATGAGATAGACAGAGGAATGAGATAAACAGAGGAAAATAAAAATTTCTGATCTGCTTAGTAGGCAGTTAGGGATTTATAATTTCTTCAAATTGTCAGTATTTCCCTACTTATTCCTTGTAATTGTTGTAGATTATCTTTCAGAAACAAAAAAAAAACCAGAGAAGAAATTTTAGAAGGTAAACGAAAACCCAGTAAAATACGATATAATAAAATTAAAATGGATGCAAAATTACTTGACCTACAACAGCAAAAAGATAAAGAAAGTTGTGATCTTTAGTACATCAATAGTCGGATATGCTGCTTTTGTTAATATTCGTTACTTTTCCCTTCAACAAAGCATGCTTCCTCAAAATGTATTTAACAAATAGTGCTATGCTTTGTTGGGAACCAATCTTTATTTCCCGTCGCCTCAATCCATTTTTCTTTTAAATTGGGTTCATGTGGGAAACTAAAAAAATCACTAAACGTTACGATAATTTATTAAAATTTCCTACATAATTACTACCTATAAAATACAAAATCATTCCTCTGTTTCCGAAATCGATTCTTGAGAATCGATTTGTGTTGCATACGATGAACAGCACTAATCGCTAAAATTGACAGAAAAATGATAAAAGCTCCTGTACTACGAAACCGATGCGTTAAACGATAGTATCACTTGCTTCGATATTCATCACAAGTTGTTAAAACAAAACGTCGCATCAACCGCTTCAAGTAAAAGCCGCAATGTAATACGAATATTCAGTTTACGTTTGATGACCTATGTTTTTCTCAAATTTGGTATTACAGAGAGTATTAGATTAAATATAATTGATTTTAATATTAAATACGCATAATATTAATCACAAAATGACTTATCGATGGAAGGAATCGTTTCCTTTATTTTTTCTCCTCACATTTGTAAAGTTTTTACAATGTATAACTGAGCAATTAACCATTTTAAATTATTTTACAGACGTCCGTCTAGCGTGGCACAACGATGCAGACTGAGCGCGAAAGTGGCAGCTTACGATTATTGTACGTAAGCTGGGCACGCGAAGTAGTTGCTCTTGCGTTATCTATGTCTATCTATATCTGTGATCTGTGATTCATACGATGCAGTGCTGTTAACGTGGAGTTGAGCTAAAATAGTACTTATTTAACACGTTCAGTGCCGGCAGCCCTCCAGGAGGGCTTACTCTAGTCGCATATGGTATTCCGGGAGCCCTCGCGGAGGGTTCATTTTCAATGTAGATGCATTAAAATATGTGAAAATAAAATCTGTTGTATATTTTAACAAGAGTTACTAGTAATATAGTAGATGCGTTGGTTTTTATGTTGTGTCAGGAAGCCAGTATTTACGGCGTGGAAAACCATTTTCCCGGTTACAAATACCTACCCCCAGAGATACTAAGTATAACGACAAGAACCCCTGAAAACACTGTTTTACTTCGTTTTACAGTGTTTTATAATACAGTTTCTTACCTCATACCGTTTAGGTACCAAGCGCGAAGGTTAACTTTAGAGTAAAGTACCTACCTAATGCCGATGACCCTCCCGGAGGGTTCAGTTCCAATATGCATGGCGGCATGGCATATGTATGAGCTCTATGAAAAGTGGGTGGAGTCGAAAGTGTTATGTATACCATACTTGTTACTACTTACCAGAAGTAGTATAGGAAACTGTGTCTTAACGTAATGGGATAGGTCAGATAGTTGCGGTGGCGTCGTAAAATTTGAAAGTATTCTTAGTTCAGTCTTGGTCCAACTCCACTTAGAAAATGTTACAAGTCGAAGATTTGATCCATTCCAGAAGTTTGTCTTGAGAAGAAGTTTATCATTCACCAATTCCAACTGATCTCCCTCCCTTACCAGGCAGGAATAATGTGCTATAGGTCACACGTCACACCCATGTAAACTTTCATTGATATGCGGATCTAATTTACTTATAGATCCAATAAAGATCTTCAACGGAGTTTGAACATTACCTACATACATGCATACAAGAACAGGGACAAATATCTACTAGTGAGCGCTTCTAATTATAGGAGACCACACCGTTCACTTATAATCTAGATAGGTACTATAATTAGATTGACAAGGACGAAAACATTAAAATAAATCTAAATACATTACACGAAAATCCTATAATGGAAAACAGTCTAA
The DNA here is from genome assembly GCA_948150665.1 of Conistra vaccinii. Taxonomy (NCBI): domain Eukaryota; kingdom Metazoa; phylum Arthropoda; class Insecta; order Lepidoptera; family Noctuidae; genus Conistra; species Conistra vaccinii. The sequence goes on from OX411327.1 coordinate 914,110, forward strand.
TGTTGCATTCTCATTTCCTTGATAAATTGTTTTCTTCAAAATCATGTTCATTCTTCTCCAAAGTTCCACTTAGTTCGGTCTTGGGATTCGTCGGTTAGCCAGACAGCTTTTTTACATTACCTATCAGCTTTCACATCCCACCACTTTTGTGAGACATACATTAATAATGTGACAGTAATAAAATGCTTTACCACAAAAAACAATGATTGTTAATAAAATTTCAATAAAGGCGAACACAACGGTTAACAAAAAAACCTCTGATGGCGCTTGACGTTTTTTGTGAAAAAAAAATCGTATTCAAATCGTGAGGGAGGCTTTTTGCCCTCTCACCACCTGCCACCTAGCGGCTGACGGTCACAACACATAAGGAGGCTCTATGTAATAAATACCCTCTGGGGGAAACGGTTTCTGGGGTACTAAACACATTGGTTGAAGTTTAGGATGCTATAGTGAACTTGGAAGAACTAAGTAAAGAGGAAGAATCTGTGCAGCGGTAACAAAATTACAAATAGTGCCTGCAGGAAGTGACGCATATACTCGTAAACTGACCGGTAACGGAATCAAAGGGTGAGCTATAGGTCTTTCCAAACTAGGAGATAAATCATATACCTAGTTAATTTAGAAACAGGATTTGCCCCGCAGCATTGACTGTCTAAATATCAACAAAACCAATCTATCAAATACTTCAAAGGTCCACAAAAAAACTGCACAACCTAAGCGAAAAAGAGTCGTAATTGCGAACTAAAAATAACAATTTCTTCTAAATGTCTGCAGGGTTTTTACCAAAGCCATAAGAACCTTAAGATCAAAGCGATCGGTAGCCGCTGGGATGAATTAGCCATCGTTACGTGTAAGTAGATCAGCGGAGCAGGTTTTTGCGCATACCATCGATCGGTAATCATGGTGGTTTTTATAGTGTTACGCGAATCAAAAAGGTTGGAGCAATAAACTAAGCATCGAAACGATCATGTGACTTCATTTTAGGGCCTAGAGTGGATGACTAGTTTTTTATTTACTCCTCGTTCAGTGATAGGAAAAAGTTGACTATTTCGGTTCTTCCAAAACAAGCGCTTGTTTTATGAGCTATAAATGTCCAGAAGTCATTTCACCCCTTCACTGTACATCAATCTGTAACTAGAACCTAATATTCGTTTCGTCTCTAAGGATTGGCCATAGAAGTAAACACATTTAAAACCAATCAAACCAAACTTTTCAATGAAAGAAAAGCTAGCCCACTTACCTAACCAAGACCTGTAAAGCTTAACCCACAAAATTAACAAGCGTGTACAATGACTTGGTAACAAGCCGACATGATTAATGTCAAATCTAATAAAATGAATGCGCAGTACAATACAATAATCGTAGCGAGCGCAATCCGCGCAAGTGACGGACGATCGCGACAGATGTGCTGCGCAGACGCATGACAGCTAATAGGGCTGGCAAGAGCTGATTAAGATGATCTTAATTGGTTCTCTGATGCCAACTGTTTGTTTGAAAATATTGTGTCGCATTTTCAGGGAATGTAAAAAATAAAATCTAGAGCAATTTGGCCACTGTTGTGGTGACAGAACTGTGCGTAACTTTGCGGTTTTTTGTACAATTTTACAAATACGAACTACCTCTAATTGAGCAGAAACTATGTCTTATTTTACAGTTAGTTGCATTTATGCGGCAGATAGTCCTAACACCGCACTTCCACGATGCGAGCAGCCCTACGACTTCAAACGCCTCCCGTAACATCCTCTATTTAACCTCAAACTTATAGTTTTTGCTGCACTTTTTCCGATCCTAACATTATGCTTATGTAACTATTTTTTCTATTACTTATCTGTGTTTGATGACTAAAAAAACTTTTTTCTTCTCCCGACATATGGCGCGCGGCGCGTGCGCTAGCACATTGCGTCCGTTTTTTTCGCATCCGATTCGAAATTCAAAATTCAAATATGGCGCATGTGTGCAGACGAATATTGTTGTGGGTTTTTGTTTATTTTTTTTCTTATTATTTCTTGTCGATAGGCCCAGTCTGGTCTTTGGAAAAAATTAAAAAGTAATAAACAAATAAAGTAGTATTATGCGCGTGCGCACCAGATGGACAGGCGACCTGGATAGGGATAGGATCATATAAGGGGGATATGTAATTGCTGTATTGCAATGATCTCAATTTTTTCTGAACTTCATTAAGACTGCTGTGGTAGCACCTGTTTTATTGTATCAGAAGGTATCGATGTTTGTGATACAAGCTCTGAACGCAACTAGTCGGGACAACTGTTTTACGATATGGAACTGGAAACTAGTTAGTTCAGTCTTGGTATATTCTAATATTATTGCACTGCATATTCATTCGATGACACTTTATCTGATGATTTTTAAAAGGCTAGTGTTGTAAAAATTGACACTCCTATAACTCCTCGGTCATACCTTCCAAAATCATTTGCCTATCCTCTTGACATCACCCCTACATCCACAGGGTGTCCACATCTAGTACACCCACACTTTTTGCCACAGCTTTTTACATACCGCCTGTTGTTTTTTTCAAGCCATTACGACGGCTGTTTAAGCATACTTTATGGCGAGCACAGTCGGGGGTGACTATTATATTTTTAAAGAATTTTTTAAACCATGTCTCGACATCTTTGGGGTGAGTTTTAAATTAATGCGTGTGTGGGATTAGCACTTCTTAATTTGCTTTCTTGTTTTTTAATTATAACCCGTTAACGTGTTGAAAAGGGGTTTTGTTTATTGGTTTTAGTTATTTACACAGCGGTATTTTTTTGTGTGTGGCTACATAATTTTTTGTGTTTACGAAGTTAAACCTCAAATAAAAAATGAAAACAACAGAAGACCAATTAGATTACCGTAATTAACAAAAAAGTTCAAAAACTAGTTGCAATCTCATCTCAGCAACATTCATTGTCAAAAACTTAAATGTAGCGAAGTTATGACATTTTGCAATAAATGATTATGATGATAATGAGTGTTACCTATGAATAAGATGATAATGAGTGTTACCTATGATTATGACAGATTGAGACTGAGGTAAGAATGCGAACGTTCTTAAAAATGCGAAACCTATCCCTCAGATTCTGGAGAAAAAAAAAAACTCTAGATCATAGAAACACTTCCCAATGTGAAAATTTCTTCGCAATAAAGATAGACACTCCGCCACTACAATGTAGCATGTTCATTAATGAGCTAAGTAACAAAGTTTCCAATAATTCGATGTGAAAATATGTCCGTGTCTGTTCTACATACAATAGTTATGTGCCATAGTTTATGGCGCGATAAATCTGCGAACTCCTAAATGTGTTATAAATAGAACGTAAACGGCACTATTCTAGTAATGAAACGATGAGACATCGATACAAGTTATGTCCAACATTTTATTATGTCTCGTCCCTATTTCCGCGTTAGGAAAATAGTTTTACGATTTATGTTTTGTGCTCATTGCACGCTAAGTATATAGGTACACTAGAAAAAGGTAGATTATTATCTATATATTACATATTGGTCAGCATCGTCAGTAACTGCCGTGCTAATTAGAAACAGAGTAAAAAAGGATTTTTGGAAAATTTAATTTACATAGACTGCCGCGCTTAGAATTGTAATTTAAGGAAGTTAATCTATAAGTAACTAAATTTTCCAAAACTCCTTCCTTACTGCGTCTCAAATTAGCACATCAGAGTAGTCTTCTGGCTTATGGTTTTCTAAACTAATATTATAATAAAAAGAAAAGTTTTTATTTTCTTTCACGCTAAAACGGCTGAACAGATTTGGATGAAAGTTGGCACAAGGATAGACCATGACCTGGGTTAGGACAGAAGATGCTTTTTATCCCGATATTCCTACAGCATCGACACTTATAGGTACAGGTGAAACCGCGGGGCGCAGCTAGTGACTAATAAATGGATCATATCCCTGGCGATATCAGACCATTAAAATCCACTGCTGAACATAGGCTTCCCAAAAGGTTTTTAAAAGGGGCAACAGACACAAGGACGCCACCTATCTGCTCACAATCCTCCAGACGTAAGTAGATAATAAAATAAGTAATTAATTAAACAAATAAATCACAATCAGTCCTTTACGTCTGTCAGTATCGTCAGTATGATGCGCAGACGCAGCGGGGCCCGCGCATGCGCCATACAAGTCGCCCACTGACGAACAACGACCTCGCGATTATGGGGATATGTCTGAACGTGTCATGCCGTCAGTACGGTTTTTATCGTGTGGTAATCGTCATAGGTACCCTCCGTCTGAGGGTTATGACGGACTTCTTCCGACTAAAGCCACACAACGACCCTTAGCACATGTAAAAGTCCTACTCCAGTGAACGCACCGGTGTCTATGAAGATTTCTGAGCCAACCCTGATAGTAGGTAGGAGGATTTCCATGTTTAGCTATGAACTAGGAGACGGAAAATCCTTGTATATAAAAGTTCCCAAATCAAATATCCAAACGTTGCGGACATTAATTACGTGGACACTCCTTGAAATACGTATCTATAAATGAAACCATTTGGGAGGCATTTGTTCAGGTGAAGTAAGACAGATAGCTGTCTAGCAGTCTAAGTCTCAACTAAAACTAAACTCTTCACAAAGCGTGAGCAGCAATCTGGCCACCATAGTGTTGTCAAGATTTCACGATTAAAGAGATATTTTCCTAGTAATGTGTCAAGTTCATGTATGCAGGTACTATCGGTTTGCAAAAATGAAGTCAAACCCGACTTTCCCGATACAACAATGAGCGAGACAGTGACGTAATGACGACATTATGAATGCGGGCGGCGGGTCACTGACCTTTATCTCGATATCTCATTGTTAGTGATGCTGTAACGTATGTGTTTTGGCAAGCGCCGCGCTTGGTTACAGCTCTACTCTGTTGCCCCTCTCTAGCCCTTGTAAATTATGTCGATAGGCGGTCTAGAATAGTGAGGGGATGAGTCGATAGTTTAGTATCGATGAAAACATTATGCATATGCAGTACCAAGCTAGTAAAAAATGAATGGTTTTACAACTTTAATAAAAAACTAGTCAGTTTTTCTACAGTTAATTACAAAATTTTATTGAGACAATTAATCGACTTTCGATTAGATACTCTCTAAATTCTTCAATCTTGGTGTATCATTAACAATTTTACACCAAGATTTTTATTACAATTATAAATAAAAAGTTATTAATATTTGTATCGATACCAATCCTACCACTATCATGGTAATATACATAGTAAAGCCTGCAGTGTCCTTGGCGTGCCAACTGTGAGGACCTACTGGCCATCAATTTGGCAAGAGACACGGTCACACCCACTCCCCAAGGAAAAACTTAGCACTCGCTAGATTTATGTACACACAACGTATTGTATTTATGTCTGCACTATCAATTATTTTCACGGTTTTTTTGGCAAAGCTATGAATTAAGTTAGCAAATGTTCCATGGGTTTAGATTAATATATTTTTTAGCAAATGAGTCGTCGTTGGGGGGTTAAAAACATTCACGAGTGACATTCAGCTTCACTCAAGTTGCTGACTGGCGAATTTTTTTGTGTTCTCATTCGTTCTTCAAAATACAATGCAAAAAGAACCCCCTACTAAGTTGATACACACAAGCTAAGTTGATATGCAAATTAATGCCATTCTTGACCAAAGCACATTTGGCAAAATTAATGCACGTCACGGTCCTCATCTTCCTCATTCATATCCTCGATGATAAGCAGTTACTGTTGCTCCGCTCTATTTCCCCTCAATCAATATGGTAATGAGAAGCAGGGCTTATTAATTCTTCAGGCCACAGTCCTCGAGACGGCCATGATAATCATACATTACAATGATAATGGTCTGACGTCATATGGACGGATATTGGGGATTGCCCGAATATATTGTTGATCTAATCAGTGTTATGACATAGTGGGCAATACATCATAAGTAACCGTCATTGGCAAGTTTTATGAAAGTCCAGTATTCGTTTCATTGGTTGGTGAAAAAGTGTAATCGGAATTTCCTGTTAGATCATTCCAGTTGGGATCTTTATTTTCTTGAGGGTTTTCTGTTCGGGATAACGACATTCAACTTGATTTTCTTTAAATTCCAAAACGATGTCAGACAGGTTGGAACTAGTAACAATGCCAATGAAACTCTACACTGTCTACGAAGCAATTAAAACCAATTAAATCATCTCAAGTATTCGTCACAGTCCACATTAACGTCGCATCAGGAGCTTGGGCGCACTAAAATTAAATCGCACTTAATCTAAGTTTAGCGCACATCTAAATAAGGAATTTGCGTATATTTGCGCCATGTGGTAGCCCAGTATATTTAGCGATCGTCTAGACAACTCAGTCACAATAAATATGTAATGAATGTTTAGGCCGACGCATTTCCCGGCTGATGAAAAAAGTATCCGACTGGCCGAACAAATTGTAAGTGATACTTACTTATCGGCTCCTGGCTCCTGACGCTAACACCTATCTTGAAAAATAAGAATCACGTAAAGCGGCCCGGTACCTAATCACGGAGAAATCGGTGTAGGTACATGGAAAATAAACTATCCGACTCCATAACCTCCTCTTAAAAACGGTTAAAAAACGTAAAAAAATCGCGATTCTGAATTCTAGGATATCAAGGTTAGTTTTAACAGCAGCACTCATACCTTCAGCTGTCATTAACGAGACACGATAGAATTTTAATTGTTATGCCCACCTGATGTCCACTGTAACGGTCAAGCGGTTATCGCCTAGAGTCCTGCCAGCAGGACTGTAAGTACTTCCGGAAGGACGCAACTGTTTTCGGTCACAGCACCGTAAAGAGATACAGCACAAATTTCAAATTTGCACGAAAATATAGTACAAGCCCGTCTTGAGAGGATTAACTACAATGAAAGCTGATGATTTTACAGTCATGATGATCTCAATTCTCAATTCTCAATTCTTTATTGCATTCCATAATGTTGATGAACAGTTGGTAGGCTTAAAATTAAAGTAACAATTATGGACCCTGTCGGGCACAGCATAGTAGGAGAGAGGAGGAAGAGCGCTTAATTGAAGAGTATTTATATCTTTGATGATCATGTACCGATTCATCGATCTTGCGTGTTTAGCACAGAGATCATTACTGGTTTCTCTTGCTGGCCCTTGACAAAAGTAATAGAATAAAACTGACTGGCTACTTAGAATTGTCGTATCCAGTTAATATCTACGCTCCGCTAATGAGTGTTTCGACACTAAGAGTTAATTGTTGCCATGCGCTCGCGGTCTTTTTGTCCCGCAGAGGATGTAATGAACACTGCGCATGCGTCACACGCGTGACGCTCAGAATGCACTGTGCAGTCGCAGTATCAGTTATTTTATCAAGCATAGCTTAAAAATAAATGCAGGGACGTAATCAGGCGATCAGGCGCCCACATTTTTACACAAATTAAATTACAATTAGGCTTTCAAAAAAATACCTTGCTCACATAAAAACTTAATTATAATTATCGCAAAAATCATCAAACGAGCTCAAAATGCGCAGTGTTTCGCCTCGGTACATTTGAAGGAAAAAATTATTCACTTGCAAATGGCGACATTTTCATTACCCTTTTATTTTACGAGCGAGGTTCCTCGATAGCGATCAGTTCACACAATTAAAGTTAAAATGATTGCTATTTAAACACCCGACTTTCAATAACACGCCGGGGAAATGTCGTCTTCCATATCTTCATTATTATATCTTTGTCGTTGACTTTAATTATCTTTTCTTGATTGAAAAGAAATGACAGTGCTTAGCGTTTGATTATTTCGCATTTGATGGCTGGGTAGGACGAAGTTGTGAGTGTCTTTTGAACTTATGAATAGAGGAAATAGCACGCGACTTTGCATGTGGAGACTTTTGCGTTAAGGGCCTAATGTAGTTAGGATTTAATAACAACCAATCACTTATTTACACGCAAGTAAAATGAAATAACATTAATTTTACCCTATTATTAAATTACAAACGAAGAAAATTCCTGATCTATTCTATCCTTCTAATGGTTTAGTTAGTTCAAACTTCATCGTATTTCCTGTCTGGCTAGTAAAGCCATTAAGATGATCAAATGCAGACACAATGGAACTTACAAACAATGTCCTGTAACCAGTCAATATTTACAAACCACTGTAAATTCAGCGAAACATTGAAATTCTCGTGAACTAACGCGCCATCAAAGTTAACTTGATCATTCACTATACGATCATAATATATGGGCGATGTTTCTCTAAGATTTCGCGAAATTATTTCTATTTCAGTCTGTCTGTGACTGTTTTGATAGCATTTAACTGAAGGTAGCTTTTAGCCGCGTTGCAAATAAACGGCGCGAGCGCACCGGCCCCCTACAGACTGACGGCGCATAGAGTTATGAACTGAAAACATGGGGACAAAATATTTATAATTTTAGATATTAAAGTAATTTCTTAAATAATTTTGTTGTACGGCATAGAAAGATAATATTTAAAGGGTTAATTATTTAATTAAAAGGAAACTTTCTTGTGATTTTTTAGTTGTTTGAAACTCTGTGAAAGCGACTAAAACGTTGGGAATACTATATTACAGAATGACATGGCAAATATATTTTTCTTTGTAACATTTGACGACTGAATCCAACCACGAACATTTAACGACCCATCAACACCCAATTACAAGAAAAAAATCGTTGTAAAATATTCGTGAGTATTGTGTCTACGGCGTCGCAGCGCTACTCGTGCGCAGATCAAAGCGGCCACGCGACGGGATGCGCAGACGACGTCTCGACGCATCCCGCCCCCGCCCCCCGCGCCGCTCCCTCGCCCCCTCTGTCGCCGTGGCGCCTGCAGAGGATATTTGCATGCACCGCGCAACTATTCAACAGCATTAACATCGCCAATGATTGACTTCGTAATGTGGGAGTATCGATGAGTAATTTATGGGTTAATGTTGGATGCAAATTCATTTTTAATGAGTGTGTCTGTAATCTGTATTGATATTTGTAAACATATTGAGGTACAAGCTTGCATATTTGAGTATGGAATCGAAGGAAAGGAGAATGCCAATGTAGAGCTATAAATACCTTGTTGTCTCCTTATGTCCGGTGTAATTAAACTTGTCTGAGCCTGACTGCCAGTATCCGTCTTCCGGTTTGACATTTTCTACTTTTCCACAGCTTCGATTAACTGAAAGACCAGAGATCTACAATGAATAGACTTTGAACGACCTTTGCCAGCGCATCTGTGTGGTTGGCGACCGGCTAAGAATACGCCGGTATTTGACACTAATTATAGAAGCACTTGCATATTATAGTCATTTACATTTCCTCCATTCTCTTGCAGCAACTATATTCAAGTAAATAAATTATTTGAATTTGAATTAAATAACTCGATGGAATAGATTTTTCGCGATTCTGAAAAACATGATATCCAACACTTTGTTAACTTCATTAGTGAGAAAGCAGAAAATGATAGGCAGTTTTATGGACTCGCTAAGCCCGGCTAGCAACAGTAGAAAAAAGCAGGATCATAGCAAATTAGACAGAATTTACGGCTTGCTGCTGCGGCAAAACGGATGGTATATAAAACAAAAACAGCCTACCAAGTAATGTTTCGCATAACTTGTGATAATACTCCACTTGTTATTCTAATATGTGACCAAACAAGAGCAGCCAGTTTCTATGCTACATAATTTGATGTGTTTTCACCAGTTTCCCTTCATTTTCCGTTCTCTGACCCCTAAGCACAGTCAAGTTTGTCTTTAATCAAAGGAATTGTTCATGGATTATCTTATAAGATCACAATCATTTAACTTTGGATTAGTAATATCATAATATACTATGCTGGCTCTACTCGCAGGTTGCACTGTTGCTTGATTTTCACCATCTTGGAAAAGTTTCGCTTTCGTCTTCAATTCCACAAGCAGTAGCTGGTACTCTACTAAAGCCGAATAGAGCTATAAATAAATAGTGTTCTCATTGAGGAACTAACTCTATTAGCTCCTCACGCTATGATTGTATATCATTGGATGCCTTCGATTTGGCCTTCATAAATCCTGAATCAGTTTATTTCAGTTACAAAGGAGTTCAAACACCTTGCTGATAATTTTGGACGTCAAAGAATGACTAACAGTTTTTACTTACATTTGCATATCACTTGATTCGAAAGGTTTTCGTAATTTTTCTTACAAACTCAGAGTACCTATATTTAGAAACTCCTAATCATCTCTAATAATAAGTAGAGTATGTCTGTCTATAGCCAAGTCTTTCTATAGCTAAGTTTGTTTGTCTATAGCTAAGTTTGTCATTCTAAAGCTAAGTGTATCTGTCTATAGCTGAGTATGTTTGTCCATAGCTAAGTTTGTCTTTCTATAGCTAAATCAATACAAGTGCTATTCTGTCAAAATCTCACTGTCAAAACTTAGGTGAAGTGAGCTTTAAAGTGAACTCCCATCCAGAAGTTCACCTCAGTATAACCTCTTGTTCTACGATAGTCAATTTCAAGTAATTTCTGTTAATTTGTTTTGGCTTTGGCTCCATTGAAAGATGCTACACAAATAACTGAGGAAAGCTCTTCCGATTGATCCTGTCTGCACACATAATCTTCCGATCCGTCCTGAATGTATTGTCTTCACCATAATCAATCAGTTTGACTGACTGTTCGGCAATCGAACTGATCTGTTGGCACTAGTACAAGAACATTATTATCATCTTCTATTCATGTTTTCGTTACGCTATCTACGTTTTTCTCAAAGGATTTACTAACAATGTTCCAAGTTTTCCTTAAATTAGTTTTTCTTCACAGTTAACTAAACCAATATTGGTAAGTAAGAGTTCATTGAACTCGACCTTGTTATACATTTTCCCGTAGTCTACAACGAACTGTCCTCGGGGTATTTTATCGTAATATTCACGGTTGGCAGGTGGATCAGTGATCGCATTATGATATAATCGCTGTGGTCTATGACCTCAGACTATGACTTAAGAACCCACAGGCCACAACTATGGTCTACAACGACAGCGTCCAAAACTAAAACGTTTCACTTCATATTTCGTTACTTCTCTTTATTCTTAAAAACTTTCGAACCAAATCATAAAATTTGAAAAATATCATAGAATCCGGGCACACGAGTAGTTCCAAAGTTGCTAATAAATTAGAATGTTATTCTTTTGTTCACTATAGTGCGAATTATTAGTGTGCCACAAAAGCTGAAGTATGAGATGCTTCACCTACGCGACGTACACTTGCAGACAGCGGGGTGCAAGGCAAACGATGTAGCGGCTAAGGAAGTAGGAACCATTCGGAAATTAATGAAGCGAAATGTAAAAGAAGTTCTACATTGTGCAACTGAAGAGAATTTTAAAGACCTACTAAAGTTGAGAAACAATATTTTTATCTAAAAATATTTTTTACGATTCTTTTCAATACGGCCAAATGTAATGCCCTCTCTCTCTGTCTTGGAATATTTAAAAAGAATCAATTTTTCGGAAAAGTCAAGTAAAGAGACAAGTTAAGGAAGTTCGCAGTAAAATATTTTTTCTACAATTTGCTTTACATTAGACCGCAGGGTAAAGGTTATTTCGGAGCTGACGTACAAAAGATGGTCACGGTGCGTATTTTTAAGGAAATTTCGTAAAACCAAAGTACACGTAGGCGTCCAAATCACTCAGCTGGTTCTTTCTTAAAGCCAACTCCCACGGTGCGCCATATCGCGGACGCGCACCAGCCCGCACGAGGACGCACCGCCACGCACGCGTACAACGCGCGTCTGCGCTACCACGCACGCTAGGTTTCCCACGGTGCGTCGTGCGCGTGCGTCCGCGATATGGCGCACCGTCGGAGGGCGGCTTTATACGAACACTGTGCTAATCATAGTATGTCTAGACATTCTGTGTATCTAAAAAACGGTCGCTGAAAATAACCTCCATTGTTTGAATTTCATAGCTATTTCAATACGCTGTTCTTTTTAAAATGTAAAAAATTTGTTTCGTATTATTATTTTTTATAAAATAATCGACTATTCTAAGGACAAGTGACATTTCTATTTTTTTTTATTGGCTGCCAGACGTCGGTTTTTTTTCGTGTAATTTAGTTACGGACGGAAATCGGCGTTGAGTCGCGGTGACATACACAAAGCTCACACTATCGTTTATGGAATACAAATTATCAATAATTGTTGGTACAGTTACGTTCGCCTACACGCCATGTCGCCTGGTCATATCAAATGTGTGCCATTGAATATCAAATCGCATTTAGATAATACATACTTATAATTCATTGGTTTCGACGTCTCCGTTGGCAGAAACTTCTGTCTGGGCATTATCTTTGTGGACTAATCAGAAAATACTGTCTTTTTTGGCGGTTTAATCTGGTGTAATATATGGTTTTTTGAGACTAGACAGAACAAAACTAAATAGTCACATTTACTTAATTTATAGACTGACTATATCGGCAACTAAACTGTATAAGTACGTATAATAGATTCATTTCTCCTCTCGTGATACTGTTTTGGCTGATAATCCCATAATCAGCGTTATCTTGAAACCATTGATGTATTATTATCAATGCTTGGAACCCATAAAAAAATTAAATGACGCCAAATTCCTTTAGTCCAGTTATCCGAATACAGCAAGTTTGAAAGCCCATCAGTTTCAGTAAGCTAATTAACATTGACACTTACAAGTTACAAGTCACACGAAGACAGCTGACGCCTCAGGACACGCATGCTTTCACAGATAAACCAACAAATGATAATTGTTTTAACAAATTGCCGACATGAAATTAATATTTATAGCCTTTTTTATTAAAAAAGGTTTTTTTACGCGTTTTACGACGCAAACATGATACGAATTGAAACTTTTTCCTTAAAACTTGACCCACATAATTTACAAACATTATTATTATAACAAAGCGCATTGCTCCAACTAACAGGATCAGATAAACCGCTACACATTGTAATGGTGGGGAAAAAAAACGCCGCAGCTTCTAGACGACATCTCAAAAACTAGGCGCGACATCTGGCGGCCCGCGCGAAATATACACATGTCTTTTTGTCCAGATGACTTAGCATGTGGCACACTGTGCATTCTTGCGCTTATTTCAACGAAAATAAAGTTTAAATTAGATTGACAATTTAGGATACAAAAATATGTTAAAATAAATAAATATTGGGCTTTACTAGTGCGTAATAAAGTTGGTTTTGGAGTGTTGGTAGTTTTTTTGAGATTTTTTTTCGGAAGTAGCATAATTCATATGGTAAGGAGCGTGTCGGGTTTCGCGGCAGATGCGCGCGTTTTAATTTCTGCGCACGCGCCTCTGCTGGTGACGACACAATTTTAAGCTCCGTTTAGTTTTCCAGTTGTTGGGATTTTTTTCGAAGAAACCCTTGACTTTTACTAATAAGTTGTTGTTGGCCAAAATGTGGGTTCTGTCCTCCTTGTTTGTTTAGACATCTTGAAGCTTTCGCCGTAAGACGAAGTTTGAAGTTCACATTCACTTGCAAAGATGTGAATGCTTTTTGTTACTTCACATTTAAGTATTTGTATCCTAATGTGTTACAAGTTCTGGTTTTCTTTTTTTAAGGATGTTGAAATCATAAGCCGAGTCAACGACATTCAAAACATGAATAACTTATAAAAGAAAAGAAAGAAAATACGTTTATTTGCGGTAAACATGACGCAACGAAAGAACAAAAACAATAACTTGTCACATCATACGGCCTATGTTGTTGTAGATTGATCTAGGGTCGATACTGCTAAGGACCAATAAAAACTACAATCTTGAAATTAAGGTCGTTAAGGTTCAGAAGGTGGCGTGTTGAAATCACGTCGGACAGGGTGTAAAGTTCACTCATCCTCTATTGAAAAGGGAGGCCCTCCGACCAGACGGGTGTCGTGTTTGGCGGGCAACTGCCCAACGATTGATGACGTATAGTCTTTTTTATGTCGTTCGCGCGGTAAACTCTAATTGCGCGATGCCGGATTTGTGTGACGTCAGGATTTTGTGTGACGTCAGGTATTTGCTGCGTACTTTGCATGTGGCGATGTAGATGCCGCCACACCACTATCGTAGCCCAAACATTGCTTCTTTGCATATGCACCAAAAATTATAGTGCAAGCACCGATCACGTGAACTTCAACCTTACGCAATAAATGATTGAGTATGCAGGTATACCTTAGGACCAATTTTTAAACAAAGTCCAACAGGACCAACTTACCCTACAATCTGCCGCTAGCCGGCACTTTCCCCAACACATGCAAATCGCATGAACTTGTCCGCACGTGCGCTATACCTGCGCGTGCGCCGATCTGCACAAAAACTCCCCTCAGCTGCGCGCGCAGCTGCCGCTAACTGCGCAGCCACCAGCTGGACCAGACATGTGAGGCGTATTTATAGATCCTAGACGAGGAGGCTTGAGATGAAGGACTGAATCTAAGAGTGGTTTTGGAATGCTAGACGATGGTAGGACTATTTTTTATATGGATAATAGCATTGTTGTTTGAGGTTGGGGTGTATTTCATGGGAATGTGTGTTGAATTAATAGGTCGCTTTTGGGTTGTGCAAGACTGGCAGGGTCTTTTGGGTTGCAAGACTGGCAGGGTCTTTTGGGTTGCAAGACTGGCAGGGTCTTTTGGGTTGCAAGACTGGCAGGGTCTTTTGGGTTGCAAGACTGGCAGGATCTTTTGTATCGCAGGACTTGGAGGAACTTTTCTCGCATAACTTTCGCAATGCCAGAAAATGTAGACTGTAAAATGGTTTTAGAACGCTCATATTTGGAAGATTGCTGCTGTTTTCAAAATTTGATGTATTTCAAATTCCAAGTGTAAAGATCAGTGAGTGATGGGTATCAGATAAATGAAATGGAAAGCGATGGAATCTTTAGATTGATTAAAATTAAGTACCTAAGTAGATATGGAAGAGGCACTGTTGGAGTAAATGTTTTGAAAAGTCTCAAAACAACTTAAAAGACCACATTTTAATTTCACCACAATCTCCTGTAAGCGTGTTTAGATTCCTTCCTCATTCGCGTGCTGACACGAACCTAACTCTTCTTACGTAAAAGGTATTTATTATACTGAATTATTCAGTATAAACACAGAGAATTCCGAATTGGCCCGATCTTCCCCGAGGAAGCTGCCTAACGACATGATTACCGCCAAACACGATATCTTCTGATTAGTTTGATGGAAATTCGCAACGATTTGCCTCTCGGGATATCGGATTGGATGCTTAGAATTTGATAAACATCGTGATTTTTGAATAATCATTTAGATTATTCGAATTTCCGTCACGATAGGTGCGGTAGGTATTGTAGTGTGGAAATCTTGTTTTTGTTTTTATATTATAATGAGTATCAAAACAAACCTTGAGATGATGCCTAGGGCATAGAGGTTAGAGTAGGTATTTTTTCCTGTTGATGTTATACTGGGTTGTTAATGATTTACAATGTTGCAATAGTTTATTTTGGAAAGGAATATAAAATAAAAAAACATTAAAGATTGATAAAAATGGCCAAATACTAGGTACTTCGGTATATATATTTTTTCGATGTTAGTATTAATTTAGACAATCGTCCTTTGCTACTTACCTTGAAAGTGAATCAGACGTGTTTAGCTTCATCGCTATTTATTAATTTAACAAGTTAACATGCAAAAAGATGATGTTTCGCGTGTTTACAGCCACCGCAGGTGAGCCGCCATTGCTATACCGTGCAATTACACTCAGACGCGTATCCGAACGCACGCGCGCATTCTATTTTTGAAATTTGAACTTTTCGCTCCATAATCATTGCCTCATTTTTGTTAATTTTTTTTAACATTGTATTCGCGGCATCGATAATGATACGCGAAAAAAAAATTAAGTAAGTAAGTCGTAAATTCACGGGGTGTAGGTACGCCGTGTACGCACGAACGAACAAAACACGGTAAACACGAACATCGAACACGGAACATTTGGTACGTACGTGTGGACGTAAATGACAAAGCGAACACGAACACAGTGCGACTTGTGTTCGCGCTCTACCACTCCGCTCTCTTTAGTAGCCATGGATTCGAAATTGAATCGCCACGAACATTTTTGACGAACACACTGTTTGATGTTCGTTAGTGGTACGCACATGCGAACAAAGTGTTCAATGTTCGTGTTAACCATGTTTTTATTCGTTCGTGCGTACACGTCTTTATACTTCTTTAGTACATCTCGATTAAAAACATGAAATATCATAGATGCAAAAAAATTCAAAACACGAATTGTACAATGTTAATACTTTACGCTAAGGGTGGTGAATATGGATTAACTAAGTAAAATAGTGCACTTTTATTCTGAAGAATATTCTTAAAACGAGCTTTTATCTGGAAATTAAAGAGCGAGAGTAGAAGCGTTAAGAGAGCTCAGAGCACGTATGTACCGCAAGTACATAATAACGCTACTTGAACCACCTAACCCGTACAAGTAGGTGGCGCACTGTAATTTGAAGAACGTGCAAATATTAAAACCACTTTTCATACATTAGCATTGCACTGAACATTTTTATTTTTATATCCGCAAAAACGAAAGCCCAATCATTCTAAATACGCTAAACGAAAATAATGGGAACCACAACGCCGCTACTTAGATCAAGCTAAACGTGGTAGTTCTTATAATTTCCTAACCGCACTTAGGGGTCGCGATTTCTGAACGAAAAAATAATATTTAAGGAGTCATTGCCCTCGCAACGCCATCTGGCGTGCGCTCGCGCCGAATAAGGGTTGCTATGCACTGGACTGTAACACTGAACACTTGAACAGTGTTAAATTTTATATAATGTTGCACGATATTTAGACAAGTTCTTAAATTACAGCACCTGTCGATATGCCAGCAGTAGTTGTTTGAAACAAAAAAGAACACTGAAATGTAGGTCATACTCATAACGTATCTATTACTGGCACACCAACAGCTATGAAAGTAGGTACATATATCCTGAAGTCTAGTTTTTATTTTTTTGTATTTCTAGAAATATTTTCATAATTACAGAAATGGTGTTTAACTACCAACCGAACCTCCTATACCAGGAGATTCAGTTGGTAAACTATCCACAGTACATATTATAAGGGCTTTTCGTTCGTGGCTTTTATGTATGATAACTCTACTGAATTTGGCATTGGTAAGCTAATACTTTCGCTTCAATCTGGTGAACGAGAACCCTTACGTCGTGAAACCACTTTTTACAAAACACACCCCTTAATTGCAATACAAACTTAATTTTACATTTCTTTAACATTTCTCATTTGATTTTGAACTTTAAAACCCAAAACATAAGATTGATTTATAATTTAACACTCATAGAATTAAGGGGTAGAAAGAGCACACGATGATTTCTTTATTGCGAAGAAATACAGTTTAAAATAAAATGAATAATTTGGAGCATATTAAAGTGTTTTTATAGGGAGATTATAAATGATAATTACTATCATTAAATTAACGTTTAGTTAGCATTAAATTGTGATGTGTATCGCTTGATAGTTCGATACCCTTACATGGGGTGAATCGAGGTTCAAGATAACAGTATAAGGTTCAATGTTTCTTTACTCAACATAAAAGGGTGGTCAAAAAAGAAAATCTTTATTTATTTATCTACTTACATCTACCATTACAGGATACCCCAATATGATAATTCTGCATTATTATAAACCCTAACTTTATCTATCCTAACATCTATAATATAACCAATTATAAACATTCCTTGTGAATTCATTCACTCAGAGAACAACTGAATAAGTCCGTCTCATGCACTCGCTACCAAGTTGGTCCGCTAGTTAACTACACCATGCAGCTTTAAAAAAAAATATGAAAATATGAAGGTAATTTAGTTCTGCTTAGCAATCGAAGCATTTGATAATGTCAAACTTGTGCTTTTGACGAGAATGCAATGATAAGTTTCTATATATAAATAAAGCTACGAGAGTGTTATTTGAAATCACGGAATATTCAAACAGAGTCAGATTGACAAATAAAATACTATAAACCTTATAAGTAGTATCTAAGCCGTACCTAAGCACATAGATCACGTGAACATTACCATAGAGCCTTCAATATATTTTCCATTCCTGTTCAATCGAAGAAAATTCAATGTCAAACGTCTGTAACATTGTGTTCTATTGTAATGATCGTAATAATTCAATGGAATCGTCTTTACCTCGACATTGCGTTGTTTACCTTCGATAAATACCTTTGGCTTTGACCTTATTACCTTCAGCACCTCTAGGTACATCATATACCTCACCTAGAATCTTCTATTACCCCCCCTATCCTATTTTTGGCTCCTACGGCTGTAAAAAGTCGTTTCACTGAATTTTCCTGTCTCTACAGTGAGAGTGACCCTAATGGAAAACTTTTCAGAAAAGCCTTATTCTTTTGAAATGTAAATAAATGGATATAAGTACGTGCAACCTCTTGTGAAGATTGTAGCTCGTTTCACGCTTCAATTTTCAGTGTTCGTTTATTGGGCAAAGCAGACAATTATTCACTTGTACCGATAAGACCGCATTGTAAAACTTCTACATTTACATCTGTAATTTGTATTACATACCTACATGTTATAGAGTATTCCATTCTATAAGCACCTCAGTACATTTTTTGCGGGCTATACTAAATCAAACTACACGACAGCTTAATAACGTCCACAAACAGTAACATTGTAACTGCAAATCGAATTCGTTCCCATATATTGTTTCCCCAATTTCGAATAGCTTTTCGTTCGGTAGTTCGTATGAAAAATGCCAAGTTTTCCCGTAAGTACAGCACGATGTCCCCCTGCCGCTGGGGGGCAGGCAGCACGGCATGTAGCGTGAGTGATGCCGGCCATTTGTCAACTCGCTCGATTTAATCTCACGGCGGATTTGGCCGACGTATTGTTGGAGTAAAGTGTATTGGCAAGAGTTGGTGTATAAAAAATGAAAATAGAAAATGTGTGAATGAAACGAATTTTCAGTGCTTCTACCATTAAGTATTGTTTTCTATATAAATGTTCACAATTAAGTTCAGAAGCTAAAATTTAATATTAATAATTCAAGAAAATATGAAATAACTATTCTGTGAGCGTTACAATTCATATTTTCCAGGAACAATAGCGTGTGACCAAAACTATTATTTAACAAAACTATCAACACATTTCTACAAACACTTTGCGACCAATTATGTTTTTGCTAACTAAATGCCAGTAAGTGCTGCATTAGCATTGCATGCTATAACACAGTTAAAATGAAGCACGTGTAAGTATGTCGCGGAATTACAATTTTCACAGAGATTTTTTACTTACATTAGTTATTAAATGCTGAATTCCACAAAAAAAAAACATGGCTAAGTGAATAAAAAAACTTCCGCTGACCGCTGACGGCAATTAAAATAAGCAAAGTCTAAAAACTCGACTATCACACGCCAATACTCACCAACCCCACTATATAGATTGTAGCCATCAAAAAATCTGACTAGGTGAATCATAAATCCCTTAGAGCTATACTCCCATAAGTTGTAAACCATAGCCCCCTCATCATATCCTCACGCGACCAGGAGTTCCATTAAACGGTGGAATTTGGAGATCACAATCTTGGCCCAGGTTTTAGTACGCGCTGTGAAAAACATTGGTGCGTGCCACAAATAAGTTGTTTAATTTTCAGTTTTTTATGGTAATTTTCTTAAAGACTGTTTATGTTGAAAATTGGCATAATTTTGAGTGAAGTTTTGTTTGTAAGGTGTCTGAGATAAGTACGAACGTTTTAATGGTAATGGGAATATCGTTGGCGAGTAAAGTGCAGCTTCAGATGCACGTTTCTCGCCAACGATACATGTTATACATACAAACGTACTAACAAATGTATTAAAAACCTTATCAAAGAAATTATTAATAACGATCCATCCCATGCATCGACTGGTTTTCGCAAGCCAACTGAGGCACTTTATTTTTATTCTCATTCCTGTGTCAATCATTAGCTATAAAACCTGGAACAGTTACCCAGGACAGCTGCTTAGACACACTAACCTACATACCCTAACGGGAATAAGTAATAATCAATAAAGTGTCTTATCGAAGTCCTTGAAGTAACTGATCCTATTCAGATACTTACCAGCATCTTTGCGTTATCGATAACAAGTTTCAAGTAATGTTATATATTAATTGACTGCTATTTGAAATTGATATTGCTTCTTTTCCTTCAACATTAGGTATGTCAAACTGTTAATTTTTAAGTATCATAATATTATAAGAAAGTTTAAAGCCTCTTATACTTATGGGGAGAATTACTTTTGAATTTGAAGTACATATACCATTAAATATGTGCACGAGTAGTGACATAATAATTCCACATAAATATCCACCACCCACAGCGTCCAATAACAGCCATTATTCACTCGAATTAGCCTCTTACTGACCCCAAGCGTCCCACAGTGACCCACTCGACGCCCAAATACCACTCGAAAACTACCAAATCGGCAAACACTTACAAACACCGGAAAAACATCATAGACATTATTTGTGTTCGCTAGTTACGGAAGTTAAAGATGTGATGGTTTTTCTGCGAGTTACGCCCCTCGCCACGTGGCTAAAGATGCTGAATATCTTCTAAAAGCGGGCCTAGTATAGACCCTTGTGGCACACCTGCCTTTAAATACGAACTTACCAACATTTCGTTTAAGCGAAAATGATCTTTAGCCCTCTCTGATAACTTTAAGTTGAACTGCTTAGTAAAATGGTAAGTGACAAGCGTATATTTGGCAGGAAGAGGGTGTACATTGAATTATATTTAGTCGTAAGCTCCCTACGGTTATGATTGAACAAACGATACGTCCACAAGGTGTGCAAGATACGCTCCGCTTTGATAATATTTTCATTACAAAACTTCTTATTTACGTGCGATTAATATGAGGTACAAAACTGATTTTTCTTTATCGGTGAAAGTATACAATTTGGTAGGAGCAATTTATTCTGAATTATGAGCAAAACCGTATTATTTGGGGCAATATTTTTATTGATATTACAGTGTTGTTAGTTTTCGATGAGATGTTAGCACGCGAAAACATGACTTAGGATTTATAGCTACCCTAAGCTTATGAATCAGCTTTGCACCTTCGTATTTTTGGAGGCCATTGTCCTTGTGCTACCTTTTTTTTCTGTTATGGACTGTTATTCAGACACCACCAGATACTTTTATGTATTAAATACCGACACGTGTACAACCTTTATTCATTTAACATTCTGTATCACTATTATTACCGTTACCTGCATCTCTATCAGACAGCTTTGCTACATCTTCACTAACGCATATTTCTCTACCAACAAGATTCAAATTCCTTTATCGTGTTAGTTTATCCTCTGTAAGTTTTATTTGTAATCGAGTTACACAGTTGCCGTTTCCCTTTCTGCCGATTTTTGCACCTTTCGTCAATTTATATCGGAAACCAATTTTATTGATCCACCATCTGTTGCGAGGTGGGCGACCTTTTCTAAAGACCCTATACAATTTATATCTAATGTGTTTTTTTCTTTTCAGGTAAGTGTTTGCAAGTTTGGACAAAAAATGGTGGCATTTGGCGCAGCACGTGAGTAGTGCGGTATTGTTGTGGATTAACATAGTCAATTTATAGAATATTTGGCAATTTTTTTTATAGCCTTTATACTTACAATACATAAGGCAAGATGGATACTTATTCTTTATACGTGATCTCACCTATCACTAATAATTCTGCTATTATAAGAGTACCTATCACTAAGCGTCTCTATTTATCTCTAGACCTTGTAATTCCATATTCATTGCCTAGTATTTGTTTTCGGTTCAACATGATGCCTTCGGTATTCCAACTAGAATCTCATTTACAGTTTCGGATTTACCCTTATCTACACCTATGACATTACTAATTTACTATATGCGAGATTTGATAAATGACAAGCATCAAAATATTTCCCCGTCTTCAACATCATAACGGGTACTACTTCACCAGACTTTGTTATTTCAATCAAAGCTGTTGAATGTAATCAATTACCGGCATCACGTCGCGTCGGTGTCTGCCCGACCGCGGAGGGGACAGGTGTGAGGGTACTGTGGATGGAAGTGGATGGTGCAATCACGGGGATGAACTCAACTGTGAAATGACAGGGGATGGACGAAGGGCAAGGAACTACAGTGATTGGACTAAAGTAGGTACAAGCGATGAGTACAGATAACTCTATAGCTAGAGAAATGATAGAGGACGGTGACGAATCAAAAAAATGCAGTATTGTTTACATTGATCTCAATGTATTTGACTAAGTCACGTCATCGTGCACTAGGGTTACCTTTGCTAGGATTAAAACAAATCGAGTTGAATTTACTGAGTGAACTGGGTGACTCAATTACGCCAAATCTCTCTTTACGAATTTTATTAGCAACATTGATCTGTAAATCACATAACATACAAGACTGGGACATTGTACTTTAATTTGTTGACATCCTTTATTATGTCAATTATTCAAAAAATACAATAGAATATCACAAAATTATTAACTTCTGTGAATTAAGTCTTCTCGTCACTCGTGCGTGTTATTAATTGCAACGAAGGTGTATTTACTGCGTGAATCTCGTCGTTATTATATTTGAAGCTGCCTTTTACATGAAAAAAAAGCGGGATCCCCCCGTTTTGCCTAAAGAATTTTGACAAATTTTCATTATCTAAACAAATTTTAGCAACCTTTTTTTATACCAATGCAATATTTGGAATGATTTTAGTAGGCACATTTTCATTTTGTCAAATTTTTACTTGGCAGACTATTACCAAGGATAATGTCATTAAGGCATTTGGTCTTTAATCAAATGATTTATTACAGCAAACTATCTTTAGACAATAAACATTTAGTCAATTGATTTTTTATGACAAAAAATATAAAGACAAAATTAAGATTTTTTGGTAATTATATAATTAAAAAATGCGGTTTTATTTTAATATAATCATTTATATGCGATGTTATTTGCGTACTTCTTTGTAAGTTTATGTAAGGAAACAGTTGGTCGGAGACAAAAATTACCAAGACGCTTTTTCTTGGTAGGAATTTTTGTCTCCGACCAACTGTTTCTCGTAAAACAAGAGTACGTACACAGAAACGAATCGCTGCAAAACCGACTCCACGTAGTCTTGTCTGCCCCACCCCTAGAGTGTAATTTAAACCCGCGTAGGCGCGGAGGGGCAAGGCGGCCCGCGAGCTGAGGAGCAGGTGGTTTGAAGGCCCGCCGCCGCGGCTGAGGCTGGCCGGCGAAGCCGGTCAGCAAGCCGAAGCTGCGGTGGTGAGCGTTAAAACCATCTGCGACGATAAGCTCGCGTGGAGCCGCCCAAACCCCGCAGCGCCGGAGCCGTGACAGAAACAATGCTTGCTGCATGTTGCATGCCTGCTTGCATGTTGCATGCCTGCTTGCATGTTTATTTGCATGCTGTTTGCCTGCTGCATGCTTGCTTGCATGCTGCATGCCTGCTTGCATGCTGCATGCCTGCTTGCACGCTGCATGCCTGCTTGCATGCTGCATGCTTGAAGCAAGCAAATCATGATATTGACCTGTTACTGCTCCTGAGAATCGCGGATCTTGACTTTCAGAATTTTGACCTTGACATCTACGTCAATAACATCAAGGTCAAGGACAATGCCCTTAAGTCCCATGGTGTTTCCCCACCCTACTACACCCACATCGTATCGATTTTTCTTCGTAAATTGAAAACTAGCGAAATTAAATAATTGGCTTATTTTATTTTGCGTAAAATATGTTATACCAACTGAAATATTTGACTAAATTAAAATTGGTAAAAGTACTAGTTGGTAAGCAAGTTATTGTTTAAACGTTAACTTGCCAAACATTAGGTTTGCGTTACAATTATTTGTGAAGAGTTTATTTGCTAAGTAATAATTTGGCAAACGAAATTATGCAGAAAATTGTTTGGGAAGTGATAATTTGTCAATTTCTTTTAGATGAAACAAGGGAGACCCAAAAAAAGCATATAAATATTGGGATCCAATATAGAGCAGTGGCGGCCCAGTGGTAATGGCCCCGACTTACGAGTTGTACATAGGTCGTGGGTTCGAACCCAAGCAGGCGCTTTACTTTGTGTAAGTAATTTCATCACCACTGCTCTCAAAACGGTGAAGGAAAACATCGTGAGGAAACCGGCATGTCTTAGAACCAAAAATTCGAAGCATGTGACATCTACCAACCCGCACTGGGCCCGCGTGGTAGATTACGGCCCACTCCCTCTCACAGAGAGGAGGCCTGTGTCCCAGCAGTGGGAACATTAATAGGCTGATGATGAATATATATTCATCTTTGCAAAGTCAGTAATAATGAACCTAACTGTAACACAAGACAAAAAATTGCACACAATCTGTCAGGCGGTGTGGTCACTTGATAAATTAAACAATAAAAACAAATGACATTTCCCGTCCGTTTGTCTATGATTGCGTGCCGCTAAAGGCTTTGAAACACCATGAAATTAACCTTCATTTTCATGGAAATATAAATAATATTCTCACTTAGAATTATAATGCGCATTGCTCACATTTTCAGACAACCATTTTGTCAGGCATTTTGTATTTTCTATGAAATGTCACATCTGTTCTGGGTTAATTTGAAACCTGACATACTCGTAAATCGTTTTTTTTCATAAGTAGTTTTCACCTTGATTAAAGGGTTTAATCGTTGTAATGTATCATGCAGTTTGTTTTAATGAGTAAATACTTTTAGTAATGTATGGCTTTTAACTGTCTAGATTCCATGCAAGCTGCAGCCTAAGGGTGATTGCTAAATTATACACAGTTGCATTAGCAAAAGCATATTATAATGTTCTCACTGCTGGGACACAGGCCTCCTCCCCTCGAGAGGGAGTGGGGTTGGTTTTAGGACATACCAGTTTCCTCACGTTTGGAGAGTAGTGGTGATGAATTCATTTACTTACACAAAGTAAAGCGCCTGTCGTGGTTCGAACCCACGACCTACAACTCATAAGTCGGGGCCGTAACCACTGGGCCCCCACTGCACTCCAGTTAGTAACTGTACCAGTACTTTTGACACTATACACCAACATGTTCCAAAGGGCAGACTAAGGTCAAGCACCCATAAACCAACCTATAAAAATGTAATAATAATTCCTCCGACGTTCATCTAAAACAAAATATATGAGTGGACAGAATTTAGGGCGAATTTGGTGAAACGCGAAGGTCGACTAGTCTGGCAGCAATTATTTGTGGCCTAGTAGGCTGTAGGCTAGGCACGCCATCGCACCACGCCTAGCGAAAATTAGATGGAATCTAATTAGGAAACGTACACATGTGCGATTTTGCGACAGAAGAAAATATTGGCTAACGATTTTTTTAAATATAAGTAAGAAATTAAATCCTTGTTTTATAACCATAATTATTTATTTAACATGGAGAATATTTTAAATGACTTTTTACATAATAAAAGTCAAAGTCAAAACGTTTATTGCCAACGTTTATTGTAAAAAGTGAACAAATATTTGTCACATGGTTGGTTATACATTAGGTAGGTTATAATTAGTTTTGTTTTGGTCTTACTACATCGCTCATTTCATCGCACCTTACTGTCACTTAAATCATAAAATCAATCGTTTTCTTTGACGCAACTAGTAAAGCTCAAAGGACCAGTCCTATAAATGATAAACATTGACCATGTTCCCTTTGTTGACCTAAGGTCCGAGCCATCCCGTACGTGACACTCTGGTGAGAATGTCCCGCATTGGCGCTAAACACGGCCGACATACACGCTTCCTCAAACATATCGGAGAACAAACATCTCATTGAGTGAACATGAATGAATGAACGGACAATGACTGATCACTTCTTTGCTTACACTTGAAATGTTCGGTATTGTGTTCAGTAAGAATATTGTTTGGACCTGAAAAGAAAGTTATGTTGGGAAAGGGGGAAAGGCGTAATGTAGGGAGTAGTTGAATCGATTCAAAATTACAACAAACACCTGAAATATATTTTCGTTTAAATCGAGCTGCCTACTGGACACAAATAAACGTGGCTAGGATAGGCGATTCAACATGCAAAATAAATATCCAATTGTAATACAACATAATTTCATACACTTAGTTACACAATTTCGCATTTAGAATTAAAATACACAGATATTAGTAACCCATAAAAACGTCGTCGTGTCCAGACGCACGATTATTATTATATTAAATAACTAATCAACGTAAATAATCATTAGAGAGTCGCACGACTTGTCGTAAGTCTGGACGGTGCTTTAGACGTGTCACGCAGCTCATTTTTATGATGTTCAATTGTTTCGTGTAATATTAAAAGCCTAGTCTGTAATGATGAGGTTTTACTTTATTTATTAAAGAGTCGATCTATTTTATACATGAGAAAGCTTTGTCTCATAGTGTACTGTGCGACAAGTCTGTGTACTGAGGAAATCAAAATTGTGATCACCTTCGTAATTCCAGAACATAGCTCTGCTGGCCTGAACATAACCTTGTAGCTTGTACACACGGCTACATATCAAACTTTACATTTCCAGTATAAGCTACCTCATTGTACGGAAATCCTATACAATGTAAGATCAGCTTATACTGGATATGTATAGTTTGAAATGTAGCCGTGAGTAATCGTAATATGTAGTCGTAAGTTAGATTTGTTACATAAGAAGTTAAGAACCACAAAAAGTTTATATGTCACAAATCTAACTTATAGAGATGATTATAATTCTGTAAATACATACCTGGTCGCGAATCAAGATACAACTTGACACAGACCTGCAAATTGCAAGAAACGTAAGAAAATTTGAATTTCGCGGGCTGGAACTGAGGATTCACCTTAACGATTAAGGGCATACGTGGGACCACCCACATGCAGCAGCACGCATCATTCTGATGATCTGACATCAAACGCGGCGAGACCTACACCTTACTTTAGCTCAACACCCACCGCACCAGACAAAACTTAGGTCTTCTTCTTTTTCTTCTTTTCGTGTCGTTAGTGACACCTGATGGCCAATTCTCGTACTTAAAAAACGTTCCCATTCAAGTCGCAATCTGTCAAAATTGTCAAAAATGTTGGTAAATTGATTGTATTTTTGACAGATCGCGAATGAGATGCGAATGCGAATATTATTAAAAATTACGGGAATTGCCCTTCTGGTGTCAGAGTTTGAAAGTCACCCATGCCCAAGTTAGCTTAGTTCATTTAAAAAAGGTCTAAAACCTAGGTACAATCACTAGCCCGCTAATATTAATCGGTCTGGCATCGCGTGAGGTCTATATTTCGTGGCAACACTATAAAATTGCCCGGTCAGCTTGGTGCTACAATAATTGCCTCCACTTCGCGATCCACAATCTCTTGATGTAATCGAAGCAGTGAACCATTATTGCCTTTCAGCCTTCACTGAAGTGTGTGGTGAAAATTACTTTCCAATAAGAGTCATACACGTAAATTGGAATTTCATTCAAAGCATTGTAGGCAGGCAGTCAGTAAAACTTTAATTTATAGTTATAATATGGGTATTAAAACATAGGCTTCGCCGCAGTCAACTAAAACAAAATGCGACTGTAATTCTGAAAATAAAATAATTTTTTAAATCTTCTTAGAATTTCTTTAATTCTATCTCGATTCTGATGAATAAGAGAAGTAAAACGATTTTGGCATCGAACTTATAACAACGGATTTCCCTAAATCAATATCTGAATCATTTTAAAAGTGTTTCTGGTCGATCACATTTTTCATTCATTTCCTTTTTGGAAAGGACAGCTTTTAAGCATATAGCTGTTTATATTTATAACAAAACATCTCAATTCCGATTTTTTTTTGTTATTAAAAAGTGTTGTACCCGACGCTCACCGACGCTTGAGCACGATGTAGAGAACACTCATCCAATATAAATATATCACGAGTCTTAACTGCCAATATACAAGAATATTGTTAATTTATTATTATGGCCGATCATTTACGTCTTATTATCAAAACAAACACTCCGAACTCAGAGTTAAAATCGAAAATCTGACGACAAACTTAACTTTACAGTCGTCAAACCCAAAATTTCGGTCGAAAAGTTCAGCGCAGCAAGTTTTTAGATGGCAAAATATAAGTTGGTTGGGTTGCACTGAATGATTCACATACTAAATGGGTCAATTCATTATCTGTGTCCTGATCTGATAAAGGATCGTTATATATTTATTTCTTTTTTTATTTTGTATAGTGGACGGCACATTCCAAGCGCACTTGATCGGATGTGTGAAGCGAGCACACTCGGTAGATACGGCAAACTTTTACTAATTTAGGATAGGATTGAAGATAAAGGTATAAGTTAGGGTCAGTTATGCATTTGGCATGCACTGCACTGCAGGCTGGCAACAGGATCAAAGCCCAAAGTTCGATCTGATGTTTCACAGCCTTGCTTTTACATTCAAACTGGGAATGACAAAACATCTTCTAAAGCAAATTCTTGAAGGAGTTGTTTTAACAAATATGTATAATAACAAAACGACTTGTCTCCAAATCAACTTTCCACCCACAACTTAATCTCAGACATTAACATCTCTAACATCGCCAATAAATCTCATGGTAACTGCCTCATCCACTCTTCAGGGCTCCCCAGCGAGCCTGTTCCAGGAACACAATACATTGATTCTCGCTTAGCACCGCACCGCACCGCGCCACACCGCACCGCATCGGACCGTACCACACCGCGCACTGTCCGCCGAAAACGATAAAAACACTCGTGAACCATCGCACCTATATGCTCAGGCGCCGACGGGACACCGACTAGAGATGCTAGATGTGTCTAATGTGGCAAAGTGCGCTCTGATTTAAAACGAGAATAGGCAAGTGCGTGCTCACGTGAGCAAAAACATTAGATAAGTTCTCGCCATGTTATGGAAAATAAAGATGGACATTCTGAGTCACAACGACCCGTCTCGTAGTTGAGTTTGGAGAATAATAAAAATATATTGCTAATCTTTTAAATAAGCTTAGCTAAGCTTTCAATACACATCTTTAAAAAATAAATTATGGCTTAGGTAAACGAATGAATCTAAATGTTCAACTTAATTCGTCTAACTGGAAACAAAATATCGATTCGATGCTATAATCTCTGGTTGACCTCTCCCGTGTCTACAATAAACACTTGTCTGCTCTTTAATGATGTGGTTTATATGTATATAACGATTGAAATCAAATCACCGTTCAATTATAATCTTGACGAACTAGAACTACATCTTCGAAGATCCAACAAAAAGCCCTTTCCACAGTTAGTACGTCCGTGTTAGATTCCATAGGGCGCCAGGACCCTTATCTGTGACACGATTGGGTCAGTGGTCACCCAGATACCTCTCAGATATAGCTGCCAGATATCGCTAAACGATCGTGATCGCCAGATATCGCCTTATCCTTAGGACTCCGGCCATATTAATGATTTCATTAGAATGCCAATTTATACACGCAATCTAAGTGCTGTCAAATTTTCTGGGGTATAGAAATGCGATGTGGGTCATAGATTCTTGGTAAGGATAGTCAGCAGCGTCCTTTCGTCTTCTAAGAAAAGTGATAACGATGATAAATATAATGAGTTTTAGACCATATTTATGTAATGAAGGTACTAAGGTGTCATTGTCACTCAGTCAGTAGTCAATATAACCTTGAATGCCATGAATTCAGCACGTGAAAAAAAATCTGCTGTTTCATACAAAAGTGCAATACACGGTCAAAATGTATGAAACAGCAGATTTATTTTTTATAATGTGCGGAATATTTTCAATTCTGTTGGACTAGAATCTTGTACTGAATTCATGGTAACAGTTTGCGCGTCGATGTCCCTTCCCGTAAGGGTATACGGGAAGGGACATCGACGCGCAAACTGTGTATTATTTCAAAGCTCATGGCATTCGCAGGATGGAATCAATTCCAAATAATTATTTGACATGTAGAGCAGTCGGGGCCATTACCACTGGGTAATGGCCCCGACTTACGAGTTGTGGGTCGTGGGTTGGAACCCAAGCAGGTGTTTTGCTTTGTGTAAATAATTTCATCACCACTGCTCTCAAAACGGTGAAGGAAAACATCGTGAGGAAACCGGCATGTCTTAGAACCAAAAATTCGAAGATATGTGACATCTACCAACCGACATTGGGCCCGCGTGGTGGATTACGGCCCACTCCCTCTCACAGAGAGGAGGCCTGTGTCCCAGCAGTACCCACATTCATAGGATGATTATGATGATATGATGATGTAGATCAGACTGATTTTCTAGTGACTTTTGGGCCATTGTACATAATGTTTACTCAATTAATCATTCAGTTACCATTTTACCATCCGTAATCAGTTCAATCCATCATCAGTTTTTTGTGTTGCATTAAAACCCAAACACAATATGACATAAATTATTAAAACAGAAAGAAGTGATGCTCGTCTAAACAATGTATTTACAACACAAAATTACAACAGGTTCAATAATCGTCCATTGTTTGGACAGGATAAATCAAATCTGTGGCGTTTCTGTCTGCATTTCTATCGCCTCTAAATCAGAATTACAACTCATTATAATACTGAGGTTAGAATTTATAATTATAACGAGTGTCAGACCACACTGTTAGATCCAAGAGTTTTCTACAAACACTACAAAAGGAAGGACTTAAAACTGAAACAAACCAAAGACAAAAATGTGAAGGCTATCCTGCTACATAAGTTTGACCAAGATCTGGGTTTTGGCAAATCATCAACCATGATGTCATCATTTCCAGAATAGTTCATCAGGACCTATTCTAAGAGCCACGAACCTCCCTCTCAGTGCTCCTACATCACATAGCAGCCGTTCGGCATGCGCCGCGCACGCTCGAGGACGTGCCCTGACGTGACGGCTGCGCCCGCGCATGGGCATTTGCATCGGTTTCCGCCACCAACAAACACACCGACACACGCACGGATTATAACAATATAGGATATGGAGCTATTAAACTTATGGGAATGGGAGTTGGAAGACGATTGTGAACTTTGCCCTATCGCCGGGGTGAGTCATGCTCATCAGGAAGTCTTATTAATGGATAGGTGATTTCTAAGCACTTTTTGCTGAAATCGTGTTACAAGAAAAACCTAATCGTAAGTCATTCGCTATTACTTCGCAGGGGGCCAAGTCTACTAATTTACGAACGTCACAGTGGTCTCTCGATGGTGAGTTTTTGACAGATTTACCATACACAATCTGTCATAAACTCACCATTGAGAGACCATTGTGACATTTGTAAATTAGTAGACTTCGCCCCCAGGTCTTTTGCCTTTGCCGTCTGGTCCTGTTGACTTTAAGAAATAAATCCATATATTACTACCTGTTGCCCGCGACTTCGTCTGCAATCCAGTATGAAAAGTAGCTTTTGTCCTAATCCAGGTCATGATTTATCCGTGTGCCAAATTTCATCCAAATCTGTTCAGCCGTTTTAGCGTGAAAGCGTAAGAAACAAACAAATTCAGTTTCGCATATAAAATATTAGTTATTATAAGATATTACATATTGTATCATTCTAGCAAACCGTTATCTCCAAATATTATGCGTCAACTTAATGTCATTTGTGTATTTCAGGCTTCCTGTCATAAGTTGTGTTAACACACGGGTCTTCTAGAACCAGAGAACACCAGGTTCCAATGCCATTCCTTAGCTCTCATCATTTTCATCAGACTCACCTCTCAATGCAAACGTTTCTTCTAGCTGTGACTGAACTGACTAGCCAATACCTTCAGTAGTTATATGCTTACCGAAACAAGTTCGTATAGCTTCTTATCCAGTCCCATTTACACGACGAATAAGTTAGTTATCATAAGTTGATCACATCCGATCTCCTCTGAATCATCCTCGCTAGATACTATGGGGAACAGGAAACCTTCCCATTGTACTGCTGACTACTAGTCAGTTATATAGGATGTTGTAATGGTGACAGGCGGTGTTAGAGGTTGTTCGTCGTTCCCGTATTGACGGAAAATAATTGTAGGTTATTCAACATGCTTAAGGGGGATGCGCCAAGGTAGCCCGCAAAATTTAATTTTTTTAACGTTTTTGCATATTGCTGGTCAGTGTCAGGTTGTGTCTTGATTAAAATATGATTTGCGACCGTATCATATGTTTATTTATAGAATTATAATTATAAAAATCATCAATAACTTTGTAAGTTTATGGAAACCTGTTAAATGACTATTTCATGAAATCATGAGATTTGACAATTGTGGGTTTGTATTGCTGATTCTAATGATTATAAATCTGTAAAGCCTGTTACGGTCGCAAATCATATTTTAATCAAGACAACCTGACACTGACCTGCAAATGCAATGTAAAAAATGTAAGAAAATTTTAATATCGCGAGCTAGCTTGGCGCATCCCCCTTAACAGCGAGTAACTTTATCGAGTAACTAGACTGGTGTTTTGCACCTGATAGTCTGTCTGTCACAGTTAGCATAACGGGCCTCCTGGATCAGTTCTCCTTAGATGTCCTGTCCTGCTAATAATACCCTGCCACAAAGATCAATAGCTCCCACACAGCTTGACAATTACCGCTTGATAGACTGAAGACCTCAGTGCGTTGATGAGGCAAAAAAGCGTTGCTGACTATCCTCTTCTAGACACTACCCTTTTTCAGTACTCATTGAAGGTAGGAGCCAATTCCTAGCAGGAACTAGAGGAACTATACATACTTCTAAGGATAGAGTTATGTTACTACCTTTTAACGAACCTTTTATAAACGCTCCATTATAACCATATTTCGGATAAGACCCATACAAACTTTAAACGATGACACACAACACGATTACCTTACAATAACATCATTTTTAATTCCACTATTTTATACTTCAACCATCTTCAGTGATAGATCGCATGCACAATGGTTCATCACACCAAAAATTGTGGACAAAAAGAAGTACTTACTATGTATTTTTTTAAATAAAAATATTTTAATACCATAACTGCTTACAACAAATGTCGTACAAAAAACCAGTTAAATGGCGATCAAAAAATAAATTAAGATATTCTAAAGTAACCCTTTGCCCGACAGCGCGTCATAATCCGCTTTATCAAGATCCATCTTAAAAATACCTCCAAAGGAGAATGAACTATACTTCCTTAGTATAAAGTTGGTGTTAGTTTGTAAATAGCATTGATATAAAATAAACAATCATTGAAATGCGCTCACAAAGTGCCTTCAGCAATTTATTTCACAAATAAATGAGATCAGAGGTGTTAGCTTATTAATATTTTTATTAGATAATTTGTTATAAAAAATACTTTTAATATATTTTAAAATGATATTCGAATACTAGAATATCTTCAACTGGATGGCTATATTATATACATCTGGCGGATGATTTTTTGTACCTACAGTATTGAAATACCTACCTTTTATCTACAAAAAAATAACAAATTGCAAAAATACTTACTTATGTTGCTGTCCAATTTATTCGGTAGCAAAATGATTATCATGTTTTACATTGATAAGAACATTCAAGTTGGACAGCAACAAAAGTAAGTATTTTTGCAATTCAAACACCCCAGTGCTGAACACTGTTATTTTTTCTAGACAAAAAACAGTAACGCAATTTATCAAATTGATCTTTTTATAGACTTGTTTTACTACAAAAACCAACTCCTGGTTGATAATGCAAGAGTGTATTTGTCAAATAATTGATAAGAGTGCCACCACGTGCCTCCTACGTTTATTTTGATTAGATTAACAAATATTAGCTTCTCAATAATAAACTGTGTTTTTTTATGTTTGATAAGGGCAGGTGCTTGGGCTTCATAGTATGGTTTTTGTTGCGTTATCTTATGTTACTTCCTTGGATTGCAGCCGGAATATTATTAAATAATCTTGGCCTTTTATGGTGATAAAAAATAGACACATGTAAAAAATCGTGCCGCTGACGAATTTACTTATAAGTTAAGTAGCCCACAAAAGGGCGCTGTCTTATGACCGCTGCACAAAACAAAACATCTGAAGATGCAAAAATCATTGGCCCTTTGGCACTACCTTAGAATCATGTTGCACTCTCATCTCAACGATAGCTAATTAACACCAGCCATCGCTATCAAACATTAACCGCAGCGCAGTAAAAGAGAAACTGCACAATTTCTCGGAAATCAATTCAAACGTAAGATATTTTTTATGACAACTTCCTTCCCACGTCCATTCGCAACAATACTTACAATTTCACCTAAACAAACAGACAGACATGATCTTACGAAGCCGTGGCAAATATTTAACGGTATATGAATTAGTAGGCTCGCTGGGCTCCCAGACGCCCCGGTGGGCCGAGCGTGCACAACCCAGCACAAAAACCTATTGTATTTTTATTATTGAATTTACACCTCGGCTGTGGGACAACAGTGCTGATTCTAACTGCCGTGTCCGAAATCGCGAAAAAAACCTTTGAAGAGATAATCGAAAACTGTCACAAGGAGTTTTATTGTCACCATCCGGTGTTTAGGAAATACACGAGTGTTTAGAAATGGTTTGTGTTGCTAACTGTGGATTCGGAAACATGGTTTTCTGTTTTTTCACATGGCTTATGTACTGCTTACTACATTATAATTACACAGGAAAATAAGTAGAATGTAAAGCTAAAAATTGGTTAGTATAAAAAAATAAAAGCTTAACATTATCCATTTTTTTGTTCAAGCAATCAATTTTATAACCAAACAATACAATGGTCATTTATTGTCATTTTACAACATCTTTACTTTAACGTTTTGCTCCACAATGGGCGAATCGTTCGCAAGTATAATATCATTATAACGCTTCACCTCAAACCTGACATAATTACATATAATGTTGCTTTCCTCCATTGTGAGGCCTTGACGGAATTTTATGCCCATTTCACTATAATGGCTGTCCCTAACCCCCGTACAAACAAGCATGATGGATGTATTGCGGCACCCACAAAAGAACCATTGACAGCATTCACGTACCCTACGTCCAATTATAATGAAAAAGTAAGATTTTGTCCACCCGCGCCGATATCGACCCACTGTGTCACAAAAAAAATATTAACAGACATCGCTGGTCTGTTTGCTAATGAAATATATCGGAGAAAATACAAATAATTATTTGATATAAATACAAACATGATTGTATTAAATTCTTTCCTTTGGCAAAGAATACCATCTCCGACAGTGAAACAACCCTTATTTTTATTAAAGTGTTTTTATTGATAAATAAAGCACTGCTCTACCACTCTGTATAACGACAATACTTTTTGAATTTGAAAGATCATTGCGGTTAAAACTTATAACGACAAGGGTTTAATAAAATAAAACTTTACTAATATTGACCTCGATATTGGAGTGTCTTCGCTCCCCCAATAAGACAAGGGCTAGGATGATGGCTAGAGTGACCTGCCTGGTTTACTGGAGCAGCATATGACTGGAGGTGACGTCATGGGGCCTGCCCAGGTGCTTGGCGCAGGACAGCTGGTGCAGCTCGCAGCAGTAGGCGCGCGTAAACCTCTGACCGCAGTGCCGGCACGCGAACAGAGTCGTGCGAGCGCTTCTTAAGTCGAGCGCGTGGCGACACACGCAGCAGTCCCTGAGAAAAGGACAAACTAAGTTAATTCCAGTTTTTTATACGAAAATTTATCTTCTAGAACACTGCTTTTAGAAACGCCGGGTCAACTTAATCTCAAAATTGCTTATAATAAGAGTTACAAGAGATAGTTACAAACTAGAAAAAAAAACGATTAC
Organism: Conistra vaccinii; assembly: GCA_948150665.1. Taxonomy (NCBI): domain Eukaryota; kingdom Metazoa; phylum Arthropoda; class Insecta; order Lepidoptera; family Noctuidae; genus Conistra; species Conistra vaccinii. The sequence goes on from OX411327.1 coordinate 949,800, forward strand.
CTTGTCCTTCCCGAATTGTGTTGTTTAACGTGAGTAGTGAGCTGCGACGGCCGCGCGAACGATGCGCCGCAGATGTTGCAGGTGTAGTGCGGCACACAGCGCTTGGACGGCAGCAGCAGCGGCAACAGCGACAGATACGAGTAGTAGTTCAGGTTCGGCACGTACGATAACATCCGCTTCACCGTCTCCGTGGACACCCTCAGTAGAGCCAACAAGCCTAGAGGGTCGGTGTTCACAGCTATAGTCATCGCCCTCTGATCCGACGGTGGTCTCTTTTCAAACAGAGGCTTCTTATCAGACTTGTTTCTTGCTTTAGACAGAGAATCAGTTACTTCAGTTGATCTCTCTTTCGTCGGAATATCAAATGTTATTTGCAGTGAACAACTCCTGTCGGTACCCAGTTTCAGTATTTCTTCGATGTCACTTTTAGCTTTATCACTCTTTTGAATTTCTTCTAATAATATTTTTTCCATTTTAGAGATATTAGACTCTTCGTGTTTTCTCAGTTCTTTTGGGACAATTTCAGAGATCGTTAAGCTCCTTGAGCTGTTACTGTACTGTCCCACATAATCTTCATTATTGTAACTGTAAGGATCGCTGCTATGTCTGTTAAGCATAGTTCGGCTGGTGGTAACAATTTTACATGCTGATACTGCTGCACTTCTTTGGGTTAATATAGTGTTTCTCCTTGCTTGAATGTCAATCATGATTGAATTCATAGATTTCATTAAACAGTCTATCTTCTCTTCAATAGTGGCTAAAGAATTTATTTTTGTGTCTTCTTCAGATTGTCGGATTTTAGCTTTTAATTTTATAATGTTATTAGTAATTTTTTTAAAGTTTTCCTTGAAACTTTCACACTTTTGAAAATCAACATCATTGCCCACATCATTTTTGAAAGGTTTCTGTATACTAGAAGATTTTTTATTAATTTTGTTTTCCAAAGGTTCATTAGGAACAATTGAATCCGTGTTATTTCGCAAAGATTCATGTTTAGACGGTACATTCACATCTTTATCAAGTTTGGTAGCTTCCTGTGTAAAGAGAACACCAGCATGCAAGTGGCGTTTTAAAGATTTATGTTGTAAGGGCACTAATACATATTGGTTTTGTTCCAAAGTTTCTTCTTGGGCACTTATTTTTGCTTCCGTGCAATAAGGAAAATATATATTATTGCCATCTTGGACAATTTCAGCTTTAGGCACATTTAGTTCCTTGTAGTCTTCTTCGTTAACTAGAGGTAAGTTCGCAGTCTGAATAGATGCAGGTGCGCCTCGTGGTTTTCTCGTATGCAGAGGTACAGGAATATACGGTCTAGCAGTGCCTTGTATATTATCAATCCCGTATGCACGGTTGTTATCAACCACTGCGCTGTTGCCATAAAAGTACCTACCAGATGGCCTACTGCGCCAGTTGTATGCATGACCTTGCCGTTCTTTATTCAACCTTAGCATACTAGCTTGTGAATAAGTGGGATAGCCAAAGTGATCATTATCGTAAATAAACGATCCGACATCTAGTGGTATACTGCCGTCATAATTGTGTGGATATCTGCTGTGCGTAGTCGATGGCGAGTAATCATGAGCTCCGTAAATGTCTTCCAGCAAATGCTGACACGGATTTGACTGTTGGCGCCAGTTGAGTCTCATGTTGTAGAAGTCATCGATCATCTCTGGGGTGTTGTGGTCGCCCGGCACGTACTGCGGCGATATCCTACTCGGCTCGTTACTATAATATCTGTGTTTATTCTTCAAATCGTTGATGTAATTGTTCCATGCTTCTCTTTGTTTTTCTCTTTCCCGCTCAATCACTAGTTTCTTCACTATTTTCTGTAACTTTGCGTTTCTTTGCATAGTTCTGTATGCGTAATCCTGATTATACATATTCTGTAAAGGGCTGTAAGTTCTTTTCTCACATTGTTCATTTCTGTCTACTTTATTATGGTCGCTCATCATCTCATTAGTAGAGGCTGCTTCATGTCTATTATTGTCTTGGTTATAATCGTCAAACTTCAACTCACCATCATAACGTGGGGTTTCAAACACATTTCTTGAACAAAACGAGTATTGTGTATTGAACGCGTTCGCAGACATGCTCACCATCGGCTGCGCGCGAGGACTTTGGTTGCCTCCACGGTAAGCATCACACTGTTCTTTCAAGTACATATTATGTTCATTGTAGTTGTTGCTCTGCCCGTAATTTTTCAAAATGTCACTTGCGAGCCCTTTGGAAGACATTTTATTGGTTTCTTGATTCGGCTTATTATCAAAAATATTGATAAACTCTTCATTGTTTCTTTGATTTGGCAGAATATCTCTGACGTCGCCAGCGTTGCCTCCGACGGTATCAAAAGGGTTTACGTTTTTAACAAATAGTAGACCTGCGTTGGTTTCGTAATAACGACTGTTGTGTGGATGTTCACAACATTTTCTTGATTTCTCGTCATCTTTCAAATCCATTATTCATGTCACAGAAAATTTATAATGGCCAAATCGTGGCTGACTATGGCATTTTTTTATTTTGAGAGATGAAAGAAGAAAATAGATCCGTCACGTTTTTGCTCGATGTAAAAAATTGTTAAACAACCAACCTCTTTGGATACCATAGAACCACACATTCAAAGTACAGTCAAGGACTAAAATATGTTTAGGTAAGAACGTACACTACACAACTTAACAACATCCCGCCTGTTTGCCTCGAAGGATTAGGATAGCTTAATTTATTTTCCAAAAAAAAATATCATCGCTATAATACTAGGCATGAGTTTGCATATACTTTACCGATACCTAAAATTAAATCTAAAAATTTCAATAAAAAAAATTTCAAATAGTTTAGTGAGCCGAAAAATAGAATACAAAATTTTAATTGTTTTGGCCTTCGATATGCAACCTCCTGACGACGAGTTTGCTTCAGATAATAAAACAAACACAAGCAAAACTTGTTAGTAACGTGAGGAATCAACAATAAACTTATGAGTTTAAAGTCTGAAAAATGCAAATAAAGAGGTTTTAGTTCTAGTTAATATTGCGGCGCATACAGAACATTGTACCTAACGAGGCTGAGGTGTGTGGCCTGCGCCTGCGCCTGGCCCTCGGGCCGACAGCCCGTAATCACGACCACCCAAACTTTAGCGGAATATTCCTTGACGTGCCGATGTATGAACGACTGAACTGAACGTATGGATTCATTTACTGGGGTTTATTTGATAGTGATAATATTATGATGATTTAATTGATTTTAATTAAGTCCTTAGTCCTTAGATTTAGTTCAGAAGACTCATGAAAAGCTAAGTTTTTTCAAAGCTTCCTCTCTCATAGGTGACCTTGTGTTGTCATCTGACATTATGCTTGGCTTGTTTTTTATTTTTGCTGTAATGCCAATAAACGCATTTTTCTTTCTTTCCTACTATTTTGCTGTGCCCGACAGGGTCCATAATGATCACACATTGTGGAATGCAAATAAACAATTGAGTATACCAATGTGATCTTAGAATTGATAATTATGCATTTATCGTTTTAAAAATAAAAATGAAAATATTGTTTAAATTATTTCACTGAACAAAGAATAAATAATCCCGAATTCCCGAGCACAGCAAAGTCTACAGCTCATATTTATAACATTATTTATTTTAATATACTCTAAAATGCTATAAAACAAATGTTATCAGTAGGTAAACCAACAAAAAGCATTAAAAACGATCAAAAAGCAATAAAAAATCAATTACGAAGTATCCAAACACGTCGAGGGAGAAAACGTAACAAAAACGAAGATTATCGAAAGCACTACAGGCATTATACAATCTATTAAGATAACACATCGCCACGAGACAATTTTTTACATTACTTTTTTTTATTAATTTACAAAGTTATGGCCGCATTTTTAGGGTTACGTATTATTTTTCCAGGAGAATTGAATACCTGAAAAGAAAGGTTATCATTCGTTTTTACTGACATTTTGATGTAGGTAACAGAATATTGTAAAATACATAAAAAAGCAATTAATTCGTGTTATTGAGAAGTCACTACAACCACAATCAATGTTTTATATTTTTTATTAAAAGATGAGATGCGAATTAAATTTTTCTGTCCACCCAAGTAGTGATACTTACCTATAATAAAATTCATTGATGAAAAAACTTGGGATTAACTAAAATAGTGTACAGAACACTCAACGTTCCTTCAAGCTCGCTCTCGTCAATTTTTATCAATTTCCAAAACTTATGTTTGCATTTTTATGAGTTTCTTTACGCGCGTGACACGCCCGCTCTGGTTCGCAGCTTGTCGCGATTATGTTAATCGTCGCATAGAATATTCATTGAAAAAACACACCCTTATACTTTATCTTATATTGTTGCTTTTACGCTTCTATTTGACGTGTCCGAGTATTCATGCCTTCATGTCTGCCTGTCATCTGTCGGTGACTCGGGTTTTTTTCCTCGATTGTTATTGTGTAATGAATATTTAAATTGGGGCACGTTTCGTCTGGATAGAACAGTACCTTGGCCCTCAAGTATTATATCCCTATTATGCATAACCATCAATCGTTCCATTGGTTTTATTGCCTTTTCAAGCAAATAAACATGCCTTTTATATTATATCGTAGTTCGAAAACATCAGAAGTAGAATCGATGGCCTTCATCCTGTATAAAAAATGTCGTACCTGAAGTACCTAGAGCAAATTAAACAACTCCCCTAAACTAAATTCCTATACTAGTAATTCAATTGCTCAATTTACTGCGTATACCGCTGAGTAAACAACTTAATAACGTAAAGGGCGTCCTTCAAATGGGTCACCTTAGAGCAGCGGTCCTAATAGCCTACCCTGGAGTACTCCACTCCGGTAACGTTTAGAAAAACTTCCTTGACTACAAGAATTCACTTATTTGTCTATTATACATTGATGTTTAACTTCCGTCAGTGATAGGAAGATCTCGAACACAAACAGCGATGTAGATGATTTAAAGTAGATGTGTGACTTTATTGAAAGCTTTTGGTAGGAAATCGTTCAGTCTAGACAACAGTATGAAAAGCAAGGTGAAGGTCGCAGCCTGCTGCGCCGTCACTATGGGGATGAATACAAAGTAAGATGATTGTAAATTAACCTCGTATTGAAACACGTAATTTCATTTTCATTAGAAATAATTTGTCTTGTAGGAATCTTACAAAAATCTGACCTAGAACTCGCGATGATAAGTGGTTCTTGTTGATAAGGAATTTATGAATTTTCAATATTAATTACATGAAATTTTTCTGCTTATTTGATTTCCAGGTTTTGATTTCGCTCCCACTAACCTACATATTATTATAAAAATTGTTAACAAACATGAAATAAGACTCGAACAAAATAAGCCAAATATCTCATAACATTCTGAGAACATCAAACTTCATATAAAACCTACCAAAACATTTAAACGAGTTGCATCCAAACATAAAAAATTCTGCCATAAAAATGCCAAAACATGCAGGTTGACCAATTAAGCCATCAAGTGGGCAAGTGGGCACTGGTATCGCTCGACAAAGCCGAGCCATGTGGAGCTATCGCCGATAAGATAGCAGTAACGGGCCGCAGTTCCCACGGCGACAGACAATGTGTTTGGATAGATAAAGAATTACTTGAGGAAAATAAAGGAGTTGTGTTTACTTGTGTCATAAATGGCGATATGTGTTGAAAGGTGTTTGTTTTTCAGTTTTAGTTCAACAATTGCAATTATTGAAGCCGAGCCTCGTTTTAATTTTCATTTTTAATTTTAATTTTGCAGAGAAATTTGGGCCTTCATTTGCCGTTCGTTCACCAGCTTGACTGGTATCTATGCTATCATTTTAAACTCTTGTGTGCTGCTTGTTTCCAAGCCTATATCATGTTCATTATTTGTTACATTTGTTAGCCACATTATATTTCATTTGTATACAAAGCTAGTTCGTATCTATAAGCGTTCGTTATTTCTGTACCGATATATGTATTTCCTAAATATTGACTGAGTTTCGAAACTTGTGGCGGAATGTTCCATGCATTGATGGTGACGTGCCAACAATGGAGCGCCTCTGTGCGTCCACTTTGTACCGCCGACGAGCATAATCTCCTAAACTTCACATTCCTCACATAAAATCGTGGTGCGAACAAAAAATCCTTGTGATTCCGATTTTACTGAGAAGGGATCTGTAGTTATGTACGCCTTTTTATTGATAGCTTGGTTTTAAAGTTTTTAAACGGTGTTACAATAACTAAATTCTACAAATAAATTGAGATAATATGACGGGCTGGAGCTAGATTATATTGATGATCAGTCGAAACTATCCAGGATATCTCTCAAACTGGTCTTGCTCATTTTGCAAATTACATGAATTTCTAACTCTGAATTACCTAGAAATTTTCCAATCGTGTTTCGTTTCATCGAGCCTAAAAGCATAACCTTAACAAGATCAAGTTGATTCAACCGCCGTCCAAAGAACCCTAATTCCAGCCAGCCGGTGCCAGAAACTCGGTCGCGACACAATAATGCTTACCTATGAATAATAAGATCAAATAAAATAAAAAAACACACTTGGGACTGCAGCACAATCGTACACGCTTGTAGACAAACCATTATATAAATACAATGACATATTGTTGTCCTGCTCTGGCGCCGGGTTATAAAGGTATTCTTTTTATTTTCTGTCTCATTCATCTGAATTAGCTTTATTGTTAAAGAGGCTGTTGATTGTGTTTATTTGGTCTGAATTGGTTTTAAGATTTCAAGTCCCTACTGAGGTAGGTTACCAGCGCTTAGGTAATACTTAAAATGTTTGTCGGTTGATGATACTTTAATGTTTCTACTACCAGAGCCAGTTTCTAAACTTGACCATTGATCGATGATCAATGGTTACCAATTTTTTTAGTAATGTCTGTTGTTACCCGACTACGGCAAAGCCAAAAGGAAGGGTTATGATTTTAGCAGTCTATGTTTGTAAGTATGTATGTTTGCTTTTACGTGTGTTCCACACTTCCACCGTAACGCCTAAACTACTGAACCGATTTTGATGAACGAGGTATCAATAGGTTCGTAATAATGGTCTCGGTGACATAGGCTATATAAATTCTACCTAAGTAAATTTAGTATGGTTGACTTTACACGTTTCAAAACAGACCACGAAAAAAATTAAATTGACATATTTATGACATGTTTGGTATCAAAAGAAAGGTCTTGACGAGGACGACCATATTTAATATATCATAATATAAAAGTATTTTTTTTTATTAAATTGTTAAAAACTAGCAACAGTGTGATTGCGCTACGTACGACGCGAGATGATACCAACGCGCAGTTATTGAAATCTTAATAAATAGTAACAATTTGTAATGCCACTCTTATGAAGAAAAACAAAACAAAATTTTTCTATTTTGGATTTCTCCAAAGCTCGATAAACGGTGTTGGCTTCAAAATAAATCACGCTATGGTTTCGTTCAAGGCACTATGCACTGCTATTTGAATTTAAAATAAGTTAATTACTGACCTATTTTATTACTCTTATTTACATTGTCGTAACGTTTATCAAGCGTTAAAACGAAAATAGTATTAAATAAAAAATTTAGTTTAAAAAACTGTAACCCGATTATGGGAAATTAAAAGTGATAAAAAAATCACGAATCAAGAAAATATTTCTGACGGAAATCAAGATATAGACCAATTGTCAAGGTAAAGCCGTCGTCGCATGCCATTATAATTTTGTAGGTGTTCCTGTCACCCACATGGTTACAGGCATGCGACCACGGCTTTATCGAGACCATTGTACCTATGTCTTGATTCCTGTCTGAAATATTTTGTTGCTTCATACTTTTTTGATCACTTTTATTTTCCCGTAGTCGCGTTATAGTTTTTTAAACTTAACTTTTTATTTATAATACCTACAAAAACGACTGGATCGATTTAAAAAAATTCTTTCACCTGTAGAATGCTGTATTATCACTGGGTAACATAGGCTATATTACGATATATAATATTTGTAAAGATATCACGCGGGCGAAGCCGCTGGTGGAAGCTAATGCTAGTGCATCATAAATTCATAATTGAAAATCACGTGAAAGTATATTATCTCGATTTTATTTGTCACAAATTTTCGTTCTTGTGTGGGCTTAAAGTTATTATTACAAAATTTTACAATCCCTGCATTATGAATTTCAAAACTTTATCAAACCAATTACTTCAAATTCTTACCTCCAATATTCACATCGAAAAACAATTAAAATTCCTTTGAGAACTCCGCAAGGTCACATGACTGACATACCCTTACGAACAAGTCCTGATTCAAATGGAGCTCCTTCAACATGGCTGCCGACAAAACATTTATTTCAATATAATTTAAATGGGGTTCTGCGTTACCACGCCCACCGAGATTAGAATACCGCTGTTTAAGACCAAGCTCGCAGTAATTATATTAAAATATCTTGAGAAAAAATGGGCTGATGGATATAAGGACCAAACATATTCTAATGATTACTGAAGTAACTATGAAAATATAACATTGAATCGTGGAGATTATAAGAAAGAAAAATAACAAGACAAGTTAGCTGGAAACTACTTAGTAAAACAAATCAAATCAAAAAGATCTCGTTTATACAGTGAAAAAGAAATCTCTATATTTTTAAAACTAACTTAAGATTTAAGGACCAGTGTCTATTAGGTATATTATAACACTGGTCCTTATCTTCTTAAAGTTATAAATTACCCGTATTGAGGTTACGTTTTTACCCATATGCAGCAGGTTTCTGATAACATTTGTTCAAGCGAGCTTACCCTTAAGCGGAGTGCAAAAATTTCGAGAACGTTAATTGAGAGTCGGCGGTTAGCTCTCGTGAAATTCCATTATTATTCTAATTATTTGTTTACGACCCTTTGGTCATTAAATAATATTTTTATATGAATGTATCCTATGCTTTATTGCAGCCTTTAAATAAGAGTAGGAATTGGATTAATTATTTCCATAACGAAGTCACCTGTCCTAGTAGAATCAGACGAAAATTCCAAGTTCGAAATCCCCGTACTTGAAAAAAATATAAATCTTGCTCCATAACATATTCTGAAAGAACTATGCGGTCAAAACGACCCCAAGAAGAATTTATCCCGAACTAAAAGACTCAAAATAAATCAACACTATCTTCCCCACAGATAACAAAAATAAACACCAAACCAATCAATTAGTCAGTCCGTAAAGCCAATTGGATTAGATTCCACAGCCACGACAGAAAAACAATACAAAAAAGTTAGGAAAGGCGCTATAGCCTCCACTTTTAATTATCGTTTACCGACGCATTGTTTAGCGTGAAAAAAAAGATAAAGAAAAGAAAAAAGGTAAAAGAATATAAAGTTGTCGAAGATAGAAGTGATCCATTTGGTGTCAGGACTCAGGACGTAAATCTATCCCTCGAGGTGTCTGTTAAGCCGGCCTCCGACGGTGCGCCATATCGCGGACGCACGCGCACCAGCGCGCACGACGCACCGTGGGAAACCTAACGTGCGTGGTAGCGCAGACGCGTGCGTGGCGGTGCGTCCTGGTTTGGATACATTCGCTTTGAAGTTACCGACGTGCGCGGATCAGCCCGCACGGACACGCACCATGGAAAGGGTAACGTGCGTGGTAGCGCAGACGTGTCCGTAGCGGTGCGCCCGATCCGCGGTGATTCGGTAAACTTCAAAGGTGCGCGAGGTATTCTCGGTTCCTATAAACGAAAACGAATCGTTTTCCTTGCCAATGATATTAGAATTTTCATTGCCTAACTCGGCATATAAATAGATTCGTAAGCAAATATTTAGACATGGCGTTTTGGATTTTTACGCAAATGGTTTAATTTTCTATTTCAGATTACGAAACGTTTACAAAATCCATTTTTATTCGTCGATTTCTGGAGCGGCTCTGACGCCTCCGGTTCGTAGTTTCGATCGTCTTTAGTAATATTACAATTCGATTGTAATGGCATCGATCAAAACTATCCAAACATAAACAAATACTTGCTTACGCAAATCTACTCTTGCCGTGGTTTTGTGAATTCGGTTTGTCTAGTTCGGATTATCGATACGATATGATTTGTGACTCAAATCGGATTTTAGACACGTATCGATATATCTGACGCATGTCTACTAATTTTACCTACCTTTAATAGCTACTTCTATATGGGAAGACCTCATAGCTTTGCATAGTAGGTAGACCCCTACCTACTATGCAAAGCTATGAGGTATTTGCTTCATTATAGGTAAAGATACAAAAGGGTCTGAATTTTAACCAAATAACGGTTCGTAAATTATACCATCAGTCGACAGTCGATCAGATCAGACCCGACTGTTAGCTCATTTGCGTAGTCACACCGCAGTACCGCACGCGCGTCAACGGATACGGCTCCGCTAGCTCAATAGCTCTTTGGAAAATATAGTAAACGAGCAGCGAGCAGCTAGCTCGCTCCGGCTTCGCACGGATAGCACTAAGTACTTATCTACGGCGCACCTAACTACCTACCTACTTACCTACCTACATAGGTGAAGGTAGGGTAGGTAGGTAGGTAGAGTAGGTACCCTACCTACCTACCTACCCTACCTTCACCTACCTATCCTAAGAACCTTCTCCTTACAATAACAAACACAACAAAAAAAGAATTATCGAAACTGGTCCAGCCGTTCACGCGTGATGCCGTGACCAAGGAAAATAGGGATTCATTTTTGTATATAGATACACTATAGTTACCTACTTTGCACGCAGCAAAAAAGCATTTCGTCAAAACAACCGAAAAATACTATTATTATTAAGATTTTTCCGGTTTGAGTGCTGTTTGTTTTTATTATGAATTTACGAAACAACAGGCATAATTAAACAAGTCCTTTTGATATTGTGGCAAAGTATTTTCTACTTTAACGTATTGATAATAAAGATAGATTTACAGTGACAGTCGTGTGATAAGTTTGCAATGACGTATTCCGCAGCGAGCCGAAAGAACCGTTCGGTTGGTGGCTTCACCGTCCGTCTCGCTCGGTGATATGTCTGCTGAGCCGACACCTCTAATTCCGAGGCAGACTGAAGAATTATCCCTAAAATTCCCAGTTTTTATTAATTCCTTGGTTTATGGAGCATGATTATAAAAAATAATAACACATCATTCCATAATATTTAATAACATAAAATACAGTAGGTACAAAACATTCATAAATTTACAAGATCAGAAGCTGAAGCATTTTTTTTTACCCTTGTTCGCTGCACATTTAAAAATATTTTATCGGTATTGTTCCTCAACCTGTTCGCGATGCAGAATGAAAAACAAACCAACTCAAGTTAAGAGTGAGTGAGCGAGAGCGACGTCAATCGTCCACCTCTAAATCGGGGCCGTCGCCGAACGGCGACGAAAATTTCCAATACCGTAAAGCGGGTCTGTCGCCGAGCGGCGACAGTACGTTCACGCTGATTCAAACTGTATTTGTACTATGCATAGGGGCTAATATGGTCTACAGTTAATTTTATTCTATGGATTTGGTAATATACTTGTCAAATACATCGACTAAAACGTCAAAATATGCAGAAACAATTCTAGAAAAAAGTAAAAATTGGACATTTTGGCACGGCAAAATGGCGACTGCGCATGCGTTCAGCGCGCTGCACTACGCGTCGTATTTATTTGTTTTCTATTGTTTTTTAAGTGTAAATCGACGGGAAATGGTGATAATTCAATAATTAAGTAGTGTCGTCATCGTATATAGTTAATACTTGCACTAAATAACATCGTAATTACCTATTACGGACCCATCAAAAAATGTAAACAAACTCGTTAGTGAAAAAACGTGTTGATGTGATATTTGTTGTTTTGTGTGTGTTTTGTGCATGTAATCGCTGGTAAGTTTATTAATTATAATTTATTTTATATTCTTGAATAACTAATGGTACCACTGTACAATTACGCCCGGCGTTTTTTTTATAGTAGCTATTTTTTTTTGGGTAGGATAGACCCTTTTTAGTGTATTTTTAAAAACCCCAAAGTGCGCAAATCCATAGCAGACGAGAAAAAAATCGCCGGTATTGGATAGTGGGAGTTTTAAGGGCGGGGAAGATCACGTGGCGGCTCTAAATTTGTTTCCAAACAATACCTTATAAGCGTAGTCGACGGAGCCCGCTTCGCGGGCTCCTATTTCTGAATTGTTAAAAAAAAAATAACCACGAAGAGGATGGCGGGGTCTTCGTTCGCTCGCTTCGCTCGCTCACTAGACCCCGCCATCCTCTTCTAACCTAACCTGTCCGAGTCGGGGTGCCCCCAAGTCCGGAGCTCGCTTCGCTCGCTCTTACATCCTAAGTTTTCTTACTATAAATTACGTAAAAAGTTCAATTTTTTTAAACATTCGGATTTTTTTTCTCAAAAACTAGGCGTTTGCGCAGTGTGAAATTTTGCGAAAGCGTTTAACTTACAGTTATCTATAACCAAAAAAAATTTGAAGCTTCGGACGCGCGGGCGTAATTGTACAGTGGAGCCTAACTAATTAATAATAAAAATGCATAATACAGAAAAAAAAGAGTTCAATATTTTTTTGTCAACTAAATAATGTTACGTAATGATACGGTTATCTATTTATTGAACTTTTTTGATTATATGTGTTTTTATTTATTGTGTTTATGCGTAAATAATGGTTTTGACCGATAGTATATGTATTCATAATGTATCCTGCGAAATTTCATGTGAATCGAACCAGTAGTTTTATTATAAACAATCAAAACAATGAACAACGGAATTTCTTATAAGAATCTTATAAGAATGTTTATTTATCAATACTAGCGTTCGCTTACAAAGATTCTAAGTATTATAAAAAATCCTTTGTCTAATCAGGAACCCAAAACCATTAACGATAAGACTATTTACGTAACAAGAAGCTCTCAGTTTTTGTTTATGTTAGCGAGCTCTTATCTCTGACGCGCCGCGGGCGTGCCGCGCGGCTTGGCGGGTTGTCGCGAAATCGCGCCGCGTAGCCCAGGAGGTTAATAGAGACGGTTCCTGATGTAGCAGCGCGGTGCGGGAGAGGTTTGGTGTCGTGATGCGAGAGCTCTGTGATTCGTCAACTTGTGCAAACTGTCACCCCTCCCGCACCGCGCAGCTATCTCAGGAACCGTCTCAGCCTACAGCTCTTTTCTATCACTCGTTCACTCGCTACCCAAGTCTAGTCAAGACCTGTCCTGTCTATTTCGCTGAGAGCCGTGCACGCGTAGTGGAAATTATGGTGATTGGAGACGACTATTTCTTGACTATTTTTTGACACCAATTTCAAATGAAAAAACGTAAGCATTCCGCGGTAATCAGGTGAGGATTGTGGCGAGAAAGGCTCACCACGTAATCCTCACCAAGACACCTTTATATCTCTGGAACCTCTTAATGACTATTTTCGAGATTTGGCATAGCGTTACGACTATTTATTGACTATTTTTTGGAATTGAAACCAAGTCGATACTCCCAGCCGTTTGCTTGCACTGAGGTGAGGATTGTGTGGAGACGTTCACCCCACAATCCTCACCAACTTATAGCTATAACTTCGAAATCTTAATGCGACTATTTTTTTAACTTTGGTGACTATTTATGACTATTTCTTGACTATTTTTTGGCGTTTTCAAAATTCAATTTCATGAACTTTTCAAAAGTGAGGATTGTGTGGTGAAAGGACACGAACTTTCTTGCTCACGTAGTGTGAATATTGTGAATAATGGAGTGGACGAACGAGCTTGTTTTTGATTTTTTAAATCTTTATCAAAACGAACCCACGCTATGGAATGCAGCGGCACCAGAACACAGAAACAAAAATGATTCTTATGATGCATGGAACAGAATAAAAAGAAACCTAAAGGATGATACTATTACAATTACGGAAATAAAAAAAAAGCGAGATAATCATCCTCTCAGGCCGCGCGGCGCGATTTCGGAACAACCGCTCAAGCCGCGCGGCACGCCCGCGGCGCGTCAGAGATAAGAGCTCGCTAATATAAACAAAAACTGAGAGCGTTTTGTTACGTAAATAGTCTTATCGTTAATGGTTTTTGGTTCCTGATTAGACAAAGGATTTTTTATAATACTTAGAATCTTTGTAAGCGAACGCTAGTTGGAATAAATAAACATTCTTATCAGATTCTTATAAGAAATTCCTTTGTTCATTGTTTTGATTATTTATAATAAAACTACTGGTTCGATTCACATGAAATTTCGCAGGATACATTATGAATACATATACTATCGGTCAAAACCATTATTTACGAACAAACACAATAAATAAAAACACCAATAATTAAAAAAGTTCAATAATAGGTATCCGTATCATTACGTAACATTACTTAGTTGATAAAAAATATTGAACTCTTATTTTTTTCTGAAAAATGGCATTTTTATTATGGACTAACTATTAAATAATATAAAATAAATGACTTACCAGCGATTACATGCACAAAACACACACAAAACTCAAAATTTCACATCAACACATTTTTTCACTACCGTGTTTGTTTACATTTTTTGATGGGTCCGTAATAGGTAATTACGATGTTATTTTGTGCAAATTTTATCTATATACGATGACGACACTACTTAATTATTGAAATAACACCATTTCCCGTCGATTTACACTTAAAAAACAATAGAAAACAAATAAATAGAACGCGGAGTGCAGCGCGCTGAACGCATGCGCAGACGCCATTTTGCCGTGCCAAAAATGTCCAATTTTTACTTTTTTCTAGAATTGTTTCTGCATATTTTGACGTTATGGTCGATTTATTCGACAGGTATATTATCCTACCATAAATCAAAACCAACCACAGACCATATCAGCCCGTATATTACGTATAAATAGAGCTGCAATCTGCATGAACGTACTGTGTTCCCGGGGACGCAACGAGGCTTGACGGTATTGGGAGTTTTCGTGCGCCTGGGGCTTCGGTCCGGACTGACCGGTTGTCGACGTACAGAAGGCAAAGATCCAAAGTAAAAGAGTCTATGGGAACTGGTAGTGGTGCTGACGAAATACACAAACCGGAATGGCCCTTTTATAACGTAATGTCTAGTTTTTTGGACCGTGTATACAAACCAAAAAAAACAAAGAATTCTGAGGTAAGTAGATATTTATTTTAATTCAACCTTATCATATTTATTATAATTTGTTTGTTGTTGCCAGTGCCAGTAACTGTGCGTTTGCACTGGCGAAACATTTACAACAAAACATGTTGGGATCTCTATTTTATGTCAATTTTCCATGCAATGTTTGAGAGGAACTAGAGATTTCAACATGTTTTGTCGAGATGTTTCGCCAGTGCAAACGCACAGTTAAGAGTATAAATATATTTTTTACAATTAACATTTATGACGGGCTTTAGTAACATAAAACATAATCAATGCCTAAGGGCTCGTGTAGATGGCACCGCAGCCGCGCCGTTGCCGAGCCGCATCTCCGCTTGTTTTTACCCGACTGCTTCAGAAGGAGGGTAATGTTTTTCGAGAGTATGTAATCTGCGTTCGCAATGTATTTGCCAAATATGTAACAAACACGAGTTTTCCATTTAGACAAACATCAACTTTATGCTTGTGTAAATAAAGTTGATTTAAGACTGACTAGTACTGTTGGATAAGTCATAAAAAATATGAAGTTGTAGCGCAAACTGAACCTTATATGTAGGCATTACAGTTGTTTTTCCTAAAACTCGTGTTTGTTTACATGTTTGGCAAATGAATTGCGAACGCATATTATGTATGTATGTCTATTTCTTTGGCACGCTCTGAAGCCTAAACGGCTTGATGGATTTTAACATAATTATGAGGTGTCGTTAGATTCGTCAATTGTGGGAGTGACATAGGCTCTACAATTTATTTATCTATTGTATCTGCAAATACAAAAAAAGGGAAGGGAAGGTTTTTTTTAAAATAAATTACAACAATATTGGTATCAAATAAAAGCTAGTAATGAGTCAATTCCAAATTTAGATATATTGATACAACTAAACACTAAAAAGCTTGAAATAAAGAAAATCATTTATGTGTTTTTGCAGTCGGGTTTTTTTGTTTTTTAAATAATTTTCTTTATTGCCATATCACTTTACAATCTACGGCGCGGCGGCGGCGCGCGGCGCGTGTGACGCGGCAGCGAGCTGGCAATGTTGCATACGGTGACGGCGCGGCGCGGCGACGCGATGGCATCGTCCTCCTGATCACTTAAACCTCTTGCAGCCTGGCGCGAGGTGACTCTAACACAACTTCACGGTAGACAAAATATTATTACCGGTGTTGCGTCGCGCTGTCGTGTCGCGCCAGTCTGCACGAGGCTTAAGTGATCAGTAGGACGATGCCATCGTGTCGCCGCGCCCGTGCGGCTCTCACAATTAAAAATGTTAACAAAATAAACTCAATTGGTTTAGGTAATTAATTAAAGGTAAACAAATCGTAAAAAGCGTTTTTATAGATTACACTTGTTTAATAATACGATTAAAGAGAAAACTATCGTAATTATCGACAAAATTATTAAGTAGGTATCGTAAAACCACAAGAGCCGCAGCTGCAGCGATACGTTCTCTTTTACGCATTTTGGAACGACAAAATGCCTTTGAATCTGAATCAAAGCCTACAGACTGACGCGCACCTTTGGAAGAGGATTTGATTTGTAGCTGTCCGTGGTCGCCGGCCATGTGGGCTGGTGCACGTGCGTCCGCAATAACGCGAACTGTTGGAATGGCCTTGGTGCGCGGTGCGCGTGCGTCCGCGTTATCGCGCACCGTCGGAGTTGCCTTGGTGCGTGGTGCGTAGTCCGTGGTCGTGCGGGCGCGTGCGCGTGCGTCCGCGATATGGCGCACCGTCGGAGGCCGGCTTTACACTGACTGCCGGAGATAAAGATAATTATTGACCATTCTGTTTTTTGATAATTTCAAATTATGTACTAATTGTGTTTTATTGATATTTTTATTACGAATAAACTTAGATTATAATTGATAAAATAACAGTGTGTTTTTTTTTCGATGCTGTTTTTAACCCTTAAAAATCGTATCGTAGCCGTGTCGTTATAATTGAAATAGCTTGTCTAATAAATTGTGAAGAGAAATTCAAAGAAATGTATTGAAAACTATAAAGAAATATAACTGCTGTTAGCTTGCCGAAGATAAACCGAAACGAGATCGCTGTTTACCGTAATGAGGTAAACGAATATAAAATGCCACAAATGGCGCCAGATGAATGGCAGCGTCACTTGTAAGACGAACTCAGTAAACGCAAATATTGCATAACTTTATAAACATTACAGTGGGTTGCCAAATTATTAGGGACAGTCACATTTTTTATCAATTTCTTACTTTGGGCGCACTTGACTGCAGTTTTAAGTGGTACAAGGGTTCCAAGAATGTATTATTTATGTTCGTCATGTCTCTGTTACTCAAATTTTAAGTGGAAGTTGAGATTTAAAGGGTATATTTATTTTCTACGAATATTTAAGTTATGTGAGAGTCGTAGTGCACTTTTGACGCTAATCAGTGAAAGACGAATTTGAATATTTAAACAAAGTTATTTTTATATTTGTGCTCCAAAATTTTGATAAAATGTAAGTATTGTTATTGTATTATTATAAAATTCAATTATTTATCTTATTTGATGGTAAAAATATTTTATTTTTTATTTTTTTTTGTTTTCAGTATGGGTCGGGGGTGCGATTTGACTCCAAAAAAAAAATCCGAAATAAAAACCCTACTCCAGCATACCAGTCATTCCCAACGGAAAATAGCAGACATTGCTGGTGTTTCTAAGTCGGCAGTCAATAAAATAAAAATTAAATTGGACCTAGATCAGCCAATTTCGCCTAAGAAAAAAGGCAATTGCGGCAGAAAACGCATCACTACCCCACGTTCGGATAGGAAAATTAGGGATATCTGCTTGCAAAATAGAAAAAAAAGTGCTGGACTGTTAACTCAGTTAGTCCAGGAGTCGGGAATACTAGTTTCCAAGAGAACTGTCCAGCGCAGATTGGCAGAAGAAGGCTTGACAGGTCATCGTCCTGTGAAAAAACCACGGTTGACTGATGCAATGAAGAAAAAACGCCTGGCTTGGGCTCGGGAACACCGTCACAAGACTGTTGAGGACTGGAATAAGGTCAGTTTGCATTATTACTGATATTTTACACCATTTAAAATAATAATTTTCAAAATAATAAACTACTTTAATTTTTTTCAGGTGTGTTTCTCGGATGAGTCAACATTCGAGATTCTAGCCGACAAGAGCAGCTTCGTCAGGCGACGCCCAGGTGAAAAATTCCACCCAGACTGCATCGTGGAAAGGATAAAACACCCTGTTAAAATAATGGTGTGGTCTGTCATAAGTGCCAAGGGGGTTGGGCGCCTATACATTGTCCAAGGAACCATGAAACAAGACCAGTACAGACAAGTTTTACAAACTCGCCTGTTACCGACACTTGAAGAATGGTTCCCTGATGGTGAGGAATTCATGTTTATGCATGATTCAGCTCCATGCCATAAAGCCAGAAGTGTTACCAAGTTCTTGGCAGACCACAACATACCAGTTTTACCTTGGCCTGGTAATTCTCCTGACATGAACCCCATAGAAAATTTATGGGAGATTACCAAGGCCGAAATAGCAAAAGAAATGATAACCACCAAGGTCAGGCTGATAGAAAAGCTGATTTATGTTTGGCATCACAACTCCAAGATAAAAGAAAGTGCCAAACAGTGCATAGAAAGCATGCCCAGGCGTATAGAAGCACTAATTGAGGCGAAAGGAAATGTGACTAAGTACTGATCACTACTAAGTACAATTTATTTTCGCCTATTATTATACTTAATTTTTATTTTTTTTATTTTTTTTTGTTCTTATTTTACATCTTTATTAACTGTGTTATTGAAATAAAGCTTTCACCATTAAAAAAATGTGTTTTTCTAATTAATTTAAGACTCATACTTCACAAATAAAAAGTATTCGTGACTGTCCCTAATAATATGGCAACCCACTGTACTTAAAAAGGGTATTGCGGAAAATAAAGTAGACTAATCGTCGCCTTAGAGTGAAATAAAGTAGACTAATGATACATATCGTCGCCTTAAAGTGAAAAACTCGGGAATGCAATTTTTTTTTTTATTAACTTTTTGGAAAGACAACCTTGCAACGCACGCCCTAGTTTCACACATAATACGTTTAGTAACCTGTAACTGTATCCAAATTGCACACTAAAAGACACATATTTGAAGAAGCAGTGGTAATAAGGCGCAGATTTTTCTTCCTCCAAGTTATCTTTTCGCATAAACGAGGTTTTCACTCTAAGGCGATGATATAGAGAATTTCAGTTACACGTTGTTACCGAAAGTTGCTGCTGTCTTGCAGTTTTACATACGGTTTCAGGATCATGTTATCTGCTTGCTAACAGATTTGATCGATAACCATCATCATCATTGGTCTTTTCATCTTTTACGATTTAAACGGCGTCTTCAGAGCCGCCATAACAATCATACAGCCAGCATCTCGCGCCGTGTCCGTCCCGCGTCCTCTAAACCCGTGATTTCAACAGTTTTTTAGAGAGGCCATCGCGTAGTGGCGGCGATTTCACGGGCGAGCCGTTTCTCACACGCGCTGCAGACCGCCCGCGCCGAGCGACCCGTTTTTTTACTACTGCGATGGATTGTGATGTCTGTTTTACGATGATAGAACTCGCAGCTTTGATAAAGCTCTTAGGTTGATCGTCTTTCTAGTGATAGAGTTTGTTGTTGATGGATTGGGAATGGCGGTGATGAGTTGTTGATATTCCGACTTATTACGTTCCAGTTTCCATAGGATAAATAGGTCCTTCAATTCTTCTATTAAGTGCTAGGTAGAGTTTTAACCGTGTAGCTCAATCACCATCTGTCAAATAAAATGTATTATGATCTAAAACTTGCCAAGTTGCCACGTTTAGAGCACATCTAAAACTCTCCTATTCGAAAAAGACAAAAAAATGTCACGCAGTAACTACATACCAGTACTTTGGTATGATCTATTCCCATCCAATACCAAGATCTAATACCATTTGGTATTAGTTTATTTCCGTTTTTATTTTCTATTCCCAACGAGTACCACATTTTAAAACCAATACCAAAACAAGTTTGAAGAAATCAGATACAGTCAGGTTCAGTAAAATTAAAATGCTTTGAGTGATTTTAAGTAATGTTTAATCAAGATTAGGGTTTGAATATAAATCACATATAATTGCGTATCTTAATAATAAATCACCTAAAAATTTGGCAAAAAATCGAATAGTTAAAGTACTAAAAATCTAACAAAATTATAAAATATCACAAATAATCAACTTTTAATGTAATCGTGTCCGTGGTACACTGCGATGCATCGAGTTGAATGAAACATTGAATTTTCCATTCTATTACTTACTTGCCTAACAACATTGAATCAAATTTATGTTTCCAGTTCTCTAGACACGAATAAATAGGTCTTCTTTGTCAGTAAAACACAACTGTGTTATCAAAGAAAAAGGCATTACTCTGTAATTCCACGTCAATTTCAGTAGATTGAGATTTCTTCGCATATAAACTAAAGCAGAATTCCGAATAAGCAATCTATTTAATGAACCTTTCTGAGTGCGGCTGTTAAGGCGTCACAGAGCCTGGAAGACGCGGCTATAAGGACCAACGATGAACGATGCCACAAACAAAGTGAGCAAACCTCTCGAGTCTCCCACACCGTCTGAAGTACAAACACAAACATACACTTAGCTCTACTGTGGCCGATGCGATGTTAGGAAAACACAATGTAGTGACACGCTTTTATATATTCTTTTACTAAACCTCCATAGTAAAAATACACGGTAGAAAATACGTAGACAACTACTTAATCCATGCAAATTAAGAGGACTTAAAGAGGCCATTTACCGCCAAATGATGACAGAATAGGATATTTTTCAAACTGTAAATACCTAAACATCAAAACCTGAATTAAATAATGCTAAGCTTATCTATATTAAACCTGCTCAGTAGGTAATAAATATAAGCCTTCTCCCTTACGCCATATTTTTTGGTCTTTCGATCCGCGCAACACTTAAATAACGTTATGCCTGCACGAGGCTTAAAATTGCTCAATTTGACGGTAACTTGGTGTTCTACTGACCCCATGGCTTATGGCGTGAAAATACATTTAGTTACTTTATAATAGTTTATAATATCGCATAACATGGCATCGGTGTCGAATCGCTACTACAATATTAGTTGCCTAGTGCTTGGAGAGAGACTTTTAAAAGATGTTTCTTGAAGAATCAAATGTTTGCTTCTTGAGTGAATGAATTGGCAATATCTTCTACTTTATAGCATCATACTTTACTTTCATGAAATATCTCTTTAATTGCCTTTGTTGGTATTATTTTTGATCTTACCAGATAGTGGAGTTTGTCATATTCCTGCAGTAAAAAGATTTAAAAAAAAATTAAAACGCCAAATGATTGTGAAGTTTTAAAGATCATTAAACTATTGTTAACTGTCCACTACAACCACTGCTACCACTAACGTAATACTTCTGCTTACTCCACAAGGGCTTCAAATGCCCCGTCCGTACATGAATCCAAACAACATCGCAGCACATTGTTTGTCAATTTGTTTGTCGAACAATACCGTCGTTTCGCTAGCGCTTTCCCGGAACGTGAGCTATACGTGATCTCAGTTCGATCCGCCCGATATTACGCGACCACCACGCATTTCCTTATAAAACTTCAGTACACTACACCTTGACACGACATTCAATACTGCTCCAACGAGAGACATAAAAATAATGCTCAATACAAGAGCGGCAGTGGTTTTGAAGCAAGCGATGGTGTGACTTTGGTTTGTTACGACGTCAAAGCGTTAAAAGTGTCTGGGGGCACGCTGCAGGTATCTCCGGTTAAAAAATAAGACAAGTGTAGGGCCTTCGCGTGACGCACTTCAGTGCTGTGGGAATTGTGGGAAAGAAGGACTCGAGGATGGGAGCCCGTGGGAGAGAATATGTATGTTGACTTATAAGCTTGTAAGGACCAAATAATGTGTCAACTGTAACTCATAATGAGATAGTTTCATGAAAGCATGATGAGCCAATATCAAATAAACTGGAATAAGGACCGGAGGATGATGATGAACCTGAGACCAGACTATCAATAAGTATTTCAGGGTACATTACAATAATAATGAACACTTAAATAAAATAACATGTAAACTCGCAAGCATTGCTGCTTGTGTATAAACACAAGCAGCAATGCTTACAAGTTTACATGTAAAGTTATTGCATATAACACTTCTTGTTTCGTGCTTTACATTACACGATGAAGCAATGCAACAGTTAAACGCTGTCACAATCTACAACTATCTTCAATATTGCTAATAGAATTACAACAATTAGTGACGCTCTATTAATAGATCCGCTTTGCTATAAACGTTAAGTACTATATTTTATATCTTGTCGGTGTTTGCAAATCGTACTGGTTTGTCACAATCAGTTTGTGACTGACTGTATTTGTCAATCGTTAACTGTCTTGCTTTATGAGGCAAAAATTTACCTACATAATGATAGAAAATGTGCTGTCAAGATCTCTAAATCTTAAAAAGATGCCGACACGAATCATATGCCACTTAATCTTTCTACACCCTGAGAATTATAATAGCATTATACAAACACGCCATTTCAACTAATATCTTCCAATCTATCTAAAAACAAAGTGTCTTGAACCTGAACATCACTTTTTTCCTCACCAATTAACCTCCATGTAGGTGGTCCGTCAGTCCAACACCAATATTTGCGATATATTTTACAATCGTCAGTACATCGCACCTTGTAATTAGCTTGCCGAAACTTAGGCCAAGTTTTTACTAGAACGTGGCCAACATTGTCTTTGCTATCCCAGAAAAATTTGAACTTCTTTATGTGAAAGAAAATAAGGTTGGTTTTTGGACAGAAAGATGCGTCTACGATGGTAAAGTCAGTATTCATAATTACGAATGATCCACGTCGGCGTCTTTTCAAGTCCAAATCGTTTTTGATGGTCCACGGGGCGGGTCCTATGGTCCTCTGTTTGATTTGGTCCTTGCCGCTTGTGTTTTTTAACAAATTAGCGCCGATTAGTTCCCGGCAGGGGTCTATTTCGCCCGTGATGACTTTTTTGATGATGATTGGCCGTTTTTCATGTCATTTGTGTGGTCCTCCTGTATTTGTTTGTTTTTGATTTCGGAGATTCCCATCTAGAGAGGAAAGTGTAACAAGTTATTAAGATAACAAGAAACTGTAGTGCGACTTATTCCATTTATATAAAATAAGTTCCACTACAGTTGTTTATTATTAGCTGCTTAGATTACTTAAATAACTCTTTATTACAAGCAAAATCAGAGTCAAAAATTCAACATTCACACCTATTGGATATGTACTTCCAAATCTATTAGACGGCCTGTCCACTGGAACAGAGAACAGAGGAGAGGATAGAATCAAAACTGCGTTCCGGAGTTTAGCGGAGTTTAGATTCTATTGTTCCTCCGCTCCTCTCCTCACTTATCCGCTCAAGTGGACAGGCAGCCTTAAATCCCAACCCGCAATGCGGTCTTATATGCACACCGCAGCCCCAACAGCACGTGTGTCGACTGCATTATGAGACAAACAACCGACAACTATAACACTCGCTTAGCATGCACAGCATCGAGATGACCAGCCAGGGAAGTCGCAATTTCCTCAGGCCGACATCTAAATCACTACCGGCCTCATCATCACCGGTTCGAAGCTCCAAGAATCGTAGGTGAACAATGGTCGTCCTGACTCTGACGTCACCTCCGTTTCCGCTCAGCTGACCGTCCGTCCGTCTGTCACGTAGCAGTGAAAGTCAAAGTATTACTCATGTGCTGATGCATGCGTTAGGTCGCTGTTCGGGCTCTATGAATGGGTGGCACCGTTGGGCCGCCGGCCGGTGTCGGACGATGCTGCTTATTATGCGTTGTCGATTGGAAGTTACAACTTACATGTAATTGATTTGATCGAGTGTGTGTAACTCGTGTATTACTGATTTGGTTCTGAGACTGCAAGGAAAGGATCAGCATTTTAATTGTAGTTTGAAGTTATCAATGCCGAAAACATAACATAACACCAACACCCAGAGTTAGGCAGAGATGTTCCTATAGTACACCCACATTTCGCCAGTTATGTTTAGATCCCATGTAATAGGGGGCGAGCCTATTGCAGAAAACCTAGCTTAAGAATTAAGATACATTTGAAATGAACTACCAGGGTAACCTAGTAAAAAAAAGAAAAAAATATATAAAGTCTTATATTTTAAGTGAGACTGAACCCTGTTCATATTCTCCTACTTTATTATAAGGTGCATATTTGTAACGAAACATCGGCGCACATAGTCCAAAAATTCAATTAAGTATCAATATACAACGACAGGGCAGAAGTGAAACCTCATGAAACTGAAAAATCTACTCCATAACCTTGAAATAAAAATGAAACATTACCTACAAAATATATATATTGACGAGAGCCAAACCATATGTTACCGCAATTCAAAGAAACTGATTGATTAAATGGAAATAGAACGAATCAATCATAGAGTGCAAGGTTGTTGGAATTTCGCCACATTGCGGTGTTTGAGGCGGAGTGCGGACTCCACCGGCGCTGATAGCTTAAAGGTCAGCTAGGTAAAATTTACTTTATTGTACTACTGCAATGCATTAAAAGTCGAGGCTGTATGTCTATGTATAATGCTAGATAGAGGGCGCTACAGACATTTTTGTTTACCGTCGTACATTCAAAAGTGATTTAAAGTTATCTGGTGATTGAAACAAAATAGCCAGGGAGAAGAGAACATAATGATGATGATATCGTGCAAAATAAGACCGTAGGACCAGGTTTGTTAGCTATTTCTTTATGGTCCTTGCATCAGGAAACTATGACAATATAAAATAGTTGATTGTACAAATAAGAATTGCAAACTTTAATTTAAGTAATTTAATTCATATACTAAATATTTGTAATGATTGAAAATGAATTATGACTCAATATATTTCGCGCTGATACAAATCCTAACTTAAAGATAATAAACAAACTTACATTAAAGACTTTCTCCAGCAAATTACCGCAACATTCATATAGGTTTAGTAGACGAGAATAATTAGGCTAACATGCGTGGGATTACAATATTACTCTTACATGGACTTCAGTAAACTTTGCAAAGCGCTGCTATAGACTGCAGATACCATAGACAGATGTTGCTATGTCTACCTAAACTGGCTAACTTTAAGGCTCTCCCAAAAAGGAGAAAATTACCACCTCGCTGGTTTTAGCTGCGGTCCCAAGGGAAACAAGTCTGTGAGACATTGGAAGATCTTATCCAAATCCCGTAATATTGCACTAGGGGCTTCAAAGTCTACCATTATCCGTTCTGGCACCGTTTCAAGCTCTGGTTTCCTTATAAGGTAGAAAGCAAGTGACACATACCTATACTTAAAAGTTGCTTCCATTGTTAGTAATGATGCTACTTGCCGCATTTGCTCATCACTTGCACTGACACTAGTTTTAAGTCTTCCTTCGCAAAGAAAATTAACTTTTGAAATGTCGTTCTTAAACGTTATAAGGTAATATTTATTAGCTATTTATGTAAAACAAAACCTGCTAAGATTTGAGATGACCAACGTGATCATGTTCATCGGAGAATAAGATTTCATTAATAAAGTATCTGAGGCCTGTATTACAGAACCTCACCCAAGAAAACACTCAAGCATTACTTATAACTAGTTTAATGACATTGCTCGAAACTCGTTTACTTTAATATTTGAGTCTTGAGTATGTTTCTGTAATTAAAATTAAAATTAAATTATTTCTTTTCTTGATAGAGC
The DNA here is from genome assembly GCA_948150665.1 of Conistra vaccinii. Classification (NCBI taxonomy): domain Eukaryota; kingdom Metazoa; phylum Arthropoda; class Insecta; order Lepidoptera; family Noctuidae; genus Conistra; species Conistra vaccinii. Next base: position 975,641 of record OX411327.1, read on the forward strand.
ACTCGAAACCTAACTAACTTTAAATCTGTCTTAGCTCACAGTTAAGCAATCATTTAAGTATTGCTCAGAAATAGCTAAGTACTAAGTGATCCTGAAACAATTATCCTCCGCTACCGCTTATGTCTTGCTCGGTGGTAGCGTGGCGAACAGTGAGTCATGCGCGAGAGCGTCTGGCGGCGCAGACGCATCGCAGCGCGCATAGCACGCCAGTACTCAGTACTCTGTAGTAATCGTGCCTTGAATCCGCGCCGCGCAACACATTCCTGACGAAATGTAGCCATCACTGCTCAATGGACGCTATGGATAGCGCTGGGGAGTGTGGATAGAAGCGTTGAACTTTGAGTCTCCGCATTATTATACCAGCGAAAGCGATAAAGCGCACTTTGTTTACTAAAATGTTTGAGAAGGTATGCAAGAACAACTAGATGGAGTCCAAGTAGAGTTGAAAAGACCAAGAAACATATTGTGTTGTATATCGGAAAATGGATACATGCAATTGAGCATAGAACAAATTTCATCTTATTTCAAAGCATTGACGCATTACTAGCCGACTATAATACTTCTCTCATTTTTGGACTCCCAATTCACAACTTCGCAAGAACCAACCATATTCCTTTACAACTACCGCATCAACCAAACACAGGTCCAATAAAGCCTAAAAAGGCTCTACGATCAGAGAGGCCGACAGTACCAACACAATTACATTATATGCTCGTTCTGAGAAGGTCTACCCGTACGTGCGCAGACCCAGATCTCTGCTTACCTCACACGCGCGAATTTGTGCCCTTCTCGACAATGTGCGAGGAATGCGGCAAAGGATTCTTTGTTTAACTCAGAATTTATTGTACTAGGAATGAAGTTGTATTTTGTGTGGACATTTATTTTGAATTGATATAAGTAGTGAATAATTCTGACCACACACTTTTAAGTCTTGAAGTGCACGTAATAAAATCGCTTGAAGAATCGTTAACAAGATCGTTAAGAAGAATTGGAATCCCTACCAAACATTACTACTATCATTGGGCCACACAGCTAGGCTAACACACAATAATTAGATTTTGTCTGTTGTTCATGCCTTTTTGCACCACAAATCGCTAAATCCGTTTAGCGCTAAAAGTATTTATACATCAGACTGTCTCTTTCATCTTCAATTCGTTCAATGTATTTAGTGATTTGTGGTGCACTTGCAAGCGGGCCTCAGACTTGACTTGAACACGTACAGCGACTCAGTACATTTCCGTTCCATAAGAGGGTAGCAAAATAAAATCAACAACCTTTACCTTTAGCGCTCTTTACGCGTGAATCAGTGCGTTCGCGCATCTAAAACAAACGCGATCATGAGGGATGCCGCGCCGATGACTTGAGTACTATTGTTGCCAGCGCCATTTTAGGATCGATCGCGGTGTGCGTGTACTTCCTACAAGACGTTCATTCATTATGATAGGTCGGTTTTAAAAATGACGAATTATGACTTTGAGTAGAGCTGTCAGAGAGACTGGTAAAAAAAAAGCTACTATTCTAGAAAGATTTTGCGTTGAATTTAATAGTTAGCCACAAATATTTACCTAGATTTCTACCAATCTTAGCATTTTATCACAGCTTATTTATTGACTTTGAAAGAGTGTGAATTAACATGTTGTGTTCCGTTCTATTCCCAATCTTAACTCGATCAGAGGCTACAGTCCTGGATAGGGCATTTCAATGTCTGTGATGCAACATTGAAATGCCCTATCTAGGGCTGTAGTGTCTGTAGTCTTACATTACACGAGTAACCGACCCAGTATTCTGTTACAGTTGCATCAAACAAGGATAATTTATGACACTATTTGGGATCAATTTAGGAATATTTTGGTCCTTATACGCTTAGCTGTTGGTCTTTCCATACGGAGAACAATGGTCGTCCTTCTGGCCGAGGTGGCGAGGTGGCTACAAGGTCGCCACTTATGGACAATCATTATAAGTGGAATACATTAGCTGGTCGGAAGTTGGGCCGTTTTCTAATCTTCGTGAATTAGTATGCGGAGGCAATAGGTTGGCGCGTGCTGATATTGTAACAGTAGATATTTTGTTAGTCATAGCTGCTTAAATAGATGGTCGTAACTCTCGAGCGGTTTCTGTAGAATATTTTTTCGGTAGCCCCATAGAATATGATAGTTTATGATCTGCGTAGTCCTTATGTGCTGTGCGTGTAGATGACTACTAATATTCATCCTGTGTCTCCAATTTGGGTGCTTGCCAAGCGAGAAGACAATTTTATTTAAATATTCTGTTCCGGTCGAACAGAAAATTTCCTTTTTTATTCCATTTTATCCTGAAAATTATTTTAAGAATTCAGTACATTTTTAAAAGCTTTTATTCAACTTGCAATGTTTTTAATATTTCATTTCTTCCCCAAAATTTTACCAGCATACTGTGAGGTGACGAATATATGTAGAAAATTCTACGGGTAGAAAATAAATTATTTCTAGGATATTTCAGTCCTTATCTACTTGTAACATTGAAGCCCTTATACATTATATGCCATTTCAACTAACCATCATCTTTCTTCAACAGTGTGAGGAGTCGATGTCAGCAGGCGACATGTGCGTGTCAGCGGCACGTGCCGGTCCCTCCGCGCGGTGGCATCCTGGCTGCTTCGTCTGCTCCTCATGCCAGGAACTGCTGGTTGACCTCGTGTACTTCTGGAAGGACGGCCGCCTGTACTGTGGACGGCATCATGCGGAGACCCTGAAACCGAGATGTTCGGCTTGTGATGAGGTGAGGATGAATGGTTTATGAAGACAGTTTTTTAAGGACTTTTTGGATTCGATTTTTGGTTGAGTCGTGTCGTTTGTGGTCCAAATATAACCAAAGGTCCAATTCCCGTAATTAAAAACGTTCAAAATACGAGTAATATAGTTGCGTAGTTCGTATTTTGTGATAAATGTATGAAAATTAGACGTATTTTTACAGATTGAGAATAAGAGTAGAATGCAAACGTTCTTAAAATAAGGGAATTGACCCACAGATTTACTGAAAAAAATTGGATATTTGATAAAAAAAACATCGTAAAAGCAATCATGGACGTTTTATCAGTTACCTTGCAAAACTGAACCCTAAGTGAAATTAACTCATTTAACTAACAACTCAGAACAATTACAACGACCATTAATATTCAAAACAAATTGCTTTATCTTATCTTTAATTTACCACAAAATGGTCATTACTTGATTCCCTCCAACCTGCAACATTATCATAAAATCGCGACGCGGCGCGTGCGCAGACCGCTGACGCAATTGTGCGTGCAGTTGGCAATATCCGCCCAACGGACCGGAAGTAGATAGCATCGGGGTGGGGGGATGTACATCCCCTGTATTATTCAGACATTTCACGGTGGACGCGTCCGTACAGTGCGGAATTTATGCTGATCGACCATATGGTTGTGTCAAATTGTTATGCAGAGGACGGTTGTATATTGTAAGTCATTGTAACACCTTAGTCAGGCATTTTAACACAGGAACTTAAAAATAATGGAGCAGACGTTGCTCTACATACTTTTTTCAATAATTTTATATTTAACGTCTTGAACGTCAGGCAGCGTGTTCTCTAACGCCTTTACTACTCTCTGAAAAAGGCTGATCGCCACAGCTATCGTGTACTTTGTGGATTCGTCTACCTAAATCTATAAAACTATTATTCTCTGAGGCGCCTCTTACTTCAACTACACATAGAACAGTTTCAAATATCAACAAAAATCAATTCAAACAATAATGAAAAACTTTAAAAAACTCCCTGTTCCCGTTACAGTAATTTCCTTTAGCACATGCCAAAAAAGTCCGCAGTACGTTTAACAAGTTCCGCAGACCACCGCAGGCAATCATATAATTCCGAGATTAAGATAACAAACAAAGTAACAAGCCACAGTTACGTTTACCCCTAACTCCGGAAAGACTTTGTATTCGTTCGACGTCCTAAAAACTGTGGCAACCACCTGAGGGGTGCAACGACCCCTACGGTCAGACGATTAATAACATTAAAGTAAGGCTACATTGACGGCTCTAAAAGGTCCTGAAACTACCTGAAACTATTCTAATTTAACTGATGAGGTTGTTGCGCCACTTCTTCTTCCCAGCTGCACTGGAAAGTGGTGAAGGGCGTTTTGAGGGCCTGTGTTACGTAATTTTTCATGTTCATAAAGTGCTGTTTTCCGCCTAAGAATGACTGTTTTTTTTTATTTGAAGCATACTTATCATTAAATTCACAGGCGCGCGAAAAATAAAAGTGTATTAACTGGCGTGGTAACAGAAATATGACGACGACTTTTGTAAAGTCGCTAGCCACGCCACTGTTATGAGGTCTATGTCAAAAGTACCCGATGAAAGTATAAACAAACTCAGGTTACATTTCTCCGCAATCACGCACTAAAGGGTCATTAGTAACACATTCACCACTTTTTACAACAATTATTGATTCATTATTAAAATTGAAAAATCATCGACCAAATTGAGTCGGGAAAACATTTTAAAATTAACATCAATTGTCAAAAAGAAAACATCTTTAAGGTGAGCGACCGCAGATTTACAATTATAAGTTGACTGACTAAATCGCAGAGTATACCAATAGGGATAGTGATATAATGCTAGCCCGCACATCTTGTCCAACTAAATCGTATCTTAGTAAGTTACTATAGTTGGCCAACTTACAATTATACAATTGTAGGACCTCATAAAGTAATTTGTCATTTAAGTATTCAAATAATACTCTAAAGTACTCGATTTCGAAGTGCGTCATTCACACACACTTCGAAATTGAGTACCTTAGAGTTCAAATTGGCATTGACAGTTCGTTTTCATTGATGCATTTGTTTACATTTCCGTCAGATACTTTTGCAACAGACATTACTTTGATACGCAAAAAGTGCAATACAGGCAACCCTAATGTGCCCATTATGTGCGGTGCTTGGCAAGCCGCTAAAGACCACTACAAACCGCTGCGGTACGCTGCCGGCACGTTACCGCCCCGTTCGTCTGCGCCGGAAACGTCCAGACGGCCCTCCACACGATACCACATCTAGGTCGAGGGGAAACATTAGGGGTAAATATTGGGGGAACATTACGGGTAAACGGGGGAAATCTGATGATCTCGCGCCGATAACCATTACTATGAGTCCTTAAGTAAACTGTAATTGGGGTCAAGCGGCTTTTACTTATGAAATGTAAATATGGGTCACTTTACTACCTTTGGTAAATTGAATCGGTGTTTGCTATTTCCTGTTGTTAGAAGACTAAAGGAGAGTGCTTCTCTCGAAAAGAAAAGGATATCGATTTATCTGCCTGGCACCTGACACCAACCAATTTCATTTCAAATCCACATTAGTAAAATATATAAAATATCTCAAAATGTGTCCATCGAAGTATAAATTATTGCAAAATTTGATGAAGAAATGCAAAAAGTTGCATGTTTGATAATAACTTGTGGAAGGCCATGGGAGACTAGCTCGGTGTCTTCATTAGTTTGTAGCTATCTGGTGCAATTAGCGCAAATTATACGGCTACAGGTAATTAATGCGTCTGTACTGTACCCAATCTGCGGTATTAAAGATGGATAGTGAGTGATGATAGATTTTATATATATCATTTTTAATACTGTCGGATTAATATAAAAATGTTATCGTTAATTTTTACTAACGTTTCACAAGAGGTCATTTGGATAAGAGAATTTCCATCAAGAAATAGAAAATCTCATCCCTTCCAAGGTGTTTAGAGAATGACACTACAAACGGTGTTCCCTAATCGCAGCGTTCCCATTTTTGTTTAGTGCCTTGCAATTGTATCTAATGATACTAGTGACTCCATATTCAATAATAGTGGATATGGACAATAGCTAATTCTTATTTTGTAGGGTAAACTACAATCAAATCAAACACATTTAGGTTTTTTTCTTTAAATCCCCAAGGGCTTTAAGCTTGAAAGCTGATTACGTGACATTTCATGGGTGAAAAAACTCGTCGTGATGGTGTGCGAGCTCACTAATGAGACTTAAATACCATAACACAACTAATAAGCACCATAAAACACCATTGATTAATACTCTGCGACATAGCCCCATGGAGAAAACTATATAATTTCAGATCAAACACTAAGATAGTACATAATCTAGAAATATTTTATGGCTATTAATATTTCTCATGTTAGTTTTCCCCGCTGATGGCCATAATTTATTTATTAAAAATGCCTGCGTGTTGCCTTATCTAAATCAGTTAAAAACTTTATTTATTTTACCGACTGAAAAATTCGTGACGGTTTTGTGTAAAAAAATCTGATTTTTTCATATGGTAACATTTTTGGGGTACAAAGCGTAGTTTTATCGCCCCCAATCATTAAAATGTTGAATTTATTTCTTTTATTGCTCTTACAAGTATTAGAATAATTGGTCGTCACAAATTGTTGAGCAAACTGCTCAAATTTAATTCTTTTCTTTTGTTAAACATTATTGTAGTAAAAATTTCGATCCTGTTATTCTAGTAATTAACATAAATAATATTTCTAAATTATCTGAGCTCGTGTAATCCAAAACTTATCAGTAACAAGGTTAAATTCTAATGTAAATATTTTGTTCTCATTAATGTTTATAATTATTTGTCACGAAAATTCCCAGCATAGTATGAATATTTTACGCCCATTAACTTATTTAAATTAAGTACTTATACTTTTACTTAGTTTTCAAACACTCAATCTAGGTTTGATTAAAACTAATTAACTACTGTAACATGTTATCTTGATCGAAGATCGTAAATACATAAAAAAAAAAAAATCTCTACGAATCAACCGCAAGGCGTGTCTGCTTAACGCACATCAATTATTATACAAATAACCAGGATGTATCCTGGTTATTACAATCTATGTAGGTACAGGTATAAGGCTGCCTGTCCACTGGAGCGGAGAGGAGAAAAGAGGTGCGGAGGTGTGCCAATATTAACCAATAGAATCTTGACTCAGGATCACTGATCTAAACTCAGGGGCGGAGTCAAGATTCTATTGGTTAATATTGGCACATCTCCGCTCCTCTTTTCTCCTCTCCGCTCCAGTGGACAGGCAGCCTTAAGAGTGTTTATCCTAAAAGTTGGCAACGTCGCAAATAGCTGTCAAAAGTGTACCTGTTTTTATTAATTTGGCATTGGAAAATTTTCAAATACTTTTTTAAAATCTAAACTAAATATTCGGTGTTAACCATATTCTAGTTTGCTAGTGAGCCACATTTCTTATTTGAATACAGTACTATTTCCAAATGAATCAAAACAGGTATTTGAAAGCTATTTACGACGTCCAACTTTTAGGATGCACCCGTCCCGTTGATTCAAAAGTAAGGATCAGTAGTAAGGAGTCAATTTTACATAATAACTTATATTTCTCTCTTTCTCAGTCTTTGAACCTTTTAACAAAAGACTTGAAATACCCACCATTTTAACGCGAACGCGTAACTTGCGATGTGTAACTCTCATTACTAATCATGGCCCAACTAATTACGGCATGAACCCATAATTGCCTACTTACAATCCCCATACCTATATTGTAGCATGTATCGAATTAAATCAGGTAACATGCAGATCTCGATAGCACAGTGCGGTGCACTCAATAACGATGGGTTACTGGCCATGCAAGCATGGCTCCACGGCATACCCCGGCGGTGGCCACTGGTTTATGTGCTGGTGGCACGCGAGAGCCACTGCGACCATCACTGATAGGACTGAGTTACTGATTGAGTTGTCAGTGACGCTCGTGTGAGCTTTGCTTTAGTAGTTGTAAGACTGATCAGGATCACACACGAGTAGTCATTCTCGTTTAGTAGTAGATAGTTAAAATAATGGTCATTTGAATTTCAATTTTTTATTGAATCTTTCCACTATTTATTAGCCTACTTCAATTGAATTTGAAAAAGTTCGCATTGAATTCGGGACAACTGTTTTTTTTTTTTATCAAAAGATTCAACGCATCTTATTATAAATACCACCAGAAACTATTTTCGCCATCAAATATTATATTTATGACCCAACCAAAAAGTCTCCCTTTTTAAATATTATAAGCTTCTATTCTTGCATTTTTCAGCTTGAAAAGTTGAAGCAGTGAACTCAACGCACTGATAGGACGGATTGAGGTGTCATTGGCACTTGTGTAAACTTTGCTTTAGTAGTTGTAAGACATGTTGTGATCAAATGTAGATGGTGAATGGACAATGGACACGCTCGTTTAGTTGTAGCAAAGCAGGTGGTCATCGCAGCATTTTTATCACGTCCGGTAATAAATGTATTAATTGTGAAAATAACTGAATCATTTTCAGTCTTTCACTTGATAAAGATTCTGTTGAACATTCTAGATTAAATCTGACATCTTTGAATTCGGGCCTACCTACTGTATTCTGAACCAAAAGGGCAAATATCTAATCTACTCTAATATTATAAAGAGAAAAGATTTGTTTTTTTGCATGTTTGTAATGAATAAACTCAAAAATTAATGGACTGATTTAAAAAAAAAAATCACTAAGTAACATAGGCTATAATTTATAAAGATAAGACGCGGGCGAAGCCGCAGGTGGGAGGTAGTGTTACATAAAACCTGGAGCTTACGAATACCACCATAAACTATTTACAGTTAACTAATAAATATTTCCACCGAACCAAAGAATTCGTCCGCCTAAAATATTCAGCAATTCTTCCATTTTTAAGCCTGAAATGTCTCCGTAAAGCCACATTTCTCGTAGCAACAGTCTATAGTAACTGGCGCGTGCGCCCAAGTTTCAGTTATATCATGCACCGCTGCAGTAAGTTAGCCTGAAGGCCCTGAAACGTTGCAAGTTAATTATGAGGCTGCAATGTCAAAAGTGCGGCAATGCAGATCAGCTTGTATTTATGTGTGGTACACTCGCAAATGTTAACGTTATAGTTTTGGCCCTGACTTTGGTTACATTTACCTATAAATAAGATAGAGTAGAATACTCTTTATGATAAGCACCAATTACCATACAAATTACAGATATAAATGTTGAAATTTAACATAGGATGACACATAGGGCGATCTTATCGCTAAAAGCTATATTAACGTAGTATTTATTATTAGGTACTTAATCAGTATTTAATACTTCTTACCTTCATGCCTTGCAAACTGGTAAACGATTTGTTTATTCTCTGATCTTTTCAATTGCTCCTGTAATTCCTTGCTCCTTAATCCTTTGATCAATGTTCTCCTTCTCATGTTTTCATGCTTTTGACTGAAATAAAGTAATACAAACATTCATGCAACCTATAACTTTCCATATCATATTCAGCCAATTCCGCAATCTGGCAAGGTTAAATGGTCAGCGATGTTTTTTGTATATGCCAACTACAAGCCATTCGGGGTGTAGGGGCCATAGGGCCTACGATTCTCCCCAAGAAATGCCAAACCCCTTGACATACTGTATAATAATGTTCTGTGGCACATGACTACAAGTCGAGTTCTCATGCATACCATTAACTTAGGTTGCGTAACTACAAAGACATGATCAACATACACTTACATAGATAGTACGTGTTCTAAGTTATATATCTGTCTAAGTAATATCGATGATTCACCGCCAGATGTCGATCGACCTTAGTCACATGTTATATATCGATAAACAAAGCACAACACTAGTCATAACATAATGGTGGTTCCCATAACATCGTAGGACATGTGACGACTTGATAGACCCTGAAAACGAAAGAACTCATAGTTTGGGTCCATTTACATACATTTTTGAGGATGCTTATTTGGGGTATTCATCTACTTCTATTCTAATATTACGTCTTAAATAGAATATAACGTTGAATTACAAGTCTGAAGTCATTCTACATAATAAGTAGCTAAAGTATGGAGATTTGTTTCTTATTTTTCCGAGCAATGTTCATCAATTTCACCAAAAAAAAACAAAAAAAAACCACTTACTATGTCTAGAGAGCCTCACCATCTTTTAAATCAAACCTAACATGAAAAATGATAGGTATAGCATAGTTCAAAATGAAATATACGCACTAACATCAATAAAATTAATAAAAACCGCTTAGCAAAATATCATAAAAGCTAATTCACATTTGAAGCTCACAAAACATACTACAAAAGAAATCCGACGCCCTACTAGCAGCACCGTAGTAAGAGCAACAATAAAACGGTTGCCAGTGATAACATCGCTGATAACTCGGCTCCCAGGCTCCCAAGTGCTGGGAGCCACGTGACCTGGCTCCCTCCTCCCACGGGGAATGCGTACTGTCTGCTGCGAATTAGGCTACGAGTTGCTATAGAGATTTAAAACACGGAATAAGTAAAGGAAAGAAAAATCCTTTATTGTTGCAGAAAAATGTACTAAGTATTTTGTTGGTGTTGATATGTTTTCCTATTATACAAGCAGATTTTTAGAACAATAATATTCAAAAAAGTAACTAAAACTACACTTACAATTCATTTTTAAGCATTAAATAGGTAAAACAACTTAGTTCAAAAAGGTTCAGCAAAGTGGAATAAACTATTAATTACGAGTATGTCATTAACAACTGAATAAATAACTACATACAATTTTTTTTTTTTTTTTGAGTTCGTCAAAAATAACTGTAAACTAACAAAACGTGTGTATTGTGGAAGCATAGTTCGATGTCATGGATAACAATCAACGGTTACATCAGCACTGAATAAATCATAAGTATAATAAAAACACCCGGATTCAACAAAATATTAAAACTCTTTGATGAACAAACAGCATGGAAATGAACCACAACCCACAATTTTAAATACGATGAGTTTGATGTAAAACCGTCATCATATTTACCTGTGTTATTAAATAGAGCATAGGTTATGCTCAAATATTTGTAGATGACAAATTAACTATAATAAAATACAATGATTAAAAACTAAACTTTCCAAAAGGCTAAATAATCCTTAACGCCTACCAAACAATGCATTCCTTCTTACATCAGACACAAACAATAACCCAATTCACCCGCCATTGCATTGCACCAACTTGAAGAAACAGAAACACGGAACAGATCCAACTTCCAACAATCGCAGTCCAGCATGGCGGCGGCGGCGGCGGCGTGCATCCACGACACAGAATACCGTTTCTGAAATATGAATAATGAGTGAATAGTCCACTAATGATCATGAACAAAATATAACTCGCGACCGTGGGAGCCGCTCCCATGCCATTGTCGCGAACCAACTTTCTTGGGGTCGTCAGCACCGGCTAGCACTATGAATAATAATGCCTAATTAAACTGTGTTTATCCAGATAATTAATTAAATTGAACCGGTTTACGAAAATATGGTGTAATTGAATATTTGTGACGATGACATCCGAGTGCATGTGTGTGGTGAGCATATAGGACAGGCTGTTGCACTTGTCATTCATTAATGTTCACTGCGTAGGGTGTATGCCGACCGATATGCATTTGTATCTCTTGTGTAGTTCTCTCTGCTACGAAGTTATTCATAATCATATGCTTAATGGCTAAAGGTTCGTTGGGTTTGACGACACTATAGATGCTCTGAAGTATATCCGTCGAAACCCAACATAGCCCAGGATCCAGAGCAAGCAAGTTTCCGCCGAGTTTTTCCCAAAAATAATTTATATGTCCAAAATTGCACTTCTAACCTTATTCCTCTTTGTCCCCAGATTATCTTAGCGGACGAGTGCACAGAAGCAGAAGGTCGCGCGTGGCACATGAAGCACTTCGCCTGCGCCGAGTGTGCGCGCCAGCTCGGCGGGCAGAGGTACATCATGCGCGAGGCCCGCCCCTATTGCCTGCCCTGCTTCGACAACTGCTTCGCCGAATACTGCGACGCCTGCGGGGAACCCATCGGCGTCGACCAAGGACAAATGTCCCACGAAGGACAGCACTGGCACGCCACAGAACGATGCTTCGCCTGCCACACCTGCAGAGCTAGCTTATTAGGCAGACCCTTCTTACCAAGAAAAGGAGCGATATACTGCTCTATAGCGTGTTCCAAAGGTGAGCCGCCCACGCCGTCAGATTCCTCAGGACCTGGACCCAGACCGCAACGTGTGCCAAAGCCGAGACGAATGCCATCACCTAAGTCCCCACCTAGATCACCGCATAGAGAACCCTCGCCTAATAATATAGACGCAGATTCAGAGCCGAGCGAGTCGCTGATACGTGAGTCTCCTCCTCCCCCTCATCCACCACCACCGCCGCACGCTTGCCTCAGTCTCGACAGAGCGCTAGCAGACCTACGACTAGAACAGTCTATGACGGAGCATCAGATACAGCCCACACCGACGTCTGAAGACCATAAAGACGAGTCACCCGACGACTGGAAGCCTCCGCACCCCGTTGAGGCGCAGGCGGTCGTCACCCCAGGACACTCGTCATCAATGCCTGAACTAACATTAGTGGACGGTAAGAAGTCACCGCGGAAACCGAGAGGAGGACGGACGGTGAGGTTTTGCGGAGATGACAACGAAGCGTTCGAGCCCGACGAGCCGCCGCGGAAAGAGAAGGTGAGAGACGAAGACGCCAGCAGCTACTGCAGCACATGTTCCTCATCATCATCGTCAGCAGAGTCCTACACACTCCCCACGAGACGAGCGTACGGCGGCGTGCGCATCTCGTACGTGCCTAACGATGCCGTCGCCTGCGCCAAGAGAGAACGACAGAGAAAGAATGCTCAACACGATAAGAACTGCATCATCTCGTGATCCTGGCTCTTCGTAGTGCCTCCCCCCTCCTAGTGAACCGACCTCCGATGTACAAGACTGACTTTTTGATAGATTGTTGTAGCCCCCACGCCATAGTATTGTTAGATAGATTACAACAAGTCTTCCTTAGCTGCTTGGATATCTTGCCACGGCGGGCCTGCTGCGAAACGCGCATAAGTCGCGAATAATAGAAACCAGGTGCACAACGCGTGTGCGTCTGATCATGTTGTGACGTACACAATGTAATAATCGTTATCTATATAAAAGGCTTAAATTGTAAAGGGTTTGGACAAATTTATGTTCGTACTAGTAATTTGGGATTAATCGGTTTAAAATGAGACGGTTTCATTCATTTGTAACACCTTTACTGGTTTTATTTGTAATGGATCTTTTTGCTTTGTCATTCATCGCGCATGAAACCAAATGTTGGTTATAAATGAAAAAAATATGCGCAAACTTTGTAGTTTTATAAAGGGGCCTAAAGTTAAGTTGATATAACGACGTCAGCTTTAAATTATTTCTGATTTAATATATGCGTAGACATATCGAATGCTTTCTGTAGTTTATTCTTGTTCATAAAATGATTAATTTAAGACATATCCCACTTTGCCACTTAGCTGCTAGCTCGCTGTAAGTGTAACCCTAAGTTAGAAATAAGAGATTATTGTAAAATACAAGTACAAATATACAAGTTATTTTGTATTACAGTTTTATACTTTTGGAATGTGTTCAAAGTGTAAATAAGAAGCAATGTAGGAGATATAAAGTTGTAAGAATCTTGTGTTATGGCGGTACTCTTGACAAAGTCAAGGTGAACAAATACCAGTGGCTGTATGAATAACTATCATATTTTTCATACTCTTCTTTCCCAATGAGAGAATAGGTACTAGTGTAGTATCTACATAAGTATTTTGTAATAATAAATTCCATAAACTGGTCGTTCATATGAAAAGGGAAACAGAAAAAAAAAATTATTGTAGGCTACATTTTCTATGAATGGCTTCTATGAATGTCATGAATAATTTCACATTACTCTTACTTTATCCATTTAATAATACTCGGTCACAATAATCTACTAGATCTTATTTCAATGTTCTTTCCTAATGACATAATACTCAGATTCAAAGAGAATGCTCATAAACTTGCATTTGTTCCAAAAATGTGTATTTAATATTAAAAGTAGGCGATAGTTTTATACGAGAACCACAAATATTGTACAAATATATCGAAATGTAACAATAAATTAATAATGTACGTAATTTTATAAGTTATTTGTAATAAGAGAAGATGAATAAAATGATTTGGAATAACTTGGTTTTTACTTTGGTATCTTATGGCGGAACATTTACGATTGTTATCGACCACGCGAAGTTTGTGCAAGCTGACAGACTCTGGCAACCAGCCAGGGTACTGGTACGATACAATTATTTAACTGTGTGGCTGACACTGGCATGGCCACCATCAGGGATTTTAATTTTGATAACACAAAAAATTAGTCGATAATTTGTCGAAATTTGTCGCCAAATATCAGAATTTGTCGGTCACTGGTTCAAAAGTTATAAGGGTTTCTAGGTGGCCAAGCTGGAGAGAGTCTCCCCAGCATGGCCCCATGAAGTTAGGGCACCTAGCGAAGATCTGTTTTCTCCCAAATTTAGTCGATAATTTGTCGAAATTTGTCGCCAAATTTCAGAATCTGTCGGTCACGGGTTCAGAAATTATAAGCGTTTCAAGGTGGCCGAGCTGGGGAGAATCTCCCCAGCTTGGCCCCGTTAAGTTAGGGCACCTAGCGAAGATCTGTTTTCTCCCAAATTTAGTCGATAATTTGTCGAAATTTGTCGCCAATTCACAGATTTTGTCGGGTCTTAGTTTAGAAGATATAATGAATTCCATTTTTAAGGTATAGTCCAAGGGCTAGATCGAAGAGTTTACGAAAAATTGCCACGAAAAAATATTTATATTAATTTGTGTAACATACTTCTACTTTTATTGGTCTAAAGTCCTTAGAAATATCAGATAGAGATAAATTCTCAATTTAATATATGTTTTTCTGTTTTAAATGAGTAGGTTAGATTGGCTTAAACTTCTTTGAAAACATTAAACCTTGCTCTTGGTCTCAAGATGAAATTTGGTGTCAAGATGTACAGTCGCATGCAACTGTTTTACGAAATTATAACGTTAGAATATTAAAATTTCTGTTGCCAAAATAACAATATATGATTTACCTACTTAATACGTTAAAATGATCGTACCTTTTGCAAACATTTTAAAATATGAAACGTTGAAAACACGCACATTCTATACAGCCAGCATAAAAAAAAATAAAAAAATGCGCAGCCGTCAATGTGTGAAAAAGACGAAAGCAAGGAAGGGGAAGACGTGCAAGCAGGCAGTAAACTCACGACACAGGCTCCCGGGAGGACGTGCGTAGCGTGCAATCAGCTCATTGCGTAACTAAGTATTACTATTTTTCTTCTCTTATCTTCGAAACAGATTCGACGAAACAAACATTCTACCATATAACATCATAGATACTATCTAAAAACTATATAAAGTATTTTGTACTTGCTTGTACCAATGTATGGAGAAATTGATTTCTTTAATATCTTTTTAATTACACACCGACAAAATCTGTGAATTGGCGACAAATTTCGACAAATTATCGACTAAATTTGGGAGAAAACAGATCTTCGCTAGGTGCCCTAACTTAACGGGGCCAAGCTGGGGAGATTCTCCCCAGCTCGGCCACCTTGAAACGCTTATAATTTCTGAACCCGTGACCGACAGATTCTGAAATTTGGCGACAAATTTCGACAAATTATCGACTAAATTTGGGAGAAAACAGATCTTCGCTAGGTGCCCTAACTTCATGGGGCCATGCTGGGGAGACTCTCTCCAGCTTGGCCACCTAGAAACCCTTTTAACTTTTGAACCAGTGACCGACAAATTCTGATATTTGGCGACAAATTTCGACAAATTATCGACTAATTTTTTGTGATATCAAAATTAAAATCCCTGATGGTGGCCATGCCAGTGTCAGCCACACTTTAACTGTGTGGCTGACACTGGCATGGCCACCATCAGGGATTTTAATTTTGATAACACAAAAAATTAGTCGATAATTTGTCGAAATTTGTCGCCAAATATCAGAATTTGTCGGTCACTGGTTCAAAAGTTATAAGGGTTTCTAGGTGGCCAAGCTGGAGAGAGTCTCCCCAGCATGGCCCCATGAAGTTAGGGCACCTAGCGAAGATCTGTTTTCTCCCAAATTTAGTCGATAATTTGTCGAAATTTGTCGCCAAATTTCAGAATCTGTCGGTCACGGGTTCAGAAATTATAAGCGTTTCAAGGTGGCCGAGCTGGGGAGAATCTCCCCAGCTTGGCCCCGTTAAGTTAGGGCACCTAGCGAAGATCTGTTTTCTCCCAAATTTAGTCGATAATTTGTCGAAATTTGTCGCCAATTCACAGACAACATCACATCACAACAATTGCTTTTATTGGGTTCCGAAGCCAACATGGAAGTTGCTAATAAATAACTTGCAGCCAATCTCGCAGTCCAGCATGTTACTAGACTGGGTGCCTCAACTTGTTAGAATAACCTTGTATATATGATTTGACTGCCTGGTTGGTCTACTGGTCGCAAGCACTACTTCTGAGCATGAGATCCTGGGTTCGATTCCCAGGTCGGGTAATGCGCTATCGGGTTTTACCATCAAAAATTTATCAGTAGCAGGCCTGTGAATGGAGCTGTGCCCGGTAGACGGCAAACTCCTACTACATCTTTTTCTTAGCGTGTCGATGGCAAAAATAACACGAAAAAAATATATTTCCTTAGTTTTTAATTTGTTTGGCCCAAAACTCAGCAACGCGAATACCGTTCGCTGACGCTGCTATTAGGTCCTCACGTGTGCAGGTGTCAGGGCATGCGGAGCAAGATGGGAGGTGAGCCATTGTCCGTGCCTATTGCGGAATGTTGCTGTACTATAGTTTGGCACACTTCTGCCTCAGCCTTCGGGGATTACAGACGTGATGTTATGTGTATGTTGGTGTATGATTTGACCGAAGCTCTACATTAGTTTAAAAAGGCACAGATTTAATCAACTCCCAATTCCCAAGTTCTGGACTTCTATCACCTTCACCACTATCCCTGTGTCCACAGACACAGTGCATATCCTGGAGCGATCAGTGAAAGTGTGCACTAACAATATCGACACAGTGAGCGATGTGGGAAAACGCCACAATGCACGTGACGACGGGAAACGCATTGTTTTAGAAAAAGTTATCGCACTGATCAGACGATAGAAATATTTAGATTTGAGGTCTGATTGAGTATCGTCTTACTGTTTCATTCCTATGGAAATGTGGAGCTTCCATATTCGTTTCAATCAGAAACTATGAAGAGAATAATGTATCATTGTTAAACCACTGCAAGCCGTATAATGGTCCCCCAATATACGACTTTCTTCCCCGTTTTAACTAATCTTATTCAAGGTCTCCGAAATGCTTAATTATGTCGTCGATCCAAAGAATATTAATGCATTATTATCCTCCGGTCCTTTTATGGGGTAGGAACAGAATAGAATGGCTTCTTCATGCATCTCACCTTTAAATTGTCTCTCGCCAGCTCAAAGGTCTCATTAATCCCCAAGCTAACTTAGGGACCTACAGCATTCTGTCGATTTCAGACCTTTAAGTCCATTTTTTCTTACGATGCTTTATTTAAGCAAGTCAGCTGTTAGATAAATTAAGGCTTTCATAAAAGTTATAAACTAAGCGACTCAGGCTAAGGGCCCCTGTGGATTACGGGGCTCGGCTTATGGCGTCGTCGCTGGGAGAGGGCAGCAAGCAATGACTATATATAATATCCTCGTGGTTTTATTCTCTTTGGCAGCAAGGGACCGACTGGCAAAAATTGTCGATCAAAATTTGCTGAATTCTCACTGTGAGTTACATATTGCGAGTACATCTCGAGATATAAATTAATATCGCTCACCGGTCTTTTAAATGCAACCGATTACACTGAGATGTAATATTATGTCTCTTTTGTTATCTCGAGATATACTATATAATTATTTATCATAGTGAGAAGTCAGCTTTAAAGCGTACACAAGATAGAACAACTCGAATTGATACATTTTCTGTCAAATAATATTTTCTATCCAGAGATTGAACGGGCTGCGTTCATTCGTGTCGTCATTTCCTCTTTCCCAGCAATGAAAGAAAGAAATGTACTGATATCAGATTGAATGAGTTTCTATGTGGTTATAGAATAACAGATAGTATCTTGTCATGTGTGTGATTTATATTATGAGCATCTTAAATAACTAGTGAATGAATTCAGTGAATAGGTTCCATTCGAGCTAGTTAGGAATATTTAAGATTCTTTCACGCCATACATACCAACTAAAAGAAGAGCATTTAATTAATAAGCGTTAAGCTCTTATACCATAATTAAGGACATAGGTACGTTGATTACAATGGAATCCGTCAAAGTGATCAGGGTTCTCATTATAGATGAGCACAAGATTTTAAGATGTGTGAACAATGAAATATCCTAAGATAAGTAAATCGTGAAAAGAAACAATGCAAATCATAGGCTGGACTAGTTAGACGGGACTTTCCCGACATTTTTCAGACAAAGTAAGAACTAAAAAACCCTCTCTATCTAAACAAGAGCCTTCAACCACTCGTACAGCATAACAAACTTAATTATATCCTCAATTACTCGAAACAGATAAAGAACTTTCGAGGGAACTATAAAAAGTTTTCTACTAAACACGACCACGGCGACATAAACCTCAAACAGGAATCAAACCCCCTACAACTTTGCTATAACTGCCACTGTACAGTTCTTCGCCGAAACTTTGGCCGACAGTCGCCGACACGTCGCGCTTGGAAGACAGACATGGCCGACAGAATTTTTGCTACGATGTTTTCATGCGTAAGATAGTATACAGGGTGCTTACAAGTTTCTTACGAGAACAGGATGTAGTACACCAACACTGAAGAGGTAAAATAGAATGAATGGTAAGACATCAGACAAGACAGCTTAAGGTAGCAAAAGCTTCCATCCGAATATTTGTCATTTAAAGTATGACAGCCCCCAACTTCTGGAATCAGTGTGTTTCAGATTTCAGGTAATTAAGGTATAATCATAAGATTACTAGAAAAACTGTTGTAGGAAAACAAAACGATTAACCAGTGAGCTATACAAATAATTGCTACATAACGTAAATTCGCTAACAAAAATAGTAATGAGTCATAAAACAAACATTGAACTATCAATCCACCCTGTATACGAGCCTGTTACATCCAGACTTGTCACAACAAGTAGGCACAGACGACACAATGCTAGACCTAGTCGCGTCTCAGTGCAAGCAGACAAATACCCTGCCAAGGCTGCGAGACTATTAAGACGGCTAGACAGACTAAACGAGGCATCATTCCAGTTCCTTATAGACTATCACATTACACTGGAAGATTTTGGGAGGAGTTTTAATGTAATTTTATGACTACTACGCATCTACATAGTTGTAAAATGAACAATTTTAAGACTGAGTTTAAGAGCGTGCATCCAAAAAATTGGCAACGTCGTAAATAGCTGTCAAATATTTATCTGTTTTGATTAATTAGGAAATAATACTGTATGGAAATAAGACATGCGGCTAACTAGCGAACTAGAACATTGATTAAGAAATGCAATAAATTATATTGTAACACCGAATATTTAGTTTTAGATGTAAAAAAAAGTATTTGGAAACTTTCCAAATGCCTTTTTTTACATCTAAAACGGGTACAACATCAAATTCAATGTTACTATTGCAATTCATTATTAATATTCTAGTTCGCTAGTTTCGTAAAATCAACCCCGTAGCGTTATCTCGTAGCACCAAATCTCGTAGTAGGTGCTACGAGGAACTACGAAATTTCCAGCTTCACATCCGGATTTTTTCCTGGGCTCTGTTCAAACCCACTTTCATTTCGTAATTAAATAAAAGTAAAATACATTTGAAAAGGGGCATTTGTACAAAATAAAATAACTCTTCTTTCAAAACTGACAATACATTTCCCATAACCTGTCTCTATTTGGCAACGCATTACACCCTAACCCTTGCATTGACAACCTTAAAATTGTGACCCCAAGCGAAAATATCAATTAAACATACTTAACCCTGCGCGCGCTCGTTACCCATAAGTTGTGTGTCTCGGTCATTACGACCATTAGGGGTGTATCAACAGCTTGATTAATGAACTTCACAGCGGCAAGGGAAGGGTTGACAAAGACTAAAAAGTTGTTCGTTTTTTCCTGGTATTAGTCATTTTAATGTCAAGGGGCGGTTGGCAAGTAATGTGATGACAAATTGCTTTCTGTTATCCGGGAATTTCTTACCCTTTCGAAGTAATTTTGGAAAGTATGTTGACATGGTTAATGTTTGTGGGTTTAAGCATCGCTTGGTTGTCAGGCGATGAAAGCTTTAAGCTTTTATGTCTGAATTACCAAGCGAACCTAAACAAGGTAGCTTGTAAAGTCAAGGAAATTAATTGTGAAGCAAAGTGACTACCAACTTAAATATAACATCACGGCTGAAATCCCCGAATGGTTAGGCAGAGGTGTACCTTCCATTTGTACACCAACATTTGTACACCAACATTTGTACACCAACATTTGTACACCAACATTTGTACACCAACATTTGTACACCAACATTTCGCCAGTTATGTTTATGTCCCATGTCCCATGTAATAGGGGGCGAGCCTATTGCCATCAACCGGGCATAAATGCAGACTCCGGGCTGCTACTGAGATATTCCAGATAGAAAAACCCAATAACACTTTGCCCGGGAATCGAAACCAGGTCCTCATGCTCAGCAGTAGCGCTTGCAACCACTAGACCAACGAGGCAGCCAACTTAAATTGTCCGTATATTCAAGTTATGAAATTGGCAAATTGACGAGAGACCTTTAAGTTTGTGCTAATTATGAATTTTCTTTATTTCTAATAACTACCTATGAAATACAGAACAAATGAAAAATATTTTTATTAATATTTGAAAATTGTTTTCTTCTTTTGTAGTCCATCATAGTGGAGTTCACATTAAGCATACTTTACAGAGGCGGACTTAATGCCAAAGGAATTTTTTACCAAACTGTGGTAGATGCAATAACGAGAATTGAGGAATAAATAGTTATTTAAATATAAAGATATACATATACCTATTTGAAACTATAAATATACCTATATACAATGTGTACGGGCTTTATTTTATTAGACCACAAATTAGCTACTTATGTAGATCATATGGCTCCAGCCTGCCAGGTGATGCTACTGTTCACTATTCTATACGCGACAGACATTTACAATTAAGATGGAGTTAATTTGCTTTGAAGTCACCTACTGTTCACAGGTAGTGGTTAATATTAATGAAGAATTAAATAGTACGTGTGAAGATTAAAACAAGATGCCGAGAATAATATCGAGGTATAGTATGTACTGTCCATATGTAAATAGATTTAGACAAGGTGTTACTTCTATTTTGCAACATTCGATCTTTAGGACCAATTTCTGACGATTGTCTTAAAAGGACCGGTGCTGCATCCGGATGCATTACCGCCAGATTAAGAATTAGAAAGGTTATAAGATCGACGCGCAAACTTTTACCATGAATTCAGTACTTGATTGATTTTAGATCCTGATCCTGATCTTTGATTTGATTTTAGGCAGAAATTTTCCAAAAAATAAAACCTGCTGTTTTATTCATTGTCTATGGAACAGCTGAGTTTTTTTTAACTGAAATTTTTTAATAACTGACGAAAAATTTGAACACTGCCTGGTGTGTCCAGTATTATGTACTGAATTCCGCGAAAATTCTTTTTTTTTTAAACTTCCTATTCGTACACAAACTATCACATCTACAATTTTACTCTTTGTTACCCACACAAGGGTAGTAATAACCCCTCAGTAATTATTCAGTCGCCAGTGCTCAGTAGTCAGTATTTATAAAAATTATTCTGTTCAAGTTAGAAAGGTTAATTTTATTTATCTTGATAAGTGTCGTTTTGTTCAGCGAATGTAATACTAGTTACGACATGAAAATTAAGGCTTTTTGTTTATGTAGACGTCTTTTTTAGGGTTACGTAAGTCCAAATGAAATCCTTATAGGACCACTCGTGTGTCTGTCGGTCTGTCCGTCTGTCACAGCCAATTTGCTCCGAATCGAATGGACCGATTAAGTTCACACACATAATATGTTTTTTTTGTATATCGTAGCCGTAGGTACTGCTAGCAAACAAAAGCATCAAAACGCATTACATAATCAACATTTTTTTTTTCTGCTGTGACACAGGTGTCCTCTCAGTGAAGCGGAGTGGGCCATCATGCACCACGCGCACGGCCCTACTGCAGGTTGGTGGATGACGCGTCTTCATACCTTTTTGGTTCTAGTGGATACCGATTTCACCGTTTTGAGAGCAGTGGTAACGAAATAAAATACACAAAGTAAAGTGCCTACCTGGGTTCGAACTCACGACCTACAACTCGTTAGTCGTGGCCGATAACGCATAATAACGTATTGTGTCTGAGTAGTCGACAGACTTGAGTGATTTAAATGAAAGGTTAAATTATATTTTATTTCTGTAATTTGGTTATACACGTCAACTACAAGTCAAAAGAAGGTAATATTTTAGAACTGGATGAAGTAAGGTAATGGAGCTCAAACATATTTTCTAAGCTGAGGAATCAACTAACATGAACTAGTAGAAACTGCTGCAATTTACAACCAACCCACACTACAAACTATCCCACTAATAGCAACAGAATTCCCAACCTCCCCTCTAAATCAGTTCGTCATCTAATGACTGGCGGTGGAAATCAATAAACAGTTCAGGTGCGCCCGCGCCGCGTGACGACACCTGTGCTTCACGCTCGGCGCGCGGGGGACAGGCAGACTGGTCCGCAAATTGCAATGTAATGATGCTAGCCGTAGTTTAGGGGTCGGTGGAGAAAGTAGTGGTAATAAAAACCCTTAGAAAATTTAGGGGTTTCTGATTATAAGTAAATTAAGTACCGATCTATTGATAAATTGTTATTATGCAAAACGATTCAGCTCACATTTACAACCCTCTTTCTACAGAGCCGGATTTCAGTAAATCAGTACATCCATGGCAAAGGCAAACCCATTTCACTTGGTAGTCTTGAACATACAAAGAAATACAAAAGATCATGTCAATTATCTTTACTGGTGATCATTCAAGTTAAATGCCTCAGAAACCGTATCAATTATTGTGTCTTTGGGTGAAACATAATACACATAAATTATAGACGCTTAGATTTCCGTTTGGCAATTTTAGTTTAGAACAAGTAATTAATTATTCTAGACATTGCCAATTGGAGCACTGCCCAGCGGTCGCTTTATTATCATAGGTAGCTTTTACTACAAAGTATTTGTAGAGTACTAACATTTATTGGTGCACACTTTTCTTTTACATCCACAGAAAGGTTTCAGACGAAAACTCTGAAGTTTTTCCCACAGTATGCTCCCATACTTTACCAAAACAATCACAAAGCTGTACGGAACCACGTTGTAATTAAATATTTCAATAACCGGTTGATCAGTTAATATAATTAATTACGAGCGTGAAATTAATATTTGGCCGACATTTAATAAACGTGAACTAATCGATTAAGTTCACATGAATTAAATTTTTATATTAAGTATTACTATTACGAGTATTTGTTCTTTAATCTAGTTTAGATAAGTACATAAGTTTGTATGCTTGGTTTATAAAAGCAAAACTTAGATGAGAAATTGATTTAAAAACTCTTAGTTTTTTTGTTTCTCTTTACAGTCATTTTCGTATCGACTTATTTTTTTACATTTTTCTTTCTAACAACTTCACATCTGTTAACAAAACCGTCAGAACCAAGCAGCATCTAAACACCGAAACTAGCGTTAATTGCACAATTATCGTACAACAGTCGAATGTGATAAGTGTTGCATATATGCGCTCTACATTTTTTTGAAACTAGGTGCAACTTCGCACAACTTTCTATGTAGCAATGGACATTGACTCAAGTAAGATTTCTTGTCAAAAACTTCGTTCGTGCCTACATCACGCCTTCATCCTATGGGGCAAATAGTTGCCCTTTTTTGGCCTTTATGTTCCTGATTCAGCTATCGTACAGAAAAAAAAACAAACAGACTAACCATCAAAACGCACTCTCAAAGCCTGCTCCACTTCTGCCTATCAAACTCAAACTCCAGACATCCACGGGACGGTCGATAGTCGTCATTGGCAATAAAGATGTAACGACGGTGGCTATAAAGCAGCTGCTTTACGACTGCGATACTGTTATATGATAAGCACACACGTCACCAACTTTCGGCTACGGAGTTTTTATTTTACGACCATTCGCTTTGGTCACGGCAGGGAATATATTCATCTTTTATTATGATGTAGGATTATTGCAGATTTATTGAATAATTGCGCGATAATTCATTACCCTTGTTAACCTGTGTAAACGAGACATCTGTCTCTTCTTAAGTTTTGCTAAGGATGGTATCGTGACTTCGTGAGCGGTAAACCGTAATGTAACTGTATGCGAACATCAACGTAATCCGTCTTAGTAGGCAGTGTAACCAACCCCAGATCATTTTTTTTTTTTTTCTAGCACTTGGTTCAGCTGCTATGATAAAACGGCCGAACCTACTAACTCCATAATGCCTGACCAGTGAGTATAGCATACTACAGGAGTTTGGACTTCACACATACACCCCCTTTTTGAGACGAGCAATGATACTGACGAGGAAAGTGTAGACTGTAGGGATACAGTCTACACTTTCTTCGTCAATTCAACCACTCACTTCGAAATCAACATTAGCAACACGCTCAAATTAAAGTAAAAGCTTACTTAACTTGATAATGAGCGTATAATCGGAAAATAACACTCGGATCGAGTTAGTTTGTTTACAATCGATACGAAGGCGTTACCCTTGCGTAACCCGACACCCTGTGGTCACAGCCATGAGTGTAACGGGTTTTAGGAACCATTTCCAAGTTGAGTATTGGTTAACGAAATTAACATAGAATTAATGATTAATTTTATTGTTTTACAAGTTCACAAACGAAATTCGTACAATATTTTTGATTCCCGCCGTTGGTTACTTAGGTAAGCTTAGGTACTACATCTGTCAAAATAAAACTCATATATTAGAGAATGACAGTTTACCAAAAGTCTATACTACCTAGTAGTTTATCTTTGGTTTTTGGTAAGCTGTTTTTGAAATAATACTTCTTCTCACTTCTTTTAGACTACATACATTAATTTTTATGTAATATGGGTTTTTCCTGAAATGAATGTTTTTTTTTTTTTTTTTTTATAGTTGTAAAGTCAAATAATTTATTTCAATTAGGCACACAAAAGTCACTTTTGAATGACTTTACAGAAAATAGAATTGATTCTAGTCGACTGAAACTAGAAAAACTAGTCGAATGAAAAATGAAGCAATGACAGATTTAATTATGTGATAGATACATGGAGCTCACATATTTACAAACATTGTAAAATTATACGATACTCCTAATATTTTAACAAGTAACGTTCAAACTCAATATCACGAAAGTCTCAAGCATGTTTTCCAATGTATCGTCTCAGGCGAGAAAAATCATGTTGCCCTTGATAAGTGCAACTTACGTGCAAGAAGCGTAGTCTACCCTATTATAAGATTCCTTTTGGTTATCAATAACATTAATTGTGAAGTCAAATGACAATGTGAACTTTTCTTACACTGTCTATTTATTTATCCGTGCAAAGTTATCTACGCTATTGTGCATAGACATGACGTCACGAGGGAACTTCACGCGAGATTCCAAAACAAACTGCATCTTATGCAAGTATCGCGAATACCTTCGTAGTGAATCATAATAGATAATAAAACAAAGTTCCTGCTGCGTGTGATTGTAAACAGTGTGGAGCCCTGACACAGTACGCAAGGACGCGTGTTAGTGACTCAACTGAGTAAACATTCAATAAACTTGTAGAACCTTACTTTATCTAGTTTTTTTGCGGTGTTAGTCGGTTAAGGCGCGGACTGGCGAGCGACAGGTCTTGAGATAGACCTCACATTCTCTACAGGCCTACCTAAGCCAGTCATTGCACTATAATTATATTTTTTGCAAAAAAGCTGAAGGGGTTAACAGGAATATAGGTACATACCTAATTATGTACAACACAGATTCCCAAAAAAAAACCTTTGTTCGTAAATTATGAGAATTTAAACTTGAATTTTCTTTCAAGAAAATGTCAAAGTCACACCCATAACCTTTTTTACCCCTGCAAATAATAGGATTGGCTAATTTTATAGCTCACAAATCACAATTCATAATTCAAATAAACCATGCAGAATTCATTCATCAACAAATGAACTTTGACATTTGAACGATTAAAACAAACAGGCCCACACATAGTCTGTGGTGCGTCAGTTCGCGGGAAAGGCCGCGGATTACCGCGAAAACTGCGACATTGAACGTTTGTGAATCATTTCATTCAACGAAATGAACGAACCAAAGTTGGTATGCGGAATGCGTTTTTGATCAGTGCGTTAATATAGTCTTTTTTTTACGAAAGCGGACTTTGTGATTCACTGTCTGACTATTTTTATTAAAAAAACCAGTGTAAGTTTCTCTGATGTATGGTAAGTACCGAAACATGCACCTGACAACGAAACGGGCTTCCAAGTTTTCTGCATAATGGCCTCTATTTTGAATCATCATCATTCTATCTATGTAGTAAGTATTTTGTCTGACCTGCCCGAGCCACGAGCTAGTTTCGAACCACGAGGTTCTTTTGCCCTTTTTTTTAATTTAACTTAATAAACTACATCCTTTATGTACTTACTTATAGCATATTCAATAAAAAGAAGAATTATCTTAACAGTCCGTCGTCAGGTCATAGATTTTCCACATAAATAAATGACGCAATATACAGCACTGATTGGAAAATGAATATTATGTAACTACGATAAATTAATGCCGTTGAAATTATTTATTTAAAAATATCTGCTCTAGAAATAATGCAAAGTCCCGTTACTTTATTTTGTGTTATTCTATTATATTATAATTTATCTAGAAAACACAGACTAAACCCCACGCTGACGCGTGACGGCTAAAGGATGCATTCGCTCTTGAAGTTATCATGTGCATTATTATGTCAAGTTATACCTACAACAGTGCTGCTTATACTTGCGGTAAATCTGTAATATCTTGTCAATAAATAAAAATACAAAAATTCCAGGCGTTTTAAATAAAAATTCAAGCATCCCCTCATTTTCAGGAATTCAGGGGAGCTTCGTACAGTGCTAGAGTAGAGTGTAAGGCATGCAGGACAAAATAAATTGTCTTTGAGAAGCCGACCTACGTAGTTTGGTTAATGTACATAAATTAAGCAACAAACTTCGCAATATTACTATTAATGTACAGTTGCATGGAAAGTACGTATTTCCACAGATACCTGATTACAGAAATGGCAAATATAATGACAGGTTCGACAGACGGCTCGCGGCGCGGCGCGACACAGCATGCGTCAAGCATCTGCAGACAGCCTAATTGTTATGTACAACACTACGAGTGAACGGAATGAAGTATTAATGAACTGGTTAAGTGTCCCTCTGTATTTGGTCTTTGTCTATGGCACGACAAAAATAGAGGATAAGGCTACCTGTCGACTGGAGCGGAGAGGAGAAAAGAGGAGCGGAAATGTGTCAATATTAACCAATAGAATCTTGACTCCGCCCCTGAGTTTAGATTTGATTGGTTAATAATGGCACATCTCCGCTCCTCTCCTCTCCTCTCCGCTTCAGTGGACAGGCAGCCTTATGGGAATAAAATGAATACATTTTTACAATATATATTAAGTAGATGCAAACTAGTCTTGGTGTAAGGCTGTTAACGAAGGTAATGTGTGTGTATAGTTATGGACAAAGGTGGTCTTAACTCTTAAGGGAGGTCTATTACCTAAGTACATAGTTCTGCGTACAAATAGTGTCTAAAGAATCTCAAAGAGAACGACGAAAAATGACGATGAAGTAGCACATGTTAACTATAAATCTGAAAGTTCAACTATTATTCTGTATTTCTGTAGTACTGATTTAACTATTTATGCCTCTATTGCTTGGCACCTTTACTTGTATTATAATACCCGAGGGGAATGGTGCTGATAGCCGAAATAAAGGCTATGCCTAGTTCGGCTACAGACGCTAATTTCTGTACCTTTATTGAATTTGTTGCCACATAACCATTGTACAGTAGTCTAAGTTTTTTGGAAAAATAAACTATTAAACTGTATTAAACTATAGTTTACTTAGTTTACACATAGGATACTTTATTTATCGAGCTCTTGGCCTGGAAGTTGAGCTTAAGAGGGTAGCCTTGCTGGCCTGTGGGCATCTTGTCACACATACCCTTATCGACCTTAGTGACAGAGTCCTCCAAGCAAGGAACATCCTCACCTCACATTCAAGAGAGGTCTTATATGTTCTATGTTTCAATGTATGATGACTAATTAGTTAGTAGATCACCGTGAGACGTAACACGTAAAGCCACACAAATATACCGCAAGTCCGCCATTCCTGCGTGTTATTATGAAGTTTCCTTCAACATTACCTTTGATCGCGTCGTGATGCATCTTAAGCTGAGGTAACTACCTACTTATAAGTATGTAATTCCCTAAGCTAGCTGTGGGTTTTTCATTTACGTAAATCATCTCAGTATTATGACAAAAAATGTAATCTTTATTATGTTGAATAATGAATAACCCACAGATTATTTACAATGTTATTTTAGCTAGCTGTACTTTTAGGACTGTTACCATGAATAGAACAGAGAACCAGGATATAGAATCACCAACCCACAGTACCTATTGAACCTATATTATAAAAATTTTGCAAATCCTGGCTGTAGGAAGCAAGTGTTGTTGAAGGAGGCGTAGTTGTATGGCTCTTACTTTCCGATAACTGCCGAGTGCCAGTTGACAAGGATTATGCAATCAACGAGAAACACTTGACTGACTTTGACTTTGAACAAACAGGTACATACCTAGACGAGTAGGTATATACTTGTAATAAAATGTAAGCTCATCGTCATTATGGTGGATATGGACCTACACGAGATCGCTACAAATCAAGGTTTTGTAATGACTCGAAACTAACTAACCATGTCGAGTAGGGCACACACGTATACCAAGTTATATACCTAAATAGGTATACTATCGATGCATTTCCTTTATTTCCCCCCCACACATCAAACCTTCCACCACTCGGACATCCCCACCAAACTACGCGGAAAATGGAAAATTCCCGGTGAGTCACACGTCTGATAAGGATGTCAAGCACGGGCCAATCATGCAATCATGCGCAATCATCCAATAACAGGTACATGCGCGTGCGCCGCCACCGCCCGCCGCTCGGTGCGTGGCGCCCATTCACGCTAATTCGCTTTTTGTTCACGATATAGCTCGTTTTGAAGTCTAAGAAGCAACAAGTACCTAATATACTTTATTAAGAAGCCTAAATGCCAAAGAGGGCAGAAATGCATACATTGTAGGTATTATAGCTCTTGGATGAAGGTGGAATACCTGATGGTTACTGTTTATAATAATATCGATTGCTTAAGATTATAATGAAATTGAACGCGTTCAGCACATCTAAACGCGTTCAAGAGCTGTCAGTGTACAATATTCCATAACAATTTTGGCACTGACAGCTCTTGAACGCGTTTTAGAAATGCTGATCGCGTTTAGTTTCGTTGGTGAAATCAGCCCTTATTACTATTTGTTCATACTTTGCAGTGTTCCAGTTATAGTAATTGATGGAGACATGATCTATGACAAATTGTTAATTAAGTAGGTACCTAACTGAGTACCCATTGATTCGTATGAGTACTAAAAAGTGTTAAAAACTTTACGGTTATTAGCCTGAAGTCATATAATCAGCATAAATTCTACTTTTAAAGTTTTAATTGACTTATCTACAGATTCTGAAAATCTTACGTCTGGGAAATACCCTGAAGCTGTTGGTTTAGTGACGTCTGTTAGACACTTCAAGAGACATTGATCTGGCACGACGGTCCATCGGCACTGATCGAAATTTTTGTTGTCTCTTTTATAAACAGATCGGTAACCGAAGTAACCAGTAGAAGAAAGGCTTTCGGAAACATCACGCCTTGTTTCCCCGAAGGGTTTGGCAGAGGTGTACCTGTAGTACACCCACATTTCGTCAGTTATAGGGGGCGAGTATATTGCCATCAATCAGGTACAAATCCAGTATTCGGCGCTACTGAGAAATTCCATATAGAAAAACCCAATAACACTTTCCCCGACCAAATCGAAACTATTCGTAATAGATCATGATCATTCATTCGGATTTGTGCAGATTTCCACAACGTAGATTCCCATTTGTCTCTGAAATCTGAGAATATCCGAACACACCCTAGCATTACAAGCCTATTTAGCTAGAATTATCTGCTAGCACCAATAAAAGTTATCGGTCATTACAGAAAACCTATGACGTAACACGTCGTCGGTCACTTCCTGTAGCGTGACGTAAATGAGTATTACGTCACTAATGAGTTTTTCACTTTACGACATTACCTAACAAGGAAATCTGTGAATTCCAAGATTCGCTTGAACATTCGAGCAGTTTTCCGGCCTTTTGGAAATGTCCACTTTTCATTCATGAATATCTGAGTGACATCAGAACAGCGAAATCTGCCTAAACTTTTCCAAACTATGTTGGGGTCGGCTTCCAGTCTAACCGGATGCAGCTGAATACCAGTATTTTACATGCGACTGCCTATCTGACCTCCACAACCAAGTAACTGGGTAATACGATACCTCTTGTTAAGACTGGTGTCAGACTTTCGGGCTTCTAACGACTCGTAACGACTGTCAAAGATCCACCAATGACAGCCGGGACCCCGAGGCACGGAGACTCTCGGTATGTAAAGATGGTCACCCATCCACTGACCAACGCTGGCAAACGTAACTTAACCTGATGGATCGATCGGTGCGGCTGTTATTACCAAGCCATATGCTCCTCTCTCGCTCTCTCGTAAAAAACAGAGTGTTATCTCAATAAAGAAAATTGGAAAGCCAATGGCTAACTAAAGTGAAAACATCAGGATTTATCACAGTGCCGTGCAGTGCCCGGGAAACGTAGGCTTCAAAATCTATACTAAAACTAATATACTTACTAATTTATATATTTAGGGGCCGAGTAAAAAGAAAAAAAAACAGAAATAATGCTAAGCGAAAACGAAGTAATAGCGTGGGCAGGCGATGGGATGCGACGCGATGTGTCGGGGGCCGCAATTTCACGCGAACGAAGTCGCAGACAGAAGCTAGTAATTAATAGCTCAAATAACCATCTAATAACACACACGAATGAAGCTGCAATCTTCTATCAGACTAAACTAAGTAGGTATGTTCAGCTGGGCAGTTCAGTAACGATTTTGGAACTATACGAGTACCTACAATAGGTATGTTAGCCAAAATCATGACTCCTATTGGAAAAGAACCGGCTTTCGATTCCGATCGAAAGAAATGTTGGCTTCGCACAGGTAAGTTAAGTGAACATAAATCCTACGATATTAAGTGCCCATGTTATTTTATACTTAATGAAAATATAAATTTTATTACACTATGTACTTATAGATATAGATTTCTATTACGCCTGAAGAACAAAGTACATAAGTAGGTACACAATGATAACTCACAAGTGGGTCATTTTCCAATACATCATTATAAAGAGTTGCGTCGTTAGGCTTGCGCTGACGCATCACAAGTACGCACCTTATCTATGGCAAGTGACATTTACCACAATTTCGCCATATATGGACATTATGCTAGTTACGTAAAATTAATAAATCTTAGGAACCCGTTAAGTTACTTAGTTACCATTTATGAACATAAAATGATGATAACCTAACGTATATACCTTCTTTATTACCTATACCTACCTAGGTACTAAGTAAAACGACAACATGTTAAGCTCGCCGCAGTCAAGCGCGATGTGACGGTGAGACGCGATTCTGATCGAACAATTTCCATGAATTTTCATCAAAATTGTTCTACTACATCGTCTACATCATTGGTTCTACTAGAGTCGTGTCGCGCTGTCGCGACGCGCCTACCTGCATTGCCTTCATTGGCAATTTACTGCAACTGCCTGACAAATTAAGTCGTGTAGCAGATGGCGATAAATTGTCACTAACACACCATTATTCGGTAGCCAATTCAAATTGCATCGTCAGACATTCTAAATGCGAAATCAAAAGTAAAGGGTGGTTATGTAGGTACATACTCACTGTTCAAGACATTTAAATATAGAATATCTCTTTTTCAGTATTCGACGGCGGTCTTCTTTCAACCTTCCTTCACTGCCACACTGCCAGTAGTCCAGAGATAAACGCTGATCACAATCACTTTTTTTTCAGACTTTGGTTTCAGAGGATTTGAAAAAGTTCTACAATATTTAATTTCTTGAGGTCAGTCAGTAACGTGACAGTTCTTTTGCGTAATGAATGAGCGAATGAATGACAGTAAAAACTTTTAATTTTTTTGCCAGCAGCAGCGGCGGCCAGCAGCGTCATTATAATAATAATAATAAAAAATAATAAAAGTTTATTGAGGTAAAAAGGTAAAACACTTAATACAAATTTGCTTAAATCTACGAAAAATCCAGTTGTGTTATGTGCCTGAACTAGGTCATCCTGTGTTTCAGGCGTGGCAAGGTATCATATTTCTAAATAAACACATTAATTATAAAATCTAGTAGGTATGTAAAATGGTGTAAATAGTACAATAAAACTAAAAATCTTAGTACCTATCCTAACTTAGCTAAAATTAATTAGTACAAATACAATTTTTATTTAAGTACAACTAATAATTTCTCTGTATCTTCATAGGACATACTTTGGAGAGCTTTCTTGAGAGTTTTTTTGCAATTTATATAATTAAGAGAATAAATGTTGGCTCTAGCATTTAGTCTGTTATAAAGTAGTGGTCCTAGAAAGACAAAAAATTTGGCTGCGAAAGCATGTTTTGTACTTTTTGTTGGGCAAACTATATCTTTCCGTCTCTTTTTAGTAAATTCAGTGCTATATGGGAGGGCTGCGTGCTGTTTTAATACGATGCTCATTATGAATAACTGTCGAGCTGTTAGTACTTCACAGGATTTATAGAGTAGGTTAGTAGGAAAAAGAAAAGGGCGGCCAGTAGACACCTTGAGAATCGCTCTTTGAGCTCTCTCGATAGGTAGTAGCAAACTTTTACCTGCTCCACCCCAAGAGGTGATGCAGTACGTCAAAATTGACTGGCAGAGAGCAAGATAAACTCGCCTAATTAATTTTGGGTCTGCAATATAACGTAGTTTTTTGAAAATGAATATAAGCTTACGCATTCTATTATTTAAAGCTTCTATGTGTTGTTTAAAAGATAAGGTTTCATCTATTATAATACCCAGATATTTTATTTGATTAGTTATATTAATATTAGGACACGTAAGGAGGCAAACCTGCCGGGGCCATACAACAGTGAGCATACATCGTCGAGGGCAAAACAGATATTTGTTTGCGCATTGAAAACTTAATATAATTTGTCTTACTCGCATTTAGTGTTAGTGAGTTATGCTGAAGCCACTTATTTACAATATTAAAACCGTGTTGCGCAAACTTGTAGACTTCATGTTCCGATTCAGCAGAAAAAAGGAGGGCAGTGTCATCAGCGTAAGATATTATAGTGCCGTGCTCTAGGTTTAGATTACAGAGGTCATTTATGTATATCAAAAATAGAGTAGGCCCTAAAATACTTCCTTGGGGCACACCAAAAGACGTGTTTTTTTCGTCTGCGCTGAGAACATTGCCAATTTTAACGCACTGGGTTCGGTCTTCTAAGTAACTTTTGAGAAGTTTCAGTTGAATGCCTCTTATGCCCATTGTCTCAAGTTTGCGCAACAGAAAAGGAATGGAGACTGTGTCAAAAGCTTTGGCGAGGTCCAGGAAAACTCCAACTGTGTGGTTACCCTTGTCAAGTTCTTGGGCTAGATAGTCAGTCAGATGATGTACGGCATCGGCAGTTGAAACTTTAGGTCTAAATCCATATTGACGGTCCGACAAAATTGATTTATCCTCCAGATATCTAAACAATCTTTTATTTATGATTTTTTCTAAAATTTTTGACATAGAACACAGTAAAGAAATTGGTCTATAATTTGTTACTTCCTGTTTACTGCCTGTTTTGTATACAGGGACAATAACTGCTTTTTTGAGGCACTCGGGAAAAATACCCAAGGACAGGCACATTCGGAAAATATAAGTCAGTGGTCGTACCAAAATAGTCTTGAATTGTTTGATGATTTTATTTGATATATTATCCCAACCAACTGCACAGTCGTCTTTCAAAGTCATGATTATTCTTTCTACCTCAGTTTCGTCAGTATCTAGCAGGGCGAAGGATGTTAAGGTGGGGTTACATGCAAAAGGCGTGCTTGTTAGAAAGTGTGATTGAACCCGATTTCTTTCTGCCAGATTCTTTCCGACGTTAACAAAGAAATTATTTGCTAAGTTAGCAGATGTTAGCGGTGTCGAGTGCGCTTTTAATAAACCTGAAGATGACTCATTTTGTTTCGAGGTATATGTTACATTTTTAATATATTTCCAGATCTGTTTACTATTTGTTCCAGCCTCTTCCAATGCAGTTTTATCGTAGTTGCTTTTAACCTTTTTAAGGAGATCATTACAGAAATTACGATACCTTTTGTACGACAGCTGCAGTATTGCATTATCTGGATGAGATTTAGCCTTCATGTGCAGTTTATCTCTATGTTTCATACAACGAATAAGACCTGTCGTGATCCAGGGTTTTATGTTACAATTTTTACGGCTCAGTCTTGATATGTCTGTATTTTTCTGAATTGCATGTCGTATATTTTCTATTACATACAACATACAAAACTGCGGATCAGCAGAATTGTAGACTGGATCAAAGTTGATGACGCGTAAATCTTCTTCAAGTTTATTTATGTTTAATTTAGAAATTGTGCGAGTGTTTTGTTTAGGTAATTTACAGTTTATGATTAATAGGGCAGCATTATGATCGGTTATTGTTGAGTTAACAACAAGTGCAAGTGAAGGGAAATTCGATTTAAGCATGATATGGTCCAAGCAAGAGCCACTTTGATGTGTAGGAAAATTGTGTGCGGGGAGCAAGCCATGAAAGGCGCATAGGTTGAGGTAGTCCTGAGCAGATGCATCAGCACTTCCTGGAAGAATATTAATATTAATATCGCCAATTAAAATCGTGTTTTTGAAAGATGACAGGTTTTGCAAGGTGTCATTCAGAGAGTTAGTAAAATTGCTGATATTTTTAAAGGAGGGTGGCCGATATATTGCTAATATCGCAAATTCTGACCCAATTTTAACTAACAAACTGTTGCAGTCGACCATATTAGGTTCCTCAACGGAGACATTTAAATAACTTCTGACATAAACTATCACCCCATCATTTTGATTTAAATTTACACTACTTTTGTACATAGTATATCCCGTGATTTGCGGTATGTTATATTGCTTAGCAAGCCAACATTCGGTAAAAACAATTATGTCACAAGCCATGTTTATCCGTTGTTGAAAAGTGCAAAAACTATCAAAATTCTTATATATGCTACGAATATTTTGTGTTAGTATGGTTAAGGGAGTTTTATAGCCGGAAATATATTGTTTGCATTGTTCCGCTTCACAGAGTTTTGACTCGGATACAGAGAAATTATCTAAGTCATTAATTATCGTGTCAATCATATTAAATAAAAAGAATAGAAAGAGAAAAATGTAAAATAAAAATTAAGTAAAAGGTCTAAAATAACTTATAAACGGCGCTCTTAGGCGCCTCCATAATCAACAGAATTAACGTATCTTTTCTCGGCCATTATTTTCGCCGGGCAGTCAGTAGCGCCTGTTATGTGATTGTCTGGCTTTTTGAAATGCGAGCAAGTAGCGCATTTTGGTTCATTTGCCTTCTTTGGACAGTCTTTGATCGAGTGACCCTGATCACCACAATGGCCGCAGGTGTAAGATGTCTGTCGACATGACTTGGCAGCATGTCCATACTGCTGACACTTATAGCAGCGTGTGACTAAAGTGAAGTCTCTGACAGGACACGATGACCAATTAACAAAAACACGTTCTTTAGACATCAGGGCTTTTCGAATGACCGGAGATACTTCTACGATATAATTGCAGGTCTCGGCGTCCTTCTTACCTGACTTATGGCTTAGCTTTATAGAGGTCAAGAATGACTCAACATTGCAGTCCTGAAGTTTTTCGGCTAAGTTTTGATGGTACAAACATGTGAAGACTTCATTTTCTGTCATGGATGTCGGCACTCCTATGATGACTACTCTGGGCTTTCTTTTATGAGGCTCGTCGATGGTTAGACCCGACTTTGTGAGCTGCACCGATTGTCTCAGCTTTTCAATATCTTCCTTCGTCTCGGTGCTGATAATCACTCCGCCGTTTTTAGTCTTGCGTAAGCCCCTCACGTGAAGTTGCATTTTTTCTGGGCAAATTATTTTTTGGACCAGACATTTTGTCTCATCACTGGTCTTCAATTTGTCGTTCGGATAGATAGCCACTGAACTTAAGTTAATTGGCTGGATGTAATTGTTGGCTCCTTTCTTTACCATATCAGAAAAAGACGGTCCTTGGGCAGGTTTCAGTGAATCTCCGATTCTCGACTTGAGCTCCTGTAGCTGCTGCGAAAGGTCAAGTTGGTTTTCTAAATTTATAAGGGCATGGTGGAATTGGACGGCTTTTGCTTTGATGGACTGGTACTGGACGGCCATTTGCGACGTTCCATGGCCAACCTTCCGGCATAGGGCATTGATGCGCAATTTCTGGTCCATGTTCAGCTTGCCATCAGCTGCAATAGCGCAAACCTCCTTCAGACTCTGTTCAATATTGGTCATCCAATTTTGAACTTCTGTCGTCGGTATAGCATCGAGGTCATTATTCCTTTGACTCGGCGCTTGAGGGGGAGCAGCGGGTACGGCTGCGGGCACGGGTGTAGCTGGTGGGGAGCGGGCACACCTACTTCTAGGACTGAAGGGACTCTCCTCCATTGTAAAACAGTTTATTTACTTGCTAATCATGGATCATCGTCAACCAAACACACACTTTACACAAACCTACGTTAATTTCCGACACAGTTTGCGTAATTACCGGCTATTGCACTAAAAACTAGGTCACGACTTCGCAAGTGATTATTTGTTTATTTCAATAAATTGTTCGACACGTCTGTTCACCACGACAATGCAATTAAATTTTGTAGTGAAACAGTAATTTAATGGAATGGCCAAATGACTAATGAAACCGGAAGATGAACTGAGCATTCTGACAATTCACTTGTCTATGTGCTTAGCTCTGGGTAATTTAATAAAATTATGAATTTACTTAGAATTTTACTCTAAAATACTCTAAATATTCTTACATGATTATTAAGGTAATGGAGAATTAAATAATAGTTAATATTAATACATAATATTATGGTAATGATTCACATTTTAATATGAAAAACCACAAACTTAATAAATATAATAATTATTGTAGGTACACAATAAATCCCATGCACGCTGTAATTTTATGTAAACAAGCCTACCTATTAATAGCACAATAATCTGAAGTACTATAGTATGGGGAAACTGGTCCATTCATAACAACTAAAAGGAAAACAATAAATTAATACTACTTAGGTACCCACTTAGTTCTCATTGGGTTCTGTAGACGTGTAGGTACTTATTATTAATATGTAGGCACAAAAATCTTTCAATCTAGGACCTACAAATCAAAATACTTAGGTATAACCTATCTCTAGCTATTATAAATACTTATTGTAATTTTAATTCAATAATAATTTGGTTTTTCTTTTTGTGTTCAATTTTTAATTTAATAATGTTGTCAAAAATAATTTAATTATGATTTAGCGAAGTTTATTTTAATTAATTTTTTTCTTTTTGTATTTTTCATTTAAACACTTACCCTTATTTTATTCCATTTATTTAGTTTTATTACCTTATGTGGAATATTTTTGTGATTTTGTATGGTTGTATTGCTCTCATGCAATGTGAGGAAATCTATTATTTATTATTTTATTGTATAATCAAATCTATTTTGTCAATTTTATGTATTCAATTTTATAAACATTGTAATGATTTAAGCTTTAATTTTTAATAACAATGTTGTGCATGCCTGTAAGTGATATATTTACACAGTATTGAAGATTTGTGATAACCTATTGTTTATTCTTGTAAATATGTCGTTGGTGTGCCTTGCTCAATAAATAAATAAATAAATCTCAAATTTAAATTCATTAATTTAATGATTCTGACAAGTCGAAAGTCAGTTCTTATAATTATTACATAAAGGATCGCTGTAAGATACCTACTTATATGTGTACAATAATAGTCCAGCGTAATCCAAAATGTATTTAAACACTAATATAATTATGAAATTATTGTTCACTAGCTGTTGCCCGCGAGTTCGTCTGCGATCCAGGATGAAAAGTAGCATTTCTCGTTCTCCAGGTCATGGTCTACCCATGTGCCTAATGCCCACATTCGTTCAGCTCTTGTAACATGAAAGAGTAACAAACAAACAAACAAACTCACCCTAAGACGACCCACACACACATTTACAATATAAGTACTAGCTGCGCCCCGCGGCTTCACCCGCGTAAATTTCGATCCCATGGGAATATCGGGACAAAAGTATGCTATGTCCTAATCCAGCTATCTAAACGCAACACATTTTCGTAAACGATTCTGATTAATTTGTTTCATTTTTACAGTTCAACAACATTCATTACGTTATTTACGTTGCTGAGCAGAATTTATTTTCGAACTTTTGAAGCAATGGATTAGCAATCTGTTTCAAAACGATTCAGATTCTGATTGATCGTGTATGACATAATTAGGGTACAGGTCATAGTCTACCCATGTGCCTGTTCAAACAAAATGGTAGCTCACATTCGCATTTATAATATTAGTTAGGATAGTTGGTGGTCATTGCTCATTTATTCATAAGTATTTAGGATTACTTTTATTTTATATACCATCTTGTAACCTTTTAATTTACATTGTATGCCTTTATAAAAATAAACCACAAAGCGATATATATTACAACCAACTAAAACCAGCAGAAGTTCTGCTTATCGCATTCTCAGATAATCTGAAGACAGGTAATTATGGTAAATTATTACAACCATACACTAATTACAAACAGACGTTTTACTTTTCATTTACGGCTTAGGCAGAACGGCTTTGCTCTTTCCATTTTCGTAATTGTAGCACAGGACAAAGTGCATTCAGCCTATATCCCAAACAGATGGCAAAAAAAGGATCTATTTATGTAAAACAATTAGTTCAAAAATGAAACACGTGCGAGAGTTTAGAGACCTGCTAAATAAGGATTACCGGATTACCGTAAGCTACGGCAAAATTATTTTTGTTTAGAAGATTCTGTTCTTAGATTTACGCACAGATGTTTGCAACCCTTTGTAACGAAAATCGCCCGATTGTATTTCCTTGCCTATACAGGGTGGTAGGGACATCGACGCGAAACCGGTTACCATGGATTCAGTACATGGTTCTGAACGCCCCTGAGTTGAAAATTTTCGTCGGTTATTAAAAAAAAATCTGTTGTTTCATAGAAAAGTGCAATACCTACGCGGTCAAAATGTATGGAACAGCAGATTTTTTTTAAAATAACCGACGAAAAATTTCAACGCAGGGGGGTTCAGAACCATGTACTGAATCCATGGTAACCGGCTTCGCGTCGATGTCCCGGACACCCCGTATATATAAAATTCACATTGCAATGCAGCAACACGCATTGTTATTGCCTGACCATGTACTGCGTAGTTTTCTATTTTTTTTTAATTAATTCTAGTAAATAAACCTAATCTAAAAAAAATCATGACAGTCAGTCATTCAGTCAAGAAATCAGTACTTACTGTGAAGGTACTGAGTACTAAGTTACGTAAACATAAAACTACACACATCAAAAGTGTCTAGGGATCAAGCATTTTTATGCGGATTTCTTGAGATTGAGATGTGGCTTTGTAATAAATTTATGATTTTATAAATTTATATGGATCCTTTTTGGTGCATTTCATAATTTGAATCAGGAACTGTGAATCAAATTCGAGTAAAAGATGAAAATCAGCTGTCAATATTTTCCCTATAAAAACATACAACGCATTGAAGACATTATTAGTGCTACTGTTTCCCTACTACTGATTAAAACCAACGTTATTATGGAGCAGCGACGTCATTTAAGCAGGGAAGAAATGCTCAGAGCCGTGGGAATGAAAGAAGCTGGTTCCCGGCAACGTACTGTGGCTTTAGCTCTGAATACAAGTCAGAGTGTTATCAGTCGACTTTGGACACGTTACCGAAGCACTGGTACCGTGGCTGAGCGCCATGGAGGACGGTATCGCTGCACCACACGGAGACAAGACCGATACATTCAAATCTTAGCTCGAAAAGCTCCAACAATAACCGCCATGATGTTAGCCGTGAGGCTTCATCACTCTTCAGGGAACTTAATTAGCGACCAAACAGTCAGAAACCGCTTGCATGAAGTGAACCTTCATTCCCGAAGACCGCTACGGGTACCACCTATAGCAATGCACAATCGTAGGATTCGATATCAATGGGCTCTTGAACACAGAAATTGGGCAGAAGAACAATGGCGTTTCGTGTGCTTTTCTGATGAGTCTCGTTTTGGTATGAGACCGGATACAAGACGTATACGACACTGGAGAACCCCTGGACGCCAACAGCGATTAAAATCCTGCCAGGAAGTCCATCCTTATAGTGGTGGAACCATCATGGTATGGGCGGGTATTTGGATCGGCGGAAGAACTGAGTTGATTTGGATCAGAGGCAACCTCAACGCTCAAATTTATGCTGAGACGATTGTATCAGACGTCATCGTTCCTCTACAAGTGCAAATCGGTCCCTTATTTCAGTTAATGCATGATAATGCACGACCGCACACCGCAAGAGTTGTAAGACAGACTCTCGCCGCAGCTAACATCAATGTCCTGCCCTGGCCTGCTCAGTCGCCAGACTTGAACCCGATTGAGCATGCATGGGATATGCTACAGAGAAGAGCTCTGCCGAATATGGAGGGTATCCAGTCGCAAGAAGACCTTTTTTTGTTGTTGCAACGAACATGGGCGGCCATTCCACAGCGTGATTTGGATGAACTCATTTTGAGTATGCCAAACCGATGTTCTTGTGTTGTTAGTGTTCGCGGTAGAAACACGGATTATTAATTGTTTAAGTTACCCAATAAAATTTTAAAGAAAACTGTTATTTCAGTCTTTTTTTCGAACTTTAATGTTAGTGGTTCAAATGTCAAAAATCCCTTTATTAGGAAAATGGCAAATTTCTTTATTAATGCAAAGGTGACTTGGTTTATCGTTACTGTGACAAACGAAAACACTTTATTTGATGAATCCTTAAAGAAAATTTTAATTAATATCAATCAGGAGAAAAGTTATTGCAAAAATATATGTTGATCCCTAGACACTTTTGATGTGTGTATTTAGGTGTGACGTTCTCTAGATTAGCTGTTAATGTGAGACAATCCTTTTGTTTGTGTCGCGGGACCGGCTCGAGATAACGCGTGCCGAGTGTGCCGACCGTGGGAAACTCGTGACGCCTCGGAAAACTGCCCAGGAATTTCGCCAGTTTGCTGAAATTTCCTACTTTCATAATTAAACTTCCATTGCGTTAACGGACTAATAGATAGAGGACAAGGATAAAAAAATACAATGGAATTATTATCAAAGCAAAGGCATCTCTCATCATCATCATAATCGCAGTCATTCGGGGATAACGGGAAACCTCGCTTCTGCAATTTTAAAGATTTAGTGAAGCTGAGACTATCGCACTAATGTCCCCGAACCGATCAATAGAAATTGCCAATTTTTACTTGATTGATACATATTGATGCACAAAATGATCATCTACAAAATGCAATTGAAGTGATTGACAATAATAGTAGATTGTTTGCCTAGGGAGCAAACAATTATTTTTAAGACGAGAGACGCTTTGAATCCTGAGCGCAGCAAGGAATTCAAAGCACGTCACTCGACTTTAAAATAATGTTGCTCCCGAGCTGAACACTCTACTTTTTATCACCCTCTATCAGAAAAAATACGTGTGCGGTCCCGTCCACCGCCAGAAGTTCTTCTCACGTATCTTAGGATGTTTTAAAACAAAAACAAAATTTTCGCAGCTGCCATCTTGGATTTACATTTTGACCTCACTATCGGTTTTAGCACCCTCGAAAACTATGAAAACGAAATCAAAGACGGCAAAATTAAAAAAAAATCGCAGCCGCCATCTTCGATTTTCAGTTCGACCAAATTCACACTTCCTCTTGCCAGCCTGTTACTTGTTCATACAATGTTCGTGATTGATCTCTTTGCT
This sequence comes from Conistra vaccinii, assembly GCA_948150665.1. Lineage (NCBI taxonomy): Eukaryota > Metazoa > Arthropoda > Insecta > Lepidoptera > Noctuidae > Conistra > Conistra vaccinii. The sequence continues at coordinate 1,017,879 of OX411327.1, forward strand.
TGGTGATTGAACTTTTACTATTGTTAGTAAAAGTTTCAATCAATTTTAGTCCCTAGTAAAAAGCTATTTTAGTCCCTGTTAACGAAGAATATACTAGCTCTTTTTGAATAGGTGTGATAAAAACACACAAAACATTGATTATTGCAATTGACAATTGGAATCATCAATGATGATTGATCGTTTCCCTTTACTGCTTACTGTTAGATAATTATCACTCTGACTGGAGTCTAAATTGAAGAAATATTTTAGGCATGTATGTACACGTGCCTAAAGTGTAAGACTTACACTTTAGGCACGGCACACGGCACACATACTTAACATAGGTACTTACACTTAGTGTAAGTACCTATGTTATGTATAATATTGTGACCCAAGTCACAAACAACTGTTATGTGTAACCGTTTACCGAATACCTTATTACCGAACAGACTGTTATCTTCTATTTTCAGCAGTATTTGTAATCTGCTCATGACGAATCTTTATACCAATATTTAGGATACCTCATCGGTAACACATTATTTTTAGCAGTATTTGTAATCTGCTCATGATGAATCAAAGCCAATTTTTAGGATACCTCATGGGTAACGAATTCTTTTCGTGAATGAGTAACTGAACTGATCAATCACTGCGCAAAAGCATCTTCTCTACTCAGTCTCTCATCTTATTAAATGTCTTATTAAATCTTCGTGATTCACGGATCAAATTATTCACAAAATGAATAAGAAATCAATGAATCGCTAATTAAAAATACGCAAAAACGTCAGCTATGAACAACTGATGCCACCATCAATGCAATGCTGTATACTGAATAACATTTTTAATGTAGAACTGGATCATTTCATTTCCTTTTTCCTCTTTCGGAAAAACTCCCGAATTCCTAATATTAATTTTCGATTTCCCCATGCTCTGTGATCTGGAAACCACAAAAAAAAATTGAATACACTATGAGTAGTGCCATTTCATTTTCTGGTCAGTAGACATTGTATTCCGAATAACCACATTTTCGTATACTACCGTAAAAGGCGAGGCATTAACATGAATGAATTCTGTCTCGCAGATTATAGTAGGAGGATATTCAAAAGAGTACAAAGTAGTTTCTTGCAAACATTGATTGTCTTATTTATGAATGAACCTTTATAAATTATGAATGAAGATAGGAAGGTGCACCGTGCGAACGAACTAGACTAACTTTTTGTTGTCTTTGTAAAAAAGGATTTTTTATTTTATGACAAAGGTATTGACACCTGTAGAGGTTTACAGCCTAGTTGGGTAATGTGCATTGTTCATTACGGAATCTGTGAAGATTTTTTCAATTGTGAAATAAGTTTTGCGAAAAAAATTTTGTCATTCCCGTGAGAATATTGAGTTTTTGTTTGTGTTCTCCTTTTTTAATTTCAGAACGTTCATTCAACTCAGTGTCTATAATTTTTCTTAGATTTCAGCTAGCTAACAAAGACCAGTTGGAATTTAGAAAAATAGCAAATATTTTGAGTTTAATTACTCGTAATTAATGCGTCATTAAAATACTAATCTAGAAAAAAAGCACAAAAAAATTGGTCCTTGTGTACGAAAGTTCACGAGAGAGTTCACAAGTAGAAGTCTTAGGCAGGTAATTTATTCACCTAAGTAGATAATAATATAACGTCTTAGTATCTCATAATATCCTAGCCAAAATATACCCATTATTTCTTTTCCAAGCCATTGATTAATGCGTACCTATTCATCAGCGCACTAATTCACGCAGTATTAGTCCAAGTACGTGGGTACATTGTACTCGGCTCGTGCCCACTTGACCCACATCGCTATAATAGGTACAACGTGCCAGGTCGCCTATAGTCTAGACTAGGCATTATAGGCACGGACTAAATACAGGACACGAGAGGGATTAATATAAATTTCATTAGTTCAGTTTACTTTACGCACCATTCGCTTGACTGGTCCTTTAATGGTAAAGCAATAAGCTAAAGTAAACAGTTCATATCAAGGCTCTCTCTTCAGGCTTAATACAGTAAGAAAATGGTACTTAAAAGTTTAAAACAACATTCATTAAGGAAAAACACGTAAAAGTTTTGTATTCTTTTCCTACAAAAATATTGTGTAATAATATGCCTAATATAGCGGCACTAGGTACCTACCACATATTCTTATACCTATGGTACCTACCATTAATTCCTATGCCACAAACTAACGTATATGTGCGTACTTACCCGTATTAGGACATGTACAGTCATTATTTTGTTCGTAACCTATAAAGTATTGACGTGAGCCTTAGCTTAAGGACTGCAAAAAACAATTCTGGGGAAATTACAACCAAAACCCAAGATGTTTGTTACACTTGGAGCTTGCAGTACTTATTTAAAAGTTGCTAGTGCTTAATCTTTTTGTTAAAACTCATTCGGCCCAAAGGACCAATGAGGAAAAATGTGTTATTCATGGCGTTCTCTTTCAATGAATTGCAACATGATTACAAAAAGTTTTATCAGTTCACACTTCTATGACTCTTCTCAACAACCTCTTAAGGAAACAAGCGTGGGAGAGATCTTTCGGCAAAAAAGAACTAATTTTTCTAATAATTGACCCTATCGCAACATTACAATTTGTCAAGATCGACTTAACGCGAAAAAGACAGTAAGCTTTCCTTGTAAGAGTTCAGAATAAAAATCCCTCAGTATCACTGTCATACCGATATGAATCACTAAAGTCATATAATATTAGTGCCCTGGTCGACCGAGCTCTGCTCGGGTGAAAATATATAAACATATCGTCCAGGTACACCAACGTTGTATCACATTCTTGAGGCTGAGAAAATAGAGAAAACGAACTTTCCCAAATTTGAGACCTAGCTAGATCGATTTTTCGCTCCCCTATATTGTAAGTTTCATCGAAATCGTTAGAGCCGTTTTCGAGAACGACGTGATCACAATTAGATATATATACATTTATATAAATATTGCTCATTTAATAGTAGGTATAGGATAAGTGGTCATACGGCGACAAAGTGGTTCAGTGACAATAGTAACACGTCATCTTTAACTAAATGATAACACATTTCCTTCACTTTGTAAGCAGTTCTAGGAATATAGGAAGAAACTACTTGAGGACTATAGTTAGAGTATCATAACACATTACTGAACATCCTTCAAAACCTTCCTGGTAAGGCTAGTCATCACCAGATTAGTGACTTACATACATAATCTAAAAGAGGGATTATGAATAACAGTTTTAGTCAGCCTTCCTATAGCCATTCCAAACGACTGTGAACAGACGATTAGATAGTGATGTGACGTGTGTCACCAGTTTCCAGAGCATCATCTGACAGAAACCAAAGTCCCTAAGAGTTATTTACAAAGAGAAGCAGTAACAGTGAAAGCATACGACAAAGACTGAACTTTCATAAATAGCTGAATAATCCACACGGTCCAAAATACTATCTGAATAACATAACTATAACCATCCAATACTTAGTTGAGTGAATTCCTCCCCATCCACAACAGAAGCTAGTTAACTCGCTAGTATCCGGACTGTACGACTGCTGGACGTCCTAGCGCCAGGCAGGACGCGCCCACTCCTTCCGCCGGCGTGAAGTCATCCGTCCACTTGCGAAACTTGACGACGAATACTCATCTCGTGTCAGATTTGTTATTTATGTCTTGATGATGAAAAATCTTCAGAATAAAATGGTTTCTTCAGTTACCTTTAGCAGTAATTAGGTCAACCATCAAAGGGATAGGAGTTAAGCGTATAGCAATTGAATGGCGGGTTGCCAAAGTAGATTCTACAAAGCGCGTTGTTTATTTGTTTTTGGGGGAGAATGGTGGAAACAATTCAGTTATTATTTTTCTCCAAGTGTCCTATCCGTATTTTCTTGATTGTCAAAGCCAGCAAACGACGCACATTAACATCGCAACTATTATACCTAATGAACGAAAGCACGTAGCAGTGACAACTGCAACATTTTGCCAAGATAGAATAGGTACGATAACATTACATCAAATGTCTGCTAACATTACACACTCTTCCACCGATGTCCCCATCAATCCACAGCTAAATATTTAATGTGACCACATGACAGCTTTAATTAATCTATCACGTTAGTGGACCGCCGCGCGCCGCACGCCGTCGGCGGCCATCACTCACTCGCGTCACTTTTGCGCGGGAAATGCCGCCATTACCAATTGCTTTAAGCAGGAAACGACTGATTTGCCTACTACTGCCACTTCTCACTGAATCACGATTAAATTTTTGGCACGAGAAAATTGGGGAAACGGTAATTGGACGATTTAAAATCGCAGCTAAAAGGACCATTTTTTACACCAACCTGACCTGACCAATCCAATGTCATGTTGATGATGTTATGTGAATTATGATTGGTGCAATATGAATGGCGATTTACCTAGTTTTCACAATGTATTGTTGTATGATGCAGTGTTCGGCCGACAGATCGCACTGAAGGATCAGGTAGCCTAGTTTTTATTATCCATCATTATTACTTACGCAACAAAAAATAGGTAGGTACTTACCTACTTGATTGTCGGTTACACTATACTACAAGGTAACATAAAGTTACCTCGTAGTTGCTTCAATGACAACATTGTGGAAAAGTCCTTTCAAACCTTCTCCTACTTTAAAAAATCAAGCATCTTTCTTATCTCGAAACACTTCGCCAAAAACTTCTGGATCGAACACCTGTTTTAGTCAGACAAGACAGATTTCTGTTTAAGGAAAATAGACAACATTAGTAGGTGTGTAAAAATTTAAAAATTAGTCAATATTTCAATAACGCGGCGGCTGCGGCGGGGTAGAGTTGATTTTTGGGCCATAAAAGCGAATTACACACGTCACGGACGTCATCCGAGCTCGATATTGACAAGTGGGCTGGTGGTGACGTCACCATACCTTCTGGGGTCGAGCCCACGCTCCACGCTGCTCGTAGGTACCTATATTCATAATACCGAGACCCGAGTTAATACCGATACAACCATTCATGCGATTGGGACATTCACAGATATCGTGAATACGCATTACGAGAGTCAGGTTGTAAAAATTCTGGATATGTTCCAGAAATGTTAAAGCTACCAGGAAGTTTTGTGATTGTACTGTTTCGTAATATTACCTACTTCCGTGAATACACTTATGCGTAACACTTCGTATTAGCCTCATAATTATTTCTAAATGCGTCTAGATAGAAGATAGATAGAACACTCTTTACAGTCACCAGTAAACTGACTAACTGACTCTTCATTCTGTTGTCAGTCTACTTCATTATAGTTCGAGGATTGTGAGCAGTCACAGAGGAATGAATATCTATCCAGCCGAGTCCCGTAAAGTCATTGGCCAAACTTCTTTTGATTCTCATCTATACAGGGTGTCCCTGGAAACAGATCAGGATCAGATCAGGGGACACTAATACCCATCGATTGAACCCCCATGTACTTATGTTCCGCGATATTTTGTAGTTTTCGAGAAATGATTTCTTTTGTAATAATTTCAGTTTTGTTTTACCTTGTAGTCGGTTTTGGTTCTAACTTTTTCTGGGTGGTGTTTCTTTGTTTTTTTTTTTGTCAGGTAGGTAGGGTAGGGTAGGGTAGGTAGGTAGGTAGGTAGGTAGGTAGGTAGGTAGGTAGGTAGGTAGGTAGGTGGGTAGGTAGGGTAGGTAGGTAGGTAGGTATGTAGGTAGGTAGTTAGGGTAGGTAGGTATGTAGGTAGGTAGTTAGGTGCGTAGATAAGTACTTAGTGCTACCCGTGCGGCCGTGCGAAGCCGGGGCGGACAGCCAGTTACTCAATGTTATTGCATGCATTTTGCCTAAGTACATCAGAATTCTGCCATTTTGGCTAAGACCAAAAATCGTTTATAATTTTCTCTTTTATTCTTAGAACATTATAGAATCAAGTAAGATAAGATGTCATCGTCAAAAGAATTCAAAGATTTCAGAACACCAATTATAAATGATTCGTTTTAGGTATTAAACTATAAAAGTCCAGTGGGCGAGAATTAAAACAATAGAGAAGCAAATCAAGACAAACCGTCCAAAACGGGAGGACCATGTAGATGTGATATTTATATAGACTGTCTATGAGCTAAGCAACTAATTAAGAGCTGGCAGACTGCCTGACCCCAGACCTTATCAGTTTGTGCCACCGGACTGTGTGGACATGTCCTCGACACTGAATGTCCCCTAAAATTCTTTAATTAAGGAGGGACTAAGTGCCATTCGAGGCCAATATTATAAATAGACAACTTGCAGATCGTTAATTCGATAGATCAATTACCGTAATTCTTGGGGTCAGCTTTTAACCCCGTCGAGTTATGTTTGTTTCTCATTATTTTACCCATATGCATCCAATCATCCATATAACCATTGACCAACTATGAAACCTTCATTTTCTTCTCCCATTATTCCCATTTTAGCACTCAAATCACACAGTAATTTCGAAGAACACCTATATTTTGGTCACGGCCGCCTCACATTTGAAGCCATTGTCCATTCATTCGAGCATCGGTATGTCATTCATAGCACATGTCCAAACCTGAACGAACAGTGTGAGTGAGACAACGATATTAATTGGCAGACGAGTCATATTTTCCACTAATGGGAAATCGAGAAAAAATTAACCGTGATTTGGTGAAGCTTAGGCCAGCGACCATCCATCTTGCTGAACTTTCCACGGGTTTTGACTGTTGTCCATATTATAGACAGTCTAGTCAATAGGCTATTTTTAGCAGTTACAAAAAATATTATAAGTACTGACAAAAACAGGCACAATCTTCTAAAGTTGGCTCAACGTGTAAAAGACAAGTTTTGCACGATGAGCCAACTTTAGAAGATTGGGGAGAAGATCATTGATGTTTTCTTTCACCTTTCCTTGTTTACTTTCTAAGTAGCCAAAAGCCATCTCCAAATAAATCTGAATCTCCCAAACTTGCGGCAAGTCCCTTGCAGTGGCAACGGTAAAACCGGAAGGCATTAGTATCTAGATTAGGACAAACCCGTTGGCGGCAGTTAGCATAATAAGAACATTAGGAAAAATGGCTGCTCGTACAACACTATAATGACTGAGGTCTGCGAAACTAATCTAGATATTCGTTTTTTTTTGTAAGGTCATCATCAAGTATCAAGGTCTTATCCAAATTTATTTGCGGTCGGCGCAACATGTCTTATTCTTCCATACTTCTCTATTAGTCGTCATCTCCTTAGTCATCCCCTTTCTTGCCACATCTTTCACACAGTTCATCCATCGTTTCTTTGATCTTCCCTACTCTTATAGCCATCCACAGTCATACTCAAAACTTTCCTCACGACATTTTCCACATTCTTCCGTATCACATTTACATTTATTTGGTGTTACTATTGTATACCTGTGATATGGTAGAAATCTAATAAGAGGCAATGAATATATGTATATACTATCCGGTATCTCTATGGTCTCGTGGAAGACGTAGGTAAATTAGGAATCTTGCCAAGAATATGGTAGTATAGAAGCATGAAGAACGGGTTCAAAGTTCACTCATCCTCTATTGAAAAAGAGGATCCTCCGACCAGACTAGGTGTTGTCTCTGGTGGGCAACTGTCCGACGTTTGATGTCGGGACGTTGATAGACTCATCGCGCGTTAAACACTGCTTGCGCGACGCAATATTTTTCGTGACGTCATTGTGATGCGAAGTTCGCATGTGGCGTTGTAGATGCCGCCACAGTAGCATCAATTTTATTCCCTTAATCTTTTAAAAACCAATAAACCATAGGACTCGGCTAACAAGAATCAACTGTAAAAGAACGTATTTTAAAATACCTTCGTTGTCTAGGCCTGAAATTAAAATTTGGCATCTGGTAAAGTGACCCTAGTCAAAATTGCATTAGGCGAAAGGGAACTAGTAACGCACACCATTCGGGAGAATTTTGTAAGGGACGAGACTAAAGAGAGTACATACAAGACTTAAGAGTGTATATGTCGTGGCCATATCTTAGAATTGATCATTTCATGAAGTGTTCGGCCATTTCATGAAATGGTTGCATTTCATGAAATAGAACATCGACCGCTGATCACATCATGATTTGTGGTCTGGCCAGATCATTGAATACTCAACGTTTGACGATATGATGTGGCCAAAGATTATTGATCATATTCATATCGTAAAATAGTTAGATTATCCACCGGTAGAGGCGTTGATGTCGCTTTGTTTTTGTTGTGCATCATGGCGGCGGCATACAACAAATCAATCAAAGTAAACCACGCAAGAAAACTCGATAGACTTTTTTATTGGATTTCCAAATGTGATATTATGGAAAGGGACCAACTTGGAAGTTACTAACCTAACCCATGTCGGGGTACCACAGCCGGTGTGGTGAGCAACATAGAACTTAAAATTCAAAATTCACGCCGCTTATGTCACCCCGAGTTCCCGACGAAATGTGTTAATCTAGGTTAGAACTGTGATCAACCGCGCGCGAGCCGAGCGAGTGAAGTGAGTGGTGCTGCGGCAGCGGCTGGCGAGCGTTACTTCCAATTTGGTCGCAGTTAGCAATTTTTACTACACTATAAACCATGGACACCCTACATTAATGATAATGGCCAAACGTCGATTGACAGATCATTAAACGTTGACGTTTAAACGATATGGCCAATTTTAGCTGGCTATTTCATGAAACACAACCATTTCATGAAATGGTCGAACACTTCATGAAATGATCAATTCTAAGATCTGGCCACGACATAATATACAAGGTGGGGCGAAAGTAATGTCATTATGATGTGAAATGGCAGCCATTTTGTTAAATATGAAAAAAAATTGGCTCTGTTTATTTATGCCATTTAAGTTTAAAAATTGGTATCGGTAAAATTACCACCTAATGAGTTAATGCACAATTGCACATTTGTGCTCGTCGGCATTTTGAATTCTTGCTGGCAAAACAATCTCCAAGAGGGTCACTTTTTCTTCAATTTTGGCTTTTAAGACTTGCAAGGTTTGTGGTTTGTTGTGGTAAACGCGTGATTTCAAAAAGAAACTGCAGGCGAAGACATATCTGGCGATCTGGCTGGCCAGTTCAAATCGCCAAAACGTGAGATCCACAAATCCCGGAAATAGGTGTTTCAAAATCTCCATCGTTGCCTGTGCTGTGTGACTGTGCGTATCGCTCCACTGCATTGTCAACGAATTCTCTATCTGTCTACAACATATTACATAATGTATCAAATCACAATGACAATATGACGCCATTTGCAAAAATTGTGCCACCATTCACAATAAGACATTATTTTTGACCCACCCTATATAATATCGAGGTATCTTTAGTAAGTATTTGGCCAATATTTTAGCCCTGGCCGACAACTGAATTTCAACAATAATTATTAAAAAAAAACAGCTAAGTAGGTAGGTTTCTTCAACAAAGATTATATGGGGCTTTTAGCCTCTACAAAGACCAAGAATGACGCAAAATTGAATCCATTTCAAGTACGTGCGATCAATCCCCCAGACCTATAATCTTAAAATCGTCTAGTTCAACATGTTTACGTTACGCTAGACAATAGTGAATGATTGTAAACGTTGAAACAAACGCGAGTATTCTCGCGCTTGCGCCGCCGCCGCCGGTCATGCATTGTGACGCATGGGTCAATCGGCATTGTTTGGACATGTCAAATATGCTCGCATTCGGACGCAAGTATTCAGAGGTGAATATAATCGAAGTGTTTTGGATAGCTAGGTCGATGTGGCTCTATTGTCTTGTGCAAAGTTCGTCGGAATTCGTCAATACGAAAAATACTGCAAATGGCTACGAATCATAATAGTTGTTATCATTTCTTTATTCTTGGATCCTATATTCAAAATCAAAACCAATTGTTTTCACACAATCGTCAGTATTCGGGATTTGGAACTCCAACGAAAGACTCGTTTTTTAGCTTTACCAAACATTTAGACACTAGTAAGATGAAAAGACGTCGTAGGGATGTTGACGTGAGACAACACCGACTCACATGTCGTCTAAGTTCCTCGTTCCTCCATAATTACACTATCTTTAAATCTCTTCGTTTTGCGAAACCCATCAGTATGAAATGATTGTCCATAGATCAGGGTATGAGCGGTGGTGAAAGCAACACGGCCGGCGAGCCATCCGGTCTTATAATTGACACCGTGATGGGTATCGGCAGAGATGCGGCGATACCGGCGGTCACGCGACTATTTGAGGTGGCACTGAGTACGGACCCTGCAGCAGGTTCAAACTAACTGTGATCTCACACTAGAACGCCCAGTGAGGAAATGCCATATTATGTGATTAAAGATTAGATGTTTTAAAGATTGCACACAACACGATCACGTACCGTCAAGGTAATCAGCTGTAGCGACCCGGCCGGCTGGGGCATCTTTTCAAAAGAAAGAGATACCTCAGCTGCTCTGTCCTTGACTTCCTTGAGGTTAAGACGCATAGAAAGAAGAAGAGTAACTGAAGGGCCTGTTCTGTGTCAGGAACCAGAAAACAACTAACAGCTCTTACATACTCCTTCATCGACTCCTTCATCTCTGATAACTTTACAACATAACATAACATCACGCCTTATTTCCCCGAAGGGTTGGGCAGAGGTGTGCCTGTAGTAGGAACACCCACATTTCGCCAGTTCAACTACCTCGTTGGTCTAGTGGTCGCAAGCAGTCTGCTGAGCATGAGATCCCGGGTTCGATTCCTGGATCGGGCAAAGTGTTATTGGGTTTTTCTATCTGGAATATCTCAGTAGCAGCCCGGAGTCTCGATTTGTGCCCGGTTGATGGCAATAGGCTCGCCCCCTATTACATGAGACTTAAACATAACTAGCGAAATGTGGGTGTAACTTTACTAAGTCTTCAGATTTGTATAGACGGCACACAGAAAACATTCCTTCACTACTCTCTCTATCCATCTTATTAATCATTAACCTAGCGATAATCTGTTCATTATTATTATTAGCTTAATTTCGCCGAGTGTACCTACCTTCTTTGCTTCTCTGCATTGTGGCCCAGTGTAGCGCTGCATGTTCAATTAAACAGATAACACTTGGGAATTAAGCAAATATGTCGGATTAATATATTCCCGCGGAGTAATGATCGACTCCGTTTTATTACATGATAATCTAGGAATTTGGTAATTAATAAAAAGACAGAAGCTTGACCGTTGATGGCTTAGATTGAATAACAGTTTATTAGAGTCCAGTACATGAGTTGCCTTGGCTTACCTGGACGTCTTGTAATAGACTCCGGACCCAGTTAGGTCGAAGCAAGGAAAACCTGCTCAGGTGGAAATGAAATGAAATTGTTTATTCTGTAAATAAGAATCACTTTTACACGTAAAATATTAAAAAAAAAAAAAAAAATAAGCTAGATGAGTTCGGCGTTTCCTATCTGACTACTCTGAGAAGAGAGGCCGAAACAAACTCAGAGGTCACAGTCTCTTTAAAGTTCAGACATAATCTTGGTCAAGCCATATGAGAACCATGTAGATTAGTGTATGAAATGGTCTTTTGAGGAAAGAACCACACAGATTTGAGAGGACCTGCACCCTCAGTGCCAGCATTTGTCAGTAATCGTGGAGATATACAGATGACTCCGCCCTAGAGTGTAAATGTGTGCACAAACAATGGGGCGATAACTGCGTATCCAGTCTGTCCTGTTGCCTGCACGATGCAAGAGCTAATGGACGCTACTGAAGATGCCATTCCGGGCTGGCTCTACATAAATTTCCATCGACACGCTAAGAAAAAGTGTCCAGTTAAAACGTGAATCAATCTGTCCGCATTTTCCCAAGTATGCGATCGGTGTGCAAATCGCTGAATACAAGTATTTTACATGGAGCGACTGTCTATCTGACCTCCACAACCCAGTTAAGGTAAACGCGGGTGAAGTCGACAGTGACCCAGAAATCGTCATATTATATAAAAACATCAATATCTTTTTCTACTAAACATTAAACCAGCCGATTTTTATGGCAACATATTTTTGGTAATATATTGCATAATTAAAATAACAACACAGAGTTTTAACTGTAACGGCGTCTGAAATATTAGACTTGAAAAGTTTGTCTCACAATTTTTTAATTTTTTTTCAAGTTTAGCTGCTAAATGTGGAACTCGGCAAGTAGTTTTGTGATTTGATTTATGAAGCTTCAGTGGGGTCAACGGTAAGTCTGATTGTTTGATGAATTAGTTAAGTTAATTAACTAACGATTTAACTTAAAATTTGGAACCCTTTTAATGTAAAAGTATTTTTTATCGAGTGTGACATTTATTGGTACCTAAAAATTCCTACTAGTCCTAGAACCCGTCATTTTATGTACTATTGTGACGATAATTGGGACATGCTTGATAGCTGCCTCTAAACTCGTCATGTTGTAGATATTTTTATGTTTTATGCCACAAAATACGAATAATAACTATTATCGGGACCGTTTTATTGTTTCATAGATGTTAACTCTCTTGTACAAACAATTATATATGGTTTGGACTACATTTGACGATAAAACTGGGATCTCACTGACTCTTAACCTGCTATCTAATTACGCAACACATTATCGTAAACGATTCCGACTAATCTGTTTCATTTTGACAGTTCAACCATATTCATTGCGTTATTTACGTTGTTGAGCAGACTTTTTTTTCGAACTGATGAAGCAATGGATTAGCCGTCTGTTTCAGAATGATTCAAATTCTGATTGATCGTGTATTACGTAATTAGGGTACTGTTTTCGCTTCGCTCGCTCAACGCCTGAATAAGCGCGCTTTGCTCAGCCGTGGCGTCATTGGGCTCGGTTCCCAGGCTCGGTACAAAACTGTGCTTGCGATTTTGTCATGTGAAAGCGCGCTCGGCTCAATCAACTCAGCCTATCGCAGTTCACTGCTGGACATAGGCCTCTCCCAGGCTGTGCCACAATACCCTGTCCTCCCAGCTAACTTTTTAAGGTCGTCGGCACATCTAGCTGAGGCGCATCTTACACTGCGCTTGCCAATATGTGGTGTCCACTCTAGGACTCGTCTTCTCCACCGGCCATCAGTCCTTCGACAAACATGGCCACTCTAATGCCACTTCAACTTGCTTACGCTGCAGGATATGTCAATAACTCCGGTTTTTTTCCGGGTAACTTCATTTCGGCACCGTTTGTCCTAGCGGCTAGGACGCACTGTTTGAAGATCTTAGCCTTCAAACACTGCGGGATTGACGACGAGAACACTTGGTGAAGTTTTCCAAATGCTGTCCAACTTAACCAGTGGACCTTCTATCGGCTTCTTTCTCAAAGTTGTGTCTACCGAGCTGGATGACTTGCACTAGGTAGATGTACTCCTTCACAACTTCAAAGAGAGACCCTTCCTTACAAGATATAACAAATGAATCTATAATTTTATTTGATATAATGATCAGTTAATATAATAAACGATTGATATAATTTTAAAATAACAAAACTTTATAATCATAATATTCATTTAATATAAAATCGTTTGATATACCACTCAAAAGACATAAAACCTATTTAGACTAATATGTCATTTCTATCATAGTTAGTAACCTGATACCTAGTAACTGATTACCACCTTCCAAGAGGGTCACTCGCTACGCTCGCTCGTCTTTGCGCTTTAATGGTCACTGTTCTAACCTTAACCAACCCAAATGATTCACCAACAATAGAGGGGATCTAGCACTCGGCGGCACGCTCCCTACGGTCGCTCGCCTTCGCGCGTTAATGGTCACTGTTCTAACTTAACCTAACCTAACCCAAATGATTCACCAACAATAGAGGGGATCTGGCGCTCGACGGCCGCTCCCGCCTTAGCTTCTAACCTAACCTATCCGAGTCGGATTGCATTAAATCGGGGTGTACTGTTAACCATAATGATGGTATCAATATATATTTTAAACGATAGGCCTAATAACTTTCGATTAAATAAACGTTATATCCAATAACGTTATAGGAAATAAGTTTTAGAGTATATAAATGTTATATGTAAAGAAATTATATCAACAGTTGGAATACCTCACGTTTATTATATCTTGTGAACGTTATTGAAATGAAAATATACCAAATAACTTTATATGACATAAGACGCACCCAATATTACATGACTTTAGTCTTGTCCAAATTCATGCCGAGGTCAACTCGCCGAGAGACTCCATTTAGGCTGTGCAGCTTCTAGTCTAACTGTTCCAGCGTTCCTGACGATGTCATCGGTAAAACGAAGGTGTGAGATGTACTCGCCGTTTACGTTGATACCCTGTCCAGTCCAGTCCAGCGTCTTAAAGACGTCCTCCATCGCATTGGTGAACAATTTGGAGGATATCACATCCCCCTGTTTCAGCCCCCTGTGCAGTTTGATGGGGCTGGCTTCCTTATCCTGGATCTGGACAGTCATCGTTGCAGTGTTATACAAACACCTTAAAACTTCAATGTAGCGCCAGTCAATTCGACATCGCTGAAGAGTTGCCAGAACTGCCCCATATTTCGATAGAGACAAAGACTTTCTCGTTGTCCACAAATGCCATACACGAAGAAGCTGAAGCTTTTTCTGGTGGGTGGAACTCGTCAAGTCTCCTGGCGAGATGGTTCGTGACGACCGTCAAGAACAGCTTGTATATGTGGCTAAGAAGTGAGATGGGTCTATAGTTCTTCAGCAAGGATTTGTCACCTTTTTTGAAGAACAGAACCCCACATCTCTGTTTCTCGCCTCAGGCGTGGTTACTTCTTGGATGCCGGAGTTAAAAAGACTGGAGCCCCGCCTGGTTTAAGGAGCTCTGTCGTAATTCGCTAAGCCTCACTTGTGTCCAAGTACACCAAGTACAATGAGCGAAAACACGTTTTTACGTCAAAATTTATTCTAATAAAAACAGATTTTGTGATTCTGCCTGATCTCTTAATTTTTTTTGCAAAATATATTAGAATTTAATTTATCTTGCTGTTTTTATTGCCTACTTGCTCTGCTAACAGCTAACTACCTTCAGTGGTAGGGATGTTGACAAAATAAGTGTTTTGTTCTATAGATAGATTATTAAAATAAAATAAATACGTATTTTTTTTTAACCTTATCTAAAGATAACGGCATTAAATTGAGTGAAAATGTGGCATGACGTCACTCTCCGGTAGATTTTATATTGAGTTGTGACGTAGCGAACCCCTACTTCCTAACTTAAGGCCTGAGAGGTTAAAATGCGTTTTAAGTATCTAAATATATTTTTTATTAATATGATAAAGCAGTAAATACGTGTCTAATATTTTTTTATTATCCGACTGACGGACTAAATTGTATTTTTTTTCCCATTCAACAATCCTATTTCTTGGGATTTGGTCTTCTTTCTAACTTTTGTTTCTTAGACTTGCCACTCGTATCAAAGACAATCACAATTTGTTTTAATGGATACTTATCTTGAACTTTATGTTCAAGTCTTGAGAGTTCATATTAGCATCAAAAAATGACGATTACTGGGTCCTTTTGATGAGTAATAGTACAAATCTGACGGCTACTGGTACAAATCACCCTTTTTTTACATTTGCCTTAATAAGTATTTATTGTCACTCAAAATTATAAAAATAAACTAGTCAATTAGAATAACAGATAAATTTCCTATTTAGTTATGCAAAAAGTTTAATTCTAAATGAAATACTTTTCACACAGCACTTCTTTAAAGTCAGTGAATTTCAAAACCCGACGAGTATTGGTACATTTACCTTACTGGGTAACACGCCCCTTTGTAAGACTAGTGGTCAAAGTTTTGGGCTTCTGACTATCTGTAACAACTGTCAAAGATCTACGAATGACAGATATCATAATGAATCTATTTAAAATGTGTAGGTAATAGGTTCAAAGGCCAATAGTAGAAATGGTGGGAAGAACAAATTAATCAGATAGCATAGAATGTTTCTTCAATTATCCCAAGAAACTGCGGCCATTGCGTGTATTTAAGTTTCATTTACAACTAACTACACATCATTCGGGTATCATTAGGTATACGCAGTTCTTTTTGCAACAAAATATGCAATTACAATATTTAAGTAAGTAATGATAATTCCGCTTAACTTAACGTTAATTAGGCGGAATGAACACTAATTAAATATTGTAATCCATATGTAATGGATGAACGCTTGATTCCATTATTTATCAGTTATTTTTATCATGTATGAGCATGCAGTTCTTGACTACTAAGTTCTGTTAACTCAAATAACTGTCCTACCTACTTCGACTATGACATGTTACAAAGAGCACCTTTTTTATATCACAGAAGCTCCAATCAAGAACTTAAACGTATTGATAAATACAATAGAATCTTTAACAATCAATTTCAATAGTACAATACAGCGACAGTATCCAGACGTATAAGTCAGTCCTCAAGGCACAAATTACGGCGGCCCGGGCGCCTTCCTTCCGCCACCGCAATGCTTCCCACGATCCTGCTTACCTAACTACGTGATATAGCGATATGCAGAAGGCATACAATGCATTGACAATGGCTGACACACAGCCTATAGAAGAAGCGACAATCGAAAGAGTTTGGTAATCTGTAGTCTATGGTGATCCTGATAGTGATCAGTGATCAAGCTGAAAAGAGGTTGGTGGTGGTGTTATTTGAGATGCAAATGGACTGACAATAATCAGTAGATTTGGACACTTGGTAGGATAATGTGTATGAAAGAAGCTTCAGCTTGCAAAAGAAATCCCCTAGCTAGAAGATAGAGCAGTACAAAATGGTGAATGATGGATGATGCCTGGCCTACACGTAGGTACTCGTAGTACCTACATGGAAGAGTGCACGGCGTCAAGCAGACCTACTTAGCCTAGTTGCATTGTGATAACTGTGCATCACTGTGCACAACTGTTTTGTAAGCGATCAGAAGATAATACTGATGTGACGTAGATTTAAAGAAATGAAATGAACATATTTCGGTAAGGTGAGAAGGTACTTACTTGATCCTCTGGGATGACCTATGATTTTAGGTTTTACAGCACAGAGACTCTCATGGGACTCTAGCTATATAGAGTGTAAAGACGCCTCTCCCATCCGTGAATTTCATAATCTGCAATAATATCTAGATCACACTTACGATAACCAACAACGGCCACCCTCCCATAGCAATCGATTAGGTACTTACTCAATAAAAGTACTTAACATCGATAATTCTCGCTCCTAGCACAAAAGAAAAAAAAACCA
Source organism: Conistra vaccinii (assembly GCA_948150665.1). Classification (NCBI taxonomy): domain Eukaryota; kingdom Metazoa; phylum Arthropoda; class Insecta; order Lepidoptera; family Noctuidae; genus Conistra; species Conistra vaccinii. Next base: position 1,035,030 of record OX411327.1, read on the forward strand.
AAACTAACGTAAAAAACAAAATAGAGGTTTTAGCGTGATATTTTTTAAACACAGATCGCTCGTTATACAGCCAATCAAGATGTCGCTGTAAAGCCCTGGAGACAATGACGTGATAAGAGGCAGGTGACACGTGCATTGTTTTCAGCCCACCCCCAGTGCGCAACTGGTTTTAGGAACTTGATTCGCGATGTACACAGCTCGTTATTTTCGGAGATGCGACAGATTTTTGTGTAAAGTAAATTAATGACAAGATAAAAAATTAAGAGATTATTATGCACGATTTAGTCAAATCTTTGATGAAGCACCGAAGTGCTGAAAATATAAAACTCGAACTCAGTTGAGATTCAGTGAATCTCAACTGAGTTCGAGTGACGTGAATCTGATTCACGTCACGACATTCACGTTTGAGAACTGACTCCCAAAATACAAGCCCTGGCTTAGTTTGTTGTATCAATGTCAGCACCTAAAGCAAAAAAATAAATAATACTGATATACCTAAGTACCAAATTCTTGTGAATGCTCTCGATATTTTTTGTGACAATAAACTTTTTAACTTTTTTTTAACTTTTACTTAGATAAATATATTATAATCTCAATGGTTGAAGAAACTCTGAAGATGCTTGCCTAGTCTGTGAATCAAGAAGCTCTGGTTAGTTTCCGCACCGTAAAAAAACAATGTTTGTTCGGGCTTGCCATCACGTCTGAAAACTTATCGTTGCGCTCTTGTTATTTTCGGGATAAATAATCCGAAAATGAAAGTTATAAATATTATAATATTTGAATTTGAATTGAAGTAATTTTACGGTTACATCAACAATTTATCTCGCGCACGATTGTGAAAAGTTTTGCGAAGAGAGTGTTGCGATCTTCAGCCTACCTACACGGTGACCTGGCACGACCGGCGACCTGGCACGACCGGCGACCTGGGGGCCAAGTCTACTAATTTACAAACGTCACAATGGTCTCTCCATTGTTAGTTTTTGACAGATTTGCCATACAAAATCTGTCAAAAACTCACCATCGAGAGGCCCCCTGGACAGGGTTTTAATTTAGGGCCAGAACAACTTTGTGGGTACTTGTTGCGCCATCGTTATTCGTATGTCGGCGACCTTTTGGGTAACTTAAAACTTACTTGTCTAGCTCGAGTGGAATCCTCTAGCTAGCGTGACATCACTGACATCTCACAGGAACTCAAGGCACAACTCGAAGAAAAGGTGCGTCTTTTCGGATGCAGCTGCCCCTTTATGTATGTAATCACAACCAAGTTTGTTATTTTCAAGTCTAATAATTCCTAGATTGTGATGTTACCTTTAAAACACGGAATCTTACAGCCAGTATACTTTAGAATAACTATAGGTTTCCAGCCTAACTCGATGCACCTGAACATCAAAAAAGTTTACAAACCACCATATTCCCTATCTACACCCTAATTACCCGTCATAATAATTAACGTTAACTTAATCTATGACGCGACGCGTGCGTTTTTTACACAAGCCGCGTCGCACGTGCCTCCATCTGGCGCAGGAAGAGCGCTCGAGTGGAAGCCCAAGCCGGGCTTCTGACGTGACGTAGTGACAGCACAGGTGATCTATCTGTGGTCCTTCATAGTGACAGAAAAATTCTGAAAAATTATCGATATTTTTTTTATTGACTGGCTGTGACTGTGATGATGTGTGATGCGCATAGGGTATACTTAATTTTTTTTTTTTGCAAACTCCTTCTCTGTGCTGTAAGTTTTTTAAGTGATGATTTTCAATCGATTAAAGTTTTAATCGATATTGAATTTCGGAGGACTTGCGGAAGGATTCTTGCGGCCCGGTCTGGCGCGCATAATGATGAGCAAAAAAGATAAGCACGTGTGTCGAGTTGAGTCAGCTGAGCTTAGCTCTTTACTTTGGACAGCTGTTTTACCCCTTTCTGACTGCAAAAGTATATAAAGCCAATATTATCAGTCAGTTTTAGAACAAATCCGGAGATAACAGAGGAACTGAAAACTGTTCTAAGTTATTAGCTCCTGGGTTATCGAAAATAAGTTTCTACCGATGATCTTCATAATTTGTTCCAGAGGCTCATCAACTCATCAACCCTATTATGACTAGGTACTATTTACACTTAGGCTACTTTCTTCAAATTGTGTGCTTAGGTAGGTACCTATCTCATAATGTTCTCTTGTCTTGCAAAATATGCAAGTTTCATTTTATTCTGCAATCGAAAATACTACATGTGAAAGATAATCCCCGAGATGAACAGATAAGATCCACTTAACGACAGACTACCTACCTACGAGACGGCGACGATCTTCTCAAATAAGGTGTTAATTACGTACACACGCCATATCAATAGACACAAATCGCTATTAAAAGCCATTGATATAAAGTTAATTGAATAAAATGAATGCTAGAACTGGGATTATCTGACGTACTACTTACTAATACGACATCAAATGGGAACATAAATCATTGTTTTACTACTTTGTTTTATTTTAGAGATTGATTTTAATGGGTTTTTAATGCACTGGTTTCCTATATCGACTGGTCGCGCAAATAATAAAAGATAAATTCATGGCGAGCCATTTCATTTCGGTCTATCATTCTGTTATTTAATGAAAAACATAATAATATACAAGACATTTGTGCAAAACTTTGTCCAGTCTAAGTCAACGAAATCTTCCCAAACCAGCTTTTAATCACAGAAATCCGGGTACCTACGACGTCGCTGAAATCAGTGTTTTACACGAACCAACAGCCATTTAACCCCCGCAACCCAATCAATTAATAACAAGTGATCTTTGCACCAATCGAAAAGATTGGTGCAGAGATCAATTGGACAATGGCATAAACGAAACGACGTAACTGCACGATGAATACATGTATTCATCGTGCAGTTACGTCGTTACCTAGCTAGGGCCTAGTAACTAGGATCATAAGGAAAAAAAAATTGTCAGTAGTCAATAGGTGCTAAGAGAGCAGTGGTGGCTCAGTGGTAACGGCCCCGACTTGACGAGTTGTAGGTCGTGGGTTCGTACCCAAGTAGACGCTTTGCTTTGTGTAAATAATTTCATCACCACTGCTCTCAAAATGGTGAAGAAAAACATCGTGAGGAAACCGGCATGTCCTAGAACCAAAAATTCGAAGCCATGTGACATCTACCAACCCGCACTGGGCCCGCGTGGTAGATTACAGCCCACTCCCTCTCACAGAGAGGGGGCCTGTGTCCCAGCAGTGGGAACATTATAGGCTGATTGATTGATTGATTGATTGACAATAGGTGCTAACTACTAAGTCTAACTACACTTTTTTTTAGATTAGTCAGATTAGCTAACCTAACCAAGATTATGTCTGGACTATAAAAGAGACTGTGACATTGTGATCTCTGAGTTTGTTTCGGCCTTTCTTCTCAGAACAGTCAAATAGGAAAGTCCGACCTCATCTAGTTAAAAAAAATATGATTGACGTATAAAAGTGTTTCTACAAACCTACTTAAAGAAATCTAAATCATTTATCATCATGCTATAGGTATATCACCAAAAGCAAACCACAATAATTTTGGGAAATTAAGTAAGGATTTTCCCGTATGTGCAAACTTATGTACATATTATACTTGTACGGTCGGTAAATACATACCGTTGTAGTCATCACCACGTAGTCATAGCTTGTGATAAGATACTAATATGTTGCATTTATTATGTAATGTAATATCCCGAGCACTTCAGCAATTATTAAAAAATACTGAACAGACAAGGTACTTCAATTCCTAATGTGTTGTTGAAGGTCTTCGGAGACTGCCATCTGTGTGGGGCAGGAGAAGAACCTTGCATTCTGGCGATCCCAGAGCCCCTGCATGTACTGAGGACGAACACTGTGCGTTTATTCATTATTAGGGCTGACGTAACATATAAAACCCTACACATATCTCGAATTTAAATATCCACGAGGATAATTTTAACAATTTCTACACATTAAAAGGGGAACTTTTCAATTCCCTCGCGAGTTTTCATGAATATTGATGGAATAACCAATCTCCTTTGGACATTCATAATAATATGGGCTGATGAGTAGTTATGGTTTGTAAGTACGTCATACATAACGTACGGTCAGTACTACCTTAGTAGGTATATTCCATTTTCCTTCAGCCGAGTTCCAGTTGCCATATCAGCTGATACCTGTTTTCCTGTTATTTTCATTCATAATACTGGGTATGAATGAATTGGATGCATCTACGGATGTTGTATAGTTATGAGTGTAGTTATGTTATGTGTCTAGTTGGAATTAGGACCTTACCACCTTACTAAGTAAATCCGTTGCTGGGCAAGAGGTCAAGAAACAGAAAATCTCTCAGAAGTCACTTAGGAAATAATTTACACAAAGTGAAGCGCCTGTCTGGGTTCAGAACCTACGACCTACAACTCGTAAGTCGTTACCACTGGGCCACCACTGCTTTTAGCAGCCGTTTACATATTATGTATAGGTAAGATTACAAACTCATTTCCCATAAAGACAACCAGTCTGACTTGATTTTTCCAGCATCAGTTGCACTTATGCAACCTTTACTAATTCTTTTATTCCCAGAGCACAACGGCCAAAGGAATGTCATTGTTTCCTCCGAAATCACGACGACTCGTGCGACTGCGACGAACCGGCACACAGGCTCCATACATGTCGCAGGAAGATTTTCGCGAGGCAAGGTAATGACAAGTGGGCCGTAACACGTAGGCACGATAATTGGACGCAATGGCCACCGGCCGACGGCCATAAACGAACCGAGCGTGGGTCGAGCGACGCACCGTCTATAAGCTCGGCCAGCGCGCGCGGCCCGCTGGCGGCGGCGCCGGCGGCGGCGTGAGCGGCGCGGCGGCTCAGCCTGCCCTGGCCGCGCCAGACGTAGATGTGTTCGTCGATTGTCTCGCTTTGCCTTGACTTGATGTTTTCATTCACAGTGTTTTGCTGACGTCCGCTGTCTAGCTTTGTCTAATTGTTGTTTTGTATCTACTTTCGTTTAATTTCGACGTTACTATCCAACTAGTAACAGATAGAAATTGTTCATAAATTACATACATTTCTACTAATGAACCCATTGTTGCTTCGGTATTAAAATAACGACTGATTAGCAGCTAGAGTTACTAGACACTTTTGGACTTAGGTTATTAGGTATAAGCTTAGAATAATAACGCAATTATTCTAAGGGTATAAGGCTTATTGCTAAAACTGCGTTGGGGGAAGTAAAAATAAGGCCAAAAGCTAGATAATATATGCCCCAATTAATCGTTCACCTTAGAAATGGCTGTCCGGTCATGCAATAATCTTCGACACTTTACCTAATTTCTTGGGAGTTGATTCTATCAAACCATGCAGCAGTCCTCAAGTGTTATTTAGTAGGTTTATATAGGCAGTCTTGATTAGGTACAACTGGGATTGAAAGCCTGACTGAAGTTTTTATCTACCTAGGTGAGGTGATGATACTTTATTGTCCAGACAGTCCTAGTTTTGAAGACTTCCAAGAACCAATGACACGGAAATATTAAACGTGATTCTTCGTAAAATTGATTCCATTTCGGAACACAATCGTTCATGGAAATTCATGTGAAATCATTCATAATAATCGAATATTGTGACTAAACCCGGCAGAAATGCCTCACAGACGGCTTAAGGTGACACACTTTTAGCCAACTAGACAGTCGTAATCCGTCCACTTCCTGCACAAAAAATACGTAAGCTCTATACGTATTGAACACCAAAAACGGCATTTAATCTACTCGGGAGTGGCGTCTATTTCGGTCGTTGTCCATCCATCGGGACTCGGGAGCCTGTGATACACAGCTATTCCGGGCGGGGCAGGTTTTCGGGGAATGTCAACAAACGAACGGGCACTCATTCAATGAACTCGGTGCATGCGTCGCCGGTGGCGGACCGGTCCGCTCGGGTATTCATAAAAATTATGCTCCAGACACGCTCAATGGAGTGCCGTCGCATTGCGCCTTTACATTTACAAAGGTCTTTTATGGCATACGGATCGGATCACGTAAGTTATTTTTTACGGATTTCAAGACGTGATGAAACAGAGCGCACTCTGCGATTGTTACCGAGTATGATAGACTTTCGTTTGCGTGCTACAATATACATAACTGAAATCGATGGGCCATTATTCAATTTCACAGTAACAGATATCACTATTATTTCCGAACTAATTTGATTGCGGACAGGTGTTTATTGCACAAGTATACGAAAAGCGATTACTGGCGTGGGCGGCGTGTGACGTGCCAAACTGGCCTCACTACTCGATATAATTACCAGATCATTGCACAACTAATGAATACTTATCTAATCAATAATCGTTCATGCTTCAGAGCTTTGTTCCTTTGGCCCAAGACTGTGCCGAATGTTATGAATGTTGCTATTTCACGTTATTGGAAACTAGTTCAAGATTATAATAATTAGCAAAAGGTGCGGCTGTTATTCTCAACATCTCAACACACAGCAACATCTCGACAGCTTGTGTTATAAACAATGGCTCTATTAGAACCAGTAGATCGGGCTGCACATTGTGAAATGAAAGATATCGTTAAGGATTTAGTTTCATATAATTTTCTTTAACAAATGATCAATAGAAAATTGTATAATTAACAAGTAGCGTCTTAACAGATACTTCGAAATTATTAGTGTTGTAGGTAATATTATACAAATACTTTGGAATGTTCATATAAACATCTCATATGAATCAATGTACACGGGACACGTTTCACTCCACCGTTACTGTTACCACACTAGCTTATCAGATGCGGTACAATTTATTAGTTTTTGGAGCAGAGCTCGGCGGCTGGACGAAACACAACATACGTCAAACACATGAAACTGCCATAGAAATGGTACGCGGGTCTAGGGTAAAACAAGCGGCCGGCCGCCGCGCCCTGCCGCAGCTCTGTGATCTCACAGCCTATTAACAAATTTGCTATTTTTTTGTGTACCCATCGCAGTGCCACCGTCTCATTGGCATAAATATTTAACAAGACAGAGAGCAAGATACAGACTTTTAAAGAATTGCTGTACTTTTGATTGTCACTACTAAATTAGTGTTGTTTTTTTAGAATACATCAATGATCTAAAACATTGCAACTATGTTTACAAATAAGGACACATTAATTCTAGTGGCATGAATGATGAATAATAATTAATTATTGAATATAAACAATCAAATATACAGCAGCAACACGATAGCTGTGTTGTGGACGGCTCACACTGCTTAGGTACTGTATTTTATACACCATCCAATGTTATGTTTCAATTTTTACAAAATACTAGACATAATGGAGATTCATAATGAGATTACAATTGAATATACATTACGCGAGGCCATGCTTAGCAGGGTGAAATGAAAATACAACCGTTAACCGCTTAGTTAGGCGCCTTGGATGCACTGATCATCGAGATTAACTAAATAAAGCAGTCAATAAATAAACGATCATAAATATCTAATAAATACCTACACGGGCTATATTTACAAAAAAAGCCTTCCTCATCGACGGCACATACTCAGCCTTTAAACAAATATAATACAGCACTATCCCAGCGGGATAACAGGTATAAATTAAAAAATAAAGCTGCCGGCTTAAGACTCGTATTACAAAATAATACTGACACCAGTAAAATACTCTATCCGCGAGATGGAATGTGCGGGCACTCGGCCCGGAACGGCAATAGGAACCAACTGCGCTACTCGCTGCCTCGCACAAGCGTACAATAAATTCATCACAAATTCTATTTGTATAGAATGGAATATTAATAAATACAATTAACATTGATTCACAATTATCTAAGTATAGCGTCGTAGCGTGCGAGGGCGCCAGTGGAGCCCTACGCACGTCACAGGTACTCTCCGCTACCTCAACAAACAATAACATGCGATGTGTGCAGCAGCACACACCTCTCTCCCACACCAAACAGACCAATTCCCGTATGTACTGTTTTGATTATCAAAAGAGTCAGACAGGGAATTGATCTTTTCAGTCCAGGATAGCAGCTCAGCCTTTTGTATCAGCAGATACAGTGCAAACAACAATATAACATATAACAGCTCTACTTGAAGCGAGTAGCATTAGGTACATGGTCGTTGTTCGATCTCACACATCCGATACACACTGAACGTGAACAGAATAATACAGATTACAATCCACAAAACGAACACCGGGGGAGGAGACTGAAATTTCAACTCTGTGAAATGGAACCCACCACGGAACGGATCCGAGAGGTATATACAAAAGAAATTACTTCCGAATAAATTATAAACTTCGTAAAATAATTATCACATAAATTTCTCCTTATATCTTCCGTTCTCTCCACATAACTTAACACATAATCTATCTATAATATGTACACGACATACAATATAAACAAGGGACGCATTGTCCGGCGATTGTCCACAAGAGAGGAGCTAGTGGGGCAGGTCGGGCGGCGCCTTGCACAGCGCGACGCGGCCGCGCGGCGCCGCCACGGCCACCAGCTGCACCTGGCCGCGCTCCTCCGAGAACGGCGGCGTCTTGCCGCGCCGGTGCAGCCGCACCCACGCGCCGAAGCAGACTAGAATGGCGAGGAACACGGCGACGGTCGCGCCGCCCGCGATCGACGCTGTCTCCATCATGAGCTGCCGACTCGTAAACACGTACGAGTCGTCCAGGTCCTTGAACTCGCAGCGCTGTCCCACGAACCCGCTCCGGCACTCGCAGTTGTAGATCGGGCTGTCCGATATCACTACAGTGAAACACACGCCGCCGTTCAGGCAGTAGTACTCCGAGTAGTCGGGCTCGCACTTGAACAAGGGGAAGGTGACGTTGAGCCGCGGCTGCGGTTGCGGCTGCGGGTGCGGGCGCTGCGGGCGCGCGGGCCGGGCCGGCCGCTTGGAGATGGAGCTCGAGCAGGCGCCCGCCAGCGCCCAGGCGGCCGACACCACCGCCCACCAAACTACCAACGATTGCATTTTCCGCACGATCCGGAGGGTCGGCGCTCGCGGTACGTGCACGATTTTGACATTGGACGGTGACTTATGAGAAATCCGAGAGGCGATGACATGACCGCATTCGAATTTCGAACTGGAACCCTTCGCTCGCATCCGCGTCGGCGGTCCGCCCAGACATGTTTCCTGTGTTAACTTTTTTTTACGTCGACGATCACTCGCTCATGACGGAGGCGCGTTTTCTACGGGCGCCCGAGATATCGCATCGATCCCTCGACGGGCATGTCGAAAGTGAAACACTGAACACTGTTCGAAACTCTGATAGTCGTGATTCACGATTATTCACGGAGCACATACACACAATGTCCCGTTCGAAAAGATATACACAAAATGGTGCTGAGAGAATCGCAAGCACACTACGCTCGGTGAGTTGTCTATGCGCGACTGACGGGACGGAGGGCGTCCACTGCATCCGCCATCTGCCGACGAGAATGAAATGCGGGGAACTCGATGGCGCGCGCCTGTGTGCGGCCGTGTGCGTGCACGGGGAAATTACACTCGTATGCGTCACCCGCCTACCTGTGTGAGTTAGTAAACCTTTTTTTTTTCTTTGTATGGGATTATGAACAAGGTATTTCTTTTTCTCAGCGATTCCGATCCTAAAGGAACATTATTTGTGGATTCTTGAATAAGAACATTATTTTATGAAGTTTATAAATATTTGTCAAGAATTTATATAAATGCTTACAAAACTTTTAGTAACTTTTTGAATGTTGTGTGTGTAGGTATTTACAGGTAACTTTAAGTAAATAGGAGGTACCTTTACAAAACTATGATAGAAATAGAACATACATGTGTGATGCATGCAAGGTAGGCAAGACTAGTTACGTACACCGTAACCCTAGATAGGCCATAGAGGATACGATTGCATTTTGCAACTACCTAGCTCATCAAGTCATCAGACATGATGTTTTGCTTACCGAACATTTTGTCATATAAACGTCCACTTATGGGACATTATTTTTAAGAAAGTAACTTTATGATTCTGTCCCATAAAATTAAAAATTGTAAAGTTATATACCTTCTATATTTTTAAATACCTACTAAATAAGTGAGTAGATATGTAGGTGCCAAATGCCTGTCCTAGTGATTTCAGCTCAAACCGTGTTCACGTCGCTGCGTAGTTTTTCATTACATTTACACAAATGCCTAAATAAACTAAAAGAAAAACTGCTACCTACTTCTAAGTGAAACAGGTTGACGAGAACTTGCATCAAGCTGTTTTCAGACCAGCGCGATTTGTCGCGCGACGCGACACCGGTTATTGCTATACCGTGAAGTTTTGTATTGTTCGTGTCGCGTCGCGCGACAAATCGCGCTGGTCTGAAAACAGCTTGAGTCTTTTTTCTACATTAACGTTTACCGAAACCTACGGGCTTCCTACCTGGATAAACTTATATCGGGAATATTTTAGGAATGCAGAAGGTATCTTAGGTCGAAACTGCCTCTTTTATTTACTGTGTGTTTGCACTGGCGAAACATCACAACCAAACATGTTGAAATTTCGAGTTCCTGTCAAACATTGTATGGAACATTGACAGAAAATTGAGATTCCAACATGTTTTGTCGTGAATGTTTCGCCAGTGCAAAAGCACAGTTACACCACACCAAGTGACAGTGCATAATACCAATAAGTATATTTTATGAGTGTGAGGAAAGTCACCGGTCTCGGGAGGAGTCTGATGATTATGATGACTTTCCGTTAGTAGGTATATAATATTCTCCGAAAAATAGGATAAAATTGTCACAATTTAATAATTTCTATTAAAACCTAGGTACTTAATCAATCTAACTTGAATCGAATGAGTTAACATTCTCATAAGATTTATTAGTACTCAGAAAAAAATAATTTCCTTGGATGCAAAGTATGATGACGATGAGCTTTATTGCATGACATGATGCCAATAACTCGCAGTCTGCTTTTTTTCTATGTTTTTTTTTATATTATAAAAAAAGTTATAAAGAGCAAAACGTTGTGAAACGTCTTTCTCAAGTTCAAGAGTAGATTTTTGAACACATTTACTTTCTTTTGCCTTTTATTTCATTCCTTGTAAAAAACAAAACTATGCTTATTTTCTGCTTATTGCAAACAATACTGGAACGCAACTAGAGTTGTACCTTACCTTCTGTCATTTTGAATGAATGGAATGAACGTTAAAGTTTGTAGAAAGCACTCAAAGGCTAAAAAAGCTTGGTTCCAGTTCCAGTTCAGTCAGCACTTTTTATAAATTTGAGTTGTCAAATTGTCAATTATTTGTCATGTCAAAATAAATTGTCATTGTCAAGTCAAGTCAACAGATAGAGTCAACTGTGAAATATTTTCAGATTCTGCAAACTGTTGTTGTTGTTTTATATAAATAAATTGTGAAAAGTGCTGTGTTTTTTGTTTCAGCGAAACACAAAAAATCTGGGTCAGGATGTCGGAATCCTCCAAATCAAAGTCTTCCGTAAATTTAAATCCGTCACCAACTTTACAATGTAAAGATCTTCACGAATATTTAAAAAGTCGTTCGGCGCAGTTTTTAGAGACTTTATATAATTATCCTACGATATGTTTAGCTGTTTACCGGTGAGTCAAGCTAAGGCAACAAGAAGAAACGTTCCTAAACGCGTATTCAAAAGTTGACATTTGAGGTTAGGAGTAGTAAAAATTTATTGAATGCTTACAGAATGCCCATAAAGTACATATACATACATAAACTCACGCCTTCTTCCCATGGAGGTATGCAGACACTACAGAACACCTCCTGCTACGGTCCTTACATACTCTTTTTGCTTTGTTTACCTTTTGCTCATATACTTAGTCGAGAACTAATTTATACCAACAAAATAAAACCTTATACATACATACCAATAAAACTTGTGTCTCGTATAAAAAAAATAAACTGTAAAGTTTTTCATTATCAAAACCCATTTTTCAGAGAATTGCCAGAGTTGGCTCGTCACTTCGTGATCAGATTGCTGTTCGTGGAGCAACCAGTGCCACAGGCAGTGGTCACATCCTGGGTCTCACAGACTTTTGCCAAGTGGGTAGATTTTACATTATGATCACATATGATAGAACATTATTTCCGACTAAACTTAATGCTTTTGTTTCCTTTTACTTGTAACTATTTAAGCTGTAACACTACATTATTTCTTTTGCAGAGAGCAAGCCAAAGCGTGTGAAGCTCTGTCTGAGCTGTCAGTATGGCAAGAGGCTCCTATCCCCGGCGGCATGCCTGGCTGGATGCTCGCACTGTCCTTCAAGAAGAACCTCAAAGTTGCACTGCTTGGAGGGTAAGAGTGTGGAAATTGAATAATGCTATTCTTTATTCATAAACAACCTGCCATATCATCTCACCACCATCCTAGGTTGACTGGTAGAGAATACCCACTTCTAAGTACCTGGAAGTATGATAAATAGATAAATAATAATAGCAAAAAACTAAATGTAAACAAAAACTAAACTCAAACTCTTTATTGCAGTCATGTGTACATTTAGTTGTTACAAGTAATAAGTAACTACCCCCTCTTTAAATCATATCTTTGTTAGGTATCAAATTACTATATCAATCTAATTCTGAATTTAATCAAAATCTACTTGTTATCTTGCTGGTCTACAGTTTCCTCTACAATACCATACTAAATTGTGACCAGGAACTACATTCTAAAATATTATCCTTTCAGGGGCCGACCTTGGAGCATGTCATCATCGCTAGAACCGGATGGCAAGGCTCGAGACGTGGAGTTCCTCGATGCTTATGCGCTGGAGAGATGGGAGTGTGTGCTTCACTACATGGTGGGCAGTGCACAGACCGAGGGCATCAGTGCTGATGCTGTCAGGATCCTGCTGCATGCTGGTTTGATGACCAGGTCAGATTAATGTTGAAATTAGTTGCAAATTGTGGTTATGAAAAGCTGAACAGGACAATAGTACCACCATCAGCACCAGGAGCACCTGCCATCCTATCTCTTCACCACCCTTGGTTGACTGGTAGAGAATGCCTAAGGCATTAAGTCTCCATTTGTACCTTATTGTGCAAGCAGTTTAAATAATAATAAACCATAACCATACCATTTTATAAGACCTTGTGTAGGAAACCTTGTACCTTGTACCTTGTGGAGTAAAATTGTAATTTCCTCTTTTTATAGAGATGCAGAAGACGGTTCGGCAGTGATAACTCGCGCCGGTTTTCAGTTCCTACTCCTGAGTACAGCAAAACAAGTATGTGGCACACAAATTTAGAGTAGGCTAGATACTACAAGCCGCCGACCAAGCGTGCAGCGCAACAGCAGCGCTTCTGCTTTAGTTTGTGTTCGATCGCGCTAGTGGCGTGTTGTGTCGTCGAGGAAATAAACTGTAATTACACTTAGCGATTGAAACAATTCCGTTTACGTTGAGCACATCACTAAATGGCTGGGGTGACGTCATCGAAGGTATAAAAAAGATGACACGCTCGGTTTTCATACTATCTAATGAACATGCAGAATATGCGGTATCTAGCCTACTCTAAATCTGTGATGTGGCCATATTGTCACAATCTTTGCTCCTAGCTGTTTGACATTTCAACAAAAGAATTGTTTTGTTGAAATGACAAGCAGCTAACCAGTACCCTAATTACGTAATGCACGATCAATAAGAAATTGAAATGAATTGAAACAGATTGCTAGTCCATTGCTTCATAAGTTCAAAAAAATAAATTGAGCAGATTTTTTTTTCGAACTTATGAAGCAATCTGTTTCATTTCAATTTCTTATTAATCGTGCATTACGTAATTAGGGTACTGATCTAGCAGATTTGTTACAACATCATTTAAAAATAATATTTTTTTCTTCACAGGTGTGGTTATTCCTGCAACACTACTTACACACGGCTGAGAAACGAAGTCTGAGCGCAGCTGAGTGCCTCGCCTTCCTATACCAGCTCAGCTTCAGTACTCTCGGCAAGGTACGCCACTCATAAGCACAGAACCCCGGGGATCATAACTCTTTGAGCAAGGATAAGAGACCGACGGCCGATCTTATTCTAAAACTCTGTGCCAATACTATTAATATTATTAGTCCGGAATACTGTTTTTTCAAGATTCAAGCAAGATATATTTATTTGCCTATTTGCCATATTTATTTTCTTTTAATGTTAGGTGTACTATTTGCAGGATTACAGTACAGAAGGAATGAGTAATAACATGTTGGTGTTTCTACAACATTTGAGAGAGTTTGGACTTGTTTATCAGAGAAAGGTAAAAAATATTTTATACCATTCCCCCTCTAAAAAGCTTATTTTATTCACTGAAAACAGTGAATATAAAGCTCTTTTAATCACTGTTTTGGTGTTTGAATTTAGAACACACCAATGTATTCGACATTTCGACCTCTATCTCAATGCTATACAACCTCCTTAACACTTTCGACTCCACCCATTTTCATAGAACTCATAACTCATCATTCCGCCATAAAAGTCTATGACTTTATTATTCGTAGTTGGAAGTGAAACCGGGAGGTTTCACTTCCAACGCCGCGAGGGCTCCCGGCATCCCATACCCCAAGTAGGTGAACCCTCCAGGAGGGCTGCCGACACTGAACGTATACATTTAAAATGAGCCCTCCGCGAGGGCTCCTGGCATCCCATATCAAGTAGGTGAACCCTCCAGGAGGGTTCCCGACACTGAATGTCTACATTTAAAATGAGCCCTCCGCGATGGCTCCCGGCATCCCATATCCAATTAGGTGAACCCTCCAGGAGGGCTCCCGACACTGAACGTCTACATTTAAAATGAGCCCTCCGCGAGGGCTCCCGGTATCCCAAATCCAAGTAGGTGAACCCTCCAGGAGGGTTCCCGACACTGAACGTCTACATTTAAAATGAGCCCTCCGTAGGGCTCCCGGCATCCCATATCCAATTAGGTGAACCCTCCAGGAGGGCTCCCGACACTGAACGTCTACATTTAAAATGAGCCCTCCGCGAGGGCTCCCGGAATCCCATATCCAAGTAGGTGAATCCTCCAGGAGGGCTCCCGACACTGAACGTGTTAAATGTCTATTTTCGCTTTTCTCGTAGTCATGGTATAAAGTATAGTATGCAACTCTTGAATAAAATGGATTTATATCGAGGGCGAGTGATTCATGCACTCGCGTCGCTCAGGATTCTAACACTTGAATCACTCCCTACGGTCGTGATTCAGTCGTTAGAATCCTTCACTTGATCGTGATTCATCTATGGCCCTCGCTTTAAATCCGTCCTTTATTCATTAGTTGCATAATATACTATTTTTTGTTTCTGTTTTTTTGTGTTCTGTATTTGTCTTCGGGTTTCAGCATTTTAAATCATGTCATCTTCAAGAAGTATTGAATTTTGACCATTCATGTTTATCTCTTTAACTTTATAGTGTTTAATTTGTGGAAGCTTGTAAATGACAGTTGTAAGGACTAATTGTTGATTATTTATATAGATAGATATTTTTTACTTTCGCCTGTCATCAGAGGGCGTGGCGTGTTACCTCTGAGAGGTATTAATCAGAGACCTTTTTTTAACATTTTATAGTTTTATCCGCATAAGTGTCGATCCCGTAGGAATAACGGGATAAAAACTATCCTATGTACAGACACCAGCACATCAACCTTCTCCAATCTGTCAAAGGGGTTTGAAGATTTTGGCCCTAAAATCAGCCAACATTTTGATTTTTTTTCAAAATCGAGGTGCACAATAAATTTCATATATTTGGATAGAGGACACTTATACAAACATAAAACTTCAAATAACATAACATCATAAAGTGTCACGTTTCTGAGATATTCAAAGATAAAAATAACAATCGTTAATAACGAATTTATTTATTTATGTTGTAGTTACCTACTTCATGTTGATGTTATTTACACATGAATTAATTGACTACACCTAGTGGATAAAACATAAGATTTTTTAATCATATTCGGTATAAATAATATCATCCAAGAAGGCAGCGGGAGGCTGAATTGGATTTTCTTGGTGTCGCGCCCATGCCATGCACCATATAATACATATACCATATAACATACGTCCTCATTCGGCGGGGGGTATACATATATTTTTGTCTCTTTCGCTCTTAACAAAAATATTACCTAATACATGATGTAATTATGTTTTCATAGTTCAATATACTTATCTGAAGGGAAAAAAACACAAAAAGAAATAATAATCCTTGTTTCGTGGTTCAGTTTTCGACTTATATTTCGGTGAATAACTCCGAAACCTGACGCTTTACGATATTATGTTACATGACATTTTTTGTTTATATAAGTGTCCTCTATCTAAATATATAACTTTCGTCTTTCACCGTGATTCTGAAAAAAAATCAAAATGGCGGCAACACGTTAGGGCCACCCTCCATACAAAAATCTTCAAACCCCTTTCCCAATCAACATTGAACCTTATTCTTTAGTAATAAAGTTGAAAATCTATTAAAGAAGTTTGACAGATTGTAGTAACTTGATGTGCTGGCGTCTGTACTAACCCAGGTTATGGTCTAGCCATGTGCCATCCTAATCCGTTCAGCCGTTTTTAGTTTAGTGTGAAAACGTAACGAACAAATAAACAAACTTAACTGTCGCATTTATAATATACTAGCTTTTACCCGCGGCTTCGCCCGCGTGGATGTCGCAAAATATCCCACGGGAACGTTCTACCGGGAATACATACCTAATAGCCAAGGAAAAGATCATTGACTAACTTTCAGCGGACGCA
The DNA here is from genome assembly GCA_948150665.1 of Conistra vaccinii. Classification (NCBI taxonomy): domain Eukaryota; kingdom Metazoa; phylum Arthropoda; class Insecta; order Lepidoptera; family Noctuidae; genus Conistra; species Conistra vaccinii. Next base: position 1,051,735 of record OX411327.1, read on the forward strand.
GTGGTAGGCTACTACAGCGCCCGCGTGGTCAACCATAATTATTTTGTTACGCGTAATTTTGAAACTGTGATATCTCTTAAACTATTCATTTAAATGATGTGATGTAAAGGCATATTTTAATCAAAATTGAATGCCCAATTTAAATAACCTATTTAATTGGATAAGGATTAATAAGATACCGGTCAAAATAGCTTCGGAAATAACAATGAAAATTTTATACAATTTTGAAAGATAAAAATGGTTATTGTGGGTCACCCTTAAAAGATAGACATATGCCATCGCGGACTTTTTTGTTGCAATTTTTAAGATATACAATACTCTAGAACATAAATTTGATTTATCTCTCACGACTTACGCAGCGCACACCAGTAAAGCTCCCAGTCGGCATGATTTTTTCCGACATCTTCAACAATAATCGTCATGTTTCAGCCAATTTACACAAAACCTTAATGAATTATACACTAAAACCTTCCACATGAATCACTCCGTCCAATGGTGAAAACCGTTTGAAAATCCGTTCGGCAGTTTTTGAGTTTATCGCGTTCAGACAGACAGACAGACAGACAGACGCGGCGGGCGACTTTGTTTTATAATATGTAAGGATAATATATAGTTAGGATAAATTTAACAATACTTTTCTTATAGTCCAGTTTTATTTTTAAAATACAAAGGTAGCTTATTTTACTTATTAACAGTTGTTTTAATTATCAATATTATTCTAATGAAACTTGAAAGTACATCTTGTACTCTTTGTCCCTTCTAACAACTTTGGCAGTTAGTTATTGCAGTATTTTAAAGACTATAACACTATAGCTAAATATGGGACCTATGGGAATTGGGATATTAGAGTGTCAGCTTTCTGAAGAATAAATAAACAAATCTCCGTGTCCAGCGCAAAGCGGGTCGGTTCTTCCCGACGCGGCTGGCGCTGAACATCTCGTCCGTGCGCGCCGGGAGCGTGGCCGCGCCGCTCTGTGCGCCGGCCGCGCAGCGCGGGTACATCATGGTGGAGACGAACTACAGAGTGTACGCCTACACGCAGACCAACCTGCAGGTGGCGCTGCTGGGACTGTTCACTGAGCTCATGTACAGGTAGGTACATCATGGTGGAGACGAACTACAGAGTGTACGCCTACACGCAGACCAACCTGCAGGTGGCGCTGCTGGGACTGTTCACTGAGCTCATGTACAGGTAGGTACATCATGGTGGAGACGAACTACAGAGTGTACGCCTACACGCAGACCAACCTGCAGGTGGCGCTGCTGGGACTGTTCACTGAGCTCATGTACAGGTAGGTACATCATGGTGGAGACGAACTACAGAGTGTACGCCTACACGCAGACCAACCTGCAGGTGGCGCTGCTGGGACTGTTCACTGAGCTCATGTACAGGTAGGTACATCATGGTGGAGACGAACTACAGAGTGTACGCCTACACGCAGACCAACCTGCAGGTGGCGCTGCTGGGACTGTTCACTGAGCTCATGTACAGGTAGGTACATCATGGTGGAGACGAACTACAGAGTGTACGCCTACACGCAGACCAACCTGCAGGTGGCGCTGCTGGGACTGTTCACTGAGCTCATGTACAGGTAGGTACATCATGGTGGAGACGAACTACAGAGTGTACGCCTACACGCAGACCAACCTGCAGGTGGCGCTGCTGGGACTGTTCACTGAGCTCATGTACAGGTAGGTACATCATGGTGGAGACGAACTACAGAGTGTACGCCTACACGCAGACCAACCTGCAGGTGGCGCTGCTGGGACTGTTCACTGAGCTCATGTACAGGTAGGTACATCATGGTGGAGACGAACTACAGAGTGTACGCCTACACGCAGACCAACCTGCAGGTGGCGCTGCTGGGACTGTTCACTGAGCTCATGTACAGGTAGGTACATCATGGTGGAGACGAACTACAGAGTGTACGCCTACACGCAGACCAACCTGCAGGTGGCGCTGCTGGGACTGTTCACTGAGCTCATGTACAGGTAGGTACATCATGGTGGAGACGAACTACAGAGTGTACGCCTACACGCAGACCAACCTGCAGGTGGCGCTGCTGGGACTGTTCACTGAGCTCATGTACAGGTAGGTACATCATGGTGGAGAAGAACTACAGAGTGTACGCCTACACGCAGACCAACCTGCAGGTGGCGCTGCTGGGACTGTTCACTGAGCTCATGTACAGGTCGGTAGAAAGTGTTGTTAAATAACACTAAATGAATGAAGGTAAAAAAAAAAATTGGCATTTTCTTTTCTTTTGAGCGTAATGGGCCTAGTAGACTCATAGATATCTTGATATAGCTACCTTAGCGCACCCCCCTCCCACTTTAATGTTGCAAATAGAGCTTTAGAAAAAGTTGGGCATTCTAGAGCGTCATTTTGTCACTTATGTGTGACAGGCTTTTCCTAAAACTTGATGTGATATTATGTATGTGAATGTAATGTGACGCAATCGTGCGCAGGTTCCCAAACTTAGTAGTGGGAGTGCTAACGCGTGAGTCAGTTCGCCAAGCTCTGCGCGGCGGCATCACAGCGGAGCAGATCATACACTATCTGGAACAACACTCGCACCCACAGGTACTTATTACTTCAATTCTGACAAATGGTAGTTACAAAAACATCAATGTAGGTTGACTTTATTTTGTTATAAGCCGTGTGATTTTGAGTGCCTTATGGTTGGGTCAATAAGTTGAATTTCAATTGTTATCGATTTACTTTCTGTCTTTCGGAATAACTCATTTTTAATTTTCAACACTTCTTTCTTCTTTACATTTTCAATTGTATATTAGGTCAAATTCAAGTAGTTCACAACAAAATCCCAAGTTTTTCAAATAGCCGTGCAATGTTTCAGATGCTAAAGTCGGAGACAGGCGGCATCAGGACGTCGTCCACACTGCCGCCCACCGTCGTGGACCAGATCAAGCTGTGGGAGACGGAGAGGAACCGGTTCACTTATACTGAAGGAGTCGTGTACAACCAGTTCTTGTCACAGGTACCACTTATAAAAGGCTGCCCATTTAAACATATACAGTTAATAATATTAAATAATATAATACAAATATTGTACAGATAATGCTCATCATCAGAAAATGCTCTAGGAAACCAAACATTTTCTCCACCTGGATGTGCCATATTAATAGCTAGATACTTTAACTGATTACTTCCCCAAAATTAATTTTTATAGTGCAACATAAGTACATAATATGTAAAAATTGTTAAAGAAAAAAAGGATTTAAAATATCTCAACTTCTGCATAACACAGGCTTTGCTTGTTCTGTTAATTGGGTTTTATATGACAGCAGAATTCATGCAAAACTATGACTCCGCCGACCGATGCCACTCATTGCCCCCCCCCCCCCCCAGGCCGACTTCGTGGTCCTGCGCGACTACGCGCGCCAGCAGCGCGTGCTGACGTGGCAGAGCGAGCGCTCGCGCACCATGGTCGTGACGCGCCACGGACACGACGACGTCAAGAAGTTCTGGAAGAGGTACTCCAAGAGCTCGTAGTACTGCCTACGCTGTACCTCTAGCAATAACAGCGAGATGGCTCTACCGGTCTGGAATCTCTCTGATCAGCCAATCTGATACCATCAATGTCATGAAAGCTATTGCGTCTTGTGAATTTAGTGTCATAATTAATCAGTGTATTCTGATGAGAAATACGCAGAGTGGAGCGGAGAGGAGCGGAGATGTGCCAATATTAACCAATAGAATCTTGACTCCGCCCCTGAGTTTAGATCAGTGATCCTAAGTCAAGATTCTATTGGTTAATATTGGCACATCTCCGCTCCTCTTTTCTCCTCTCCGCTCCAGTGGACAGGCAGCCTAATGATCGTTATCAGCCTCAAATGTACACCAAATAATATACATATTTCCCACCATTTGGAATATGGATTGGTTATCTCAATTTGTTTTTTTGCGCAAAGGAAGATACTGAAATCTTCCACGTACTGGCTAAGTGACAAATGAATAATGGTGATGTTTTACGCCAAGAAATGTAATAGAAAATATAGTTAGTACTAAACCTAGTCGTATGTATGTATGCGCAAAAAAATGTTCTGTTATCAGCGCTATGCGCTTTGTATTGTAAATAAACTTATTTTTATATAAAACTCTTGTTTTAATAATGAATCGTAGTTGGAAGAGTAATAAAAAGCTTGTCTACTTAGTATAAAAGTTTATTCTATTAACAAACATTCACAGCATAATACTTGTTTATCAATTCATACTTTAATAACTATTTATAACAGTCATTTGTAGGTATAGACACCGAGTTAATACGGCTTAGTTAAAACTAGTGTGTGTACTAGGTAAAAGATCTAAGGTGGAAAACATCGCGACGAAAAGAATATTGGAGGACAAACACAACATAATTTTAAAACGTGTCACACCGCCTCGGTATTAATATTTTAATATACTTTCAAAAATACACAGGACTCTGCAGAAATGATCTTATTTGCTATATAAATATACACTTATAATTTAAACCAGTAAAAAACTTGTTAATATTGTCCAGAATGTACTTTATTTCCACTTATATTTAACACAGCAGTCCATTCATTTCATGCCTCATACCATTGACACTAAAGTCCAAAATGCAACAAGCACACTGGTTTACGGCTGTTGCATTTTAAACCTTATACCACTGACGATACGGCTTAAAATACGATGTAATTGATATACATTAGTGACTGCGCCTCCACGGCATACGGAGAGCTGCGACGTTATCACGTAGAAGGTTGCGGCGGAGGCTTGACGGGCGCGAGCGCGGAGTATAGCTTGGTGACGGCCGACTGGACCACTCGCTCTAAGGACTCGTCTTCTGGACATTTTACTTCCTGCAAATTGAGATTAATTTTGTTAATTTGCTGATTTCGTTTGTCAAATAGGCACATTAAATTGCATCCTATGAGAAGTGCTATAGTTTGTATTAAACTATGTGCCGGAAAAGTAACTTATGTAACTATGCATGCAACTTATTTAAGGTCTGCTCTGTCTTGTTTCCAATTGAAGTAATTTTCACTTAAAGAAATATCCACTTTATTCTAGTGTAGGTTGATATTAGATTATTGCGAACGCAGATTAGAGCATTTGTCAACTTGTCGTTTCATCCTAAAACCACCTTTCTTCCACCTACATAATTATGTCAATAAGGACTACAATCCTCTACTGACCATCTTGAGCAGATCCATGACTGCTCGTTGCTCGTATCATCGTTAAATCACCCTTCTTTCTCCAACCTATATAAGACAATAAGGACTATAATCCTCTGAGCTACTGACCATATTGAGCAGATCGATGTCAGCCCTCTTATCATCCACAGTGACGAATAACTTCTCTCCCTTGAACATTTTGGGCACCGCGTCTTCACCGAACATCTCTTGTAGCATTTCTATTACGCATTCCTGGAAATTACAAGGACGTTATTAGTGCTATAGGAGCTAATTTCGAGGATAAGCCATCTTGCATCACGGTAAAATGCCACGTAGATTGACAGATTTACGAATTCTAGCAATAGTGCGACGTCGTTACATGGGGTGCTGTCAATTCCAGACTTTGGAGAGCAAAACAGATAAACGTTTGCAATACTGTGTCGGTCCATGATAGGATCATCGTTTTACAGTTTTAGCAGTTATAGCAATACAACGGTTTACGAAATACCGTAGAGGATAGCTTATCATTCAGAAAGTGTATGTCCAGTATATTAAAATTTGGTAAATCACATAGGTTCAAAAGGAGAGTTTAGCGTGAACTAATCATGGAGAGAAGTAGTAACTCTTTTTCGTATTTTAGTTTTCTTTGCTAATAAAACACACTAGGGAATTTGACTACTATAAAAAAATCTAAGTATCTTTATCATGCAATATGGTAATTGTATTGAATGGGCCATAAGTAACTGTGGCGTGCCTGTGTAGCGCCGTCAGGTCGCAGCCGTGACAACAAAAAAAACGTGTGCGGTGGAGGACCGCCGTTAGGAACGAAGTTCCATCTCACGTATGATTCAGAAAAACAGAAATAACGTTTTCGCAGCCACCATTTTGGATTTACATTTTAACGTCATTGTCAGTTTTAACACCCTCGAAAACCATGAAAATGACACCTATGACGAAAGATGTGAAAATTTACGCAGCCATCTTGGATTTTCATTTTGATCAAATTCATTAGATTTCTACTTTATGAATTAAAGAAAACAATCGCAAATATAAACGCCTTTTCGCGACGATTTCTGCCACTACTTACTCCTACCGCAAGTCGCGTTAAAGAAGTGCATTACAAATAGAAATGATGTGTGGTATTACCTTGAAGTGCATCCGGTCCAGCTTCGGCGCCAGCGGCAGGTGGCGCGGCGCCGCCAGCGCGCTCGCCGACAGGATGCCCGCCACCAGCGCGTCCGCGTACATGTCCGACACGGGCTGCGCCGCCCACTGGAGGCCGGGATTACTCACTTATTAATAACCTTCATCATTCTAATAACGCGTGTAAAAAGACGCATAACGAATCCGAGGGCCACTCGTTCTCCTCGTGGAGGCGATCCGCGACGGTGACCTCTCGCGTCCGGCCCTGGGCCAGGCCATGGTGCGGAGCGAGAGGGCATGGCAAGCCGTCACCTCCTTCTGCGAAACAGTAATGCTCGCGAAGGAGGCGGAGCGCGTGAGTGAGAAGCAAATTTCGCGCCCTCACGCCCCTAGCTGCCGCAGGAGACGCCCCGTGCGTCGGGAATCGCGAGCCGATTTCTGGCCAACGTAGGCGCGGGCTTGCGGACGGAGAACAATGGGTAGCTCGCCGTCCGATAAGGACCAGGCCCGGATCAACGGCGCGTCGTGTTCCACGCGCGCCTCAAAGAGATATTGTCAGCAAAACTGAAGGGGTCCGCTAGAGCCGATGCCTGCCGGAGTTGCGGGAAAATACTAAAGGGTTACCATGGCCCCTGGCAACGTACAGGCAACTGAAGGAACACGGGTTGGTTTTAGTCAGTGGGAGTATGTCCCGCTCCGCTCAGAGCGGGAGAAATTATTTGACGATTTTACAAAAAAATGGGCCACTCATTCTCCACATCAGTATGATCATTATATTGTATTGGATCATGTCTGGGAACCTTCTGGTTCCGGAGAAATTTTTGCACGAAAACAGGTTTTGAATTTCATAACTTAACTTTAAATACCCCAACACAACTCCTGTACCATTGCATGCACCCAAAAGCACAATTTATTCAATTACGCGCTTTTGTGAACAACGATTTTTACACCGAAAATAAAAGACGTTTTCGACCAATCATTTTTGCTCAATGTTACTTAGTTTGATGTACAGAATATGTGAATAACGGCCATGTCATGGGTCTTGTTACACCCTGTACGACATAAGAACACGGTTGTTTGCCCCGAAGAGTTAAGAGAAGCGAGGAATACAAACAAGATTTGATTGGTGATTAAATAGGTATATCATAATAGCATACAACACTACACAACATACTTTTGTACAAGTTACTGGCACGTCGATTCCTGGCTTTAGACAGATGTAGTACTCCCGGATTTCGCCAGTTATGATATATGTAATCGGGAAAGAGCAAAAACATAAATACAGACTTCGGGCGAGCTGATTCTGAGAATATCCTAATGGAAAACTCAGCTGCGAGGGCGTCCATTGCCACTCCCGGTACACAGCGGTCAAATGTCTCAGTTGAAATTGCATCGACACTGTGCATATAAAATCTTTACAGAGCAAAGATCTTGCTTAGATGTGGACCTACCTCTAAGGTGATCATGTTGTTCTCGACGATGAGATCGACACAGGAGTAGACCTTCCAGCGGGTCTCGCTCTGGAACTCGATAGCTCCCGCGAGCTGCATGACCACGTGGCGCAGCAGTCCGACCGACCCGCTGTAGTGTATCGACTGGCGTTGCGTCACTTCCGATTGACTTAGTTCGGTGTATTCTGGAAGGTTGGGATTGCTGTTAGGCAGAGGCGGCTTCACCTGTAGTGCGCGCGCCACGCCTGCGCACGGCACGCGGCGCGAGCGCGCCTGCGCCGGGCGCGGTAGCAAAGCAAGGCGTGCCACGACTGGCTCCTTTACTCTATACTTTTTACTCTTGTACCTAATGCTTTCCGACATCATTTAAAATTGCACCATTTGCACCCAAATTTCCGTTTACTGGTCAAATTATAACTGTAACTATTCCATTTTGACCGATCGTCTACCAGAGGCACTGGCGGACTTAAGGGGCAGATATGGTCCGCCCCGGGCCGCAGGCCGAAAGCTAAGCCTAAAGCTCGAGAAATACTTTTTACCAAATCCCATAAAATAACAAAATATGTTCAGTAAGTAAAAGGCAGTCCGTAGTTGGGGACCCAACAACGCATGCTAAATATAAACTTTTCGTATTGCTTGCACGCGGGCGCGACGTGTGTTAGAGCCGCCTCTGCTGTTAGGACTAGATCCTAGTGTGAAACGGTCGATATTCGGAGCAGCTAGTCGTCAAACGATAAAAATCGTCACATTGGGAATAGACAATACGCGATAATTTTTTTCGTAAAAATGGAAATTATCTATAGAATTAACAAACACGACGTACAAAAAGTCTGGGTTGATCGAAGATCGTATGTAATACTATTTGTTTAAGTTCTTAAATGGTGCGATAAGACCGAAGAATTTACGTAATAACACTGTAACTTTCGAGAAGGTATGAACGGACCCGTTGAAACTTACTGTTAAGATCTGAAGGTGCCAGAATGTGGTAGTTGAAGTTCCTCTTCACCAGGATGCCCTGTAGCGGAGTGCCTGGCTCTGGCGTCTCCATCGCTAACGACCCCATTACCTGAACAAATAAAAGCCTGATAGAATTTGTCGTTTTTGTTGCTGTTTTCAAGATTATTTATTCCTTTAGTTTGAGTTACTACATCCTCATATTCATCTGCCTAGCCTTTTCCCAACCATATTCAGCTCGATTTCCAGTCTAATCGGATGCAGCTGAATCCAGTACTTTACATAGAGCGACTCAGATGTTGCAGTCTCTTTTAAAGTCCAGACATAATCTTGGTCAGGGCACATGAGGTCCATGTAGATTAGTGTCTGAAATTGTGTTTAGAGGAAAGAACCACACACATTTTGAGTGGGTCTGTCCAGTTAGTGCAAGCATTAGTCCCTCGTACCTTGGCCGTCTTGTCCCCGCGGAAGGTGAGGCCCAGCTGCTGCGTGTTGCGCGGCGTGTGGATGTGCAGCCGGCCGCGGTGCTCGCGCTGCAGCGCCGCCTTGAGGCGGGACATCTCGTTCTGTTCGCCGTGCACGAGCACCTGGACGCAGGAGGGACAACAATTACAGCTGGCCGTTAATAAACACGTTCAAAATCTAGTCACAATCTCATCTCAGCGACAATCTCAATGTCAAAAATGTAAGAAAATTATAGGTATTTTTGACAGAAAAGCGAAAGCTCTTTAAAATACGGAAATTGCTCAAATTATAAGAGCTAGAATCACCAAGGTATTTTTTTTTAAATGGCTTGGCTTTTAAAATTACTTCATCAATTACATTATTAAATATTTCTTAAAATAAAAAGATATAAAAACATTTAAAAATATAAAAAAACAAGCTATAGGTTCCAGAGAGAGGAACCTCCTCACGGTGCGAGCCATACCAAGGAATACTGCCTTCTGAATCAGGGCTTTGATCCAACCGCCTAACGAGAGCCTCGGGAAATGTTGATGAAGGCTTTCGGCCATCAGGCCATTGGCCATTACGACAATCGGTACACTGACAGCTGAGCTCACATTCCACATGACAACAACCTCGAGATATTTGATTTTTGTCTCCTTCACAGCTTTCACGAGGTTCTCGTCATTATGCAATGGTAACATCGATAACTTAGTACTATTATTATTACTGAAAGCTAGGACTAATCTTAATTTGGGGCCAAAACTCAGACTCGATATCCACAAAGGCAATATTCTAATATGTACTGAACTTTTCACAACAGTTTGAGTTATTATAGGCCGCAAAGAAGAACGAAGCGTGTAAGGCAAAGTCCGAATGTCTACTATTCCATATTTAAATCCTGGTTTCCAATTCGTTTTATTTCCAGTTAAGCAAATATCAACTTTAAACCCGTGTGAATTAAGTTGATTTTAAAATGACTAGTACTATTAAAACAGTCTTAATTATTTTTTATTGTAGTGCGAACTGAACTTTATGTGTGGGTTTTAAAGTAATTTTTCCAAAAACATACGTTTGTATAAATGTCTGTAAATTAAATTGAGAACGCATTGCCATAATTACTAAATTGTAGAGCTTGAGTTATTTTTTTTACTACAGTACTTAAGATTTATACAGAAGCTGTTAGTTTACCTTCATGAATAAAATATGGTATGATACATACCACATGCGGCGGCTTGAGAATATTTATAAACTCAGAGGTCTGCTGGTAGTCCGTGTGTGCTGAGAACGAGATGTAGTCCACCGACATTTTGAGAGGCAGCTTCTGGCCAGACATTGACGTGATCTCCTCTGGCTCCGACAGGATCGTCTTAGCGAGCGTGCCTTCGACGCAGTAACCTGGGGGTGGTGGATTGATTGAGGAATACAATGGAAGTGGTTCCTAGAATTATAGTGCGACAAGGATTAACAGGGAGCGCTGTTAGTAAACATTTGTAAAAACAAATAATTTGGGATAAGGGCATGATAATGAGGATGGTTATCTAAAGGCGGGTTCATACCTGCGCAAGCGCACGAACAGTGCGGTTCGCGTGTATCTAAGGAACATAGTATGGCCACCTTTGGACATATTCGCGAGCCGTTAGCGAATGGTTCACGTGCAAGAGACAGTCAAGACACTCGTTCGCGAACACATCGTGTGCATGTCGTGTACCTGTGCTACCTCGGATGTAATTTTTCGAGACCGTTTGCGGCACGTAGTGTATTTATTAAAAAAAAAACTCTCTACTCACCAGCAATAATAACTCCGTTATTTGGGTCGGTGCACCACGACTCGAACAGTTCCCGGGACAGGCCCGACTGCATCATACCGGGGGAGGCCATGATCACACATGGCCCGATGTCGTCGAAGTGATCTATACCCTGGAAGACATTTAAGAACATGCAGGTAGACCAGATAAGGTATGCGCTTCGGTTATCTTCGTGTTTCCGAATTAGCACGAACATCGTCCTACAGAGTTAATCCTAAGGGGAGACCGTGGCCCCTGGCAACAGTGGCAACGTACAAGCAATTGAAGGAACACGGGTGGGTTTTATTCGGTAAGAGTCTGACACGCCTTTCCGCTCCGCCCAGAGCGGGAGAATTGATGATTTCCCACCCAAAAAAAAAAAGGGAATACTTCTAAGTGTTGTACAACCGCGCTTTGTAGAAGTGCAAAAACTAGTGCGCGTTTTTTTTATTTTTTTGGGTTCCTTTTAGTTGTTCATCTGTTTTGTAAACATGGAAATACAAAAGAGGCAAGTACTTTCACCGTTGTAAGTGTAACATCTCTATATTAAATCCATCATCGCGCGTTCGTATTTCCGAAGTACATACATAGGTACTTTCTTTAGAAAGCTGTAAGTGTAAGTAAAACAAAACTTAAGTATCCATAGAAGTCGATCAGGTATTTATGAAGATGCTGGTATTTCTTTGCTACCCATATGAAGATCGTACTGCGACGTGGACCGATTCCATTTTTCGTAATGCATTCGTGTTCTACAAATGTGTCTCTAAAGTTTAGACTACCGATAAGTTATAAAAAGTAAGTTCAAAATATGGTCAAGGTAAAGCCGTGGTCGCATGTCTGTTCACCTACAAAATTGTAATGGCATGTGACGACGGCTTTGAATCAGTCAGAATGATGATGAGTTCTTGAAATAAATAAAAAAACAAACTCTTCAGCTTTATTATATTAGTATAGATTATGCTAAAAAGTTTAATCTCTGTCCGAAAAAACGTGAGTATATATAGTTATGCTGTCTAAACTAGCTTAGTGAAGAATGTGATGTGTACTGTATGGCGCATCCAAAACTCTTTATAAGTACAAATTAGCTTTGGTCATGGAGGAGTCATGTTAGTTAAAATTTTCGGCGTCTATAGATTAGATTCGCATACAGTGACTCAACATGAATGTGTTGGACTCAGCTTATCTCAGACTCTAGGCACAATCAAGACACCTGTGTAACACAGTAACTATCTATAATAATTATCTTAACTAACTTTAAACATAATAATATGGCACTTATCCCCATACCATTGAGTTACAATTCGCCTGGCATATAACAGTAGTGAGTTTTTAAATCAGTAGCATCGAAATACTGATAGATATTAGAGTACAAGGTCAATATCATTTACTATGCGGCTTGGATACACGGCTCGTGATATTGAATGTTTTTTTCAATCGCAAATATTCAGAAAGCATGAGTGAATATTTTTTTTAAAAGAGTTGAGAAAATACTTATAACAATATGAAGATAGTTTGAAGTTATGATGCATAATATAATAATTGTGTAATCAAGTAATTCGGTACGCTTGGTTACAATTTTGGTTATAAATACCTACAAGAGTAATAATTAAAATATTCTTATGATTATGGCATTATAAAGATAACATTGATGTATTAAACTCTCAGCGGTGTAAAGAAACGTGTATTTTTTTAATCTGTAGTGTTGTGACGCCCGGCGCACGGAGCGGCCGGCATTCTGAGCTCGCATTTAATTATTAAGTGGAATTATAATACAAAACAGTAAGTAAAACTATTTTCACTATACATTAGGTTATAACCTTTAAAATACTATACTAGAAACAATTATTAGCCTGCAAAAACAGACAAAATCCACCAAAGGAATAGAAACTTATTTGAGAAGTGAACAACAAAACTGTTCAATTCATGATCTTTTAAGATGAATTTTTGGTACTATAATGCAATGTATCTGTATCAATAGCCAATTTTATAGGAAAACAGATAACATTATTATACATTTAACACCTACACAAACTTTAAATTAATTTGGAAGGAGATTATGTTTAGCAATAAGGTTATATTTATAATTTTGGGTGTTGTCCTGTCAAAATTTGGCGCCAAGTTCAAAAATATATAGGAAATTTATTATGTGGGATTTTTTATAACCTTCCAAACGGCTGGATGGATTTTAACAAGAGGTGTCTCTCGACTCGTCGAAGTCGCGCGATGGTGGATTGGTGAACTTTTTAGTAACAGTCGGGTTTTTTTTCTAGCAATGCTACCAGACTCGTTCAAAAACCGCCTCATCCAGTGGCTGGAGGACCACAGAGAGTTCGTAGTGGCCGTGTTCTGCCTGCCAGCCAGCTTCCTGTTCACCGTGCTGCTACGGGTGCGCGCCTACGTGCGCTGGCTGAGCAGCGACCCGCAGCGACACGACAGTGCCGTCAGACTGATACAGAGTCAGGTGAAAGAACCAGTACATTCATTTTACTGAAGAATTACAGGAATTTTCTCTAGGATAAAGAGCTCTGCGCAAGTAAAACAGATTGTTTTGCAAAGAAACCAAACATTTTGCCCTTGAAATGTAAAACCATAGCCCGGGATCCGATTTGAGAATTTAATTAATTGAATTTTTCGTAGATTTTAATTTTATATAAATTACACTTTTTACCGATGTTACCATACCGTCAATATTAGCGCTTATTACTAAGTAAGTTAGCTTATTGGCCTGATTTATTGTTTTATGCATGTGGTATTTGCCTTTAAGTAACTGATGCACTGTTCATCATTCATTTTACTTTTAAAAATGTATTATGTGTTTGTATCAGTGTAATCAATTGTTGGTGAACATAATAAAATAAATAAATTGTAAACTTGTCAAACTCTGCGTCAGCATTATTTTAGGTGAAACCCGCGAAATTCAAAAATATTTGCAAAAACGTAAGAAATTTTGAAGGAATCACCTGTAATGCTAAAATAGAGTGTGACAAGTTCTCAACTTTAAATTCTCAATTCAGAAACCGAGTAAAAGGCCTGTATTAACAATCAAATTCAACAAGGCGCCTACTTTGCGCATACGCAGAAGAACAGAACTGTAGGAGGAACTGTCACGGTGTTCACACCAGTATTTTATAGTTTACTTTTTTATACCAGCTATCAAATTTCCTAAAAAATGTGATCACAAGACTTTTAAAACTACCCTCTTTCTCCCTAATAATTGTCTCATACTGAGGACAGTGAGACCGTTCTAACTATCCATCTCACTCTGCCACTACCTCTTCTTTTCAGGTGCAACAATGGAACAAGCTGACCCCAAAAGACCGTCGCCTCCTCTGCACTTCCCGCCCCAACTGGCTGTCCCTATCCACCACGTTCTTCCAGAAGCACCTGCACCACCAGGTCGCCATCCCTCTGTATGATATCCTGGAGCTTGATGAGCAGGCTATGACCGTGAGGGTAGAACCCATGGCCACCATAGGGGATATCACCGAGTATCTGATACCGAAGGGCTATTCGTTGGCGGTGACTATTGAGCTGACTGATGCTACTTTGGGAGGTGAGTTTCAAAGTCATTCAAATTACTCTTTTAGTCCGATATGGCAATATGGGAGCTTTTATCCGACGCCTTTTACGTATGCGAGAATTTTATAGTTTTCGCTACGCATGTTAATATTTTTGTAAATGGTCTGTAGTAAAATAATTATGCTACAGTTTGAAAAGTCGTTTTACGCCAAGTGAAATTAAACTCTATTTCTCTTAGATTTAATTTCTATTTTATGTAATGTATTTTTTTTTCTGTAATATTCTTTGATATGATAGGAAAGATTGATTGTGTAACACAAGTGTTTAAAAACCACATTAATCTGTGCAATAAAGACCCAGTAGCTAACCAATCGAATATCGCATGCGGATAATTTTCAGTCAGCCTAATTTCTCTGAAAAACATAACCGAAACGCTTATAATCTCTTCCTCTCTTTCCAGGCCTCGCATTCGGGACAGGCATGTCAACCCACTCCCACAAAGCTGGCCTGTACCACGAGACCATCACGAGCTACGAAGTAGTCCTGGGAGACGGCTCCCTAGTAACAGCCACAGCTGACAACGAGCATTCAGACCTCTACAAAGCGTTACCCTGGTGTCACGGCAGCCTTGGCTTTCTCGTCGCCTTAACTCTCAGAGTCGTCAAAATAAAACCCTACATCAAAATCAAGTACATCCCCGTCAAAGGACAGAATAAATACTGCGATATGATTCGGGAATTGTCGGGGACAAACGAAGCTGTTCCGAAGGAGTTTCCTGATTATATTGAAGGAACTATTTATAGTAAGGATGAGGCTGTTATTATGGTGGGGGATTATGCCGATTATGATCCGAAAATACCTGTTAATAGTTGCTCGAAATGGTACAAGCCCTGGTTCTACAAACATGTCGAAACGTTTTTGGAAAAGGGAGAATTTGAGGAGCTGATACCTCTAAGAGACTATTTGCTAAGACACAATAGAGCTATTTTCTGGGTCGTAGAAGATATGTTATCGTTCGGAAATGACACGCTATTCCGTTACTTCTTTGGGTGGCTCCTGCCCCCAAAGCCGGCCTTCCTAAAGTTCACCACAACTCCTGGAGTTAGGGCCTACACCTTCACGAAACAAGTATTTCAAGACATTGTGCTACCTATCAAAGAATTAGAAACACAGATTGAAATAGCAAGTGTTCTATTCGAGAAATTCCCTCTACTGGTCTATCCTTGCAAGATCATTGACCACGGTCCATCGTCAGGGCAGTTGAAAAGACCTGACGCGAAGTACTTAGTCCCGGGAACTAACTACGCAATGTACAACGATTTGGGGGTCTACGGGGTCCCAGGAAAGGTAAAGGAAAAGAAACCTTATAACCCTGTGACTGCTATGAGGAAAATGGAGGAGTTCACGAGGGAAGTTGGGGGATATTCGTTCTTATACGCAGATATTTTTATGACTCGGGAGGAATTTGAAGTGATGTTTGATTTGTCTTTGTATGAAGAAGTGAGGAAGAAGTATAGTGCTAATGGTGCATTCCCTCATCTGTATGATAAGGTTAAGCCTGAAATTGATGTGTTTGAGATCGGGGAGAGCAATGCTATTGATTGATTTATTTGGAACAATAAAATTGTATTTGTATGAAATATTGTTTACTTTTCTTTCAATACCAAAACAACGCATAGCAATTTTTTTAATCTATTATTCAATTTCATGATTAAGGCTAGCGCAATCTGGGGCAGGTCGCACTGCAAAAATACTGCGTTATCGCTTTCCTACATTTTATATGAACCATCGCACACTACAGGCAGGCCGCAGCGCACTTTTTTGTATTGAAATGCGCCGAGGCCGGACGCGGGTGTAATGTGCGTTTAGCTTAAGAAAGAAACTATAGTAGTTGCAAATCCTAAGCATCATATTCACCGCGTTGACGTATGTCTGATGCACCGCCATGCACTTTTAGCCAGAGACAACATTATCTAGAATGCTCATAGACGTACCTTCAAGTTAGAGATGTGTCGGAACACGAAGGGGTTGTTGATGGCGATCTGCCGTCGGATGCGGTCGTTCATCGCGTTGATGTACGTCTGGTACACCGCCATGCACTTCTTGGCTAAAGACGACGCGTAGTAGATCGGGATGTCTTGCAGCTCCGGGTGGAGGGACCAGTATTCATCTGTTGGTAGGAAGATTTACTGTAGAAGTTAATGGGACATGGTTATTGATGTCTTGTTACCCCTTCTTTATCAAGTCTGGGGCCGTTCAAGTATTACGTAACCACTGTAGGGAGCGGGAGGTCTATGCTTTGCTTATTTTTAATGACATGGGGGGTGGGAGGGTATAGATGTTGATTACGTCAGCAGTAATTATTTACTTTTTTATACATTGTCTATGCTTGAAAACGAAACGCATATTCGGGGATTCCCACAAATGCACATACAAATGTTTACGTAAGCATGGAAGGGGGGGTAACAGCTTTGCTTACTTTTGCTGACAAGGGAGAGGGGGGGGGGGTAAATAATGTAATAAATCTGCTCATGTGATACTTGAACGACCCCTCTATCTAAAAGGTCGTCTGTAAAAGATCGCTTCTAGCGATAAGACCGCACATTGTAACACTCTTACTCTAAGATGGCAAACAAGCCTCTGATGGTAGATGGTTACCGCCGCCTGTAAAGATTGCAACTCCAGAGGCATCGGAGTGATCAGATAAAGCTGATCTGTCTCATGTGTCTGTAATGGCAGGTCATCTGAAAACCTCAATGCAGATGGCGCTGTTGGTTATTTCTTAGGAACGACGGTTTCCACCAAAGTTAGTATTTTTTTTTTTTATAAAAAGCCTGTGTTGTGCATGGATGGGAAATCCACCCACCGGTTTACCGGGTTTAAACCCAGGTGGGTTTAAGCCGGGTGTTTTAAGTTTAAACCCGATTATCATCCAAATTCCGTAAATGATAAAAAAAAGTAAGTAAACCGACGAAAAAAAATACTGAAAAGAGAAAAATAAAAAAATAACCATAAAAATTCAGTAGTTGAAAAATCAATCAACCCCATTTTTTTTTTACCCTTTGGGGTGGATTTTAGTTTTAAATTTTACATGGGACCAAATTCGAGGTATACCGTCCCCAATAAAATAAAAATCGTTCAAATCGGACTACTCAGTAAAAAGTTATGCGTGGTCATACATAAAAAAAATCTCGAGCCTCGACTTGAGAACCTCTTCGTTTTTTTTATCGGTTAAAAATTTTACTTTATTTGTTGTACTATAACCGTAGGAATAACCGGAAGAAACGTAATCCCTAAAAGTTTGATGAGATCGACGGATATACATTTTAATATGACGTGTAAAAGTGATTCCAATATCCTATTTACAGAATAAACAATTTCATTTCATTTCATTTCATTTCGGATGGAAATATTAAACCGTTTAAATCGTAAAAAAAAAATTCAAAACCCTGTTCCTCATACCGCTAAAACCAGCACTGGACGCCTTTCAATTAACATGATGATGATACGTACCAAGAATGAGAAGCAATTCCTGCGCCCTTCCCAGTGCGAACACCGGTATAAGACAGCGCCCGCCTCGCTGTACGATCTCGCTCACCAGTCCAGTGAACCGACTCTCTCGTTCCTCTCGCTTTTCGTGGATGTGGGTGCCGTATGTCGACTCCTGCGGATATGTAACAAGCTAGTGTGAAATCTAAGAATTACACTATCTATATCTAAATCTATACATATTATTATAATTTAAAGTATATTTTCGTGTCTATTTGTCCGCGTCGTCCTTCTAAACTGCGCAAAGAATTTTGATGTGGTTTACACCATCATTTAGGGGCAGTCTGTGGGGACTGCCGATAGTAGTGAAAAGTAAGTTACTTGTGAATTGTATCGTATACACAGTATACATATAGCTCATGGCACATAATATAATACTACGTACAGATACCCAATCCCAATACAAATAAATGTACTACAGTTATGACAAATTGAGTAAAACGCCATCTATTGCAAAGAGCCCTAAACAAAAAGGTTTTATCTTTTTTTGTTAAAATACGAGATTTATGAGTTACAATAGATAAATCAGCATTAAACAAGGAAGTTTTGATTTTTACTAATCTTACTTCAGCCAAAATCTTCCGTTTATCGCTTTTTAATGACTGTTAATTTCATAATTGTTACCTATGCTGCCATCTATGATCTTTTTTCAAGACTAATTATAATTTGTTCCAATTGAGACCCCATGCTCATGGGAAGCGTGCGGTGACGATGACGCGAGTTTCACGCATTTTGTTCACCCAAAAAGTACACATATAAACAGTATACATAATATAGCTCATGGAAAGCGTTCGGTGACGATGACGCGAGTGCCATGATTTTTGTTCACCCAAAAAAAGAAGTTTTCACTTCAAAAAATTTAAATTTACAGAAATTATAATAAAGGAATCTTGATTTTTTTGTCAAGTATTAACAAACCGCTCGAAGCAGGGGTGGGTCGCTTATATAACATTATAAATGCAAACGATGAATCAACTGAACCAATCGTACTGAAATTCGACGAAGAGATAGCCTGGGATCTAGACAAGGACATAGGTTACTTTCCATCCTGAATATTTATGATGAAAGACAAAATACACGCAGATGAAGTCATGGGCAACAACTAGTTGACTATAAATAAGAATAATCTTACCGTAATTAGAACATCCGGATGTACTGTTGGTATCTCAGCTGCCATTAAATGTCTGTCCTCTTGCCTCGAAAAATCTCCTGTGTACAATACCTGTGGCAAAAACAGATAAATTATTAAACAAATCTGCAGTAATACCAGCATTGGCTTGCAGATTGCTTTGGATTTGCAACGCTCTGCTTGGCGCCGAGAATTGAAAATTCAATGGTGTGCTTTTTAACGCGCAAGAGATGCGTTCTATTGTATTCTCAACGCTGGGTTCAACGCCTAGACTTCAAAATCCAGTGTGCGTTTAAAAAAGCGCCCGGCTTATAATTATGTGCATAAAATCTAGAGTAAATAGCACATACCTTGACTCCAGCAATCTCAATCATGAACATGGCCGCCCCAAGCACATGCCCAGCATTGTATGCCCAGAATCTGACGCCTCTCACGTCCTTCTCCTCATGAAAGTTGATGGTCTCAATACGGTCCATCGAGCCCTCCAGGTCTGACTCAGTGTACAGCATCTGTTCTGTTGATATGTTGCTGGGGAGGAGAATTATTGTTAGAATAGTGTCCATTTGGCTACTTTTAACTCCCAGTTTGTATAACTAGTAATGGACTAAATGTAATCTACAAAGAAACACAATATGATTGTAGATTTATTCATCTGATTTTAGCATGAGCAGTGCATTGCATCTCACTTGGTGCAATATATTATTTGCATGCAGGCTAAGGAATAGTATAGGAAGAACCAAATTAAGGAGGAAATAGACCCTAAATAGGCAAATATGTCAGAAACCCAAGGACAAATAAATAGAAAATCACATACCTGACTTTAATATAATCTGAGACGAGCCACCTGTAGATGGCTTTAGTGGCGTGAGTCATGAAGACGCGGCCTTTGAATGATGTCTTTGTGAGGAACCAGGGTAGTGCACCGCTGTGGTCCAGGTGGAAACTAGAGGAAACAGACAATGATTTGAATAGATTATAGTTTAAAAAGGCGCTGGATAAAGATTGTGATGACCACAGATCACGGTCAAGATTGTTTGCTGCACAGTTGCATAGGTAAATCTAAATAGCCAAAGAACATTTTTTTTCAAGAAAGTTTCTGTTTTACTTACTGTGATATTAGAAGGAGATCAACTTCATCAGCCTCTATGAGGTCTACAAAGGGTAGAGCATCCATCCCGGACAACCCTGGGTGTATTCCACAGTCCAACTAAAAAGAATAATTTATTATATAATAAATAATAAATAAATAAAGAGATAATCAATTTTTTTGCATCTGATTATCTCTTTATATATATAATTCTTCCGCAAATGTGTTTGTCACCTAACTGCTCCTAAACGGCTGGGCTGATTTAGATGAAATTTTGTGTGTATATTTGAGTGGGTGGAAAATAACTGGATGGTTTGAAAAGACAATTGGACCCGGTAGGTGGTGCTGTTCGGGCAGGATAACGTCTGCCAGGTCCGCTAGTAGAATGTAATTATTTAATTTCCATTTGGTTTGACTATTTCATTTCATTATTTTTTTATTTATAAACAAATGCATCAGCATTCCTCCAAAATAGAAGTTTACTAACAAGATTCTAAAGAAAGAAAAGAAAGAATAATGTTTATTTGGACACAGTTAGCGAAACAGAAAATACAAATAATAAAAATAAACGATCTGTCAAAAACCACAATGGAGCAACTGTTGCAATGTTTGTGTAATAGTAGACTTGACACCAAGACTTAACATCTGTCATCGTCTGGTGTGCAACTGCTGAGGTCTAGACACCTCAATTTCATAATCATTTATTTACTTGGTACAATGGAATGTCCGTAATACTTCAAGCGATATGAAAACAAAATACACAAACCATAATTTTCTTCCCTTTGAACTCCAGCATAATGCAGGACCTGCCTACTTCCTGACCAGCTCCCCTAGTGGAAAATAAAAACAATTATGAACATTTAATTAAATAATGATGAGATGTGACAGATTTCTAAGATAAGTAAGTATCCCAGTTTTGATAGTGCAAGTGGAAAAGTTTTGCATAGGCAATCACAGAATACCGCGAAAATAGTATCTCAGATCAATAAAGCAAACTCCTATAAATGCTTTGTAGGCCTACCTCTAAATACAATAACGCTACACATGAAAACAAAATAATATTTACAATGGCCTTATCGTCAGCTGGTCGCTCTCTTCCATTGGCACCGGATCGGTGCCTTTCCTCGGGTTAGTAGTCATGATTAATAGTTTAAATGACAATGTAATGCTAAATAATTATAAAATCACTCTTATTTTAGGATAAAATACAACTTTATTGCAGCAAAACAATACAACCGGTAAGATACAGGTTATAAAAGTATTGCCATAATTTGAAGAATTTTAATGTTTTTAACCGATTTCAAAAAAGGAGGTTATCAATTCGGATGTGTTTTTTTCTATATATAATAAATCTATATATAATGGAGTTATATAGACGGACATGCATTTTTTTTTAAATTCCATCTTTCTCCATTATACTTGTTGATTAGGAAATTTGTAACAAAAACATATTTTTATATGTGATAGTAGGTAATGTTTATAAGCCACTACAAAAACGGGCCGCTGCACGCCCCGCCTGTCTGTAAACAAAAAAAAACGTCAGACGCACCGCCGAACGCCACTAATTATGATCTTTATTTTTACCTAGATAAGTATTTGTTCCAAGTTTCTAAACCGAAGACTGAGATTTTTCATAAACTCAAACTCAACTCAAAGCATTAATTTCAAATAAACCAATGGGGATGTTTACTGCCATTTTATCACGATAGGTGGCGCATCGTCGACATGGCCATTGAAAACTGTCAATTCCATACATTTTATAACCTATCATTCAGTAAATTCAAATTTTCTCCAAATATGCATAAGTGTGCTGTACCACGATGTACTAAAATACTTACTCCGGTGTTCATTTATTTCCCAAAGATACAACGCAAATAGAAAGTGGGAAACTAAAAGAGTAAAACTAAAAGTAACTTTGAGTATGTTGATTGGTAATTTTCGGCAATATGGTAGAGCTTTGGTGGAGCTATTAACGTCTTAGTAAAGTTCTACAGCAGGAACGTCAATTGCTTGGCTTTCGGAAGCTTGAGGGCTTTGACTGCTGAATTAAAAATTTCGGTCATAGATAACCTAAAAAATAAAGAATATCATTTACTATAGTAAATGATCTCTCATTTTTCGTAAATTTTCCTACCATGAGTCAAGTAAGAATTAACACGTTACAACTAAAAAAATACCCAAATCTAGAGCCTAGCACTAATGAAAAATAAACTTAACCTAAACAATAAAGAATACCATTTATTATTAAAGTACGGTTCTCTCAATTTTGGTAAATTTTCCTACCATGAACCAAGTAATAATTAACATGTTACAACAAAAAAATTATCCAAATCTAGACCCTAGCACTGATTAAAAACCTTTTATTAGATAGAAGTCTACCTCGCAATAATGTCTCATTTCTTTCCAGTAATCCTTGCTCCTGGTTTGTTTAGGTCGTCTTTCAATTCTATAAGCTTCCAGGAACAATACATGTTAGCAATAACCATGGTGGATCGGTTTCAACACAATAAATAGCAAAAACCACCAATGTAAACAATGCGAAAATTATTTGACAGCGGCCATCCCGCCGCTGGCGACATCTACGCTGAGCTTTGCGCGTGCATCCCCATTAGAGGCATTCTTGTATTGTCAGGGGTCCGTCAGTCAAAAGATGAAGCTAGTAACCCATTTCATTGTACGTATGGAGAAAGAACAACGGGCAAGAAACTTCAAAGACACTCTTAATTAAATATGGTTACACAAAGTATTAGTTACATCATTATGTTGAAGTTATATCATTTATGTAAGAACCATTCAGATCGTCAAAAGTCAAAATCGTCAAAAAGATAAAAATATATATTTATTATAATTCACAAAATTGTGTGGCAACTAAGAGATGACTAGCCCGATATTGTAGTCTGTGAGCCCGATCAAAGGATTGCGAATTTCAGTATGTTATAAAAAGTACTCTGTGAATCTACTGAATAAGTTCGTTTACCGTCCACACATAGCTTGCTCAGTAGAGCGCGTGTTTTATGTACGCATAGCATGGTTTCGTAATTAATACACAGCAAATAATAAGGCACTGCTGCCGTCAAGACGAGACGTCCATGTATCTTTGCATTCAGATTAGCAAAAAGATAAAAATATTCTTGAATGTTCGGCTTATTCGCTGTTCATGACGATATTATGTAGACGGTGTGTTCGAGTTATTTAGACTTCTATCTACACTATATGAGCGAATAAAACACAATAAAAACGCGAATACAGAATAGCGATGTGAAGTGCCACCATCTAAAATTATTTTGTTCATATTCGTGATATTTGTAACAAGTTTCCAGTTTACAAACTCAAGAGGAATAACGTTCTTCCCCACTTTTCACCTTTCAGAATTTCCAAAAAACCTTTCTTAGTGGGCGATCATGTCAGTCGGTCGGGACACTTGCCTTATAATTTTATTATTACTCGATTCTTGCGGATTCGGTATTTGCCGGAATGGGCCCGATCCTTGACGTATGTTTACGTCAGTGATAAGCTAGGAACAAATTATCGGACGCGTCCGCGGACGTTTACTGTCAGTTCCCTACGATCACGTCGATTCATGTTCGAACTGACAGTTAACGTCCGCGGACGCTAACTGTCAGTTCCCTACGATCACGTCAATTCACGTTCGAACTGACAGTAAACGTCCGAGTTATTGGACGCGTCCGATAATTTGTTCCCAGCTTTAAAGTGAAGTGACTGAGCTTCAGCGATTTTATAAGGGGTGTTTGCGAGCAAGTCATACTAAGTACGCGTACTTTAAAACTGCTGAGTAAATCCGTCGGCGATCCAACAGGTTTAAAATTTTGCTCGTAGTCTGCTTTGGTTCGTAGTTTCGGATGTCTATCATCGCCGTGAGCGTGAGCAGCCATTTTGTTTTAATATTTCTGTAATGTTTGTTTTGTTTGGTTTGGACGGTTTGGTTCAGAAAATTCGTCAACATGGCGATACAGTGTGAGCAAGCTTCACGTGTGTAACTGACGGCGAGTCGAGTAAGAACGCGAACTTAAAAACCGCGTACTTTAAGTTCACAGGTCTATCACCCACTTTAGATTGAGAAACAATTAAAAAAAAATACAATTCTAACATTCTACCACAGTTTTATCTGCTTTATCTGCTTTTGGTCTGTTTCCTTCCTCGTATTGATAAAGTAGAAGCAGTTGTCGATATATCCTAGTAAAAGTACTCTTTATGACTTATCCTACACCGATATGAACAATGTTTTACATTACTATTTTCTAGATAAATAGATAGTGAATAGATTATACCCCCCTCACCCCAACAGGTTTTGTTAATAATTTTATCTGCCTCGAACGAACTGCATCCTGTTTTTATAAGTCATTGGTTTTCTGGCATTTATTATTTGACATTGACAGTATTGACTTGACACTGTCATACTGACAGATTTCTAAACCAAAAACACGAACGAAAGCATGCGAAATGTGGGTTTTGGTATGATAAAATAAATTATATGAATCAACAAAATGCCTAAACCAACGCTTTTCGACGAAGAATCAGAGGAGGAGGTTGCGCTTAAAACTGAAAATGATTACGCCAAAAAGTACGACAAGTGGCGGGAAAAGGAAGAACTCCATAAACGTAAGCACGCACGTTATCATTTTTCTTTATTTTAGCTTTTAGGTAAGGCAACAACTATACAGCTTAAGAAAAACATTTGGATTTTCATATCATGTTACAGTGGAACAGAAGTATGGCTCCAAGCCAAATGCTGATGGTTCAGTATCGACAGACAGTGAGGATGAGAGTGACGCACCTCCTGAGGACACTGAAGAGATGGAGACACAGTTCCTCAAGACATTGGCTTTGCTGAAGACCAAGGACCCCAGAATTTATGATCCTGAGTTCAAGTTTTTTGATGGTACCGAGAAAAAGGAGCCAGGTAAATAAAAAGTGGCTGTAAAGAACTGACTTACTGTATTAGTATTGTGCGTGTAGTTTGCATAATGGTCGTACCAACTCCAGCAACTCCTTGCAATATGTATTTATCATTATTTGGTTATGGAAACTTATTACTAACTTTTTAGAAATATAAAAAGCAAATGATTATTAGAATGAAAATCCGCCCCTAAGGCTACCCACCGACCAACACTTCACTGTAAAACTAAATGATTCCAGAGAAAGAGACGAAGACAAAGCAGCTGACATTTGCGGACAGTGACGAGGAGGATGATGAGGATGGCAACATCTTTAGTATTGAGAAAAAAGCTGAGATTGTAGAGGATACCAATAAGGAGAGGAAAACATCTGAGTCTAAGGTTTGTCTAGACATAATATAATTTTTAATCTGAAATTACAATAAAGTGTTACTGGAAAATTTGTCAGATATAAAATGTATTTAATACTGTAAATTTTAAAACTGCTGAATATTTGTTTGCTGAAAGGGGTTCCGACATTTTTGTATGGGACCTGGCATACCTAACCGTCCGCCATTTGGAAAAAAACTGGTTTTGGCGGCCAGTGATGAAACAAGTGTCAATCGATAGAGTAAGTGATTGCAAACAAAAAATATTTAGTGATGAATATCGTAAGTGATATACTTCCTGAGATATTTAAAAAAAATATTACTGCTTTATTTTTTTTCTCATGTTTTAACTCAAATATCTCAGGAAGTATATCACTTACGATATTCATCACTAAATATTTTTTGTTTGCAATCACTTACTCTATCGATTGACACTTGTTTCATCACTGGCCGCCAAAACCAGTTTTTTTCATAATGGCGGTCGGTATAGGTATGCCAACGAAGTCGGATGTTCTTTGGTTCTCTATGTTAGTAACTCATTCTATTGTAGCACTAAATCCCAGTGATATCAGTATAGCCAAGCAGTAATGATTGAAAAAAAGTTTTGGAAATATTTTATGGTCACATTTTGTATTTACTTCAAAATATGTTGCTGTTCTAGGAGGCCAAGCTAAAAGAATACCTGGTAGGCCAGGCAGAACACATAGATGATGAGGTGGAGAAGGACCTGGCTCCTCTGAAGGCCCTGTGGTCAGACCCTAAGCTGAATGAGGGAGAGGCCTTCCTCAGAGACTATATTTTGAATAAGCCGTAAGTAATATGAAAACCAGTTGTCCCTGAGACTACTTTGAAAACATGTACGTTTGCCCAGCACGGCCCTCCAAAATTTGAGTATAAGGTGTGCACCAGTGCAATGTACTCTCCTTTAGGAGTATATGTACCGGTTTCTTTTTCAATGTACCTCTGTACTTTTGAAGAAATATGCAAAAAAAGGGGGCCGTGCCAGCCAAACGTTTTCAGCACGGCCCCCGTGTAACTTGAAAAATATATAACGTATTTAAAAAAAACTAATACTCAAAGAATGTACCCTATTAACACGTTATATGTACCGCAACAGATATTGTGAATTCGTAATAACAAATAATATATAGAAGTGGATAGGGAGCCGTGCTGAAATTTTTTTTATAAGAAAATATGTAAAAAAGACAAATCAACCTTAGCCAAAAATGATTAAAAAGTAATTTATGTTTGGCGACTAACATATGTACCGCATTGGTTTCTCATACAACTTGCTAGATTTGAAAAATAAACCAATTTTAGTTTATTCAGCACGGCCCTCTATAGTAAAGTTGCCTATATCTTTTTAAATATGACATGTTTGTTTACAAAATTCGACTTCCTGAATTATGTATAGGAGTACATTTGTTCCAAATAAATTGCGATTCCACTGTATTAGTACTTTAAAAGATAAATTGGATCAAAAATATCATATATTACAACTTATGGGGTGACCATGATTCCATAGATTAGGTTCATACAGGGTGACTTGTAATTTGACGTATTCCTTCCATGACGTGAAAGTGTGACCCATTTGCAACAATTAAGCTTGTGCACACTCTTTAAAGGTAAATAAATGGGATAAAATGGAACGTTAAAAACATTTTTAGTACTTCCCATTAAAAATGGCAGGGCGGAAGCTATAGGTAATATTGAGTATTATTTATTTGAGAATTATGCTACGCAAGTTATACTGAATTTATAAATCCATAATAATTTAAATCTAAATTTTTTAATCTTATTGTAAAATCTTAAATCTTGAACATTTTCGATTCAGACCACGACCAAAGGGCAGAAACTGGACATGTCTTATGAATGATTGATGAAATGATTAGTTATCATCTTCCTCTAACTTTTACGAGTAAGTGTTTGATGTTTTAGAAAATTTGGTTACATTGAAAGGTTTGTTGAAGTATTAGGTACCCAATGGAATAGTAATGAAGGCCATTCAATTTGAGAGTTTGGAGAAAAATTATATTAGTGACACATGCTGGGAAATTTTCAAAAATTCTTTAAAGTTGTATTTTCTCGAATTCCATGTATTTTCGCCTAGGCTTTATGGGGTGCTTAATTGTTGCAAATGGGTCACACTTTCACGTCCTGGAAGGAATACGTCAAATAACAAGTCACCCTGTATGAACCTAATACACTCGGCGTCACAAAAATCGCACCTCTTTAAGAATTCTCTTCAAAGTCATTTTAACCCTATTAATCAATGGTACACATATGACTATAAGGTATCATTGGAAAGGCAATTTATTTAAATTTCAGAATAAATCAATAAATTTGGTTTTTTGTTTGCCAGGGAATAAAAAAAACACGCTAATGCAAATGATTAAAAACTTAAATTTTATTTTATCAGTGAAAATTTTAAAAAAGTCCATAAAATCAACTTAAAACCTAGTGTTACCCCCCCTAGCTCTGATGACAGCTTCCATGCGTTCTCTCATGGACCTAATTAATGTGACAACAGTCTCTTGAGGAATGTTGTCCCATTCTGCAACGACGGCATCTTGGAGGTCTTGGAGAGTGGTAGGGGCAGGATCACGTGCCCGTACTCGCCGTTTCAGTTCATCCCAAAGGTGCTCGATAGGGTTCAGGTCTGGACTTCGCGCCGGCCAGCGCATAACAGGGATCCCAACTTCTTGCAGGTAGTCTCTTACAATTAATGCGGTATGACAGCGGGCGTTATCGTGCATTAACGTGAACCCACTGCCAACAAAACCCGCATAAGGGACAACCTGCTCCTCTAAGATCTCTGTTATGTACCGAGGAGCAGTCAGCGACCCTTGCCCGCGAGCACTTCCAGTCCGAGAAACACACACAAGGTTCGTTTTGCCGTCGATTGACATGCCGCCCCAGAACATGCACGAGCCACCCCCGTATTCCACTGTCTCTTGAATACAGGCTTGTGCGAATCGTTCCCCTTGCCTCCTGTACACTCTTCTACGCCTGTCGTTGCAGAAAAGACACACCCTCGTCTCATCTGAGAAGAGTACAGCCCTCCATTGGTCTATGGTCCAATCCACATGGTCACGGGCAAATTGCAACCGGTCTCTCCTATGCTGTGCAGTCAATTTTGGCCCTGTAGCAGCTCTGTGAGCTGCAATTTTCTTCTCCTTCATTCTTCTTCTAATCGTGGAGACGCTGACAGAAGTTCTGCGAGCTGATCGCAGTTGTTGTTGCAGCTCAACAGCATTGGAGAACCGATTACGTAAAGACGTTGAAACAATGAAGCGATCGTCTCTTTCGGATGTGCACCGTTGTCTTCCAGATCCACGTCTTCGGATATAGCCACCAGTCTCTTGAAAGCGTTGGAACACTCGTCGAACGGAAAAACGACTCAAGTTCAGTTGCCGAGCAACATCACATTGCCGCATCCCTGATTGCAGTAGTGCAATGACTTGAGCGGCTTCATCTGCAGTGGTATCCATCTTCTGGGGTATTTTTCTTGCTGCAGCTGTTCACGTGTGTTCACTTCAAAGGTTGGATAGCGAATGACTCACATTCAAATCTTGAGATGTCGCGACGCCCCCGCAAGGGGGCGTGGCGAGCGGGGTCAGGGCTTCGCCCCTCGCCCGCGGATTCGTCACGGTGACCCATAAATATGGGCCCCTCATAAAGTTTGGCTAAACGCCTGTGAAAATGATGCACGCAATGTGCATCCGTGTAAATGGTTGCATTGAATGTATCTGTAGAGGCGTCGCGACGCCGTTATAACGACGGCGTCGATGACTCACATTTGACCCGGGTCGCCCGTTTTATACCCTTGTAGGGAGGTGCAATTAGTGGCCGTTGTAATGCGTATTTTGACAACATTTTCTTTAACGTTACGCGCTAATGAGATCTGTTGTGTTTAGGAATTCTAAGACCTAATTTCACCAAACTATTCTTAATGAGCAATTATGAAATGTTCTGTTAAAATTGACGAAGACGTCAAAAAGGTTTACGTTCTACGGAGGGATCATAACAAGGCGTTGCTAAATCAAATATCAAGTAGAAGTATCTGTCAGTATGTTATAAAGTACTCTGTGGTATCTGTCATCGATTGAACAAATATGAGCGGTCTGACTTGTCATTCACTCTCGTTAGTAAGAGAGCCCACGACCACATCCATACCACATCGTTTTACGGCCAAAACCGTATAAAATCGTTAGTTTAGATGATTTTGAACCCGACTCGGTGGGCTGTACCGGTCAGAAACGACACAGTTATGGGAACCCATTTCTGCTATGTCAAAAAAAATAGGCAGACAGTTTCATCACTGTCTGATATTAAAAATGTACATAGGTTTCGTAATTTTATTACGACAAAGTTTGTTTTTAGACATCATGCGCATAAAATGTTTCTGAAAATTGTGTTTTCTGTAGGTATCTAAAAGGAGTGATAGACGTGCGAGCAAGCACACGGTCTCCGACTTATGGCTCGGCGACCTTACTCGCCCGTGTGTAAACCGCCGAGTGAGTTCGCCGGCGATCCAACAGGTTTGAAATTTTGCTTGTAGCCCGCCTTGGTTCGTAGTTTCATACGTCTGTCATAGCCGCGAGTCGCGAGCCAGCATTTTGTTTCGTCATTTGTGTAATGTATGTTTAGTTTGGTTCAGAAAATTCTAAAACATCGCGATACCGTGTGAGAAAGCGTGTTTCACGTGTGTCACCAACGACGTCGGGCCAAGAACGCATGTCTATCACCCACTTTAGATCTATCGTTGAACTACATTCTAAAAATCAGACAGATTGCTATGAAACAGTTTGTTTTTTTTTACATAATATTTAAAAATGCGGTCAGGTCAGACGTGATGCGGAAAATTGAGGAAATTAGGATTTGTTGAATTCAGAATAACCAAATCTATCGATTTTATACGTTTTTGTTCGTAAAACGATGAATCATAAATTTTGGTCATGGGCTCTCGTACCATGTTTATAAGCAACCAAAACAAAATGTCATGGCGTCTAAACAAATAATTATCTAAACATACCTCATTGGAACTAGCCGTATAATAATGTTATGCCACTGAATTGAAATGTCATAATTTGTGTTAAAATCGAAAGAGCGTCTGTGTAATTCTTTATTTGTCGGTTTAAACGTCATACGCATATTATATAATGTACTGTCATACCATATGTTTTATGTTTTCGGTGTCGCGCTTCTGGAATTTGAATTGTGGTGATTTTTAATAACATTTCACCTTGGTTCCCCGAAGGGTTGGGCAAAGATGTACATTTAGTACATCCACATTTCGCCAGTTATGTTTAAGTCCCATTTAATAGGGGGCGAGCCTATAGCTATCAACCGGGCACAAATCTTGACTCCGGGCTGCTACTGAGATATTCCTGGTGGAAAAACCGAATAACACGCATGACCTGGGAATCGAAACCAGGACCTCATGCTCAGCAGTAGCGCTTGCGACCACTAGACCAACGAGTCAGTGATTATAACTTTGTAATTTTTAAAATTTTGTGTGTTGTAATATGTCGAAAAGAAATCGCGGTCCCAATTTCTGCGCAGTGAAAAAGAAATTTCAATAAAACTCATTACAAAACATAAGAATATTGCAGTGATGATTGCTCATGAAAAAAGAGGGTTGAAAGATGCTCACAGAAGAATTCAACTCCCTGAGCAGTTTCAATGTCCGATATACCAACTAAATAGAAGTTGGTTTATTAGCGAAGTCGACTTGTTTCTGTAAGCCAACAAAATTTCAGGTTTGCTTCATCCATGCCCATCTTATACGACATCTCGTAGACGCTTTGTGTAACATTCACGGTAGAGATGATGGGGTGGTCCTATTACTAGTGGGAACTAATGTGTGAGCTTTTAAACTAGGTTACAAATTACACATATATACCTACCTACATAACATCACGCCCGTATTCCCCGATGGGTTAGGCAGAGGTGTACCTACAGTACACCCACCTTTCGCTAGTTATGTTTTTTAAGGCCCATGTAATAGAGGGCGAGCCTATTGCCATCGA
Source organism: Conistra vaccinii (assembly GCA_948150665.1). Taxonomy (NCBI): domain Eukaryota; kingdom Metazoa; phylum Arthropoda; class Insecta; order Lepidoptera; family Noctuidae; genus Conistra; species Conistra vaccinii. Next base: position 1,083,274 of record OX411327.1, read on the forward strand.
CTGGGCACAAATCCAGACTCCAGGCTGCTACTAAGAAATTCCAGATGGAAAAACTCATTACAAACAAGGTTACAAATTAGCATCCAAATATTTATATTAAGTACCTAACACCTTACGAAAGAAGTTGTACTAAATAACAAAACAGGCATATTTTTATTACAATTCACATCGTAAGACCATTGGTACAGTACACCGATTTGATGAATATTCAAGTTTATCTTCAATCATTCATCGCAAAACATCCATAGCTACAAAAATCTATCGATAAATGAAACCTTGTCCTGAAATCTACATCGTCCTATTCTTCAAAATAGTGACGTCGTCGCTCTTTGTATGTTTTAGGACGTCGAATAATATTAAAAGTTCTATTTTCTTTTTATATCACCTAATTCGTGTTAAAAAATAAAATTATCACCAACTCACAACCAGTTGACGACCCGTTACAAGCATTAGCAGACCATTGGAGCAGTGATTAAGTTTAACGCCATGTTAAGAGAATTAACCATTCATTAGTACGTGGTGAAACACTCACTACGCCTAACGGGCCGTTATCTACCTAATGGGACGTTAAAACTAACTAACAGAGTATGGTGAAACTAGCTCTTACTGTTGTTAATTTAAAGGTCGTTAAACATACTTTCAATTGATACCAATATTAATAGGGTTTAATGTATACGTTGATGGCGGGACTTGCTTGAAACTTATTTTCGGAGAGGTGCGATTTTTGTGACGCTGAGTGTATATGGAATCATGGTCACCCCATCAGTTGTAATATATGATATTTTGGATTCAATTTATCTTTTAAAGTACTAATACAGCAGAATCGCAATTTACGTGGAACAAATGTACTCCTATACAACATCCAGGAAGTCGAATTTTGTAAACAAACATGTCATATTTAAAAATATATAGGCAACTTTACTATAGAGGGCCGTGCTGAATAAACTAAAATTGGTTTATTTTTCAAATCTAGCAAGTTGTATGAGAAACCAATGCGGTACATATGTTAGTCGCCAAACATAAATTACTTTTTAATCATTTTTGGCTAAGGTTGATTTGTCTTTTTTACATATTTTCTTATAAAAAAAATTTCAACACGGCCCCCTATCCACTTCTATATATTATTTGTTATTGCGAATTCACAATATCTGTTGCGGTACATATAACGTGTTAATAGGGAACATTCCTTGAGTATAAGTTTTTTTTAAATACGTTATATATTTTTCAAGTTACACGGGGGCCGTGCTGAAAACGTTTGGCTGGCACGGCCCCCTTTTTTTGCATATTTCTTCAAAAGTACAGAGGTACATTGAAAAAGAAACCGGTACATATACTCCTAGAGGCGAGTACATTGCATTGGTGCACACCTTATACTCAAATTTTGGAGGGCCGTGCTGGGCAAACATACATTTGAAAACTGGTTGTATTATTTCATCCCTGAAATCAGAAATGTATTATTTAACGTAATTTACAAACTTTGATAGGGTAAATAAGCTTCTTGCACAAATTAAATATTGAATATGCCATAGATGTTGCCATTATAACTTTAGATGTTCAAAAAGTGCTGATTTTGACTTGTTTAAATTTTTTCTATCTAAATAAAAGGGCCTACCTGCCCTCATACGCACTAGCGGTTAACTGCGCGGCTGACCGCCTCAGTTGATGGCGATAAGTGCGTACAACCATAAGCGGTTACATATAAAAAAATTAAAAAGCGGCTAGCCTCGCGGTTATCCGGTAGTGGGTATACGCGCGCTACGGTTTTCTAGAAGACCGAACGATAGCCGCACTGAACGGCCGCAGTGACGGCTGTCAAATAAAAATGATGAGAGCGGCAAAGATTTAAATTATTAGATTCGCCATATCTCGTCAAAAAAGTCGCGTTTCTGTTTCGTTTTGCCATCTCTGACACACAATGACGCAGTGTATTAATTGACTTGACTGTCATGGAAACGCTATTTAATAATGTACAAGCTGTTTTCAGTATGGACAGTTTTTCGCGTGACTAAGTATGTTGAGCGCAAATCTACCGCTTTTCTAAGAAACCGTAAGTGTAGGTTCATTACACATCACAACATTTAAATTCTTTTCACAGTTGACATTAATTTCAATGTTTCTTCCTTAGTTACCTTCAAGATGGTGACATTGGTGAAGCAGAAGACAAGATCAGGGATGACGAGGAGTTGGAAGCTGATGAGGAACGAGTGGAGGAACAGGGCAAGTTTGAGAGGGCGTACAACTTCAGGTTTGAGGAACCTGATCAGGAGTATGTGAGTGTTTGCTTATAAAGTTTAAGTAGCTTAGGGACTTCCTCAGAAGATAATAATTTATCATGTGGTCTGCTTTCATTTTTATTAAGTTACTAGCTGTGCCCCGCGGTTCACCCGCATAAGTCTTGATCCAGTGGGTATATGGGGATAAGGTATCCTAAGTCCTTTTTCAGGGCATGGTCTACCCATGTGCCAAAGGGGTTAGAAGATTTTTGTATGGAGGGTGGCCCTAACATGATGCCGCCATTTTGATTTTTTTTCAGATGCGCGGAAAAAATCGAAAGTTATATATTTAGATAGAAGACACTTATACAAACAAAAAATGTCATTTGACATAATATCCTAAAGCGTCAGGTTTCGGAGTTATTCACCGAAATATAAGTCAAAAAATGAACTCTGAAACAAGGATTTTTATGTTTTTTTTCCCTTCAGTTCAGGTAAGTATATTGAACTATGAAAACATAATTGCATCATGTATAGGTAATATTTTAGTTAGGAGCGAAAGAGACAAAAATGTATGTATACCCTCCGCCGAATGAGGACGTGTGTTATATGGTATATGTAATATGGTACATACATGGTCGTGACACCAGGAAAATCTTATTCAGCCTCCCGCTGCCTTCTTGGATGATATTATTTATTCCGAATTGATTAAAAAAGCTTATGTTTTATCCACGAGGTGTATTCAATTAATTCATGTGTAAATAACTTAAACAACATGAAGTAACTTCAATATAAATAGATAAATTCGTTATAACAATTGTTGTTTTTATCTTTCAATATCTCAGAAACGTGACGTTTTATGATGGTATTGTATATGAAGTTTTATGTTTGTATAAGTGTCCCCTATCCAAATATATGACATTTATTGTGCACCTCGATTTTGAAAAAAAGTCAAAATGGTGGCCGATTTTAGGGCCAAAATCTTCAAACCCCTTTCATGCAAATCCGTTGAGCGGTTTTAGTGTGAAAACGTAACAAACAAACTCACTTTCGCATTTATAATATTAGTTAGGATTAGAAGTTACCGACTTGTCTTCTAACAGCCAGTCAAAACTTCAACCTACAAGTCTCAAATCAGATACTGGAATATTTTCACCAAAATAAAAATTTATTCAGTAAAAAATTTGATTTATGGTTGCATAAATCAAATTTTGTACTGAATAAAATTTTTGTGTTTTTTTTTAAATAATTTATTTCCTTTATTTAAATATAAATAAAAATATAAATTATATTTTTAAATAACAACAGGGAACAGGGTCCAAGCGCATGGTAGTCAGGGCTTCAGAGAGGAACCTAACAATGCGAGCCGTGTCCAGAAGTATCGCTTTCTGAATCAACGCCTTAATCCACCTGCCCAACAGGAGCCTCCTTAGGTCTTGCTCTTGGCAATGAAGCTATTGGCTGATACGACTATGGGCACAATTATTTTCTTAATTATTAGAACTACATTAGGATCTTTTAGCACCTCTTTTATTCTTTTATCTTTAGCACTCTACTTAGATCCACGATACAATTACCTAACTTACTTATAAATCTTATCTCCCTTCCCAGCTAAAACGATTCCCTCGTACAATGAACTACATCCGGCCCAAAGACGACCGGCGCTCCAAGAAGCGCGTCGAGGTGCGCACGCGCAAGGAGGAAGAGAAGCACAGGAAGATGGAGGAGATCGCCAGGATGAAGGCGCTGAAGCTGAAAGAGATACAGGAGAAGATCGCCAGGATTAAGGAGGTTACCGGCAATGAGGAGCTGGCATTCAAGGTATGTTGAGTCAATTAAACAAAAATTATTATAATAATAATAAATAATATTATTTATATTTTTAAATGTTTTTTATATCTTATTGTTTAAGAAATATTTAAAAATGTAAATTATATGTATTTAAATGAAATAAAATAATAATTTATTTATTTAAAAAAGTGACAATATTATTTTAGGCCGCGTCCTAACCAACGCGAACGTAGCGTTCATTTCGTTCGGCGAACCCGAACTCGTACTCGCGTCGATAGAAGGTGCCCTCTGATGTTCCGAACAACTGAGCGACACATGAACGCTACACTCGCGTGAAGTTGCATGGTTACTCGAAAGATCTTTTTGGTCTGGACGCGAGGACAGAGATCTCACATTTTACAACATATAGAAGTGAATCGCCAGTTAAACACAGGTCCCCTGACTCCCAAGCTAGGTTTATACCTGAAAACAGTATTTTTTGTGATTATTAATGTTTTAAATGTTGATAATAATGCATCTCTCAAGGTGTCGTTCGAAAAATTTCTTCAGCTCAAATACAACTGAAACTTAGATTTAAAATAAATAAGTGAATCAGAGGTGAACATACAATAATTGTATGTTCACATAAAACATAAGTAAGATACCTGTGTTACAATAGCTTTCCTATGGGGTAGGCAGAAACCTACAGACAGAATTCTACAATCTTGACATGACTCCTTTTGAATCATGCCTCTGTTGATTTCAGGAATCTGACTTGGAGAGCGAGTTTGACCCTGAGGAACACGACAAGCGAATGAAGGAGATATTCGACGAACAATACTACGGCGACGCTGACGAGCAGAAGCCAGTCTTCCCTGATCTGGACGACGAACTGGAGATCGGTAAGACATCATCAGACACCAAGCTTCTTGCTAAATAAACCCAATATGTGCTACTAGCGACCTCAATTTGACAAAACATCGTGTTTTTCTTTTGTATACTTATATAAGTTTCATATTCATGTTTTTACACATGAACCTTCCGGAATAATTATATTCTTTAAATGATGGTGAAAACTGCATCAAAATTCGTTGCGTAGTTTAGAACCACAACGCAGTCACACAGACAGAGGAAAAGCGACTTACTTAGTTATAAATGTAATGTGTATAGATGTTAGCAGAAGTATTAAGTTACACAGCCAAATAGTTTATGGGTTATTTTAATTTTCATTCTGAAGGAGCATCAACAATGTGAAAGAATTAATTTTAATTTAATACAATTTTATACTATACTAATTTTAGGGTGCGCCAAAGTTCACCTAAATTTTCAACTCCGATAATTGGAAATCCGAAAATGTTCTTCCTAACATTTTTCATCCTAACAATCACAATTCCTAACTACTCTGTCTCTAATGTTCATAATTCCGAAGCATTCAACTTCATAATGTCAGTAGCAATAAACATCTATTATACTTTTATTTGTTTTCCTATATTTTCTCAACATTTACACTATCACACTATCTTTTACACTATTATTCAAAGTCATATCTTATTTGTTAACCGACTTCCAAAAAGGAGGAGGTTCTATGTTCGACTTTATGTATGTTTTTTTTTTTTTTTTTTTTTTATGTATGTTCACCGATATCTCCGCCAATTGTGGACCGATTTTGAAAATTATTTTTTTGTTTGAAAGGGTAAGCTCCCGAGGTGGTCCCATATAAATTTTATTGACTTTGCTTAGATAGTTTTTGAGTTAGCTTCAATAATACATATTTTTCCCACTTAGTTTATATGGACGATATTATGATGATAACTTCCTGTCACTGTTATTTATTGCAGTTAGTGGTATTGGATATTGTGTGGGGTAGGTACCACAACTAAAAAGTGAAAAATAAAAACTTTTTACAAAAAAAATTAAAACCGACTTCCAAAAAAAAACCACTACAAAGTGAAAAATAACTTTAATTTCGGAAGTCGGTGGCAAAAAACGAAAATTAAAAAACAAAGACACCGACTTTCGAAATTAAAGTTATTTAACCTAACCTAATCCTAATCTAAAAAAGTCATATCTTATTTGTTTAGATTAGGATTAGGTTAGGTTAGGTTAGAACTATGACCAACTACGCGCGAGCCGAGCGAGCGAAGCGAGCGGTGCCGCGGCAGCGGCCGGCGAGCGCTACCTCGAAATTATTTTTTTCATAGTGCCCCCAAGACGACACTTTGACCTGAATTTCATTCATTTAAGACAAAAATCTGTGAAACGCCCTTTAATCATTCTAAACAGTTTATTTTTAATTATCTCAGGTCTATAGTGTATTCACAGAGACGAGTTAGTATAGCGTCTTCTCTATCGCTCATTATCATACAAATGACAAAGACAAAAAAAACTTTTTTATGGTCAGTGGGCGTTAACAATACCTTAGAAATGTAAATGTGCGTTCACACTGCGCTTCTTTCGCTTAGTTTATTCCTGCGGCTTCGTCTGTCGTATAAATTGAGACATTTATTTGATAGATTTTTTTTATGGGTACCTACTTTTTTATATATCTGATGGATATGAAGGAAAGAAATAAAATTGAGAGTTAATGATAAAATTTTCTTTATTATATTATAACATCTACCTATACAAGTTTACAACATATCATCATCATCACTCTCCGTACTATCACTACTGTCGTCGTTTCCTACATTTATAATAGTCACAAGTAAGAGCACGTCTGTACAGTACGGGAAGTATGAGTAGACTAAAAAGTACTCGTACTGTGTACACCGCCTTAGCGTTTATCACTGACCAATCGCAGTTAAAAAATTGTGTGAGTGAGATAGCGCTCTACTAACTCGTCTCCGTGAATATATTATAGTTATAAGTACCTATGTAACAACAATACCCAAAAATAAAATGGCTAAATGTAAAAATGTGAACAGTTGTTTTGTAATCACAAGAAATAGTTTAAAAACAAACCTTTTCCTTCAAAGCATCTGGTTCATGATTATGTTCTCTCAGTAGGATAAAAAAGGTTATGATAAAAAACAGTAGGAGTTTAAATATATTTACATTAATGATATTATTAATTAAAATATTCGGAAACATGAGTGTTATGAACATCGCCGGTAGCACTACAAATAGTATGAATGAAAACTTTAGGATGAAAAATTTTAGGAAGAGTAGAGTAGAGATCATTCGGATTACAAATCATTAGGAAGAACAATTTCGGGTAAAGAACTTTAGGTGAGCCAATATGGACCCCTAATTTTATACTAAATTTTATAAAAAAAACTACGATTAGATACCCTATTATTAAAATTTAGAATACTAAAATAGTAAATAATTATTTATTGAAACTTAAATAATTTGGCGGTATTTTAGTTCATTTATGTTGTTTATAGGTTGTTGAGCATAAAACTATTCTTAGCCAGTGTCAGTCGTTTATTTTTAATAAATTTTTGTATGATATTTACAGAGAACTGGGACAAGTACCAGCCCGAACAGGATGACGATGACGAGGATGAGGCTGATCAGCAGGGAGATGACCAGGGACCTCATTGTGAAGATGAGGAATTCAACGTGAGTAAACATTTACACAAATACGTCGAGTATGTTCAACATAAATAACAGATTTATAAAGTTGTGATCTTTAATCCAGAAGAACATTCAAATATTCATAATTGAAAATGGTACAGCCAGCCGCACATCAGTACTTGGACTACGAAAACCGAAACCGATTCGAATAATTAAGTACAAAATAAATAAATACATATTTTTTCACCAGATGGACGCCGACTACGACCCAAAGAAGACTCGCGAGAATCTTCTAGAAGAATTAAAGAAGACTCTTGGCAAGAAGAGAAGAAACAGAAAGAAGAAATCCAAACTCGCTGAGTTACTTTCGTCCGAGAAACCGAAGTTTGTTCCTACCGCAGCTGACAAGACGTATGATCAGTACATGGACGAGTACTATAAGATGGACTGCGAAGATGTGATTGGTGGAGATCTGCCCACACGGTTCAAGTATCGTGAGGTCGTGCCGTGCGATTATGGACTTACTGTGGAAGAGGTAAGGTGTATTTTGTTTTGATAGCATGTTTGGGTCTTTTGATTTCTATGATTAATTCATTATAAATGTGTCATGTTTTGTGGCTGCAGTAACTAATATATGAAAAGGTTGAGGATGATATGAAGAGGAAGTATTTCGACCGTTTTTATTTAACACTGAATCATAGACAAAAATGCAACTACTAACTTATTTATTTATTTATATTACTTTAAACGGTACAGAAGACCAATTAATACATTAATTAACATAGAAACATAAAAAAGTACCTACATAATGTTGACTTTATTGTTTACAATTTAATTAAAAACTAATATGGAATAGTGGACAACCTTTCATACTTTCTCTCACAGAACACCAGCCATATATGCACAATTTTATTCCATTCATCCGCAAACACATCAAATTCAGGGTTTTAACTTATCAAATTATGTTCCAGATTCTCGTAGCGGACGACAAGGAGCTGACCCAGTGGGTGCCCCTGAAGAAGATCCTCCGCCACCGACCCGACGCGGCCGAGCGCGGCGACGCGCGCAACTACGCGCAGAAGGCGGCCGACGTACGCCTCAAGAGGAAGATACTGCCCAGTCTGTTCAAGGACTTGCCGGAGTGAGTTAAAGCGGTTTACATAATAGGATCTAAGCAGGATCTTCTTATGAGAAGAGCTATTCTAGATTTACTCTGATTCTGTGGGCATAGAGTGAATATTGAATATATAATGTTAGTAACTAGTATTTGTTAAAACAAAAAATCTAAAGAGTTACTTTGGAAAAATTATTATTATAGATTTTCAGTCCGAAAATGTATTTATTCGTGCACTTAACATCCCTTCTATTTAACAGATGAACAAAGTATAAGAACAGCCACCTAACCATATTTGTTTATGCATTTCAGAGACCCCGATATAGTGGTGCCGATAGAAGAACCGAAAAAGAAAAAAAAAAAAAAGAAGAAAAAGAACAAACAGAAGAGCACAGAAGATACCGTTACAGAGGAAACTGAACAGGATACGAAAGAAAAAATAGCTGATCAAGACGCAGAAGCTCAAGACACTAGCGAAATAGTGGAAAGTCCTAAAAAGAAAAAGAAAGATAAACATAAAAAAGACAAAGAAGTAAACACCACACAAAATGAAGAAGTAATAAACACAGAAGAGAATGGAGAAGTAAAACAAAAGAAGAAGAAACATAAATCTGATGGTTTCGTTGTTGAGACTGTGGAACATGCTGAACCTAGTCACCTCAGTACCGAAACTAATGGAGTTACGGACAGTACAGCAGAAACTCCTAAAAAGAAAAACAAACAAAAAACAAACTACAATTCCATAGCAGAAAATAATGTCGAAAGTTCCGTAGCAAATAAGAATAATAAAAACTTGAAACGTAAAGCAGACACAAATACAGGAGACCAGCCGAATCAAAAGAAAAAGAAAGGCAATAAGAAAGATTTCAAGAAGAATTTCAAACAGAATGATACATTTAAAAACAAGAAGAAGACAGTAACCCAACCAATGAATCCTATGCTCAATCTGTCCGATGAGAGGCTGAAAGCGTACGGACTGAACCCTAAAAAGTACAAGAACTTCATGAAATTCAAAAAGTTTTAAACACTTTACATTTATGTAAATTTATATAATAGATCGGATATTTCCAGTGTAAATAAATATATTTTATTTTATACAAGGTCTTGCTTTTTATTATTTTCTTTGTAAACAAGACAGACGTTTCTCAAAAGGCACTTATTTGCATTATTTACTGCTCAACACTGGGGTTAACCACCACCCCCTCCGTATCAAAACGTCCTAAAAGCAAATGGTCCTACTAGCAAAACGACCCATAATCAAAATCACACTAGCAAAATGTCCTATTTGCAAATCGTCCTATGAGAAAATGGTCCTAAATAAAAACAAAAGAACGGAAAATGGTAATGGTAGTCATACATACCACACATAAATATAAGATTTTTAAAGCAATAATATTGAATATTGCAAAAAAATTGTCAGAAAAAAAAAAAAATCTCATCATGTGCCAATGCATTAATTTTTATTTATTTTTAATTTCAATTACACCTTCGAAATAAATAACGATATACCTAAAATCCGACTGCGTAAAAAGTGAACTTACAAGTTGATTATAAGCTTTTAAAAAGATGGAAACCAGATGACCTATTTCTGTCTCCAATCCCATCTAATAAGTACTATAAACAAACTCATGCAGTCAGAGACCTATATAATTCATCAATTTAAAAAAAAACCCTTACTTTTTACCCGACTTCGGCGAAGCAAAAAGGAGGGTTATGATTTTGACCGGTATGGATGTATGTATGTTCATCTGTAACCTCATAACTTCTAAACTACTGATCATAATTTGATAAATGAGGTATCGTTGCAGTTGGAACTTAGGAAGCGTCCTGACTGTTCGCTGGTTATAGGCTATGTGACGTTATATTAAACTCATTATGGCGCCTTCTAGAGTACATAGAATGACGAACGAAAAAAAATCTTTTTTTTTTTTGTACCATGTTGGGTATCAAATGAAAGGGCTTTAACGAACACATTACAAATATGTATTTATATCATATTGTCTAAGTAAATAAACATTGGCCCACAATCGCAGTAGATAGACCGGGAAAAGTGGAAAGAGGGAAGGGAGGCCTTTGCCCTGCAGTGGGACAACACAGGCTTATAATAATAATAATATGGACTCAGACCGAACTCGACGCCCTGGATAGGAGGGTCCGTACGCTGCTGACTGCATATCGAATGCATCACCCACGTACGTAGTATTATATTATCTGTGCCCACCAGGCCCGCCGCTAGCTGTTTCGTCGCCCGCGTGCAAAACCGAGTATGCCGCCCTACTACGACTAAGTACTTACTCTGAGTTTTGTCAAATAAAGGATAAAATTAATGTTTTTTTCATTATGATGGGGAAAAAGAAAAACAACATAACGAAGATAAACATTTACTTCAATTAAGTAGGTACTTATCATTTTTTTTACTGATGTATAAAACTATATAGGTACTTAAATATTTATCTACAAAAATTTAACTCTTCTTGCCTTTATCAATTAAAAAAAATAATAATTATTGCAATTTTCGTTTTCACTTTTTTTCAAAAAAAATCTTTTTGACGCTAATGGGGAAAAAACCCCCTTCTCGCGACTTTACATTAAAATTAACAATATATTACGAAAAAAAAACATTTAGCTATCCATTTCTATTGTGTTAGCTTTTTTTATACTGATTCCAACGGTGTAAGTGGTATAATCAGCTCCCATACAAAACTTTAGAGATATCGTAGTTTTAATCTCAAGTGGTCACGCTTCTGGGTGGTCCCCTGAGGGGCTAACAGATGCGCTTTGACGGATCCGCGTGATGGCGCTGACCAGGGCTTGACCGACGAGAGGACACTGTTCGAATGCGTAATGCGTATAAGCTTAGGTACTTAATCTGCCAATAGGGTATTACACCCATTTCTGAAAAGTGTCTCAATTGGATTCTGTAGTGCTAATGTACCAATAAAAAATTCACAAAATTTTTATTCAATCGTTAAGTGCCATAAAAATGCATTTAAATTTTTCATTTTAAAATTTCGCGCGTAATTTGACGGAAACGCTGAACGCAGTGGACGCCATATTGCTCTGTTGTCATGACGTCAGTTGGCTGTGTAAACAAATGCAGTGATTGGAGGTACACTGATAGTTGACAGTTGACACTTCTAAGTTTACATAGCCGTATGACGTAATAACATGGCGAATACTATTTGGTGTTATGAAACAGATTAAAAAAGCTGAAACCTTTGAATTGAATTTAAAAATTTAGTTTGCTATTTTATGAACTAAGACTAACGTTTTCAGACTGCTTTTTGCCTAAACTATATCAATAATATATTTTTAGATTTTTTCTCATATAGAGTAAAATACCCTATTGAGAAGGAAGCTCAAAGGGGATTCCCCTAACATCGCCAGTCCTGTTTTTCATAGAGTGACGGACGGACGACGTTTGCTATTGTTGCATCTTAATTTTAAAGGGTGCCAATAGATGGCGGTGTTATCGTCATTCGGTCGGATTTTTTTTCTATGCTATGACATTGATATTATACTTACAGTTCGCGTCAAATAACTTTGCCGCTCTGAAGTAGGATACAAATGACTGCGCAGTAGTCAATCTGCCTTATATAACAGTAGCGCGCATGCAAATACGCATGCGCAACCTAACTTCAGAGCGGCAAAGTTATTTGACGCGAACTGTATGGTGGGTTGGGTATTATGACAATGACTTGAATTACGTGATGAGTCGCACGATTTGCCGCCCCCTGGTTGTGCCGCCCTTGTGCGGTGCACGCTTTGCACGCCCGCTTACGGCGGCCCTGGTGCCCACGGTCATCGGTGATGAGACTGTATATCCCGCGAAAGTGTGGGGGTCGAGGCTTTTTAAACGCTAAGACCCTCCACAATCGCGAGATATGCAGTCTCAGGGAATATTTCCTAGAAGCCGACGTGGGGATGCATCGAGATGTGGCCGCGGTGGACAAGGGTCTCACCCCGCTCTCCTTGGCTAAAGAGAACTGGCGAAGCCTGTAGTGCTTGACACTAACGATCGCAAGGAGGTATGGCAGAGTAAGGAGCTTCACGGACGTTACTTCCGGGCCCTACATGGACCCGATGTAGATTTACTAGCGTCCGTAGCCTGGCTGCGTTTTGGTTACCTCTTTGGGGAAACCGAAGGTTTTGTCTGTGTTGAGAGTGTCCGTGGAGTTTCTTGCCCGTTCTTCTCCATAGGTACCTACTACGCTTTGGAATGGGCATCTAGCTTCATCTTTTCTGACTGACCGACCCCTTGACAATTCAAAAGTGCCTGTAATTGGTTTATTTGAAATAAATGCTTTGAGTTTGAGTTGTTTTGGGCGAAGTTATGATGACGAACAATTACCGGAGATTCATTGTGAAGGATGGGACGGTTGACATCTGTTCTGTCGGGTATGCCACCGTCCGGGAGAATCAATCACATTATCTCCGGGTGTTCTCGTCTAGCTAACGAAGAGTACTTGCATAGACATAACCTTGTAGCCAGGATTATCCATCAGCAACTTGCTCTGAAATACAACCTTGTAGAATCGGAAGTGCCGTACTACAGGTATGTGCCCGACCCAGTTCTCGAAAATGGAAATATCACATTGTACTGGGATCGATCCATCATCACTGACAGGACTATTGTTGCCAATAAGCCTGATATAGTGGTGGATCGAGGAGAACGGCGCGCAATGATTATTGACATAACGGTCCCGCATGACGGGAACCTCGTGAAAGCTGAGAAAGATAAACAAATCAAGTATCTTGACTTGGCTCACGAGGTTGTCAACATATGGGATGTGAACTCACCGATCATTGTGCCGATAGTCGTATCAGCCAATGGCTTAATTGCCAAGAGCCTCGACCAACACCTAAGGAGGCTCTCGTTGGACAGCTGGATTAAGGGCTTGATTCAGAAAGCAGTACTCCTGGACACGGCTCGCATTGTCAGGAGGTTCCTCTCTCTGGAGCCCTGACCGCCGGTAGCTTGGACCCTGTTCCCGATACCGGTGGGCTACTATTTTTTATATTTTTAAATGTTTTTATAATTTTTATTTTAATATTTAAAAATGTAATTAATATGTTTAATACTGAATAAAGGAAATAAATAATAATAACCCCACCGCCGTATCTCTACGTTGACGTCGTGGTGGGGGCCCTTGCGTGCTCCGAACCCTAGATCTGTGCCGGTAGAGTTTACTTTGTCGGAATAGGTTTAGGATGAGGAGCCAGACCAAGAGAGATACAAAAACCCGCAGGGCAGCATGTGGCGAGCTGTTGGGCAGTAGCGACCCCACGGACCCTATCTCCCGCGAGAAATCTTGTTCCTCATCTCTGGCTTGCCTTTATTGGCCGGCTGGAGTGAATACTGACGAGGAACAGAGCTCCCACCTCATTCTTGCCTTAATTGGCTGGCTTGAGTGGAGATTCGCAAGAGCAAACGTACTCGGAGGAAGGAAGTATTCCAGTAAGTTGCTGGTAGGGATCTTGACCGTACTTCCGGGATTGTCCTGATAGCCGTGGAATACCGCTCCACTCCTCATAAGCACCTCAGGACATGTTGCCCCCTTGTCGCTACGACACTTTGTGCTAGCGACCGTTTTCAGGGGCCCATTATTGAGTGTGTAAGTCACCCCCTGCCATTTTATCCATGTATATATAAAACATTGATCAGGCAGGGGCCATAGTCCTTCCATAGATTCAGGTCACCAGTCAACTTAAGCCACCCAAACCCATAGTCCAATATCTTTGTTTCCATATCTTGCAATAGTCCTACACCAGCCGGGGGTTGTCCTTGGGTGCACTTGCATAGTGCAGGGATAATCGTCGGTTGGTGCCTCATTTCATTACAAACGTCTAACGGGCCTCTGCGAGTTGGCTTCAGCCCCTCGTACGCCTTTCAAAGGTCCGGGACCCTAGGGTCCCGAGAAATGTCAAAGACACAAAAATATAATAATAATAAAATAAACATGTCTAAATTGTTAAAAACATGCAAAAGTGAGACTGCTACGTACGGCGCGGCTGTAAAATTAATATCTATTAAAACAAACCTAAACAAAAAAAAAAAGTGGCTCTGAAAATACTGTTATCACGAAATTATATACCCGAAATTAAAAGTAAGTAATTGGGTGCAGAAACTCAACCGTTGTACACAGTATCTGAAACACTCAACAGCCGAGTAAATGAGTTCAAAAACTAAAACCCGATCCTACTGAAAAATCACGCTCTAAAAAGTATGAAACAAGAAAATATCACACAGACAGAAATCTAGACATAAATAATAACCTCATTGTAAATAGGTACAAAAATGGTCAAGGTAAAGCCGTGGTCGTATACCTGTCGTCTACAAAATTATAATGGCATATGAAGACGGCTTTACCTTGACCATTTTTGTACCTATGTCAAGATTTCTGTGAGAAATATTAAAACCCCTCATTCCCCATCGCGTCGCAAAACACGCAAAATTTGCCATATCCGTCAAGACCCACTGCGTCGCATGCGACGCAGTCGGCGCACGCTGATTCAAGGTCTATTTGTACTATGGATAGGGGCTAATATGGTCTGTGGTTAATTTTATTCTATGGATTTGGTAATATACTTGTCAAATAAATCGACTAAAACGTCAAAATATGCAGAAACAATTCTAGAAAAAAGTAAAAATTGAACATTTTGGCACGGCAAAATGGCGTCCGCGCATGCGTTCAGCGCGCTGCACTCCGCGTTCTATTTATTTGTTTTCTATTGTTTTTTAAGTGTAAATCGACGGGAAATGTTGTTTTTTAAATAATTAAGTAGTGTCGTCATCGTATTTAGTTAATATTTGCACTAAATAACATCGTAATTACCTATTACGGACCCATCAAAAAATGTAAACAAACTCGGTAATGAAAAAACGTATTGTTGTGAAATTTTGAGTTTTGTGTGTGTTTTGTGTATGTAATCGCTGGTAAGTCATTTATTTTATATTCTTTATTAGATAATGCATAATAAAAATGCCATTTTTCAGAAAAAAATAAGAGTTCAATATTTTTTATCAACTAAGTAATGTTACGTAATGATACGGATACCTATTATTGAACTTTTTTAATTATTGGTGTTTTTATTTATTGTGTTTGTTCGTAAATAATGGTTTTGACCGATAGTATATGTATTCATAATGTATCCTGCGAAATTTCATGTGAATCGAACCAGTAGTTTTATTATAAATCATCAAAACAATGCACAAAGGAATTTCTTATAAGAATCTGATAAGAATGTTTATTTATCAATACTAGCGTTCGCTTACAAAGATTCTAAGTATTATAAAAAATCCTTTGTCTAATCAGGAACCCAAAACCATTAATGATAAGACTATTTACGTAACAAGAAGCTCTCAGTTTTTGTTTATGTTAGCGCGCTCTTATCTCCGACGCGCCGCCGGCGGTCTCCGGTACGTGACGGGAGTCAAGGTTTCAGTTTCATACTTTTTATGCTACGGCTACACTGTCACGTTATTGCGAACTTTACTTCGTGCGCACTCTGTTGCTCAGCGAGACGTCGAGCGGTGTGTGAGGGAGAGCGCGCGAAGTAAAGTTCGCGATAGGTAACGTGACAGTGTAGCCGTAGCATGAGAGCGTGATTTTTCAGTAGTCGGGTATTAGTTTTTGATCTCATTTACTCGGCAGTTGAGTGTTTCAGATACTGTGTACAGCGGTTGAGTTTCTGCAGTTACTCAAGCTCATAGATCTATGTTCGAGCAACTCTGAAAACAAAACTATATTTCAAATTGAATGATCGAATTTGTAATTTTCCGCCATTTAAATCTAACTTTTTTTTTTTTTTTAGGTCGTCTCGTAGCTGGCCTCTGAGGCCATGACTACTTAACCGATCGATCCTGTGGCTGCCTTAAGCTCCTAAAAACTTAAAGCCTCCAGCCAGGGGCATAAACTATACTAATTACAAACTAGGCGAACGCTCGCTAAGGGCACCCCCTGTGGGGTACGAACCTCGGCTTAGGGCGTTCGCTAACGGGAGGACAGCAAGAGGGACAGGCTGGATCAAATTTATATTATTATTATTAATCGGGGAATTTAAAGCTACAGGCTCAGCAACAACGCGGGCTGGCGCATCGTTATCGAGCAAGGGTCGGGGGGGTTAAATCTAACTACGCTGGAAGTGTACTATATATGGCGCCAACTCCAAAAATAATGTTACCAAGTACAATACTAGAAAGATAAAAGTTTTTATACTAACCCAACTACGATAAAATCACCAAATAAAAAAATATATACACCGCCATATACGAACTACGCATCGATGACATGACACAAATCCTGCAGAGTTTACCGCGCGAACGATATTTAAAAGACTATCCGACATCAACTACCGGGCAGTTGCCCAGCCAAATATATAATCCGGATATCCCCTTGGCCGTTCGATTTATGCCCTAAGGGCGTTTGGCCACTTATCCTTATCCGTTTCGTATTCGTTTCTGATCCGGTTTGGCCATCATAGTAATTATAAGGACGTTTGTGCACTCATGCATATACGGTTCGTACAATTCCATACAATAAATGTAACAGATTACGTGTGTGATGTATAAAATAGATTTGGAATTCTTTGTTCTTCGAGCCAATATGCCAAGAAAACTTTTTGAAATAATCTTCTAGTTTTAAAATAGAATAGACTGCGCTCGCTTGTGTCGACAATGTCTTATTTTGACGGTAAGTGGTATTGTGGTAACTGGTAACATTGATGACATAAAAAAAACTTTAGTTGTGTAGTCTATTCCCTTTGCTCTTTTTGACATCTCTTTTTCGGCGAGCCGTGTTATCGGAACAAGGTGAATAATTAAAATTGTGTTTTATTTGTGAATTTATTGAAATATGTGCTAAAATATATCTGTTCCGTAATTCAATTACGTACAGTATAATTGTAATCGGCAAGTATTGTAAGATTTTAGAGATGAAAGTGGATTTTGTGAACATAACCTAGAAATGCCTTTAAGTAGATCATTTCGATTTCTTTATAAATCGTAATGAGTGGACACAAAGGCTATATAAATGCCCCGAGCATTGATTCCCAAGTGCATTAAAATCTAAATAACCTCCTTCGTTTAGGTGTTTGGCACTTGCAACGGTTTGTGGCGACAATTATCCTTCAAAATGTTTACAAAATGCTAACGGTGGCAGTGTGAGTGAGGGGTTACCCTCTCGAGTCTCGTTCTTCTTTATTTTATAAGAGTGATCGATGTATCTTTAAAAGATTCTAGAAGTTTTTACAGGCATGGTTTTAATCTGACACATGGTTTGAGTCCTCGTTTCATGGTATTTTTAATGCCAGTGGCTTGGAGACTCAAATCAAAACGACATGACTTGTTTCTATAAACCACCGTTAGCGCTGTGCTCCAAGTTAGTAAAATTTTTAATAAAGAAGTCTTATCTAAAACTTCCCATCTAAACATTCCAGCTCGCCAAGATGGTGAACAACAGAGTACCGTCGGTATTCTCCAAGACCTATGTCACGCCCCGCCGTCCCTTCGAGAAGGCTCGTCTGGACCAGGAGCTTAAGATCATCGGAGAGTATGGTCTGCGCAACAAGCGCGAAGTGTGGCGCGTCAAGTACACGCTCGCTCGCATCCGTAAGGCTGCCCGTGAGCTGCTGACCCTGGAGGAGAAGGACCCTAAGAGGCTGTTTGAAGGTAAGGAATTAAATAGTACAAAACATGTAATTTAGTAATAGTGTAGACAAGCCTCTGACTGTACAAATACAGACTGATTAAAAATTGTGAGCAACCTGACTGTAACATGTTTAGTCCACTGTTTAACAGAATACAGATCTACACAACACCCAATGGAGATTATTATTATTGAGTTTATGATTGTAGCATAGGTACATGTGGTTAACCTATAAAAAATAATAAAGGTTATGACAAATTGGACATAGTTAGGCAGAAGGGACTCAATCCACACGTGACTGTTCTGGGAATTCAGTCTTTTCTGCTTGACAAACTCATGTGTGGATTGAGTCCTTTCTGCTTAACTACGTCTCATTGACATGTCATTTAATGTGTTATTGGCGTAATGGTGAAGCAAAATTTGTTTATAATGATGAAAAAATCTGGCAACCTCTTATCAGAAGAATAATTGTTGATTTCTAATACTCTGACAATATCCAACAATAGCATAAAGCGTAAAACTGTTAAGCAAATTACTTAAAAGTCTGCCTTCATGTTTCCAGGTAACGCACTCCTGCGTCGTCTTGTCAGGATCGGAGTATTAGACGAGAAACAGATGAAGCTCGATTACGTGCTCGGTCTTAAGATTGAGGACTTCTTGGAGCGCCGTCTGCAGACCCAGGTCTTTAAGGCTGGTCTCGCCAAGTCCATCCATCATGCCCGTATTCTCATCAGGCAGAGGCATATCCGGTAAGAACTCATTTGTTGAAAATGTAACGTTATAATGTAAATTTTCTAATAATGTAGATAAAAACTTGATAATGTATTTACTTTCAATATTTAGTAGTAATTTTAATTTGTTTGTTATAAATTGAATCATAACAGCATATTACATGACCCTCAAACACAGGTGATCTCGTGCACTCAGCGGCCGCAGCTGCTTGACTTTGAATCTTATTCTATAAGACCACTTGGCTCCCAACCCAGTTGGGGTCAATGTCTTGAAATGTTTATAAGCTCTGTTTGAGCTTACAGGTAAGGTATCAGTAGTTCCCTTTTACATGTTGTGGTAGAGACAAGCCCTGTGCCTCCAGAGACTATCTGTTGACTACCAATTTGATTCTGCATTGTAAAGTATAAAAATCATAAACTTCTAAAAATAGACATGATCCAACTCAAGAATTTATTTGAAAACTGATCAAAAGCAATATAAATTGGTGCAATACACTCCAAATTTTATACAAAGCCAGTCTCCATAAATCCATTATTAATTATCAAAAAAATTGTCCTCAGCGTCCGTAAGCAAGTGGTGAACATTCCATCGTTCATCGTGCGCCTGGACAGTGGTAAACACATCGACTTCTCGCTGAAGTCACCCTTCGGAGGCGGCCGCCCTGGCCGCGTCAAGAGGAAGAACCTGCGCAAGGGACAGGGCGGTGGCGCCGCGGCTGATGAGGAGGAGGATTAGACCAATAAATGACGTTTATTATCTACATTAGTGTTTTTTTTTTTTTTCTATCCTGCATCTACATGGTAATCATTTTTAGGGTTCTTTTTGGCACCCTTTGGGTATGGAACCATAAGCCTCTACTGTCCGGCCGAGCTGAAAGAAATGAACGAGTTGAAATTTTTTCCACAGATTGTTAAAATTTAATTAATTAAAGTTGAAAAGCGGGCTGCCATACAAGATACTTTTTTTCTCGATCATACAGTATGGTAATAAGATTTGTCAACTTCATTGACAAAAAAAAAACAGGCATTTCCGAGCAAAATGAGATTTGAATCATGAGGACATTGAAGAATCGAGAGTCGATCTTGTCAATAGTGCGAGAGCCGATTGCAAAAACACCTACCTTATAAGATACCCCAATAGGCTACTTGTAGATCGTTAACCAACACTTAAACACGTAAAAAAAATGAGGTCTGCCAGAGCCGATCCTGCCGGGTCATAGAAATAATCGATATTTTTTGACGTAATTTTTTAGTGAAAATTACCTCATAAGATACCCGAATTAAAGTGCTGGCAACAGTTAACCACTGGTTAATTATGTAAAAAAAAGTTGGTCTGCCATTCCGCACCCTGCCGGAAGTACTTGGCAGACCAATAAAATATACCCCTTCCGACACCCTAAACCTACCTCATCGACTACCTGGATGGATCCTACGCCAAATAATAACCAAGATGCCCCTGATAATGGATCAAAAGGTCTGCCAGGTCTAAGCTTGCCGGAACTTTGTGTTCAAAGCATTTGAAGATGGTAGAGAGCATAATTTCACCTGAAGTCAAAGTCACATTTGTGTCTAAATTTACACAAATATATAAATATTAACTGCTTTTTTACCCGACTACGGCAAAGCCAAAAGGAAGGGTTGTGATTTTATCAGTTTATGTATGTATATAAGTATGTATATAATGTTTGTTTTTACGTGTCTTCCACCGTAGCGCCTAAATTACTGTACCGATTTTGATGAATGAGGTAACAATAGATTCGTAATAATGGTCTGGGTGACATAGGCTATATAAATTCTCTCTAAATTTAATATGGTGGACTTAACACATAAATTTATAACCTCGAAAAAAATTAAATTGAGATAATCATGACATGTCTGGTATCAAAAGAAAGGTCTTAACGAGCACATTACAAATATGTATATACAGGGTGGATTTTGTGAAACCCACCTCGATTGAAAGTACTCTAAATACTGACGATAGCAAATTTTACTCAAAGGAACAAGCCTTTATTTAAAAGAAACAATTCTGCGTTCAAGGATTTTCGAAAATTCACTTCCCAGTATCGAGAATCGAACGATACCCCAATAGGCTACTTGTAGATCGTTAACCAACACTTAAACACGTAAAAAAAATGAGGTCTGCCAGAGCCGATCCTGCCGGGTCATAGAAATAATCGATATTTTTTGACGTAATTTTTTAGTGAAAATTACCTCATAAGATACCCGAATTAAAGTGCTGGCAACAGTTAACCACTGGTTAATTATGTAAAAAAAAGTTGGTCTGCCATTCCGCACCCTGCCGGAAGTACTTGGCAGACCAATAAAATATACCCCTTCCGACACCCTAAACCTACCTCATCGACTACCTGGATGGATCCTACGCCAAATAATAACCAAGATGCCCCTGATAATGGATCAAAAGGTCTGCCAGGTCTAAGCTTGCCGGAACTTTGTGTTCAAAGCATTTGAAGATGGTAGAGAGCATAATTTCACCTGAAGTCAAAGTCACATTTGTGTCTAAATTTACACAAATATATAAATATTAACTGCTTTTTTACCCGACTACGGCAAAGCCAAAAGGAAGGGTTGTGATTTTATCAGTTTATGTATGTATATAAGTATGTATATAATGTTTGTTTTTACGTGTCTTCCACCGTAGCGCCTAAATTACTGTACCGATTTTGATGAATGAGGTAACAATAGATTCGTAATAATGGTCTGGGTGACATAGGCTATATAAATTCTCTCTAAATTTAATATGGTGGACTTAACACATAAATTTATAACCTCGAAAAAAATTAAATTGAGATAATCATGACATGTCTGGTATCAAAAGAAAGGTCTTAACGAGCACATTACAAATATGTATATACAGGGTGGATTTTGTGAAACCCACCTCGATTGAAAGTACTCTAAATACTGACGATAGCAAATTTTACTCAAAGGAACAAGCCTTTATTTAAAAGAAACAATTCTGCGTTCAAGGATTTTCGAAAATTCACTTCCCAGTATCGAGAATCGAACCAGCTAAAATCCGAAAAAATAACACCCTGTATTTTTATGGGATCAATCGATAGAGTCAATCATAAGCATCAAATCTCTCTAACAAACATGACAAATTAAATTAAAGGAAAACCATAAAATCTTCTTACCACGATCTCATTTAGGATCGTATCCGTGTTCCCAAGCATAAGTCCGAGTTTTTATATCTCTGCAACTTGGGCATAGACCTGGAGGCTTTGAAGCGTGATGCTGGCGATCTCGACTGGACCCCTCTGGTTGAGAACGATGACATCGACGATAAGGTGAATTGTTTAAATGCAACTGTTCTCGACTTATTTAATCAGCATGCTCCTATCCGACGTGTCAAAGTTCGACATAACCCTGCACCATGGATAACGCAACAAATTAAAGAGCTTATGGCTCGCAGGGATAAAGCTAAGAGCAGATATAAGCGCAGACCCTCAGCGCTGAATCTCTCTTATCACAAATCCTTACGTAATCGCTGCAGTCGTCTGTTTCAAGATGCTAAGAGACGCTATTTCCACTATCAACTCAATAACCGCAGTTCTTCCGATGTATGGAAATTTCTCAAATCTGTAGGCATAGGCAAGTCACCTACCAACCAGTGTAAGGATGTGAACCTCAATGATCTCAATAAGCATTTCTCTCTACTTCCTTTTTCTCTTGAACCGTCTGTCAAAGCTGCGACACTAGAGATTCTAGCTAGTTACCCGTTACCACAATGTTTTCACTTTCTCACTTTTTCATATCACATTTTTCATCACATTTTTCACAAATTCTCACTTTAAGCTTAGCGATGTTACTGAGAATGACGTTAAGAAATCTATACTTGCTATTACTTCTTCAGCAGTCGGTAATGATAAGTTGTGTTCAAGAATGATAACTCTTATTATTATACTTCCCTCGTTACTTCCTGTTCTCACTCACATCTTCAACCACTCCTTTTCCTGTTGCTCATTTCCTTCAGTTTGGAAGCAGGCTCACATAATACCTTTACCTAAAACTAACAATCCTACTTTATTTACTCACTTTAGACCTATTTCTATTCTCCCATTTCTTTCTAAAGTTTTTGAGCACATAGTTCATAGACAATTATCTTTTCTTCGCGTCGAACTCGATAATTTCTCCTTATCAATCCGGTTTTCGCTCGGGTCACAGTACTGTTACCGCGCTTTTGAAAGTAACTGACGACATATGCTGGGCAATGGAGAATAAGTCACTGTTCTTGTTTTGCTTGACTTTAGTAGCGCCTTCAACTCAGTGGATTTCGAAATTTTACTAGGTGTCCTCAAATCTATCAATTTCTCTTCTTCCGCTTTAGCTTGGTTCAGTTCTTATCTTCGGGGCGCTCTCAGTGTGTTCGCCTGGAGGAGTCTTTCTCTGACTGGTGTAGCCTCACTGAGGGTGTTCCTCAGAGTAGCGTTCTCTCTCCTCTTCTTTTTTCAATTTTCATCAATATTGTTACCAGAGTAATTTCCTCTAGTTTTCATCTCTACGCAGATGACTTGCAGCTCTACCGACATTTTACTGTAGCTGATGTGGGTTCTACAATTGCTGCTATGAATCATGACCTGGCTTGCATCAGGGCTTGGGCCAGGTCATTTGGTTTGCAAACAAATCCATCTAAATCCCAGGCCATGATCATAGGCAGTAGATTCGTTCGCAATGCGGCTGATGTAGCAACATTGATGCCTTTATATCTCGATGGTTTTCGCATTCACTATACCGAAACCGCCAAAGATCTGGGCGTCATTTTTGACTCCAATCTTTCGTGGCGTGCTCAGGTCAATGAGGTCAGTCGAAAGGTACATTTCTCCTTTCATTCATTGAAAAGTCTTCAAAGTCTCCTACCCCTTAAGACTAAAATTTCTTTGGCTCAAACACTTATTTAGCCGATAATAGATTATGCCGACGCCTGCTACCTGGATGCTACTCAGGAGCTATTAAACAAGCTTGAGCGCTTGCAAAACTTGTGCATTCGCTTTGTTTTCGATCTTCGAAAGTATGACCATGTTTCTCATCTTCGCAAGGAACTCAAGTGGCTCCCAATCCGCCTTCGCAGGGACACTCGGATTTTATGTCTCCTCTTCAACATCTTACACAACCCGTCTTATCCTTCTTACCTGCGTGAGCGTTTTTCTTACGCTCACCCTAGCGACGCACCGTGTAGATCACACCTTAGAACCCTCCTTAAATCTCACCCTCATAAAACAAGCTACTATTCATATTCCATGTACAGACGCCAGCACATCAACCTACTCCAATCTGTCAAATATTCCCAATCAACATTGAACCTTATTCTTTAGCGATAAAGTTGAAAATCTATTAAAGAAATTTGACAGATTGTAGTAACTTGATGTGCTGGCGTCTGTACATGCAGTAAGATTGTGGAACTCACTCACGGCTCGAACTCGTTGGTGGGCGTAACTAATATGCATGCTAATTTGTCAAATAATTTAGTATTTATTTATCTATTTAAACGTTACGACAACGTAAATAAGAGTGATATAATAAATTTGTCAGTAATAAACCTATTTTAAATTCAAACAGTAAAGGAATTCGTTTGCAGTAAACTTTAAATAGCGAGTTGTGATGAATTTTGAAAATCGTAGTGTGAACCTCAGTTCTTAACTCGTTTACAGGATATATATCGCATAGGATTTTTGGTAAATTTGATTCTAGACATAATATTCCCTTACAAAAATCTAAAGACAATTGTTAGTTAGGTACTTACTGATGTAATCTGGTGGACCTTTGAGTAAAAGTGCTTTATCTTGTCTAGTGCTTTATATTTATAAGTTTAGATTTTATGGTTTTTTTTTCCTTTAATTTAATTTATCATGTTTGTTAGAGAGATTTGATGCTTATGATTGACTCTATCGATTGATCCCATAAAAATACAGGGTGTTATTTTTTCGGATTTTAGCTGGTTCGATTCTCGATACTGGGAAGTGAATTTTCGAAAATCCTTGAACGCAGAATTGTTTCTTTTTTTAAATAAAGGCTTGTTCCTTTGAGTAAAATTTGCTATCGTCAGTATTTAGAGTACTTTCAATCGAGGTGGGTTTCACAAAATCCACCCTGTATATACATATTTGTAATGTGCTCGTTAATACCTTTCTTTTGATACCAAACATGTCATGATTATCTCAATTTAATTTTTTTCGAGGTTATAAATTTATGTGTTAAGTCCACCATATTAAATTTAGGGAGAATTTATATAGCCTATGTCACCCGGACCATTATTACGAATCTATTGATACCTCATTCATAAAAATCGGTACAGTAATTTAGGCGCTACGGTGGAAGACACGTAAAAACAAACATATATACATACTTATATACATACATAAACTGATAAAATCACAACCCTATATTACCTATATGATTAGATATTTTTATTTTTTATTTATTTTGGCTTTGCCGTAGTCGGGTAAAAAAGCAGTTAATATTTATAAATTTGTATAAATTTAGACACACATATGATTTTGACTTCAGGTGAAATTATGCTCTCTACGATCTTCAAATGCTTTGAACACAAAGTTCCGGCAAGCTTAGACCTGGCAGACCTTTTGATCCATTATCAGGAGCATCTTGGTTATTATTTGGCGTAGGATCCATCCAGGTAGTCGATGAGGTAGGTTTAGGGTGTCGGAAGGGGTATATTTTAGGGGTCTGCCAAGTACTTCCGGCAGGGTGCGGAATGGCAGACCAACTTTTTTTTACATAATTAACCAGTGGTTAACTGTTGCCAGCACTTTAATTCGGGTATCTTATGAGGTAATTTTCACTAAAAAATTACGTCAAAAAATATCGATTATTTCTATGACCCGGCAGGATCGGCTCTGGCAGACCTCATTTTTTTTACGTGTCTATGTGTTGGTTAACGATCTACAAGTAGCCTATTGAGGTATCTTATAAGGTAGGTGTTTTTGCAATCGGCTCTCGCACTACAAGAAGAATATTTGCTTTTACAGAATATTTTAACCCTTAACCAGGCTATGGGTTGAGCGTTTCCCACAACCAATCAGCACCCTAATTACGAAACGCAAACTCAATTTTAAATTGAAACCAATTGAAAAAGATTGCCAGTCCATTGCTTCATAAGTTCGACAAAAAAAATTAAGCAGATTCTTTTTGTCGAACTTATGAAGCAATGGACTGACAATCTTTTTCAATTGGTTTCAATTTAAAATTGAGTTTGCGTTTCGTAATTAGGGTGCTGACAAAACCAAACCAAACTATCAGAGACCTACCTTGGCCATCTTCACACACAATCAGTCTTACATTTTTTTTAAAGATTCATTATATGTATTTGAGGTACCGTTTCTCAAACAGAAAGGGGTGGGCCAAATTTTTTGCATGCAGTAGTAATAAAAGCTCCGACAAAAAAAGATGTCACTCAGGATGGCTGGACAAATCTTCAAAATAGCTCGCATTTAAGTAGGTCAACAGGGCACTTTATGTGACGGCTAAACACCCTTATCTCAGAATTTATGACGCTACAGAATCTTAGATAATCGATCGAAAACGTGTCCAGCCAGCTTGAAAAACCACTTTTCACTGGTCTCTCAATCTCGGTAACGGAAGTGATTTTGACGACTTTATGCATATCAACGGGCGTCACATAAATTTGTGACAGGCATGGAGCTAAAAGTTTTGAGATACGTACAGTGGTTTAGTAGAAAAATGCAAAAATCTGTGCCAGCCATCTTGAATTTACGTATAAAACTTTTGGCTGGCACTTTCGAATCTCAATAACGGTAGCGTTTTCGAATATGACTCCTTTACTAATATTTAGTGACGCAATTTGTGACAGTAATAACGTTTGATTTATGGCGGCACATGTAAGGGTTTACGAGAAATCAATGAAAACGAATGTCCAGCCAACCTGAAGTTCAAGATGGCTGGACACCTGTATCTCCGCTGCCTGATGATCTACGACCTTCAAAATGTGTTCAAAATTTTGTGACGGGGACGATAATGATAACCTGAATTTGTGACGGAGAAACTTTGCGTAGTTTCAAAGATATTGAACATTTTAATTTTCCCATACAAACACTGCAGTAGGGTTACCAATGTTGTAGGTTCTAAGTAGGACTAAATATATTTTATGGTGTGTTCTTTAATGGACGAAAATCCGTGTATTGGTGATACTAATAAGAACAACTGTAGATATTTAAATCAATAGAAGACAGAAGTGAGGAAGGGGGGTAATTTTTTAATGTTATTGATTATTTACGTGCAGATATCTACTCCTTTTAGTAGGTAGGTATTGGTGTTTTTCATGGTAAGTACATGGTAGTTAATGTGTCAGGAAGGATAACTAATGCTCTAAGGTATTTAAATGAAAAAATAATGTTTGCTGTAAATAAAATCACATTTATTTATTTGTACCTATACAGCGTTTCAAATGACGACGATCAACTCCATTTGCACTTCAGTAACCCTCGCCTTGTACCACAACGTTGTTTTTACCACCGCCCTAAGTGCTTGAAGCGCAAATGAAGTCGGTGGTCGTCATTTTAATCATAATACCTAGCTGAATATACTTAAATATTCTTCAATACCTATTTATAAAAGACAATTATTACACAAAAACAATCACAGCATCAGTAGCTGCTACCGGCAGATTAGTCGATTAAAAAGAAATCCTTTATTTAAGTAAAAAATATGGTCACCTCACAATATTAGTGGATGTTTGTATGGGAAAGTTTAAATGATCAATATCTTTGAAACTACGCAAAGTTTCTCCGTCACAAATTCAGGTTATCATTATCGTCCCCGTCACAAAATTTTGAACACATTTTGAAGGTCGTAGATCATCAGGCAGCGGAGATACAGGTGTCCAGCCATCTTGAACTTCAGGTTGGCTGGACATTAGTTTTTATTGATTTCTCGTAAACCCTTACATGTGCCGCCATAAATCAAACGTTATTACTGTCACAAATTGCGTCACTAAATATTAGTAACGGAGTCATATTCGAAAACGCTACCGTTATTGAGATTCGAAAGTGCCAGCCAAAAGTTTTATACGTAAATTCAAGATGGCTGGCACAGATTTTTGCATTTTTCTACTAAACCACTGTACGTATCTCAAAACTTTTAGCTCCATGCCTGTCACAAATTTATGTGACGCCCGTTGATATGCAAAAAGTCGTCAAAATCACTTCCGTTACCGAGATTGAGAGACCAGTGAAAAGTGGTTTTTCAAGCTGGCTGGACACGTTTTCGATCGATTATCTAAGATTCTGTAGCGTCACAAATTCTGAGATAAGGGTGTTTAGCCGTCACATAAAGTGCCCTGTTGACCTACTTAAATGCGAGCTATTTTGAAGATTTGTCCAGCCATCCTGAGTGACATAAAAAAAGAATTGTCGTTACTCAAAATATTAAATCTACTGCCTAAAATACTAGGTACCTAACTTTCCTTAGACTACTTTTGTCCGAATAAAAATGACGAAACGACCGAATGAGATACTGAAATCTTCGAAAAATAAACATGACTGTTTATTGCGATAATACTTTTCTACCAGCATAAATTACGTTCTACTGAAAACTATGCTTTGTAATTTTTATCTTTACTTGCCTACTGTTAATTCATAAATTACCTTTCATATTTCATAGACTGATGCTATTTTAACTGTAACATTATACTGACAATATTATTCTGAGTGGTTAAACAGAAACTTATAAAAAATATAAAAATGTACTTGTAACAATAACTTTTACTTGCATCATATTATCATGAATTTTACTTACCACGGGTATGCTTCGATATGGGTACCTTTATTTTTATTACGACGATTCTTCGGAACCACTTCGGATTATAAAAAATCGCCAAAAGCTTCATTGGCGATTTTTTTCTCGGCGCCTAAGTTGCTTCTGCATCGTCTCCGGCGCTGCGGGAAGAGCAACCCCTTCCAGGGGCGGATCCAGGATTTCATTTGGGGGGGGGGGGGGGGGGGGGCATTCTGACAAGGTTCGGAGCTAGGGTTAAAATAACAAAAACAAAAAAAGATTTCTGCATTTTTTTTAATATTGAGGGTTACTTGTTTGATCCTAAGTATGTGCATGCTTGTTATGTCTTTGTATACACCTCAGGGCCGTAGCCAGGAATTTCATCTCAGATATATCTAATTCAAATTGATGAAGAGCATCAAATTATTATCAATTTCAATAAATAAAGTCCTGTCTCTCTCTTCCCGCCACTTTGCAATCATGACCAAAATAGGGAAGGTCATTTTAGGAGAATATAATGTAGTATGTAAAGTATGTTGATGACATTTTTGCATGCCGCTTCGAATACGTTAGGTTTTCTTTATCTTTGACCATTCATACAGAAATAGAAGTTTTATCGACTTATCAGATTTATGTGGAAAATTGGGTTAATTAAGAGAATGTAGGATGCAGGAGCGAGCGAAAAATTTTAGCATCCCGCCTGGAATAGATTACACTCTCTCAGTCAATGCTGAAGTTGCTGGTCATAGTCGATCGCACTCTTACTGCTTCTGTAAATTTTAAAGTACACTTATCTTTGACCATTCATAGAGAAATATAAGTAACGAACGGGAGTACACGAATTGATCGACTTATCGAATTCATGCAGAAAATTGAGATAATAAGAGAATGATGAATGTAAGAGCGAGCGAAGCGAGCTCGAAAATTTTAGCACCCCGCCTGGAATACGCTAGACGGGTAGACTCTCAGAGAATACTGAAGTCAATCAAAACAAAGTCATAGTCGATAAATATACCAATATTTAAGCGTACTCTTACTGCTTTTGTAGATTATAAAGTACGCCTTTAAGAAATAGATTACAATTATGTATTACCTAGAGTAGGTACGGAGGTACCCTAGGCGGGGTTGGTTGGCCCCCATGCCTACGGCCCTGATACACCTGTTGTAAAGAATATATATTTTTGATTCCTGATATAGGTACCTACCTATGAGTACCTATGCTGTGTAAAAGTAAGTGCACCTGAATTAAATCGAAAGTATAGAATTCCTCGGTCGTTTGGGGGAGGCCATGGCACCCATGGCCCCCCCCCTGTATCCGCCAATGACCCCTTCGCCCTTACGTAACAAAGGATAGGCACCCATGCTCTGGGATCGCAAATCGCGAAAAAAAAAATCAACTGTTCCAAACAAAATTGACGAGTTTTGCGAACATAATGTAGGGAACAGCTGATATTTTTTTCGCGATTTCAGGATTGGTCCCATAATGAAAGTTGTTCATAAATATGAGTAAAGTCACGTGTTTTAGGCTGCCTGTCCACTGGAGCGGAGAGGAGAGGAGCGGAGATGTGCTAAAATTAACCAATAGAATCGCACCTCTGGAGCGGAGTTTTGATTCTATTGGTTAATATTGACACATCTCCGCTCCTCTCCTCTCCTCTTCGCTCCGGTGGACAGGCAGCCTAAGTATCGGTCACTAATTACCAGTCACCTTATATAAACGTTTTCGGTCCCTGATTCTCTGTATGAGGCATAGAAATATAAATAACAGATAGGGAGTGAAAAAGACGTTGCAGTGGGACGATTTTGGGCTAATATACTGATTAAATAATAAAACACATGTAGGTAATTGTGACATTGTACAATTTCGATTACTAAAATTATTCAACAAGTAAATACATGTATAGAGTAGGTATGATATTTGTAAAATAGGCCCATATAATTATAATAATAAACTTAGTATGGAATTCTGTGCGCCTTGTTTCAAATAAGCAATACTAACATAGGTACATAATTATATACCTAGCGTACATTATGTGTAGGCACTAGGTACCAGTTTAATACTGCTATGATTCATCTTGTAAATATGAATGTTTTAAGATATTTGTTACAGGCAATCTAAAACAATAAAATATTATGGGTGTATAATATAAATGTAGGTATCCGTACTTATAGATAAAAATCTTACGACTAGCGGAAAGTATGTACTGCTAAATACATAAGTATCAATATATTAATACATTTTTTTTATTTACAATCATTTTGAGCTCCTAGCGTAACTGGCTGCGTAGGTAGGTACGTACTGCGTTAATAAGTTCATAATAAGAAACGTTACCTCAATAGGCTCACTTACAGATCGATGCTAGTTAGCATAATTACAGAAACTATGCTAGTTAGGCAACGAAGGTCTCCTAGTGTAACAATAACTAGGAGACCTTCATGGCCTAACTAGCATAGATCTATGGACAAAGATGGCGGTTGATCAGTTTTTAACCTTATTACTAACTGCATAAGATTGAAAAGTTGTCAACCGTGAACATAGCCGACCGTTACAGCATTTGGTACTGGAATACACCACTATACATAGTTGCTATCATCACCACTATCATCTAGCTTAGCGTTCTGCACCCCCTCCGTGACCTGATCAGTGCCGTCCCCCTTCTCGCTAATCTGCGCCAGGCAGAGAGACACGATGCGTTCCAGACCACGGGCCGTCTCCTCCGAGGGATAGATGTCCATTACCGGCACGTGAACGAAGAGCGTGCGTGTGTTGTCTATGCTCAGGGACGTGTAGTAGATGTATTCGCACAGGTATCTGTAGTCAGTATAGATGGTATAAACATGCAGTGGCGTATTTTAAGATTCAGCGCCCTGGGCCTGTAAGGTTTGCCGCCCCATAAATTAACGAAAAAAAGCAAAAATTTTAATATTATAATTTAAAACCCCAGTGTGTGTCCATTGAAAGACTTTTTCATGAAATCATGACATTTGAGAACAAATATAACTACCTATACGAGTTATAATTATTCTAACGATTTTAATTCTGTAAATACATTTGTTAGGAAGTGTATAGCTAGCTACATTCTAGCAATATTCCTCACAATCGGATAAAGTGCCAAAGCAGTGGCGCTACCTAGACCCGTTTATAGTGCCGTAACCTTCTTTGTACGAGGTGGGCAAGCTCTTTGAGAGTCATTGCAGACCGTCTCGTCGGGCGGCTAGTGCGAGAGAGGCCGGATTTGGCGGAGAGCCAGTTTGGTTGCCGCAGGGGGAGGTCTACGGTGGACGCCGCGGCAGACAGGGAATGCTGTGGCCCGAGGTGGGGTCGTCTTGGCAGTGTCTCTAGACATCGCCAATACCTTCAATACCCTGCCCTGGAGCATCAATGAGGCACTCCAGTATCACCAGATGCCGACCTACCTCTGTCATGTGGTCGAGGCCTATTTGACGGTCAGGGCCGTCATCTACCCCAGTCACGAGGGAGAATGGAACCGGCGAGAGATGTCTTGCGATGTCTCACAGGGATCGGTCCTGGGGCGGCATCTGTGGGATGTCGGATACGACTGGGTTCTGCGCGCCGACCTGCTAGCGGCGTCAGTGTGGTTTGCTACGCTGACGACACGTTGGTCCCAGCGCAGGAGAGGTCGCACCAGGCGGAGGCCGAGCGTCACGCGGGGTAGCAACAATCGTTGATAGGATCCGTCAATTGGGACTCGAGGTAGCCCTGCACATTTGCGAGGCCATGTGTTTTCATGGTCCTCGGTACACGCCACATTCGGGTTCTCAAATAACGGTAGAAGGGGTTCACATCGGCGTTGAGTTGACGATGAAGTAGTTGGGACTCGTCCTCGACAAGCAGTGGAAGTTCGTGGAGCATTTCCGGCGTTTGGCTCCCAGCCCCAGCCCGCTCCAGTCTGGGAAAGGTGAAACGCCTAGGTGTCACCATTGTGTGGATCGCCCGTAGGACACGGTGGAGCATACGGTGGAGGCCTGCTCGGCTAGGGCGGAACACCGCCTGTGTTCTCGTGGAGGCGTTTGGTAGCAGTGACCTCTCGCGTCCGGCCCTGGTACAAGCCATGGTACGGAGCGAGAGGACATATATGGGAGACAAGGGAGAGGCAAATTAGGCGCCCTCATGCCCCTAGTCGCCGCTGGACACGCCCTGGGCGTCGGGAATCCATAGCCGATTTCCGGCCACCGTAGGCGCGGGCTTGCGGATGGTGAGCAATGCTCGCTGCCGATAAAGGACAGGCCCGGCTCGACGGCGCGTTTTGTTCCACACGCGCTTTTAAGAAATGTCAGCACAACGGGGTCCGCTAGGGCCGATGCCGGCCAGGGTCGCGGGAAAGTCCGAAAGGGATACCATGGCCCCTGGCAACACACGGGCAACTGAAGGAACACGGATGGGTTTTAGTCAGTAAGAGTCTGACCCGCCCTCCCGCGCCGCCTAGAGCAGAGGTTATTCCATAATTTCCCACCCAAAAACAAAAAAGCATTGCATTGTCATTTGGCGTTTTGGTTGAGTGGTAGCACAATAAAACATTTTGTGTATGGACAAAAGGCAATGTTACTACTGTTACTAGGAAAACTTTAGATGCAAGAGCGAGCGTAGCGAGCTTGGGACTTGGGGCACCCTGACTCGGACAGGTTAGGCTGCTCCGCCCCTCACAGCCTACCGCCCCGGGCCATGGCCCTTTTGGCCCTAGGGTAAATACGCCACTGTAAACATGAGAATCATTAACAAAAGTAAGCATTAGCACACTGAGGCATTAGGTAAGGGATTATTTAGCCTATGTTCCCACTGCTGGTATACAGGCCACTTCTCTGTGAGGTAGTGCATGGGCATGCATGGAAACTACTACCTACAACTCGTATAATAGTCGCGGCCGTGTCCACTGGGCCACCAAGGCCGTTCGACGTGTGGTTGACCGTACCTATTACGTCACAGATTATTCACAATAATTATTACTAGTGAGTGAGTAGGTAGTGACTGTTTTTGGGTTTCGTGCATGGCAACCTACATTTCATATTACCAACGTAATTACGGTGAAGCCTATTTCCTCCTCAAATAGCTATAAAAGGATAATTAGTAAGCAGAAAGGAAAGTTAATTGATTTATTATTAATTGCTTCCTAATATGAACTTTAATTTTAATTTGGAGAAATTGGGAGTGGGAACCTTCCCGCCTTCAAGCTTTTACTGTTGAATTTTCACAAAATCTACAATATTTGTCTTCCTAAATCCGAGCATAATTTGAATATAATGGTTGGTCTAGTGGCGCGTAACGTCAACGTCTAACTGGATTCGAACCCCAGGTTGTGCAGTGTTGTAATTGAGTTGCTCAATCAATTTCTTCTAGATTAATTATTAGCAAGTAACTTATGTCTTCTTGACTTAAAATAACTGGTGAATAATGGCTGTCTGCGCTTCTGCTCAGGGCAGTAGAGTTGACACCCCTAACCCCAAATGTTAGGGGTGTCAACTTTCTTAAGAAGAAATAAAGTATTTCTGTTTTCAGGTACTTAAATACCTACTTACATGAAGTAATAAATATTTTACTTTTATAAAGAGTTTGGCTAATCTCAATATAGTCCCTCTTCCTGCCACTTTGCAATCATCAGCAAAGTAGGGACATCTTCAACCTATAGGGCAACTTTAGTGTAATGGAGGTCGCTATGAAGAATATAGGATTCAAAAGCGTTTTTTTTTGCTTTTCTAGTCGATCTCATAGAGATTCTTGATGCTTTTCTAGAGATTCTGGTTTCGCACATTTGGGGGGGGGGGGGGGGAGGGGGGTTGAACCCCCAAAACGCCCCCCCTGGCTATACAGCGCTGTATTCCCGCTGCGGGAATACAGGCGTGATTTTATGTGACTCGCAAAACATTAATTTGATATACCTACCTAATTCCTATGAGTGAGACAAGTCATCGTAAAATAAGAATTGATAGTTTATATAACACCATTTGAGTTATTGACTTATTGTCTCAGACCAATAAAAAAGCTTATTGTGCAATGCTGTATCTGTCAGTTCTCAGATAATGTGATATGATAAATAAGTAAACATCTCTTATCTAATCAATGCAATGTACTATTGTTTAGCACAAAAACCATACATTTTTTAGTAAGTATTTGATTTTTCCATTTGTATAAGAAGTACCTACTAGGTAAAAGTTGAAGGCAGATGAGGTTATAGAAAGAATATCTAGAACAAGTCCGACTGCATTTTGGTTTAGTTACTGCATTATATACTTAACAGATTACAGTAATTATGATTAGGATGCATCTCAAAAAGGAACTATATTTTGCATTCAAATGTGGCTCAAAATCGCAAAATCGTGCTTGTATAGAGAGCTACAAGATGTTTTCAGATTATTTTGCTATTTTCTGTATCTAAAATTTGGTGGTCCAATCGTTCTGGGCCCGCGTGGTGGATTACAGACCATTCCCTCTCCCAAAGAGGAGGCCTGTGTCCTGGTAGTGGCAACATTATAGGCTGATTATTTATGCTATTATGCTTATACTAAGAAGAAGATGAATCTCACCTGCCAGCATCCTTAGACACTTCAGCCCTATATCTTTCATCAGGTGGGTTGTCACCATTGAATTCCTTGCAGATTTGTTCTACATTAAGCTTGGTATGTAGCCTGATGGCTCCCTCCGCCAAGCACGCACAGTTTGCGGGAACTTTGTCAAAGTAGTCCATCTTCTGGTAGCCCTTCCTGTGGGCCTGGGACTCAAGCTGCAAGCACTGACCCTTACTTGATACTCCTACATGGATCATCAGCTGGGGAATATTAACAATCAATATTTTTTGATGTATTTGCAACACAGAGAAAGCTAAGAAAAGGACTGTTTCCAGGAGTAAGATGGTATAAAAAGAAAAATGGTAGTAGTAAATGACTAATTTAAGGAATAGAACGTTGAGTTAATTCATTGTTATGTTGCATCGTCATTCCATTGTATTTCTTGTATTCTTCAAATTAGGTACAAACATATTAAGTAAGTACATGCAGCACAGTATCCCTAACATAACTATGGTTATTGTTACTGTAAGCAGGAAAAATCTCTGTAGTTAGGTACACATAGGATCTGCTGACGTAAGGGTAACATAGCGGTTGGCAATTGGCATGCCAACCATTGCATTGGGAAAAAAATTCATTGACCTGTGAGTCACAGATTAGTTGTTATTGCAATACAAATAATTTATTTGTGGTTTGCCATTTACGTAGAGAAATTAATTAATATATTACATTAATGTTTTAATATTATTATAAATGATCCTATACCTATGGGTCTGCGGTGGTATGAAAACCTATGGCCCTCGTAAGGTGTCTAAACAATTTAAAATATTAAAAATTATTTTTTTTCGCCTTACTATATTACTTTTCTTCTTAATGCCAGTTGAACTAACTAACTTTTCATTGAGAAAAGTTTATTCAGTTAAAGTTTTAGGTAAAGACATGTTCTTCATAATTATATGACATGGGTAGTTCATAAAACTTGTAAGCGCTTTTATAAAATAGCTACAGTTTGTGTAAGCCTCACCTTAGGGGTATGTGTCTCCCACAGCGCTGGCACGAACTCGTCCACGTTTTCATATGTGACGGGCAGCTCTATCTGAACCAACTCAACATTGTGTTTTTTTTCAATTTCATCTTTATTCATTATTTTTACTGCCTCCCAGCTAGCGTTCACCGGGTGGTTCAAATAAGGACCGAAGCCCGTTATAAGGACAATCGGTTTGAACCAATAATCGAGCTCGTTGAGCATAACGCTAACTAATTAGTTGTAAGTTTAAATATTTGATAGTGTAACAAGGAATTCGATACACAGAACACTTACTCCTAAATTTGATAACTCGACTGATTTCTGTTTGATGATTTGAGTTTTGACTGACACACACAGTTTGTCAGATCATGAGATCATGGTCAGATGTCTCTCTATAGTACTTTACTCAAGTTTACTCTTTGGTCAGATGTTTGTCAAATGACAGCTGGAGCCTGGAGCTCCTGGAGCTGATGATAAACAGTCAGCTGACTTTTACCGCGTAATGTTGGTAATAATGGGGATGCACGCGCAAAGCTTAGCGTAGATGTCGCCAGCGGCGGGATGGCCGCTGTCAAATAATTTTCGCATTGTTTACATTAGTGGTTTTTGCTATTTTTTGTGTTGAAACCGATGCACCATGGTTATTGCTAACATGTATTGTTCCTGGAAGCTTATAGAATTGAAAGACGACCTAAACAAACCAGGAGCAAGGATTACTGGAAAGAAATGAGACATTATTGCGAGGTAGACTTCTATCTAATAAAATATTTTTAATCAGTGCTAGGGTCTAGATTTGGATAATTTGTTTGTTGTAACATGTTAATTATTACTTGGTTCATGGTAGGAAAATTTACGAAAATTGAGAGAACCGTACTTTAATAATAAATGGTATTCTTTATTGTTTAGGTTAGGTTTATTTTTCATTAGTGCTAGGCTCTAAATTTGGGTATTTTTTTAGTTGTAACGTGTTAATTCTTACTTGACTCATGGTAGGAAAATTTACGAAAAATGAGAGATCATTTACTTTAATAATAAATGATATTCTTTATTTTTTAGGTTATCTCTGACCGAAATTTTTAATTCAGCAATCAAAGCCCTCAAGCTTCCGAAAGCCAAGCAATTGACGTTCCTGCTGTAGAACTTTACTAAGACGTTAATAGCTCCACCAAAGCTCTACCATATTGCCGAAAATTACCAATCAACATACTCAAAGTTACTTTTAGTTTTACTCTTTTAGTTTCCCACTTTCTATTTGCGTAATATCTTTGGTAAATAAATGAACACCGGAGTAAGTATTTTAGTACATCGTGGTACAGCACACTTATGCATATTTGGAGAAAATTTGAATTTACTGAATGATAGGTTATAAAATGTATGGAATTGACAGTTTTCAATGGCCATGTCGACGATGCGCCACCTATCGTGATAAAATGGCAGTAAACATCCCCATTCTGATGGTTAATTGTGCGCTCAGACTCTGTGAGATTGTGCGAGGAGTGGAGAGGAGCGGAAGTGTGCCAATATTAACCAATAGAATCCAAACTTCGCTCCAGAGGTGCGATTCTATTGGTTAATGTTGGCACATCTCCGCTCCTCTCCTCTCCGCTCCAGTGGACAGACAGCCTATGGGCCGCTTTCCGAATAAGGAAATAATCACTCACAGCGCTGTTTTCAATATTTAGCGTTCCGATTAAGATATCACGATTATGACAGCTGATGAGGGCTGTCAACACAGATAATTCGGAACGCTCGTGAACGCGCTCACAGTGATCTCTTTTTATGTCAAAACTTTCATAGTTCTTTGTATATTTATATAACGTGACCATACGTCCCGTTTTTAACGGGACCGTCCCTTTTTTCGGTTCTACGTCCCAGTGTCCCCGAAAAACACCTGGGGACGCAAAATTGTCCCGTTCTCAGAGTCTTTCTTTAATAATAAATTGTGGACGTCTGAAAAAACCCAGTTACAGGCTTGGCGATGTTGATTACTAAGTTGAATATTAAAAAAACGTGCCATGAACTTTATTCTTATTTAAAATCATCACCAGCTGTATTAAAAGAAAGTTGTTCTGCAGACAAATGTAAAAATGACCGAAAATTTATCCTGCTTAATTTTTAATTAAGTACCTACATCATATTGATAAGATTTTTTTTATTAAAAAAGTTTTTTTTTCATTGAGAAAATGAGAACATACGAGTATGCTGGTATTTTCAAAAATAAGTTTCCTTTATGAATCTGCCCTATTATAATTGAGATAAATAAACCTATGTCCCGTTTTGAGTAAAAAAATAAATGGTCACGTTATTCCCCCTCTAAAAAGCTTATTTTATTCACTGAAAACAGTGAATAAAAAGGTCTTTTAATCACTATTTTGGTGTTTGAATTTAGAACACGTCAATATATTCGACCGCTATTTCAATGCTATACAACCTCCTTAACTCTTTCGACTCCACCCATTTTCATAGAACTCATACGCCATGCCGCCATATAATTATATTGGAAGTCTACGACTTTTATTATTCGTAGTTGGAAGTGAAACCTCCGGGAGGGTTGCATTACGTTTTTTTAAAATATAGGTACATCAGATTTTATTTTCACGGTTTATAATCTGTATTTGCTAAAAAAAAACCTACATTTAAAATGAGCCCTCCGCGAGGGCTCCCGCCATCCCATACCCAAGTAGGTGAACCCTCCAGGAGGGCTCCCGACACTGAACGTCTACATTTAAAATGAGCCCTCCGCGAGGGCTCCCGGCATCCCATATCCAAGTAGGTTAACCCTCCAGGAGGGTTCCCGAAACTCAATGTCTACATTTAAAATGAGCCCTCCGCGAGGGCTCCCGACATCCCATATCCAAGTAGGTGAGCCCTCCAGGAGGGCTTCCGACACTGAATGTCTACATTTAAAATGAGCCCTCCGCGAGGGCTGCCGACATCCCATATCCAAGTAGGTGAACCCTCCAGGAGGGCTCCCGACGCTGAATGTCTACATTTAAAATGAACCTTCCGCGAGGGCTCCCGACATCCCATATCCAAGTAGGTGAACCCTCCAGGAGGGCTCCCGAAACTCAATGTCTACATTTAAAATGAGCCCTCCGCGAGGGCTCCCGACATCCCATATCCAAGTAGGTGAACCCTCCAGGAGGGCTCCCGACACTGAACGTGTTAACCTTTTAATAAATGTCTATTTTCGCTTAAATCTTTCTTTTTCTCGTAGTCATGGTATAAAGTATAGTATGCAACTCTTGAATAAAACGGATTTATATCGAGGGCCATGAATCACTCGCGTCGCTCAGGATTCTAATACTTGAATCACTCGCTGCGCTCGTGATTCAATCATCATGAATCACTCCCTACGGTCGTGATTCAGTCGTTAGAATCCTTCACTTGATCGTGATTCATCTATGGTCCTCGCTTTAAATCCGTCCTTTATTCATTAGTTGCATAATATACTATCTTATGCTTGGGTTAGGTGACGAACGTTATCCAGAAGCACAATTTTGAAAATGCCACGTTAGTCTAAAGGTATGATGCGACTCAAAACAAAAACAGTACAACTGTCAATTTTGAATTTTTGACAGCGCTCACGGTGATAGCAGCCACAGAGCCACAGAGTACATTATATATACGGGTAATAGCAGCTCAGAGTAATAACTAAAGCATAAAGGGAGTCTATAGATTAGAGAAATGGACGCACCGAAATTGTCAAAACGGTCACAGTTGATCTCTTTTTACACGACCAATTTAAAAAGCACAATAGTTGCCTAGTAAATAAAAGGTTAACCGTACGTACAAGTATTTGATCTAGCCGTATATTACGTCGTGAATGTCAGTACGTGTGCTGGTTGAGGTGCTGGTCATTTTTTATAAAAAACCAATAGATTTTTGAATATTTTTGTAAAAACGAAAGGTGCAAAGGACTTATCAATAGTCTGTTAACATGGCTTGTTTTGTGATAACGTGTAAATCACATTCGTCACGGAAAACAAACAATGAATTTGTAAGCTTTCATCGGTAAGTGTTTTTTTAAATTTTTCGTATAAAATCACCCAAAATATTTGGATGTGATCACTGATATCATACATATTAGATTGATAATGATACCTTCAAACTATCTTTATTACAAATTATGTTGTGATCGCGAATTTATTTTCAAAAAATAAATTCGTTAAATTGTGAGGTTATGTTAAGCTAGTAATGTAGGTAATGTAGATACTTTTTATCGATACGATAATTACATGCTAATAAATTGGAGAAGATATCGTTTTCTTTTCGAGCCATTGCAAATTATACGAATTGATCACAATTCTCCTACAACAAATCATGCTGAAAGTCAAGTACGGTATCTTTACAAGCTGTCCATTTAACATTGTGTCAACTTCAAACTGTAGCTGAAAATCAGACAGTAGGTTCTAAAATATATTATTTGTATTGCACTATCGGAGAAAAAATCAAAAGTATATACTTTTTCAGGGTTCTTCAGATGCTATGGAAATAGATGAAAATTAAATGCCAATTTCGATGTCATTCATGAAGAATGAAGAATCGCTGTTGGAAACAAATGAACATGAGTACATTTATGATCCATGTGCTCTTTCAGAATACGCCAGAGATATTATAAATTATATAGCAGGGAGTGTTGTGCAATTTTCAATATATTTTATTTTTTATCCACAATCTGTATAATACAAATAAATAAAATTGTAGTGTCTAAATAACAGCTTTTTACTAAATGCATATGAAAGTATATGATCCATACAACAAAAATACATTTATACATACATACAGATAAATAAAATTGAAGTGTCTGTTTATAATGTCAAAATAACAGCTTTTTACTAAATGCTTAAGAAAGTATATAGTTACGATCCATTACAAAAAAAAACACTTTTTTTTTGTCTATCTGTCTGTCTGTCTGTTTGTCCGGAACAAACAGATAGACAAAAAAAAGTGTTTTTGTTGTAATGGATCGTGAAAGTATAGATGATCCATACTACGAAATTCAATTTTTCGTCCCTCGGGGTCTGTCTGTCTGTTTGTTCCGGCTAATCTCAGAAACGGCTGTACCGATTTTGACGGGACTTCCACTGGAAGATAGCTTATGACATAAGGAGTAAAATAGGCTACATTTGTTTTAGAAACAAACTTAGGGTTTCGCGCAAAAAACTAATACCCATGAAATCTTTTGATAAACCTCGTACTGTTCCCTAAGTTGAGAATACATAATCCAATAAAAAAAATAAAAAAATGATCTCGATCCGATTACGAGTTTCGGAGAAATGTGTGGACAAAGGAGGATGGCGATGGCGGTCGGCGGTTGGTCGACCCAGACCCGTAGACAGCTCGACGCGGCCACGCGGGTTATGTACACGGCGCGGAGCTCGTCGGCAATCGGATACACCGGAAGTTAGTTTGCCGTAACATAAAGTACGGATGCCAGTGATGGTTCTCGATGTGAGTAACCTGGGTGGTTAGCCGCAAATTTGGAGATATTGGTAAGCTGGAACTTTGAACCCCAATATGGGGATTTAACACTGAGTTAAGGAGTAGGATTCATGACTATATACGTAGTCAATTATAAAATGAGGAAACCGTTGCAAACTGAGACAACCACGGCTGTAGGGGAGGTCTCACTAGTCACGGGCAAGTGTAGTGGAGCTGAGAATGAGCGACGACGGGAGCGTAAACCTCCCTAGCCAGCATTGGACGGTGTGTCGAGCCGGCGCGCACAGATTGACGGCCGGGCTTGCCAGGACGGTGACGGGGGAGAGGGAACAGATAATCGCTAACCCAAATGGGTTCTTTTGCGACCCAAGGTCACGCATTGCGTTGAGTAGGAACATTGGCAATTTGCTTTTATTAATTAAAGTAACGTTTGTTTAATAAAACCAAATTGCCAATGCTTAAAAGAAGCCTAGAATTAAAGCTCTAACAAATATTTAATGCATTCCACTATATACCTTACAAAACGGCACGTTACAACGTTACATCATCCATGGAATATACGACATGTACATCCAATACATTATATAAATTATCTGTCAAAAATAAATTAATATCGATACCTCTGCACCTCTCTGCACATCACTACCGAGACCAAAAAAGTGGACAGTGGTGGTCCTTATAACTATATACCTGTCCTTTTTTTTCACACGGAATGTGTCATATGTATAAAGAGTATGACTAGACTGAGAAATTTCACCCTCCCTCTATGCTTTAGTTATTACTCTGAGGATAGCAGTAAACGGGACTCCGGGTCCCTTTTTCAAGTAGCGAGCGTCGCTTGCTCGTCAACCGTCGCGGGCCACAGGTGTGATTTTAAGTCACTAGTTTATTTTGTACCCTCATAATAGTTTAATTAATTATACACAGTATAACTTTTTAACCATCATAACTTTACCTAAGTACCTAGATACCATAACTTTGTACTTAAATTATAACTATGTGGTATCTTTATGTATTTTACTGTGTGAACATAAATAATAAAATAAATAAATAAACTTTAGAGATAT
This sequence comes from Conistra vaccinii, assembly GCA_948150665.1. Lineage (NCBI taxonomy): Eukaryota > Metazoa > Arthropoda > Insecta > Lepidoptera > Noctuidae > Conistra > Conistra vaccinii. The sequence continues at coordinate 1,126,091 of OX411327.1, forward strand.
CATCGTTTTTTCGTTCCCGGGCCGTAATCGCGCAGTAAACGCGGTGTTTATACACAGACCGCACAAAGTCAAAGTCAGAGTCATTTATTTGTTAAATGCGGTTACAAAGGTGTTATTTTATAGTTCTTGTGCGATGACACATTTCGCCATATTTTGGCATGCAAATATTAGTTAATAGTAAGGTATTTATAACAACCAATTATCTATAACTAAACACAGACGCGCGTATGATCGAGAAGGTTAAATGAAACTCGCACTAGGCCCTCAGCCTACGCGTAAAGGGAGACAGGTAGAATACCTTCAACCTATGTCCCCAAAATACCATATAACAACCGTATTTTTGCAGTTACACTGCGCAACGGGGCTTATTAATAACTATGCGTAAAAGAAGTCGCTTGTTTACAAAAAATGTACGGAATTACGGATAGTGACAGCTAGGCTAGCTGTCAAATTCTTGGACACTGGGTAGTAGCGACATCTGAAGAGAGCAAGTGGCAGTTTTTATCCCCATTAGATCGCCACGAACATTTTTGACTCGCACATTGTTTGATGTTATTGGTATGCCCATGCCAACAAAGTGTTCGATGTTCGTGTTCACCATGTTCTTGTTCGTTCGTACCTACACGCCTTTATGCGGTAGGCCGATGAGGCCAATGCTTCGAGTGATCTAGTTGCTGTAATAATAACTGTGTAATGAGAATAGAAGAATAAAAAGAAAATTATTCAAAAAACAAAAAACCCGACTGCAAAAACACATAACTGAAAAGAGAAAAACAAGCATTATAATCTATAGAATTTTGGTATCGCAGGCGGGGACAAACTAATAACCGGATATATGGTGTAAGTTTTGTTTGTCCCCGCCTGCGATACCAAAATTCTATAGATTATAATGCTTGTTTTTCTCTTTTCTGTTATGTGTTTTTGCAGTCGGGTTTTTTTTCTTTATTTCTAGCTTTTTAGTTTTATTAATATATCTAAATTTGGCATTGACTCGTTACTAGCTTTTATTTGATACCAATATTGTTATAATTTTTTTTTTTTAAACCTTCCCCTCCCTTTTTTTGTATTTGCAGATGCAATATATAAATATTATATAGCCTATGACACTTCTACTCTAAGTCCGGGCCGTCGAAAATTAGGGACAATAATTGCCAATACCGTCAAGCCGGGCTGTCGACGATTAGCGACAGTACGTTCACGCTGATTCAAACTGTATTTGTACTTTGCATAGGGGCTAATATGGTCTACAGTTAATTTTATTCTATGGATTTGGTAATATACTTGTCAAATACATCGACTAAAACGTCAAAATATGCAGAAACAATTCTAGAAAAAAGTAAAAATTGAACATTTTGGCACGGCAAAATGGCGACCGCGCATGCGTTCAGCGCGCTGCACTACGCGTCGTATTTATTTGTTTTCTATTGTTTTTTAAGTGTAAATCGACGGGAAATGGTGATAATTCAATAATTAAGTAGTGTCGTCATCGTATATAGTTAATACTTGCACTAAATAACATCGTAATTACCTATTACGGACCCATCAAAAAATGTAAACAAACTCGTTTGTGAAAAAACGTGTTGATGTGATATTTGTTGTTTTGTGTGTGTTTTGTGCATGTAATCGCTGGTAAGTCATTTATTTTATATTCTTGAATAACTAATTAATAATAAAAATGCATAATACAGACAAAAAAAGAGTTCAATATTTTTTTGTCAACTAAATAATGTTACGTAATGATACGGTTATCTATTTATTGAACTTTTTTGATTATATGTGTTTTTATTTATTGTGTTTATGCGTAAATAATGGTTTTGACCGATAGTATATGTATTCATAATGTATCCTGCGAAGTTTCATGTGAATCGAACCAGTAGTTTTATTATAAATAATCAAAACAATGAACAACGGAATTTCTTATACGAATCTTATAAGAATGTTTATTTATCAATACTAGCGTTCGCTTACAAAGATTCTAAGTATTATAAAAAATCCTTTGTCTAATCAGGAACCCAAAACCATTAACGATAAGACTATTTACGTAACAGAAAGCTCTCAGTTTTTGTTTATATTAGCGAGCTCTTATCTCTGACGCGCCGCGGGCGTGCCGCGCGGCTTAACGGGTTGTCGCGAAACCGCGCCGCGCGGCCTGAGAGGACGAATCTAACGACACCTCTTATATTAAAATCCATCAAGCCGTTTAGGCTACAGAGCGTGCCAAAGAAATAGACATACATACATACATACATACATACATACATACATACTCTCGAAAAACATTACCCTCCTTCTGGGGCAGTCGGGTAAAAAGACGTGTGGCACTCGGGGACTGCCCCGGCGAAGCTATTGCATAGCATTTTTTATCAACTTACGCAATTGTAAAATATTAACCCGAATACAAGAAATAGCAATGATGACATTGACAGGAACTGTTATTCACATTTATAGTTTTTAAAACTTGACACAACGTAATGGGAACATCAAACTAATAAAAAGGTTTTAATTTAACTATTAATAGTCAAGGATCATTCGTCTAAGTAAATTTGAACTTTATTGTCAAACAGTTAAACATAATTTTCAATACAACACTCTCGTATCATTCGTCTAAGTAAATTTGAACTTTGTTGCCAAACAGTTAAACATAATTTTCAATACAACACTCTCGTATCATTCGTTTAAGTAAATTTGAACTTTGTTGTCAAGCAGTTAAACATAATTTTCAATACAACACTCTCGTATCATTCGTTTAAGTAAATTTGAACTTTGTTGTCAAGCAGTTAAACATAATTTTCAATACAAAACACTCTTTTCTTAGGTAGTATTTTCGTTACGAAATTTCTGGATTAGGTCTCCACGCTCAAGGCCCGCGATAGAAGCTATACAATAGCTTAATAAAACAATTTTAAAGCTAAGCGTTTACAGTACTTTATTTGAATAAGCAGATTAGAAAACTTAGCTACAATAGTTTACCTTTACTTACAAATGTTGTATACTTACATAATTACATATAGATCATAAAAAAAAATTTTGATTCCTCATGTCTAGGGGTATTCGAAAATATCCCATGTATGTTCCGCAATTTTTTGTAGTTTAAAAAATATATAGGTTCCTCATGTCCAGGGGGGACATGAGGAACCTATATATTTTTTTATGACGTGTATTTTTGGTCCACCCTGTACATATTATAATAAATCTTCACTAATATTACATTATACATACATGCAAAAGTGAATTGGTTTGTTCGTTACGCTTTCACGTAAAACGGCTAAACAGATTTGGATGAAATTTGGCACATGTAAACTATGACTACAGGTTGACATAATTATGGTGACATTTAATTACTTAATACAGTAATGCAGACCTATGATGATGGCACTAGTGGCACTAGCTACTTTGCCGACAAGTGCTAAGTAGGTACAAAGTAGGTTTTGACTTGAGTCACCCAGAAGCAGCTATTTGTTAAAATTCTTTTACTCATTTCTGATTCGAGTGCTCCCTCATTTTCAGTATACTTTTTTTTGGCAAGCTGTAGGCACGGTAATATTATCTATAATATTATCTATAGTTACCTCAGAGATAGTTACAATACGAGAGACATGGCCAGTGGGGTTGCCATGCCGACATTTCTTCGACGAAATATAGTACTTTTTAAATAAGTTATATAAAAATATAGTACCTACCTATTTTATGGAAAAAGCTAAAAATGTACAAAGATATGTTTGTTACTTATCTAATTATAAAGTAAAAACCTTTATTTTTTTTACAATGACTTTTTTTTTAAATTTTGCGTCGTTAGTAGAAGCGCAATTGAACTTGACGCATTTTTGTGATCGCTGCCACTTTCTCTATCTGATTTATTTACGACTCCCCACTTTTCAAAAGAAAGAATAACATCAAGTTGATAATACGTAACAAAATCCCAAAACATAAGATAGCAGGATCAAAATTTCGTTTGACGTTGTCAATTTGACATTATTGACACGGAATGTTTTGACAGATGAGTTCGGAAAAATTAGTCAAAAGGAAAAAGGTCATGTAAAGCCGCGTTCATATTTTTTTTAATAAAGGATTTGTTTGCTAGATTTCGGTGATGAAAATAGAGTATTTTTGCGTACTATATATTTCTTCAACAGTAAGTAGGTATATAGTATGTACGCAGACCCGAAATATAGTACAATACTATACGGGCTGGCAGGTACATCGACGCGAAAATTGATACCATGGATTCAGTACATGATTCTGAACCCCCCTGCGTTAAAATATATCGTCGGTAATTTAAAAAAAAAATCTGCTGTTTCATACATTTTGACCGCGTAGGTATTGCACTTTTCTATGAAACAGCAGATGATGTCCCTGCCACCTAGTATATTAGAGTACGGTTAGCAACCCTACCAGTGACAGTGAGTGAGGCAGTTGGTTATAAAACAAAAATAATTCTCGCGTGTCAATGCTGCGCTTAATCCCCCAACTGTCCGAGACAGATTTCCAAGATGCGTTCCAGTCCTTGAGCAATAAGCTCGAATGAAAACCCCTCCACTGGAACATGAACGAATAATGCCTTTGAACAGCCGCAGCAGGCGAGGGAGGTGTAATAGGTGTATTCGCAGACATACCTGTAAGTAAGAAAAACTTCACGTTAAGTTGTCTCGAGACTTTGTAGTTCCTCTCATTTGCAAATCAACTAATCTGTGTTTGTTTGTTTGAAACTGGCATATTTTTTAATGCGTTGAAACGATCTGTCATCACGCCTGTGCACAAGTCCAAATTCAAAATTAATTTATTCAAACTAGGTTTTTTTTTTTTTTTTGTGTGGGATATCATCCAATGACTTCTCCGCTCTGGGCGGAGCGGAAGGGCGTGTCAGACTCTTACTGACTAAAACCCACCCGTGTTCCTTCCCTTGCTTTGCCAGGGGCCACGGTTTCTCCTTGGGACTACCCGCAACCCCGGCAGATTCAAACTAGGCTGAGAATGCACTTTTCGAACGTCAAAATTACATAAGACAGTCCCCCAAAAACGCCCACCCTTCGCCACTTCCTAGTGCTTTTGCTGGGAAGAAGAAGTGGCGCAACAAACTCCCCAGCAGCACAGCTGTCTGTTCAGTTAGAAAAATTAAAACTTGATTCTATAATAATAGTATGCAAATAAGACTTTATGTACTCTAGAGGGCGCCATATTAAATTGTATGTAACGATATAGCCTATAACCAGCGGACAATCAGGACGCTTCCAACGATACCTCATTTGTCAAATTATGATCAGTGGTTTAGAAGTTATGAGGTTACAGATGAACATACTTACATATATAATATATACATACATACATAATATATACATACATACATACCGGTCAAAATCATAACCCTCCTTTTTGCTTCGCCGTAGTCGGGTAAAAAAAGCAGTCAAAACATACTTCATGAAAAGTGTTTAAATAAATTGTTTATTTTTGTTAGACTATATTTTGAAAATAAATAAATATATACACTAATGAATATTGTATTTAACCACATAAATTATAGTACTTTTATATACCTACTGATAAATAAAGCAATTCGTGCGAAATTATTCCCTAACCATTCCAAAATATTGCCGGCACTCCACTAATAAAAAATCTGCTGTTTCAAAGAAAAGTGCAATACTTACGTACAATCAAAATGTAAGTATGGATATACCTAACCCTACCTAACCGACGTAATACCTAACCGACGAAAAATTATTAATTACTAATTAAGTACTAGTAATTACCCAGCCGCTCGAAGATCGAATTTCTTCGTTATCAAAGAAATTTATCACTGACACCACGAAGTAACCTCACGAGTAGGTAATGCGAGTAGGTCAATTTGCTATCATGCATTTAGCATACGTATGTACAGTGGGTTATAGCTGTTACCTGACCCACGGCCTCGGTGGTTAGCAACGGCAAGGGGGGTCAGGTAACAGCTATAACAGGGGGCCTACCACCACCTCTAAAAGCAGTATTATTTTAATATTACTTTAGTGTGGGAAAGAGGTGAAGCTCTACAGGACGTATAGCACCATCTCTTTCCCCCACTGAAGTAAGATTAAAATAATACTGCTTGCTTTTAGTGGTTGTGTTAGGCCCCCTGAGCCAACTCCCACGGTGCGCCATATCACGGACGCGCACCAGCCCGCACGAGGACGCACCGCCACGCACGCGTACAACGCGCGTCTGCGCTACCACGCACGCTAGGTTTCCCACGGTGCGTCGTGCGCGTGCGTCCGCGATATGGCGCACCGTCGGAGGGCGGCTTTAAACGTCAAGCGTAAACAGGAAAATCTCGTTTAAAACAATCATTCAATATTTCAATATTCAATAATATATTTGATGAACATTTCAACAGCTAAGTTGATATCTGCTCCTATATACTGTTTCCAGGAAAAAGAACGACTGTATCAGGTCATAAATACCTACTAAATCTTAGTATTTATGACCTGATACAGCCGTTCTTTCGTGTTCTCATAGGTGAACTTCTTTGATAGTTTGAAACTATGTACAGACGCCAGCACATCAACCTACTCCAATCTGTCAAATTTTTCCAATCAACATTGAAGTTGAAATAGTAACATGATGTGCTAGCGTCTGTACTATTCTTAGAAAAATAAAATGCGGTAAGCACGTATAATAGGTAATTATGCATTCCATTTATTTCCAACATTTCCAATCAGGAGACGGTTTTGTTCCCATCATTTTCTGCATGGACCATGGTAACTATAGGCTAAATTAGCATAAAGCCAGACATAGCTTCAAACACAGATTTAAATCTAACTAGATAACGCAAGTCCCTCCATCTGTATGAAAACCAAGCGTGCCACTTTTTCACACACAATTTAAAAACAAAACTTCCTAATGAAAGAAAACATTTCGACAGTCTTTACAGTAGCTTATGGCATAAAAAGGCATTTTTCTAGATATCGATGGATTTCCGGTACCGATAATGCTAAATGAAAAGCTCAGATTACGATCATTGATCGTAATTTTACTCCGTTTTTTTGACACGCGAAGTAGGTACATTCAATCCCGTCATCGAGTTAGATGTGGCTTCAAATACTTATTCGAAGACTAAAAGGCAGGATGACAAAGTGATACCAAATACCAAAAAACGCGTTTAAATTTTTCACACAAATACCCGTGCCACATTGTGGGTGATGTCCTGAAGCTACGTCCGGTGCCGTAATAAAGCAACGTCCGGTGCCGGTGCCCTAGTAAAGCAACGTCCGGTCACCCGGTGGCGTAATTACAAAAGGGGATGCAACAGAGACACCCATAGTCTGTGCTGCATCATGTCGCGTATGGCTTAAAGCAGTAATAGTCTGTCCGAACCCAGCTGCAACACAGAGCGGTCTGTAGTGCAGCCGCATTTGTTTGTATAAGGCAATACAAAGGCGGATGCAACACAGACACCCATAGTCTGTGCTGCATTATCTTGTGAATGGCTTAAAGCAGTAATAGTCCGTCCGAATAAAGCTGCAACACAGCGCAACGCATTTGTTGTGTTTTTGTGACACCCATAGTTGCATTATGTTACGAACGACTTGAAGCGTTATTAGTACGTTCGAATGCTGCTTCAATACAGTAATCTTTATAGTAGTATTTATTTATTTATTTTTTAATTTATTTGAAGAATATAATAAAAAAGACAAATACGGTAAAATTACGTTTTATTTTTCATTTACTAAATAAACTGATATCTTAGTAGGTAGGTACTCTAGTAGTAGTTTTAGGAACACATAAGCGCACACAACACATAGGTCTTACATATAGGTCGCATCGAGAATATGGCAGTCAAGTTTCGTAAAAACGTATTACACTCTTCTTGCCGCGTACCGAGTGCTGGCAATTCACATTGAATTTTGGCGTTAAAAGACTCTTCTTTTGTGTTTTCGAAATTTAATATCGTGTAGGTACCTACTCCACACAGTAGTTATTTAAAAAAGTCATTAATTTGTCTATAGTCAACATTTTTCAATAAGATAGGTAATTCACGCACGCACGCACTACACCGACTCGTCGCTAAGTCAAGGGTAAACTAACATAACAAAATTCAAAAATCATAAATAATTGTGTCTTCCGCGATCGGTCTGTAAAGCCGCCGCATTTGTGCGACGTTGCCATTCCAAACGCGACCATAGTACAGACACTAATTACCTAGCGATCTGCAGTGTAGACAGAGAGAGTACTTACCTACTTTTATGCTGTATTGCAGCCGCTTTTGTTATAACAATGTCTTGCGGAACCGATCACATTGCAGACAGTCTTCAAATGTCTGTGGTGTAGTCGTGTTTGTAATGCTTTATTCATACGGACGCGGCTGCGTTACAGAGCAGCACCTGTCTGTGTTGCATCCCCTTTTGTAATTACGCCACCCGGTGTCGTAGTAAAGCTCGTTTCACTTACTTGCCAGCATCACACGACTTCTTAGCCTCGACGCCTTCAGCGGGGGGGTTACTGTTGAACTCTTGGCAAACGATGTCCACGTCCAGGTCCGTACAGATGGTGTCCGGTCCGTCGGACGAGTGTCTGCAGTCTACCGGACATGCACCGTTTGTGTCCGGATATATGTAACTTTCTTTAGCCGCCTGAGTTTCTAGCAGGAAATGTGAAATTTGATCTCTTACTCCAACGTGGATGGTCAACTGGAAAGTAAATAGATTAATGGTGGTTAATCTTGCCGTGATGAACGCACAAACATCTCTCCCACATACACATAAAATGTATATTTTTGGATAAGTGATTAGTTGATTACAGGGTGGCGGGACATGATTCTGAACCCCCCTGAAACTTTTCGACGGTTATTAAAAAAAAAAACAACGGGTTGCACTCCGGGAGTGCCGGCAGAAGTGAAAACTTGAAAATTAACGTTATGCATTTTTGAATAGGTACTTAAACACTTTTTATGAAGTATATTTTGACTGCTTTTTTTTACCCATCAATATGGGTAAAATTTTTACCTCGCAGTCTTTACGTAATGTCAAAGACTATTTATTTTGATATTTACTTTGTCGGTTGCTACGGATCTTACGGTCACTTCATGACGCGAGTTTAATATTTTTCCCATCACAAAAAAGTGCACAACGCCGCTAAAGAAGTTTTCACTTCAAAATATCTGTAGATCCATACATTTTGACCGCGTAGTTATTGCACTTTTCTATGAAACAGCAGATTTTTTTTTAATAACCGACCAAAAATTTCTGGGGTTTCAGAATCATGTGTATTGAATCTATGGTAAAAGTTTTCTAGAATCACGTTCGAATCCGCGGTAACACTCACAGCACTCATTGCGAGCAATTTTTGAAGTTCGTATAGGAAAGTATTTACGAAATCCGCGTGGACGAAGTCGCGGGCGAAGTGCCAGTAGAGATACAGAAAAGGTCATCTGCAAAATTTGCAAATGTTGCGTATGTTTTGGGAAAAAAATAATTAAAAAAATTAAAAACACGACTGCCCTGGCAAAAACGAACTAAAAAGTAAATAAAATATATAGCCTATGTCACTCGGGATGATGTAAGGATTCTAACGATACCTCATACATCCAAATCTGTTCAGGCATTTAAAAGTTATGGTGGAACAAAGAAACTCACATACATACATGAACCCTGAACACATTACACTCCTTTTTGGGCAGTCGTGTAACTATGGGTCTACAATAAAAACAAAAGGACTCACGTCTGGCTGAAGTTTGGCCCATAGCTTAGGCACAGATCCATCGACAGTGTCGTAAACCACGTCTATTTTTTCTTGAAAAAAATGTATATTGTATTTTCTCTCAATTTCTTCTCGGTTCATACAATTCACGCCTTCCCAACTAGGGTTTGTTTCAACATCGGGGAAAGGTCCAAATCCGGTTATTAAAACTCTTTTGGAACACATTTTGCGAAGTTCTGTTGTTTATTCCTCGGTATTGTATAGCGACCGGTCCTGACTGTAGCGGTGGCTCGTCTGCATCTGTATGAATAACGAACCCAAGCCCAACGTTTATAAATACGAGAAGATTGACGCAACATTGTTTTTATATTGATAAATAAAAGACTTATCTACCTATTTAAATATGAGTTTCCTTAACTTGTTTATTAAGTTTTATTGCTTGCACCTAATAAATATTTAATATTCTGATGTTGGAAAGTAGGTATATTATTGTTTTAATTAGGTACCTAGTCAGGAAACCCCAAGTATTTCAGCGAAAACAACAGGCCTGAAAAACCCATAGACTTGCGTTCATTGAACTGTTTTTTTTTTGTGTAAGTTGTACTTATGTAAATTAATTCGTATTGTAGGGGCTTTGATATAGGTACAGACGCCAGCACATCAACCTACTCCAATCTGTCAAATTTTCCCAATCAACATTGGACCTTATCATTCAGTGATAAAGTTGAAAATCTATTAAAGAAATTTGACAGATTGTAGTAACTTGATGTGCTGGCATGTACTATAATTTTTTTCTAATTTAAGAAAGTATCTACAACATACCTCATGTAGGGCATAATCAATAAGAAATGACTCCGTATCACAGGTGTTACCAGTTGTAAAATTTGTTGATTAGACTACAGTCCATATTTTGCCTGTTTAGGGCAATACTTAGGTACCTATTAGGTACCTACTTATTTTAATATTACTTGCGTACTTGTAAAGCTGAAGAGTTTGTTTGTTTGCTTGAACGCGCTAATCTCAGGAACTACTAGTTCGCTTTGAAAAATTCTTTCAGTCATCGAGGAAGGCTATCATCACGCTAAGACCAATAGGAGCGGAGCACCAATGAATAATGTTTCAAAATCGTGAGGTTTTTAGCGTAAGCCCAAAGTAACTATTACACGTGGACGAAGTCGCGGGCAGAAGCTAGTAAGATATAACCAGACAGAAAATACCAAAGTTCTAAAATAGTTTTTAAAATTAAGATACATTTTAAATGACCCTATATTATACAATGTGGAGACTACCATACAACAAAAAATTAAAATACTGGCTCTAATAATGCATGAGTATTTTGGAACTGTCAAATAAATCCTAGCTTCAAAATAAAAACATGAGTTTTTCAAACAAATTAAATGTAATGTATGCCGGATCCACCCTAAGCCTATAAATTTCGTTTATCCAACTAGGCCTTGGGTGAATTCTCGGGCATACATTTCCGAATATCCAACTTAGGGTGGATTTTTGGGGTGGATAAACGGAATAGCCCGAACCGACTATGGATTTTGCCGAGCTATAATGACTAAACTATTGAATATATTCAATTAAATTTTTGTATACAGAATAGAAACGTCATTATGCACACGCCGTTTAATTTATTGTTGTATTGTCGTCTCCACCTTGTATATCTTATAATAATATCAATACATACTCATAACAAAACTTAAACCTAATAATAACATTGTATGTAACAACAATTCTTTAATTAAACTATGTATGTAAAACACACCATAAAACAATAAGAAACGTAAAATATTTTTTTTCTTTAAGTTGCAGAAACTCTTGTAAACTATACCAGTTTTTAACCGACTTCTAAAAAGGAGGAGGTTATAATATGTTCGACTTTATGTATGTTTTTTTAAATGTATATTCAACGATTTCTTCGTCAATTCTTTACCGATTTTGAAAATTGTTTTTTTGTTTGAAAGGGTATGCTTCCGAAGTGGTTCCATATAAATTTTATTTACTTAGCTTGGATAGTTTTTGAGTTAGCTTCAATATACATATTTTTCCCACTTAGTTTATATGGATGTTAAGATGAAGACCTTCCTGTCACTGTTATTTGCATAGCAGGTAGTGTTATTCGAATTTGTGTGGGGTAGGTGGTACCACAACTAAAAAGTGGAAAATAAATATAATATATCAACCACCTACATAATTTAATTTTAAAATATTTAAATGGGAGCTCCCTTATGGTCTTTGGTAACATATTAAAAATTGTAATGTATGATAGACATGTTCTATGTTCTATGTTAGAGGGTTTGGTTTCCGCACTTAGTCCTTCAAGTGGACCATTGTGCGTGGGCCATGGCAGCCGCTTTGGGGGGTTATTCCAACCAGCCCACCTCCCTCCAGAAGCTAATTAAAACTCCTGGCCTGTTCAGAACATCCGTGAAAGATCTGGGTGACCCGAGGGTTTGTGTTCTAATCTGGGTGACGCCTGTGCATTCAAAGAGCACGTGCGCGACGGTCTCCTCAGCCTCCATGCACGCCCTGCACAGAGGACTGTCCGTTATGCCTATTGTGTGGAAGTGTTTGTTCAGCGAGCAGTGTCCCGTGATGGTCCCCGTCACCAGGCGCAGGCCGTTCCTGTCCAGGCGTAGTAAACGTCTGGTTAGTCCGCTATCCACTGATGGCATAACTTCCTTGGACTGCCTGTAGCCCGGTGCCGAGGTCCATCAATACTCCGCTTGTGTGTTGGTGAACTCTTGTAGCCACCTGCGTATTTGGTTGAAGGGGATGGGTATAATAGGCTCGGGTCCACAGACTGCCGTGCTAGATCCTCGTCTAGCAAGCTCGTCTGCTGCATCGTTGCCTAGCGATCCGCTGTGTCCTTTTATCCATTATTATAGTGTCACCGTGTTGCGGTCAGACAACGTTATTTGCTCTAGAGCATTGTGACATTCTAGTGTTAGCTTTGAGGTAATACATTTTTTCTGTAAGGATTGGAGAATTGAGGCGCTGTCGGACAGTATACGTATGTGTGTGTCCGTAACTCTCCTGGCTTGTAGGGCATGGACCGCCTGTATGATGCCTACACACTCCGCCTGATAGACGGTGTTGAACATCCCCAGCGGGCTGGATATATTTATGTTGAAGTCGTGTGAGAAGACTCCGGCTCCAGTGCCGGAGTCGGGTATGATAGACATTATTTTTTTTATTAGACTTGCATTACAAAAAGGAACAAAAATGTTTGTTGCGTCTCTTGGTTTCTGTTTTGTGTAATTGTCACCTTTAAATCTAAAGAATTCATTAGGTATGTTTGCTCACAAAAAAAAAAAAAATTAACTGCTTTGGCTGCCCCATAATGATGATGTATTTCGAACAACCCTATTAACCCGGCGAGGATGTGGTGAAAATAGTTACGTGGACGTGGAGGTTTTGTGGAGGGTATATTTGACCCTGTATTTCCATTGCATTTTAGACGCTAAATTGATATTTTTTAACAAACCATTGAATATCAATAGATTAGTTGGATATTATTTTATGGATTTTGATTTAAAAAACACAAATAATAATACATACAAAAATTTAATTTTTTTACTATTTTAGCTGAGTTCTAAAAATAATCAACTTTAGCAAAGCCTAGGCTTGCAACCTTTTTTCTGACGAAAAATAGAGACGAAAATATTAAAGTTCTATGTTTACATAAGTGTATACGTAAGTTTTATTTAGTACTTTTTAGTTTAATAAAAGATTGTTTAAAAAAAAATTTTACATAACATCATCATCATCGTATTCCTGTGGCCACCTTCCGGCACTTTCATCAGACTCTAGACGACACCTTGGGCTAACGTACCTACTTATCGAAAAGGTCTAAACACAACGGGGCTAAGTGACCTTCCAGATCCATCATGAGGCTCGGGACTACACCTTGGGCTACTTGGCAAGACAAAATCGACGACCACAAAAACAACAGGGCTATCTTGTTTAGTTGAGGAGTTCTTATGGACCTGGACAGCACCTAGTGTAAGAACACTTGTTAAGTGACTCCAAAAACGATGGCGGTGGTTGGTTGAGTTCCTATGGCCACCTTCAGGCTCCACCGCTCCAGCGTCAGACACTGAACACTACCATTCATTGTTAGATCGTGCACCAAACTAATCTTATCTCTGTAGCTGATAAGAAGTATACAATGTCGCCCATGCGCATGTGACCGCCCGTAATTTTCTGAATATTCATGAAAAAATATCGAAAATAAACTTCAAAAACTTTTAACAAAAAAAAAACAACCGACTTCCAAAAAAAACACTACAAAGTGAAAAATAATTTTAATTTCGGAAGTCGGTGTCTTTGGTTTTGAATTTTCGTTTTTTTGCCACCGACTTCCGAAATTAAAATTATTTTTCACTTTGTAGTGTTTTTTTTGGAAGTCGGTTGTTTTTTTTTTGTTAAAAGTTTTTATTTTTCACTTTTTAGTTTTGGTACCTACCTACCCCACACAAGTTCGAATAACACTATCAGCGACACAATTAACAGTGACAGGAAGTTATCATCTTATCATCCTTAAAATGAATTAAGTCCGAACACAAGGTAGCTACTGTAAAACGTTGAGGAGTTCCCTTGACTGTCCTTCGTCTTCATCATCAAACCCCTAATGACAGTCACAACCCATCTAAGTGTAAAGTTCTCATCAATACAAATTAATCAAGCCCAAACACCAGGTAATTGCTGTAAATCGTTGAGGAGTTCCCTCAACTGTCTTTCGGCTCCATCACCAGATCCAGACCTTCATTAAATAGTAGTGCTTTAAAATACTTAATGAAAAAAAATTACAAACGCACTAGTCACCACTACGATTTTGAAGGTTCCCCTCGATTTGTCTGGGATGCCATCAACAGATCCTGCACCCTAATTACGAAACGCAAACTCAATTTTAAATTGAAACCAATTGAAAAAGATTGCCAGTCCATTGCTTCATAAGTTCGACAAAAAAAATTAAGCAGATTCTTTTTGTCGAACTTATGAAGCAATGGACTGACAATCTTTTTCAATTGGTTTCAATTTAAAATTGAGTTTGCGTTTCGTAATTAGGGTGCTGGTTTCGTTATAAATTTTTTTGAGGATTTTCCCGCAAGTCGTCATGAATTTCATCATCAGAACTGAATTTTGATCAAAATAGGACCAATCTGAAAGTATACCTTTCAGATAAGAAAATAATTTTCTAAATCGGTTCATAAATGACGCCACCCGTGAAATACTTATCATTGAGAAGTTCTGGTGGCCATCTGTGGACTTCTTCATCAGTTCCACTTCACCAAATGATACTTTCTGAATGCAAATGCTTAACTGGTGGCTGAAAATACCGAAATCGCTATGTGTATGCCTATAATATTTGAGGAGTTCCCTCAATTTGTCATGGATTCACATCATCAGAACTAAATTTTGATAAAAATGGGACCAATCGGGAAGTATATCCTTTCAAATAAAAAAAGAATTTTCCAAATCGGTTCATAAATGACGGAGATATGAGGTAACAAATTAAAAAAAAAAAAAAAAAAAAAAACATACAACCGAATTGAGAACCTCCTCCTTTTGGGGAAGTCGGTTAAAAAGGGGGGTCTATCTATAACATTTTTTACTAGTTTTTTTTTAATAAATACACAATTTTTTACCGAATAAAAACATTTTACAAAATAAAAACTTTTTACAAAAAAAATTAAAACCGACTTCCAAAAAAAACCACTACAAAGTGAAAAATAACTTTAATTTCGGAAGTCGGTGTCTTTGTTTTTTAATTTTCGTTTTTTGCCACCGACTTCCGAAATTAAAGTTATTTTTAACCGACTTCCAAAAGGAGGAGGTTCTCAATTCGTCTGTATGTTTTTTTTTTTTTTTTTTTTTTTTTTTTTTTTTTTTTTTTTTGTATGTTTGTTACGCGATTTCTCCGTCAATTGTGGACCGATTTTGAAAATTCTTTTTTTGTTTGAAAGGGTATGCTCCCGAGGTGGTCCCATATTAATTTTATTAACTTTACTTGGATAGTTTTTGAGTTAGCTTCAATAATACGTATTTTTCCCACTTAGTTTATATGGATGATATAATGATAACTTCCAATCACTGTTATTTACATAGCAGGTTAGTGGTATTCGAATTTGTATGGGGTAGGTACCACCACTAAAAAGTGCAAAATAAAAACTTTTTACAAAAAAAAAGAACAACCGACTTCCAAAAAAGACACTACAAAGTCAAAAATAACTTAAATTTCGGAAGTCGGTGGCAAAAAACGAAAGTTCAAAACCAAACACACCGACTTCCGAAATTAAAGTTATTTTTGACTTTGTAGTGTCTTTTTTGGAAGTCGGTTGTTCTTTTTTTTTGTAAAAAGTTTTTTTAGAGCTACCAAATCCCGAGATGTCTATAGGACATTCTTTCCGAATGACCTCTACAACGTTATTAGCGAACACTGGTGCAGATATGACAGAATTAAAGCGACATGGCGGATGGAAGTCTACTACCGTGGCTGAAGGTTATATTGAAGATTCCATCGAACATAAATCAAAACGCAGCCTTCAGATAGCAAGCAGCATAAACCTGAAGAAACCTGAAGACCCATGGACTCCACGCCCTTCAACGTCCAAAGATGCCCTCGAGTTTCCTCCAGCAGAAAGTTCAGATCATCGACAGGAAATAAATATCGCTTCACAAGTTGATCATCCCAATAATAATAATAAGAAAATTACTCTTAATTTTAGTCATTGTTCCAATTTTAATGTGCATTTTAATTAATTTAACCTTCTATTTTTATTTTATTCATTAAATGTCTATTTTTGCTCAATTCTTTCTTTTTCTCGTAGTCATGGTATAAAGTATAATACGTGTATAGTATGCAACTCTTGAATAAAACGGATTTATATCGAGGGCCATGAATCACTCGCGTCGCTCAGGATTCTAACACTTGAATCACTCCCCTTGCTCGTAATTCATCTATGGCCCTCGCTTTAAATCCGTCCTTTATTCACTAATTGCTTAATATACTATTATACCACTCCCCTTCTAAAAAGCTTATTTTAATTACTGAAAACAGTGAATAAAAAGCTCTTTTTCACTTCTCTTGCTCAAAAAATCCGTCATTGTAGCGTACCAGAGCGAAGATAAAATAGCATTTCATCCTCTAGGGGCTAAAGTAATTTTTTTTTAATTTTTGTCTGTTTCCAACGAGCCTACCACCCAAAGACGAAAAAGTCTTTGTTCTTAGGTAGGATTGGTAGGATAGGTAGGATATGTAGGACAGGTAGGATAGGTAGGATAGGTAGGATAGGTAGGATAGGTAGGATATGTAGGACAGGTAGGATAGGTAGGATAGGTGAGATAGGTGAGATAGGTAAGATAGGTGAGATAGGTGAGATAGGTGAGATAGGTGAGATAGGTGAGATAGGTGAGATAGGTGAAATAGGTAAGATAGTTGAGATAGGTGAGATAGGTGAGATAGGTGAGATAGGTGAGATAGGTGAGATAGGTGAGATAGGTGAGATAGGTGAGATAGGTGAGATAGGTAAGATAGGTAAGATAGGTAAGATAGGTAAGATAGGTAAGATAGGTAAGATAGGTAAGATAGGTAAGATAGGTAAGATAGGTAAGATAGGTAAGATAGGTAAGATAGGTAAGATAGGTAAGATAGGTAAGATAGGTAAGATAGGTAAGATAGGTAAGATAGGTAAGATAGGTAAGATAGGTAAGATAGGTAAGATAGGTAAGATAGGTAAGATAGGTAAGATAGGTAAGATAGGTAAGATAGGTAAGATAGGTAAGATAGGTAAGATAGGTAAGATAGATATATTTATGATTTTTCTCCAATTATTATAAATTGCATTGGTGACCTTAATATAATTTACAACAGTGAAAATGTCATCATCTAGTGAGAATGGAGACCCTAATTTGCAGATGGAAGAGAAAGGAAAATAAATAATTTTTAATAAATAATTATTATTTTATTTACTATTTTATTTTCTCGCAATCGTAGTGAAAAGTAGAGTGTAACACACGGCGCTAAAAACCCATTATACCTCGGTTTCTGTTTACTCCCTCGCTAAAGCTCGGGAGTAAAACTACCTCGTTATAATGGGTCATTTTAGCTCCTTGTATAACAATCTACTATTAATCACTATTTTGGTGTTTGAATTTAGAACACGTTAATATATTCGACCGCCATCTCAATGCTATACAACCTCCTTAACACTTTCGACACCACCCATTTTCATAGAACTCATACGCCATGCCGCCATACATATTGGAAGTCTACGACTTTTATTATTCGTGTTTGGAAATGAAACCTCCGGGAGGGTTGCCTTTTTTTTTTTTTTTTTTTTTGCCCGCTCTGGGCGGAGGGGAAGGGCGTGTCAGACTTTTACTGACTAAAACCCACCCGTGTTCCTTCCCTTGCCATGCCAGGGGCCACGGTTTCCCCTTGGGACTACCCGCAACCCCGGCAGGCATTACGTTTTGTTAAAATATACATCTGATTTTATTTTCACGGTTTATAATCTGTATTCGCTAAGAAAAACCTTCATTTAAAATGAGCCTTCGGCGAGGGCTCCTGGCATTCCATATGCGACTAGGTGGACCCTCCAGGAGGGCTACCACCACTGAACGTCTACATTTGAAATGAGCCCTCCGCGAGGGTTCCCGGCATCCCATATCCAAGTAGGTGAACCCTCCAGGAGGGCTCCCGACACTGAACATCTACATTTAAAATGAGCCCTCCGCGAGGGCTCCCGGCATCCCATATCCAAGTAGGTGAACCCTCCAGGAGGGTTCCCGACACTGAACGTCTACATTTAAAATGAGCCCTCCGCGAGGGCTCCCGGCATCCCATATCCAAGTAGGTGAACCCTCCAGGAGGGATCCCGACACTGAACGTCTATTTTTTTTGAAATTTTATTATATGTCTATTTCGCTTTTCTCGTAGTCATGGTATAAAGTATAGTATGCAACTCTTCAATAAAATGGATTTATATCGAGGGCCATGAATCACTCGCGTCGCTCAGGATTCTAACACTTGAATCACTCCCTGCGGTCGTGATTCAGTCGTTAGAATCCTTCACTTGATCGTGATTCATCTATGGCCCTCGCTTTAAATCCGTCCTTTATTCATTAGTTGCATGATAATAATATACTATTTTACAACGGTATTCCATGAATTGACCGCGATGACATATTTTTTCCTATCAAAAAAATATGACATCAATACCTACGTCAAATTCATATAAAAAAACGTTCAAGTGCGTTGACCACGCACAAATAAGGGGTCCGTAGTTGGAATTAATAATTATCCCAATAACAAACTTTAACATTGTAGTTGGAAAACATGTTCTCCATATATTCCAGCCGCAAATGTAAGTTAGTCGATTATTATTACTCGTTAACTTGTAAAGCATATTAATTAGTACTAAGCTGTGATAGTTTTCCTTTTAATTTCGCAAATGTATCCCTGAATCGAAAATATGTTTTTCACACACCCACCCGACACGCCATAACACGGGACAAACGAGAAAAAAAACAAATAAACATGATTTTATTTTACGACTTTGTCAGCGTGATTAATATGTATAGACCCATACCAAATTACAGCTTTCTAGTACTAAGATTCTCTGAGATAAGCCGCGGATAGACAAAAAGATAGGCAGACAGCAGAGCTGGGCAAAATACATGCTTTGCTTTAATTAAAATACAAATTACAAAATATTACTAGCGGGCGGGCGGGCTAGGCGGGCGAACATCGTTTCACCTCTTTACATGGTTAGTCGGTAGCTCGCGGTGTGAACCGAAGTATGTAAAGAGGTGAAACGATGTTCGCCCGCCCGCCCGCTAGCTGGCGGTGTGGCCTGCGCTTTAAGGTGAAACAATTTGATATTTTTTCCATACAAACTTCGGAGGGGTTTTACTCCACTGTTTGATATCGTACATTCAAAGTTTAACATGATATCGTTAGGTCTCATTATTAATTATGTCTGTACGGAAGCAGAATAGTAAAATAAAAAGCCATTAAAAAGTTATAAGCCAACAAAGATTCGTTTTTCTTGCTAATTTTAACGCAACTTTGGGCGTAAATAAGTAATACAAGAAGTGTGAAATCTCGAAAACAAAATCCGTACCGACACAGAAAAATTATCGAAGATTTCAATAAATTTTATTTTTTATTGATTTATGCAGTGGTTTTTTCAGAAAAACCTTTTTTCCAAAGGCCTTTTCGTAATTTTTGACGCGCTCGTTTTACAAAAATGGGTCGGTAAGTACGGTCTTTCTGTGCGTGCGAACTATACGTTGTCCATGTAGACCAGCTTCTAACTGCTCATCACTGATACTATCTCTGTCGGACACGAGGCCAGGTGAGACAGCGTGGTTTTTGGCCATGCCCACCATTGAGTTCGAGCCCGCGACTAGTTCCACCTTAAGCTTCGTGCAGACTAGCGCGACGCGACACCGGCATTATTGTTATACCGTGATGTTTTCTTAGAAATTGTATTGTTCGCGTCGCGTCGCGCCGTCGCGTCGCGCTGGTCTGTACGATCCTTTATATTATACCTAGCTGCTGCTCGCCGCTTCACCCGCGTAGAATCTAATTCTTTTTCTAAAATAAATGAAGCCTAAGTTACTCGTAACATTAGCTATCTGCCTGCGGTCCAGCCGTTTCGTAGATTAGCCGGAACAAACAGACAGTAAAAAATGATTAAAATTGTCTTATTGGTGTATCTATGTAGGTACCGTATAGTAGGTAGAACAGCACCCAAATTACGTAATACACGATCAACCAAATTAGAATAGTTTTGAAACAGATTAATAATATCGATTGCGTCTTAAGTTCGAAAAAAAAATTCTGCTCGACAACGTAAATAACGTAATGAATAATTGATGAACTGTCAAAATGAAACAGATTAGTCGTAATCGTTTCTCATAAATTCCTATAAACCAGCGAGGGTCTTATGTTTATGTTCTATAATACATAATTATGTAGTATTAAACTACCTACATATTCTAACTATAGTTTATTCATCATTTAGTAAATAAATGTCTAAAGTCAACGAAGTTATGACTTGACCGGTTGGACTCATAAAACATAATCATATTGACCCGAAACTCGAAAAGTTTACTAGTAGCCACTGCAGAGGTCCACTATCCTTACCCTTCTGGCTCCATCATCAGACCCAGTCAGACCCTCAACACCAAGTGCCAATATTGGACTCATCAAATTAAATCATATGACCCCAAACTCGAGGGGTTTACGAGTGGTTTGTCCAATCAGCACCCTAATTACGAAACGCAAACTCAATTTTAAATTGAAACCAATTGAAAAAGATTGTCAGTCCATTGCTTCATAAGTTCGACAAAAAGAATCTGCTTAATTTTTTTTGTCGAACTTATGAAGCAATGGACTGGCAATCTTTTTCAATTGGTTTCAATTTAAAATTGAGTTTGCGTTTCGTAATTAGGGTGCAGCTCCAAGATCCCTAATTATGGCATTGTCATCCAAACTACATAATATACGTACGACAGTGAGACGACACGAGGACGATCGAAGTGGTCGATGGCGGAGAGACCGTCGGTCAAACCACGGCGAAGACTCACCATTGTGTACTGTGGCGTCAGCCAGGTAGGATATGGCACAGCATACGGTTGAAGGATCTTTGACTATTGAGCAAGCGTAGGCTTGTTTTCTTAACGGAAAATGTTCGACTGTTCATCAGGTGTACTGTGTAGGTGTCGAGTGAGAATGACAAGCAGGTAAGCTTGACGTGTGACGTTGTGTGCTTCAACATAAAGCGTGCAAAACATTTGTTCGGGTCGGGATGATTCGCACGATTCAGCACAGTAGCGCCCGGCTGTGCCGAATCATGTCGACCCGCACAAGTGTGTCGCTCCCCTAACATGGGAGGGGGATGAGTCGACAGGGATAAAGGTCACAAGAGTTATATGTGAATACTTTCAAATAAGAATTATTGTTGATAAATATGATTTATTACTTAAAACTTACATCAAGCTCACACTTCTACAGCAGGAGTAACAGTTCACGAGTTTGAGTGCTGGGATCTCACAGAGAGGAGGCCTATGTCGCAGCAGTGGGAACATTAATAGGCTGATTATGTATGTATGAGTTTGAGTATATAATTTCAAAGACATTATATAATTTTTAATGTGGGACTTAGGTACGAATATTTGGCAATAAGCATTTATTAGGTACACATTTTATCTTTGTACTCGCAATAAAATAGAATTTAACGAATGAAAGTTTTATTACATCACTGTATTTTTGTCAAAGCCTTCATAACCAACTGTTTTAGGCACAATTCTAAGATGCGTTCCAGTCCTCGTGCAAGTTGTTCGGGTTTATACTTGTCAAGAGGAACATGGACGAATAGGGTAGGGCTTCGACCGTGGCAGAGGGATGTGTAATAGATGTATTCGCAGATATACCTGTAACAAAAATGAATAAGAGTAGGTATGTTATGTAGGTACAAAGTCCAGATTAGGACACTCAGTTTTAGACTTATCAGTTCACAAAGTATATCTTACATTTGAAAAGGTACTAGGTACAGTCAGGTACAGTCAGCCTTAAAAATATGTTAGAGATACAATATTTTTGAAGTGAAAACTTTTTTAGCGGTGTTGCGCACTTTTTTTGGGATTGGTAAAAAATGATGAACTCGCGTCAGGACACGTGACCTGATCGAAAATTCGTAAGACGTTTAAGTTTTTGTTGACAGCGCACTCTGTTTAATTTTTTGGGAATTTTTTAAATGGAGCTGCTGCTTTCGTTCTTGTACTGACAGCAATCCACATAAATTCCTGACATTTTCGTTAGATGGCGTTACTTAGTTTTCACTTCAATCGGCAGTCCCAGACTGACTCGTTTTTTTTATCACAATCTAGCTCTATGCTGAATGCTGATAGAATATGGGCTGATTTTTTAATAGTCACATTTTTTTTTATCTGATGAAGAAATAATGGTGTTTGACATTCTAATGGCTACTACACACAGTGCCGGCAGCATGGCCGCCGGCACTGCCGCACAAAGCCGCACGAACAAACGCAAAGGAAATATAGGCGCAAAAACCGGAGGCACGTGCCGCGCGGCAAAAGCCGGCGGCCATGCCGCCGGCATGTGTGTAGTAGCCATAAGTATATAATATTATAAAAGCGAAAGTGAGTTTGTGCACTTTTTTGTTACGCTTTTACGCTTCTTCTTAGCGTGTCGATAGCAAAAAAACACCAAAAAAAATCCTTAGTTTGTAATTTGTTTGGCCCAAAACTCAGCAACGCGAATACTGTTCGCTGACGCTGCCATTAGGTCCTCAACTCCTCACGTGTGCAGGTGACAGGGCATGCGGAGCAAGATGGGAGGTGAGCCAATGTCTGTGGAGAGTCGGCGCATACACACCGGGGATCTGAGCCGTCCATGAACCCCCACTTGTGAAGGTTGTCCTTGCCTCCTAAAATGGCTTTCACGCTAAAATGGCTGTACGGATTTGGATGAATTTGGCACATGGGTAGACCATGTCTTGAAGAATGACATAGGATACCTTTTATCCCATGGGATCGATACTTATGCCACATATTACCTTATGCGGGTGAAACCGAGGGGCGCCGTATTTTATACTTATACAAAAAAGAAAGGGTAAGTAGGTATCATAACTCACAGGCCAGCATCATCTGAAGTGTCAGCTTGTAGGTCGTCCCCAGACTCACCGTTGAACTCATGGCAGATGTATTCGACGTCCAGGTCTGTATCAATAGAGTCGGGTCCATCACACAGGTTCTGATAGTTCGCGGGAAACTGCCCGTCAACATCACCGTATTTATCGTAACCTTTTCGATTAGCCCGTTTCTCTAACACAAAGCACGAAGCGTTTGCATTCACACCAACATGAATGGTCAACTGAAAACAATATAATATGATAGTGGAACCCTGTCGCGAAAATATATATCTCAATACTCAATTCTTTATTGCATTCCATATTAACGAGTTCGACAAAACAAATCTGTCAATTTTTTTTGTCGAACTTATGAAGCAATGGACTGGCAATCTTTTTCAATTGGTTTCAATTTTAAATTGATCGTGCATTACGTAATTAGGGTGCAGGTCCATATTGGTCTTTTGGTCGGGCACAGCAACATTAGGAGAGAGGAAGCTAGAGGTCTAAGTAGATAGATAGAATATTCTTTATTATGTACAGTACACCATAAAAAGTACAGATATAAATGTAGAAATTTTACATAGGGTGACACAATGGGCAGTCTTATCGCTAAAAGCGATCTTTTACAGACAACCGTACTACCGTTTCTGTAGTACATCAGGGATGTTCGCAGATGCGCATGTAGATTGCTTTTACGCAACAATGCGTAAGAGGTGCGCTTCCCTGGTGCGCAGGGTGTGGGGCAGCTCCAACAGTGTCTTAAGCATGGTTGCGAGTCGCCTGGACTGTGCATACGCGGGTCACTGTTGTGCCGTCTCTCATGGGATGTCGCAACGGTGACCTACCGTTATTTCTTTTTATTTGTTGTTTGTGCTTGTATTGTTTTCCTTGTTTTTGTTTAGTGTCTGTGCTGACTAACATAGTCGTAAGTTTTACTAACAATATTTATGAGTCTTGGTTACTCGAATAAAAAGAAATTCTATTCTATTCTATTCTACTACGAATAATAAAAGGCTAAAGTATCAATTATTCAATGTTATTATAAATGATTAGATGTGTTTAATTGGGTGTATAATTATGTAATACTCGTATCTGGTCAAGCCGAGCTCTGCTTGGGTGAAAATATAAACATATCGTCCAGGTACACCAACGTTTTATCACATTACCGAGGCTGTGAAAATAGAGAAACCGACTTTTCCCAGATATGAGATCGATTTTTCACCCCCGTAAATCCCTAAATTGCTACTTTCATCGAAATCGTTGGAGCCGTTTCCGAGATTCAGATTATATATATACCTATACAATGTCGCCCATGCGCATGTGACCGCCCGTAATTTTCTGAATATTCATGAAAAAATATCGAAAATAAACTTCAAAAGGGGGGGTCTATCTATAACATTTTTCACTAGTTTTTTAAAAATAAATACACAATTTTTTACCGAAAAAATTACTTCGATTCCGTTTTTTTTTTCGTAGACGATAATTTTTTGTAAAAATTTTAATTAACCTGTTAAAATAACTCATAAGCTTTTGGAAATAATAAACAGAATCCAAATCGACCCATAAACTTCGGAGATGTGTCAAAAAACAAAAGCAAATCTTTAAAAAATTTAAAATTGAATAACATGAAAAATGTTATAGATAGAATATTATAATATTATAATAATGTTATTTACAAAATATCGCGGAACATACATGGGGGTTCAATCAACGGGTATTGGTGTCACCTGATCACATACCTTTAATATATAACTCATTTTTAGGGTTCCGTAGCCAAATGGCAAAAAACGGAACCCTTATGGATTCGTCATGTCTGTCTGTCTGTCCGTCCGTATGTCACAGCCACTTTTTTCCGAAACTATAAGAACTA
The DNA here is from genome assembly GCA_948150665.1 of Conistra vaccinii. Lineage (NCBI taxonomy): Eukaryota > Metazoa > Arthropoda > Insecta > Lepidoptera > Noctuidae > Conistra > Conistra vaccinii. The sequence continues at coordinate 1,151,297 of OX411327.1, forward strand.
TACCGTTGAAACTTGGTAATTAGATGTATTCTGTGAACCACATTAAGATTTTCACACAAAAATAGAAAAAAAAAATTTGGGGGTTATAGGACTTAGAACTGAAATTTAAAAAAAAATCATTTAACTACTCTTTATATATCTGTGTTTAACCCATACGTGTGGGGTATCTATGGATAGGTCTTCAAAAATGATATTGAGGTTTCTAATATTATTTTTTTCTAAACTGAATAGTTTGCGCGAGAGACACTTTCAAAGTGGTAAAATGTGTGTCCCCCTGTAACTTCTAAAATAAGAGAATGATAAAACTAAAAAAAATATATGATGTGGGTACATTACCATGTACACTTCCACCGAAAATTGGTTTAAACGAGATCTAGTAAGTTTTTAAGCTATTGCATAGCTTCTATCGCGGGCCTTGAGCGTGGAGACCTAATCCAGAAATTTCGTAACGAAAATACATAAGAAACAAAACACTCTTTGTGTTTTGTATTGAAAATTATGTTTTACTGTTTGACAACAAAGTTCAAATTTACTTAGACGAATGATCAACGAGAGTGTTGTATTGAAAATTATGTTTTACTGTTTGACAACAAAGTTCAAATTTACTTAGACGAATGATACGGAGTGTTGTATTGAAAATTATGTTTAACTGTTTGACAATAAAGTTCAAATTTACTTAGACGAATGATCCTTGACTATTAATAGTTAAATTAAAACCTTTTTATTAGTTTGATGTTCCCGGCCATTACGTTGTGTCAAGTTTTAAAAACTATAAATGTGAATAACAGTTCCTGTCAATGTCACCATTGCTATTTGTATTCGGGTTAATATTTTACAATGCCGAGAAATTAAAATCATATTAAAATCGATGAATCTTTTTTTACCGGCAATGAACGTACTTCGCAATTGAATATGGATGAAATAAGTGAACATGTGCCAATTGAAGACAATTTAGTTGCGCAGCAGCAAACTCTTTTGTGGAATGATGATTATTTTTTTAGTCTAGCACCCGGTGAATATAACAGGCCAGTCAGTATTTTAATGGATGAACATGCGGAAGAACTATCTTTTCCGACAATCTACGGTGGTCATTTTCGAATATACAGAGATGGTGTTATTGTTACTCCATTTATGCAAGCTACCAGCGAACTTCGGCGTACTGATAAAAGTGCTACTGAAAACTTTTATACATCGCTGCTAAAATTATGAGGTTGGGAGTTAGTAAATGTGTCAACGTTGCGTTTAAGCATGTTGGACAAGGTACTTCAATCAAATAAATATTGCACACGTTAGCGATGTTAATGTTAGGAGCTCATTTGTTGGAGATATTTGTGCGTGCTTATGCAAACTTAGAAATGGCCTACACATAGTCATGGTAGCAATTTACATTTCACCGAATCCAAAATTAGACGAGGTAGAGCATTTTATTCATCGCACTTTACTGGAGTACACTAAAGAAGGGTCGAAAATACTTAAAATACTACAAATGGTAATAAATTTCTACTTATCTTGGCTAGCGATTTCAACATCAACTTCGCTGATAAAAAATCAGAGCGGTTGACAACTTTTCTTTCGAAAATATTGAATTTGAAAATGAATAATGATCCACAAGAATCCACAACAAAATATGGGACCACCATTGACGCGGTATTTTCCAGATATTTTTAGAAGATATCAAGTATCAAACTTATGTTTCTTATTTCAGTTACCATAAACCTATAGTTTCAATGATAAATATTCCTGAATAACATACATCTATTGTAAGATAATAAAAATATTTTGAACAATATTAACTTCTCAATTATTAAATAAAAGAAAAAAAAATGTTTTCTTATCGGTCACCACGCTCAAAAAGTGTAACTTGAATTAATATCAAAGAAAAAAAAACAAAGGAAAAAAAATACTGCACAAATAAAATAAATAAATAATTATAATTGCATTGCAAGTTGATAAAAAATGCTATGCAATAGCTTTACCGCGGCAGTCTCCGAGTGCCACACGTCTTTTTTTTTTGTTAAAACGTCATAAATCGTAAACCGCAATTTACCTTTAACGAACTAAAAGAACTTTTATATGGTTTGGTATCAGAATGACTGGATTGCAAACTGACCACGTCGCTCTTAGTCCAAATCTCAAAATACCTAATTCGCAAAATGACTACATCTCTTATATCGCAAAAGGTCCATACAGGGTTGAAATCAAAATGACTGCATACTGCAAATACTGTATGTTACTTGCTGCTACGGAACCCTTCATGGGCGAGTCCGACTTGCACTTGGCCGCTTTTTTTATTCATTACTAGTGTACTCACGTCAGGTCGAAGATCGCCCAGCAGTAGTGGAACAATCAGATCCACATCCACATATCGCACAGGAATTTGTTCCTGGTACAAAATTATGTTGTATTTATTTTCGATTTCTTTGGTTTCCATAGAATTAACTCCTTCCCAACTTGGATTCGTTTCAAGTCCAGCGAAAGGGGCGAATCCTGTCATTAAAACTTTTTTAATTGTCTGTTCGTAATAACCTCGACTCCATGTTTTGTTTAAAGGCCACATTTTGTCTACTTTTATGAATAAACAATTAATTTATTAGAAAAATACACTGTTTTCTATGACACTTCAATATCGAGTGAATGTGGTGCCTACACCCCCTCGCTTATATATTTCTATGTAGGTATATTACTTGACAGAAACAAATGAATTTCCCAAACACGCGGAAACGTTCTACGAAAATCGTCATGACCGTTTATTCGATATACCTACCTACCTATTACCAACTTAATCAAAATTTTACGTCACCATAATCGGTTAAATAGTAGATTGTTATACAAGGAGCTAAAATGACCCATTGTAACGAGGTAGTTTTACTCCCGAGCTTTAGCGAGGGTGTACCTAAATAGAAACCGAGCTACCTATACGGGTTTTTAGCGCCGCCGGCGCCGCCGCGCCGTGTGTTACACTCTACTTTTCACTACGATTGCGAGAAAATAAAATAATAAATAATTATGTTATTTATTAAATATTATTTCTTTTGCTTTGTCTTCCATCTGCAAATTAGGGTCTCCATTCTCACTAGATGATGACATTTTCACTGTTGTAAATTATATTACGGTCACCATGCAATTTATAATAATTGGAGAAAAATTAGAAATATTTCGCGCAAATGTTTTTTTTTTCATTTCTTCTGTAGCCGCAACGCAATGCCATGCATTCTACCGAAGAGCCTCCGCTATTAGTTCCATTTTCAAAAATAAAATGTTCTTTTTTTTTTTGTTACATAGTAATAAGTCGAGTCCTTATTCATGATTATTCTACTTATGAACAATAGTATATTATGCAACTAATGAATAAAGGACGGATTTAAAGCGAGGGCCATAGATGAATCACGATCAAGTGAAGGATTCTAACGACTGAATTCAAGTGTTAGAATTCTGAGCGACGCGAGTGATTCATGGCCCTCGATATAAATCCGTTTTATTCAAGAGTTGCATACTATACTTTATACCATGACTACGAGAAAAAGAAAGATTTAGCGCAAAAAGGACATTTAATAAAAGGTTAACACGTTCAGTGTCGGGAGCCCTCCTGGAGGGTTCACCTACTTGGATATGGGATGTCGGGAGCCCTCGCGGAGGGCTCATTTTAAATGTAGACATTCAGTGTCGGGAGCCCTCCTGGAGGGTTCACCTACTTGGATATGGGATGTCGGGAGCCCTCGCGGAGGGCTCATTTTAAATGTAGACGTTCAGTGTAGGGAGCCCTCCTGGAGGGTTCACCTACTTGGATATGGAATGCTGGGAACCCTCGCGGAGGGCTCATTTTAAATGTAGACGTTCAGTGTCGGGAGCCCTCCTGGAGGGTTCACCTACTTGGGTATGGGATGCCGGGAGCCCTCGTGGACGTTGGAAGTGAAACCTCCCTACGAATAATAAAAGTCATAGACTTTTATGGCGTTATGAGTTCTATGAAAATGGGTAGAGTCGAAAGTGTTAAGGAGGTTGTATAACATTGAGATATACATCGAATACATTGGTGTGTTCTAAATTCAAACACCAAAATAGTGATTAAAAGAGCTTTTTATTCACTGTTTTCAGTGAATAAAATAAGCTTTTTAGAGGGGGAATGGTATAAAGACTTTTTCGTTTTTGTAGGTTCGTTGGAAACAGACAAAAAAAAACTTTTTCCCCTAGAAGATGATATGCTATTTTATCCGCGCTCTGGTACGCTACAATGACGGATTTTTTGAGCAAGAGGAGTGAAAAAGGCTTTTTCTCAAACATTCTTGGAAATTCGAACATTACTTTGACAACCTTCTTCGAGATAAATTGAAATTGCCGTCCTGGTCAAAAACAAGCGAGCGGCCGGTAATCTTAGTATGAAAATCCATATCTGTCGTGTTTAGCGGCCAAATAAATTACTGTGAAAACTCATATATTCTGTCCTGTTATTTAAAAATGGATAAAAACTTTTTACTTCAACACATGGCAACCAAGGAGGTTATTTATCAAAGATTTTATTTAAATTTCGAACTGGATTAGCAAATAGAGCTGTGAAGAAACAAATGACCATATTTGCACGTGAAAAATTTTCTTTGTTCGTCATTGATTCTGGAATTTATGAATAATTTACTTGGTTTGAATTTCCGCGCATTGTTTGAGAAAAGCACTATACAAGCCTTGGCTGCAACTAGGCATTGATGTGGACGATCGTGAAAATGTGTGAGTCCATGAGTTGATTGCGGGCAATGAGGTTGCGGGCCTCGACGGTTAGGATCCTTATAAGCCAGTCAGGATGGTTCGTTCCTTAGCGAGTCTAGTCGATAATTTATGGTCATCGATCAATCATGGTTAGTGCTGTTAGTCAAAGAGCTTGTGGCTAAGTGATAACAGCCGCACGGGTCGATCCATCAGGTTAGGTTAAGCTACGCATGGGGTTGGTGAGTAGATGGATGACCATCCTTACATACCGAGATTGATCCGTGCCTTGAAAGGTCTCGGCTGTCATTCGTCTTTGACAGTCGTTACGAGTGGTCAGAAACCCGAAACTCTGACACCAATCTTACCAATGGGTATCGTATTACCCAGTTACTGAGTTGTGGAGGTCAGATGGCAGTCATCACTTACATAATCAGTCTATAAATGTTCTCACTGCTGAGACACAGACCTCCTCTCTGTGAGAGGGAGTGGGCTGTAATGTACCACGCGGGCCCAGTGCGGGTTGGTAGATGTGACATGTCTTGGAAGTTTGGTTCTAAGACATGCCGGTTTCCTCACGATGTTTTCCTTCACCGTTTTGAGAGCAATGGTGATGAAATTATTTACACAAAGTAAAGTGCCTGCCTGGATTCGAACCCACGACCTACAACTCGTAAGTTGGGGCCGTTACAACTGGGCCACCACTGCTCTCAGATGGCAGTCGCTACACGTAAAATACTAAAACTGGAAGCTGACCCCAATATAGTTGTTGTTAACTTAACTTTCAGAAATCACAAAAATCAAAAAACAGCTAAATAGGTACCTACATCAGTTCACACCCTTTTGTGATGGCAGTCAGTTAATACCTATTTAGGTGGTACAGCCTACGTAATTCGTTAATACCCAGAAAATCGATAATTTATGCGACAATAATGACCTAATATTGTAGGTGGTATTACCCTGTTAACTGATTGCGTAACACATTTTAATTTTATTTCAAATGTACAACATAATTAGTAATCCTAAATGGGTTGAAATAAATTATTTTTGAATTTGAATTTTCGTAATGATTAAAATCTGTTTCATTTAGACAGTTCAACAATATTCATTGCGTTATTTACGTTGTTGAGCAGTTTTTTTTTTAGTATCTAATGAAGCAATGGTTTAGCAATCTGTTTCGAAATGCTGAAAGATTGTGTGATTGACGTGTATTACGCAATTTAGGGTTCTGATTGCAGGTTCTGCCGACAGTTGACGTGACATCATTCTAATTATCGAATATTCGGTTATTACGAGTTCCCTAAAATGTTTCCGCGTGTTTGGGAAATTCGTTCGTTCCTGTCAGATAGTATAGAATGTATAAGCTTATCCCTGTGGCGACAGCAATTGACAGCATTTACTCGATATCGATGCGTCAGAGAAAGCGGTGTATTTCTCTTCCCCGTTATTACATTGCTGACTGGCTCACGAAATGTACGCCCGGCTCACGCTAAACAAACAGTCCCGCTGTTACATTTTTGACTGGCTCACTAAATGTACGCCCGCCGTACGCTGGACAGACAGTCCCACACTCCCACTGTTACATTGCTGACTGGCTCACTAAATGTACGCCCGGCGCACGCTGGACAAACAGCCCCGCTGTTACATTGCTGACTGGCTCACTAAATGTACGCCCGGCGCACGCTGGACAAACAGCCCCGCTGTTACATTGCTGACTGGCTCACTAAATTTACGCCCGGCGCACGATGAACAGACAGTCCTGCTGTTACATTGCTGACTGGCTCACTAAATGTACGCCCGGCGCACGCTGGACAAACAGCCCCGCTGTTACATTGCTGACTGGCTCACTAAATGTACGCCCGGCGCACGCTGGACAAACAGCCCCGCTGTTACATTGCTGACTGGCTCACTAAATGTACGCCTGGCGCACGCTGGACAGACAGCCTCGCTGTTACATTGCTGACTGGCTCACAAAATGTACGCCCGCCGCACGCTGGACAGACAGCCTCGCTGTTACATTGATGACTGGCTCACTAAATGTACGCCCGGAGCACGCTGGACTGACAGCGCCGCTATTAGACCATAGACTTCTTATAGTTTTTATAGTACGTAATTTATGAGTAAAGAACCATTCTCTGCTTTTTTAATGTTTTGGGCTCCGTAGTTTGTGAGATAAGGATCAATTTTGGTCAAGTTTCATCTACTTGAGAGCAGTGGTGGTCCAGTGGTATCCGCCCCGACTTACGAGTTGTAGGTCGTGGGTTCGACTCCAAGTAGGTGCTTTACTTTGTGTAAATCATTTAATCACCACTGCTCTCAAAACGGTGAAGGATAACATCGTGAGGAAACCGGCATGTCTTAGAACCAAAAAATTCGAAGACATGTGACATCTACCAACCCGCACTGGGCCCGCGTGGTAGATTACAGCCCACTCCCTCTCACAGAGCGGAGGCCTGTGTCCCAGCAGTGATGATTATGTTCATCTACGTTCTTAAATATCTTTAATATAAATTATTTAAAAAAAAAGAGTTCTTCACAACAAGCCCATTTCAAAATATGGGACACGGTTGGTACAGATTTTTTTTTTTAATTTTCCAATTTTTCTAGAAGTTGCTCCCATATTAAAAAATCTGTGTTTGGTTCACAGAAATTCATATGTGTACAAAATTTCAACTATACTTAAAATGGACCAGTAGATTCGGAGCAAATTGGCTGTGACAGACGGACACACGAGTGATCAAGCAAGGTTCCGTTTTTTCATTTTGAGGTACAGAACCCTAAAATCTTCAAGAATTTATCATAAATATTGTGAAAGCAGTGAACAAATTAAAAAGGAAAATCTTTGACTGGTGTAAGACTATACAATAAATAAGTTTTATTAGTTTACTATACTTGGCATTAACTAAGTATGTATGAGAAAACTAAGAAAAATTAAAATAATATATCTAGAATTCTAGACTAATAAAAACTAGGTACTCTATTCTACTTACATGAGGTTGATAATAATACCACATTTGTGGAACAATCATATCCACTTCGTCGTAGTTCACAGCAATTTCTTTACGGAACAGAATTATATCGTGATTATTTTCTATTTCTCTACCGTTCATGAATTTCACTCCTTCCCAACTTGGATTCGTTCCATATTTATCAAAAGGAGCAAATCCTGTCATTAAAACTCTTTTGCGATCAGTCGAAAACAAAGGAACCATTTTGGTTTTTTGAATCGATTCGCGAATCAGACAAAAGCACTCGCCTTATGTGATGTGACACTCCGATACGAAGTGAATGCTGCGCAAACATCCCCATGTTTATGTAACAGTTACACTCTGAAGTCAAAACGAATAAAATTCCTCAAATTGTAAAATTACAGAAGAAAAGTCTTCAAGGAAATTTGGATTGCTCGATTTTCGCCTTTTCCGTATTTTAGGTACTGATACCTAATAGAATTACGTCACTAAATTAATATAATTAATTCATTTTTGACGTACGGACGACAGTCATATTAAGTGGCATTTGTGACAAAATTGGTGCGCTCATAGTAGCAATTATGACATATTGAATCCCAAATAAACGTCATGAAGTTATGTCACAAGTCAAGAGAGTAGCTCACGCCGCCGCCGCGCCGTGCTAACATTTGTGACAAAACTGTTTTGTCGCCCAAATTGTGATAAAATGTGTGACTCAAGCCTCAAGCTATCTCACAGTAGGTCATGCTCGCTGCGCAGTTGACGGTACCAGACAACGTGTTCATGATCCAATTACAATTTTTTTTTAAATAACGTAAGTATCTACTTGTTTGGCCAATTTTCCATCTGTTCACACAACAGCTGCATCAGTTAAAAAAATTCTTGTAGATACCGTGCCGTCCTAGACAATATTATTTCCGGTGGTTGTTCATCATCATAACTTCGTCCATAATTGCAAAGATAAAACTTTCGGTTTCACCAAAGACATCAACGAACCGCAACCAGGATACGGACCCGCCCCCTAATTACGTAATGCACGATCAATTTTAAATTGAAACCAATTGAAAAAGATTGCTAGTCCATTGCTTCATAAGTTCGACAAAATAAATTGAGCAGATTTTTTTTTCGAACTTATGAAGCAATGGATTAGCAATTTGTTTCAATTTATTTTAATCTAAAATTGATCGTGCATTACGTAATTAGGGTGCGATGCTAAAAGATCTTCATCGGGATTCGGGCCCATGTAGGACCCATTATTTATGAATTGTGACATTAAACATTGATTTACAATGTCATTACAATCATTTAATTATGATAGTATTACGAATCGTTTATTTATGAATTATGACATTATACATTGTTTGTCTGCGTTCGTGATGATTGTGTTATGAGTGTTCTTAATGATTTTATACTGAAAATTACGTCTAAACGAGTAGTGTTAATGATTTGGAAAAAATATATGTTAAATTAGAGCATTTTCTTAATAATTTAATATACGAATATTTTAGATTATGTTTATATTACATAGTGAAATTAATTTGTAAAGTTAAGTCTAACGCGGATAAAAAACCAAGAATTACGCAAAACCTATCAAGCGTATTTTTCTGAAACCTTCACCATTTTAAGGATAATTAAAATATTAATCTTTTAGTATAAGTGTTTTATTAAAATACCTTTTGTTATATGCATAATAAATTAATAATGCGTGAAATTGGTGACAGCGCTCCTTGATGCGCGAGAGTAGGTACCTATATTACTGGCTGGACGTACGACGCGTTGCGTACAGAACACGCAAGCTAACTACTCAAGGTCACTGGCATACTGGCACATACTGCGTCTTATTACTTATAATCATCAAAATAAACCAGATTTATACAGGGTGTTAGGGTAAACACCGTTATTCTTCAAACCAGTGGTTTGGTTTCGTTTATAGAACATAAATTCAATGTAGGCTTGCCACCTTTTTTCTGACGAAAAATAGTATTTTTCTCAAAAACTTGCAAAAATATAGTACTTTTGTAAAATTTTGGGAAAAAATATAGTACACATTTATTTTTAATCATTATTTATTTTTCAATTTTTGTATTTTGTTATTATTACTCTTCGCTTTGGCCATCGAGATTTTATTATTTTTAAAATTTTCAATTGGATCTAAGCAATCAAGCACACACAGACATCTTCTTTGCCTTTTTTATTTTCTGTACTTCTTTTTGGGAGGCCCGCAAAAATCATTATCACTTTACGTTAAAAACTTTTAAATTTTATCTGATATATAATATTCTCTAATCACGGCGGTAAAAACAGCATTTTTTGTAATTTTTGGAGGATCATATTTTCTTTACCAATAAGTTGCTGAAAAAAAAAGGAAATAACAGGGACGTGTCTACAGCAGACATTGATTTTATAAAATAAAAAAATTGGCTCTAGAAGCCATTATTCAGGCAGAAAGAAGGGGAATACTTTTTATTTTATGGAGAATCGTAGACCCTCTTCCCTCTTATAAAAAAAGCGCGACAGATCAATTAGCAATGAAAATATAGTATTTTTCGTACTATATTATTTTTCTATAATATATAGTACAATTGACTGAAATATAGTACGATACTATATAATATAGTACGGGTGGCAACCCTAATTCAATGGAAAATCACAACTTTATTTTTTTAAAGATGTACATTTAGAATCGTCACGCAATTCCTAAGGTAGGTATTTTTGCCTGTCTTAAGCCAGGAAAAGGTTGTATTGTTTATTCATGTGTTGTGTAGGTAGGTAGGACGGGCGGCGATCGATTACGTCACTCGGGCGGGCGTATATCCATGAATTTGCGGACGCTGTCGGACAATAACCTTTTTAATATTTGTTAAAGAAAATAACGTAATTTTTTTTTACTCGGTTTTTTATGTTTATATTTAAGCCAACTACCCATAGTTTGAATGACAACGGTGTTTACCCTTCCATCCTGTATACAAAATACAAAATAGTTTATTGTGCCAAAAATTACATTTCATTACAAAACGTGTTTGGAGCCTCCTTTTAAGCAAACAATGCCTGTATTAGAAGGCTCCGCTCTTTCACATCAATGTCGTACACTATACTAACCAAGTTAATTTAATATAGTGTACTGTGACCTTAAGTGTAAGTGTGCAATGTCAGTACATTTTTCTGTATTTAGCTTAAGAAAACAATAAACTTAAAAAAAAGAAATAAACTATAGGTAAACTTGCAATTTAAATTATTAACAGTAAAACAATAATTAAAAAACTAAAAATATAATGTATTCCCAGCTAATGCGTGTGATGTGGGGTATAGTGTGGTGTGGTAAGTAGTGGGTTGTTATGTGTGGTGTAAATAATATATTCACATTGACATTGTTTAAAATTATATACAAAATTACATGATTACTTTGTAAAGTATTAAATTATTTTAATTATTGTGAATGTGAGGACTATGTGGGTTTTTTTTCTTCTTTAAATTTTTTAAAATGTAGTTTAATGATGGTCTGGCTAGTTTGAGTAGTTGAAGCGGCCTACCCAAATGTTCTTTCTTTGGTATTGTTCGTCGAGTTGAGCTCCTTAAGTTCTGAGTTGAGCTCCACGATTACTGACAAATGCTTGCACTGACGGCTCCGTTGTCACATGCCATTATTTTGTAGCCGACAGGCATGCGACTACGGCTTTACCTTGACCATTTTTAGGGTTCCGTACCCGAAGGGTGACAAACGGAACCCTATTCATAAGCCTCCGCTGTCCGTCTGTCTGTCAGCGAGCTCTATCTCATGAACCGTAATAGGTAGGCAGTTGAAAATTTCACAGATTGAGCATTTCTATTGCCGTAAGAGCAACAAATAATAAAATTAAAAAATAAAGGGGGGTCGCCATACAATAAAATTTAATTTTGAAAAAAAAATTATCTGACCCTGGCATGTGGGGTATCATTTTCTAGAGCTCATCGAGTAGTGAATAAATATAATTTTTATTTGTTTTTATCTTCAAAAATGATGAATTAGGGGGCCGTAGAAGTTGTCTGTTTTAGACCATTTTTATACGAGCTCTATCTCAACAACTAAACAAATTAGGAATTTGAAACTTGTGTGTATCATGTAACATATACTGTTTATAATCAACAAATACTAAAAACGCCGATTCATAACGTATTTTATATAATATGGGCGATTTTCTGCAACTTAAAGTAATAATTTTGTATTTCATGCTAATAATACGCGATATAAATTCCACAGATAACTATTTAATAGTCGGAGTAATGACATGGAATTAGTAAGTACCTACTATCATGGCAGCATATACTATTTCGATCATTTAAATTTCGATCATCCAAAAAGGTCTACAAAATAAACTTTCTTCACAAGATTTTAAAACCGGCCAGTATTTTTTGAGTTTAAGAACTTTATCGACTTTTTTCAAAGTATCCCTAGACGGTGTTGATGTGTGTACCTCGTGTTAAAACTACACTCCAATAGACGATATATTCAGTAACATTGAAATGAATGCTGGCACATACAGTGTACTATTCAGTTACCTAGCTTAAACCGTTGTGGATACAATTTCATATTGAGAAAAATTATTGGTGTAAAAATATTCGGTCATGGCGGCCAATCTCAACGGAGACTGGCCTTCGGCGCGGGAGATATTATAGTGCACAAGTGTGTGCGCAGACACGAGTGCACTCTCTCTTCCCTCACTCTCATAGTCCGATGGGATGTGTAAAAATAATAAGTAAGAAATAATAGATTTCTGTATGACTATCAAAAATAACGTAAATAAATACTAGCTTTACCCGGCCTGGCTTCGCACGGTTAGCACTAAGTACTTATCTACAGCGCATCTACCTTTCCTAATTACCTATTTCTACCTAATTACCTACCCTACCTACCTACCCTACCCTTCTTACCAGGGTAGGTAGGTACCTAACCTACCCTACCTACCCTACATATCTAGCTGCTTACCTACCATATATACCTATTTATACCTACCAATACTATATTAGTAGCAAATAAATAACTTTGACTTTAGTTAATGCATGTTACTGGATAAAGTTAACTTAATATTTTTCTCTTAAAATAAATGAAACCTACACCTACACCTATATTTTAACACAATGTAGCGGTTAGACCGCCACATACAAAAACTACGAAACAAAAAGACATGACGTCACACAATTCCTACATCTCGCAGTTAGAGTTTACTGAGCGAATAACATAGATAAGACTATCCGAAATCAACATATGGGCAGTTGCCCGCCAGACATAACAACCCGTCTGGTTGGAGGATCCTCCCTTTTCTATGGTGGATGAGTGAACTTTACACCCTGTTCCTCATATCCCTAAATTGGTGACCCCGACGTGATTTGAACACGCAACCTTCTTCCAACATTTTCTCATTAAAATTAAACAATTTCTTTACAAATCTTTGTTTTTTTATAGCGCCTCTGTTGTTGCCTTTACGAAAGTATTACAAAAATTCATAGTGTTAAATCTTGTACGACATGGTATGGAACCCTTCGTGTGCGAGTCCGACTCGCACTTGACAGATTTTATTATACCTATGTCTAGATTTCTGTAAGAAATCTTTTCTTGTTTCATACTTTTAAGAGCGTGATTTTTGAGTAAGTAGTCGGGTTTTAGTATTTAAACTTACTTTTTGTTAGGGTTCCGTACCCGAAGGGTGACAAACGGAACCCTATTCATAAGCCTCTGCTGTCCGTCTGTCTGTCAGCGAGCTCTATCTCATGAACCGTAATAGGTAGGCAGTTGAAAATTTCACAGATTGAGCATTTCTATTGCCGCAAGAGCAACAAATAATAAAATTAAAAAATAAAGGGGGGTCGCCATACAATAAAATTAAATTTTGAAAAAAAAATAATCTGTCCCTGGCATGTGGGGTATCATTGTCTAGAGCTCATCAAGTAGAAAATAAATATAATTTTTATTTGTTTTTATCTTCAAAAATTATGAATTAGGGGGCCGTAGAAGTTGTCTGTTTTAGACCATTTTTGTACGAGCTCTATCTCAACAACTAAACAAATTAGGAATTTGAAACTTGTGTGTATCATGTACCATATACTGTTTATAATCAACAAATACTAAAAACGTCGATTAATAACGTATTTTATATAATATGGGCGATTTACTGCAACTTAAAAATAATATTTTGTATTTCATGCTAATATTATGCGATATAAATTCCACAGATAACTATTTACTAGTCGGAGTAATGACATGGAATTAGTAAGTACCTACTATCATGGCAGCATATACAATTTCGATCATTTAAATTTCGATCATCCAAAAAGGTCTACAAAATAAGCTCTCTTCCGTAGACAGAGTATCTGTCTACGCTCTCTTCAAAAGATTTTAAAACCGGCCAGTATTTTTTGAGTTTAAGTACTTTATCGACTTTTTTCAAAGTATTATGTTAAAACTACACTCCAATAGACAATAATATTCAGTAACATTGAAATGAATGGTGGTACATACAGGGTAGTATTCAGTTACCTTAAACCGTTGTGGATACAATTTCATATTGAGAAAACTTATTTGTGTAAAAATATTCAGCCACGGCGGCCAATCTCAATGGAGACTAGCCTTCGGCGTGGGAGATATTATAGTGCGCAAGTGTATGCGCAGACACGAGTGCACTAGTCTCTCTTCCCTCACTCTCATAGTCCGATGGGATGTGTAAAAATAATTTTTATTTTCGCTTGAGTTTAGATTTCGATAATTTTTTTTGTTGGTACATTGGCGTGTGCTAGCTGTCATTATGGCAAATATATTTTATTTAATGTTTCGTGTTGAGTAATCTAAAATATTTGCATACTATTGTATAGAATCAAGTTTTTTTTCGTAACTGAACAGACAGCTGCGCTGCTGGCGAGTTTGTTGCGCCACTTCTTCTTTCCAGCAAAAGCACTAGGAAGTGGTGAAGGGCGGGCGTTTTTGGGGGACTGTCTTATGTAATTTTGACGTTCGAAAAGTGCTGATTCTCAGCCTAGTTTGAATAAATGACTTTTGAATTTGAATTATGACTATCAAAAATAACGTAATACCTGTATTGACGGAATGTTGTAATTAAAATTTGGCGTACTACTTAAATTCTATTTTGTACAATATAGTCTGATGTAGCAAGAGAAATCCTTTTATTTATAAGTAACTAGCTTTACCCGGCCCGGCTTCGCACGGTTAGCACTAAGTACTTATCTACGGCACACCTACCTTTCCTAATTACATATTTCTACCTAATTACCTACCCTATCTACCTACCCTAACTGCTACCTACCCTAACTGCTACCTAACCTAACCTACCTACCCTACATATCTACCTGCTTACCTACCAGTCCTACCACATATACCTATTTCAATCAATCAATCTTCCTAGCCTTTTTCCCAACTATCTTGGGGTCGGCTTCCAGTCTTACCGGTTGCAGCTGAATACCAGTATTTTACATGGAGCGACTGCCTATCTGACCTCCACAACCCAGTTACTGTTACAACACATATACCTATTTATACCTACTAATACTATGTTAGTAGCAAATAAATAACTTTGAATTTAGTTAATGCATGTTACTAAAATAAATGAAACCTATAATTTAACACAACAACATTTTTTCATTAAAATTAGACAATTTCTTTACAAATCTTTATGTTTTTTTATAGCGCCTCTGTTGTTACCTTTATACTTTCGTATTACAAAAATAGTGTTAAATCTTGTACGACATGGTATGGAACCCTTCGTGTGCGAGTCCGACTCGCACTTGACCGATTTATTTAAATTATTTTGACATTTTTATTTACTTAGACAATTCAATAAATATACATATTTGTAATGTGCTCGTCAAGCCCTTTCATTTGATACACTACAGGATAAAATTAAAAAAAAAAAATCGTTTCTTTCGTCGCTTTTAAATGTATTCTAGAGGGAGCCATATTGAATTTAATGTAACTTCACATAGCCTATAACCAGCGAATGATCAGGACGCTTCCAACGATACCTCATTTGTCAAATTATAATCAGTAGTTTAGAAGTTATGAGGTTACAGATGAACACACATACATACATACATACATACTTACATACATTCATACATACCGGTCATCATGCCAAAAATTACAAAACTCATGCCTGTGCTATCTTATGTTTGGTTGAGGAGTTCCTATGGCTCCGGCTCCATCAACAGACAAGACAAGAAGTATGTTGTATCCAGGGATACAACATAGGTACTTCTTGTCAAGACAAAGCCAACAAGTTGAAGAACGCTGGTGCTATCTTGTTTGGTTGAGAAGTTCCTATGGCCACCTTCCGGCTCCATCATTAGACCCTGGACACCACCTACTGTCACTTGAATTAATAATAGACATTATACCAGCGCCTCGTCCTCGAGATTAGTAATTTACACATGTAGTAACGCATAGTTCTCACCACTCATGCACTAAGTTGAGAAAAAATATTATATCCTATTTTTCTTTATGGCAATTTTATTTGACATAACTTTTTTTTTTTTTTTTTTTGTGGGTACTTTGTCCAGTTCCGCTCTCAGACGATTGTCGCCAGTCATTCGCATTTTAGTGCTCAACCACTCAACATCTATTTAGCGTCTTCGCACCGTTTGTTATAAAAAAAATACCGAAATGTAAGAATTCTCGGTCGCGTAAAGTAGACATTATAAAATAAAATAAAATTAAAATAGTTAGAACTCAAAATCGTAAAAAACAAATTAGTGCTTCTGAAAGTGAATCAGACTTGGAGGAAGCTGTTTTTCTACACGATGAGGATATTGGACCAGGTATTTACCTACCTACTTATTTATTGTACAGTGAAAACTATGTTAATACGGCCCTGCTTACGTATCTACGTACTTATTGAAGGTCTTTAAATGCACCCTGAACAGTCACTGGGGCTGTTTCAACGCATTAAAATACGGTTAGCGTTCCTTCCGCTGGGGATTGTAACCTAACCTAAAAAGTATTATGATGTACGAACAATATTAGCAAAATAAGCAAAATAATATAATAATTATGTAGCTATTTATATTCTTTGTATAAAGATAAAAGCTTGTGAAATTAATAAAAAAAATATTGAACTCTTATTTTTTTTCTGAAAAATGCCATTTTTATTATGCAATAACTATTAAATAATATAAAATAAATGACTTACCAGCGATTACATGCACAAACACACAAAACTCAAAATTTCACATCAACACGTTTTTTCACTACCGAGTTTGTTTACATTTTTTGATGGGTCCGTAATAGGTAATTACGATGTTATTTTGTGCAAATTTTATCTATATACGATGACGACACTACTTAATTATTGAAATAACACCATTTCCCGTCGATTTACACTTAAAAAACAATAGAAAACAAATAAATAGAACGCGGAGTGCAGCGCGCTGAACGCATGCGCAAACGCCATTTTGCCGTGCCAAAATGTTCAATTTTTACTTTTTTCTAGAATTGTTTCTGCATATTTTGACGTTTTGGTCGATTTATTTGACAAGTATATTACCAAATCCATATCTCGGCTCGTGCGTTGTGTGGTCACAGTTCTAACCTAACCTAAATAATAAGTGATCAAACGAACTTACCTGTTGTGAAGTTCGATCATTATTATACGAAGGGCTTCGTTCGAAGATATAATATTTACAATGCAGCTTCCTTAACGCAAGTCGATCACCAGTCGCATGTTTAAGAGCTGAAAGCAAAACTAAACGCACAAGTGTACCTATGACAGCTCTATACGTCATCTGTCATTATTTTAGAGTAAGAGAATCTCAATTTTTCTGGGGTAGGGTAGGGAGGGTCCCTATATCTTCGAATGAAGCCCTTCGTATAATAATGATCGAACTTCACAACAGGTAAGTTCGTTTGATCACTTATTATACTTCTGGCTTCGTTCTCGATATAATATTTACAATGCAGATGTTAAGAGTTTATGAGGAAAATTGAGATTCCAAAGATGAAATTATAAATAAATAGTATTTAAATAACAAATTAAAATCTTTTAGTTTTAAGACACAAATGACATAATAAACTGGCTATACTCGTAATAGATGACCAGTCTCGTTCATCTTAATATTGGACTTATTGTTCAACTTATAAACAAGTTTCAAATTATATATTGAAGTTCTTGTCTAATTTAGTTAGGCACGTAATAATTAAACGTAATATTCATAATACTTAATCAAGTATTTTGTTCAGCATTAACCACAGCATGAGCAAATTCATTTGAATTATTCACAATTGGCCTATTATAAAATGAAGCAAAAGGTTGAAGAGCTATTTGTCCAGTTTGCCGTATTACATCTAATGACACTAACACTCTACACCTTAGTAGTGGATGTCAAGGCATGTCTAGTATTATTTTCTGAAAAAAATATTATACTAATATCTATGATGCAAACAGAGAGTAGGTATATTTACCTATATTATAGAGATGGAAGAGGCATAAACTGGTTTATGGGGCTTATACAATGAAAGTATTAAGTGAATATTATTTCGCTTAAAAACTGAGTACTTATAGTTAATTTTAATCACGAAATGTACTAGCTGGACAAATTTCGGACTTTTCAAAGATAGGTAAAAAACAGGTTCAGTTGGTTGTAACCGGGACCAGATGTTTTAATAGCAAATAGAAATGCGTACATTGCATAATTTACTGTGTTATTAGGTATTTTAATAAGAGACAAAGTCCATGCTCTTTGGGCTTGTACTTACTGTACCATTTTTTTTTTTTTTTTTTTTTTTTACGTATGTAAATTTAAAGACCCCATACAAGGCCCTTATCTTGAAATGCTTGGTTAGAAAAAAAAATACATAATAATTATTGGTATAGATGAGATGGTGTAAATGAATCTATAAGTAAGTAGGTACTTACTTTGTTTTTGACAAATAGCCCACCATAATTTAAAGGTGAAATTGTATTGTTTCAAGGTATTATTTGAAACTGAACACATAACATTTATTGCTGATGGCTAGGCTTACCCATGCCTTCCTGATAATATTCCAGTGGAGATGTAGGGGGTGATTCTATCAGGCTTATGACTACCTAGTATGGCATAACCATAATGCCTGTCGCTTTATAATTCTTAATTTTTTGTAAACATCTTAATAATAGACTAAATGGGCATAAAAAGGGAAAAAAGTAGTTAGTCTCAGAAACGAAAAAAGAATCATCTATTTTTGATGCATCCGGGCCGGCTTCCAGGAAATGTAATATTCACATTTTGGCAAATTCTTGAAGCAAAAGGTATTGATATCTATCAGGTTGACCAAACTGAGTCACAATGTACTGGAATGTGGAGGTATTTATTTCCCACTTTATGTCAGGATTGGCTGTACATTATGTGATTCTTCATCTGCTTCATTGTTTTCCCTTGATTTTATGTAAGAGTTTGTTTATCTTCACACCATTACCAATATACTTCTGGCAAAGATATTTAAATGTGGGTACTGAATACCTCCCATTTAGTTAATAATTATATTATGAGGCATTCTTGTTATCAGCATGTAACAATATACCAATTTTTAACAAACATTTTTTAAGGCTCGTGAGTAGTTCTAGATAATTTAAGTATGTGATATTTATAAGTTTTCAGTCTCTTTCCAGAACCCATGAACCCTATTATCATTACAAATGGTCCCCCACCCACTTCTTGACACATCTATAAATATTTTCAAATCATATTTTGAGTATGCTATACTTTTGTGTAAACTATTGATATTATCAACTCACCGCTGTAGGTCTAGTATATATCTGGGGTAAATGATATCATAATTGCTTTTACTTTTATGGTTATATGGTATATTTAATGTTCTAATAGTTTTGTGTAAAGTCAAACATATGTACTTGCCAGGCATTTGGCAGTCAATGTTCCTATTAAATGAGCATGGTCTCTAATACTACAACTCTATTTTTTCAAATATATGGATTTTTGTTTTACAAAACCTAAGAATTGACAGCACTGTGATGGTCTAAGTACTCAATTATACTATTTTGATAATTTATTACTAATCTGGAATTTTTGTAAATACTTAGGAATTGTTTCATTATCATTTTTCAACCATTTATCTTATAATCAGAACCTGTTGTATACTATGTATGTAGGTGCTGACAGATATCTCTTGTCATTGGAATAATAGTATAGGTAATTATTAGAAATAGTATTATCTGTACTTAAAAAAAAATAGTCTTGGTTAACTTGTCTTTTATTTACAACAAGAACCAATGCACAAAAGGTCATTAAAGTATTGTACTAATTGGTGACCTGTAGATTTTTAAATTATGCAATCACCGCTCTCATAATTAGAGAACAACATGGTGCAGAACACAAGACATAATACAAGAATGCATTAAATTAATATAATTTTTCATACAGAAACCATCAATACTTCCTGTGAGCTGGATTAATATTTACCAATAAATAGAACTCTTAATAAATTCTCCTGGAGAAATTAGAGCTACTGTAGTTCAGTGATCTTCCATTTTAAAATGGTATGTGTTAACAAATTTGTTACGAGGCTTAAGGTTTAGAATAAATCTTTTGTGACCATTCAGTGTTGGAAAGAAAACACTTAAGGTATGAATTGGCCTTTACATGGTGTGCAAGGAGTAATTGCACCTAATGCCAGCAAATTACTAATGGCTATTAGCATAACAGGATCATTTAAAATATCATTTTATAATGACTGTTCAGATTATGACTGAAAAGGTGTCAGTAAAATGGTTTGAGTATCCATTGACATGTTCAATATTGAAACATCATCACAGATGCTTTCTCAACAAGGTAAAATATGATTTAATCTTCCAGCATGACTAACCTCTAGTAGCGAGCAGGAGTCTTGTCCTGTGGTGGTGGGGCTTGGGCTGGTACTGGTTGAAATTTTGTTTGATATTTCAACTTTATCTTTATTTCCTTGCTTGATATGAGAACTGTGGTTCCTTGTGTCCCGGCCTCGAATTTGCCCTCTGTTGGTTGTAACAAAGTGAACCACTCAAGTTTCCCTGACGGGTTGTGGTAAAAGTAGTTGTCTTTTTTATAGATTGGCCTGTTCTTTGGCAAGCTTGTAAGACTCTCTATATTTTTAGATTTTAGGTTGTTACCATAAAGGTATGATAGAGTGTTGTTACCATAGAGGTGATCATCTCTTTCTAATTCTTTGACAATATTTAAGCATTTTTTGTGCCGGACAGGGAAAATATAAATTGATTGTTTGTGTTAACATTCTTCCAGCATCACTGAGCGGGGAGATCTCTATCATTATTGTTGATATTGATTAACATTGATAATGTCCCTTCATCAAAATTGTATTTCAAATACGGGCTAAGTAGTTGTTTAGTGCTCTTTTATATGCATAATTATTAATGCAACAAATCCCATAATGCTTGCAGCACTTCCAGGGATAGAATATAAGTAGGCCCAGTGTCTAGCACATGTGATGGGTCATGCTCAGGTAGAGCGTCAGTTACAGTTATGACTGTATTAGTGTTATCCGGGTTTGTGTCAAATGGAACCGATGGTTCGACACTGACATCAAGTACCTACCTAGTTCCATAACTAGTTCATTGGTTCATAATTTTTGCGGTCTGCAAAAAATATAGAATTGACCCTGATAATGTACCATAATAATTATACTTACCTAAGCGTAGCCTCTCGGCCTTCACCTTGAAATAAGTAAATTATAAAACTCGTGCGTTTATCTCGTAAACGCCCCGAATTATTTGTTCACGTCAATGCATCTCGTCCATCACCCGCGTGGTACAATAATAATTGTATATGTCTTCTGAAACACGTTTTACTGTATAAAACGTTTAAAACAATGATAAAATTCGTCCGTTTATCTCGTAAACGACCCGAATTATTTGTTCGCGTCAATGCATCTCGTGCACCACCCGCGTGGTACAATAATAATTGTATATAAGTCTTCTGAAACACGTTTTACTGTATAAAACGTTTAAAACAATGATAAAATTCGTCCGTTTATCTCGTAAACGACCCGAATTATTTGTTCGCATCAATGCATCTCGTGCACCACCCGCGTAGTACAATAATAATTGTATATAAGTCTTCTGAAACACGTTTTACCGTATAAAACGTTTAAAACAATTGTTTTATCTGGTGAAGAAAAAATGGATGAGTCTGATGACTCTGATGAATCGGTGTTGTGGCTTATTCCCAAAGTACTCCATTCTTTTGTTCTAAAAAGATAAGAATCTCATACATTCATTCCCAAGTTACTCCAAGGAATTATTATTATTTAAAAATACTTATTATTTTGTTCCCATTCTGCTCCATAGGTATCTGGAATTATTCTCAAAGTACTCCACCGATTATTCGCTATCAATTCTCAAACTGCTCCATCTACATAATTAACTATAAAATACATATTTCATTACAGTCACTCACAAAATTTCTTACAAGAAAGATTAAAGTTTAGCATTTTGTTATAAAGTCAATGAATATTTAAAATGTAGGCTTTTTATGATAATAGCAAAAATATATAGTATAGTGAGATTAATGTTTATTTTAGAATCATAATATTATTTGTGCGTCATCCATCGATCACTAATAACGAGTAAGTTCTTTATTAGTGATCGATGCGTCATCTATCGGATAAACTCGACTCACTTTTAAACATTCAATTTTTTACCATGTCATGTAAAAGGGGTTTGAAGATTTTGGCCCTAAAATCAGCCACGATTTTGTTTTTTTTTTTTCAAAATCGCGGTGCACAATGAATGTCATATATTCGGTTAGGGGACACTTACACAAACATAAAACTTTATATGAGATAACATCATAAAGCGTCACGATTCTGAGATATTCAAAGATAAAAGTAAGAATTGTTATAACGAATTTACTTATTTATGTTGTAGTTACTTCATGTTGATTAAGTTATTTACACATGAATTAATTGACTACACCTAGTGGATAAAACATAAGATTTTTAAATCATATTCGGTATAAATAATATTATCCAAGAAGGCAGCGGGAGGCTGAATAGGATTTTTTTGGTGTCGCGCCCATAACATGCACCATATAATACTTATACCATTTAAACACACGTTCTCATTAGGCGGGAGGTACATATATATTTTTATCTCTTTCGCTCTTAACTAAAACATTACCTATACATGATGCAATTATGTTTTCATAGTTCAATATACTTACCTGAAGGCAAAAAAAAAAAAAAAACTTGTTTCAGGGTTCAGTTTTCGACTTATATTTCGGTGAATAACTCGGAAACGTGACGCTTTAGGATATTATGTTATATGAAATTTTTTGTTTGTATAAGTGTCCTCTATCTAAATATATAACTTTCGATTATCACCGCGATTCTGAAAAAAAATCAAAATGGCGGCCTCACGTTAGGGCCACCCTCCATACAAAAATCTTCAAACCCCTTTCAAATGATTATTGGTCGAATTTTTTAAATATTTTATGTTAGGCTTAATTGCCAGATATCATTTTAGATATTTTATTCTTTGTATTTCATGTTTTTTAGACTTTTTCTCTTCTTCTTGAATATATTTAATTTATCAAAATTATAATACTGAAAATTATTGTTGAATTATATTATAAAGTCTTTTATTTAAAAATTTCTTTACACTTAAAAATATATTTGCAAAGCTTTTGAGCATATCTGTACGTCAGCCATAGTAATCCGGTACATATTTAAATTAGCTTTTTGATTAAAATGGGTTGGAGTACTTTGAGAACATTTTAATATTATCATGGAGTAGAATGAAACTTAATTAAAAACATTATATTTTTCATGGAGTAGTTTGGGAACTTTTTTTGGAGTACTTTGGGAATAAGCCGTGTTGTACCGGTGTCGTTTGTATTTAATCTTCGGATTTTTTGAAGATAATATTCCTTTTCATGTTTTCATTTCGGCATTATAACATATGCCAACTTTAATCACACTTTCAACTAGTTTTAAACACTTTAACTAATATTCTTTGGGAATAACAGCGTACTGGTTGCCGCGCAAACGTAAAGAATGACAGATGACGTATAGAGCTGTCATAGGTACACTTGTGCGTTTAGTTTTGCTTTCAGCTCTTAAACATGCGACTGGTGATCGACTTGCGTTAAGGAAGCTGCATTGTAAATATTATATCGAGAACGAAGCCAGAAGTATAACAAGTGACAGTGACAATGCAACGCTCACGGCACCCTAGCCGGGCCGAGGCAGTGACACTAGAGTGCTACAAGAAACTCGTGGCACTCTATACACTTCGAATAAATTACTGTGAAAACTCATATCTGTCCTGTTATTTAAAAATGGAACTAACTTTTTACTTCCACATGGCAATCAAGGTAACATATCAAAGATTTTATTTAAATTCCGAACTGGCTTAGCAAATAGAGCTGTGAAGATACAAATGACCTGGCGCGTGAAAAATTTTCTTTGATCGTCATTGATCCTGGAATTTATAAATAATTTACTTGGTTTGAATTTCCGCGCATTGTTTGATAATAGTTTTTTTTATACCTACTGCTATCTACATGATGATACCTATCACAATATTCCTCTAACCGCGCTGTACATCAAAGTACCTATTAAATAAATAATAGACATCATCAACATGATTTATTAATTCAATCAAACTTACTTAGCTAATGGGGACATTATTAATTAATAGTTCGTTTTAGCACGGAATTGGCGCAGGGCGCGCGGTTCAAGCGAATAACACCGTTTATAAATTACATCTATGGATTTAAAGTAAGTATATTTGGCAATAAGCATTTTTACGGTTTGTTTTGCGCCATAAAACGAAATCTACACAACATTATAACTGTAATAACGGTCCTCATTAGTTAACTGTTGGAGACATAATTCTAAGATGCGTTCCAGTCCTTGAGCAAGTTGTTCCGATGTATACTTCTTAAGAGGAACATGGACGAATAGTGTAGGACTTCGACCGTGGCAGAGGGATGTGTAGTAAATGTATTCGCAGAGATACCTGTAACAAAAAACATCGATATAATGTCTAGACGCTTAAAGTTTTGCCGCCACCAAAATTCTCATTGGCCTATAATAGCCAACTCCCACGGTGCGCCATATCGCGGACGCACGCGCACGACGCACCGTGGGAAACCTAGCGTGCGTGGTAGCGCAGACGCGCATTGAACGCGTGCGTGGCGGTGCGTCCTCGTGCGGGCTGGTGTGCGTGCGCGATATGGCGCACCGTGGGAGTTGGCTATAACACGACGTGAACAGAAAGCGCAAAAGGGAATTTCATAACTACATTCAGTTTCTACCCTGCCATATTCCTGCAGACCTGTCAGTTCACAAGGTTCTTGGCCGACCGGGAGGGGCAAGGTCTGCAAATCGAAATCTTTATGTTACGACAGCATGACGTCACCAGCTTCCAAGAACGAATTTACAATTATTTTTGGAAGAGTTGGTTGTTACGATCTACTTCGTTAAGTTATTTCAATAGCTAACTTACCGGCCAGCATCACTAGATATTTTCGCGTGTAGCTCATGTTTAGGGTTACAGTTGAACTTTCTGCAGATAGCCGCGACGTCCAGCTGTGTAACTAAGGTGCTGGGTCCATCACATAAGTTCTGTTTGAACTTGGAGTGAAACGGAAGCTGCCCGACCACATCGGGGAATATGTAAGCATTTCTATTAGCCTGTGTTTCTAACACAAAGCAGGATACTGCTTCTGATAAACCAACATGGATGGTCAACTGAAAAAAAAAAGTAATTGTAAAGGTCGAAACATATTTATTTATTTATTAAATTATGCACAAGTAAAAAAATACTGTAAAGACGCCAGCACATCAAGTTACTACAATCTGTCAAATATCTTTAAAATATTTTCAACTTTATCGCTAAAAAATAAGGTTCAATGTTGATTGGGAAAATTTTTGAGATTGGAGTAGGTTGATGTGCTGGCGTCTATACAAAGGTGGACGGTGAAACACTTTGATATTTTTTCCATACAAACTTCGGAGGGTTTTTACTCCACTGTTTGACATCGTACATTCAAAGTTTAACATGATATAGTTAGGTCTCATTATTAAAATTGTCTGTACGGAAGCAGAATAGTAAAATAAAAAGCCATTAAAAAGTTATGAGCCAACAAAGATTCGTTTTTCTTGCTAATTTTAACGCAACTTTGGGCGTAAATAAGTAATACAAGAAGTGTGAAATCTCGAAAACGAAATCCGTACCGACACAGCAAAATTATCGAAGATTTCAATAAATTTTATTTGTAATTGATTTATGCAGTGGTTTTTTCAGAAAAACCTTTTTACCAAAGGCCTTTTCGTAATTTTTGACGCGCTCGTTTTACTATAAACTATTGTGCGTTTCACTCAATAATGTTCCCCCGGCGCGGGTGGCGCGGTGCGGAGGGTGACGCTCGCGCACACATGCACGAAATGTCACACGCCTGAAGCTCTTTCGTTTGATTCAGGCACACACGTGCGTGTTGTAGTGTTTCCACTTTTACCTACTTTATCTGTTTGACTTCGCCCTGAGAAAATTATCGTAGGTATCGTTTGAAATTAGAATAAAATTGTTGGTTTGAGTGGACGCTGCTGTGTCAGTGAATTTGTATTGGTTGATTGAAGAACAGTACCTACCTACCAATCAATCTTCCTAGCCTTTTCCCAACTATCTTGGGGTCGGCTTCCAGTCTAACCGGATGCAGCTGAATACCAGTATTTTACATGGAGCGACTGCCTATTTGACCTCGGTACCGATACCCCTTGGTAAGACTGATGTCAGACTTTCGGGCTTCTGACGACTCGTAACGACTGTCAAAGATCCACAAATGACAGCCGGGAGCCCGGGACCAACGGCTTACGTGCTTTCCGAGGCACGGAGTCTCGGTATGTAAAGATGGTCACCCATCCACTGACTAACCCCGGCAAGCGTAGCTTAACCTGATGGATGGACCCGTGCGGCTTGTTATTACTTAGCCACGAGCTCCTCAGAAGATTGAAGAACAGTACCGTAATTACGTAATACACGATCAATCAAAATTTGAATCGTTTTGAAACATATTACTAATCCATTGCTTCCTATGTTCGGAAAAAGATCTGCTCAACAACGTAAATAACGCAATGAATATTATTGAACTGTCAAAATGAAACTGATTAGTCGGAAATTCGGAATCGTTTACAAAAATGTGTTGTGTAACAGACGCCAGCACACCAACCTACTCCAATCTGTCAAATTTTCTCAATCAACATTGAACCTTATTCTTTAGCCATAAAGTTGAAAATCTATTAAAGAAATTTGACAGATTGTAGTAACTTGATGTGCTGGGGCGTCTGTACAATTTATTATTTTCGTAGGTACCTACCTACCTCCTCGAGCATATTTTCTGTTATAAATTATAATATAATTATATCTTCTTTTGGCCAATACCTACTTAGGTACCTACATTTTCTACCTTACTGCTCGGCCACGACTTGATTGAGGCTAAAGTGCCTGCTACACGGTTGCCAACCACGTCCCTGACAGAGGTGACCTTGGTTAGCGACCCGCAAAGTTGTTTCAACGTTTGGTCGTATAAACATCATCTTCACGGTTGTAAACCACCAAGGTCACCTCTGTCGGGTCGGCGGTAGGCGACCGTGTAGCAGGCGTTTTAGCGACCGGCGCGGCGCGGCGTTGCCGCGTTGTGTAGGTAGGTACGTTGGTAGGTACCCTATGTAGGCAAGAGAAGACGTACGCTCTTTGCATTCACACTCTTTACCGACGCCGACGACGACGGCGCGCTATGGCTTTTATTTTGTGGTCGTGGAAATGGGGGGGAGTGCTCGAGTAGTAGGTATTTAGTAGGTACTTATCTCTATCTGGATTTAAAAAAATATTTTTGCATTGGTTAGCTCCATTCTTGAGAAAGACTGTAGGCCACCACGCAACAACACGCTAACATCACGCTACAACCCTTAGGAGCCGAGCAAAAAGAAAAAAGTCAGAAAGAACGCTAAGCGAAAACGAAGTAAAAGCGCGGGCGCGGCGGGGCGATAGGATGCGATGCGGTGGGTCGGGGGCCGAAATTTCACACGGACGAAGTCGCGGGCAGAAGCTACTGTATATGTATTATAAAGGTTTATGTAGGTACATAAAACATTTATCGTAAATCAATATTACAACGATATGAAAAAAAAAATATATATAGGTAAGCCTCCTCTGGCAGTCGGGTAAAACTTTATTCTACTGATAACGTATTTAGGTATGTACTATATGTAGGTAGGTACATACTTATACCAACTGTTCCCCACGCTTTTACCCGCGTTCCCGTAGGAACCTATCCTACTGCTCGGCTCCCATGAGCAGCAGTGTGATGTTTTATAGCCTAAAACATAACCAAAGGCTACAAAAAAATTATTAAACTGGTAGGTACCTACCTAGTTTGTGAGATTAGCGCATTCAAACATCAAACTAATAAACTGTAAGTACAGCTTTATAATATTAGTATTTTTAGATAAACCTAGTATAGTACCTATCTATAGATTACTAAATCAACAAATTGGCAGTAGCTGATTATGAGGTAGGAAAATACCTACGCCGCGTCGCGTCGCATCTTCGCCTCGCGCTTTCGTTCGAGCTGCGTGATAGCGTCTTCGTAAGCCGACGCGACGTTCGCGATTGGATTTTTGACACTCTGCTTAGCGTCGAGAGTTGAATATCCAACCTCAGACCAATAAAGCTTTTTTATTGGTCTGAGTATCCAACAGTGTATTTTCTTGACGCACTGGGATACGCGCTGAATGCGCTCTGTTGGATATTCAACTCTCGGCGCTAAGCAGAGCGTCGAAAATCTGATACGCGCAAAAAAATTGCGAATAGGTTTGCTGTTTTAATCATTGTCCTCATAGCTTCCGTGGTCGAGCGGTGTAATGTGGCACTTGCGAAATCAGAGGGTCTAAGTTCGCACCTGGTTAGTCTATAATCTATCTGTCGTTTTTTTTAATCCTATTTTATCTTTGGTTCTTTTTTTTAAATCTTATCAAAAACAAAACAGTTTCGTCACATTTGCATTCTGCTTAGTAGGTACCTAATGTAATAATTACCTCGACTGTTTGTGATAATTTTGCTTGTATGAAGGTTAGGTATACAAGCAAAAATATCACAAACAGTCGTGGACACTAAAATGTAGGTAAGTAGGTACCTACCTACCTTATGCGTACGTCCATGAATAGGTAACTAAGTAAGTAGGTACCTACTTACCTAGAAATAAGAAGATAGTAGTAATTTTGTAAACAATTTATAGACCGTAGTCAACTATAACAATTAGGTACACATAGGTACATATCTATAATTCTCGTCGGCGCGGCGGCGAGCGACACAGCGGCGGCGGCGGTATCTTATAAAGTACTCTGTGGCGGCGGCGGGCGGGGCGGTGCACTATTGTGTGCTTCGTATAACATCGTTTCAGTTCGGAACGGTGTTTGTGTGCGCGCTAACTAGACGTGCGGCTAGACTAGCGTCTAACTGCTCATCACTGATACTATCTCTGTCGCACAGATGCCAGATGAGATAGCGTGCTTTTTGGCCGCGCCCACCAGTGAGTTCGAGCCCGTGACTTGTCGGTTCTTAATGCCTGAAGCATTTTCTACCAGTCAATATTAAGGTGATGCATAGACAAAACATGGCAGGTGCAACATAATTGATAGATAACTCGAAAAAGAATAAATACTAATACATAGATAAATACATACATACATATACATAATATAAACAAAATAAACTTAGTCAGTAGAAATAACGATAGGTAGAGGAGAAAACGAATCCAGCAAATCAGCGCTGGGATGATTCTGCCAACTTCTTATGAATATGTTCACGTGCTTCTTATGAATATGTTTACTTTAAAAGATAACCGACTGGTTGCCATTCTGATGTTCAGAGGGCGCTCCCTCTGAAGATCCAAAGAAAGACAGCCTGGACGAATTCCGACAATTTTTTGGGCGAAGTTTTTTTTTGTTTGAATAACTTGGCGGAGCAATCGTAACGCACACAGAAAGAAGAGCGGATGAAACCAGAGCGATGAGAAGGACATCAAGATAGTTTAGTTGACTCAGGCGAACCCTGTACGAAATCGACACGTGTTTCGCCTCTCAACGAGGCATCCTCAGGATGACGATTGACTTGTTGCGAACTCGGACTCGAAGTGTTGCCACGACACGAATATCGGTTTATTCTGAAAGTAGGCAACGTCGCAAATAGAAGTCAAATATTTCGCTGTTTTGATTAATTTGGCAATATTACTGTATGGAAATAACAAAAGGTGGATAACTAGCGAACTAGAATATTAATAATGAATTGCAATTATAACACTGAATTGATGTTGTAACCGTTTTGGATGTAAAAAAAGTATTTGGAAAGTTTCCAAATACTTTTTTTACATCTAAAACTAAATATTCGGTGTTACGTTATTAACTATTGCAGTTCATTATCAATATTTTAGTTCACTAGTTAGCCACATTTCAAACCATACAATATTGCCAAATTAATCAAAACAGGTGAATATTTGCGACGTTGCCAACTTTTAGGATAATGATCATATTACCACAGAATAATACAAAAGGTGCACTCCGCATTAGGTATTAAGCTACAAGTACGCGGCGGCGGGCGGCGCGGCGGCGGCGGCGCGGCGGCGGCTGCGTAACGTAGTAGTCAGTAGATATAAAATTTACGCGATAGAGAGAGAGAGGCAACTTCTAGGTAAACTGACTGTAGAGAATTAGCGCTGTGCGACTTGAATTTATTGCACTATTTTGTGTCGTAGCAAGAGTTGCTTTTTATTTAATTAATTTTGTGGAATGAAACATCTGTATTATTAATCTTTGATATTACTCTTTTATCGATTTGCCCCACGTTTTAATTTGTGTCATCTCTGTAATTCATTCATTCAAAAAATAAAAGGTGTTTAGTCTCAGAAGGTATACAGCTTTGACATAGTTAATGACAAAATTAAAATAATATATGTATAACTAAGCACTTTGTTTTACTCACATGAGGTTGATAATTGCTCCACAGCATTGGGATGACATTATCCACTTCGTCGTATTTCACAGCAATTTCTCTTCGAATCAATGAAATATTGTATTTATTTTCAACTTTTTTCCTATTCATCAATTTTAATCCTTCCCAGCTTGGATTCGTTTCATATCCATTGAAAGGGCAAAATCCAGTCATTAAAACTATTTTGCGATTAATAATAAGAACTGAAGACATTTTTTGAAATCGGATTTATTCGAGTTTTAGATAAAAGCAAACCCTTTCCTTGATACTTCAACATCAATTGATTGTTGCCAAAACGCATCATCCTTTTATATATCTGGATCCTCTGACGTCAGAATCATTTATTAATTTATTTCCTTAACACCCAAAACAAAACTAGGAAAGTTGTTCAACGTAATAACGTCAACCCTGCGCGTCAAACATATACTGTGACCGATCAATCCAAATACACGTACCAGCAGCGCATTACGTACCGTAGAGCCCGTAGTAACACGTACTTGCAGCGCAATACGTACCGTAGAGCCCGTAGTAACACGTACTTGCAGCGCAATACGTACCGTAGAGCCCGTAGTACCACGTACTTGCAGCGCAATACGTACCGTAGAGCCCGTAGTAACACGTACTTGCAGCGCAATACGTACCGTAGAGCCCATAGTAACACGTACTTGCAACGCAATACGTACCGTAGAGCCCGTCCTAACCCGTACCTGCAGCGCATTACGTACCGTAATTGAGTATTGAGTACCGTAGAGCCCGTACTAACACGTAACAGCAGCGCATTACGTACCGTAGAGCCTGTAGTAACCCGTACCAGCAGTGCATTACGTACCGTAGAGCCTGTAGTAACCCGTACCAGCAGCGCATTACGTACCGTAGAGCCTGTAGTAACCCGTACCAGCAGTGCATTACGTACCGTAGAGCCTGTAGTAACCCGTACCAGCAGCGCATTACGTACCGTAGAGCCCGTAGTAACACGTACTTGCAGCGCAATACGTACCGTAGAGCCCGTAGTACCACGTAC
Source organism: Conistra vaccinii (assembly GCA_948150665.1). Lineage (NCBI taxonomy): Eukaryota > Metazoa > Arthropoda > Insecta > Lepidoptera > Noctuidae > Conistra > Conistra vaccinii. Next base: position 1,182,997 of record OX411327.1, read on the forward strand.
TTGCAGCGCAATACGTACCGTAGAGCCCGTAGTAACACGTACTTGCAACGCAATACGTACCGTAGAGCCCGTCCTAACCCGTACCTGCAGCGCATTACGTACCGTAATTGAGTATTGAGTACCGTAGAGCCCGTACTAACACGTAACAGCAGCGCATTACGTACCGTAGAGCCTGTAGTAACCCGTACCAGCAGCGCATTACGTACCGTAGAGCCTGTAGTAACCCGTACCAGCAGTGCATTACGTACCGTAGAGCCTGTAGTAACCCGTACCAGCAGCGCATTACGTACCGTAGAGCCCGTAGTAACCCGTACCAGCAGCGCATTACGTACCGTAGAGCCTGTAGTAACCCGTACCAGCAGCGCATTACGTACCGTAGAGCCCGTAGTAACACGTACTTGCAGCGCAATACGTACCGTAGAGCCCGTAGTACCACGTACTTGCAGCGCAATACGTACCGTAGAGCCCGTAGTAACACGTACTTGCAGCGCAATACGTACCGTAGAGCCCATAGTAACACGTACTTGCAACGCAATACGTACCGTAGAGCCCGTCCTAACCCGTACCTGCAGCGCATTACGTACCGTAATTGAGTATTGAGTACCGTAGAGCCCGTACTAACACGTAACAGCAGCGCATTACGTACCGTAGAGCCTGTAGTAACCCGTACCAGCAGTGCATTACGTACCGTAGAGCCTGTAGTAACCCGTACCAGCAGCGCATTACGTACCGTAGAGCCTGTAGTAACCCGTACCAGCAGTGCATTACGTACCGTAGAGCCTGTAGTAACCCGTACCAGCAGCGCATTACGTACCGTAGAGCCCGTAGTAACACGTACTTGCAGCGCAATACGTACCGTAGAGCCCGTAGTACCACGTACTTGCAGCGCAATACGTACCGTAGAGCCCGTAGTAACACGTACTTGCAACGCAATACGTACCGTAGAGCCCGTCCTAACCCGTACCTGCAGCGCATTACGTACCGTAATTGAGTATTGAGTACCGTAGAGCCCGTACTAACACGTAACAGCAGCGCATTACGTACCGTAGAGCCTGTAGTAACCCGTACCAGCAGCGCATTACGTACCGTAGAGCCTGTAGTAACCCGTACCAGCAGTGCATTACGTACCGTAGAGCCTGTAGTAACCCGTACCAGCAGCGCATTACGTACCGTAGAGCCCGTAGTAACCCGTACCAGCAGCGCATTACGTACCGTAGAGCCTGTAGTAACCCGTACCAGCAGCGCATTACGTACCGTAGAGCCCGTAGTAACACGTACTTGCAGCGCAATACGTACCGTAGAGCCCGTAGTACCACGTACTTGCAGCGCAATACGTACCGTAGAGCCCGTAGTAACACGTACTTGCAGCGCAATACGTACCGTAGAGCCCATAGTAACACGTACTTGCAACGCAATACGTACCGTAGAGCCCGTCCTAACCCGTACCTGCAGCGCATTACGTACCGTAATTGAGTATTGAGTACCGTAGAGCCCGTACTAACACGTAACAGCAGCGCATTACGTACCGTAGAGCCTGTAGTAACCCGTACCAGCAGTGCATTACGTACCGTAGAGCCTGTAGTAACCCGTACCAGCAGCGCATTACGTACCGTAGAGCCCGTAGTAACCCGTACCAGCAGCGCATTACGTACCGTAGAGCCTGTAGTAACCCGTACCAGCAGCGCAATACGTACCGTAGAGCCCGTAGTAACAAAATACAATAGACGATGTATATTTAGTAACTTAATCCGCTTAACTGTTCTTAAATACAGAACCCTGTAAGAAATCCATGGATTGGTTCGGTGGATTTCTTACAGGGTTCTCTAACTCTTTAAGAACAGTGCTGCTGACATTGAATCTATCTTTATTTTGCAAAAGAGAGCTGTCAGAGCCATTTATGATCTCCGTCGTCGCGAATCTCTCAGGGAACTATTTAAAAGGATTAATATTATGACCGTTCCTTGCCAATTCATTTATGAAAATATTATGTATGTAAGGAAAAATCTACATCTTTTTAATAAAATAAGTGATAGACATAATTTTAATACTAGAAATAAAGATAAACTAGATCAACCATTTTTCAGATTATCTAAAGTACATACATCTTTTATGGGGTACTGTGTTAAATGTTACAACAAAATACCTTGTGATATATTACAATTAAATGAAAGAAAATTTAAAAGTCATGTAAAAAGTACATTTTGTAAACAAGCATATTACAGATTAGAGGATTATATCCAAGATAAGAATGCTTGGAAACATGCTGGTCCTGCTCCATAGGACAATTTAGAGTCTAAACAAAATCAAACTGGTTGCTTAATTAATTGTATTTATTTTTCATTATATGACATTGATTTTACATCCTGTGATTAGTTCCTCACACACTGACTTATTAATTGTAAATTTTTAGTAGATTCGTCTATTTTTACAATGTTTGTGAATATGTGAACACCATGTATCTACCACATAATTTTATTAATTTATCTGTCGTTTGCTCCAATTTAAATTATTCTTACTGTATACAGTAATTTTATTCTAGGTGCATCGTCTTCACATATTATAATTATATAAATAATGTACTTATACAAAATATTGTAAAACAATTTTAAAAGAGTAACGGTGGAGTTTCTTGCCCATTCTTCTCCATACGAAAACTACATTTTGGAAGGGGCGGTAGAATCAATAATATATAATAACTATAATTTGTAAATTTTGACGTTCAAAAGTGCCTTCAAAGGCCTATTTGAAATAAATGCTTTGACTTTGACTTTGACAGTGAAGAGGATAAGTTACTAAATATACAACGTCTATTGTATTTTATAATGGATTTCTAAATCTTTGGATTGGTCATAATTAAATTGTTACCATAGAGACCACCCACCGTTACGCCAATGACTGTAAATTCCAGGACCTAAATATTGCAAAATATATCCTTTGACGTTTAATTAGTGGTTAATGAGCGAGTAACTTCGTAATGAATCCCTTGTTCAATATTATTGAAAGTAAACCACATTTTGTGACGTAGCACAATAGGTATATAAATATTGTAAATATTATTTTCCTTATTTGGTACTGTAATTAAGTGACTTGGTTTTTAAAACTGGTCAAGTGCGAGTCGGACTCGTACACGAAGGGTTCCGTACACCACCGTAGAATATTTAAAACACTACATTTTTATTTGTTGTTATAGCGGCCATATTAATAGAAAACTTCAAGTGTCTACCTATTCAGGAATATACCTATTTCTGTTCAAAAGATACAGCCCTGTGCTAGACTGACAGACGAATATTAGATCCTTAGTAATAAGGTTCCGTTGGCATCCTTTGGGTAAAAAACCCCGAAAAACTCGTTAAAAATTTATTAAAATGGCTCGGGAAGTATTGTTTTCTTATTTTTATAAGTAGCAGTTCTCGAGATGTTTGTTAATAATTTACTCAATTGTCTAATAGTTTTTATTTGTTTCTGAATTTACTAAGCCAAGAGTTGGCTCCAAATGTCTGTTTCTAACCGGAAGTCATTATAATCTATCATACTTTAATTTAGGTATGTATGTTAGTTACACGTTCAGTACCGGGAGCCCTCCTGGAGGGTTCACCTAGTCGCATATGGGATGCCGGGAGCCCTCGCGGAGGGCTCATTTTAAATGTAGGTTTTTCTTAGCGTAGTGAAAATAAAATCAGATGTATATTTTAACAAGATTTATTAGCATATGCGTTGGAGTGATTCATCAACTCGTCCTACATACCTACGGCCCATTTGGGACGACTTACAGAAAATCTAAAAAAATATTATTTCCATTCTGCAACTCGTCCCACGTTACTATCAAAAAGAGAAAAGGTACAATCAGTAGCAAAAGTGTTAATGTGGAAATAAAAAAAAAAGTCAACTGTCCTAATTCTTTATTTATTAAAACTACCAGGAAAGCAGAAATGTACAGGAACTAGGTGCTTAGGCGACTCACTACTTAGCTCAATAATGGTAAAATACAGGTTTTGAAATTGAATAGTTTGTTGTTTTGAAAAGTACCAGGGTGATAGAAATGAACATAAAATAGGTGCCTGAATGATTTTACGACGCGGGAGTTTGACTGAATCTAGTATGCGCAGGTAATCTAGTAAATATCATACCTTTATACTCAAAATTGTAATAATGTCGTATCCCTATGTATTTTACTGTGTGTACATAGATAAGTAAAGAACGCTAAGCGAAAACGAAGTATTAGCGCAATGAGTGTCGGGGGAACAAGAACTTTTACGCGGACGAATTCATGGACAGAAGCTAGTAATTATATATAGTAAACCTAGAGATTTTTTTAAGTTTTTTATTTGAACGCGCTTTAGTTTCTTTGGAAAATAAAACATGAGGGGCAGTCTTTGGAGACTGCAGATGGAAGTGAAAACTAAGTAACGCCATCTAACGAAAATGTCAGGAATTTATGTGGCTTAATGTTAGTACAAGAACGAAAGCTGTAGCTCCATAAAAACAATTCCAGATAAAAAATTAAGTTTCAAACGCTGTAACCCGACTACGGGAAAATAAAAATGATCTAAAAAGTACGAAACAAGAAAATCTTTCAGACATAAATCAAGACATAGGTACAAAAATGGTCAAGATAAAGCCGTGGGTGGTCGCATGCCTGTATACCATGTGGGTGCCAGGAACACCATCAAAATTATAATGGCATGCGACAACGGCTTTGTCTTGACCATTTTTGTATCTATGTATGCGGACGCTGGCGGCCCTGTTCGGGCCCTGTTTGTTTTTATAAGAGGTACCTAAAAGAGATTGATGATTCCTCTAAGTACCTACAAATACAAAACAAAGTACTAATTAATAAGATTTCAAAATACCATTACTTAAATTAGTAGGTATTTAATGAAACAGTAACAATTAGCGATTTGATTATTGATAACTGATAAACATTTTGCTATGAGAACTTCATTTGAAAAAATTATAAAAACATTATTAATATTATATTAAACAAATGATTACAACAAAATTAATATACTGTGTTTCCATTTCATGTCCTAATTAATGCAGAATAATGGGTAAAATGCACCAAATTTCAGTATTTTAAGGAATTTTATACTTGACCACGTGAGTTTCGGTTTCGGTTTCGACCGAAACTCAAGCCACGGCCGAACATTCGGTTTCGGTTTCGGTTTCGGCTGGAAAACCAGTTTCGGTCGGACTCTAATAAAAATACACTGCCTGAAAGAATCTAAAAAGAAGAAGAAATTATAATATAGTCTACCGTAACAAAAAAGATTTCGATTTTTCAAACTGATCACAAACTTTTTTTGATGTTTGTATGGCAATAAAACTGAAATTAAGGATAGCCTTAGGCATGCCGCGACGCGAGCGACCGCGACGTCTTTAGGCATCATCATTGAAATTTCAATTTTATTGTCAAACACATAAGTTATATTTCTATTCGTCGCATAAATGCCTTGCCCTTTGCCTTGCCGTGCGCGCTGGTCCTAATTGCTTTCCATATCGGCCACTGCAAGTCACGTCCGTGTGTCAGGTGCTCCTGGAGCTGGACGAAGTTGGGTGGTGGCTACTGGTGGCGGGTGATGTTTTTCCCACAACTGTATTCTCACCGGGTACCAGGTCTTGGATATCCTGAGTACAACGAAGAAAGCTCTTCTGACTAGTCTGCCCGGGGTTGGTGGATGTTCGTAGATTAGGGGATGTCGGGAATCTGCTTCCTGCTTACTTATATTTCGCAAGCGCGCATGTGACTTCACTTCGTAGGACAAGTGGTACGATTCCGACCAACCGGTAGAGCTTGTGGAGCGGGATCGGTTTGAGGCATCCCGAATTCCCGATATAATTCGACACGTCTTGTGCAGGGCAATGTCGACTTGATTCGAGTGAGCGGATCGTCGGCAAAAAGAAGTTAAGTACCTACCTTAAGTGCCTATACTTTCAAATAAACAGGTAGTTCTGATGATAAAATATGGTTTTAAAAACTTTCGTGGCTAATCAGATCATAGGTACCTACTATATATGTAACATAGGCGGATCTAAGAATGTACTTAACAGTTTACTTTGTGTAACAAAACAGACTCCGAATTAATTGACCGAGCGAGGTTAGCGAGCGAAGCGTCTCTGCATCAACTGGCATTTCTTTCGTGTGTCAGATTGTACGTACTCCTGTACAGGTCGTATTTTACGACCGATCTGGATGAAACTTGGCATACAGGTATTACGAATTTTTTGAATTTTTTTGTTGTTGGGGATTTTTGATTGGAGGGGTAGGGTAGTTCCTCCCAAATGGGGCAAAAAGGGGGCTACTGGATATCTCTGCCTTATGAGATTCGAATTTTATTTGAAAGGTAGTAACTTTAGGACGGTGTCAAAAAAAATTGGTGAAGATCTGATGATGATCTTCGGCATGATGAGCAGAATACCTCCTAAAATGCAGTAAATTGCTCGCTATTCGTACATTTTTGTAGCTGGCCTACAAATTGTTTACTCATAATTTGTCTGGTTTTTTGGGGTTCTGTAGTCAACAAGGAAAGGAACTGATATAGTTTTGCCATGTCCGTCTGCCTGTCTTTCTGTCTATCCGCGGCTTAGCTCAGAGAATCTTAGGACTAGAAAGCTGTTATTTGGTATGGTCTATACATATACCAGCGTATTCACCTACCGGACACGCGAACTTCGTCTCCGTGATTTTATTTCTATTAACAGTTAAAATGTCCAAATTTACTGTCGAATCAGCGTTCAACGATTTGATGAAGAGGGTGGTAGCGTTGACAACAAAAATTGCGGCTCAAACAGCAGTGATTGAGTCGCAAAACAAGAAAATTGAAGATCAGCAGCGGACAATAGAAAATTATTTTGTCACAATCTCGGAACAGACGAGGGTACTTGCAGATTTGTCCACTAAAATTGAGAAGATCGAAGTTCACGTTGTTTCGATGGATACTTCGAAGAGCGAGATGAAAAAACCAGTCGGGATACCTACTACGCAGCGTGCGAGTGAGATAAACGTTGGAAGTGCTGCTAAAGAACCGCACGAAAAGGTGACGGAACGGGCGCGTCGAGCGACCGAGCGAGCCAAGAATAAGGCTGCATCCACACTGCAGAAAACCAGCGAGAGTTTATCGGAAACCGCTGAGACAGTATCGGAAGATAACGTTGTTTCCGATGGATGGAAGGTGGTAGCTAATAATAAAAAACGAACAAAAAAGGTTACTAATGCCATACAAAAAGGAGGAAACACTCAAATTGCTACGCTTCAAGCAATTCAGAGGAAGAGGTTTTTGCATGTATGGTCACTACATCCAGACACAACGGAGAAGGCAATAGGTGAACATGTGGAGGGAATCTGTGGATCTGCAGATATTAAAGTTGAAAAAATCGTTCCGAAAAGTGCAAGAGATTACGCGTCATTTATGATTGGAGTTCCGGAATCCCTTTATGATAAACTAAATAACGTGGATAGTTGGCCATTAAATGCGCAATTCAGCCAATGGGTGTGGTTTCGAAACTCCCGCAAACCAGCAAAAGGCAATCAAAGCCAGCAATAAGTGCATTCAAGTGTATTATCAGAATGTTCGAGGATTGCGTACGAAAACAAATGCGTTCCATAATAATTTATTGGCATCGACGTATGATCTCTTTGCAATTACAGAGTCAGGTCTTAATGAAGGGATTCACGACGGAGAATTAATTCCAACTGGATTCAACATAATACGATGTGATCGAGCAGACGGGCGAAAACAAGGAGGAGTATTTGTGGCGGCTTCCCCGCGTTTTGTTTTAAATCGCATTTTGGTTGACAATGTAGATAAGGCCTTATTTGAGATTGTGTGCGCGACGGTACACAGAAAAAATCATTTTTTGTTCTTGTGTTGTGTTGTTTACATTCCGCCAAAATGTGATGCTTCTGAGTATATGCATTTATTTCATATATTAGAGAATGTTTGTGTTAAACATGACAAAGTTTTAGTGATGGGGGATTTTAATATGCCGTCTGCGACGGTGAAAATTCAAAGTTATTTGGAATATTTCATTGCCTACGGTGGATTTCGGCAGGTAAATAATGTTGTTAATATTAACAATCGTACCTTAGATTTGGTATTGTCAACGTTCCAGTTAAGTGACATAGGGGTACAACTTTCGGAGGAACCTTTAGTTATTATTGATACACAACATCCGCCGTTGGTAATTACCGCTAGGCTTTCTCTTCGGGGACCAGAGGGTAGCCTTGGGCTTTCTCAGAAGGAACCAGAGGGTAGCCGTGGGCTTTCTCAGAAGGAAAGTGGTTCGTCACTCAATAGACACAGGTGGAATTTTAATAAAGCTGATTTTCTAGGTTTATATAATTCTTTTAGGCTAGTTAATTGGGAGTTCTTGTATAACATTCAGAACTCCGAGGCGGCTTTAGATTACTTTTATAAAATAGTGAATGAGATCCTTGACGAGTACGTTCCTAAGAAAAATGTTAAAGTAAATACGCATGGGTCTAGGTTTAGTTATCCAGAATGGTACACATCAGATTTAATAAGAGATATCAAACAAAAGTGGCGTTATCACAAATTATTTAAAACAACTGGATCCCAGAGTGATTATGAAACGTTTTCTTGTTTGCGAACTCGGGTCAAATTAAAGATAGCTTCAACCTATGAAGTCTATCAAAACAGACTTCAGAAGAACCTACAAGGGGATCCGAAATCGTTCTGGAACTTTGTTAGGAGTAAGCAATCTGGCCGCAATAAACCGAAAGTCACAAAGGACGGCTTATTGCTGAGGGAGGAGGAGTGTGCGAAATGTTTTGCCTCGTATTTCCACTCGGTATACAGTGAGGTGCGGCCGGCGCTGGACCCGGTAGCCGCGGAGCGCGAGGGTGGCGAGACGGCGGGAGCGGCGCGGGTGCATGTTGACCGCCTCAGCGCGCGAGACCTGCGCGCGGCGCTCCTGCATCTTAAGCCCAAACGGTCAGTCGGTCCTGACGGCATACCACCTTACATTGTCAAAGACTGTCGTATGGTTTTTGAGGAGCCCTTGTTGCACGTTTTCAGCTTGTGTTTGCGGGAGGGTCACTACCCGAACGAGTGGAAGATCAGCAGAGTTATCCCAGTCCCTAAAGGGGGTGCAGGCACTGATGTGAGTGGATACCGACCGGTGGCGGTGCTGTCGGCGTTCGCTAAGGTATTTGAATCTGTGTTGCACAAAAGTATTTATACACAAGTGAGCTCACAACTGTCTGACGTTCAACACGGCTTTCGGCCGGGTCGCAGTACGGGGGGTAACTTGTTGTCATTTGTTAACTACCTATCGCCCGTCATTGACGCCGGGGGGCAGGTGGATGTGGCGTATTTTGACTTCCGGAAAGCTTTTGACACCGTGGATAACGACATACTTTTGTGCAAACTCTCTGCTATGGGATTCACACCGCACTTGCTTAAATTTTTTGCTAGTTACCTTGGCGAGCGCCGACAGTACGTCGAGTTTGCGGGACATGAATCCGCACCTTATTACACGTTCTCGGGGGTAAGTCAAGGGAGTAATATCGGACCTTTGGAATTCATTTTAATCATTAATGATCTGCCAACAGTCGTCAAAGAGGCGAAGTGTCTACTGTTTGCAGATGACTTAAAACTTTTCCTAAATATTGAGGATACTGCAGACTGTAATCGGCTCCAGTCTGACATTAATAATGTAGTCCAATGGAGTAAATCCAACAAGCTGCATTTTAATATTGAAAAGTGTTGTGTGATGAGCTACAGCCGTGCGCGTGCTCCATTACAGCATCAGTACGAAATGGACAGCGAAATCATACCGCGCGTTTCACATGTACGTGACCTGGGTGTACAGATGGTGTCTGAGCTGACGTTCCGCAAACACATAGTTGAGATGTGCGGCAGAGCTTTCAGAAATCTTGGTTTCATCTTGAGACAGTGTAAGGATTTTACAGATACCGCGGCTGTTAGAGTTCTGTATAATTCACTTGTGAGGAGTCATCTCGAAACAAGTGCAATCATTTGGAACCCGCATGAAGGGAAATACAGCCTCATGTTGGAAAAAATCCAAAACAAATTCGCTAGGTTTCTTTACCGTCAACAGTACGGGGTTTATCCCTTTTATCCCCTGATGTACCCGAGTCTGTTCGTCCTGGGCATGGTCGGGTACACCAGGCTGGCAGTAAGAAGGGACGTGGCGCTGGTCAAGTACATAGCTCGCATACTACTAGGGTTGCTGCACCACCCGGAAGTGCTGGCAGCGCTGCGGCTGCGCGCGCCTGACGGGTGCGTAGGTGCGCGTCGCCGCCCCGCTCTGTTAGACGTGCCAGCGGCTAGGACTAACCTACTCAAGTTTGCCCCAATGTCACGAGCCGCACGTATTATTAATATTGTCACGGTATCGGAGGATATATTTGGGCAAAACCTGCCGAAATTCATACAAATGGCGCAAATAATAATTGAAAGAGGTTTAATAATATAAAAGTTGTCATGTTTTTATTAATAATTGTTATATTAGTTAGTACTTATAGAATTCTTATTCTGCTTGCAGGGCATTCTATTAAATTTATTGTAATTTGGTGTAGACATTGTGACTTATAACATCATCTTGGATAAGTCTGTAAAGGTGTTATAATTGTGATTTAAATAAATAAATAAATAAAAAAAAAAAATATTTAATCACGCTGACAAAGTCGTAAAATTAAATCATGTTTATTGGTTTTTTGGGTACCTTCCCTCCCCACACATATTTTTTTTCTCTCGTTTGTCCCGTGTTATGGTCGGGTGGGTGTGTGAAAACATTTTTTCGATTCAGGGATACATTTGCGAAATTAAAAGGAAAAGTATCACAGCTTAGTACTATGCTTTACAAGTTAACGAATAATAATAATTGACTAACTTACATTTGCGGTTGGAATATAAGGGAGAACATGTTTTCCAACTACAATGTTAAAGTTTGTTCTTGGGATAATTATTAATTCTAACTACGGACCCGTCAACGCACTTGAACGTTTTTTAATATGAATTTGACGTAGGTATTGATGTCATATTTTTTTGATAGGAAAAAAGTATGTCATCGCGGTCAATTCATAGAATACCGTTGGTAAAAAAAATATTTTCGAACGTTAAAAACTACAAGCTATCGTTCATGGTTTGTTCCTGCAGGTCTAATCCCTAAATGCGAAAATTCGGCCGAAGTTACGTGTGATTCCTACTTCTTATCAGCTACAGAGATAAGATTAGTGTGGCGTACGATCTAAGAATGAATGGTAGTGTCTGATGCTGGAGCCGGAAGGTGGCCATAGGAACTCCTCAACCAAACCACCGCCATCGTTTTTGGACTCACTTAACAAGTGTTCAAGTCTAACACTAGGTGCTGTCCAGGTCCATAAGAACTCCTCAACTAAACAAGAGCCCTGTTGTTTTTGCGGTCGTCGATTTTGTCTTGCCAAGTAGCCCAAGGTGTAGTCCCGGGCCTCATGATGGATCTGGAAGGTCACTATACTGAACTCCTTAACTAGACAAGGTAGGTAGCCCCGTTGTGTTTAGGCCTTTTCGATAAGTAGTTACGTTAGCCCAAGGTGTCGTCTAGGGTCTGATGAAAGTGCCGGAAGGTGGCCACAGGAATACGATGATGATGATGTTATGTTAAAATACTTTTTTTAAACAAGCTTATATTAAACTAAAAAGTACTAAATAAAACTTACGTAAACACTTATGTAAACATAGAACTTTAATATTTTCTTAAAAGCTTGAGGCGTGAACGTCGTTCTTTTACTTTTAAGATAAGCCTCAAGCTAAGCGGTTAATTTGTGCTCGCGAGGTCTACTGTTCGCAGAACTACTGGTAAAAACTATCTAAACAACATTATAACTGTAATAATCGTCTTTAGCTAACTGTCTGAGACATAATTCTAAGATGCGTTCCAATCCTTGTGCAAGTTGTGCGGATGTATAGGTGTCAAGAGGTACATGGACGAACAGGGTAGTGCCTCGGCAAAGCGATGTGTAATAAATGTATTCGCAGAGATACCTGTAACAAATAACATAAATATAATTTCTAAATCAGGTAGGACTTAGGAGGCTTAGGTAAGATTGTCCCGCAACCAAGATTCTCATCATTTGCCTTTTATTGACACGTATACAGTACATAAACGTCTGGACAAGTAACCAGGCGGCAGACCTCTGCAGGCCCTGCAGGGTCAGAGCTTTTTCAGTGTAATTTTTTTTCCAATCGTCAAAGCCGTTTAGAAGTAGTTACGAATATTAGCCAAAAATAGCGTTATGGTAAATATTTTTTTAAGGCAAAAGTATTAGTCATACGAAAAAACCCGGTTTCAGATATGTTGTAGATGAATCTATAGCAAACATATATTTTTTTCAAATCATTTAACTAAGCCGTTAAGGAGAAGATAGCTTTTTAAAGTGACCGTTTTACGGTACTAAACGAGACGTAGGCCCTTAAAGAAGTTTTTCCTAAAAAAAAAAACTATGATACCTACAAAAAATTTCTACAGTCAAAGGCCGATTCTCTTGTACACCGAACTAAACTAACTACAATCACTAAAATTCCTCACTTTTGGCTATGAGAATCTTAAAGCCATTCTGACAAAAAAAATCTCTAAATGAAAAAAATTTTTTGACACATCTAAAATCGAATTTGACAATCGCGTGACGACTCCACGTAGTACTTGTTTGCTCTACCCCGTGAATTTTTTTAGAGCCGGAGGCGCGCAGGGGTTGGCAGCCTCGACGTGTTTTATATGGAATTTTTGACTTTTGGTATGGAAAATATGAAAAATTATTACCAACATGTTGGGATATAGGGGTTTAAGGGTTTCCTAAAGGGGGTCGAAAATTTCATTATTTTTGCGATAGGACACACCATTTTCGAGATATAAGCAAAAGAAAAAAAATACAATACTGTTTTTGGACTGAGGTCGAAGTGTTGGGGTTTTAGTTCATGCCAACTTACTTTATTCCACACGTTTTAAATCGTGTTTAAAAATAGTCAGATTTAGTTGGATACACCAAATTTTTAGGTGAAAAACGTCAAACTCAGAATAGCAAAATTGCCTTTTTCACTAAACTAATAACTCAGTGCAATCTATTTTTAGTCTAGTTTAGAGGCATTTGTGACAAGAGAATCGGCACCAAAATATAACTAGCAGACCCGGTAGGCAGACGTTGTCATGCGACAACAGCGCCTCCCAACAGCGCGTCCAACTATAGCTAAGAACCATCCAAGTGACACAAAAAGAATTGAAAAAAAAACATCTAAATCAGTCAAGCCATTTAGCATAAGAAGAATTACAAACACACGCACACCGATATTTTATTTATTGCCAGGAATGTTCTTAAAAAACAAACAAAGTATTTAAAATAATATGCGGGTCAAAATATGGTAGGTAGTCGGCGTACAATTTCAGATTTGCCTACGATTCCTTCTCTTAGGACTAGGAATCTTAGGCAAAAAATGCGACATACGTGCGCATGTCTGCGCCTTTGTCTAGTCTTTGATCGTCGTTTTAGTGTAGTGCGCCACCGTTGCACGTTTTACGTATTGGAGAGTAGGGCGTTTAGCTCCGCCCACATGCACAAGGTCAGTGAGCCTACTATACACCTTAAGGAAACAGCACACACATCAACTCGGAAAGGGATCGTCACCGTATCAACTCGAGCCATTCAGTATTTTTTATATGAAACTCCCTACTGCAACGCACACTAATCGGAGTCGTAACGTAATCGCCACGCCGAACCGCGGTGCCGTGCGTGGGCTGAACGTGGTCAACGGCTACGGCTAGGCGACGCCGCGCTTACGTTTCTCCGTCCGTACCTCGCGGGCCGCTCACTGGCCACGACTCCACGAGCTGTCCACTATTCTGTATACCCATCGTGAAATAGACTTTAAACTATATGATTTTTATTAAAATCCTAAAGCTTCGTGTAGACAAGCGCGACGCGACCCCGGCTATTGTTCATCCGTGAAGTTTTCTTAGAAATTGCATTGTTCGTGTCGCGTCGCGCGACAAGTCGCGCTGGTCCAGGTGGAATGACCAGCGCGACTTGTATTTGCCGTGTCAGAGCGGTGCTGAAATACTTAATGAACGATGATCTTTAGACGCAATTTAATTAGTTTTGGTAGGTAAACTGTGGCTATTGGTCAATTATTGTTATTATTTGGTATTGGTATTATGGTAAATTATTATTAGCTTAATTAGGTTTTTATTGTGTTCCCTACTAACTTACATATTAAAGAGTTATCTAAATTATTGGTTAGTTATATTGTAGGGCTCTTGGTGAAGAAGCTCGTCTGGGAAAGTACTACCACTAACTTTTAGCTATATCTGCCGCCATGCAGCGTTGTTGTGCTCCGTCTTAAAGGGAACGTGCTAGGTAAGTATGGGTCCTTATAGTTCGTCACTGGGATAACAACGCATAGTTGCAGATTCTGATCGAAAGTTCAATGAAAAACTCACCGGCCAGCGTCACTTGATATTTCAGCTTGTAGGTCGTCTCCAGGAGGGTCACCGTTGAACTCATCGCGGATGGTTTCGACGTCCAGGTCTGTAGCGATAGAGTCGGGGCCATCACTCACGTTCTGACAGCTCTCGGGATATTGCTCGTCAATATCAGGATATTCGTAACCGCTTTTGTTTGCTCTTGTTTCGAACACAAAGTTTGAAACTCCTTCTGATACACCGACGTGGATGGTCAACTGTGAAGAATATGGTTAAAGAAAATCAGTTTCCATTCTGAAGAAAACGATTAAAATAAAGATCCCACATTAATTTAATTAACAACAACTAAAATTATAGAACAACTATGATCCATGTAATAAGTAGGTACAGTATGGGTCATTAGTGCATTACCAGTTTTACAAAGTTATCGCATCGTAAATCGTCGCACTTGAGACCTTCTTCTAATAAGGCATTCCACACATACACATACACACCCGTATTGCACTCTCTCATCATGAACCAAATAGAAAGAGCGCGGTATATAGGTAACAGTTTTCCTTAGTTCGTAGGCTTATCACGCCCCGTTGTCTTTTTCTGATTATAGCAATTAGAAGAAGACAGCGAATGTCGAGGAATGAGTAAGTATCATTAATACAAAATTTTAAACTAGTCAACATAAATAACATAAAAATTGAGGGTAGATTTGAAACAAAATTTATTTACTGGCTGTA
The DNA here is from genome assembly GCA_948150665.1 of Conistra vaccinii. Classification (NCBI taxonomy): domain Eukaryota; kingdom Metazoa; phylum Arthropoda; class Insecta; order Lepidoptera; family Noctuidae; genus Conistra; species Conistra vaccinii. The sequence goes on from OX411327.1 coordinate 1,198,164, forward strand.
ATTAATTCGTATGACGTTGTTATATGGTGAACTTAGTTACGGGCGTTTGTGTTATTGCTATTAGTGTTTTTAGTTTAAAGATTTTATTCAAAATGCAATTAAATATAAATGATGAAGCCAGGGCGAATATTGTAGCCTTGCATGTCAATGGGTTTAATTTTTATCTGAAATGTCCAATGAAAGCGGTTTACTTATGTGTAAGTTATTTTGTTGTGATTTATTCTATTTGTTAATCTCTTAAGTGGTGGTTCAAAATGAGTAATAAGGATTTATTTATTTTTAGAGAAACACTGTGAGACGTTGGGTGAAAAGATTTGAAGAAGAGGGAAGTCTGAAGAGCCCTGTAAGTGACTCAGCGACGCTTTATGGGTGGTGAATCTTAAACGAATGGTGTTATACCAACAAGAAGATTTGCTGAAGAATTCGCAACTTTTTAACGCAAAGGCATAAGGATGAACGGTTACGTTTTGCCCGGGAATATTTAGACTTTGATTGGGAGACTACTATATTTACTGACGAGAAGACTTTCAAATCGTGTCTAAAAGGAAGACTTCCTTTGTGGCGCAGAGACAATACACGGAGGTCTGACAATAACATTATAAATAATACGGAGTCAGGAAGAATAAGTGTGAATATGTGGGGGTGGATTAGTCCTCAAGGGCCGAGTGAGTTTGAATTTATACCGACGAGGCCCAACAGCTCCAACTACGTAAAAAGTAAGTAATATTAAATGTTATCAGGGGAATTCAGGGGATCCACTGGCCATAATAGAAATAAGTTAGTTAATAATTGTAAGATTACAGGATTGAGGTTAAGTTTCAATCTTCTTTTCCTTGAGAAAATGAATAAATTAAGCTATAACCTCAATAAACAATAGGTAACATCCAATATTATTAGCAACCAAAAATTATTTACAAACAAATTATAAATTTATTTATTGTCAACGTTTGTTATATCGTTCTTAATACGTGTATGTTTTAAAAGCTAATAATAACATAAATATATGTTTCTATGAAAAACTGTATTTTTTATTTTATTAAATTACCTATTTTATCTATTTACTTTATTTATACCTTCCGTAACCTATAGCCAATGTAAATTAATGATATTCAAATAATTGAACTCTGACACGAAAACAAAATAAAACAAAAAGAGTCGAGAGCTCGCACTGAGGTTCGAACCTTCGCCTTTCTCATGCACACACAATTATTCCGACCTACTCGTGCGATCCTGCCATCGCTTCATTCAACTATTATGTTGAATTTAAGCATTGCTTTTAAATAGGAAAACAAGTATAAGTAGGTATACTTTATTTAGTGTTAACCACACATCCATCTGACCAACCAACATCGCCCGTTCGTAGTTATACTGTGTGCGTGTTATTGTCTGCATTGAAACATCACACACACACAGTGGCGTATTTACCCTAGGGCCAAAAGGGCCATGGCCCGGGGCGGTAGGCTGCGAGGGGCGGAGCAGCCTAACCTGTCCGAGTCAGGGTGTCCCAAGCTCGCTTCGCTCGCTCTAGCATCCAAAGTTTTCCTAGTGACAGTAGTAACATTGCCTTTTGTGCATACACAAAATGTTTTATTGCGCTAACACTCAACCAAAACACCAAATGACAATGCAATGCTTTTTTTTTTGGGTGGGATATTATGGAATAACTTCTGCTCTAGACTACGCGGGAGAGCGTGCCAGACTCTTACTGACTAAAACCCACCCGTGTTCCTTCAGTTGCCTGTGTGTTGCCAGGGGCCACGGTATCCCTTTCGGACTTTCCCGTGACCCTGGCCGACGTCGGCCCTAGCGGACGCCGTCAGTAGCGCTGACATTTCTTTAAGGCGCGCGTGGAACAAAACGCGCCGTCGAGCCGGGCCTGTCCCTTATCGGCAGCAAGCATTGGTCACCGTCCGCAAGCCCGCACCTACAGTGGCCGGAAATCGGCTATGGATTCCCGACGCCCAGGGCGTCTCCAGCGGCGACTAGGGGCATGAGGACGCCTAATTTGCCTCTCCCTTGACTCCCATGTCGTCTCGCTCCGTACCATGGCCTGGACCAGACCCAGACGCGAGAGGTCACCGCTACCAATCGCCTCCACGAGGACACGGCGGTGCTCCGCCCTTGCCGAGCAGGCCTCCACCGTATGCTCCACCGTGTCCTCCGGGTGATCCACACAATGGTGACACCTGGGCGTTTCTTCTCGCCTTATGTGGAACAGGAACCACCCAGACCCAGCCCGCTCCAGTCTGGGAGCCAAACTTCTGAAGTTCCACCGGTTGTCGAGGACAAGTCCCACTCCCAAGTACTTCATCGTCAACTCGACGCCGATGTGAACCCCTCCTACCGTTATTTGGGATCCCGACGGTGGCGTGTTCCGAGGACCATGAAAACACATGGCCTCGGAAATGTGCAGGGCTATCCTCTAGTCCCAATTGCCGGATCCTATAGATGATTGTCGCCCCGCGTGATGCTAGTTCAGCCTCCGCCTGGTGCGACCTCCCCTGCGCCAGGACCAACGTGTCGTCAGCGTAGCAAACCACGCTGACGCCGCTAGCAGGTCGGCGCGCAAACCCAGTCGTATCCAACATAAACAGATGCGGCCCCAAGACCGATCCCTGTGGGACATCGCAAGACATCTCTCACCGGTTCCATTCTCCCTCGTGACTGGGGTAGATGACGGCCCTGTCCGTCAAATAGGCCTCGACTACACGACTGAGGTAGGTCGGCATCTGGTGATACCGGAGTGTCTTCCTGATGAAACTCCAGGGCAGGGTATTGAAGGTATTGGCGATGTCTAGAGACACTGCCAAGACGAACCCACTTCGGGCCACAGCATTCCCTGTCTGCCGCGGCGTCCACCGTAGACCTCCCCCTGCGGAAACCAAACTGGCTCTCCGCCAAATCCGGCCCCTCCCGCACTAGCCGCCCGACGAGACGGTCTGCAATGACTCTTTCAAAGAGCTTACCCACCTACACGTACAATGCAAAGTTACGGCACTATAAACGGGTCTGGGTAGCGCCACTGCTGTGCCACTTTATCCGATAGTGAGGAATATTGCTAGAATGTAGCTAATTAAACACTTCCTAACAAATATGTATTTACAGAATTAAAATTGTTAGAATCATTATAACTCTTATCAATGGACACACACTGGGGTTTTATATTATAATATTAAAAAAAATTGCTTTTTTTTTCGTTAATTTATGGGGCGGCAAACCTTACAGGCCCAGGGCGCTGAATCTTAAAATACGCCACTGCACACACAGAGTTAGGCGCAGACCTGGCGTGCAGGCAAATATAAACATTCCGGTGCTTCACAATTTATGACCCTTGACTGTACCTACTAATATTGCAATCATTAAGTAAATGCGAATGGAAATATAAATACATACTTAAATACATAGATAATAGGATATAGAATAATTTTGACGAATAAATTCAATAGTAATAATACGTATATGAATAACAGATATATTTTAATAAGTAAAATAATAAAAATAAATAATTATATATAATAATACTTAATAATTATATTACATTAAACAAATTAAATTACATAATAAACAAATTTTAAGCGAGTAAACAAATAAGCAAAATTAAATATAATTAAATAAATAATAATTGAATGGATAGACCTGCTTAAAATATTAATACAATAAATGAATGAATGGAAATATAAATACCTACCTAGGTAATAGGATATAAAGGAAAATTGATAAAGCGCTCTTCCTCTCTCTACCTATTTTATTTAAAAGTTGCTGTGCCCGACAGGGTCCATAATTGTTTCTATTATATTTTTATTTACCACCTGTAATTGTACATTATGGTTTGCAATAAACGCTTTGATTTGATTTGATTATTTGTCTATATTGATCGATAGCGGCAAATTCAATGTACTTAAAGCTAATGTAAAGGTACAAAAGTAATATTTATCTTATGAAAACGCATCAAATAAGTACTTCTACCTTATTCTACTCACATCAGGTCGACAAGTGTCCCACAGCTGTGGGACAATCCGATCCACATCGACGTATCGCACTGGAATTCTTTCCCGGGACAAAATAATATTGTATTTATTTTCAATGTTTTCCTTGTCCATGAAATTCACTCCTTCCCAACTTGGATTAGTTTCTAATTCACTAAAAGGACCATATCCTGTCATTAAAACGGTTTTACGGTTAATCTCCCTCTCAACCTCTACGGCACACATGAAGCAGCTAAACATTTTGTCACACACGCTGTCTTTGTTACTTCGACACCGAGTGAATGTTGTCTTAAATCCACACTGCTTATAAAGATACAATCAGTTATACGTAGTTCCCAAGATCCAAATTTTATAAAAATAATATAATAAACACTGAGTAAGTCTGGAAATTCCGAGACGCTGAGAGCCTGTTTATCTAAAATGATAGTAATTATCATAACAATAATATTTGTCGTTCTACGAAACGGTCGCATTAATATGATATCACATTAAACAGAATTATTTCCAGAATTCCAATTTGAATTTGATTTGATTTGATTTGATTTTTGATTTTTTTTTGAATTTAATTAATTTTTGATTATTTTCCGAGTCGTCAGAAGCCCGAAAGTCTGACACCAGTCTTACCAAGGGGTACCGTATTACCCAGTTACTGGGTTGTGGAGGTCAGATAGGCAGTCGCTCCATGTAAAATACTGGTATTCAGCTGCATCCGGTTAGACTGGAAGCCGACCCCAAGATAGTTGGGAAAAAGGCTAGGAAGATTGATTGATTAAACAGAATTATTTTACGTAAATGTAGTGGTAGGGTACCCACTATCTGACTGTGAGTACCTAATGTAAGCAATGTGAGTACCTAGTGTAATGTATTTAGAATACATGACTTTATAAAATTATAACTTACTTACTTTATAATTTATAACTGTCTGGTTAGAGTCTTTTTTATGTCGCCTACGGAAATGTCCTCCAGATCTGGTAATGTCGTGTGGCGGGTCCTTGACCTCGCTGAGCCTGTAACCAGCGCGCGACCCAGACGAGTCGATAGATACCCCAGCCGTCAGGATTCTTCAAGGTTATAAAGAATCCCACATACAAAGACACAAAGATAATATTATGTTCAATGTACATGGATACGTGAAAAACATAACCCTGTCTTTGCTGCCGAGCAGTCGGGTAATAAAAGCTTACCCCTTGCTTGGGAGTTTCCTAGCGAATGCTATGGCTTTTTTTACACGACTACGGCGAAGCAAAAAGAAGGGTTATGATTTTAACCGGTATGCATGTATGTCTGTATGTATGTAGATATGTATGTTCATCTGTTACCTCATAACTTCTAAACTCCTCATCATAATTTGACAAATGAGGTATCGTTGGAAGCGTCTTGATTTTCCGCTGATTATAGGGTATGGTGCGTCACATAAAATGGAATATGTCTGTTCTAACTCATGAACATTTTTTTTATATGTTGTTGGGTATCTAATGAAACGGCTTAATTAGCACATTTCTAACATTATTATGTGTATATTATAACCCAAAATAATTTCAATAAAAAGGAGTCACACGTAATCTGTTCGATTTATGCCCTAACACGTACGACTCCGGATTTTTAATTTGTCTGTCTGTGATGTCTTATTTATACCTTTTTAAATGACTTTTTTGTCGTTTTAGTTTTATAACTTTTTTCGATGAGAGTTTTGTCGTAATCAAATTAACTTCGATTTGCCTAGCCTTTTCCCAACTATGTTGGGATCGGCTTCCAGTCTAACCGGATGCAGCTCAATACCAGTATTTTACACGGAGCGACTGCCTATCTGACCTCCATAATCCAGTAACTGGGTAATATACCCCTTGGTAAGACTGGTGTCAGACTTTCTGGATTTTGACGACTGTCAAAGATCCATGAATGGCAGCCGGGACCAACCGTTTAACGTGTTTCTCGAAGCAAGGAGGAATCCCGGTATGTAAAATGGTCACCCATCCACGGGCCAACCGCGGCAAGCGCTGTTACTTATTACTTAGCCTCGAGCTCCTCAATTATTATTATTAACTTATGAAAAATCATCAACTCGGTACTTCTATCTTATTCTACTCACATCCGGTCGACAATAGTGTCCCACAGCTGTGGGACAATCCGATCCACATCGACGTATGGTACTGGAATTTTTGCAGGGACAAAATAATATTATATTTGTATTTATTTTAAATTTTTTCCTTATCCATTGGAAATTGATTAATGATTACGCACGTTACGCCAATGATTTTAAATTCCAGCACATTACGTAAAAATAATAAATATTATTTTCCTTATTTGGCCCTGTAGTGTAGACATGTAGTTAAGTGCTGTGGTTTTAAAAATCACGTCAAAAATATTATTACAACGGTGTGGGATTTTTCATAGTTGTTTTTCCCGAAATTCCGACCGCGTAGATATGGTAATAGTTTCCATATTCGTCTAGATTTTTTTATGTGTCTGAATTTACAAAGCCAGTTTTGGCTTCGAAAGTCCGAATCACTGTTTCTAACCGGAAGTCGTCATTATTACCCGACTGCCCCAGAAGGAGGGTAATGTTTTTCGAGAGTATCCTATGTATGTATGTCTATTTCTTTGGCACGCTCTGTAGCAAACGGCTTGATGGATTTTTTATACTATACCTACCTACCCTACCTACCCTACCTACCCTACCTACCCTACCTACCCTACCTACCCTACCTACCCTACCTACCCTACCTACCCTACCTACCCTACCTACCCTACCTACCCTACCTACCCTACCTACCCTACCTACCCTACCTACCCTACCTACCCTACCTACCCTACCTACCCTACCTACCCTACCTACCCTACCTACCCTACCTACCCTACCTACCCTACCTACCCTACCTACCCTACCTACCCTACCTACCCTACCTACCCTACCTACCCTACCTACCCTACCTACCCTACCTACCCTACCTACCCTACCTACCCTACCTACCCTACCTACCCTACCTACCCTACCTACCCTACCTACCCTACCTACCCTACCTACCCTACCTACCCTACCTACCCTACCTACCCTACCTACCCTACCTACCCTACCTACCCTACCTACCCTACCTACCCTACCTACCCTACCTACCCTACCTACCCTACCTACCCTACCTACCCTACCTACCCTACCTACCCTACCTACCCTACCTACCCTACCTACCCTACCTACCCTACCTACCCTACCTACCCTACCTACCCTACCTACCCTACCTACCCTACCTACCCTACCTACCCTACCTACCCTACCTACCCTACCTACCCTACCTACCCTACCTACCCTACCTACCCTACCTACCCTACCTACCCTACCTACCTACCCTACCTACCCTACCTACCCTACCTACCCTACCTACCCTACCTACCCTACCTACCCTACCTACCCTACCTACCCTACCTACCTACCCTACCTACCCTACCTACCCTACCTACCCTACCTACCCTACCTACCCTACCTATCCTACCTACCCTACCTACCCTACCTACCCTACCTACCCTGCCTACCCTACCTATCCTGCCTACCCTACCTATCCTACCTACTTACCTACATACATACATACCTACCTAGCTACCCTACCTTCACCTACCTATCATAAGAACCATCTCCTTACTATAACAAACACAACAAAAAAAGAATTAGCGCAATTGGTCCAGCCATTCACGCGTGATGCCGTGACCAAGGAAATAGGGATTAATTTTTATATACAGTCCGGACATGGACTAGCGATATTCTAAATACTTAAATAAAAACTATTTTAAAGTAAAATTACACAATTTTTTTTTTTTTCACTCTATGCTTGTAATAATTATTGGTTGAATTGCATAATTTTTCTTTATTTTTTTCGACTTTCACATTTTTTTTCCAAAGTTATGGAATTGTGAGCACATTGCTTTGTAATGCAGATGGTAGATAGACAATATTATTGCCTTTCGAATAAGCCTATTTTTATCTCAGTATGACTGAAACTTTGAGCTTTATGATATTTTTTGTAAAATAAACAAAATGGCTGCCACATAGCGGGGAAGTGTCACTCTAGGCTTGGGTCCAATACCCAAGCCTAGAGTGTAATTGTACTTTTTTTTTTTTTTTGATTAGGGCATCTCGCAGGTTACCACTAAGGTATTCGCTGCTTAACCGGACTTTCCTGTGGCTGCCTTAAGCTCCTAAAAGAACTCAAAGCCTCCAGCCAGGGGCATACAAACTAAGCTAATTAAAACTAGGCGAACGCTCGCTAAGGGCAACCCCTGTGGGGTACGAACCTCGGCTTAGGGCGTTCGCTGGGGGGAGGACAGCAAGAGGGACAGGCTGGATCAAGGATGGTTCATTATTATTATCAGGGGAGTTTAAAGCTACAGGCTCAGCAAAAACGCGGGCTGGCGCATCGTTATCGAGCAAGGGTCGGGGGGGAGTATCATTTACTCGGGTGGGTCGCGGTCGCGGACCTCTACGGCGAGGTCTGAAATTGTGTCGGTGTGTTTTGTGAACTGTACTTGTGGCCCTACTGCTCTCCTGGAGGAGAGTTATGGGGTCATCTGGGTCTAAGAGGATATGTCTAGGGCGACGGGCCTTACTAACTTGATTATTGGACGGGACATAGCTAGCTGCTTTGACTATTAGGGGATTCCTATGTTTGACTGCGGAGTCAAAGTACCGCTTGGACATACGTTTAAGGAACTGATGAATTGTGGGGATTTTAAGGTCGAGATGGAGGATCTCGTTCCTAACGAACCAGGGGGCTCCCGTGGCCCTACGAAGGACACGGTTCTGTAAGGCTTGCAACCTATGGATCGTACGGGGATTCGCGTGGGCAAATACGGTTCCCGCATAGGTCATGATGGGGTGTAATTGTACTTTAAAATAGTTTATATATATCGCTAGTCCATGTCCGGACACACTGTATATAGATTACGGACGCTTCTAAAGTGGGTGATAGACATGCGAAATTTAAAGTCCGCAGTTTTTAAGTTCGCCAACTTAATCGGCTCGCCGTCGTCGGTGACACACGTGAAGCTTGCTCACACTACAATTTATTTATTTAGTTCTCTCAAAAGGTACAGGTACATGGTATGTAGGTTAACAGGCAGAATCAAAACTTTGTGAGAGCTGGAATCTATACTGGGTTCGGGACCTGTATGACAGATCTCCAGGCTCACACCCTTAAAATTACAACATTAATTGCACTTACGTACTACAACATTAAAAAAGCTCCAAGTACTGAGAAGAAGCAAAATTAAAACAAAACAAAATGAGAAGTGCTATGTGTGTCTTTGGAGAGTGTTGTGTGTCCGTGAGTGCAATATAAGTCCTCGCACCCAGTACCCGCAAAGGGTACTGGGCGCGAGCACCTACTTGCCCGACAGTGTGTGTGTATGTCTGTGTCGCGATGTTGTCAAATTTTCTGACCTAAACATACATTCCCAAATGTCGTAACGAAATGGCGGCTCGATAACAGATGTACGATACTACGCGAACCAAGTTGGGCTACGAGCAAAATTTCAAATCCGTTGGATCGCCGACGAACTTACTCAGCGGTTTTAAAGTACGCGGACTTCGTATGACATACACCGAGCCTAGTACTTGATCGCACGTCTATCACCCCTTAAACGTGCACGTCTTTCTACAGTTTTCTTGGGATAATAAAGATTTTGAGACTTTAAAAAAGGCTGTATGGTTGGTTCTTGAACTTGACATTTTCTATATATTCACATCACTATTCAATTTTTACATTCATTCATCACTCATTTCGCTAATTTTCATTCATTCATCAAATGTCGGACGACGTCTTTGGTTTCATGGCGCGTTTTATCTTGTAAAATGTACGTTTGGTGTAATATATACAAATGTAATTACTTAGTTAAATGTCTATTGTAGTGTATTAGTTATAAAGTAACTACAAAAACTAAGTAGCAGTGTCCAGTTAAGTTACAAGGTGTTTACCTTGTTTTTAGGTTATGTTAGTGCTTGGTCCATATTTTACAAATAAAACTTATTTAAAATGACGGACGGGGATTCTGGTGAGAGTGGCAGGGTGGTGGCTATCCCCTGCCCTTTCGTGAAGCGGAAAGTCGAATGCGCTGGTGCAGCGTTCCTTAGATATTACAATGTGAAGTGCCATGGTGGCGACGCATTGTTCCAAACGCTCAAGTCAAATGAAAAGGCCGAAGAAGTCATCTTCGACGATGACGTCGAGTACCTGCGGAGCTTGGATCCCAAAGATTGGAAGATGCAAGATCACTATGCCGTTCTAGGTATGAAGAACTTGCGTTACAAAGCCACTGATGACGACATAAAACGTGCTTACCGGCAGAAAGTGTTGAAGCACCACCCCGACAAACGCAAGGCGCAAGGCGAGGAGATCCGCAGCGACGACGACTACTTCACGTGCATCACGAAGGCGTACGAGATCTTGGGCACGCCAGTCAAACGCAGGTCCTACGATTCGGTAGACCACACCATTGACGACACTGTACCTTCACAAAACGATATCAAGAAGGATGGCTTCTACAAATCTTTTACTAAACATTTTGAGTCTAATGCACGGTGGTCTGAGAAGAGAAATGTACCTTTATTAGGTGACGAGAATAGTACCCGGGAACAGGTTGAAAGGTTTTATGCTTTTTGGTATGAGTTTGAGTCGTGGCGTGAGTTCTCTTATCTTGACGAGGAGGAGAAGGAGAAGGGCAATGACCGTGAGGAGCGGCGGTGGATTGAGAAACAGAACAAAGCTGCGCGGGCTAAGCTGAAAAAGGAGGAGATGGCCAGGATACGGAGCTTGGTAGACCTGGCGTACGCCAGCGATCCCAGGATCCAGCGGTTCAAGCAGGAGGACAAGGATAAGAAACTAGCTGCCAAACGAGCCAGACAGGTAAACAATAGTACATCATTAGTCTGTGTTGTGGTCTGCGGTGGTAAGATTATAAGATAGATTCTCAGTACCAACCCTAAAAACTCACTGTCTCAGACTGTCTTAATATGCATAGGAATTGGCTTGCCTATGCCTCATACTAATATTGGACACCATCCCTCAATGATTTGTATGATATTTATGTCTGTAAATTGGAAGAAAACCACTTTTACATGTCAAAATTAACACACTCCTTGGTTCCCGAAGGGTTAGGTAGAGCTGTACCCATAGTACACCCACATTTTGCAAGTTATGTTTAAGTCCCATGAAATGCAAGTACATCATAATTAAATTATAATTAATTCCTACCTACTCTGAGAAAAAAGACCAAAACAAACTCAGAAAATTCAATGATCTAGATACAATGAATAATACATAACTGTTTCCCCTTACTAAATTATGGGGATGATTTCTTATAATTTTGTCTGCATTTGAAATATTTTGTAAGTTGAAAGAATACTTTTACCTTGGTCCAATATTGCAGTGGTGGGAAACTTGTCTTGCATTTAGCATTGCTGTTAATTGAAGTAAATAATATTTAATTCTTCTGCATGGTTCTTCTATTCTTGTACTTTCTATTTGCTAACCAGCACCCTAAGTGCGTAACACACAGTCAATCACAATCTGCTTCATTTTGACAGTTCAACAATATTCATTGTATTTACGTTATTGAGCTGACAAATTTTCCCAACATTTATGAATCAATGTCCTTCAAAATTATTCAGATTATGATTGATTGTTTGTAACGCAATTAGGGTGCAGTACTTTTATAGTTTTAGATCTACAGTAAATTAATAAAACATCTTATTGTTTGGTTGTTTTCTTTATTAAATGAAATGAAAAACTTTTGTTAATAGCAGTTCAAATTTCCTATTTTAGTTTTTTTTTTTTTACCCTGCTTTCAATGAGTAATTCATTTATCAGTTGTCATTTTCAACAGAAAGGTAAAACACAAGTTATTCAATTTGATTCACATACTCAATTCTACTATATCAATTTCAGGATGCAGTACAAGCAAAGAAAGCTGAAGAAGATCGTCTCATCAAAGAAGCTCAACTTGCCAAGCAGAAGGCTGACGAGGCGGAGCGCGCGCGCATCGAGGTGGCGCGCGCTGAGCGCGAACAGCAGAAGAAGAACCTGCGCAAGGAGAAGAAGGCGCTGCGAGACATCTGCAAAGCAAACAACTACTACTCCAAAACTGAAGATGAAACAGTCACCCATATGGCTGCTGTAGAAAAAATCTGTGAAATGTTGAAAGTGGTAGAAATTCAAGATTTTGTAAAACAACTAGAAAGCAAAGGCAGAGATGCTTTCATTAGGACTGTCAAAGAAACTGAAGACAAATTAGAAGAAGAGAGAAAAGCTATATTTGACAACAAGAGAGTAGAAGACCAAAAGGCTAAGAAGGAATCTGCACTTAAACAGCCCATTGAGTGGAGCGTTGAGATGACACAACTTTTAATTAAAGCTGTCAATTTATTCCCAGCAGGCACCAACCAGAGGTGGGAAGTGGTTGCTAACTTTCTAAATCAACATGGTACATTTACTGATGAAAGACGGTTCATAGCAAAAGATGTTTTGAATAAAGCTAAAGACTTGCAAAGTGCAGATTTTTCAAAGAGCAGTCTCAAGAAAGCTGCCAATGAAGAAGCATTTGACCAGTTTGAAAAGGAGAAGAAGAAAGGATATAACCACATTGATGAAAGTGGAATATCAAAGAGCGATAATCCTGTGAAAGTAGTGAACGGAACAGCCACACCGAAACCTGAAGAGATTGCCAAACCAGATGACAAGGCTTGGACGAAAACTGAACAAGAACTGCTTGAGCAGGCCATCAAGACGTTCCCAGTGAGCACCCCGGAGCGCTGGGACAAGATAGCTGACTGTATACCGAACCGCACGAAAAAAGACTGCATGAAACGATACAAGGAGTTAGTTGAATTAGTTAAAGCAAAGAAGCAAGCCGCCAACCTCGCGAAATAACATACGACACTACTAGTTCTGTATCAAATTGTTTACCATCTGCCACCAAGTTAATGACCAAAGTAGATAAATATGGGTATTGTAAATTATATTTACATTGGTAAAGTTACACTGTTGGCTCGTGACAAAGACGTTTATTAAGAAAATTGTAAAGAATATTGTAATTAATGCTTCATGAATTAGTAATTATGAAATAAATTACGGTTTTCATTTCAAAGAATTGTAATGCATGTTTTGATTACTGAAAGTACCCTAAAATTTGGTTTGATCGATCAGTCAATACTTCAACATTTGTTTCTACTGCTACAAATTAAGATTCTGTGTTATAAATACTCAAATTCATATCACTTCTATTATTTTACTTAGTCGTATGTACCTAGATGGTTTGTGATATTCAATTTAGAAGACAAAATCTATGTATTGGATATTTTAATACGAAGCTTGGCTTGGCAATTTTCTAGTATGGCGGTTAAAAGGTAGCCCCTTAATATTTATTACTAAATAAAAAATAAGCTGACCGATTCTTTGATCGAACTTAAAATGACAACAATCGCGAGCAATATTCTACTGCACATACCTATTACATCTAAATGTTGTAAAGTAGTAAATATTCTGTATTGCAATGTTAATCACTGGCGACTGGTTGAAATGGTTGAGGTTCGCGTGTCCGTCGCGGTCGCCTGCTCTCAAATGACACGGTCACTTAGTACTCTGCCTGCCCCACAATCAGCATACCTGTCGTGCCGCTGCGAGGAAGCAGGAATGCACCTTCCTTCACATTCTTATTAAAACTGTACATAGATACGCTTGATAAAATGTACCTGCCATTGAAAATGTTCAAGCTATTGAAAACAGTTATCGTTATGTTTAGAACGTTTGTAAATTAGAGGAATCTTTTATTATTTTAGTCTCATCAGTTTACAAAATAAGAACATTACGTATTTTACCAGTGGTTTACCTACTGCTTTCGTGTGGCGTGTTGTTTTATGTTGGACGACCGGCAATTTAGTCTGTGGAGAATTATGGCTAGCTTACTAATTAAGATCTGATGCACGGATAACGACTGTTATCAAGCAAATTGTCTTTAATTATAATCGTTCATCAAAATACTTATGAACATAGTACCTATGTGAACTGATGCGATATAAAATAGTACTTTCCACAGTGGCTTAGTTTTCTAAGCAGTTGTATTTTCATACGATTCACAGAAATGTGTTATAGGTCCTTAAAATTTAAATGAAGTGTAATAATCTTTACCCACAAGCATCCCTTTTCCATGCTTAGAGCACTTTTCCCGCCATCAGTATGTTTGTATGTATGGCAACATGTCCGTTTAAAGACACGACAAACGATCATCCTGTGTCATATTTTTATATTTATTTGTTTATTGTGATGATGAATATAGTCAATTTAAAAAAAATATAATATGTTTTTTTTTATTACCTGCAGATATGTGAACATGTCGTGAGGAAAGTTTTGAGTACGAATGTTGATAGCTATAACTAATAGAAGAGTAGGGGAAGACCGGAAGACCAAAGAAACGATGGAATATGGACTGTGTGAAAGATGATATGGCTTAATATGAGGGGAGGTGACTACAGTGGCGTAGCTACCGGAGGGCTAGACGGGGCTGTGCCCCGGGGCCCCCAAGCTCAGGGGGCCTCTCGGATTCTGACTTACAAACTATAAATTGAACTAGTGAAAATTTCTCCCACATTCGGAATATAAATAAACCAGATTCCAGGAACGTGTACAGACGCCAGCACATCATGTTACTACAATCTGTCAAATTTCTTTAATAGATTTTCAACTTAATCGCTAAAAATTAAGGTTCAATGTTGATTGGGAAAATTTTACAGATTGGAGTAGGTTGATGTGCTGGTCTGTACGTCGAATGACAAATACGGAACAAACGATTTTAAATAGTTTAGTTGGGGCCCTAGTTTATTTTTTGCCCCAGGGCCTTTGGTTACCTAGCTACGCCACTGGGTGACTATGACTACCGAAATTACGACCAATAGAGAACTATGGAAGAAAAAGGCGTGTTACGTCAACCCCAAATAAATTGGAATAAAGGCAAGATAATGATGATGCCCTCAGTACACGACCTGTTTCCTGACCTGACCTCCGAACTCCTTGCTTCTCACGGTGTCTTGAAGAAGTCGACCTGCCTATCCCTTTGGGGAATACAGGCGTGATGTTATGTTATGTTGCTTTTTGTGGAGATACACAGGGTAACAGAATGATGATGAATCGTTTTAAGTTTTCACTTTATACAGGGTGGCAGGGACATCGACGCGAAGCCGGTTACCATGGATTCAGTACATGATTCTGAACCCCCCCCCCTGCGTTGAATATTTTCGTCGGTTATTAAAAAAAAAAGCAGCTGTTTCATAGAAAAGTGCAATAACTACGCGGTCAAAATGTATGGAGCAGCAGATTTTTTTTTTAATAACCGACGAAAAATTTCAACGCAGGGGGGTTCCGAATCATGTACTGAATCCATGGTAACCGGCTTCGCGTCGATGTCCCTGCCACCCCGTATACACAGACGAATACTGCCCTTCCTTCTCAATTCCATCTCTTCCTGACGGAATCCATCCGCAGCTTTGAGGACTGAGCTTTGAGAATGATGATGAATCGTTTTAAGTTTTCACTTTACTGTCGGCAGTGCCCATGACATGGCTGCCTATTTCTATACACAGACGAATACTGCCCTTCCTTCGCAATTCCATCTCTTCCTGAGCCTGACGGAATCCATCCACAGCTTTGACTATCCACGTCTTGTTTTGGCGATTACAGAGACATAGGCTGCGAGTATAAAATTATGCGCCTACTTATTTATAGAAACGAAACGGTAGGTATTATAATAGAGTGCACCAGTCGGCCGTCATTAATATTTTATTTTAAGCAAGTTATAAATAGTTAGGAAAATAATCCAAGTGAGGTCAAGGGACCGGGAACGAGTCGTCATTCATTAGTACAAGAATTACTAGCTGTTGTGCATTTCCGAAGCTGAGCATTTAAAGGCCGACTCAAGGTCACTGGCCGGCAGGTGCTCCTACAATGTACTTGTTATTATGTATTTATTCCATACACAGTGTAGGTACTCAGTTATAACGTACGCCAAGGCCGATCGACACATTGTTGGCTATGAGAAAAATACTATTTAAAGATTTTACCATCAAGAATAAAGTTATAATCACATTGTTTATAAACTTGGTGTAACTGTTATTGGTTTGTAGCACGTCCTATTTGCACGGAAGATTTTAATGCGTAGACATAAATGCGGACTTGCTAAGATAAGCAAATACTTATTTTCTTAGTAGTAACTCCAACTGGTACTTACCCTTCCTCTATTATAATAGGCGATGACTAAGCTTGTGATTTCTCATTACTACCATATAAAAATTATTTACCTAAACGTATTGTTCGCAGTAAATTTTAGCTAAGTCAGAAAAATACTTTCTCCGGTCTTTAACGTGACATAACAATAACAACTAATCAAATATGCAAGCGTATTTTCTCAGGAGTCAGGTGGCCGCGTGGCCGTTACTTGTATTATGAAATAGACAGTTTGTCTCGGAGATGATGATCTCAAGTGTCGTCTGATACCTACCTAGGTTTAGAGCAGCGGCAGTCGCCTCTCACCTTCCCCTCAATGCGATTAGTACCTAGTTCCAAACCGCATGTCTTTTGGTGATTTTTGACACCTTCACCTACCTAGTTATAGTTACTCCAAATTGGGGTCAGTGGTGGGTCGTCTTAGGGGTTGGATTTCGAATTGGGGTAATTAGTAGGTATTCAGCACTAGTCAGTTAGCCTATTGAGATTTGAGCACTAGCAATTATTTTTTGTGTTTGGGTTACAAAGGTGGATGGTAAATGATGCTGATGGACACCGGGCATTCATCATTGCCTAGGTAAAGTAACGTAACCCATGCCCTTCAAACCGGAACAGCAATTCTGCTTGGCGATTGCGCTTGCACCACACAACCACAACACAAAGGAATAGAAATATAATAGCCGAAATTCGAACTTGTTAAAATAATTGTGCTATCTAATTTCACCCGTTGCACAGGTTGTCCTAGAAAATCTTTTTAGAACCGATTGCGAGGGTAGGTAGTGCAACCTGTGCAACGGGTGAAATTAAATAGCACAATTTTTTGAACAAGTTCGAATTTCGGAAGCCATTGGTAACCAATGCGCTCGCGCCACAGTTTTTTATTGTTTAAAAAAAAACAATGCAGTTAATGGAGCGTTCCATTTTTCAATAGATCGATAAAATAAGCGGTAGGTATGTATTTGTGTCAGATTGCATTTCAATATTCCTTTATGTAGGTACCTAGCCAAGTTTGGGCATGCGCGAGGTGTGCCAGTCATGCATCAGAGGGACCACACTTGAACTCGGAATAGAAACGACATGAAATTGAAAACATTATTTTCTGAGGATGTGCTATTCTGAATAAGTATTGTGGAATTATCTGGTTATGGAACGGGAAGGTGTTGGTTTAACAACCGTAGAATAACTATTGTATTTTATTGAGATTGGTAGGTATTTCACCTGATCCAAAATCTGAAAAAAAAGAACAAGATTTTTGCAAGTAGAAAATAGAACTTTCGAGGAAACAAAGGGAATTTATTTCTTGCTTCAGTTGTGAGAATGGATTTCAAGACCAGAACGCGCAGGAAGTTTGCGGTTCTGCCAGGGTTTCATAAAAACTTAAAAGTGTAGGTAGGTGAAACATTCGACAGTTAAGCACAGAAAATTCGTTGGCAACGACCATCTCATCCGCCCACAGCCATTATGGGCCGATTAGCCATGAAATAACACCACATATCCTGTTACGAAACAGAGGACGAGTTTATTCAGATAAAAAAATTATCATAAACATACATTGACTGAAATCCAAATAAGTGCCACTATAAAATGTAAGTATGCTAATTTATAAGCGGTTGCGATGTTTCTACATGGTCTGTGATTTGGAAGATAATTGAAACTGTTCAGTTCTGATATGGAGCCTGAAAATTGACTTCAAATTGGTAAATAGCCGCTAGGCCATCAAATATACATAGTCGCTAGGCCAAACTTATCAGAGGGCCACTCCCGTATTTTTAAGAATGTTCGCATTCTAATGTCTCAATCTCTCAAAAATACCTAATTTTCATAAATTTTCAACGTATTGTTAGGTACGGGAACTTTACTGGCCTTCTGATCTTTTCAATGGTAGAAAGACCGGCTTTAATAAATCCGCTTTGCAATAGGTATTATAAATTAGCATACATTTTGGTCTTTTTAGACCTTGTTTTAGACCCAGTTACATTTACAGTCAAGATACTACTTTGCGTATCTGCAGCTGAAGCCGTTTATTCGCTGTTACTTTGCAACGTTCGTGAAAATAATTGAAGTGTAGGATTTCTAATCGTAATCCGTCGGTATTATAGTACCTATCATTACCTATCTATAGTAATATCGTATGTATTGGTACCTAATATCTTTGAGAGAAATCGCGTCGTTATCCACAAATGTGTAGTTTCATTGTCTAGGAAATGGCACAAAGACTAACAAGGAAGATACTTTATTCATAATAGCTTGCAAGTACGTCTGTTACTTTGCAGCCCTGAAGTGCATTTTGAATCATGTCTGTTTTATGAAAATTGCAGTAGATACTTATTAGATTACTTAATTTAAACAACTGGATACCTACAACATTATTCGACAAACAAATCGTTAGATAAAAATCTTATGAATTAGCTTTGAATGCAATGAGCGAATGCAGATAAATTCCGTTGGAGCCGAAACTGCCCAAATATCACGCTTTTCAGTAACAACGAATAAATGATTCCGATGCCGACGATGTTCACTAGTCTATGTTTACTCATTATAATTAACATTTAAAAAGATTATAAATATTTGAGTTTGGTTCAGTTCCACTAAGGCACGATCAAGGCCATACATTGCGATTAAAGCTTACTCTTATTTAAGTACATAATTATTACATTTAAATTATTATTTTACTTATAAACGTTATTATTTTGTAAATATTATTAATTTATTAGGTAAGTACGCCATACAATTTTTTTTTTAAATAAAATAAATGAGATTCTTTTGAGAAATTTGTAAGTATAATAAACAGTTACCATTGTTGAGCTTGTTTTAAAACATTGATGTATCTGAATCTAATAAAGCACCAGTATTACAGTTATGATGAAGTAACGTTTATAAGTAGGTAGGTACCTATATTCTTACAAAATATCTTAAACATTTACGTCTACGTAGTCACAAATAGGTACGCATTGCTGAAAAGCGATCATCTCATTAACTTTCTATGGAAATTAATAAACATTGCGCTTAGTAGGTATCACTTTAGTAACTACTTCTTATTTGTAAATATTTCAAAACTCCCAATCGATTCTTGATAAGATAATCGCTTTTGAATAACCTGTACCCCTGTACCTATCTACCAACATACTTTTAAAGTGACTGTACTTAAATATTAATTCACAGTATTTAATAGAAATAAAAGATTCCGAAAACATACTTGGATGGAATGCTATAATATCAAGCAAATAATATAATCAAGAAAGGAGTAATATACGTATAGTATAGATGCATGGAATACCAATAGCATTATCAACCATTGTCCATTACCATTATTGTGTGAATGACCTGCATTATAACATGATGTCACTCGCAACATGCTTTGAATAGTCATCTTTACGCTAGAGAAAGTCACTGTGAAAGCAATTAAGTATTATATTTTCTAACGCACTTTTGCATAATATATATGCGAATAATCTCTCATCTTAATAACAAAAATATTTAAGTATGAAAAAATTAAAATAATATGAATAATTTGTGAAATAAATTCTTCAAGAAGCACCAAATGGGCACCAAAACTATTATCTTAATACCTAAATGGTGATTTTAAAATCAGTCTTAAAATTTAGCAGAGATGTACAAAATTGAGGTAATTTTCTCCCAAAATAACGAAAGTTTCAAGACGCAGTATGTTCGCCACGATATTACTTTCATTACATATAAAACTTTTTAAACTTCTAATATTTATTCTTATTAAAAACATTTTAATTAATATTGACTTGAATTTTTCTATAGTTTTCCAATCTATATTATAATAATGATGTCATGACATTTTGAGCACAATGTAGGTACAGTACGACACAACTTAGATGTAGCATAGATTTGAAAATTTTCATTCATTCATTTCCTTATCACGAACGTATTTGGCTATAAGACTTTACAAGTTATTGCGTTTTCGAAAGACCATTTTCACCTAAAGCAGTAATAAAGACTGATGATTTTGAAGGCGCACTCAGTTCAGATGGTGATCGGTTTTACGAATTTTGCCGATGCTACATCTAAGTTGTGTCGTACTGTACCTACCTAATAATAGGCGCGTTAGTTATCTACGTATTTTTTTACATCTTTTAAAGTCTTTTTTTTTTCATATAATTCCTATATCATAGATAGAGGGACAGCAGCTGCTGACATGTCGAAAGAATATGTACAAACACGGACACTGGCAGTAGACCACTTTTCACCCTTAGACTGCCTGTCCACTGGAGCGGAGAGGAGAAAAGAGGAGCGGAGATGTGCCAATATAATCTTGACTCCGCCCCTGAGTTTAGATTTGATTGGTTAATAATGTCCCATCTCCGCTCCTCTCCTCTCCTCTCCGCTCCAGTGGACAGGCAACCTTAAGGGCTTATGCCATAAGCAATAAGGTTGAAAAATGGTAGACCACCTGTGTCCATGATGGTACCCATATTTGTGTTGATCATACAACAAAATATTAAATGGAATGTTTCTTTAAAAATATTAACTTATATCTAGACAAAGGCACACACTGACCTTAGCTTAAAATGGCTCATTGGTTTCTGCAGGTACTTTCTGCAAGTGCTCTGCAATATCATCCATATTTAAGTACAGTGTGTATCTCAACACAAGTGTTCATGAGCCTGAGCCAATTTGATCTTAATTTAAAACTAATCAGAATTTCGTTTTGAAGATTTACTTGTCTGGAAAACATGGACCTAGATAATCATAGAATCATAGATCAATAAAAACTTGTATGTACTGATGTCGAAAACTGAAGCAGTTTTGAAAACAAAGCATTGCATTATCACTTGGGATGTTATGTAGTCTTTTAAATGTTGATAGTTTTGAATGGTGACTAAATAGACCTTCACTTCAACTAAGTATATCTTGAGAGGCAGTTAAAGTATTTTCAAAACAATTGAATACAGTACATAAGTAGGAGGAAGGCTACTTGAGATTATCTGAGTAGTAATTACTAAAGTACTTAAGAAAGAGATAATAACTTTCCATTTCTGACTGATTTAAGCGCTTAGCTTGACTTATATTTGAATAATATTGCAGAGTTAAGAGTAAAAGAATAAATAAAAATTAATTCTAAGAGAAACATATCGACGGTGAAGTATCAATATATAATAATTACAAAAACATGATTTTACAGGAGGCGAAGAAAATGTTTCATTTCTATAGTTTTTGACCATTTGAATCAAAAATTTGTTTTATATTAAAATAGTAGGGAGCGCTTGTGAAAGTGATTTTAATCAAACATTTCCGGTTAGGGATCTAAAATGCAGATATAAGTTATTGTTTCAAATTTAACTGAGAAATGTTAGATATTGATACTTCACCGTTGATATCAAAAATTCTTCATAAAAAACTGCCAACAACATGGCCTTATTTCTATAATAAAAAATGTTAAAAATCCTTGGAAAAATATCTTGAAAATTGCTGTTTTCATTCATCAACTATAGAATACTATATAAAACCTCTTTGAGTTGGATTATACGCAATAACCCCATATAATACGAACACATAGAAGCTAGCTACCACTCAGATCACTTCACTCGTCACTACCAGTTGCTGCAGCTTAGCTTCAAACAGATCAATCGCATCACTAATCTTTAAAAGGCCCACCATATTTTTCACACAAAAAACACTGTCAAACTCTTTCACTGTATTTTGCATCCCTTTCTTTTTTTGTTAATATCCGCTTGCTTGCTCTTCTTCTTGGCAAGACCCTCAGCAGTTATATCAGATATTACAGACAGTCTCTTACTGGAGTCATGTCTATCCTGTCCCATGTGTGGAGGGCTAACATCAGGCGGGTATGTACAACTGTACAAATTGTTGTTCTCACTGTAGCTGTGAGGCATGTTAGGCGGAGGGATGCTTTCAGGCACCAAGTGGTCTGTGGGGTAGTGTGATGCCGGCCTAATGCTCACTGGGTCTGGGAATCGAGGCTTCTTGCTAGTTGTTGGTGGAGGAGGAGGCTGTCGGTGTTGCATGGAATTGAGATTGCTTGGTTCCCTTTTATCATCAAAGGATCTTGAGTGAGCATGAGATAAATTGCTACCTGAAGTTCCAGCTTCAGATTGTTGAGCATAATACTGGCTTGACATCTCCAAGGACTGCAAGGCACTGGCTTTAGATTGAATAGATTCTTTTTCAAAAGGTTCAACATAATGCAAATCGGAGTCAACAGATTTGCACAGTCTGAGTCGGTTGTCACGGATCATATCTCGAGGATTACTGTAAGCATCACATAATGTTGCCTGCAGAGTGGGAGGTTCACTTTCTAACTGCTGTGGATGTTGTTGGGCTGCCATTCTTTGCTGTTTTTTCAGAAGAGCCTTCTGCCTTGCCTTCTCCTTGGCTCTTTGTAGTTTCTTATATTCTCTCTCTTGCAACAATCTTGCCAGTTCACCATCTTGAGCTTCTACAGCACATCTCATATCAGCTAGCAGGGCATCCTGGTTGTTGTCCTCATGACTCAGTTCTCTAGCAAGTCTCGCATCTTTCTCTTCTTGTTCCAATCGTCTTCTCATATCTTCTAGTTCAGTAGGAGAGAGACCTAGCTCTTCAGGATTGAGATCCTCGTTTGGCACAGTAGCAACAGGTGGGAATACTTGGGGCGCGGCGCGAGAGGAACTGGGTTGTTGCAGCATGTCAGTGCTTCGCTGGCGACGTTGTCTCCGCAGGTTGATCTCGGCCATCTCTCTCGCGATCTCCGCGTCGATGTCTGCCTGTCGGCGGCGCGTAAGTTCGTGCAGGTGCACCTCGTGCTCGATGTCGCGCTGCTCGTTCAGAGCTATGGGGAAGTCCTCGCGGATTTGCTGGTTGCGATATCTATTTTCGCAGAGGTGTGAAGATATCTCGCGGTCCTGCAAGCGGTGCGCCAGCGCTCCGTCAGCACGCACGAGCCACTGCTCGCGCAGGTCCGTCACGTGTCCGAACTTGGGCATTGTGTCGCTCGCCTGGAACCCGGCCATCGCTGGTGCGCGACGGTAGAAAGTATCCTCCGGACTTTCCAAATAATGTCACCTAAATACAACACAGACTAAACACGGAGTTACGTTAGCGTAACGTAATACCAGTTTATTGTGTGTTAGCACGACACAAGTGGCATGGTGACGGCACCAGCCTCAGCTCGACACCACCATTCATCACAGCACAAACCTTTCACGTCGACTTTCTTCGCATTCCGTGAGAATCTGCGATGAACTTTTTACGTTTTCCCTGTGAACTCCGCGTGAACAATGGTCGGCAACGTTTGATAATCTACATAATGAATTGCACCGAGCACTCCTCACTCATTCATCCCTCCTCAACAAATAAATTTTAATTAGCGAATCGGAAAATTTACAAATAATTATAATGACAGACACGCATGACATGACAGCACTGACCTGACCACAGACCATAGATAGTGCTCTGTGCCACAGACTAATAATAATTGTAGTCTGTGGAGTGTGGACCTTTATTAGTCCACAGACTACAATTATTATTAGACCATTACCCTAAGCCTCAACCTGACAGACAGGCCAAGTTAGTGAATTCCCACAGTAATTTTTTGATACCAATAATTTAGTTTTTTAGTTTTAGTAACCTAGCTAGAACAATTATTAACAAAGTATATTATTATGTTATAGCCATTATTGTTCTTCTGTGAAAATGGGATAGTGCTATTTATGCTGTATAGTTCCGTCTCTCTCTCACACCGGAACAATGATGTACGTACCATAGACAATTTTTTTTAAATCAATCTATTCATTCCCCCAGTGAGTGACGGATTACCGTATCGTATCTCTATGTAGTCTGTGGGATTACACGCCGAACGAGGGCCGAACTAGGCCGAACCCACTATCGTTATGTATTGATGATACCCTCAGAGTAATAACTGAAGCATCATATTATTCACACCATAGAAATATAAATAACTTCTTTCTTATATCTATGATTCACACACAAACAATGCTTTAGATATTACATTACTCTGCTGAGCTCTGAGATGAGTATCAATGATAGATGACAGACAATTATTTTATCTGTCATTGTGTCACATTCCTAGTCTCTGACAGATTATTGGGACGTTAAACCCTATGGTTTAACGTCCCAATAATCAAATCAAATGGTTTTTATATCTCCAGTATGCTAAAACTGGTGATAGATAGGTTAACCTAGCGTCGTCAACGCGCCGTAAGCAAGGCGACCGCTAGTTGCCAACGCGCCGTAAACAAGGCGACCGCCAGTCGCCAACGTGCCGTCAGCAAGGCGACCGCTCGCTGACGGCACGCCACCGCTGCACCGGTGAGGTGAAAGCTTGGTGTTCATTCACAAGCGAGCCGTCACCGCTCGACCGGCGAGGCGTCACCGCGTGGACTGCGGGGCGTCACCGCGCGGACGGTGAGGCGCCGACGAGCGGGCTCCTCGCTTGAAGCGTGCTGTCGGTGCGCCGAGTGACGGCTCGCGGGCCGCTCACTGCCGGCGAGCCGTCCACTATTTTGTATATAGACTTTAATGTCTCTAAATCTTATTTTAATCAACATACAACCTGACACTGAGCTGCAAATTGCAGAAAATGAAAGAAAATTTGAATTTCGCGGGCTACCTTAGCGCATTCCCCTTAAAACTAAATTTCGAATTTTTGAACATTATGGTTACTGGAAGTTTATAGCCAACGTGGACTACTCAGAACCTCAACAATCAAACAAAATAACAAATGACAGTGACAATGACATTGACAATACAATGCTTACGGCACTCTAGCCGGGCCGAGGCAGCGCTACTAGTATGCCGCATTAAAGGCACTTTATCCGCGGCGGATAAAGGGCCGTTAACGGCACTCTATACACTTCGAAAAAATATACGAAGTGTATAGAGTGCCGCGAGTTTCTTGTGGCACTCTAGTGTCACTGCCTCGGCCCGGCTAGGGTGCCGTGAGCGTTGCATTGTCACTGTCACTTGATATTTAGGTTAGGTTAGGTTAGAACTGTGACCACACAACGCACGAGCCGAGCGAGCGTAGCGAGCGGTGCCGCGGTAGCGGCCGGCGAAGTGCCAGGGTCCGTTTAGGCACAAGAGAATGTAATGTTTTGGGAATATGGTGTTTTACAGCGATTAACCCTTGACAATTAAACAAAATACCAAGTGACGTGACTTAGTGACAGTGACAATGACAATCCAATGCTTGCGGCACTTTGGCCGGGCCGAGGCGGTGTTACTAGGGTGCCTGTAGTGGCACTTTATCCGATAGGGATAGAGTGCCTCTGGTGGCACTCTATACACTGCCAAAAATATATAAAAAACGTTCCAAAGGCGTGAGTAAAATAAGTACCTACTCAACATTTTTAATTTTTTTTTTTAAATTAGAGCAAAAAGTTTTTCGGATTTTTCGACCTAGGCTTGTTATAAATCCATTTTTTTAAGGGTCCCCTTCGTAGGTCCCCTTGCTATCTTTATGATTTTTTTCCAGTCGAGCTATCAATATTTATGGTACTTTTACATACCTCAGAGTAATAGAGTTACATACAGCTATGTGCACGTACTCGGTAGTATATTTTTTTTATCTGGTCATATGCTGCCTGTCCACTGGAGCGGAGAGGAGAAAAGAGGAGCGGAAATGTGTCAATATTAACCAATAGAATCTTGACTCCGCCCCCGAATTTAGATTTGATTGGTTAATAATGGCACATCTCCGCTCCTCTCCTCTCCTCTCCGCTTCAGTGGACAGGCAGCCTTATAACGGGCTTCTTTAGTTTAATAAAAAAGTTAGAAAATAAAGTAAAAATAAAATCTGAAGCATTTCAAAGCCACACTGAACGTAAATAGGAACATAATCTTGTACATATCTACACTATCAAGGCATCTTCCTGCTAGATTTGCACTCTGTACGTCGATTTGATCATGGTCGAAAATACGAAGTGAAAGTGTAAAATTTCTTGAAAATGATCAAATTAGCTAAATTTTCTTAACTGTGGAGAATATCCCGACTTTTTTTTTTAATGATAGGTGGCCACCTCCACTTTACCTCATTTACTTTTGGACCACTACGTTTGACTTTTGAGACACCATATAAAGGTATTAAATCGGAGATCGAAAAAAAAACACATTTTATACTGTAGCGTACAATAAAAAGCTTTGTGGCATACCACTTATTTATTTCGGCGCATTAAAAAATACACAATACCTACTTATTTACTATTTGCCATGGGCTTAGCCAAGGAATAAATGGAGCCTGCCTCTAATTTTTATTTATTTACTTACAAAGGAATTTACAAAATTTATTGCCGTTGCAAGATGATTTTAATAAAACGTTAATAACGGAAAATTAATGTAGTAGGTACTTAATTGACCTTTTTTTGTCTGTTGATATTTTACCTTCATTTGTTCAGCAAGCGGTGAGTGAGACAGGCCCCTTACTATTTCAGCGTCTTCGCCCTTCCTCAGCTCTTGTCTGGGTGACTTATAGGTTTTTCATAGGGACAGGATTCCGATTGCTGTCCAAACCGTCGTGAAAAAGAACTCCTTGGACACTTGAACTCTTTATTTTCAAGAATAGAGCCCCCATCTAATGTTGACAAACACATAGTTTGTAAAAAAAATGTTCTTGATTTAAAAAATATTGTTACTGTTGTATTTGTGCTAACTCGCCTATTCTTCTCGAAAACTCGCTTAGTCCTTTTCTATTAGCAGTTATGAAATACAGTTCTTCTGACATACGATATAGCCAGCTCGAAAGTCGTGGATATCTGAAAAAATACATAGCATAAAATTTGAACCAATTATGTCATTACTTTATCGGATGAACCTACCTATTCCAGTTTTACTCACTGTTTGCCATCAACAGGGACCAGAATGTTGAGCGTACTGACAGTAGAAGCAAATACAATGTCGCTCAGAGTTGACCAACTGCCACCAAACCAACTTCGCCCAACTAACATGTTCTCCAGATCGCTGTAGGCGGTTTCAATTTCAACTCTTTGTTGTGGCATTACAAAATTACAATGATTATATAGGATTGGATCCTGAAATCAGAAATTTAAAATGTTTAAATTTAAATAATAATTAGTATTCTTGTCAAAGCGACATAATGTATTGTAATTAAATTTTATTTATTGTTATTATTAAAGTTAAACGCCTGGTGGAAACATAATTATTGCACTAAATAATCTCTCAAATGTCGGTATTATAACAACAGAATCTCCTACGACCTAGTAGAGGTGGTGGTGGACTCTCAGTAAACTTGGAGGCCCATGTGTATGACCAGTAGTTCTAGAAAAGATTTTCATGCCGATCCTTCCGATTGACACAAGCTACGAGTTAATTGAAAAAACCTGAACTAACAGAAGCTGCGCGGAACCGTGGATAAATAGTTGAACTGTTGTAATGCATGTGTTGGTCCACTATAGAACGGCCTCCAGGATCTTTCGGCAACAACCGGCCGGAGTCGCAGTACCGACCAACCAAGTACGAACAAATTGCATGACTGTAAGCAAAATGAAAAAACTGAGAGGAGACATTTAAAATAAAATGAACAAAAATAAAAACAAAAAACCCAACTGCAAAAATACATATTATTATTGAAAAGCACTCTTATAACACAATAACTTTATTATGTATTATAATATTCTAAGATTTATAACGTATTCACGAGAGGTAATCAGCGTACAAAATAGCGGTCCGTCGCACGATCGCAGCGTGCGCGGCGCGGTCTATCTCGATACGTAGCGGGGAGCCGACTGACCACGCGAGCGAGCGCGGGCAGGGGGAAGCAAGGGCTATCCTAGACGCGGGCGGCAACGCGGGTGTAACTTGCAACACATCGCTACACACTCCCCCTCTAGTTCGAACATAGCGCCCTCGCGTTCGGGCTAGCAATCAAATCTACGCGGTCGACCGCGTCTGCGCTTTTCTCTAACCGGAGCCTCGACATCACCGATGAATGGAGTCAAATCAGAGACGTGGTAACGTCCTACATGCTCACCTCTAGTAACTCCCTCCACTAGGTAAGTAGTAGGGCTTACTACTTCGCGGATGCGGTAAGGGCCATCTCTCCGGGGTATAAACTTCGCAGACTGCCCGGGGCCGACATCATTCATACCTTGCGTTTTCAACAAAACGAGATCACCTACCTTGTATTCTGGAGAGGCACGTCTGCCTTCATCTGCGTACTTCTTCTGCAGAGACTGGTTACGTTCGTGAACATCTCGGGCGTCAAGCAGCACCGTCGACAACTTACGAAGGTAAGGAGTGATATTGTGGACGAAATTATCGCTGTCCACAATAGTCTTCATGTCTGCCACGACGTCCGATGGCGCGCGCAGCTCTCTCCCGAAGGTAAGGAAAGCTGGTGAAAATCCAGTGCTCGCTGTAACAGCGGAGTTCATCGCGAACCTTATGGCCGCGAGGTGAGTATCCCACGATGCGTGATCCTTTCCTACCAGTATCGCTAACTGTGGTTTAAGGTCACGATTTTTGCGCTCAACGGGGTTCGCTTCTGGGTGATACAACGGTGTCAAAGACTGTTTGATACCCATCACGTGACAGACCTGCTGCATCACCTCAGCAACAAACTGAACTCCGTTGTCGCTGATCATCCTGCGCGGGACTCCATACCTCAGAAAAACCTCGGATATTAAAATCTCAGCGCATTCCACGCTGGTGGCCTTCTCCAACGCAAATAGCTCAACCCAATGGGAGCACGTGTCTTCTAGAATTAAAATCCAACGGTTACCTTTCGAAGTCTTTGGTAGGGGTCCGAACAAGTCGACCGATACCACTTCAAATCGCCGGGTGGGTGCAGAAGTCTGGAGTAGTCCTGCAGGCTTCCTGTTATCTATCTTGTATCGCTGGCAAGCTGCACAGCGTTTAATATAGTCTGTGACAAAAGACTTCATACCTGGCCAAAAGTATCGTAATCTGATGCGTTGTAGGGTACGTTCAGCACCAAAGTGCCCTGCTGTGGGAGAGTCGTGGAACTCTACGAGGACAGCTTCTCTCTCGTGTTTAGGAACCACGAGGCAGGCGGACTCGGCGTCTTCCAATTCGGGTGCGCACCTGTATAACACACCATCAGATACCAGGTATCCTCTCTCTGACCACCCCCTCCCCCTGAAGGGATCATCGGTTGTCTCGAGGTCCTCGACGATACTCTTCAGCTCTGGATCCTTGAGTTGGTTAGAGCGCACATCCTCAGGTGTCCTATGTGGCATATCTACGGTCACTAAGCATACCTCGCAACTAGCTGGGTTTTCCTCGCAACAAGCTGGGCGGCTTAGTGCATCGGCAATCACATTCACCTTTCCGGGAGTGTACTGTATCTGCAGGTTATAGGCCTGGAGGGTCAATGCCCATCTGGCAAGACGACCACTGGGTGACTTAAGGCTCATCAGCCAACGTAACGGCTGATGGTCGGACTTAACCACTACTTCTGAGCCTTCCACGTAACCTCTGAACTTCGTGACCGCCCAGACGACGGCAAGAGCTTCGCGCTCAGTGGTGGTGTAGTTGCGCTCGGCTGGCGAGAGTAGGCGACTGGCGTACTCTATGGGCCTTTCGTCGGGGCCCTCCCCCTGCATCAAAACTGCGCCGAGACAGTAGCCACTGCTATCTGTCCGGAGAGAAAATGGCTTGGACTCGTCAGCTTGGGGAAGAATGGGAGCGGTGACCAGGAGGTCCTTGATGCGCTCGAAAGCAGCCTGCTGCTCATCATGCCATCTCCAACTACTGTTCTTCTTGAGTAGGTCAGTCAAAGGCTTGGCGATTGTAGCATAGTTCGGTACAAACCTTCGAAACCAGCTGGATGTGGCCAGGAATCCTTTGAGCTGCCTCTCGTTCTTCGGGGCAGGCATGTCAGCAATAGCTGAGGTTTTCTCTGGGTCTACTTGTAGGCCTCCAGGAACAATTATGTGACCAAGGAATTTCACAGAGTCACGGGCGAAGCAGCTTTTCTTTCGATTGACTCGAAGGTCGAACTTCTTGAGTCTGTCGAAGATAGCTTCGAGATCTTCAAATTATGACCTTCGAAACTAGGTGACAAGATTATTAGATCGTCCAGATATCCAAGAATAGTCACAGGCCTACTTCCTTGGGGGTCTGGTGGATTATCGGAGCTGTCACTTACCATGTGTCCTCGAATAGGCACACTCAGGTTCGACTTGAAACGATCAATTAATCTCTGAAACGTGGCGCCAGAGTTGCGAAGGCCCATCGGCATCCTTTTAAACCTATAGGTGCCGGAGGGTGTAACGAATGCTGTTTTGTCGCGGTCTTCTTCAGCGACACAAACTTGAAAGTAACCGGAGTGGAGGTCTAGCGTCGTCATGTAGCTGGTCGTCTTCGCTGCATGAAGCACGTCTTCCATGCGCGGGAGCGGGTACCTATCCGGTTCCGTCACGGCGTTGAGCTTACGGTAGTCCACACATAAGCGGACTCCGCCATCTTTCTTCTTAACTAAGACGACGTTGGCAGCCCACGGCGACTCGCACTCCTCTATTACATCTGCGCGCAGCAGCTTCTCAAGCTCACCGTCCAACAACTCTCTCTTACCTTGCGACATCCTATAAGGTGGTGAAGCGGTCGGTTCCTGCTTCTCGTCAACCCGAATGTGATGAGTGGCGTAAGTTGTAGGAGGTCCTTCGGTGGCGAAGCGTTCAACTCTCTCAGTTATGAACTGGTTGAGCTGTGTCCTTTGACCAGGCGTCAGCTTGGTTCCTTCATCCTCTCTCAGCGCCAAGCTGGTGGTGTCAACCTGCATCAGCTCTGCATCGCTGGTGGATGTAAGGCTAAAAGACTGCACAAAAGTATACTTCTGCCCTGGTAAATGACTAAAATGCCAACAGTTATGTTGGAGGTCCACCAATATACCTGCTCTAGCGATAAAGTCCTGTCCTAGAAGCGTCCTATTATTCGCTTCCGGTATCACTAGGAAAGTGGTGGGGATAACACGTCCCTGAATGGTGACGTTCGTATCACATGATAATAACTCACGTACCTGCTGCGTTCCATCGGCGAGGCCGAGGTTGCGACGTGTTTTCGTAAAAGTGGTCCCGCTATCTAATAATATTTTATAGAGTCCGGGACTAGCGAGACTCTCAGTAGCACCTGTATCCAGCACTGCAACACCTACTAAAGACGCAACTTCTATCTTGACCGTAGGGTGTGACAGATCAGACTCATGGGTGATAGCACTTTGAAAACTCACCTTATCAGCGGAGGGCGTGCCTTTACACGTCGGACACTTCGAGCGTATTACTCCTTCTCGACCGCAGCCGTAACAAGACAGCTGTGAATTATTACCTTGGTCACCCGATTTTACTTTAATTTTGCATTCATCTATCGAATGACCAAACCGTTTACAGAAAGCGCAGCGCGGTCGAACACGTTTCGTATTCGAATTCGTATCGTTACAAATATTCGAACTAGATTCGGACACAGCGCGCGAAGGGTTACTTTGATTAACCGTCGCCGTCGGAGGGTTAATGTTTACATTTCGACATTTCGCGGAACTTGCAGTGTTATTACTGTTATTAGTCGAGATACTCGCGTTATGAGACTGAATTACTGATTGAGAATGACTTACCTCGCCTAGCGTCTCCTCAACATACCTTGCTCGCTCGAGTAGACAGTCGACACTACTTATACTATCGCGTGACACTCTTTTACGGAACTTACGATGTAAAAGGCCGTAAACTATGTCTACTTGCATAACATCTGGTAGCTTATAAGGTACTAGCTGACCCGCACCCACTTCGTTGGGCGGTAAATAGCCCATGTCACTGTCCATCCTTTTATTTAACTATTAACTATCTCCACTTAAAAAAAAACATCAATTCGTCACTCCGTTTTGCCGCGAAAGATGGACAAACGACATCATCATTATCCACAGGCTGCATAGATTGTCTTTATGAGGATGTTAAAGTTGTTAATGATGAAAATATTTAAATGTAATTAATACTAAGTTTTCACTTCTGCCGGGAGTCCCGAAGTGTAACCCGGTTGTTTTAGGATAGATAAATAAAGCGATTATTGTAGAGCTTCTCTATAAACAACATTTGACGTTAAATTATTTTCTGGTAACAAAATATACTGATGGTCGGGAGCCCCGACCCGTGATAGGGCAACGTAAAGTTGCCCATGCGTAAAACATTCTTTTCGTAAATCAATTCCTACTAATTTGAATGTTTGGCCCTGGGATTTGTTTATCGTTAGTGCGAAAGAAATTTTTATTGGAAATTGGAGCCTTTTGAAGGGTATAGGCAAATCAGTAGGAATCATGGGTATTCTTGGTATATGAGCTAATTCACCAGCTGCAGGGCCGGTGATAATCTTCGCTACTATTAAATTATCTTTTAGCTCCTTTATAAGAAGTCTCGTGCCATTACACATGTTAGGGGGGTTTAAATTTCTGAGAAGCATTATCGGCGTGCCTACTTTAAACGACAGTTCATGAGGTGGTAGCCCAGCTTCAGAGAATTAAAAAATTCCTGGGGATAGTGTACTGCGTCCTCGATGTTAGTGACGGTGTCTATGGATTTATTTGATGGGTCAACATTTGCGTCATGATTTAAGGCATCTCTGAGATGAATGTAGTCATCAGCCCTCAGTCTTTGTTGATTCCGGGAAATATAATTTAATCTTTCAGATATCATTTTCGCCATCATGTCAACACAATATTGACTAAATAAGTCTCTGTAATAATGTAACGGATTAAAAGAGTTAGTTCTAAACATTAATCTAAATGCATAAAATTGCATACATGAAAAAGTTTTATTACGCGCAGAACCCTGCTGAGAGATAGTCAAATAATAACCGTCTTCTCCTGACACAAACATTATGGGATACTGTAGTGGATCATAGGACCGATGTAGCTCAGAAACTCTCTTGAGCTGTCCGTCTCTCCCGTGTAAGACTATATCCCTGGGACCTTTGTCTTCATCGACTAAGAGAACGGCTACCTCGTTTACAGTAGGAGCATTATATCTGCCTCTGTGTGCTGTCTGTGGAGTGCGATCTGAATGAATAATTAACTTTAAATTATCTGAGGAGTTGAATTCTAAATTTTGTTTAAAACTTTGTATATACGCGTTATGATTATTCAGAACGGTCTGTAATTCGCGAATTAAATCCATTTTTAAGGTTGGTGCGATGCTTGATCGCAACGATAACTGGTCTGCATCCGAAATAAAATATATTTGCAAGAACTGTGGGTTTTGGCCTGATGGTGGTAAAAGGCTACCAATGAGATGATACACCTGTCCTTCAATTTTAAAAGTGGGCATAAAATGACCTTCCCTGATTTCTTTAGCCCCAAAAGAAGTCATTTGAAAAAGACTATTGTATTTACGTGTATTTGTTAAAAAATGACCAGATAATGGATGGTTATTAGTTAAAAGATTTGTTATTGGTTGTGGCGGCTCCTAAAGGTTAGGAAGACAAACTTTACCTGAAGCACAGCACATACCATTAGGTTCGTCCGCCCATTTCTTGGCAGAGCAGTTAGAGCAGATCTTATTCATGACTCCGATTTGGACGGACGCTTGTTGTGCATAATCAACCTGCGGATTATATCTGAAAGCCAGTCTGTTGCTGTTAGCTAAACTTCGATTGCGAACTCTATTTGTGGACAACTGCTGTCTCTCTGCCTGAGCTCTAAGTCGTTGTGAACGTTCAGGTGAAAATTCTCCCATACGACGTATTCTTGCTGCCCGTGCTTGAGAACTATGGTTAGAAAGTTGGAACCTGGCTCTCTTAGGCATTTTCAAATGTTTAAGAAAATGTTAATAGCCTGTAATATTCTAGCTCTGAAAAGAACTGTTGTTTAGCCCTAAAAAGAACTGTTGTTTAGTCCTGAAAACAAATGTTTTTTAGTCCTGAAAAGAACTGTTGGGTAGCCCTGAAAAGAACTGTTGATTAGCTCTGAGAAGAACTGTTGTTTAGCTCTGAGAAGAACTTTTGCGTAGGTGTAGTTTTAAGAATGAAGTCTAATAAAAATCGAACGAAAATGATTAGACTTCGTGCACGACCGCTGCGTAGGGAGCCGACCGCGCGGGTACCTTACTCATAGATCTAAACTCCCCTCCTGCACGCGCACCCCCGCCTTGGTGACGCTCACTTCGCAACGCAGAAATAGTAATATTTTAATTTCGCCATAACTTCAAAACCAAACGTCCAATTTTAATCTTTTAAATACCAAATATTATCTACATAAACTGTTCTTAGTGATGAAATAATTTATTTTGATAAGGATTAATAGCATGAGTAAAATAAATGCGTTTAAATGTAGTTCAAAAAAAAATTAAGATTTTTAAATAAAAAAATGGTTGTTGTGCCTCACTCGACACAGATAGGTATAGTGTGTCGCGGACTTTT
Source organism: Conistra vaccinii (assembly GCA_948150665.1). Taxonomy (NCBI): domain Eukaryota; kingdom Metazoa; phylum Arthropoda; class Insecta; order Lepidoptera; family Noctuidae; genus Conistra; species Conistra vaccinii. The sequence continues at coordinate 1,232,767 of OX411327.1, forward strand.
TTGTATATATTTATAAGATCTCCAATTAATTAGAACATTTTATGATTCTATCTTTTATAGTTTAGGCAGCGTACGCAAAATAAGTAACTTTTCTGGTTGATTTTTTACACCTTGTGTCCGAAAAACCCAAATATTTTACGGAACCCTATTTTTTTCCAAAATAAAATTTAGCCTATGTTACTCGTAGATAATGTAGCTTTCGAATGGTGAAAGAATTTTTAAATAGTTTGGAAATTCCAAAAGTGCTCGCCTCATAACACATAATATATGTGTTATGAGGCGAGCACTTTTGGAATCATAAACGAAAAAGAAATTCAAAACATAGTTTCTAACAAAAATTAACAATTTATCACTTTTCATGAAGTATGTTTTGACTGCTGTTTTACCCATCAATATGGGTAAATTTCTAACCTCGCAATCCTTACGTAGTGTCAAAGACTATTTATTTAGATATTTACGTTGTGGGTTGCTAGGCAACACCTTAAGTCAAGGTTGGAAATATTTAGATAAAGATATTATATTTCAGTTAGAATTTTATTAATTATAATTAAAGGGTACACTACATAAATACGAAAAACTTTATTCCGAAAGTCACAAATACGAATTTCAAAATACCGATTATCAGAATTCCGAATGATTCAAAATCCCTAATATAACAACTCCGATTTATCATTAATCCTATTTTTATAATTCCAAAATTTCAGTATTCCTAACGTTTATAATTACTATTCTCAAAATACCGAGTTTCATTAGATCGAATAACAAAAAGTCCGAATTAATGATAATTCGAAACATCAAAAATAGTTTGGAAAATCCAAAAGTGCACGCCTCATAAATTCATAACTCTCATTCATAAACGAAAAAGAAATTTTAAACATAGTTTCTAACAAAAATTAACAATTTATCACTTTTCATGAAGTATGTTTTGACTGCTTTTTTACCCATCAATATGGGTAAAATTTCTAAACTCGCATCGATATCAATCTCTCTCATATCGACCTCCGGTCTCCGGAGGGGAATAATGTAGCGGTTACACCACCACATACGAGCTACGCAGCAAAGACATGACGTTACACAGATCCTGCATCGCGCAGTTAGAGTTTACCACGCGACCGACATAGATAAAACTATCCGAAATCAACTTACGGGCAGTTGCCCGCCAGACACAAACACCCGTCTGGCCGGAGGATCCTCCCTTTTCAAATGAGGATGAGTGAACTTTACACCCTGTTCCTCATACCTCTAAAGTTTTAAACTGAAATATGAACAAAATATTTTATGGCGCCATTCGCCATAGACTAAAACATTCAGAAGTGAAGTGTAGGTACAAATAGCTGCCGTTTGTTTTTATGGCGGATTTTTTTTATATTTAGTATCTAATATTTTGAACGCTGATATTAAGAGTGTTTATTCTGAAAGTTGGCAACGTCGCAAATAGATGTCAAATATTTCGCTGTTTTGATTAATTTGATAATATTTCTGTATGGAAATAAAAAATGTGGCTAACTAGCAAACTAGAATATTGATTATGAAATGCAATAACTAATATCGTAACACCGAATAGTTAGTTTTAGATGTAAAAAAAGTATTTGGAAACTTTCCAATTGCCTTTTTTTCACCTAAAACGGGTACAACATCAAATTCAATGTTATAATTGCAATTCATTATTAATATTCTAGTCAATTGGTTAGCCACATTTCTTATTTCCATACAGTATTATTTCCAAATTAATCGAAACAGGTAAATATTTGACAGCTATTTACGACGTTGCCAACTTTTAGGATGCACCCTCTTAATGTTTGTTTTATTATATTATGGTTTATGGTTATTTGTCATCAAATAATTATTACAATTTGTGGTGTAGCGGTTAGACCGCCACATACAAAAACTACGAAACAAAAAGACATGACGTCACACAATTCCTACATCTCGCAGTTAGAGTTTACTGAGCGAATAACATAGATAAGACTATCCGAAATCAACATATGGGCAGTTGCCCGCCAGACATAACAACCCGTCTGGTTGGAGGATCCTCCCTTTTCTATGGGGGATGAGTGAACTTTACACCCTGTTCCTCATATCTCTAAATTGGTGACCCCGAGAATGAACGTCAACGCAGCCTTCGTGCAACAACTTCAGCGTGACGTCATCATCATCACTCCCGCAAGCTTTCGTGAGGCGAGTCACACAGCCAGCCAGCACCCACGGCTTCAACGGGTATCCTGACCACCAGCATGCAGCGAACGCGCATTCCTGGTCATCACCCTCAGCCTCATCAGCAACCTTGGCACAGCACCTGCACTTCCGGCCGGTCTCACAAGCAGAGCCTATTCTACCCTCTCCTGGTCGACGCAAGCAGTCAGCCAAAAACCCGGCGCTGTACCACATCCGACTCACTGGATGACGACGCAGCGCCACCCCGACTCACTGGGGAATCACCGCAGACAGTTCCGACTCACCGTGAACTATGCGGCACCCGGTTCCGACTCACTGGAACCACAGCTGGCACTGTGAAGCATCGCAAGATCCAAGACTCGGCCCACTATCGACCTCCGGTCTCCGGAGGGGAGTGATGTAGCGGTTAGACCGCCACATACAAAAACTACGAAACAAAAAGACATGACGTCACACAATTCCTACATCTCGCAGTTAGAGTTTACTGAGCGAATAACATAGATAAGACTATCCGAAATCAACATATGGGCAGTTGCCCGCCAGACATAACAACCCGTCTGGTTGGAGGATCCTCCCTTTTCTATGGGGGATGAGTGAACTTTACACCCTGTTCCTCATATCTCTAAAGTGGCATTTTTCCCTTTAAGATTTCCACGTCCGAGCTCCAGGAAACAAGGGAAAAATGGATAACATTTGTGCAAAAAAATCGTAATGAGCAAACGTGGTTGCCAAGTGAACCATCTCACATAATGTTCATCATTAATACAATGGAAATTAGAATAATGTTCTGCAGTTAAAACTGTGTTAGGTATCAAGTAGGCAGAAGAAGCAGACTGTGTCGCATCTGCGGGTGCATTACTCTATGAGAATCTCCTCGCAACGCGCATGCACCGCAGTAGTCAAACGTCAAAGCATCCAAGGGTCACATTTTTTGTTCGCGGTGTCTTCTTTGATAGTATATTTTAGTTAGTATTTTATTAATTATAATTAAACTACTTTGAATAAAAGAGCCATTTTCAATAGGGTTCCTTCTATGGATGAAACGAATGTATAAAAAAAACATTGACTCTATTAATTGATTTTATCGCAAGCTACAATGTTTTCAGGGTTCATAAAATGACGGACAGGAAATTTTTTTCAACTATTTTGATGCTTTTTCCATTTCTGCTGCATTAAATCAATTGTTAAAAAGTACAGTATTAATCTCCATTTAATCATCTATACAATGGTATATAAATTAAGTAGGTTCTGTGTACTAGCAGGAGTGTAACAATAAAAACAGTTGCAGAAATGGGGCAAAAAATATTTTTCGATCGTAGAGCACACTCTAATGCTTCGCATTATGAGTCGTGCAAAACGGTCCAGTAGTTTTTGAGCCTATTCATTACAACCAAACAAACAAAGTTTTCCTCTTTATAATATTAGTGTGGATACGCGACATTTCTGCTCGCACTCGCGATATAAACGAATCGACACTATCGTTATCACTTTGATCGCGCGCGAATATTTCTCGTAAGATCCGGTGGGCGGGGCGCGGGGCGCCGTACATGAATCGAAGGCGGCGTATCGCGGCGTCCCAGGTCTCCACGGTAGATTTCACTCCTTGCCACCACACTGCGGCGTCTCCGGTCAGCAACATTGGTAGACCTCGAAGAGCGTGTTCGTCGGATACACTTGCGCACTCTTTGTAGATGAGCACGCTCTCGACAAATGCTTCTAGGGCTTCGGTACTGCGGGCGGCTCCGTCGAAGCGGGCCGTGCACCGGGTAAAGTTGCTGTGCATGCCGTGCATGCCATGCACGGGCGGTCCAGTGTGTGTAGCGGTGGGTTGAGTCGGTCCCGTAGGGTCGCTACTCGTTGACGTTGGCGTCGACGTCGCGACGCTTCTCATGACGTTGGATAACAATCGTGTGAGCTGTTCTTCGGACATGGAAATCATGTTACCACATGTCGTCGCCGGGATCGGTGTAGCAGTTGCCGAGGTGTTCACGCTCGCGGGGTTAGCTACCGCGTGACTTTCCTCATCGCTACTGGAACCATCGTTTTCCTCCAAGTTTGCGTGTGCGCTGCGTGTTTTCGGCGGCATTTTCTCGACGGTAACACTCGGTGATGAACGCAAACGGTAAATAACGGCAGTATAGTCCAGTAAATGCACTTAGTTACTCGATCCGTGACTAGGTAGAACACTCAACACTGTTCGCGTGGATATCGTTCGCACTCGCGTCGGTTATTTTTCGTTTAGTACGTAGGTATTTACCGTACGGAGCACGTGCCACGAGTTGGGCGCAATTTATAACACAATAACTTTATTATGTATTATAATATTCTAAGATTTATAACGTATTCACGAGAGGTAATCAGCGTACAAAATAGCGGTCCGTCGCACGATCGCAGCGTGCGCGGCGCGGTCTATCTCGAATTCTCGATACGTAGCGGGGAGCCGACTGGACTGACCACGCGAGCGAGCGCGGGCAGGGGGAAGCAAGGGCTATCCTAGACGCGGGCGGCAACGCGGGTGTAACTTGCAACACATCGCTACACTCTCTTTTTGGGCAGTCGTGTAATAACAAGTAGGTAACTTAGTTTAGGTATTAATTTTAAAGGTCCTGCAGTCCTGCTAAAAATAATTAGGTATGACTTATTAGGTTAAAGTAATAAAAATACAGTAGATACCTATCACATATCACAAGTTCACGGTCCTTCAAAACGGGTACAGTTTGTAACGGATTCAGCTGCAAAAATAAAAATAGGTAATGTCGCTGAAAATGTATCGCCATCTTACACAATATCAACAAATTGAATAAATATTATGACTCGGGCATGCATTGAAAAGACTGTTTAATTAATGACTTTTTGTTGTCGGTAGATTATTGAAAATCCAGACCGAAAATCCCAAAAAATTAAAACATTGACTTTACATACATTTTTCATAATTCTGTTTAATTGTTTTGGAACAAACTGTAAAAGAAAAGCTTGTATGTACAAAACGAATAGATAGGTAGGTTCCTTACGGTGATCATCTCCTTCGATCTATGCTCTCCCTTGTCTATGTCTATGTCCACCTCCGTGATGCTGAGGCTCATGGAGTCCAACGCCATCATGACCGCCCGGCAGGCGGGACTCCTGTCAGTTTTCCATAACGTGCAGTGCCTGTATTTTATTTGAAGGATAATTAGGTCTACGCATGTAGAGTTAAATATTGAAGAAGATTGAAACTTGTACCGAAAGGACTGGCCAGCAGAGACAGAATTATGTGGAAGAGGGAGGCCTATGTTCTGCAGTGGCCAGGCAGCTTCTTAATTTTGTCATCAGAATATCGTCCTATGGCAGAAGTGTTCCACAGTTGGTACATAGGTACCTACTTAGACTATTCTTACTTATACTTGTGTTCTAGTAGAACACAAGTAAGAATAGTCTAGTCAAAGTAGTAGGTTATGTAATAGTCTAGTAGGATATGTAACCAAAACAGCACCTTTAAGATATAATATTATGTAGGTAGCTTTCCCCGATCGGTGATCCCTGATCAACAGTTAGACAGTAGGTAACCTTAAAAATTAAATCTAGTGTTCTACATCGATTTACATCGGTGTTCTAGTATTTCTACTTTGTGCCCGGTTGATCACGACGAACGTATTAGGTACATATTATGTATTATATTATAAGGGACATAACTAGCGAAATGCGAGTGTAGGTAAGTACCTGCTAATGTGAGAGTAAGTATAGTACATACGAGTACATGCACTCACATTTCGCCAGTTATGATAGGTCACCTCTGCCAAACCCATGTTATGTAACTCTATAGATCAGGATCACGGAGATATTATTCTTAGAATCAGTGTATGTAACGCCCATTATTCAGAGCGAACAGTTCAGATATCTTGACAGATAATCAATGCTTAGTTTTAAAAAACCTGAAAGGGGAAAAACTTACTTTATTCCTGTTTCTGAAATTCTACTTGCTGAACTCCCCATGAAATGAGATTCCTGTAGAAAACTTGCGATTTTGAATAATTGTGTTACGATACTTTATTGATTGTCTCTTTTCAGTATTTATAAAGTTACATGCTCTGTGAGTATTTAGTTGACGGCAATATGTTTTTCAAGGAACTGTCTAGCAACTAGCTAGCAACCTAGCAGGAAATTGACAGTATTTTTTTTTTGGAAAAATATCATAATTTTTAGGTCGAAAGAAGGTTTTATGTGTTCCAGACATTCTTATGAGCTGTATTTGTTCCTCGGTAGATAACCTACCTGCCTACGCACTCAAAATGATGCGTAAAAACGCCAGTAGTTAGATCTGTACGGCTGTACCCTAATTACGTCCTAATGCACGATCAATCAGAATTTGAATCGATTTGAAACAGATTGCTAATCCATTGCTTCATAAGTTCGAAAACAAAATCTGCTCAACAGCATAAAATATCGCAATGAATATTTTTGAACTGTCAAAATGAAACGGATAAATCGGAATCGTTTACGAAAATGTGTTGCTTTAAGACGGCGGCGACCCCATACAAACGTAATACCTAAACCATTTGCAATTTGAGCATATTTCCTTCATATTATGTTAATATTTGGATTTAGACAGTATTTATCTAAGCTCGTACATCTTTTTTTTTCCAAAATCTTACCTAAAATGAAGTTTAAGCGAATTGAATTTCGCACATTTTTACAGCTAAATGACATTTTTGCATACTGTTTTTTCTGTATTATAAACAACAATATTTGGAATATTGTTTCGTCAGGAGCATAGCTTATATTATCAAGTTACAAAGTATAGAAAAAATTATGACAGAATATTAAGTTTTCATTCATAATTTTTGGTATTACGGAACACATCCAAAATCATAAATTCCGATAGCTCGTAACAACGCTAACAACACACAACACACATAACACACAACAGACACAGACAACAACAACAACACAACAGCCCCCCAACAAAGATAACAATATTCCAAACGCATTTTCCTCCCATCTCGACTTGCAGTTGCGAGCTGTGTTCGCCGGACCCTTAATTAGATAGCTGCACTGCACTGCATTATTGATTACTCAACCAAATAATGCAGTGTTTACGTATACTATACTTATTATTGGTTGAGTAACTCGCGTAAAGATTTTCAGTTTTCTAAATAAGACAGACACATATCCATACTAATATTATAAATTCGAAAGTAACTCTGTCTGTCTGTCTGTCTGTCTGTCTGTCTGTCTGTCTGTCTGTCTGTCTGTCTGTATGTTACCTTTTCACGGCTAAACCACTGAACGGATTTCGATGAAATTTGGCAAGGAGATAGATGGCATCCTAGAGAAGGACATAGGGTACTTTTTGTCTCAAAAATAACCCCCAAGGGGGTGATATAAGGGATGAAAGTTTGTATGGGAAACTCAATATTTCTAAGTTGGGGATATGGAAATTCAAATTTATGCTTATGGTAAGAAATAAAGAATTACGCTTTTCAGCGTTTTTGTAAAATCATCCCCCAAAGGGGTAAAATAGGGGTTGATTTTAAAATTCACATGTATTATTGATTATTTTTGTTGTCTCTTATTTTTAAGAGATTTAAGGTGTGGTTCCAGTGAGTCGGAACCGGATGCGGCACAGTTCACGGTGAGTCGGAACTGTCTGCGGTGATTGTGGCGATTGTGGTGATTGTGGTTCCAGTGAGTCGGAACCGAGTGCCGCACAGTTCACAGTGAGTTGGAACTGTCTGCAGTGATTGCGGCGATTGTGGTGATTGTGTTGATTGTGGTGATTGCGGTGATTGAGCTGATTGAGGTGATTGCGGTGATTGAGCTGATTGTGGTGATTGAGGTATTTGTGGTGATTTCGGTGTTTTCGGTGATTGAGGTGATTGCGGTGATTTCGGTGATATCGGTGATTATTTTTGTTGTCTCTTATTTTTAAGAGATTTAAGGTGTGGTTCCAGTGAGTCGGAACCGGGTGCGGCACAGTTCACGGTGAGTCGGAACTGTCTGCGGTGATTGTGGCGATTGTGGTGATTGTGGTTCCAGTAAGTCGGAACCGGGTGCCGCACAGTTCACAGTGAGTTGGAACTGTCTGCGGTGATTGCAGCGATTTTGGTGATTTCGGTGATTTCGGTGATTGCGGTGATTTCGGTGTTTTCGGTGATTGAGGTGATTGCGATGATTTCGGTGATTATTTTTGTTGTCTCTTATTTTTAAGAGATTTAAGGTGTGGTTCCAGTGAGTCGGAACCGGGTGCGGCACAGTTCACGGTGAGTCGGAACTGTCTGCGGTGATTGTGGCGATTGTGGTGATTGTGCTACCAGTGAGTCGGAACCGGGTGCCGCACAGTTCACAGTGAGTTGGAACTGTCTGCGGTGATTGAAGTGATTGCGGTGATTGCGGTAATTGCGGTGATTTCGGTGATTCCCCAGTGAGTCGGGGTGATGAGTCTAAGTGTTGACCAGGAATGCGCGTTCGCTGCATGCTGGTGGTCAGGATACCCGCTGAGCCGTGGGTGCTGGCTGGCTGTGTAACTCGCCTCACGAAAGCTTGCGGGATTGATGATGATGACGTCACGCTGAAGTAGTTGCACGAAGGCTGCGTTGACGTTCAGTCTCAGGGTCACCAATTTAGTGGTATGAGGAACAGGGTGTAAAGTTCACTCATCCACCATAGAAAAGGGAGGATCCTCCGACAAGACGGGTGTTATGTCGGGCGGGCAACTGCCCATAAGTTGATTTCGGATAGTCTTATCTATGTCGTTCGCGTGGTAAATTCTAACTGCGCGATGCAGGATTTGTGTGACATCATGTCTTTCATGCGTAGTTCGTATGTGGCGGTGTAACCGCTACAAACATTACCTCCTTACTAATAAACGTTGTATAGCGTCTGTATAGTTAAACATATAGTATAGTTACAAAGCTTTGTCTTCTTCTTTCGAATGTCAAATTACTGACGACTGAAAGAGATCATTTTTTCATTTTGAGGTACGCAACCCTAGAATGTGCCTGTTACTTTTTCATGCCGTAACGGCTGAACGGATTTAGTTGAAAGGCGTATAGTCTTTTAACTAAATCCGTATAGGCCATGATCTGGGTTAGGATAGAGGATAATCTGAATCCCGGTAGTACGGTCCTGTGGGATATTTTCCGACCTTTACGCGGGCGAAGCCGCGGGTAAAAGCTAGTCCAAGATAACATTTAGGTACATAACATTTCAATATTAAAATTTGAACTTGAGGCAATAACAAGCGGTCTCGACATGCATTATGGAAGAGGTAACAGGATCCTGAATTTGATCTGTGTGCGTTATCGACCCGTATTAATTTACAACTGTTATTTTAAAAAAATACACGACTTGCTCTCGCCACAACTTGTGTGGGTTTCTCGCAGAACGGGAGTTTAGTTGGTGCCTTAGTGGATAATAAGTTTAATAAAGTCTGTGAAAATGGCCTTTTTTCGGGGCAACTCTTGTTTGAAACATTTTGAAATTTTGTGTCGTTCCGAAAAGCGTATTATTAGGTAAGGGGTTTGAAGATTTTTGTATGGAGGGTGGCCCTAACGTGAGGCCGCCATTTTGATTTTTTTTCAGAATCGCGGCGATAATCGAAAGTTAGGTATATATTTAGATAGAAGACACTTATACTTCAAAAAATGTCCTATAACATAATATCCTAAAGCGTCACGTTTCGGAGTTATTCACTGAAATGTACGTCGAAAACTGAACCCTGAAACAAGGATTTTTTAGTTTTTATTCCTTCAGGTAAGTATATTGAACAATGAGAACATAATTGCATCATGTAGGTAATATTTTAGTTAAGAGCGAAAGAGACAAAAATATAATATGTATACCTCCCGCCCGCCGAATGAGGACGTGTGTTATATTATAATGTTTTAAGTATTATATGTATGGTGCATGGCATGGGCGCGACACCAAGAAAATCATATTCAGCCTCGCGCTTCTTGGGTGATATTATTTATACCGAATATGATTAAAAAATCCTATGTTTTATACACTAGTTAATTAATTAATTCATTAAACTAGTTAATTAATTCATCTGCAAATAACTTAATCAACATGAAGTAAGTTCTACAAGATAAATAAATAAATTCGCAATACTTTTATCTTTGAATATTTCAGAAACGTGACGCTTTATGATGTTATGTTATACCAAGTTTTATGTTTGTCTAACTGTGCGTTTGCACTGGCGAATCATTCCCAACAAAACATGTTGGGATCTCTATTTTCTGTCAATTTTCCATACAATGTTTGACAGTAACTAGAGATTTCAACATGTTTTGTCGTGATGTTTCGCTAGTGCAAACGCACAGTAAGTGTCCCCTATCCAAATATATGACATTTATTGTACACCTCCATTTTGAAAAACAATCAAAATGGTGGCTGATTTTAGGCTCAACATCTTCAAACTCTGTTTTTTAATAACCAACTTTCAAAAAGGAGAAGGTTCTATGTTCGTCTGATGTTGTTTTTAATTAGCATTGATGTTTTCGTGTTTTCGTCATGAGTCGTCAATTGTGACCATAGACGTTTAGAAAAGGTCTGAAAAGGTCTATGATTGTGACATGATTTTGAAAATTCTTTTTTTTTATAGAAGAAGCTTGCGCGGTGGTCATAAATAAGTTTAATTAATTTTGCTTGGGTAGTTTTTGAGTTAGCTTCAATAATACGTATTTTTCAGCATACGTGCATGATAATAACTTCCTGTCACTGTTATTTACATAAAAGGTAGTGGTTTTCGAATGTGGGGTAGGTACCACAACAAAAAAGTGAAAAATAAAAAGTTTAAGTAGAATACAAAAAAAAAAAACAACAGGCTTGCAAAAGAAAACACTAAAAAGTGAAAAATTACTTTAATTATGGAAGTCGGCGGCAAAAAACTAAAATTCTAAACCAAAGACACCGACTTCCGCAAAAGCCCGCGCGTGTGAGAGATCACACCAAATGTCACATCCGTCAAGCCCCGCCCGTGTAAGTTAATACAGTTATTTTCACTTTGTAGTCTTTCTTTAAGTGAAAACTTCTTTAGGCGCGTTGAGTACTATTTGGGTGAACAAAAATCATGGAACTCGCGTCATCGTCACCTAACGCTCGAACAAAAGACATCAACGCGTGAGCACTTTTTTGGGTGAACAAAAATCATGGAACTCGCGTCATCGTCACCTAACGCTCGAACAAAAGACATCAACGCGTGAGCACTTTTTTGGGTGAACAAAAATCATGGAACTCGCGTCATCGTCACCTAACGCTCGAACAAAAGACATCAACGCGTGAGCACTTTTTTGGGTGAACAAAAATCATGGAACTCACGTCATCGTCACCTAACGCTCGAACAAAAGACATCAACGCGTGAGCACTTTTTTGGGTGAACAAAAATCATGGAACTCGCGTCATCGTCACTTAACGCTCGAACAAAAGACATCAACGCGTGAGCAGTTTTTTGGGTGAACAAAAATCATGGAACTCGCGTCATCGTCACCTAAAGCTTGAACAAAAGACACCAACGCGTGAGCACTTTTTGGGTGAACAAAAATCATGGAACTCGCGTCATCGTCACCTAACGCTCGAACAAGAGACATCAACGCGCGAATCATAAAGTTACTTAGTTTTCACTTCTGCGACTGCCGATTATTTTTTTGATGATGGGTCTTTTTAGGGTTCCGTACCCGAAGGGTGACAAACGGAACCCTATTCATAAGCCTCCGCTGTCCGTCTGTCTGTCAGCGAGCTCTATCTCATGAACCGTAATAGGTAGGCAGTTGAAAATTTCACAGATTGAGCATTTCTATTGCCACAAGAGCAACAAATAATAAAATTAAAAATTAAAGGGGGGTCGCCATACAATAAAATTAAATTTTGAAAAAAAAATTATCTGACCCTGGCATGTGGGGTATCATTGTCTAGAGCTCATCAAGTAGAAAATAAATATAATTTTTATTTGTTTTTATCTTCAAAAATGATGAATTAGGGGGCTGTAGAAGTTGTCTGTTTTAGACCATTTTTGTACGAGCTCTATCTCAACAACTAAACAAATTAGGAATTTGAAACTTGTGTGTATCATGTAACATATACTGTTTATAATCAACAAATACTAAAAACGCCGATTCATAACGTATTTTATATAATATGGGCGATTTTCTGCAACTTAAAATAATAATTTTGTATTTCATGCTAATATTATGCGATATAAATTCCACAGATAACTATTTAATAGTCGGAGTAATGACATGGAATTAGTAAGTACCTACTATCATGGCAGCATATACTATTTCGATCATTTAAATTTCGATCATCCAAAAAGGTCTACAAAATAAACTTTCTTCACAAGATTTTAAAACCGGCCAGTATTTTATGAGTTTAAGAACTTTATCGACTTTTTTCAAAGTATCCCTAGACGGTGTTGATGTGTGTATATACCTCATGTTAAAACTACACTCCAATAGACAATATATTCAGTTACATTGAAATGAATTCTGGCACATACAGTGTACTATTCAGTTACCTTAAACCGTTGTGGATACAATTTCATATTGAGAAAAATTATTGGTGTAAAAATATTCGGTCACGGCGGCCAATCTCAACGGAGACTGGCCTTCGGCGCGGGAGATATTATAGTGCACAAGTGTGTGCGCAGACACGAGTGCACTCTCTCTTCCCTCACTCTCATAGTCCGATGGGATGTGTAAAAATAATAAGTAAGAAATAATAGATTTCTTTTATGACTATCAAAAATAACGTAAATAAATACCTGTATTGACCCGTGCGTTTGCACTGGCGAAACATCACGACAAAACATGTTGAAATCTCTAGTTCCTGTCAAACATTGTATGAAAAATTGACAGAAAATAGAGATTCCAACATGTTTTGTTGTGAATGTTTCGCCAGTGCAAACGCACAGTTATAATTAAAATTTGGCGTACTACTTACATTCTATTTTGTACAATATAGTCTGATGTAGCAAGAGAAATCCTTTTATTTATAAGTACCTAACTAGCCTAGCCTAGTTTACCATGTAAAAAGTACACTTTGTAAACAAGCATATTACAGATTAGAGGATTATATCCAAGATAAGAATGCTTGGAAACATGCTGGTCCTGCTCCATAGGACAATTTAGAGTCTAAACAAAATCAAACTGGTTGCTTACTTAATTGTATTTATTTTTCATTATATGACATTGATTTTACATCCTGTGATTAGTTCCTCACACACTGACTTATTAATTGTAAATTTTTAGTAGATTCGTCCAATGAGGTTATACAATACTAGAGGAGAAGTGGACGGCACAAAAGCGTCACCACTACTTAGGTGTCCGCAGGCATATCTGAATTCAGTTGTCAGCTTGACGTCAAGTGAGCAATAATGCTTAGCGATAAAAAATAAAAAATGGTGGAATTTGCGGTTAAAATTAGTATGTCACGGTCTGAAAGGATTAATAAAGCATGTGGTGTTACATTTCACAATCAAGTTTGCTAAATTTTCTTCAGATTATCCAAAAAACATTACAAAACGAAATAAATTTAGCAAACATTGTTTTTGCGATCAATGTTACCAGGAAAAACGATGTTGATTTTGCCAGACTGTTGGGAGTTTAGTGAATGACGACATGTAAAAATATTTCGTACTCTTTTAACTTTTATCATTTATTTAGTAGGGATAGATGTAGTAGTGTGTATAAAACTGCACATAACTAGGTATTAAAACGCTAGTATTTTAATACCCCTCCAACAGTTTCATAAACTACTACTAACTATTTTTTTATTGATGTTATTGTTCTAAGAAATTTGAACTGGAGGAGGAGCTCGTGGCTAAGTAATAACAGCCGCACGGGTCGATCCATCAGGTTAAGCTACGCTTGCCGGGATTGGTCTGTGGATGGGTGACCATCTTTAAATACCGAGACTAATCCGTGCCTCGAAAGCACGTTAAGCTGTTGGTCCCAGCTGTCATTCGTGGATCTTGTGACAGTCGTTACCTACGGGTCGTCAGAAGTTTGAAAGTCTGACAACCAGTTTTACAGGTATAGGTCTGATAAGCAGTTGCTCCAAGTAGAATACTGGTATTCAGTTGCATCCGGTTAGACTGGAAGCCGATCCCAACATAGTTGGGAAAAGGCTAGGAAGATTGATTTAGATTATTCTAAAAAAAGTGAATGTCGCTGGTTAGTGCTTTTTTATTATTATTATTTATTTAATAATCAAGTAACAAGACTCATAGTGTTAGTAACAAAAAACTTACAAAGTATGTTAGTAAAACATTTCACACATAAACAATTTGACACAGAAACAATTTGTGACGTCACTGCAGCAAGGTGACAGGCCCAGCCGATACCTTACAGCAGTGGCTCACAAACGCACAATCTAGTCTGCTTGCTACCATAGACAGGATGCTGTTGGTGCTGCCTCGCACCCTCCTAACCAGGGATGCGCACCGCTTCCGCATCACAGTGTAGAAGCAGTCTACGCGAGCTTCAGCAAACATCCCTGATGCGCTGCAGTGTCGAGGCAACCCCATCAGCACCCTGAATGCGTTATTATACTGAACGCGAAGGGCGCTGTATGATTTCTGAGTATAATGAGCCCACAGACTGCAAGAGTAAAAAGACGTGCAGTAAGCACGAAATATAGTGCGCCTGACCTCCTTAGAGGCACGCCTGAATCTGCGGGCAATCATGTTAGCTCTCACACATAGCGCCCTCCGCTCCCTGTCAATGTCCTCATCATCTTTGAGGCCAGTGTTCAATACGTGACCCAGATATTTAAACTGGTTCACCATAACTAGGGGTATACCGCTCAACTTCACTGAAGGTATAGCTTCTGGGTATCTCCCCCTGGCCCCAAAGACCATGACCACACTCTTCTTAACATTATATGCCAGACCAGCAGTCTGGCATATTGCTCGCAAGTGGCCACGAGTTTCCTGAGCCCGCAGACTGATGCGCTCAGCAGCACCATGTCGTCGGCATAGCTTACGTTATTAACACACACGCCATCGATATGACACCCGACACGCATGCTGCATGCTTTACATCACTTTAATTAATTTAATCGATTGTCATGAATATATAAATTATATATTCCATTATGAACATTATTATTTTTCACAAATCTTAAAACTTTTGAAACATTTTTTTCTTTGCCTATGTTTTGTAAGTATAAAACCGTATCCTTGTAAATTTTTTAAAATCTTTTAACATGCTATAAGTCCTCTATAAAAGTTGGCAGGTGGCAGGCAAAAAAGAACATTGTCATGCACGCGCGTTTCACAATTAGAAAAGGTTGAGTAGGTTCTTCGAATTCACGTCGTATCCCGCCATTTTTGTTAGATATTAGTATTGCAAAAATTTATTACTTTGTTGTTTATAGAGGATTCATATCATGGGTGTAGATAAAGTCTTGAATGCAACTGTTATAATTAGGTATTAAAACACTCATGTGATACTATTTTTTACAAACCCACATTCGTGTTTTAATACCACTTGTTATACCCCCAGTTGCATAAGTAACTATTATCTAGTGAAAGTTCCATAACACAACCTTTCATAGTACATAACTAATTGATTCAATAAAACCTTCATTCATTCTGGGCAAATTATGTTGATAATTGGCAACTCTGGTCGTTTTTCCGATAGCAATGTCTTGTCTCATTCCAACGTCATTAGTTTGACGGTAGAAGAAATGAGACAAACATAGATTATTTTGACAGATTGACATTTTATGTATCCGTTTCAAAGCTACGTCTTTAAACTCGTAAGTGGTGACATTTTTCAGAAATTGTTTGTAGGACGCTGCGCCTCTAGTATTGTATAACCTCATTGGATTCGTCTATTTTTACAATGTTTGTGAATATGTGAACACCATGTATCTACCACATAATTAATTTATCTGTCGTTTGCTCCAATTTAAATTATTCTTACTGTATACAGTAATTTTATTCTAGGTGCATCGTCTTCACATATTATAATTATATAAATAATGTACTTATACAAAATATTGTAAAACATTTTAAAAGAGTAACGGTGGAGTTTCTTGCCCATTCTTCTCCATACGAAAACTACATTTTGGAAGGGGCGGTAGAATCAATAATATATAATAACTATAATTTGTAAATTTTGACGTTCAAAAGTGCCTTCAAAGGCCTATTTGAAATAAATGCTTTGACTTTGACTTTGACTTTTACCCGGCCTGGCTTCGCACGGTTAGCACTAAGTACTTATCTACGGCGCATCTACCTTTCCTAATTACCTATTTCTACCTAATTACCTACCCTACCTACCTACCCTACCATTCTTACCAGGGTAGGTAGGTACCTAACCTACCCTACCTACCCTACATATCTACCTGCTTACCTACCATATATACCTATTTATACCTACTAATACTATGTTAGTAGCAAATAAATAACTTTGACTTTAGTTAATGCATGTTACTGGATAAAGTTAACTTAATATTTTTCTCTTAAAATAAATGAAATATACTCCTACACCTATATTTTAACAAAACATTTTTTCATTAAAATTAGACAATTTCTTTACAAATCTTTGTTTTTTTATAGCGCCTCTGTTGTTACCTTTATGAAAGTATTACAAAAATAGTTTGGAAATTCCAAAAGTGCACGCCTCATAACACACATTCATAAACGAAAAAGAAATTCAAAACATAGTTTCTAGCAAAAATTTACAATTTATCACTTTTCATGAAGTATGTTTTGACTGCTGTTTTACCCATCAATATGGGTAAATTTCTAACCTCGCAATCCTTACGTAATGTCAAAGACTTTTTTACCTTTTTTTTTTTTTTTACTTTTTTTTTTTTTTTATTCATATGGTATATAATGTGTATTTTAAATTAACAACTAACATGAACTTCCAAAACTAAAAATAATTAACCTAACTTAGGTAACTAAAACTATTAGAAGACTATTTACAAAGATATTTACTTGGCGGTTGCTAGGCAACACGTTAGGTCAAGGGTGGAAATATTTAGATAAAGATATTATATTTTAGTTAGTATTTTATTAATTATAATTAAACTACTTTGAATAAAAAAGCCATTTTCAATAGGGTTCCTTCTATGGCCGAAACCAATGTATTAAAAAAAAATTGACTCCATTTATTGATTTTATCGCAAGCTACAATGTTTTCAAGGTTCATAAATTGACGGACAGGAATTTTTTTTCAACTATTTTGATGTTTTTTTCATTTCTGCTGCATTAAATCAATTGGTAAAAAGTACAGTATTAATCTCCATTTAATCATCTATACAATGGTATATAAATTAAGTAGGTTCTGTGTACTAGCAGGAGTGTAACAATAAAAACAGTTGCAGAAATGGGGCAAAAAATATCTTTCGATCGTAGAGCACACTCTAATGCTTCGCATTACGAGTCGTGCAATTCATAGTGTTAAATCTTGTACGACATGGTATGGAACCCTTCGTGTGCGAGTCCGACTCGCACTTGACAGATTTTATTTTGTAATAATTTTGTAGGTAACTAACTTTTTCAAATAATATGCATGGGCGCATTCATAAATAAATTCCGATTTCCGTGTTCCGCTGCTCATTCTCAAATTATGCTTCTATCTGTGATAGATCCGGGAATTTGGCCCTAGGTATGTATAAATTAACGATTTCTATTTCATCAGAAGTATGTCGGTAACGAAGAAACCGGTCCTCTACGGAGATGAAGCATCACCACCAGTGAGGTTCGCTATGATGACAGCATCTCTATTGAACATCGATCTGGAGTTCCATAGCATCGATCTATTCAAGGCGGAAAACCGAACTGAATTTTATAAGAAGGTAGGTACATCATTTAATTAAGTTAATTTTATACCTACAATATAGCGACAAATAAGGTATTAGTTTTTCACCTAAGCAAAAGTTAAGTAGGTAGGTTCTCACGCCTGTACTAACAAGGTGGAGGCACAAACAGAGTCCCCCATTAGTAGGGTACCTACATTGCTAAACCCTCTTCGCACTGAACATTTTCTATCAGTAAACGGTAAAGTTGCCCAGATTCAACCCATTCTTCTTTTCGTTTCAATAAAACCCTTATATTACTTGGGTCCGGTAGATTTGATTCCATATGCTCGGCAGCTTTAATCAGCAATGCATGCTGTGCCACTATTGGATCTATGATGTCGTGGCTAAAAATAATTAATTCTTTGGTATTATTAGATATTTATTACTATTTATTTGGTATTGCAGATAAACCCTCTCCAGAAAGTTCCAGCGCTGTCAGTAAACGGAGACGTTATTTGCGACAGCCACGCCATAGCTTTGTATTTCTGCAGAAATAGCAAAAAATCTGAGTTGTACCCAGAAGAAATTATGCTTAGAACAAAGATTGACGAGTGGCTGTACTTTGATTCCGGCGTTCTGTTTCCAATCGATAGTGCTATATTTGTAAGAGAACGATATTTTTGTGTTGAAAGTACAACACTACAAGGTTCTTTTGGCACGTGGCCAAAATCGGAATTAATGCCGAAGGGGATGCGCCAAGGTAGCCCGCGATATTCAACTTTTCTTACGTTTTTTGCAATTTGCAGGTCAGTATCAGGTTGTATGTGGATCTAAATATGATTCGCGACCGTAACAAATATGGCTTTACAGAATAATACTCATTATAATTAGCAATGCAAAAGTGTCAAATATCATGATTTCATGAATTAGAACATTCAATACAGTTACATGAACTTAGAGAGTTGCATTGATGACTTTTATGATTATAATTCTATAAATAAACATTTGATACGACCGCGAATCATAATTTAGATCAACATACAACCTGATACTGACCTGCAAATTGCAAAAAACGGAGGCAAATTTGAATTTCGCGGGCAACCTTGGCATCCCCCTCGGCATTAATTCCGATTTTGGCCACGTGCTAAAAGAACCTTGTAGTGTTGAAATATGTTTACCAACAACGCCCCCTGTCAATATCATTAAGGCGCCAAAAGATCCTTTAGTAAATGGCTTTCGGCAACAGTGTTCACAACACACACATAAGTTCACACAACACAGTTCCAGTATCAGTCGAAATCGTTTGTTTCTTGGTTTGATTAATGAATGATTGATGATGATTAATTTTCAGAGTGAATTTTTTGCTGGTAAATGGCCGGACAACAAAGTAAGGGTTAACAATTGGTATTCTGCATTGGATCATTTAGAATTGAAATTAAGTAATCAAAAGTGGCTAACAGGTGAAATGGTGAGTGAGATAATTTCAGCATTTCTAGTAAAATATGCATAGTTTTGCATGATTTTGCTAATAAAATTATTTTTTTCGCAGATGCGACTTTGCGATGTTTGTTGTGGCACTACAGTAAGCTCTCTTGAAATATTGGTTCCACTGTTGGAACAGCATGTGAACGTGAAAGAGTGGCTGAGGACGTTAAATACTCTTTCTTGTTTTGAAATAAATAAGCGCGGATTGAAACGGTTACAGAGTTTCGTTGAAATTATAAAGCAACAACAGTAGTGTATAATTGTAGTCTGTGAACAGTAGTAAAGTAATATTAGTAGTTCTGAAATGTAAGTTCTCCTATTTTCTTATTATTAAATACACGACTTGATGTTATGATCTGGTTTTGTTTTATTATATTATATGTAAATCGAATAAAAATATTTTACTCGTATCGTCCATAAACAAAGAGATTTACTTTTGAACTATAGAATTTTTATTTTTCCCAACACTCGCACCGAATATGTCAAAGATTCTTTAGTCTATGGCCGCTTATTGATTGGTCGACGAGGAGATGTAAAAAATGGCTGCCTTGCCTTCTCCTACTCAGGTAGAATTATTTGAGATTTAAATAGTTCTTAGAGCTAAAACCATGTAAATGTGTTGTTTATAGTACAATTTATTAATGTATCTACAGTTTGGTGCAGTGCGACTATAGTATCGAACGCGAAAACATTGAATTATTGGACGTCAAACTTTAGTGTACCGTGAACGGATTACGCTACTCAAAAATTATTAGAATTTCAATAGTTTAGCCGCCTATTTAAACCAAATAGTTCGTTTTAATTTACAGTGCAGAGTTTGTTAATGGTGTTTCGTGTCATTTAATTACACTTAACGTGTTACAAGACCACGTAATCGTATCCGTTTCACTACAAACGTTGGAAATGTCTTGAAGAGTATTGAAATGTCACACCCATAGCCGTTCAAAATAAGTTCGTAAAGTAATATTTGTAGTGAGTTTTACGTTCTGAAAATGGGGCTTGAACGGTTGCAGGTGGCAGGGACCCACAGCGCTATATACGAAGCATACTATCATCAGGTGAGGACTTTACAGTTATTCTTTTACTACTTGTTAATTAAAATAATTAACTCAATTACTTGTTTCGATACAATTATTGGTTGATTGCGAACATTCACACTTAGCTAGCATCATTTTGCGTATTGTTTTCAATTAAAACTACCCAGTAAAGTGAAGTTCTAGGCCAATGTCTAGTGGGACAAATAAAAAGTAAGTAATGAAAAGTAACTCTTATTCTTTACACAGTAAAGATCAATATTACATTACAGTTGAGTTTAATTGCAATCAATATTTTAGCCTGTTCTTATACCCTGGGTGATAATAAATTGTTAAAAAGTTCTTGTTACTTGAATGAAAAGAATGCCTATTGGAGACTGATTTTTTGTTTTAGGTAAAACACTTGATGGTTTAGTAATGTATAAATGTGATGATGATGAGTGTTCACATAATGCCTTGCCTACCTCTGAAAATGATACCCAGATAACTATTATAATCATTTTGATTCCCAGCATATTTCCTTTGCCATATCCTACATTCATTCAAGTCATCTCAATGTATGTTCATGCATCATGTATGTTAGCATAATGATACTCTCTTACATGCAATACTTTTTCATCCTATCCTGTATTTAATATTAAATACAGGATAGTTGAGTTCTCTCTGGAAAAGCCATGTTAGTAAAAAACACATCTTATTTCTTAGCCAGTAAAATACATTTACACTGTAAAATACATCTGTACACTGTAAAAATACTTCTGTACACTGTAAAAATACAGCTTTACTCAGTAAAAAGTATCCTCAAATCTAGATAATTTACTTGAAACAAAAATTATACATAGAAACTTATAATAATGTAGGATTGTTTGTCTTCACGGAGGAACTCGTGGCTAAGTAATAACAAGCCGCACGGGTCGATCTAACAGGTTAAGCTACGCTTGCCGGGGTTGGTCAGTGGATGGGTGACCATCTTCACATACCGAGACTCCTTCGTGCCTCGGAAAGCACGTTAAGCCGTTGGTCCCGGCTGTCATTTGTGGATCTTTGACAGTTGTTACGAGTCGTCAGAAGCCCGAAAGTCTGACACCAGTCTTATCAACGGGTATCGTATTACCCAGTTACTGGGTTGTGGAGGTCAGGATATTCAGCTACATCCGGTTAGACTGGAAGCCGACCCCAAGATAGTTGGGAAAAGGCTAGGAAGATTGGTTTGTCTTCACGGAGATAGGCTGTACTAATAGTGTTCTATGCTATTTTCATAATGAAATAATATGTAATTAAAATATTATGGGTAGATTTATTTAGTAACAACATTAGTGTATTGGCATTAACTTAAAGCAGGTTAATAAATTGCTAGATTTTTCATGTCCTTCATTTTTCAAGATGTGTGTTGATTACCAACTATTGAAAATTCCATTTTATGTTATGTTTATTTTGTTATGTTTATTTTTATAGTCTCAGAAAGTCACTTATTTTTGAGTATTTTTTTATGCAGTAAATTATACATCTATCTAACTGGACAGACTGTCTTGTGTCTCTGTAGCCTGTAGCCCTGTGCTAGTAATAAAACTCAGATGAAACTTAAATGAGAAAGTTTTATGGGTTTACCAGTACATCAAGTACATGCAGTGTTCTGGCATCTTGCCATCTTGTTGTGCAACATCGTTGTGTCTTAGATTTATGATAAATATGGTTGCAAGTTGCTGTATGTACTTTGCATACCCCTTAATGCTAATGAGACTAATCCTAGGAATGTCCATCTATTGAAGAAGTTCAGAAAATGTATCCAGCTCCTGAAAACTATGAAATTTTAATATTGTGACAAAATTCAATAATTATTGGCTTTACTTTTAATACAGAATGTCTCGAAAAGACATTAGAGCAAACCACTTCTATTTGCAGTAAATCTACAGATGAAAAACTTTGTAAGTGATACAAAAAACATTGCAGGTGGACCCCAATGGCGCTGGTACAATCCAAGCCCTGGATGCCGCTCGCTTCCTCAAGAAGTCCCGGCTCAGCGATGTGGTCCTCAGCAAGATATGGGACCTGTCCGACCCCACTGGCAAGGGGTACCTTGATAAAGTGAGTTGTAGCTTTTTATTTTGTTTAAATAATTAATTAATTGTTTCACTGTGTCTTGTAAGGCACTGGTCTACCAGATGAATAAAGAAATGTAAGAATTCTCTTATACAGAATGATTTATCTGCTAGATAAATTAACTGGTACTTCTGGTGATTGGTGGTGAAAGTAAAGATATACATAGAAACGGAAGGTACTTTAACATACTTTATTGGGAACGGGTTAAAGGGGTAATGACATCATTCTTAGCCTAGAATTCATTTGTGTCTCATTAAGTAATTGTATTACTATAGGGACCGGGCTTGTATAGACAAAACTGTTATCCATTACCATATTTGTGAATTAAAAAAAGTCTGATTCAGCAAGGAACCTTTTTGCATGCCAAATGGTAGAATGTGCAAATAAACTTTTTCTATATTTGTAATCATTTTTGTAACATAACTTAGCATAACATCACGCCAGTAATCCCCAAAGGGTTAGGTAGAGGTGTACCTATAGTACACCCACATTTCGCCAGTTATGTTTAAGTTCCATGTAATATGGACCATACACAATGGTCCACCTGACGGACTAAGTGCGGAAACCAAACCCATGTGGGACGAGCCTATTGCCATCAACCGGGCACAAATCCAGACTCCGGACTGCCTTTGAGAAATTCCTGATGGAAAAACCCAATAACATATTGCCTGACCTGGGAATCGAACCCAGGATCTCATTCTGAGCAGTAGCGCTTGTGACCATTAGACCAACGACTCAACGAGGCAGTCCTCCGTCAGTTATACTTAGAAAGCGAAATTATTAAACCTACTTTTCTGCTCATCCCAAACAGAAAACAGAGTGATCCTTCAGAGACATCATTTATTAAATAATACATTTACAGAAAAGACAAAGGCATCTAAATGTTTGTACAGAATGATAACAATATAACAATTTGTTAACACAATGAGATGTGTCAATCATTCTGATACGGTGCTTGTCTTATCAGATGGCCTGGTGATTCTGATTTAGAAGTGAAAATGATGTCAATGACATTTTTCGGCACTATAGATTTTTGTGAAGGTCGCAGGAATCCTCTGGAGGTGGATAGCGTGGTGTCGGTCGTTGGGGCGATGTTTCATGCAGGCCTATGCCCACCAGTGGACGTCTTTGGGCTAAAATGATGATGAAAGACTTTTTGCACATTGCTGTGACCTTGTGGTTTCTGTCCCAACCTACAGGAATCGCAAATACGTGCACGTCGCGGTCAGTTAATTAAGAGGGGGTTAGAGCACTTAGAGCAACCCGCTTTCTGGTCACTCGTAGGTATTGACAAACATGCTTATAAAAAATCATGCTTGTACGCATGCTTAAAACTAGCCTGCTCTACAGCTGTTCACATTTGCTAGTAATAAGCATTCTTGTTTTAGGCATATTCCTAAATAAGCGTGCTCAAAGCAAACAATTGGACACATGCTATTTGAGCACTGGCTCTCGGCCAAAATGGAACCTTTGCAAGAAAATACAAATCAAAGCTGTGGTTCCCTAAACTTAAAAATATGTAATAAACAGTTTTTTCTTCTCCCCAACGCGACATATTTGTTTTTTCAGAAGCTCCTGCATGCGTGTTCATAAGCAAACCTATTCAGACGTGCTCCGAGCGCGGTAGCATGCTAAAAATCAAACGAATGTTGATTTTTGAGCATACCGAAATAAGCATGCTCATTACTAGCAATGTTTCGACACGCATGCTACTTAGCAGCAATTGCTCGATAATGCCATGCTTTCGTACCTATACTGAACATGTCTGTTCGTACCTTTAGGGTTTTTTTGAAAGCATTATACACTCAGTATTATCACGAACTATGCAAACCTGTAATCAAACCAACCTTGTAAAACCTTCCACCTATCCTCGTAAAATGGACTTCAGGGAAACAACAAGGGGATTTGTACTACCTATAATGTACCCAGTTCCCACTGTTGGGACACAGGCCTCCTCTCTGTAAGAGGCAGTGGGCCGAAATCAGAAGTTGGTGGATCGGAAGTCACATGTCTTCCAAATTTTGGTTCTAGTTCATGCCGGTTTCCTCACGATGTTTTCTTTCATCGATTTGAGAGCAGTGGTGATGAAATAATTTACACAAAGTAAGCCTGCCTGCAACTCGTAAGTCGCGGCCGTTAGGCTGCCTGTCCACTGGAGCGGAGAGGAGAGGAGAGGAGCGGAGATGTGCCAAAATTAACCAATAGAATCGCACATCTGGAGCGGCCTTTTGATTCTATTGGTTAATATTGACACATCTCCGCTCCGCTCCTCTCCTCTCCACTCCGGTGGACAGGCATCCTTATCACTGGCCCACCCCACCACTGCTCTCAAATTTCACTAGGTTAGGTACAATCAGCAAAAAAACTTTTTTGAATGCAAGACCTTATCGCCTTATGTTATACCTACAGGTTACGGACCCTTCGTAGTTTTTACAAGGTTTAAATAGCAGAGTGAGTTGTGGAACCCCGTCGGGATTAACGGAGTAACAGGTTTAACTAAGGGGTGCCCGAAACGATCAATTGCGATTGATTAATTCCCATCAATCTCTGTTCTAGTAATATTGTCAATCGCTTCAATTGCATTTGGTAGACGATCAATTTGTCAATCAATTTGGCAATTGCAATTGATCGTTTCGGGGACTCTTAACTACTATTGAGATAAACATACTATGTACTGTTAAGACGCAGGTATACGTCAGTGCCCTTGAGTGGTTAGCTTGCATGTTCTGTACCGAACTCACGCAAGGCGCCGTAACTCCGATCAGTAATAGGACTCGTCCACCAAGGAGCGTTGTCCCAAATTAAACGCATTATTAATTTATTACACTTAAAACAAAAGGTATTTTAATAAAAAAACGTGTATTAAAAGATCAATAACTATTATCTTTGAAATAGTGAAGGTTCCAGAAAAATACGCTTGGTTGATTTTGTGTGATTCTGAGTTAGTTATCTGCGTTAGACATTACAAATTAATTTCAGTATGTATAATAAACAAAACAAAAATATTCAAATATTAAGTTATTAAGAAAATGCTCTAATTTAACATATATTTTAACACTTACTCGTTTAGAAGTGATCTTCAGTATAAAACCATTAAAAGTCGGTTATCATCGCCTTTAGATGTGTTATTCTTATTATTATAGCAGCTGTGTTTAGCGCTTTTACTCTGGTACTCTCCGCACACTCCACAATCCAATCGATGCTAGAAAATTTCAAGTCTAAGCAGGTATTGCGTGCCAGTTACGATAAATCAAACTGTCGTTTAGTTTGACTAACTACGGGGGTAAAGTCGTCGGGGATATTTAAAGCTTACAGTCGCTTCGATATTTAAATAATCTTATTTTACAATTGCCATGATTGCAGGGACGTTAAAGAAACACGTATTTTATGTGGTAATTTCAGCTGGCTACCTTTTACCGTTAAAAAAGATACAGCCATGGGACTGACAGACATTAAGGCGAAGCGTAAGCTTAGTAATTGGGTCACGTTGGCACCCTTCGGTTGCGGAACCCAAAAAAATAATGGTGCGCCAAATAACTAAGGCAGACAATTTCTATCGTATTTCAGTAAAAATATTGTCCGGCGAGTGCGGGAACCCTTTGCCAGCGCTTTTCCGAGTGTGACATGAGCTTTGTGTGTTAAAAGTTACTCCAAAAGGCTTATGATTAGTTTTTTCCGCTCCCTTGAACTTAATCCAAGTACCATTTTTTCTAAAGGTTTGTAAGTTCTTCAGAACAAATTGTGAGTAAGGATTTGCAGTTTCCAATGCGGAGTTTTAAAGAGAAATGTCGTCATCGTCGTACTAAATGGGTATCAAGTTTAAAGGCAGTAAGACGACCTCAGTAGTTGGCGCAGGCTGGCGTTACGCAAGTGTCTAGACGAGTCTAGCCTGTACTGAACACACATTCACACGACAAAATGTCCAGATACTTTATTTAAATTATTCAATTTTATAAAGACTTAAAATGGTGAGAGACTGCGGAACCACGTCCTTCAGTTCGCGGCTTTAGAATTCTTTGACTGGGCATCGTATAAATAATAATTAAAATAAAATCTTGGAGGTTGGGCAAAGTACCTATAATACTTATCGGGTTTTTCTCTTCGAAAATTTCAGAAGGTGCCACGGTATTTGAATTTATGGTCGGATGGTGGCAATAGGCTCGTCCTTTATTGCATAGCAGCTACACATATATAACTGGCGAAATTAGGGTCTTATAACGATACAATTCTACTTACCCCCCTTCAGGGAAATACGGGCGTAATAACAACAAATATAAATAGGCCCTCTGATATCTATACTAATATTATAAAGAGGAAATAATTTTTTGTTTGTTTGTACCGAATAGGCTCCGAAACTACTGGTTCGATTTGAAGAAATCTTTCAGTGTTAGATAGCCCATTTATCGAGCAAGGCTATAGGCTATAATCATCACGCTAAGACCAATAGGAGCAGAGTACCAATGAAGAATGTTTAAAAAACGGGGGTTTTTTTTAGCGTTAGCCCAAAGTAACTATTCCACGCGGACGAAGTAGCGGGCAGAAGCTCTAGTATTATATAAATTGAAATAAATAAATATTATTCATATGTTATGTTTTGGAGTATTTATTTATCTATCTATCTAATCTATTACCTTTATGTATGTATATAATCTGAATCTCCGAAACGGCTCCAACGATTACGATGAAAGTAGCAATTTAGGGGTTTACGGGGGTGAAAATTTGATCTAGCTAGGTCTCATATCAGGAAAAAATCGTTTTCTTTATTAGCTTCGGAAATCTGATAAAATGTTGGCGTACCTGGACGATATGTTTATATTTTCACCCGAGCAGAGCTGTGTATGTATATTGTGGCTCGGTTGACCAGATATTGATATTTATAGTAGCCATTTGTGGGCGTATAGTAAATTATGAATGGAATACGATCACGCAATACGATAGTACAAATTATTTCGTCTGGAGACTTGACCCGAACGACCCAGTCTCAAGACTCAACCCACGGTACAGATTAGTTACACACTCCGCAAAATCATCATTTAAATAAAAAGCGACTTTTGTTACCACACAATAAAGTGCAATTCAGGTCGCACAGCGGTAATAACCGACGGTTATATTCACCTAGAAGTTGCCTCTCTTTCTATCGCGTAACTCTTATATCTTCTGACTACGTTACGTCCACTGAATTCGACAAGTCCAGCCCACCGCGTATTTGTAGCTTCACACCTAAAATGCGGAGTGTCCCATCTGTATTTATCTATGCCCCGGATAATTATTTATGTTCTTATAGCTCAAAGAGCATGTAATTATTAAGTTAGATTACCTATGTTCTATTATCGATTCACTGTTTATGTACATGACATAAACAGTGAATCGATAATAGAACATAGGATTAGTACATAGATATACAATGAATAATGATAGTTGTTCGTAAGCGCATTTCTTGCGAACGGCTGGACGGATTTGACTATTTTTTGTTTTTAAATGTTCTTAATAGCACGAATTCTGTGTGTTTATGAAAAGAAAAATTGGAAAATTTTCCGGATCATTTTCAAATTCGGGAAACACTGAAGGCCCTTTTTTAAATTGAATTGTTGTATGAATTATTGAAAATTGTACAGGACAACATCTGTCGTCTCAGCTAGTTTCTTAATGTTTGTTGAGATAAAACTGCAAAGCTATAATCTTTGTTTTAGACTTTTAATTAAATTCTAAGAAATTAGATTACACCCGCATAAGTCTCGATCACGTGGGAATATCGGGATAAAAGTATACTATAACCTAACCGAGGTAATTGTCTACCGATGTGCTAAATTTCATCTAAATCCGTTTAGCCGTTTTAGCGTGAAAGCGTAACAAACAAACATACAAACTTACAAACAAAAAATCAAATCTTTTCTCTTTTTATTAGTTTAGATCTAGAATAGATGGAGATATCCAGTTTTATTTTCTTTTTTTTTTTTTTTTTTCTTTAATATAGTGAAACTAGGTAACCTCCTGCAGGTAAGACGTATTTTCTTTCAAGCTAACGCCATGCGCCCCGTTCAATGTTCAGTGAAACGTGAAGATGTCTCTGTGAAGCTCGCTAGCCGGTAGGTAAGGCTGCGGTCATGTTAGCACGGAAATGGCGACCACGGCCGTAACCTATGGTTGCCGACGTAAAGTTTTGTCATTGTTATAAAGAATATCTGTACTAAAAAAAGTAAATTTTTGCTTAATTTCCCTAGGACATATGCAAGTCTGTCGAAGTCGCTTATCATGACCACAATAGAAACGGGCTTTGTCGATGGTAGAATAGACAAAATGACAGATAAATAATCAAAAATTTTGTCTATTCTTCCGTCGACAAAACCCGTAGAAAACTTTGTTTCTATGGTTATCATACTACGCGTGCAGTTTCCAAGACAGATTTGTGTAGGTATATCCTCCTATGGAAAGTTCACTTATGTATTTTAGGAACAAGCTAATTTTTGCTTAATTTTTCTAGGATAATATACTGAAATCTGTCACGAGTTCCGACAGGAATGTCTCGCGAATTCGGTGCGTGGTTTTTTGCCTTCACATAATCTATATATAAAAAATCTAGTATCCCAGTAGCTACATTTTACAGTAAGTCTCTTTCGAGACCCATTTTCATTGAACGTTGAAGTTCACGACCTCTTTCAATTACCCAACTCTTTCGTATTCATTCTTTATCCAGACTTTAGATCCCCAAAAGGCCGGTAAATTCAGGCGTACATAAAATTGCACTCAACAGGCCCCCGGGGCTTGGGACAGGCAGCATGTATGTAATTAGTGCCGGGCATTATATACAAACAACAACACTCACTGGATATTTGTGTGTGGATACCTATTGTGGGGGCCTTGTTCACACCAACATGGGAAGGTTTATGTCAGTAACGTTTCACGACTGAAAAGAGGTAAAGTGAAAGAAGGGCGATGATGATTTTAAGTAGTTCATGTCTTGATTGCTATGAGCCGTCACTACCTTGATTTTGTAAAGTTGAAAGCTTTTGATTCCTTTGATCCATCATTAGTAACGAACCTTTAGTTGAATCTTCTCATTTACCAAGTTAGGAAGACGGGAATTTTCTCATTTGGAAACATAGACAGAAACTTCACGGAATCGTATAGATTATAGAACGACGCGCGACATCCAATATTTTCTTTAGTTCATAAACCTTGCAGAAATGTACTGCAGGCAATTTGATTATTATAAATGGTTTAAATTCTGCTATTCCGCAGGATAACTTAAAAATATTCTAAACTAACTCAGTCACGATATCGCGAAAGTCACCTCAGTAACCGAAGGTCACAGTAGCCCAGCGACTAATGGCGATCGAAAGGTCGCGGGTTCAAACTGTATAAAGAGTATAAGTAATAACATAATCTCTTTGTTTTAAAACAAAAAGGATGAACCTCGAGGGTCATCTACAAAGTGCTTTCGTAAAAAATGTATAACTTCTTGACGTGGTCCGCGAAACGCTTTTATCCTCGATGTGTACCCTTATCTAAGGTTACCATCCGTCTGGCTATGCGGAGACTGTCCTCTTTTAAGGATGTGCCCTCCGGCGCGGCGCGTCGGTACTCTTTGTAACGAAATGTGGGACGAGTGTTTGGGGACACACCCTCTGTTATGTCCACTTTTTAGTTAAGAATTTCTTGTTACACTACTTTGGCATGAAAAAGAAATGTGATGAACGTTGTGATTGTTATTTCAGTAGTTTGTGTGGTCCTGTTCACTCGTACTGTTTGAATTACGGTCCATGAGTCGAACAGCGCAGATGTAGACTTTTATGAATTGCGATTTCTCCTGAGTTGGCCTTCAGATACTTATTGATTATTTGAAATCTGTGAAGGGCAATGATTATTTCTAGATGTTTGTGCTGTGGCTGCGGGTTTGTCAATGGCGCATAGGAAGTAAGGAATTGATGCTTTGTCAGTTTCTCTATGAATTCTTAGTAAGCCTATGACAATAATAAACATGTATAACAGTAAATAAGAAGCAAGTTTAAAAACTAAAACCCGACTTCTGAAAAATCACGCTCTAAAAAGTATGAAACAAGAAAATATTTCGGACAGAAATCAAGACATAGGTACAAAAATGGTCAAGGTAAAGCCGTAGTCGCATGCCATTATAATTTTGTGGCCGACAGGCATACGACTACGGCTTTACTTTGACCATTTTTGTACCTATGTCTTAATTTCTGTCCGAAATATTTTCTTGTTTCATACTTTTTAGAGCGTGATTTTTCAGAAGTCGGGTTTTAGTTTTTAAACTTGCTTCTTATTTCATTTGTTTTGGGGTTATAATTTCGTATTATGTATTATGTCTTTCATTGACTTGAATGTGCCCTGACAGCTGAGAGATGTCATGCTCACTCAGATGTCTCGCTGATGGTGGCGTGTGTGTTGGATCATTTAGCTCCCTTCAAAATGGTTGAGCTGAATGGTGCTAATACATGCGTCATGTTCGTGAACGGGCGCCGTCAGTTGGGACTGGGGGCCTACCACAACCACTAAAAGCAGTATTATTTTAATATTACTTTAGTGTGGGAAAGAGATGAAGCTCTACAAGACGTAAAGCACCATCTCTTTCCCCCACTGAAGTAAGATTAAAATAATACTGCTTTTAGTGGTGGTGGTAGGCCCCCTGGTCATCTCTTAGCTGCCGTGACTTATTTTAATTTATTTTAATCTTTGAATTGTTTTTATCTTTTTATTACGGACGCTTTTAACGTGCGCATCTTTTTACATTGTTCTTACATGTATAATTTAAACATGAATGATTTAACCACTATTTTGTAACAATTATTTATTTAAAAGAGTGTCCGTGGAGTTTCTGGCCCGTTCTTCTCCATAGGTACCTACTACGCTTTGGAATGGGCAACTTGCTTCATATTTCTGACTGACCGACTCCTTGACAGTTCAAAAGTGCCTGTATATGGTTTAATTGAAATAAATGCTATGAGTTTGAGTTTTGAGTTTGAGTAATAAAGTACCTATTTGCAGAGCCGCTTTATTTATTTTTTTGTATAGGTTTAATTGTATAATAGGTATTACTTTTACAGTTGCGCCGTACGTAGCACAGTCTCACTTTTGCATGTTTTTAACAATTTAAACATATTTATTTACTTTGAAAATATGATATATATACATATTTGTAATGTGCTCGTCAAGCCCTTTCATTTGATACCAAACATGGTATGATTATAAAATTTTTTTTTTTCGTTCGTCACTTTATGTCCTCTAGAGGGCGCCATATTGAATTTAATGTAACGTCTTATAGCCTATAACCAGCGGACGATCAGAACGCTTCCAACGATACCTCATTTGTCAAATTATGATCAGTGGTTTAGAAGTTATGAGGTTACAGATGAACATACATACATACATACATACATACATACATACATACATACATACATACATACATACATACTTACATACATACATACATACATACATACATACCGGTCAAAATCATAACCCTCCTTTTTGCTTCGCCGAAGTCGGGTAATTAATAGGCTGAGTAGATAATGATGAGAAGGAACTGAAAAAAAAAAGTTTTGACCATTAGAACATTAATTTGCCAAACCATCCTGCCTGCTATTCTTTATTCCATCTTAACAAAAATAAGATACCAAAACCTTATCACAAAAAAAAATTAAAGCCTCAATGATGAAACATCAAACATTGACGAAGCACTGCGGAGGATGTATTTAATTACAATTGTGACGATAATGCCTTATCTGTCGGCTCGTGTGTACGCTGCACGATATGTGCCGTGTATTGCCGCTCTTACTGCTCCACTACCAATATTGTGCTGTTTCTTTAATTGTAATTAATGTTACATAAGTAATGTGTGAATAAGATCGGTTGTAAAGGTGTGTGTGTGTCTTTATGTAATTAATTGTAACTTCTGTGATTGTTAAAGTGTGTTGGTGAAGTTGTTAGGTATGCTTACGTGTCTGTGATCTGCCCCTCTTTGCTAATAGTTGTTATATGGATTTGGTTGCATATTGGCTTAAATTATGCTATGCAAATCACCATCTTATTCCAGAGGATTCTTTAGTTCTTAGTTACTTAGGTTCTTGATTATGTATTATCAGCTATTTATGCAGCAAAACCTTTTTTTTTATCATCATAAATTGGTATGATTCTATTTTACCTATGTATATTTAGTCTATATTAAGTCTGGCTTTCTAAATTTGACTTGAATAACTGATGTGTGATATTATGAAGGGTGATTGATATAGATTTTCATTGACAGTGTGCTATACTTAGTTAGTTTACAGCTGTGACCTTTACACACTTGTGTGTCACCATAACAATAGGTCGTTAAAACAAGAGCGGAAAATCGACACATTACACAATTTGCAATAGTCTGGAGTCAGGTTTATGTTTTTAGAATAACAACAGCACCAGTCTGTAATCCCACATAACATAACATCACGCCTTGTTACCCCGAAGTGTTGGGCAGAGGTGTACCTATAGTACACAGACATTTCGCCAGTTATGTTTAAGTCCCATGTAATAGGGGGCGAGCCTATTGCCATCAACCGAGCACAAATCCAGACTGGGCTGCTATCGAGAAATTCCATATAATAAAAACGAACCCAGGACCTCATGCTCATCAGTAGCGCTTGCGACCACTAGACCAACAAGGCAGTCTGTAATCCTACTGTAGGGCAAAAGCCTCTTCTCATACAAAGAAGGAAGGAAGAATTATCACCACCATAAGCTCACAGCGTGTTGGCGAATAGAATAGAATACTAGATGTTTATGTGCAATGAACATAGATACAAAACTTGTTACAGTTTGTAAGTAATTACATTCTACTATAATATAGCATGCAATTCAAAAATCGTATTACAATATTAATGAAAAGTGGTGGGAGTAATGGTGGCCCAGTGGTAACGGCCCCGACCTACGAGTTGTAGGTCGTGGGTTCGAACCCAAGCAGGCGCTTTACTTTGTGAAAATAATTTCATCACCACTGCTCTCAAAAACGGTAAAGGAAAACATCGTGAGGAAACCGACTTAAGAGTCTGACACGCCCTTCCGCTCCGCCCAGAGCGGGAGAAGTCATTTGATGATTTCCCAAACAAAAAAAAAAAAAAGGAATCCGGCATGTCCTAGAACCAAAAATTCAACGACATGTGAGCTGACATCTACCAACCCGCACTGGGCCCGCGTGGTAGATTACGGCCCACTCCCTCTCACAGAGAGGAGGCGTGTGTCCCAGCAGTGGGAACATTAATAGGCTGATAATGTTATATATATATTAATTAAAAATGCGTCACTTCCTGATATTTTACAGCATAAACTACATATTTTAGTAAATAATGACATCCGTAAGCGAAGTTTTTTCCCGTTTAATACAAGATTTTCCTCAACATTTTTGTACGGTTAGATACGTCCATTAATCCTGGAAATTCCTATTCAAGTTCAACTTTTATAATCAACATAACACATTCATTATAGTTAGTTACAGCGTGATAGTGAGATCAGTTCTGGTGTGCAAAGACCTCGACCGTGGTAACCATAAACTCTTGATCTGCTTGCTAACCTATTCAATAAAAAGTTGTTCTGGAAAATATCAACACATCCTTGCAAATTATAAAACGCAACCTTTTTTGAGGTAAATGAATACGGTACGGTTAGGTATGGTAATGTTATATTTGGATAAATTGGGATAAGAGCAATAGAATTGCGAACCTCTTTGGAGGTTTATCATTCATGTTATAACTTTTAAAATCAGTTACTTGATTTACATGGTGATTTTTGTTTTATCTCATTGGTATGTTTTCTTTCAAATTTTTAGACAGCCTCGTTGGTGATCGCAAACGCTACAGCTGAGCATGACGTTTAATTCCCAGTGTTATTGGATTTTATTAACCGGAATTTCTCAGTAGCAGCCCACTCTCTGGTGTTGTGCCCCGTTACAATAGGCTCGCCCCCTATTACACTGGCGAAATATAGGTGTAATATAAGTACACATCTGCATACCCCGTCAAGGAAAACAGGTGTTATGTTATATTATGTTAGTCCATGAGAGTGCGAGTTCTGGTCACAGCTAATCTACGTAACCTATAACTAAATTCCCTGTGTTTCGTGTGCAGTCGGGACTGTTCGTGGCACTGAAGCTGGTCGCGCTGGCGCAGGCAGGCAAGGACATCAACATGAGCAACATACACTCCGAGGCGCCGCCACCTAAAGTTGTGAGTTTTTATGTTCATAATTACGATATTAGCTTTTATTGATAGGACGATGCTTCGTATTTACAAATATCATTGAACGATGAGGAGAACTACCCGAAGGCGAATTCCCGTATTTAAAAACGTTCAAAATCTATTTGCAATTTGATCTCGGCGACATTTAATGTCAAAACTTGCTAAAATTGTTTGTAAGTTAGAGATATTTTTGACAGACTGCTACTGAGATTAGAATGCTGAATGCGAACTTTCTTTAAATTACGGAAATTGTTCCGAAAGACTCAATGGTTTGAAATTACCAAGAGCACATGCGCAAGTACAAAAACAATCGTTACTTTTTAGCACCAATAGACATGCGTGATCAAAATCATAAAAAAAATTAGACCGTATTTCACATTTCGCTAGTTGCAAGTGCTTTTTTGTATCGGTACTCGCTTTCTTTTTGTGAATGCGTACACTCCAAACTAAGAGAAACGATTGTGTTTCGTCATCACATCGAGCTTTATAGAAAGAGACTTCGTACAAGGGTTTGAAATACCGGTATTTTTGAGATCCGGTACCATTGACCTTGTGTGATAGCGGTACCTACTCCGGTACCGGTATCCTGTACTATGGGTACCGATACCAGACGTAGTACGTGTACTATTGGTATTTCTAATCAGTACCAAACAAATATTTCCGTAAATTAGAGTGAGAAAACAGATATAGTAAGTAAAAAGCATAGTTAATAGGCATTAGAAAAATAACTACAATCTCCACATGCATACGAGATTTGAGTTATATTATAGATATAAAGGATAGTTTGGGTACCGGCACCTATCTGTAATCGGTACCCGCCTGGAAGCGTTACACTCTGGAACCGGTACCGAAATGGCAATAACCGCTAAGTACCTGTACAGAACCTGTACTTTTGGTACCGGTTCCAAGCCCTAAATATAAGTGACAGAGACGGTTTCCAAAGCCGCCTCTGTCTAAAACTCTATGTGCGACTGTCGGGTACTGTAAGTAACGTGCGTTCTAACCAATCTTCCGTGTTTCCCAGGGCGAGCTGCCCAAAGTCCCGCCAGTAAGCTCAGCCCCCCCTGGCCGGCCGGCCGCGCCCTCGCCCGCGCCGCTGCTGCCGCTGAGCGACTGGAGCATGAAGCCGGCCGAGCGCGACAAGTACAGCCAGCTGTTCGACTCGCTGCAGCCCAACAACGGACTCATCGGGGGCAACAAGGTGAGAGGTTCACTACTATGGTCTATAACAAAAGTGTATGATGAAAATGTAAACAATTGGATCAGAAAACGTACCTATTAATAAGGAAGCCAATTTATAATACCACCTAAAAAGGCGATTTTTTTTCGCGTATTGGATTTTCGACGCTCTGCTCAGCGCCGAGAGTAGAATATCCGACAGTGGGTGTTTTTGACGCGCTCGAATACGCGCTGGATGCGCTCTGTTGGATTCTCAATGCTCGGCTCGATACCGAGAGTTGAATATCTAGTGTACGAAAAATAATCGCCGCGATAAAAACACGTCCGTGCGAACCTGGGCTAAGTGCTTTGCAAATTTTTAAGCACTTTAATGATGTTTTTCTTTTGATAATTGAGGTTAATTTTAAAACCTCAAACAATAATTGTTGGAAATAGAGGTGAGGTATAGTTGAAATCTTCTATATACAGATAAGTGTGTTACTAATTTGTTTTAGTGAGTGATTGCGTAAGAATTTAACCTGAACAGGGTAAGAACCATTTATTTTTAAAAGAGTAACCGTGGAGTTTCTTGCCGGCTCTTCTCCATAGGAAACGACAAATTGGAATCGTGCACCTAGCTTCTGACGTTTCATAGGTGCCCACGTAGGTTTATGTGAAATAAAATATTTTGAAATTGAATTTGATGTCGGTCGGATGAGTGAACAGAGAACACCTGTGTTTGCGCACACACTTGTGCACAAAATTGTCTATTAATTTTGGTTAGACAAGTATAACTGAACAGCCAGCAGCTCGCCAGTAATTGTTGTTTAACCAACAGTATTTGTGTTGCGAGTTAGTTTGCTAACAAGCCACGTCTTAGTCGTCAATGTTTTAAATGTGTCCAGTATGGGGCAAGTTTTACATAGTACGTCCCCTTCTGAGTTCAGATGACTGAGCACTCGGTCTTTAATTGTGCGAAGGGAACACCAATGCTAGTCAATGCTGTCACCACTAACTGAAAGCATTGCAGAGGATTCCAAGCCATCATGTGAGTCTGTCTTGTCTGACCCAAAAAGGTCGTCGTCGGGGACGCCTTTAAAACACGGCCTCCGAGGCCTGGAAGCTGGAGGAACAGGATCCAATTCGGCTGGTCTGTTCCTACATAAGTGGTCGGCATTATATAAACAAAGTTGTTATATTAGCTTCATAGTGTGATGAATAATACTGCTATTCACTGCTGCTGCAGATATTTCAACAAATTCCCTTCGTGTTCCAGGTGAAAGGCATGCTGATGGAGTCGAAGCTTCCTATAGAGACGCTGGGCAAGATCTGGGACCTCGCCGACCAGGATAAGGACGGCATGCTGGACAGGCACGAATTCATGGTGGTCAGTACTGATAAAATAACAGTACGTCTTAAAAACTACGAGTACTGGAGGAACTGTTGAACTCAAATTATTGAAAAAAAATACTCTCAGGGCAATAACGCGTCCATGCGTCATGTTCGTGAACGGGCGCCGTCAGTGGGGACTGGTCATCTCTTAGCTGCCACGGCTTATTTTAACCGTATAGTTCGGAAGCGCCCCCAATTGGACCCGAACACGAAGACCTCCGCCGGCTCGGTAGCGGATCCAATTGGACCCCAAAATGATGACATACGACATCCTAATTTAATAATGAAAATATTTGTTATGCTACCCATCAAATCATAAGAATGTGCGTTAATTAAGGGAGTTGAATAAAAAACTTATATGATAACGCCATTAAATCTTTCATATTTAAAGCGCAACTTAATTAATTTACCTTAATAAAATGTAAGCCCGTAAATGTGATAATCGCCATTTTGATGACAGTGGTAGTCGAGGCTAAAAAACATGAAAATTGGGGATTTCGAACATTCAAACTCCACCGCAGGGGCAGTGAATAATACATCATTTAATTATTTGACGAATTCATCCATTGGTCAAAGTAACTATGTAGTGGTAATGCAGTTTTTTGATATCCAAAGTCGAAGTTTCGCGCCAATCGTGCGTGTTTACATTTTTACTTTTCACAAATATCACACTTATACATGTAGATACGAATTAAAATGAGACAAATATTATTTAAAATATTATAAACAACTAGAAAATGTCCAGATCTTAACGTAATATACGAACACAGACCAAATATCACGTAATATTCATTGCCACTACTCAATTTGTGTTCAAAATCTCCGATTAGTAATGTTTTTTTTATTGTAATGATGTGCGAAAGCGATTATGCCAAACGATTTTTTTCGATCGACTCGATTAATTATTATGTCGAATGTCAGAAATCGATACATGGATATTGAAATAAAATTGTTTTAAGCATTAAATACATAAAACATTGTTTATAATAATGATTTATACTGTTCTAATGTAATTTTAATCGTTTTTCGTACATTATAATATAATATAGAAACCGAGTCAACAGACAAGACTTATCTAGATGACCGGGATATACGTCATTTATTTTATTTAATTTCGCGCCGAATTGTTTCTATATTTGAATTCAGAATGCGCTCGCTGCTCAAAATTATTTTAATTTATTGGACAATTATTTATTGTGGATTTTATTTTTGATATTTTCTGATAGTTTGCTACAGAATGCCCAGGATACTTTTCTTAGGCTTAGCAAAATTTTGTTTGGGAATGATGATAAATTAATTAAAAAAATTGGGAAGGTATTCCGCAAACACTTTTAATTAATGACGTTAATATTTTTCGTTAATTGTATAAGCTCGGTAGTTTTTGTTTCTATTAAGATACTCAATTATTAGAAATTGTTTTTTTTTTGTGGTAGTGTCCCAACGAAATTTAAAAAACTGGTTTAGGGTATGTCGGACCACGCACAGTGAAGGGTTCTGCAGTTGGGATGAATATTTACTCATGTACATTGCACAGCATCAATTTTATCGACTGCAAAAATAAGTTTGTGTTTTCCGAAAAAGCTATGAAAAACAAAGTTAATTCTGCGGTTGTATACGAATATAATCCGTATCACAGACCCGTGTTAAAACTATATTCCAAACTGCAGAGCGGCAGCTTGGGACCTAAACAGTGCCTACTTCGTCCCGCAATCCAGCCCTGCGTGAACGCCCTGCGAAAACGCCCGCGTTGACCCACTGTAAGGAAGACTGGACTGTGCAAATTTATAAAATCTAAATTTAGACAGGACAGAGATACAGACCGACAAGCACATAGACAAGGAAATGACAAAATTGTAAGGAATCTTTTACGATTACGGAGACCCCAAAAACATCAATTCCGTTCAGATTTGACAGAGATGCTATATGAGATGAATTATTACAAACCTCCTCCTTTTTGAAGTTGTTTAAAAATAACTAAATAATACCACTATGAAATTATTAAAACAACGAACAAGAGCAAGTTGAACTCGCCTGGAGAGGGTTCCGTACGATGAATATGTTATTTATCATGTTTTTATACAAATAATTTATCCCAAGGACAAACTTAATATTTTAGTTCAAAAAAACATTTTACAAATAAAACAACCGACTTCCAAAAAAGACACTACAAAGTCAAAAATAACTTTAATTTCAGAAGTTGGTGGCAAAAAATGGAAATTTCAAAACCAAGTAAGTACACCGGGTACCAGAACTAAAAAGTGAAAAATATTTTTTTTTACAAAAAATAAAATAAAACAACCGACTTGAATACTTCGAATACCACTACCTGCTATGTAAATAACAGTAACAGGAACTTATCATCATATCATCCACATAGGCTAAGTGGGAAAAATACGTATTAATAAAGCTAACTCAAAAACTATCTAAGCAAAGTTAATAAAAAATTTATGGGACCACCTCTGAAGTATGACCTACCAAACAAAAAAAGAATTATCAAAATCAATTAATAATTGACGGAGTAATCGCGTAACGACATACAAAAAAAAACAGTTGAATTGAGAACCTCCTCCTTTTTGAAGTCGGATAAAAACATGTTCTTCATACATTCCAGGAATCTATAACCAAGTAACAATTTCCGTATTTAAAAAAAAAATTGGCTCAATGGATTGGGAGATATATGGGGGAATGGTCAATTTTTTTAAATTCATAAAAAAAACAAAACGTGTGCGGTCAGGTGACCCCATCAGGTACGAAATTTCTTCTCACGTATGATTTAAAGCAAAAACAAAATTTTCTCATTTAAAATTTTGACCAAATCACACTTTCTCTCTCTCTCTCTCTCTATCAAATTAGAAGAAGACAGTCGCAAGTATGAACACTTTTTCGCGTGACTAGTTCTGCCAGTTTACTCCTACCGCAAGCCGCGTTAAAGAACTTCGTTCCAACAGGGCCGTAGGCAGGGAGGGGTTTTGGGGGTTCAAACCCCGCCCGAAATGTGAGAAACCAGAAACTCAATCCAGAAATCGACCCTCCTAGGGTTCCTCCGTACTGTAATACATCTGACAATAAATTGTAGTCTATTTCGCAGAGGAGTACTTTATAATCTACAAAAAAGCACTACGTCTTTATTTTTATCGAGTCTGACTTTGTATTGAATGAATTCCTGCAAGTTCAGCATTCTCTGAGAGTCTAGCCTAGCCAAAAAATTTCCTGTTCTCAAACTTTTCTACTAAACTTAAACTTACTTCTATTCCTGTACAAACGGTTAAAGGCAAAGAAAACCTAACTTATTCGAGTGGAATATCATGCAAAAAATTCGAGCTCGCTTCGCTCGCTCTTGCATCCTATATTCTCTAACTTTTCTACTTAACTTAAACTTACTTCTATTCCTGTACAAACGGTCAAAGACAAAGAAAACATAACTTATGTATTTGAGTGGAATATCATGCTAAAAAATTCGAGCTCGCTCCGCTCGCTCTTGCGTTTTTCCGCTATGGGGTATTTACCCCATAGCGGAATAAGGGGAGGTGACAGGTGCGGTCCGCGGAGGCCCCCTATGTATTTTATATATAAATGTAGGGTGCAAAATTTTCTATTCTACGTTATTCTAGTTCTTTAAGATTTCTACATACGCGGGCCCCAGCCCTCATTTAGATTGCCGGGCCCCCGATAGTACAATTTTTTATAAATCTATACTGTTTTTTACCCTCTCGAAATCAGAAATATGTTAATCTCCTAAGAGAAAAAATTCAACCCAACCCCCCCCCCCCCCCCCCCCGAAATGAATTCCTGGCTACAGCCCTGTTCCAAACATATTATAGAATAATTAAAAATAAATATCTGAGACCCTGACATTAAGCCCTTTCAATTGATATGTCACACGGTAGGTATAGGTAGGCAACCTTTTTTTTTTCTTTTTTTTTCATTTGCCCCCAAAAGTGACCCCAAATTCAAAATTTATTTATTACGTTACACCTCCGTATTTGGGTCACCGAAATTCATATGTAGGTATACCAAATTTCAACTTAATCGGTCCAGTAGATTCGGATTAAAGTGGCTGTGACAGACCGACAAACCGACACACGAGTGTTTAGGGTTCCGTTTTTTCAGTCTTACGTACAGAACCCTAAAAACTTACCCCCTATACACATTGTACGTGATAAAATTATTAATATCAAAAATAAAATTGTTCATGGAAAATACACCAAAGAGTTTTTATTCAGTTTCTACCACTTTTTTCATGTTCGATTTTATTGCGAGTATCGATTAAGCTGAATGCAACTTTTGAATCGAAATAAGAAAATTGGGTAGACGGTCAGCACTAAGAAGTGTCACGTTGCAACATAATTTTTTGTATTAATTATCAAGTTTTGATCGTGTTTTTTATGTAGTTTATGTATGAAATGTGGTAAAAGTAAGAATGTAGAGAGAATGCTAATATATTTATTTTTCCTTTTTCATATTTTCAGCAAGAGAGAAAGTTGTTTA
This sequence comes from Conistra vaccinii, assembly GCA_948150665.1. Classification (NCBI taxonomy): domain Eukaryota; kingdom Metazoa; phylum Arthropoda; class Insecta; order Lepidoptera; family Noctuidae; genus Conistra; species Conistra vaccinii. The sequence continues at coordinate 1,274,558 of OX411327.1, forward strand.
GGTACATTATTTTCAGTGAATTTAAATAGTCTACCTTTTGGATAGGTGTAGTAATACCTATTCTATACAACTTTCGCAGTGTACTGACGCGGTTTGACTGACCTCAACATATAATTAAAGATATTTGCCACAAACTTATGGTATAAAATAGGCGCGGTAACATATTTTTCTCAATAAAATCGAATGCTGAAAATTGATGTAAATTCCTGAATTTCATGACGTAATTCGCAACACCCCGTCGAGCCAGCTGATGTGTCACGTGTCAAAATCTTGTCGAGCAGAGAGGTTAATTTTAGAATTGTTTTCGTTTTGTATTTTTATTACGGACGCTTTTGTCGTGCACGTCTTTCTACATTGTTCTCACATGTCTAATTTGAACATGAATGATGTAACCAATATTTTTGTAACAATATTCTGATTTAAAAGAGTGTCCGTGGAGTTTCTTGCCCGTTCTTCTCCATAGGAACCTACTACGCTTTGGAATGGGCAACTAGCATCATCTTTCTGACTGACTGACCCCTTGACAATTCAAAAGTACCTGTAATTGGTTTATTTGAAATAAATGCTTTGAGTTTGAGTTTGAGTTTGAGTTTAACCCACAATTTCTCTAGTCTTGTGTTGTAAGACTGGTGTGTCATGATTTAGGCAAATGTCCAAAATTACGTGATGGTTTTATTTGGTCAGTTTGTTTCCGCTTCGTGCTTTAGCAGTCGAGTAGATACTGATTTGTTTTGATATTTTTTTATTTGATGGTATTGTTTTTCGTACTTTTAACATCCATATCCAATTATAACAATATTTGGCACTTTTATTCTTTAGTGCGTGTGTTATTTTACTCTATCGTGCACTTGTCGCAGGCCATGCACCTAGTGTACAAAGCCCTGGAGAAGCACGCGGTGCCCACGAGCCTGCCGCCCGAGCTGCGGGCGGCGGGCGCGCGGCCGGCGCGGCCCCCGTCGCGGCCCCCGTCGCGGCCCCCCTCGCGGCCCGCGTCGCGGCCCCCCTCGCCGGGCCCCCCGGGCGGCCGCGCGCCGCCCCCGCGGCCCCAGCCGCCGCCGCCGCAACAGCCGCAGAGTAACGCGTCGCTGCTGGAGGGCTTGTTGGACTTGTCCAGTGTGAGTATTGTGTGATGTTACTTTAAATAAGTCGTACAGATATCCTACGAAAAGTATGCCCTTCGGGAATCATCGTCTTTTTTCGGAAATACGAGCGCGTGACGATCGATGACATCTAATGTCGAGTAGTTCCTACCGTGGAAATACTTGCCTATTTTGTATAACTATGCAAACAATTATAGATTACCGACTCTACAATTCCCAAAAAGTTTTAATGCTTTTAATTGACAAGTGACGTTTTGCAACCGGAGCGCGCAATGAAAGTTACACTACAAAGTACGTCCAACTTAGAAGCTTTGCCTCTGTGGAGCGTCGTTCGTGCTCGTTCGAAAACACAAAAATTACCGAAGCACATACTTTTTCTTGTTTCCAATCGAATAGTTTTTGACTAATATCAAAATTCCTCTTCCACAGCCCCCCACACAGACAGCCCCCCCTCTGCCCTCCATGTCTGCCGTGAGCCTGAACTCCTCGGTGATGAGCCTCTCGTCAGGCAGCTCCTGGGTGGTGACGGACGCGGAGAAGGCGGCCTTCGACGCACAGTTCGCGGCCGCTGACACGGATAGAGACGGATTCGTGTCGGGAATGGAGATCAAACATATGTTCTTGGATTCTGGGTTGCCGCAGCAGACTCTGGCGCATATATGGTGAGGAACTTCATATTTATCTATTGAGACGGAAAGTGTTTCCTTTAACTCCCTTGAGAGTAGCGCAGTACTCTCCTGGCCCAGCCTGGCGCGACGAGGACCCCAGCGTGTGCCACGCTGCAGGCGGCTGGTGGAGCCGGCCCGCTGACAGCTCGACGTGACCGCGCGGGTAAAATATGTACCAAGCACTGTAACGTAACGCTTAGCTCCTCGGAGCTAAACGTTGATAACAATTAAAATAAAGAGGTTAAATGAGACCCGTAAATAGAGACACACTAAAAGTTTATTAGCACGATACACAATAGTTTAGATTACACACAGTATTATGCTAGTTACACTGAACTAATCAGGCTAAGATTCAAGTACTAGTATTAGATTCAAGGTGAAAAGTAACACATCACACGGCTAGAGCCAAACTTCAACTCGTTAAGAAAAGAACCCGTTTTTATCGTTCTGTGACATATTTTAAAACATTTCAAACATCTATCAAGTTAATTCTTAATTGAATGATGGCCAGAACGGATAAAAACGGTTTACAGAGCGATAAGCTATAATTGTCCTTATTGCGAACAATACAGTGTTTTCACCTGCTTTAGAAGAAGATAAATTGTCTATAGCACATTATGTCTATGGATAAGAAAAGTAAATAAGACAGATGACAGCTTTCAATCAATATAAAATATTCTAACGTCTTTACAAAAGGAAGTTAATAAATAGTATTAAATAGAATTTAGATGCTTAAACAATCAAAGAATATAAAAGTATGCTATTACAGGTATAGTGTGATTAAGAATAAATACAAGGAGAGTTTACATGAATGATGATGGATTTCAATAGGTACGGTATCAAAAGGTGAATTGTTTAATATAGTAGCTTAAAAACATATAAGTAGATAAAAAATTGTGGTTCTGCACAGCAGATGGCCGGCAGGTAGGCAGAGAGTGCAGAGGAACCTCCTGTTCGGCGTGCTACGCGGTAGCCCGGCTCCTCTGCACTCTCTGCCTACCTGCCTGCCTGCCTGCTTACCTGTCCTCCTATCCTGAGCACCCCACGTCGAGTGAAGCCGACCCCTTAACCTCTTTATTTTAATTGTTATCAACGTTTAAGCGTTGCGTTACAGCACGGAGCTATCGGTAATCGGATATGCCGGAAGGTGGTAGCCGCAATACAACGTACCGATGGCAACATACTTGTCGATGTGAGTAACCTGGGTGGTTAGCCGGAACTTTGGAGATGTTGGTAAGCCGGAACTTTGAACCCCAATATACACTGAGTTTTAATAGAACATGACTCGAATGATAAATATAAAACCGTTACAAACGGCGACAACCGTGGCTTAGGGTCGGGACACGTATATGAAAGTCGTGCCGCTGAGAAAGAGCGACACAAATACGTGTGCCCGCCGTGACAGCTTAGGGGGGCTCCTGCCAGCGGGACCGGGGGGGGGGGGGGGGGCTGGGGCGGCTCAAGGTCACGGGCATCGCGTTGAATATGAGTATTGGCAATTTGGTTTTATTAAAGTATAAGTAAACAAATATAAAATGCTTAAAAGAAGCCTAATTTGAAAATTATATAATATGTTATTTATAATTAATAAAAAAATAAAATGGAATGTTACACTATTCATATTTATTTTGTGAATGAAATGTACCAATCCTAACATAGTTTAACCAGACTTGATAAATCGAATGAACCCTAAGATTTGCACTAGCTCTTGGCCCCTAATATTTCATGGAGCTACAGAGGTCATTGTATATCAAGGAGTAGACCGGGTGGCACGGTAATGGTAAGGAAGACGTGCCCTTAGGATTGATTTGCGAGCCGTACCGGATATTCATCCTTGAGCAGACAATGGACTAGTGGAGAGACTGGTGATAGTTGTCTAAGGATGGGCATCTTTTAACGACGTCCCCGCCAGGTTACTTCATGTCCAGCTTCACCGCTACATCTTTTGGCGGGGCTAAACTGCTTTCTCTACTCTTTTCCATGTAACTGCTATGTTGTGTTACACGTTGCTGTTTCCAGTATCTTCGTCTGAGGTTTCGCTACTATCTGTTTCAGGTTTCGTGTAAATCTCGGTAACAGCCTTTTATTAATCTTATCTTGGTCTTCAGCAGTCTTCAACTTCAGAAATATTTACACAGTAATGTGTACTGCACTGCACATAATATTATAATTCCCTGAAAGTTATGGAAAGATCTCACCAGATTAGCTTGCACGGGGGTCAAGCATCGCAGCATTTTCATTATTAATTGATTTTGACTTGGGATAAATGTAACCCGCAAAATAAGCGAACAGTGTTAATAAGTTTAATTATTCCTCAGGGCGCTGTGTGATATGGAGGGTATCGGCAAGCTGTCGTGCGGCCAGTTCGCGCTGGCCATGTGGCTGGTGCAGCGCGCCCTGCGCGGCGTGGCGCCGCCCGCGCAGCTCGCGCACGACATGATCCCGCCGCCGCAGCTGCCTGACACGGTGAGTCTATCATGCGGCCAGGTCGCGCTGGCCATGTGGCTGGTGCAGCGCGCCCTGCGCGGCGTGGCGCCGCCCGCGCAGCTCGCGCACGACATGATCCCGCCGCCGCAGCTGCCTGACACGGTGAGTCTATCATGCGGCCAGGTCGCGCTGGCCATGTGGCTGGTGCAGCGCGCCCTGCGCGGCGTGGCGCCGCCCGCGCAGCTCGCGCACGACATGATCCCGCCGCCGCAGCTGCCTGACACGGTGAGTCTATCATGCGGCCAGGTCGCGCTGGCCATGTGGCTGGTGCAGCGCGCCCTGCGCGGCGTGGCGCCGCCCGCGCAGCTCGCGCACGACATGATCCCGCCGCCGCAGCTGCCTGACACGGTGAGTCTATCATGCGGCCAGGTCGCGCTGGCCATGTGGCTGGTGCAGCGCGCCCTGCGCGGCGTGGCGCCGCCCGCGCAGCTCGCGCACGACATGATCCCGCCGCCGCAGCTGCCTGACACGGTGAGTCTATCATGCGGCCAGGTCGCGCTGGCCATGTGGCTGGTGCAGCGCGCCCTGCGCGGCGTGGCGCCGCCCGCGCAGCTCGCGCACGACATGATCCCGCCGCCGCAGCTGCCTGACACGGTGAGTCTATCATGCGGCCAGGTCGCGCTGGCCATGTGGCTGGTGCAGCTGCCTGACGCGGTGAGTCTATCGTCATTAAGCCCCCGAGCTTTACTGAGCCAGCAAAATTCCTCCGTTCTGAGCAAAAATTTATGTCAATTATTTCAAAACGTTATGACGATCTACCATTATATGAAATCCTTTGTCAGAATAGCCTTAATTGAGACAGAAGATAGCAAGCAAGTTACTGAAAATACAATACCAATTTAATTCACACACAATTTATTACTATAACTGTAACACAAGCCCTTACAAAAAATCTCTAATACCAATGATGCAGCACGTTCTGTTGTCGCTGTAGACCGCGAACTGCATATTCTAATAGCTGAAAAGAACGAAAAATGCGTTTATTGACATTATAACAAAAAAACAAAACACCTTACAACAATGAAAACAGAAGAAAAACAATGCTTATAATGCCAAAAGGGCCTCAGCTCAGCATAATGCCAGAGGACCACACAGGTATCCACCTGAAGTGCTACAGCGAGCAGTATCACGAGCAGTACGAGCGTGACGTGATGGTTCCACCGCGCATGCGCCCCCTGCCACACGAACAGCTTCACTATGCCAGCTAGGTTGTCTCTCTGCCAGCAACTGTAATAATAACGCAAAAAATAACTGGTCGAGTTAAATATCTACTACTTATAAAGTTTTAAGAGCTGAACAGCTTTTTATGTGACAAAAACGGAGGATGGAAAATTTCAATACGGCTGTTGACTAAAAATTACTAAGATTATTTAATAATATTGAACACGTATATTTTTTTTTTTACCTAGTCAAAAGATTACGGCAATGCATTGATTGAACTAAAATGTGGCATGACTTCACTCTCCGGTAGATTTTATACTGTGTTGTGATGTATTTGTATTTATTTATTTGCCTAAAACATGGTATACAAAGGTGTTACATGAGTTAAGGACGAGATCATACATGTTTTGCTTAAACAAATGTATTTTAAACAGTCTGCTATTTAGCATAGCGTAGCGAGCCCCCATTCCCCAACTATAAGGCTGCCTGTCCACCGAAGCGGAGAGGAGAGGAGAGGAGCGGAGATGTGTCAATATTAACCAATAGAATCAAAACTGCGCTCCAGAGGTGCGATTCCGTTGGTTAATTTTGGCACATCTCCGCTCCTCTTCTCTCCTCTCCTCTCCTCTCCGCTCCAGAGGACAGGCAGGCTAATGCGTTTTATCTAAACCATTTTTTATTAATTTTATTTTATTTATTTCAGACAGTTCTAGTCCATAGTTTCTAATTACATACATACAACTAATTAAATTCTACACAGATAAAAACCCAAAATGAAATTGTAATTAATTAAATTTAAATACACAACAACTCAATAAAAATAATTATAAAAAATGATGAAGCAAAAAATACGTGTTTAATATTTTCCTATCATCTGACTGAAGAAATTTATTGGTTTTATTTTTCCCCAGTCAATGATCCTATTCCGTTGGATAAGAAAAGTGGTTCTAGTTCAGCTTATTTACATTCAGGCCAGTTTTATTGTAAACTATGTTATTTTATTCGAAATAAACAATTTTTAAAAGACTACCTGTACAAATTCTCGTCGCTGTAGAGTACGGTCGTGAACACGAGCTGGTCCCGGCTGTTGAGGAACACGCGGCCGCGGCTGGCCCGCGCCACGTCGCGCGGCACGAGCCGCCGCGTGCCCGCGCGCCACGCCAGCGGCACGTCGCGCAGGGTGGTGCTGGGGAGTACATCAGGAGGAGAGTACTTCCACATCACGCCAGTATTAACGAAGATATTAAATCTGCCGAAATGTGGGTGTACTCTGCCTAGTCCTTCAAGGAAAATAGGCGTCTTGATATTAGTTAAAATATATTTATAATAGTGAGGGAATGACGTCGTCTGGGAACCCTAAAAATGGCAGTTCAACAATGAGTTGATACGAAAATGGTAAAAATAAATCCAATATTTGTGGTTTTTTTAAACTCAAAATACGTTTTATAACATCTAATGTAATTTTTGATAACATCTTCGACTTTACCCTGGACATCGAACCACAATCCGCTGACCGAAATCTGCGAATATGGTGTCCTGAAAGGGGAGAGGCGGCTGCTTCGGTAGCGCCTGTGAGATCGGGTAAATGAGTGTTCCATTCTCTTCAACGTTATTTTCTCCATTCCTTTTTGTTCTTGTTTTGCATGGTACCTGAAAAAAAGATAAGAAAATAAGCAAATAGGGATTTAAAAAAAATAAAAACAGTTTTGTTTTATTTATTCATAAACAATTTACATCGTGTTGAATACATGCAATTGACATACAAATACAAAAAAAAAAGAAAAAAAGACGTGTGGCACTCGGGGACTGCCGCGGCAAAGCTATTGCATAGCATTTTTTATCAACTTATGCAATTGTAAAATATTAACCCGAATACAAGAAATAGCAATGATGACATTGACAGGAACTGTTATTCACATTTATAGTTTTTAAAACTTGACACAACGTAATGGGAACATCAAACTAATAAAAAGGTTTTAATTTAACTATTAATAGTGAAGGATCATTCGTCTAAGTAAATTTGAACTTTGTTGTCAAACAGTTAAACATAGTTTTCAATATAACACTCTCGTATCATTCGTCTAAGTAAATTTGAACTTTGTTGTCAAGCAGTTAAACATAATTTTCAATACAAAACACTCTCCTTAGGTTCAGGTATTTTCGTTACGGAATTTTTGGATTAGGTCTCCACGCTCAAGGCCCGCGATAGAAGCTATGCAATAGCTTAAAAAATACCACTATGAATTATTAAAATACAATTATAAATTATTTTTTATAAAGAACTGGAAATAACAGGTCCGTTTGACATCCGTTACGATTATGGAACTTCCACGCAACGTAAAAACTTCATGTAGAACACTGCTGGCATAGGACAATACAACACAACACTATGAACAGGAACTTCACTTAAAAAAATAAAGGCAAATTGCGAAAACCCCAAAAGCTTAATTAATTAAGTCGTTCATATGCGGTCTTAATAATAATATAAACAGATGTTTACGTACCTTACACATACCGATCATGATTTCACTGGTCCTTTGTTTGATCGCATCTAGGTCTTTCATTATTTGTGGCAAGTATTGTGAGCGACAGGGCAAGCCCTCGGGGAATGCTATAAAAGTTTAAAATTGCTAGTTCATTGCAGTCTGAATAGACTGTATTTGCCCTGTAAACACTATAGGTATTATGTTAGTCAAGTTTAGTCTGTGAGCATATACAGCTGAACAAAGCCATCCTATCTTGAGTTTACAATAACATTCAGAAGGATTCTAGAGTCCATCTTGACATTTTCAAACACAGTTAATATTAAAAGTTTCATTATTCCATAAATATCAAATCTGCTTTACTTTAGTGTACCAATACTAGAGCAGTGGTGGTCCAGTGGTAACGGCCTCGACTTACGAGTTGTAGGTGGTGGGTTCGAACCCAAGCAGGCGCTTTACTTTGTGTAAATAATTTCATCACCACTGCTCTCAAAACGGTGAAATAAAACATCGTGAGGAAACCGGCATGTCTAATGGCTACGACACACCGCCGCCGGCCTGGCCGCCGGGCGCGCCCTGCACTGCCGCACAAAGCCGCACAAACACAAAGGAAATGAAGGCGCAAAAGCCGGAGACACGTACCGCGCGGTAAAAGCCGGCGGGCATGCCGCCGGCATGTGTATAGTAGCCATTAGAACCAAAAATTCGAAGACATGTGACATCTACCAACCCGCACTGAGCCCGCGTGGTAGATTACAGCCCACTCTCTCTCACAGAGAGGAGGCCTGTGTCCCAGCAGTGGGAAGTGGGAACATTAACAGGCTGATGATGATGATGACCGATACTAGATGCTGTTTTCCCTTATTATTATTTACTTCAAACAATCATTTGAATTTAGTTGAATTAGGCATTAACCTACTAATACTTAAATTAAAAAAATTCCATTGTTCAAACGCTATCTTTCAGTTTGGAGTTTCACGAATATTATCGTATTTACTACAAAATACAATAAATACAATGAGCGGTACTAATGAGGCGTTAAATCGATTTTCCCCTCTCTTTGACTTTAACAAGTAGCAAACAAAATTGTAGATTGCACAATTTAGTTGCCAAGTCGGTTCGCTGATGTTGTGTTGTTCCAAGTGCTTAATATATTTTTTAAAACGTACGGAAAATGGTGGGAATATAAGGTTTTTTTTCTTTAGTTTGTCGAAATAGTGTCATCACGATAGGGCGCATCGATTTTATAAAAATCTTGTTTTGTAATTTTACGAGCACAAAATGTGTATCTTGTATATCCCGAGCTATAGAAGTGCAGCTCGGGATGTGCACTATAGCTATAGCTCTACTAAAATACGACTGTAGATTTAAAATAATTCTTGATCTAGTTTTCCTTTGCGTCTTCAAACTTTATAACAATTTTGTAATATGGAGTAGTAACTTACTTTGAAATAACTCGACGATCTTGTCATCCAATTCAAATAATTTGTAACGGCTTTTCGCTTTAACAGGGTCCAGTACAAAGCTTACAATCTATAGGACAAAAAGAACGAACGTAAATATAGACCTTTTTTATGGTTCCATATCCTAAGTTTGCCAAACGGAACCCTTCATGTGCGGAATTTTTATAATAAATAATAATTAAAGCCCCTTTAATTATTAACTTTATTTTATTGTTCCGTTCCGCACACGCAGGGTTCCATACAAGAAACGTGTGAGGAATACTTACTTTTGGTTTTATCACCTAGTTATCAGTTCCTGTTAAACACAGGTCTCCAAATAAAATAAATGCCTCGGAAATAATTGATTGCACGCAACATTACAATCCAGTTTTAGTGTTATCTTTATGGTCGTATAATTTGTAACTGGTTTCTGTTTAGGTACCTTGTATATTGTGTGTGCTTAATAGTGATAGGAACACACAGTTTATTTCAATTTTATAGCACACACTGACGGTATTTTGGTGTTAGGCACCCTTACAGCAAAATATCTTCATAATGATGATGGTAAAAATTTATAAGAAAAAAGACGAATCGCCACTATCTAATCTAATCGCCAATCGTTCTGTATTTCTATCTGCTTATGACATCTCTAAGTAGAGAGACTAATGCACTAGAGCAAGAAGTCTACTCTCCCGTTTCAGCGTTGTTAATGTGAATGAGTCTTCTTTCTTTTTCGTCTGGTTAGGTTACCTGGTGTCAGAGTTTTAATGCCCCATGGGCCTCTGACTTGGCTTCACATACCGTCGAGAAATATCTCTCCTCACGATTTTTTCCTTCACCGTTTTTGAAGCAAGAGATAATTATACAAGGGTTTGAACTCGAGACCTATGACTTGCCAGTCCGACGATCACATCACTAAGCTGATGTTAATAAGTGCGGATATAACGCCTGAATTACGCCTTTTAAGTGATAGGAGCAGACAGAGATAAAGAAAAATGTCGATACGGTCGTGTGATTTGTGCCTAAATTATTGCAGACGACATAAAATTGCCACAGTCATAATTCATTCATAATTCAACACAGTTCAATTTAACCTGACATTTAATGAGTCCTGATTTCGCCATATCTTCACAGGGTTAATCAGATAATTAATGTCGATTCCATCTAGCTTAGGTAACTATATTTTTTTTAAGTGACGTTTAAAATTGATTTCAATTTACAGAATAAAATAATTTAAATCCCCGTGCCTAGGCTATAACGTAAACTTACTAGGTCTTGCTCCAGTTTGACGTAGCACATTCCGTATCGATGGCGCCTGCCCACCTTACCGCAAACGCTACACTCGCTCCACGGACCCCACTGACTGAATAATATCACGCCTTCGTATATTTCTGTGTCCACCGCATGAGGGCCTCGGGATTCAGGTGGTTTTACCTGTCAAAAGGTGAAATAAATCACTGTATCTCATTCTCAAAATGCGGTTACTTCGTTTAATAATAATTATTTTATTTATTAAGTATATTCAGACAAGTTTAGACAACTTCAGTGTTACTCAGTAATGCTTAAACCTATAGGCTTAATGTTAGTTCAAAATACATAACCGCATACAATGCTGTTGAAGAAACATCCTCTCTTTATTTAAAGTCAACAACAATTTGTTATATTTAATGTTTCATTGAAAAATTATCCCATAATTCAACTTTAAAATAGTGTAACACATAACCCTCTCAAACGCTTTCAACTTTGAACGGTCACAGAAGACATCATAACTCACTGTATGTACTCAGCAACTTAGCTAATCACTGTACTCTGCTCAACATAGGCCTCTTCCTAGATCGACACAAAATTACTTTAATTTTGGAAGTCAGTGGAAAAAAAAAGAAAACCAAAGACAATGACTTCCTAAATTAAAGAACTGCGGTGTGCCACCCCGATCCGCTAATACCTCCACAGTAAATATATAATAAACTAACAACAGTATAGGGTTCCATGTCCACGACCTCTATGAAGATCAGGCCCGCGCCGCCGTCTCCTAGTTTGCACCAGAAGACGCCCTCGTCACCAGGCAGCACGTTGAAAATCGTCAAGACGCCGTGGTCTACCGACAGGCGGTCAAACTCTTGTACGTTCTCGAAGTATTCGATTTCTGCGCGCTAGAGGGAGACAATTCATGACCTTATTTCACTTTGTCCGGATAGGCATATAAAGTAGGGGCAGTAGCTAGTGCCCGCGATTTCGTCCGCGTACAGCTTGTTTTAACATAAAAATGTCCAATGACACTCGGCAATGTTGTAGCTTCAAATTAGTGAAAGAATTTTCGGAATTGGATCAGTAGTTCCGAAGATTACCCCCTACATACAAACTCACAAATTTTACGTCATTATAAAATTGTCTTGGTGGCAATATTGGGATAAAAGGTATTCTGTGTGCTTCGCCAGGTCATGGTGTACCCATGTTCCAAATTTAATCCAAATAACAAACAAACTCACTTTCGCATTTATAATATTAGTTAGGTTTTAAATTATGTATGTGAAATTGATCAGTAAATCAACTCATTTTATCAATCAACCGAAAGACTAAATGCATGGCATGAGTATAGGTCTATACCAAGCATGGCTACACCGACCGATCCAGTGCGAATGTTAAGATGTTATAAACAAGTTCGTGCTATTCGAATTTTGAATTTCGACAAAACAATATCCGTGCCTCCAAAGCGTTTCCTTCTACCAGTCTTTAATTTGTTTTCTGCTTACTGCTTAGCGCTTCCCAAACTATGTTGGGTTGGCTTCCATTCTGACCAGATGCAGCTGTATACCAGTATTTTCCATGGAGCGACTAAGTATCTGACCTCCACAGCCCAGTTACTGGTAACACTATATACCTTTATAAGACTGGTTGTCAGACTTTCGTGCTTCTGACTACCCGTAACGACTGTCAAAGATCTACGAAAGAAAACTATTGTGCGTAAATATTTTGATATAATTATATTTTTTCGCGATTAAATTTCCAAACATGTAAACAACTTCAAACAATTTTACGATGTTTTCACTAGTACTAGTCATTTTGAAATCAACCTTATTCAAATTGACGTAAATTCTAAACTAGGATTTGAAGAGACTTCAGAATGATGTGTCTATTCTTCTTACCTTTGCATACAGCCACGTTTGCTGACCCACCATGCCTGGCTCAAGGCATATTTTGCACGGAAGCCGCACAGTCGCTCCTTGGAACACCATTAACACAACGTTATTCTGTGCTATTTGAATTGAATTCACGTCGTCCAACTGTGATGCTGAACATGCGTAGTAGTCGCGCCAAGCTTGGGAGAGAGCTGATAGCTTGTGTTTGTTACCTCCTGAAGATACCACATTTACTTTTTATTTAATAAAATATTTACGGTTATAGTCCTTTCTTCTTCATAGGAACAACTGTTTGAGACAGTGCAATTAATTTAATATTCTAAGAGTGCTTGTAAAATCTTTGTTTATATAAAGTTGTAAGTTTACAAGTAATGCTTGTACAGACTACTCCTTTTACATGTTTTTAAGACGTTTTTTATTAGGGAGATATTGTGTTGATCGTTTTAAAAACTTACTTGGATACAGAAGCTTCTCTAGTTCTAAATTCTTTTTAACAGAATCTCTACGCAGTCCTCCATACATTTCTCTACTTCTATTGTTAATCTCACTCACTCTTTTGTGAATATTATGGTTTACTTCGCATCTTATACAATTTATAATCATTAAAACTAAAATAACCAAATATTTCAAGTCTATCATTTTTGAAAACTGACTTCCTTGACAGATTTGGTAGTTGTTTATGTTTTTATTTGAAATTCGTTCTAGAATTCTAACTGCAGTTTTCTATTTTTTATTTCAAACAGTTTTTTTTAGTCCAGAGGCAATTTAGATCGTCAAATCTTTTATCTTAGGCCTCGTATGCTAGATATAAACTCAGCTCAGTCATGAATCTCTTTTTAAAATTATGTTTGAGATGAGATTAGAATCGAAATTACTTTTCGGCCCGTTTCACTGCTCGGGGGATAAGCACTCTGTACCGGGCAGATAAGTCAATCGGAACATATCCGTAAGGGCGGGCGTTTTGAGGAACTGTCTTAAGTAATTTTGACGGTCAGAAAGTGCTGATTCTCTGCCTAATTTGAAGAAATGACTTTTGATTTTGACTATAGATGATGAAACTGGTCGTTAATCTCTCGATGCTAAGAAATTAACTCCGTCTTTGCACCTTTGTAGTGCACAAAGTTGAATAAATAAATAATGCTGTTGATAACTTAACATTCAATTTTATTTTTCCAGAAGTCAGAACCAGCGCTCTCCTTAGGCCCGCAGCCCACGCCCGAGATGGAAGCGATAGCGCGCGAGGTAGACGCGCTGGCGCGCGAGCGCCTGGCCCTGGAGGCCGAGCTCGCGGCCAAGCAGAGGGACCTCACTGTGAAGACTGGCGAGGCGGACAGCTTGCAGGTAAAGTACGAGGATTGTTGGGGCAAAAAGAGGTTCCCTTAAGGTTCACCTAAGACGCAGCGCCGTAGATCCTGGAACCTCTAGCCTTATAAGCTGAAGATGGCTATTAGGTTACCTATCTTCAAGATAACGGGGACCAGACTTTGACTGTGAAACCATTGAACTATTTTCTGAAATGGTATACCGTCAATCATTCAGTGATTGCTCACTTCTTATAGATTTTTTTATAATTATAATTTATGTTATTAGATAATAATGAAGTTGAAATGTGTTGTTTTCAGAGCGAGCTGGACACATTAACAGCGACCCTAAAACAATTAGAAAACCAAAAAGGTGAAGCACAAAAGAGGTTAAATGATCTCAAAACACAGGTAACTATTTCACTCGTTTAAATTTAACCTAACTTAACTTTTGAATTAACTGTTAATACAATAGAAACAAAACATAACCCTTCCTTGGCAGTCGGATAAAAAATGATCAAGAAATATTTAAAATTTTGTTTGGGTTCTTTTCTGCAGGGGTAAGTCTTGTATGTATGCAATTCTCTGTATATTATTTGTAGTCCGTAAACATAATACTTTATTTTGCAAATATTAACACAAAAACACGACTAATTAATTGCAGGTAGAAAAACTGCGCTCACAAGTGTCGGCGCAGGAAGCGGCGGCGGCCGAGACCGAGGCCGAGGTGGGCGCGCGCCGCGCCGCCGCGCACTCGCTCAAGGAGCGGGAGCGCGCGCTGCAGGCCGACGTCGCGGAGGCCGAGGCCGAGGCCGAGGCGCTCACGGCGCAGCTGCGGCGCACGGTGCTGTCGGTCAGCCAGGTGACAGGCGTTTTTAACAGTTGTACCGGTGAATGCTGGGTTGCTTAATACAAAGCTCTCCCTTTTAAGCGAACTTTTGTCTAACCTGTCTTCCATATTTTGCAGGCAAACATAAAGATCTCCCACTTAGAAGAGCAGCACCGCCTCATCAGCTCCGCCGCCTGCGCCCTGGGCGGCGCGGGCGCGGCCGGCCAGCACTACCTCGCGCTGCAGCCGCAGTACGGCGCCGAGCACCTGGAGCGCGTCGTGCGAGGGGCCACGCCCAACGACGCGCTCGTACGTACAGCTCTCCTAACTATATGATCGCGTTCAGTTTCATTGGTGAAATTGGCACTTAGGGGCCGCCTCCACGAGCGAGAGAATCGCAACGGATCCACGCTTCTACGTCGGGTAATCTTCACGAACGAGGATTATTCCGCCAGCGTCTCGTCGCGAATCGTAACGGAATCGCCGCGTATCGGCGACGACTCGTATCGGAGTCGCCGTGTTTGATAGGGACGCCTGCGTTAAGACGCGCGCTCGCCGCGCTCGCTGGTCAGCGCCGATGAGCACCACTCATCGCATTGCCGCGATTCTCTCGCTCGTGGAGACGGCCTCTTAGTGTTCAAATATTGGTCTAATATTATGTTGGGTTTTGTTTTTCTTTCCCCATTCAGAACGTTCGTTTTTTTCTGTTTCCCAGGAAGACGAGCCTTTCGCGAAAAGCAACGGCTTCGCTTCGGGCGCGGGCTTCGAGTCCGACCCGTTCACGTCTCGCTCGTACGCGCCCGCAGCGATGCCCGCACACGACCCCTTCGCGCCCGCACACACCCCGCAACCCACACAGGTACGTACGGCACTCGAAAATGTTTCGCTGGACAAACATCTGATACGTAGGGTTCGTTAATCAAGTCTTAAAGGGACTGGACTTTGCCTTTAGTAAGTGTATTTGGATTGATTGATAAAACTGTAGGTCAACGACTATCAAGATGCTAAATGAAGCCAATAATTGGGGTAGAATTTCGCGGGAAAACTTATGTATTGTTACATGCAGGACTTATGTTTGACTTGGCACGCAATATTAACCCGCATTTTGCACGACTCTTAATGCATTAGAGTGTGCTCTACGATCGAAACATTTTTTTTGCCCCATTTCTGTAACTGTTTTTATTGTTACACTCCTGCTAGTACACAGAACCTACTTAATTTATATACCATTGTATAGATGATTAAATGGAGATTAAGGCAGCCTCTCCGCTCCAGTGGACAGGCGTCCACTGGAGCGGAGAGGAGAAAAGAGGAGCGGAGATGTGCCAATATTAACCAATAGAATCTTGACTCAGGATCACTGATCTAAACTCAGGGGCGGAGTCAAGATTCTATTGGTTAGTATTGACACATCTCCGCTCCTCTTTTCTCCTCTCCGCTCCAGTGGACAGGCAGCCTTATACTGTACTTTTTAACAATTGATTTAATGCAGCAGAAATGGAAAAAACATCAAAATAGTTGAAAAAAAATCCTGTCCGTCAATTTATGAACCCTGAAAACATTGTAGCTTGCGATAAAATCAATTAATTGATTCAATTTTTTTTTATACATACGTTTCAGCCGTAGAAGGAACCCTATTGAAAATGGCTCTTTTATTCAAAGTAGTTTAATTATAATTAATAAAATACTAACTAAAATATAATATCTTTATCTAAATATTTCCAACCTTTGACTTGATGTCCGTAAGTTGCCTAGCAACCGCCAAGTAAATATCTTTGTCAGTCTTTGACATTACGACTTCATGAAAAGTGATAAATTGTTAATTTTTGTTAAAAACTATGTTTTGAATTTCTTTTTCATTTATGAATGAGTGTTATGTATGAGGCGTGCACTTTTGGATTTTCCAAACTATGTTTATTTCGTCACTAGAAAACTTCTTTCTCTAAGATCCTCCTCGGGAGCAAATTATTAAAATTCCATTCAAAATTGCAGACATCAATACTACTGTCATATTCAATAAACTAATAAAGTGTGACACGTAAACAGGTGATAGCTTTTTTTTTGTGATATTGTATTGAAAAAACAAGATGGCGGCGTTAGAGCCTGTGCACACGATGCGTTGCGTCGCCGGCGCGGCGTCCGACATACAAATATCCACGGTGTGCACACGGTGCGGCCGGCGCGGCGTCCGACATACAAATATCCACGGTGTGCACACGGTGCGGCCGGCGCGGCGTCCGACATACAAATATCCACGGTGTGCACACGGTGCGGCCGGCGCGGCGTCCGACATACAAATATCCACGGTGTGCACACGGTGCGGCCGGCGCGGCGTCCGACATACAAATATCCACGGTGTGCACACGGTGCGGCCGGCGCGGCGTCCGACATACAAATATCCACGGTGTGCACACGGTGCGGCCGGCGCGGCGTCCGACATACAAATATCCACGGTGTGCACACGGTGCGGCCGGCGCGGCGTCCGACATACAAATATCCACGGTGTGCACACGGTGCGGCCGGCGCGGCGTCCGACATACAAATATCCACGGTGTGCACACGGTGCGGCCGGCGCGGCGTCCGACATACAAATATCCACGGTGTGCACACGGTGCGGCCGGCGCGGCGTCCGACATACAAATATCCACGGTGTGCACACGGTGCGGCCGGCGCGGCGTCCGACATACAAATATCCACGGTGTGCACACGGTGCGGCCGGCGCGGCGTCCGACATACAAATATCCACGGTGTGCACACGGTGCGGCCGGCGCGGCGTCCGACATACAAATATCCACGGTGTGCACACGGTGCGGCCGGCGCGGCGTCCGACATACAAATATCCACGGTGTGCACACGGTGCGGCCGGCGCGGCGTCCGACATACAAATATCCACGGTGTGCACACGGTGCGGCCGGCGCGGCGTCCGACATACAAATATCCACGGTGTGCACACGGTGCGGCCGGCGCGGCGTCCGACATACAAATATCCACGGTGTGCACACGGTGCGGCCGGCGCGGCGTCCGACATACAAATATCCACGGTGTGCACACGGTGCGGCCGGCGCGGCGTCCGACATACAAATATCCACGGTGTGCACACGGTGCGTTCCGGTGCGGACTGGCAGCCCGCGGGGCGACGAGGAGAGGGGCGCACGCGTAGTATCACCGCAGGGGCACCGCTCAGTTGCTTATGCTTTGTCATAAACACAGATGTTAGTCTAATGACAATTTACGCGCTGTGCTGTGCGGCACCGCTGCGGCGTAAGTACGCTACAGTGCCGCAGCGCCCGTGTGACCGCCAATGCGGCGAAATCTTTGCGGTGCGGCGCCGCAACGCGTCATGTTACAGGCTCTAAGTTCTCATTAAGACCACGCGCCAAAAAATCCTTGTATGTACAACTCCAGTATGTATAACTTTAGAACGGCTTGTGTTGCAGGACGGCTTCGGAACGGACCCGTTCGCATCGAACGCGGACCCGTTCGCCGGCGACGCGTTCGGTTCACACGACAATACGGCCAAACAAAATGAAGACGTGAGTGCTATTCTATCTTTGTCTGTCCCTACTATAGTCTTTACGTAACAACGCTCTTTCTGTACTACATTATAGCTTATGTAAAATATTTTATTTGTGTAAGTATATTATGTATTATATTTATTTGTATTTTATTTATGTTTGTTTCATCCTTTCGTAGTAAATGATTCTGTCCTTATATTCCAAAATCTCTGTCGCTTCAAACTTTATTGTATGTTTTATTGCCCCCTCTCTATATTTTTTTATAAATTGTGACAATAAACGATGTTTTTTTTTGTGTGTTTTGTTGTTATGATATCCCTAGTAAGTCAATCATAATATGATAAAACCCCATTTTTATAACTGTGCGCCTGTCAAAGTCAAAATATTACAGTGTATGTGGTTTGAATAATAACAATTACAACTTAACGAATAATATGATAGAACTGTGGAGACGACACGAGTTGGGAATACTGTATTATATGAGGTTAAACGTGCGAGTGACTTCAATACTAATAACTTAGACAGCTCCAAACGCATAGTTATGAATAATTTATTTAAAATTATTTCTTTATTTGAAATTTTTATTAATATTCGTTTTGTGCGGGAATTTAATTGTTCAGTCGTTGCGAGAACAACTAAGCCACATGATGTGAGTCTTCAATTACATGCTGCTCGGTAATACTAATTGTTATTGTATGATGCGACGTGTACTTTGTCTTCATATCACGGACTTTTGTATGTAGAATGGTCTTGCGGTGTGATGAAAAGACATTGCAGTTGCTTAGAGTGCAACACATAACATGTTCTACCTTACGAAGAAATTGATTATTTTTGAAGTTGAAGTTGTCTAAGTGTTTATATACATGAGCGGCATGTTGCCAACGGTAGAGGTAACTGCAGCCGTGGACGCGTCGATGGCTGCAGTTGCTTCTGTTGTTGGCAACATGCCTCTTGTGTATATGAGCATTTACGTGGTTTTTGACGTCGCCATTAGTATTCGTATAATAGGACAAGGCTCTAATGCCCGTTTTCACCTTCACTAAGTGACATTTAAATGAATCCCTAAAAAAATTGCACTGTTGCATTATCAGCGCTAGGTTCAGCCCTGACAGTTGGATATCCAACAGTGCACTTTTATTTAGGGTGTCACTTAGTAGTCGGTGAAAACGAGGCAAAAGCGTGGTGAACGTAGTCAGTCGCAAGTCGTCCAGCCCCTCGCGCCCTTGCCCGCAGGCCGAGGACCCGTTCGCCGTGCTGCACGCGCCGGCGCGCCGCACGCCGACGCCGGCGCTGCCGCCCAAGCGGCACAAGACGCCGCCGCCGCGCCCCGCGCCGCCGCGCCCCGGCCCGCCCTCCGCGCCCTCCGCGCCCGGGAAGGTACGCACTGCCCTGCACTGGTTATCTCATCTAAAGAATAGCTCTATTACTTCTGTTTATTAAAAGTTTAAATGACCCGCGAAATAAGCTTTGGCGCGACAGAGCCGCGGTCGACCGACGACATTAGATGTATCAAGTGACACAATTCGAAGCGATTATCGACGTCCATCGACCGCAGTCTGATTGCACCATTCTACAGGATCTTCTCTTCACCCTGTATGCAATTCATACAATATACATGTGTATGTTGTAAAATTAATAGAACTATTCTTTTACATTGACAACAATAAATTAAATCAATATTTTATTATTAAAAAAAATCTCTTAAATTTACTTTGTTTTCAATCTTTTTTAATATTTTTTTTTGTCTTGAATACTCTTTTTAAACATGATTGTTAGTTAAAAATTATAGAATAGAATTAATGAATATCCAATGTCAAAATATTCAATCATCAATTTCATTAATTCAGTTCTATAACCATATTTAAGCTTGACTGAAATTCAAATTATATAAAAATAATTAGTTAAAAAGAAAAAAGTCAATACAATTTCAGCCAAGTATTATCCAACATTTTTTTTGTATTTCTCCCTATTTTAAGCTAACGATTTATTTTCAGATTGAGTTATTTTTATGATTATTTGTCGTTTATTTACCCCCGCCCCAGTAACTAGGCGCATGGACGAAGGATAGCGTCGTCGAAAGCTAAAAATTTTGTTTTATTTTATTTACGCTGCAGAGAAAGTAAAATGTACGTAAAGGAGGTTGTTTCGCACTTCAACACTAGAGAATGGCATTTTATCGATGTTTCCTTCGCTTTTTGTTTATATAAAATGTCACTCTCATTGACGCCGCTTTCTTGGATTTATAGAAAAAAGCTGCGGCTTTTTGCACAATCGAGTTCAATTTTATTTTGCAATGTGTGCTGTTTTTTTTATTCATTTGAAAATACAATAATTAATTCCGCGTATTCAAAAAGTAAAAAGATTTTCCATTATGCAAAATCCGAAAGATTTTATCTTCTGACTGCTTCATATAATAAACTAGTGCTATTATAGTTTAGTCTATTTTCTCTTTTATTTCTTGTATATTGCACTTCAATGACATCTAAAATAATATTTTGAATTTGTTTTAAAATCTCAAATCAAAATGAGTAAAGAACACAAAGCTCGCAATATTAGGGATTGTCGCAATTCTCAAAATGCCAGAAAGTCGATGTAACTTTAGAGCAATGTTTTCTTAGGTTTTACTTTCTCTGTTCGCGTGGAATGCCATTCTCGCCCGCCCCACGTT
This sequence comes from Conistra vaccinii, assembly GCA_948150665.1. Lineage (NCBI taxonomy): Eukaryota > Metazoa > Arthropoda > Insecta > Lepidoptera > Noctuidae > Conistra > Conistra vaccinii. Next base: position 1,295,352 of record OX411327.1, read on the forward strand.
CGTTTGGTTGCCGCTACACGCTTCACACGCTTCTTACCCTTACCCCACTCATTACTATAGTCCTTGCGAATCAAGAGGGAGCGCCATGTTGTGACTTATGTCAATGATAAAAATAAAAGTTACAAGTCATAACCGTTTATAACGACTTGAAGGGATCGTCGGGTTACGGTTGTTATAGCCAACAGACGTAAACAGAAATGCTGGGATCTCAAATTTTCGTCGTAATAAACGGTCCGTCGTTTTAAACGCTGTCGTTATAAACGGTTTTTACTGTATAAAAACTAAAACAACTACAACAAAAACGCCGACAAAAAAGGTATAAAATTTTTTTGTTTAGTTTTTATGCAGTCGGGTTTTTGATTTTTGAAATTTTCTTTTTTTAAGAACGTTTGAATCCTAATATCAGTCTCAAACTGTTAATAATACCTCTTCAATTTACGTACATTTTTTAAATTGATTGTCGCTGATATTGCGATTAGTTTTTAACGTTTTCATATGCGCGATTCAGTCTACTTTCTAATGATGGCCGCGCGCTCGTGAAATGCAAGGGCTATTCCATGTTTTTTTTACTGCATGTTTATTTATTTTATGCTTGTATTTTTGTATGTACTGCTTGATTTAGGGCTATTAAAATAAAGGGTGATGGGAGTTTTTTAGTGAGGCCATATTTGTAGTCGGCGACTAGTTTGCTAGGACTGCCGACTCGTCGGCCCATTTTTTTATCGTATTAATAAGTTCGAATGCGTGATTTCTAGTTCGACATGACGCAAACAATTTCAATAAGGTAGTGCGGTGAAGCAGTCGACCGCCTCGGACACCACGGCCTTTCCTGCGGCAGGAGCGCTGGTCGTTTGGCACGGCACGCAAGCATTAATGACATTATCCGTCGGGCTCTTGTCACCGCCGGGGTGCCAGCTGTTTTAGAACCCAATGGCTTGGCACGCGACGATGGGAAGAGGCCAGACGGAATGACCATAATGCCTTGGAAGATGGGTAGGCCTTTGGTGTGGGATGCAACCATCTTCTCAGCACGGCGGGCTGTGCCGGGGCGGCTGCTTCTGGTGCAGAAAACCTCAAGCGGCGGAAATATAACAACCTTATTGGTAGCTATATTTTTGAGCCGTTTGGGGTTGAAACACTAGGGCCGTGGGGTCCGAGTGCTCATCGAGTATTTCGGGACATCGCCAAGCGGCTGGTCGACTCCTCACGTGACCAGAGGGCTGGCCTATTCTTCGGCCAAAGAATCAGCATTGCCATACAACGTGGCAATACTGCCAGCCTTTTGGGCACTTTTCCTATTGACAGCGATGCGGACAAATTTTTTGATGCCCTATGATCGTTTCCCCCCCTTTGTTATATACTTGTACATATTACTATTATTATTTTAATTCTGTTAGTTTTTAAACCATGTAAATATGTATGGTCTTAATTAAATTATATTTAAAATGGAAAAAAAAATCCTAAGTACCTAAAAAAAAAAAAAAGGTAGTTCCACTATTAACAAAATAATATACATTGTGTTAGCTACGTAATTCAACTTTGTTTTAAATTAAAACACCAAGACACGCCGGCCCGCACGTAAACGATAGAAAAAATGCAATGTAAACAAAAACATGTCCCGACAAGCCGAAAGCGTAGTCACGAACATTGCCGATGTCACCCGAACTCAACCGAAAGCAATGATCGGTTTGGCCTGCGGTAGTCGGCTAGTCGGCCCTAGTGGTGGGTCGTTGTCGAATTTTTCGCGGACGAAACGCAATCGTTTTCGAGACGACGAAAACGGTTGCAAGAAACGGTCGTCGTTGCAACTGGTTTAAAGACGAAGAATAATTGCGTTGCCGTCTTTTCGACGTTCTCGTCGTTGTCGTCTTTTCGACGTTCCCGACGTTCTCGTCGAGTGAAATAGTTGCAGTTTCTTAGTTTCATGTATGTAAAAAGTGAACTTTATATCAGTGATATAAAGTTCACTTTTTATTGTAAGGACTGTTTTGCAAACAAACGGAACGAGACGCATTGACAACTGGTAATATATTATCGACTCTATATCATTGGTATAAAGTTCACTTTTTATTGCAAGGACTGTTTTGTAAACGACGACGACGAACGACGAGTGACTCGTCGTCCGTCCGTCTACTACTTGTCGCGTTCCGTTCGGTCGTTCGAAGACGACGACTCGTCTACTCGTGTTGTTCCGTTCGTTAAATCATTTATCATTGCGTTCTCGACTGTATTTTCAAAGACGTAAAATAAAGAATCGCACTGAATAATTCGAAGACTGGTTTGTGCAACGAAGACTGTTTGAACCCAGGACGTAAAACGGTTCCATCGTCGCAGAACATAAAACGGTCTTTGGAAACGGTTCGTCGTCGCAACGCCCACTCCTAGTCGGCCCATCTCTTTGAGTTAAAAACACTAAATATTTTTTCAAAGCAAATTAGTACTAAGTTGGTAAAGATCTCGAAAGGCTTGCGTGGCTCCATACATCTCGTGTTGCGTCTACAAATTGAGGGAAGAGCGCTTATGCAGTGTTTTGTTGACTCGCTGCGTTCTTGTTGTTTTAACGTGCAATGCTATTTTTATAGATGTACGCAAACATAATTACGTCAGTATGGTTTTGATACACAATATTCTTAACTAAATAAAGATGTGCATTTACAAAAAAAAATTGGCGCATACTGCTGGTCACAATATTTATTTATAATCTGTAGAAACAGTAACATGCATAAAGTCGGCCAAACTGCATAACAGTTTGTGGGTATGAATAAGGTTGTGGGTTATCATATCTATTTAAAGTGCTAATTCTTGACTTATATTTATTAAAACATATGTATTTCATATTGTAGTAGTAGATTTTTCTGATAACTGTACTGTGCAGTAGGTACTGGTAGCATGTTAGTCTCCTAGTTCGCTTGAGTGACGCACCTTGTACACGATCACATCCACTCCTGTTTCTTATTGGTTCATTAATATATTTTATTTGGTTCATTTCTTTTCTATAACCGATATAACTCTACCTGTATATACCTATATTGATAATATTATAATGAGTACATAACGCTACTGGAACATTTAGTAATATAGTTAAAGAATTTAAAATGACGCGCTCTCTATTTCGTTTTCACACACACGCAAATTATGTTTTTAAACTGTACAGTCAAGTTCGTCACCATTATTGGTTATTCTTTCACTGTCAGTGACAGAAAGTGTCAGTGACAGAAAGTGTCAGTGACAGAAAGTGTCAGTGACAGAAGTGTCAGTGACATAAACTGTCAGTGACTGAAAATGTCAGTAACAATGACTTTACCATGGTTTACAATCTTCGGTAACCTGTAACTGTCACTGACATAAACAACCAATGACGGTGCCGTTTTAAGCGCGTTGCGTAAATACACATACTTTGAGTGCGTGAGCAAATACAGTAGAGGGGTGCGCCATTTAAAATAAGATGATCTATCTAGTATTACTGACAAAAATAATACCTCGGTGGCGTTGTGTCCTCGTAGTTCACTCGTCATGTACACTGTCCACTAACCGTGCTAACACAGCTCGTGCTTGTTCCCCACTTGCAGCGCTAAGCGGACGCGGCGGCGGCGGCTCGTGCGTATGTCTGTCCCTCTCGCGCATGCACTCGCTCCCACTCACTCACGCTCTCTCGTCCAGACCGACCGCCCCGCCATGGACTTCGCCGACGACCCCTTCAAGGACTACCGCTACGAGGACCCCTTCAACATCGAGGACCCCTTCGCCGACGCGCCCGACGGACGCAAGCCCGACCCCTTCGGCAGACCGACTTCTGTGCCCGGCTTCGAAACCGACGACTTCTTTTCCGCGTCTAGCACTGTCAATGGAAGCTTCACGTTGCCCGAGAAGCGAAGCGGACGAGTTTCCGCGCCGCCCGTTGCTTACGACCCGTTCTCTAGCCGCTCAGACTTCAAACCGCCTCCCAAGCCTGCGCCGCCGGTCAACACAAATAACAACACCGGCAGCGAACCGTGGGCCGCGTGGCCCAACGACAACTGGGCCACCGACGACGCGTGGGCCAAGCCGCCCGCACAGAAAGCCGACGCCTGGACCTCCGACGACACCGCCAAGCGAAACACCAACACCAACACGACCGACTGGAAGACCGACAACTGGGCCAACAAGTCGGAAAATTGGGCCGCCGACTGGGCCGGCGGCACCGACTCCAATAAGAACCTCAACGAGACCTGGCCGACCACGAACACCTTGCCTTCGAAGAAGGAGAAGTCTCCGCGGCCCGTGAAGTACGCCAAGTCGTTGGTGCACACGATAGGCGGGATCGGTCGGGCGAGGCAAAAGGACAAGAAGGCCAAGGCGTCGGAGGCCAAGAGCGTGGAGGCGCTGCCCAGCGAGGAGCAGCAGTGGGCCTGGGCCGCCGCCGAGTCGGCGCGCGCGCAGGCCGAGGCCGAGGCGCGGCGCCGGCGCGAGGACGCCGAGCTGCAGCTGGCGCTGGCCATCTCGCGCCAGGACAAGTGAGCACGGGCGGCGACTGGTTGGATTCCCTCGGTCGCGACTCCGTCGGTCGCGTAGTCGTGAGCTCGCTTATTTATTGCATTTTTGTAATTCGTCCATGATTGATTTTCGATTTTTTATGCGAGACGGGCGAGTAAATTAGAGGAGTATTTATAAATAAATAATTATACATTATTACATTGTTACGCTAGCGGATGGCAGTGTTCTTACGAAATTATTACGTCACATCTTCGACACGTGATGCATACTGGACACGCCGGTATATGGAGGTAATCTCAGTAGGAGATATACTACGGTATTCGATTCACGTTTAGTTCCTAACTTTGTGGCGAGCTTACCGTTTGTCTCGTAAGTAGTACATGTCGGTGCGTACAGCAATCACAAATGGAAAAAGGCATAAAAAGTGACTTTTTATACATTTTAAGGACCAAGATACATGAAAATGCAACAGCGCTAAAACTGGACATACCCGCATTGCTTTGATATGTGTCGGTCCATATGCTTTACAATTGTGATTGATATACCTAAGAATACTGCTTTACAGCTGATCGAATTAGAAAACCATCACACACAAGTTGCGATCGTCATCTTGAATTTAGAGGAACTAAAAGATAATGTATATACATTTGATATTTCGCTCGTTTTATTTAGTTAGATCGTTCAGCATTCCATTCGAGGCGAGGAGTTGATTGTTATGTAAAATATATTAAAAAATTATATTGCATATCTAAAACATTGTAAATTATTAATTTCTGTATATAATGGTTTATGCGATACATAGTTACGATAACCACTTGGCTTTTGGAAATGTGATCAACGAAGAGTAGGGAAAAGTAATCGTAAGCAGACAGACAAGAAGAGACGGTGTCATCGGTTTTCCATTTATAATTATCGTGAATTGGTAACGGCGAGATCCCCTAGGATCATTCATGTCAGGTATGTGGCGGTGTGACGCTAGGGCCATTGTGTACAGGAGCCTTAAAAAATGTTGGTTTGTTATTCAGTCAGTAAGCGGAAAATGTTCGAAAGTACGGAATTTTACGAAGTTAGGTTTTGTTTTAATAGTGCGCAATATTTTAGACGTCTGAATGCTGCCGACTGCCAGGGTAAGCCCAGGTACGCACGGGCGTATATATCGCGGCGATTTTTTTGAAGTGAAAACTTCTTTAAGCGCTTTGAACACTTTTTGGGTGAACAAAAATCATGGAATTCGCGTCATCGTCACCGAACGTCATCGTCAGCGCACGCTGCCTATGATAAATTACGTGTTAACAGCGCACTCTGTTTTTTTCGTTCTTGTACTGACAGCAAGCCACATAAATTCCTGACATTTTCGATAGATGGCGTTACGTAATAAATATTGTAGTTGTAGTAACAAACTAATACATTATTTACTTAGTTTTCACTTCTATCGGCAGTCCCCAAAGACTGCCCCGCATGTTTTTATTGTACACTGGATTTTCAACTCTCGGTATTGAGTCGAGCATTGAGAATCCAACAGAGCGCATCCAGCGCGTATGTCAGCGCGTCAAGAAAACACACTGTTGGATATTCAACTCTCGGCGCTAAGCAGAGCGTCGAAAAACCAATACGCGAAAAAAATCGCCGCGATAAAAATACCCCCGTGCGAACCTGGACTTACAATAATTAAATGTCTGTGCAACATCTGGATACGTAATTTACTGAAGGTGCATATTTTTAAAATACTAGTGTTAGCTATGACTTTGAAGGTATTGCACATTATTTAAACAAAAATAAGTCAAACTACGCTTGCCAAACATACTTTTATATAATTTAAAATAACTAGTCAACTGTAACAGCAAAACTTAATTATTATTAAAACGATGTCAAGAAAATCCGCGGTTCATCCGAACATAAATAAAAAACCTAACCTTAAACTAATAAATATTATAATCTTGTTTTTAACCACTGACTGTGCAAATCAACTGATAAAAATACAAATTGTTTCACTAGTCAATTTGAATATTGCATGTTGGGAGCTCGATCAAAACGTGGTGTCTGAGCGTGTATATACACATTAACTACCGCTGTCGCTTCTGAATCGGTTATTTTCGCCATTGATCGGGTGTAAAGCGAAACGCTCAAGTAAAATAGGAGAAAGACGCTAACATGATCATATCACGAAGTTTTAGACAGAAAATGGCGTAGCTTTAAAGATGAGTGTTTAAGAAATGCTTGTATCTGGACAGTTACTGAAATAACCGGTGCAATCAACGACAGCGAAAATCTTAATTATAAATAATTTAAATGTAAAAGTGTAATATATTGTTGTCTGCAATCGAGGCCTAATAGCTTCCTCACTATATTGTATAGTCTGTTAGTTAATAATAATATCCCGTTATGGACAATTCTTCGGCATTATGGATACTGGTAACATTGACGTGCGATTGTCAATGCAAGGCAATGTCCATAAAAGCTTTGAAGTTTGTCAGTAACAATACACTGACGAGTAACATAAATTCCACTCCTCAAATAATAAAGGTCTTAATAAGAGTGGGTTATTTACTCGCGGCTGTATCATACATGAGAATTATTATGAGTAAAGAATGTTCAAATGTATTCCCATGTGCTAGAAAGAGGCCACAATATAACTGTCTCTTTCGCGCACTTTGTAAAGTAACTATTAATTATTGGTCCCATCGTATAATACAAACGTGCCACCCGAAACTGGTTCTTAAATCTGTAATTGTAAGGGCTGCTATTTATTTCTTTTAAAGGCTTCTCTCATTTGAAATCTCATCCAAATGGAGCCGGGAGCCAAAGAAAAAACCTCAAAAATGTTTTTGAGTTTGCATAAAATTGGAATTTATTCCATAATAAACATCAATAGACGTTATATGATTTCATGTTAATGTGAATTTGCTTAAAACTTAATTAATTAAAATAAATTTTAAAAATAACCTATCGTCGACCTCGTCACTCGAAAATGGTCTTATCTCAGAAATGCGACAATCTCCTGTAAAATGTCGGTCGTTACTGAGCCATTTCTGTGTAGACTGGTTTCATATTGGCGACCAACGCCCGAATTTTATAACATAACATCACACCAGTTATACCCGAAGGGTTAGGCAGAGGTGTACTTGAAGATTAATAATGTAAATCCCAGTCTTGATGAAAGGATTGCTTGTCTGATTTTTTTTCAGACGCCAATCTGAAAGCAGTGTTAAATACCCTGCCGGTACTTGTATATTAATAATCGCGTTGTTATTTTATTCAACGTTAATTTAATTGTTTATTTTGTAAAAATAGATTACTATTATTACTGTCGTACGTATGTGATATTGATTTTAAAATATTTAAATTGTGTAATTTAATTAAAATATTTTATTTTATAGAAACGTACCAATAAATGTTTGCATGCTTGTTAAGTCTGACTGAATTTATTTTTAATCTAACAAGAAAATAATATGTAAGTTTTTTTGTGAAAAAAAGTGAGTAAATAAAATCAATGTCATATACATAACGTGTTTTGTATAAAAGGATGTGTGTATGTGTTGTGTGTAAAAATTCCAATGTGTGTGGCTATGTATGGTCAAGTACAGCCGGTTTCTGCAGGTTGTAAGCGTCTGTTAATATGTTATGTTAATAATAATTATTTTTAATTATGTTGGCAGTATACACGATGTATGCGGGTATGAACGGTCGCGGCTTCTGTACAAGTTATCGTCACTTTTGACTTACACGGTTTGTTCCGTGTAAAGTATTTGCCATTTGGCAATCTAAGTGAGCAAAATCGTGTAAGTGAAAAGACTGGTTAGCTGTTGGTCGACGCCGGCAGAATATGTTTGTTTTTAAATATTGTAATATTATATTATATAAATTAATATACGAATGTCGCAACATACTCAATACAGATCGTGAGGTTCTATTTACACGTGAATATCGAATAATTAATATTAAAACTATGAATACTCAACAACAAATAATTATTAAAGTTATTTAGAGATACACTTCTGAACGAAATTGTGTACAATTTAGTATCGTTGCTTTAAGTTGTCTTACATTTTGTATTCAGCGCATATTCTCTTCGGTAGTGCCTTTCTCTAACTCTACTTATCGTTGTAGCTTCCTTGCGAGTGCAAATGTAAATTGAACATTTCATTGTATTTAAATGTATGGAGTCATTTGTCAAATTATCATGTTCATATAAAATATATTTCCAAAAAAAACGAAAAAAGTTCTTTAGCTTCAAAGTTAATGCGCGGAGTTCATGTGGGGAATTCGTGGGGTTGCAAACAAAAAATATTTCTACCAAAATGGTAGGTTTTAATTAGCTTGTATTACCAATGACTTAGCTGTGTAGTATCGCATCGTCTTCGCTTGAGTGCGCACTGCCGGGGGCGCCGCCCCCGATACAATAACTATGATAATACACTCGCTTGCCGAGACATTTGTCAAAAAAAGTAAAAAAAATTGCTATACCGCGTTTGAACACTTATGACTTCGTTTAAATGTCTCCGCAAGCAGACGATAGTCTGTAGGATAATAAATTAATGATGTATGTAATTATAAACTAAACGTGTAACTATTGAATACCGATGTGTTTATGGGTATTATCCTAAAGTTGTTATCTCTTTCTTAGGCGCTGTTGTTTGTGGCTCGGTGGATCGCGCGGACCACTCGCACTCGACTCTAGATCGTGTACTATGTAGATATATTTATGATACATACATAATATATTTATATATTTTAAAAGTAAATGTGAATATTTATAGCTACAGATGATTTTTGCAAATTACTATTGCGTTGTTGGGTCTTAAAAGAAATATATATATTTTGGTCGTAGTCAATTATTTGTTGTAATATATTTTTGTATGTTCATGTCACTCGGTGTCCGCGCGGTTCTATCGACCCTTGTCTGTTATCAAGTATACATTATAATGTATGTACCTATCAGTGATAGCCGATAAAAAAAAACTAATCTTTAAATCTCAACGTTGAAGTGTATATGTGTATTTAAAGCTAAAATAAAAATGAAGTAAATTTGATAAAAATACAGGTTAATGTAAGCTTAAGTCGGTAGTGACGGTGCGCGGGATAAAGCCAACAAGTATCCACCACAGACTGACCATTGTTCAGCTCATCTTATCCTGGTTTTGTATAGATTTAGTTCGAAGAAACCATTCATTTAGATCTAAATACCAGTTGATCTTCATTATCGTAAGAAGGAACTGCTCATAGCTGTAACCGCTCAGTATTACTCGGGACCGCGCGCCTTAGCTTGTTAGTTTAAACATATTATCGTCACGATGTAGGGAAGGTTGCAGAGACCAAGATGTCTCGAGACAGTTGTTCTGTTGACTCGAGTAGGGCGGTAGCGTAGGTACGAGGAAGACAAGTTGTTGGTAGGACCCTGAACACGTAGAACACCCCGAACGTTAAATTATCTCCCATCGTTGTTGTAAACTATTGTAATTATATTATAACGCGTATAAAGTTATATCTTTCGTAAAATCGGTGTATGCTGTCGTAATAATTGATTAGCATCTTAATCACAGCTTTTTGTATGTGCAACGAATATATAAGTATGTTTTCTATTGATATTTTTCTGGCTGTTTCTGTGAAACACGTATTTCTACATTTTCTGGGCTGCAGTGCGATGTTACGTGATACGTTACAAAAGGAGAAACTAATTATTTGTGTAGACGACGCGGATGTGAGCTGACGTTGTGTAAAACTCTTGTTATCTGTTACAAAATAATTTATACTATAATCTTTATGAACGTTATTTTTTGTTGAATGTTTCTATAAAGTGTTTGCGTCAGTCGTCTCGGCGATCGTCAGTTAAATTCGTATCTTTAAGAACAAAACAGTCAGACATTGATACCTATTTGTTAATTCTGAGTGTACTGTTCGTTATTATTGTGGTAGCAGCTGAAGTATATAATGCAAACAAATGCTTAACAAGTTATTATCATAGTACAATATCTCATATCACGGTTTCTTTATTCGGGGGATGTATAAAGGATTGTTCTGAAGGTACAATAACTATCTTATAATAATCAAATTCTTGTGATTTAGCGTCGTATTTATATTGTATCTAATATCGAGGCCTTTCACTCGCATGTCAAACTGATCACCGTAGCGTAGTGTATGATTGTTTTGACAAACATACGAGTGAGGGCCTTTAGATTTGTTCGCATCTCGCAAATGACTGCGTTATGCAATTAGAAGTCGAACGAAACGGCATGTTTAAAGTAAGGTATACTCATAAAACGGGAACATACGTACCTACTAGCTGATGGGCCAGTTTAGATAGACATCTAAGGGAAACGTATAGCTAATGTTGTTACTGGTTGAGCCACATATCGCCTGTAAGTCTAGATACTCGGCGTGTCTTCGCTTTAGTTGGCGCTATTATAAAACGACTGCATTTTTTACTAAAACACATTTTCATTTTGTACTCAAACTGATTTAATACTGTTCATCAATAAGCTTAATAACAAAAAAATATAATTGTTTAATGCACTTTGTTCTAGTAAAATGCAAGAATAGAAAATTCTACTACATAGGTAACTTATATTGATTATAATAATGTTTATATCTAAAGTAAAAGTTGTGTACGTTTGTATTAATATAGCGTGTACGACCAAATAATTATTGATTCACTGTCAGTACTCCGAGGTTGCGAAGTTGATTGTGAAGTAGACGGTAGATGCACTACTAACACGACCTAATGCTACTTTGTATCATTTCCTTGGCTGTGTTTTGTTGCGACATTTATGTTTCTACTGCCGCGCAATGGAAGTTTTTTAAATGTTTATACTGGTCACACTGGCCGCTTTTCAACGCGCTCGAAAACTTTTCGGAGTTCTTATTTTGAAAATTAAAAAGATGTCTATAATTAAATGGCGCGTAGATGTTGCAAAGAGGCCATGTGTTGATCTTAAATTATTATAATAATTGTATATTTGTTGAGTTCTGAGTTGTATGTATGAGAGGCAGTTGGTTCGGTATCAGGTCGTGCATTCGTCATTACCCGCTGACATGTATTCACTGTATGAAACTATGATATTATATTAATATGAAAACAAACAATTCCTGAGATAATAAAAAAGGAAAATATTACAAAATCAAGTTTTATTTATTTAACTACCTTTAACCGGTTCGACCGCACTGCGGTGTGGATGCGTCAAAAATCCCCAATACCCTCAAAAGTGCGGTCGAAACTGAATGCTGTGATGGCATTTGTCCTATGTTAAAATATACATTATCTACACGTAGTCAGGCTCTACAGATTGCATTTTACTAATAAATTACATTATCTACAAAATAATCAATACAATTTTTACATTAATCAATTTCACTACTTATACACTAAAGTTAAAATTATATTTTGGTCACTATTTTGTTTGTTATACATCCCGTTGGCACCATTTGGCGCCACTTAAGATTCTGGCATATGTCATATGGCTAGCATTCGTGATTTAAAAACTATTTCTGCTTTCAAATATCGATATATTAATTATTATTAATATATAATTATATTTAATATTTATATATATATTTATATATATATAAATATACGTGTATTTCCTTAATAATATTAATTCTTGCACTACCCTACGGGTTAATGTACCTACACCACGTTTATTGTCAAGCATTACGCTGTAAAGTTAGCGCAACGGCTTGCAATCCTGTCAACTCCTGCGCACTGCATTCTGAAGTCTGCACAAGGCAATTATATTTTGCCGAAACTATTGTAATAAAATATATTGTACTACTTAATTATTCAAAGGTTTACTGCGACTAATCTTTACTCCGAATTCGTCAAAAAAATCAAGAAAATGTCATTATTATTTATCTAACAAGCAGTACTGGCAGACTAGATCATTATTTTACTACTGAGTATCTATGGAATTTAATTCAGAGTTTGCACTCTATAGATTGACTAAAAATATTATTATTTGTACCTTGCGTTATATTCCGTAACTTTTCAATATCGACAAGAAGTATAAAAACTACCGCCTCCATGCAAAATTCGAAAACAAAAAAATTTAGTTAAAATTTAAAACAGTTGGTCCCCTTTTCTGTACAAGCACAGATTAATCAGACAGTGTCTCTCTATGGTCAAATTGTTCATGCAATTATTTGAGAATGCCCCACTTCACATAATCATTGACGACTCCATTCAGTCTCTCCGCGTAGAGGTCGCTGGTCTTCTCCACGGAGAAGTTGGATATCTCGAGAGACTCGTTGACTTCTGGCGCGTTCTCGCTGTCAACTGTCACCACAGGTAACGCGAACACTGCTAGGGAGAGCCCAAACGGCAGTTTCTGAAAAAAATAGATGATGGTAAGTTTTGTGATAAATGCTGAGAGTCGTGAGAGATCACAGATTGAATGAAAACCTGATAAGTAGGTATGCCATGTGTTTTTATCAAAACAGTAACCCCTCTAATAACTCCGTCAACACGTTTAGTGCCGGGAGCCCTCCTGGAGGGTTCACCTAGTCGCATATGGGATGCCGGGAGCCCTCGCGGTGGGCTCATTTTAAATGTAGGTTTTTCTTAGCGAATACAGCATTATAAACCGTGAAAATTAAATCAGGTGTACCTATATTTTAACACGATTTATTAGTATATGCGTTGGTTTTCAAATCAAAGAATATATTTATTTTTTGTTCACGGTTTAAAATACTTATTCACTAAAAAATTTAAAGGTTGGAAACTACGTATAGCGAACCCCCAAAACACATTATTTCACTTCATTTTACAGTGTTTTATAACACGGTTTTAATTAAACCTAATGCCGTTCATCATGCGCGATGGTTAAGTTTAGCGCAAACGTAATGCCGGGAACCCTCCCGGAGGGTCTTGAGGGTCTTGTCTTGGACTTGCAATATGTATGGCGGCATGGCGTATGAGCTCGACGAAAATGGGTGGTGTCGAAAGTGTTAACAGCGTACCTACCTATTTAAAAACGTGGCTTAAAAAAATTATGGTTAGTAATATTACTTATCTTTATGCAACATTTGTAAATAAACCTCTAAAAGGTAATGCGACATGGGATGCTGTGTAGTGTAGGTATGTCTGTGTCTCCTGCAGTGGGACAATGACTGGCTGGTGTTATTGGGGCATAGGCTATTGGCAGCGACCCAGAACCGCTTGCTGAACGTGGCAGTAATTATAGAATGTGGTAGCTATTATAATTGGCAATGTCATCAGATAATATCTAGTTATACATCCGCATCAGCACGCGTAGCATGACAAACGAAACTGGTTTTCTACGGGTTTTGTCGACGGCAGAATAGACAAAATGACAGATTGTGATTGTGTCTAAGCGTGCTAATTGTGTCTAGACTAAGGCTGCCTGTCCACTGGAGCGGAGAGGAGAGGAGAGGAGCGGGGATGTGCCAAAATTAACCAATAGAATCGCGCCTCTGGAACGAAGTTTTGATTCACAGTCACAGTCACAGTCCGCAACTCCGCTCCGCTGACTTGCTCCACATCAATGGACAAACACTGTCCGCAACCCGCTCCACTCCGCTGCCTAAGGCTGCCTGTCCACTGAAGCGGAGAGGAGAGGAGAGGAGCGGAGACGTGCCAAAATTAACCAATGGAATTGCATAAAATCTCCTCTCCGCTCCAGTGGACAGGCAGCCTTAGTCCTTGCATAGCATCTACGATCAGCAGTCGGCACCTTTGGAAAGGAGACTGTGTATCATGATACACAGTCTCCTTTCCAAAGGTGCAATCAAAGTCAGAGATCTTTGCATGCAAAGATCTCTGACTTTGATTGATTGGGATTGAACGCCACTTGACCACAAGTGAGTATGTAATTAATTAAGAACGTATTGAACTGCGTAATTATTGTAGTTGCATAGATTTACATTTTGTTTGCTGCTTGCATATTAAGTTAAAGTAGATGCTTAAGGCTATACGATCTCCCGCCCGGGGCACGCACTGGCCAAAAATCGGTGGCACACTACTCCCCCTACCCCTGGCCCCGCGGCTGCAATTCTCCGCGGCTGGTTTTTTTCCACATCCCATCTCCGTTTCCCTGCTCCGCTTCTCCGCTCCGCTTCCCTGCTCCGCTTCCCTACTCGGCTTCTCCGCTCCGCTTCCTCGCTCCGCTTCCCGGTTTTGTATGAATTTTTAAACTAGTTCGCAAATCCCTGTCCACTGAAGCGGAGCGGAGATTTTATGCAATTCCATTGGTTAATTTTGGCACGTCTCCGCTCCTCTCCTCTCCTCTCCGCTTCAGTGGACAGGCAGCCTTAGGCAGCGGAGTGGAGCGGGTTGCGGACAGTGTTTGTCCATTGATGTGGAGCAAGTCAGCGGAGCGGAGTTGCGGACTGTGCGGAGCTAGACCGAGTTATTTGAGCCGGTTGCAATACCTCGCGGCCGGATTTTTCCATTTTCCCACTCCGCTTCTCGTCTCCGCTTCCCCAGTCCGCTTCCTCGCTCCGCTTCCCCACTCCACTTCCTCGCTCCGCTTCCCCACTCCGCTTAACCACTCCGCTTCCCAGTTTTATATGAATTTTTAAACTAGTTCGCAAATCCCTGTCCACTGAAGCGGAGCGGAGATTTTATGCAATTCCATTGGTTAAGGCTGCCTGTCCACTGGAGCGGAGCGGAGAGGAGAAGAGCGGAGATGTGCCAATATTAACCAATCATATCTAAACTCAGGGGCGGAATCAAGTTTCTATTGGTTAATATAGGCACATCTCCGCTCCTCTTTTCTCCTCTCCAGTGGACAGGCAGCCTAAGAAAATTTTGGAACTGTCAAATAAAAAATGAGTTTTTCAAACAAATTAAATGTAGTTTATGCCGGATCCACCCTAAGCCTATAAATTCCGTTTATCCAACTAGGCCTAGGGTGGATTCTCGGGCATACGTTTCCGAATATCCACCTTAGAGTGGATTTTTTGGGGTGGATAAACGGAATAACCGGATCAGCCGAATACGGATTTCGCCGAGCTATATTGACTAAACTATTGAATATATTCAATTGAATTTTTGTATGCAGAATGGGAACGTCATTAGGAACACGCCGTTTAATTTTTTGTTGTATTGTCGTCTCCACCTTGTATATTGAAGGTATATAATGTCAAATAATAAAAGGATTAGGTATGTCAAGGAAGTAGGTAGGTATGCAAGATAAAATAAAATAATCATCGTAATTTGGGAGCAGTTAATAGACATTTATACGGGGTGTCCGGGACATCGACGCGAAGCCTGTTACCATGGATTCAGTACATGGTTCTGAACCCCCCTGCGTTTAAATTTTTCTTCGGTTATTAAAAAAAAAATCTGCTGTTCCAAACATTTTGACCGCGTAGGTATTGCACTTTTCTATGAAACAGCAGATTGTTTTTTTAATAACCGACTAAAAATTTCAACGCAGGGGGGTTCAGAACCATGTACTGAATCCATGGTAACCGGCTTCGCGTCGATGTCCCTGCCACCCTGTATAGTTATGCCATTAGTGAGGTTTATTCATTAAACCATCCGTCCGTCTGTTGCCGGAAGCCATAATGTTTACTCTGAGAGGACCTTGAGAGTTGGCGGCAAATCATGCATAATAACAGCACTTATCTTGTTGTGGTACGTCATTAGCATCATTTGAATAATCTACGCGGAATTTTATATTATTTTATTCATAATTAAGTATAGTCCACCTCGTAATTGCTTTACCAGTTTTGACAACAATTCCCAGTATTTACATTGGAACTACAATAAGGTTGAAAACTTGAAACTATGTAACTGTCACTTAAACCTAATCTATACAACTATGTGTGTCTCTTTGTAATGTCAAAATAACAGCTTTTTACTAAATGCTTCTGAAAGTATCTATATACTTTCAGAAGCATTTAGTAAAAAGCGTAAAAAATTATGGACCGTACCTATGTACGGTCCATAATTTTTTATTTTTTAAGTTTTCGTCTCTTGTCTGTTTGTTCCTGATGGTCTCTGAAACGACTGGACCGATTTTGACGGGACTTTCACTGGCAATTTGCTGATGTTATAAGGAGTAACTTTAGAAAAAGAATTAGGGTCAAAGCAGGCGAAGCCGCGAGCAGACTTATATAAAAAAAATTATATATGAAAATTTATAAAAAAAAAGCCTTAGTGTGCTCTACGATCGATTTTTTTTTTGCCCCAGTTCTGCAACTGTTTTTATTGTTACACTCCTGCTAGTACACAGAACCTACTTAATTTATATACCATTGCATAGATGATTAAATGGAGACTGTACTTTTTAAGAATTGATTTAATGCAGCAGAAATGAAATAGGCATCAAAATAGTTGAAAAAAAATTCCTGTCCGTCAATTTATGAAACCAGGGGGCTTACCATGCACTCTTATAGCAGGTCAATTTTCGACGGAAAGTGAACTGTTGGGCTATTTTGTACCATGAACACGTCAAATAACAGGCGAGCCAGCGATCACGTGACTAAAGCCGCTCAGTGGTCACGTGACAACATTTCACTGGTCTAACCTGAGATAGGCTCTACCATCAAGTCATTTTTGACATGTAAATCCTTGAAAACAAAGCTGCCCTGCTGTCATATTAAGCAGGCGTGTAAAACTTACTTTTATTGAACTGTTTTCTTTAATTTAAAATAAAAAACGTAAGTATATGTTAATTTGTGAATATAATACTATTGTGGCGTTATTTAAAATTATAGACCACAAAAAGACACGTCTCTTTGTCGTCTACTTATGTTGTAGAAATGGTACAAGTGGTAGATGTGAAAGAAATAGAAATAAAGAACACAATACACATAAATAAAAACCAATTTAATGTTTAATAGATGTTTTGGGACAATATTCGTAGTCTTAGTAAAAAAACAAACTACAGCTGCCCAGCCTCTTGAATCATCGATAGCACTGTAGCGGTTACACAGTTACATACGAACTACGCGACATGACGTTACAAAAATCTTGCATGATAAATATATAAGATTATCCGAAAACAACTTTAGGGCAGTTGCTCGTCAGACATAACACCCGTCTGGTCGGAGGAGCCTCCCATTTCTCATGAGAAGAGTGAACTTTACACCCTGTTCCTCATGCCTCCACCAACAATAGAATTCACATCATGTTCCAATGTTCCGTCACTTCCGTCCACAATCTGCGGGACATTTCTCGAGTTTGAGCCCTTTTTATGTACCCCATTGCAATCCTTGTGATTAAGTATTAAAAAAATCTAATATTTTTATATTTCCAATTTTTATATGTAATCAATAAATATTCTTGTCTTGTTGACAATTGATTTGACACGCTATAGTCGTTCGAAAATAGCAATAGCTTTGGTAAGTTTTCATTCAAGTAGGTTGGTGTTGTTGGTGGTACCTTTATTTTACATCTAAAAGGCCTCCACGTCATAATCGTGTTACATAAGATTTTTTGCTGCGAAACATAGTTTTATTTATATTTTAGTTTATATTTTATTTAATTTTTTTGATCATTTTATACTGTTATCAAATTAATTTTATATATCCGTAAAACCGGTAACATTCCGAAAAGGTATTTCCGAACGTTTGTTTATAATATGACGTACATGTCAACGGTAGCGTAGCAGGTCTGAAGTTGATACATTGCAGGTCAGACTGAAATGCTCATGGTATAAATAGAAAACCTGTCAGGTTAAAATGCCAAGTTGACATGTCCTGTACTTGGCAAGTATTTAAAATGTTCATGGTACGGCCCCTGAAAACATTGTAGCTTGCGATAAAATCAGTTAATTGAGTAAATTTTTTTTTAAACATTCGTTTCAGCCATAGAAGGAACGCTATTGAAAATGGCTCTTTTATTCAATGTAGTTTTATTATTAGTAAAATACTAACTAAAATATAATTCTTTATCTAAAATCTAGAAAAAAATCTTGTATTGAAATTTAGAATGACTTGTCTTTATGTAAAATGCAATTAATTGATATTTTCTATACCTACAAAATTTTTACATGGACGCACACAACATATTCTATTGTATAGAATATGTTGTGTGCGTCCATGTTTTGCCAATAGCGGCGTAAAAATTTTAGTTATAAGAATTATATTTTAGTTAGTATTTTATTAATAATAAAACTACATTGAATAAAAGAGCCATTTTCAATAGGGTTCCTTCTATGGCTGAAAAGAATGCATTAAAACAAAATTGACTCAATTAATTGATTTTATCGCAAGCTACTATGTTTTCAGGTTTCATACATTGACGGACAGGATTTTATTTTCAACTATTTTGATGCTTTTTTCATTTCTGCTGCAATAAATCAATTGTTAAAAAATACAGTATTAATCTCCATTTAATCATCTATACAATGGTATATAAAATTAAGTAGGTTCTGTGTACTAGCAGGAGTGTAACAATAAAAACAGTAGCAGAACTGGGGCAAAAAAAAAAATCGATCGTAGAGCACACTAAGGCTGCCTGTCCACTGGAGCGGAGAGGAAAGGAGAGGAGCGGAGATGTGTCAATGTTAACCAATAGAATTGCACCTCTGGAGCGGAGTTTAGATTCTATTGGTTAATATTGGCATATCTCCGCTCGTCTCCTCTCCTCTCCGCTTTAGTGGACAGGCAGCCTAATGCTACGCATTATGAGTCGTGCAATTGTTACCGAATTGTTTCGACTTGACGATTTTATTCACGTGTAACCGAGGTAGGTAATAAAAACACAGCTAAGTGTAATAGGTAGGTATATATTATTATGGGGCGATTAAGTAATTCGCAAGCAGACTACTGCTGAGCATGCAATGAGGTCTTGAGTTCGATTCCCGCTTCGGGCAAAGTTTTATTGATGTTTTCCATCAGGAGTTTCCGAGTAGCAGCCCGGAGTCTGAATTTCTGCCCGGTTTATGGCAATAGGCAAATTAATATATAAAATGTTGGTGTGTGTACAATAGGTGCACCTCTGCTTAACCCTTCGAGGAATACCGACATGATGATATGCGTGATTTAGTACTTATCTTCATACCAACATCAACCTATTAACTAACTAAGTACCTACTTATAAATATAATAAGATTGTCTATAATAATCGGTAAATTATTCTCAGATACGACCGATCAGTTATCAGATGAACCTTTGTATGAGGATAAATACAATTAGATATCTATCTTTTACTATCTTATCTTCAGAAGGTAGGTACTGTAAGGTTTTATGCTATTAACAACCTTATGTTGTACTGGCTAGTATAAATATATCATTCGAACGGTCTGTTAAGTCATATTCTTATTTAGAATAGGAACGTGGTATTTGTTTTATATAAAAAATAGACAGACGCGTAGCCGTCACTTCATAGGCATTCATGTTCTGATATATTTAAATACATATTATAAATATAACATATCGCTGCGTTATTGAAGAGAACCCACATTGCACGTTTAGCTACGAATAACGTATCTGTCCCACACTAAGAGCGTCTCGACGCCCCACACGAACACGCACCCCCTACAGTACCTACCTACCTTCTGAAATACAGATATTAAGATAAGATAAAGTGACATGATAGAAAGATAAGTCAGGCTAGGTACCTACCTAGCCTGACTTATCTTTCTATCATGTCACTCCATTTGAAATAAGATAAGACATTGTAGTCCGTTCAACCGATTTTTGACTTCTTGTCGAAGTTTCTGAACCAAACTAAGCATAATTTACACAAATGTCGAAATTAAATGGCGGTTCGCGACTCGCGGCGATGACAGACGTACGAAACTACAAACCAAGGCGGGCTACGCTACGAGCAAAATTTAAAACCTGTTGGATGGCCGAGGAACTTACTCGGCGGTTTTAAAGTGCGCGTACTTAATATGACACACGGGCGAGTAAGGTCGCCGAGCCATAAGGCCGACTGTCCTCTGGAGTGGAGAGGAGAGGAGCGGAGCGGAATTGTGCCAATATTAACCAATAGAATCTAAACTCCGCTCCATAGGTGCGCTTCTATTGGTTAATATTGGCACATCTCCGCTCCTCTCCTCTCCTCTCCGCACCAGTGGACAGGCAGCCTAAGTACACGTACTTGCTCGCACTACCACCCCTTTTAGGCTGCCTGTCCATTGAAGCGGAGCGAGCGGCGGAGCGGAGTTAGGCAGCGGAGTGGAGCGGGTTGCGGACAGTGTTTGTCCATTGATGTGGAGCAAGTCAGCGGAGCGGAGTTACGGACTGTGCGGAGCTAGGTACCGGGGCGAGGTAGAAGAGTGGGGTTGCGGACTGTGCGGAGCTAGACCGAGTTATTTGAGCCGGTTGCAATACCTCGCGGCCGGATTTTTCCATTTTCCCACTCCGCTTCCCGGCTCCGCTTCTCCAGTCCGCTTCCTCGCTCCGCTTCCTCACTCCGCTTCCCGGTTTTATATGAATTTTTTAACTAGTTCGCAAATCCCTGTCCACTGAAGCGGAGCGGAGATTTTATGCAATTCCATTGGTTTATATTGGCACAACTCCGCTCCGCTTCAGTGGACAGTCAACCTAAGTGCTTGTTTACGGAGACGCGGGGCGTTTAGCGTGTCGTGCGGCGTGGCGTTCGGCGGTGCGTCGGACGTTTTTTCTGTTTACAGACATGCGGGGCGTGCAGCGGTGCGTGCAGCGGCCCGCGTCATCACACGCTCAAACACAAATATATGGCAATATACGATGTTGTTTATGGAAATGCGGGGCGTGGAGCGGGGCGTGCGGCGTGGCGGGAAAAAATGCAGTGCCCGCCGTTGTGCAACGCCGCGGACAACGCCGCGTGCAACGTTGCATTTCAAGCAAACGCGTATAAAAACGCTTCTCCGTAAACGCTCTCATATACAACGCCATATGTTTGAATTTTGTGCGGGCCGCCCCGCCACACGCCACGCCCAACGCCCCGCGCTTCTGTAAACAAGCACTAAGTCCCACGTAACATATGGGGTGAGCCTATTGTCACTATCCGGGCGTAATTCGCCTATGTCCAGCAGTGGACGACTTTCGGCTGAATGAATGAGCGTAATTCTAGTCTATACAGACAGAATCCGGGTTGCTACTGAGAAATACCTGATAGAAAAAGCCAAAAACACTTTTCGCAACTTGAAAATTCAAACCATGCTCTGCAGTCCCGCGTACCTAAGACCCATGTTTTGACAAATTCAATAAATTAATAAAAGCAAGCACAGAAAAACGGATTGGCGTGTTTTTGTTACAGGAAATACCTTGAACTTTGATAAAATAAACTCAGTATGTTTGAGCTTCTCAACAAAAAAAACAATCTTTATCAGTCTAAAATATTACACACTAGTTCACATTACTCACTTAGTTCACAAAATATAAAAACCCGCCGAATTGCAGGGTACTTCTATCTTGCTACGCAGCGATCTACGCCGTAGCTCACCCCTACGAATGTGCTACGAAGCGTAGCCGCCTCGTAGCACTTTTTAAGACACTTTCTTTGTAGATAAATTCATGTTCAATCAACGGTTTTTTCGGAGATTTGTGTAGGTGTAAGGTATATTTAATTGTAAATGAATGTTGGCGTCTGACCAAAACCATGCACTTATCTAACATACAGCGAAAACGTAATATTGAAGTTGCTTACCTCCTTCATTTCGTACTCAAAGTCTTCCCTGGAGAATGTCTCCTCAGGGTCGAGGTTTAGCCTCCTCATGGCGGCACTGAGCTGCGTGTAGTAGTGGTCGAGCAGCTTCTCGTAGTACTTGGCACGGAACTCCTCGTCGGAGCCGGTGAATATGAAGTAGATAAGGTCGGTGATAGGGCTTCCTCCCTGAAGGGTTTGCAGATCCACGATCTTAATGTCCACTTTGCCATCCTGGAATTAGGAAAAAATATAGGTATGGTAAGATTTGCTCGTACGTAACTTTCAGACACGCAGCTATATAGGTTCCATGTAGGGTTTGGGAATTCCCGACAATTTCAAAGTCCCGGGACAGGAGACAGCCTACCATCAAAGTCCCGGGAAATCCCGGGACTTCGAGACCTTGAAGAAAAAATCTTGTTTTTTTGTTTTTTTTAGTGTTAAGCCTTTTTTGAAGAATTTTAATCGAGTTAATTTCTGGTAAAAATCAACATTTATTAGACAGATAATTAAATATTAATACTTAATTTTAACGGTAATTTCAATCTTAGTAATTGCTTTGTTTATTTATTTTAATCACACACAGATTCACTTTTAAGCAGTTAAATCTTATAGTTATAAAACGAACTTAGTTAAAAATCATACTAATTCCTTATAACTTTACTAATAACTAGTAATTCTAGTATCTAATCATTGGTACTAATCGCAACATTGTTAATTCTCTTAATCACAGATTTGTTTCATAATTAAATAATCTAAATATAAATAATGAAACAGGCTTATAAATTACCTAGTCTTTTAAATAATCAACTAACACATTATTAGACTTCTTTGCTGATTTATAAAATAGACATTTAAAAACAACAAATATGGCGGCATGATTGCGGAGGGGCAAACGCATTTATTGTGTTGTGTACTCAATAGTTACGTAGTAGACCAAGTTTATTATTCATTAAACTAACAGATGAAGCTAGGCTCCTTCAATTATTTGAAAATAAAATGATTACATAACAATTTCGACAATCTTGTCTCGTCTCGAGTCTCGACTCGAAAATCCCGGGACTAGAGACCACTAAAATTACGAAAAGTCCCGGGACTTCGAGACACGAGACGTCCCGGGACCCAAACCCTAGTTCCATGATAATTGATGTAAATTTATATTTATCTCTTATAAACACATATTATGGAAGTGGGCTGGCCAATCTGGCCATATCTGCTACATGTCACATCAGAATAAGGCGAAAGTAGCCATTGATTGGATTCTGAATAACAGGAACCGGCGACGCAGTAGGCGCAGGAGTTGGCTTGACGAGTTACATATACTCCTACCTTAAGGATTGGGCTTTAAGGTGTATAGTAGGCTCACTGACCTTGTGCATGTGGGCGGAGCTAAACGCCCTACTCTCCAATACGTAAAACGTGCAACGGTGGCGCACTACACTAAAACGACGATCAAAGACTAGACAAAGGCGCAGACATGCGCACGTATGTCGCATTTTTTGCCTAAGATTCCTAGTCCTAAGGGAAGGAATCGTAGGCAAATCTGAAATTGTACGCCGACTACCATATTTTGACCCGCATATTATTTTAAATACTTTGTTTGTTTTTTAAGAACATTCCTGGCAATAAATAAAATATCGGTGTGCGTGTGTTTGTAATTCTTCTTATGCTAAATGGCTTGACTGATTTAGATGTTTTTTTTTCAATTCTTTTTGTGTCACTTGGATGGTTCTTAGCTATAGTTGGACGCGCTGTTGGGAGGCGCTGTTGTCGCATGACAACGTCTGCCTACCGGGTCTGCTAGTTATATTTTGGTGCCGATTCTCTTGTCACAAATGCCTCTAAACTAGACCAAAAATAGATTGCACTGAGTTATTAGTTTAGTGAAAATGGCAATTTTGCTATTCTGAGTTTGACGTTTTTCACCTAAAAATTTGGTGTATCCAACTAAATCTGACTATTTTTAAACGCGATTAAAAACGTGTGGAATAAAGTAAGTTGGCATGAACTAAAACCCCAACACTTCGACCTCAGTCCAAAAACAGTATTGTATTTTTTTTTCTTTTGCATATATCTCGAAAATGGTGTGTCCTATCGCAAAAATAATGAAATTTTCGACCCCCTTTAGGAAACCCTTAAACCCCTATATCCCAACATGTTGGTAATAATTTTTCATATTTTCCATACAAAAAGTGAAAAATTCCATATAAAACACGTCGAGGCTGCCAACCCCTGCGCGCCTCCGGCTCTAAAAAAATTCACGGGGTAGAGCAAACAAGTAATAGGTGGAGTCGTCACGCGATTGTCAAATTCGATTTTAGATGTGTCAAAATATTTTTTTCATTTAGAGATTTTTTTGTCAGAATGGCTTTAAGATTCTCATAGCCAAAAGTAAGGAATTTTAGTAATTGTAGTTAGTTTAGTTCGGTGTAACAAGAGAATCGGCCTTTGACTGTAGAAATTTTTTGTAGGTATCATAGTTTTTTTTTTTAGGAAAAACTTCTTTAAGCGCGTTGAGTGATATTTGGTAGGGGCAGCCCCGGATCTAGAACGGAACGGATCTTTCGAGGCGGGGCAAAACCTATCGCCTGACCCCGAATCGTTTTTTTTTTCTTAAAAAAAAACCGTAAAATGCGCCAATCCAACAGGGGCGCCAAAACTGTGGTAAAAGTTAAAGTAAGTCGTGTCACAGGCGTCGTCGGCGTTGAAGCAAGATGCCCGGCACCGCAAAACTTAAAAAATAGACCACAGAAACGCTCATCGAGTTCCTGGTAGAATACAACTGCGCCCGCTCACAAGTACTCACAACCCGCTCAGACCGTTTGACGACCTAAACCTACGCTAATCAGTAATTTCCTCAGTGCACCACCCTCAGAGAAAGATTATAATTGTTGCGCGTCTCATTTGTTGCAAAGTTGCGGTGCGCTGGGTGGTGCACTTGTCTG
Source organism: Conistra vaccinii (assembly GCA_948150665.1). Classification (NCBI taxonomy): domain Eukaryota; kingdom Metazoa; phylum Arthropoda; class Insecta; order Lepidoptera; family Noctuidae; genus Conistra; species Conistra vaccinii. The sequence goes on from OX411327.1 coordinate 1,320,309, forward strand.
TCATGCTCGAATTTGGCGCCCCCTAACGGTGTCGCCCGGGGCACGTGCCCCGTACCCTAATTACGTAATACACAATCAATCAATTGATAACACGAAAATAACAAAAAAAATACAAGAATAAATTATAATTAATAAATACATATTATACATAATAAACAGAATAAACTTTGTCAGGAGACATAACGATCGGTAGAGGAGAAATAACGATCAGAAGAGGAGAAAACGAAACATGCAGAATGCAGTTATTAAGAAGGCGGTCTAGTTATTGAGAAGATCTGCATTCAGGTCATAGTAACACACATCATCATAGTCAATTATGGGAAATATTAGGGACTGTACATTTGTACAAGCATTGCCTTTATGTGTGATGGGAGAAGGTTTTTCTTATTGCAAAATGGTGCGTCCTATCGCAAAAATAATGTGAATAAACCCCTATAACTCTGCATATCATCATTATCATCATCATATCAGCCGAAAGACGCCCACTGCTGGACATAGGCCTCCCTCAAGCACCGCCACTTCGACCGATTCTGTGCTTCCCGCATCCAGCGAATTCCTGCGGCCTTTACTAGGTCATCGGTCCATCTTGTGGGAGGCCTTCCAACGCTACGTCTTCCGGTACGTGGTCGCCACTCCAGAACCTTTCGGCCCCATCGGCCATCTGTTCTGCGAGCAATATGTCCTGCCCATTGCCACTTAAGTTTGGCAATTGTTCGGGCTATGTCGGTTACCTTGGTTCTCCTGCGGATCTCTTCATTTCTGATTCGATCACGTAGGGAAACTCCAAGCATAGCCCTCTCCATTGCTCTTTGGGTGACTTTTAGCCTTCTGATAAGACCCATTGTGAGCGACCACGTTTCAGTGCCATAAGTCATCATTGGCAACACGCACTGGTCAAAGACTTTCGTCTTGAAACACTGTGGTATGTGGGACGAGAAGATATTGCATAGTTTCCCGAACGCTCCCAGCCGAGTCGGATTCGACGATTGACCTCTTTCTCGAAGTTGGACCTACCTAGCTGGACAGTTTGTCCTAGGTAAACATACTCGTCTACAACTTCGAGCGTAGCGTCACCGATCTTTATGAGGGCGGGTGTTACATGGGCATTTGACATGACCTTTGTCTTGTCCATGTTCATTTTAAGACCCACTCTTTTGGAGGCTCTACTGCGGTCATCGAGCATTATACTGAGGTCCTCCATGGTCTCAGCCATGATAACTATATCGTCGGCAAACCGAAGGTTAGTGATATACTCGCCATTGATGTTGATGCCTAGCCCTTTCCAGTCCAGTCGCAGTCAATTCCCGACGCCCGGGACGTCTCCTACGGCGGCGGCGGCTAGGGCTGGTAGGGCGCGGCCTTTGCCACTCCCTCGCGCACTCCGCCTCCTCTTTCGCGAGCATTACTGCTTCGCAGAAGGAGGTGACGGCTTGCCATGCCCTCTCGCTCCGCACCATGGCCTGGACCAGGACCGGACGCGAGAGGTCACTGCAACCGAAGTTTGACAGCACTAAGATTGCAATGAGTTATTAACTTAGTAGTTTAGTGAAACAGGGAATTTTGTTATTCTGAATTTGACGATTTTCACCTAAAAATTTTGATTATTCAAACTAGACTATTTTTTTTTTACGCGATTAAAAAGGAATAGAATATAAAAATTAGTTGTCATGAACTAAACGTCACACCAACACTTCAGGTGCAAAAACAGTACTGTATTTTTTTTTTTTTTTTGCTTATAACTCGAAAACGCTGCGTCCTATCGCAAAAATAATGAAAATTTCGACCCCCTTTAGGAAACCCTTAAACCCCTTTACCCCAACACAAAGGTAACAAATTTTCGTATTTTCCATACAAAAAGTTAAAAATTCCATACAAAACACGTCGACGCTGCCCCCCTGCGCGCCTCTGGACCTAAAAAAAATCACAGAGTAGAGCAAACAAGTACCACGTGGAGTCGCGAGTTCGCGACGCAAATTCGATTTTAGATGTGTCAAAGTTATTTTTTAATTTAGAGATATTTTTTTGCAGAATCTCAGATTCTCATAGCCAAAAGCAAGTAATTTTAGTGATAGTTTAGTTCGGTGCACAAGAGAATCGGCACCAATCAAGACTTTTTACCTACGTAACTTAAGAAAATATTTGGTGCCGATTCTCTTGTACACCGAACTAAACTAACTAAACTACGACTAAAATTCCTTACTTTTGGCTATGAGAATCTAAAAGCTATTCTGCGGAAAAATATCTCTAAATTAAAAAATAATTTTGACACATCTAAAATTGAATTTGACAGTCACGTCGCGACCGACGTGGTACTTGTTTGCTCTACCCCGTGAATTTTTTTTGAGACAGAGGGGCGCGGGGGGGCAGCCTTGACGTGTTTTGTATGGAATTTTAAACTTTTTGTATAGAAAATATGATTAAATATTACCTATGAGTAGGGGCATATGGGTTTACGGGTGGCAGAGGGGGTCGAAATTTCCATTATTTTTGCGCTAGGACGCACCGTTTTCGAGATATAAGCAAAATAAAAAAAAGATACAGTTTTTGCAGCTGAAGTGTGTGAAGTGTGTGTTCATGCCAACTAATTTTATTCCACTCCTTTTTAATCGCGTTTAAAAATAGACTGATTTAGTTGGATAATCTAAATTTTTAGGTGAAAAACGTCAAATTCAGAATAGCAAAATTGCCATTTTCACTAAACTAATAACTCAGTGCAATCTTAGTGCTGTCAAACTAAAATATAGTTAAGTTGTGTCACCTTAGTCTATTTCAGAATGGGAAATGCTCGTTTGACAGGACTAAACAAATTTTAGTGATTTAAAAAAAATTAACTTTAGAAACTTTAAGAGGTGCTTTAGACCATCAAACTGAATAACTTTTACTTTAACTTTGAAATCGCGAAAAAAAAAACAGCTGTCCCATACAGTTTAGAACAGTAGGTATTAAACTTTACTATGGAACAACAGATTTTTTTTTTCGCGATATCAATGTATGTCCCAAAGTAAAAGTTATTCAGTTCGATGGTCTAAAACACCTCTTAAAGTTTCTAAAGTAAATTTTTTAACACCTTATATAGGTACACCTCTGCCTAACCCTTCGGGGAATACAGTCGTGATGTTATGTTATATTTTACATTTACATTTTTTTAGTTTATATTGTAAATTGTTAATTTGTATGTAATTGTCAATGTAAAAAAGTATTAATAATTGTACATCAAAGAACAACTCAACAATAAAGCGCCTACGCGCACAATCGATTTGGACTCTCTGCAGCAAGCTCGTCTATAAACGCACACTAATACAATAAGTTCATAAATATTCGCACTAACACATACGTATGCGCATACTCGGTCGATAGCCGGAGCGGACCAGCGAGCGACACAGCCATCCCGTCTCAATGCTCACGGGCGACTGCCGCCCGCGTCCCGCGCAGAGCCCCTCTGAACCTCTATCTCTAAATGGGGACATTTTGTTTAACAAATATTGATTGATTTACAAATGCAGTTTCAAATTTGTAGTACCTTTAATCAACAATTTTTCAGTGTAATTTTTTTTCCAATCGTCAAAGCCGTTTAGAAGTAGTTACGAATATTAGCCAAAAATAGCGTTATGGTAAATATTTTTTTAAGGCAAAAGTATTAGTCATACGAAAAAACCCGGTTTCAGATATGTTGTAGATGAATCTATAGCAAACATATATTTTTTTCAAATCATTTAACTAAGCCGTTAAGGAGCTTTTTAAAGTGACCGTTTTACGGTACTAAACGAGACGTAGGCCCTTAATTGTAAAAAAGCGAGAAAAATGGAAACACGGAAGTGTTGTGTCCCAATGCTGGACAAAGGCTTCCCCTTGGCCCAGCAGAGGGATAGATACAACAGGCTCATAATAATGATCAGAGTGCACCGTGGCAATACGATAAAACAGTTTACCCACGGTTATTTTATAAAACATTCTTCATTTTGCATGTCAATATATGAAACAACTTACTAGTTTCTTGAGAAACAATTATAGTGTATATTATGCAGTATATGAAAAAACTGATAATGCTTTATGTTATCAGTATCATTACAATGCATGCATTGTACATTTCCTGCAGAAATTACAAAGAAAGGTAATTAGGTGACAATAAACATTATAGTTACACGTAGATAAACCCGGTGGCATAACCATATACAAACATAATATGATTTATCTACATAATAATATATGGTTTTACCATACGTCTATCTAATCTCCTTTTAACAGTCCCATGAATCATTATTAAAAGCATTTATGTGCTAATTATGTAGGTACTCGCATAATAAACAGGCAGGATAATATTTGAACGTTCATCTTGATAACATATATGTCGCTACATACCTAACAATAATTAATAGTCTTCGCAGTTTGTCAAAGATGAGCAAATATAATAAGGTCGTAATAATTGTTATGTTGATACAGAACAAAGTAACTTCGTTTTAAACAACTGAACGTAATCAGCGAATACTTATCATTGTTTGATTACCTACCCACCTATAATTATTGTTTGTCAGGGATTAGGTAGATTTTACGTGATGATTCCGTATTATGAAATTAACTATTTATTTTTAGCTTTGATTATCATGGTCATTAATTCCTTATCAACAGCTTAGCTTACTCATACAAAAGTTGATTGTTATGTAGTCTAATCCATTTATAGATACCTAATCACAGGGAAATTATCAACGTAATTATCCATTTTTTGTCAAGAAAATCGATTATTATATCATTAGTTGCCAAAACATGGAGTAGATACTTAAAATCAACGTAGGTAATATAGGTAGCTGACGGGCTGACGCAGTCTGCTCCTCAAGCTAACTCAAGACGAGGGGAGCTGAGTGAATTCAATCAACGGAATCACACTTCCGTACCTATATACTTTTTGCTAGTGTAGAAATTATGCTTCCAGGGCCGATTGCATAGTTAGCAATCATTTTATTTTTGTCTTTAATACCTACCCTACATAGCTGCAAAATCTCAAGGGGCAAGGTTCGCCGTTTGCGCTCAACAGGTTAAAAGACAATATTCAAGGCAATATTATGGCACGTAAAATTTTATCGGAGAGGCAACCGGATGGCGAATGGTAATCTGGGTCTTGAAGTGATACCGAACCCCCCCGTACCGTCCGAATGGACCCCAAATGGGCGGGGGCGGAGATATGGGGGGGGGGGGGCAAAGAATAATTTTTTTTGAAGAGGCCGTATATCTCCGCCCCCGCCAATTTGGGGTCCATTCGGATGGTACTGGGAAGTGTATTATCTATGACTGGGGGGTTCGGTATCACTTCAAGACCCAGATTACCACTCGCCATCCGGTTGCCTCTCCGATAAAATTTTACGTGCCATTGCTTTAACTACAAACCCATGATTACCCATGCAGTGTTTATTTAGAATTCACTGGTCAACGCTTCTCCATTCGGAAATACTGACGTTTTATAAGTGCCCATGTAGGTTTATGTGAAATAAAATAGTTTGAATGTTGGTAAAATGTCGTTTAAATATTAAGGTATTGGGTTGAGCTTGCATAAAACAGGTTTCAAAAACCTTACAAATGATGTAAACACGTAGCAACAAAACAAAACATGCACATCTTATAGAAGGCACTTGAATGGTCTTGTGTATCACGAAATAATGACACAAATCAACTTACGTCAAGATGCTTATGCATTAAGTTACTGGGTCTAAAGTCCCCATGGCCCAGCACTTGTCGCCGGCTCGACTTGAAGTCAGCGGCAAACTGCTCCGGCGACTTGAAATTGGTCTCAAAAAACCTCAAAAATTTATCGCTGTGCTTCTCATCAATAATTTTAGCAGCTCGACTTATCATATTGTCCATATGAATCTTCATAGCATTATCATCCAACTTCCAATCAAACACAAAGTTCTCCATTACTTTGCTGAAGTCTTCTGGATAATATTTTGCGTGCGCGAAGGAAATGGCCTGCATCTTCGCCAACTCCCCTACTGCTGTACTTGCGTATGGCCAATCGACCGACTTAAATCTGTCATAAGCATTGTAACCGTTCATTTCTAGATTTTCAAGTACTATCGTCTCCTCGAATAAATTGGGGTTGCATCCATAAAATTTGGAGAAAGTCAACTTATGTTCGTCCGGCACTTGATAATCGTTTTGTATCTTCTCGTAAAGCTTGACCAGTTGTGTGTAACAGTATCGTTCTGTCTCGTAAACCTTTGGCGCTTGACTCCTCATCTTCTCACCTATTGCTGCGATTTTGGCGAATAAATGCAGTACATTAGATCCCTCTGTTATGGTTACGATGTATAGTTTAGACGTGTAGTTAGCTCCTCCGCTTGACATTGGTTTAACATCCAAATCGTAATTGAAAAAGTATTGTTCTTTGGCAATTTTAAGAAGTAGATGAATGATGAAATGTGCTGCAATGTCTGCCATGTTGAGTTTTGTAATGAAAATTGCTTCGAGAAGTAAACACTGGAATACTACTTACGTACTGTGTATTTTAGTTTTTTTTTTTTGATACACGCGGGCCACGTGAGAGTGCGTCAACACCTAGCAGCGTACTGAGTTGCGCTGCGCCGCCTGCACCGGCGCGGCGCGGGCGGCGCAGCGTCTATTTTATCTCAATCCTTATCAATGAGGTTATACAATACTGTATAATTATGGAATTCGTCACCATCATAATCCAAAAAAAAAATTAAAGCCTAGGAACACAGACTTCACTGACATGTGAATGTTGAGGTAGGTAATCCAGCTGCTAGACAACACGGACATAGTGCGTAGGCGTATGAGAACTAAACCATTAGAGTTAGTGAGTTAGTATAATAATTGAATGAATAATAGTAACGATGCTTTGCTTCAATCAGTACATCAAGCATATTAGTAAGCATTACCTAGTTAGCGTAGCGAGTGTGAATCTATATAATTATGTACTATATGTAAATCAATTGCCTCAAAAACTCGAAAATGGCTCGACCGTTTGAATAATATTGTTTTGTTCTGTTCAACATGGGGGTGGGTAGTTTAAGTTTTTTTTTTTGAAATACCATAAGGAACAGCCGATAAATCTAAATTGAAATTTTGTCAGAATAGCATCTGACGGGTCAGTAAAACTAATTCAAACGAAGTTTGTTCGACGCTTAGGTATAGGTACAACGGGGTCAAACGGCCATGATCCTAGATAAAGACTTGAGAAAGAAGGAAGAAGGGTAACCATGCTATTATAATAAAGTGGTCCTCGAACAGTCTCTCGCGCCACTTGTCATAAGTGGATGTAACTCACTGCTCAAGTTCAGCACCTATTCTGGTACATATCTGATTATTAAGCCGGGTCTCCACCAAAGGAAAATTGACAACTTTTGTGTTGTCAACACGTGTTGGTGACAAAAGTTTCTGTAATTACATTGTATTAGCAACATAAAATGTAAACAAATTTCAGGAACCGTGATTCTGTTTTTGGCAATAAACTTCAATGCGCGTGTTGCAGATTCGCTCTGTGTTCGCTCTGTGGGTACGCTTACAGTTGAGAATAAGAGTTGCAATCATCAAGTCATTTCTTCTCACAAAGTATTAAGTAGTTCAATCCCTCTATATACTTTTCTTCCTTTGAGGCTTGGTAGTTCCTAATATTTATGCTTCCGTTTATTTTTGCATAAAATAATAAATACTCCGGCTGCTTGCGTAATACCATCGTCGTTCGAAGACATTTGGTAAACACTAGTACTCTATGGTGGAGACAGTGTTGTCGTTGTTGTCAACTGAAATGTTTCTCAAATTGTAGGTTGTCTTTTATCTTTTTTTACTATTATCCGATATGATATTGCAAAACTTTTTTGTAAAATTGTCTGGATCATAAAGTGGTAATTTATGTGCCTATAGATAGTACAACTACAATAAATAAATTGTACCTAGCATCTTTATTTATTGCTACCTTGCTACCCTTTATTTATTGTTTACAGTAATGAATCCACTTCTATTACAATTAGCATGTGTATCATGTAGTTATCTTTGTTAGAGAGGTAAATTTATATTTTTTTACATAATGTAGGCACGTGTGGTTAGAATACGTATATTACTGGTTTGTATGTTTTGCGGTTTGTTGGCCTGTTGGTACCTACGACGAGGGAAAACAATTTCTACAATTCCGTCCGATTGCTGTTTTGTGTTGTGGATTCACATTATTCTTTTCTTCCTATCTATCTTCTATAGATAATATTTAGTATATTTGGTATTCACAGAATGGCTAGCAAAATAACGGATCTAACAATTTCTACAATTCCGTCAAATCATGCATTATTTAAAAGAACCCCGTGAGAGAATAGTAGTTGACTAGTCGTAGTTACTACGACTAGTAAACTACTATTCTCTCACTACTACTAAATATTGATTTATGAGAAGATAATATCATAGATAGAAGGTAGATAGGCAGAAAAGAATAATGTGAATCCACAACACAAAACAGCATTCAAAAATATTTTCTAGCTATTAAACTCCCGGTTACCTGAGTACCTACGCAGACGTACAGACGCCAGCACATCAACCTACACCAATCTGACAAATTTTCCCAATCAATATTGAACCTTATTCTTAAGCGATAAAGTTGAAAATTTACTAACGAAATTTGACAGATTGTAGTAGGGTTTGGGTCCCAGGACGTCTCGTGTCTCGAAGTCCCGGGACTTTTCGTAATTTTAGTTGTCTCGAGTCCCGGGACTTTCGGGTCGAGACTCGAGACGAGACAAGATTGTCGAAATTGTTATGTAATAATTTTTATTTTCAAATAATTGAAGGAGCCTAGCGCAATATGTTAGTTTAATGAATAATTACTTGGTCTACTACGTAACTACTGAGTACACAATGGAATAAATGCGTTTGCCGTGCCGCTATCATGCCGCCATAGAGAGTGTTCTCCTTTTCCGGTGGCATTATTATAAAAATCAGAAACATATTCTCGGACAAAGCTGTTGCGCTCTGATTTTTTTAAAAGCCTATTTTATTAAATCAGCAAAGAAGTCTAAGTAATGTGTTAGTTGATTATTTAAAAGACTGATTTATAAGTCTGTTTTATTATTTATATTTAGATTATTTAAATATGAAATCTGTGATTATGAGAATTAAAAATGTTGTGATTATGACCAATGATTAGATACTAGAATTACTAGATAATAGTAAAGTTATTTAGAATTGGTCTGATTTTTTATTAAATTCGTTATAACTATAAGGTTTAACTGCTTAAAAGTGAATCTGTGTGTGATTAAAATAAATAAACAAAGCAATTATTAAGACTAAAATTAACGTTAAAGTTATTATGATTTAATTTTCTGTTTAATAAATGCTGATTTTTACATAAAATTGCCTTTTTTTAATACGTTTCACCAGAAATTAACTTAAATAAAATTCTTAAAAAAAGACTTACCCCTCGAAAAAAAAACAAAGAAAAACTTTTTTCATAAAACTCTCGAAGTCCCGGGACTTTGATTGTAGGATGTCTCGAGTCCCGGGACTTTGAAATTGTCGGGAAATTCCCAAACCCTAGATTGTAGTAACTTGATGTGCTGGCGTCTGTACGTTCATTCATAAAATGACCGACGAGTATTAATAGGAAGTAAGTGCTACTAATAAACTTTGTGACCACACGGCGGGGCTGGCGCCGCGTTGTGAAAACTTTCATTTAAGTATATTAGTTTTCCTGCTTGGTTTTGTGTCCGTGTGAAGCCCGGAATGACAAAATTTATAAAGGATCAGACAGGAATTAAAAAATAACAATAGCAGGGGATCAGATCAGGGGATTCGACCGGAATAACTCGAATATTCGGACGATCAGTGGCAGTTTGACAATTTGGAATTGTGGACATAATTAAATCAGATGCAACGTTATTCCACTTAATATTATATCTTATATTGCCAAGTTAGAGCCTTATTATCACACTAGCGGTTTGCGAGCGGAGCGGGCGCGCAGCGAATGCGTCGCGACACACTGACACACTGACACCACACTCACACTGACCACTGTCTCATTGTCGCATTGCGCCACGTGTTCGCTGCGCGCCCGCTCCGCTCGCAATCCGCTAGTATGATAAGGCCCTTTTGAGTGCCAATGTAATTATATTATATGGCCAACTGTCTTATTGGAAAACGTCATATTGCAAAGGTGTTTTTTTTTACAAATATCAACGTTGGGCACCCAACAATAAAGTTGAGAATATATAACCTGAGACACGCGCCTCTTTCCGCTTGGACGCGCTCTCGAGTTACTGGTAGTTTATTTATTTTCAAGTTTATTTCAACTGGTGCAAGGTAGTTATTAGTTTGGCAGTTACAAATACACTGCGCTGCGCCTCGCCAGATGTGCGCCGACTTCAGTATATTGAGTAAAGATATACAACTTACCTTCCGTACTCTGTGCAACAAGTTACTTCCCCTAAAGTCTGCATGGATAATAACAGTGGATCGAACAGCAGCGCACGCCTTCACTAGTGAATCGTTCATAAAATGTTCATGACTTAAAAACTTCTCTAATACGGCTTTGTTCTCAGGTTTGACTGTCTTCAACGCATTGTCCGCAGAACTCTTCATCATACCGTCCATGCTTCCTTCTTTCCAGTCCATTTTTAAGATTTCCAAAGTCTTTTCAAATTCCTCTGGGTTTTTTTTACTAAAGGCAAAGGACAATGCGTGCATCTTCGCCAAATCTGTAATTGCGGAAGCAGCGTACTCCCAATCGTAAGAGTGGAATCTGTCGTAAGGTCCGTAACCTTGTGCCAATAAGTCTTCCATTACCACTGTCTCCTGATACATTGTGGGGTCGAAGCCGTAACACTTGGTGAAGAACAGTCTGTGCTCCTCAGGCACTCCGTTTTCTTCCTCCAAGGATGCGTAAATTTTCGCCAGTTCCGTATAAGCGAATCGTTCGGTATCGAAAACCTGAACAGGCACTTCACTGCGAAACTTCTCTCCTAGTGTTGCGACTTTTGCGAATAAATGTAGATCTTCTTTACCTTCTTCTCTTATGATCACTGTAAATAGTTTCGACGTGTAGTTGGCTCCTCCGGTGAATATTTCATTTATAATTATTTCATGGTTTTGATAGTTTTGTTCTGTAGCGATTTTGTTTAGTAATTGCCGCAGCGTTTGTTCCGTGTGCGCCATGGTTCGCGACTCGATGGATACTGACGTAAACACTGATTAAATTATCTATTATGATAAATGCAAGCCGTGTTGTTGTAAATGTTAGTATGAATACTCACGTGAGCATTTTATTTTTAAACTAACGACGTGTCCTGTCCCGGCTTCGCACGGGTGTAAGGCTGCCTGTCCACTGGAGCGGAGAGGAGAGGAGAGGAGCGGAGATGTGTCAATATTAACCAATAGAATCGCACCTATGGAGCGGAGTCACTAAGATTAATATTAATGTAAGGTGTGTTTGATCGGATCGTTGTTTCGTTATTCTATACTAGCTGCACACCATGCGTTGCAAAGGCATTTTTTTACAGCTTTTTTGGGCCAGAGTCCCATCGCGGGCGTTCTCAGAACACCCTACCAAAGTTTCATCTCAATCTGATCAATAGTTGAGGAACGCATAGAGGACAAACAAACATACAAACATTGATTTTTATATAGGTAGACTAACAATAGTGTGGTATTTCTTGCAAAGTAGTCCCGTTTTAACCTACTACCCACACTGTAGTAAATATGTACCTATAACGCTTTTCCTGATGCAATATTTTTATATATTATTATTTAGAATGTTACATAACCATTATTAAAGAATGGAGACCAGCTATCTAATTACGCAAAACATTTTCGTAAACGATTACGACTAATCTGTATTATTTTGACAGTTCAACAACATTCATTGCATTATTTACATTGTTGAGCAGATTTTTTTTTTATTTAATTTAATTTTCCCACTGCTGGGACACAGGCCTCCTCTCCTCTCCGTGAGAAGGAGTGGGCTGTAATCTACCACGCGGGCCCAGTACGGATTGGTAGATGTCACATGTCTTCGAATTTTTTGGTTCTAAGACATGCCGGTTTCCTCACGATGTTTTCCTTCACCGTTTTGAGAGTAGTGGTGATGAAATTATTTACACAAAGTAAAGCGCCTGCTTGGGTTCGAACCCACGACCTACAACTCGTAAGTCGGGGCCGTTACCACTGGGCCACCACTGCTCTGCGTGATAAACATTCAACAATAATTCAGAAATAGAAAAATAATATTGTAAGATTGAGCGATTAAATTAGATATACTTACCTTAGTACGTACAGTAAGTACATTGATAATATTATCAAGCGTACTTCCAATCTATGGAATGGAATCTGTCGTGAGGACCATATCCATGCGCCAACAAGTTCTCAAGAACCAATGTCTCCTGGTACGTGCTGGGGTCGAAGCCGTAGAACTTAGTGAAGTATAGTCTGTGCTCCTCAGGCACTCCGTGTTCTTCCTCCAAGGATGCATAGATTTTTGCCAATTTTATGTAAGCGAATTGCTCAGTTTTATAGCCAGCCCTATGCATATCTTTGCGAAACGCATCTCCGGCTGCTGCGACTTTTGCGAATAAATGTAGATCTTTTTTACCTTCTTCTCTTATGATCACTGTAAATAGTTTCGACGTGTAGTTGGCTCCTCCACTTGATATTTCATTTATAATTATTTTATGGTTTTCATAATTAAAAGTTAGTTAAAGAAGAAGTTTAATAAACATTTTCAAAAAAATCTAAGTAGGTACTTGAATTTTGACAACAGCTATTTCAAAATTTGACTGAGGCATTAAGCGTACAAATTACGGGGAAGACATCTTTATTTAATCAGCTATTTAACGAGGTTAGTCAAAAGTTCAAAAAATACTTAGAGATGCCGATGAAACACTCAATAATGCTGGCAAAGGTCAAATTTGCAAATTGTTGAAATATTAATAAATGGTGTGATAATCGAATTAAATAACTGGTTTATGCCACCCCACTACTTTCTAACCTACCAGCAGTCCATTGCACGTTAGGCACCCAGATTATCATGACCAGGACACAAGCAAGTTGCGGAACGGTTTTGGGCTTATTGGAATTGCCAGGAGATGCACTCTGGCTATAAATGATTTTAATGGTAATATCCCGTCACCAAATTGCGTTTTATGTAGCCTTGATTGTCAGAAGACAGGTTTCATAGCCTCGTTATTTCCGTCAATGATTTGTCGTCGTGAATCTGATAAAACTATGCCTTTCAAACTTCTGACACGACTAAGCGCGACGATGGGACTGGTCATCTCTTAGCTGCCGTGGCTTATTTTAATTTATTTTTAACCGACGAAAAAAAAAGGAGGAGGTTCTCAATTCGACACGTATATTTTTTTTTTTTTTTTTTTTTATGTATGACCACGCATAACTTTTTACTGAGTGGTCCGATTTGAACGATTCTTTTTTTATTGGGAAGGGTATACCTCGAAGTTGGTCCCATAAAAAAATAAAAATTTAAACCCACCCCTAAGTGTAAAAAAATTGGGGTTGATTGATGTTTCACGTACTGAATTTTCAACTGTAAACCGATTCTGTTGTAATTTCGCACACATATGTAGTTCTGATGACACAACTACACAATAAAGACCTGGAGTTGATCTGATGATGGAGTCAGAAGACAGTCGCGAGAGCTCCTCACCAGTTTACAGCAGCTACATCATGTTTGGGCTTATTTCATTCCCCCTGATGAGAACTTTACACCTAGCTGGGGTATGACTGTCATCGACGGTCAGAGGTTGAGGCAAACATTAAAACCGCCTGGCCACGGAACGGGCGGCGCGAACGGCGCGGCGGTGCGTCTTGCGGGGCGAAATTCTATACATTTGTTTTAGTCGCAAGACGCTTCGCCGTTCGCACCGCGCGATTTTTGCTGTAGCGAATGTCCCGTGGCCAGGCGGTTAATGGTAACTCAAAAGCTAAAAATAAAAAACTTTTTTGCAAAAAATTAAATCGACGAAAAAAACCGAAAAGCGAAAAATAAAAAATAACTATGTATTTAGTGACAAATTGATGACCTTCAAATAACAAATTTTGAGGCGGCGCCAAACAAACATATTATAATTACATAAAGCGTAAAATGTTAGCTTGATAGATCTTCCTTGAATGTGTTTTAGGCGCCGCCTCAAAATTTGTTATTTGAAGGTCATCAATTTGTCACTAAATACATAGTTATTTTTTATTTTTCGCTTTTCAGTTTTTTTTCGTTGGTTTAATTTTTTGCAAAAAAGTTTTTTTTTGTTTTATCTTTTTATTACAGACGCTTTTAACGTGTGCATCTTTTTACATTGTTCTCACATGTATAATTTAAACATGAATGATGTAACCACTATTTTGTAACAATTATTTATTTAAAAGAGTGTCCGTGGACTTTCTTGACAGTTCTTCTCCATACAGGGCCGTCTTAACCATATTGGGCGCCGGGGTGCGAAAATCAGCCTGCGCCCCCCTTGTCAATGAACAAAATTTTTGTGTTCCTTTTTTATTTAAGTAATACTCTAAAAAAGTGAGATGGCTGACTTCTGAGCCATGTCTACAGGCTGATTCCAAGAGTCATCACGAACCGTCTCGCGCGCAGGTTTGACGAGTTCCAGCCTCCCAAACAAGCTGGATTCAGACCACATGGTCTACGGAGCTAAAACCTTTACGGAATCCCGCGCGTTTGTACCCCATCTTATGTACATACATATGCTGCAGCAGGTTAAACAGACTGAAGAGTATAACCTGCCTCTCTGCTTAGCGTTTGTAGACGACTACGAGAAAGCTTTAGATTCGATTTTAACTTAGGCTGTACTGCACTATCTGCAACGGGGCCAGATTGACTATCGGTACATCGAGCTGCTAAACTGTTTGTATGAAAACGCTACTCATGTCAGTCCGACTCCAGGACCAGACCTCGAAACTTATTTTACTGCAGCGAGGGTGACGTTATCTCTTCAAAACTGTTCACCGCTGCACTGGAGGATGTCTTCGAGGTTCTGGACTGGAAAGGTGTTGACATCAGCATCAATGGCAAATACATCAATCACCCGACTTGGTTTGCCGACGTTATAGTAGTCATGGCTGAGACTATGGAGGACCTCAGTACAATGCTCGATGAACTCATTAGAGCTTCCGAAAGAGTGGGTCCATGTTCACATGAACAAAACGAAGATCATGTCGAATGCCCATGTAACACTCTCACCCTCATAACGATCGGAGTTGAGACTTCGAGAAAGACGTCAATCGTCGAATCCGGCTCGGCTGGGCGACGTTTGGGAAGCTGCGTACTATCTTCTCATCTCAAATAGCACAGTGTCTCAAGACGAAAGTTTTTGACGAGTGCGTGTTGCCAATGACGTCCTATGGCACTGAAACGTTGTCGCTCACAATGGGCCTCATTAGAAGGCTGAAAGTCACCCAAAAGGCAATGGAGAGGGAGTTTCCCTACGTGATCGAATCAGAAATGAATATAGATCCGTAGGGGAACCAAGATAACCGACATAGCCCGAAGAATGACCAAACTTAAATGACAGTGGACAGGACAAATTGCTCCTAAAACAGATGGCCGATGGAGCCTGAAGCTCCTGGAGTGGTGACCGCGTACCAGAAGACGTAGCGTTGGAAGGCCTCCCACAGGGTGGACCGATGATGACCTGATGAAGGACGCATGAATTCGCTGGATGCGAGAAGCACGGAACCGGTCGAATGGGCGGTACTCGGAGAGGCCTATGTCCAGCAGTGGACATCTTTCGGCTGAAATGATGACTACAATAAAATTAAGTACATTTTCAAACATCGAATTACATTTTTCTGCCTTTTAGTTGGCAATTTTGTTTATGATATCGTCTGTTTTGAAATGTTCCCTCCCTATCAATGTCCCATCTATTTTCACGTGTAAACTTTTAAACATTGTGCTTTTTTGGTCAACACTCTTTGAATTTGCCGCGTGTGTTTGTTGGAACATAAATTTTATTTTTTGTAAACAATATTGGTGCCTATATTTTTATAGGAGCCTACTTATAAAGAATATTTGTTAAGTTTTTTTTTTTATTGTGATTACGCATGGTATGTGTAGGTATTAGGCGATCGGCTTGCGCCCCCTAAGACCCAGCGCTCGGGTGCCAAGCACCCCTTGCACCCCCGGGTAAAGACGGCCCTGTCTCCATAGGTACCTACTACGCTTTGGAATGGGCAACTAGCTTCATATTTCTGACTGACCGACTCCTTGACAGTTCAAAAGTGCCTGTACATGGTTTAATTGAAATAAATGCTTTGAGTTTTGTGTTTTGCAAAGTTTTTTTACCAAGGTCGATCACAACTCTTTTGAGGGTAATTATGGACCCTGTGATTTATGGACTTTGACCGACCAGCTTAATAATAGAGTACTGACTAAACCCACCCGTGTTCCTTCAGTTGACTGTACGTTGCCAGGGGCCACGGTTACCCTTTAGGACTTTCCCGCAACCCCGGCAGGCATCGACCCTAGCGGACCAAGAAAAATATTTTATTTGGGACACGCACAGGAAATACAACAATAAAATAAAAGAAATAAAAATAAAAAAGAACATTATAGAGCTAACAAAATCGTGAACACAAATACAATAAAAAGAAGACCTGTGCGAGGCCAAAAAGCCAAAAAGGCTCCTATCTCAGCATAATGCTACGACATTTGAAAAAAAAAACACAAATACCGTAGCGCTGGTATTCTGATAGGGCCCGCTGTGATGCTACGGACACATCTACGGACATAAAATAAATCCAGTGAAAGAATTTAAAATATAAATAAAAACGAAATAAAATATAATAAGTGATAAATACAAAAGTATATGAAAACGAATGTTACGATCAACCCACACCCCACGCTCCAACATCGCTTGTCCATGCTACAATTAGTACAAACTATTGTCTATGTCTCTATGACTATGACCAACGAAGGGACGCGAGCGCAGGTGATGTAATCCATTCTGTAGTCTGTGTTTAGTAATCTGTGGTGTAATCGGCTATCAAGCCCAAGCAATGTCAGAGTACTTAGAAAATTCGATATTTTCAGTATTGTTATAGATGAAACGGATAAAACAATGGACGGACATGAAATAACAGCATCAGAATAAATAATACTTCAGAGTCGAGTTATTAATAAAAAAAGATAAGACAAGGAAGTGGTGGAAATAAATAATAAAATGCATTAATGTATAAAAATAGGAAGATAGGCCACTCTCCAACATCACGTAAGGTAATAAATAATATGTGACGTAAGTATTAAACGGACTACAAACCATTACAAGTAAACACACCCACACAACTACATTTCTCGATGCCGTGGCAGCCGTGGGTCGTGCTCGACAACCAAAATATAGAGACATATTACGCGGGCTATAGCGGGAACGAGATAGCAATAATTGTGTTACGTACATAGGCGCCGGCGATGTTGTGCAAGCGAAATCGCGCTAGCAGCCGAAATCCGAATGTTGGCCTAATGTTTACGATTAGGAACGACATAAATGACGGAGCAAACATCAAATATTATTATAATTTTCAACAAATTAACATTTTTGGCTATAATTACGAGTGAAAATTAATCCTGTGGGACTTGTTTTTGGTTTTTGCCCTATTTGTGATCATTTTATAATATACAAGAAGACATTGTTGTTGCTTAGTTAGACGATTACTGTAAATTTACTTAACGTGCTACACAACGCCAGTTCGATTGTGATTGTGATTAAGGTCGATTGTGTCCCGTGAGTGGGGCCCCTAATTTGTGCGGTCCACGTCGAGGAGCGCGTACCATATCTTCCCTTAAAATGTATCGTTGTTGTTATGAGTTTATGACTGACTGTGTTGTGCTGTGTGAATCGATGGAAAAAGATTCGATCACCGATTAAAAGATTATATTAATCGGTGTATTGATATGGGGTGCTTAACTGGGGGGGACACTTCCACATCCTGGAAGGAATACGTCAAAATTATGTCACCAATTCACATTAGATTATGATTCAGATTACGTATACAGGGTGTTAATGTAATTGCGTGCCATAGCTTAGGGGTAGGTTCAGTATCGATAAAGGAAACTAGGAATAATAAAAGATAAATCCAGAAAAATAATTAAAAAAAAAACATTAAATAAAAATTGCAAGGTCAACCTAATTTAGTACCTACTAACTTAAAATAGCAATCAAATCAACTTAAAACATGAGTAAATAAGTTGATTTTTAATCTTTGTAAATACCTGATTCCAAACTAAATTAGGTCGACCTTGCAATTTTTTTTAAAATTATTTTTATGGTTTTATTTTTTATTTTTCCTAGTTTCCTTTATCGACACTGAACCTACCCCTAAGCTATGGCACGCAATTACTTTAACACCCTGTATAATCTGAATCTCGGAAACGGCTCCAACGATATCGATGAAAGTTGCAATTAGGGATTTACGGGGGTGACAAATCGATCTAGCTAGGTCGCATATCTGGGAAAAATCGTTTTCTTTATTTTCACAGCTTCGTAAATCTGATAAAACATTGGTGTAACTGGACGATATGTTTATATTTTCACCCGAGCAGAGCTAGGTTGATCAGATATTGAATAATAAATTAACCACGCGACAGTGAGAATATCTACGTCTATCGTGAAGAAGCTTCGCACAGTGATACGATACACGCAGATGTAACCAACCATTATCGGTTACCGTCGCGATAGTTCGGGCTGCGGCTGCGTAGCACTTATCGCCCGCCGATAATAAGCGTGGTACGTGGTCGGACTGGCGTTCGTAATTTAAACTGTTGTTTTCGGACTGCGTAAACCCTCTGTCGAAATAATGGAGTGCCATCTTGGATTATTGCACCACCATAATGCATAATGCATAATGTAACACTGCTAATGCGGTGGTCACATTAGCGGGTACATAATTTTAACGAATGCGGCTGTTTTTAAAAGAGTTATCGCACTAATGTGCGATAACTTTTTGCAAAACATACGAAGTTTCGGCACACACTGTTCTGTTACGAAGTTACGATAGATGCAGATGCCGCAGAGACATACAGTAACTACGCACAAACATTTTGTATCAACTACTTATTAATTAGCCTGTATTGTCCCACTGCAGGGCAAAGGCCTCCCTTATCTACTATTCGAAATAAATCACGAAAAGTAAGTTTTAGACGAGGCGTTTTGTTTAATATGTTGTTGTTCCCAAAGCAGTTGTCGCAAAGCTGTTTGTGCTTCACACAGTTATGCGTAAGCGTTTGACGGTGAGGTATGAGTCAAACGTCAATATTACACGGTATGCCCTAAGTTACTCAACGGTGCAAAACGGCACTTGCTCGACGGCATTTCTAAGGCATTGGGATTTTTTCAATACCGGTATTGGAAAAGTCAATACCGGCATTACGGTATTAATACCGGTAATCCGGTATTGAATGTAAGTTCAATTACTCGTAGGACATTAATAAAACCATTAATAAAACCATTAAAATACATGTTTTTATTTACAAATCCGTCTTAATTGTTCTTATTATTGAAAAAAAAACTTTTTATACCTAGCTCTCTTATATAACAATTTGGTATTGGTTGTAGGTCTAGGATTTAGGAACGTAATCAAAACTTAATGTTATAGTCTTTTTGCAGGAAGGCATTTCACATAGACTTTATAAAGTACAATATCAAAATAATAAACTTATATAAATGTCATCATGTCTCACGTGAAAGTCAACATAGGCATCATTATTTGTGTTCTTTTCTTATTTAAATCGACATGCTCGTATTGCATCCATTAACATAGTTAGTATTGTAGCCCATTGGATACAATATTAACATTTGATGTAATAATATTATGACATTTTATGTTTATTATGTTTCTAATGATTTGACAATAATCTGTAAAAATAAAATTTATAAAATGGGATTATTATGATATTTCTAACGTTTTTTTATAAATTATGTTAATTGATTATGATTTGCATTCCCATGTGACGGCAGAACATGGAGAACTAACTTAAATGACAACACCTATGTACAAATTTACCCATATTTATAAAGAAATAAATGATTGATTGATTGTCAAAAGGTGGTTACTACAAGAGCAGAGTTACGTAGAAACAGAAAATCTAGTAAAGTTGTCAAGTTAACCATCACTTCTTTAGACACACGCTAACCCGGTATGATGGATGATCCTACAGACACGAACACATAAACTCTCTTCACTCAGTATTTTAGTTTCACATTTCACTACACTTACACACATTCTACTAAAGGCTACCTCTCTTGTATACTGCGCTACTCTTGTCATCCGATGCAAGCAATATAAAAT
Source organism: Conistra vaccinii (assembly GCA_948150665.1). Taxonomy (NCBI): domain Eukaryota; kingdom Metazoa; phylum Arthropoda; class Insecta; order Lepidoptera; family Noctuidae; genus Conistra; species Conistra vaccinii. The sequence goes on from OX411327.1 coordinate 1,340,595, forward strand.
ACACACATCAAAAGTGTCTAGGGATCAAGCATTTTTATGCGGATTTCTTGAGATTGAGATGTGGCTTTGTAATAAATTTATGATTTTATAAATTTATATGGATCCTTTTTGGTGCATTTCATAATTTGAATCAGGAACTGTGAATCAAATTCGAGTAAAAGATGAAAATCAGCTGTCAATATTTTCCCTATAAAAACATACAACGCATTGAAGACATTATTAGTGCTACTGTTTCCCTACTACTGATTAAAACCAACGTTATTATGGAGCAGCGACGTCATTTAAGCAGGGAAGAAATGCTCAGAGCCGTGGGAATGATAGAAGCTGGTTCCCGGCAACGTACTGTGGCTTTAGCTCTGAATACAAGTCAGAGTGTTATCAGTCGACTTTGGACACGTTACCGAAGCACTGGTACCGTGGCTGAGCGCCATGGAGGACGGTATCGCTGCACCACACGGAGACAAGACCGATACATTCAAATCTTAGCTCGAAGAGCTCCAACAATAACCGCCATGATGTTAGCCGTGAGGCTTCATCACTCTTCAGGGAACTTAATTAGCGACCAAACAGTCAGAAACCGCTTGCATGAAGTGAACCTTCATTCCCGAAGACCGCTACGGGTACCACCTATAGCAATGCACAATCGTAGGATTCGATATCAATGGGCTCTTGAACACAGAAATTGGGCAGAAGAACAATGGCGTTTCGTGTGCTTTTCTGATGAGTCTCGTTTTGGTATGAGACCGGATACAAGACGTATACGACACTGGAGAACCCCTGGACGCCAACAGCGATTAAAATCCTGCCAGGAAGTCCATCCTTATAGTGGTGGAACCATCATGGTATGGGCGGGTATTTGGATCGGCGGAAGAACTGAGTTGATTTGGATCAGAGGCAACCTCAACGCTCAAATTTATGCTGAGACGATTGTATCAGACGTCATCGTTCCTCTACAAGTGCAAATCGGTCCCTTATTTCAGTTAATGCATGATAATGCACGACCGCACACCGCAAGAGTTGTAAGACAGACTCTCGCCGCAGCTAACATCAATGTCCTGCCCTGGCCTGCTCAGTCGCCAGACTTGAACCCGATTGAGCATGCATGGGATATGCTACAGAGAAGAGCTCTGCCGAATATGGAGGGTATCCAGTCGCAAGAAGACCTTTTTTTGTTGTTGCAACGAACATGGGCGGCCATTCCACAGCGTGATTTGGATGAACTCATTTTGAGTATGCCAAACCGATGTTCTTGTGTTGTTAGTGTTCGCGGTAGAAACACGGATTATTAATTGTTTAAGTTACCCAATAAAATTTTAAAGAAAACTGTTATTTCAGTCTTTTTTTCGAACTTTAATGTTAGTGGTTCAAATGTCAAAAATCCCTTTATTAGGAAAATGGCAAATTTCTTTATTAATGCAAAGGTGACTTGGTTTATCGTTACTGTGACAAACGAAAACACTTTATTTGATGAATCCTTAAAGAAAATTTTAATTAATATCAATCAGGAGAAAAGTTATTGCAAAAATATATGTTGATCCCTAGACACTTTTGATGTGTGTATTTAATTTATGTCAGAATGCTGGCTGGTATCCATAACAGTAGGTAGGTAAGTTAAATCTTTCTTTGGATACTAGAGTTCATACGAAGACTGCTGATAACACTAAAGGTTATATAATTATACTACGCACTATTGTATACGCATGGTGTTGTTTGGAAGTGTTTGATTGTTCAATAAATCTTTATCTTATCTTAATTAGGTACACACAAGGAAGGGAGAATTTTTCCTGTTCTTTTACACCCCTTTAAATGTATTTAGTGTTCATTCGTTATCATTCGTTAATTCTTGCATGGTAACACTTTAGACTATAAAGCCGTAACAAGAGCAAAAATACAAATCATCATGAACATACACTAAATGATAAAAGATTATGACCAATGTTATCATTAAAAAAATACAATAAGTACGCGTGTGCCTATTTGACTTGTTGTGAACAAAATCTTCTATTAAACTAAAACAAACGTATTTTTCTAGATAAGCAGATTAAGTATCTTGATCTGGCTCACGAGGTTGTCGACATGTGGGATGTGGATAAAGCAGTCATTGTGCCGATAGTCGTGACAGAAAAAGGCATAATAGCCAAGAGCCTCGATCAACACCTGAGGAGGCTCTCGTTAGGCAGCTGGATCAAGGGCTTGATCCAGAAAGCGGTACATCTGGACACGGCGCGTATCGTTAGGAGATTCCTCTCTCAGGAGCCCTGACCGCCGCACGGTGGGCTGAAAATCGCCTTTCATAGACTTAGCGACTTGAATGTTGAAGGGTCCTTTTTTTGGCTAGAAATGGAATCTGCCGATCATTACTATACTATAAAATTTCATATGAGGCAATTGCGTGTACAAATGAAGGAGTTATAATTTTTTTAAGAAAAATTTGTATGGAGCTGACATGAAAACTGAGGATATCTCTGGAATCATAAGGTTGGCCATTATTTCCTTACACACAGATATAGTACTATTTATTTATAATTTTTTGACATACTTTTTAATGTGGCACCATTTGTGCTCTTTTTTTTAAAAATCATCAAAAATAAAAAAAATCTTTTTATGTTGATAATGCTTAAATACTTTAAATATAAGTATGCCAAGTCTAGTTTATAATATTTTTTTATACTATAGGCCAAAATAGTCTAAGAAATCACAAAAATTCATTTCACTAAATTGAAATGACATGGTAATTATGAATTACCTTTTGAATGTAATCTCCTCTAATGGTCAAGTTCTCATTACCTAATGAGCTCATTGAGGTAATCACCTCATAATATGACTAAATACTTATGTACCTAATGAATTAACTAATTAAAAGGATACACACAACAAATAATTAGGGTATACGTTAATTTAGCTATTAGTGCAGGATCACCTTAATGAGGGTAATTAGATAAGAAGAAATCACAAATTTCGTTTTTATACCTACGTGGGATATCTACTATTAATATTAAGAAAAAAATACAATATTTAAAAATCTATCTACCATAATAAACAAAAAAAGTTAACTTATTCTAAACTTCTTCGTCATTATCAGAATCCACTTCAGAATCAGGCTCTACAATTGACATTACATCTAAGAACTCTATCGGAGCTTCCTGATCCTGAAGTAGGTCTAAAGTTTCCTTAAAGTATGTTTGCTTCTTATGGGCATCCAGTTTTGGTCTTATTGAAGTAATAAGAGGATCAGAAGAGACGATAAGCATATTGAGGACATCCTCGTTTGATGCTTGTCTGCTCTTCTTCCTCGAATGGTGTTCTCTGAACCTCCTAAAATCTTTGTTTCGAGCCTCTGAAGCTTCTTCCGAAAGACTCCCTATTGGCACAATAGCATTTTCTGCGATTATGTCCCCTCCATGAATTAATAATTTGTGTACAGTCGATGACATGTAGTACCAATTATACAGTTCCACGTATTTTTCCGCGGTTATTTTAGTGTATTCTTTAAATTTAGGGACATCTATAATCTCTCCAGATGTGATAGCTTGTAGAATCACAGCAAACCTGCGGATCAGGTCTTCATCTAGTCCAGTGATCGCTGCAGTTTTATCAGGAAACTCAAAAAACCTCCTCGCTGTGTTACCATCGTTAGTTGTGCCTGATCCTTGCTTAACGATGTCGATCAAAAGATTGAGTTCATCTTTAAATCGATCTTGGATATGTTTTTTCCTTGACTGTAACAACTCTTTGTGATCTTCTACTCTCGCAGACCACTTCTTGAAATCGAGACGATAAGCTATGTGTAGAAGACATTCCATCACATTAATGCGCGCATGCAGTGACGATAACCCAAACTCATAAACACCAGGAGAAACGGTTTTTGACGCAACGGCATTTAAATTATTCATTTCCGTAGGCTTAGCCAAACACAGATAGCAGGCCGCATTTGATTTAGCTTCAGAAAGATATGTACATATTTTGCCGTCAATCATCGTCATCATTAATTGATGACTAATATCATTTCCTTGGTATTTTGAGGGAACCAGAGCCTTGATTTCGTTATCCATTCTAGTTTTTTCATCCATGACAACTTCTTTGCTCTCCTTCAAAAAACTGAACTGCACTGAACGACAATACGTAGATGAGCAGGGTTTTGGATTCGTCCATGCGGTATCATCTCCAGCCATTAACTTTAATGGAACCAATGAAGTCATAAATACGCTTGCATCATCTTGCTCACTCACCATTTTTTGCTTATATCTACTTTGGTTGGATGCACCGTCAAATCCCCACTTTGATATTAATATTAATTGTTTGCCTTGTATGACATTAGTACTAGGAAGACTTTTAAGAATCTTGTTCACTGTTAAATCTAGTAATGCTTGTAGTGCAATCTTAGCTGAGGAATCTGTTACAGTCACAAATGTCTTCGGAGGGTAGCACTCCAGCTTAGCCTTCTGTACTTTATAGTAAGATGGATATATATCCTTTGAACCTTGTCGAATTGTCGTTTCCCTCAAAGTGATGTATTGCCATTTCGATAGTTTCAATGAAAGTAGCAAACCTAGTGCTTTCTCTGGTGAAAATAATGGTGAAGAAACTGGTTTCTTAATCATTTCCTTAATTTTTGCCGCTGCGTCTGGATTTTTGAGCATATATTCAATAACAAATGCAATATCCTCACGACCATCTTGTCTAAAAAGAGCTGTAGCTGAATATGCTAATTCAATAGGTTCTTCGCCTGTATGTTCGTCAGATCGTCTCTTCTTCTGCTTGTTGCCTAGATTTTCAAACGGCTTTCGAGATTTTTTTGTCATTGTTGAAGTTGATGTCATCGTTGACGTTGATGGTACAGGTTCAGCACAAATATTTTCACTTGGTTCTTGAATGAGCAAATCGGTTTGCACGCAGTTTGGCCAGTCAATATTTGTCTGAAGCCAACTACTGTAATCACGTCTAAAAATTTCAGTTTTGCGGTGGGATCGTAACCATCTCTTTTGAGCTGCCCGTGTGAAACTACGACAAAATTCTTTCAGGGTATCACTGTCTTCATCAGAAAGGCTAGAACCCAGTCGAAAAACAATTGAATTGAACAAGATTTCATGATCGAAGGAAGAAGTATCCTGGGTTCTCAAAATAACAAACAAATCCAAGTTTGTAATTATGCTTTCCATTATTGACAATCACTGAAACGCAGGGTGCTATTAGATGTTAGCAGTAGAAATGCTCAAAATGAACTGAAGTTACGAACCAGATTTTTGACTATTTATTGTTATTGACTAATGAGGGTATCACATTTACCTAATTACCCCCATTAAGGTGATCCTGCACTAATTGTTAAATTAACGTATACCCTAATTATTTGTTGTGTGCATCCTTTTAATTAGTTAATTCATTAGGTACATAAGTATTTAGTCATATGAGGTGATTACCTCAATGACCTCATTAGGTAATGAGAACTTGACCATTAGAGGAGATTACATTCAAAAGGTAATTCATAATTACCATGTCATTTCAATTTAGTGAAATGAATTTTTGTGATTTCTTAGACTATTTTGGCCTATAGTATAAAAAAATATTATAAACTAGACTTGGCATACTTATATTTAAAGTATTTAAGCATTATCAACATAAAAAGATTTTTTTTATTTTTGATGATTTTTAAAAAAAAGAGCACAAATGGTGCCACATTAAAAAGTATGTCAAAAAATTATAAATAAATAGTACTATATCTGTGTGTAAGGAAATAATGGCCAACCTTATGATTCCAGAGATATCCTCAGTTTTCATGTCAGCTCCATACAAATTTTTCTTAAAAAAATTATAACTCCTTCATTTGTACACGCAATTGCCTCATATGAAATTTTATAGTATAGTAATGATCGGCAGATTCCATTTCTAGCCAAAAAAAGGACCCTTCAACATTCAAGTCGCTAAGTCTATGAAAGGCGATTTTCAGCCCACCGTGCGCCGGTAGCCTGGACCCTGTTCCCGATACCGGTGGGCTACTATTTTTTATATTTTTAAATGTTTTTGTTTCTTTTTTGTTTTTTATAAAAAAAAATATAAATGTAATCAATATGTATATAAAATGAATAAACGAAACGTATTTTTCTTATTATTAAGAGGGTTTACGTCGTCCGGCATTTCATACAAACTTTCAAGTCCTTATTTTTCGAAATGACTGAACCGATTTTAATTAAACTTCATACGCATATACAGGATACAAAGGTCTAAAAACTTAGTTAAGAACATTTTCGAAAATTTGTGTTACAGCCAAATCAGACTGATTTTAAATTTTCCATAGAAACAGAGACTTCCAGTTATCTGCTTTTAAATAAGACATTTCGAAAATGTTTGTAATTGTATCCTGCATATGCGTATGAAGTTTTATTAAAATCGGTTCAGTCATTTCGAAAAATAAGGGCTTCAAAGTTTGTATGAAATGCCGTACGACGTAAACCCTCTTAATACTTTCATCGATGTCATAATTTCTCAAATCTGCTGAAAAAAATGACCTTACATTACAAAAATAGGCTGTGTAGGATAATTATGGCACAGCCCCATTTTGCCATAACAACTGATTGGTGCACAGCATGTTAGTAAAAAAATATCCATTACATTATTTAAAAAAAAAGTGCTTCTTTATCTTACAATTATTAAGTTAAGTCTGGACATTAAAATTGAATGTGACCTCTGAGTCTGTTTCGGCCTTTCTACTCAGAGTAGTCAGATAGGAAACATCGACCTCATCTAGTTTTTTAAAATATTATTGACGTGTTAAAGTTTTTGTACTCAGAAATAAATCCATTTATCAAAATCATTTACTTAGATATCATTTATCATCAGTTTTATTTATCTTATCTTCTACATTATTACATAATGATGAAACTAACTGTTAACCTCAGTGCACATTGAAAGTCAAACCATGGCGAACACGGAAGAAACGTTGCGGCAATTACTCAACAAAATCGCTGCAGAACATAATTATGAAAAACATGAAATAATAATAAATCAAGTATTCAGCGGAGGAGCCAACTACACGTCGAAACTATTTACAGTGATCATAAGAGAAGAAGGTAAAGATGATCTACATTTATTTGCAAAAGTCGCTGCAGCCGGAGATGCATTTCGCAAAGAGATGCCTGTGGATGGCTATAAAACTGAGCAATTCGCTTACATAAAATTGGCAAAAATCTATGCATCCTTGGAGGAAGAACACCGAGTACCAGAGGAGCACAGACTATACTTGACCAAGTTCTACGGCTTCGACCCCAGCACGTACCAGGAGACATTGGTTCTTGAGAACTTGTTGGCGCATGGATATGGTCCTCACGACAGATTCCATTCCATAGATTGGGAGTATGCTTCTTCAGCAGTTGCAGACTTGGCGAAGATGCACGCACTGTCTTTCGCATTTAGTAAACAATACCCAGAAGAATATAAGAAGGCTTTGGCAGTTTTAACATTTGAATGGCCAGATTCTAGAAGTATAGACGTTATGTTTCAGAACGGGACAAAACTTGCGTTGAGCAATGTCAAGACCGAGTACAGAGAAGCATTACAGAAGTTTTTGGAAAATCAGGAGAATCCAATGACGATGTGCGCGCCCATTCGCAGTACTCATCGCACTCATCCAGTAGTCATCGTACACGGAGACTATAGAGGGGATAATTTGCTACACAGAGTGCGAGAGGTAAGTTTATTAAATCCAATTTAGGGCTCATACACACGAGCGGCACGCTTCGACGGCAGTCGTCGACGACCTGTTACTCGTGTTGAGTACGGTGCTCAAATACACGAGCGAGTGTTTGTAGAATATGGAAACAAACAAAAAGCATATCCGTCTGTGTCTGTGTCAGTCTGTTACAAAAATATCTGATGAAAATACAAATGGATCAGAAAACGTGCCTCTTTTTTTTGTGGCTAATTACCAAATAACTTCTCCCGCTCTGGGCGGAGCGGGAGGGGGTTGTCAGACTTTTGCTGACTAAAACCCACCCGTATTCCTTCAGTTGCCTGTGTATTGCCAGGGACCACGGTAACCCTTTCAGACTTTCCCGCGACCCTGTCAGGCATCGGTCCCCGCCGAGGGAGTCGGGAATCTTCTTTTGCCTCTCCCTCACGCGTTCCGCCTCTTCCTTCGCGAGCATTACTGCTTCGCAGAAGGAGGTGATGGCTTCCCATGCCCTCTCGCTCCATACCATGGCCTGGACCAGGGCCGGACGCGAGAGATCACCGCCGCCGATCGCTTCCACGAGGACATGGCGGTGCTCCGGCCAAGCCTGGTAGACCTCCACAGTATGCTCCACCGTGTCCTGCGGGCGATCCGTACAATGGTAACACCCGAGCGTTTCCTCCCGCCTTATCCGGAACAGGAACCTGCCGAAGCAGAAAACGTACCTTTGGATGCCTATTTGTAGTATCCATTAGTATCACTTACAAATTGAATGCTTTGATTTGATTATTTGAATACTCTTTTAGGCTCGTACAGACCAATACATTAACGACGCGACACGAACAATACAATTTCTAAGAAAAAATCACGATATAACAATAGCCGGTGTCACGTCGCGCTGTCGCGTCGCGCTGTCGCGTTGCGCTAGTCTGCACGAAGCTTTGATCACCATATACGTGGATGTTTTTCATTTGACTATTGAGGTTAATATTTTATCCCCTATTTTGGTCCATTTTTTTTTTTGGAACATACCATAGTCATATTCGTGGTTTTGCCAGCCACCTTTGGTTTTTGACCAGTATTTTTTCCAAATTTTGTAGCTTTACAACAAATTTTTCGTTTTCACTCCAGAATGGCAAGGTGGATATCAAGATCGTGGATCTGCAGACACTGCAGGGAGGCAGCCCTGCCGCTGACCTGATTTACTTCATCTTTACCGGCTCCGACGAGGAGTTCCGCGCCAAGTACTACGAGAAGCTGCTCGACCACTACTACACGCAGCTCAGTGCCGCCATGAAGAGGCTGAAACTCGACCCTGAGGAGACATTCTCCAGGGAAGACTTTGATTATGAAATGAAGGAGGTAACGATCTGTTTATAATTATTTGTGTCGAGTTTATCATAAGCTTTCTGTAAATTATAGTTTAATTCTGCATTTAAACTTCACGTTTTCATCAAACAATATTAAAATAACAAGATTATTATTTTTCCAGAAACTGCCATTCGGGCTCTCAATTGCAGTGTTCTCGTTGCCTATGCTCACAATTGACAGCCAGAACGCGCCCGAAGTCAACGAATCCCTCAATTTCTCCTCATTCTCCGTGGAGAAGACCAGCGACATCTACCCGGAGAGGCTGAATGGAGTCGTCAACGATTATGTGAAGTGGGGTATTCTCAAATAAATTCAAGGTTGTCCCCTTGTTTCGCAGACAGAAATTTCTTAGAATTTCATTTCGCAACAAGTGTTTCATATAATATTTAGTCCTTGTATTTTTATTTCGAATATTATTATTTCAACGACTATTTACTTGAATGAAACATTATTTCACAGAAACTAGTGATTCCGTGAAAAAATCTATACATATAATAAAATCGTAGCGAGGTCAAAACTGTACATTGAATATTTTTGTGTATGGTAGTTTAGACTTGGTGCATCTGTAGTGCATAACAAGTAAATATTTTTTTTGAACCATTTCCATTCGTTTTATGTAAATATCATAAATGGGACTCCAAATTGGTACTGCGAATTCCAATTGAGAACGGACCAAAGCTTTGTATAGAAGTAAAAAGGTAGCCGGTCTTCTAAAGTCTTTTGAAGAACGCATAACGAAACCAAACATCCAATACGCCTTATTAACGATATTATCGATATGAAGATTAAAGTGCAACATCGAGTCCATTGTAACACCCAAGTAACACCCTAGATCTCGAATATGGTCAACTCTCTGCAGACAGAAACCATGTAAACTACACACATCAAAAGTGTCTAGGGATCAAGCATTTTTATGCGGATTTCTTGAGATTGAGATATGGCTTTGTAATAAATTTATGATTTTATAAATTTATATGGATCCTTTTTGGTGCATTTCATAATTTGAATCAGGAACTGTGAATCAAATTCGAGTAAAAGATGAAAATCAGCTGTCAATATTTTCCCTATAAAAACATACAACGCATTGAAGACATTATTAGTGCTACTGTTTCCCTACTACTGATTAAAACCAACGTTATTATGGAGCAGCGACGTCATTTAAGCAGGGAAGAAATGCTCAGAGCCGTGGGAATGATAGAAGCTGGTTCCCGGCAACGTACTGTGGCTTTAGCTCTGAATACAAGTCAGAGTGTTATCAGTCGACTTTGGACACGTTACCGAAGCACTGGTACCGTGGCTGAGCGCCATGGAGGACGGTATCGCTGCACCACACGGAGACAAGACCGATACATTCAAATCTTAGCTCGAAGAGCTCCAACAATAACCGCCATGATGTTAGCCGTGAGGCTTCATCACTCTTCAGGGAACTTAATTAGCGACCAAACAGTCAGAAACCGCTTGCATGAAGTGAACCTTCATTCGCGAAGACCGCTACGGGTACCACCTATAGCAATGCACAATCGTAGGATTCGATATCAATGGGCTCTTGAACACAGAAATTGGGCAGAAGAACAATGGCGTTTCGTGTGCTTTTCTGATGAGTCTCGTTTTGGTATGAGACCGGATACAAGACGTATACGACACTGGAGAACCCCTGGACGCCAACAGCGATTAAAATCCTGCCAGGAAGTCCATCCTTATAGTGGTGGAACCATCATGGTATGGGCGGGTATTTGGATCGGCGGAAGAACTGAGTTGATTTGGATCAGAGGCAACCTCAACGCTCAAATTTATGCTGAGACGATTGTATCAGACGTCATCGTTCCTCTACAAGTGCAAATCGGTCCCTTATTTCAGTTAATGCATGATAATGCACGACCGCACACCGCAAGAGTTGTAAGACAGACTCTCGCCGCAGCTAACATCAATGTCCTGCCCTGGCCTGCTCAGTCGCCAGACTTGAACCCGATTGAGCATGCATGGGATATGCTACAGAGAAGAGCTCTGCCGAATATGGAGGGTATCCAGTCGCAAGAAGACCTTTTTTTGTTGTTGCAACGAACATGGGCGGCCATTCCACAGCGTGATTTGGATGAACTCATTTTGAGTATGCCAAACCGATGTTCTTGTGTTGTTAGTGTTCGCGGTAGAAACACGGATTATTAATTGTTTAAGTTACCCAATAAAATTTTAAAGAAAACTGTTATTTCAGTCTTTTTTTCGAACTTTAATGTTAGTGGTTCAAATGTCAAAAATCCCTTTATTAGGAAAATGGCAAATTTCTTTATTAATGCAAAGGTGACTTGGTTTATCGTTACTGTGACAAACGAAAACACTTTATTTGATGAATCCTTAAAGAAAATTTTAATTAATATCAATCAGGAGAAAAGTTATTGCAAAAATATATGTTGATCCCTAGACACTTTTGATGTGTGTATAATCAAATTTTATAATGTTTTTGTTTTTAGTGAAGGTGCATTGAATTTTGGTAAACTAAGCTGGAGCTTGTTATATGAACAATATGGAGTGAAAGTTGAAAAAAAAAATGGTATAGATAGACCCCCCCTTTTGAAGTTTATTTTCGATATTTTTTCATGAATATTCAGAAAATTACGGGCGGTCACATGCGCATGGGCGTCATTGTAAAGAATGTGTCAATACTGGTGTCATTAATTACAGCCAGCAATTTATCTAAGTGTGATGTGTATAAGTCTTCCGGAGAACGCGGCGGTATGTAGGATGCACTTATGATATGTCGCTTTGCAGGGTGCGACCCCGGCAACTGCACCAATACATGTTCGATATGAGCGTGTGAGGGGCGCGTCAAAATGCTAGTTGGTTGTAATGTGCGTAGAACGGCGATCAGTACCCCGCCACCGTCACGCTTCCCCGTGGTGCAGCGGTCGCGGTCGCATCTAAATACTAAATATCGGCTATCAATAAACTCACCGTCGGATATGTTCGGTATAAGCCAAGTATCTGTAAGAATGATTACGTCATAGGAAAAAGACAAGACATTCATAAATAATGTATGTAGCTTGGTACGTAGTTCTCGGCAGTTTTGGTAATAAACTGTTAAATTGTATTTATCCATTGGAATCAGAAAAAATGTAAAAAACGCTACCAAAACAGAGCCTGGAGTCAAGTTCAGCCTCATCAGACAAATTAAAATATTTAAAACGGATATAGTAAGGACAGAATATAATTAATGTAAACAACAATTTCAATAACAATTGGTAATAATGTAGGTAAGTTGAAAATGTTACGGTTCTATTTATTTATAGTAAATGTGATTATGCAAGCCAAACAAAAACATTAGACCATATTTACAGATAATAAACACAAAACCATTCAGACATGTATTCATTATTACGTTAATAATACATTTATCTAGTGAGGGTAATCGTAAAATATTTCGCGCGAGAATTATAAGCAGAAGCTGCTTAAACAACTCGAAATAATGTACGAGTCAGAGAGTACACACTGCGTGAAAAACAAAAAAAATAACAAGTACCTACGAGTAGCAAGATAAGAAAAATGAATGAAGCTGCGCTTCTATGCGAATATTAATGCACTTAATTAAAACTTGCAGATGCTTTACTATAGGGTTTAATTTTAGATAAATCTCCTTCGAACGAACGAAATAGTGAAAGCCGCTTCTGGGACGTCAGCGCGAACGAGTATAACACCGTGTTTGATCCAGACAAATCGATGTCCGTTTTGTTTTGCAATCTCCTTAGTTTTTCGAAACAACTTCTTGTTCTGCAGTGTAAGATGCTCGTTTATATATATATTTTGAGGATTTCCACTCAATCGCAGTTCTTCGGATGTAATCCCCTTTTTGAGGCGAGCTGCTGCAATGAAGTTGTCACGTAGCATTTGGTTTGGAAGTTTAACCACTATGTTCCTTGGCCGCGCGGCTTTGGGATTCATTAGAGGAACACGATGAATAGAAATGACGTCACTAGGCGATAACGGTTGTGTGATTAAGATTTTATACCGGAAATTACGTCTAAACGAGTGATGTTAATGATTTGGAAAAAAATTATGTTAAATTAGAACATAAAAAATATATACAGATGTTTTACAAATAAATATCGGTCCATGCTACGTCCCGCCAGAAGACATAAATAGTTTGGAAAATCCAAAAGTACACGCCTCATTCATAAACGAAAAAGAAATTCAAAACATTGTTTAAAAATGAACAATTTATCACTTTTCATGAAGTCGTAATGTCAACGACTGACAAAGATATTTACTTGGCGGTTGCTAGGCAACATCAAGTCAAACGTTGGAAATATTTAGTGAAAGATATTATATTTTAGTTAGTATTTTATTAATTATAATTAAACTACTTTGAATAAAAGAGCCATTTTCAATAGGGTTCCTTCTACGGCTGAAACGAATGTATAAAAAAAAAATTGACTCAATTAATTGATTTTATCGCAAGCTACAGTGTTTTCAGGGTTCATAAATTGACGGACAGGATTTTTTTTTCAACTATTTTTATGCTTTTTCCATTTCTGCTGCATTAAATCAATTGTTAAAAAGTACAGTATTAATCTCCATTTAATCATCTATACAATGGTATATAAATTAAGTAGGTTCTGTGTACTAGCAGGAGTGTAACAATAAAAACAGTTACAGAAATGGGGCAAAAAAAAATTTTCGATCGTAGAGCACACTCTACGAGTCGTGCAAAAATTGGTTAACATGTAATATAATCAAATGTCACACTAACAAAATGAAAACAAAAATATTAAGTCAAATTAATTACATGTCACAATTCAATGCCAAACATCAGTTAACAATAATAATAAAATGTCAATAAATTAAGACTGCACATAAATAAATAGGTATTTAGACATAATCTCGTATATTTAAATTAATTAAATTAAATTAAATTAATTAAATTAAATATTTGTTTATTGATGGCAACTAGGCCCAATTGTTAGTAACATTGTTCTTAAAAACTATTGTTAGTAAACAAACAAAGAAACAAAAACCAAATAAAATTAAAAAATTGTAAGATTAGCTGTGGGGTCTTCTGACCAGCACCTCCACAGCGTGCGACAGCCAAGGTGCGTCGCACTTTTCTGACAACATACTTAGGATGCCGTTGGAACTAGACCGCGCTCTTGACAAGATGGAATTTGTTTTTTTGCGCATTATGGCGTAAAAATCATCGGTATGCGCAAAAGCGAACATACCGGACGCACTACAATAGCGCGGCAGTCCCAACAGCATCCTGAAGCAGTTATTATATTGAATACGCAGGGCGTCTAGCGATCTCTTAGTATGCCTTACCCACAGGCCGCTCGTGTAGAAAGATTGGCAATACGCTTTAAACAGCGTAATCTTTACCTCAATACTACAACGAGCGAACCTGTGTATCAGCATGTTGGCCCTGACCGCTAGCGCCCTGCGCTCACGATCTATATCGTCATCGTCTTTGAGGTCTCCGGTTAGAAAGTGTCCCAGGTATTTAAATTTGTCAACTCTTTTGAGTGGCAGCCCGTTCAGCATTATAACCGGGTCGCTGTGTACACGTCTACCGGAGGCCCCAAAAACCATGTAAACACTTTTGTTGACATTATACACAAGCCCATGATTCGTGACATATCGCTCACACACACGTAACAGCTCCCTGATCGCGCCGGCCGTCGGGCCCAGCAGCACCATGTCGTCTGCATAACTCAAGTTATTCACACAAACGTTGTCAATCCAGCATCCGACACGCATACTGCTGAGCCCGGCGATCAGCCCGTTTATGTACAGGTTGAAGAGCTTTGGCGAGGTCAAGCCACCCTGTCTCACCCCGCACTCCAATCTGTACGTTTCGGACAGAGACCCAGCCCATCGAACACAATTAAGCTGATTTGTGTACCAGTATTTAAATATGTTCAGAAGTTCGATTGATATTCCCGCTTCCCTCAGCTTCCCCCACAGGACATCATAGGCCACAAGGTCAAAAGCCTTGGAAAGGTCAAGGAAGCAGGCATAAATGGGGGTATTTCTATCTGTGTAATATCGGACAGTCTGCTTGAGACCAAGAATTGCGCTTTCAGTGGAAAGCTTGGGCCTAAACCCAAACTGTGCGTCATGTAACTGTAAAATATTACCTAATTCTTTATCAAGCAAACTGTCCAATACTTTCGCTATTACAGTGGCAAGCGATATAGGTCTGTAGTTGGACGGATCAGAGATATCACCAGTTCTGTTCTTAACAATGGGGACCACCACTGTTTTCATCATGTTTGTTGGCAAGTACGAGTGACTGATACAGAGCGTGAAAAGCAGAGCCAGTAACCTAGGCAAATGCACGCCTGCATGTTTCAGGTGCTCAATACTGAGACTGTCATGTCCAGGTGACCTGCCTTTACACATTTTTAAAATAACCTTAGTCACCTGCTTGGAAGAAAAACAAGAAAGAGACTTACCCTGACAAGCCTCAGCATTGACACTCTCGTTTGATGGTCCCAGTGGTGACGACACTACAAAAAGATCCTTGAACATGTTGGCTACATCCTCCGCATTGTCAAGGCCCCCGACACTCACAGGAAGGCCCGGCTTAAGGTTAAGCTTATTGGTTGACTTCCAAAATTGAGCAAAGTTTTTCGATGACCTTTGCGAAGCTAAAATATCCATTTTAATTTGGTCTTGGTTTTTCTGGCACCATTTAAGCCTGCCTCTAAAAACTTTTTGGCTCTCGCGCATCTCATCCCATACTCGACCGAACTGAGGTCTGCCAAGTTCTACCCAAACCTGATGCCTTATCCGAGCCTCCCCGTAAGCCCCGTGCACATGCTTGTTCCATCCAATCACACGACCTTTCGATCCAGTCTCTTTCTGCTCACAGGTCTGTATAGCTGACTCCGATAACACAGACACAATGTCACTGTACAACTTGTCCAGTTCTTTTCTATGCTCAGTGTTATTACATATTTTATCAGCACATGATAAAAATTGCTCGGGAAAGTCAATGTCTCTAAGCTTACTATTACACAGATCATGGTACCTTCTGATCTGACTATTATTACGCTCGCACCATATCACTTTGTTATGGCTTTTTTCTGCAATTTGCTTTGCTTTAGGCATGACAGTGCTTAGATTGCACTCAACAGTCAAAGGCAGGTGGTCCGACCAGAAAACACCATAGTCTATGCTTACACTGTTAACAGACTGCCAGGCCGCCCTAGTAACAATACAGTGATCAAGCCACCGTCTGCTTCCATTAATATCACTGATATATGTATAGTTTTCAGTGTTATTATGCAGCTTTTCATGATCGGCGCATATCCATTGTTGATCAGAGCAAAAAACACATAATTCTTTCCAAAAAGGTTGATTAGGATGCGAGTTAAAATCACCTAACATAAATATGGCTTCTACCTCACTATTACTAACTATAGCGTTCATTTCACTTAAACAATTAGTGAATTCAGACATATTTTCTACATTATCTGTAGGCATGTACACACTAAACACTATAATAGATCGGTCGCA
Source organism: Conistra vaccinii (assembly GCA_948150665.1). Classification (NCBI taxonomy): domain Eukaryota; kingdom Metazoa; phylum Arthropoda; class Insecta; order Lepidoptera; family Noctuidae; genus Conistra; species Conistra vaccinii. Next base: position 1,357,135 of record OX411327.1, read on the forward strand.
CACGGACGCTTTTATAGCCGTAAGTCTCGCACTTTTGCACTGCACTAATGAAACCGACTGAAAAATGCCTTTTCTCCATAATAAGGCCACACCGCCGTACGGTCTCCCTATAAGAACCTCCGCAGATGTGTCCACCGCAGACTTGCCCGTGTACTCGAAGTTCTCATCAAGAGTTCCTAACAATGGTATATCGTGGGGCAGCAACCACGTTTCTTGAAGCGCCACTATATCGGCGGTTCTACAGATACGTCTCACACTTTCAAAAGAACGCTTAATGGATTTACAATTGAATGTAACCATATTGCATAGCTGTGTTGTCTTACTGCTTTTGGGATCCATTACTATTTAATTATTTTATCCATCGCATTATCATGTATTATGATATCTTTAGTTTTCCCATTAAAGACCACAAAGCGTCTAAAACAAATACCTTCGGGCCACAACGCATCATTGAGAAACATATGTAATTTGTTTCTTGAAACACATAACTTGTATGAGTCATAATATTTTTCCTTTTTTGCACGAATCTTCTCTAGAGTAACCTTTTCTCGAGTTTTGTTCCAAATAAAATCTATTATGTCCGACTCTTGTGTTTGTTTACAAACGTTAGATATGTAAATGGGCAATACAGTCTCTGCTGCTCTGAATTTAGAGTTCAAATCAGTTGTATCTGTCCCCGTTTTACTAATAAACTTAGCCTTTGTACGCTTCTTTTTATGAGATACCACCTGCCAGTTGTTATCGGTACCGTACACTTTCTGCTTCGAATCGCCACTTGCCTTAAGAACGTCTGCCATCGTTGATTTCGTAGCAAACTGGTTTTGTAAGCTAGTTTGATTAGTCACCTCATTATCGCTCGTTCGGCACACGCCAGCTGTGAGTGCGCACACAGGTGTACAATCGGTGTGTGAAACCGCAGCGCATGACTCAACGCATCCGACTACCGCGTTACTAGTGCACACAGACGAGTTCTCCTCGTTTGAATCCACAGTGCCAACCTCCACGCGCGAGTGCGATGGTAACGACAACTCAACGCAATGTATTGGCGTAAGCGAGACAGCGTTACTAGTGACGTTAAGATCCCGTTTCGCGGGAGACACATCAGCCGTTATTTTGCTATTATCATCATTTTTTTCATCTACCGACCTACCTGACACCATATAATTGTGAGGCAAATCCGTATTTATATCATGTTGCATTCCCACAGGGCCACTATCGTAGTGAAAACTACTTCTCAGACACGCACCTCTTTTATTATTTATTGTCATTCCCGTACCTTCTTTAGATTTAATGTCGTTTAAATCTTCTCTAGAAACATAGCTTGTTTTTATGGCCTTCACCTCTTGCTGTAGCCACACAATATCCTTAAGTAAACGAGTTGCATCAAGAAATCTTCTCTAGAAACATAGCTTGTTTTTATGGCCTTCACCTCTTGCTGTAGCCACACAATATCCTTAAGTAAACGAGTTGCATCAAGGTGGTCAAAGGTGACAGGAGGGAGCCTATGCAGTTCTCTCGCCACAAAGATGGGTAGTTTTTCTGGATCTTCCGCATCCGTAGATTTCAGCAGCTCAACAATATCTTCTAAATCCCGGTTGGTTTTACCGTCCTTTCTACGCCGTTTCATTTTCTTGTTTGGTAACGCTTCAAATAATAACTTTTTGGCCGTTAAAATTTCATCCGATTCAAATGCTGTATTGCAAATTCTGATCAATGAAATTTCATCCATCACAGTCATTTTATTGTGCACAAAAGCTAACACTTCATTTATCACTATGTTGCAGGTGCAACATTTTACATAGTTCGAGGTCATTGCCCTCACACACTCGTACACTATCGGTCAACGACTTGTCGCGAGCGCGGTCAGCTGATGACTTTTTGTACTATTGACTATAGTATATGATAGTAAATTAAAAATAAAATAAAATGACAATAAAGAACAAATAGGGAAATACCTTATAATTATGAGAGCAACATATTTTCAGCAAAATTTTTTTCTGATAAAAACTCAGTCACACTGTAGTACGTCCTATCCTTTAAAAAATTACTTAGTCTACTCTTAAACAGCACTGTTGTTAAGTCTTTTCAACTACTTGGTAATTTATTGTAAATAATTGGGGCCATAGAGTAGACACTTTTGCGCACCAAAGTAGTTTGACACGGTAATTGACATAATTTACTATTGTCACGCCTATTTCTTGGGAATACATCAGCTAGCCGTTCAAAACGACTTGGATTTTGCTTAACAAACACAGCTACTTCCAGAATATAGATACAAGGAAGTGTCAATATGTTATATTGTTTAAAATAGGGCTTGCAATGTCGGTTGTTTTAAGTTTAAACATTGACCGCAGACACCTTTTTTGGGCCTTAAAAGCTGTTTCTTTATTGGTTGAGTTCGCCCAGAAAATGACACCGTAACGCAGTTGAGATTCAACTATACCGTGGTAAGCTGTAAGAAGTGTTTTGGTATCTGCTATGGAGGATAATCTATATAAAGCATATGCAGACGAGCTTAACTTTTTACACAATTTATCTATATGTCCTTTCCAATTTAAGTTGTAATCTATCTGTAATCCTAAAAATTTTGTATCGCTTGCTTCGTTAATATTGTAATTTTTGTAATGTATGTCAAAATTATTAACGCGGGGCGTACGTTGTCTAAAGTGCATTATCTTTGTCTTACTTAAATTTATATTCAAATAATTTTTGTCTAGACATTTAATTATACAGTCAAGAGAATTATTTATGTCTTTTTCATATGTAGTTGAATTTTTACATGGGATCGTTATGGTGCTATCATCTGCAAACATAGTTAATGGTTCGCGAGTTCTATTACTGGCTGGATGTACGACGCTTTGCGTGAGCTCAGTACAGAACACGCAAGCTAACCACTCAAGGTCACTGGCATGTATCTGTCTCTTAAAATAGATATATTTTCAAGGATCGACATTAGATTTCCGCCGCGCTTCTCAGGTAGATTGCTTATCTCAATATTGCAGTTACGGGATTTTTGTTCTGCGGTTTCTAGAGTAGCAATTCGTTGTTGAACTGCCAGGGGAGAGGAAACTTTTTCCTCGAGCTTCGAAACTCGAGAGGCAAATTCCTTAGACTTCTCTTCTAGAAAATCGTGTTTAAAGTAAGGTATACTCATAAAACGGGAACATACGTACCTACTAGCTGATGGGCCAGTTTCGATAGACATCTAAGGGAAACGTATAGCTAATGTTGTTACTGGTTGAGCCACATATCGCCTGTAAGTCTAGATACTCGGCGCGTCTTCGCTTTAGTTGGCGCTATTGTAAAACGACTGCATTTTTTACTAAAACACATTTTCATTTTGTACTCAAACTGATTTAATACTGTTCATCAATAAGCTTAATAACATAAAAATATAATTGTTTAATGCACTTTGTTCTAGTAAAATGCAAGAATAGAAAATTCTACTACATAGGTAACTTATATTGATTATAATAAATTTAAATAAATGTTTATATATAAAGTAAAAGTTGTGTACGTTTGTATTAATATAGCGTGTACGACCAAATAATTATTGATTCACTGTCAGTACTCCGAGGTTGCGAAGTTGATTGTGAAGTAGACGGTAGATGCACTACTAACACGACCTAATGCTACTTTGTATCATTTCCTTGGCTGTGTTTTGTTGCGACATTTATGTTTCTACTGCCGCGCAATGGAAGTTTTTTAAATGTTTATACTGGTCACACTGGCCGCTTGAAAACTTATCGGAGTTCTTATTTTGAAAATTAAAAAGATGTCTTGTCTATAATTAAATGGCGCGTAGATGTTGGAAAGAGGCCATGTGTTGATCTTAAATTATTATAATAATTGTATATTTGTTGAGTTCTGAGTTGTATGTATGAGAGGCAGTTGGTTCGGTATCAGGTCGTGCATTCGTCATTACCCGCTGACATGTATTCACTGTATGAAACTATGATATTATATTAATATGAAAACAAACAATTCCTGAGATAATAAAAAAGGAAAATATTACAAAATCAAGTTTTATTTATTTAACTACCTTTAACCGGTTCGACCGCACTACGGTGTGGATGCGTCAAAAATCCCCAATACCCTCAAAAGTGCGGTCGAAACTGAATGCTGTGATGGCATTTGTCCTATGTTAAAATATACATTATCTACACGTAGTCAGGCTCTACAGATTGCATTTTACTAATAAATTACATTATCTACAAAATAATCAATACAATTTTTACATTAATCAATTTCACTACTTATACACTAAAGTTAAAATTATATTTTGGTCACTATTTTGTTTGTTATACCTACACCACGTTTATTGTCAAGCATTACGCTGTAAAGTTAGCGCAACGGCTTGCAATCCTGTCAACTCCTGCGCACTGCATTCTGAAGTCTGCACAAGGCAATTATATTTTGCCGAAACTATTGTAATAAAATATATTGTACTACTTAATTATTCAAAGGTTTACTGCGACTAATCTTTACTCCGAATTCGTCAAAAAAATCAAGAAAATGTCATTATTATTTATCTAACAAGCAGTACTGGCAGACTAGATCATTATTTTACTACTGAGTATCTATGGAATTTAATTCAGAGTTTGCACTCTATAGATTGACTAAAAATATTATTATTTGTACCTTGCGTTATATTCCGTAACTTTTCAATATCGACAAGAAGTATAAAAACTACCGCCTCCATGCAAAATTCGAAAACAAAAAAATTTAGTTAAAATTTAAAACAGTTGGTCCCCTTTTCTGTACAAGCACAGATTAATCAGACAGTGTCTCTCTATGGTCAAATTGTTCATGCAATTATTTGAGAATGCCCCACTTCACATAATCATTGACGACTCCATTCAGTCTCTCCGCGTAGAGGTCGCTGGTCTTCTCCACGGAGAAGTTGGATATCTCGAGAGACTCGTTGACTTCTGGCGCGTTCTCGCTGTCAACTGTCACCACAGGTAACGCGAACACTGCTAGGGAGAGCCCAAACGGGAGTTTCTGAAAAAAATAGATGATGGTAAGTTTTGTGATAAATGCTGAGAGTCGTGAGAGATGTCTTTTCGCTCGGGCCTAATTGGTAAGTTACAGAACAGATTGAATGAAAACCTGATAAGTAGGTATGCCATGTGTTTTTATCAAAACAGTAACCCCTCTAATAACTCCGTCAACACGTTTAGTGCCGGGAGCCCTCCTGGAGGGTTCACCTAGTCGCATATGGGATGCCGGGAGCCCTCGCGGTGGGCTCATTTTAAATGTAGGTTTTTCTTAGCGAATACAGCATTATAAACCGTGAAAATTTAATCAGGTGTACCTATATTTTAACACGATTTATTAGTATATGCGTTGGTTTTCAAATAATAATTAGCCCATATTGTCCCACTGCAGGGCAAAGGCCTCCCTTTCCTTTTTCCACTCGACTCGATCCTGAGCCAATATGGACCAATATGGTTTTCAAATCAAAGAATATATTTATTTTTTGTCACTAGGAAACTACGTATAGCGAACCCCCAGAAAACATTATTTCACTTCATTTTACAGTGTTTTATAACACGGTTTTAATTAAACCTAATGCCGTTGATCATGCGCGATGGTTAAGTTTAGCGCAAACGTAATGCCGGGAACCCTCCCGGAGGGTCTTGAGGGTCTTGTCTTGGACTTGCATTAAGTATGGCGGCATGGCGTATGAGCTCGACGAAAATGGGTGGTGTCGAAAGTGTTAACAGCGTACCTACCTATTTAAAAACGTGGCTTAAAAAAATTATGGTTAGTAATATTACTTATCTTTATGCAACATCTATACATATAATAAAATCGTAGCGAAGTCAAAACTGTACATTGAATATTTTTGAAAAAAAGTAATTGCTACGAGGTCTGGGATCGATTCTAATGCCGAAAATATAGTTTTTAGAATTTTTGTCTGTTTGTCTGTTTGTCTGTATGTATGTTCCAGCATCACGCAAATACTACTGGACAGATTCTGTTGAAATTTTGCATAGATATTCCCTATAAGTCTGGTCAAATGGTAGGGTATAAACTATCACGCTATTTGCTTAGGGGGATGAGCAATATTACATTATGTTCGTATTTTTTTCCGCAAATTGTAAAAAGATGCGCCAAAAGGTTTGCATATTGTAGATAGTTTAGTTACCGATTTAACTTTTTAAATGATTATCATCACGCTATACCTTTATGGAACTAAGCAGTCAATCATGAAATATATAGGAACGGCTATTTTAACTAACTTTCAAGTAAGCAAATAGCTAAGCGGTTAGACGGTTGCTTTGCAATCCCGAGTTTGTTAGTTCGAATCCCATCTATTGTTTTTTTTTTTTGTATTTCTCTTTTTTTTACATTTTGTAATACGATTTTTATTTTTTGTGTTTTTTTTTTATTTTTTTATGTTTGTAATAGTTCGTAGAATGTATTAAATTCCATAGAATAAACCGAATGTAAAAAAATACAATATTTTAGCGCTTTTTACTTTTAAAAGCATATTGTAAAGTAGTTCAATATGGCAAAATATGCATCTTTTGGTATCAAGGATAACATTAAGCCGAAAAATATTGAAAAAAGCCGAAAAACGTTCGCCTTTTACAGTTTGCTTAAACCATTTCACGAAGTCCTGTTAGTTATTGCAATTTAAACGTTATGATTAACGTCATAACGGCGACAAGACAGGACTTTTGCGAAATAAATTAACTATACCTGGTGTTTATATATATATGTACGAGTATAGTACATAGTTATTAATTCCTTGCTTGGTCTGCTGTGACAGCGTAGCTTAAGATTCTTTATTGAGACGGCCCATGTGAAAAGAGGGTACCTACCTGGAAAGACTTCGAGAAGGCCTTGACCAGCACAAAAAAAAACTAGCTTAATTTTTGACTTTACACACAGATTTTGACAGCAGATTGGTGCTAGCGATTTTAAAATTTGTGTGTAATCGCCAATATGTTCTGGAATCGCTGCCACACTGCTTTCTGGTGAGAAAACAGCGCGCGCCATTCATGTTTAAGATTCCCATCAATTTAGAGAACAACGAAACGCTGTTTGTGAGGTGTCACGCAACAGTAACAAGGGATGCGTACTTAGGGTTAGCGCTTCATTGTATGGGATGAAAGAATTATGGCAAATAAGACAGCAGTGGAAGCTGTAAACAGAACCCTGCAGGAAATCCGCGGGAACCAAGCCATTATGGGTGGTGCCACAGTTCTGTCTGACGAGGTGAATGCTTTGTTGAAAAGGTCAACTCTATGGTCAAGAGTTCTAAGACTGCGCTTGACCATCAACATGCGAGCTCGGTTTGGCGGGAATCCACATGCTCAAGAATTCTCCTGTTCTTCTAAAAGTTGGTGAAGGCACTATAACAGAGGAGTGTGGTCAGGTGGCCCTACCAGAGACTCTTGGTAGAGTAGAGTAGTTCCCACTTTAGAAGATCCGATTCGTCTGGTGTACGAAGACATCAGTCGAATTCCGTACCAAAAGAATTCTTGGGCGTGTTCCATTTTAACGTCAAAAATGATCAAGCAGCAGCGATAAACCACGGTATTCTCTCGCAAATTATAGAGAGCGAAGTGATATAAACCTTCATTTATGCTGATGTGGAGGAAGACGATGCCACACATTACCCCGTAGAATTTCTGAATTCGCTCATGGCAACTGGACTTCCGGCGCAGAAAATCCAGCTGAAGGTCGGTGTCCCGATTATGCTCCTTCGGAACTTAACTCCGCCAAAGCTTTGTAACGGAATTCGGCTCAAAGTCATGTCTTTGCAAGGGGTGGGTTTTAGTCAGTAAGAGTCTGACACGCCCTTTCGCTCCGCCCAGCGCGGGAAAAGTCATTTGATGATTCCCCACGCAAAAGAAAAAAAAAATGCTGAAGGCTGCGGGTGTCGACCTCAGGACAGGACGAGCTGCTTCTCGCACGGACACTGTACGTCACTAGCTCCCGAGTCACCAGTCCTGACTCTCTGTGTATTTTAACTGCTGAGAACAATATTACAAACGTAGTATACACGAAAGTTTTATAAACTGTAGTATATTGTGGTGTCAACTGGTGTCTTATGACTTCCACGCGTACGAAGTCGCGGGCAGAAGCTAGTATTAAAATAAATTTGCAATTTAAGTATTCGCGACTGTACCAAAACATAATGTATGTAGAAGTTTACATGGAAATTTAACACACTTCTACATAATAAACCAGGTCGAAATTATGGTGGTTGGAGACGACTATTTCTTGACTATTTTTTGACACCAATTTCAAATGCAAAAACGTAAGCATTCCGCGGTAATCAGGTGAGGATTGTGGCGAGAAAGGCTCACCACGTAATCCTCACTAAGACACCTTTATATCTCTGAAACCTCATAATGACTATTTTCGAGATTTGGCATAGCGTTACGACTATTTATTGACTATTTTTAGCCGTTTGCTTGAACTGAGGTGAGGATTGTGTGGAGACGTTCACCCCACAATCCTCACCAACTTATAGCTATAACTTCGGAATCTTAATGCGACTATTTTTTTAACTTTGGTGACTATTTATGACTATTTCTTGACTATTTTTTGGCGTTTTCATAATTCAATTTCATGAAGTTTTCAAAAGTGAGGATTGTGTGGTGAAGGACACAGTACACGTACTTGCTCGCACTACCACCCCTTTTAGGCTGCCTGTCCGTTGAGCGGAGTTAGGCAGCGGAGTGGAGCGGGTTGCGGACAGTGTTTGTCCATTGATGTGGAGCAAGTCAGTGGAGCGGAGTTACGGACTGTGCGGAGCTAGGTACCGGGGCGAGGTAGAAGAGCGGAGTTGCGGACTGTGCGGAGCTAGACCGAGTTATTTGTGCCGGTTGCAATACCTCGTGGCCGGATTTTTCCATTTTCCCACTCCGCTTCTCGGCTCCGCTTCCCCAGTCCGCTTCCTCGCTCCTCTTCCCCACTCCACTTCCTCGCTCCGCTTCCCCACTCCGCTTAACCACTCCGCTTCCCGGTTTTATATGAATTTTTAAACTAGTTCGCAAATCCCTGTCTACTGAAGCGGAGCGGAGATTTTATGCAATTCCATTGGTTTATATTGGCACAACTCCGCTTCGCTTCAGTGGACAGTCAACCTAAGTGCTTGTTTACGGAGACGCGGGGCGTTTAGCGTGTCGTGCGGCGTGGCGTTCGGCGGTGCGTCGGACGTTTTTTCTGTTTACAGACATGCGGGGCGTGCAGCGGTGCGTGCAGCGGCCCGCGTCATCACACGCTCAAACACAAACATATGGAAATATACGATGTTGTTTATGGAAATGCGGGGCGTGGAGCGGGGCGTGCGGCGTGGCGGGAAAAAATGCAGTGCCCGCCGCTGTGCAACGCCGCGGACAACGCCGCGTGCAACGCCGCGTGCACAACCACGTGCACTGCCTGCATTTTAAGCAAACGCGTATAAAAACGCTTCTCCGTAAACGCTCTCATGTACAACGCCATATGTTTGAATTTTGTGCCGGCCGCCCCGCCACACGCCACGCCCAACGCCCCGCGCTTCCGTAAACAAGCACTAAGTCCCACGTAACATATGGGGTGAGCCTATTGTCACTATCTGGGCGAAATTCGCCTATGTCCAGCAGTGGACGTCTTTCGGCTGAATGAATGAGCGTAATTCTAGTCTATACAGACAGAGTCCGGGTTGCTGCTGAGAAATACCTGATAGAAAAACTCGAAAAATACACTTTTCGCAACTTGAAAATTCAAACCATGCTCTGCAGTCCCGCGTGTAACCTAAGACCCATGTTCTGACAAATTCAATAAATTAATAAAAGCAAGCACAGAAAAACGGATTGGCGAGTTTTTGTTACAGGAAATACCTTGAACTTTGATAAAATAAACTCAGTATGTTTGAGCTTCTCAACAAAAAAAACAATCTTTATCAGTCTAAAATATTACACGCTAGTTCACACTACTCACTTAGTTCACAAAATATAAAAACCCACCGAATTGCAGGGTACTTCTATCTTGCTACGCAGCGATCTACGCCGTAGCTCACCCCTACGAATGTGCTACGAAACGTAGGCGCCTCGTAGCACTTTTTAAGACACTTTCTTTGTAGATAAATTCATGTTCATTCAACGGTTTTTTCGGAGATTTGTGTAGGTGTAAGGTATATTTAATTGTAAATGAATGTTGGCGTCTGACCAAAACCATGCACTTATCTAACATACAGCGAAAACGTAATATTGAAGTTGCTTACCTCCTTCATTTCGTACTCAAAGTCTTCCCTGGAGAATGTCTCCTCAGGGTCGAGGTTCAGCCTCCTCATGGCAGTATTGAGCTGCGTGTAGTAGTGGTCGAGCAGCTTCTCGTAGTACTTGGCACGGAACTCCTCGTCGGAGCCGGTAAAGATGAAGTAGATAAGGTCGGTGATAGGGCTTCCTCCCTGAAGGGTCTGCAGATCCACGATCTTAATGTCCACTTTGCCATCCTGGAATTAGGAAAAAATATAGGTATGGTAAGATTTGCTCGTAACTTTCAGACACGCAGCTAGGTTCCATGTAGGGTTTGAGAATTCCCGACAATTTCAAAGTCCCGGGTCAGGACACAACCTACAATCAAAGTCCCGGGAAATCCCGGGACTTCGAGACCTTGAAGAAAAAATCTTGTTTTTTTGTTTTTTTAGTGTTAAGCCTTTTTTGAAGAATTTTAATCGAGTTAATTTCTGGTGAAACGTATTAATTTTTTATTTTTTGTAAAAATCAATATTTATTAGACAGATAATTAAATATTAATTCTTAATTTTAACGGTAATTTCAGTCTAAGTAATTGCTTTGTTTATTTATTTTAATCACACATCGATTCACTTTTAAGCAGTTAAATCTTATAGTTATAAAACGAACTTAGTTAAAAATCATACTAATTCTTAATAACTTTACTAATAACTAGTAATTCTAGTATCTAATCATTGGTACTAATCGCAACATTGTTAATTCTCTTAATCACAGATTTGTTTCATAATTAAATAATCTAAATATAAATAATGAAACAGGCTTATAAATTACCTAGTCTTTTAAATAATCAACTAACACATTATTAGACTTCCTTGCTGATTTATAAAATAGACATTTAAAAACAACAAATATGGCGGCATGATTGCGGAGGGGCAAACGCATTTATTGTGTTGTGTACTCAATAGTTACGTAGTAGACCAAGTATATTATTCATTAAACTAACAGATGAAGCTAGGCTCCTTCAATTATTTGAAAATAAAATGATTACATAACAATTTTGACAATCTTGTCTCGTCTCGAGTCTCGACTCGAAAATCCCGGGACTAGAGACCACTAAAATTACGAAAAGTCCCGGGACTTCTAGACACGAGACGTCCCGGGACCCAAACCCTAGTTCCATGATAATTGATGTAAATTTATATTTATCTCTTATAAACACATATTATGGAAGTGGGCTGGCCAATCTGGCCATATCTGCTACATGTCACATCAGAATAAGGCGAAAGTAGCCATTGATTGGATTCTGAATAACAGGAACCGGCGACGCAGTAGGCGCAGGAGTTGGCTTGACGAGTTACGTAAACTCCTACCTTAAGGATTGGGCTTTAATTGTAAAAGAGCGAGAAAAATGGAAACACGGAAGTGTTGTGTCCCAATGCTGGACAAAGGCTTCCCCTTTGCCCAGCAGAGGGATAGAAAGAAAAGAAAGAAAGAAAGAAATTAAATTTATTTAGCACAGACACAGACAAAGGCACACAACAAAACTTATTGTACTACAAGTAAAAGATATTAAAATAAAAAAAATAAAAACAAGTTAAAAGTGTAAAGTGCGTTGTAAGATTTGGCAGGAATGTGTGCCTCCCGGCTGCGCCAAAAAGGCCCAGTTCAGCAAAAATGCCAGACAACTAGTGCCTGACGCTGGTTTTCAACTGGACCTGAAGGGTGGATAGATACAACAGGCTCATAATAATGATCAGAGTGCACCGTGGCAATACGATAAAACAGTTTACCCACGGTTATTTTATAAAACATTCTTCATTTTGCATGTCAATATATGAAACAACTTACTAGTTTCTTGAGAAAAAATGATAGTGTATATTATGCAGTATGTGAAAAAACTGATAATGCTTTATGTTATCAGTATCATTACAATGCATGCATTGTACATTTCCTGCAGAAATGACAAAGAAAGGTAATTAGGTGACAATAAACATTATAGTTACACGTAGATAAACCCGGTGGCATAACCATATACAAACATAATATGATTTATCTGCATAATAATATATGGTTTTACCATATGTCTATCTATTAAAAGCATTTATGTACTAATTATGTAGGTACTCGCATAATAAACAGGCAGGATAATAATTGAACGTTCATCTTCTTGATAACATACATGTCGCTACATACCTAACAATAATTAATAGTCTTCGCAGTTTGTCAAAGATGAGCAAATATAATAAGGTCGTAATAATTGTTATGTTGATACAGAACAAAGTAACTTCGTTTTAAACAACTGAACGTAATCAGCGAATACTTATCATTGTTTGATTACCTACCCACCTATAATTATTGTTTGTCAGGGATTAGGTAGATTTTACGTGATGATTCCGTATTATGGAATTAACTATTTATTTTTAGCTTTGATTATCATGGTCATTAATTCCTTATCAACAGCTTAGCTTACTCATACAAAATTTTATTGTTATGTAGTCTGATCCATTTATAGATACCTAATCACAAGGAAATTATCAACGTAATTATCCAATTTTTGTCAAGATAATCGATTATTATATCATTAGTTGCCAAAACATGGAATAGATACTTAAAATCAACGTAGGTAATATAGGTAGCTGACGGGCTGACCATTTAAATCAACGTAGTCTGCTCCTCAAGCTAACTCAAGACGGGGGGAGCTGAGTGAATTCAATCAACGGAATCACACTTCCGTACCTATGTACTTTTTGCTAGTGTAGAAATTATGCTTCCAGGGCCGATTGCATAGTTAGCAATCATTTTATTTTTGTCTTTAATACCTACCCTACATAGCTGCAAAATCTCAAGGGGCAAGGTTCGCCGTTTGCGCTCAAAAGGGTAAAAGACAAACCCATGATTACCCATGCAGTGTTTATTTAGAATTCACTGGTCAACGCTTCTCCATACGGAAATACTGACGTTTTATAAGTGCCCATGTAGGTTTATGTGAAATAAAATATTTTGAATGTTGGTAAAATGTCGTTTAAATATTAAGGTATTGGGTTGAGCTTGCATAAAACAGGTTTGAAAAACCTTACAAATGATGTAAACACGTAGCAACAAAAAAAAACATGCACACCTTATAGAAGGCACATGAATGGTCTTGTGTATCACGAAATAATGACACAAATCAACTTACGTCAAGATGCTTATGCATTAAGTTACTGGGTCTAAAGTCCCCATGGCCCAGCACTTGTCGCCGGCTCGACTTGAAGTCAGCGGCAAACTGCTCCGGCGACTTGAAACTGGTCTCAAAAAACCTCAAAAATTTATCGCTGTGCTTCTCATCAATAATTTTAGCAGCTCGACTTATCATATTGTCCATATGAATCTTCATAGCATTTATAACTTCCAATCAAACACAAAGTTCTCCATTACTTTGCTGAAGTCTTCTGGACAATATTTTGCGTGCGCGAAGGAAATGGCCTGCATCTTCGCCAACTCCCCCACTGCTGTACTTGCGTATGGCCAATCGACCGACTTAAATCTGTCATAAGCATTGTAACCGTTCATTTCTAGATTTTCAAGTACTATCGTCTCCTCGAATAAATTGGGGTTGCATCCATAAAATTTGGAGAAAGTCAACTTATGTTCGTCCGGCACTTGATAATCGTTTTGTATCTTCTCGTAAAGCTTGACCAGTTGTGTGTAACAGTATCGTTCTGTCTCGTAAACCTTTGGCGCTTGACTCCTCATCTTCTCACCTATAGCTGCGATTTTGGCGAACAAATGCAGTACATTAGATCCCTCTGTTATGGTTACGATGTATAGTTTAGACGTGTAGTTAGCTCCTCCGCTTGACATTGGTTTAACATCCAAATCGTAATTGAAAAAGTATTGTTCTTTGGCAATTTTAAGAAGTAGATCATTGAAATGTGCTGCAATGTCTGCCATGTTGAGTTTTGTAATGAAAATTGCTTCGAGAAGTGAACACTGGAATACTACTAACGTACTGTGTATTTTAGTATTTTTTTATTGATACACGCGGGCCACGTGAGAGTGCGTCAACACCTAGCAGCGTACTGAGTTGCGCTGCGCCGCCTGCACCGGCGCGGCGCGGGCGGCGCAGCGTCTATTTTATTTATCTCAATCCTTATCAATGAGGTTATACAATACTGTATAATTATGGAATTCGTCACCATCATAATCAAAAAAAAAAAAAATTAAAGCCAAGGAACACAGACTTCACCGACATGTGAATGTTGAGGTAGGTAAACCAGCTACTAAACAACACGGACATAGTGCGTAGGCGTATGAGAACTAAACCATTATTAGTGTAGTGTATAATAATTGAATGAATAATAGTAACGATGCTTTGCTTCAATCAGTACATCAAGCATATTAGTAAGCATTACCTAGTTAGCGTAGCGAGTGTGAATCTATATAATTATGTACTATATGTAAATCAATTGCCGCAAAAACTCGAAAATGGCTCGACCGTTTGAATAATATTGTTTTGTTCTGTTCAACATGGGGGTGGGTAGTTTAAGTTTTTTTTTTTTAAATACCATAAGGAACAGCCGATAAATCTAAATTGAAATTTTGTCAGAATAGCATCTGACGGGTCAGTAAAACTAATTCAAACGAAGTTTGTTCGACGCTTAGGTATAGGTACAACGGGGTCAAACGGCCATGATCCTAGATAAAGACTTGAGAAGGAAGGAAGAAGGGTAACCATGCTATTATAATAAAGTGGTCCTCGAACAGTCTCTCGCGCCACTTGTCATAAGTGGATGTAACTCACTACTCAAGTTCAGCACCTATTCTGGTACATATCTGATTATTAAGCCGGGTCTCCACCAAAGGAAAATTGACAACTTTTGTGTTGTCAACACGTGTTGGTGACAAAAGTTTCTGTAATTACATTGTATTAGCAACATAAAATGTAAACAAATTTCAGGAACCGTGATTCTGTTTTTGGCAATAACCTTCAATGCGCGTGTTGCAGATTCGCTCTGTGTTCGCTCTGTGGGTACGCTTACAGTTGGGAACAAGAGTTGCAATCATCAAGTCATTTCTTCTCACAAAGTTTTAAGTAGTTCAATCCCTCTATATACTTTTCTTCCTTTGAGGCTTGGTAGTTCCTAATATTTATGCTTCCGTTTATTTTTGCATAAAATAATAAATACTCCGGGTGCCTGCGTAATACCATCGTCGTTCGAAGACATTTGGTAAACACTAGTACTTATGGTGGAGACAGTGTTGTCGTTGTTGTCAACTGAAATGTTTCTCAAATTGTAGGTTGTCTTTTATCTTTTTTTACTATTATTCGATATGATATTGCAAAACTTTTTTGTAAAATTGTCTGGATCATAAAGTGGTAATTTATGTGCCTACATATAGTACAACTACAATAAATAAATTGTACCTAGCACCTTTATTTATTGCTACCTTGCTACCCTTTGTTTATTGTTTACAGTAATGAATCCACTTCTATTACAATTAGCATGTGTATCATGTAGTTATCTTTGTTAGAGAGGTAAATTAATATTTTTTTACATAATGTAGGTACTTGTGGTTAGAATACGTATATTACTGGTTTGTATGTTTTGCGGTTTGTTGGCCTGTTGGTACCTACGACGAGGGAAAACAATTTCTACAATTCCGTCCGATTGCTGTTTTGTGTTGTGGATTCACATTATTCTTTTCTTCCTATCTATCTTCTATCTATGATATTATCTTCTCATAAATCAATATTTAGTATATTTGGTATTCACAGAATGGCTAGCAAAATAACGGATCTAACAATTTCTACAATTCCGTCAAATCATGCATTATTTAAAAGAACCCCGTGAGAGAATACTAGTTTACTAGTCTCTCACTACTACTATTCTTTCACTACTACTAAATATTGATTTATGAGAAGATTATATCATAGATAGAAGATAGATAGGCAGAAAAGAATAATGTGAATCCACAACACAAAACAGCATTCAAAAATATTTTCTAGACATTAAACTCCCGGTTACCTGAGTACCTACGCAGACGTACAGACGCCAGCACATCAACCTACACCAATCTGACAAATTTTTCCAATCAACATCGAACCTTATTCTTAAGCGATAAAGTTGAAAATCTATTAAAGAAATTTGTCAGATTGTAGTAGGGTTTGGGTCCCAGGACGTCTCGTGTCTTGAAGTCCCGGGACTTTTCGTAATTTTAGTTGTCTCGAGTCCCGGAACTTTCGGGTCGAGACTCGAGACGAGACAAGATTGTCGAAATTGTTATGTAATAATTTTTATTTTCAAATAATTGAAGGAGCCTAGCGCAATATGTTAGTTTAATGAATAATTACTTGTTCTACTACGTAACTACTGAATACACAATGCAATAAATGCGTTTGCCGTGCCGCTATCATGCCGCCATAGAGAGTGTTCTCCTTTTCCGGTGGAATTATTATAAAAATCAGAAACATATTGTCGGACAAAGCTGTTGCGCTCTGATTGTTTTAAAAGCGTATTTTTATTAAATCAGCAAAGAAGTCTAATTAATGTGTTAGTTGATTATTTAAAAGACTGATTTATAAGTCTGTTTTATTATTTATATTTAGATTATTTAAATATGAAATCTGTGATTATGAGAATTAAAAATGTTGTGATTATGACCAATGATTAGATACTAGAATTACTAGATAATAGTAAAGTTATTTAGAATTGGTCTGATTTTTTATTAAATTCGTTATAACTATAAGGTTTAACTGCTTAAAAGTGAATCTGTGTGTGATTAAAATAAATAAACAAAGCAATTATTAAGACTAAAATTAACGTTAAAGTTATTATGATTTAATTTTCTGTTTAATAAATGCTGATTTTTACATAAAATTGCCTTTTTTTAATACGTTTCACCAGAAATTAACTTAAATAAAATTCTTAAAAAAGGCTTACCCCTCGAAAAAAAAACAAAGAAAAACTTTTTTCATAAAAGTCTCGAAGTCCCGGGACTTTGATTGTAGGCTGTCTCGAGTCCCGGGACTTTGAAATTGTCGAGAAATTCCCAAACCCTAGATTGTAGTAACTTGATGTGCTGGCGTCTGTACGTTCATTCATAAAATGACCGACGAGTATTAATAGGAAGTAAGTGCTAATAATAAACTTTGTGACCACACGGCGGGGCTGGCGCCGCGTTGTTAAAACTTTCATTTACGTATATTAGTTTTCCTGCTTGGTTTTGTGTCCGTGTGAAGCCCGGAATGACAAAGTTTATAAAGGATCAGACAAGAATTAAAAAATAACAATAGCAGGGGATCAGATCAGGGGATTCGACCGGAATAACTCGAATATTCGGACGGTTAGTGGCAGTTTGACTATTTGGAATTGTGAACATAATTAAATCAGATGCAACGTTATTCCACTTAATATTATATTTTATATTGCCAAGTTAGAGCCTTATCACACTAGCGGTTTGCGAGCGGAGCGGGCGCGCAGCGAATGCGTCGCGACACACTGACACACTGACACCACACTCACACTGTCTCATTGTCGCATTGCGCCACATGTTCGCTGCGCGCCCGCTCCACTCGCAATCCGCTAGTATGATAAGGCCCTTTTGAGTGCCAATTTAATTAAATTATATGGCCAACTGTCTTATTCGAAAACGTCATATTGCAAAGGTGTTTTTTTTTACAAATATTAAGGTTCGCACCCAACAATAAAGTTGAGAATATATAACCTGAGACGCGCGCCTCTTTCTGCTTGGACGCGCTCTCGAGTTACTGGTAGTTTATTTATTTTCAAGTTTATTTCAACTGGTGCAAGGTCGTTATTAGTTTGGCAGTTAAAAATACACTGCGCTGCGCCTCGCCAGATGTGCGCCGGCCCTTAGTGCTCATTCAGTTCAACACAAAGACTTCAGTATATTGAGTAAAGATATACAACTTACCTTCCGTACTCTGTGCAACAAGTTACTTCCCCTAAAGTCTGCATGGATAATGACAGTGGATCGAACAGCAGCGCACGCCTTCACTAGTGAATCGTTCATAAAATGTTCATGACTTAAAAACTTCTCTAATACGTCTTTGTTCTCAGGCTTGACTGTCTTCAACGCATTGTCCGCAGAACTCTTCATCATACCGTCCATGCTTCCTTCTTTCCAGTCCATTTTTAAGATTTCCAAAGTCTTTTCAAATTCCTCTGGGTTTTTTTTACTAAAGGCAAAGGACAATGCGTGCATCTTCGCCAAATCTGTAATTGCGGAAGCAGCGTACTCCCAATCGTAGGAGTGGAATCTGTCGTAAGGTCCGTAACCTTGTGCCAATAAGTCTTCCATTACCACTGTCTCCTGATACATTGTGGGGTCGAAGCCGTAACACTTGGTGAAGAACAGTCTGTGCTCCTCAGGCACTCCGTTTTCTTCCTCCAAGGATGCGTAAATTTTCGCCAGTTCCGTATAAGCGAATCGTTCGGTATCGAAAACCTGAACAGGCACTTCACTGCGAAACTTCTCTCCTAGTGTTGCGACTTTTGCGAATAAATGTAGATCATCTTTACCTTCTTCTCTTATGATCACTGTAAATAGTTTCGACGTGTAGTTGGCTCCTCCGGTGAATATTTCATTTATAATTATTTCATGGTTTTCATAGTTTTGTTCTGTAGCGATTTTGTTTAGTAATTGCCGCAGCGTTTGTTCCGTGTGCGCCATGGTTCGCGACTCGATGGATACTGACGTAAACACTGATTAAATTATCTATTATGATAAATGCAAGCCGTGTTGTTGTAAATGTTAGTATGAATACTCACGTGAGCATTTTATTTTTAAACTAACGACGTGTCCTGTCCCGGCTTCGCACGGGTGTAAGGCTGCCTGTTCACTGGAGCGGAGAGGAGAGGAGAGGAGAGGAGCGGAGATGTGTCAATATTAACCAATAGAATCGCACCTATGGAGCGGAGGTTAGATTCTATTGGTTAAAATTGGCACATCTCCGCTCCTCTCCTCTCCTCTCCGCTCCAATGGACAGGCAGCCTAATAGGGCTAGTTGTCAGTTTTTGAGAAACCAGTTAGTAATGTTCCTTGTACCTTAAAATATTTCAGCGAAATATTAACTACTAATTTTTCATTTTTATAACGTAATTTAATTTTGATTTTCAAAATGGGGCATTCTGTCTTGGTGGCTCGGGTGACTTCAATTCTGCGAGTTTTTTTAACAGTGTTGCTTGCACACAAACTTTATTTATAACTTCTGTTGGTGCGGTAGTCTTTTACCAACGCGAAACGAATAAAATTTTATCGGTAATTGAACTATGTATTTGATAACAGATTCGAGGTCAAATTCACTAAGATTAATATTAATGTAAGGTGTGTTTGATCGGATCGTTGTTTCGTTATTCTATACTAGCTGCACACCATGCGTTGCAAAGGCATTTTTTTACAGCTTTTTTGGGCCAGAGTCCCATCGCGGGCGTTCTCAGAACACCCTACCAAAGTTTCATCTCAATCTGATCAATAGTTGAGGAACGCATAGAGGACAAACAAACATACAAACATTGGTTTTTATATAGGTAGACTAACAATAGTGTGGTATTTTCTTGCAAAGTAGTCCCGTTTTAACCTACTACCCACACTGTAGTAAATATGTACCTATAACGCTTTTCCTGATGCAATATTTTTATATATTATTATTTAGAATGTTACATAACCATTATTAAAGAATGGAGACCAGCTATCTAATTACGCAAAACATTTTCGTAAACGATTACGACTAATCTGTATTATTTTGACAGTTCAACAACATTCATTGCATTAAGATTGCATTATTTACATTGTTGAGCAGATTTTTTTAAATTTAATTTAATTTTCCCACTGCTGGGACACAGGCCTCCTCTCCTCTCCGTGAGAAGGAGTGGGCTGTAATCTACCACGCGGGCCCAGTACGGATTGGTAGATGTCACATGTCTTCGAATTTTTTGGTTCTAAGACATGCCGGTTTCCTCACGATGTTTTCCTTCACCGTTTTGAGAGCAGTGGTGATGAAATTATTTACACAAAGTAAAGCGCCTGCTTGGGTTCGAACTCACGACCTACAACTCGTAAGTCGGGGCCGTTACCACTGGGCCACCACTGCTCTGCGTGATAAACATTCAACAATAATTCAGAAATAGAAAAATAATATTGTAAGATTGAGCGATTAGATTAGATATACTTACCTTAGTACGTACAGTAAGTACATTGATAATATTAGCAAGCGTACTTCCAATCTATGGAATGGAATCTGTCGTGAGGACCATATCCATGCGCCAACAAGTTCTCAAGAACCAATGTCTCCTGGTACTTGCTGGGGTCGAAGCCGTAGAACTTAGTGAAGTATAGTCTGTGCTCCTCTGGTACTCGGTGTTCTTCCTCCAGGGATGCATAGATTTTTGCCAATTTTATGTAAGCGAATTGCTCAGTTTTATAGCCAGCCCTATGCATATCTTTGCGAAATGCTTCTCCTGCTGCTGCGACTTTTGCGAATAAATGTAGATCTTCTTTATCTTCTTCTCTTATGATCACTGTAAATAGTTTCGACGTGTAGTTGGCTCCTCCACTTGATATTTCATTTATAATTATTTTATGGTTTTCATAATTAAAAGTTAGTTAAAGAAGAAGTTTAATAAACATTTTCAAAAAAATCTAAGTAGGTACTTGAATTTTGACAACAGCTATTTCAAAATTTGACTGAGGCATTAAGCGTACAAATTACGGGGAAGACATCTTAGTCAAAAGTTAAAAAAATATTTAGCGATGCCGATGAAACACTCAATAATGCTGGCAAAGGTCAAATTTGCAAATTGTTGAAATATTAATAAATTGTGTGATAATCGAATTAAATAACTGGTTTATGCCACCCCACTACTTTCTAACCTACCAGCAGTCCATTGCACGTTAGGCACCCAGATTATCATGACCAGGACACAAGCAAGTTGCGGAACGGTTTTGGGCTTATTGGAATTGCCAGGAGATGCACTCTGGCTATAAATGATTTTAATGGTAATATCCCGTCACCAAATTGCGTTTTATGTAGCCTTGATTGTCAGAAGACAGGTTTCATAGCCTCGTTATTTCCGTCAATGATTTGTCGTCGTGAATCTGATAAAACTATGCCTTTCAAACTTCTGACACGACTAAGCGCGACGATGGGACTGGTCATCTCTTAGCTGCCGTGGCTTATTTTAATTTATTTTTAACCGACGAAAAAAAAAGGAGGAGGTTCTCAATTCGACACGTATATTTTTTTTTTTTTTTTTTTTTTTATGTATGACCACGCATAACTTTTTACTGAGTGGTCCGATTTGAACGATTCTTTTTTTATTGGGAAGGGTATACCTCGAAGTTGGTCCCATAAAAAAATAAAAATTTAAACCCACCCCTAAGTGTAAAAAAATTGGGGTTGATTGATGTTTCACGTACTGAATTTTCAACTGTAAACCGATTCTGTTGTAATTTCGCACACATATGTAGTTCTGATGACACAACTACACAATAAAGACCTGGAGTTGATCTGATGATGGAGTCAGAAGACAGTCGCGAGAGCTCCTCACCAGTTTACAGCAGCTACATCATGTTTGGGCTTATTTCATTCCCCCTGATGAGAACTTTACACCTAGCTGGGGTATGACTGTCATCGACGGTCAGAGGTTGAGGCAAACATTAAAACCGCCTGGCCACGGAACGGGCGGCGCGAACGGCGCGGCGGTGCGTCTTGCGGGGCGAAATTCTATACATTTGTTTTAGTCGCAAGACGCTTCGCCGTTCGCACCGCGCGATTTTTGCTGTAGCGAATGTCCCGTGGCCAGGCGGTTAATGGTAACTCAAAAGCTAAAAATAAAAAACTTTTTTGCAAAAAATTAAACCGACGAAAAAAACCGAAAAGCGAAAAATAAAAAATAACTATGTATTTAGTGACAAATTGATGACCTTCAAATAACAAATTTTGAGGCGGCGCCAAACAAACATATTATAATTACATAAAGCGTAAAATGTTAGCTTGATAGATCTTCCTTGAATGTGTTTTAGGCGCCGCCGCCGCCTCAAAATTTGTTATTTGAAGGTCATCAATTTGTCACTAAATACATAGTTATTTTTTATTTTTCGCTTTTCAGTTTTTTTTCGTTGGTTTAATTTTTTGCAAAAAAGTTTTTTTTTGTTTTATCTTTTTATTACAGACGCTTTTAACGTGTGCATCTTTTTACATTGTTCTCACATGTATAATTTAAACATGAATGATGTAACCACTATTTTGTAACAATTATTTATTTAAAAGAGTGTCCGTGGACTTTCTTGCCAGTTCTTCTCCATAGGTACCTACTACGCTTTGGAATGGGCAACTAGCTTCATATTTCTGACTGACCGACTCCTTGACAGTTCAAAAGTGCCTGTACATGGTTTAATTGAAATAAATGCTTTGAGTTTTGTGTTTTGCAAAGTTTTTTTACCAAGGTCGATCACAACTCTTTTGAGGGTAATTATGGACCCTGTGATTTATGGACTTTGACCGACCAGCTTAATAATAGAGTACTGACTAAACCCACCCGTGTTCCTTCAGTTGACTGTACGTTGCCAGGGGCCACGGTTACCCTTTAGGACTTTCCCGCAACCCCGGCAGGCATCGGCCCTAGCGGACCAAGAAAAATATTTTATTTGGGACACGCACAGGAAATACAACAATAAAATAAAAGAAATAAAAATAAAAAAGAACATTATAGAGCTAACAAAATCGTGAACACAAATACAATAAAAAGAAGACCTGTGCGAGGCCAAAAAGCCAAAAAGGCTCCTATCTCAGCATAATGCTACGACATTTGAAAAAAAAAACACAAATACCGTAGCGCTGGTATTCTGATAGGGCCCGCTGTGATGCTACGGACACATCTACGGACATAAAATAAATCCAGTGAAAGAATTTAAAATATAAATAAAAACGAAATAAAATATAATAAGTGATAAATACAAAAGTATATGAAAACGAATGTTACGATCAACCCACACCCCACGCTCCAACATCGCTTGTCCATGCTACAATTAGTACAAACTATTGTCTATGTCTCTATGACTATGACCAACGAAGGGACGCGAGCGCAGGTGATGTAATCCATTCTGTAGTCTGTGTTTAGTAATCTGTGGTGTAATCGGCTATCAAGCCCAAGCAATGTCAGAGTACTTAGAAAATTCGATATTTTCAGTATTGTTATAGATGAAACGGATAAAACAATGGACGGACATGAAATAACAGCATCAGAATAAATAATACTTCAGAGTCGAGTTATTAATAAAAAAAGATAAGACAAGGAAGTGGTGGAAATAAATAATAAAATGCATTAATGTATAAAAATAGGAAGATAGGCCACTCTCCAACATCACGTAAGGTAATAAATAATATGTGACGTAAGTATTAAACGGACTACAAACCATTACAAGTAAACACACCCACACAACTACATTTCTCGATGCCGTGGCAGCCGTGGGTCGTGCTCGACAACCAAAATATAGAGACATATTACGCGGGCTATAGCGGGAACGAGATAGCAATAATTGTGTTACGTACATAGGCGCCGGCGATGTTGTGCAAGCGAAATCGCGCTAGCAGCCGAAATCCGAATGTTGGCCTAATGTTTACGATTAGGAACGACATAAATGACGGAGCAAACATCAAATATTATTATAATTTTCAACAAATTAACATTTTTGGCTATAATTACGAGTGAAAATTAATCCCGTGGGACTTGTTTTTGGTTTTTGCCCTATTTGTGATCATTTTATAATATACAAGAAGACATTGTTGTTGCTTAGTTAGACGATTACTGTAAATTTACTTAACGTGCTACACAACGCCAGTTCGATTGTGATTGTGATTAAGGTCGATTGTGTCCCGTGAGTGGGGCCCCTAATTTGTGCGGTCCACGTCGAGGAGCGCGTGCCATATCTTCCCTTAAAATGTATCGTTGTTGTTATGAGTTTATGACTGACTGTGTTGTGTGTGTGAATCGATGGAAAAAGATTCGATCACCGATTAAAAGATTATATTAATCGGTGTATTGATATGGGGTGCTTAACCCTGTATACGTAATCTGAATCATAATCTAATTCACATTAGATTATGATTCAGATTACGTATACAGGGTGTTAAAGTAATTGCGTGCCATAGCTTAGGGGTAGGTTCAGTATCAATAAAGGAAACTAGGAATAATAAAAGATAAATCCAGAAAAATAATAAAAAAAAAACATTAAATAAAAATTGCAAGGTCAACCTAATTTAGTACCTACTAACTTAAAATAGCAATCAAATCAACTTAAAACATGAGTAAATAAGTTGATTTTTAATCTTTGTAAATACCTGATTCCAAACTAAATTAGGTCGACCTTGCAATTTTTTTTAAAAAAAATTTCTGGTTTTATTTTTTATTTTTCCTAGTTTCCTTTATCGATACTGAACCTACCCCTAAGCTATGGCACACAATTACTTTAACACCCTGTATAATCTGAATCTCGGAAACGTCTCCAACGATATCGATGAAAGTTGCAATTTAGCGATTTACGGGGGGTGACAAATCGAACTAGCTAGGTCGCATATCTGGGAACAATCGTTTTCTTTATTTTCACAGCTTCGGAAATCTGATAAAACATTGGTGTACCTGGACGATATGTTTATATTATCACCCGAGCAGAGCTCGGTTTATTGAATATTAAATTAACCACGCGACAGTGAGAATATCTACGTCTATCGTGAAGAAGCTTCGCACAGTGATACGATACACGCAGATGTAACCAACCATTATCGGTTACCGTCGCGATAGTTCGGGCTGCGTAGCACTTATCTCCCGGGTGGCGGTAGATAATAAGCGTGGTACGTGGTCGGACTGGCGTTGGTAATTTAAACTGTTGTTTTCGGACTGCGTAAGCCCTCTGTCGAAATAATGGAGTGCCATCTTGGATTATTGCACCACCATAATGCATAATGTGACACCGCTAATGCGGTGGTCACATTAGCGGGTACATAATTTTAACGAATGCGGCTGTTTTTAAAAGAGTTATCGCGCTAATGTGCGATAACTTTTTGCAAAACATACGAAGTTTCGGCACACACTGTTCTGTTACGAAGTTACGATAGATGCAGATGCCGCCGAGACATACAGTAACTACGCACAAACATTTTGTATCAACTACTTATTAATTAGCCTGTATTGTCCCACTGCAGGGCAAAGGCCTCCCTTATCTATTATTCGAAATAAATCACGAAAAGTAAGTTTTAGACGAGGCGTTTTGTTTAATAGGTATGTTGTTGTTCCCAAAGCAGTTGTCGCAAAGCTGTTTGTGCTTCACACAGTTATGCGTAAGCGTTTGACGGTGAGGTATGAGTCAAACGTCAATATTACACGGTATGCCCTAAGTTACTCAACGGTGCAAAACGGCACTTGCTCGACGGCATTTCTAAGGCATTGGGAGTAGGGCTTTCAAATACCAGATTTTTTCAATACCGGTATTGGAAAAGTCAATACCGGCATTACGGTATTAATACCGGTAATCCGGTATTGAATGTAAGTTCAATTACTCGTAGGACATTAATAAAACCATTAAAATACATGTTTTTATTTACAAATCCGTCTTAATTGTTCTTATTATTGAAAAAAAAACTTTTTATACCTAGCTCTCTTATATAACAATTTGGTATTGGTTGATTATTTTGGTAGGTCTAGGATTTAGGAATGTAATCAAAACTTAATGTTATAGTCTTTTTGCAGGAAGGCATTTCACTTTATAAAGTACAATATAAAAATAATAAACTTATCTAAATGTCATCATGTCTCACGTGAAAATCAACATAGGTATCATTATTTGTGTTCTTTTCTTATTTAAATCGACATGCTCGTATTGCATCCATTGACATAGTTAGTATTGTAGCCCATTTTAATATTTCATACAAAATGACGTGATTACTTTGTAAAGTATTATATTATTTTAATTATTGTGAATGTGAGGACTATGTGGATATTTTTTTTTTCTCTTCTCTTTTTTCTTTTCTTTCTCAGTTAGTTTTAATGATGGTCTGGCAGTTTGAGTAGTTTATGCGGCCTACCCAAATGTCCTTTCTTTGGTACTGTTCGTCGAGTTGAGCTCCTTAAGTTCAGAGTTGAGCTCCGCGATTACTGACAAATGCTTGCACTGACTGGACAGGTCCACTCAAAGCTGTATGGTTCTTTCCTCAAAAGACCATTTCAGACACTAGTCTACATGGTCCTCATATGGCCTGACCAAGATTATGTCTGGACTTTAAAAGAGACTGTGACCTCTGAGTTTGTTTCGGCCTTTCTTCTCAGAGTAGTCAGATAGGAAACGCCGAACTCATCTAGCTAATTTTTAACATAAATTTTAATATGACGTGTAAAAGTGATTCCAATATCCTATTTACAGAATAAACAATTTCATTTCATTTTCATTTCAATTTCATTTCATTTAATTTCATTTCATTTCATTTCATTTCATTGGCTACAATATTAACATATTTTGATGTAATAATATTATGACATTTTATGTTTATTATGTTTCTAATGATTTGACAATAATCTGTAAAATTTATAAAATGGGATTATAATGATATTTCTAACGTTTTTTTTTTATAAATTATGTTAATTGATTATGATTTGCATTCCCATGTGACGGCAGAACATGGAGAACTAACTTAAATGACAACACCTATGTACAAATTTACCCATATTTATAAAGAAATAAATGATTGATTGATTGTCAAAAGGTGGTTACTACAAGAGCAGAGTTACGAAGAAACAGAAAATCTAGTAAAGTTGTCAAGTTAACCATCACTTCTTTAGACACACGCTAACCCGGTATGATGGATGATCCTACAGACACGAACACATAAACTCTCTTCACTCAGTATTTTAGTTTCACATTTCACTACACTTACACACATTCTAATAAAGGCTACCTCTCTTGTATACTGCGCTACTCTTGTCATCCGATGCAAGCAATATAAAATATTTAATTTATGTCAGAATGCTGGCTGGTATCCATAACACAAGTTAAATCTTTCTTTGGATACTAGAGTTCATACGAAGACTGCTGATAACACTAAAGGTTATATAATTATACTACGCACTATTGTATACGCATGGTGTTGTTTGGAAGTGTTTGATTGTTCAATAAATCTTTATCTTATCTTAATTAGGTACACACAAGGAAGGGAGAATTTTTCCTGTTCTTTTACACCCCTTTAAATGTATTTAGTGTTCATTCGTTATCATTCGTTAATTCTTGCATGGTAACACTTTAGACTATAAAGCCGTAACAAGAGCAAAAATACAAATCATCATGAACATACACTAAATGATAAAAGATTATGACCAATGTTATCATTAAAAAAATACAATAAGTACGCGTGTGCCTATTTGACTTGTTGTGAACTCAAACTCAAACTCAAACTCAAAGCATTTATTTCAATTAAACCATTTACAGGCACTTTTGAATTGTCAAAGAGTCGGTCAGTTAGTCAGAAAGTTGAAGCTAGTCGCCCATTCCAAAAAGTAGATCTCTGTGGAGAAGAACGGGCAAGAAACTCCCAGGACACTCTTTTAAATAAAGACATTACAAAATCCTGGGTACATTATTCTTGTTGCTTCTATATGTGAGAACAATGTGAAAAAAAGAAATAGAGACAATTCAAAGTATAAGATTTAAAATAAGCCTTGGCAGAAAAGAGATGACCAGTCTCAACCGACGGCGCCCGTTCACGAACATGACGCGTGGATCAGCACCATCCAGCTCAACCATTTTGTAGGGAACCGAATGATCCAACACACTCGCCACCATCGGCGAGACATTTAAGTAAGCATGACAAAGTCTCAACTGCCATGCTCTTTCAAGTCAACATAAAACATAATATAATAACAGAATAAACAGCCCCATGGTACTCACATTTACAAAAACTGAAAAAATGCTTCTAAATTATACAAAACTATAGTTTGCAATGTATTATACTATCAAAAAGAAAGATAATCATTATCAAATATTGGAATATTCAACAATAAAAAATTGGTTAATTAAAAATAAAAATAAAATAAACATGTTGTTCGTAATGTCAGAAAAACAATATAAATAAAAAAAAAAAAATAAGAAAATAAGAAAAGGAGTAGCAACTCTTCCAAATACAATAATTTCAACTAGTGAGCCCAAGTGGCTGTGGAGCAGGACCAGCATTAAGCCAAGCATTTTTATCTACGATATAATCATCTAACTTATAATATGCTTGTCTACATAGTGTGCGTTTAATGCATGTTTTAAATTTCTTCTCATTAAGTTGAAGAATATCGAGTGGTATTTTATTATAACATTTTACACAGTACCCCATAAAAGAAGTGTGTACTTTAGACAATCTAAAACGTGGTTGATCTAATTTGTTCCTATTTCTAGTGTTAAAATTATGCCTGTCACTTATCTTACGAAAAAGATGTAGATTTTTTCGAACATACATAATGTTTTCATATATATACTGACAAGGTACCGTCATGATGTTAATTTTCTTAAACAGTTCCCTTAGAGATTCGCGTCTGCGGAGGTTGTAGATGGCTCTGACAGCCCTCTTTTGCAGAATAAAGACAGACTCAATATCTGCAGCCCGTCCCCACAGCAAAATACCGTAAGACATGATGCTATGAAAGTAACTAAAATAGACCAGTCTCGCGGTATCCACGTCTGTTAGTTGGCGGATTTTCCAAACAGCGTAAGCGGCTGAACTTAGCCGCCCTGCAAGTGATGTTAAGTGAGGACCCCACTGTAGTTTTGAGTCAAGCGTGATCCCTAGGAAAACCGTCTTTTCGACGAATTCTAGTGTCTCCTTATTCAATACAACGTGACATTCACTACTTCTAACATTCGGTAACGCGAATCTTATGCATTTAGTTTTCTTCTCATTTAATACCAAATTATTTTCAGTAAACCAGTTATGGACCTTAAGCATAGCGTTATTTACGTCGTCAAGCTTCTGTGCATGTCTGTTAACTTTAAAAATAAGTGATGTGTCATCAGCAAATAACACCATTTGTGGTCGGTTTTGCAGTAAATGAGGTAAATCATTTATATATACTAAAAAGAGGAATGGACCCAATATCGAGCCCTGTGGTACACCCATTTTGACTTTTAAACCCAATGAATTTACACCGTTTATTTGAACTTGCTGCAGTCTATCATTCAAATATGATTTTATTAAGCTAAGCGCAAGTTTACCCAATCCGTAATGCTCAAGTTTTAAGAGCAGTGTTTCGTGATTCACGCAATCAAATGCTTTGGAAAGGTCGCAAAAGATGCCTATTGCATCCTGTGCTTCTTCCCATGCGTTAAAGATGTGTTTTAATAAGGTGACACCGGCGTCGGTTGTGCAACGTCCTTTGGTGAAACCATACTGTTGATCGTGTAGGATGTTGTTACGATTAAAATGATTGAGCATTTGATTTAACATTACTTTTTCAAACACCTTGCTGAAAACCGGCAAAACCGAGACGGGTCTATAATTATTAGTATCTTTGCTGTCACCAGATTTGAAAAGTGGAATAACTTTACTGTACTTCATTAAATCCGGGAATACCCCTTGATCTACACATAAATTAAATATTAAAGCTAAATAGGGTGCAATTGTCTCAATAATTGATTGACAAACTTTAGTAGACATGCCCCACAGATCTTCGGTAATTTTGATCTTAAGTTGCTTAAAAGTCTTTACAACGACCACAGGGTTTATATGTTTAAATTTAAATTCCACAGGACAGGCTGAAACATTCGCTCTTAATAAATCAATAGCAAGTGAGGGGGAGGAGTTTAAAGTTTCTGTAGTTTTAATTGGAATATTGGAAAAGAAAGTTACAAATTCCTGAGCAACATCGATGTTATCGCTAATGAGACCGCGGGAAGTGTCCAGTGTGTAATCCGTGTTATGTCTTTTGTTCTTGTTCGTTTCATTGTTAATAATTTTCCAAACTGTCTTTATTTTATTGTCAAAATCTTCTATTAAACTAATAATAAACGTATTTTTCTAGATAAGCAGATTAAGTATCTTGATCTGGCTCACGAGGTTGTCGACATGTGGGATGTGGATAAAGCAGTCATTGTGCCGATAGTCGTGACAGAAAAAGGCATAATAGCCAAGAGCCTCGATCAACACCTGAGGAGGCTCTCGTTAGGCAGCTGGATCAAGGGCTTGATCCAGAAAGCGGTACATCTGGACACGGCGCGTATCGTTAGGAGATTCCTCTCTCAGGAGCCCTGACCGCAGGACCCTGTTCCCGATACCGGTGGGCTACTATTTTTTATATTTTTAAATGTTTTTGTTTCTTTTTTGTTTTTTATAAAAAAAATTATAAATGTAATCAATATGTATATAAAATGAATAAACGAAACGTATTTTTCTTATTATTAAGAGGGTTTACGTCGTCCGGCATTTCATACAAACTTTCAAGTCCTTATTTTTCGAAATGACTGAACCGATTTTAATTAAACTTCATACGCATATACAGGATACAAAGGTCTAAAAACTTAGTTAAGAACATTTTCGAAAATTTGTGTTACAGCCAAATCAGACCGATTTTAAATTTTCCATAGAAACAGAGACTTCCAGTTATCTGCTTTTAAATAAGACATTTCGAAAATGTTTGTAATTGTATCCTGCATATGCGTATGAAGTTTTATTAAAATCGGTTCAGTCATTTCGAAAAATAAGGGCTTCAAAGTTTGTATGAAATGCCGTACGACGTAAACCCTCTTAATACTTTCATCGATGTCATAATTTCTCAAATCTGCTGAAAAAAATGACCTCACATTACAAAAATAGGCTGTGTAGGATAATTATGGCACAGCCCCATTTTGCCATAACAACTGATTGGTGCACAGCATGTTAGTAAAAAAATATCCATTACATTATTTAAAAAAAAAGTGCTTCTTTATCTTACAATTATTAAGTTAAGTCTGGACATTAAAATTGAATGTGACCTCTGAGTCTGTTTCGGCCTTTCTACTCAGAGTAGTCAGATAGGAAACATCGACCTCATCTAGTTTTTTAAAATATTATTGACGTGTTAAAGTTTTTGTACTCAGAAATAAATCCATTTATCAAAATCATTTACTTAGATATCATTTATCATCAGTTTTATTTATCTTATCTTCTACATTATTACATAATGATGAAACTAACTGTTAACCTCAGTGCACATTGAAAGTCAAACCATGGCGAACACGGAAGAAACGTTGCGGCAATTACTCAACAAAATCGCTGCAGAACATAATTATGAAAAACATGAAATAAAAATAAATCAAGTATTCAGCGGAGGAGCCAACTACACGTCGAAACTATTTACAGTGATCATAAGAGAAGAAGGTAAAGATGATCTACATTTATTTGGAAAAGTCGCTGCAGCCGGAGAAGCATTTCGCAAAGAGATGCCTGTGGATGGCTATAAAACTGAGCAATTCGCTTACATAAAATTGGCAAAAATCTATGCATCCTTGGAGGAAGAACACGGAGTACCAGAGGACAGACAGACTATACTTCACCAAGTTCTACGGCTTCGACCCCAGCACGTACCAGGAGACATTGGTTCTTGAGAACTTGTTGGCGCATGGATATGGTCCTCACGACAGATTCCATTCCATAGATTGGGAGTATGCTTCTTCAGCAGTTGCGGACTTGGCGAAGATGCACGCACTGTCTTTCGCATTTAGTAAACAATACCCAGAAGAATATAAGAAGGCTTTGGCAGTTTTAACATTTGAATGGCCAGATTCTAGAAGTATAGACGTTATGTTTCAGAACGGGACAAAACTTGCGTTGAGCAATGTCAAGACCGAGTACAGAGAAGCATTACAGAAGTTTTTGGAAAATCAGGAGAATCCAATGACGATGTGCGCGCCCATTCGCAGTACTCATCGCACTCATCCAGTAGTCATCGTACACGGAGACTATAGAGGGGATAACTTGCTACACAGAGTGCGAGAGGTAAGTTTATTAAATCCAATTTAGGGCTCATACATACGAGCGGCACGCTTCGACGGCAGTCGTCGACGACCTGTCACTCGTGTTGAGTACGGTGATCAAATACACGAGCGAGTGTTTGTAGAATATGGAAACAAACAAAAAGCATATCCGTCTGTGTCTGTGTCAGTCTGTTCCAAAAATATCTGATGAAAATACAAATGGATCAGAAAACGTGCCTCTTTTTTTTGTGGCTAATTACCAAATAACTTCTCCCGCTCTGGGCGGAGCGGGAGGGGGTTGTCAGACTTTTGCTGACTAAAACCCACCCGTATTCCTTCAGTTGCCTGTGTGTTGCCAGGGGCCACGGTAACCCTTTCAGACTTTCCCGCGACCCTGGCAGGCATCGGTCCCCGCCGAGGGCGTCGGGTATCTTTTTTTGCTTCTCCCTCACGCGTTCCGCCTCTTCCTTCGCGAGCATTACTGCTTCGCAGAAGGAGGTGATGGCTTCCCATGCCCTTGTTTAGGGCTCATACACACGAGCGGCACGCTTCGACGGCAGTCGTCGACGACCTGTCACTCGTGTTGAGTACGGTGATCAAATACACGAGCGAGTGTTTGTAGAATATGGAAACAAACAAAAAGCATATCCGTCTGTGTCTGTGTCAGTCTGTTCCAAAAATATCTGATGAAAATACAAATGGATCAGAAAACGTGCCTCTTTTTTTTGTGGCTAATTACCAAATAACTTCTCCCGCTCTGGGCGGAGCGGGAGGGGGTTGTCAGACTTTTGCTGACTAAAACCCACCCGTATTCCTTCAGTTGCCTGTGTGTTGCCAGGGGCCACGGTAACCCTTTCAGACTTTCCCGCGACCCTGGCAGGCATCGGTCCCCGCCGAGGGCGTCGGGAATCTTTTTTTGCTTCTCCCTCACGCGTTCCGCCTCTTCCTTCGCGAGCATTACTGCTTCGCAGAAGGAGGTGATGGCTTCCCATGCCCTTTCGCTCCATACCATGGCCTGGACCAGGGCCGGACGCGAGAAATCACCGCCGCCGATCGCTTCCACGAGGACATGGCGGTGCTCCGGCCAAGCCTGGTAGACCTCCACAGTATGCTCCACCGTGTCCTGCGGGCGATCCGTACAACGGTAACACCCGGGCGTTTCCTCCCGCCTTATCCGGAACAGGAACCTGCCGAAGCAGAAAACGTACCTCTTGATGCCTATTTGTAGTATCACTTACAAATTGAATGCTTTGATTTGAACATTTGAATACTCTTTTAGGCTCGTACAGACCAATACAATAACGACGCGATACGAACAATACAATTTCTAAGAAAAAATCACGATATAACAATAGCCAGTGTCACGTCGCTCTGTCGCGTCGCGCTGTCGCGTTGCGCTAGTTTGCACGAAGCTTTAATCACCATATACGTGAATGTTTTTCATTTGACTATTGAGGTTAATATTATAACCCCTATTTTGGTCCATTATTTTTAGACGCATTTTTTTTTTGGAACATACCATAGGCATAGGTGTGGTTTTGCCAGCCACCTTTGGTTTTCAACCAGTAATTTTTTTCAAATGCGCTTAACACTTTTTAAATTTTGTAGCTTTATAATAAATTTACAAACTTAGAATAATTTTTCTTTTTCACTCCAGAATGGCAAGGTGGATATCAAGATCGTGGACCTGCAGACACTGCAGGGAGGCAGCCCTGCCGCTGACCTGATTTACTTCATCTTTACCGGCTCCGACGAGGAGTTCCGCGCCAAGTACTACGAGAAGCTGCTCGACCACTACTACACGCAGCTCAGTGCCGCCATGAGGAGGCTGAAACTCGACCCTGAGGAGACATTCTCCAGGGAAGACTTTGATTATGAAATGAAGGAGGTAACGATCTGTTTATAATTATTTGTGTCGAGTTTATAATAAGCTTTCTGTAAATTATAGTTAAATTCTGCATTTAAACTTCACGTTTTCATCAAACAATATTAAAATAACAAGATTATTATTTTTCCAGAAACTGCCATTCGGGCTCTCACTTGCAGTGTTCTCGTTGCCTATGCTCACAATTGACAGCCAGAACGCACCCGAAGTCAACGAATCCCTCAATTTCTCCTCATTCTCCGTTGAGAAGACCAGCGACATTTACCCGGAGAGGCTGAATGGAGTCGTCAATGATTATGTGAAGTGGGGTATTCTCAAATAAATTCAAGGTTGTCCCCTTGTTTCGCAGACAGAAATTTCTTAGAATTTCATTTCGCAACAAGTGTTTCATATATAGACTTGGTGCATCTGTAGTGCATAACACGTAATTTTTTTTTTTGAACCATTTCCTTTCGTTTTATGTAAATATCATAAATGGGACTCCAAATTGGTACTGCGAATTCCAATTGAGAACGGACCAAAGCTTTGTATAGAAGTAAAAAGGTAGACGGTCTTCTAAAGTCTTTTGAAGAACGCATAACGAAACCAAACATCCGATACGCCTTATTAAAGATATTATCGATATGAAGATTAAAGTGCAACTTCGAGTCCATTGTAACACCCTAGATCTCGAATATGGTCAACTCTCTGCAGACAGAAACCATGTAAACTATAATCAAATTTTATATTGTTTTTGTTTTTAGTGAAGGTGATTGCATTGAATTTTGGTAAACTAAGCTGGAGCTTGTTATATGAACAATATGAAAGCCTATCAAGGTCCTCCTGCAGAAGCAGACAATCTTGTGTGCTTTTGCACGACCAGTAAATTTTGATGTCATCGGCATACATTAGAAATCGGGAATGAATGAAGCATTTTTTAATGTCATTGATGAACAAAATAAAGAGGAGGGGCCTATGATTGAGCCCTGGGGCACCCCAGAGGTAACAATGATTGACCTTGATTGGAAACCATTAATGACTATCTTTTGCGATCTATTGTGTATGTACGCCATTAACCAACGCAGCAAATTGCCACGGATACCGTTGCAGGCAATTTTATCTAATAGCAGTTTATGGTCCCCCTGTGAAAAGCCTTCCGAAAATCCATGTACACAGTGTCAACTTGAACTTGTTCATCCATGCTTTTGAATAAAAAGTCTGCGAACAACATGAGATTGGTATTCGTCGAGCGTCGTTTAACAAAACCATGTTGTTCACCAATAATTATGTTGTGAATGTGAGAATATACTTCACTATGTACAAGACTCTCGAAAAGCTTCGACAAGGTGGACAGTATAGAGATGGGTCGGTAATTTTGTACCTATATTGTTTTTATTACCACCCTTGAACACCGGTGTGATATGTGCCTGTTTCCAAATATCGGGAAAGGTGCCTTCACGTAAACATTTATTAAATATAATACAAAGTGGAAGTACAATAGTTTCTGCGGTCTTCTTTATGAAGACTGGTGGCAAGCTGTCGGGACCGGGACCTTTATTTAAATCTAATTGCGATATCGCTTTCCGTACAACATCCACCGGTAAATAGATGTCAGAAATTTAGGGCCAATTATCTGCATATGTGGTGGCTGCCACATTGCAGGGTTAAAATTAGTAGGTTCATAATAAATAGAGATGAAAAAAGTGGAGAACCTGTTACATATATCAGTTGGATTATTTGAATTGATATTTTCAAGAAACATATTTGCTGGGATCTCCGCCCTGCCCTTCTTGTTTGAAATGTAAGTCCAGAAATGTTTAATGCTAAGTGGAATACTGTCAACCGATTTCATATACCTTTCAAAACATTTGTCACATTCAGATTTAAAACGTTTACGATGAGTAGAAAAACTTTCATAGTCCATTGCATTACCGTACGTTTTCCATTTTAACCAAGCTTTTTCTTTATTTTTGAAAATACGTATGAGAGAAGGAGAAAACCACAGAGGAAAACGAGAACTTCTGAGACGCGATAGCGGAATATGCCTTTTAATTATACTATATGATTTGATCGTAAAATGCATTAACGGATTGTTCAGCAGAAAGGTCGTAAAACAACTGATTCCAGTCCAATGTACTCAGCTCTTTATTGATTAGTTCATAGTTCGCTTTAAAGAAGTTGTGTCTTGTAGATAAGTGACGTTTCATGGGCGTAAAATTCGTATTGAGTGATGTTAATATCGAGAAGGGCGGATGGTGATCATCAAGCGGCAGCAATGGTGTACACGTTTTAGACTCACAGTCAGCGTTAGACAAAAACAAGTCAAGTATACGCCCCAAGTTGTTGCTCAGTGTATTATATTGGAAAGTATTAGTTAAGGAAATAAAGTTGCATAGCTGACAGCTCAAGTTATCAGTCGGTTGTGGGACAACATAGCTACATCCACTACTATCCAGCCAGTTAATACTTGGTAAATTGTAGTCGCCTGTTATATAGAATGTGTCAATACTGGTGTCATTAATTACAGCCAGCAATTTATCTAAGTGTGATGTGTACAAGTCTTCCGGAGAACGCGGCGGTATGTAGGATGCACTTATGATAAATGTCGCTTTGCAGGGTGCGACCCCGGCAACTGCACCAATACATGTTCGATATGAGCGTGTGAGGGGCGCGTCAAAATGCTAGTTGTTTGTAATGTGCGTAGAACGGCGATCAGTACCCCGCCACCGTCACGCTTCCCCGTGGTGCAGCGGTCGCGGTCGCATCTAAATACTAAATATCGGCTATCAAAAAACTCACCGTCGGATATGTTCGGTATAAGCCAATAAGAATGATTACGTCATAGGAACATACTCTCGAAAAAAGACAAGACATTCATAAATAATGTATGTAGCTTGGTACGTAGTCCTCGGCAGTTTTGGTAATAAACTGTTAAATTGTATTTATCCATTGGAATCAGAAAACAATTTAAAAACGCTACCAAAACAGAGCCTGGAGTCAAGTTCAGCCTCATCAGACAAATTAAAATATTTAAAACGGAAATAGTAAGGACAGAATATAATTAATGTAAACAACAATTTCAATAACAATTGGTAATAATGTAGGTAAGTTGAAAATGTTACGGTTCTATTTATTTATAGTAAATGTGATTATGCAAGCCAAACAAAAACATTAGACCATATTTACAGATAATAAACACAAAACCATTCAGACATGTATTCATTATTACGTTAATAATACATTTATCTAGTGAGGGTAATCGTAAAATATTTCGCGCGAGAATTATAAGCAGAAGCTGCTTAAACAACTCGAAATAATGTACGAGTCAGAGAGTACAGACTGCGTGAAAAACAAAAAAAAATAACAAGTACCTAC
Organism: Conistra vaccinii; assembly: GCA_948150665.1. Lineage (NCBI taxonomy): Eukaryota > Metazoa > Arthropoda > Insecta > Lepidoptera > Noctuidae > Conistra > Conistra vaccinii. Next base: position 1,394,557 of record OX411327.1, read on the forward strand.
GAGTAGCAAGATAAGAAAAATGAATGAAGCTGCGCTTCTACGCGAATATTAATGCAATTAATTAAAACTTGCAGATGCTTTACTATAGGGTTTAATTTTAGATAAATCTCCTTCGCAACGAATAGTGAAAGCCGCTTCTGGGACGTCAGCGCGAACGAGTATAACACCGTGTTTGATCCAGACGAATCGATGTCCGTTTTGATTTGTAATCTCCTTAGTTTTTCGAAACAACTTCTTGTTCTGCAGTGTAAGATGCTCGTTTATATATATATTTTGAGGATTTCCACTCAATCGCAGTTCTTCGGATGTAATCCCCTTTTTGAGGCGAGCTCCTGCAATGAAGTTGTCACGTAGCATTTGGTTTGGAAGTTTAACCACTATGTTCCTTGGCCGCGCGGCTTTGGGATTCATTAGAGGAACACGATGAATAGAAATGACGTCACGAGGCGATAACGGTTGTGTGATTAAGATTTTATACCGGAAATTACGTCTAAACGAGTGATGTTAATGATTTGGAAAAAAATTATGTTAAATTAGACCATAAAAAATATATACAGATGTTTTACAAATAAATATCGGTCCATGCTACGTCCCGCCAGAAGACATAAAAAATTGGTTAACATGTAATATAATCAAATGTCACACTAACAAAATGAAAACAAAAATATTAAGTCAAATTAATTACATGTCACAATTCAATGCCAAACATCAGTTAATAATAATAATAAAATGTCAATAAATTAAGACGGCACATAAATAAATAGGTATTTAGACATAATCTCGTATATGATAGTAAATTAAAAATAAAATAAAATGACAATAAAGAACAAATAGGGAAATACCTTATAATTATGAGAGCAACAAATTTACAGCAAAATTTTTTTTATGATAAAAACTCAGTCACACTGTAGTACGTCCTATCCTTTAAAAAATTACTTAGTCTACTCTTAAACAGCACTGTTGTTAAGTCTTTTCAACTACTTGGTAATTTATTGTAAATAATTGGGGCCATAGAGTAGACACTTTTGCGCACCAAAGTAGTTTGACACGGTAATTGACATAATTTACTATTGTCACGCCTATTTCTTGGGAATACATCAGCTAGCCCACAGATATAGATCTATATCTGTGAGCTAGCCGTTCAAAACGACTTGGATTTTGCTTAACAAACACAGCTACTTCCAGAATATAGATACAAGGAAGTGTCAATATGTTATATTGTTTAAAATAGGGCTTGCAATGTCGGTTGTTTTAAGTTTAAACATTGACCGCAGACACCTTTTTTGGGCCTTAAAAGCTGTTTCTTTATTGGTTGAGTTCGCCCAGAAAATGACACCGTAACGCAGTTGAGATTCAACTATACCGTGGTAAGCTGTAAGAAGTGTTTTGGTATCTGCTATGGAGGATAATCTATATAAAGCATATGCAGACGAGTTTAACTTTTTACACAATTTATCTATATGTCCTTTCCAATTTAAGTTGTAATCTATCTGTAATCCTAAAAATTTTGTATCGCTTGCTTCGTCAATATTGTAATTTTTGTAATGTATGTCAAAATTATTAACGCGGGGCGTACGTTGTCTAAAGTGCATTATCTTTGTCTTACTTAAATTTATATTCAAATTATTTTTGTCTAGCCATTTAATTATACAGTCAAGAGAATTATTTATGTCTTTTCATATGTAATTGAATTTTTACATGGGATCGTTATGGTTCTATCATCTGCAAACATAGTTAATGGTTCGCGAGTTCTATTACTGGCTGGATGTACGACGCTTTGCGTGAGCTCAGTACAGAACACGCAAGCTAACCACTCAAGGTCACTGGCATGTATCTGTCTCTTAAAATAGATATATTTTCAAGGATCGACATTAGATTTCCGCCGCGCTTCTCAGGTAGATTGCTTATCTCAATATTGCAGTTACGGGATTTTTGTTCTGCAGTTTCTAGAGTAGCAATTCGTTGTTGAACTGCCAGGGGAGAGGAAACTTTTTCCTCGAGCTTCGAAACTCGAGAGGCAAATTCCTTGGACTTCTCTTCTAGAAAATCGTGTTTAAAGTAAGGTATACTCATAAAACGGGAACATACGTACCTACTAGCTGATGGGCCAGTTTCGATAGACATTTACGGGAAACGTTTAGCTAATGTTGTTACTGGTTGAGCCACATATCGCCTGTAAGTCTAGATACTCGGCGCGTCTTCGCTTTAGTTGGCGCCGCTATTGTATAACGACTGCATTTTTTACTAAAACACATTTTCATTTTGTACTCAAACTGATTTAATACTGTTCATCATATAACATAAAAATATAATTGTTTAATGCACTTTGTTCTAGTAAAATGCAAGAATAAAAAATTCTACTACATAGGTAACTTATATTGATTATAATAATGTTTATATATAAAGTAAAAGTTGTGTACTTTTGTATTAATATAGCGTGTACGACCAAATAATTATTGATTCACTGTCAGTACTCCGAGGTTGCGAAGTTGATTGTGAAGTAGACGGTAGATGCACTACTAACACGACCTAATGCTACTTTGTATCATTTCCTTGGCTGTGTTTTGTTGCGACATTTATGTTTCTACTGCCGCGCAATGGAAGTTTTTTAAATGTTTATACTGGTCACACTGGCCGCTTTTCAACGCGCTCGAAAACTTTTCGGAGTTCTTATTTTGAAAATTAAAAAGATGTCTATAATTAAATGGCGCGTAGATGTTGCAAAGAGGCCATGTGTTGATCTTAAATTATTATAATAATTGTATATTTGTTGAGCTCTGAGTCGTATGTATGAGAGGCAGTTGGTTCGGTATCAGGTCGTGCATTCGTCATTACCCGCTGATATGTATTCACTGTATGAAACTATGATATTATATTAATATGAAAACAAACAATTCCTGAGATAATAAAAAAAGGAAAATATTACAAAATCAAGTTTTATTTATTTAACTACCTTTAAACTGAATGCTGTGATGGCATTTGTCCTATGTTAAAATATACATTATCTACACGTAGTTAGGTTCTACCGATTGCATTTTACTAAAAAATTACATTATCTAAATGAAATGAAATGAAATGAAATTTATTTATTTGCTAGAATACAAAAAAATCAATACAAAATAATCAATACAATTTTTACATTAATCAATTTCACTACTTATACACTAAAGTTAAAATTATATTTTAGTCACTTTTTTTTGTTATACCAGCACCACGTTTTTTATCAAGCATTACGCTGTAAAGTTAGCGCAACGGCTTGCAATCCTGTCAACTCCTGCGCACTGCATTCTGAAGTCTGCACAAGGCAATGATATTTTGCCGAGACTAATGTAATAAAATATACTGTACTACTTAATTATTCAATAAATCTAGTTTTAGGTTTACTGTGATTAATCTATACTCCGAATTCGTCAAAACAATCAAGAAAATGTCATTATTATTTATTTAACAAGCAGCACTGGCAGACTAGATAATTTATTACTATACTACTATATTATATCTATGGAATTTAATTCAGAGTTTGTACTCTTTAAATTGACTAAAAATATTATCATTTGTACCTTGCATTATATTCCGTAACTTTTCAATATCGACAAGAAGTATAAAAACTAAAATCATTATAATTCAAAAACAAAAAAAAATAAGATAAAATTTAAAACATTTGGTCCCCTTTTCTGTACAAGTCAGACAGTGTCTCTCTATGGTCAATTTGTTCATGCAATTATTTGAGAATGCCCCACTTGACATAATCATTGACGATTCCATTCAGTCTCTCCACGTAGAGGTCGCTGGTCTTCTCCACGGAGAAGTTGGATATATCGAGAGACTCGTTGACTTCTGGCGCGTTCTCGCTGTCAACTGTCACCACAGGTAACGTGAACACTGCTAGTGTGAGTCCAAACGGCAGTTTCTGCAAAATAATAGAAGATGGTGAGTTTTGTGGTAAATGCTGAGAGACGTGAGAGATGTCCTTTGGCTTGGGCCTAATTGGTAAGTTACAGAACAGATGGAATGAAAACCTGTATACCACCAACCATAAATATGCTTTGTGTTTTTATCACAACAGTAACCCCTCTAATAACTCCGTCATTAACCCCTCTCTTCTTCTTTAAGCAACGTTTATAAATACGTTGCTTAATAGGGTACTATTAATAGTGCTACTCACTTTGAAAGATTAAAAATTCTAACTGTAGTGTAGCGTAGTGCGAAAAACAAAAAAAAAAAAAAAAAAAACAACGGGATGCACTCCGGGAGCGCCGGCAGAAGTGAAAACTTGAACATTAACGTTGTGCATGTTTGAATATTTTGGAATGGTTAGGGAATAATTTCGAACGAATTGCTTTATCAGTATAAAAATACTATAATTTATGTGGATAAATACAATATTCATTAGTAATACTCGTAGTAGTATATTTATTTATTTTCAAAATACATAACATAGTCTAACAAAAATAAACAATTTATTTAAACACTTTTCATGAAGTATGTTTTGACTGCAAATTCAAATTCAAAATTCAAAAGTCATTTATTCAAACTAGGCTGCGAATCAGCACTTTTCGAACGCCAAAATTACTTATGACAGTCCCCCAAAAACGTTGCTTTTTTACCCATCAATATGGGTAAAATTTCTTACCTCGCAATCTTTACGTAATGTCAAAGACTATTTATTTTGATATTTACTTGGTCAGTTGCTAGGTAACGGATCTTACAGTCACGGATCTGACGCGAGTTTAAAATTTTTTACCGAACCCAAAAAAAGTGCACAACGCCGCTAAAGTTTTCACTTCAAAAAATATTCAAGAAATAAGTTAGGAATCCCGAAAGCAGCTCAAGAAAATTTATACTCCAGCTAAGATTTACATTTTTTCTATGCTCTATAATGTCCCTACTTCGCTAAGTAAGTACTAATCATCATCATCATCATCAGCCTATTAATGTTCCCACTGCTGGGACACAGGCCTCCTCTCTGTGAGAAGGAGTGGGCCGTAATCTACCACGCGGGCCCAGTGCGGGTTGGTGGATGTCACATGTCTTCGAATTTAGGGTTCTAAGACATGCCGGTTTCCTCACGATGTTTTCCTTCACCGTTTTGAGAGCAGTGGTGATGAAATTATTTACACAAAGTAAAGCGCCTGCTGGGGTTCGAACCCACGACCTACAACTCGTAAGTCGCGGCCCCAAGTACTAATATTATAATAAATTGCGAAAATAAGTTTGTATACAAAACCATAGTAGTAAGGTAGGTCTGTTCTGTATGATACGTACCTACGTTTTCACATACAAACTAAGCAACACGTCTCCGTGATCTGTTGCGCAGATAAAGTTGGAGGTCTAGCTAGTTTACACAAGCTACAATTACCGCGGAAAAATATATTTTATAGGTACAAAATAAAAACTTACACGCAGGGAAAATAAAAAAGTAACAATAGATAGATATCTGTGTTTATATGTTTATAAGAAAGTATTACGGAAGTGAATATACATAATTATACCTACGTATTAGGTATCTGTGTATAAAATATACCTACAGGGTGGATTTTTGAGATGGGGCAGCAAAGAAGGCTACCTTAACCGCTGTAGCTACAGGAAAACTGTCTTAGGAGACTGTCCTTAACTTTTTGAAACATTTTAATCTGCATTCACAGATTTTGAAAAAAAAATTACAGTCAGCAAGAAAATGGGGCAGTTTTTACAAAAACTTTGCAGGGTTCCCACGGGTCGTCGCCAAGGATCACTGGGGTCAATATAGACCACTTTGGGGATCACTGCTCTAAAATGTAATGCAGTGGGACAATAACTGGCTGGTGTTATTGGAGCATGTCGGGCTGCTGGCAGCAACCCAAGACTGCTTCTGCCTAACGAAGCAGTAAATATAGAAGGTTGCAGCTATTATAATCAACCAAAATTTGGCAATGTTATCCATCATCATCATCATCATCATCAGCCTATTAATGTTTCCACTGCTGAGACACAGGCCTCCTCTCTGTGAGAAGGAGTGGGCTGTAATCTACCACGCGGCTCCAGTGCGGGTTGGTAGTGTCACATGTCTTCGAATTTTTTGGTTCTAAGACATGCCGGTTTCCTCATGATGTTTTCCTTCACCGTTTTTGAGAGTAGTGGTGATGAAATTATTTACACAAAGTAAAGCGCCTGCTTGAGTTCGAACCCACGACCTACAACTCGTAAGTCGGGGCCGTTACCACTGGGCCACTACTGCTCTTTTATCCGATAATATCTATCCGCATCTGACTGTTTCTAGACTTAGTTCTTGCATATCAATTACGATCAGCAGTCAGCACCTTTGGAGAGTATACTGTATCATGCAAAGATCTCTGACTTTGATTGATTGGGATTGAACGCCACTTGAGCGCGGAATAATAAATTAACTGCAGCAAGTGAGTACCTATGTACCTAAATTAAATACGTATTGAACTGCGTAATTAATAAAAAAATAATAAAAAAAAATCGTTTATTCTCTCGCCACAATATAACAAAAAAACAAAGCTATGACAGTTGTATAAATACATATTTGTTATTTAGTATTGTGGGAGACTGGTGCCTAAACTAGGCTCGAGGTCTGTATTTCAGGACACCAGGATCTCCGCCAACTACGTCTATTCTAATAAGCATGTACTTGTACACCGACCATGAGGAACACTACATAATATCATGGCAGGAAAAGGAGGAAATGTAGGAGGGAATTGTATAGTTGCATAGGTTTACATTATGTTTGCTGTTTGCATAGTTAAATTAAAGTAGATTCTTAAGACGCAGATACATGCCAGTGACCTTGGTTAGCTCGCGTGTTCTATACTGAGCTCGCGCAACGCGTAGTACGTGCAGCCAGTAATAGAACTCGCCCATCAAGGAGCACTGACCCAAATTAGACGCAGTATTAATATATCAAACATAAAACAAAAGGTATTTTAATAAAACACTTAAAAGATCAATAATTAAATTATCTTTAAATGGTAAAGGCTTCAGAAAAATACGTTAGATAGATTTAGCGTGATTCTCAGTATTTTATCCGCGTAAGACATAACTTTACAAATTAATTTCACTATCTATATGAACATTATCTAAAATATTTCTTTATTAAGTTATTAGCACTAGTCGTTTAGACGTCATCTTCGGTATAAAATCATTAAAAGCCGGTTATCGTCGCCTTAATGAGTTTGAGACAGCATTGTATCATCAAGCATGGTGTAGAATGAACACAAACACGAATTATGTACCTACCTACCTGCATAGTGCGTATCTAAATATGACTGCGCAGACTGATCTCCTAAAGTCAAAGTCAAAGTCAAAGTCAAATCATTTATTTCAAATAGGCCCTTGAAGGCACTTTTGAACGTCAAAATTTTACAAAATAAAGTATTGATTCTACCGCCCCTTCCAAAAGGTAGTTTTCGTATGGAGAAGAATGGGCAAGAAACTGCACCGTTACTCTTTTAAAATGTTTTACAATATTTTGTATAGGTACATTATTTATATAATTATATGTGAATACGATGCACCTAGAATAAAATTACTGTATAAAGTAAAAATAATTTAAAGTGGAGCAAACGACAGATAAATTAATTATGTGGTAGATACATGGTGTTCACATATTCACAAACATTGTAAACATTGTAACCTAAACAATAGGTATGCTAGCTTATATCTATAGTTACCATCAATTTGTATGCGGATCAGTGGTAATATGATCTAATTCAAACGGATGCTACTAACTCGATCAGCCACCATAGGTCGATCAAATGAAAAAAAAAAACCTACATCCATCGGAAGAGAAGAACGATACAAAAACTTTTGCCTACACCCACATTTTGTCACCCACACAAATGTGGGTGTACCTACTTATACTTCCAACACTTTTCAAGGCTCTCTTTTATCTTTTTTTAGGTATTATCACAAAACAACAACATGTGTATTTTTGTTACGGCGGGACACTGGCTCCTGCAATACAGTTATTACTAGTGCAGGAGTCGAAGGATTCTTATATTAATTTCGCTTTAAAAAAATGTTTTGTCATTTTATTTTTACTTTTTTATCTAAAGTTAAGTGTACATATCTAATTTAGTCATTTCATTAAACCATCCGTCCGTCTGTTGCCGGAAGCCATAATGTTTACTCTGAGAGGACCTTGAGAGTTGGCGGCAAAACATGCATAATAACAGCACTTATCTTGTTGTGGTACGTCATTAGCATCATTTGAATAATCTACGCGGAATTTTATATTATTTTATTCATAACTAAGTATAGTCCACCTCGTAATTGCTTTACCAGTTTTGACAACAATTCCCAGTACTTACATTGGAACTACACTAAGGTTGAAACTAGGTATGTAACTGTCACTTAAACCTGATCTATACAAATAAGTGTATCGGTTAGTAACGTCAAAATAACAGCTTTTTACTAAATGCATAATGAAAGTATATAGGTGCGGTTCATATAACATTTATTTAAAAGTTTTTGTCTCTGTCTGTTTGTTCCCGCTAATTTCCGAAACGACTGGAACGATTTTGACGGGGACTTTCACTGGCAATGTTATAAGGAGTAACTTTAGAAAAAGAATTAAGGTCAACGCAGGCGAAGCCGCGAGCACCTAGTCTTATATAAAAAATTATCAAAAAAAAAAGAAACTAATATACATAACTTATAAAAATACTATGTAATTTATTGTAATCAATTTAGCTTTTCATAATTTATTTTTAATTTTTATTACCTATTTATTACCTACTTGTTTTAATTAAGAATTGTGTTATCATCTGCATATAAAGTAGTGCATACTGCGCTTTTCTATAAGTAATGAGGTAGTAACATTTTAGTTTGCAATGAACAAATTAAAAGTAATAGTGTACTTTTTGTTGAACGCCCTAATAATAAATATATAATATCCCCACCGCCGTATCTCTACGTTGTCGTCGTGGTGGGGCTTGCGCGCTCCAAACTCTAGGTCTGTGCCGGTAGAGTTTACTATGCCGGAACAGGTCTAGGATGAGGAGCCAGACCAAGAGAGATACAGAAAACCGCAGGGCAGCATGTGGCGAGCTGTTGGGCAGTAGCGACCCCACGGACCCTATCTCCCGGGAGAAATTTTGTTCCTCATCTCTGGCTTGCCTTTATTGGCCGGCTGGAGTGAACACTGACGAGGAACAGAGCTCCCACCTCATTCTTGCCTTAATTGGCCGGCTTGAGTGGAGATTCGCAAGAGCAAACGTGCTCGGAGGAAGGAAGTATTCCAGTAAGATGCTGGTAGGGATCTTGACCGTACTTCCGGGATTGTCCTGATAGCCGTGGAATACCGCTCCACTCCTCATAAGCACCTCAGGACATGTTGCCTCCTTGTCGCTACGACACTTTGTGCTAGCGACCGTTTTCGGGGGCCCATTATTGAGTGTACAAGTCACCCCCTGCCATTTTATCTGTGTACATACATTATAAAACATTGATCAGGCAGGGGCCATAGACCTTCCATAGTTCTAGGTAACCAATCCACTATAGCCACCCAAACCCATAGCCTTATATTTTTTGTTTCCATATCTTGCAATAGTTCTGCTCCAACCGGGGGTTGTCCTTGGGTGCACTAGCATAGTGCGTACAGGGATAATCGCCGGTTGGTGCCTCATTTCATTAAGCACGTCTAACGGGCCTCTGCGAGTTGGCTTTGGCCCCTCGTACGCCTTCCAAAGGTCCGGGACCCCAGGGTCCCGAGATATGTAGAAATATATAATATAAATAAATAAACTGACTGCCTCGTCGGTCTAGTGGTCGCAAGCGCTACTGCTGAGCATGGGGTCCTGGGTTCGATTCCCAGGTCGGGCAAAGTGTTATTGGGTTTTCTATCTAGAATTTCTGAGTAAGTAGCAGTCCGGAGTTTGAGACTTATGATGGCAATAGGCTCGCCCCCTATAACATGGGACTTTAAACATAACTGGCGAAATGTGGGTGCACTATAATTATAGGTAGCTCTGCCCAATCCTTCGGGGAAACAAGGCGTGATGTTATGTTTGTAAATAAATAAATAGAGCAATTATACCTTGTCGTTTTGTGACATGCAAGTGACATTCAATCATAAGGTGGTAATGCATTTATGAGCTCAATTAACTTATAAGTAGCTAATATTGAGGCTAGGTACCTACACCGTTACTAACATTAAACAATGCGCCAGATAAGATAAGATGCAGATTTAAAATAAACAATATGCGTATTTGTCAAAAGATATTCCTGTATTTACAGATAATAAATTGTTATCGAATTATTTCTACTTGACGATTTTATACACGTGTAACCGGAGTAGGTAATAAAAGCACACCTAAGTGTAATAGGTAGGTATACAATGTTATTTTTTATTCATTACAAACCTCTTAAGGGGTCATTGTACTCATCATTATGAACAACTTTTACTATGGGACCAAAGCTGAAATCGCGAAAAATCTGCTGTGCCATACATTTATGTTCGCATATCTCGTCAAAATGTATGGAACAGCAGATTTTTTTTTCGCGCGCGCTTTTGTCCAACCAAGGCGTGAAAAATTTCAAACCTGTTGGATCGCCGAGGAACTTAGGCTAAGAACTCACGGACCGATTTTCACCCGCGCCCGCAGCGGTGGTGGCACCGCAAACACTCGTACGAACTCGTACGAACACGAACATGGAAATTTAGATCTTAATTTTCACGACGCGGTTTATGACCGCGGCTTGCGCCGTTGTTTTGCACCCGTCGCCGCGGGTGGGCGCAGCTGAAAACCGCCCCGTGAGTTTTTAGCCTTACTCGGCGGTTTTAAATTGCGCGTGCTTAATATGACACATGGGCGAGTAAGGTCGCCGAGCCATAAGTACGCGTACTTGCTCGCATGTCTATCACCCCTTTTAGTCCCACGTAACATGGGGCGAGCATATTGTCACTATCCGGGCGTAAGGCTGCCTGTCCACTGGAGCGGAGAGGAGAGGAGAGGAGCGGAGATGTGCCATTATTAACCAATCAAATCTAAACTCAAGGGCGGAGTCAAGATTCTATTGGTTAATATTGGCACATCTGCGCTCCTCTTTTCTCCTCTCCGCTTCAGTGGACAGGCAGCCTTATTCACCTATATCCAGCAGTGGACGTCTTTCGGCTGAATGAATGAATGAATGATCGTAATTCTAGTCTAGTCTAGTCCCGCGTACCTAAGACGCATGTTTTGACTTTAATAAATTAATAAAAGCAAGCACAGAAAAACGGATTGGCGTGTTTTTGTTACAGGAAATACCTTGAACTTTGAAAAAATAAACTCAGTGTGATTGAGGTTCTCAACAAAAAAATAACAATCTTTATCAGTCTTAAAATATTACATACTACCTACTCACTTAGTTCACAAAAATATAAAAATCCACCGAATTGCAGGGTACTTCGATCTTGCTACGCAGCGAGCTACGCCGTAGCTCACCCCTACGAATGTGCTACGAAGCGTAGGCGCCTCGTACTACTTTTTAAGACACTTTCTTTGTTGATAAATTCATGTTCATTCAACGATTTTTTCGGAGGTTTGTGTAGTGTAAGGTATATTTAATTGTGAATGAATGTTGGCGTCTGAACAAAACCACGCACTTCTAACATACAACCAATACGTAATATTTGAGTTGCTTACCTCCTTCAGTTCGTTGTCAAAGTCTTCCCTGGAGAATGTCTCCTCAGGGTCGAGGTTCAGCCGCCTCATGGCAGCATTGAGCTGCGTGTAATAGTGGTCGAGCAGCTTCTCGTAGTATTTGGCGCGGAACTCCTCGTCGGAGCCGGTGAAGATGAAGTAGATAAGGTCGGTGACAGGGCTTCCACCCTGAAGGGTCTGCAGATCCACGATCTTAATGTCCACTCTGCCATCCTGGAATTAGGAAAAAACATATGGTAAGATTTGCTCGTAAGTTTCAGACACGCGGCTAGGTTCCATGATTTATTGATGTAATTTTATATTTATCTCTTAAAAACACATATTATGGAAGTGGGCTGGTCATATCTAGTGCATGTCGCATCAGAATAAGGCGAAGGTAGCCACTGATTAGATTCTGAATATCAGGAACCGGCGACGTAGTAGGCGCAGGAGTTGGACATAGACGGTACTCCTACCTTAAGGATTAATTGTAAAAGAGCGAGAAAAATGGAAAAACGGAAGTGTTGTATCCCACTGCAAGGCAAAGGGGAGGCCTTTGCCCTGCAGTGGGATACAACAGGCTCATAATAATGATCAGATTGCCCCGTGAGAATACGTTAAAACAGCAAAGTTAATAGATTACCTATTAACTTTGCAGTTTACCCGCGGTTATTTTATAAAACATTCTCCATTTTTGCATGTCAATATGAAACAACTTACTAGTTTCTTGAGAAACAATGATAGTGTATATTATGCAGTATATGAAAAAACTGATAATGCTTTATGTTATCAGTATCATTACAATGCATGCATTATACATTTCCTGCAGAAATGACAAAGAAAGGTAATTAGGTGACAATAAACATTATAGTTACACGTAGATAAACCCGGTGGCAAAACCAAATACAAACATAATATGATTTATCTACATATATGGTTTTACCATATGTCTATCTAATCTCCTTGTAACAGTCCCATGAATCATTATTAAAAGCATTTATGTACTAATTATGTAGGTACTCGCATAATAAACAGGCAGGATAATATTTGAACGTTCATCTTGATAACATACATGTCGCTACATACCTAACAATAATTAATAGTCTTAGTTACTTCGTTTTGAACTACTGAATATAATCAGCGAATACTTATCATTGTTTGATTACCTACCCACCTATAATTATTGTTTGTCAAGGATTTGATAGATTTTACGTGATGATTCCGTATTACGGAATTATCTATTTATTTTTAGCTTTGATTATCATGGTCATTAATTCCTTATCAACAGCTTCGCTTACACATACCAAATTCGATTGTTATGTAGTCTGATCCATTTATAGATACCTAATCACAAGGTAATTAACAACGTAATTATCCAATTTTTGTCAAGAAAATCGATTATTATATCATTAGTTGCCAAAACATGGAATAGATACTTAAAATCAACGTAGGTAATATAGGTAGCTGACGGGCTGACCATTTAAATCAACGTAGTCTGCTCCTCAAGCTAACTCAAGACGAGGGGAGCCGAGTGAATTCAATCAACGGAATCACACTTCCGTACCTATGTACTTTTTGCTAGTGTAGAAATTATGCTTCCAGGGCCGATTGCATAGTTAGCAATCATTTTATTTTTGTCTTTAATACCTACCCTACATAGCTGCAAAATCTCAAGAGGAAAGGTTCGCCGTTTGCGCTCAACAGGTTAAAAGACAAACCCATGATTACCCATGCAGTGTTTATTTAGAATTCACTGGTCAACGCTTCTCAATACGAAAATACCGATTGGAACCGTGCACCTAGCTTCTGACGTTTTATAAGTGCCCATGTAGGTTTATGTAAAATAAAATATTTTGAATGTTGGTAAAATGTCGTTTAAATATTAAGGTATTGGGTTGAGCTTGCATAAAACAGGTTTGAATAACCTTACAAATGATGTAAATACGTAGGAACAGAACAAAAACTTATAGAAGGCGGATAACTTGAATGGTCTTGTGTATCGCGAAATAAAGACACAAATCAACTTACGTCAAGATGCTTATGCATTAAGTTACTGGGTTTAAAGTCACCATGGTTCAACACTGGTCGCCGGCTCGACTTGAAGTCAGCGGCAAACTGCCCCGGCGACTCGAAAGTGGTCTCGAAAAACCTCAACAGTTTTTCGCTGTGCTTCTCATCGACAATCTTAGCAGCTCGACTTATCACATTGCCCATATAAATCTTCATAGGAGCATCTTCCATCTTCCATTCAAACGTACACTTCTCCATTACTTTGCTGAAGTCTTCTGGATAATATTTTGCGTGCGCGAAGGAAATGGCCTGCATCTTCGCCAACTCCCCCACTGCTGTACTTGCGTATGGCCAATCGACCGACTTGAATCTGTCATAAGCATTGTAACCGTCCATTTCTAGATTTTCAAGTACTATCGTCTCCTCGAATAAATTGGGGTGGCATCCATAAAATTTGGAGAAAGTCAACTTATGTTCGTCCGGCACTTGATAATCGTTTTGTATCTTCTCGTAAAGCTTGACCAGTTGTGTGTAACAGTATCGTTCTGTCTCGTAAACCTTCGGCGCTCGAGTCCTCATCTTCTCACCTATTGCTGCGATTTTGGCGAACAAGTGCAGTACATTAGATCCCTCTGTTATGGTTACGATGTACAGTTTAGACGTGTAGTTCGCTCCTCCGCTTGAAATTGGTTTAACATCCAAATCGTAATTGAAAAAGTATTGTTCTTTGGCAATTTTAAGAAGTAGATCATTGAAATGTGCTGCAATGTCTGCCATGTTTAGTTTTGTAATGAAAATTGCTTCGAGAAGTAAACACTGGTATACTGCTTTTACTACTGTATTTTAGTATTTTTTTATTGTAATACTCGCGGGTCACGTGTATGTGCGTCAACACCTAGCAGCGTACTGAGCTGCGCTGCGCCGCACCATCATAATCCAAAAAAAAAATTAAAGCCAAGGAACACAGACTTCACCGACATGTGAATATTGAGGTAGGTAATCCAGCTGCTAGACAACACGGACATAGTGCGTAGGCGTATGAGAACTAAACCATTAGAGTTAGTGAGTTAGTATAATAATTGAATGAATAATAGTAACGATGCTTTGCACAGTAAGCATTAACCTAGTTAGCGTAGAGAGTGTGAATCTATATAAATAAAAATCAATTGCCGTAGTCTCGCAAACACTCGAAAATGGCTCGACTTTTTGAATAATATGTTTTTGTTCGGTTCGCCTCAACACAGGGGTGGGTAGTTTAAGTTTTTTTTTTTTTGTAAAACCCGAAGGAACAGCCGATAAATCTAAATTTAAATTTTGTCAGGATAGCGTCTGACGGGTCAGTAAATCTAATTCAAACGAAGTTTGTTCCACGCTTAGGTATAGGTACAACAGCGGGTCAAACGGCCATGATCCTAGATAAAGACTTGAGAAGGAAGGAAGATGCGTTATTATTCTAAGGAAGAAGGGTAACCATGCTATTATAATAAAGTGGTCCTCGAACAGTCTCTCGCGCCACTTGTCATAAGTGGATGTAACTCACTGCTCAAGTTCAGCACCTATTCTGATATATTATCTGATTATTAAGCCGGGTCTCCACCAAAGGAAAATTGACAAATTTTGTGTTGTCAACACGTGTTGGTGACAAAAGTTTCTGTAGGTAATTGCATTGTGTTAGCAACAAAAATTGTAAACAAATGTCAGGTACCGTGTTTCCGTTTTTGGCAATAATCTTCAAAGAATGCATTTGTTGCAGATATTTATTCGCTCTGCGGGTACGCTTACCGCCTGGCCACGGGACATTCGCTACAGTGAAAATTCGCGCGGTGCGAACGGCGAAGCGTCTTGCGACCTTGCGACTAAAACAAATTTATAGAAATGTACTAGTCACGCACCGCAAGATGCGCCGCCCGTTCCGTGGCCAGGCGGTTACTGTTGGCAACATTAGTTGCAATCATCAAGTCATTTCTTCTCAAAGTATTAAGTAGTTCAATCACTCTATGTTTTTTTTTCTTCATTTGAGGTCGGTTTGGTCGTTCCTAATATTTATGCTTCCTTTTATTTTTGCATAAAATAATAAATACTCCGGCTGCCTGCGTAATACCATCGTCGTTCGAAGACATTTGGTAAACAATACTTATGGTGGAAACAGTGTTGTCGTGTTGTCAACTGAAATGTTTCCCAAATTGTTGGCGACTTGTTTTAATTCGGTGTGGACACAAATGGAAACAAAAATTTGTGATTTCTGGAGACTTTCATTGCCAACAATTTCAGTCGAAACGCACCTTTAGGGTACAGGCAGGATTATGAATTGCCATTTTAGGTTCATAGGTTGTCCTTAACTTTTTTTCTATTAAACTATCGTCCGATATGATATTGCAATTTTTTTTTGTATAATTGACTGGATAATAAAGTGGTATTTATATGCTTACAAATAGTAGCTTCAATAAATTGTAGCACTTACTTATTTTTTACAGTAATTAATTCACTTCTATTACAATTAGCATGTGTATCTTGTAGTTATCTTTGTTAGAGAGGTAAATTGATATTTTTTTACATAATGTAGGTACGTGTGGTTAGAATACGTACGTATATTACTGGTTTGTATGTTTTGCGGTTTGCTGGCCTGTTGGTACCTTACCGAAACTACGACTATTAAACTACTATTCTCTCACGGGGTTCTTTTAAATAATGCATGATTTGACGGAGTTGTAGACATTGTTAGATCCGTTATTTTGCTAGCCATTCTGTGAATACCAAATATACTAAATATTGATTTATGCAAAGATCAATCAATCTTCCGCCCTTTTTTCCCAACTATCTTGGGGTCGGCTTCCAGTCTAACCGGATGCAGCTGAATACCAGTATTTTACATGGAGCGACTGCCTATCTGACCTCCACAACCCAGTAACTGGGTAATACGATACCCCTTGGTAAGACTGGTGTCAGACTTTCGGGCTTCTGACGACTCGTAACGACTGGCAAAGATCCACAAATGACACCCGGGACCAACGGCTTAACGTGCTTTCCGAGGCACGGAGGAGTCTCGGTATGTAAAGATGGTCACCCATCCACTGACCAACCCCGGCAAGCGTAGCTTAACCTGATGGATCGACCCGTGCGGCTTGTTATTACTTAGCCACGAGCTCCTCCATTAATTTATGCGAAGATAAATATCATAAATAGGAGATAGATAGACAGAACAAGAATAATGTGAATCCAAAACAGCATTCAAAAATAATTTATAGACATTAACTTCCCGGTTATCTAAGTACCTATGCAGACGTACGTTCATTCATAAAACGACCGACGACTATTAATAGGAAGTGAGTGCTAATAATAAACTTTGTGACCACACGGCGCGGCGCAGCGCCCGCGCCAGGCGGCGTTGTTAAGACCGCGGCGACCGTTGAATTGTCCATACATACGTAATACCTAAATCATTTGCAATTTGAGCATATTTCCATCATATTATGTTAATATTCGGATTAAGACAGTGTTTATCTAGGCTCGTAAATCTTTTTTTTTTTTCAAAAAACTTACCCAAAATGAAGTTTAAGCGAATTGAATTTCGCACATTTTTACAGCAAAATGACATGTTTTCATACTGTTTTTTCTGTATTATAAAAAACAATATTTAGAATATTGTTTCTGCAGGAGTATAGCTTACATGGTATAGAAAAAATTATGAAAGAATATTAAGTTTTCATTCATAATTTTTGGTATTACATAACACATCCAAATTTATCATAAATCCCGATAGCTAGTAACAACGCTAACAACACATAACACACAACAGACACAGACACAACCACAACACAACAACACAACAGAACAGAGATAACAATATTCCAAACGTATTTTCCTCCCATCTCGACTTGGTGTTGCGAGCCGTGTTCGCCGGACCCTTAAAACTTTCATTTATTTTGTTTTCCTGCTTGGTTTTGTGTCCTCGTGAAGACCGGAATGACAAAATAGTGGATCAGACAGGAATTAAAACATAACAATAGCAAGGGATCAGATCAGGGGATTCGACTGGAATAACTCGAATATTCGGACGGTCAGTGGCAGTTTGACAATTTGGAATTGTGGACATAATTAAATCAGATGGAATGTTGATGGCGGTGCACTATTAAAAAACGTCAAATTGCGAAGGTGTTTTTTTTTTTTTACAAAAAGAATACTTAGTGACCATTGCGTTTAACACAAAGACTTTAGTATATTGAGTAAAGATATACGACTTACCTCCCGTGCTCTGTGCAACAAGTTACTTCCCCTAAAGTCTGCATGGATAATGACAGTGGATCGAACAGCAGCGCACGCCTTCACTAGTGAATCGTTCATAAAATCTTCATGACTTAAAAACGTCTCTAATACGGCTTTGTTCTCAGACTTGACGTTCTTCAACGCATTGTCCGTAGAACTCTTCATCATACCGTCCATGGCTCCTTCTTTCCAGTCCATTTTTAAGATTTTCAAAGTCTTTTCAAACTCCTCTGGGTTTTTTTTACTAAAGGCAAAGGACAATGCGTGCATCTTCGCCAAATCTGTAATTGCGGAAGCAGCGTACTCCCAATCGTAAGAGTGGAATCTGTCGTAAGGTCCGTAACCTTGTGCCAACAAGTCTTCCATTACCACTGTCTCCTGATACATTGAGGGGTCGAAGCCGTAACACTTGGTGAAGAACAGTCTGTGCTCCTCAGGCACACCGTTTTCTTCCTCCAAGGATGCGTAAATTTTCGCCAGTTTCGTATAAGCGAATCGTTCGGTATCGAAAATCTTAACAGGCACTTCACTGCGAAACTTCTCTCCTAGTGTTGCGACTTTGGCGAATAAATGTAGATCTTCTTTACCTTCTTCTCTTATGATCACTGTAAATAGTTTCGACGTGTAGTTGGCTCCTCCGCTGAATACTTCATTTATAATTATTTCATGGTTTTGATATTTTTGTTCTGTAGCGATTTTGTTTAGTAATTGCCGCAGCGTTTGTTTCGTGTGCGCCATGGTTCGCGACTCGATGAATACTGACGTAAACACTGTGATTATCTATTCTGCTAAATGTAAGCCGTGTTATTGTAAATGTTAGTAAGAATACTCACGTGAGCATTTTATTTTTAAACTAACGACGTGTCCCAGCTTCGCATGGGTGTAATAGGGCTAGTTGTCAGTTTTTGAGAAACCAGTTAGTAATGTTCCTTCTACCTTAAAATATGAATATATCAGCGAAATATTAACATAACTAATTTTTCATTTTTATACCGTAATTTAATTTTGATTGTTAAAACGGGGGCATTCTGTCATGGTGGCTCGGGTGACTTCAATTCTGCGAATTTTTTTAACAGTGTTGCTTGCACAGAAAATTTATTTATTACTTCTGTTGGTGCGGTAGTCTTTTACCAACGCGAAAAGAAAGAGATTTTTATCGGTAATTCTACTATTTATTTGATAACAGATTCGAGGTCAAATTCACTAAGATTAACAAACATAATATAAACATTGATTTTTATATAGATTGACTAACAATAATGTGGTTTTTTCTTGCAAAATAGTCCCGTTTTAACCTACTACCCACACTGTAGTAAATATGTACCTAACTTAAGAGCCCTATTACATTTCGACTGATTTCGACGGAAATTTTTGCGATTTTGGCGTTCTTGTTCTGAGTAACTGAAAGACTTGGACAACTATGACTTATTGAGTTTTGGAGAATAGTTATTAGTATAGTACATAGCGGCCTCGCTTTTTGCAATTTTTTCTTAGTTGTTTATATAAAGCCAAAATTTAGAAGCAAGTCTTTCAAAAAAAGCGCGACATCACTTTTTTGAGCTCGTGGGTACTATTGTACCTACATAACAAATGAAATGAAAAAAAAAAATAAGATCTTATAAAAAGTTGGCAACGTCGCAAATAGCTGTCAAATATTTACCTGTTTTGATTAATTTGACAATATTACTGTATGGAAATAAGAAATGTGGCTAACTGCGACTTGCGAATAAATATAAACTTCTTTAACTTCTTCTCATATGATCACTGTCAAAGTATCGACCGACGTGTAGTTGTCTACTCCACTTGATATTTCATTTACAATTATTAATGGTTTTCATAATTATGTTCTGTAGCAATTTTGTTTATTACCCGCAGCGTTTCTTCCGTGTGCACCATGGTTTGGCTATCAACCAGGGGGCCTACCACAACCACTAAAAGCAGTATTATTTTAACATTACTTCAGCGGGGAAAAGAGATGTGCTATACATCCTGTAGAGCTTCATCTCTTTCCCACACTAAAGTAATATTAAAATAATACTGCTTTTAGAGGTGGTGGTAGGCCCCCTGAACTACGGTAAGCAGTTCGTAATTCATTGTTATGTGTTTAGTAAACTTGATAAAATATTATGATAAATAAAAGCCTTACGAAATTGTGATGAATAACGATGACTTAATCCCTAATTCAAGGACATCGTTCGCGATAAAGCAGAATATTACTTTGTAACCATATTGGTATGTAAAATGCAAGTCAATAATCAATATTTATTTTAGTTCAATTAAAAAGGCAATTTTTTTTTTATAAATAAATTCTTAGATACCTTCCTCTATTTAACATTGTGCATTTTATTATCTTAATTTATTAGTGCCAGTAATTATGATGATAAATAAAGGTGTATGAATAATTTCTTTTAACGCCTTTGAAAGGCCATTTGTTTTGAAGTTCAAACCGAATGGGTACCTGCCACTTACCTACATGGGTATTTGGTTTGAAAGGTAATCCCGTATTCGTATAATTTCAGTGGCCTTTTATTTCATACTAAAAGGATTTTGTCTCTGTTGCATTATATAAAATTCCATATAATCAAAAATTGAGTCTTTGTACGCTTCTTTTGGTTTAATTTATTAGTATCATACACCTTGTAAGGGGCATAAATAATACGTATAATATAAATGAGATGTAATAAACTTACCTCTAGCACTCTGTGTAGTAAGTTATTTCCTCTAAAGTCTCCATGTACGATGACAGTACTGCGAATGGGAGTGTACATCATAAATGGATTCTTCTGATTTTCCATAAACTTCTGTAATATTTCTCTGTACTCGAGCTTGACATTGTCCAACGCAGTGGTTATCGTCCTCTGAAAAAAGGTTTCCGTGTTTCCATGTTCTGTCCATTCAACTTTTACAATTTCCAAAGCCTTCTCGAATTCTTCTGGGTATTGTTTACTAAATGCGAAGGATAGTGCGTGCATCTTCGCCAAGTCTGCAACTGCTGAAGAAGCGTACTCCCAATCTATGGAATGGAATCTGTTATGAGGACCATATCCATGCGCCAACAAGTTCTCAAGAACCAATGTCTCCTGGTACGTGCTGGGGTCGAAGCCGTAGAACTTGGTGAAGTATAGTCTGTGCTCCTCTGGTACTCTGTGTTCTTCCTCCAAGGATGCATAGATTTTTGCCAATGTTATGTAAGCGAATTGCTCAGTTTTATAGCCATCCATAGGCAAATCTTTGCGAAATGCTCCTCCGGCTGCAGCGACTTTTGCGAATAAATGTAGATCTTCTTTACCTTCTTCTCTTATGATCACTGTAAATAGTTTCGACGTGTAGTTGGCTCCTCCGCTTGATCTCCTCCGCATTTATAATTAATTCATGGTTTTCATAATTTTGTTCTGTTGCGATTTTATTTAGGCAGTGTATAGAGTGCCACCAGTGGCACTCTATCCCTATCGGATAAAGTGCCACTACAGGCACCCTAGTAATACCGCCTCGGCCCGGCCAAAGTGCCGCAAGCATTGGATTGTCACTGTCACAAGTCACGTCACTTGGTATTTTGTTTGATTGTCGAGGTTAGATCGCTGTAAAACACCACATTCCCAAAACATTACATTATCTTGTGCCTAAACGGACCCTGGCACTTCGCCGGCCTATAAGATTTATTAGAACATTAATATGCAAAAGGACATTTTTGGTGAGTGATGAAACATTTCTACATAATTGCGAGCCCCCGACACTCTTTTTTTTTGTTTTTTGGTTTTTTCCTGTCAAAGTCAAAGATTTATTTGCAGATAATTACTGTGTTTTACGCACCCTTAAATGTACTTAGTATTCGGTATTGCAAGCAGGCCTAAATCATTTTACCATTAGTTACTTCGTGCATGGTAACAGTTTAGACTATAAAACCGTAACAAGAGGAAAAATACAAATCATCATGAACATACACTAAATGATAATTATTAATCATTTATTTCAGAATAAAAAGATTCCATAAATTGTTAGTAAATAGTACTTATATCTAGGTTAGTAAATTAATAATTATTAATATTTACAATTACGCTATTTTATATTATACAGGGCACCTCCAGATCCGTGAACGGTGTTCCAGTGCCTCACAACTGGGCAATCAACCCTTCCCAATATAGTATTTAGAAGGCTGTTGGTGCTGCCGCGCACGCAACTCATCAGGTAGGCCACTCTTTTTCTTAATATCGCCCTAAAGCAGTCCGTGCTGGCCTGAGAAAACATACCTGATGCACTGCAAAAGCGAGGCAAACCCAACAGCATCCTAAAACCATTATTGTACAGAACCCGCAGGGCCTTGAAAGATCTACGCGTATAACGGACCCACATGCTGCAGGTATAAAATGTCTGGCAGTATGCCTTAAAAAGAGCAATTTTGACTTCTTTTGTACACCGTGCAAACCTGCGAGCCAGCATATTGCATCTACTGCCAATGCCCTACGTTCCCGTTCCATATCTAAATCATATGAGAGGTCCTCGGTGACCCAATGCCCCAGGTACTTGAAATTGGTGACCCTACTTAACGGCAATCCTCCAAGTCTGACCGGTGGAACGATTTTTGGACTCTTATACCCGCCTTGAATATAAGTAGTTCGCTCTTCTTACAATTGTACCTGAGGCCATGTGACCCCGCATACCTCTCACAGATCCCTATAAGGATGTTAAGGGCTCTGACAGATGGGCTCAGCAGCACCATGTCGTCCGCGTAACTAATGTTGTTCATACAAACACCATCAATCGAACAACCGACACCGGCCCTGCTGAGCTCACCTATCAGTCCATTAACGTACAGGTTGAAGAGTCGTGGTGAAGAAAAGAAAAAAAAAAAAAGAAAAGATTATCACCAATATTATCATTAAAAAAATACAATAAGTACGCCTATTTGACTTGTCGTGAACCAAATCTTCAATTAAACTAATAATAAACGTATTTTTTATTAATAATACTTTCATCGATTTCATGGCACTGCCCCTGATTATTTTGCCATAACAATTGATTGGTGAATGCACAGCATGTAGGGTAAGTAATAAATGGTATAATTACAAAATTACTAATATTTACAAGATATAACAACTGAACCCATAATTTTATTTGATATAATCATCAGTTAATATAATAAACGATTGATATAATTTTAAAATAACGAATTTTTATAATCATAACATACATTGAATATAAAATCGTTTGATATACCACTCAAAAGACATAAAACATATTTAGTCTAATATGTAATTTCTATCACAGTAACCTGAATAGATATACCTAACTGATTACCACCTGCCAAGATGGTCACTCGCTACGCTTGTTTCACGCGTTAATGGTTACTGTTCTAACCTAACCTAACCCAAATGGTTCACCAACAATAGAGGCGATCTGGCGCTCGGCGGCCGCTGCCGTGGCACGCTCACTACGGTCGCTCGCCTTCGCGCGTTAATGGTCACTGTTCTAACCTAACCAAAACGCAAATGGTTCACCAACAAGAGAGGGGATCTGGCACTCGGCGGCCACTGCCGCGGCACGCTCCCTGCGGTCGCTCGCCTTCGCGCGTTAATGGTCACTGTTCTAACCTAACCTAACCAAAATGGTTTACCAACAAGAGCGGAGATCTGCACTCGGCGGCCGCTGCCGCGGCACGTTCCCTACGGTCGCTCGCCTTCGCGCGTTAATGGTCACTGTTCTAACCTAACCCAAATGATTTACCAACAAAAGAGGGGATCTGACGCTCGGCGGCCGCTCACGCCTTAGCCTTCTAACCTAAAATATCCGAGTCGGATTGCTTTGAATCGGGGTGTTAACCATAATGATGGTATCAATATATATTTTAAACGATAGACCTAATGATTTTCAATTAAATAAACGTTATATTCAATAACGTTATACGAAATAAGTTTTAGAGTATATAAATGTTATATGTAAAGAAATTATATCAACAGTTGGTATATCTCACGTTTATTATATCTTGTGAACGTTATTGAAATGAAAATAAACCAAATAACTTTATATGATATGAGACGCACCCCAGCATGTAAGTTACAAAATATCCATTACATTATTTAAAAAAAAATGTGCTTCTTTATCTTATAATTATTAAGTTAAGTCTGGACCTTAAAATTTAATGTGACCTCTGAGTCTGTTTCGGCCTTTCTACTCAGAGTAGTCAGATAGGAAACATCGACCTCATCTAGATTTTAATAATATTATTATTGACGTGTTATAGTGTTTGTACTCAGAAATAAATCCATTTATCAAAATCATTTACTAAGATATCATTTATCATCAGTTTTATTTATCTTATCTTCTACATTATTATAATTATAATGATGAAACGAACTGTTAACCTCAGTGTACATTGAAAGTCAAACCATGGCGAACACGGAAGAAACGCTGCGGCAATTACTCAATAAAATCGCGGCAGAACAGAAATATGAAAAACATGAAATATTTATAAATCAAGTATTCAGCGGAGGAGCCAACTACACGTCGAAACTATTTACAGTGATCATAAGAGAAGAAGGTAAAGAAGATCTACATTTATTCGCAAAAGTCGCAGCAGCCGGAGATGCATTTCGTGACGAAATGCCTATGGATGGCTATAAAACTGAGCAATTCGCTTACATAAAATTGGCAAAAATCTATGCATCCTTGGAGGAAGAACACGGAGTTACTGAGGAGCACAGACTATACTTCACCAAGTTCTACGGCTTCGACCCCAGCACGTACCAGGAGACATTGGTTCTTGAGAACTTGTTGGCGCATGGATATGGTCCTCACGACAGATTTAATTCCATAGATTGGGAATATGCTTCTTCAGCAGTTGCAGACTTGGCGAAGATGCACGCACTGTCCTTCGCATTTAGTAAACAATACCCAGAAGAATATAAGAAAACTTTGGCAGTTTTAAAATTTGAATGGCCAGATTCTGGAAGTATAGACGTTATGTTTCAGAACGGGACAAAACTTGCGTTGAGCAATGTCAAGACCGAGTACAGAGAAGCATTACAGAAGTTTTTGGAAAATCAGGAGAATCCAATGACGATGTGCGCGCCCATTCGCAGTACTCATCGCACTCATCCAGTAGTCATCGTACACGGAGACTATAGAGGGGATAACTTGCTACACAGAGTGCGAGAGGTAAGTTTATTAAATCCAATTTAGGGCTCATACACACGAGCGGCACGCTTCGACGGCAGTCGTCGACGACCTGTTACTCGTGTTGAGTACGGTGCTCAAATACACGAGCGAGTGTTTGTATAATATGGGAACAAACAAAAAGCATATCCGTCTGTTCCAAAAATATCTGATGAAAATACAAATGGATCAGAAAACGTACCTCTTTTTTTTGTGGTCCCGCTCTGGGCGGAGCTCGAAGGCGTGTCAGGCTTTTACTGACTAAAACCCACCAGTGTTCCTTCAGTTGCCTGTGTGTTGCCAGGGGCCATGGTAACCCTTTCGGACTTTCCCGCGACCCTGGCAGGCATCGGTCCTAGCGGACCCCGCCGAGGGCGTCGGGAATCTTTTTTTGCCTCTCCCTCACGTGTTCCGCCTCTTCCTTCGCGAACATTACTGCTTCGCAGAAGGAGGTGATGGCTTCCCATGCCGTCTCGCTCCGTACAATGGCCTGGACCAGGGCCGGACGCGAGATATCACCGCCGCAGATCGCCTCCACGAGGACATGGCGGTGCTCCGGCCAAACCTAGTAGACCTCCACAGTATGCTCCACCGTGTCCTGCGGGCGTTTCCTAGCCTTATCCGGAACAGGAACCTGCCGAAGCAGAAAACGTACCTCTGGATGCCTATTTGTAGTATCACTTACAAATTGAATGCTTTGATTTGATCGTTTGAATACTAAAACCTGAAATTCTTTTAAATTCAGACCAGCGCGACGCGACACGTACAATACAATTTCTAAGAAAATTTCAAGATATAACAATAGCCGGTGTCGCGTCGCCCTGTCGCGTCGCGCTAGTCTGCACGAAGCTTTAATCACCATATACGTGGATGTTTTTCATTTGACTATTGAGGTTAAATATTAACCTATTTTCGTCCATTATTTTTAGACGTTTTTTTTTTTGGAATAGACCATATGTGTGGTTTTGTCAGCCACCTTTGGTTTTCGGCCAGTAATTTTTTCAACAATAAATTGATAAACCTAGAATAATTTTTCTTTTTCACTCCAGAATGGCAAGGTGGATATCAAGATCGTGGACCTGCAGACACTGCAGGGAGGCAGCCCTGCCGCTGACCTGATTTACTTCATCTTTACCGGCTCCGACGAGGAGTTCCGCGCCAAGTACTACGAGAAGCTGCTCGACCACTACTACACGCAGCTCAGTGCCGCCATGAGGAGGCTGAACCTCGACCCTGAGGAAACATTCTCCAGGGAAGACTTTGACTATGAAATGAAGGAGGTAACGATCTGTTTATAATTATTTGTGTCGAGTTTATCATAAGCTTTCTGTAAATTATCGTTAAATTCTGCATTTAAACTCACGTTTTCATCAAACAATATTCAAATAATAAGATTATTTTTTTCCAGAAACTGCCTTTCGGGCTCTCACTTGCAGTGTTCTCGTTGCCTATGCTCACAATTGACAGTCAGAACGCACCCGAAGTCAACGAATCCCTCAATTTCTCCTCATTCTCCGTGGAGAAGACCAGCGACCTCTACCCGGAGAGGCTGAATGGAGTCGTCAATGATTATGTCAAGTGGGGTATTCTCAAATAAATGCAAGGTCAATTCAGAAAGGCAATTTCATTTCGC
Source organism: Conistra vaccinii (assembly GCA_948150665.1). NCBI lineage: Eukaryota > Metazoa > Arthropoda > Insecta > Lepidoptera > Noctuidae > Conistra > Conistra vaccinii. The sequence goes on from OX411327.1 coordinate 1,421,239, forward strand.
AACAAGTGTTTCATATAATATTATTTAGTCTTTGTATTTTTATTTCGAATATTATTATTTCAACGACTGTTTACTTGAATGAAACTTTATAAAAATCATAGCGAGGTCAAAACTGGCATTGAATATTTTTGAAAAAATGTCATTGCTACGCACAGTGTTCCATTGGACCAAAAAAAATTCCCGCTGCTGTTTGTGGTATTTATCGATCAAGGGATGCATTTATAATGCACGAGTAAAACACCCGCGTATCGATTTCAAATACTTTTGTCTTGTTTTCACTCATGAAGTTTAGGTGAATATTTTCATTTAAAAAATTAAAATAAATTCTGAAAACATAACTGTCCAAGATATTTATTTTATATAAATACTAGCTTTTACCCGCGGCTTCGCCCGCGTGGATGTCGCAAAATATCCCACGGGAACGTTCTACCGGGAATACATACCTAATAGCCAAGGAAAAGATCATTGACTAACTTTCAGCGGACGCAGTGGTAGGCTACTACAGCTCCCGCGTGGTCAACCATAATTATTTTGTTACGCGTAATTTTGAAACTGTGATATCTCTTAAACTATTCATTTAAATGATGTGATGTAAAGGCATATTTTAATCGAAATTGAATGCCCAATTTAAATAACCTATTTAATTGGATAAGGATTAATAATATACCGGTCAAAATAGCTTCGGAAATAACAATGATAATTTTATACAATTTTGAAAGATAAAAATGGTTATTGTGGGTCACCCTTAAAAGATAGACATATGCCATCGCGGACTTTTTTGTTGCAATTTTTAAGATATACAATACTCTAGAACATAAATTTGATTTATCTCTCACGGCTTACGCAGCGCACGCCAGTAAAGCTCCCAGTCGGCATGATTTTTTCCGACATGTTCAACAATAATCGTCATATTTCAGCCAATTTACACAAAACCTTAATGAATTATACACTAAAACCTTCCGCATGAATCACTCCGTCCAATGGTGAAAACCGTTTGAAAATCCGTTCGGTAGTTTTTGAGTTTATCGCGTTCAGACAGACAGACAGACAGACAGACAGACGCGGCGGGCGACTTTGTTTTATAATATGTAAGGATAATCTGATAGAACATCTTTGGGCGCATATTTTCCAGTTTTTATTTTTGGAAAATCACCTCCGGATACAGAGTAATTTCTTTTTTTCAGATTTTCGTTTTTATTTTTTTTCTCCCTAAAAACGCACAGGTGCGACTTGACACTAGCACAGAAATATTGCTCGAAACAAAGCCTATCACTGATAAAAAAAACACGTTGCACTATAGCAGTGTTTGGGAATAATACGCCATTTCGTTCTAAGGTCAAATATTACAACATAAGGTTGTCGCATATGGTCAAAATATATTTTTTTCTTCAACACAATAGACTTATCCACAGACAGATCTTGGCATGAGTTGCTTAACTTTGGTGACCCATCCAAAGACAGAACATTTTTATAATTTTATTATTGTTGGGTCTTTTAAGTACTTACAAGTGTTTGTGTTCCTGAATGACTGTTAATAGTGTTACTAAACGCTTGTGAACTAGAAAAACTAAAACTAACCCGCTAAATCACTATAGTCAAAATGTTACACATAAAAAACGATAGTCAAAATGTTACACATAAAAAACAAAAAATTAAATATCTTCCAAGCATGTCATTGGATTTTATGCCTAAATGAGATTAAGCTATTGTAATATAGAGAAAAATATAGTTCAAAACAAAATAAAAGGTCAAATACAATGACAATCCTAACACTATATTTTGAAATTCAATTCCGTCTGAAAACCGCAACACTGCGACGTGACTTTTTTATCATTGATATGCTTTGTTACGAGCAATATTTCGGTACTAATATCAAGTCGCTTTTTTGCGTTTTTAGGAAGAAAAAAAATTAAAACGAACATCTGAAAAAAACAATATTACTCTGTATTCGGAGGTGATTTTCCAAAATTAAAAACTGGAAAATATACGCCCAAAGATGCTCTATCAGATTATATTTAGATATAAAATAAATATCTTGGACAGTAACATTTTCAGAACTTATTTTAATTTTTTTAAGGAAAAGATCATCTAAACTTCATCATTGAAAAAAAACAAAAAGTATTTGAAATCGACACGTGGGTGTTTTATTCGTGCATTGTAAATGTATCCCTTGATCGATAAATACCATAAACAGCAGAGGGAATTTTTTTTGGTCCAATGGAACACTGTGCTACGGGGTCTGGGATCGATTCTAATGCCGAAAATATAATTTTTGTCTGTTTTTCTGTATGTATGTTCCAGCATCACGGAAATTGTACTGGACAGATTCTGTAAAAATTTTGTATAGATATTCCCTATAAGTCTGGTCAAACGGTGGGGTACAAACTATAACGCTCTTTGCTATGGGGAATGAGCAATATTACATTATGTTCGTATTCTTCGTTCCAGCATCACGCAAATTCTACTGGTTAGATTCTGTTTAAATTTTGCATAGATATTCCCTATAAGTCTGGTCAAACTGTAGGGTATAAACTATCACGCTATTTGCTATGGGGGATGAGCAATATTACATTATGTTCGTATTTTTCTCCGCAAATTGTAAAAGGACGAAAGATATTGTAGATAGTTACCGATTTAACTTTTTAAATAATTATCATCATCATTATTATCACCTTTATGGAACTAAGCAGTCTATTATGAAATATACAGGAACGGCTATTTTACCTAACTTTCAACAAAGCAAATAACTAAGCGGTTAGAAGATTGCTTTACAAACCACAGGTTCTAAAGCTGTTTTCAGACCCATGCAATTTGTCGCGTGACGCCGGTTAGGCTGCCTGTCCACTGGAGCGGAGAGGAGAAAAGAGGAGCGGAGATGTGTCAATATTGACCAATAGAATCTTGACTCAGGATCACTGATCTAAACTCAGGGGCGGAGTCAAGATTCTATTGGTTAATATTGGCACATCTCCGCTCCTCTTTTCTCCTCTCCGCTCCAGTGGACAGGCAGCCTTATTGTTATATCGTGAAGTTTTGTATTGTTCGTGTCCCGTCGCGCGACAAATCGCGCTGGTCTGAAAACAGCCTAAGTTCGAATCCCATCGAGTTCTATTGTTTTTTTTTGTGATTCCTTTTTTTACATATCTATACATATAATAAAATTGTAGAAAAGTGGTGTCTGTACAATGGAAATAAATGAAAAAAAAATAGCAGGGGTTGTTATTATATCGATGCTGAACCCGAGATTGTAATTAAATTTTTTTTTGTCTGTTTGTCTGTTTGTCTGTTTGTCGGTTTGTCTGTTTGTCTGTGTGTTTGTGCACGCTAATATCAGAAACGGCTTATTCGATTTAGATGCGGTTTTCACTAATATATTGTAGTAAGCTTCACTTAACATTTAGTGTTTATTTCATGTCAATCGGTTCATAAATAAAAAAGTTATGTCAATTTAAAGAATCACATCGAACATTTGTTATAGGTTAGGCATTTCTTTCCTTGATTTTCGGTATACTTATCTTAATTTTTATTTAGGGTTTGTATATAGGTATTTCTTTTCTTGATTTTCTTTATTAAGTATAAGTTTATTAGCTCAGGTTAGTAATTAATTTTTCTAGCAATTCTTTTGTTTTATAAAGTTAGTACGTTTGGTTTACACGTCTTAACACTTATTACTTAAATTAAACTGTGACAATTTTAGACTGTATAATAATCTGTAAGTATCTACAATTTAATTGTTTACGATAGTACGTGTTTACTAAATAACTGTGTGTTAAGTAGTAAGTACTATTTTATTGTAAGAAAATGCCTCGAAGAAGATCCAACCTCTCCCAATGTAGCAGAAATGCTAAAAGGATGAGATAAGTTCGATCACAGGAATCTGAGGAAGGTCGTGAGGCAAGGCTCTCTGCAACTCGGGAACATCAGGCTAGGTTTCGTGCTGCAGAAACTTCGACTCAGCGGGAATCTCGACTGAGTTCAAATCGTTCTCGAATGGTCGAGGTCGCGAAAAAATTTTTTCAGAAGGAGGTGACGGCTTGCCATGCCCTCTCGCTCCGCACCATGGCCTGAACCAGGGCCGTACGAGAGAGGTCACCGCCGCCGATCGCCTCCACGAGGACACGACGGTGGTCCACCCAAGCCGGGCAGACCTCCACCGTATGCTGCGTGCGCTGCCTAAACCGTTAGAGTTACATGAAGAAAATGTATTGTGGGATTGTTTGTCTTAAAGAGTTCTAAATAAAAGTCCGCGACAGCATATATCTACCTTTTATGTGGAAGCCTTTATAACCAAAATAGTGAGCAATAAATACAGTTAAATTAAATACTTTTTTTACATTGCATATTTTAGAGTATTTAGTTAATTCTTAATTTACCTTCATCGCTTTTGGTATTTAATGTAGATAAAGTTTGTCTTTTACACTAAGTAATTTGGACAAATAGTTTAAAAGTTAGAACGATAAGAATGACCTGCGATATTGAGTCGACGGCGCACAGAACGAGGGTGGAGGGGCGGGCCAGCCAGGGGATGACGCGCCAGAGCGCCAAGTCGTAGTATTATATTATCTGTGGCCAAGTAGAAGCTATAATTGCTTAATAATTATGTTCGAGAAATAACGTAAATAACGCAATTAATTGTTGAACTGTCAAAATGAAACCCATTGCTATTGTAAGTGCTACGCAATTACCCCGCTGATTTAGGACATGTTACACGTTCCTGTGGGATAATTTCCGACATCCACGCGGGCGAAGCCGCGGGCAGAAGCTAGTTTTTGTAATAAGTGCGTTTCTTTTTTGTTTAATTTTTTTATTGTATATAGGGTAGTGGCACCAGCAGATGAACGACCCCCAATAGATGAACGACCGACCGAAAAAATAGTTTGGATAATCCAAAAGTGCACGCCTCATGCATAGCACTCATTCATAAACGAAAAAGAAATTCAAAACATAGTTTCTAAATGAACAATTTATCACTTTTCATGAAGTCGTAATGTCAAAGACTGACAAATATATTTACTTGGCGGTTGCTAGGCAACTTACGGCATCAAGTCAAAGGTTGGAAATGTTTAGTTAAAGATATTATATTTTAGTTAGTATTTTATTAATTATAATTAAACTACTTTGATTAAAAGAGCCATTTTCAATTGGGTTCTTACTACGGCTGAAAAATTCAAAATTCAAAATTCAAAAGTCATTTATTCAAATTAGGCTGAGAATCAGCACTTTTCGAACGTCAAAATTACATAAGACAGTCTCCCAAAAACGCCCGCCCTTCACCACTTCCTAGTGCTTTTGCTGGAGAGAAGAAGTGGCGCAACAAACTCCCCAGCAGCACAGCTGTCTGTTCAGTTAGAAAAAAAACTTGATTCTATACAATAGTATGCAAATAATTTACATTACTCAACACAAAACATTCAATAAAATATATGCCATAATGACAGCTAGCACGCGCCAATGTACCAACAAAACAAAATATCGAAATCTAAACTCAAGCAAAAATAAAAACTAAAAACGTAAACAGAACTTAATACCCGAATTATAAAGCCTCCAGGCATAAAGGGCGTGCCCGCTTACATATAGCTAATAAAGCTGTAACTCGAAGTCACATAATTAGATATGATAAACTAGGACCATTGAAGTAAAAATAAATCAAAAATAGATCAACAGTTAGGCAAGAATAATATATAATCTACTGTCGAGGTCGCTAGCTAATCACATATTGCAATACAACTCATACGAAAACATTGTAATGAGTAGATCATGTCAACAATAAATAAAAATAAAATAAATTGTATAATAAAGTCAAATAAATTAAACATTCTATAAACTCATATAACCTACAATAGACGATGTATATCTAGTAACTTAATCCGCTTAACCGTTCTTAAAGAGTTAGAGAACCCTGTAAGAAATCGACACGTGTTTCGCCTCTCAACGAGGCATCCTCAGGACGACGATTGACCTGTTGCGAACTCGGACACGAAGTGTTATCAACGCGAGCCGAACGCAAAGTGAGCTTCAACGCGCGAGATTAAGTTACTAGATATACATCGTCTATTGTATTTTATGATGGATTTCCGCAAGGTCACGCCTGAGTCAATTAACTCATATAACCTGTCTACTGACAGGTTATATGAGTTTATAGAATGTTTAATTAAGGTAAGCTAATTCTGGAGAAAGAACATAAACATTGTCTTGAGTTAATCACAGCGACCAACTATTTTTATCGCTTAAGTAGTCATTGATAGAATAGTATGCCTTTGAACAAAGGTTGGATTTTACTTTAGCTTTAGGGTCGCGCCACATCTGCCGAACGTTCCGCGGCGGAAGGTTCGGTTGAATACGCTCCTAATGTTTTTCAAGTTACCTATGACACATCAGCCGAACGTTACGTCAATAGAAATGCAAGCAAACATGACGCGACGGAACGTTCCGACGCGGAACGTTCGGCAGGTGTGGCGCGACCCTAAAACGCATTAAAAGGCAAATCTAGCAGAGAAGTGGGTAGCTTGTTATAAAAGGTTATACCAAGCCCAACAAATGAGTTATGAACCTTATGAAGCCGGTGAAAAGGAGCTCGTAATTTGTCTTTATTTCTGGTGTTAATATTGTGGATATCACTGTTTTTAGTGTACGTGTATATTTTGCCTAATATATAAGATATTGGCGAAGATGAATTGTGATGCCAGTGTAAGAATACCAATATCTTTAAAAAAATCTCTCAGAGAGACTCTGGTACCTAGTTGGTAAATTGCTCGGACAGCTCGTTTTTGAAGAACAAATATATTTTGAATATCAGCGGCTTTGCCCCACAGCAGAATACCATAGGACATAACGCTATGGAAATAACTAAAATAGACTAATCGAGCTGTATCAACGTCAGTGTATTGTCTTACTTTCCTGACAGCGTAGGCGGCCGAGCTGAGCCTTCCCGCTAGACTTGAAATATGTGGGCCCCACTGAAGTTTGGCATCTACTGTTATGCCCAGAAAAACTGCCGAGCCCATAGTTTCAAGCACTTCTTTATCTAAGACGATGTTGGGTCCTAGATTTCTAACATTCGGTAAAGCGAACTTTATACATTTCGTTTTCTTAGAGTTGAGAACTAAGTTATTTGTTGTAAACCAATCCGTAACCATTGAGAGTGCACTGTTTACATCGTCAAAATCTTGTCTGTTCCTGTCTACTTTAAAAATAAGAGAGGTATCATCTGCAAACGGTACAACTTCACAGATACCCTTTAAAAAGAATGGTAAGTCATTGATATACACTAAGAACAAGAATGGACCCAGTATTGAGCCTTGAGGTACACCTAACTGAACTGGTAACCCGGAAGATTTCACACCATTAATATCTACACATTGGGACCTATTACTTAAATAAGAATTTATAACATCGAGAGCTTCGTTTTGCACACCGTAATGACGCAGTTTACGCAATAGCGTGTCATGGTGCACGCAATCAAAGGCTTTGGAGAGATCACAGAAAACCCCAATAGCATTTTGCGAGTTCTCCCATGCGCTAAATATGTGTTTTAGCAGAGCAACACCCGCATCTGTAGTCGAACGACCTTTTGTAAAGCCATATTGTTCATTATGAAGGAGGCTATTTAAATTAAAATGTCTTAGTAACTGCTTGAGTATTAACTTTTTTTCAAATATTTTACTTAATGCAGGTAAGATAGAAATAGGCCTGAAATTGCCAACGTCATTTTTATTTCCTGATTTAAATAATGGAATGACTTTACTACTCTTCATGAGGTCAGGAAAAGTTCCTGAGTCAACACATTTATTAAAAGTAACAGCTAGATAGTCGTCTACGATGTCTATTATATTACTTAAAAGTTTAATGGAGATGCCCCAGTAATCACCAGTGTTTTTGGATTTGAGTGTGTTAAAAACATTAACTACATCACGAGGTGTTACATGTTCGAAGCTAAATAAACGACTACTTTTAGACACACTACTAAGCAAAAGGTTTTCAGCTTTAGACGGGGACGAAGTTAAGGAGCGAGTCGTAGTTAAAGGTATGTTGGCAAAAAACTCATTAAACGCCTCAGCTACGTCAGCTGCTTTAGTAACTAATTTACTGTCGACTATAATCTCAAGTTCTTTATCTTGTTTAACCGACTTACCCGTTTCATTGTTAATAATTTTCCAAGTGGTTTTTACTTTATTATTGGAATTTTTAATTGTATCGCTCAAAAATTTCGATTTAGCATAAACACTAACCTTTTTAAATAATTTTGAATAATTTTTAACATACTCTAGGAAAGGAGTATCAAACCTGTATTTTTTCAAACCATATAACTCGTATAGTCTCGCTCTACTTTTATAAATACCTGGAGTGGCCCATTGGTTAAAGCCAGCGCTGGTGCCATTAATTTGAATAGTTTTGGTCTTGAATGTAGATTGGTACTCTTTTTGCACGACATCAAAAAGGGCTCCATAGATTTCATTAGGACTCTCAAGTTCTACTATAGATGGTGTAATTCTATGAGCTATATTATTTTTAAACTTATTGCAACGACTAGCTGTATAGGGCCTGCATTCTATTTTACGCGGCTTTTTATGTAATGGCATGGGGAAGCTAGCTAATAAACCACAGTGGTCAGAAGTTAAGTCACTTAACACACATTTATTTTTGGCATCACAATCACTAAATATATTATCAAGACAAGTTGACGAAGATGCCGTGATCCTAGTAGGTTCAAAAAACAAGTTAATTAAATTATAGAAAAGAAAGAATATAAAGAAATGTATAAAAAAAAACTGACTCAATATTTGATTTTATCGCAAGCTACAATGTTTTCAGGGTTCATAAATTGACGGACAGGATTTTTTTTTCAACTATTTTGATGCTTTTTCCATTTCTGGTGCATTAAATCAATTGTTAAAAAGTACAGTAATAATCTCCATTTAATCATATAATGGTATATAAATTAAGTAGGTTCTGTGTACTAGCAGGAGTGTAACAATAAAAACAGTTACAGAAATGGGGCAAAAAAATTTTTTCGATCGTAAAATGCTTCGCATTATGAGTCGTGCAATATATAAAAACCCCGCTAGATACATGTCTGCAATATTTTTTTGGATTAGTCGACTAATGTCCGTCACCTGCCTTCAGTATTTCAGCAGACACTCTATCATACCCTGAGCTTCCCAATTTTCATTCCTTTCAACACTTTTACAATCTCATCTATTTCTATTTCATTTCCTTCATTTGCATCTGAGCTAAGGTCTTCAAAACTTGCTTCTGCCCAGTTACCCACTCCTTGCACCTATCCTGACAACTTAATAATAACAACTTACAAAGTATCCCTTCTAGCGTTCCGAGACCTTACATTCATCGCTTAGTAAACATCCATCTTCTGCTTTTATAACAATCCTACTCGATGGTCCTGTCAATCCGCGAGCCAATCTTATCTGTTTCCAGAACAGCTTAACATTGGACCTGTAGTTATCAGAGAACTTCCTGTTATATGTATTTCTTTTCCTTTTCGTCCTTCTTGATTTTTAAAATCTCTTTTACTGTTAGATGTTTTATTTAAAGTGTAGATTTAATAAATAAATAAAAGATTTCCTAGACTATTGTTTTAATTATAGATTTTTTGTTCGATCGATAGTAGAAGGAAATAAGTCGTTACTACCTATATTTTGTCTTAGGCATTTATAAAATAAGGGAATAACTCGCAATATTACTTTGAATACGACCAACCTGACTAGTATAAATAACGTTATTCCATTAATACTTCGTTAACAAGGGAACAACTCCAGAAAAACTTAAAAAAAATATAGTGAGTGACTAAATGTGGAAGTGATTCCCATTAAATGAAAGGGCTATTTTTTATCTACAATACAAATTCAAAAGAAGTTTTGATTTTAATTGCGAAATACTAACAAACCGTAAGGCTGCCTATCCACCGGAGCGGAGAGGAGAGGAGAGGAGCGAAGATGTGTCAATATTAACCAATGGAATTGCATTGCGTTTTCAAGCGGAGAGGAGAAACGGAGCGGGGAAGCGGAGTAGGGAAGCGGATAGGGGATGTGGAGTGGGGAAGCAGAGTGGGGAAGCGGAGCGGGGAAACCGTCGTCATTACTCGTCGCGTGAACTCGGCCTAGCTCCGCACAGTCCGCCAATCCGCCCCGCTACCTCGCTCCACACATTCCGTAACTCCACTCCGCTAACTCGCTCCGCATCAATAGACAGACAGCCTTAATGGGAAGATAAAATCGAAACGTTTCCCGGAAAATGTTCAAATTCGAGAAAAACAAACACAACAAAGGACGTTAAGTTTTTCTCGAATTTGAACATTTATAACTTTTCATGTTAAAGTTGATAAAAATACCTAAAATCTATAGTGGTCGTGGCAGAAAGGTTCTACCTAGCACGGCCACGGTCGACATGTTATAGCAGCGAGAATATGTGAGTACATTTTTTAAAGTCGTTAGAACAATAAAGTACACATTTTTTCATGAATATGTACCGCATTCAAATTAAGGTAATCATCCATGGTCGTGCTGGAGAGGATGACACTTCATATCATGGGTGTAGATAAAGTCTCACACATGTGCTACTACATTCGTGTTATAATAGCCCTTATTATACAACAGTTGCATAAATAATTATAAGATACGCTAGAGCTCTAAAGCGAACAGCGCGATAACGAACACAAATAATAATTGTAGCTAAACAAAAGAGAGGTGTCGAGCTTATTAGTGCAGAGGTGTTAAACAATGTTATATTGTTAACCATCATGATAAATTGATGCAAAATGTTAGCAATAGGATAAAGAATAACGTAAATTATTAAAAAAGCACACTAGACAATCTGTTTAATCAAATTATTTTCTAATTATTAATACTCTAGAACTTGCAATTGTAGTTGTTGTAATATAATAATAATTTTGTTAAGGAAATTGTTATCTCAAATATTTGCATGCTATGTTTAATCTTGGCAAAACATGTCTGCTCTATTTGTGTACTGTAAGACCTTTTTATACCATGTTTTACGCAAATAAATATTATTATGATTGTGATTAGTATATGAATTTTTCCATGCTTAAATAAAGAAGAAAGAAAGAAAAATGGTACAAAAGTAGCCAAAAGCAAAAGAAAAAAATAATTGTTTCGACATGTAGTTGCCTTCTCCACTTGATATTTCCTTATAATTATTTCATGGTTTTCATAATTATGTTCTGTAGCGATTTTGTTGCGATTCTTCCCTTTGCCCCATGGCTTCAACTCCAACAGTCCACGGTTTTTTGAGATAAGCAGCTAGTAAGATACTTTAACATACGCACAATAAATAAAGAACAAGGACATCAAAATCACAAGTAGGTAACAGTGACCTCTCTGTATTGACTGATTCGAGAAATATTTACTACCATAATCAATGAACATAATGACACACTTATTCTTTGAATACTCTGTGATCTAAGTACATTATCTGAACCCCCCTTGAGTAAAACATTTTGTATTAGCTATATTCGAAGTAAATCACGAAAAGTAACTTTTAGACAAGTCGTATGATGTGGTTACCAAAGCAGTTATCGCAATTAGGTGATTGTACGTACAAGCGCAGTGTTGATGAAACAAATAACACAAACTAAACCGCCTGCCTAAGTTTGAAGTGAGAAATGTTCCTGTATTTCTACGCGCCCTTAAAGGTATTTACTGTTCGGTACTGCAAGCAGGCCTAAATCTTGTTATCATTAGAATTACTAACCGTAACAAGAAGAAAAATACAAAACATCATCAAATTAGGTAAGTACACTAAATGATAAAAGATACCAAACCAAGAGGCCAATACTGTCACAAAAAAATATAGTGTGTGTATTTGACTTGTCGTGAACAAAATCGTAAAATAAACTAATAATAAACAGATATTTTATTAATAATACTTCGATTTCATTATCTCTCAAATCTGCTGAGAAACAATGACGTTCCATTACACAGGTAGGCTGAGTAGGATAATTATGATTCCTGATTATTTTTCCATAAAAACTGATTGGTATAAGAAACTATGTTATACTATATAATAAATCATTATTTAAAAAAATGTGCTCCTTTATCTTTTAATGATTAAGTTATGTCTGGGCTTTAGAATTGAATGTGTTCTCTGAGTCTGTTTCGGCCTTTCTACTCAGAGTAGTGAGATAGGAAACGCCGACCTCATCCAGTTTTTAAAATATGATTGATGTGTTCAAATGTTTGTACTAACGGAAACAAATTCATTTATCAAAATCATTTAGATATCATTTATCATTAGTTTGTTTAATTTATGTTATCTTCTACATTATTATATTATAATGAAACGAACTGTTTCCCTCAGTGCACATTGAAAGTCAAACCATGGCGAACAAGGAAGAAACGCTGCGGCAACTATTAAACAAAATCGCTGCAGAACATAATTATGAAAACCATGAAATAATTATAAATGAAGTATTCAGCGGAGGAGCCAACTACACGTCAAAACTATTTACAGTGATCATAAGAGAAGAAGATAAAGAAGATCTACATTTATTCGCAAAAGTCGCAGCAGCCGGAGAAGCATTTCGCAAAGAATTGCCTATGGTTGCCTATAAAACTGAGCAATTCGCTTACATAAAATTGGCAAAAATCTACGCATCCCTGGAGGAAGAACACGGAGTGCCTGAGGAGCACAGACTATACTTCACCAAGTTCTACGGTTTCGACCCCAGCAAGTACCAGGAGTTATTGGTTCTTGAGAACTTATTGGCGCATGGATATGGTCCTCACAACAGATTCCATTCCATAGATTGGGAGTACGCTTCTTCAGCAGTTGCAGACTTGGCGAAGATGCACGCACTGTCCTTCGCATTTAGTAAACAACACCCAGAAGAATTTGAGAAGACTTTGGCAGCTTTAAAATTTGAATGGCCAGAGTTTGGAAGTATAGACGTTATGTTGCAGAACGCGACAAGCCATGCATTGAGCAATGTCAAGACTGAGTACAAAGAAGCATTACAGAAGTTTATGAAACATCAGAAGAATCCATTTAAGATGAGCGCGCCCATTCGCAGTACTGTCATCGTACATGGAGACTATAGAGGGGATAATTTGCTACACAGAGTGCGAGAGGTAATTTTGTTAAATCCAATTTAGGGCTCATACACACGAGTGGCATGCGTCAATGGCAGAGGCAACTGCAGCCGTCGGTAGGCGTCGACGACCTGCCGCTCGTGTATTTAAGTACGGTGCTCAAATACACAAGTGTTTGTATTGTATGGAAACCAAAAAAAGCACATCTGTCTAGTGTCTGTGTGTCAGTCTGTTCCAAAAGTTTCTGATCAAAATGTGAACAAATGGAATGGATATACACCATGACCTGTCTGCTGACCTACGATTGGCTCCATACGAGAGGTCTCCTCAGCGGTCAACAGCAAAGGCACAAAATTTTGTATACGTATTCAATTATGGTGGCCCGTTCTAAAGTACGAGTATAGCATGACTTGGATAGTGCAACTTGGTTGGCTTCACACATGACTTGTCGGAATGCGTGTTTGGGTTCGTTGGATTTGTCTTCACAAGTACCTTTCAGGTAAAGGTGATAGAGCAGATATTTAAACAAATTGTAAGGCTAAAAAACATATTTTTTTTTTTGTAAAAACCTGTTTAAAAACCAGTTTTAGTTGAAATAAAAAGTAAAAATAAAACCTACGTAAACTTATAGAACTTTAATATTTTCTTAAAGCTTGAGGCGTGAACGTCCTTCTTATACTTCAAAATAAGCCTCAAGCTTTAATTTCCAAGCGCGCCACGTGTAGTTTACAACAGTTAGTAATGATGGCACAATCAAGCCTTCCCGCGAGCGCAGCCAGCATGCAGTTGGCGCTCCCCCGCACACGCCGCACCAGCGAAGTGCTTCGAAAGCGTTATTAAACTGGACAGAAAGGACAGTGTATGATTTTTATGTGTAGTCAGACCACAGACTTCTGGTGAACATTCTGGTGCAGTATGCTCTAAAAAGAGTTATTTTAACGTCACTTGAGCAGCTAGCAAACCTCCGGATTACCATGTTCACTCTGACCGACAGCGCCTTCCGCTCCCGTTCAATGTCCGCATCATCTTTCAGGGTAGGTGTCACTAGGTGGCCTAAATATTTAAACTCGTCTACCCTTTTTAAAGGTAAGCCATTCAGTCTAATTGGTGGTGAAAACCATACACTGACTCTTTTTTACATGTGGGTATATGGGAAGTTTTTATTTCACTTTTATAAAATTTTATTCCACAAGGAAGGTATGAAACCAGGTTAAAGGGTTTGGAAAGGTCGAGGAAGCAAGCGTACACGCATTTTTTCTCACAGTAAAGTATTTAACAGCACTCTTGAAACACAATAAATATTGCAGTTTCTGTAGACAGTCCCTTCCGAAACCAGAACTGATTATCGTGTTACTTTAGGTACGTTATTAAGAATGGTATAGTCTTGTTTTCCATAATACATATTATTTGTCCTATTATTGTTTTCCATAATCGTCCCCACTCATAATATTTACTTGCACTATTATCATTTATACTAATAACGCTTGCCATATCAACTTATTTGACATAACTTTTATTTGCCAGAATATTAGTTTCCATAATAACATGTGTCATAATCATTAGATTCTATAAGTAACACATTACATAATCGACACTTGACATAAGCAACATTTAACATTATTTAGAAACGTTACAGACAGATGTCCTCAGTATTGTATTATATGTACTTATCTTATCTTATCTATGATATGTATTATTCCGAATGTTCATTTAAATACATACATACGATACTCGTACATACGTACATTTGCAAAATAGGATAGGTTAGGTTAGGTTTTCTTGTTCAGACAATAAACAGTTTGTCAAATTCGAAACGGGTAGGTTAGGTTAGGTTAGAACTGTGACCAAACAACGCGCGAAGGCGAGCGAGCGTAGCGAGCGTGCCGCGGCAGCGGCCGCCGAGTGCTAGATTTCCTCTTTTGCAAAGCAAGCATGGTACATACTGAACTAGCATTGTTGTGCTAGTATGGGCAAATGAATATTAATAAATGTTATGGAAAACGACATTATTGAAAATAAAAAATATAGCTAATGAATTTATGGATTAAAATTATTATGACACTTGATCGATTATGACCAATGAAATTAGTGAAAATGATTTTATGTCATTTCACGATTATGGCAACTGAAGCGTTATTTCTAATGAAATTATGGCAAATAAAAGTATGGCATATAAAATTATGGCATTTTAAATTATGGCAAACATTAGTAAACCATTAAGAATGCTGTCAAACACCTTCGCAACTATTGTGGCCAAAGAAACAGCCCCCCAATTACGCAATGCACGATCAATTTTAAATTGAAACCAATTGAAAAAGATTGCCAGTCCATTTCTTCATAAGTTCGACAAATAAAATGTGCTCAATTTTTTTCTGACAAATCTCCCGCTTTGCTTTTTACTACTGGCACTACGATAGTCCTTGTCGGTAGGTAGGTATGAGTGTGAGATGCAAAGGTTGTATGAGGCCCAGCGTGCTGTACGTGTTCCACACTTAATCCGTCATGACCAGGGGATTTGTCATTACAAATTGATTTGACCGCTATTGATACATCCTTGGTCGATATTCTGGTATCAACATATTCCCCACTCACCCTTTTTCTGAGATGAAGATCGTCCCATAGCTGTATATGTGACCTAACAACAATTTATGAAGTGACAACTTCTTTAGGCACCGCTTCGTTGAGCACTTTTTGGGTGAACAAAAATCATGGAACTCGCGTCATCGTCACCGAACGCTTTCCATGAGCTATATTACGTATACTGTATATTATGTGTACTTTTTGGGTGAACAAAAAGCGTGAAACTCGCATCACCGTCACCGCACGGGCTCTTTTCAGATGCGAGCGAGCGGAGCGAGATGTGGTGGGAGCAGAGCGCGGAGCGAGATGTGGTGGGAGCAGAGCGCGATAAGAATTTATTGGTGATTTCGGCATTATATTTGAAAATCCGATAAGAATTTTCAAATATTACGTCATCAAATTCTCCATGTAGTCGATGATATTTAATATGGTTACGTATCCAAAGTCTGTGTTGTGCTCTGTGACCCAAAAATCTTCTATACATATAATAAAATTGTAGAAAAGTGGTGTCTGTACAATGGAAATAAATGAAAAAAAAATAGCAGGGGTTGTTATTATATCGATGCTGAACCCGAGATTGTAATTAAATTTTTTTTTGTCTGTTTGTCTGTTTGTCTGTTTGTCTGTTTGTCTGTTTGTCGGTTTGTCTGTTTGTCTGTGTGTTTGTGCACGCTAATATCAGAAACGGCTTATTCGATTTAGATGCGGTTTTCACTAATATATTGTAGTAAGCTTCACTTAACATTTAGTGTTTATTTCATGTCAATCGGTTCATAAATAAAAAAGTTATGTCAATTTAAAGAATCACATCGAACATTTGTTATAGGTTAGGCATTTCTTTCCTTGATTTTCGGTATACTTATCTTAATTTTTATTTAGGGTTTGTATATAGGTATTTCTTTTCTTGATTTTCTTTATTAAGTATAAGTTTATTAGCTCAGGTTAGTAATTAATTTTTCTAGCAATTCTTTTGTTTTATAAAGTTAGTACGTTTGGTTTACACGTCTTAACACTTATTACTTAAATTAAACTGTGACAATTTTAGACTGTATAATAATCTGTAAGTATCTACAATTTAATTGTTTACGATAGTACGTGTTTACTAAATAACTGTGTGTTAAGTAGTAAGTACTATTTTATTGTAAGAAAATGCCTCGAAGAAGATCCAACCTCTCCCAATGTAGCAGAAATGCTAAAAGGATGAGATAAGTTCGATCACAGGAATCTGAGGAAGGTCGTGAGGCAAGGCTCTCTGCAACTCGGGAACATCAGGCTAGGTTTCGTGCTGCAGAAACTTCGACTCAGCGGGAATCTCGACTGAGTTCAAATCGTTCTCGAATGGTCGAGGTCGCGAAAAAATTTTTTCAGAAGGAGGTGACGGCTTGCCATGCCCTCTCGCTCCGCACCATGGCCTGAACCAGGGCCGTACGAGAGAGGTCACCGCCGCCGATCGCCTCCACGAGGACACGACGGTGGTCCACCCAAGCCGGGCAGACCTCCACCGTATGCTGCGTGCGCTGCCTAAACCGTTAGAGTTACATGAAGAAAATGTATTGTGGGATTGTTTGTCTTAAAGAGTTCTAAATAAAAGTCCGCGACAGCATATATCTACCTTTTATGTGGAAGCCTTTATAACCAAAATAGTGAGCAATAAATACAGTTAAATTAAATACTTTTTTTACATTGCATATTTTAGAGTATTTAGTTAATTCTTAATTTACCTTCATCGCTTTTGGTATTTAATGTAGATAAAGTTTGTCTTTTACACTAAGTAATTTGGACAAATAGTTTAAAAGTTAGAACGATAAGAATGACCTGCGATATTGAGTCGACGGCGCACAGAACGAGGGTGGAGGGGCGGGCCAGCCAGGGGATGACGCGCCAGAGCGCCAAGTCGTAGTATTATATTATCTGTGGCCAAGTAGAAGCTATAATTGCTTAATAATTATGTTCGAGAAATAACGTAAATAACGCAATTAATTGTTGAACTGTCAAAATGAAACCCATTGCTATTGTAAGTGCTACGCAATTACCCCGCTGATTTAGGACATGTTACACGTTCCTGTGGGATAATTTCCGACATCCACGCGGGCGAAGCCGCGGGCAGAAGCTAGTGTTATAATAAATTCTGTGTCTTCTGTCTCCATTTCTTCATCGCAAATTGTTAAATATAAAAGTGTTTTTTTCCACTGATCCATGTTTTCCGTAAAATACACATCTACGTCTAAGAAACATCGCTTAGTAACTGCTAGCAGTTTCTTGCTCGCGTCCATCCTTTGCACACATATCCCTCGCACATATCTCTCGTACAAATCTCTCGCTTGTTTTGTACGTACAAAATCCTCGCTCCACTAAGCCGTTTCCACAGGAGCCGCGCTGAGCGAGGCTAGGTAAATGAAGCGATTCTATTGATTCTTAAAAAAAAAACACATCCCTTGCTACGCATCCTCGCACATCTCTGGTTGAAACGCAGCCTTAGTCGGTTTGCCGGCCACCTTTGGTTTCGACCAGTTATTTTTTTAAATGAGCCCTACCCTTTGTAAATTTTGATAGCTTTACAATAAATTGACAAACGTAGAATCATTTTTCATTTTGACTTCAGAACGGCAAGGTGGATATCAAGATCGTGGACCTGCAGACCCTGCAGGCAGGCAGCCCTGTCGCCGACCTGATCTACTTCATCATTACTGGCTCCGACGAGGAGTTCCGCACCAAGTACTACGAGAAGCTGCTCGACCACTACTATACGCAGCTCAGTGCCGCCATGAGGAGGCTGAAGCTCGACCCTGACGAGACATTCTCCAGGGAAGACTTTGACTATGAAATGAAGGAGGTAACGATCTGTTTATAATTAATTATGTGTGTCGAGTTTATCATAAGCTTTTTGTAAATGATCGATAAATTCTGCATTCAAAGTTCACGTTTTCATTAAACAATGTTCAAATAAAAATAATATTATTTTTCCAGAAACTGCCATTCGGGCTCTCGCTTGCAGTGTTGTCGTTACCTATGATCACACTTGACAGTAAGAACGCGCCTGAAGTCGACGAATCCCTCGATTTCTCCTCATTCTCCGTGGAGAAGACCAGCGACCTCTACCCGGCAAGGCTGAATGGAGTCGTCAACGATTATGTCAAGTGGGGCATTCTCAAATAATTGCAAGAACAAATAAAATTTTCCCATAGAGTTAAGTTTGTCTTTTACAGTCGGAGAATGAAAAGGCATAAGTTTTTTTTTTCGTTGCACCTGGACTATGACGATGTATTGCCAGCATTTTGAATGAAAATACTGACTATGTAAATATGGAATGTACAGTCCGGGAAAGTAATTGTTAAGCAAAATGACACCGTACGTGAATTTACTGTGTTATAGCCATTTCATCCAGCTGTCAAAGGATGACGAATGTAAGTTAAATATCTAGCTGAAATATTTACCTGAACCTTTCACAGGTGGCAGTGACATCGACGCATTACCATGAATTCAGTACACGATTCTGATGCCGCTCCGTGGTTATTTAAAAAAATCTGCTTTTTGAAATATTGTTATAAACTTTTTGTCACTTTTAGACAAGTCCTTGTCCCAAAGTAGTTGCCGTTATTAAGTGACTATACAAGAATCAAGGTGATGAAATAAATTACACAAAGTAAAGTGCCTGGAAGTCGCCTGGAAGGCCTTTGCGCAGCAATGATACATGCAAACAGTAATAGTAAAGCGCCTGCCATCGCTTCGCACCCACGACCTACAACTCGTTACTGAACAATTACTTGCCACTGAATAATTATAATAAGTAAATAAAACATTTAATTTTGAGTAACATGAACCCATAGCGTTAGTAACAATTTGCTTACAAACTATGTTAGTCATCATCATTTCAGCCCAAAGACGTCCACTGCTGGACATAGGCCTCCCCCAAGCACCGCCACTTCGACCGGTTCTGTGCTTCTCACAATTATGTTAGTACTTAGTACAAAACATTTGTAAAAGCTTTTATTCATTTTGCAATGTTTGTATGTTTGTTTGGGGCAAATCTTGCAAACTGAATTAACACCACTTCCTCTTATCTTACGGCGTTAATATATTACAAGTTGGTTCAATTTAAAAGACAATGCATTTTCATGATCATCATCATCATATCAGCCGAAAGACGTCCACTGCTGGACATAGGCCTCCCCCAAGCACCGCCACTTCGACCGATTCTGTGCTTCCCGCATCCAGCGAATTCCTGCGGCCTTTACTAGGTCATCGGTCCATCTTGTGGGAGGCCTTCCAACACTACGTCTTCCGCTACGTGGTCGCCACTCCAGAACCTTTCGGCCCCATCGGCCATCTGTTCTGCGAGCAATGTGTTCTGCCCATTGCCACTTAAGTTTGACAATTCTTCGGGGTATGTCGGTTACCTTGGTTCTCCTGCGGATCTCTTCATTTCTGATTCGATCACGTAGGGAAACTCCAAGCATAGCCCTCTCCATTGCTCTTTGGGTGACTTTTAGCCTTCTGATAAGGCCCATTGTGAGCGACCACGTTTCAGTGCCATAAGTCATCACTGGCAACACGCACTGGTCAAAGACTTTCGTCTTGAGACACTGTGGTATGTGGGACGAGAAGATATTGCGTAGCTTCCCGAACGCTGCCCAGCCGAGTCGGATTCGACGATTGACCTCTTTCTCGAAGTTGGACCTACCTAGCTGGACAGTTTGTCCTAGGTAAACATACTCGTCTACAACTTCGAGCGTAGCGTCTCCGATCTTTATGAAGGCGGGTGTCACATGGGCATTTGACATGACCTTTGTCTTGTCCATGTTCATTTTAAGACCCACTCTTTTGGAGGCTCTACTGAGGTCCTCCATGGTCTCAGCCATGATAACTATATCGTCGGCAAACCGAAGGTTAGTGATATACTCGCCATTGATATTGATGCCTAGTCCTTTCCAGTCCAGAACCTTGAAGACGTCCTCCAGTGCAGCGGTGAACAGTTTCGGAGAGATAACGTCTCCTTGTCTCACACCTCGCTGCAGAAGGATAGGTTTCGAGGTCTGGTCGTGGAGTCGGACTGACGTAGTGGCGTCTTTGTATAGGCACTTTAACACTTCGATGTACCGATAGTCGATCTGGCACCGTTGAAGAGACTGTAGTACAGCCCATGTCTCGATCGAATCGAAGGCTTTCTCGTAATCCACGAACGCTAAGCAGAGAGGCAGGTTATACTCTTCGGTCTTCTGTATAACCTGCCGCAGCGTATGTATGTGGTCCACGGTGCTAAAGCCTTTACGGAATCCGGCTTGTTCGGGAGGCTGGAAGTCGTCAAACCTGCGCGCGAGACGGTTCGTGATGACTCTTGAAAACAGCTTGTAGACATAAGTCAGAAGTGTGATGGGCCTATAGTTCTTAAGCAGGGCATTGTCGCCCTTTTTAAAGAAGAGTACCACCACACCTCTGTTCCATGCCTGTGGTGTTTTACCCTCGAGTATGACGGAATCGAACAGCTTCTGGAGGGCCTTTAGAATGGGTTTCCCACCGGCCTTTAAGAGTTCGGCCGTAATTCCGTCATCACCCGGCGCCTTGTTGTTTTTAAGCTGCTTTATTCAAGGCTATTTTATTAATAATACTTACATCGATTTCATTATCTCTTAAATCTGCTGAGAAACAATGACTTTCGATTATACAGATAGGCTGAGTAAGATAATTATGAAACTGTCCCTGATTTTTTCCTTGAAAACTGATTGGTGAATGCACAACACGCTAGCTGTATAAACATTAAAACATTATTTAAAAAACATGTGCTTCTTTATCATTTAATTATTAAGTTATGTCTGGACTTTAAAATTGAATGTGTCCTCTGAGTCTGTTTCAGTCTTTCTATTAAGAGTAGTCAGATAGGAAACGCCGACCGCATCCAGTAAAAAAAAAATATTATTGACGTGTTAAAGTGCTTGTATCATCCTATTTACAGAAATAAATCCATTTATCAAAATCATTTACTTAGATATTTTGACTTTCAATGTGCACTGAGGTAAATAGTTCATTTCATTATAATATAATAACGTAGAAGATAAGATAAACAAAACTGATGATAAATGTCATCAGTTTTGTTCATTTCATTATAATATAATAACGTAGAAGATAAGATAAACAAAACTGATGATAAATGTCATCAGTTTTGTTTATCTTATCTTCTACGTTATTATATTATAATGAAATGAACTATTTACCTCAGTGCAGATTGAAAGTCAAACCATGGCGAACATGAAAGAAACGCTGCGGCAACTATTAAACAAAATCGCTGCAGAACATAAATATGAAAACCATGAAATAATTATAAATGAAGTATCAAGTGGAGGAGCCAACTACACGTCGAAACTATTTACAGTGATCATAAGAGAAGAAGGTAAAGAAGATCTACATTTATTCGCAAAAGTCGCTGCAGCCGGAGAAGCATTTCGCAAGGAATTGCCTATGGTTTCCTATAAAACTGAGCAATTCGCTTACATAAAATTGGCAAAAATCTACGCATCCTTGGAAACAGAACACGGAGTGCCTGAGGAGCACAGACTATACTTCACCAAGCTCTACGGCTTTGATCCTAGCATGTACCAGGAGTTATTGGTTCTTGAGAACTTATTGGCGCATGGATATGGTCCACACGACAGATTCCATTCCATAGATTGGGTGTACGCTTCTTCAGCAGTTGCAGACTTGGCGAAGATGCACGCACTGTCCTTCGCATTTAGTAAACAATACCCAGAAGAATTTGAGAAGACTTTGGCAGCTTTAAAATTTGAATGGCCAGAGTCTGGAAGTATAAATGATTTGTTGCAGAACGCGACAAGCCTGGCGTTGAGTAATGTCAAGACCGAGTACAGAGAAGCGTTACAGAAGTTTATGGAAAATCAGGAGAATCCAATGAAGATGAGCGCGCCCATTCGCAGTACTGTCATCGTACACGGAGACTATAGAGGGGATAATTTGCTACACAGAGTGCGAGAGGTAAGTTTTGTTTTATCCAATTTAGGGCTCATACACATGAGTAGTGGCAGAGGCAACTGCAGCCGGAGCACGCGTCGTCGACCTGCCGCTGGAGTACTTGAGTACAAGCGTTTATATAATATGGAAACCAAAAAAAAAAACATTATATCTCTCTGTTAACTTAATTTCGTCGATGATTTTTCAATTACAATAATTTAGGAATGTTATTCAAACAATAAATTGTTGGAAAAAATGGCGGGTTGGTTGGGGCGGGGTTGATGTTGAAACCTATTATACAGATGAATGTGTTTCGAATTCCCAATCAGTGATTGTGTAAAAGTTTAACCTAAACAGGGTTTGTTTACACTTTATTCAGATACTTTTAGAACACATCATAGTGGTGGTTTAGGCTGCATTTCCATCAGAGATGTGCGAGTTAGCTGAGCGGTGCGAGGATGCGTAACGAAGCTATAAAAGGATGTGAGCTATTCGACCAGATATATGCGAGACCGCTGAGCGGTGCAAGGATGCGTAGCGACGCTGTGAAACGGTGCGCAGCGTGGATGTGTAGCGGGCTCTTTTCAGATGCGAGCGAGCGAGGTGAGGTGTAGTGGGAGTGGGGCGCGATAAGAATTTATTGCAAATCCGATAAGAATTTTTGAATATTATTTAGCTGTTTTGAAAAAAGTAAACAATGCTCCATGTAGTTAATGATATTTAATATGATTACGTATCCAAAATTTGTGCTGTGTTCTGTGACCCAAAACTGTCGTAATAAATTCTGTGTCTTCTGCCTCCATTTCTTCATCGGAAATTGTTAAATATAAAAGTGTTTTTTTTCCTCTGATGTTGCCCGTAAAATACACACCTACCTCTAACAAATACCGTCTAGTAACTGCTAGCAGTTTATCACTCCGTCTATCCCTCGCACACAACCCTCACACATATCCCTCGCACATATCCCTCGCACACAACCCTCGCACACATCTCTCGCACACATCCCTCGCACACACCCCTCGCACACATCTCTCGCACACATCTCTCGCACACATCCCTCGCACACATCCCTCGCACAAAATCTTCGCTCCGCTAAGCCGTTTCCACAGGAGCTGTACTGAGCGACGCTAGGTAAAAGAAGCGATTCTATTAGTTCTTAAAAAACACATCGCTTGCTACGCATTCTCGCACATTTCTGGAGGATACGTAGCCTTAGTCGGTTTGCCGGCCACTTTGGTTTCGGCCAGTATTTTTTTCAAATTACAGTTGTATGTGTAAACCTAGAATGATTTTTGCTTTTGACTCCAGAATGGCAAGGTGGATATCAAGATTGTGGACCTGCAGACCCTGCAGGCGGGTAGCCCGGTCGCCGACCTGATCTACTTCATCTTCACCGGCTCCGACGAGGAGTTCCGCGCCAAGTACTACGAGAAGCTGCTCGACCACTACTACATGCAACTCAGTACTGCCATGAGGAGGCTGAACCTCGACCCTGAGGAGATGTTCTCCAGGGATGACTTTGACTATGAATTGAAGGAGGTAACGATTGCTTTATAATTATTTGTGTCGAGTTTATCATAAGCTTCCTGAAAACGATCGTTAAATTCTGCATTCAGACTTCACGTTATCATCAAACAATGTTCAAATAACAAAAAAAATATTGTTCCAGAAACTGCCATTCGGGCTCTCACTTGCAGTGTTCTCGTTGCCTATGCTCACAATTGACAGCCAGAACGCGCCCGAAGTCAACGAATCCCTCAATTTCTCCTCATTCTCCGTTGAGAAGACCAGCGACCTCTACCCGGCAAGGCTGAATGGAGTCGTCAACGATTATGTCAAGTGGGGCATTCTCAAATAATTGTATGAACAGTTTGACCATAGAGAGACGTTATGTTTGTCTTTTACAATCGGAAAATGAAAAAGTATATAAGGCATTAGTAAGATTAATTTTTTTGTTGCACCTTGACCTTGCCAGCATTTTGAACGAAAATACTGACTATGTAAAGGTGGAATCTTAGAATAATAACGCATAGAAACCTAGTACGAGTGCAAAAAGTGAGGCAACTAAAACTTAGCCATAGTGGCTAACTTCTCTCGGCGAGCCGTCAGTACTCAAGGTCATGTTCCGTCGAACACAGCTCGCGAATAAATAATTTAAAATAATTGAAAATGACAGTTTGTAGCGTGAAGAGATGTCATAGCACTAGAAAAACAAGACAAAATGTGATCAAATTACATTTCATAAGTAAATACTTACATTTTATACATTCTTTTTACGTAAATCGATCATCAAACAAAAATTCTAATAACCTACTTTATCACAATACAGTGTTGCTATTTGTGAGGAAAAAAATACCCACATTGCTTTCAATTTTGTTCTTATTTTGGTTTAGCAAAAAAAAAATGTTTTTGATGTAGGTACCTTACTACCTACCTTATGGAATACGATAAAACATTTTGCCAGTTTCGAGAAACTAACTTGTCATTAGGTATTTTATATTAGTCTTTGTAAATAGGATACTGGTGGCGATTCTGGGTGCGTCAATTTAAACTATTTACAGCCTCTAAATTTTGGTCGTTATCGACACTGCTACTTAGTGTTTTTAAACTTTTTAATTTTTTGTAATTTTCTCAGTCATCCTCCTATTTAAATATAAATAAGTATTTGGAAACTTACAACACTTACTATTGTTTGATATCATATCCGATTTTTTACATGTCAGCAATTAATACATGTTAATATTAAAAACCCATTACACATTCTAAACGAATTGAACTAATCATTTTCTTCATGCGATTAACGGTTCATTTATTTCCTTTTATTTTAAACTAGCTTTTACCCGAGGCTTGTTACGCGTAATTTTCAAACTGTGATATCTCTTAAACTATTCATTTAAATGATGTGATGTGAAGGTATATTTTATTCGAAATTGAATGCCCAATTTAAATAACATATTTTATTGGATAAGGATTAACATGATACCGGTCAAAATAGCTTCGGAAATAACAATGAAAATATTATAAAATTTTAAGGGATAAAATGGTTACTGTGGGTCATCCTTAGAAGATAGATATATGCCATCGCGGACTTTTTTGTTGATGTTTTTAAGGTATACAATACTCTAGAACATAAATTTGATTTATCTCTCACGGCTTACGCGGCGCACGCCAGTAAAGCTCCCAGTCGACATGATTTTTTCCGACATCTTCAATAATAATTGTTATATTTCAGCTAATTTACACAAAACCTTAATGAATTATATACTAAAACCTTCCGCATGATCACTCCGTCCAATGGTGAAAACCGTTTGAAAATCTGTTCAGTAGTTTTTGAGTTTATCGCGTTCAGACAGACGACGCGGCGGGGGACTTTGTTTTATAATATGTAAGGATAAATCGAATTTTACCTTCCGGAAAAATAATGAAGTTCCAGTTCCTGATAACATAAAATACTTATCTTGGTTAGGTCCTTTTCCCATATTTTTGTGGGTAAAGGCCTGGTAATGGTATCACTGAAAGCTATATTTGTGTGCGTTTGCGGAACGTAGACACATTCGGCTCACGCACACAAACAAAATGAACTGGACACACGATATCGCTCGTGTTTTGTACTAGACGCGGCTTCTATGCGTTATTATTCTAAGGGTGGAATGTACACTTGTACAGCCAGGGAAAGTAATTGTTGAGAAAATTTACACGGTACGTGATTTTACCGTGTTATAGCCAATTCATCCAGCTGTCAAAGGATGACAGTTGTTATATGAATACAAGTTAAATATTTACATGAACCTTTCCGATATGCTACTGTACATATAGGTACAGCGTGGCAGGGAGATTGACGCATTACTTGTTATCATTAGGAAATCCCATCCCGCCAAAATCCATCAGCCAATCGGATCCTGCACCATTTTTGAGGGACCAGTGATGCGGGACTGTACTGACATGCGGGATCCGTATTCGAAGAAATGTTTTATTCGTCCAGGCCAATTTTTGTGTGGTCAATGTCACAAACTACCAAGTCATTCAACCAAAGAATTTTGTGTATTACTTGCGAAAGTGAGGATTATTTAAAGAAAAAAGTTTTACTAGTATCTAGAGCATATAGGCAATTTGCTTATGTTATTAGTAAAAATGAGTGTCAGTGTGGTTTATAAAAGGTTTAAAAGCTCGAGTGTAGGTAGTATGGAAAAAAATTTTAAGGTCGGAAGATGATGATGATGGGCATAATTTACATGTATCCGAAAGATACATGTAAATTATGCCCTGCTTGTTATAAAGACGTCTGTTCGCTCAACTTACTTTATGTTTTCTTAGGAAATAATGTGAAAAAAATTCACCTATTAGAAAAAACAGCACTACGTATATATTTAATAAAAAAAATAAAAAAAGAATTTTCTTTAATAAAAAAAAAAAAAAGATTAATTCATGAGCTTAGAACATAATGTATGAATTTTTGCAGTCCCGCAAATGACCTCGATCCCGCATGCCTGCAAGATTGAGATTTTGATGCGGGATTAGATTCCCTAGTTACCATTAATTCAGTAAATGATTCCCCTGCGATGAAATTTTTCGTGCGTTTTCTTTTTATCCGCTGTTTCCTACATAGCTGCGATACCAACGCGGTCAAAATGTATGGAACAGCATTTTTTTTCATTTCATATTTAATTATAATAAGTAAATAAAACAATTATTTTTCAGTAACATGGACCCATAGCGTTAGTAACAATTTACTAAACAAACTATGTTAGTCAGCATCTGCCTAGCTAGCCTTTTCCCAACTAACTTGAGGTCAGCTTCCAGTCAAACCGGATGCAGCTGAATACCAGTATTTTACATGAAGCGACTGCCTATCTGACCTCCAAAACCCAGTAACTACGTAACACGAAACCCCTTGGTAAGACTGGCTGTCAGACTTTCGGACTTCTGATGACCCGTAACAACTGTCAAAGATCTACAAATGACAGCCGGGACCAACGGCTTAACGTCCTTTCCGAGGCACGGAGGGGTCTTGGTATGTAATGATGGTCACCCAT
Organism: Conistra vaccinii; assembly: GCA_948150665.1. Taxonomy (NCBI): domain Eukaryota; kingdom Metazoa; phylum Arthropoda; class Insecta; order Lepidoptera; family Noctuidae; genus Conistra; species Conistra vaccinii. The sequence goes on from OX411327.1 coordinate 1,448,873, forward strand.
CCACGGACCAACCGCGGTAACCGTAGCGTAACCTGATCGATTGACCCGTGCGGCTGTTATTATTTATCCAGAAGCCTTCCTTACAAACTTATTTTAGTACTTAGTACAACATTTTCTACACAAAATTATATCAGGTAAATAGAGCTCTGTTTAGTGTAGTATTGTTTGTGAGCAATGACACCTAGGAGACTGTTGGAGCTGGCGTGCACACAGTGCAACAAGGATGTTGCACACTAACGTCTGATCGCAGCGAAGTCGTCAGTTTGCGCGTCCGCGAACATACCTGAGGAATTACAGAAGCGTGGCAGCGTCAACAGCATCCTGAATGCATTGTTGTACTGAACGTGAAGAACATAAACAACTTTTTGACTGAGACAGAGTAAAGCAGTTGACAGCATGCCTTAAAAGGTGATATTTTAACTGCACCCGAGCTGCTTGATGAGAACCGTCGGATCAAGAATTACATCTCATGCTCGTCGCTGCCGGTTTACATCTAGATTTCCTTCAAATGGTTCACTACAAGATGCCCTAGAGTTATTTAAACTGAAAAACACTGTTCAAGACACCACCATTTAAAACGATAGTTGGGTAGCTATGGAATATGAGAATTTTTCAAAATCAATATATTTATATCTTATTATCAGTTATTAAAGGCCGCATAGAAATCATTGAACGAGTTGAAATAATCGTTCTGTTTCTGTCAATCGTTTGAAGATGATTAAAAACAGAATTATGTTAATTATGTTTTACACCTCAGAGTAATAACTATTACACACGTTACACGTAGCGTTAAGAACGCGGTCACTTGTCAAATATGTCAAACATGGCGTAGGTACAGTCAGCTGCAGAGAAATCTCACCCCCTAGCAATGTATTTTTACATTGCTAGGGGGTGAGATTTCTCTGCAGCTGACTGTACAATATATCGTAAAAAAAATATTTCGATTTGTGTCAAGATAAGATGTGGTTAGCAGACTTGTAAAATCCACTAAGTTTCATTTGGTTAGGTTCATTAGAAAACCCCAGCGTCAGACAACATCTGTCTGGCATTAAAGCTTTGTGCAGACCAGCGCGACTTGTCGCGCGACGTGACAGCGGTTATCGTTATACCGTGAAGTTCTCTTAGAAATTGTATTGTTCTCGTCGCAAAAGCCTTAATGCTGAATGAAATGAAATTTTTTTACGCAGCCGTGAGGAACACACTATTGTTGTTAAAACATTATTTTCACTTTTCATTTTGTATTTCACGATCTGTGTCCAAATAGAGTTAATTCTTTCTTTTCTTTATTTGTCTAGTTTCATACTTTGGATTTTAATACTTAAAATACCTACGTCGATTTCGTCACTGATTCACTGCCTCACTCACCAAAACCTCTAGGGCAATCTAGGGCACTTTCCGAAGTCCTATAAAGCTGAAATTGGATTTTGCGCATAAACAATATAAAAAAAAAGTAACCTATAACTTTCACCTTCAATCCCCCTTAAAAAAAGGTACAAGTCTGTATTTCTTACGGATAAGTGGTATCTAAAAAGAAATGAACTGCTAATTTCAAGAAAATCATATTCCATTACAGCTAATCCTGCCGACAACTGTCACGCAGTTTGGCAGGTTTAAAAAAAAATGTAAAAGTGGTAAAAAAAAAACATGTTCATTTAAGTAGGTTGCAGAGACTCACCTAATGGGCGCGCATGGTAAGAAATTAAGTCACTGGTCTTTAATGTTTTGTCATGGGGGGATGATTTTCTTGGAAAGGCTAATAAAAATAATATGAGTAACTCCATGATATTTTCAAGTATTTCAGGAACAGAAACAGAAAATAATAAAATTATCTCGATAGAAAAACATCGAACACAAAGTTACATCGAACCACGCATTTATTATTTGTAGGTATATACATAATAAGCTAATAAAAAAAAAATATGATAATTAATGGCATTAATTTAAGACGCAGTTTATGCAGGTATATTTAAAAAATCTTATTAGTTTTGGAATTATTGTTCTGTACATACTTTCAGCACTTACTATGTTCATTATTCCGCGGTGAATAAGCTTCCGTGGCAAGTTGCGGTAACTAAAAGCATATTTTTATGGCAGTGTATAGAGTGCCACCAGTGGCACTCTATCCCTATCGGATAAAGTGCCACTACAGGCACCCTAGTAACACCGCCTCGGCCCGGCCAAAGTGCCGCAAGCATTGGATTGTCATTGTCACTGTCACTAAGTCACGTCACTTGGTATTTTGTTTGATTGTCGAGGTTAGATCGCTGTTAAACACCACATTCCCAAAACATTACATTCTCTTGTGCCTAAACGGACCCTGGCACTTCGCCGGCCGCTACCGCGGCACCGCTCGCTACGCTCGCTCGGCTCGTGCGTTGTGTGGTCACAGTTCTAACCTAACCTAACCTAAATAACAAGTGACAGTGACAATGCAACGCTCACGGCACCCTAGCCGGGCCGAGGCAGCGACACTAGAGTGCCACAAGAATACTCGCGGCACTCTATACACTTCGTATTTTTATTTCATAAATAAGGGAGCCTACCACCACCTATATCCTAGTATTATTTTAATATTACTTTATGTGTGGGAAAGAGACGAAGCTCTACAGGACTTATAGCTCAATCTCTTTCCCCCACTGAAGTAAGATTAAAATAATACTCCTCTTAAAGGTGGTGGCATCCAGGTTTGTGCGAATGTTCCCGCGGTTGAGAATTATTCCGTTCATTTTATGCACCCTTAAATGTATTTAGTGTTCGGTAACTGCAAGCAGGCAGTGGCAGGCGGTTACAAGTTAGACTAATAAACCGTAACAAGACGGTGAGGATTGGCTTTCCGTTTGTTATTAGATTTGTGAAAAGAAGAAAAACACAAAATCCTTATCAAACTACGTCCCTACCTAAATAATAAAAACCAATATTGCACCAATATTGTCATAAAAATGCAATAAGTACCGGCGCGTGACTACTTGCTTTGTGAACGAAAGCGCCCCACTTAAACAGATAATGAAACGGATAAATATGTTATTTATAATACATCGATTTCGCCATGTTTATTTTATTATTAGCTTCTGCCCGCGAGTTCGTTCGTGTGGAAGTCGTAAGTCGTTATTACACTGTAGATGAACTTCTTAATGACAATAATATTATTATAATTTGACTAAGTAATGAATGTGTGTTTTTGTTGTATATTGTGTGATTTGTTTATTGAATTTAATATTAATTAATCTAAAATACCTTCCTGAATTTTTTAATATTTAATTTAATACATTATTATGATTCTGAATTTAATTTTAATACTATTGTACCTACCTGCTGTAACTATAAAATTTTTACGCCACTGGCAAAACATAGAGAGCCAACTGAATTTTTACTGTATACCTGTGTTTAACAAATAAATATTCAATCACACCAAAATATGCTAAAATAACAGTCACATTTTTATAAAACTTTCCTGAATACTACGTTTGTAGTTTTGGCCTTAGCAGACAAAATATATAGAGAGTTAGAGTCAGGACTGGTGACACGAGAGCAAGCGACGTACAGTTATCCGTGTGAGTGGCAGCTCGTGCTGAGGTTGACACCAGTAAGCCTTCTGTGGCAATTTCCAGTTGCTTGCAATGTTTTTCGTTTTTAGTGAATTAATGAACGCCTGCGACCCTGCTTATACTACTACCTAATGTTACTACACTAATACATTGAGTTTTGCATTCAAATTGATTATTCCTGATGAACAGGATTTCTCATTATAACACAATTTTTATAACTGTGCGCTTGGAGCTATCAAAATCGTTGGTTGGTAGTGAATTCACCCGCACAATTACCTCCTCAGTGTCCCGACGCAACTCGTTTCGTCTCGATAGTTCTGTCATATTATTTGTTATGGCGCACATATTTTAATCAGGTTATAACAGTCACCTAACCATAGATATTTATGTTTATTAAAACTACAGTTGACAAAATAAGTTTAAGAAAAACTTAAACCCGACTACTGAAAAATCACTCTCCAAAAAGTATGAAATTAGAAAATATTTTGGACAAAAATCAAGACATAGGTACAAAAATGGTCAAGTTACCCGCTTGACTGTCACTAATGAGACACAATCATCAGTTCGGCGCGCGCGCTTGTTGTCGTCGCACGTTATCACTATCCCCTCCGCTACGTCATTCTTGCCACTAGTGATGGGAGCACTTACTATCGATAATAAAGTATCGACTGCCCTAACGTCAATATGGACAGATTTATAACAAGAAGTTTTTCAAATCCATCTCTTGCCGCAAAGCGGCCAATCGATAGTGTTGAAGTCGATCTCAACGCATGGAATATACCGAAACGACCTGCGCGCCCTACAAGACTCCAACCTGAAGTACCTCTGAACACCACAAATAGATTCAGTAACCTGTCTACTGAACATATAGCATGCAGTGATCCTCTGCAGACACACACCCGTAGTGCAACAATCAAAACCAATAAAACGGGTAAGGCACCTCCTATTTACTTCATTTGAAACCCGAATGGACCCACGCATACATAAAGACGGTGATTTCCCGGTATACCAAAGGGTTTCACCTGGAGTACAAGGGTAATAATAAGATTTCTATAAACCCTCACACATCAGAAGGTCATCAAGCACCAAAGGAGGGACTTTGCTCAGAAAGTATTCCATATCACACTTTCTCTCGCAAAGATGAAAGAATGCCTAGAGCCGTAGTTTTCGGCTTACCTGTTTTTGTTGAAGAACACCTTTCGGAAGAGCTATCATCTATTGGGTTCCCAAATGCTAAGGTTCGCAAAATGAAAGTTGCTGAGGGCAGAGATGCATCATGTCCGCCATATCTTGTTCAACTTCAGGCCGGTGCAGACGTCTCCAAGTTTAAATCTATAAAATATTTAAGCAATTGTGCTGTTCGCATCGTCAAGTTTCGTAATAAAAATATGTATGGAACTCAGTGCTATCGATGTCAAGCATTTGGTCACTCTTCTAAAAACTGCAACTTAACACCGCGGTGCGTCAAGTGTCCTGAAGCCCATCTTACCTCCGAAAGCCCAAAGAGTAATCGCACGGAGCCTGCGAAATGCTGTAATTGCGGCGAAAATCACCCGGCTAACTTCCGGCATTGCAAAGAGCGTCAGAACTATCTACAACTTTTACAAGCTCGTCAAGATAAAATCAAAGCAGCACAAGAACTGCGTCATACCAAAATTTACTCCAAAGTCGACGGTCGCGCCTGGGCTACAGTCGCGTCTACAATCGACAGGGCAGATCATAAAGCTCAACCTGTGCACGGTGCTGCCCTTGATCACACTACTTCAGAAATGCTGGATATCCTTAGAATCATAAAATCAATAAAACACCAATTTAGTGCTTGTGATAACATGATGGATAAAGTTATTCTTGTACTTACTAATCTTGGTCAATATGTTTAATAATGCAAGTGAGCTTCGTTTTCTATACTGGAACGCTGACGGTATTCGTTCTAAACTATCAGAATTTTTAAATTTGACCAGCGAACATTGTGTCGACATTATCTCACTATGTGAAACTAGATTAGGTGAAAATTATACGTTAAATACGCCTGGATACACTTGTTACCGATGTGATAAGAGATCGAATGGTATTGGACAGGGAGTCGCAATTCTGCTTAAGAACGATATTCCTCACACACCAATTTTTATTCCCCCTACGTATAATCTTGAATGTGTAGGGATCCGTTTAACATCACTTGAGAGCAATATAATTGTCGTATCCGCATATAATTCGCCAAACCTCCCGTTAGCTTCTAATGATTTGGATATTTTATTAAATTTAGGGCCTAAGGTATTAATTATGGGTGACTTCAATGCCAAACATGAATACTGGCATTGTTATCATAACAACTCTCGTGGCGTGGTATTGTTTGATCATATGGTACTCCATGATTACCAAGTATTTGGGCCTTCATATCCAACATTGGTACATTACAATAACGCACATACTCCTTCCACACCAGATATACTTCTTGGCCGTAATGTTACATGCGTGTCTGAACTTCACACTCTGCCAGCCTTATCATCCAATCACTTTCCAGTCTTTTTTTCGGTGGGTGGTAATTTTACCCGTCATAGCTTCAGGCAATACCGATACTCGGAGGCTAATTGGGCTGAGTATAGGTCTTGCTTGGATGTGAACATTTCATTATCATCCACTAATTTTAATTTTATAATTAGCATTGATACTGCAGTTGACCAACTTCAAAATGCCATCATAAGAAGTCGTGAAGTTAACGTTCCATCAGGCCCGTCCTCTGCTAAGCAATACACCTTGCCGAGACGAATTAAAGTCCTAATTTGTACAAAAAACAGGCTGCGGAAGATGGCTTTAAAAGAAATAAATCCTACAATTAAGTGCGTCTTGAACAAAGATATAAACAACCTTAAAACTAAAATAAAGTATTTTATCCAACGACAAAATATGGAACGATAAACTGGCTAAAATTGATAATCCATCTACCGATATCTGGAGGATCGTTAAATCTCTGACTTACAAGCCTGCCGTAATTCCGCCGTTAAAGTGTAAAAATTGTCAATTAACTACGTCCCCTGCGGATCAGTGCGAAGTACTTGCTGATACTTTTTATGACAACATGGGTTTGACCATGAACTGGACTAGTGATAAATTTACGGAGACTGCCGTCAAAGAATCATTAAATAAACTCAAAAACGCTGATGATTTTATTTCGCCCAATCTCGTGCGTCCTAGAGAAGTGTCGAAATTAATTAGAAATCTGAAATGTCGTAAGTCTCCGGGCGTTGATGGTATACACAACTACCTACTAAAGAATCTATCACGTAAATGCATAGTATTCATAACCAAAATTTTTAATGGTTGCTTGCGAATTGGTTACTTTCCCTCTGCTTGGAAAAGAGCCAAAATTATAACTTTCAAGAAGCCAGGAAAAGATGAAAGTATCCCAACTAGCTATCGGCCAATAAGTCTCCTACCGTCCTTGGGAAAATTACTTGAAGGAATAATTTCATCACGCTTAGCAAAAGCTACAAACCACCTGCTATTGCCTGAGCAGTTTGGATTCAGAAAGGCTCATTCTACAGCCCAACAACTGGCCAGGGTCGCAGAGCATGTCACACACCACCTAAACATGGGCGAATCTACAGGCATGATGCTGCTTGACGTAGAAAAAGCTTTTGATGCCGTCTGGCATGCAGGCCTATTACATAAGCTAGTTATAGGTGGTGTACCGATTGGACTTGTAAAAATTATCCAGGCGTATTTGACTGATAGGTCGTTTTGTGTTCATATTGGCGATAGTGTGTCTAAACCAAGATCTATTCTTGCGGGCGTACCACAGGGCTCCTTGCTAGGGCCTCATTTATTCATACTGTTCATAAACGACATGCCCAAGCAGGCTCACACTCATCTTGCTTGCTTTGCTGATGACACAGCATCATTTACTTCAAGTAAAGACACCGATTTGATAATCGAACAGCTTCAGTTATCATTACAGCTTCTAGTTTCTTTTTTTACCCAATGGAAACTAAAACTAAATTCCACTAAGACGGAAGTCATAATGTTCACGCGAAAGCGATCATTCCCTAAAAACACATAAAAGTAGGTGATTACACTTTGCCATGGCGTGTATCAACCAGGTACCTTGGACTATTGTTGGACAATAAAATGAACTGGACCAAAAATACTGAGTACTTCCGCGTTAAAGGAATAAAAGCTCTAAACTGCCTACACCCAATCTTAAAACGGCGATCTAAAGTCAGCTCAATTACTAAATTAAAAATCTACTCAACCCTTGTAAGACCCTGCATTACCTACGCGGCACCGGTTTGGAGTAGCACATGCGAAAGTAATTACACTAAACTACAAGTAGTCCAAAACAAAGCAATAAAAACCTCATTCAATACACCCTTACGGACAAATCTTAAAACGTTACACAGTCAATTAAATTTCCCAACCTTAAAACAATTCATTACAAAAGTCACTAAAAAGTTTTATCTGGTAACTAACCCTAAACATCATAACCCACTTATTTCTACCATTGGGCGAACCCGATCTACAAACTTAAAATATATCGACAAATATCATCGATACCGTCTCCCACATCACTTGCTGCTTTATGACTAACAACGGCTATGCGACTAGATGACCGGACTTTATTTTATTTATTTACGTTCGCTCTTAATGTAGGTAGATTTATAACGAATCACACTCAGTACACGAAGTTCATTTGCATATTAAGTATTATAAGTTCTGTCAAAGTGGTTACTTGTTACAATCTTTTATAAAATAGTTTAAAAATAGTGTTATAAAGTGCGTTTGTGTCTAATCATCGTGCTGTATAGTACAATATATAATTTACGTAAGTAATATGATACCTCTGACTCATAAAAACAACTAGTTTTATACAGTACATAATTTATGTATACGTAAATGTTTTATATAGGCGCCATAGTCTGCACAAAACACCTAATCATACTGTTTAATGCTTCTAGAATAAGATCTGAATGTCATTCTCTGTTTATGTTTAAATAAAGAAATTTTTAAAATCAAATCAAATCAATGAGACACAATACAATTTTAATTGTTATCGAGCTGCATCAGCCTTTCGGACATTTGAGTTCAGACGTGGTCGCAAGCCTACAAAATTACAGTGGCATGCGACGACGGCTTTACCTTGAACATTTTTGTACCTATGTCTTGATTTGTGTCCAAAATATTTTCTAATTATGTCCTATCCTATTCTGTCCGAAATATTTTCTTGTTTCATACTTTTTAGAGCGTGAATTCAAATTCAAATTCAAAAGTCATTTATTCAAACTAGGCTGAGAATCAGCACTTTTCGAACGTCAAAATTACATAAGACAGTCCCCCAAAAACGCCGACGTGATTTTTCAGTAGTCGGGTTTTAGTTTTTGAACTTATTTTTTCTGTGTACGTTCTTCGAACTATCACGTAGTGTAACAGAATGTAAAAAAAGAAGGACAAAAATTTCAAGGGATTCGAACTCAGGTTTCCATTGCTTTGTTTAAATTTCCGCGGGGACTGCCCCCTTGGTCTCGTGGTCGCTACTGCGACTGTTAAGCGTGGGGTTCTGGGTTCGATTTCCGGGTCAGGTAAAATTTTATTGAGTTCTTCCATTAGGAATTTCTTAGTAACACCAACAGCCCAGAGTTTGGAAGTTGGCGGTGTGATACCCTCGTGCCTCGGAAAGCACGTTAAGCCGTTGTCCCTGCGCCTAATATCTCTCCGGTCGTGTCGAATTGAGGTCCCATCGGAATATGAGAGTGAGGGAAGGGAGAGTGCACTTGTGCAATAATAACATCTCCCGCGCTGGTCTCCGCTGAGATTGAACGAAATTCGGCCTGGAGGACTACTATTTCGAGAGATGTCTAAAATAGCCGTTTATTTATTTATTTATTTATTTATTTTATTATTTATGTACACACAGTAAAATACATTCAGGTATCTGAATGTATTTTACACAATCATAATTTTGAGTACAAAGGTACTGCTACCAAAGGTGCAAAGGTGCAAAGGTGCTGCTGGTACTGGTAGGTGCTGCTGTTGGTAAAGGTGCTGCCGTTCTTATTATATGCCATTATGATTGATTGCTCAGGTCCATAAAGATATGATAATCATTTATGAAGGTTAAATCTGTAACTATCTGCGATATTCTAACATTTAGGCAAGTTTTTTTTACAATTTGCGGTAAACTATAGAAGAATACGAATATAATACGATACTGCTCATCCCACATAGGAAATAGCCTGATAATTTTGTACCCTACAGACTGACCAGACTTGTTGGGAATGTCTATGCAAAAATTGATCAAAATCTATGCCGTACTTTTTGCGTGATGCTGAAACCTACATTCAGACAAACAGACAAAAATTCTAAAAACAGTATTCTCGGCATTAGACTCGTTCCCTCGGACTTCTCAAATCTGCTGAGGAACAATAACTTTACAATTATGGCACTGTTCCTGATTATTTTGTTTTATTAACTGATTGGTGAATGCACAGCATGCTAGCTGTATAATTAAACATTCTTTTAAAAAAATGTGCTCATTATTATGTAAAAATTACTGATCTGACCTCTGAGTTTGTTTCAGCCTTTCTTCTCAGAGTAGCCATGTAGGCGTTCCTAGATGATTGACATGTTTGTACAAACCTACTTACATATATAAAATCATTTATCAAAACCATTTATCACCACATTTATTTATCTCATGTAGAAGATAAGATAAATAAATGTGATAAATGATCATTGCATTATATTACAATAAAATGAACTGTTTACGTTAGTGCACATAGAAACTCAAACCATGGCGAACAAGGAAGAAACGCTGCGGCAATTACTCAACAAAATCGCTGCAGAACATAATTATGAAAACCATGACATAATTATAAATGAAGTATTCACCGGAGGAGCCAATTACACGTCGAAACTATTTACAGTGATCATAAGAGAAGAAGATAAAGAAGATCTACATTTATTCGCAAAAGTCGCTGCAGCCGGAGAAGCATTTCGTAGAGATATGCCTATGGATGCCTATAAAACTGAGCAATTCGCTTACATAAAATTGGCGAAAATCTACGCATCCTTGGAAGAGGAAAACGGAGTGCCTGAGGAGCACAGACTATACTTCACTAAGTTCTACGGCTTCGACCCCAGCAAGTACCAGGAGACATTGGTTCTTGAGAACTTGTTGGCGCATGGATATGGTGACCACGACAGATTCCATTCCATAGATTGGGAGTACGCTTCTTCTGCAGTTAGAGATTTGGCGAAGATGCACGCACTGTCCTTCGCATTAAGTAAACAATACCCAGAAGAATTTGAGAAGATTTTGGCAGATTTAAAAATTGAATGGAGAGAAGGAAAGATGGACGCTATGTTGCAGAGAATGACTAGCGTTGCGTTGATCAATGTTAAGCCCGAGTACAAAGAAGCATTACAGAAGTTTATGGAAAATCAGAAGAATCCAATGATGATGAATGCGCCCAATCGCAGAGCTGTCATCGCACATGGAGACTTTAGAGGGAGTAACTTGCTACACAGAGTGCGAGAGGTAAGTTTATTAAAAAAAAAACCATGGATATACCTCCTTAGTGGAATCCATCCACTAAGGAGGTATATCCTACGTATATATATTTATGGATCTCATGAAAATATAAACAAATGGATCAAAATTCAATTTGACTGATTTTAATAAATAAATAAATATCTTATCTTATCTTTAAATATTACACCATCTATAGTTCATCAGTTCCAGTACAGTTCATCTCCTACAGACCAATAGTATCTTAAATCATTGTGTATGTTGAACTTAGCAGGCCATTCTTGATTCCTATATTTTAGCAACAATATTAAACACTCATCCTTATCAGCTTCCCACTTGTCGAGAGTAAACTTATTCTGCGACATGGGTAGGTACATTATTATCTACCATTATAATTGGGTATAGTATAGTCCTGATAGTCTCGATGGAATGAACAAATTTTCGCGCTGTGTTGGAACCAGCACTGGCCAGACTGTGCCCTTGTCGTTCCGCGCCAGCCACTGCGCTCAACGTGGCCGCCTACTCCGTGCTCGCCAACTGGATCGACCAGCATTAATCCTGAAATACCAGCACCACGTGTCTCCAATAAAAGTCTATTATCTATTTTAACCTTTTCTAACGTCAGGTCCTCTGCTCTCAATAAACGATCTCTTGCTCCAGTACTCTGTATCTCACAAACAATACTTCAACTCCTCTTCCGAATTTTTGAAGTTACCATTTTTGCTTAGTAATCACAGTACCGTAAGATACTGATTTATGGATTCTCCTGCTTCTTAACTCCTTGTTGTACCTTGCTAATGCTATATTCTGTTTGACTCCAACATATTTATCAAAAGTAAGCAATAGATTGACATCATCGTTTTCGCTCTCCTTGTCAAAAGAAAATGTCTCAAAGACTTCAAACCCGTTTAGGTTTATCATTAAGCTGGTTTGAATACCAGATGTTTATTTTAGTACCCACGTTGCTTTTTAAAATAGCATAAATTACGACCTCCAACGCCGCCATGCGTCAGCCATTGATGTCAATCGACGGCGTCAGCCCGGGTGACGGAGCCACCCTCCAAATACAATTCTGTTGGTGGTTGCACTTGTACCATAGCGCTCTTGAGCCGTTCTTGACGATTTTAAAGTCAACAATGTACCTTTATTACCGATTTAAACTATTTTTCAACAGTGAGATCAGTGGTGGCCCAGTGGTAACGGTCGCGACTTACGAGTTGTATGTCGTAGGTTTAAATCCAGACAGGCGCTTTACTTTGTGTAAATTATTTCATCACCACTGTTCTCAAAACGTTGAAGGAAAACATCGTGAGGAAACCGGCATGTCCTAGAAACAAAAATTCGAACACATGTGACATCTACCAACTCGCACTGGGCTAGAGTGGTGGATTACGGCTCACTCCCTCTCACCGAGAGGAGGCCAGTGTCCTAGCAGTGGAAAAATTATAGGCTGATTATTATGTAAACCATTTAAATCGAATAAATTTTTCACCGCTGTCACCATGTTCATGTTGTGTACCTATTGCAAGTTCTAGACCGTTCACTATACCCGTTATTATAGTTAGTGTAGTTAGTACTCTTTGCTATAACTTGATCCTTGCCATCATGTTGGCGCCATTGCTTGTCAAGCTTAGTTTCACTACTATAAGTGCGTTAGTGCGTTTTATCAAATAGTTCCTATGCCGTAATGTTGACTCTACTGTTGTAGGACCAATACGAAGACGTTACGCCGCTACGGCGCAACCTAATAGGTCCGTTTTTTGACTCCGACAACACGACGTGTTACCACGTCAAGAGCCGAACTAGCGTAGCTCACTTTGCGTTCGGCTCTTGTCGTGGCAACACGTCGTATCCGAGTTCGCAACAAGTCAATCGTCATCCTGAGGATGCCTCTTTGAGAGGCGAAACATGTGTCAATTTCTTACAGGGTTCTCTAAGACTCTTTAAGAACAGTTAAGCGGATTAAGTTACTAAATATACATCGTCTATTGTATTTTGTTTAGAACAGTGGCTACCAATCGCGTCACGGGTCAAGTTATAATGAACGCACTGTAATTCTGGATGACAACTACCATTATGACATTAATATAGTCAAACATAGACATAGACAATCCACAACAAAACCTAGAATAATTTTTCCTTTTGACTCTAGAACGGCAAGGTGGATATCAAGATCGTAGATCTGCAGACCCTGCGGGCAGGCAGCCCGGTCTCCGACCTGATCTACTTCATCATTACCGGCTCCGACGAGGAGTTCCGCACCAAGTACTACGAGAAGCTGCTCGGCCACTACTACACGCAGCTCAGTGCCGCCATGAGGAGGCTGAACCTCGACCCTGAGGAGACATTCTCCAGGGAAGACTTTGAATATGAAATGAAGGAGGTAACTGTCGCTTTATAATTATTTGTATCGAGTGTATCATAAGTTTTCTGTCAAATTCTGCATTCAAACTTCACGTTTTCATCAAACAATGTTCAAATAACAACAATATTATTTTTCCAGAAACTGCCATTCGGGCTCGCGCTTGCAGTGTTCATTTTGCCTGTGATCACAATTGACAGCCAGGACGCGCCCAAAGTCGACGAGTCTTTGGACATCACCACATTCTCCGTTAAGAAGACCAGCAACCTCTACGCGGAGAGATTGAATGGAGTCGTCAATGATTATGTCAAGTGGGGCATTCTCAAATAGGAAATTCAATTCCGCAACAAAATCTTGATCCCGCAGGCCTACGGGATCGAGGTTATCAATCCCGCGGGTTTGCGGGATTTGCGGGACTGCATAATTTTTGATCTAGTTATGTTCATGAATTTATGAAGGTTTATATGAAATAAAAGCCGAAAGGATAAAAAAAATACTTTTTATTCATAATTAGTTAATTTATTTATTTTTTGTTTGTGGAGGAAAAGATAAAGTTAGTAGAGCGAGCAGAGGTCTATATAACAAGCAGGGCATAATTTACATGTAGCCGAAATACCATCACCTTATTTTCCATAAAGAAGCGCCACAATACTTTGGTTCTATGACTTAGTAGTTTGAGACATTTGACATACGCATAAATTGGCCGGGACGAATAAAATATTTCTACGACTGCGGATCCCGCATAAGGCAGGTAGCCTTATGCGGGATCCGCAGTCCGCGTCTACTGGAGCGGAAAGGAGAATAGAGGAGCGGAGATGTGCCAATATTAACCAATAGAAACTTGACTCCGCCCCTGATTTTAGATTTAATTGGTTAATAATGGCACATCTCCGCTCCTCTCCTCTCCGCTCCAGTGGACAGGCAGCCTTACTGGATTACCCTATATTATTATTTGATAACTAATAATGTAGTTGATGTAATATTGAAAACAAATTGTCGAATAAGTATCTTTATACCTACTTATTCCATATTATTCAAATCAAATTATATTGTAATGTTTTCGTTAGTAAAACTAGGAACATAGTAGAAATGAGATTGTCAAGCTATTGTTGTAAATTATATTGGTAATTTTATAAACAATGTTATTTATAATATACTGCCTTGTTGGTCGAGTAGTCGCAAGCGTTACTGCTGAGTATGAGGCCCTGGGTTCGATTCCCAGGTAGGGCAAATTGTTATTGGGTTTTTCTATCAGATTTTTTTTAGTAGTAAGCATATTGCCATATTTGCCATCAACCACAAAACCAACCGGAGTCTGGATTTGTGGTTGATCTATTACATGGGACTTAAACATAACTGGCGAAATGTCGGTGTACTATAGGCACACCTCAGACCAACCCTTCGGGTTATGTTATACTTAATTCAATAAAATACTGTTTAACTTTACTACATGATTGTATTAAATAATAAAGAAAAACTAATACTTCGCCGTCGTCGTCCGCGCGGATTTCGTTTCTACTTTCCCCTACGAAATTCAACTTCAACCATCATCCCCTTTAATATCCGGTAAAGTCTCGCGACGACAGATCTGTTACGCGCACCCAAAACCGTAAAGCCCCGACGAGGCAGTAATGCGTCAGTGTATAGGCATCGATGCAACGGCCGATTTTACTCTATGTATGG
The DNA here is from genome assembly GCA_948150665.1 of Conistra vaccinii. Classification (NCBI taxonomy): domain Eukaryota; kingdom Metazoa; phylum Arthropoda; class Insecta; order Lepidoptera; family Noctuidae; genus Conistra; species Conistra vaccinii. Next base: position 1,463,985 of record OX411327.1, read on the forward strand.
GCAGATCTGGTCTGTTCTTGGCTTTAATTTATGGTAGGATAATATACCTGTCAAATAAATCGACTAAAACGTCAAAATATGCAGAAACAACTCTAAAAAAAAGTAAAAATTGAACATTTTTGGTACGGCAAAATGGCGTCCGCGCATGCGTGCCGTGCACTGCACTCCGCGTTCTATTTATTCATTTTCTATTGTTTTTTAAGTGTAAATCGACGGGAAATGGTGTTATTTCAATAATTAAGTAGTGTCGTCATCGTATATAGATAAAATTTGCACAAAATAACATCGTAATTACCTATTACGGACCCATCAAAAAATGTAAACAAACTCGGTAGTGAAAAAATGTGTTGATGTGAAATTTTGAGTTTTGTGTGTGTTTTGTGCATGTAATCGCTGGTAAGTCATTTATTTTATATTATTTATTAGTTATTGCATACTATATATGCCATTTTTCGGAAAAAAATAGGAGTTCAATATTTTTTATCAACTAAGTAATGTTACGTAATCATACGGATACCTATTATTGGAAAACACAATCATTACGATATTTTTGTCATAAATATCTAAATATATGACTACCAGCGCCATCTGTTATGAACCAAGTACAACTATATAATTCTTTGCGATCCGTCGTTCCCTGAACAAACGTGGTTTAATTTTAATTTATTTCTAATAAAACGCCCGATAAATAAAGAATAAGGAAGCCAATATCATCAGTTAAAGTGTCCTTTACAGCCTGTCTGTATCTATAAAATATTTATTAACTTACTAGCTGCGCTTTTCATAGAAAATTTTCAACCAGAGTCGCCGTCTTCGAGTCAGGGGGGGGGGCACATAGTTGGGGTCCAGTCAAGACAGGCCTACCGCCCAATCAGTGGAGGACTAAGTCTGTCGGGGGCCCGGAGCGGCAAAACAAAATGAGGCCCCTGGTCTTCTTAGTTTATGTAATACTAATACTAGCAAAATATTGCAAAAAAAAAATAATGACAGCAAAAAAACACGTGCGTAATTTATAATCCACCTACATATACACCATGGACCTCGCAACCCGCAGGTCTTTTTTTTGAAGAGTTGCTTTTTCATCTACTGAATAGGCTATAACGAAAAGAATAATAGGGGAGCGATCAACGCGAGCTCGAAATTTTTTGCACCTCGTCTCTGAATTCTCGGTTAGGTTTCTATTGAACATCCTTGCGGTATTATAAGTTGTTTTGTCGACTTATGCAAGAAAGTTTCTGAGCTAGAAGAATATAGAATTAGAAAAAAAAAATATCCTCAGCCTTCAATTGCAAACTGCTTCTTACTGAATATATTTTGACCATGTTTGGGATATTATTAAAAAGTATTTCTTAAGATTTAGGGGGCCGCCAGGACCATGGCCTGGGGCGGTTAGTCTTGACAGTATTCTGCACGCGTAGCATGGCGCTTTCTATGTCTACGAAGAGTAGACACAGCTCTTTCTATACAAAGTGACATTTCCTTTCTTCATTTTTGCCATCGCACCGTAGAAATCTTTCTTCAATCTGTCACTTTGTCTTTCGTTTCTAACTATCTTTGTCTAGGTCATTTTTTATGTAGACTATTTCAGAAGAAAGTTTTCTATACCAAATTGTCAAAATCACTCTGACGACTGACAGTTGTCTATGGTAGTTAAATATTCTACTCGACGGTCACAAAGTATACAGGGTTATCTGCAAATTCATGATTTTACAGAAGAGCGTTTTAAATGCAAAACTGTGATAACTAATAGAAGAAGAAAGCTATCTTCTCCTATTTTACATCATTTAGTTAATATTACCAAGGAAATGGTTAAGGCCAATATTACTGTAATGTTATTTGTTCCAAAACACGGTGCTTCGACACACTGAAAATAATAAGCTGTACGTAGTTGTGTTTAACGTGACTTAATATCAGTAAAAATTGACAATCAAACAGTAAAAACATCCTATGACGAAACAAGAGTCTGTCGAATTATACCGCTAAAGACTCGCGACGCCAGCGCCACGCGCGTGCGAAAATCCAGCGGGGCCCGCTGAACTACCCACCGGCGCAGCGGAGATAAGAGCTCGCTAACATAAACAAATACTGAGATCTTTTTGTTACGTAAATAGTCTTATCGTTAATGGTTTTGGGTTCCTGATTAGACAAAGGATTTTTTATAATACTTAGACATCGGCTTTGCTTGCCATTTATTAAAAATAGAATAGAATCTTTGTAAGCGAACGCTAGTATTGATAAATAAACATTCTTATCAGATTCTTATAAGAAATTCCTTTGTTCACTGTTTTGATTATTTATAATAAAACTACTGGTTCGATTCACATGAAACTTCGCAGGATACATTATGAATACATATACTATCGGTCAAAACCATTTTTTACGAACAAACACAATAAATAAAAACACCAATAATTAAAAAAGTTCAATAATAGGTATCCGTATCATTACGTAACATTACTTAGTTGATAAAAAATATTGAACTCCTATTTTTTTCTGAAAAATGGCATATATAGTATGCAATAACTAATAAATAATATAAAATAAATGACTTACCAGCGATTACATGCACAAAACACACACAAAACTCAAAATTTCACATCAACACGTTTTTTCTCTACCGAGTTTGTTAACATTTTTTGATGGGTCCGTAATAGGTAATTACGATGTTATTTTGTGCAAATTTTATCTATATACGATGACGACACTACTTAATTATTGAAATAACACCATTTCCCGTCGATTTACACTTAAAAAACAATAGAAAATGAATAAATAGAACGCGGAGTGCAGTGCACGGCACGCATGCGCGGACGCCATTTTGCCGTACCAAAAATATTCAATTTTTACTTTTTTTTAGAGTTGTTTCTGCATATTTTGACGTTTTAGTCGATTTATTTGACAGGTATATTATCCTACCATAAATTAAAGCCAAGAACAGACTAGATCTGCTCATACATAGAGTAAAATCGGCCGTTGCATCGATGCCTATAGACTGACGCAGTACTGCCTCATCGGGGCTTGACGGTTTTGGTACAGTGTGCCAGTGCGCGTGTCAGATCTGCGTTTCAGCGTCTTCACCGGTTAAAGAGTGAATTTCGTAAAAAGTGCAGTTGCCTCTTTCTACTTTGCTGCCGTCGTACTGTCTACACGGAACGTCATTTTTGTCTACTCTTCCGTCGACAAAGCGGTGCTCATGCTACGCGTGCTGGGGTATTTTATTTCTACGTCTAGTGGCGACCCATCTCAAAAATCCACCCTGTATAAATGTCATAATTGACTGCTTAGCTCCATAAAGATAATAATATGATAATCATTTGAAAGGTTAAATCTGTAACTATCTGCTATATTCGTTTGCTATTCAACCCAGTGAAGTAATGGAATAAATTCCACTGTTGTCATACACTGCTATATTGTGTTCTCTCTTTTTGCGATTTATGACTTTTTTGTTACTCAAACTTCAGTTTATCCGATAGTTTTTTGATCCTTTTATGAAACAGGATCGATTGGCATCAAAAAAAGTTTTTGTGATAATTCACCATTTTCTTGCTGACGTACATTTTTTCAAAATCTGTGAATGCTGATAAAAATGTTTGAGCATTCGTTACTAGACCTCGTAGAAATTACCGTTTAGTCCACTCTCGACCCCTCGACCCCTAAAAAAAGATTTGTTTATTGGTTTCCACTCAACCCTTAAACATAGTTCACACTCGACCCCCAGGGGTCGAGACTGAATTTTTATACAAAGGACAGGCATAGCTCGTCCACTTTCAACCCCTAGTTCGGTAACTACCTAAAATTAATATTTTGGTACAGTAAGCTACAGCTACTAATGGCAAAATTCGGAAATTGATATAAAAAAAATAAACGAGCAATTAATACCTCCGCCATAGGATGTTCCGTTTTTGAAATTTTTGAAGTGAAAACTTCAGACTTTAAAAAAAATCTTCAATGTACAGATTTGACTTCGCTAAGATAATTATGTATGTCGGAGCGACCGAGTGGCTCGAATCAGAAACGACATTAGGTGGGCGTAATTATTATCAATTAAATCGTTCATTATGTAACTGTCTGTCTACTTCGTGGGTAAAGGAAACGCGTAATATCACTCTAACTAGACAAGTCGACATATAATTCATAACCAAAGCTTTTCATTGATGAATTAGAATGGCGTAACGAGTCCGCGGGTCGCGGTCAGTCGATCACGCGGTCTGAATGGAACTCAACTGACTGCCTGATCCAGGCTCCTCTGATGCTTAACTCTTATCGTCTTAAAACGTTACCACGAGAACACCCAGCCGACCACCGGCCACGTTCGACACACTAAGATTTACGTCGTCGCCTTTCATATCAGAAACAATAATTAATTATTTAATATCAATAAGCTCTAACAAAGACCCTCTTGATCTTAAGAGTTAGACGAGGTGTGACTGACACCGTCTCACGCCGCAGGGCTAACACGGGCGTACCCAAGACGTTTGTGACAAGACATGATAAATTTAATCATGTCTTATAAATTTGTCTCAAATGCTAGCACGGTTCAACCATGTGATAAAATCTGAGGCGCGACATGCCTTTCTTGTTGCTAATTTCATAGTGTGAGTTGTGACACAGTAAATTTAAAAAATTAAAATGTCTATGATCAGTGAATATGCGACCAAATAAAATAATACGTTTTTATAGTGCAGGTTCATACAGTTTTACAACTTTTTAATTTTGTTGTGAACTAATTCACTTTTGACGTACGGACGACAGTCAATATGTAGCATTTGTGACAAAATTGGTGCGCCCATAGTAGCAAATAAGACATAGAATCCCAAATAAACGTCAAGAAGTTATGTCACAAGTCAAGAGATTATCTCACGCCGCCGTGCTAGCATTTGTGACAAAAGTGTTTTATCGCCCAAATTGTGATAAAATGTGTGACTCAAGCTATCTCACAGTACGCCATGCTTGCTGCGCTGATAAGAATTGGACGAGGGCGAGTTGACACCATCGCCTCGCGCCACGACAGTAAGTATAGATTTCTCAAATCTGCTGAAGAACAATGTTTTTACAATTTTATTATGACGCTGTTCTGGATTATTTTGCCATAACAACTGTTTGCTGAACGCACAGAATGCTAGCTGTACCTAACTACCTACCATACAAACTAAAATATCCTTTAAAAAAATGTTTTCAGATTTTTTTTAATGATTGTGTAATAATTAAGTACTGATTTGACCAAGATTATATCTGGACTACAGAAACTGTCACCTCTGAGTTTGTTTCGGTTTTTCTCCTCAGAGAAGTCAGATAGGAAACGCCGACCTCATCTAGTTTAAAAAATATTATTGACGTTTTTACAAACCTACTTAAAGATATAAACATATTATTTTATTTATCTTATCTTCTGCTTATGATAAATAAATGTGATGATAAATGGTTTTGATAAATAATTATTATATTATATTATAATGAAACGAACAGCTTACCTCAGTTCACATAGAAAAGTCAAACCATGGCAAACACAGAAGAAACGCTGCAGCAATTACTCAATAAAATTGCTACAGAACATAATTATGAAAGACATGAAATAATTATAAATGAAATATCAAGTGGAGGAGCCAACTACACGTCGAAACTATTTACAGTAATCATAAGAGAAGAAGGTAAACAAGATCTACATTTATTCGCAAAAGTAGCAGCAGCCGGAGATGGATTGCGCAATGAATTGCCTGTGGATGCTTTTAAAACTGAGCAATTAGCTTACATACAATTGGCGAAAATCTACGCATCCTTGGAGGAAGAAAACGGAGTACCTGAGGAGCACAGACTATACTTCACCAAGTTCTACGGCTTCGACCCCAGCAAGTATCAGGAGACAATGGTTCTTGAGAACTTGTTTGCGCATGGATATGGTGATCATGACAGATTCCATTCCATAGATTGGGAGTACGCTTCTTCAGCAGTTAGAGATTTGGCGAAGATGCACGCACTGTCCTTCGCATTTAGTAAACAATACCCAGAAGAATTTGAGAAGATTTTGGCAGCTTTAAAATTTGAATGGAAAGAATCTGAAAATATGGATCTTATGTTGCAGAGAATGACTAGCACGGCGTTGAGTAATGTCAAGCCCGAATACAAAGAAGCATTTCAGAAGTTTATGGAAAATATGAAAGCGAATAATATAATGATGATGAACGCGCCCATTCGCAGTACTGTCATCGCACATGGAGACTTTAGAGGGAATAACTTGCTACACAGAGTGCGAGAGGTAAGTTTATTATATCCAAATTATTTGTAGTTACTAATAACATGCACACTATTATTACTCAGTCTTGAGTTCAAACACGCCTTCGACTTCGCCGCACCTCTGATTTTTCGGATTCATGTTCGTATTGTATAATTATCTCTTGCTTCAAAAAAGATGAAGGAAAACATCGTGAGGAAACCGACATGCCTGAGAGATATTTCTCGACGGCATGTGAAGCCAAGTCAGAGGCCCATGGGCGGCTTTAAAACACCAAGTTAGTCACTAACCGCAGCACGAAAGTAAGAAGATATTATCTTTAAATATTACACTATCTACTATACACAGTACAGTTAATCTCGTAATAGTATCTTAAAAATCATTATGTATGACAAAACAGACCAACCTTGCTTCATATATTTTAGCAACAATTTTAACCGTATCTTTATTAGTTTTCCGTTTGACGAAATTAAACTTATTCTGCGACATGGGTATATTTATTGACTGCCATTTTTCATTAGGCCGTGATCATTTTATCGTCATACAAATTCGGAAGAACTGCCCGCGACAATGTATCAGGTACTCGTATGTACAATACTTCCCAGGCTTATAAGTGACCACCAACTCATATACTACGAGTCATCATCATCATCATCAGCCTATTAATGTTCCCACTGCTGGGACACAGGCCTCCTCTCTGTGAGAGGGAGTGGGCCGTAATCCACCACGCGGGCCCAGTGCGGGTTGGTAGATGTCACATGTCTTCGAATTTTTGGTTCTAAGACATGCCGGTTTCCTCACGATGTTTTCCTTCACCGTTTTGAGAGCAGTGGTGATGAAATTATTTACACAAAGTAAAGCGCCTGCTTGGGTTCGAACCCACGACCTACAACTCGTAAGTCGGGGCCGTTACCACTGGGCCACCACTGCTCTGTACTACTATACTACGAGTACTAGGCTTGAACCTTCAACATCATTCGCTGCGAGCTGGGACCTAGTCTAGAGATTTTACAAAAATGCTTTCTAGTGGTTTATGGTCCGATTCATCTTCATCATTCTCCTGTCCCTATCTAAATTTTTGTGGGGTCGGCGCAACATGTCCCTTTTTTCCATACTTCACCCCCTTTCTAGCCATAGGATCATCTTTCACACAGTCCACCCATCTTTTGTTTGGTCCGTTTTCGCCAACCACATTACTTTTTCCACCAAATAAATATATTGATGAAACTTTTCACAAGCGAATATTGTATTTTGTTTATTCATAAACAATTTACATTGTGTTGAAAACAGGCATATACATTTAAAGACTCAGGATGGCCTAAGTATATCAGAATCTTCCATCTTTACGTACCTAGGTCAGATACTCGAACAAAGTCTCAAATAATTAATCCTCCAATGATTTATTCCTTAATTCCCAAAATAATATTCAATCACACTAACTAATCACTGATTGTTATAATATAACAAATGAATACAAAAAAAGTAGAAGATGGCGTCGGTATTTAGCGATCCGTCGAGCGCGTGGTGCGTTGGCGGCTGTCGATTCAAAAGTCACAGTGACCAAGATGGCCGCCTCGCTCCCACCAGTGACGTTCCGCTAGAATAACAGCTGACATCTGTCATGCTGCTATTCTGTTCCGACATCGTTGACAGTAAACGCCAAATGTCATGTGTCGCGCCGTCACATGCAATTTACATACGAATACAAAAAACAAGATACAACTACATTTGAATTATTAGTTAACATTCAAATAAAGTGTCAAACAGTTTCAAAATATTTGAAACTTAAATAAACAAACATAGGCAATTCACAACAAAACTTTGAATAATATTTCCTTTTGACTCCAGAACGGCAAGGTAGATATCAAGATCGTGGACCTGCAGACCCTGCAGGCAGGCAGTCCGGTCACCGACCTGATCTACTTCATCATCACTGGCTCCGACGAGGAGTTCCGCGCCAAGTACTACGAGAAGCTGCTCGACCACTACTACACGCAGCTCAGTGCCGCCATGAGGAGGCTGAACCTCGACCCTGAGGAGACATTTTCCAGGGAAGACTTTGAATATGAAATGAAGGAGGTAACGATCGGTTTATCATTATTTGTGTCGAGTTTATCTTAAGCATTGTGTTAACGACCGTACAATTCTTTACGATTTCGTCAAATGATGTTTAAAAAACATAAATATTATTTTTTCAGAAACTGCCATTCGGGCTCGCGCTTGCAGTGTTCATTTTGCCTGTGATCACAATTGACAGCCAGGACGCGCCCAAAGTCGACGAGTCTCTGGACATGACCAAATTCTCCGGTATGAAGACTAACAACCTCTACGCGGAGAGGCTGAATGGCGTCGTCAGCGATTATGTCAAGTGGGGCATTCTCAAATAATTGCATGAACATTATGCCCATAGAGACACGCTATGTTTGTCGTTTAGAGTCTGAGAATAAAAAGGTTGAGCATCAGTTAGGTTAATTTTTTACTTTCACCTTGACCTTGCATTGCTAACGTCAGGGAAATTATATATGTATTGTTAACATTTTGAAAATAATTGTTAAGAGGGTTTACGTCGTACGGCATTTCATACAAACTTTCAAGCTCTTATTTGTCGAAATGACTGAACCGATTTTAATGAAACTTTATACGCATATGCAGGATACAAAGATCTAAAAACTTAGTTAAGAACATTTTCAAAATGTCTTATTTAAAAGTAGATAACTGGAAATCTCTGTTTCTATGGAAAATTAAAAATCGGTCTAATTTGTGAAAATGAAAATGTTCTTATCTAAGTTCTAGACATTACACAAATACAGATATCGAGCTAAGTAGGATAATTATGACGCTGTCCCTGATTATTTTGCCACTAGCTTCTGCCCGCGACTTCGTTCGCGTGGAACCACAATATACTAAAATAACAGCCACATTTTTATAAAACTTTTGACTACGATTATTACATTGGTCCCAGCAGCCAAAATATAAAGAGAGTTAGGATTGATAATGCAAGCCAACGCGTCGTCGGCGTCGCCGTCGTACAGTTGTCCGTGTGAGAAGCAGTTCGTGCTGAGGTCGACACCTGCAGCCTTTCACTCTTAAACGGCTGAACTGTACAAATGACTGATGTGTGTATTATTTGTTACAAAAGACTTCGGCATTATTGTTATTGTTTTGTTTTGTTATGTTGTTGTTGCCATTAGCCAATGTCGCAACAGAAATTACGCAATATTGTCTTTGGTACGTGGCCTTGAGACTTGACATCAGCCAATGAACAGCGCTGTCAAACTGGTCAAACGTTGTATTTTATTTATATAATGGTTGAATACGAGCCTTTTGGCTAATTACGGATGTCTGTATTTTATGTTTTATAATTTATATGTGCGTTTTGTTTGTGCAGAATAAACAATTTTTCTTTCTTTCTTTCTTTTTAACTGATTTGAATAAAATTTGGCACATGGGCCATGACTTGGGGTAGGACATACTTTTTATTATACATTACATACTTATTATTCCGATATTCTACGAGATCGAGACTATTCGAGACTTATGCAGGTGAAACCGTGGGGTGCAGCTAGTATTGTCATAAAAATTCAAATTCAAGAGTCATTCCATCGAACTAGGCTGAGAATCAGCACTTTTCTTACGTAAAAATTACATAAGACAGTCCCCCATAACGCCCACCCTTCACCACTTCCAAGTGCTTTAGCTGGGAAGAAGAAGTGGCGCAACAAAAGCCCCAGTAGCACAGCTGTCTGGTCAGTTAGAAAAAAATGATTTAGTATAATAGTATGCACATTAATTTACATTGCGCAAGACAAAACTTTATTTAAATAATAAATTATTAGCCATATGCCAGCTAGCACACGCCAACATACCTACCAAACACATCCAGAATTATACTCAGGCTGAAAAAAAATTTAGAAACTAGACATAAACAGGACTTCATATCTAAAATAATCTAAATAAAAGCCTCCGGGCCTCAAGGCAGCTTTTTTTTAAATTCAGTGACCCTTATAATTTGTATTACTTATTTATTATGTATTTATTTATTTTATTTGTATTACATTTTATATTCATTTTAATTCTGTGACCTTTGTAATTTGTGCCTTTTTTATTGCATTGACATTGTATTCTATTGTGATTTATTCTGTTAGTCAAATGTCTCAATCTCTTTCTTGTCTTTGTCTACTGTATTTTATTTATTCTGTTGCAGTAGGTATTGTGAAAGGAGAACGGGCGGAAGTGGTCCGAATATGGGTTTTGCCTGAATTAAATGTATTTTTTTTTTTGTAAATGTCGTGCCTGCTTACATATAGCTGTAACTGGAAGTTATAAAGGATAAACTAGGACCATCGAGGTAAAGTAAACAGTTAATTACTAATAACAATAACAAAACTATGATCAGGAAGACGACCAGTCACCACAAGTAGCACCCGTTCACGAGTACGAGTATAACGCAAAGATCAGCCATCACCCCCCTCGCCATATTAGAGGGAAGGAGGTGACCCGACCCCCGACGCTACCGCAAGCAGTGACATCTAAGGGAGCATGACGAACTTGCTGCCGGTTGCTCAGGCAAAAAATAATATGATCAATTGTTGAGGTCGCTAGCTAACCACATATTGCAATACAACTCATAAAAAATGCAATAAGTACCGGTGCGTGCCTATTTAAATTATCGTGAACAAAATCGCAAATTAAACTGATAACAAACGTTATTTTTTATCTTTACAAAAATTAAAACATCCTTGTCAAAAAATGTGCTCATTAATCTTTTGATGATTGTGTAAAAATAACTTATATTTATCTTATCATAATGACATTATTATCAAATTATTATATTATAATGAAATAAACTGTTTACGTTAATGCACATTAAAAGTTAAACCATGGTGAACACGGAAGAAACGCTGCGGCAATTACTCAACAAAATCGCTGCAGAACATAAATATGAAAAACATGAAATAATTATAAATGAATTATCAAGTGGAGGAGCCAACTACACGTCGAAACTATTTACAGTGATCATAAGAGAAGAAGGTAAAGAAGATCTACATTTATTTGCAAAAGTCGCTGCAGCCGGAGAAGCGTTTCGTAATGAATTACCAATGGATATCTATAAAGCTGAACAATTGGCTTACATACAATTGGCGAAAATCTACGCATCGCTGGAGGAAGAAAACGGAGTGCCTGAGGAGCACAGACTATACTTGACCAAGTTCTACGGTTTTGACCCCAGCATGTACCAGGAGATATTGGTTCTTGAGAACTTGTTGGCGCATGGATACGGTCCTCACGACAGATTCCATTCCATAGATTGGGAGTATGCTTCTTCAGCAGTTGCAGACTTGGCGAAGATGCACGCACTGTCCTTCGCATTTAGTAAACAATACCCAGAAGAATTTGAGAAGATTTTAGCAGCTTTCAAATTTGAATGGCCAGAGTTTGGAAGTATAGACGTTATGTTGCCGAAAGCGACAAGCGTTGCGTTGAACAATGTCAAGCCCGAGTACAGAGAAGCATTGCAGAAGTTTTTGGAAAATCAGAAGAATCCAATCAGCATGTTGTACGCACCCATTCGCAGTACTGTCATCGCACATGGAGACTATAGAGGAGATAACTTGCTACACAGATTGCGAGAGGTAAGTTTATTATATACAATTAATAGATTCCCTCCATAATCCTTGTATAATATATTATGTACCAAAAGTATCTGATGAAACGTAAACAAATGGATCAGAAAACGTGCCTGTAGATGCCAATTTGGAGTGTCACTTACAATTTTACAAATTGCTTTGATTGGATTATTTCAATAGCCCGAAATTCTTATTTTAAATCACGTTACAGATGTTTGTGATCGTATTATCACCAAATTTTGATCGCCCATTCATTGGAATTGTACAATTCACCGTTTTCGCTCATCGCCACGCCATTGGATAGGACGCGCGGGTCGCTAGAGAGCAGAAAAAAAGTGTAAATTTGGTCAAAATGAAAATCCAAGAGGACTGACCGAACAAAATTTTAAAATTTAAATTTTGGTCGTTGTTTTCATGGTTTTCGAGGGTGTTAAAGCCGATAGTGACGTTATAGTGTAAATGCAAAGGGGGCTGCGAAAATGTTCAAAATTTTCAAATTCTTCGTCGCGAGTGTCGTTTTATATTATACTAGCTGCCCGCCCCGGCTTCGCACGGGTAGCACTAAGTACTTATCTACGGCGCACCTACCTACACTAACTACCTACCTACCTACCTACCTACCTACCTACCTACCCTACCTACTTTACCTACATACATACCTACCTACCTACCCTACCTTCACCTACCTATCCTAAGAACCTTCTCCTTACTATAACAAACACAACAAACAAAGAATTAGCGTAATTGGTCCAGCCGTTCACGCGTGATGCCGTGACCAAGGAAATAGGGATTCATTTTTATACATATACAGGATGACAGGGAAATTCGACCTATTCCTTGAAAGGGGTTATACTAGAGGTCATTAGCAACAAATTAAGTCCAATGAACTAGGGGTCAAACCTGGATGGTTCTCGAGCTGTGACGGTTCTTCGATATTGTAGAAATTTTCTGACTTGTTACCAAAAACAATTAATTATGAAAAAAATACTCCACTCTAAACATTTAATTGATACTTTTCTGAAAGCTGAGAAAAGCGTGATCATTGTAAAAAAAAAATCTCGCCCAAAACTTACATAATCTCAGAAATAGAAGGTCTTTAGTAGCTATAATTTTTAATGATTGTTTTATTCCCAAACATTGAAGTAAGCTATTGGAAAAAAATTGTATGACAGTTGGCGTACAAATTTGTAAAATGACTAACTGGTTTCATAAGCTTTCCAAAAAGGTATAATTGTCATTAACTTTCCCAGCGGTTTTTCAAAAATCTGCAAAAGCGCGCTATAGACCAAATTTTTAATTTTGATTTGTTAAATTAATTCAGTTCGAAAAGTCAACGTGTAGAGTAGTGAATAAAAAATTAATGTAATTTGATACAGTTTAATACAAAAAAAAAGCAGTTAACAAAAATTACACATCCTTTTCGAATTGCCTGCCATTGATGCGTATGCAGCCTACGACATACTTCACTCACTGGCACTCGCGTTGAAAGTGAGCATGTGACCGCAAAGATAAAAGTCGCATAGCGTTAAATATGGACTTCTTGCCGGCCATGACGTTGGGCAACCTCGACCGATCCATCTCAGCGGATAATTGTCATCCAGCCATTGTCGCAGACCTCGGTAAAAGTGAGCTGGGCTTCCATTGTGCTAGTACACCATATCTCTTCTCGTAGCTAGAGGCACATCTTCCAAAACCGTGTTCATTTCTTCTCTTAAAAAGTTTTCGTAGTTACGTTATGCCACTCAAATTTCAGGGCAAGAAGAATGGCCTGAACTTATCATGGCCAATCCCCATCCAAACATTTAACGAAAATCTTCTCTGGTGGGCCCTTTGAAATCTTTGAAAGTCCAGATTTAACGCCATGCGACTTTTATCTTTAGGGTCACATGAAGGACTTAGTGTACCCTACACCAGTGACATACATTAAAGAGTTGAGGGAGAGGATTTTGGCAGCTGCCGAACACATGAAAACCTCAATTTCAACGCGAGTGCCAGTGAGTGAAGTATGTCGTAGGCTGCATACGCAACAATGGCAGGCAATTCGAAAAGGATGTGTAATTTTTGTTAACTGCTTTTTTTTGTATTAAACTGTATCAAATTACATTAATTTTTTATTCACTACTTACTCTACACGTTGACTTTTCGAGCTGAATTAATTTAACAAATCATAATAAAAATTTGGTCTATAGCACGCTTTTGCAGATTTTTGAAAAACCGCTGGGAAAGTTAATGACAATTATACCTTTTTGAAAAGCTTATGAAACCAGTTAGTCATTTTACACATTTGTACGCCAACTGTCATACAATTTTTTTCCAATAGCTTACTTCAATGTTTGGGAATAAAACAATCATTAAAAATTATAGCTACTAAAGACCTTCTATTTCTGAGATTATGTAAGTTTTGGGCGAGATTTTTTTTTTACAATGATCACGCCTTTCTCAGCTTTCAGAAAAGTATCAATTAAATGTTTAGAGTGGAGTATTTTTTTCATAATTAATTGTTTTTGGTAACAAGTCAGAAAATTTCTACACTACCGAAGAACCGTCACAGCTCGAGAACCATCCAGGTTTGACCCCTAGTTCATTGGACTTAATTTGTTGCTAATGACCTCTAGTATAACCCCTTTCAAGGAATAGGTCGAATTTCCCTGTCACCCTGTATACTAGCTGCCCTCCCCGGCTTCGCACGGGTAGCAGTAAGTACTGATCTACGGCGCACCTACCTATCTACCTACCCTACACTGCCCGACCTACCTACCTACCCTACCCTGACCGACCTACCTACCTACCCTACCTACCTACCTTCACCTATCTTCCTATCTACCTACCCTGCCCTACCTAATTACTCTACCCTGCCCGACCTACCTACCTACCCTGCCCGACCTACCTACCCTACCCTGTCCGACCTACCTACCTACACTGCCCGACCTACCTATCTACTCTGCCCTACCTCCTTACCCTACCCTGACCGACCTACCTAAGTACCTACCTACCCTACCTACCGGTCTACCCTACCGACCTACCTTCACCTATCTTTTTATCTACCTACCCTGCCCTACCTAATTACCCTACCCTGCCCGACCTACCTACCTACCCTACCCTGCCCGACCAACCTACCTATCTACCCTACCTACCTACCCTACCTACCTATCTACCCTATCTACACCGGTAGACGCCTGACGGGAATAACTGATGGAGTGGTAACTGTTCAATTATCGACCGCCAAGAGTAGAAAATTATTAAAGTACTAATATCGCTATTCAAAAATAGGGGTTGATGGTAGAAAGATGAAAATTTAGGGTTGTATGTATTTTTTAATGTTGAATCATAAAAAAAATACAATAAAAAAAATTGACCAAAATAATCAAAAATAAAATTTGGGGTGGACCACCCTTATCACTTAGGGGTACGAAAAATAGTTTACATCGTATTCTCATACCTACCTAATATAGACAAAAAATTTCATAAAAATCGGTCAAGCCGTTTCGGAGGAGTTTGGCAACAAACACCGTGACACGAGAATTTTATATATTAGATAGAAGGTTTTCGAAGGTGTTAATAACGTCTGAGCTGCACGCCCCTGTGTTTCTAATTGGGATGTATTTAATAGCACTTTAAATTTTATGAAAACAGCTATAAAATTGTATATTGCTGATATACAATTTTAAAATAATTGTATGATTTAATAGGCTCAGTCTCTGAATATCATATTCTCAAAATATCATAATCGCAAAACACCACATTCGCAAAACATCATATTCTCAAAACATCATATTCTCAAAACACCATATTCTCAAAATACCACATTCGCAAAACACCACATTCGCAAAACACAACATTCTTATTATACCACATTCGTATTTTATAACATTTTCTTACCTGTATGTACTGTTATTAACAAAATTCTTTGTGTAACCTCTTTTTAGAAAATCATCCTGGCCGGATTATTAATTCCTCTTATGACTAACTAGCTTTTTCCCGCGGCTTTGCTCGCGTGGAACTTGGAAATTATCCCATGGAAACGTACTACCGGGATAAAAAGTATCCTATGTGTTAATCCAGGTTATAATATATACGAGTATGTCTGCCTCATCCAAATCATATTAGTAGCATAACGTAATGATTGAATACTATCGTGAATTCATGCAAGCCTAGTACTTTTTGTGGGAAGTTTAAAGTTTATAACTCAAGGAATAAGATTTTTCATATAAGCGAAATCCCCCCATTTCGCCCCTTTACAGGTGGAGTTTTCAAAAAACCCCTTAGTGCCCCTATACATTATAAGCTGTGTGCAAACTTTCACGTTCCTAAGTAGTTTCGGCTCTGCGTTGATAGATTATGTCAGTCAGTCAGTTTCTCCTTTTATATTATATAGACTAGCTGTTCGTGCCCGGCGTCGCCCGGGTGTATTTCCGACTTTTCCGGTGGATTTCCCAAATTTTTCGTTCATTGTCTAGACAATTACGAAAAATTAAATGACAAAAGAAATAATCTGCCAAATCGTTCGAACCATTCTCTAGTTATGATCTTTCATACATGCTGCAATAGACTTTTATTTTTAAGTAGCATTTTTTTATGTACTCAAAATAAACTAAACGCAAATTCATGCAAGCCTAGTACTTTTGATAGTATAAACTATTTGTTCGCCATACTTCATCCAAATCCTATCATACTAATGATTGCAATATTATCTTGAATTCATGCAAGCTTAGTACTTTCTTTAGGTTACTCTCAGAAATTGTGTCGTGAATTATTAGATTTCAGGAAGCTGGAAGTATGTTTATGTCTTAAAATTCGTAATAAATCCCGGATTTAATTAATATTTATATAATGTGTATTTTAAATTAACAACTAACATGATCTTCTTCCAAAACTAAAAATAACTAACCTAACTTAACTAAAACTATTAGCAAACAAATTCGTAATTGTTTTAGTAAAAAAAAGCTCAATAAATCGAGGCATTCAAATATTGTCGTAAACCCGTACATATATTATCAGTAAAATTACAGTCGCCCGTCATTTTCCCCGTACGAGACGAATAATTTAATTACAAATAAATATCTAACTATCCACGTATTCTCTTTTTATTATATCTTATTCTGTTCAAAAACACTGAGACACTGCAGCGGCGTGAACGAATGTAAAAATAATGAATGACAAAAAGGTACTTTAGTAGCGTTGCGGTGGCTTGTATGTCATCAAATACGCGCGTTTACATCAACTGTATTAGGACAAAATTGTCATGCCTGCTAACGCTACAGTTGTACTTTAAAATTGAATGGAGATATTTCTTTATAGGTGCACCTTCTTAGGCCTTTTATTTGACCACCGATTAGTTTTTACAAAACTGTCTATGATCTTCTATACAACTAACTTTTGCTGGTTGGGTTGCTATAATGTTGAGGACTGTACTTTGAATGTGGTATAATAAGAATGTGGTGTTTTGCGAATGTGGCGTTTTGCGAATGTGGTATTTTGAGAATATGGTGTTTTGAGATTATGATGTTTTGAGAATATGATGTTTTGCGAATGTGGTGTTTTGCGATTATGATATTTTGAGAATATGATATTCAGAGACTGAGCCATTTAATATTATCACTTTAATAAACATGAAACAAATTTCTGCGAGCAATTTGGCAGTAGCGATCGCTCAGCTCGCGCCTCGTTCGTCACAGTTCTAACCTAACCTAACCTATATCACCCAGTTCAAAATGACGAAACATACAATCCGCCTGCGACTAGATAATTAGAAAATTCTGCGACATCATTCAATTAATTTTAAGGCTAAACATTTTAAAGTCTAAAACATTACTTTTAACGTGCGTTTTAAATATGTTTCCCTTTAGCCAGTCATTTTTTTTTTTTTTTTTTTAATTTATACTTTGGTAAATTTTGTAGCCGACAAACCAAGAATAATTTTTCCTTTTTGACTCCAGAACGGCCAGGTGGATATTAAGATTGTGGACCTACAGGGTCTGCAGGGAGGCAGCCCGGTGGCCGACTTGATCTTCTTCATCATCACCAGCTCCGACGAGGAGTTCCGCGCCAAGTACTACGGGAAGCTGCTCGACCACTACTACACGCAGCTCAGTGCTGCCATGAGGAGGCTGAAGCTCGACCCTGAGGAGACATTCTCCAGGGAAGACTTTGACTATGAAATGAAGGAGGTAACTGTCGCTTTATAATTACTTTTATCGAGTTTATCATAAGCTTCCTATATACTGCATTCCAAGTTCACGTTTTCATCAAACAATGTACAAAAAACAAGAAAATTATTTTTTCAGAAACTGCCATTCGGGCTCTCGCTTGCAGTGTTTTCGTTGCCTATGATCACAGTTGCGAGCCAGGACGCACCCGAAGTCAACGAATCCCTCGAGTACTCCACGTTCTCATATGAAAAGACCAGCGGCCTCTACCCGGAAAGGCTGAATGGAGTCGTCAACGATTATGTCAAGTGGGGCATTCTTAAATAATTGAATGGACATTTTGACCGTAGAGAGACGTTATGTCTGTCTTTTAAAATAATGGCCGTCGTTTTTTTGATTAAACGGACAATTTAAGATGTTAGTAAATTTGCTAAACAATTAATTTCCCTGATTTTGCATATTTTGCTCCACCTTTCCGTCATGCTACTGTAATTTTTTATGTAACAAAAACAAAAGTAACAAATAAAAAGGAAAAAAAATAATATTCAAAACATTTGGTCCTTCTTGAGACCAAAATATGTCTAAGAAATAGTATTTTTGATGCTAATCTTACCTTTTTACCGTTCCATAGTCGACAAGGAACCCTTATTGTTTCGCCATGTTGTTTCTGCCAGTGAGTCTGCGGCTTAGCTCAGAGACTCTTAGTACTTGAAAGCTGTAATTTGACATAATAGTAATTGGACATAATTAATCACCGACAAAGTGGTAAAATTAAATATATTTTAGGGTACCTCCCCTATTCGTAAAGAGGGAATGTTTTTTTTGCTCGTGTATCCTATAGTGTGGGGTATCCTTAGAAAGGTCGTCTAAAAATAAAACCATTTTAGGTTTCAGGGATCCGTTTGCGAAATATTAAGTTTAAATGCTAACTTTTGTTAGGATCAAGTGCCTTCCTGCCAGGTAAATGGTTAGTTTTGGATATGTGAAAAATTTCACGGCTGTAGTATATATGAAGAAATTAAAAGAAAAACTATCACAGCTAAGTAGGCTCTACAAGGTTAAGAGTAATAAAATATTAGTAAAAATCTTTTTAAAACAAGCTTTTATTGAACTAAAAAGTACAAAATAAAACTTACGTAAACAGATAACTTTAATGTTTTCTTAAAAGCTTGAGGCTTATCTTTATGTTTAAGAAGGACGTTCTCGCCTCAAGCTTTTAAGAAAACATTAAAGTTATCTGTTTACGTAAGTTTTATTTTGTACTTTTTAGTTCAATAAAAGCTTGTTTTAAAAAGATTTTTACTAATATTTTATTTTGTGTTTTTTAGCATTAGTATTTTGATAAAATATCTGTTCTATCACTTTCACTTGTCTAAACAAATCCAACGAGTTCAACACAACAGGGCTACCTTGTAAAGTTGAGGTTTTCCTGTTACTACCTTCCGGCACTATCATCAGACCCTAGACTACACCTCGGGAAATAGTTTTTGTCAAAAGATCTTATTTAGTTCAGGATTTTCTATGACCACTTTCTATGTGTCATCTCTTTTCAGCTCTATTATCAGACCCTGGATACTACTTTGGGCTATAGTTCTAGTCAAGACAAAACCAACTAGTTCAAACTCGATGGTAGTCTAATTTTTTTTAGAAGTTCCTATGTTAATCTTTCAGCTCCATCACCAGACCCTGAATTCCATTGAAGTATAATAGCACAATACATATCCATGTATAAAATGTCGTGTTTATCCTGTTGATTATTGAGAAATCTCGTCGTCTGGAGCCAATCCCGGGTGCAGCAGCCAGGTCATGTTGGAATTTAGAACGGAATATCATAATTAAATGCGTATATAAAATTTCCTGGTTGTACTGTTGACCGTTGAGGAGTTACCTCGTCTGGAGCCAATCCTGGGTGCAGCAGTCAGATCATGGTGGACTTTAGAATGGTCTATCATAATTATAGCTTATATAATGTTACGTGTCTATACTGTTGGCCGTTGAGAAGTTCCCTCATCTGGAGCCAATCCTGGGTGCAGCAGTCAGGTCATAATGGACTCTAGAACGGACCATCATAATTCAAGCGTATATTAAATTTCGTGTCTGTACTGTTGATCGTTCAGGACTTCCCTCGTCTGAAGTCAATCCTAGGTGCAGCAGCCAGGTCATAGTGAACTTAAGAACAGACTATCATAATTCAATCGTATATTAAATTTCGTATCTGTACAGTTGACCGTTCAGGACTTTCCTCGTCTGAAGCCAATCCTGGGTGCAGCAGTCAGATCATGGTGGACTTTAGAACGGTCTATCATAATTAAAGCGTATGTAATATTTCGTGTCTCTACTGTTGCCCGTTGAGGAGTTCCCTCGTCTCGACGACTATCATAATTGAAGGATATATAAAATTTTGTATCTGCGTTGTTGATCGTTGAGGAGTTCCCTCACCTGAAGCCAATTCTGGGTACAACAGCCAAATCATGGTGGAATTCAGATCGGACCGTGATAATTAAATCGTATATAAAATTTCCTGTTTGTACTGTTAACCGTTGAGGACTTCCCTCGTCAGGAGCCAATCCTGGGTGCAGCAGTCAGATCATGGTGGACTTTAGAACAGTCTATCATAATTAAAGCGTATATAATATTTCGTGTCTGTACTATTGGCCGTTGAGGAGTTCCCTCGTCTGAAGCCAGTCCTGGGTGCAGCAGCCAGATCATGGTGTAATTTAGAACGGACTATCATAATTGAAGGATATATAAAATTTTGTGTCTGCGCTGTTGATCGTTGAGGAGTTCCCTCACCTGAAGCCAATCCTGGGTACAACAGCCAAATCATGGTGGAATTCAAATCGGACCGTGATAATTAAATCGTATATACAATTTCCTGTTTGTACTGTTAACCGTTGAGGAGTTCCCTCGTCTGAAGCGAATCCTGGATGCAGTAGCCAGATCGTGGTGGAATTTAAAACAGACCATTATAATGAAAGCGTATATAAAATTTTGTGTCTGTACTATTGGCCGTTGAGGAGTTTCCTCGTCTGGAGCGAATCCTGGGTAGCCAATCAGGTCATGTTTGTCATAAAAATGTATTGTCATCGGAATGGAATCAACATGTAAAATATTAACTCCGTGGAGTTAGAGGAAGTGGTCTTAATTCAGCTTGCAAGAATCCACCTAAACCATCATACTAACTTACTTACATACAAACAAACAAACAAACATTGCAAGTTGAATAAAAGCTTTTAAATAATCGACCAACTTACATTTGCAGTTGCAAAAACATGTTCTTCCATACATTCCGCATGAGAACATGTTTTTCAACTACAATACGTTTTGGTTCTTGGAATAAATTCATCCCAACTACTAAACCCTTGATTGTGCGTGGTCCGACACGCACTTCACCGGTGTTTTCTTATCAGGATCAAAAATAGAGTTTGTCGGACCAATTGAGGTTCTAGAAAATTAAGAAGTAGCAAAAATAAAATCGCTGGTTATGGAACGAATATAGCTAATAGTTACATATTTAACCAATTAAATGCGAGTGTCGACATCAGGACGAGCTGTTTCTCACATGGACAACAATTCGTCGCTTGGTCCCGCGGCACCAGTCCTGACTCTCTTTATATTTTGGCCACCGAGACCAAAACTATAAACAAGACCGATTTTTTTTCTTATTCATATTTTTTGTGGGATTACTTTAACTGTCATGCTTGTGCATGACAGAACTCACACATACACTTACACATTCGTAAGTGGAGACAAGAGACAGTGGCACTTGATTATTTTCACATCTTTCCACTGCCCCAAAATATAAATCTAATTGGTTGACTTTACCTTCTCTTCGGTTTTGTGCTGGGCGGCGTTTAGGGCAAGATTCACAGATCACACGTACTTGGACTATACTTCGCTAAGTTGGCGTTTCATATGAATATGCACCTTTATGTATCGAATAATGTTTTATTTATTATTTATTTTTTATTAAAACTTTATGCACAAGTAAAAAATATACCGTACAAAGGCGGACTTAATGCCTGAGGCATTTTCTACCAGTCAACCTCAATCGAAATGAAAAATCAAAAAAAAAAACGAAAATCATGTCGAATGTCGAATCATGTCGATGTGTGTGATTTGTCGAATGTTCATGTTCGTATTCGTAAAGCCAAAGTGCGATCTCTGAATATTGCCCTTACGAAGCTGTTTGTGTACCTACCAGACTCCTAATTCATATTATTTGATAAAGGCAAACAGATTTGTTGCCCAAATAAATTCACAAGGCACTTGCGTTATCATTATTTACGATTATTTTGATGTTTTTTTCAAGTTATGCTCAATATAACAATAACATAACAAATAAACATCTTATCTCTTCACCACCCTTTGTTGACTGGTAGAGAATGCCTAAGGCATTAAGTCCGCCTTTGTACCTCAATGTGTGCGAGAAGTTTAAATAAATAAACTACAATAATTATCTCAGGTATCAGTGCTCAAGTAGGTACTCATTAAATAAAAGAGAAGTTACACATTGTTTTACTTTGTCACGATTTTAGGGTTCCGTAGTCACCAAGGAACCTTTATATGTAGTTTCGCCATGTCCGTCTGTCTGTCTGTCCATCTGTCCGCAGCTTATGTAGCTTAGAGACTCTTATGAATATGATTGCCCGGGTTTAAGCGTGCTTCTATGGAGGTTAAGAAAACACTGTTTTAGAGCCTCTGTTCCTCATTTTACACCTGTGGGTACATTTTACGCAGAGGTCGTACAGTGCCCTTCGAGTGTAGTACAATGCTTTCAGGGTGTTGATGGGGGCTGCCTCGCTTCTATAGCGCATCGGGGATATTTGCGGAATTGCGTGTTGATTGCGTTTATGCATTAATGCGTAAAAGATGTGCGTCCTTGGTGCGCAGGGTGCGAGCCAGTTCCAACAGCATCCTGGGAGTTATTGCTGACAGGCTGGACTGCTGTATTATAAATCTTTGCTCCAGTATCTCAGCTGGAATGTTGAAGCAGTGATTATTTTGTTGTGTGTGTTTGTGTAATTGTTGTTGTAATTGTATCACTAACATAGTTGTAAGTTTATCTTATTGTTACTAACACTGTATGAGTCTCATGGTTACTCTCAACAAAGAATTTAATAATAAGAGACTCTTAGTACTAGAAAGCTATACTTTGGCATGGGTAATGTGTATACATATATGTATAAATCACGCCGACAAAGTGAAATAAAATCTTCAGGGTAACTCCCCTGCACGTAAAGTGAGGATGTTTTTTTTCTTGTATATCCCATGGTATGGTGTATCGTTGAAAAGATCGATTTAAAAATATTGTGAGAGAAAACTATTTTTGGATTCAGGGATACGTTTGCGAAATATTATGCTTTAAAGTGTAGCGGTTAGACCGCCACATACAAAAAAAAACTACGAAACAAAAAGACATGACGTCACACAATTCCTACATCTCGCAGTTAGAGTTTACTGAGCGAATAACATAGATAAGACTATCCAAAATCAACATATGGGCAGTTGCCCGCCAGACATAATACCCGTCTGGTTGGAGGATCCTCCCTTTTCTATGGTGGATGAGTGAACTTTACACCCTGTTCCTCATACCCCTATAAAAGTGCTAATTTTTGTTAAAGTCAAGTATCCCCCCCCCCCCGCAAGCTAAATAGTTAGTTTTGGATATGTGACAAAAATTCAAGGCATATATGTATATCAAAATTAAAAGGAAAACTATCACAGCTAAGGATCTACAAGTTTACGAGTAATTATCGACCAACTTACATTTGCAGTTGCTAAAACATGTTCTCCCATACATTCCGTATAGGAGAACATATTTTTCAACTGCAATGTTAAGTTTGTTATTGGGAAAAATTCGTCCCAAATACAGAACCCTTCATCGTGCGTGGTCCAACACGCACTTGGCCGGTATTTACATTACTCGTATGGTTCTTTACAAGAGTTTTTAACCACCTTTAGTACCTATTAACGTTTACTCAGTATATTACTTATAGAATCGTAATTGGCTGCAGTCGTACTTAGGTAAGTACATAATTTGACACCTATCGCCAAACAACCATTAAATCGATGTTGTAAACATTAGGCAAGATCAACAATAAGTTTGTATCTCAACCGCGGAGTCGCAGATCATAGATCAGTCAAAAGCCAGTCGTGAATCAGTCGCCCACCATGTCGGACGCGGAGAATATATTACGCAAAGTTCTCAACAAAATCATAGATCAATTACAATACAAAAATACAAAAATATCGTTGAAGGAACTAACAAGTGGTGGAGCTAACTACACGTCAGCTCTATTTTCCATAAATGTCTCAGCACCAGACCAAGACACCTTGAAACTCTTCGCGAAAGTGGCTAATGTCAGTGCAATGTTTCGCAAAGTTATGAACATAGATTTCTTGTTCAAAACTGAACAGTTTGTGTACTCTGACCTTGTTAAAGTGTACGAGAAGATTCAAGACAAAAACCAACTCAGTCCGGAGCATAGGTTCGTTTTCCCCAAGTATTTCGGAGGCGAGTCAGCTGAAGGTGAAGAGACAGTGGTTATGGAGGACCTGACGGCGAAGGGCTTTGGCACTTACAGCAGGTTCAAGTCCATAGACTGGGAGCATGCCGCCTGCGCGGTAGAATACTTAGCTCGATTCCACGCTTTATCTTTTGCGTACCAAAAAGAAGATCCTGAAAATTTCGCGAAAGATGCCGAACAAGTAAAAACACAGAAAAGGGAAGATTTGGACAACTCTAGTTTCAAGGAAACGTGGAAGAAAATGATTGCATCAGCTGTTAACGTCGCTAAGGAAGAACACAAGGAGCGATTGGCAAAGTTATTAGAAGCTGACGACAGTCGTGATGAATTCTACAAGTTCAAGGCTCCATTGAGTACAACTGTGCTGTGTCACGGTGACTACAGAGTCAGCAATTTGTTGTTCAGAAAACTGGTATGTTTTTTTTTGTAACTACTTATTGAATACGAATAAAAACAGTAACTAATTGGTAAAAAATTGGTAGTACAGTCGACCGCACATAGTCTGTTGTAACGCTTTGACCTTGAGCTGCTCCAACGTAGTACGAAGTTTTAGGTCGTAGTAATAGAATTAGACGCCAGTTTATATTGGTTTTGTTACCACTGACGTGAGGCCTGCTGTACTTAGTATTTATCTGTCAAGGTGAATGTAATATCGTACTCGCAGTTAATTTGATATTACTGTACGTAGTCACAGTATGAACACACACACACACACATCACGCCCATTTTCCCCGTAGGGTTGGGCAGAGGTGTACCTATAGTACACCATGAATCGCACACACACACACAGCATGAAGAAGATTATTTCGTAACATCCGTATTGAGTACATTAATCAAACTGTTGACTATGTAATGGCCCTTGTTGTCCCCAAAGCCTTGAATGTGTGTCATCAATGTTATTTATATCTAAAATGAAATTAGAGACGCAGACGTGCTTTAATGACCAATTCGTTTTTCTTTGTACTTAGTGGTTTCACTAAATTCATACTTTGGTAAAATTAAGCTAACTATTTTATAGATCAGCTTATTAGTAATCTGTGGTGAAGGTCGAGGCGGCCGAAGTTTGGGTGGCTTGACTTCATGGCCCTGCCTGATAATCAAAAAGGATCAATTTTTTTTCTTTTTGCTGCATCAACTTAATCACAGACCACAACGTATATAAAAAATTGTATTGTTTACAGTTTTCGCTTGTAGTGCCATAATTTTCTTGTGAAATGGTTCATAATTAGCTGTCAATCACATATCTACGTCAGCATCATGCTGTATGTTATCACACTTATCTATAATCTACTAGACTTATCTATTATCTAAGGAAACTAAAGTGCTACCTTGTAATTATATGTTTAACTACCTAGGTGTACCTCTAGGTATCTAGAAAACATAATAATATAATTATTCTCATGAACTTGCGTTCTCCCCCTCAATATTCTTGTTTTTGTTTATACATATCTTGCCAAGTAACCCCAAGAACGGCTCCATTAACAGCTCCTGTTTATAAAGACTTCCTGCTTAAAACGTGTTTATCATATTTTATTCTATGTACAAAATGCTATGTAAATGATTCAGCTATTTGTTTGATTAATTTTATGCTTGTTTCGAATACCTACGTCGTATGTCAGTAGTAGACTGATAGGCATAATGTATGATACATTATTCATCAGTCTTTTTTTTTAAACAATGGAGCAGCTCTTGGCCAGCATCATCAGTGATGATCAGGCTAGAGAGGTGGATGCATCATGATGTATTAAGCAATGATAATGATGATCGAAAGGCAGCTAAGTCATTTTATTAGACGCTAGGTTGGGCTATCCTCATTTTTTTTTAAATTCAATCTTTATTGTTTTACTACTGGTTAAAGGTCTCCTCCACAGTTTTCCACTCTTCCCTGTGAGTGGCCTTCTCCGGCTAATCTCCCATAAAATCACACCACCAGCACCAGCTCTAGGTCTCCGTCGTCGACGACATCCTCCATTACATTGTTGTGGCTATTTCGGGCCAACACTGGCCACGTCTTGTCGAATAACTTTCTAAGTCGATTTTGGCTGACTGGGATCAAGGTCCTTCTTAGTTCGTAGTTTCGTGTTTTTGTAAAGAATCGGATGTGTACAGTGGAGCGCACGTCCGTATCATTTTGACCTTGAGCTGGCCTAGCGTAGTACGGAGTTTCAATAGAATAAGAGGTCAAATATGTACTGGTTTTGTTACCTCTGACGTTTGGCATACTGTACTTGGTTTCCGAGATGACCGGTAAGAAGTAAAGCTGATAATTCTTAGTGGGTCAAATACAAGCTCTTATCATTGCCTTCTTTCTGGCTATTGACCTTTCTCAAGATAATTACATCTACAGCCAAACTGTGTTCATTAAATAAGCACAAATGAATTTGTCAAATTCCGAACTAACTAGGCAAGGTCTTTTTCTCCTTTTCTACTGTGTTACGTTAGACAGAGATAATGATATTCCGGTCATTATCTCGGTATTTAGGACAATGTCTCCATTTGGTCACGCAGTTATTTTTAGAATTTTCATTTGTTTGTTATTACTATTTGTCGACATTTACATACATTTGTTCGTTCTGTGTAGAAATAGAAACAGTTTCATCTGGCAGACAAATTTTTTTTGTCTGCCTCTCTATATATGACGGATAACAATACATCTGTAGATGCTACCAAAACAGAAGAAACATCCTTATAGTCTGAGACTCTATTTGAGTTGGGATTTCAATGACTAAATTAAAGTTCAACAATAATCCCACAATGGCCATGACAGCAGATTGTCGCGGTCTCGATAAACGTTGCTGACCCAAGGTCGCGGACCCGGGGTCCATTGAGTTTCTACTCGCTGTCACACAATGGAACTGGGACATTTCAAACTAACGGAAAACGCCTTGTTGACCACGATTTTTTGCCGCTTATTGTAAGAAATCTCGGTAATTTAAGGTTGGAGTAATTTACGTAATTTACGTGTTTACTATACGCACGGATACGTTCGTGTTGGAGATAGTACCTATTTGTATTTTTTTACCGACATAAAAAAGGGGGAGGTTTTTGTATGTTTTTTACGCGATTACTCCGCCAATTATGCATTTTTTTGATTATTCTTTTTTTGTTTGGTAGATCATACTTCAGAAGTGGTCTCATGTAAATTTTATTAACTTTGCTTGGGTAGTTTTTGAGTTAGCTTCAATAATACGTATTTTTCTCACTTAGCCTAACTATGTGGTGATATGATGATAAGTTCCTGTTACTGTTATTTAGAAAGCTGGTAGTGGTATCCGAATTTTTGTGGGGTAGGTATCACAACTCCAAAGTGAAAAATGAAACTCTTACAAAAAAAAAACAACCGACTTCCAAAAAAGACACTACAAAGTCTAAAATACCTTTAATTTCGGAAGTCAGTGGCAAAAAACGAAAATCATAACCAAAGAAAATGACTTCTGAAATTAAAGTTATTTTTTAGTTTGTAGTGTCTTTTTTGGAAGTAGTTTTTTTACGTCAAATGTTTTAGAATAAATGTCAAATTTAAGTGGGCCAATGATATTTGACATCGATCCTAAAACGATGAAAATCTTGGGTATTTTTTGTAAAAGTTTATCTCATGAGAGTTGAACCTTTATGAGCATATTATGCCTATCTCCAATCTTCGTTCTTGAGACAGAAAGGATGCTGTTGTTACCGAAAATTAAGATCACAATAAAAACACTGTGAATGTATCTACTAAAGTTAGATGCCAATATAAATATTCTTACGTAATGAACATTGATCTTTCAATTAAAGTCGTTTAACAAGTCTTGTTGCATAATATGGAATGTTTGTTTTGGAGTGACGTCTTCGAGTATGGTCATTGTGACTGCATTGTTGTATTGGGTTCCCACATGTAAAAAACAAAGTGGTAATTGTAAATAAATAAATAAATAATTAAGTTTTTATTAAGTTTTTTTGTAGTTGACACATGCAATAAACACATCAAAACTTTTATTAATTGCAGTTGTAGACAATAGAAATAACCTTGAAGGTGGAAATGTGCACAATTTTATTTTGCTATCATTATTTTCAATCTTGGTACTTTTTATTTTAATTAGGTAGTTTAAGTAGGTATGTCATTAAAATAAATAGTATTATTAGTTATGCGTCAAAAATCGAAAACTACTGGTCATGAATACCGTAATACATAAAAAACTATTAATAAGTATGTTTAGGTATGTTTTTCATCAATCATCTGTGCTGGTGGTCCTACAAAAGGCGTGGTACAGATGTAGCCAGTTGAAAAATACATGAATATGGGACCAAGGTAGGGTTACCTTGGTCCGGGTGGGTTACCCCTAGGGTAGCGGTACCCTAGGATACCCTAGGGGGAAAGACCCGCGAATTAGGATCCGGCCGGCGAACGCTGTATCCCATTTGAAATAAGATTAACCTTTTTTACAGTTCTTTCAACCGATTATGACTTCTATTGCGTTGGTGGCATGACAAATGGCAGCTGCAGTAAACAGTTGGTATTTTAACCACTTTTTTGCTTTTATTGGCATCCTTATGCCTACGGTATAGAAGTCAGGATCGGTTGAACGGACTGTAAAAAAGGTCTGTTTAGATGTCTTATCTTATTTCAAATGAAGTATACTTATTTTATAATTCTTATGTATTAGGGGCGACTCTAATGTCGTTAATCGGGCGCAGATTCAGACTCAGACCTGCTACTGAGAGTTTTCAAAAGGAAAAGCCCAATTATTTTTGTCCCAACTTGGGAATCAAACTCAGGACTTGAGTCCCACTTGAGACCACTAGAAGTAGTCATAAACCATCACAATGTCTAAACACAAGTTACTTATTTCTTAAGTCCCAAGTAGCAATAGCGACCCTATTGGCATAAACCAGATTCTATCCAGATAGATCCAGATTCCGGGGTGCTATTGAGATTTTTTTTATGGAAGATCCTAGTAAAGCCTGGAATACATAATATTATGCTATGTACTAGCCTAAGAGCATTCTAATTTCGAGCAGATAATACCTAGTAGCACACAATTAGCATGTGTATATGAAAAGAGTATGATCATTTTACAGACAAGTAGAGTATGCTATAAAATAAATAAGCATGCGACTTACTAGCAAACAAGCATGCTTTGTCATAACATGTGTATGTCAGCTTTAAATATTTTCCCGGCTCGGGAAACAAATTCACGGGCGTACTCATAAAACATTACAATTTAACTATAAAGCTGTTTTCAGACCAGCGCGATTTGTCGCGCGACGCAACACGAACAATACAAAACTTCACGGTATAACAACAACCGGTGTCGCTGGTCGCTTATTACCGTACCAATCATAACCAAAATTCGGATTCCAAAAATCATTAGGAACTACCGATGCTATTGGGGCGTTAATTGACGAGGTTGTCTGTAATTTAAATGATAAGCATAAAGTGGCAGGTATTTTTCTGGACCTTAGTTCTGCCTTTGATACAGTAGACCATAAAATTCTTCTGGCCAAGTTGGAACATTATGGTATACGGGAAAATGTATTGAAGCTATTCAGCTCCTATTTGCATAATAGACGTCAGTACATAGAGATCAAGTCAGTTGTGGATGGAAAAGAAATAAATTATAAATCGAAACTAGTCACTGTAACCCGAGGTGTACCTCAGGGCTCTGTTCTCGGCCCAATTTTCTTCATCCTATTTCTAAATGACTTGATTGAGTATATTAATAGACGATTAACTGACACAAGACTAATTATTTTTGCTGATGACACTAATGCAATAGTTTCTGCAGATAGTATAAGTAGTTTAGAATCCAAGATTAATGCGGCCTTGAAAGCTTTTGAAAACTGGTTTGGTACAAATAATTTAAAACTTAATGTAATTAAAACAAAATGTTTACTATTTAAATCAACGGTACGAAATAAAGCTAGTCTTCAGGTTGTATCTTGTGGTAACAATGTCGAAGTAGTGGATAATTTTAAATTCCTAGGTGTCCACATTGACGCGTTATTAAACTGGAAGGTTGAATTATTGTCAATACAGAAGTCTGTTAGTTCTGCATGCTATGCTATCAGAAGCCTGAGGGATGAACTCACTTTGGCCCAACTTAGGATGGTATACTTTGCTTTAGTTGAGTCAAGGCTCAGATACAGTATTCAGTTTTGGGGTAACAGCTACAAATACAATGTCCACTCGGCATTTGTCATTCAAAAAAGAGCATTAAGGACGATGCTCCGTTTGAGACAGACAGAATCGTGTAGGGAGCACTTCATCAGACTTAACATCTTAACAGTGCCATGTCTCTATATTCTGGTGCTGCTAACCAACTTTTTTAAGAACTTGCGCGAGACCGATGAGGAAAGACAAGCTAGGGATAGTACTCGTAGGAAAGACTTACCTTCCATAATCCAACCGAAATTGAATGTGGTTCATCACAGTCCCAGAGTTCAATCTGTCTTTCTATACAACAAGTTGCCTATGGACTTCAAAAGCATAAATAGCATAAACATATTTAAAAGCAAATTAAAGACATATTTATTGAGGAAATGCTATTACAGTATTGATGAGTTTATAGATGACAAACGACATCCCATTATTAATTGATTTGTGAATTATTATTATGTATTTTTGTGCATTTGTGTGTTGTATTGTTATTGTTTATGTCTTTTTATTTTATTTTATTTTAATACTGGGAAATGAAATTTTAAAATTATACGGAATGTTGGTAATTGTTATTGAATTATTGACATAAAATTATTTTTAGTAAGTATTATTGATATATTCTAAATGCGTAATGAAGTTTAAATATGAATGTAATGTTTATGCTTTTTTAAATTATTATTTATTTATCATCACTGTAATATTTTCAACACAATGTATTTTGTTATGAAATAAATGACTTATGACTTATAACAATAGTGCTATTGTATCAAAACAACGTGAACTTGCAAATATTGGGCGTTATCAGGTACTTGTTAATTACTTCTTGTTTGTCTTTACTCTTGATAACAAGCGGGTTATCTGATAGTAAGATAGGTAGGCATGATCAGTGACCTTAATGTTAGTTGCGGATGGTTAAATTATCATCGTTAATATTTTCCCCATTATTTTTTATAACGCATAACATCACGCCTTGTTTCCCCGAAGGGTTGGGCAGAGGTGTACTTACAGTACACCCACTTTTCACCAGTTATGTTTAAGTCCCATGAAATAGGGGGCGAGCCTATTGCTATCAACCGGGCACAAATCCAGACTCCGGGCTGCTACTGAGAAATTCCAGATTGAAAAACCAACGAGGCAGTCATTTACAGATTGATTGAGGCAGTGATTGTCATTGTTTTTCATCTACTGGTATAATCCCAAAATCTCCCACTAAAAGCCTTAATAACCTCTAGAGGCCAACTCACAAACTCTACATGCTCACACGCAAGGACTTCTTCGACGAAGTCATCCACATTGTCTAACTAAATTTCGCCAAAGGCCCGATAAGTTGCGGCCGGAACGGTTTCGCACCGGACTTACACCGGACTTGCAACCCACGAGACGAGGCGTGTAGGGGTGTAAGCGTTGCGACGCCGGGGCGGCACCGCCCAATCTCAACGTGTGACCACCAATGAGGCGAAAACTTTGCGGTGGGGCGCCGCTGCGGCGCGGCGGCGTAAGAAAGTTACGTTGCGGCAACGACAGTGTGACCGCCAACGCGACGAAATCTTTGCGCCACGGTTCGTGTGAATATACTCTTAAATAAAAAGAGTGGTCCGACCCGTGAGTAGGTTTTCTTAAAATTTTAACCACTCTCTGACTACATAGCATTTTAGGCGGTTCTCCAGTTTATCGAACGTGAAATCAGAGACGGCGTCTTCAGTGGAGATACCCGAACGAAATCCGTACTGTTTGTTAGATGGGAGATTACTATAAAATGAAATAATGCAATTAGCTGTGACTAAGATTTATTGAATTAGTTTCAACATTGCTAAAGAAGGTTATTAACATTTTAAATGTATTCATCATAGCCAGATGAATTAATATGACTATAAATTAAATTGTGTCATTCTAAATTAAGTAGATATAATAGACATCAATTTAGAATTGATGTAATTCAAATAAATACATGCTACATTTTACAACATTGATGAAGTCAACTTCTAAAGGCCGGCTCACCAGACCGCACGGCGTTGCATGGCAAAGGATTTATGTAAATCATTTTGAATCTTGTTTTCATACCGTTAGCACTCACATTTCGTTGATATCGTCACAAGGGGACTTGAGTATACCACGGAAGGCTTAGGCGTGCGGCCATGCAAATGTTAATGCTTTGCCTAGAGTGGCCTTAAAAGGTCCAGAAGGACTTATAATCAGTTTTTACTTCAAACCCATTTAATCTCCATAAAAATTGCATATCACCAAGTTTAATTATTTCATTCAATATTTTCCAGGATGGCCGCCTAGAGCCAATCGTGGTGGACTACCAAACGGTCCACTCCGGCTGCCCCGCCACCGACCTGCTGTACTTCGAGTTCCTGGGAACAGACCAGGAGTTCAGAAGAGAACACCATCAGCAACTAATCGACCACTACTTCAACAGCCTAACTGTTGCGTTGGACAGGCTTGGGATTGATGTCAATGAGGTGTACCCCAGGGAGACCTTCGATAGAGAATTCAAAGAGGTTGGTGATTTAGTTCAGCATGATAAATTCAAACTCAAAGCATTTATTTCAACAGGCACTTTTGAATTGTCACTTTTGAATTGTCAAAAAATCGTCGCGTGAGAAAAGCGCTAGTGCGAACCTGGGCTTACGTAAGTAATTCTAATTAGTGT
Source organism: Conistra vaccinii (assembly GCA_948150665.1). Lineage (NCBI taxonomy): Eukaryota > Metazoa > Arthropoda > Insecta > Lepidoptera > Noctuidae > Conistra > Conistra vaccinii. The sequence goes on from OX411327.1 coordinate 1,497,309, forward strand.
TTATTTTTATGAATTTAACAGGCGTCATCAATGTTGTCTGTGTCTCAAATAAATAATAATAAAATAATGTTAAAAACAAGTATTTAAAATAAATAAAAATAAAAAGGCCTTTTATTTCATGCATTAGAAAAAATAACATTTGTTAAAACAATGAATTGATATAAAAAGAATTCTTACATTAGTTTGTTATCATTTCGTAGTAATTAATAAGTCATTTCCATAACATCTTTTCATTTGTTTTTACAGTAATAATAGTAATACTTATTAATATTTTTTGTTTTTATGTTTTTTATAATAATAAAAAAATGTAATTAATATGTATAAAAATACAATAGAGGAGTTACAGTAATAGTTGAAAAATTAATAAATTAAATAGTATTTATAAATAGTTAGTAATTATGTGACCCTAATTAACATTTTTAAACTAAAATAACAATTATTCATTTGAATTTCATCACGTGTTTGTTCCAAAGGAACCTCGAAATATCATTAAACATGTTTTTTCTGTTGTAGAAGTGTAGATGTAAATGTATACAGCGTTTTATGAAGATATTTAAATTTCGTTATTATTTATTGATTTATTTACTAAAATAGCATTTTTTTGTATTTTTTTATTTGTGTTTCCTTCCCTTGTCTGTTCGTTGCCAGGGGCCACGGTCTCCCCTTAGGACTTAAAATAGCATCTTGGAGCAACCAAGAACTGTGTGCAGCACAGTTCTTGGTTGCTCATTTGTCGGGGTTACGGCATCGCATCAATAAAACTTGAAAATTTTAATCTGAAACATCCTTTATTATTTCAGCTATGTCGAATAAAAACAGTATTGTACTTTTTACAATATACAGGATGAAATTGAAAACATGCGACAACTCTTAAGGGGTCATTTTACTCGTCATTATGAACAACTTTCACTATGGGACCAACCCTGAAATCGCGAAAAAAAAAAACAGCTGTTCCCTACATTTTGACGAGCTATGCAAACATAAATGTAGGGAACAGCTGTTTTTTTTTTCGCGATTTCAGGGTTGGTCCCATAGTGAAAGTTGTTCATAATGATGAGTAAAATGACCCCTTAAGAGTTGTCGCATGTTTTCAATTTCATCCTGTATTATTGCCTAAGTTTTCAGCAAAAGTTACAGTCAAAGTTATTAGGGTACAGTGAGTACGAGAATCATGCCGGTTGAAAGTACTCAACAAGAAATGTAGGTAAATAATAAATGGAAAAATAGCTTGAAAATAAAATACAGACAAATTGAGACACTCCTCCTTTTTTGAAGTTAGGTAATAATAAGCTATTTCTTTATGCAATTCACCTTGAGTTATGAAGCGATGCGAAGCGTCGTCGATGACTATCAAATAGGAAGACTAGCTGTTGACGTGGTGTGAAAGGGTTCCTTCTTTGGTAACAATGGAATCCGAAAAACTACCATCAACAGAAGAAAGGAAAATACGCGTAGTGGAACTGATTATTGTAACATCGGTAAACGGTACTATTTATACAGGTTCAAACCAGCTTTTGACTAACCGACTCCTTGCCATTCAAAAGTGTCTGTAAAAGGTTTTATTGAAATAAATGCATAGACTTTGACTTTAAATTCTACCACAGCAGAGTCTTCAAGATAGTAAAGACCGTCTTCAAATACTCCCTTCTCCTTCTTAGATAATATAAATAGAAAACGCCCCCAAAAAAAAAACCCTTAATTTCCATTTTTTTTTTTTCTAAATAGAATTCCCTTTACTGTTTCAGATGATGAGCTCAGCCCTGTCCATAGCGATGGTGATCCTGCCACTAGTGCTGGTGGAGGCGGAGCAGGCTCCTCATATGAGCGGGATAAAGGAGGTGGGCCAGTTCGCCATCTCACCGACCCAGGTGTTTGCTGAGCGCTACAGCGGCCTCGTCAGCGACTGTGTTGAGTGGGGAGTTATATAGCACTACATCTTCACTATTCAAAGCAATAACTGGTTTCTTACCTAAACATGCCGATAGAAGCCAGTAGTAGTTGATCTAGTTGTCGCAAGCGCTACTGCTGATCAGGAGGTCCTGGGTTTGATTGCAGGTCGGGCAGTGTTAGGGCGCCTTCACGGAGGCAGTGCGGCTGCAGCGCTTCGGTTACGCTGCTTTGTAAATCCATATAATATCAAACGCGTGACTGCAGCCGCGCATCAGTTCATTGATATTATTTATATGAATTTACAAAAGCTGCAGTCGCGCTGCCTTCGCGCGGCACTCTGCTGTAAATTTGAAGGTGCCCTTATTGGGTTTTTCCATTATGGAATTCTCAGTAACCCAGAGTCTGAAGTTGTGCCCACGTTATGCCAATAGGCTCGTCCCCTAACATACCTGGTGAAATGAAGGGTGTGCAATAGGTCTAAAGTACACTATTCCCCAGTCATGACCCTGACTTGAATGATTTAATTAAAACGGATGAAAATATAGTTGCACAGATAAATACAATCCATGGTCGTGCTGGAGAGGATGACACCAATAATTATGGAAATACAGCTCATAATACTTAACATTTGAGGTATTCTATAAATTAATAAATTCATGTTTTTAGTTGAACAAATTTATGTATAGTTAAACTGTTCCTGCCCGACAGCAGCTCAGTGGTGGCCGCGGCTTACGAGTTGAACCTCGGTCACATTCGCTGTGTATGACAGGGTACGATTATAGACGAAGATAGAGTAGCGATTCTGCTCAGCGCGCCACTCTGTCGAAATTCGCGTGTAGAAATCACTGTGTGGCAGGCAAGTAGCGAATACTCGCTGCGAGTATGATTCGCGGCGAATTCACTCATAGAGGATATTCGCTGCGTGTGAGTCGTGTGACCGAGGCTTTATAGAACGTGGGTTCAAGTGGGCACTTTAATTTGTGTAATTTATTTCATCACAACTGCTCTCAAAGCGGTGAAGGAAAACGAAGCGGTCTTAGAACCGAAAATTCGAAGACCAATGGCGATTTGGTGCATCCACCAACCCGCACTGGGCCCGCATGGTGGATTACGGTCAACTTCCTCTCACAGACTGGAGGCCTGGGTTCCAGCAGTGGCATCATAGGCTGATTATGAACTGTTCCATTATATCATGTTTAACTTTGGATGATTTTAAGACCAGCCTTATTTGAAAGGGGTCCAAAACTATTATGCTCAGTATTTCATGTGTTATGTTAATCATATTAAAAGGATGTTATGGGTAACCTAATATAAGTACATAATTATAAGAAACGTAAGTTGCACGTGGTGGTTACAATGAAATTAATATAAGTGTTACTTATTCATAGTAGAATATTCATTTACTTATGTCCTATGAGGCATTTACCTCACGCTACCACAAAATGATTGTAAGTATTTTTATAAAGTGCCTAAGTTTAATAAAATATTTAAGTAAATGAAAAAAACGTGTCTTACTTTTACACTACCCGTAAAATATTCATATTTACCTTTTATTCGCAATTTCAATCTATAGTCTGTCTCGTCTATGTAACGTTAAGACAATTTCAACCTTAAGCCACGGGTTCCGTAGCTGTCATGAAAATGATGGCATTATTTACGGGGTGCGTAATGTCAGATTTTATATTACCACAGACATGGGTTGCTCTGTGCTCGTAGGTAGATTGCTTTAATGAATGAACTGCATAGTACATACCAGCACAGACAATGTATGTGTTCGACAATTTTTTTAATAGCGTAGACAATATCCTCTTGTCCTTAAAACACTATAAAAATCTCTGCCTAATCGGGGACACAAACATAGACATCGGACCAATAGGTTTAGAGGAGCGTGCTACCGAGTACCTAACACTAAACACCACGCACGGCCTGTTACCCGCCCATCGGATACCCACAAGAATTAATAGCTGCATAGACCATGTTATGCTCAAAACAGACAAAAAAGCTACAGTACTTGTGATTGAGACACATGTTACTGACCACTTCCCAATTTTACTAACCATTAATAATGTACGGCTCTCTGGAAAATCGGTGCCGGCCTCTAAAATACCAAAAATTGACTACACTAATTTAACAAACCACATCGTATCCCAAGATTTCTCGGAAGTACTAATAACTAATGATCCTAACCTAGCATCTGACACACTTACTGAAATACTAAACACCGCTATAATTAGCCACACAAAAATAGTAACCATCCCTAAGAAAGATAGGAATATTCAACCTTGGATTACACCCGGCTTACTACGGTGCATTCGCCACCGTGATAAGCTGCACAAAAAAGCAAGGAAATCCCCTGACAGCCAAATAATTCAAATCACTTATAAACGGTATAGAAACTACTGTAATAGTCTACTCAAAAAACTTAAAAGACTATACGAACAAAATGAACTACGCAAAGCAAAAAACGACCCAAAAAGACTATGGAATAAAATCAAAGAATTTACATACACCAATAAGCAAAGGAACCCCCCTTATGAGTTACTGAGCACAGTCTCTAATAAAAGCGATGCAGCTAACCTTGTCTGTAACTACTTTGCGAACATCGGTCAAAAGTTGGCATCCAAGATAAATATCGCAGCCCAACCTTCCCCACCACGTCTCTCCCCAAGCACGTGTCCTCCTAGCTCCTTTGTTCTTCTCGAAGTGGATAATGCTGAAGTCGACTCCATTATTTCAACCCTAAAGCAAGATTGTGCCACTGGCTGGGATGGTATTCCCGTCAAACTTATAAAACTATGTCGACATGTCCTCGTACCACTTATTACTTACATAGTAAACTGTTCTATAGCCACAGGTATATTCCCTAACACCTGGAAAAAAGCCGTAATTCACCCTATATATAAGAGTGGGAACAGAGATTGTGTAGATAACTATAGACCCATTGCTGTACTCCCTGTTATGTCAAAGATAATGGAGAAAATTATCAATAAACAACTTGTAAACTACCTACACAAATCCAACATGATAGCAAAAAATCAGTACGGCTTCAAAAAAGGAGTATCTACAGAAGACGCAGTGCTAGACCTTTCTGAGCTTGTAGCCAGGAAATTAGATACGCAACATAAATGCCTGGGTCTATTCCTTGACTTAACAAAGGCTTTTGATACGGTCTCTGTTCCCACCCTTCTAACCAAGCTGCATAACATCGGCATACGAGGCATTGTTCATGATCTCTTCAAGAGTTACCTGATGAACCGAAAAATTTGCGTGAAGATAGGATCACATATTAGTGCTGATGAGTTAATGTCATATGGAGTCCCGCAGGGCAGTGTCATCGGTCCAACGCTCTTTCTTATCTACATCAATGACCTGGTGCACCCTTACTCTGCCATCTGCTAATATGTTTACCTATGCGGACGGTTCGGCCATCATAGTACATGGGAGGAACTGGGCTGAGGTGAAAAACAAAGCTGAAGAATGCCTGCGAATTGTCATGGAATGGCTTCACAAAAATCTACTTACCCTGAACCTACAAAAAACAAACTACATCCCATTTTCTATTCATGTTAGTACGAAGCCACCCAACATATACTCAATTAGAGCTCACACCTGTCTGGACACCTTGACTTGCTCTTGCCTAGCGCTCCCCTCAGTAACATCTGTCAAATATCTGGAGTGATGATCGATGATGGACTGAAATAGAACAAGCATATAGAGTCAACAGCCAGTAGGGTCAGGAAAACAATTCACCTCTTTAAGTCATTAAGGCATTCTGCGGACTTAGAGACCCTAAAAATGGTTTTCACTGCACTTTGCCAGTCCATCATCGGCTATTGTATTCTAGCTTGGGGTGGATCGGCCAAAACTAAATTCCTAGAATTGGAGCGTGCGCAAAGAGCGGTACTTAAGGTTATGTTGCAAAAGCCCTTTCGCTATCCGACTCATCAGCTTTACACTGAGCTCAAAATTTTAACAGTAAGACAGCTATTTCTATTTAGAACCACTCTCTGGAAACATAACCAAGTACCACCCCCTGCCTCAAATAAACGCGGTCAGAGAATAGCTTGCCCAACCCCTATTCATAGAACTGCCTTCGCTAGAAGGCAGCTATACGTGCTGAGCTCTATTATATACAAAAATATTAATAAGACCACACAAATTGCAAGGTTAAGCAAACACGAGGTAAAGGCTAAGGTGAAGAACATGCTGTACCTCCTAGACTACGCTCATACTGAGGAACTACTAAACACTCTGTAATAACTCGCAAAATTCCATACAATAACAAGTAATACATTCACCAACATCTCTAATATAACAAAGACACCAAACTCGTACTAACTCAAACATAGTCATACACTCCACACCACCACACTCGCATACTTAGGCTCCTCATATCACACTCTCACAACACAAAACACACACGTTCCCCAGTCACACACACACACTCACACAAGCGAACAAAACAAACGGTTCCCACTCACACATACAGAATCAAGCACACAGTCATTTTACTTTTTAATTTTAATTACTTAAGCTTTTTAAATTAATTATTTTTTACTTTGATGTTGCTTTTCAACTTTTCTTTTCTAAATGTCATTATTTAATAATATATCATTTTGTATAATAACAGCTTACTAGCTCCAATTTTTTCCCAAAAGGGTTTATAGTGTAGAAGTGGCAGTAGAACACTGACTCCTAAGTCACAGGTATCCCTAGTTTAGGAGTCAGGGTTTCAACTTTTGTGCGCCTTTTAATTACTGTAAACTTTAGCTATTTATAAAGTTTATATTATTATATATTATATTATTATAATACATTTTGCTTTAGAATATTGGAGCAAAATACATACAAGTACAGACAGCCATAATGACTTTTTAGTCAAGCTGCGGAGGTTACTACAATGTTACTCGTATTAGGAGAACTTAGGATGCAAGAGCGAACGAAGCGTGCTCGGGACTTGGGGCACCCCGTTTCGAACAGGTTAGGTTAGGTTACGAAACATCCCTTCGTGGTTAATTTTGAATAAACCATTCAGAAATAGGAGCCCCGCGTGGGGCTCCGTCGACTACGCCGTCGCTATTATTGATTGTACTTTGCTATGGGAATGACGAGCATAATGTATACATTAACACTATTTTTCTAAGGGTTTTACGCCGGTAGCACACCTCAGTGTTATCTGCCAGGTGTTCGCGGACATCAGTCACTCGTATAGCAACGATGTATTTATCGATCATAGGTCCTAATGACGTCCAATTATAGGCGTGCAATGTATACAACAGCTTATATAGAAGCATCCTGAATGCCCATTATTGCATTTATTGCCCTTTTTTAAACATTTAGGTACCAAATAGATAGAGATAGATAGAGACAGACTTCAGTGGATGAAACTGGGGTATAGTTGCATATAAGTGAAAGACTTTCAAAGGAAGAATAGACGAATAACACCTCTGTGTTTCTTTAGCTATTGGATTACAGACAGGCGGTTAAACAAGCCATCGTTAGAGAAATATTTATGTCATAATCTCAGCCTCTCAGGTCATGGTTATTATCATAATATGCATATCCAACGACAATCTAACTGGCATTTTTAATACTTGCATGGAAACCCAACAAAATCAACCGCAGAAGAGTATCCTGTTACTGGTATTGATGATCGCGGAGTGAAGAAGAGTATCCCATTTAAAGCACAAGTCAATACAACTACTCTTAACACGTTCAGTGCTGGGAGCCCTCCTGGAGGGTTCACCAAGTCGCATATGGGATGCCGGGAACCCTCGCGGAGGGCTCATTTTAAATGTAGGTTTTTCTTAGCGAATACAGTATTATAAACCGTGAAAATTAAATTACATGTATATTTTAACAAGATTTATTAGTATATACGTTGGTTTTCAAATCAAAGAATTAATTTTTTTCTGATTTTTTTGTTCACGGCTACAAATACTCACTAAACATTTAAAAGGTTGGAAACTACGAATAGCGGCCAGACCCCCAGAAAACACTATTTCACTTCGTTTTACAGTATTTTATATCACGGTTTTAAACCTAATGCCGTTGACCATCCGCGATGGTTTAGTTTAGCGCAAACGTAATGCCGGGAACCCTCCCGGAGGGTCCATTCGCAATATGTATGGTGGCATGGCGTATGAGCTCGACGAAAATGGGTGGAGTCGAAAGTGTTAAACTGTAACATTCGGTCCATCTAACTGAGAGGCGACCCACACTACGCTTACCAACACGCGTCAGTGCGTTTACAAGGCAGTTAATTTGAGACAACTAGCCGCAGACATCTATGTAAATGGACATCTAAGGGTCGCACCACACCTGCCGAACGATCCGCGGCGGAACGTTCCGTCGCGTCATGTTTGCTAGCATTTCTATGGACGTAACGTTCGGCTGATGTGTCATAGGTAACTTGAAAAACATTAGGAGCGTATTCAACCGAACCTTCCGCCGCGGAACGTCCGGCAGGTGTGGCGCGGACCTAAGTAAAACTGGATCTATAAACAAAGGAATGCATCAGACATATTTTCTTGTTTCCTTGTACTGTGTAGGTATAATGTACTCATGTAGGTACTACATTACTATTATATTTACGAGGCATACTACTGTTGTAACGTGGGCCCGCTCTGAAATATAACAAGTTGCTGATTGGTTTTAATTGTTTTGTCTGGAGTTTTCCTGATTAGCACTTTATTTGCAAAGTTAAATAAATAAAGTATTATAATTATACAGTCACGAGCATAGATAGGTATAGTTATTACTATGGACAGTTTGGTAATAATATCTGATTTCATAATTCATTAATTATTATCTGTTCTGAAAAAGACATGCAGCAAATATTTATGTATTATAAACATCTGTGAAAGGCATTCAACATGTAAAAAAAACTTGTCCAATTCATGAAATAAAAAAGAAAATTCGCCCTTTTTTCTCAATAGGGAATTTTACCGGGTACATTGGGCGCGGCCGTCTCATTTAGCGGGTGTCTTAAAGCCCTGTTGAAAATTTGTAATTTTTTTATGAATTTTGGGCGCCAAGTTTTACGTTGTTTGATATCCACTATTTAGTTAAAACCTTCAGTACTTTTATCTTAATGATACTGAAAAAGGATTTATTATTATTATTTATTAATTAATCCAATGTTGATCAGAGCGGATTTCTAAATCAAAATCAAAACAAAATATTCACTATTGTGGAGAAGAGCGACAATTTTTGACCACGCCTATATTCTCTTTGTCTGACTGATTAAGTGGAGTTTTTACCCTCATTGAGGAAGCTCTTGGCCTGCATCTCACCTGATGGTAAGATGCAGATTACAGAGATTACATTCTTCTTTAAAGAGGCTACAGGACAAGTGCTGCCTACGGTCTCTTTATGTGAAGTTTCGCCATGTAATTTATTTGACTCTGTATATTACTTGATATAAAGACAAAGTATATCTAACACACTCAGTGGACGGTGGTGTCTTGTATATGGATTACCCAAGGTTAGGGTAATCGACGGGTGTTGCCATAAACTTGGATAATTTAGAAGAAAATGAAGAAAGAGTAATGCGTTTATTAGCATTATTACACCAAAGAAATACTGTATAACTAATTTTAAACAGAAAGAAAATAATGTTGCTAATGGCAAAACTCCCTTAGCTCACCTTAATATCAGATGACAAAACAGGACCACATATGACGTCTGACACCTGACACCTACGCAGATTTTCAGCTGGAGCCCACGAGTACCGAGACTTCGTTCCTAAGATGACACTGGCTTACGTCAAGAAAACGCATAAACAAACAAACAATATAACATAATAACCGACGTCACACCTCCTAGGTCGGATATGTAGATCAAACAAGGATATCAAGCGGCTCAAATGACTGCCTCACTATTGTACCCTCACACTCGCGGTAGCTACACGTAACAGATACATTACATACTTACAATCATAAATAAACCTTTGTAAATAAACTTTAAATACTTTGTAGTGTCTATGAAAAAATCACCGCAAAGTTTTCACGACTATATCTGTTTTTATCAGACTGTATGTTGAATTCCTTTGCGTTTTTGGCAGTTGTAGAAAAAGTAACGAATAATGATGGCGGGATATGGTGATAATTTTCGAATTTATTAAAGAATCAGTGAACTTTTCATTTATTTATTGTATTTACTTTATAGTTTATAATAAAAAGTTAGGTAAAGGCCAACCTTAACTAAACTTAGTTATATTTGGAGTGCGGGTAAAATTTCAGTCAAAATGTTTCAATTATTTCTGGTGTTATTTGTTTTCTTCGGGAGGTCTACAGCTGTTATCTACAGTTTGAATGGTAAGTTAAAGGCATAATTGATTAATGTCACTAAGGACCAGTTGCGCGTTAACAGCTTACTCGGACTTAACATCAAACTCAAGGTTAATCCAATAATTCCCTTTGGATTAACCCTGAGCTGTTAATTCCGAGTTATTTAGCTAACCCATGAACGCGCAAGTGGGCCTAATAGTTTTTATTTTACTTACTTTCTCAGATCTCAGATTAGAGAAGAAACCAGAAGACGCCTTTTTTTTTTGGGTGGGATATCATCATATAACTTCTCCCGCTCTGGGAGGAGCGGGAGGGCGTGTCAGACTCTTACTGACTAAAACACACCCGTGTTCCTTCAGTTGCTAGGGGCCACGGTATCTCTTTAGGACTTTCCCACAACCAGCAGCCGCCTTTGATTATAATTTCATGGTGCGCACTGTGCCGAATCAAAAATCCCCCACCGGACTGTCTTCCAACACTACGCGTGTTGGGTGAGAGTTAGGTGGGGGATTTTTAGGCTTAACAACATATTTTTTTTGGGAAAGATGATTTTCGCCTTTCTGCCACACGCATTAATTTATATAAAATCACATAAGGTTGGAAAAAAGTTTGTATTGTCTCAATACAATCATTCACGCGTTTGGTAGAGAGACCAGCTAACCTTTCTTCTGACTTACGTTAATTTTCGCTGTTTGTTTTAGGACCCGGCGTTCTTTACCCTAACTCGTAGGATATTATATTATTATTTTCATTAATTATCTAGGTATAATTTTTTACTTATGTACATTCTTAATTTATGGACTAGTTTGATATTAATTACCCTAACACATACTTTGACCAATCCTTTTTTCGACATTCGATAAAACTTAGGCAGTCATTTTTAGTTTTCGCTTGGAATTTCAAGAAAATAAGTATTGGCTGTATCTAAGCTATGTTCATGTCGTCATAATCGTCACATTATACTAGTAATTAAAATGCACAACACACGCTCCTTGCGATCAGATAAAGTACAAAAGTAATTAAGTTATAACGACTCATCTTTTGTCCGTAGATACCTCAACAAAAGGTTTTGTAATTAAATATATATACCTACAGCAAAGTCAAATAGTTTGGAAAATCCAAAAGTGCACGCCTCATACTTATCACTCATTCATAAACGAAAAAGAAATTCAAAACATAGTTTAAATATGAACAATTTATTACTTTTCATGAAGTCGTAATGTCAACGACTGACAAAGATATTTACTTGGCGGTTGGTAGGCAACTTCAACTCAAAGTCTAAAGATATTATATTTTAGTTAGTATTTTATTAATTATAATTAAACTACTTTGAATAAAAGAGCCATTTTCAATAGGGTTCCTTTTACGGCTAAAACGAACGTATAAAAAAAAAATTGACTCAATTAATGGATTTTATCGCAAGCTACAATGTTTTCAGGGTTCATAAATTGACGGACAGGATTTTTTTTTCAACTATTTTTATGCTTTTTCCATTTCTGCTGCATTCAATCAATTGTTAAAAAGTACAGTATTAATCTCCATTTAATCATCTCTACAATGGTATATAAATTAAGTAGGTTCTGTGTACTAGCAGGAGTGTAACAATAAAAACAGTTACAGAAATGGAGCAAAAAATTTTTTTCGATCGTAGAGCACACTCTAATGCTTCGCATTACGAGTCGTGCAAAATTACTGTGTCAAAAATTGAAGATTATTCATACCGTCATCTGCAATTGTTTCCTGGGTGATGTAAGTTCGATAACCAGACTACTATAAATTGAAAGTCCTTATCCGAAGCACGTTTTCCGTGTACAGCAGAGACTAAAAATAAATTTAAAAAAAAACAAGTCATTTATCAAAATTAGGCTGAGAATCAGCACTTTTTGAAAGTCAAAATTACATTAGATAGTCCCTCAAAACGTTTCCGCCCTTCACCACTTCCTAGTGCTTAAGCTGGACTAGGAAATTTTTGGAAAAAGATCTTGTGTATTGAACACTAGGCTACCGTTTCGATTTGATCAGTGAGTAAGACATCAAAACGTCAGCGACCGCAAACAAACGACCTTTATGTTTGCGGATTGAACTTCTTCTAGGTTTAGATCACCATCCATATGCAAAATGTTGTGGTTAAACTGATATTAAGTAGTGCTTCGGCATTCATTCACAGTAACTTTACATAATCCGTCCCGGATCACAAGACTCACTTTCTGCAAGTCCACCTTGAATGCGCAGATTTGTATTCACGCAAAGTATTTCATATCATTGTCGCATATATACCTAAATAGGTTCTAAACGCCTTTTACGCAAAATAAATAGCTCCGGATGTTTTTCGCGGAGACGAACTACGTGAGAAAATAGTCCGTAAGCGGAATAAACATTGAACCGTAGTTCAAGTTCAAAATAAATACGGAGCGGACAGGAAAATGAGCACAGCGTGAAGTAATTGTGAGATATGATGGCCTGAATGACGTAGTGGACGTCGCTCAGGGTCGTGAGTTAGATACCCGTGTTAGGGCACTTTTATGGCCCAAGTAATTTGGTGGGAAGAATGGTGTACTGTAAGTTTGTTACTTGTAAAAACAATATGAGTCACACTCTCCAAAATACACAATAGCGAGACATGATTGCAATGTGTCATGAATAGTTTCGATTGTCGAATTTGACATACTTATACGAACGTACACAAAATCACATGTATGTGGCACCTGTTTTTTCGTACTATAACGTCTGCTGGTTCAACGGGAGTATCTCCTACGAATTCTGAAGCCGTGCCCTGGCTCCAGGAAGTTAGACTCTCTGCAAAGGATCTTACAAGTATAAAAAACTATACGTTTCCTTAACTGCTAATGTTTAGTTTTTCAGTTTATATCTCACTGCTTGTCTTTTGTTTAGCCAATACCGACACACTGTTGGGCAAAGGCCTCCCCCAACTCCTTCCAGGAACTCTGTTCCCGCGTCACCTTAAACCAGCCCCCGAATAACTGTTTGTCTTTACTTTATTGTAACCGTTGATTTTTACTACTTTTTAGGGTTTAATACCCGGAGCCTCCGTGGTCCGTCTGTCCGACCCTCCGTCTGTCTGTCTGTCCATCAGCGGGCTGTATCTAATAAAGCGTAATAGGTAGACAGTTGAAATTTTCACAGTCGTGTATTGCCGCTATAGCAACAAATAACAAACGTGTTCTTTTCGGCGGTGTTTACGGAACCTTTTCTTTATGTATTATTCCGATTCGCACATGGCCGGTTTTATTTAACTTTTATAATGCCTATTTAGCCTTCATTGTCATAAACAAATGACCAAGTAAATTTTTCTCGTACAAATACTGAGTAACGTAATGTATCGTTATGTTTTATGTCCGTGTCCATTTCAACTGTTTATGTTACTTGCTATAAACCTTGTCGACTTTATCACCATTGAATATTAACTGCGTACACTGAAGCAGCAGTGTTAACTACACAAACAAAAAAGAGAATTGCTAATAATTCTTGGAGGTTGGGTATGCTAGCCAACACAGCAATTAATTCCTTACGATCTTAAAATCTGCTCAAAGGACTACACTTACTATTAGAGTCTACGCTAAAAACACAACTTTTCAGGTCATGTAGTCTGAATTTCCTTCCTTTATATTTTCATAATTATCGTTTTAAACCACGGTAGGTATACAATCCATGCATAAAATAGTGCTCATGCTTCCGATAGCAAATATTTTGAAGAATAGTAGTTTTTAAAAGAGTATTTAAGGAGACTATGGAGTTTCTTGACCCTTCTTCTTCTAACGAAACTACCTTTTGGGAAGGGCCGACTAGAATTAATTCTATTTTCTTGTAAATTTTGACGTTCAAAAGTGCTTTCTAATGGCCTACTAGTTATAACTTTGACTTTTATCATGACACAGGCTAACAGGCTAATTAATTCCTGTCCAGAGCTTCACAGAAAACTTAATTTAAAGTAATTAGTTATGCAATATTTACTGCAGAATTATAGTAACATAATTGATTGTCTGTCTATATATTAATACAATTCGCTGCAGTGCATTTATAAATAAATGCTTTTCATGCAATTATCGATAGTATATTAGATATACGATATATAGATACGATAAACATTAACTTGGAATAATTATGTTGCAATTGATTATATTCTATATTTGTTATTGGATTTATAGCAGATTTATAGACTTGTAGAATCATATTTCCATTTGTTGTACAATTGGAAATAGGATTCTTCATATTTTCAATAGGTACATAATAGTATGGGGAGACGTTGTATATGTTAGCCCCTGTAAAGATCTTCCCTTTTGTATCATCCTCTCTTCTTGTTCCTCTCATCATCATCATCATCATCAGCCTATTAATGTTCCCACTGCTGGGACACAGGCCTCCTCCCTGTGAGAGGGAGTGGGCTGTAATCTACCACGCGGGCCCAGTCAGTGCAGATTGGTAGATGTCGCATGTCTTCGAATTTTTTGGTTCTAAGACATGCCGGTTTCCTCATCATGTTTTCTTTCACCGTTTTGAGAGCAGTGGTGATGAAATTATTTACACAAAGTAAAGCGCCTGCTTGGGTTCGAACCCACGACCTACAACTCGTAAGTCGGGGCCGTTACCACTGGGCCACTACTGCTCTCCTTGTTCCTCTGCCTCGGCTGAATTATCATCATTCATTATACACATCAAGGACCTGGTAATAACAGCCGCACGGGTCGATCCATCAGGTTCAGCTACGCTTGTCGGGGTTGGTCAGTGGATGGGTTACCATCTTTACATACCTACCGAGACTCCTCCGTGCCTCGGAAAGTACGTAAAGCCGTTGGTCCCGGCTGTCATTCGTGGATATTTAACAGTCGTTACGAGTCGTCAGAAGCCCGAAAGTCCGACACCAGTCAAGAACTCGTGCAAAGGGGTATCGTATTATCCAGTTAGTGGGTTGTGGAGGTCAGATAGGCAGTCGCTCCATGTAAAATACTGGTATTCAGCTGCATCCAGTTAGACTGGAAGCCGACACCAACATAGTTTGGAAAAGGCTAGGCAGCTTGATTGAATTTTGTGAAAACTCGCATGAGTTTCGTAGGTAGGTACTCCTGTCCAAATAAATATTCGCTTTGCATAATAATAAAAAATAATAATAATATCAGCCTATTATTGTCCCACTGCAGGGCAAAGGCTTCTTCTCATACAGAGAAGGCACGAGCATTGATCACCACGCTTGCTCAAGACGGGCTGGCGATTTCAAACTTATACTCTAACTAAATCCAGGTTTCTTCACGATATTTTCCTTCACCAACGTCGGTATTGTTCAAGATAAACTTGAAAGTACTCATGAATTGAAATTGGTACTTGCCCGGATTTACCCCAACTTCGTGCAAGAGTGACGGGCCATCACGACACATGATGTTTAATTGTTTATTTTTTTATTTCAGCGAGTGAATACAACAAAATGCCAGCTCTGTACGGGCTGGATGACTATGACGCATGTATGGCGGAGCCTGGAGGCACGTACTGTGTCGTGGACGTGAATTTACACGAAGGGACCAACGCTGACCTCATGCAGATGATACAGGTAACTTCCTAACTATTAATTTTATTAGCAGTTAGGAGTGCTTCACACTTGTTCGGGTCGGCACATTGGATTCGGCAATATTTGTTGAACAACAAAGGCTCTTGCCGATCAGCAAACTCCGTTCGGCCATCAACCCTCGCTGAATCATTTACGGGTTGTCTTGACACAATTTAAGCTAAACCTAGCGGTTTCTTTCCGAGAATATATCTGCATAATATACAACTCCGGAAATACGTATTAGGCGATTGGCACAATTTTAATTTTATGCAGCAAAGCTAGTGTACAACTAAGCCGATTTTGACGCCCGTCTTTGCTGAATCATGCCGACCCGAACAAGTATGTAGCACGCCTAAAGCTGCGTCCAGATTTGTTTTTTTGTTCGTACCGTACCTCTGTTACGTATCAGCGTTGCGATCTAAGCACGCTAGTTCAGACGCTCGTTCGGTACGGTATGGTGGTACGATGTCTAGATACTGCCGATCCATCGCGAGTGGATTTTTCGCCCCGTTCAAACGCGATACGATACGGCGCGCGGCGTCCAGATTTTTTTGGTCGCGACGCTGATAGGAATCGGAGGTACGGTACGGACAAAAGAACATATCTGGACGCAGCTTAAATGATTTAGAATTACTCTAGTTACGAGATATATATCTAAGATTGGATTATTAGTACAAAGTCTACTTTCTTCCCTCGTATTAAGGTAAACCTGTCAGTTATATTTTTGAATTCAAGCTTAGCCTCCAGGGTGCACAATGAAGTAACATTTGCCACACGCTCTAAAAGCCCTAATGAGGATAGCTACTATAATTCGAAGTGAGGTAGTTGTTAAGATTGTTATATTAATCATCTTAATTATAAAGATGATAAGTGTACATACACGTAGTTATGACAGCCTAGACAGGTAATTAAAACATGAACAGGTGTCACTTTTTTAATTTTTATTATTATCATATCAAAGACGTTGTTTCTTTAATTGTTTCATTGTTTTTGAAATGAAAATTCTTTTGGCGCACCGCACACTGATTTTTCCGTAGGTAGTAAGTTACGCTGATCCGTCACGCTATGAGGTGAAAGACTCGATCTGGTGAACTCGGGACCGCCGAGTGTACCCGAGCGAGAAAGATACAATGAAGTTTTCACTTCTGCCGTGCGGTCTAGCACACACTCTTTTTTTTTTGTTTGTCTGGCATCATTTTTGTTTTTGTAAGGCTTCCATTGTTATACTATTTCCAACCATTTATTTAACTTTTGATATCAGTAAAGTACGACACAACTTAGATGTAGCATCGGCAAAATTCGTAAAACCGATCACCATCCGAACTGAGTGCGCCATCAAAATCACCAATCTTTATTACTGCTATAGGTGAAAATGATCTTTCGAAAACGCAATAACTTGTAAAGTCTTATAGCCAAATACATTCGTGAAATTGAAATGAATGAATGATAATTTTCAAATCTATGCTACATCTAAGTTGTGTCGTACTGTAATAGTGTGTAACTGTGTATATAATATGTCAAAAGTTAAATAAGTGGTTCGAAATAGTATAATTATATTAGCTTATGAAGTTCCGTAATATTACATTAAAAAAGAAAGTGAAAAAATGCAATGCTTTATATGCACTTTGTTTTTTTATGATGATAATGATAGTGACGTGACGTGATAATAACCAAAATTGTAGATTGATAATTTTTATTTCTTTAAATAACAGTATTTAAGTACATTTTATTGTAAGTACATATTTATTTTAACACATACAATATAGTCATTTGAACGCTTGTTTATTTCTATAAAACTATGCAAAAACTTGAGTAAAAATGGAATACTAATTTGTTAAATCGATTTAAACGTCTGACAGTAAGTAAATAAAATCGATGGTTTTTAGAAATCGAGTCTGAAATCGTCAGTGAAGTTCTAACAGTGCGTAAGTCATTTTATGAGTGTTTTGAGATTTTGAATGTCATTGGATAAAGCTTAATGGGGCGCATCGTATCGACCAATCAAAACACGATAAACTGACCAATAATAACGCGTTATTTGAAAAATTGTTACATTGCGTTTCTGAAGCGATCATTACATTCATTTCATACAGTTTTTTCACCCTCCTGTAAAGTAGCCATTTTTGACTTCCGTACTGTTAGAACTTCACTGACGAAATGCAAATTGGACATAACTAGGTATAGCTGTCAAAAGTTAAATAAATGGTTGGAAAGATTATATAAGTTTGTAAATAACAATTATTATTGTCGCGTGCATTTATCAGTTGTCGGTAGGAAAACCAGAAGCCGCCGCCCTCAGTCGGCACGAGTCGGCACGAGTCGGCACGACCACGCGTTTGGGTCATCCGAACAAAATGAACGCGACGGTCATGTGCTCGCGTGACGATCTTTTTGGGCTCGCCCAACGTGTACTTTAACACGGTGAGCGAGCCCGTTGCAAAATACACGCAAATCACGCAAAAAGGCCCAGTATACGTTTGCCGCACAACAAGGAGCTCGTGGCTAAGTAATAACAGCCGCACGGGTCGATCGTTCAGGTTAAGCTACGCTTGCCGCGGTTGGTCCGTGGATGGGTGACCATCTTTACATACCAAGACCCCTCCGTGCCTCGGAAAGCACGTTAAGCCGTTGGTCCCGGCTGTCAATCGTGGATCTTTGACAGTCGTTACGAGTAGTCAGAAGCCCGAAAGTCTGACAAGTTTTACCAAGGGGTATCGTGTTACCCAGTAACTGAGTTGTGGAGATCAGATAGGCAGTTACTCCATGTAAAATACTGGTATTCAGCTGCATCCAGTTAGACTGGAATCCTAACATAGTTGGGAAAAGGCTAGGTAGATGATAATACGTTGACCGAGCAACGGGCTCGCCCAACGTGTACTGGGTGGGGCGTTAGGCGCAAAGTTAGATTTTTACCCACAACGGTTAAGCTCTTGACCTGCATCTCACCTGATGGTAAGTGATGATCAGGCCGAAGGTGGAAGCGAGCTTCACCCGGAATCCTCAACCACAGAGGAACTGGCTATCTTACCTTTAAATGCCGAAACACAACAATGCTGTTACCATTGTTGTTATGGCGACAGACTTAGATAAGATGGTGGTAGCTAGCCAGGCGGACTTAGAACAAGCCCTACCACCAACCAAACCGAACAAAAATTTTTGTCCTCACTGGGAATCGAAACCGGGACCTCTGGTGAGGCCACAGAGGCGGTTATTTTGTTTCTTTATTTACTGGGTTGGATTTACCCACAGAAGGCTGGTGACAGATTTCGTTACAGCCTGTAAGTATTATAATTATCTTGCACATATTTAGCGATTTAAACAAGATGCTAAACGTAATTTCTTTACGACATTAAATTTTGATGACGCAGACTATGATTTGCGACGTAGTGCATAGTTGTTGGTTGCTTATATAATTTTCTAGTTAGTAATTATAGTCATTTACGTGCCACACTATTTCTTTATTTGCTAACATGTAAAACACTGGTTAGTAGGTATGCATTAAAACATGACACAGTATTAAGACATGCCCTGTAAGGACACTGCACATGTTTCATATTAAATGATTAAATCTATATCTATATCTATATCTATACATATAATAAAATTGTAGAAAAGTGGTGTCTGTACAATGGAAATATATGAAAAAAAAATAGCAGGGGTTGTTATTATATCGATGCTGAACCCGAGATTGTAATTAATTATTTTTTTGTCTGTTTGTCTGTTTGTCGGTTTGTCTGTTTGTCTGTGTGTTTGTGCACGCTAATATCAGAAACGGCTTATTCGATTTAGATGCGGTTTTCACTAATATATTGTAGTAAGCTTCACTTAACATTTAGTGTTTATTTCATGTCAATCGGTTCATAAATAAATAAGTTATGTCAATTTAAAGAATCACATCGAACATTTTGTTATAGGTTAGGCATTTCTTTCCTTGATTTTCGGTATACTTATCTTAATTTTTATTTAGGGTTTGTATATAAATATTATAAGTATTTGGTATAGGTTAGGCGTTTCTTTTCTTGATTTTCTTTATTAAGTATAAGTTTATTAGCTCGGGTTAGTAATTAATTTTTCTAGCAATTCTTTTGTTTTATAAAGTTAGTACGTTTGGTTTACACGTCTTAACACTTATTACTTAAACTGTGACAATTTTAGACTGTATAATAATCTGTAAGTATTTATAATTTAATTGTTTACGATAGTACGTGTTTACTAAATAACTGTGTGTTAAGTAGTAAGTACTATTTTATTGTAAGAATGCCTCGAAGAAGATCCAACCTCTCCCAATGTAGCAGAAATGCTAAAAGGATGAGATTAGTTCGATCACAGGAATCTGAGGAAGGTCGTGAGGCAAGGCTCTCTGCAACTCGGGAACATCAGGCTAGGTTTCGTGCTGCAGAAACTTCGACTCAGCGGGAATCTCGACTGAGTTCAAATCGTTCTCGAATGGTCGAGGTCGCGAAAATTTTTTTTCATACTAATGGGGTCAAGTCATGAAAAAGGTTGAAAACACTGCCCTACATTAATCCTACTAATATTATAAATGCGAAAGTTTGTGAGGATGGATGGATGGATGGATGGATGGATGTTTGTTACTCTTTCACACAAAAACTACTGAACGGATTTTGATGAAACTTTACAATAATGTAGCTTATACATTAGAATAACACATAGGCTACAATTTATAAAGATTTTATGTGATTTGGCCAAAATATAACGATAAGTATCAAGTAAGTCGGAAAAATTCCTGCCCTCTGAGATCTATCTTTGCGTGCGCTGCCTTTTTTTTTTGGGGGGTTAATCATCCAATGACTTCTCCCGCTCTGGGCGGAGCGGAAGGGCGTGTCAGACTCTTACTGACTAAAACCCACACGTGTTCCTTCGATCCTTGATATCTCTTTGAGGCGCGCGTGGAACACGATGCGCCGTCGACCCGGGCCTGCCATGGTCCTTATCGGACGGCGAGCTGCCCGTTGCTCTCCGTCCGCAGGCCCGCGCCTACGGTGGCCGGAAATCGGCTATCAATTCCCGACGCCCGGGACGTCTCCTACGGCGGCGGCGGCTAGGGCTGTAGGGCGCGGCCTTTGCCACTCCCTCGCGCGCTCCACCTTCTCCTTCGCGAGCATTACTGCTTTGCAGAAGGAGGTGATGGCTTGCCATGCCCTCTCGCTCCGCACCATGGCCTGAACCAGGGCCGTACGCGAGAGGTCACCGCCGCCGATCGCCTCCACGAGGAAACGGCGGTGGTCCACCCAAGCCGGGCAGACCTCCACCGTATGCTGCGTGCACTGCCTAAACCGTTAGAGTTACATGAAGAAAATGTATTGTGGGATTGTTTGTTTTAAAGAGTTCTAAATAAAAGTCCGCGACAGCATATATCTACCTTTTATGTGGAAGCCTTTATAACCAAAATAGTGAGCAATAAATACAGTTAAATTGAATACTTTTTTTACATTGCATATTTTAGAGTACTTATTTATTTAATTCTTATCAAAATAAATACCTTCATCGCTTTTGGTATTTAATGTAGATAAAGTTTGTCTTTTACACTAAGTAATTTGAACAAATAGTTTAAAAGTTAGAACGATAAGAATGACCTGCGATATTGAGTCGACGGCGCACAGAACGAGGGTGGAGGGGCGGGCCAGCCAGGGGATGACGCGCCAGAGCGCCAAGTAGAAGCTATTGCTTAATAATATTATGTTCGAGAAATAACGTAAATAACGCAATTAATTGTTGAACTGTCAAAATGAAACCCATTGCTATTGTAAGTGCTACGCAATTACCCCGCTGATTTAGGACAATGTTAGGTACACGTTCCTGTGGGATAATTTCCGACATCCACGCGGGCGAAGCCGCGGGCAGAAGCTAGTTACATAATATAATTCTCATTCATATGCCTAGATATTGGGGTCGGCTTCCAGTCTAACCGGATGCAGCTGAATACCAGTATTTTACATGGAGCTGCGTACCTGACCTCCACAGCCTAGTTACTAGGTAACACGATATCCCTTGGTAAGACTGGTGGTCAGATTTTTGGGCTTCTAACTACCCGTAACGACTGCCAAAGATCTACAAATGACAGCCGGGACCAATTGGCATAACGTGCTTTCCGAGTCACGGAGGGGTCTTGGTATGTAAAGATGGTCACCCATTCACGGACCAACCGCGGCACGGTGTTATTACTTAGCCAAAAGCCCCAAAATATAATATTGATTCTAATTATTACATCATCATCATCATCATCATATCAGCCGAAAGAGGTCCACTGATGGACGTTGGCCTCCCCCAAGCACCGCCACTTCGATCGATTCTGTGCTTCCCGCATCCAGCGGATTCTAATTTCTGATTTTCCAGCGGATTCTAGTTATTACAATTCATTACATTATACTAAACATTAATTAATAATAATTTATGTATTTCCATTCCAACATCATCATGGGAATGGGAAAACCAACGTGCTTACCTTTCTGCGAAGGTTGTTTTTAATTATAATACGTTTATTTACTGACAACAACTCAACTATATAGGTATGCTATTATGAAAAAATGGCTATATATGGAGACAAAATGAATGAAATATTTACTACTTTTCACTGAAATATTTTGACTGCTTCATTGACCAATTTTGGGAGACCTTCATATCGGGAGACATTTGATCAGGGTTGACTTTTGCTACCATTTACGCCATAAAGTCCATCCTTGTTTTATTTCTCTTTATATGTAATAGGGATAAAATTTCTTTAGACCTGGAACACAGCGGTATAGCGAGTTTCTTACATGGACTAGATATGTAGTTTCACCTCATTAGATAAATCACGTTTTCATTATCTTCCTAATTAATGTAATGATAGTGCTAGAACAATATCAATAAATAATTACAGCTCAAGTTTTATAGTGCTTAATAATACGTTGTAAACTTATACAGTCAACAGATCAACAGGCGAAGGGCTGGCAATCTGTATGAATAAATATTGAGTCGTATTAGAACTAATTATTTATTTATTTGTTTATTTAAACTTCTCGCACACATTAAGGTACAAAGGCGGACTTAATGCCTTAGGTATTCTCTACCAGTCAACCAAGGGTGGTGAAGAGATAAGATGGCAAGTGCTCTGAATAAGAGGAGAAACCGTAAAATATTAAAAAGATATCTAAATGCATTATAAATAAAATAGGCACACAAGTACATTTATAGGTTATAAGCTTAAAATACACATACATACATATTAACTATAATATATACCTACATTATAATGTATACATATATAGGATACAAGTAAAAAAAAGAGGTAATTGAGATGACTCTACGCTATTTGTTTTGAAAATAACTCTGCAATTTCCGCTTAAATGCATACCGACTGGTGGCCGTTCTGATATCAAGAGGAAGCGCATTCCATAGAAGAATGGACTGAATATGAAAGGAAGAATGAACAAAGTCAGAAGTATGAGAAGGACAAAGTAGAAGAAGATTGTTATAAGAACGCAAATTCTTAGCGTGTGAAGAACAAAGATATTGGAAGTGAGACATAAGATAAGAAGGTGGGGTGGGAGAATTCAGAAAGGAGAAAAGCGTGGTCAAAGCGCGTAAACTTCTTCTTTGGCGAATGGACATCCATTTGAGCTCAGACCTGTAGCTCGACACATGGTCATATTTCCTCAGGTTGAATATGAACCGGATACCATTGTTGAGCAGTCTGTCGAGTTTATCCAGCAAAACTGCATTCAAGTCAAAGTAGCACACGTCACCATATTTATTTATTTATATATACTTTATTGTACACCAGAAAATACATAGCAACAAAAATAAATATAACAATACAAAACATACAATGGGCGGCCTTATCGCTTTCTGCGATCTCTTCCAGGCAACCTTGGTCCATAGTCGATGATAGGGAAAATTAAAGTCTGCACAAGCATAGCTTTCGTCTTAGCGGGCAAAAAAGCTCCTCAGACGATACAGGGATCGCAGAGTACCGTTGACCCTTTGACTAACACTAGAAACCTGGCGTTGCCAGCTAAGTGTCGAGTCAAGATGCAAACCGAGATCTCTCACCGTGGGAGTAATGGGTATGACGGTACCATTAAATATAAGAGGAGGAAGAGAGCTAAGTGCCACCCTGCCCATCATGCGCGAGCTTCCAATTACAATGGCCTGACACTTTGTGGGGTTTACTGACACCCCAAAACTATCAGACCACCTTTTGATTGAATCTAGATCCCGGTTTACATCTGCTATAGCGTCCGATAAACTTTCCACCCGCTCAGCTGTATACAATTGAAGATCATCAGCGTATAGATGATACGAACACCGAAGACAGTGAGTTATGAAATTAATGAAGATTGATTATTTACTACTAAATTAACTACTGTAGCGTCACGTAGCGTTGGAAGGCCTCCCACAAGATGGAGCGATGACCTTGTGAAGGCCGCAGGAATCCGCTGGATGCGGGAGGTACAAAATCGGTCGAATTGGCAGTGCTTGGTCTTCGTCTTTCGGCTGAAATGATGATGATGGAGGATGAAATTAACTAACTGTTTAAGTACACATTGTATGAAAATAAAAGGACAAGGCATCGAAGTACTTTTGCAGATCGCTGTCATCCGGAAATGTGCCGAGAAGACTGGCAACATTAAGTTTAAGTTTTAACCTGTAATATGACTAAAGTCAGCAATGCACTGTACTACGGCTTCAATTGCACGTCAGGTTCTATTCACGTATCATATAACTGACGAGTTTTCTCTCATACAAGTTCATGTTTGCATCATCATCATCATCATCATCAGCCTATTAATGTTCCCACTGCTGGGCCTCCTCTCTGTGAGAGGGAGTGGGCTGTAATCTACCACGCGGGCCCAGTGCGGGTTGGTAGATGTCACATGTCTTCGAATTTTTTGGTTCTAAGACATGCCGGTTTCCTCACGATGTTTTCCTTTACCGTTTTGAGAACAGTGGTGATGAAATTATTTACACAAAGTAAAGCGCCTGCTTGGGTTCGAACCCACGACCTACAACTCACTGAGCCACCACTGTTGTGTTTGCATGTACTACAAATGGCTAAGTAATAACACCCGCATGGGTCGATCCATCAGGTTAAGCTACGTTTTCCGGGGTTGGTCCGTGAATGAGTGACCATCTTCACATACCGAGACTCCTCGGTACCTCGGAAAACTCGTTAAGCTGTTGGTCCCGGGTGTCTTCCTTGGATCTTTGACAGTCGTTACGAGTCGTCTGAAGCTCGAAAATCGGAAACCATTCTTACCAAGGGGTATCGTATCACCCAGGAGGACCCTGTGGAGGTGAGATAGGCAGTCGCTCCATGTAAAATAACTTGGGAGGGATACTGGAAGGCGGTAATAGTCCGGGATACTTTGCTGGGACCTAGATTATCTAGTAAAGTTCTACATATAAGTCGTAAAATCATTTGGACTGATTCAACAGTGGCTTTTATTAGACTGGAAGCCGACCCCAACATAGTTAAGAAAGGGCTAGGCAGATTGATTGATGGATTGTATAGTTTTATTTAATGCATAACTGTGCAGTTCCTGGAAGGACTTGGAGGAGGCCTTTGCAACAGTGGGACAGGACAGTCTAAACAAAACAAAAAAACTGTCCTGGCGTATCCTAGCGTGTGGGAGTCTTTTAACAGTTATTATACATGTTTCAACTATTGCTTTGTCACTTACAGCTCTACATTACCATGACGTGTGCAAATAACACATCTCCCAGATCCGTAACAAGATTACAGATTTGAAAACACAATATGCACCAGTATAATAACATAATAACACCAGTCACGGCTGTCACAGTAATGACTGCTGATTATAATTTTCATGCTTATATCCTAGACTTTACCTATTATAGTGCCAGAGGTCTGCTGACCTACATCGCAATGATGTATAATAGAGGAGCAATCTGTTAATTACGTAGGTCAAATGATACCATTTTATAACATAAAAGAAAAATAATAAAAAATATTGCTTGCTAAACGGTTTTATGATTATTGATTAAAAGTGATTCCGATATCCTATTTACAGAATAAACAATTTCATTTCATTTCATTTCATTTCATTACGAATATTACCACAATATTGTGGCTTAAAGTTAACCGATTTTTATAATTATAATCTAAATGCTGTGTTAACTTAAACAGTGTGGAATACGCATTCAAACTTTGTAGGAAGAAAAATATAGAACTTAGTAAATATTTATTTAGTTTTACGTATTCGTACAGTAGGCTGCGCGTCAGTGGTAACACTATTGAACTAGCCTAGCGCAGAACGGAGTTCCATTAGAATAAGAGGCCAGCTTATACTGGTTTTGTAATCACTGACGCGACCTTCCGCACGTCACAGTCAATAAAGTAGTATAAACTCGCTCTTCTATACATAATTCCCTACACATTTCAAACCATTCCCCTCTTTTAATCCTCAATTTTTCATTTTATTTCAGGGATATTCAGACCACAAACTAAAACACTTCAATCATACACAAATACACCGAGGAGTATGTGTGACAAGGAGTTGCAAAGGCTTTGGAAGAGTTCCTGACAGAAACGAAACAGCGCAGGGCCTAAGAGAGACCCTTGAGGGATGCCTTAACGATTCTCTATATTCCCAGTATGGTCTGGAAGGAAGACTAGCTAATATACATTATTGTAATAAGGAAGGGGACAGGGTTATCATAGATAATAGTGATATAATAATGGCTGTGGTTTATATAGTTATAATTATGCTCAACATTGC
Organism: Conistra vaccinii; assembly: GCA_948150665.1. NCBI lineage: Eukaryota > Metazoa > Arthropoda > Insecta > Lepidoptera > Noctuidae > Conistra > Conistra vaccinii. The sequence continues at coordinate 1,523,792 of OX411327.1, forward strand.
CGGAAGCTTATACGATGTCCTTTCCTGCAAGAAAGAGGACAAAACAGGTATGAAATGAAATTATTTTCCAATAATTTTACAGTCCTTATGTGTGAAAATAGATTATTAAGTTAAGATGTTTTTTCAGGGAATCCTTATTTATTGGCGTTTTCAATACGCAGAAATTGGGACAGACTGGTAGCACCAAGTAATAGTGGGCAGGAGCCCCGACTAGAAAGACTGAAATTATTTTATGGAGTAAGGTAACTATTACCAGATAAAGTTTAACATGATTGTTTAAAATATCTTCTTCTAAAATAAACGTTACAGAGCATTGTGACGTGTACATATATTGAAATTCCACACTTCTTTAATAGACTACCTAATCATCCTTTTTGTTTTGTATGTTTTCAGGACCATGACTATGTTTTGTGTGATCTTTTCACATACAACCCTCATAATGTCATATTCCTATGTGGATAACCCCCTGTATATAGAAACGGTATGATTTGTTTCTATCTTTTTAGCTTACATTCTTATTAATATTAAGAGCCAGTTTGAAAATGTCCGGACAGGCACTATTTACCATATAAATAATGAAATGGAACGTTATAAGTTTACCAGAGCTGTTAATTATTCTCCTCGTTTTTGAAGAAGTCGATTAAAAACAAGCCATTATCCATTTGTCTTCTAGCGCTTTTAAGAAGTTTCTATAAATCCTAAAAACAATACCCTATCTAGTAATAAAATAATTGATGGAAAATTATGAAAAAATTATAACTAAGTCAAATGAGGAAATATAATTATTATAATTGTGTGCATTGGTAATAGGGTAAGCTAGGTTGTTAACCTATAATTATGTGTGCACAATAGTGAACCTTGGACCTAAAGAACTTCGTTGCGTTATTATTATTGTTTTTCTTTTCTATTGCTGCGTAACATTTGTATTGTAGTAATGTAATTAGTAGATATGAAATCCTTGTTATGCAAATTGATCAATTTCTGGTTTTTACTCGACAACTTAATTGATCAGCTCGTTAATTGCTACTTTGATCTCTTACATGCATTCTAGTAGGTTCTAAAAGTTCTTGGTCATCTAGATTTAATTTCTTATCTTCTGATTCAAGTTCTACACATTTTAAAACTGTTTCTAAAAACACTTTTTTTATAGATTTTCCACTGTAGCATCTGCTTCTTTTTCTTGCATATTGGTTGTAAATTAATGAAATTAAAATAAATAATGAAATACTGGTATTCAGGTGCAAATGGTAACATTGGTTGGAGGCTAACCCCAACACAGTTGGGAAAAGGGTAGGGATGCTTGTAAAAAAATCAATTTCAAGTATTTGTGTGTTTCTTCCAGTCGTACGAAGATCCTTTCAAACAGATTCTGTTCAACGGCAGCTTGGTCACGCACACTTTCTTTGTGATGTCCAGCTTCCTCCTGGCGTTTAACTTCCAGATTCACACGGAGAAGCACAAAGTCAGCTGGATGCAGTTTCCAAAGGGAATCGTTCTCAGATGGTTGCGGTAATTTCCCTATTTTTGTAGTAGTCTAGTGTTAGTTTAGCTTTTTCTAGTGGTGTTATAATGAGATACAATCTATTATTTTTAGTGCATTTTTTTGAGTCATGATCTGATTTGCATCTAGATTATGTTGTATGTGCCCGTAGATAATTAAGACATTTAAAGTAAAGACGTTAATGAATAGTAGCTAATGCAATACGGACAACTTTTACAATATTCTTTCAAGACCATAGTTAGCTAGTTTTCAGATGTTGACTTGCCAGAAGATGAAAATATGGTTAGTCATAATACACTGCTACAGGTACGAACACAAAATATATATCTATATATTCGTGAACTAAACTTATGTCCTGATAGGCATTGACTCGTTTAAAAAACTACCTAATCAGTTTCATTCGTTAGTTAAATATAGCTTTTTGCTCTCCTTCTAGACTAACTCCAACATACGCCCTCATCCTGTTCTCCATCTCAACATGGATGCGCCACGCGTTTCGCGGTCCGCTGTGGCAGCTGGTAGTCACCACGGAGGCGGACGCCTGCAGGCAGTACTGGTGGGCACAGCTGCTGTATGTCAACAACTACGTGTATGACGACGCATGGTGCCAGCCGCAGACATGGTGAGATCACTAATGTACTACTATAAAACTTTTAGGAAATCGGTTGTTTTTTTTTATTGTTGAAAGTTTTTATTTAGCACTTTTCTTTCTGGTACCTACCCCACACAAATTCGAATACCACTACCTGCTCAGCTATGCAAATAACAGTGATAGGAAGTTATCATCATAATATATCATCCACATAAACTAAGTGGGAAAAATACGTATTATTGAAGCTAACTCAAAAACTATCCAAGTAAACTTAATAAAATCTATATGGGACCACCTCGGGAGCATACCCGTTTACATATATTATACTTTAAACAAAAAAACAATTTTCAAAATCAGTCCACAATTGATGGAGAAATCGCGTAACAAACATACAAAAAAAAACAGACGAATTGTGAGAACCTCCTCCTTTTTGAAGTCGGTTAAAAATACCATCGAATGTAGAAAAGAAAGGCCAATCTAACGAAAAAAAAATTCTGATGGCATTGCCACCGTATGTCTCCTGGCGCCCTCCGGAGCAACTGGACAGTTTCTCAGCTGGACAGATTAGCAACTGGACAGAACGTCTACAGTCCATGACATAATTAAAGTGAATAAGTTCTTTCATCTATCTATAGCCGGCTTAACTTAGCAAACGAAAATGACTGAAAGGTAGGTTAGGTTAGGTTAGAACTGTGACCACACAACGGGTCGCCAGGGTCCGTTTAGGCACAAGAGAAAGTAATGTTTTGGGAATGCGTTAATACCTATGTTTCAGCATTGCCATACAACGTGGCAATGCTGCCAGCCTTTTGGGCACTTTTTCTGTTGACAGCGATGCGGACGAAATTTTTAATGCCATAAGATCGTTTCCCCCTCTTTTTTATATACTTGTATATATTTTAATTCTGTTAGTTCTTAAATCATGGGAATACGTGTGTGTACAAATAACTAGGCTGAGTTTGAATAAGTAATATGAAATCAAATGGTTTAATTGAAATTAATGTTTCATACTTTAGGTATACAGTTATTTTTTCACACGACTATACTATGTCCAGTTGCTAATTTGTCCAGCTGCGAAACTGTCCAGCTGCGAAACTGTCCAGCTGAGAATCTGTCTAGTTGCGAATCTGTCCAGTTGCTCCGGAGGGTCCTGTATACATGTAGAAAAATTTATCCTGAGTCTCCTATGTACCTATCATAACCACAAGCGGCTCCCTATTAAAAACCAGTTAGGTATATTGATTCGGTAGTTTGATGATAGATTCATCAAAAGAAGCTTATCTTTCAAAAGGGATTCGTTCGAAAAAGAAAAAAATAATATTTGTAATATTTTTAAGAATCCCTCTTTTCTTCTGAAAACCATTTATATGCATTTTTATTAATTCGGCAGTTTGCTGATAGATTCATCAAAAGAAGCTTATCTTTCAAAAGGGATTCGTTCCAAAAGATTTTTTTTTTTTTATATTTTTAAGATTCCCTCTTTTCTTCTGAAAACCATTTATATGAATTTTTGCTTTGGCAGTTATTATTGTCACAATCTTAAAACACACTATCGTAATTTTATCAAGAGATCAAAAAAATGTCTTCAAATAACCACAATAATAATTCGTCCCCCGCAGGTACCTAGCAGCCGACACGCAACTCTTCTGCCTAGGTCTCCTACTATGCCTGCTGGCTCGCAAGTGTAAGACCCGCACCATTCTACTCTCTTCACTATTTCTGGCATCTCTAGCCATTGTCGCAGGACACACGTACTTCCAGGATTTGGATCCAGTGGTTATACAGTCGCCCGAGTAAGTGATGGATGATTTTTGCTACTAAGTATTTATACTTCAAAACATTTTACACACAAGTCGCCTATATGCAACCGTTGCAAAGTGTACCTATCATGAAAAATTTTAAAAATTCATAATGCAAAAGTCATTTATTCATATTAGGCTGAGCATGAGCACTTTTGAAACGTCAAAATAACCTAAGACAGTCCCCCAAAACGCCCACCTTTTACCACTTCCTAGTGCTTTAGCTGGGAACAAGAAGTGGCGCAATAAACTCCCTAGCTGACAGCTGTCTGTTTAGTATAATATTAAGCAAAATAATTTACATTGCACAAAATAAAACATTACGAGTATTTAAATATAAAATACAACATAAAACATGATTTATATTATAGATTATATTTTTTATATTTAAATTATAAAATTATTACGCGACAGGGAATCGTGTTACTAGATTTGCCTGTGTTAATTTAATAATAATAAAATTGTTTATTTATCCATAAAATTATACACACAAACACAATTCAAGGAAAGTGGCAGAAATACAATGAACATAATAATATAGCTTTGAGCACAAAAGATTTAGGTCTACAAAAATATTCAATGTATACAAAATAATAATGAACCCTGTCTCTTAGACTAGGAGGCCTGTATCTTAAGAGTGTTTATTCTGAAAGTTGGCAACGTCGCAAATAGATGTCAAATATTTCGCTGTTTTGATTAATTAGATAATATTTCTGTATGGAAATAAAAAATGTGGCTAACTAGCGAACTAGAATATTGATTATGAAATGCAATAATTAATATCGTAACACCGAATAGTTAGTTTTAGATGTAAAAAAAGTATTTGGAAACTTTCCAAGTGCCTTTTTTCAGCTAAAACGGGTACAACATCAAATTCAATGTTATAATTGCAATTCATTATTAATTATCTAGTCAATTGGTTAGCCACATTTCTTATTTCCATACAGTATTATTTCCAAATTAATCGAAACAGGTAAATATTTGACAGCTATTTACAACGTTGCCAACTTTTAGGATGCACCCTCTTAAGAGACCAATTTGCCAGACCATCATGTTTAGTTATTTAGAATGAAGTGCATTGATCGTGTAGGTATCTTCTTTATCCCAATCCTATGAACATCTTCTTTCTTTAACACACTTGGCAAATGGACTTTGCTTAATTATCAGCAAAAAGTAGTTCCATCCTTTTGTCCTTACTATTATTTTCAACAATTTTTAATCACCAATAAAATGTTCAATCTTAAAAGTAAAACTTTTGTTACCTTTTTAACCTTAATGGTTTTGCAGATCATACCGCAACCTATACGCAACCGACGATACCTTCCGTCTCCTGTACATCCGCAGCCACACCAACATGTCCACTTACATCCTCGGGCTGGCGGCAGGCTTCCTCGCCTACTACCTGCTGGATGGCAAAGACCTGGACAAGTACAAGGTATACTGCTTCTGATGGTCATACCACCTCCTCCTCTAAACTGTAAGAGGGCCAATAAAATGGATGGCTAAGAAGTTAGTTGTATTTATTATCTATTTGAAACAAAGATTTTTCGATTTCTAATCATTTAAGTTTTGTCTTTTTTAGGGTTCCGTACGTACGAATGAAAAAACGGAACCCTTACAGGATTACTCGTGTTTATCTGGCTGTCTGTCCGTCTGTCACAGCCAATTTGCTCCGAATGTACAGAACCAATTGAGTTGAAAGATACACATCAATTTCTGTGACCCAAATATGGATGTGTAACGAAATTAAACGAATTTAGAATTAGGAGTCACTTATCGGGGGCAAATAAAAAAATTAAAATAAAACAAAGAGTTGCTAACTGTACCGTGTGTCATATCTAATAAAAGGACTTGTTGTGAGGAGCTCAGTTATTTTTTAATATTTTTAAAATAAATACTTTTAAAGATATTTAAGAAGAAATAGACCATCATTATTTCCGAAACTACTGAGCCTAAAATGTTGAAAAAATACAATAACTAGTTGTATATTTATATCTTAAAAAACTTATATGAAGTCTATGGTTTTAAAATAACATGGTAAAACTCCCAATATTGTGCGTACAAACTTACATCTGCAGTTGGAATGTATGGGAGAACATGATTTGCAACTACTATGTTAAGTTTGTCCTTGGGTTAACTTCATCCCAACTACGGAACATTTCAGTGTGCGTGGTCCGATACACTCTTGGCCGGCTTTTTTTAAGTCGATAGTAACTTACAGTTCTTAGCATTTCGTTATCATTTCTAAAAACCACTTTCTATATCTGAAGCTAAGCCCGGTGGGATTTCCCATCAGAATGTTCAAAAATCCTTCGTTGGTGCAAACCTTTGTTATAACACTGTTGTGCAAAATTTCATGGTTTTAGACACAACAGTTTAGACTATGCGTCTGTCAGTGAATTTAAGATTTTCATGAAGTAGATAGATAGCCTGTTGCACCAGCTACGGTTTCATGTCATTTAACGTCCATTTTATTGTTGAGAAAGGTCCAACTGAAACTGTTTCAAAATTATGCCTAAAATCCTGCCATGGGAGCAACATATGTACCATCTCACTGTCCAGAAGTACCGCTGGGCGATGTGGCTGGCCTTCCCGCTCGGCGTGGCGGTGATCATGTCGGGAGGCGTGTTCTACTCCGACGGTGACCGAGTGCCTGCGGGGCTCAGGCTTCTGTACGCGACCTTCTACAGGCCGGTGTTCCAGCTGCTAGTACTTACCATCATACTGGGCAGCGTCTTCAAGTTTGAAAGTAAGTTGGTGGTGTTCTTTAGACTCTTTTATGTTAGACCGAAAATCGAAATCCCGAATAACGTGCGAACGAAATAACGTTATCCCGAATCACTATAATTATCCCGAAATTTGGTACATGTTTACGGCTATTGGGTCAAGCAAGCTTCCAAGTGCTTAATTTGTTTTATGCTAAGATAGTTTTTAACATGTTTTATCACTATAGTACTGCTCTGTCTTTATCTCCAAAATTGGCACTCTTATCGTTCGTTCTCACATGCCAGATCCAATTAGTTAAAGTAAGCCTTAGTTTTGCATACAAAACACAGCTTACGATGCAGAAAGTAGGCAACGTCGCAAATAGCTGTCAAATATTATTATATTTTGATTAATTTGGCTTCTTGAAGGAAGAAGCTCTTGTGCACAATTTCATGCTCCTAGACCCAGCGGTTAAGGCAGTGCGTTGTCCGACATTGAATTCAAGATTTTTATTAAGTAGATAGTTAGGGTTTTACAAAAATCACAGCAATCAACATTCATAATTACAGCAATCTATCGCGGCATCATGGAATGGCGTGGCTGGACGTGGACGGGTCGAGTGTCGTACAGCGCCTTCCTACTGCACACACTGTTCCAGAGGGGACTCATCGGGGCACAGACGCAGCCCATACACATGACGGATTATTACGTGGTATGTTTTGTCATGTTAAAGATCACAGAGCGATAGGTGTCCCAGAGGGGAGTAGTTGGGGCACAAACGTAACCCATACACATAATGGACTATTACGTGGTAGGTAGCAAATGGTGACTAAGAAATTGACAAAAGTCATTCTGCGGATAAAACACATCTGGCGATGGATTTTATTAAGCTTATTAGGAAAACATCAAGAGGCTATTCTCGCGCGGTTGGGTCAAGGGCTGGACTCAAAAAGCAGTACTCCTGGACACGGCATGCATGCATAGTGAGGAGTTTCCGCTCTAGAGCCCTGACCACCGGCATCTTGGACCCTGTTCCTGATGCTAATGGGCTATTATTTTTATATTTATAAATGTTTTTATATTTTTAAATGTTTCTACATTAAACTTTTTTCTTTGCCAGTTTTCTATTCTAGCGGGGACCATTTTCCTAACATACTTGTGCGCGAGCATCCTGTTCGTGTGTGTGGAGGCGCCGGCCGCGGCGCTCGTGCGAGCTGCGCTTGCGCAGGGGAGGGGCAAGGGGAAGGGGGAAGTGGGGGATACTACTAAAGTGTAAATTAAATAAAAATTTCACATTAATTCTTGTTTTATTGACATAAAAACTTAAGAAGGCTAAGTTGAAAAGTTATTGCAGATTATACTTTATTATAGTAATCATTCGACATATTTCTCGAAGCTGTATTTGAATTGAGTTTTTTACCGTTCTTGGCACTGGATTGTTTCTTTTCGGGACGTGCAAGACTATTGCTTATAAAATACCATCAAAATTCCGAAATAATAAATAGATATAATATATTAATTAGAATTTAGTTTGTCCATCATCCGAAAGTGTCTCTCGTAGATTTTGCAGACCAATTCTTTTTTCAATTGCATTTTTATCAGTGTCACTTAAGTTCTTTTTGCCACTTTCTTCCTCTATACCATTTTGTTTTTCTTCATCAACGTTATCGCTGACTCTCTTTGGTTTCGTGACGTACTCTCTGATTAAGTTTCCTACTGGAGCTTCCACCATCAACCATAATGGTACCGCGGTTAAAAACGATGCCAGCACAAAACCGATGAACACTTGGTTCTGTTAAAAAAAAACAATAATATTATAAATCTGAAATACCTACTCTGCATTAATGACCATGATGCAAAGGGGACTGATGACTTTAACCATAATTTTAACGATAAATGGCCATATGATAGGTAGTGAAGTAGCCCATAAGACGTGTTACACATTTGTTCGGGTCGGTTACACATAATTCGGCAAAATACAATGTCGCCCATGCGCATGTGACCGCCCGTAATTTTCTGAATATTCATGAAAAAATATCGAAAATAAACTTCAAAAGGGGGGGTCTATCTATAACATTTTTCACTAGTTTTTTTAAAATAAATACACAATTTTTTACCGAAAAAATTACTTCGATTCCGTTTTTTTTTCGTAGTCGATAATTTTTTGTAAAAATTTTAATTAACCTGTTAAAATAACTCATAAGCTTTTGGAAATAATAAACAGAATCCAAATCGACCCATAAACTTCGGAGATGTGTCAAAAAACAGAAAGCAAATCTTTAAAAAATTTAAAATTGTATAACATGAAAAATGTTATAGATAGACCCCCCCTTTTGAAGTTTATTTTCGATATTTTTTCATGAATATTCAGAAAATTACGGGCGGTCACATGCGCATGGGCGACATTGTATATATTTGATTGTGAGGTCGAATAATGCCGACCCGAACATGTGTGTACCATCTCTAAGTAAAAATACGCACGATCAAGACAAAGTTCGTGTGGGTGTAAGCGGTCTGGTAGGCCAAATAGCTCCTGATAAACGCGACGTGCAGTAGGTAGGCGCAGTACGACAGCCGGCTCGGGACTGTCCAGCCGCGCCACTCCAATATGCGACGGCACAAGTCTGGTAGAGGAATCATTCAGTAAATTATGTACAGATACTGGAAAACTAAATTTACAGGGAAGTATTTATTTGAACTTCCCTGTATTTTACTCAGAAATATATTGAAGGGAGCAGTTTATTCAGTAGATCATAACATGGAATAATCAACTTTGATAAACGAAGTATAAGCCGCGCAAACGTTTTTTTGAAGAGTTTCCTGAAGCTGCAAATATAGGTTTATAAAAGTTCCAAATATTTGGACTAGCTGTTGCCAGCGACTACGTCCAGGCCGAAAAGTAGCCTAGGTTCTTCTTCAGGTCTCAGGCTACCTATCTGTCAAATGACAAGCAGACAGACACACATATACAATGTGGAGACTACCATACAACAAAAAATTAAAATTCTCGCACTACTAATGCTTAAGAGTATTTTGGAACTGTCAAATAAATCCTAGATTCCAAATAAAAAAATGAGTTTTTCAAACAAATTAAATGTAATGTATGCCGGGGATCCACCCTAAGGCTGCCTGTCCACTGGAGCGGAGAGGAGAAAAGAGGAGCGGAGATGTGCCAATATTAACCAATAGAATCTTGACTTAGGATCACTGATCTAAACTCAGGGGCGGAGTCAAGATTCTATTGGTTAATATTGACACATCTCCGCTCCTCTTTTCTCCTCTCCGCTCCAGTGGACAGGCAGCCTAAACCTTTAAATTCCGTTAACCAACTAGGCCTTGAGTGAATCCTCTGGCATACATGTCAGAATATCCACCTTAGGGTGGATTTTTGGGGTAGATAAATGGAATAGCCCGAGCCGACTATGGATTTTGCCGAGCTATATGGACTAATATTCAATTTAATTTTTGTATTCAGTATGGGAATGTCATTAGGGACACCCCGTTTAATTTTTTGTTGTATTGTCGTCTCCACCTTGTATAGTTGCTAGTTTTCATAATGTTATAAAGAATCTTTAATGTTTTAAATTAATTTAGGCACTGTATATGTACTATGTACATCTACCTTAAACGGAGGAGCTAGTGGCTAAGTAATAACAGCCGCACGGGTCAATCTATCAGGTTAAGCTACGCTTGCCGGGGTTGGTCCGTGGATGAGTGACCATCTTTACATACCGAGACTCCTCCGTGCCTCGGAAAGCACGTTAAGCCGTTCATCCCGGCTGTCATTCGTGGATTTTTGACAGTCGTTACGGGTCGTGAGAAGCTCAAAAGTCTGACAACCAGTCTTACTATAGGGTACCGTATTACCCAGTTACTGGGTTGTGGAGGTCAGATAGGCAGTCGCTCCATGTAAAATACTGGTATTCAGCTGCATCCGGTTACACTGGAAGCCGACCCCAACATAGTTGAGAAAAGGCTAGGCAGATTGATTGACTTACCATCTATCTTAAAGATCAAACTAATTAACATCAAAGCAATGATGAAGCCAAAAGTCGGCTTAATCACGCATGCGCTAGCTGCTCGCACGTAAATCGAGGGCCGAGGTCTGTCAGCATAGAACACGCTGCAGGCGTAGATGAGACCCGCTCCTATAGCAACCAACAAAGGGACGCAGTAACGGTATTTCTGAAAATAAAAATATAATTAGGTAGGTCAAAATAACTTGACAGACATAGCCTTATCAAATACTTTGTTTAAGTAAAGGTGTAAGCTTTTGTTAGTGCCATCTTCTAAGACTTACTCTCTATTTAGAACCTAAAAATCCTTTTCCTAGTTAATCATCGCGATTTTTTTTTCATTCGTCTGTGGTACGAAACTGTCCCCTATTTCACAAAAGCTGGAACCGATCACTTTACCGAATTTTTTTTTGTTCGAATTTTCATTTTACCGAAAACTGACGTCTTTTTTGCTATCTGCATTATTTATCATATTTTTAGATCATCGAAGTATCATGTGTCATAGGTATTATTTTACCGAACTCTATTTCGCCGATTTACAAAATAACTTTTTGCTATTGGCCGAAGCCTCTTTTGAAATTTTTTCATTTCACAAATGATTTATTTGCCATATTTTCACCACACCGAAACAAAATGTTACGGAATATTATTGGTAGCATATTTTTCAATATTAAATTAAAATAGTGTCATAAAAAGTCAATATGTTGTTGCTATCCCATAGTGGGATGTATCTAAGTCAGTAGGTGTGCCCGTGACATCACAGTGGGCTCTATCAGAATACCAGCGCTGCGGTATTTAATTATTTCTTTTTAAATATCGCAGCATATGCTGAGATAGCCTCGCACAGCCTCGCACAGCCTTTTAGCCTCGCACAGGTCGTTATGTTTTTAATTTTTTGTTCTTTTTTTAATGTTCACTTATGTTTTTTTTTTTTTTTAATTATTATGTTTTACTCAAAAATCAATCTTCCTAGCCTTTTTCCCAACTATCTTGGGGTCGGCTTCCAGTCTAACCGGATGCAGCTGAATACCAGTATTTTACATGGAGCGACTGCCTATCTGACCTCCACAACCCAGTAACTGGGTAATACGGTACCCCTTGGTAAGACTGGTGTCAGACTTTCGGGCTTCTGACGACTCGTAACGACTGTCAAAGATCCACAAATGACAGCCGGGACCAACAGCTTAACGTGCTTTCCGAGGCACGGAGGAGTCTCGGTATGTAAAGATGGTCACCCATCCACTGACCAACCCCGGCAAGCGTAGCTTAACCTGATGGATCGATCCGTGCGGCTTGTTATTACTTAGCCACGAGCTCCTCTAATTATTATGTTTTACTATTACTGTTTGTATTTCCTGTGCGTGTCCCAAATAAAATATTTTTCTATCTTTCTACAAAAAGTGACAGAAACGAATCGCTGCAAAATCGACTTCACGCAGTCTTGTCTGCCCCTGAGTGTAATTTAAGCCCGCGTAGGCGCGTGGGGCCGCCCAAACCCCGCAGCGCCGCAGCCGTAACAGAAACAATGCTTGCTGCATGTTCCATGCATACTTCCATGTTGCATGCTTGTTTGCATGCTGCATGCTTGTTTTCATGCTGCATGCTTGTTTGCATGCTGCATGCCTGCTTGCACCCTGCATGCCTGCTTGCATGCTGCATGCTTGAAGCAAGCATCCTTGTTGGTATGCTTCTTATTGGGACCACTTAAAACCATTTTTGTCAACTGTCTTATTAAGTGCCAAAAAGTAAGATACGAAAAATTTCAACGCGATTTAAACAATTAATTAAACAAAATAGGTTAAACTGATCTTAAACTAGTTCCTGTTGCCTTAATCTATAATGCCAGTGTAGTAAAGTTTTTGAATTTTTGTTACTTCGAACAAATATTATTTCGGCATAGTATAACTTCGGTAAAAAGTTTTTAGACCAAATGAAACGTCGGACTAACGAAAAAAATTGAAATGATAAATATGACATAATGATGATTTTAACGCTGAGTGAACTAACGGTGAGTGTTAAAACCACCTGCTCATCAGCTTGCGGGCCGCGTAGCCCCTCTACGCCTATGCGGGTTCAAATTACACTCTAGGGGTACGGCAGACAAGACTACGTGGAGTCGGTTTTGCAGCGATTCGTTTCTGTCACAAACTTTTGTAGCACAGAATAATTGACTTTAGACAATATTTTAATTTTCATTTAAGGTTAAAAATGCTATTCTATAGAAATGGCAATATGCCTAATAAAATATTTCAAATTAAATTCTGCCATCTTTATAGTATGACAAGTGTAATTGTACCAAATAATTGTCGCTTTAAATAAACGTTATGGTAAACGAAATTCTGCGGAATTTTAACTTTGCCAAAATAAATTATGCCAAGTAAAATTCTGCCATCTTAAACGTATGCCATTGTAAATTCGGACATAAAAACATTCGACCAAACAATAATTATAGTAAATCATTTTTATGCCTTACAAATATTCGTTTAAAGAAGTTTATGCCAAGTGTGTTATGCCAAATAAATTTCGGAGCATCAAGATTCTACCAGATAGAGGGAACCCTTTAACTACACGTAAGCGCTGTAGGTAATACGAGGACATACGATCGGATTAAGTGGGCACATGCCAATAAAGGTGTATTTTGTGTAAAATATAATTACCCTTAACCTCTTCATGTCAATGCCTTCCTTCTGCCAGTGGTAGATCAGGTACCCAATCGAGAGGCCGATGGTCATGCCAGCGAGGTTGGTGTGGCCTCGTCTGAACGTGTTGTTGAACGTGGGCTCGTTCATGAATATGCTGTGGATTGCCCTGGAGACAGAATTACAGCTCAGTAAGATCATGGAATTTATTGAAAGGCTTTCTTAAGGATTGGGAAACAGAAGCGCGGAATGGCGAGAGATGCAAATGATAGTGTGAAGCCCAGTTCCAGGCCAAAAATGTATAATAATATATGTCGTGGCCAGATCTTAAAATTGATCATATCATGAAATGAACATCGACCTCTGGTCACATCATGATGTGGCCTGGCCAGATCATTGGATGCTCAACGTTTAACGATATAAACACGAAAACGATAACGTTAAACGATATTTTAGGTATATTATACAGGGTGACAGGGAAATTCGACCTATTCCTTGAAAGGGGTTATACTAGAGGTCATTAGCAACAAATTAAGTCCAATGAACTAGGGGTCAAACCTGGATGGTTCTCGAGCTGTGACGGTTCTTCGATATTGTAGAACTTTTCTGACTTGTTACCAAAAACAATTAATTATGAAAAAAATACTCCACTCTAAACATTTAATTGATACTTTTCTGAAAGCTGAGAAAGGCGTGATCATTGTAAAAAAAAAATCTCGCCCAAAACTTACATAATCTCAGAAAAAGAAGGTCTTTAGTAGCTATAATTTTTAATGATTGTTTTATTCCCAAACATTGAAGTAAGCTACTGGAAAAAAATTGTATGACAGTTGGCGTACAAATGTGTAAAATGACTAACTGGTTTCATAAGCTTTCCAAAAAGGTATAATTGTCATTAACTTTCCCAGCGGTTTTTCAAAAATCTGCAAAAGCGCGCTATAGACCAAATTTTTAATTTTGATTTGTTAAATTAATTCAGCTCGAAAAGTCAACGTGTAGAGTAGTGAATAAAAAATTAATGTAATTTGATACAGTTTAATACAAAAAAAAAGCAGTTAACAAAAATTACACATCCTTTTCGAATTGCCTGCCATTGTTGCGTATGCAGCCTACGACATACTTCACTCACTGGCACTCGCGTTGAAAGTGAGGTTTTCATGTGTTCGGCAGCTGCCAAAATCCTCTCTCTCAACTCTTTAATGTATGTCACTGGTGTAGGGTACACTAAGTCCTTCATGTGACCCTAAAGATAAAAGTCGCATGGCGTTAAATCTGGACTTTCAAAGATTTCAAAGGGCCCACCAGAGAAGATTTTCGTTAAATGTTTGGATGGGGATTGGCCATGATAAGTTCAGGCCCTTCTTCTTGCCCTGAAATTTGAGTGGCATAACGTAACTACGAAAACTTTTTAAGAGAAGAAATGAACACGGTTTTGGAAGATGTGCCTCTAGCTACGAGAAGAGATATGGTGTACCAGCACAATGGAAGCCCAGCTCACTTTTACCGAGGTGTGCGACAATGGCTGGATGACAATTATCCGCTGAGATGGATCGGTCGAGGTTGCCCAACGTCATGGCCGGCAAGAAGTCCATATTTAACGCTATGCGACTTTTATCTTTGCGGTCACATGAAGGACTTAGTGTACCTACCACCAGTGACATCCATTGAAGAGTTGAGGGAGATGATTTTGGCAGCTGCCGAACACATGTAAACCTCGCTTTTAAGAATTCTCTGCCATTGTTGCGTATGCAAACACGCAGCTTACGACGTACTTCTCTCACTGGCACTCGCGTTAAAAGCGCGGTTTTCATGTGTTCGGTAGCTGCCAAAATCCTCTCCCTCAACTCTTCAATGGATGTCACTGGTGGTAGGTACACTAAGTCCTTCATGTGACCGCAAAGATAAAAGTCGCATAGCGTTAAATATGGACTTCTTGCCGGCCATGACGTTGGGCAACCTCGACCGATCCATCTCAGCGGATAATTGTCATCCAGCCATTGTCGCACACCTCGGTAAAAGTGAGCTGGGCTTCCATTGTGCTGGTACACCATATCTCTTCTCGTAGCTAGAGGCACATCTTCCAAAACCGTGTTCATTTCTTCTCTTAAAAAGTTTTCGTAGTTACGTTATGCCACTCAAATTTCAGGGCAAGAAGAATGGCCTGAACTTATCATGGCCAATCCCCATCCAAACATTTAACGAAAATCTTCTCTGGTGGGCCCTTTGAAATCTTTGAAAGTCCAGATTTAACGCCATGCGACTTTTATCTTTAGGGTCACATGAAGGACTTAGTGTACCCTACACCAGTGACATACATTAAAGAGTTGAGAGAGAGGATTTTGGCAGCTGCCGAACACATGAAAACCTCACTTTCAACGCGAGTGCCAGTGAGTGAAGTATGTCGTAGGCTGCATACGCAACAATGGCAGGCAATTCGAAAAGGATGTGTAATTTTTGTTAACTGCTTTTTTTTTGTATTAAACTGTATCAAATTACATTAATTTTTTATTCACTACTCTACACGTTGACTTTTCGAGCTGAATTAATTTAACAAATCAAAATTAAAAATTTGGTCTATAGCGCGCTTTTGCAGATTTTTGAAAAACCGCTGGGAAAGTTAATGACAATTATACCTTTTTGGAAAGCTTATGAAACCAGTTAGTCATTTTACACATTTGTACGCCAACTGTCATACAATGTTTTTCCAATAGCTTACTTCAATGTTTGGGAATAAAACAATCATTAAAAATTATAGCTACTGAAGACCTTCTATTTCTGAGATTATGTAAGTTTTGGGCAAGATTTTTTTTTTACAATAATCACGCCTTTCTCAGCTTTCAGAAAAGTATCAATTAAATGTTTAGAGTGGAGTATTTTTTTCATAATTAATTGTTTTTGGTAACAAGTCAGAAAATTTCTACAATATCGAAGAACCGTCACAGCTCGAGAACCATCTAGGTTTGACCCCTAGTTCATTGGACTTAAATTGTTGCTAATGACCTCTAGTATAACCCCTTTCAAGGAATAGGTCGAATTTCCCTGTCACCCTGTATATATAGTTTTGATAGGTGTATGTATATCCTTAGATTTAATTAAATATTTATTCCACAATTTTCGATATTGTACCTACCACTATTTGTCTCTGCATCACCCAAAGGTTGACTGGTAGAAAATGCCTATGGCATTAAGTCCGCCTCTGTACATTTGTGTGCTTAAAGTGTTAATTAAATAAATAAATAAATAAACAGTTAAACGCACAACTACTTCATGATGTGGCCGAACATTACTGATCATATCGTAAAATAGTTATATTATCCACCGGTAGTTGCTGTCCATTATGGCGGCGGCATACAACAAATCCAACAAAGTAGTATTTTCATTGCGTGGTCACCCCACGCAAAAAAAAAAATCGATGGCCTTTTATTGCGTTTCCAAGTATGATATTATGGAAAGTGGTCAACTTGGAAGTAGCGCACGCCGGCCGCTGTCGTGGCGTGAAATGCAACATACCAAATAAAATTCGTTTAAAAAATTAAAAATTTACCCCGCTTATGTGGCACCCCGACCAAATGGGTTAGGTTAGGTTAGAACTGTGTGACCAATAGCGCGCAAGCCGAGCGAGCGTAGCGAGTGTTGAAGTGGTAGCGGCCGGCGAGCGCTACTTCCAAGTTGGTCGCAGTTACTTGGCTATTTTTCATACACCTTACACCATGGATACCCTACACTAGTGATGCAACGGAACTGGCATAACGGAAGCAGAAACGGAAACAGATGTCAAAAGTAAATCTTAACGGAAACGGAAACGGAAACGGAAGCGGAAACGGAAGCGTTAACACTATGAAAAAAAAGCACAATTGTATATTTAAAACTTTTTTTATTAAATTTGTATTTTAGAAGTCAAAATTAAACAGCGGCAAGTTATATTTAATAAAGAGTAACTTGGCCGCTTTTTCACCTTTCAGCCTATTTCGATGTTCTTCTGACAATGATGACAACTGAAAAAGTCACTACTCAAAGTCACGGGGCGCGGAGATGCGCATAGTGAACTAAAAACAATAATTAAATAAACGAACGAACTCGTTGTGACACGTTTGTCGTTTGTTTACCGCGCGCCCCTCCCTCCCAAAATACGCGGAAGGGATTCGGCAATTATCGGCAGCACGCGCGCCTGGACGCTCGACGCTCGTGTCATTCGTCCACGCGCGGCCCCCGCAACCGCCCGCGCCGTGCCGCCGTCGCATCTGCTGCACCGCTCCTCATCGCTTTCTCCCCGCTTCCGTTCAGAGTTCTGTTATAAAGTTTGCGGAACCAGAAGCAGAAACGGAAGTGAAAAAACATGCGGAACTTCTGCAGTTGCGGAAGCGGAAGCAGAGTTCTGTTGCAACACTACCCTACACTATTGATATGGCCAAACGTCAATTGACATATCATTAAACGTTGGCGTTTAAATGATATAGCCAATGTCAGTTGGCCATTTCATGAAATGGTCAATTAACGAATCCTCTTTTGTTTATAAATATGAAGTGGATTGCAATGTAACTTACTCAGGCGATGCAATTAGGGATCCATCCAAGTTTTGGAAGTAGGTTATAAGACCAGGTATAAGACACCCGATCACAAAGATTATCGGGATTAATATCTTTCTGGAGCGTGGAGTATTGCAGATTACGTAGACTATCACGCCGAAATAATACAGCTGAGTGTCAGCAGCTAAGTACCTGGAAAAGATTATGTAGCCATTAAAGACATTTTAATTTAAATAGCCTCCTTCATAATGAACAATATGGCTTTACAAAAGGTCGTTCGACTACAGATGCGGGTGTTGCTCTGCTGAAACACATATTTAGCGCATGGGAGAACTCGCAAAATGCTATTGGGGTTTTCTGTGATCTCTCCAAAGCCTTTGATTGCGTGCACCATGACACGCTATTGCGTAAATTGCGTCATTACGGTGTGCAAAACGAAGCTCTCGATGTTATAAATTCTTATTTAAGTAATAGGTCCCAATGTGTAGATATTAATGGTGTGAAATCTTCCGGGTTACCAGTTCAGTTAGGTGTACCTCAAGGCTCAATACTGGGTCCATTCTTGTTCTTGGTGTATATCAATGACTTACCATTCTTTTTAAAGGGTATCTGTGAAGTTGTACTGTTTGCAGATGATACCTCTCTTATTTTTAAAGTAGACAGGAACAGACAAGATTTTGACGATGTAAACAGTGCACTCTCAATGGTTACGGATTGGTTTACAACAAATAACTTAGTTCTCAACTCCAAGAAAACGAAATGTATAAAGTTCGCTTTACCGAATGTTAGAAATCTAGGACCCAACATCGTCTTAGATAAAGAAGTGCTTGAAACTGTGGGCTCGGCAGTTTTTCTGGGCATAACAGTAGATGCCAAACTTCAGTGGGGCCCACATATTTCAAGTCTAGCGGGAAGGCTCAGCTCGGCCGCCTACGCTGTCAGGAAAGTAAGACAATACACTGACGTTGATACAGCTCGATTAGTCTATTTTAGTTATTTCCATAGCGTTATGTCCTGTATTCTGCTGTGGGGCAAAGCCGCTGACATTCAAAATATATTTGTTCTTCAAAAACGAGCTGTCCGAGCAATTTACCAACTAGGTACCAGAGTCTCTCTGAGAGATTTTTTTAAAGATATTGGTATTCTTACAGTGGCATCACAATTCATCTTCGCCAATATCTTATATATTAGGCAAAATATACACGTATACACTAAAAACAGTGATATCCACAATATTAACACCAGAAATAAAGACAAATTACGAGCTCCTTTTCACCGGCTTCATAAGGTTCATAACTCATTTGTTGGGCTTGGTATAACCTTTTATAACAAGCTACCCACTTCTCTGCTAGATTTGCCTTTTAATGCGTTTAAAGCTAAAGTAAAATCCAACCTTTGTTCAAAGGCATACTATTCTATCAATGACTACTTATGCGATAAAAATAGTTGGTCGCTGTGATTAACTCAAGACAATGTTTATGTTCTTTCTCCAGAATTAGCTTACCTACTGACAGGTTATATGAGTTTATAGAATGTTTAATTTATTTGACTTTATTATACAATTTATTTTATTTTTATTTATTGTTGACATGATCTACTCATTACAATGTTTTCGTATGAGTTGTATTGCAATATGTGATTAGCTAGCGACCTCGACAGTAGATTATATATTATTCTTGCCTAACTGTTGATCTATTTTTGATTTATTTTTACTTCAATGGTCCTAGTTTATCATATCTAATTATGTGACTTCGAGTTACAGCTTTATTAGCTATATGTAAGCGGGCACGCCCTTTATGCCTGGAGGCTTTATAATTCGGGTATTAAGTTCTGTTTACGTTTTTTTTAGTTTTTATTTTTGCTTGAGTTTAGATTTCGATATTTTTTTTTTGTTGGTACATTGGCGCGTGCTAGCTGACATTATGGCATATATTTTATTGAATGTTTTGTGTTGAGTAATGTAAATTATTTGCATACTATTGTATAGAATCAAGTTTTTTTTTCTAACTGAACAGACAGCTGTGCTGCTGGGGAGTTTGTTGCGCCACTTCTTCTCTCCAGCAAAAGCACTAGGAAGTGGTGAAGGGCGGGCGTTTTTGGGGGACTGTCTTATGTAATTTTGACGTTCGAAAAGTGCTGATTCTCAGCCTAATTTGAATAAATGACTTTTGAATTTGAATTTGAATTTGAATGAGAGAAAGTACAGGTAGTTATCGTTATGATTATTCAGGCGAACGACATATATGCCTCCCCAAGCATCGCCATATCGACTGATCTTTGAACTCCCATTTTACTGCCGTGAAAGGTTGCTATCGCGATTCGATCTGGATAAGACTGGCACATGGAGTTAGGTACATGGCAAGCAAAGAGATGTCACTACCTAAAAGTGGGTAAAGCCAGGCTATGGATGATGATTACCCCCAGTTTAACGTACTTACCAAGTTTGCTGCATGCACTGAGAATTGTCGTTGTAATTATTGATGTACAACAAGTTCATCCACCAGTTCTCTCTACAGTCCGTCGCTTCTTTAGCAATGAGCTCCTGCAAATGATAAACATGCTTATGATCACTTTTTCATTTAACGAATACTTATCATTCTCTTTTTTGGGGACAACATTACCATGATATCAAATACTGGTAGTCAGCGGCATCCGGTTACACTGAAATTCAACCCCAACATAGTTGGAAAAGGCTAGGCAGCTAATATATACAATGTGGAGACTACAATACGACAATAAATGAAAGAACTAGCAATACTAATGCATAAGAGTATTTCGGAACCATCACATAAATCCTATCATCGAAATTAAAAAAGTGACTTTTCAAACCAACTAAATAGTAGTGATGGGTTTTGCCAATCTTTGACTAGCTATAATGACTAAAGTATTGGATATATTTGATTGAATTTTCGTATGCAGACTAAAAACGTCATTACATATAATTACGCAGTTTGATTTATTGTTGTATTGTCGTCTCCACCTTGTATAAATACCGCAGATAAATTGAATGATTCATTTTACAAACGGCGCCGTCCGTTTACGCTGCCGGTTTTGCAAAATGCCTAAGGCAAATTATTGGCAATTCGTTCAATTGTTACAATTTTGACATTGAGTGTTATTGTAGGGTGACCATCATTAAACATAGGTTGGACAAATCATACTTTAATCCAGCAATCAGGTACCTATAATATTATGTTACCGTAAAATTGTAAGAACCGTTAGTTTATAATTTATCGGTATTATTTTCGATAGATTATAAAATATCGAAAAATGGTGAACTGGGTGACATAGGTTGGGTTAGGTTAGAATTGTGACCAAACGCGCGCAAGCCGAGCGAGCGCAGCGAGCGATGCCGCGGCAGCGGCCGGCGACGTACGCAAGTGTGATACCAGTTCACAATTTTTCGGTATTATTTCCGTTACATTATAAACTAACAAAAAAGATTTCGTTAAATTGGAAAATGTTTGTTGTTCAAAATTTTCAACAATTTTGTACAAATAATATTCCGCAGGAGCCCTCCGAGCACCAGATTCCATAGACAACTTACGCCTTACCCCCAGTTATTTTCACGTGCCGGATAACTAAAAACTTCAATTTGCCGCAGCATTTTGTAAACGGTGTTTGAATTGTCCATCAGATGTTGTGGCATATTTATAAAGTGACTAGGCAATGTACAGTTTGCCTTAGGCATTTTGCAAAACCGCCAGCGTTTGTAAACGGCCGGCGCCGTTTTTAAAATGACGAATCATTCAATCTGCCTGCGACATATATATTGCATTTTTTTCATAAAGCTGCAAGAAACCATGATTAATTTTGGGAATCTTGGTTGACAGCCTGATTCATTTTTTATAGAGATACACGACAGAACGGGATTTTTTTTTCAATAATAATATTCACAGTGACAAAACTGACATGCCATAGTGGACCGTTTGTTAGGTACCGGAACCAAGTCACCGTCAGAGCCAATACCACTGCATAAGTTGGTGTTAATCTGTAAATAGAAAATAAAACGCTGGGTAGGCTAATAGCAAATAGAATATCTAAAACGAACAGTGTTTCTAGCTAAAAAAATTGGCACATCGATAGACCCCGTTTTTATCCCGATATCCTCACAGGATCCAGACTTATGTGGGTGAAACCGCGGGGCGCAGCTATTAAAATTTTTTTTTTTTTTTTTTTGTTAGCCTGTAGTGTGTCCCACAGCTGGGCAAAGGCCTCCCCTTTCTCCTTCCAAATATGTGTGGTTGCAGGGACATCGACGCGAAGCCTGTCACCATGGATTCAGTACATGATTCTGAACTCCCAGCTTTGAAATTTTTCATCCGTTATTTAAAAAAAATGTTTTATAGAAAAGTGCAATACCTACGTGGTCAAAATGTATGGAACAGCAGATTTTGTTTTTAATAACCGACGAAAAATTTTAACGCAGGGGGGATCAGTATCAAGTACTGAATCCATGGTATCAGGCTTCGCGTCGATGTCCCTGCCACCCCGTATACATACATAGTGCGTATATATTATTGTAACTGTTACCTCAACCACCTCATTACGATTAATTTCGGCAGCATTGCCCATGAGATCTTCTGCTTCTCAGCTTGCAGTAGAGCGTTGTAGATCAGTAGGAATCCGGACATCACGAGAAACGTCTGCATTATTAGCGTCCCGTTAAGAACGACTTTCATTGCCTCAACTTTGTACAACTAAAACCATATTAATATTAGTAAAAACGACATGACGAAAACAAACACTGCAATAATATGAAAATCTATTTGAAAAGCATGATACTGGCAATGAAGATGATGGAGTTTATTTTATAAACGTTGCTTTAAGGGTACACTAGTCGGTCATTCTTCCGCAAAAACGTAGTATGGTGATTACTCCTCTGTTTGACGATGTACGTACAAAATTAAGAATTATATCAATTTGTCTTGTCATTATCTAGCCCTGTATGGAAGCAGAATTGTAAAAAAAACATTGGTTTGGAAGATATGAGCGTCGAAACTTCCATATTTCAACACAAATTGTATCTCGTGTTACCGTATCACGATAGATAATTTATTCAATAGTTCAGTAAATACGTTCAGTACTTTTATCATAATAATATATCTATACGGCCAAAGGTTTGTTCATTAAATTTTACATGCTCGGTTTAATTATAAATCATTGTCTATTTCACTAAATAAATGAATAAATATATAAATTAATAATTTAAAATACATAAATAAATAATAAGACTAATTAGCATGCATATTAGTAACGCCCACCAACGAGTTCGAGCCGTCGACTAGCGTACCCTTTAGTTAAGTAATGGTTAGCGACTGTTTATCCATAAATGTTTGACGTTTAAACGTCTTTTAACTGTATTAATATCTACCCCCTTATTAATAAACTCGGAGTAAATTTATGCCAAACTTAAACCTCGAAAACTGTACGTATCTTTT
This sequence comes from Conistra vaccinii, assembly GCA_948150665.1. Lineage (NCBI taxonomy): Eukaryota > Metazoa > Arthropoda > Insecta > Lepidoptera > Noctuidae > Conistra > Conistra vaccinii. The sequence continues at coordinate 1,547,012 of OX411327.1, forward strand.
AATCTGAAGGTTATTATGGTTGTAACTTTACTCTAGGATTATAAGTATGCAAATAATTTGATTCTACCCACCTGTTCTAAGTACTCAGGATTATCAATAAGCGCCACACAAGCGAGAATAGAGTGTCCCATTATTACTAAAACAATTGATATCGTTCTGAAAGAAATAACAATTGTTAATAACGGTAAGAATGATTCGAAAATATAAAAAAAACAATCTGGAGGAAAAGGAACCCACGGCGTCAATACTATACAATAATCAATATAATAAAACAATTTTATCTAATAGCGGTATGGATGATTAGACCAGCCCCTTCTCATACAGAGAAGGCACAAGGATTGATCATCACGCTTGCTCAAAACAGATTACCACTGGGCCATCACGACTTGAATAGTTATGAATTCACTATGGATTTAATCATCAAACCAGCAAAAACTGTAAATTTTACAGATGATTCAGTCCGCATGGATGTATTTAGCCCCAAAGATCATCGACTACAACTAAATAGTTAATTAGAAGAGATAGATTACCTGATACCATGAACCGACTTCAATCTTTTCAGTCGAGGGTCCTGATTTTCAGCAACAGGTGCTGTCAGCTTCCTCCAATTGTTTTGAATAGAAAAACATTGAAGAAATCTGAAAACTATCATTAAGGTTTAGCGAAAATTATCAATTTAAGAAAAAGATTAGCTATTGAATACAACGTTAGATGTTTTTGTAAACACATAGCTATTTCTAATTTCGTTTGTGATGAATTGACCTACGAACGAATCGACAAACATGGATTATTGTAGTGTAGATGTATTTTTATTATAATTTTATCCTTACCACCATTTTTTCTGTCTCCACAAAAGGAAACACATATGCTTCCGATAAGGTTAGCTAACAGTATTAGACCACAAATGGCACCGACGACAATATCCAATTCATCTGGTTGCATGTCTTTTGGGGGTTGATTACAAGAGTAAAGCTCCGTTATTCTTGTCTTTAATTGGTATGTGTTGTACATAGACTCGTTGAGGCATGCCTCAAGGACCAATCCTATGTCCAAACTTGTCAAGTTGAATTTTGTGCATGATTGTGTGACACAGAGGCCGCGTCGTATTTTCGTGTGGTTGAAATGGGTTGTGTTGTGCTCTGAATATTCCTGGAAAAATAAAAATATACAGCTCAGAGATATTAATATATTGGTATAATTTTATCAGATGCGAATATTTAAGGACAGTTTATTTGCGTAGTGATTATATCGTTTAGCTAGAAATTATATAACTGACTTCCAACAAAATCACTTCAATGTGAAAATAACTTTAATTTCCGAAGTCGGTATCTTTGGATCTGAATTTTAGCTTTAGCCTCCGACTTCAGAGTAGTTTACAAATATTGTAGTTTAGTTATTACTTATAACAAATAAAAAATACATACAGACAAACATTATCCTCCTTCTTTAGACTTCTTTACTATTGACACAGGGAATACAACTTAGTTACTAAGACTTACAATAGACTGCAATTTAAATTGAAAGGCGCATGTAGAGACGATAAACATACCTTACAATATAATTTAACGCATTCATTTTCGGTAGTATATAATCTATCAATATGAAATCGTCAAATTATGAATGTACCTGCACTTATCTACAGGGTTCATAGTCTGTCCGATTTTATCACCTAAAATTGTGAACTGTCTAATTGGTCGGTCTTGGCGGTAGCCGAATTGGTCGCAGTAACTAAGCCCTCGACCCAATTGGTAACGTTAGGACATTTGGCCAATTATGTTTAAGTCCCATGTAATAGGGGACGTTCCTGTTACCATCAACTAGGCACGAATCCAGACTCCGGAATGCTATAAAAAAAATCCTGATGGAAAACTCAATAACACTGCCTGACCTGGGAATCGAACCTAGGACCTCGTTCTCAACAGAAGCGCTTGCGACCACTAGACCAACGAGGTAGTCTATTAATAGGTATTCTTCTCTAATCTAGACTTACGCGTATCAGATCCAACAGTGGACTGGGCGTGTCCGACACCAGCACGAACTCTCCGAAGCAGTAGACTGCGTCAGGATCCCAGTGGCACTTCTCGAACGAGTCGCCCGCGTACTTAGGGGGCATGCGGTCGTACTCCGTTTCTGAATATAAGAGGCAAACCTTTAGTTGATCCTCTAAATACTTATTTACCTTCTAGTGATGCGCGCTTTTTCTAATAAATAAGCCTCCTTTTAACTTTCTGACCTTCTCTCACTCACTCTTGGCTAGTTCGTATTTTAGGGGACACCATAAAGGTTATTGCTGATGGGCCTGACGAAAGCCCCATAATGAGGCATCTTATTAACCACCACCCTATCTGTAGTAGAAATTAAGTACTAACATAGCAAATAAGTTAAATTGATTACTAACATCTTTTGGATCTCGTTGTCTGTAGAATAAAAAAAAAAGATAATAATAATACGAATTAATATTTCAGGTTCTCAAAAAGAAATTATGTTAGGTTATTTAGGCAAGTAAAGTGGGAATTATTTGACTTTCGATTAAATATTATAGGCATATAAAATACATTTTATAAAAACGGATCTGTTAAATAATTTACATAAATAATCTAAAACAAATAAAGTCGCTTTTCGTATATAATGTGTGTTGATCCGCTTAGTTCTTCTAAACTATACAATGGGTTTATTCAGAAACTTGGCAACGTCGCAAATAGATGTCAAATATTTCGCTGTTTTGATTAATTTGATCATATTTCTGTATGGAAATAAAAAATGTGGCTAACTAGCGAACTAGAAAATTGATTATGAAATGCAACAAATAATATCGTAACACCGAATAGTTTAGTTTTAGATGTAAAAAAAGTATTTGGAAACTTTCCAAATGCCTTTTTTACACCTAAAACGGGTACAACATCAAATTCAATGTTATAATTGCAATTCATTATTAATATTCTAGTTAGTTAGTTAGTTAGCCACATTTCTTATTTCCATACAGTATTATTTCCAAATTAATCAAAACAGGTAACTATTTGACAGCTATTTACGACGTTGCCAGCTTTTAGGATGCACCCTCTTAAATGCGATTTACACCGTCATTTCATTTATCGTAAGGTTTATAATATGTATATTTCAGTAATATTTAACTAAGATACAGGCATAGAATTCCCGATGTTTTGACCTGTCGCCAAAGTTTGCTTTTTTTACCCACAACGGGGAAGCTCTTGGCCTGCATATCACCTGATGGTAAGTGATGATCAGGCCGAAGGTGAAACCGACCTTCACCCGGAATCCTCAACCACGGAGGAACTGGCTATCTTATCTCTAACTGCCGAAACACAACAATGCTGTTAACATTGTCGTTATGGCGACAGACTTAGATAAGATGGTGGTAGCTAGCGAGGCGGATTTACAACAAGCCCTACCACCAACCAAACCGAGCAGAAAATTTTACTCCCACTGGGAATCGAACCCAGGACCTCTGGGTCCGAGACAGGTGGTTTAACCACTAGACCACAGAGGCGGTTAAAAGGCGTTATTGTAAAGACTGTCATGATTCCTTAATAATAATATTTTATCATTATTATCTTGAAGTCGTTCGTTGAAGTCTTTTGTAGTCCAAACCCTACAAAAGACTTCATCGCACACTTTTTTTTACTTATTTCGCTAGTCGATATACAAGGTGGAGACGACAATACAACAATAAACTAAACGGCGTGTCTCTAATGATGTTCCCATTCTGCATAGAAAAATTAAATTGAATATAACGAAGGAATTTCGGTCTCCTCGTTATCAGAGTGGTTGGCTATATTAGATGGGTAATCTAAATAAAATTCAAAGCGCTCGGTACAAGCGTCTATTACGGCGCTACAGTTCAGTAATGAAACTAGGCGGGCGCAATCAGATTTAGGAAACGCGGTGAATTGAATATAGGATGGCAAAGGGAATCTCTTGCAAGGGCGTCTCCAGGCGTCTCGACCAAAGAAGTACGCTCCGTTCGCTCTGACGCTGACGTCTCCTCTTCTGATTCCGAAACATCAACCGTCAACTGACAATTGTCATCCGTCAACCGTCAACCCAGTGTTGCCGCTTTAAATCCAGTGCTGCCACTTCCTATATTGACCTCACCCAAGTAGGTCCTTTACTTGACGTTTCCAGATCAATGTTGACTCTCCGACAAATATATTAAATAGTTTATTTATCTTGTAGTAAATCGCCAAAATCCATAGTCGTCTCGGGTTATTCCGTTTATCCACCCCAAAAAATTCACCCTAAGATGGATATTCCGAGAATCCACCCTAGGCTTAGTTGGATAAACGGAATTTATAGACTTAGGGTGGATATAAATAAATAAACAACAATTGAATTAGTTAGAAAAGATTTTTTTTTCATTTCGATGCGAAGATTTATTTTATATTTCTAAAACACTTTTATGTGTTGTATTGCCAGTATTTATATTTTTTGTTGTATTGTAGTCTCCACATTGTATAAACCGATAGTCACTCAACGATAAAAATCGTCGCAAATAAAAACATCGGTGCTGTAGTCTAGTTTCTTAAGTTGGGAGTCCTAGGCCCTGTCTGTCAATTTTATAACACGAGTGTATCCACAATGAGTGTATCCAAGATGAACTGCATGAACTCTGTGATCGCTGTGTATAATAATTACATGCCTTGTAAGAATTTTATGCGTCTAGTGCCTCCAAGAAATGATTAAATTACCTATTATAGTGCATCGTGTTTATAACCTTGTATTGCAATGTTTTGAACTAAAGCGCCTTTTATGAATTATAAGGTAAGTTAAATTATTACTCCTTTGACATATCTCGGGGTCCTGGGGTCCCGGACCTTTGGAAGGCATACGAACGGCCGAAGCCAACTTGCAGAGGCCCGTTAGACGTTTTTAATTAAATGAGGCACCTACCGACGATTATCCCTGTTCGCACTATGCAAGTGCACCTTCGGCTGGTGTAAGACTATTGCAGGATATGGAAGCAAAGATATTGGATTACGGGTTTGGGAGACTATAGTGAACCGGTTATCTGGAACTATGGAAAGACTATGGCCCCTGCCTGACCAATGTTTTATATTATTAGTTTCCAAGGCACATTTTAATCAAGAAATCTGCAACTAACAGATAATCTTTGATCTGTTAATTGTGTTGTTGTCTGCTGCTTTAGTCTCGCAAATTGTATAATTACAAATTCAAAGTCTATTCTTAATTATGAAATATACAACAATGTAAACTTTGGCTTATACCAGTATTTCATAATCAATTTGTCTTGTTTTCTCTATTACTTAATTGTTTAATAAATATTATTACTTAATGTGTATTATTATTTAAACTTTCTATATGTATTGTATGTTTATTATTTCCTTTAATTCATTTTATAAACATATCATTTACATTTTTAAATATTTTTATAAAAAACAAGAAAAAAAGAAAAACATTTAAAAATATAAAAAATTGTAGCCCACCGGTACCGGGAACAGGGTCCATGTTTATTATTATATTCTGCATGTATTTATATTCGTAATACCTGTAGGTATTATAATTGCAGATAGCTAATTGACTCAGGCGTGAGTTTGCGGAAATCCATTATAAGATAGAATAGACGACATATATTTAGTAGGTAACCTAAATCGCTTAACTAAGCTTTAGTTAAGCGGATTAGGTTACTAAATATATGTCGTCTATTGTATCTTATGATAATTCAGTTCATTGAGGACCTATAATTAATTTTTTTGATTAGGTAAATAAACTTTAACCCCTGTCAGTATGTACATTTCAATTGAGTTTTATTAACAACCTCAATAAACCCTGCAGATTTTTTTTATTGTTATTCGTTCTTCTTTTATTTGTGTTAAGCACTTTATTGTTTTAACTCCTACTTAGTTCTTATTTTTGTTATGCATATTGTTTAACTTAGACTCTTGCACTGTATTTAGTAAAAGGTAATTCTAGCCGTGGAGGGGGGCCTGGTGACCTGTAACACAGGTTTTTCCAAAAACTTATATCAGGCACCAGTCTCTCACAAAGGGAATACAGCTGAGACTTTTTTGTACGCATTAAAGTCAACTTTGTGAAGAGAGAATAAATGATTATTGAATTGAATTGAATTGACTAACTAGCGACCCACTGTTACTTCCCACGGGTGCAATGGTGACATTGTATCAAAACATCGAGATTTCTGTCCTGAATCTAAGTTAAATATTAGGTATATATTATATCATTAACCTTCCCGAACAAATTATCTGAATGAAGATGAAATCTGTATCAAAATCTATTGAGTAGTAAGCGGTCCGGTCAGTTGTTGACATAGCTTACAGGCAAGCTGAAGTGGCAATGGGCCATATTAGCCGTAGAACAGACGGCCGTTGGGGTAGACGTGTGCTTGAGTGGAGACCGCGAATCGGCAAACGTAAGTTTGGACGCCCTAAGGCTAGCTGACGAGCGACGATCTTCGCGGGTGGCTGGTAGTAGCTGGATGGGAGTTAACGAGAATCGAGATTAACTCCGTGCAATACGGATGACGACAAACATTTTTTTTTTGTCCGGAACGTAGATTATGAAAAAATAACGTAAGTACACGTATTTTTTCTTTTATTACTTTATCAAAAGATTACTGCAATACATTGAGTTAAAATGTGCTATGACGTCAAGAGTATGTAGATTTTATACTTACTTGTGACGTATCGACCCCCACTCCCCAACTTCAATTGCGTTTTATCTAAGTCATTTTTTATTAATATGATAAAGCAAAAAATACGAGTCTAATATTTTTTTATTATCTAACTGACGGACTAAATAGAATTCCTTTTTTTGACCCAGGCATCATCCCTATTGCCAGAGATTCCCGGAGAGGCCTGTGTCCAGCAGTGAACGGCTGTGTTCAAGATGATGATGATGACGATGAAGCCCCGTTGTACCATATGTACGATGAAGCGGTCAAACAGAGAGACACAAAAAGCGACTTGGTTTTATATTACGTACAGATAAATATACATTACTCCGGATTTCCGATTGTAAGATCTACGCTTCTTTGAAAATGTCAGATATTGTATAATTATGTCGAAAAAAATATCACGCCTCTTTATTAACGGAACGCTAGTCGACGACGACTCGAACTCGTTGATGGGCGTTACTAATAATATGCATGCTAATAATATTATGTATTTATATCAGTTTTTTATTTAAAATTAAATATCTATTTTTATTATTGTATTAATTTATTTAGTGAAATAGATAATGCTTTGTAATGAAAACGAGCGCGTAAAATTTCATGACCAGGCCTTTGGGCGTTTAGATATTATGAAAAACCTACTGAATTTATTTACTCAAAAGATAATTATTTGAATTATTGATTAATTATCTATCATTGTGCGGTTTTTATTTTCTTACTACATAAGTTATTTATTAACGTCCAAACACGAGTTAAAATTTGTGTTGAAATATAGAAGTTTCAACGCTTATAACTTACAAACCAATGTTTTTTTCCAATTCTGTTTCAATACAGGGCTATATAATGATATGGCTAATTGATATAATTTTTATTACACTAAATTTGATGTTGTAACCGTTTTAGGTGCAAAAACGGAATTTGGAAAGTTTCCAAATACTTTTTTAAGTACATCTAAAACTAAATATTCAGTGTTACGATATTAATTGTTGCATTTCATAATGAATATTTTAGTTCACTAGTTAGCCACATTTCATATTTCCATACAATAAAAATCAATCTTCCTAGCCTTTTCCCAACTATCTTGGGGTCGGCTTCCAGTCTTATCGGTTGCAGCTGAATACCAGTATTTTACATGGAGCGACTGCCTATCTGACCTCCAGAACCCAGTAACTGGGTAATACGATACCCCTTGGTAAGACTGGTGTCAGACTTTCGGGCTTCTGACGACTCGTAACGACTGTCAAAGATCCACAAATGACACCCGGGACCAACGGCTTAACGTGCTTTCCGAGGCACGGAGGAGTCTCGGTATGTAAAGATGGTCACCCATCCACTGACCAACCCTGGCAAGCGTAGCTTAACCTGATGGATCGACCCGTGCGGCTTGTTATCACTTAGCCACGAGCTCCTCCCCAATTTCCATACAATAATATTGCCAAATTAATCAAATCAGGTATATATTTGACAGCTATTTGCGACGTTGCCAACTTTTAGGATTTAAAGCGCTTTTAAGCCATAATTATAAACCATTGAACAAATCGTGTGAAAATATTATTAATTAATTGATTTTCTTTTTAATAATGAAAATCGAAAGTCATTCATTCAAACTAGGGTGAGAATGACTTCTACCTTAATTATAGTTTAATTAAAATAATTTTAAACGTTGTTAGGTAATTCGAAGCAACACAATAAATTCTTTAAATAAAAGTCACTCACCATTGAGTTTGTAAATAACACCATAACAAACATGTAATAAACACAACAACACCAACAACTTCTCCATTGTTCATTAATTATTCACCATGAACACTTGAAGAAGAACAGAGCACTCAAACGTGCGAACTCTAGAGAGTAAGATTTTCTAATAAACAACAACGTGTTGTCAGACTCATTATTTTCCGAGAACACTTCATGTATAAAGTATTTATGGTTTATTTTTGTAAAATATGATAATGTTATAAAATGGTTTTATAACATTACTAGCTTTCGCCCGCGGCTTCGCCCGCGTAGAGGTAAATTATCCCACGGGAACGTACTCCTGGGGTAAAAATATCCAATATTATTATGTTAATCCAGCTTATAAACTTCATCCAAATCCATTTAACCGTTTATGCGTGATTGAGTAACAAACATCAAACTAACCCAAACTTTCATAATTTATCTTAATATATATAAATCTCGTGTCACAATGTTTGTCCTCAATGGACTCCTAAACCACTTAACCGATTATAATAAAATTCGCACACCATGTGCAGTTCGATCCAACTTGAGAGATAGGATAGTTTAAATCTCAATTTATAGCCGCAATTTTAATTTATTGCTAATTAGGGCTACCCATGCGAAGCTGGGACGGGCAGCTAGTATTATTATATATTAGTAGGATTATTGAGGAGCTCGTGGCTAAGTAATAACAAGCCGCACGGGTCGATCCATCAGGTTAAGCTACGCTTGCCGGGATTGGTCAGTGGATGGGTGACCATCTTCACATACCGAAACTCCTCCGTGCCTCGGAAAGCACGTTAAGCCGTTGGTCCCGGGTATCATTTGTGGATCTTTGACAGTCGTTACGAGTCGTCAGAAGCCCGAAAGTCTGACACCAGTCTTACCAAGGGGTATCGTATTACCCAATTAATGGGTTGTGGAGGTCAGATAGGCAGTCGCTCCATGTAAAATACTGGTATTCAGCTGCATCCGGTTAGACTGGAAGCCGACCCTAAGATAATTGGAAAAAAAGGCTAGGAAGATTATATTGATTAGTAGGATTATTAATTTATTATATAGTAGATTTATTATTAACGTTTTTTTTCATATTTGAATTAAGCTTTTATTAAAAGCAAAATTTCAATAACTTTGTATTGTTGCTAAGGTAACTAACTCTTGCAACGCTACCAAACATTGAATCAGTCTTCAACGATTGTTGGATGACCAAGGCAATTTTTAAAGCTTCACTTGGGTTACATCATTTGATGGTATTATAAATCCTCGTACACACAACCACACTCACACAAAATAGTTTAATTATGCTACATCTGTAACATAATTACGTTGAATAAACAGAACTTAAAAAATATAGCATCACACTGTGAAAACGTCATTCTTACTTTTCTTTTTTTAACTTAGCTCCCCCCACTAGGAATTTTTCCTGTATTGTGGGTGCGTTTACAAACATTTAAACTCACATACACAAACAGTCAGACTCGGAACAACTACTTGTAGGTCATACAAATATTTGTTCCGTGCGGGAATCGAACCCGCGACACGCAGCGCAGCAGTCAAAATTAAATAGATGAATTCTGATTCTAATTTAGGAAAGGTGAGACACCTTTCCTAGACTAGACCACATTTTGGATTGACACGCCTATTTAAATGTCATTACTTTTATTAAATTATAAATCAATTAAAGATGGAGCACTGTCATTTGTCAGCTGTCATCGAGTGAGGAAGTTGAAACGGTTTAGTATTCTATCATGTAGAAAAATAAAAACCTCTAGAAATATATTTATTTTCATTTTAATTCAATTTAAAGTTTGTTACAACGTAATGTAATATTGATTTATCACACAATACATACTCTGGATACGAACGAAATAAAAGCGTGAATTTGAATCGAGCATCGCAAAATCGCAATCTATTAGGTGGTACCTTTGACAATAATGGATCTTCTTTGTGAAATGTTTACCATTCCCAACCACTGCGTTGACCGACCTGAGGAGATCCTCAGGTCATTTTATGATCTTATTATGGTCATAAGTGAGTTCGCAAGGGTGAGGATATTTATCTCAATTTCCAAGATGGCTGCATTTGGGTACGCTAAACTTTCTCTGTATGCAATTTATAATCACCCACTGTACGTCAACATCGCTTACTCCAGCGTCACCAGTCCTGACTAGAGAGTCACAATAAACTAAAATAACAGCCACATTTTTATAAATGGTTCCGTGTATACACGGAAGTTTATAAAAGTGTGGCTGTTATCTTAGTATATTGTGGTGTCTTACGACTTCCACCCGAACGAAGTCGCGGGCTGAAGCTAGTAATAAATATTTTAGTATACAACACAAAGTGATATTTCAGAATTACATTTAGTAATATTTACTGATTAATCAACACCGTACCTCTGAAAGCGGGTTAAGCGGCGGGGCGGGGTCCCGGCTATCATTCTTGGATCTTTGACGCTCGTTACGGGTCGTCAGAAGCCCGAAAGTCGGAAATCCAGTCTTACCAAGGGGTATCGTGTTACCCAGTAACTGATTTGTGGAGGTCAGATAGCCAGTCGCCCCATGTAAAATACTGGTATTCAGCTGCATCCGGTTAGACTGGACGCCGACCCCAAGATAGTTGGGACAAGGCTAGGCAGATTGATTGAATCAAAATAGCGAAATATTTGCTTGGACAGCTATATGCGAAGTTGCTAACTTTCCACCATACATCGTGTTATTGAATAAAGTGCTTTTTAGTGATCGATGTTTTTAACCCCCGACGGAAAATAAAGGGGTGTTATAAGTTTAACATGTGTATCTGTGTATCTGTCTGTGGCATCGTAGCTCCCAAACGGCTGAACCGATTTAGATTTTTTAATTTTATTTTAAATGTGACATGATCGGGAGTGTTCTTAGCTATGATTCAAGAAAATCTATTCAGCAATTTAAAGATTATCAGGTCTTTTCTAATTGATGAATGCATTTGAGCATCTTCCACAGGTCTGATTCAGTCAAAATTTGGTAATCTGTTACTTCAGTGGTATTAGAATAACATAGTAAACTTGAACTGATGCTGCAGCATTACCTGGTATTTGCAGGATACCCAACTCCTCACCAACTTACAGCAGTGGTATCGTGTTTGGGCTCATTGGAATGGTCTCAATGAATAGGTTATAGATATGTATTTATCAGGGTGTGATGATGGAGAAGCAAAAAAAAGATTCAAGATAAATTAGTAAATAACTTTACTGTGGGAAAAATACGTGCAGTTGCGCAGATTAAAGCGAGGCACGTGTCGATCGTAGCGTATGTACTAGTAATACGTATATATATATAAAGTTTAAAAAGCAGAAAATAAAAGTTAAATCAAAAATTTAACCCCCGACACAAACAAAATCCTTTAAAAAGTTATAAAATAAAATATATCTTTAAGTTTAATAATTTGTAATTAATATTTTGTCGTCGCATCGCATGCTATTGTAGAAAATATATTTTAAATTTTTCATTCGCTCTCCCCCGACGCGACGAAAGGGCCAGTATATTTAATTTTATAACTTTTTAAAGGATTTTGTTTGTGTCGGGGGTTTCTTAAATTTTTAATTTAACTTTTATCTTTTTATGTCATAATTACAGCTTGGCGACTGTATCGATGCAGACGCGCGACAGCATCGCTACTGCATCGCTACAAAAAGTCGCCGTGTGCGAGGGCCCTTAGACCTTGGTTGCTGTTACTGGCAACCGTCAACGGAAACCTTTTAAAAATTTGACAGATACTCGTATGTGAACTTTAGTTTCTATCGTAGTGCCTAAAAAAGACAACCCCGTCATTAAAAAATAATTAGGTACTAATTGACCGAGCGAGCGAAGCATCTCTGCTTCAAGTCTGCTTCCATGTAAAAAGGGCCAAAAAAGAGCTACTGGCTACTTTAAGTTGGTCTGATAAAACATTCGTGAAGATCTGATGAGGATCTTCGGCTTGATGAGCAGAATAGCTCCTCAAAATGCAGTAAATTGCTTACTTATAGATTTCTACCAGTGGGATTGATCCTTTAACTTCTAAGTAGGGATTTATGGAACACCTTCTCATCACAAAACTAGAGAATTCTCAAAATAATTTTCAGAATTTACAATAAACATGGTAAATATTTCGTTTTAAGTAACTTTAGTGGTATTAATAGTTGCAAAAAAATTCATGCTCGCGAGGTCTAGTGTTCGCAGAACTACTAATCATTGTATTCTAATGAACCTGTGTATGAACCTAAATCTTAAGTACGTATTGTGTAGTTTTAATTATTAAGATTTTATTCAATTTAATTAGGTAGATTGCAAAGTCTAGACAACTTTGAAGAATTACAATAAGGAAGTAATAATACCTCCTCTTAAATAAATAAATAAAAATAATATTTTGATGAATTCTTGTCATATACGTTATGGGTTACAAAAAATGTGGAACCCTGAGTTCTGAGCTAGGTTAAAGTACCTATACTACAGGATTCCTTTCTGTGAGGTTAAAGGTAATAAAATTATATTACTTTAACATTATGCTTAATAGACCAAAGCAAAAACAAAAAAACACGAATTAATATGAAATCTTTATTTCATTTACACTTTTGTAGTGTCCCTCCCTTCCCCGTTCCCCTTGCACCTCCCCTGGGCAACGCACGAGGGTGGCAGCCGGCGCCTCCACACACACAAACAGGATGCTCGCGCACAAGTATGTTACAAAGATGGTCGATGAGCCAGGCTATGAAGCCTAGCCACCAACGTTTCTTCGCCTATAAGCCTTTTAGCTCTGCGTTCCACCGAGTCAAGTGCAGTAAGTTGGTATTTTCCTGAGCCATCCCACAAGTGGCTGCAATACATCCATACAGGACCGAATCTGTACTTTGTACAAACTTAAAAGGTGTCCAGATGTGAATTATCGCCTCACCTTCTTTAGGATACCCAGCTTTTGGGTGCATTCTATGCTTTTGATTTGATGGTTGAGCCGAAGTTGCGATCAGACCTCATCTCCATGCGCAAAAGCTCTAGGCGGTCGGTAACTGATACAGATGCACCTCGGAAAGTAGGAGATAACTGAAACTGGCTCTTTTTAGCAGTGAAACGACACGCCTGTGTTTTAGAGCATTGAATTTGACCAGCCACTGGGAAACAAGCTTTAATGTCTAAATTCATTCGCTCCACCATGGTAAGCGCCACAGGTTTACCTATTACAGTAGGATGTTATTGTATTATACCTGAACCTGTATCTAAATATTGTTAAAAAAAACTACGCAATGCGTAAGCATGTGACTTTATTTTATTATTTACTTTTATTTGTAAAGCCTAGATTTCTTTGAATAATAAATTGCAAGAATGATGTTATCATACTTCCTCTTAATTCAATCCTAACTAATATTATAAAAGTAAAAGTGAGTTTGTTTGTTAGTTTTTACGCTTTCACGCTAAAACGGCTGAACGAATTTGGATGAAATTTGGCACATGGGTAAACAATGATCTGCATTACGATATAAGATACTTTTTATCCCAATATGAATACGGGATCGAGACATTTATGCGGAAACCGCAATAATTAATAATAATATATTGATGATTTCTTGGCATACACTTTATGGGTTACAAAAAATGTGAAACCCTGTCTGCTGACCTAGGTTAGAGTACCTATATTTCAGGATTCCTTCCAGTGAGGTTAAAGGTAATAAAATAAAATTATATTACTTTAAGATAAGCTCAGAAGACTGAAGATTTTATTTTATTACATTATTAAAAACAAAAATTGTTTTTTTTTTTATGTAACGAATTCTTAAGTTAATGGCAGCTGTCTCAATTGTCTTCCTCCAGATCTCTATCGTTGTTAACGCCTTTCAACAAAAATTGAGAGTAACCAAAAAAATTGTGTCAAAATATTTCGTAAATTCGTATTTACAAGGCGACTCAAAATGCCCCTCAGTGCGATACAATCAGTTTATGTGTAATCATTACAAGAATTGTTTGATATGATGAGTGCACAATTTCGCGAAATACACGACAAAAGTGTCTAGGGATCGAGCACGTTTTTGCTACTCGTAGTCAATGAGGTTATACAATACTAGAAGAGCTGTGGACGGCACATAAGCGTCACCACCACTTAGGTGTCCGCAGGCATATCTGAATTCAGTTGTCAGCTTGACGTCAAGTGAGCAATTGCTTAGCGATAAAAAATAAAAAATGGTGAAATTTGCGGTTAAAATTAGTATATCACGGTCTGAAAGGATTAATAAAGCATGTGGTGTTACATTTCACAATCAAGTTTCCTAAATTTTCTTCAGATTATCCAAAAAAACATTACAAAACGAAATAAATTTAGCAAACATTGTTTTTGCGATCAATGTTACCAGGAAAAACGATGTTGATTTTGCCAGACTGTTGGGAGTTTAGTGAATGACGACATGTAAAAATATTTCGTACTCTTTTAACTTTTATCATTTATTTAGTAGGGGTAGATGTAGTAGTGTGTATAAAACTGCACATAACTAGGTATGCTACGCTCGTGTTTTAATACCCCTCCAACAGTTTAATAAACTACTAGGTACTAACTATTTTTTAATTGATGTTATTGTTCTAAGAAATTTGAACTGGTGGAGGTGCTCGTGGCTAGGTAATAACAGCCGCACGGGTCGATCCATCAGGTTAAGCTACGCTTGCCGGGATTGGTCTGTGGATGGGTGACCATCTTTAAATCTCTAATCCATGCCTCGAAAGCACGTTAAGCTTTTGGTCCCAGCTGTCATTCGTGGATCTTGTGACAGTCGTTACCTACGGGTCGTCAGAAGCTCGAAAGTCTGACAACCAGTTTTACAGGTATAGGTCTGATAAGCAGTTGCTCCATGTAAAATACTGGTATTCAGCTGCATCCGGTTAGACTGGAAGCCGATCCCAACATAGTTGGGAAAAGGCTAGACAGATTGATTTAGATTATTCTAAAAAAAAAAGTGAATGTCGCTGGTTAGTGCGTTACATCACTTTAATTAATTTAATCGATTGTCATGAATATAGAAATTATATATTCCATTATGAACAATATTATTTGTCACAAATCTTAAAACTTTTGAAACATTTTTTTTTTGCCTATGTTTTGTAAGTATAGGTACCGTAATCCTTGTAAATTTTTTAAAATCTTTTATCTACACCCATGCTATAAATCCTCTATAAAAGTTCCTGAAACAGTTAGCAAATTGCCAAAATTAAAACAGCCAGTGTCATAGTAACCCTAATGACATCCAAACGGGTGTTATAATGTTGTACTAAATTTCATAATGCAACTCGTTTTTTACTCATCGAACAGCCACATTCTCGTGGTATGTTTATGAATTTCAAAAAAAGAACATTGTCATGCACGCGCGTTTCACAATTAGAAAAGGTTGGGTAGGTTCTTCGAATTCACGTCGTATCCTGCCATTTTTGTTAGATATTAGTATTGCAAAAATTTATTACTTTGTTGTTTATAGAGGATTCATATCATGGGTGTAGGGGGGGGGGGGGGGGGTGGGTGGGTGGGTGTAGTCTTGAAACACTCATGTGATACTATTTTTTACAAACCCACATTCGTGTTTTAATACCCCTTATTATACAACAGTTGCATAAGTAACTATTATCTATTGAAAGTTCCATAACACAACCTTTCATAGTACCTACCTAATTGATTCAATAAAACCTTCATTCATTCTGGGCAAATTATGTTGATAATTGGCAACTCTGGTCGTTTTTTCGATAGCAATGTCTTGTCTCATTCCAACGTCATTAGTTTGACGGTAGAAGAAATGAGACAAACATAGATTATTTTGACAGATTGACATTTTATGTATCCGTTTCAAAGCTACGTCTTTAAACTCGTAAGTGGTGACGTTTTTCAGAAATTGTTTGTAGGACGCTGCTCCTCTAGTATTGTATAACCTCATTGCTCGTAGTTACTAAAAATAAGTTTTTTAAATTATATTTTTGTAACTCCCATGGATTTTATTTTTTGTAAACGTCATTTGAAAAGTTTTAGTTTTTGAATTTCGGTCAAAAGAAGAAAATCTTCTGTCAAGTCGTATTCCTAAATAATCCTGTAAAGGGTTTGAGGCCAAATCAGTCTCCGCCATACTTCTGAGTGGAATCAATACAAAAGAACGTTATAAACACGTCATTTGAGCCGAGAAGAAATGATCTTCTGTCAAGTCGTATTCCTAAATAATCCTGTAAAGGGTTTGAGGCCAAATCAGTCTCCGCCATACTTCTGAGTGGAATCAATACAAAAGAACGTTATAAACACGTCATTTGAGCCGAGAAGAAATGATCGTACCTCTACCATGAGTTGCCATCGAAATTTACTCGCTAGCGCTAGCGTATTAACCCGTTCAGTGCCGGGAGGATCTGGAGGGTTCACCTAGTCGCATATGGAATACCGGGAGCCCTCGCGGTGGGCTCATTTTAAATGTTGTTTTTTCTTAGCGAATACAGCTGGCATTATAAACTGTGATAGTAAAATCTGATATTATAATTTATAATTTAATTACTCGTATCAATAAAAAAATTACTCACTGTTACAAATATTCACACAAATTAACTTCGTTTTACAGTGGTTTATAATACGGTTTTAAACCTAATGCCGTAGACCGTCAGCGATGGTTAACTTTAGCGCAAACGAAATGCCGGTGACCCTCCCGGAGGGTTTACTTCCAATATGTATGGCGGCATGACGTATGAGCTCTATGAAAAGCGGGTGGAGTTGGAAGTGTTGACGTAGATCAAACTGATTTCGATAATGCTCGCACCATGAGTTTTACGGAGTCTCATGCAGGCGCTAAGGTAAGCTCGATAGATCGTGTCACCTACAGTGTGACCATTTCATAAATGGCGAATCTGCCACAGACTGGGCAAAAAAACTGCCAAAATCTGCCATACTTGGCGCCAAAAATGCCAAAAATATGCCTTCATGGAAACGGAAAAAATACACACAAATTCAATGAAATATCATTAATCAACAAAAATATTTAACAATTTTCTTATGCATTATTATACCTAATAATAATAAAAAAAGGAAAATTCTAATAAGGTTATGTGAATTTCCTTGAAGTCTTTTAAATCTGCCAAAATCTGCCACTTTTGTAAATCGTCAGCAGGATCTGCCACAGACAAAATTTTGGAGCGAAATCTGCCAAAATGGTAGAAATCTGCCACACTGGTCGTCTAGCTAACTTCACTCTTATGTTTTGTTTCTATCTTTCTCAGTAATAAGAAGAGGGAACGGCTCATAAGATCAAAACGTCACATAAGTAGTGATGGGAGAATATTCTCGGATCGAGAATGTTCTGCAATATTCTTTTCGACGGAGAATATACGAGAATTTAAAAATGGAAGTAAAATTGCTAAATTCCAATACAATAAGTTTCGATTTCAAGGTCTAAAGTAAACTTCTATTGTTGTTATTTAATACTTTCTCGAAAAAACGTTACTGTATTATGTTTCGGACTGGAAATGGCGCCGATTCTCTTGTACACCGAACTAAACAAACTAAAGTATCACTAAAATTCCTTACTTTTGGCTATGAGAATCTTAAAGCTATTCTGACAAAACCAAAAATCTGTAAATTAAAAAAATATTTTGACACATCTAAAATCGAATTTGACAATCGCGTGACGACTCCACATGGCACTAGTTTACTCTACCCTGTGAATGATTTTAGAGCGGGGGGTGCAGCCTAGACGAGTTTTATATGGAATTTTTCACATTTTGTATGGAAAATATGAAAAATTATTACCAACTTGTTGGGATATATTATATATGGGTCGAAAATTTCATTATTTTTGCGATAGGACGCACCATTTTCGAGATATAAGCAAAAGAAGAAAAAAATACAGTAGATAGATAGAATATTCTTTATTAAGTACACCATAAAAATTACAGGTATAAATGTAGAAATTTTACGTAGGGTGACACAATGAGCGGTCTTATCGCTAAAAGCGTTCTTTTACAGACAACCTTATGTGTTGTTAGGTACTTGTTGTAGGTAGGTACTGTTTTCGCACTGAAGTCGAAGTGTTGGTGTGAATTTTAGTTCATGCCAACTAATTTTAAGCACTCCCAATTAAAATTCCCAAGGTAGGGCAAACAAGTACCACATGGAGTCGCGATTATCAAATTCGATTTTAGTTGCGTCAAAATTATTTTTTATTGTTATTTTGTTTTTAATTATTTGCACCATAAACCTTTCTTATAATGTTGTTTTCTTATTCATTTTATTAATGCTGATTATTTTAAACTCATAAAGTTCGTTTTAATACAGAAATCATACTTTAACAATTTAAGAGAATTTATGAGAATTTTCTCGAAAATATTCTCGGGAATGTTCTCGCTCAGGAGAATTTACTGAGAATTTAAGTTGTGGTGTAGTTTATTTTAAACTCAAACTTCGTAAAACGTTCAAATGCACAAAAAACTATTAGTCTAAAAAAATACCGATTCAATACAATCATCCAATTTTTTTATTCTCATAAGTTCCCTACCAAAAGAATGTTCTCGAGAATTTAACAGCAAAGTTCTCGCAAGGAGAATAATATTCTCGAGAATTTCCCATCACTACACATAAGGTATCGCTATGGTAACAATGTTATGACAGTCAATATGTATCATGAAACAATCCGACTAAATAGAAAGGTTGGCGGTTAGTGAACCTTTTTATGGTATTTAGGGGTTGTTGAATTTTTATTCCTTATAGGTAATAATTATTTACCTCTATTCAATTTGTAATTTTGTTGACAATGTGTGATTCGCGGCGTTATTTATTTAAATTTAAAATGAACTATGTTTACAATAATAGTGATGCGGACGGCAGAGGTACCTACAGTACCGCAGGCAACCTGGGACGATCTCCCACTGATATTTGATGTGCGCTCCCTGCTAACTGACCCTAGGTGAATCCGCTGGCTGCACAACCACCACGGACCCCTGAATACGTACCTAGGTTGGGTACCATAACCCACAGTGACCACGATGAGGACTATCTTGAGGCAGCGAAATAAAACACTGATTTACTATCTTGAATTATTCCGGAGAATTCGGCTTTTCTTGGTATGTTTCTGCTTTGGTGGCTGAGCTCCGTATTTAAGTGTATTATCTATGGCTGAACTGCGACTGAATTGCCCACAAAATGGTACGCCTTTTATAGTAGATAAATCCGTTAGGATATTGTGGTGCAAGCCGAATTCTTGGAATTGTGCATTTATTTATTTCTTATTAGAATTTCTTACAATCTTTGTAGATTATTCATATAAAACACTATACAATTAATTAACTTAGGTATGTAGTTAAAACTTTTAGAACAAACACCAAGTGCACGGATCCCGTCGGCGTCGCCGGCAAATAGAATATTTTGTAAGAGAACTAAATAAGATAGTTTCTTGAAATTTACGTTCTTCCAGTCGTTGGCCTCCAAATTTTGGGGCCACTAACATATTCCATGCTAAATAATCTCTTCCAGACATTATTTTGCCTTTAATAGACTCAAAAACGTATATAATTTGAATGTAAACATGTTTCACACGTCAAAATGGTAGTGAGCAACGTAACTACTATCGCAAGCGTATTTTTCGATAGCGTCTGTCGATTTAGTGACTCATGGTGCCGTTTTGTATGGTGACAGCTGAAAAACGTTAGCGACTATCGAATAGATTACGTTAGGTTTCTTACCTATCGAAAACTATAGTGCTCTTGGAACAAATTTTAATTCTTTCTGTGACCGCTAGGGGCGCTGTACAATATCTTTTCATATAAATCATTTACGGGGACGCTAGCAAGTTTTGACATTATCGAAATGTATTTGATTAACGTTAATACGCTAGCGAGTTTAGCGCTAGCGAGTAAATTTTCGATGGCAACTCATGGTAGAGCTACAGGAGCCGTGGGAATGTTGAAAGCTGGTTCTCGGCAACGTGCTGTTGCAATCGCTCTGGGCACTACGCAGTGTTAAAAGTCGACTTTGAACGCGTTACTACACACCGGTATAAACAAGACAAAACTGACAGACGAATAAAAAATCCGGAATCACCTCAATCAATCTGTTCGATTTATACTCTTAACACGACGTGTGACAGCGGATTTTTAACAGACTTCAAAAAAGAGGAGGTTCTCAATTCGTCTGTATGTTTTTTTTTTTAACCTCCTTTAAAAGTGCATAATAAAAACTTTTTACAAAAAAAAACCGGTCAAGTGCGAGTTGAACTCGCGTGGAGAGGGTTCCGTACGATGAATATGTACCGCCGCCGGCCAGCAAGCCGAAGTTGCGGTGGTGAGCGTTAAAACCACCTGCTCCACAGCTCGCGGGCCGCCTATACCATGTTTTTTTTTTTTTGACCCGTTGTTTGTAGTAACTAAAATAACTATGTATGGTACCGGATTGCAGAGGGAAATTTCTGAAAATTATTGTATAGACAAGATAGAATTCAACAATAGTGTTGAATTCTATCTTGTCGTATATTCTTGAATACGTGGACTAAGGCCGAGTGATAGAAGGTATTCCGATATTTCATTTTTGATTTGTCCTTAAAATTTATATTGTATATTATAATGCTATGATAATCTTTTCGTGTGCACTGATAGAATTCTTAATGCATTCGACGGCAATGTTAAGCTGAATATCAATGTCATTCATATTACCAGTTGCCATATTATTTAATGTAGTAGCAAAATTCAGATCATCATAATTGATAAATCATTTATTTCTTTGCAAAAATGGGTAATTTTTACATTGATGTTTTATTATGAAAGTCCTCCATGTTCTACCGTCACAAAGGCATGCAAATCATGTTTAATTTACACAAATTTATAGACATTGTAATTTTAAATAACAATTTATAACAATACATAATTATACTTAATGTCAAATCGTTTGAATTACAGTCAATGTCAAATTAATAAACAATAAAATAATAAAATGTCAAATGGATCATCCCTCTGACGCATTATTTTGCTCATTAGAAATAGGCTAAATGGTTCCCACAATGGTGCACGAGTTAAAGCTGCCATCGGATTACGTCTTGTATTAGGCTGAATAAAATATAAGTAAAAATATTATTTAAACAAGCTTTTATAAAACTAAAAAGAACAAAATAAGACTTACGTAAACAGATAAGTTTAATGTTTTCTTAAAAGATTGAGGCTTATCTTTTTTTAAGAAAACCGTTCACGCCTCAAGCTTTTGAAACAAAACAAATCCAAACGGCCGAAACACAACGGAGCTATCTTGTCTAGTTAAGGAGTTCGTATGGTGACCTTCCAGATCTGTCATGAGGGCCTGGACTACACCTTAGGCTACAGTACTTTGTAAGACAAAACCAACGACCGCAAACACAATGATACTATTATGTTTGGTTGAGAAGTTTCTTTGATCACTTTTCAGCTCTATTATCAGACCCTGGATGCTACTTTGGGCTATAGTTCTTGTCAGGACAAAAAGAACTGGTCCAATTTCGATGGTACTGTCTCGTTTATTTTAGAAGTTCCTATGGTCATCTTCCGGCTCTATCATCAGACCCTAGTCCCATCTAGTTTATTAGCACAATACATGTCCATATACAATATATAATTTCGTGTCTGTACTGTGAACCATTCAGGAGTTCTCTCTTCTGAAGCCAATCCTGGATGCGGCAGTCAGATCATGGTGGACTTTAGAATGTTCTATCACAATTAAAGCATTTTAATATTTCGTGTCTGTTATGTTCTCCGTTGCGGAGTTCCCTCGTCTGGAGCCAATCCTGGGTGCAACAGCCAGATCTTAGTGACATTTAGAACAGACTATGATAATTAAAGCGTAGAAAAGAATATCTTAATTAAATGCATATATAAAACGTGTCTGTCCTGTGTACCGTTCAGGAGTTCCCTCGTCTGAAGTCAATCCTGGGTGCCGCAGCAAGGTCATTGTGAACTTTAGAACGGACCATGATAATTCAACCGTTTATTAAATTTCGTGTCTGTACTGTTGATCGTTGAAGAGTTCCCTCGCCTGAAGTCAATCCTGGGTGCAACAGCCAGATCTTAGTGACATTTAGAACAGACTATGATAATTAAAGCGTATATAAAATTTCTTGTTTGTGCTGTTGACCGTTGAGGCGTTCCCTCATCTGAAGCCAATCCTGGGGGCAGCAGCCAGATTATGGCTGAATTTAGAATGGTCTACCACAATTAAAGCGTACATTATTTTTTGAGTTTGTACTGTGTACCATTTAGGAGTTTCCTCATCTGAAGCGAATCTTGCGT
Organism: Conistra vaccinii; assembly: GCA_948150665.1. NCBI lineage: Eukaryota > Metazoa > Arthropoda > Insecta > Lepidoptera > Noctuidae > Conistra > Conistra vaccinii. Next base: position 1,569,653 of record OX411327.1, read on the forward strand.
GCAGCAGTCAGATCATGGTGGACTTTAGAACAGACTATCATAATTAAAGGGTACATAAAATTTCGTGCCTGCACTGTTGATCGTTGAGGAGTTCCCTCGCCTGAAGCCAATCCTGGGTGCAACAGCCATAAATGATGGAATTTAGAACGGACTATGATAATTAAAGCGTATAAATAAAATTTGCTCTTTGTACTGTTGACCGTTGAGGTTGTCCCTCGTCTGAAGACAATCCTGGATGTAGTAGCCAAATCATGGTAGAATTTAGAACAGACTGTTATAATTAAACCTAATGTGTTAGCAGTGCTTGCCGACAATGCTAATGCAATAGTACTATGAAATCGGCAAACAGAATGCTTCGCGGAAGGTACGAGAAGTGACGGATGCCTCGCCTTAGTACACGTTGGGCGAGCCCGTTGAACGTGTACTGAGGGCTTTAGTCGAACTAGCAGTAGCAATAAATTATCCCAAGAACTAACTTAACATTGTAGTTGAAAAACCTATTTTCCCATACATTCCAACCGCAAATGTAAGTTTGTAAGCACAATATTGAGAGATTTACCATGTTATTTTAAGACCATAGACTTTTTATAGGTTTTCCTATAATTTATGAGTAAGGAACTATTCTCAGAATTTTTTTCATAATTTTAGGCTCAGTAGTTTCGGAGATAAGGTGGGGGGAATGGTCAATTTTCATCTATTTTTTTATATATCTCAAAAAATATTTGTTTAAAAATTATTTTAAAATAATATTTGAGATTCTTGTAACAATTCCTTTCATTTGATATGTCACACTGTACAATTTGCAATTTTTTTTTTTTATATTTTCGTCTTTGCCACCCAAAAGTGACCCCCATATTCATGAATCATTTATTTTCGTTTCACATCCGTGTTTGGGTCACAAAAATACATAATATATGTGTATCAAATTTCAAGTTAATCGGCCCATTAGATTCGGAGCAAATTCGCTGTGACAGACGGACAGACAGACAGACACACGAGTGATCCTATAAGGGTTCCGTTTTTGCCTTTTGAGGTACGGAACCCTAAAAAGAACCACCAACTTCCAAAAAAGACACTACAAAGTCAAAAATAACTTTAATTTCGGAAGGCGGTGGAAAAAACCAAAATTCAAAACCAAAGACACCGACTTCCGAAATTAAAGTTATTTTTGACTTTGTAGTGTCTTTTTTAGAAGACGGTTGTTCTTTTTTTTATAAAAAGTTTTTAATTTGTCTGTCTGTGATGTCTTGTCTATTCTTTTTTAGTTGTCGTTTTTATCCTTTTACCTTTTTAGTTGCATTAAAAAAACAAAAGGGTTTCGATCCAATTTCTGAATACTGACAACGTCGCATCTAGCTATCAAATATGTCTTGTTTTGATGTCCAATCAAAACAAGACATATTTGATAGCTAAGGACGGACGCCTTAAGCCATAAATCATATTTGATCAAATGGCATACCATCATCATCTAAAAAGCCAATTCCGTAGCCTTGACCATGATTTTTATTGAGTTTTATTAATTATATAAAGTAGTTTACCTCTAAGAAAAACGTTCCAGTAGGTACTAGGTACCGACTAAGCTCTTTAGAAGGTCTAAATAGTACAATCCTTATGCTAGTCACATACGTAACGATTTACTTGTGAAAATTTTGGCAATTTAGGCTTCGATTTATAGACATTTATTTCTCAATAAAAAAGAACGTTATAGTTCACTTAACATATTGAGAAAAGTAAGATACAAGTAAATACGATTCTCTGTGATCACAATAAGAAAATTGTCAAAATTGAGTTAAAGGTGACAATCGGTATTGGGTATTAATGTTGGTTTCTAACGTATTCTTCTAGGGCTTTTTTAAATGCATACAAGGTGACCCTATTGATTACATCATCATGTAGTTTATTATACAGTTTTGCTCCCTCGTACAGTATATTTTTTTGGCATGCGCAAGTAAATCTTTACGTGTGTAGCTACCATTATTATGAACTTAATGCACCGCTCCACTCCTAACACACATGACTGCCTTTTTTATATGGGTGGGAAATCATAAAAACATCCTGACTGCCTTGAATGTAGTGGCCGCAAGCAGGACTGCTGCACGGTTCAATCCTCGAATTGGTGAGTTTTTTAGACAGTGCGGGTCTTTCTTCTGCAGCCCAGAATCGAACTGCAAGCTCGGCATGAAAATAGCATAATTACTCGTATAATCAGCCCGAAACGTTTCCACTGCTGGGACACAGGCCTCCTCACTGTGAAGGGCCATACCACAGATGAAAACAGACACTCCGCATTTTAGTTATGAATGTACTAATATGTACGCGGCGGGCTCGACTTGTCGAAGTCAGTCATAGTCAGAAAGCATAAGAGTTATTCGATAGAAATAGAGGCAACTTCTAGGTGAATATAACAGTCGTTAATTAGCGCTATGCGACCTGAATTGCACTTTATTGTCTCGTAGCAAGAGTCGCTTTTTATTTGAATGATTTTAAGGACTATCCCATCTGTACCTGTGGCCATACTCCACCACGCACGCCCAGTGTGGGTCAGTGTCACATGTCATGTCTTCGAATGTTAGGCTCTATCACAACCAATTTTTTTTTTTTTGGGTGACATTACCAAATGACTTCTCCCGCTCTGGGAGGAGCGTAAGGGCGTGTCAGACTCTTACTGACTAAAACCCACCCGTGTTCCTTCACTTGCCGGTCATTGCTATGGGCCACGGTCTCCCCTTAAGACATCCCGCAACCCGATGTTTTCCTTTACTGTTAGCGAGTGATGAAATTAATTACACAAAGAATAGCGCCAGTCTGGGTTCAAACCTACATCCTACAACACGTAGGTACCACTGGGCTACCAGTCACTAGCTTCGCTTCAGTTACACCACATGGGACTTACATATGTTCATATCTTTATTGCGGACTATGCGGCAACGGCTTTCGCGGCAGTTAAAAAGAACGACGCTTAAGCCAAAGCAAAACTGATATTGATCATTGATTCATGTATTTATGTTCACAGTGTTCACATCAAACAGGCAGCCACAACAAAAAACACATACATAAAATGTAGCCTAAAACGGGCACATTAAGCAATTCATTTTCTGAATTCCCAGCAATTCTTCTATGTCATATATTTTAGCTGAATCATATTCAATTCAATTCATATCAGAATCATATTTGGTGTAAATATTGCCGCATGAAAAAAATGAAGACCGTAATTTTACCGGATAATTTTTCTTTACTGTTTTTAATTAAATGAGACTTTTATTTCTACATTTTAAATGTTATTTCATTATAATATAAAACTGTCAAACTGATGAATTGCGTAATATGAATTGAACGCAGATAATACTCGTATTATGAATGATCAGTTTGCGATAGTTTGTGTGATTCATAATCTATAGGTCATCATCAGCCTATTAATGTTCCCACTACTGGGACACAGGCCTCCTCTCTGTGAGAGGGAGTGGGCCATAATCTACCACGCGGGCCCAGTGCGGGTTGGTAGATGTCACATGTCTTCGAATTTTTTGGTTCTAAGACATGCCGGTTTCCTCCCGATGTTTTCCTTCACCGTTTTGAGAATCTATAGGTACTTAATAATAATTATGTATAAAGCTGAAGAGTTTGTTTGTTTGGTTGAACGCGCTAATCTAAAAAACTACTAGTCCGATTTGATCATTTATCGAGGAAGGCTATAGGCTATATCATCACGCTAAGGCCAATAGGAGCGGACCACCAATGAAGAATGTTTAAAAATCGGGGGTTTTTTTTTGCGTTAGCCCAAAGTAACTATTCCACGCGGACGTCGCGGGCAGAAGCTAGTATTATTATATTATGATTCTGTCAAAGCGGCCGTTTTAAGCCCGCTGTGGAAGAAACTGAAAGATAATTATGTTTGATAACTCCAGTTAAACGAGGAAGATCAGTTTGCTAAGAAATCTCATCAACATTCGGTTTAAAAACTGTGAGTCAATGATATAGGTAGTACTTAAGTGCCTCAAATTGTAGAAACGTGCCAGCGACTTTTAAGGTTCTTCAAGGTATATGAGACTGACAACAGCTAAAGCGCGGTCACTCTCGGACGGCATAGAAAAGAAAGAGAAGCGCGATGACACAACGCTGGTAATTTATTGCAATATATGAAGCAATTATTATCTATTTACAAAAATCGATTGATTGGCCAAAAAAGAATCTAAAATACTATAATTACGTTATTTTTTGTAGAATAATCTGACAAAAAATCTGAATGATTGCATGAATACTAATATGGTTTTTAATCGTTAAAAGATATTTTTAGATGTATTTTCGTGTTTTTTTTTCTATCATATAAAATAAATAAATAAAACTTGAATGTTCTAGAAACAGTAGGTACAAATTAAAATAGCACTTATGTTTTTAACACACTATTTAACTAGTATACTTAAATCCTGAAGAATATCATATATTTTCTGATTTTGTTTACTGTAGTGGACTTTAAGGCACAGAATAATGTTTACGTCCTGTGTTTCCTTTGATGAGAAGTTTGGAGCGTTCATGTTAAGAGAATTACCAGAACAATAGTGCTCCTATGATTATGGCTATAGAACAATCACGCATTTAAGTTAACTCAAGATCTGAAGTCTTACAATATTTATTTGTACACGCAAAACATATATTTAATAAAAAAACATACATAATTATAAACATACACATACTTATGTCCTTATCAAAAAGGTTATTATAAGATTAGAGACTACGTTGAAGACAAGGAAGTTTGGCAATAATTCCTTCTGCACATGACTGTGGCGCTGGCGTCCCATACCTCATTAACGACATAACTATGTAAATATCTATTAACTGCTCACAAATTACGATGATTATTTTATTTCATCTTTTTTTACATACTTCCTTGACATAATCTTTTTGTTATTTGACATTATTTAAAACACAATAGACGACGTATATTTAGTAACCTAATCCGGATTTCCGCAAAGTCACCCTAGGTCAATTAACTATCTTGACATTATACATACAGGGTGGATTTTTGAGATGGCCAGTAAAGACAGCTACCTTAACCGTTGGACCAATAGGAAAACGGTTTAGAAGACTGTCCTTAACTTTTTGAGACATTTTGATCTGCATTCACAGAATTTGAGAATAATGTACAGTCGGCAAGAAAAGAGACAGGGCACCACAAAAAAAAATTTATGCCAATCGATCCTTTTTCTTACATGGATTAAAAACTATATTGGACCAATTGACGTTTGAATACTAGAACCCAAACACAGACGTATAACGTAAATAAATGAATATTAAATAAGGGGGTCACTTTTCGGGGAAATATTCTAGAACTAAAAAAAAAAGTTTTGCCAATAGTAAAGTTAATCATTTATATATCTACAATAAAATTGTTACACTGTTCGACCAAGCCAACATACCTTGCCTTGTGCACAAGCAAGGTGCACAATATTAAGCGATAGGCATAGCATGCGAAAACATAGTTACATCATGAAAAACAAAAAAAAATAGGAATATAAGTACAGAAATTACACATAATTGTTACACAATTTTATCATTTTGTTTAACAAGACAGTAATTTACAATAATTGGAGTAATTGAGTTACATAGTTATTAGTTAAATATTTTTGTGGCCTTGTCGCTTGAATTTTCGAAGTGAAGTGCAAAAAATATCAATCCCTACATCACAATTATTTAGAAGTCTGGAAAGTCTTGGGACCGGGGAGTTAGACCCTGAAACAGTATTGCGGAATGAGTGACGTAGCATTTTGATAGTGTGACGAGTATATTTACATGGTAGGTTATAATTAAACTTAAAAACTGGAGGCACTGGAGGGGGTCTATTTTACTGTGGAAAACCCGGTTTTTGAGATAAAATGTAGCGTTACAATAATTGCCGGCTATAAGCAATAATTTGACGTGCATAGAACTCTATTGGTCATCGCCAGGCTTCATAGAAAAATGCCCATCATTCAATTGGAATATGTCGATAGGTATTTTATTGTAACATTTTAAACAGTACCCATGAAAGATGAGTCCACTTTAGCGAGTCTGAAATCCGGTTGAACTAATTGGTTCCTATTTCTAGTCCTATAATTGTGTCCATCAGGTCATATATGGAAAAGATTTTGATTTTTCCTTACGTACATGATAGATGTACCTATACCTATTGACAAGGTACCGTCATGCGTCATGATGTTACGTCTATAGGCGTGTGTACGTACGTCTTTTCTAATGTCCTATAAAAAAACATGCGGTGCCGAATTTAGGGACCGTGCACAATGTACGTTGATTTGGAAGAAACATTTACTTCTTCATTCTGTTTTGTGCGTTTAACAATGTGTGCACCCTTTTTTTCTGGAGTAATTTGTTTGCACATGATTGCAAGAATGTAATAAGACATACTGACTTCTTTCCCGTACTTTTTAAGCAAGCAGATTTATAAAAGGTTAGAAAAGCTGAAGTGGGGCATATCAAATGGGGCAATAATGCAAGGCAAGGGCTTGTTGTGAGGATAATTATTATATTTTTCATAAATATTTTAAAGATATTTCAGAAAATAGACCTCAAAACTCCGAAACTACTGAGCATATTTTTTTTTTAAATAATACTGAGTATGTTTTTTTACTTATTTATTACAGGAAAACCTATAAGAAGTCTATGGTCTTAAAATAATATGATAAATCTCTCAATATTGTGCGTAAAAACTTACATTTGCAGTGGGAATATATGGCAGAACATGTTTTTCAATGTTAAGATTATTTTTGGGATAAAAAACTTGGTAAGATAACATATTTATCAAACGGAACCCTTACCACGCAAGTTCAACTCGCACTTGTCCTGTTTTCATTAACTTGGATGCTAGTAACAACGAAAATATTAGTTGATGAACAAGTTTGAAAATACCGTTATTATTGAACCTATGATAAACAAAAAAAATTATAAATGACTTATGGCTTATGAGTTATTATGATTTATAAACAGTACGTCAGGTAGCGAAGCTTGGAAATCACTAGCTTCTGCCCGCGACTTCGTCCACGTGTAATTTCGGCTCACCCACCGCGTCGCATCGCATCGCCCGCCCGCGCTATTACTTTTTTTTTCGCTTCGCGTTCTTTCTGACTTTTTTCTTTTTGTTCGGCTCCTAAAAATTGTAGCGTGATGTTACCTTCCTCAAGAATTGGGCTATCCAACGCAATATAATTTTTCAAATCCAACTTTTAGTTCCAGATATTACCCCATAAATCCAAAAAGAAAACAAACAAACTAATTTTACCTCTATAATAATATTAAGTATAGTTAAAGACGACGACCGCCGACGACCTCGCGCGCAAAAAAGTTTTACAAGTAATTAAAAGTCTATTTAAATCGTATTTATTTCCCGCACGGCCCTCGGTCCTGGGGGGCCCGTAAATCTCGAGAAGTACTTTAGTATAGTGCAAAAACGTGTTCAGCTAGAACGGTGATCCGGCGTCGTATCCAAAAGTTGACAAAGGACTACCAGAACCTAAAGAGAACAAAAATATTTCGTAAAATAGGGGTAAAAATGAATATGATGTTGACAATACATAAAACATAAAATAAATAAAATTCTTTTATTTCTTACACACAGTTCAGTAACAAAATAAAATAGTAACTCGCAGAAGACTTTTGACAGATCAGCGGGTCTTAAACTAGGCACGGCCTGTATCTTGGTGATCCAAATTCTAATCAAATCTTGCAACTGTAAACGAGTTAAGAACTGAGGTTCACACTACGATTTTCAATATTAATCACAACTCGCTAGCAAACGAATTCCTTGCTATTTGAATTTAAAATAGGTTTATTACTGACTAATTTTATCCCTCTAATTTACGTTGTAGTAAAGTTTATCAAGCGTTAAAACGGAAAGGTATAAAATAAAAATTTAAGTTTAAAAAACTGTTACCCATCTACAGGAAAATATAAGAGATCTAAAAAGTACGAAACAAGAAAATATTTCAGGCAGAAATCAAGACATAGGTACAAAAATGGTCAGGGTAAAGCCGTGGTCGCATGCCATTATAATTTTGTTGGTGGTCCTGGCCCACATGGTTACCGGCATGCGACGACGGCTGGTCTAGGTGATTCTGTGATTCTAGGTCAACGGAAAGTACCCTGTAGATTTTGATTTACTTGCGAGTATCAAAATATGTCACTATTTTTTATTGCGTTGATTTAGAACCTGGATTTTTACAGTGATGACTTATGGCACTGAAACGTGGTCGCTCACAATGGGCCTTATTAGAAGGCTAAAAGTCACCCAAAGAGCAATGGAGAAGGCTATGCTTGGAGTTTCCCTACGTGATCGAATCAGAAATGAAGAGATCCGCAGGAGAACCAAGGTAACCGACATAGCCCGAAGAATTGCCAAACTTAAGTGGCAATGGGCAGGACACATTGCCCGCAGAACAGATGGCCGATGGGGCCGAAAGGTTCTGGAGTGGCGACCGCGTACCGGAAGACGTAGCGTTGGAAGGCCTCCCACAAGATGGACCGATGACCTTGTAAAGGCCGCAGGAATCCGCTGGATGCGGGAAGCACAGAATCGGTCTAAGTGGCGGTGCTTTGGGAGGGCCTATGTCCAGCAGTGGCTGATATGATAATGATGATGATGATGAGAACCTGGATTTTTAGAGCTTTATGGGACTACAGACGTACCTTGATACCTCCACGCGTTCCTGAGAAAAAGGGTCTTGACAGACTGACGGACGGACGACGAAGTAATCCTATAAGGATGCCGTTTTGACCTTTTGAGGTACAGAACCCTAAAAAACGAGTGCATACAAAGTAAAGCCGTGTAACTGTTTTACATAAGGTTCATAAATTCATTCATAATTAACGCCTCTGAAACAAAGCGACACCATAATTGCCATTCTTCTATAAATGTCTTATAATGTTATGGTTGCTTTGTGACCGCGCCATACTACACCCGGTCTGGAGTAAGTCAGGGCACTATTTCGGTTCATGGTTAAATGACCTCGAAAAGTTTCTTAAACATGCAAGGTGTTTGCTTTACGCAGATGACCTTAATTAATATATGGCGTGGAAAAGAATTCTGACATAATTCAGAAACTTTACAGGAGGACATAAACTCTGTCTTTCAATGGAGCGTTGACAACAAGTTACTTTTCAACATTAACAAATGCAGCGTTATGTCTTTTAGATACGTCTTGGGCGAGGAACCGATAGCCCGTGTTCTTTCTGTAAAAGATCTCGGAGTGCTATACGACCCGAGACTAACTTTTTATGATCACATGAGAACCCTCGCTGCTGAATCATACCGGAGACTAAGATTTGTTATTCGAAATACGCGTGAGTTTAACAATCCACTGCCCATTAAACTGGTTTACATGGCCTTAGTCAGGAGCAAACTCGAATCAGCTGCACTGATTTGGAACCCTTACGAATGCACTTACTTCTTGAAAAAGTCCAGAAGGCCTTCCTTAGATTTCTTAAAAAAAACTCTTCTGATACTACCCCTTCCTATATTCTACTCGGGGTACTAAATTTTAATTCTCTCGAAGTAAGGCTTATGTAGGTATTTCCTGCTTATCATTGCCTGCCGTATTATGCGGGGTGAGTCTGATTGTCAGGAACTGGTGGAGCAGTTGGTAAGGCTTTTCGTCCCTATTGTGCCCAAACAACAACTCAGACCGCGAAGTCACCGGCTATTATCCGTACCGTCAGCACGCACAGTGTCGCGAGCTAACTCGTCCCTCGTTCGGGCACTTACTATGCTCATTGCTCAATGCTCTTCTGCCATCAACACCGGAACGTGACTTGTTTGCTGGGAGATGGATAGATGCGTATCGTGAATTTTTAAGTTTTTGTGAGAAGATGGATGAAAGATAATTAATTTTTATTTTATTTTTTCTCTTGATTACAGTTTTATTATACAAGTGTTATTTTGTTTTTTAATTCATGCTGTTTGTCACTTTTTAGTAACTATATTGTTCTGTACAACGCCTTGGGATAATATTCTGTAAAGTTGTGCATGAAAACATAAATAAATAAATAATATGCTCAAAACTGAAAAATATCACAATCGATGAAAGCTTGCATCATTAGGAATTAATGAAAATTAATTGTTGTAATTAATTATAAATATTTATTATCATCAATAGAACTTTATTACTATTTAACCACATGTTACTCTGCGGCGCGGGTTCGAACTGCGCATAACTCGATTTTTTTACTGTTTTTTTTTCGTCGAATTTATATAATAGTTCATATCCGCATATAGATCTCGTTAATGCCGAGGGATTTCTTACCAGGGCTTCACTTAAATCAGACACTATCCTAGAGTAACTTATAGTGTTACATTGGATTTCATTAGAACATGTCGTGTGAAGTACCTATAGTTCTATAGTGACAACAAAATGTTTACAAAATTGTTATTATTTGTTTTGTTTCATAGTTCTTCAGCAGTTATTTACGAGCTCAATGGTATGTGTCGATAATTATGTAGATAATCTAAAATTTTGTTTAATTTTAACGGGCCTATAGCTGAACTTTATTTATTTATGTAATCTTCTAAATAAATATAAGTACTGATTGTTTATTTTAAAAATTAATTTTTAAACATAAGTACCTAAAATAAAGTATCACTAATAAAATTGATACCTAACTCATACTATCAAAAATTTTGAGTACAATAATAAGTTACGAGGGACTTAAACATTTCTAACCATAGAAATGTTTTATGGGAGCAGTGGTGGCCCAGTGGTAACGGCCTTACGAGTGTCATAGGTTCGAACCGACAGGCGCTTTATTTTGCGTAAATTATTTCATCACAACTGCTCTCTCTTCTCTGATGAAGGAAAACATCGTGAGGAAACCGGCATGTCCGAGAACTGAAAACTTAGAAGACATGTAACATCCACCCGCACTGGGCTCGCGTGGTGGATTACGGCCCACTCCCGCTCACAGAGAGGAGGCCTGTGTCCCAGCAGTGGGAACATTATATTCTGATTATGAAGTATAGAAATGTGGGTGTGCCTATATACCATATTTATTTATAGCACTTTGTTATTTAAAAGGCGTTAAGAAGGTTTAAAATAAATGTTCATCTGTAAAACATATACACATCTATGCTACAAAAAAATAAAATTTAAGTGTCTGCTTGTAATGTCAAAATAAGAGATTTTTACTACATGCATGTGAAAGAATATACTTACGTTACTACCAACAATTTTTTTTTAAATTTTTGTCTGTCGTTTAGTTCCGGTTAATATTGAAATGGCTGGACCGATTTTGATGAGAGTTTCAGTGGCCGATAGCTGATATTATAAGAAGTAACTAAGGCTACTTCTATTATAGAAAAATAATAAGCGTGCATGCGGGTGCAGCCGTGGGCAACAGCTTGTTTAAAATCATATTTTATTTTGTAAATTTACTAACTGCAAAGTTTGAGATACCTTTTTACGTGCCTTAATGAAATAAAGCCATTTTCAAAGCACCGGAAGGTCATGGTACCATAAATTCTGCGGATTTTTTACTACAAAATATCCATGCTGAAAAGTGGTCTTTGTCATTCTCAGGTCACAAGGTACCTAATTCTTAGTCATTTCAATCATAGATTTAAATCTTTTGCTTTCAATAAAAATATCCGTTACACTAATTTCATTTATAAAATCATAAAAATACGATTTTGAGACAATCCGATGTCCCATTTCAAAACCTAGTAAGAACTTAAAACGAAATTGTACAGGAGAGCGCATAAACGTACCTAAGGTCAGCTTTTGAAGAAAATTATTTATATCAGATAAAAAAAATGCACCCAAAGGGCAATGGAGAGGGCTATGCTTGGAGTTTCCATATGTGATTGAATCAGAAATGAAGAGATCCGTAGGAGAACCAAGGTAACCGACGTAGCTCGAAAAATTAAAAATTACTGAGCTCACGCAACGCGTCGTACATCCAGCCAGTAATAGAACTCGCGCATCAAGGAGCGCTGTCACCAATTTGACGCATTATTAATTTATTATACATAAAACAAAAGGTATATTAATGAAACGCTTATACTAAAATATTCATATTTCAATTGTCCTTAAAATGGTTAAGGTTTCAGAAAAATACGCTTGATAGCTTTTGCGTAATTTTCAGTTTTTTATCCGCGTTAGACATAACTTTACAAATTAATTTCACTATGTAATATAAACATAATCTAAAATATTCGTATGTTCATTTAATAAGAAAATGCTCTTATTTAACATTTATTTTTTCAAAATCATTAACACTACTCGTTTTGACGTAATTATCAGTATGAAATCATTAAATGTCTGTTATCGTCACCTTGAGTGGCAATGGGCAGGGCACATTGCTCGTAGAACAGATGGCCGATGGGGCCGAAAGGTTCTGGAGTGGCGGCCGCGTACCGGAAGACGAAGGCCTCCCACAAGATGAACCTATGACCTTGTGAAGGCCGCCGGAATCCGCTGAATGCGGGAAGCACAAAATCGGTCGAAGTGGCGGTGCTTGGGGGAGGCCTATGTTCAGCAGAGGACGTGTTTAGGCTGAAATGATGATGATGATGATGAAAAAAAAAATTCTATTGGTTGTATAAAATACTAAATAATGAATACATAGTACTACCAATATTTTAATGTATATTATAGTGTCAGCTTTGATATTTGACACGAAATATTAAGGTTCATCTAGCAACCAGTTTGATAACTTGTTATTGTTATGGTTTATGGAACATGGAACTTAACATATCTCATTGACTAAATTCCAGTAATATATAAAGGGTATGCAAATTAAATAATGATTATTTGAATACAAAAATAATGAGTTTCTGACAGATTTGCCATACAAAATCTGTCAAAAACTCACCATCGTGACACCATAATGACGTTTGTAAATTAGTAGACTTGGCCCCCTGATCACAGAATACAAAGTTTTTATAGTGATATTGCGATACCGAATTTTCGTCCAAAAATATATAGCTACACCATAAGAATACCATAACCAGTTTATGGCCTTGTTTTTTTTTTTGCTAATTCCGAGGAAATCTTGTTGATGAACAATTTTCAACAGCCTGAACGCGTCAGGTTGCCAGGTTTATAAATAGCTTCCGCCAGCGCCTTCGCCCGCGTGATTTCTATATAAATTGTAGCCTATGTTACTCAGTGATAATATAGCATTCTACTGGTGAACGAATTTTTAAAATCGGTTCAGTAGTTTATTCATCACAAAAAAAACGTACAAAAAATCAAAACTTTTCTCTTAATTATACTAAAAAAAGTAAAAAGAAAAACTTCTGCCCGCGATTTCGTTCTCGTGAAATTTCGGCCCCGATCAACCGCGTCGCATCACATCGCCTGCCCGAGCTATACCTAACTTAGTTTTCGTTTAGCATTCTTTCTATTTTTGCTCAGCTCCTAAGGGTTGTAGCGTTCTGTTACAATGCCTATAACCTTCCTGAAAAATTGTGCTATCCAATGTAAAAAGTATTTTTCAAATCGTAACTACATACAAATAAACAAACTTATACCTCTGAATAATTATAAGATATATTTTATATTTTTAAATGGTAATTATAATGTATATATATGAAATAAAGGGAATAATATAATAATTATACTACATAAGATAATAATGATAATATAATAATAAAAATAGATTACGAGAAGGTCACTTAGTTCTTTCGAAAAATGCGTGGTTACACCTGACCCGAAAATGTTTTTTTACTGCTCTTCGTTGGTTTTTTGCAAAAAACATTTTTACTTAAGAGGGTTTACGTCGTACGGCTTTTCATACAATCTTTCAAGCCCTTATTTTTCGAAATGACTGAACCGATTTTAATGAAACTTCATATGCATATGCAGGATACAAAGGTTTAAAAACTTAGTTAAGAACATTTTCGAAAAATAGTGTTTCAGCCAAATTAGACTGATTTTTAATTTTACATAGAAACAGAGATTTCCAGTTATCTACTTTTAAATAAGACATTTTGAAAATGTTCGTAACTAATTTTTTAGACCTTTGTATCCTGCATATGCGTATGAAGTTTCATTAAAATCGGTTCAGTCATTTCGAAAAATATGGGCTTGAAAGTTTGTATGAAATGCCGTACGACGTAAACCCTCTTAAAGATTTATATTATAGATATATTTATTCTTCGGATTTTTTTTTGATCGAGTGAAGTTTTCGATATCGTGTTTCGAACCACAAATTGTCAAAGTACATAAAGTAAACTTCATTAAGTTTTTTTTTTTGCTTTAAAAAATCACGATTTCTTTGTTTATTATTCAATCAAAGTGATGTAAAATTGGGAATACCTGGCCTTAAGGCCGGCCAAACCGCCATACTTTTCATACAAACGCTCGTACGTGATCATGGCGTAGTATCACACCTTTCTTTGAATTTTTTTATGTAATATGTATCTTGTGCACTATATCTAGGTTTCTAGGAGAACAAAAAATAAAATAAATTAGAAACAAATTCAGTATAAGCCTCCAAAAATCAGCTTTTTTGCACAAATTTTACCTGAACTTTGGCCGGTCATGATGTACTCATGAATTGGAAAAGTAAAAAAAACATCTTCCTAGAAACCTTGCACTTGTAATGAAGATTCTAAATAACAAACATTTATTTCACAAACTTGTAAGGCTTACTCAAAAACACGTATGGCCTGAAACAAATCTTTACACACTATTCTTCGTACAATGTTATCGCGTTCTCACTTGCTCGTTAGCAATTCTCACTTGCGCTCGATGAAACAGCATGCTTTTCGACCATGCTCGCGTTGCCGATAGACGGACCGGGAAGGGCCCTCTTAATGTTAATTCTTAACGTCATTGTCTACGTGCCCAAAACAAGTTATGACTTCAACACGAAATGGCTTGTAAAATTATGATCTATTCACAAATGGCGCGAGGTGACCTACAGGTCAGCAACTATTTACCTCACAAACCTTAACATGTAGGTACATGTTAATTTTTTTTATGTTTATTATTTAATAGAAGTACTCACGTTACACCTTTTTGCATACATAGCATGTTATGTACGCGAAAACATTTTGTCAAGGCTACAGAAGTTACAAATCACTGTCAAATTAAGATGCAGATAATATGCCAGTGAGCTTGAGTGGGTAGCTTGCGTGTTCTGTACTGAGCTCCCGCAACGCGTCATACGTCCAGCCAGTAATAGGACTCGCCCATCAAGGAGCGCTGTTCCAAATTAGATTTCCCATTATTAATTTATTATACATAAAACACAAGATATTTTAACAAAACACGTAGGTATACTAAAAGATCAATAATTAAATTATCTTTAAAATGGTGAAGGTTACAGAAAAATACGCTACGAAAAATACGTTAAATTTTGCGTGATTCTCAGTTTTTTATCCGTGTTAGACACAACTTTACAAATTAATTTTACTGTGTAATATAAACATAATCTAAAATATTAATATATTAAGTTATAAGAAAATGCTCTAATTTAACATTATATTTTTTCCAAATCATTATACTACTCGTTTAGACCTTTTCTTAAGTATAAAATCATTAAAAGTCGGTTATCGTCGTCGCCTTAAAGTATAAAGTTCTTATGATCCTTATCATGATATTTTTTTTATAAAACGTGGCTAACTATTATAAAACTGCCCTGGAGTATCTTATCGACACGTGTCACATTACGGAGGAGCCACAAACGTGAAAGAAAAAATGAATATATCGGTAAATAAAAACAAACCGGCATGATCTAGAACCAAAAATTCGAAGACACCAACCTCCACCACCACCTCTACCAACCCGCAGTGGACCCGCGTGGCGGATTACGGCCCACTCCCTCTCACAGAGAGGAGGCCCCAGCAGTGGTAACATTATAGATTAATTAGCACAATTAACCTATAATGTTACCACTGCTGGGGCCAAGAAACTAACTTGCTACAAAGAAATCACAATAATGATCATGATAAAATTGTAATTCTCAGAAAAACAACACACGTTTAAGATTCTTGATAAGTCTTAAAATTTGTTATGTTATAAACCTAAATTGACAGAAGAAAAACCTTTAGGAACTATACTAACAATGTTAATACTGTATATTATTATTTATAACGAACTCTGGCCCGTTTGACAACCTCCTGAAAAGTTACCGTAAAGTTATTTAGCAGAAAATTCCATGCAAATTATTATATTTCATTTGGATATGGCTGTTGTTGTAGTTAGCAAACAAGAGAGGACATTGCTGCCCATCATCTACTGTACTTAGGTATAGTATCATAAAGATGACCAAAGAATTTCAATAGTTTTACTAAGTAAACTTTTACGATAGCCACGGGAGCGGAAGGTGTGACGTACAGTTGAAGTTAAAGTTTGTTGACATTTGAATCTACTGACGAACATTTTGCATGATGTTATTCATGCTTTGTGTCTCCAAGATCAATAAACGTAGAAAAAGCAAAAAGAGTATGTAGGGAACGGAGCACGAGGCAAATATATATATCGTTTTTACTTATTTATGTATATTTTACAACATTATCTTCATTTTGTAGATGCGGACTACGCGCTCATGCCTCCGATGTTCCAATTGGACGACTACGAGGAATGTCTCCAAGATCCTGAGGGACTGTACTGTACAGTAGACTTAGCCATGGTATCAGATAAGCCTAGCCCGCTGTTGACTATGATGCAGGTGAGTTTTGAGTCTCCTCTATCATCTTTGCCAACCCTAGGAACTTTTGTGCTATCACTATCATCATTGCAGTCAAAAGACGCCCACTGCTGGTCTGCTGGTCATATAAGCCTCTCCTAAGCGTCCCCACATTAACCGGTTCTGTGCTTCTCGCATCCAGCGGATTCCTGTGATATTCACCATTATTTGTTATGATTTGCTCAAATATATAGTTTGAAAAAAAAAAACACACATCAAATGAGAAATATTTATTTCACATAAACCTACATGGGCACTTATGAAACGTCAGAAGCTAGGTGCACGGTTTTAATTGGTCGTTTCCTATGGAGAAGAACCGGCAAGAAACACCACGGTTACTCTTTTAAAAATAAATGGCTTTTGCAATAGTTTCAATTTATAATACAATTAAGCGTAGACAATTGCAATCATGAAGTTTATAAGCACTTAAAAGTTTTGATTTCGCACTCCAAGATCAAGAAGTAATTTTATTGCATTGCTATACACGACGTGTTTACTTCCATATGCATTTAGCATAATTATGGAAAAGTACATATAATAAGCGCATTTTCTTTTTCTTCTTCGTTTCGCTCTTGACAGGAACCGGTCGTGGTCACTATGAACTGTGTCCCATCGCATAATTACTAAACAATATATTATTATTTGCACGCACCAAACAATTTACATAAAATGTTTAGGTAATAAATCTTATGGCAAAGTACGCTAACGAAAATTACTTAGCTAAACATAGCAATTTTAACTTTTCCATTTGAAATAATCTACACTTTTGCGTATGTTTTATACATATATGTTTTTTACAGGAATATTCTGCACATTTTCCTACACACTACAATCATACGCTTATACGTCGCGGTATTTGCATCACTCAAACATGCAAAAAGTTCTACGAAGCTTCAGAAGGGGACCTAGGATCGGCCCTTGAGGCATGCGCCAACAAAACCTTTTATAACAAATACAAGCTAAAAGCGAGAGTGTCAAATGACTTTGCTTGTTCCAATCGCGAAAAGAACCAGCCAATAGATAACCTGGATATAGCTGTGGGTGTGGTCTGCGTCGCAATATTGGTCACAAACATTGTCGCAAGCATTTGCGATTACTTTTTTGAAAAAGGAAAAGATTGTGGAGGTTTGTTTAATTATAGTTGTTATATTTAACTTCCAATATCAGCCCGTTAACGTTCGCAATCCAACTTTGATTTCCTATCCCTTAAGTTCATATATTGGGGTCGGCTTCCAGTCTAACCGGATGCAGCTTAACACCAGGCTTTTACATGGAGTGACTGCCTATCTGATCTCCACAGCCCAGTTACTGGGTAACACTTGATAAGACTGGTTGTCAAACTTTCGGGCTTCTGACGACCCTTAACGACTTTCAAAGATCCACGAATGATGGCCGGGACCAACTGCTTAACGTGTTTTCCGAGGCACGGAGGGGTCTTGGTATGTAGAGATGGTCACCAATCCACGGACCAACCACACCAAGCGTAGTTAAACCTGATCGATCTACCCGTGTGGCTGTTAATACTTTAACTATTGAAAAGTTGGGGAAAAAATCCTTTTATTTTTAACATCATCATTTTCAGGTCTCAGGTTTCTGTACTGTTTCTCAATATTTCATAATTGGGACAAACTGATTGCGCCTCCAGCGGAAGGTAGAGAACCTCGTCTACAAGGATTAAGAGGACTTCATGGCATCAGGTACTGTTTATCAACATCATTAACTATTCCTAATCTAAACATTTATTACAAATTAAAGTCGCTTTTCGGGTCCTGTCATGTGACCGCATTGTTCTTCTAAACTACCCAATGGATTCCGATACGGTTTGTATCGATCAAATATTTATGTCCATAATAGTTTGATATTAAACTTACGTACCTTTATGAAATCTTAATGTTTTGTCAACTCTTCAAAATCGTGCGAAGCAAGGGTGGATCGCTTGGAGAAGTACACCTATGGTGAAATATGTATTCGTCAGAGTATTACAAATCAACTGTGCTACGAGTATACTGCGGACTTGCGAAATATTAGCAAACATATTATGCTTATTAAGAAAAATGCCACATTGTAATAAATTTTATTTTATTGTTGCAGGGCGTTGAATATGGTTCTCGTCATTGCGGGACATTCAATTTTAATCTGCGTCTTTATTGTTGAAAACTCTGTGTTTATAGAAAACGTAAGTTATACTTAACCAATTATCTAGGAGAAATGAATAAATTCAAAGGCCTTTTCACTGAGCAATTTTTGTATTTTGGATTAACAACAAAATATTTATTTAGGTACACTTGACAAATCTTAAATACAATACACGATCTAACACTAAAATAATATATTATACTAAGTGCAAGCATATAAAGAAAAAAAAATAAAAAATAATAAAGGGTAAGCTCAGTTGTTCGGTGGCATCAAAAAATTTTTATAATCGAGAAAACGCTTTGTTTTTCAAATAATTGCCTGATTCGTTTATTGATGAAAATGTGTTTTTAATTTCAGATGTTCAGTGCTGATCCCATGCACATAATATTGAACGGGACATTGATAATGCAGACATTCCTGTTGATGTCGTCCTTTCTACTAGTGTATAACTGGCTGATACATTCAGAGAAACACGAACCTTCGTGGAAGATGCTGCCGAAGCAATTCATGATGAGATGGTTGAGGTGAGCCATATATATTTATATACTGTACCACGCCATATTTTACATACATACCTTAATCAGTTTGAGACTGTTGCTGTGACAATGTCAAAATATTTTCATAGCAACAGTCTAGCCTAGCCTAAAGGACATTGTCCATTGTAACAGCACTGCTCCAGCGCAGTGACGCCCCGGCATCGTCTCGAAAAATCTAGTCTCCAACGCGCCACCGCCGCGCCGTAAGCAAGGCGATCGCTAGGCGCCAATGCGCCGTAAGCAAGACGACCGCTAGGCGCCAACGCGCCGTAAGCAAGGCGACCGCTAGGCACCAACGCGCCGTAAACAAGGCGACTGCTAGTCACCAACGCGCTGTAAGCAAGGCGACCGTGAGTCGCCAACGCACCGTAAGATAGGCGACTGCTAGTCGCCAACGCGCTATAAGCAAGGCGACCGATAATCGCCAACGCGTCACTCGCTGGCGGCACGCCACCACTCGCTGCCGGCACGCCACCGGTGATTAGTTGGTAGCTAGGCAAGGCGTTACGAACGACTATTTAGATAGCAAAACAAACATTTAAATTGTAGCGCAAACTTAACTATTTTATGCTGGTATTAAATGATTTTTCAGAAAACACATTTGGGCAATAAATTGTGAATGCATCCTGCGCTGTAATTTGTATCACTTAATTGAGGATTCGGAGGTTATAGACTAATAAAATGTTAACAATAAATTGTTGTTGTAGATTGACTCCATCGTACGCTGTTATCTTGGCCTTGACAGCAACTTGGTTCGGGAGACTAACATCAGGACCTTATTGGCAGGTAAGATTTTTTTTTTCACTTAATATTTGGGTGAATTTCACATTGCCGACTTCAACATGTCGTGATTTTTTCACTCTTCGGTGTTTTTTTTTATGTTTGTAGGTTTTATTATTTGTTTTTAACTTTTTTCCTTGTCTATTTTAATGAATGTATGTTAGATGGGATCAAAATATCCTCAAACGTTTAAATGCCACCGAAATAATATTTTTTTTTTTTTCTTTCTTTCTTTCATTCTATAAAGCGGTGCAACGAAATTATATATTTTACCACCGAAATTTGATTTTCGTCACCGAAATGAAAATGTTGATTTACGTTCACCCCTCACAAATCAAAAGGGACCATATTGCGAATGGGATATTGTGTGAATAGGACCATTTGCGAATGGGACCGACTGCTACTCATCATCATCATCATCTGGGCCGCTAGACGTCCACTGCTGAACATAGGCATCCCCCATGGATTTCCGGAGTAACCGGTTGTGGGCGGCCTGCATCCAGCTAATTCCTGCGACCTTTCTTAGATTGTCTGCCCACCTTGTGGGTGGACATCCTACGCTGCGCTTGCCGGTACGTGGTCTCCATTCGAAAACTCTTCTGCCCTATCGGCCATCAGTTCTATGCGCAATATGCGCTGCCCACTGCCACTGAACAACTCACTTCGAACACATCATTTTATTTAAAAACTTTCGTGTTCTGCTCTTGTGTCAATTTCTTCAAGGTTTTAATTACTTTACAGAAAGCAGTTGGCAACGAATTGAGTGATTGTCGCCGTGACTGGTGGAAGCATCTCCTTTATATCAACAATTACTATGATACCTCCGATTCCGGATGTATGATACAGTCCTGGTAAGTATTTAAATACGATTTTAAGTGAGAGGATGCACATGCTGAAAGAATTGTATATCCCTATACAAATCATTTATTTCTGCCGTAAAGGACCACCTGAAACAGTGTGTATAGCTGACCTAGCATAGAACGGAGTTATAGTAGAATGCGAGGCCAGCTTGTACTGGTTTTGCCACCACTGACGTGCGGCCTATTATAATAATAAATTAATATTGGCATGATGAGAACCTCGTGAAAGCAAACTAAGTATATTAACCTGGCTCGCGAGTTTGTCGACATGTGAGATGTGGATACTGCAGACATTGTGCCGATAGTCGTGACGGCCAATGACATAATAGCCAAGAGCCTCGACAAACACCTGAGGAGACTCTCGTTAGGCAGCTAGATCAAGGGTTTGATCCAGAAAGCGGTATTTCTGGACACGGCGCGGTTAGGAGATTCCTCTCTCAGGAGCCCTGACCCCCGGTAGCTTGAACCCTGTTCCCGATACCGCTGCGCTACAAGACAGCCTACCCCCTGAGGAAAAAAGGTTATGTTTAGTGGTACGAGGAACTGGCTTTCATGTTTACGCTTCGCCACCGGTGTGCTGAGCAAGTCGGCGGCTGCGCCTTTCTTTCTACCAGTGACGTTACCGTGCAGCACAGCACTGAACTTCGGCCAACTTCCATCTCCGGCCAGAGGCGGGAATTCGCCTGCAGCTACAGGGGAGTACCTATCCCTGCAGAGGTGACATCAGACACCCGTAACCCACGACCCACAAATCTTTGTGTGCCTCCGGCTTTACCAGCTTGGTTTTATTAAAAATATATTTTTGAAGGTACACACCCGTTTTTTATTCAGTCGCCAATTATCAGGTGGAATTGAACGGGTGGAGGCTACAGTGGCTGCCGGGATTCGGGAAAGTCCTAAGGGGAGACTGTGGCCCCTGGCAACGTGCAACGTACAGGCATCTGAAGGAACACGAATGGGTTTTAGTCAGTAAGAGTCTGACACGCCCTTCCGCTCCGCCCAGAGCGGGAGAAGTTATTTGATGATTTCACAACCAAAAAAAAAAAAAGAACGGGAAGGACAGCCTATGGGAAAAAAGCTTTAGTTTGTGTACATAATGTATGATTTAAAAATAAAAATAAATCTTTTTCCTCCAGGTATCTAGCAGCGGATACCCAGCTCTACTACATGGCCGCCACGGTCTTCGTCCTGTGCAGAACACCTCGCAGTAGGAAGGTGGTACTGAGCCTTCTCTTCACCCTGGCAGTGGTCGTTCCCACACTGCACACTTATTACCAAAACCTAGACGGTGTTCTTATGGTTTGTCCTGAGTAAGTTACATCAGCATAATCAGCCTATAATGTTCCCAATGCTGGAATGACTGGCTGAATTTTCAGTTCTAGGACATTCAGGTTTCCTCACGATGTTTTCCTTCACCATTTTTAGTTGCAAGTTGCAGCCATTTTCTCTGGGCCACCACTGCTCTAGAAAGTTGGTCATCATGATAATGGATAATCATAATAGAAACCTACATACGAGTACCATACTTACATATTATAGTATATATATAGATTTAAAGAAAACAAAAATAAAATTGTGTAACCTACATACCATGAAGTACACATACAAGAAGCAGCAATTGAGCCACTGGATTTATGAAAAGCTTTTGACGCAACTAAGAGTCCGCTACTTATGCTATACTTATACATCCCAACGGATATTAATATCCTACAAAAAATTGAATAAATGAGATCAGATAAACGTCAAATAATGATAGTAGCTGTGCCCACGGCTGCGCTCAAGTGACTGTTATTCTTGTGGCGTTCAAATAAATGGGAATTTTAAGTCATAGTATATTGATAGTTATTATT
Organism: Conistra vaccinii; assembly: GCA_948150665.1. Classification (NCBI taxonomy): domain Eukaryota; kingdom Metazoa; phylum Arthropoda; class Insecta; order Lepidoptera; family Noctuidae; genus Conistra; species Conistra vaccinii. Next base: position 1,592,489 of record OX411327.1, read on the forward strand.
ACTATAAAAAGCCCGTATTGTCCCACTGCAGGGTTAAAGCCTGTGGTGACTATAAAGAAGCAGTCTTTGTTTAAGGAGCCAGGTGCAAGTAGTATAGTTATAGTTAATTCAATCTTTATAATTTCAGGTTAGCAGTGACTATATTTAAGAACTCTCCCACGTTCGACAAAATCTATAAGAGAGGGCACACCAACCTGACTAGTTACGTCATCGGCATGGCAATGGCACACTGGGTCTATGAGTGGCAGAAAGCTAGTGGTGATCCGAAAGCCTTCCGGGTAAGTAAATCATTTTTTTATCACATCTATTCAAAAAGAGAGTTTACAATTCGTAAACAGGGACTTACTAAAAGGTTTTGAATTTGGAATGTGGATATTGTTATTAAAAATTCCAATCACCAAAGAGATCAATCACGAACATTGTATGAACAAGTAACAGATTGTATGAAGAAAACAGTGAGCGAACTAAATTAAAAAAAAAAAAAAAAAAAAAACGCGCGAAATGCATTCCGCCTTCGTTCGTAATTGTTTACTCTAATTCGGATTTTACTTAGTTTTAACAAAAACTGAGTGTGTCTTCCTCAAATTATGAGAATGAAGGTGTTATATTACTCCAGAAAACATAGTTGCACTCACTTTTTTTAAATTTAAAGTTATAAAAAATATAGTGCACCTCGGGAGCAACACTATTTTAAGTTCGAGTAACGTATTTTTAATCCCTCGCTGCGCTCAAGATTCTACTTTAGAATCCTTCGCTCCGCTCTGGATTCAAAGAAACACTCTCGCCTTTAAAATAGTTGTTTGCTCCCTAGGCAAACAATCTTCTATTCAATATGTTGCTAGTTTGCTACACTATGGACAGTCAGGAAAAAAATATTTGTTTAGCAAATTGAACACTAGCAGCTATTTTATACGCCTGGGAAGAATGACACCGGTGATTTAAATATACGTACAATTGAAGTTGATAGTCAAGTTAAAGTACACATGGTCAAATTAAATTAGCTAGCAAAACTCCGCAGGCGTGGATATCGATGTCTAAATATGATGTCAAATGTTACTTTTTTACAGTTACTTGAAATATCAGTTTAAAAATCTTTCTTCAATTTTTTTTTTTTTTTGTAAACCTTGTTTCATCATGTGTAGATATACCATACCCACCACGTCTGCGGACTTTCGATAGCTTACTTAACCCAATATAAACAATCCTTTTCTCTGGCTCTTCTTTTCCTAGATCGTAGATATCGTGTGGTCGTTGTCGTCTGTATGTAACATCTGCATTGCTCGTTTCTTTCTTAAAACTTTCCAGAAGTACCGCTTCCTCTACTGGACTCTCTTCCCGCTGGGGTGTCTCTGCTGCTACTGCGGCACTATCTTCTACACCTACTCTCCTCAGCCGTCATTCATTGTCAACCTGCTGTTCGCCGCTTTCATAAAGCCAGTCTTCGCCATCCTCATCGGCTCTATTATAATTGGAGTAATTATTCAGTTTGAAGGTACTAACTTTTATATTTTTATTATGTAAATCTTTTGAAATTTTTACAGTCTGTTCACTCACGCATCCTTCATGACGACCGTGATAAAATTTTTTGGATGTATTCAACTGTTTTGTGTTGTTCACACGACCGTCATTTTACCTGTAATTTTTTTTCCATATTATTCTGCGTTCTAAATTGATTCGTGTAAAGCGAATTGGCGTCCTGGATGTATGTGTAAATGGACATATATGTTTAATCAAAGTGGTGTTAGAACTCTACCTTATTGAAACTACTGATCTTTACAATCTTATAACTTTTGTTCAACGCCGACACAGAATGTGTGCCAAGACGTCTTTAAACTCGCTCCGGTCTACCTAAGTAGATTAAAATCTGCCTAAGATGAATTTCACCAATGTTGCTGAAGAATTATTGTGGAATATTGACACTGAGATGTGCTGATCGCTTCCAGTAAGTTCAGCAGTGAAATTTGCCTTAAAAGAGTTTGAGTCGCTGATGATGATCATCTTTTTGTCCATCAGGTCTCTACCGCAAGGTACTAGAATGGCCCGTGTGGACGGTTCCAAGCCGGCTGTCGTTCAGCGCGTACCTGCTGCACATCGCTTTCTTAAGAAACTACATGGCATCGCAGACTACCACTTACCGAGCCTCTGTTATGGTGCTTGTAAGTATACTAAATGAGTTTTTAGTATTTATAGCTTCCATCTGCTGCTAAAGATATCATAAAATTCTGGACTCTTAAAGGCTGGTTATGTTTTAAACCTAAAAGACCAAATCTCTGCTATAGAAAAGTACTGCTGTTTCTGACCTAAAAAAAATCGAAGAAAAAAATCGTTATTGAACGCAAAAGGGGACTTCTGCGTTCAATACCCATTTTTTTTCTTCTTCTTGAACTCAAGTTCAAGAATATGTAAATAGGTTGTAGATAAGAACACGCGTTGAGTCATTTCATATCTTCAACTTTTTACAAAAAAAAATATTCTTAGCAGACTTTCTGACCTGTCCCTTTCTTGATTCTCATTTATTTAGACTGTCCAGAAGAGGGATATTCTTCTGGACAGTGGCATTCCAACCCCTATTCATTCAATTTCTCTTAAAATTCTCTTACTTCATTGAAATAGAGAAGGAGAGATTCTAAAACATATCTCTATTTTCGCAGATAACTAAAGGCACTTGCCTAATCATGAGCGCATTCATAGCTGCCTTCTTTTTCTGGATACTGGTGGAAGGACCGTTTGGAAACGTCATTCGAGAGTGTTTCACAAAGCCTGAACCAGATGAAGGAAGCAAGGAGGTGGATTCAAAGAAAAAAAAAGTTGCTACGAAATCAGAATTAGTCCAAAAAATAAAATAGTAAATAAAATAGTTGATAAAATTATTGAAAAGAAACGATAGGATAACGGTTATATTATTATGTAGTAAATAGTAGATATATTAAGTAATTTATTTATTTATTAAAAGAACACCAACAGCGTATACATTCAACAATTGTTTTTTTTTTAACATAAGTTATTACTACTAATGTATACACTAATTATAGGTATACATAACATTTGAGGAATAAAAACATTGCAGAGAAGTTGCTTATATTCTAAGAGTAAAATTTAAAAGTTTAAACAAAGCTTCAATACATAAAATACGACATAATACAAATTAAATTAAGGGAATGAACACAACATAACACACGTAATACAGATTCAAATACATAATTCTACAATAGGATAAACTATGAAGCTAAATGATAATTGTCAAGTATTTTTTTCCGAATACCACCCAAGGAGTCATGAAATATGTCCAGGTTTGAATTTAAGTTTTTATTGAGCATAATTATTGTAATGGTTAATAGTTCTTACAAGCGGACCATGGGCACCGATATTAGTACGACAGAATGGTGGACAATAGTAGATTGTTATACAAGGAGCTAAAATGACCCATTATAACGAGGTAGTTTTACTCCCGAGCTTTAGCGAGGGAGTAAACAGAAACCGAGGTATAATGGGTTTTTAGCGCCGTGTGTTACACTCTACTTTTCACTACGATTGCGAGAAAATTAAATAGTAAATAAAATAATTATTATTTAATAAAAAATATTTATTTTCCTTTCTCTTCCATCTGCAAATTAGGGTCTCCATTCTCACTAGATGATGACATTTTCACTGTTGTAAATTATATTAAGGTCACCAATGCAATTTATAATAATTGGAGGAAAATCATAAATCTTACCTATCTTACCTATCTTACCTATCTTACCTATCTTACCTATCTTACCTATCTTACCTATCTTACCTATCTTACCTATCTTACCTATCTTACCTATCTTACCTATCTTACCTATCTTACCTATCTTACCTATCTTACCTATCTTACCTATCTTACCTATCTTACCTATCTTACCTATCTTACCTATCTTACCTATCTTACCTATCTTACCTATCTTACCTATCCTACCTATCCTAAGAACCTTCTCCTTACTATAACAAACACAACCAAAAAAGAATTAGCGAAATTAGTCCAGCCGTTCACGCGTGATGCCGTGATCAAGGAAATAGGGATTCTTTTTATACTATAAATAAGAACAAAGACTTTTTCGTCTTTGGGTGGTAGGCTCGTTGGAAACAGACAAAACAAAAAAAAAATTACTTTAGCCCCTAGAGGATGAAATGCTATTTTATCTTCGCTCTGGTACGCTACAATGACGGATTTTTTGAGCAAGAGAAGTGAAAAATGTGTTAGTTAGGACAGCGCGAGGTATTTTACGCGGAACTGTGATGGGAACCTCTGCTAGGAGGTGACTACAGTCAATTTTTCCGTTTACAATTTTATGCAGAAATGAAATACTAAGCATCACTCGACGGTCACGGAGAGAAGTCATTTTGAAGAAAGAAAGGCGCTGGTTATATGGGCATCTATGAGAAATTCCGCGAGTACTAAATGCCAAGGAGCGTGTGAAAGTACGTTGTATACGTTCAATGCGTTGAGAGTGAACAGTATAAGACGGGCTCCACGCTGTACATGCGTATTCTAAGTTACCTCGTAATAGCGTCTTGAATAGAAGCAGCTTAGTTTCTGGTCGCTTGAAACAGTTGGCGCTACGTTTAAGGAAACCAAGCATCTGAGCAGATTCTTTTACTACGGTATCAATGTGGGATGTGAATTGCAGTTTGCTATCTATTGTAACTCCTAGATCTTTGATTTCACTTACTGATTCTAATTTGATGTTGTTAAGCGTATAATTAAATATCACGGGCTTTTTCTTTCGAGTAAAAGTGATTTGATGACATTTAGTGGCGTTAAGGATCATTAAGTTATCCGTACACCAGCGGTTAATATTTTCGAGATCATTTTGTATTTGAGTTGCATCATCAAGGGATTTGACTGTTTTATAAATCTTAAGATCATCGGCGTACAAGGAGTAATTAAAAAATTGAATTTTCGAAGTAAGATCGTTAATGAATATCAAAAAGAGTACCGGACCTAAGTGAGACCCTTGCGGAACTCCAGATTAGAAGTAATATTATAATATTGATTCAAGTGCAATAATACAACCTTTTTTTTCTTAAACTATTTATTTATTGCGTTAATATACAACGTTTGATAATTTATGCAATGTAACATTAAAATAATCTATAGATTTTGTTTATGCCTTTTGGGCACTTTCCCCACTGACAGCAATGCGGACGAATTTTTTGATGCCCAATGAGGTCTTCCCTTTCTTTTTTTTCTTTTTTTTTCATTTGAAATGTTATCAAAATGAAAATTGAAAAGGAGATGGATAACGCTCCCATACAAGTTTGGCCCAGCATGGACATAAATAAAACAATATTTATATCATGAAGAAATATTTGTATTTAATAGACCTGTTTATATTTTATTACTCTAGAACTCGGTGGTGACGAAATATCAGACATTTTAGTTAAACATTTTGGTATGACATTTTGACGTTTTAATACAGTAGGTATATACATTGTCATGAAGGCCCATTAACCACTGGGCCGCGCTTCTCATGCACGAGGTGGTGGGTTCAAATCCGGGAAAGTCCAATGTGATTTTTTTCAATTCAATATACGTTCTGAGTACCTATATTATCTTGGACATTAGGTACTGATATCGGTTAATAAAAAACATCGTGAGGAAACCTGGACTTATATTTAATATAAGTCTGAAAGCTTTCTCTATATGAGAAGAGGCCTCAGCCCTGTAGTGGGAGAAATAATACGCTGGTATTATTATTATTTACTTTTAATCATATCACATAGACCCGTCCTGTGCTCCTCGCATACAGCGAATTTCCGCGACTTCCAGATCATAGGTCCACCATGTGAAGGGCCTACCTATGTGCCGCAGTGGACTTCCAGATCATAGGTCCACCTTGTGAAGGGCCTACCTATGTGCCGCAGTGGACTTTTTGGCTGAATGATGACGATGACTATTATTTGAAAGAAAACGCGTTCAGTTGTTAGAACGATGACAGTGTCGCGAGCTCTTTGTCCAACCCCCTCCTGAAATCACAAAAAATATTAAACGAACTCACCTTATAGGTTAATTTAGGTTTTATGTCTAAGTACCTACACGAGTGGGTCTTATAAATGGTCGTGAAGCCCGGTTGATATAAGTCTAAAATCGCCAACCCATCTTGAGCAAGTGTGTTGATCAATGCTCGTGCCTTCGCTGAATGGAAAGGGCCTTTGCCTTTGCCTTTCTTATTGTTGTTGACCGTCATCGTTTTGATGTTTGTTTGCTCGTTGCCAACATGGATGGCAAATAGAACTTGTCGATCTCATCTAAGTATGCGAAAAAGTTCATAATGTATCATTTCATGACATAGGTAAATATAAAAGGTGGTATTGGATAAATATATTTAAACAGTCGTGGTACATAATACATACATTTTTTTCATACTAACTTGTGAGAAAAATGTGTCTTTTGCGCTCCGGATACGGGTCAGTGTGTGCAAACGAACACGCAGCAGGGATCTTCCACAGTTTGCGCACTCATCACGATGGCCCACCCTAGGGCTTGGTGTTGGAACACCAAGCCTTGTACCAGACTGTGATAAAGTGTGCCAAGCCAATAACCAACAAAATGGCACCAATGTTCAGACGCAGTGACCTAAAATAAAAAACTTACATAAGTATAAACAAATAGGCACCCTAATAAGAAGTGCTGAAGACGATACTGAAAATGTTAAAACTCACCAACCACGGAGTAATCCACTGTCTTTGGATTGGATTTCATCCGAATCCAACAAATGGCTCCTTATGCGAAGCGTTGCTATACAACAGTTAATGCAGCGCCGGTTCTCCATTAGTGCTCGTTTACGGAGACGCGGTGCGTTGCGCGTTGCGTTTGGTGGCGCGGGCCGTACTAAATTCAAACATAATGGCGTTGTATGAGAGCGTTTACGGAGAAGCGATTTTACAAGCGTTTGCTTGAAATGCAGGCGGAGCCTGCAGATGGCATCGCCGCGTCGCACGCGACGTTAATTGCGGCGGCGCATGCTGCATTGCGGCTAGTTATTTTTGCAATTCTCCGTTCACAGTAAAACGTAGCGACAACCGTGGCGGGGTACGCGGCGGGGCCCGCGGCTTTGTACGCACCACGCCCCAAGTCTTCATAAACAACATCACAAATTGCCATTATGTTTGTGTTTGCGCGTGTGATGACGCGGGCCGCTGCACGCGCCGCCTGTCTGTAAACTGAAAAAACGTCCGACGCACCGCGAAACGCCACGCTGCACGCTTCGCTCAACGCTCCGCGTCTCCGTAAACGAGCACTTAGAAATAGGGTAAAATCCGTCGTCCAAAGTGCGAGTAATCAAAGTAAATCGAAATGAGAAGATGCAAAGTCCGTGATGCAAAGCGGGTCGGTCGGGAGAGCAGTAACAACATCCAGAAACAAATCCAAAGGTCGTTGTAAAACACCACAAGAAACCACAAGAATACTTTCATGCGAGCCAGAAGACATACGATTGACTTAAATTGTCATGTCATTAATGAAAGACATGGTGACTTGACTTTTTAATGACAATCGACATAAAATGGTAGACAAAATAAAGCAAACAATTAATGAATACTCTTTTTAAATTGATATTTTTCCCCCATGCAATGCAATATGCAATTTTTATCATGGCTTTCATTTGTCCGCATAAGGACAAATGAAAGCCATGATAAAAATTGCAATATTATAAGCTTCAAAAAAATATAATTAAGTCCTTGTCCGTGCTGGGCCAGAATTTATCCATGTCCTTTATGAATGATGATGTTGTTTTGTTTTTGTTTGTTTGAAATGATATAGTTTAATACCTAAATAAGGGATTAAACTAGAAAGTGAAGGAATAAATATATTTTTTTGCCATGGTTGTGTTATTTTGATCCAAAATAGATTAGAAAACAAAGAATTCGCTATTCCACCATGCATGCCAAGTTATTAGGCAGAAGCGCCTATGGCAAGTAGTAATATTAATATACTTTTTGCAATGAAACTTAATTGAGAAATACAATGTTTCACTACACGAAAAAATACGACATATTAATTATTTCATTAATTACAAGTAATGCGATAGTTCGAATCCAAGTCGAAACAATAAACTCTCTTTGAAGTCTTCTTTAGATTATTCGTAACGAATTCAATGTTGTAGCAGTGTAACATTTTAAATCTTGAGGGGTTAGCACCAGGGATTGAATAACCGAAAAAATTATGGTATCAACGGTAAGCGGTATGACGTCATACCTTTAAATTTCGATACCTTAAAATAAAGGTACCTTTATATTTCGATATTGTAATATTGCGATATCATTACTTTTTTCAGTATCTAAATTATAAAATAAAGGTTGTCTTTGTACCCTGCCGCCCGCGCCGCGCCGAGGCGTCACGCGTTGTGTCGGCCGCAATGGTAAGGCAGTAGGTACCTACTTGATCGAAAATTTACTGATTTTCGTGCCTCGGCAGCCAGACAAAGCAGGTTGTTTTGCCATTTTTCCGCCATTTATGTTTCCGCGTCTACTTTGTTTGTCAACTTAATCACAAGTATGCTCACGTCAAAAACAGTGAAATTAAAAAGGCACGAAAATTGCAAATTAAAAAAATACAACTGACGCGTTGCCGTTCGTTCAAGTCTCGAGTCTCGACACAATAGCACCACAGTATAAAAAGATACAGTAGGACGACACCTTTGATCTCGTGGTAAATGCCGACAACGTATAGGCAGTCGCGACAAATATCAATTTCCGCGCACAGATGAAAGGTGAACAAATCAATTTTGTTTATTTAATAGGGAAGGTGCGTATTTACGCGACTAAGTTTTTAAATTTTTATACCAGATTTTTACTTGCAAGACTAACTGCCGACCCGAAATACATGCAAGACTTCAAAGTATTTTACTCGGCTACTCATTTCGTTGACGCTCGCTCGACACGATTGTGCTCCTTATATATGTTTAGTTACGGATCAATGTTCTATACAAGCATTTTGTCTTCCAACAAGGCTTGGAAACTTCATCAAAGTATTTTACTCAGCTACACGCTCTGTCGACCTAGACGCGATTTTGGTCCTTATTTATATTTCGTTAGGGATCAATCTTCTATGCAGGAATTTTTCTATTAACAACGCTTGGATATTGGAACTATATTTTTTACATACGCGATTATAGTCTTTATTTGTATGAGATTACGGATACATTTTTGATGCAGAAAGAAAATACTTTAAAGTATATCGAACCCCGGTTTTTGGTTCTGGTGGCGCCAAAAGCGGTTTGGTCATGCCGGTCCTGATGTATTCTTTCTGCATACTCAATTGAACGCAGACCGAACTTGACACCCTGGACAGGAGGGTCCGTACACTCCTGACCGCAAACCGAATGCATCACCCACGTTCATCCGTGATGAGACTGTACATCCCGCGGAAGAGCGAGGGTCGAGGGTTTTTAAATGCGAAAATCCTCCACAACCGCGAGTTGTGCAGCCTCAGGGAATATTTTTTTAAAGCTGAAGTGGGTATGCACCGTGATGTGGTCGCAGTAGACAAGGGCTTCACCCCGCTCTCCATGGCTAAAGAGAACCTGTAGTACTTACTACAGATGACCGCAAGGAGGTATTGCAAAGCAAGGAACTTCACGGGCACTTCTATCGGGCTCTTCATGAGCCCGGTGTAGATTTCTTTGCGTCCGTATCCTGACTACGTTTCGGTGACTTTTTCGGGGAAACTGAAGGTTTCGTCTGTGCAATTATGGACGAAGTTATCTTGACGAATAACTAACCGGAGACATATTATGAAGGACGGCACGGTTGACGTGTTTCGGGCATGCCATCCTCCGGGTGAGTCCATCAGACATATTATCTCTGGTTGTTCGTGTCTGGCTAACGGCGAGTACTTGCACAGGCATAACCAAATGGCTAGGATTATTCACCAGCAACTTGCTTTGAAATATAAACTTGTGCATTCTGAGGTACCGTATTACAAAAATGTGCCCGACCCAGTTCTTGAAAATGACCATGTCACGTTGTACTGGGATCGGTCTATCATTACTGACAGGATTATTGTAGCAAATAAGCCATATAGTGGTGATAGATCGATCAGCACGCCGCGCAATGATAGTCGATACCATCCCACATGACGAAAACCTCGTGTAAGCTGAGAAAGAGAAACAAATTAAATATCTCGACTTAGTACACGAGGTTGTTCACATGTGGGACGTGAGCTTGGCTACCATTGTGCCGATTGTCGTAACGGCCAACGGCATGATGGCCGAAATGTGATGGCCTGATGGCTTTTGTCTTTGCGATTTTGGACGAAGTTATGATGACGAACAACTACCGAAAATATATTGTGAAGGACGGCACGGTTAACATCTGTCGGGCATGCCACCGTCCGGGGGAATCAATCCGAAACATTATTTCTGGCTTTTCTCGTCTGACTTACGGACACTACTTGCATAGGTACAACCTTGTAGCCAGGATTATCCACCAGCAACTTGCTCTGAAGTACAGTCTTGTGGAATGGGAAGTCCCGTACTACAGGTATGTGCCCGACCCAGTTCTCGAAAATGGCAATATCACGTTGTATCACGATCTATCATCACTGACAAAACTATTGTTGCCAATAAGCCAGACATAGTGGTGATTGGTGATAGATCTATTAGAGCGTTGCACAATGATTATTGATATAGCGGTCTCGCATGAGGAGAACCTTGTGAAAGCTGAGACTAATATCTGCGGAGGCTCTCGTTAGGCAGGTGGATCACGGGTTTGATCCAGAAAGCGGTACTTCTGGACACGGCGCGTCTCGTTAGGAGATTCCTTTCTCAGGAGCCCTGACCACCGGTAGCTTGGACCCTGTTCCCGATACCGGTAGGCTATTATTTTTAATGTTTTTGTTTTTTTTTATAAAAATATTTAAAAATTAAATTATTTTTTTATGTTCCGCGTTTGCCGGTACCCACACCGGCAAACGCGGAACATAAAGAAATCGAAAAACTAGTTTGTGTAATTGCTAGCTGGTTGATTTGTTTTTAGCTGGTTGATTTGTTTTATTTTAGATATAATTATTTCAAATTGAGGAAACAATTGAACGTCACCTTTTATGCGATTGTTTTAATTTTATTCGTACTTACATCATTTCGAGCGAATTTCTCGTAGTCATCATTCAATGGTTTTGGTTTGTTTCATAAAATTTTCATTAAAATTCAGTTTCATTAGTTTTTTTTTTTTTGTTACTTTTAAATCTTTTTAAAAGTCAAGGACTTTATTATGCCCGAGGTTTGAATGCAACTGAGATTGCCAGGGCACTTGATATGAGAAGAAATGATCAAACCTACAGAGTGATCTCAAGAATTCTTCGCCGACCTGTTTCAACAATTTATCGCAATATCCAACGATTCAGGGAGACTATGCTTTTGTGAGAAGACTGGGACAAGGTAGAAAAAGACGTACTTCGAGCAGAGATGATCGTTTCATTCAGCTTCGCGTACGTATTAACCCACGTCTAGCGGCCGTCCAAGCCAGAAATGAGCTTGAGGAAGTTCGAGGTGTCACAGTAAGTGAGCGTACGGTACGAAAAAGATTCAAAGAAACTGGTTTTGGTTCGTTCGTGCCTGCCAAGTCTCCAAAACTTGAGAAACATCATCGTAGAAACAGACTAAGTTTTGCTTGGGAAGATCGACTTTGGACCACGGACCAATGGGGTAAAATATTGTTTAGTGACGAGTCCAAAATTATTTTTAATCATGTTTACGGAAGGCAAAGAATATATGGATGCAAAGGAGAACGATATAATCAGACAAATTTTGAAACTACAGTGGCATATGGTTGAGGATCAATATTGGTTTGGGTAGGGATATTTATGGGAGGTCGTACGGACTTGGTGGTGATCGATGGAGGCAGTCTGACTGCAGCTCGTTATGTAAGAGCAATTTTAGAAGAAAATTTGGTACCGTTTGCCCCCTTTATCGGTGACGACTCGTTTTTATACAGGATATTGGTTTGGGTAGGGATATTTATGGGAAGTCGTACGGACTTGGTGGTGATCGATGGAGGCAATCTGACTGCAGCTCGTTATGTAAGAGCAATTTTAGAAGAAAATGTGGTACCATTTGCCCCCTTTATCGGTGACGACTTCGTTTTTATACAGGATAATGCTCGGCCGCATACTGCTCGTTCAACTCAAGCATAACTTAATTATGTGAATATCACAGTTATGGAGTGGCTGGCGAGTTCACCGGATATGAATCCGATAGAACACGTCTGGGACCTGCTGAAACGAAGAGTAAAATCCAGAATCCCAGCTACTGTCAATGTGGGTGAACTGCGAATTGCCGTAGTTGAGGAATGGCAGAGACTATCACAGGAAACAATCAATAACATCATTCCCAGCGTGCCTAGGCGGGTGAAAACTTTAGTAATGCACGTGGAGGAAACACCCAATATTTGTATTTTTTTAATTTATTTATAAAGTTTTTTATTAAGTAGGTAATGAACTTTTTCAACTTTTCTTGGTTACCAATCAAGAAAGTACATTTTTCACAAAAAAGTATTTTTCTCGCAAAATTAATATTATAGGTGATCTCATTTTAATTTTAGAAGGTGTAATTTTAATTAAGAAGAGAAGTATAAATACTAGATTTTAAAATAATACCGTATTTTTTTAAATGTTGGCCTTTTTTATGTTCAGCTAAATGTGCCGGGTGCGTGTATGTAATTAAATAAAGGAAATAATAATGTTGATAACGATTGTTGAGACTCCTCAAATAAAACTCACTTTTAATCGCACTTGCTTAACACTTTTAATCAACTTACTTGTAACACGATAAGTAACAGACTGACTCAAAGAGCTAACGCGCTACGCCGGCTGCCAACAAGAGTGGGGGACCGGATGTAGCGCGCCACCTCGTTTGGTAAAACAGTAGTATTAACTTATATCTTAAATATCGTGGAAAACAATTCTACAATTCTATAAAATATTACAATAATTAATTAATACATAACTTTAACTAATATGATTTTATATAAATGTTTAGCTAAAATGGATATTAAACACACCTCAAGTAACGCCATCTAGTAGTATAAGATGACAGTCATATGCAACGTAAAAATTACTATCATCATACCAACACATCAATAATTAATAGATCTACACTTCTAAAATCAATAACGTTGCTATCATAATATTAACTAAATTCTAACATTCGGCCATCCGCATAAATTACGCGTCCTCGCGTATGTATATGGATGGTTTTATGTCTAAAACAACAATTACAAGCTTATAAGTAGTTAATTTAGTATTTGAACTCCCAAATCAACTATAACAATTACAACTGTACTTTAAACAAAATACATTTACAAGTGGTTCAAGTCGCTACTACCTTGAAACCACCAACATGTTTAGTTTACTAGTGGTACAAGTCGCTACTACCTTGAAACCACCTTCATGTTTGGTTTGCTAGTGGTACAAGTCGCTACTACCTTGAAACCACCTTCATGTTTGGTTTACTAGTGGTACAAGTCGCTACTACCTTGAAACCACCTTCATGTTTGGTTTGCTAGTGGTACAAGTCGCTACTACCTTGAAACCACCTTCATGTTTGGTTTACTAGTGGTACAAGTCGCTACTACCTTGAAACCACTAGGGCGGTACAAGTCGCTACTACCTTGAAACCGCCACAACTAATTTATTCAAAGGTTGAGGTTGCCAACGCAACTCTACCCCGAACGATCTATTTTTAAATAATACACCTTTACATTAATCACGATCTCACAATCTTGCCAGGGCTTTGTTTAATTAATTGATCAAATCATCCTCTTCATTGGCCGACGAGGAACTCGAATCGGTTCTGTTATAGTGGGCCCAAGCTTTCATTTTATCTACGGCAATGACGGCGGAATATTTCCGATTGCCCTTTTGGGTGATCGGGGTGTCCTCAATTCGATACCTGTCATTATCTAAAACCTCGACTACTTTGTAGGGACCCCGGTATTTTGGAATTAGCTTTTTACTCTGCCCCGTAGCAGCAATTTCACGCTCAACACTGACTAAGTCACCTACGCGAAAATCAACAGGCTTAGCACACTTTTTGTCATAGTATGTTTTCTGCTTCTCTTGATAAGCGGTGATATATTCATTAGTCTCTTCTCGTATTTCTTTAATTTTATCTTCTGAATACGGTTCACTGTTATCAATAGAAGCTTTAACCCTACCTTCAGTCATTCCGGTTAAGTTAGTACCAAAAAGAACTTGGGCTGGTGTCTTACCTATACCTTTGTTAAATGTATTATTTAGGCCTAACTGAATCTCGGGCACTTTAATATCCCATTTTCTTTCGTCCAAACCCACACACTTCGCGGTCAGCGCCTCTAGTAAGGTACGATTGTACCGTTCGACTTGACCGTTGGCGCGTGGAGTTGCTACAGCGTTTAAAACATGCTTTACGCCTAGCTTTTCCAGAAAACCGGTAAATTTACTACTTGTGAAACAAGAGCCACGGTCAGATATAATTATTTTTAGTAGTCCAAATATACTAAAATAATCTTGCATTTTCTCGACAACTATTGAGGATTTAGTACTGCGAACCGGCTTTAAGACGATGAACTTTGTGTATGCATCTATAATAACTAGCAAATGAGTGTTCCCCTTTGAACTTTTGACAAAAGGTCCAACGTGATCTATGTGAACAGTAACAAATGGTTTCTCGTCTTTCGGTATAGGATGTAATGGTGGCCTTTTCTTTGATGAAGACTTTGAGTAAGAAAATTCTAAGCATGATTCTACATATTTTTTCACAAAACGCCTCAGTTTAGCAAACCAATAAGTTTCTCTGACTTTACTCAAAGTCTTATCAAATGCAAAATGGCCCAAGTCATCATGGCATTGTTTGAGTATTTGCCAGCGTACACCCTTAGGCACCACCCACCTGTCACCCTCAGAAGTTTTCCTAAATAATTTACTATTACGCATAATGTAATTATTTTTAACCTCAACGACATCATCTGCTTGGGGGTCATTTAAAATCGAAATTTTTCTTTGGATCTCTGAGTCTGCCAGTTGAACGGTACTCAATCAATCTGACTCGCCAATTGCCATCACAAAACGTTCACTATAGTCACTATCGGCTTGGATGTTGTTAGGAGGTGGATTCCGACTCAACGCATCTACGTGGGCCATTGAGACCCCAGGCTTATAATCAACGCTAAAATTAAATTCTTGCATAGCAATCCACCACCTAGCGACGCGCGGTATTAAATCACGTTTGAGAAAGGTTGCTCTTAAGGAATTACAGTCGGTAATTACTTTAAACTCTATGCCAATGAGATATACGCGGAACCGCTGAAGCGATGCAACAACAGCGAGAGTTTCGAGTTCATATGCTGTCATATGCTGTTCCTCGGACGTTGTTTGGCGGCTAAAATATGCAACGGGTTTTAATATGTTTTTGTCATCACGCTGCATAAGCATCCCGGCTATACCTACTTTACACGCATCTGTATGCAACTCCGTTAACGCATTAGGGTCATATAACGCTAAAATGGGCTTTTTTATTAATTCAGATTTTAGGTCATGAAAGGCTTTGCTTTGTTCTGGGCCCCAAACCCATACCGCTGTTTTCTTTAAAAGAATGGTAAGCGGTTTAGCTATCATTGCGAAATTTTTAACAAAACGACGAAAGAAACTACATAATCCTATAAACTGCCTAACAGTGTGCTGGTTAATAGGTTGGGGAAAATCTCTAACCGATTCAATTTTTCGTGTTCCCGGTCGAATACCCTCTGCACTTAATTCAAAACCTAAATAATCTACTGTTTTCTTAAAGAAACAACACTTCGACAGTTTAAGAGTTAAATTAGCTTGTTTGATCAAACTCAACACTTTTTCTAAACGGTCAAATCCCTCGTCAAGCGTTACTGAAGGCATAACTATATCATCCATGTAAGCAGATGCAATTCTCTTAGCACTGACGTTTTGTTGTTCATGCGATGGGAAACCTCGGTTATTATTTAGAACCAAATGCATTGTTCGCATAAAAGTAGATGGTGCATTTGCCAACCCGAAGGGCATTCTATTAAACTCGTATTGCCCTTCCGGCGTAACAAATGAAGTTTTATGACGATCAGTTTCAGTAATCGAAATCTGATAATATCCGGACGCGAGGTCCAGAGTAGTATAAAAGTTATATCCCGCAAGGTCATCGAGTTGGTCATCTATTCTAGGCAATGGGTAATTCTCTTTAATGGTCTTACGGTTCAACGCTCTAAAGTCAATGCATAATCGAATTTCACCGGTCTTCTTTTTAACTAGTACTATAGGACTTGCATAGCAAGAAGTTGATGGACGAATAATACCGCACTCCAGTAACTCTGGTATCATTTCTCGTACTTTAGTTCGTTCAGTTATCGGAAGTCTATAGGGTCTGTAAACTACCGGTTCATCATCTTTCAAGTTTATTGACATTTCTGTAAGCTCGGTTTTCCCTAACTCTTTTAAACTGAACGCGAAACATTCTCTATATTTATTTAATAATTCTACAAGTTGTTTAAGTTTATCTTTGTCAAGGTTCGTATCGCTAACTACATCGTCTTCCTTTATCAACCGTACAGGTTCACTAAGCTCTACTCTAGACACATCAGCTATATTATTTGTTAAACTTTCCTCTTCTGCTTTTAAACCCCTAGCTATTACGACATCCTTTTTTAATAGAAAGGGTTGGCCGGACTTGCCTTTAATTAACACAACCCCTATTCCATCTACAAAAGAGAATAGCCCTTGCACTAGACAGTGTTCGCGCCCTAATTGATAGCGATTATTTCCGGGAATGTATACATCCCCATTATAAACCGGTTCAGCGTGACTGTGTACGGGAGTTAATCCATCTATCATAGTATTTTTTGTACAAAAAAGTTTAATTTTATTGAAAACAGATACATTATCGTTACTAGAGAAACGCAAGTTGGCACTATCTTTCTCCACAAATATGTGAGGTTGTTCGGTATACGTCTGTCCTACAATAAGGGGTACCCGCATTACCTCGTTTGGGACAACAAGTATTTCAACTGTTGCAACTACCCCATCGAGGGCAACAGATGCGATACATTTCCCTAAGGGTCTAACTATGGCCTCTCCAAAGCCTTTAAGCACAGGCAAATTCTGATCAGGAACCCAATCAACAGATATGTTTTTGGCGCAAGCTAAACTCATCAGAGTAGCAGCACTGCCAAAATCGATAAAACAATTAATAGGATGCTTGTTAACGATACCCTGTTTGTAATACTTAGTGGAGTCACTGTCTGAACTGACTACACACATTACGGTTTTTACTGGTTTGCTGTCGATTGAAGTGGACGTTGCGGGTAGATTGCATTTTTCTGCGGTATGACCAAACTTGAGGCAACGTGTGCACTTTACTTGGGGTTTAGTGCATTGAGACTTATAGTGTCCTTCTTGTAAACAATTATAGCATTTAATGACACGACCTTTATTGTCCTCTTTGTCTGCACTATCCGTTTTATTATTAAAAGTTCTAATTTTCTTTTTATCACTCGGATGAAAGTTAGTTTTAACCGCTTTTAAATAAGGTAAAAGCTGATCCGGAGTGTCAAAACGAGCGGCTTCAGCTCCTAGTCTAACACTACGGTCATCAACCCCGTGAACAATACAATCCACCGCGCGTTTGCCTTCGATACTACATCGGTTTAGTAATACAACTTTTTCATAAAAATATTCTTCTAGAGAATCATTAAATTTAGCGCGTTTGGATAACATTGTTTGCAGAAGGCAACCATAATTTTCATTACTAGGGAACGCTAACTTCAGCTTCTCTTGCCATTCGTCCCAACTAAATAAAACAGTTGGCAAACCCTCATACCATTTTTGGGCCATTCCCTTCAGTTTTTGGAGAGCAAAATGAGCAGTTTGTTGATCGGACCAATTATATATTAAGGCACATTCTTTGACTTTATGCACCCATATGTCAATCGTCTGTTGTTTACGTTCCGGATCAAATTCAGGAATGGCGTTATGATTAGACAGTTTTTCTAAACCGTTATTTTTACTGTTTACGGCTTGCAAGGCCCGGACAAGTTGTGAGACTGAAACCGCGTCATTTGGGGCCGAAACAGAATAAGTTGGCTTTGGCTCACCGCGCTCTCCAAGATTCCATTTCGGCGATCGGCGGCTGCGTTTGCGACTGCACTCGTTACGAATGCGTCGGCTGCGGCAGCGTTGACTGCGACTGCGACTGCATCGGCTGTGACTGCGTCTACTGCGACTGCAACTGCGTTGGCTGCGACTGCGTCGGCTGCGACTGCGTTGACTGCGACTGCGTCGGCTGCGACTGCGCCGACTGCGACTAAGTCGACTGCGACTGCGACTATGTCGGCTGCGACTGCGACTGCGTCGGCTGTGACTGCGACTGTGTCTGCTGCGACTGCGACTGCGTCGACTGCGACTGTGTCGGCTGCGACTGCGACTGCGTCGGCTGCTACTGCGTCGGCTGCGACTGCGTCGGCTGCGACTGCGACTGCGTTGGCTGCGACTGCATCGGCTGCGACTGTGACGGCTGCGACTAGGTCGGATGCGACTGTGTCGGCTGCGACTGCGACGGCTGCGACTGTGTCGGCTGCGACTGTGTCGGCTGCGACTGTGTCGGCTGCGACCACGTGTGTATGCACGCCCACTTGGCAGCAATGGAGAGCCAAGCTTGTTGCTGCAACTTTCTTCGTGACTCCCTCGTATCTTATAGTTAAGCACTTGCCGCTCTATTATTTCAGGCTGTCGGTCTTGTTCAGCGGACGGCGTCCGCAAGGAGCGTTCATCGTATACATTCATCTTCAACGGATTCAATTCAGAACGACCAAACTTTACTTATGTAGGCCTGAATATAATCGGCTGGTATGACCAACCAACTAAATCCCGCTTCTGAAATGTTGCGACTCCTCAAATAAAACTCACTTTTAATCGCACTTGCTTAACACTTTTAATCAACTTACTTGTAACACGATAAGTAACAGACTGACTCAAAGAGCTAACGCGCTACGCCGGCTGCCAACAAGAGTGGGGGACCGGATGTAGCGCGCCACCTCGTTTGGTAAAACAGTAGTATTAACTTATATCTTAAATATCGTGGAAAACAATTCTACAATTCTATAAAATATTACAATAATTAATTAATACATAACTTTAACTAATATGATTTTATATAAATGTTTAGCTAAAATGGATATTAAACACACCTCAAGTAACGCCATCTAGTAGTATAAGATGACAGTCATATGCAACGTAAAAATTACTGTCATCATACCAACACATCAATAATTAATAGATCTACACTTCTAAAATCAATAACGTTGCTATCATAATATTAACTAAATTCTAACACGATGTTGCTCTAAAATAAATAAGTAAATTAAATAATATTGTTTATTTGGGACAACCCTTGCTGTCGCGACAATGCCTTAACACGTTGTCGGCATTTACCACGAGATCAAAGGCATCAGGTCATCCTACTGTATATAATTTTATACTGTGATGATAGTGCTTTGTGTCTCGACACGATCGAGTTGACAACGGGCTGACAACTCAAGCAACGTCGCCGCACGCACCGCTCCCCCTCGCCCAGCGGCGCTGCCGCCGCGTCGCGCTCGCTCTTCGTCACGTCATTTTTTTCGGTACCGAAATTATTTCGGTAAAGGTATTAGTAATAGCGGTACCACAACCGTAATTCTCAACCGTTTTGGTTCTACCTTTAAATCGAAGCTGTATCGTAATTCTATACCGGTACCATACCCTTATACCTCTACCGCTTTCAACCCCTGGTTAGCACACGCTGACGCTGTGTGTACCAATAGTTATGCGTAATTATTATTACAGTGTTTTTACAATTATTTCCTTTACAACGCCTAGCAATTTTATGTGTACAAAGCTTACACTTTGCTATGTATTTTTGCTCAGGTATAAAACAATACCCCGAGAAATGACCTAAATTAAATTAAATTACTATATTCATAGACAACAATGATTCATTTATGTTAGTTAGTTAGTTCCAAAAACTTAAAACCTTGTGTGTTATTATAAGTAAGTACTAAGCTCACAGAAAAACAATATTTACATTCATAAATGTGAATGTGTCACATTTCACCGGTCGTCGGCTTTTACCGACTCCTGCCTTACCAACACCTACCTGCATGAACTGATTCATTATTAGTGAATGAAAGTCCACTAACATTTTTTTTTCTGATATTAGGACTTGACCGCGTTCTCTCTCGAAGCCGTCTATCTCCTCACTATTGCGTGGAAGCCTGCGCGAACATGCCAGAGGCTCTACAAAAGCGCGGCACCCCCAAAATCGTTCTGAAGCTATTATTGCACCCTCAGGGTGTTCATTGTTTTTCACGTGTAGCTGTCTCACTGGCTGCTTGTTTTTAAACTTCTTTAGCAGCGTTGTGCACTTTTTTTTGGGATGGGTAAAAATGTTAAATTCGCGTCAGGGGGTCTACTCTCCCTAAGCACGAAGTCCGTCGTTTCGGGCTTAGTTACGGGCGTTTCCTACTCCCTAACACCTACGGACATACGATTAGTTTGAAGCCCGAACTAAGACTAAATGACGATACGATTTGACAGTTGTCCCTACTCCCGATGTGTTTTTGCCAACACGTAACCTGATCAAAAATTCGTAAGACGGAGGGAGATTAGAATTTGTTAGTAACCTAACAAAAAGTACTAGGCTTGCATGAATTCAAGATAGTATTTCAATCATTAGACGTTGTGCACAATTTCTGAGCAGTAACCTAACAAATAGTACTAGGCATTCATGAATTCACGATAGTATTCAATCGTTATGTTATGCTACTAATAGGATTTGGATGAGACAGACAGATAGTTTATTACCTGGATTAACATAATATTATAGGATACTGTTTTCACTTCCATCGGCAGTCCCCAAAGACTGCCCCTCGTCTTTTTTTTATTTATTTTTTATTCTTTATTAAAAAGAAACAGGTTCTTAATAATGAATTACAATCTAGCCCATAGGACTAATAAGCTTTTAATCTAACTTAATTGTCTACGTGATAATTATTTTAAAACTTAGAATAGTGGTGATTGTACTTGACACAAGACCGTTCCACTTTCTTAATACAGTATTATAAACATTTTGTTCATGTGTTATATGTGTCATTGTCACTATTATTTCTACACTTTTTACACTACACGAACGTAAAAGATTTTGTTCATTTTAGTCTTCGCACTATATTTGTTTGATCTAACAGCTGAATTGCCTCGATGTGAACATGAACACTGACTCCAGGCTGCTTGTGTGAAGGTCTGACATCCTCCTTACTACTGCTACAACACGCAAACCTGCGAATCAGCAACTTGTTTCTCACAGCAAGAGCCCCGGCGCTCGCGTTCGAGATCTTCATGATAATAATTATGTAAGGTGATAAGGTCCTCTGCTACATAATTCCCTAGGTATTTTATTTGTTTGACCCTTTGCAGGGACTGGCCTTTGAGGTTGATAATTGGCTCGTATGACTGCTTTATCAACCACAGCGTGAAAATTTGATAGTAAAAACCACAGCACGAATATTTTCTGACAATTCTTTATTAATACATTATGCATCTTAATAACTTTCTCATATTTAACTTGGGGTTGATGGACCTCTACACTTGACTCTACAAATTGAGGAATCTGTACTCTTAACCTTTCAAAGTACTTTTTTTTTAAGTATGTACAAATCGAGTACCTATATATTGGGTACGACCGCAATATTATCCTACTAATATCATAATCCTACTAATATATGTTTGTGTGTTTGGATGTTTGTATATGTACCAAATACACCACCATCCAACCACCATCCATTCATCCATTGTCTCCTCCATTTAACTTTGAGCGAATTATAAAAGTACAGGACGTGATTGGATTAATCTTATATTATGATGATCACCGAACACAATGTTTTTATAGTGTTATTGCGACACCGAACTTTCGTCCGAAAGTGTAACCACAGTCTTTGGATACAGAACCTGTTTATTATCTTGTTTAATTTTTTTATGAACTTGTATGCTAAACGGTAAGTTTATAATATTGCCTAAAATATTAAAAAAACGGTCAAGAGCGAGTCGGACTTGCGCACCGAGTGTTCCGTACCTTGTCAACCGTGAAATGTTTTAAAATTTTCATCGGCCAGGCAAATATTAACACTGCTGAAGAGAATTTTAACAGTGCGGTGTAGAATATTGCAGTTTTAGGTCAGCGCCATCTCTTGCTAGTGGAACTAATGTAATGATGATTACTGAAAGATTACAAGAAATATAAAACGATGTCTATCGTTTTATATTTCCTGTAATCTTTACATAACTTAACTTCTATCACGTAGAATAATTTCAGATTTTTCTCAATGCAAATTTCGGAGAAAAGGGGGACCGGACGGTATTTTTTTTTAAATTTTTCGTTAAAATTCGAAAAAAATGACGGCTAAAAACCATTTTTGAGAATGTGCAAATAGCGCTCTTTCATTATATGATACATGCCCTAATAGCCCCACTTCGAATTTTTGAAAACCCCGTTCAGTCCCTGTTGCAAAAAAAAAGAAAAATATTTTTCTTTCTTATTTGCAAAATACTTGGGCATGCGACATCTAAAACTATTTCAAATTACAAGTTAGTAGCATTTGTAGTTCCTGAAATATCCAGCTGCTACAGACAGACGGACAGACATAAACAGACATAAATCCTTTTTACCATTTTGGTACGGAACCCTAAAAATATTCAAAGAAAATTAACGATGGGCACATAAATCGTTATAACTTAAAACATCGATGTAATATCGTAGAAAAATAATCTTACCCAGTCAGAATTAGTTTTGTTTTTTCCAAAACTATTTTACAGTTTGGTTTATGCCACACAACGAAGACCTCTCAAGGTTTATCTGTGAACTGGCAAACCGTTCATTTTAATTTTACAACAATATTATTCACTACCATTATACTTATACTAGCTTTTGCCCGCTACTTCGCTCGCGTGGATGTCGGAAAATGTCCTACGGTAACGTACCATCGAAAAAGTTAATATCTACAGGGTGACTTGTAATTAGACGTATTCCTTCCAGGACGTGAAAGTGTGACCCATTTGCAACAATTAAGCACCCTATAAAGCCTACGCGATAATACATGGGATTCGAGAAAATACAAATTTTAAGAATTTTTCAAAATTTCCCTGAATTCGTCACTTAATATCATTTTTCTCCAATCTCTCAAATTGAATGGCTATCATTACTATTCCATTGGATACCTAATACTTCAAAAAACATTTCAATGTAACCAAATTTTCTAAGACATCAAACACTTAAAAGTTAGAGGAAGAAGTTTATTAACCATTTTCAAAAGGTATCTACGTACATGAACTTTGACACCAGTTATCTCAAAATTTTACTGAGGCATTAAGCGTACAAACAGGGAAGACGTCTTCATTTAATCAGCTATCTAACGAGGTACAAAAGTTAAAAAAGTATTTAGAGGTGCCGATGAAACAGTCGATAATGCTGGCAAAGGTCGAATTTGCAAATTGTTGAAATATTAAAATATTGTGTGATAATCGAATTAAAAAACTGGTTTATGCCATCCTACTACTTTCACGTCCTGGAAGGAATACGTCTAATTACAAGTCACCCTGTATACACAATATACACCGTAAGGACTTTTTCTGTTTGCAGCGCTCGGCCGCTATAGAACCGGGGCGGTAACAGATGTGGTCATCGTGGTCACGCTTTGGGGGTAAGAGGAACAGGGTGTAAAGTTCACTCATCCACCATAGAAAAGGGAGGATCCTCCAACCAGACGGGTGTTATGTCTGGCTGGCAACTGCCCATATGTTGATTTCGGATAGTCTTATCTATGTTTTTCGCTCGGTAAACTCTAACTGCGCGATGCAGGAATTGTGTGATGGGTTTTTGCACCCTGCAAAGTATAAACTTTCTCAAAATTTATTTTAATCTGCGTTATCAAAATTTTATTTTCGCTGGAAATTGTTTTTCGCATTTGGTTTTTGGCGCCCCTTTTGTCTTCTGGCGCCTAGAGCGACCGCTCCACGCGCTCTACCCTAGGGTTGGCGCTGGTGTTAATCCAAGTTATAAACTATATGTGTACCAAATTTCATCCAAATCAGTTCAGTTGTTTTTGCGCCAATCCGGAACATTAATACATCCAGACTAATTGATAAAAATTCTAAAAACTACACACGTCCTGTGGCGGATGGAGGGGTGGGTCTGTCAGACTTCTAGTGACTAAAACCACCCCGTGTTCCTTCACACACTTGCACCGGGGGCTACGGGGGCACTTAAGCACTCTTCAAAGCAGCCCCCGATTGTAGCAATTAACCTAACCTAACGCACCATAGAGTAGGGAATGTCGTGGCGGCGTCGAACGGTTCGCGTATTGTATTTTTATACTCGTCCGATCCGAATGAATTAAAAATTATTTTACTTTTACATAAATACCGTTGATGATAAAACTATTTATTTGATTGAGAATTAATACTACAATACGAATGTAATCAAGTTTTGTTTCTACCGGCGATCTAATAGAAGACCAAAGCTACTATTGTGACTTAACTATGATAGTTAGATATATTCCCTCGCGGACTTTTTTTTAGGTAATAATGAGTACTCTAATCATGTAGTACATATTTTTTATGTATTATCAATAGTTTTCTCAGCGCACGCCAAATAATGAATAGCCTATGTTACTTCCTGATAATTTAGCTTTCTATTGATGAAAAAATGGTTAAAATCGGTCTAGTAGTTTCGGAGCTAATTCGGTACAAAAAAATAATCTTTCCTCTTTATAATATTATTAGTATAGATATACAAATTTAATCGTTAAATGTCAACTCCAATAAATAATGGGAATAATAATACATTTGTCATTAAAAAATAATGTCCTTAACATACTTACATAAAGTACCTAATCTTAGTAGTCGGCTCTAGTAACATACCTACCTATGTTAAATTTATTAGTTAAGCCCATTCATATTTTTTTTTGTAAATCAATGGGCTCACATAAACTCTCCTAGAATAACTTATAGTGTTACATTGGATTCTATTAAAACATGTTGTGTGAAGCATAGTTCTATAGTGACAACAAAATGTTTACAAAATTGTTATTATTTATTTTGTTACATAGTTCTTCAGCAGTTATTTACGAGCTCAATGGTATGTGTCGATAATTACGTAGATATTCTAAAATTTAGTTTACCTTTAAAGCGCGTGTACTTGAATTTTAATGTATTTATTTTAGTTTCAAAATAAACAAACTGATTCTTTATTTTGAAGATTAAATTTAAAAAATATGTAATTAAATTACTTAAATAATAGGATTGAGTTGTTAATTGCCTGGCTTTTCACTGTTTATCTAGCGATCGCGATTGCATAGCGATTGTAAGCTGGGAGGCTGGAAGGTCAGGGACTGTTTAACCATACATTTTCGGCGTTATAACGTCATTTAACTTTAAGCAACATTTATAAATAAACCCCTAATTCACTAATTGATACCTAACTTGAAACTTTGAGTAATAATAATAAATAAGTAACGACATTTCTAACTATAGAAATGTGGGTGTGCTATGCAGCTCCGCCTAACCGTTCGGGGAATACAGTACAAGTAATCGCAATGAGAAGTGAGACACTTGCATTGCTTGCATAAGCATAATCAGCTTATAATGTTCCCACTGCTGGGACACAGGCCTCCTCTCGGTGAGAGGGACTGGGCTACAATCTACCACGCGGGCCCAGTGCGAGTTGGTAGATGTCACATGTCTTCGAATTTTAGTTCTAGGACATGCCAGTTTCCTCACGATGTTTTTCTTCACCGTTTTGGAACAGTGGTGTTGAAATTATTTACACAAAGTAAAGCGCCTGCTTGGGTTCGAACCCACGATCCACAACTCGTAAGTCGGGGCCGTTACCACTGGGCCACCACTGCTCACTTCGTTCATTCCTTGATACTTTTACAAATATACTAATACTGTAGCCGTTATACCTAGTTAGTAGTTTTTGAAGCAAGTGATAATTATACAATACGCGCATGAATCCGAAAAGTCAGAGGCGCGTGCCTTGGGTTCGAACTGGCGACCTATGACTTGGCAGTCCATCGGTCACACCACTAGGTAGGCTATCACTGTTGTAATCATGTGCTGAATTCATGGTTACAGTTTGCGTTTGCGTTGTAAAAGTAGTAATTACGAAGACCTATTTTTGGAATGTAAAATGCTGCCGGTTCATGAGAAGGTAGTGCTGTCTTAGAACGGTTTTGTAGTGAAAAAAAAAAAAAAACAATCTTATTCGCACAAGCAAACAAAAACCAATCTTATTACTCCATTTGTGAATTTCTAAATGATAAAAAGGGGTTTGCAGATTTTGGCCCTAAAATCAGCCACCATTTTGTTTTTTTTTCAAAATCAAGGTGCACAATTATTAATGTCATATATTTGGATAGGGGACACTTATCCAAACATAAAACTTCATATAACATAACATCATAAAGCGTCACGTTTCTGAGATATTCAATATATTTTTTTTTCGAATTTATTTAGGTATTTATGTTGTAGTTACTTCATGTTGATTAAGTTATTTACACATGAATTAATTGACTACACCTAGTGGATAAAACATTAAGATTTTTTATCATATTCGGTATAAATAATATCATCCAAGAAGGCAGCGGGAGGCTGAATAGGATTTTCTTGGTGTCGCGTCCATGCCATGCACCATATAATACATATACCATAGAACATACGTCCTCATTCGGCGGCTAAAATATTACGGGGATCCCTTCTTTTCGCATAATGTTCTTTGTCCTAATATACTTCGGCATAACGATTTTGGCACAATTTCTTTTGGCATAATAATACTTCGGCATAATTTTTTTAGGCATACATTTTATGTTGGCATAATCATCTTAAAGACTAATTTGTTTTGGCATAAATTTGATTCGCATAACGTTAGTAGGCCTAATGACTATTAGCATAATAATATTTAGGCATATCTTATTTGTTTAGATTAAGATTAGGTTAGGTTAGGTTAGATTTAGGCATATCTTATTTGTTTAGATTAGGATTAGGTTAGGTTAGGTTAGAACTGTGACCAACTGCGCGCGAGCCGAGCGAGCGAAGCGAGCGGTGCCGCGGCAGCGGCCGGCGAGCGCTACCTCGAAATATACACCGGCTTGTAGTTAATAGGTTGAATCTGTTCCAAAACCGAGTCGGGGCACCCCGACTTTACGTAGTCTTTTGGCTCCTACCCCTAGAGTGTATATAAAAACCGGAGGCGCGGAGGGAGAGCAACCCCCGCCCGCTGTAACAAAGCATAGGCACCCGTGCGAGCCGTAGCGGCTGAGGCTGGTCGCCGGAGGCGACCAGCAAGCCGAAGCTGCGGAGGTGAGCATGGGTGCCTATCCTTTGTTACGTAAGGGCGAAGGGGTTGCACTTCCCGCAGCGCCGGAGACGATGCAGAAGCAACTTTAATTTTTTGAGGTTAGGTTACAATATAATTTGCTTTTCTCAAGAACGATGCGTTACTTTAGAAATTTCGTTGATATGCCAAACATTACACACCCCGGCGAGCGCTACCTCAAAATATTATGCTTAAAAAAGTTATGCTTTAGAACTTTATGCTTAATAAATTTATGCTTTAGAATATTATGCTTAATCATTATTATGGTTAGAGAAATTATGCTTAAAAAAATTATGCGTAAGCTGTTATGCGTAACTATATTATGCGAAAATATAATTATGCCAAACAAAATTATGCTAAGTTATATTAGGTCTTAAAATTTTATGCAAATGGATAGGGAACCAAATATTACCTATACATGATGCAATTATGTTTTCATAGTTCAATATACTTACCTGAAGGGAAAATAACAAAAAAATCCTTGTTTTTGGGTTCAGTTTTTGACTTATATTTCGGTGAATAACTCCGAAACCTGACGCTTTAGGATATTATGTCATATGACATTTTTTGTTTGTATAAGTGTCCTCTATCTAAATACCTATGTAACTTTCGATTTTTTCATCGATTCTGAAAAAAAATCAAAATGGCGCCATCATGTTAGGGCCACCCTCCATACAAAAATCTTCAAACCCCTTTATAATTACCTAATTGATCGTGACATTTTTTAATCTTTATTTTATTTAATTGACCATAATTAGAATTTTTCATATTGACAGTATAATTTGACTATTAAACACTTGTACTAAATGTTTGCATGCCTAGTTTTAGGTAGAATGTATATGGATCTCTAATTATTATAAAACATCAGATTTCTTTTTGTACCTACATTCTATGCAAATAAATAATTATTCTATTCTATTCTACAAGATCTCAAAGGAACAATAATATGAGAAGATTTGTACTGCCCAATCGACGTCTTCGACCGTAACTATTATGGTAAAAAATGACGATTTTTTTTAGTTCGAATATTTTTTAACAACTTTCCGGTTGATATACTTAAATAGTTTTATAGCAAAATCCTCTTATAAAAATAAAACACATGAGATACTCATGTCATGCTCTTTGATATAATTACGAAGGGGGTTACGAGTGGAAAGCGATATATTTCGCACCAAGAGTATATCTTATAAATAAATTACGAACGACAATGTTACAAGAAAGACTAACTAATTTGTCGATTAATAAAAGAATATTTTGCGGAATAGAAATCCCGAAAGAAATCGCTATCGTTAGCGTGACCAATTCAAACTAGCAATTTCTTAAAACAGTTAATAACATATTTAATTTACCACGGATATCTATGATTTACCAATTAATAATATAGGTACAATCAACTCTCTCCGACAACGTCTCTCCTAAGGGGCCCCAAATTCTTTCCCAAAGGGGCTTGCCCTAAAACGGCCTTGAACCGCTGAACTTGTTCGACTAGTCTGTCTATTGGAAGGTAATATAAAGCTTGTAAAAAGAACGGCAAAAAAAAGTTATGTCGATTAACCCCGGATAAAATTAAGAAATAACTTATTTGATACTTGAATATTTTTATGAAAATTATTTCTGCTTAGGCAGTTATAGTTTTTTGCTTTCAAATCAAATCAAACTTTATTTGTGAACATAGGTACATAAGGTCTTAAAATATACATTTTAGCGTGACCTATGTGTTCTACCAATGCAGTTGGTATACAAATAATTCGTTATAATTATAATTTTAATAAGTACTTATAATGATTCGGAAACATGCAATAATAATAATCCAAAGAATTTAATAAGATTAAATAAATGATTTCAAGTGTAAGTTTATGTCACGTAATAACATAATTTAATAATGTCAAAAAAATTAAATAAAAATGTCAATGCCGTTAATATTTTTTTTAAAATATTAATGATATAAAAAATGTCAGTGTCATAATTTTTTTTTTTTAAATCTTCTATGGAGTAACAGGTCTTCTCTACTAGAAATGAGAAAAATATACTTTTAAATAAACCAACATTTTCTATACTTCTTATGCATTTTGGTAATTTTTTATTATAAATTGGAGCCAACACAAATATGCTTTTCTTAAATAATGCGGATCTAGATCCAACTAAATTTAACTGGTTACATCGACGCTGACTTGAAACTCGAGAAAATCTATACATAATATTATTTTTAACAAACATAGCTGTTTCGTATTTTCGTATAAGGAAGTATGAATAGTAAGTTATAAGGAATTACTAAGGCAACTTTTATTTTAGAAAAATAATTAGGGTGCACGCGGGTGAAACCGCGGGCAGCAGCTAGTTTAAAATAATATTTTATTTTGTAAATTAACTGTGGCCAGCGACAATTTTTTTTTTAACAAATATCCGTGATGAAAGTAATTGGCCTTTGTCATTCTCCAGGTCCCAGAAAAACCTCAATAGGTTTGTCCGGATGTTGAAACAGTTTTACACAATCTTAATACTAATATCATGAAGCTCCATCTATTCACGAATAATAAATATTATTAAGTAAATGCTATTACAGTGTAAACGAATATTTAATTGATCAATCTCTAAAACTCATATAAAATACACAAAATATGTTTTTTTTTTTTATAATTTAGATTATAAGTTATACGATAAGTCCTCATCTCTACCTACTATCTTTCTTTTGCTGTGCCCGACAGGGTCCACGATTGTTCCTCAAGCAAATGTTTACCACCTAAGCACATACATTGTCGAATGCAATAAAGAATTGAGTATTGAATATCATATTACTGCTTAACGAAATATCTATATATATATATTATATACTAATTATAAAGCTGCAGAGTTTGTTTGTTTGCTTGAACGCGCTATTCTCAGGAACTACTGGACCGATTTGAAATTCTTTCAGTGTTAGATAGCCCCTTTATCAAGGAAGGCTATATATCATCACGCTATAACCAATAGGAACCGGGCACCAATAAATAATGTTTCAAAATCGGGGGGTTTTTTAACGAAGTCGCGGGTTAAAGTAAGCGTTAGCCCAAAGTAAAACTATTCCACGCGGACGAAGTCGCGGGCAGAAGCTAGGAAGCTAGTATAATATAAGGTTAAAACCGGATACCTGGTTAAAACACAGTTTACAAAACATTGTGAGGTAGAACGCAATAATAACTAAAAAAAAAAGTACAAAAACGACGACCGCGCAGGTCAAACAACCCGTCGATGCTAATAACCTACGAATAATAAAAGTCATAATCAAATAATTTATTGTATTTATTTTTGTAATTTGCGATTGAATTTTTGTTGGAACATCATTAATTAGAGTAGATAAGCGTTCGTTCGTTTCCCGTAATAGTTTTTGTATAGCGGTACTACCAGTTTTGATTGGGCTGCCATTCTTCTTGTTATGCTATGATGGAATTTAATTTGCAGTTCTTTGTTGGTGAACTGTTCAATCACTAACCATTTTCGTATTAGTGTGTGTTGGCAAGATTTTACAATATTTAAAGAAACCTGTTACGTCATCACCATCATACAATATTTGTTTAATTTTTTTTGGTAGTCCCGCGACTTCGTAGGCGTGAAATTTCGGCCCCGGCCCATCGCCTGCGCTACTACTTAATTTTCGCTTAGCGTTCTTTCTATTTTTTTTCTTTTAGCGTGATTTTACATAGCCTATCACCTTTCTCAAGAATTGGGCTAACGAATGCAACAAGATTTTTTCAAAATAGTTAATTGACTCAGGCGTGACTTCGCGGAAATCCATTATAAAATACAATAGACGATGTATATTTAGTAACTTAATCCTCTTAACTGTTCTTAAAGAGTTAGAGAACCCTGTAAGAAATCGACACGTGTTTCGCCTCTCAACGAGGCATCCTCAGGATGACGGTCGGCTCGTGTCGTAGCAACACTTCGTGTCCGAGTTTGCACCAAGCCAATTCAAATCGGACTGTGAGTTCTGGCCTTACATAAAAACAAACAAACTTTACTGAGTATGAGTTTGCCGACCCCTGACCAACAGAAGTAGTGTAGGTACTCGCGTAACACCTTTTCGCATCCATAGCATGTTTTGTAGGCGAAAATGTTTTGCCAAGGTATGTGATAAAGAAGCTACAAGTCACTTTCAAATAAAATAATCAATTACTTATGAACCTTATCTTGATAATCTTCTAAAAAAGCGAGACTTTATAATAAAACTGCCCTAGAATATCTAAACGAAATGTGTCACGTTACGCGAATCCACATCCCAATCGTAATTAGTACCCACAGTACAAGTACAATATTTTACGTCAATAGCGTTCCTCATGTTAAGATGTAAAAAACTTAAAACGTTTAAAATAATTAGTTGATACATTTTAGTTACAATGCCACTAGGCCCGCGTGGTGGATTATGGCCCACTCTCTCTTACCGAGGCGAGGTAGCCTGTGTCCCAGCAGTGGAAACATTATCGATTGATTATTCTATGATTGAAAAGAAACCTTAGTTACAAAGAAATCACAAGATGATCATGATAAAATAGTTTATCATAATTCTCAGAAAAACAACACACGATTAAGATTCTTGTTATGTCGTATAAAACTAAATTGACAGAAGAAAAACCTTTTGGAACTATACTAACATTGTTAATACTGTATATTATTATTTATAAACACCACTGGCCCTTTTCACATACCTCCTGAAAAGTTACCGTAAACTATACCGTACCGTAGCAGAAAATTCCATGCAAATTATATTCCATAAGGCTGTTGTTTTAGTTAGCAAACAAGAGAGACATTGCTGCCCGTCTACTACTGTTCTTCGGTATAGTACCATAAAGATGACGTTAGAATTTCAATAGTATTACTAATAGTTACGTCTAAGTAAACTTTTACGACAGCCACGGGTGGACGTGCAGTTGAAGTTAAAGTTTGTATTACATTGACGAACATTTTGCATGACCCTGTATTTTCCGGTTAAAGAGAATTGTATTTTCAGGTATAGAAAACTGGTGTGAACTTAGGGTTATAATGTTATAATGGATCATAATTTTTGTTTAAGTCCAGTGTTCTCCATGTTGGTAGTTGGACGATGGAAACATGTACTTTTCCCCATAGACCAATTGGTCAAATTTCAATTGGTCCATGGAGCACCGACGGTTATTCATGCTTTGTGTCTCCAAGATCAATAAACGTAGAAAAAGCAAAAAGAGTATGTAGGGAACGTAGCACGAGGCAAACAATAGTTTTTACTTATTTATGTATGTTTTACAACATTGTCTTTATTTTGTAGATGCGGACTACGCGCTCATGCCTCCGATGTTCCAATTGGATGACTACGAGGAATGTCTCCAAGATCCTAAGGGGCTGTACTGCACTGCAGACATAGCCATGGTCTCAGATAAGCCTAGCCCGCTCTTGACTATGATGCAGGTGAGTTTTGAGTCTCCCTCATCATCTTTGCCAACGCTAGGAACTTCTGTGCTATCATCATTTAAGTTAAAAGACGTCCACTGCTGGTCACATAAGCCTCTCCTAAGCATCCCCACGTCGACAGGTTCTGTGTTTCTCGCATCCGGAATCCTGTGACATTCACCATTCTTTGTTATGATCTGCGCAAATACACGGTGTCTCAAACGTAGTGGTCCAAAAGCAAATGGGGTAAAGTGGAGATGGCAAAATACCATTAAAAAAAATTATAAGTTGGAATTCGCTAATTTAATCATTTTCAAGAAATTTTACATTTTCACATCGATTTTTCGACCCTGTGAATATAATTTTCGAAGTAGTGAGTTCAAATCTGGCTGGGAGATGCTTCGATAGTATAGGTACAGTAGCGATCATAAGTCTCTAGGCCATTTCTCAAAGTGATTGACTGACGGTTCGGTTTGACTTACGACCTTCTTCTATAAGTTGTTCCACTACTATACACGCACACACACTCACTTGGTTTACAACTCATAGTAGTTCATAATTTCAACCAGCAAAATGTATGACATGCTAGCTCAATGGTTACGTGCTATGATATTATGTTTGTTTTTTTAGCGAGCCGACGCGCGACGGTTCGAATCTCACCTGCGGATAATTTATATATTTTTTTAATAATTACTATTTATAGTTCACTGTTTCTTTTTAATATTTAGTTTAGTTTTTAATATTTAGTAGTAGATCGATAATAATCATTCGTTTTTTGTTTCATTCGTCTTGTTCACATAAATAATAAAGTTAAGTAGGTAGCCCATAAAATACTTTACTTCGTTTTTTTAGGTCTACCTACTAATCATTTCGTTTTCTGTGAGATATACAGATTCTGTTCGTTACGAGTATTCACATCTTAATAGAATTTTGTTGGTTCGTGGTTATTGTTGGTGACGAGTATTTAAATCTATTAGCGCTGTGTCTGTCACTGTCAAACGTAAATATTGAAGCGAGATCAAATAATTTTGCGCTGCGTAAAAGTGGATATTTACACAAATATCTAATTAATTTAATTTAATTTATTTATTTATTTCAGACATAATTTTAGTCCATAGCTTCTGATTACATAATACATAACTACATTAAAATACCAAACAGATAAAATTGTGATTAATTAAGTATAAATATTCAACAACTCATTAAAAAATAATAATTAAAATTGTCAAAAAATTATAAAAATGTCAGAATCGTATAAAAAAAATAAAAATAAAAATAAATGTCAATTTGTAAAAAGTTATAAAAATGTCAAAATATTTAATCTTAGCCAATCATTTTACCTGCCCCAAGCCCGATATACGGGTGCATGTAAGGCCTGCCAGTGCTGCATAAAAGGCCCGTCCAACCTGTTGGCAACAACGCTAAGAAGACTGTTGCCGCTGCCCCGCACTCTACTCGCTATCGAGGTCGCCCTCTTGCGCATGCTGGCATAAAAACAGTCGATGCGGACGCTCGCGAACATTCCCGATGCGCTGCAGAAGCGAGGCAGCCGCAGCAGCGCCCTCAGCGCATTATTATATTGAACGCGGAGAGCGCTGTAGGATTTCTGCAAATATGACACCCACAGACTACTCGTATAAAAAGATGTGCAATAGGCTCGAAACAAGGTGATCTTCACATCCTTGGAGCTACGAGCAAACCTGCGGGCAATCATATTCGCCCTCACCGACAGCGCCCTCCTTTCTCGCTCAATATCAGCGTCGTCCTTCAGGTCGGACGTCACAATATGGCCCAAATACTTAAAAGTATGTACCCGCTCCAAGGGCACCCCACACCCTTACTGGTGGAACCTCCGCCGGGCACTTAGAACCCGCATTGAAAACCATAAGCTTGCTCTTGCTAACGTTATATTTTAGGCCATGTGTATGAGCGTACGTTTCGCAAATGCTTATTAGCTCTCTGAGTCCCCCTATTGACGCGCTCAGCAGCACCATATCATCAGCGTAGCTGATGTTGTTAAAGCAAACATCATCAACATGGCATCCAACATGGCGGCTGCTGAGCTCGGCAACAAGTCCATCGACGTACAGATTGAAGAGCGCTGGCGAGCTCAGTCCTCCCTGCCTCACCCCGCACTCCAACCTGTACGAGTCCGACAGAGCTCCCGACCATTTAACATTATTGACCTGATTCCCGTACCAGTGCTGGAAGATCTTAACAACTTCAGGCGCAACTTGCCTATCAAGCATCTTTTTCCACAGCACTTTGTACGAAACCAGGTCAAACGCTCTGGACAGATCGAGAAAGCAGGCGTAAACAGGCGTGCTACGATCCGTGTAATATCTGACAGCATGCTTTAAACTCAGTATAGCACTATCTGTGGACAATTTGGACCTGAACCCAAACTGGTTGTCGTGCAAAGTTAAAGTATTGTTTAACTGAGCATTAAGCATGCTGTCAAATACCTTCGCGATGACTGTCGCTAATGAGATCGGTCTGTAATTGGTTTTGTCCGATATATCACCTGTTTTATTTTTAACAATTGGTACTACGACCGTCCTCATTAGTTCGTCTGGCATGTACGAATGGCGAAGGCAGAACGTGAACAGCATTGCCAAAACACGTGGCAGGTGGGGACCTGCATGCTGTAGGTGCTCGATGCTGAGCCCGTCATGTCCTGGAGACTTACCCCTGGTCATACACCCTATGGTCTTAGCTATGTCCGCAGCTGAGAACTTAACTCTTGGTTCCAGGACAGTACACTGTGACTCAGCATCAACCACCTCAGAAGGTGGAATATTGCTTGGCTCGACACAAAACTGGGATTTAAAAACATTGGCAATATCCCTTTCTGCAGACACGCCATCGACGCTCACCGGCAAACCAGGCTTAAGGTTGTGCTTTTTTGTAGATTTCCAGAAGCCCCGAAAGTCTTTTTTAGTGTGCAACTCGGCTAGGATGTCCATCTGGATTTGGTCTTGGTGATTCTGGCACCACCTTAATTTGGATTTAAAGATCTTACGAGTGTCACACATTTCCTCATAAATCACGCCAGACGTAGGTTTACCACAATTGAGCCACTCATTAAACCTAAGCCTAGCGTACGAGTGAGCCTCGCTGACGTGCTTATTCCAACCCACCACGCGCTTCGGCCTCCTACCAACGACTCGTGTCTCCCTGCTAATCTAATGAATCCGGACTAAGTGTGAGTGTTATTATCAATTATCATTTAAATATGTCATATTTTACTAAACATAAATCTAAATCAAAGGTATTGTTAATCCTTTTATTCAGAATATGCCTTATTAAATAAAGTTTTAAATTCATTATGAGGTTTAATTCGCTTAAGTAATTATTATGTGAATCAAATTACAATATTACCTATTCTTTGTTCTAGAGAAATACTGAGTCTTATTATCGAAGAGCAGCAGCGTTATATTATGAATACGGCTTCATGCCAACGGGATATTTTTCTGAATGATTAAACACGTCAATAAGAACCGTCTGCCGTGCACGCCACCGGACACCAGCTAAAAGCCATTTTTACCAGAAAGGCATTATCAAGAAAGTTTAAGTTTCGCACGAGAATAATATTTAGACTTCAGCTGCAACACTCCTTTTCTTATATTAACTTTAAAATATTAGGCAAACATCAACTTTCTGAAAGTGTAAATAAAGTTCATTTAAGACCGACTAGTACTGTTGAAAAAGTTATAAAACATATTAAGTTGTAGCGCAAACTGAACCTTATGTGTAGGCATTATAGTTGTTCAGTTTTTCCTAAAAGTCGTGTTTGTTTACAGGTTTTGCAAATTAATTGCAAACGCAGATTAGATGTTTGGTTTTATTTATTAGACGGTGTAACTAAATATTAACATATCCGTAATTATTTAATGATCTTAAATTGAGGTTTAGTTTCAATCTTCTTTTCGTCAAGAAAATGAACACTTAAGCTATATAACCTCAATATAACATTCATTGTGACGTTACATAAAAAACATGCATAAAGTCAACAATTTTATTTGTCTTAAGTTTTAGAATATCCTATCCTTGTTATGTTATTATGAATTAATTAAGTGGGTACCCACTAACAAAAAATCTTTTAAGAACGGTTACAAGAGAACTTATTTTATCTAGGTAGGAATGTGACGTCACAATTCTCATAAAAGTTTGTTAATTTTATAAATGAATAAAACGGATAAACATTTTTGTAAAGTATCATTCAGCACGATTTTTTTTATTTCCACCTTTCAACACCGAAAAGATAAATAAAAAATCACAAAAATAGTTAAATAATACAATAACTAATATTTAATGCATGAATACACTATAAATAATAACAAATATCTAAAAAAATACAAATTACTCCAATTAGCCGAAAAAGGCGAACAAGATAAAGAATATCATTATATTTCTGTCCCATGCCATTATTTCTAATCGAGTAAAAACTTACAAAAAGTTTAATTCTACGCGAGGTTTGAACTCACGGCTCATCGATTCTATCTGCACGCGCTTAACCGCTAGGTCAACTTGACTCATATTGTAAAGTTGAAATTATGAACTACAATCACTTGAAGATGATGCATGTGTCTCTTGAAAATAGAAGGTCGTAAGTCAAACTAAACGTCAAGCGATCCTTTGTAAGATAGCCTAGCGACTTTTGGTCGTCACTGTACATACAAGATTATGTTCCTATTTACGTTCAATGTGGCTCTGCAATGCTTCAGATTTTATTTTTACTTGTCTTTTCTGCGCGTTTGGGGTGCGCGACTGCCCCATCAGTGTTTTAATGATGATAGCTGACAAGCTCAACTGTCCTTGAGGTCCTTACATACGACGCTACAGTGACTTGCAAGTTGCACGTCACCTACGGTCGTCGGGTGTGTTAGTGTAAGTGTTAAATGTACTGTGATTTTTGTATTGTAATGTAATGTTTAGTTTTAGTTGAATGTATGTAATGTTAATGTTTTGTTTGATGTAAGTGTGTTGTATTGAATATTGTATGAGTTATTGTAACTTGAATTAATAAATTAAAGTAATTCATTAAACTTTACCGAATATTCATAAGACCAGATTTGAAAAAAATTACTACCAAAAACGTGCACAAGGCTTCACAATTTACCTTAATTATTAGACTGGGAAAATTTCATAAAAATAGCTTATTAATAATCCTTTAAAAAATGTGTTTCAAAACAAGGTCGAAAAATCCAAAATCTTGGTTCAATTTTACCAAAACATCCCTGAAAAATGTTGAGTATTTAACACATTGAGACGTGACCTTCCGTACTCATGTGTTTCTTACACGTACTCGGTAGTACATTTGTTTTTAAATCTGTGATCTGGATCATGTTGTTTTGAATTTGAGATAATCTACACTTTTGCGTATGTTTTATGTATGTTTTTTACAGGAATATTCTGCACATTTCCCTACACACTACAATCATACGCTTGTACGTCGCGGTATATGTATCACTCAAACATGCAAAAAGTTCTACGAAGCTTCAGAAGGGGACCTAGGATCGGCCCTTGAGGCATGCGCCAACGAAACCTTTTATAACAATTACAAGCTAAAAGCGAGAGTGTCAAATGACTTTGCTTGTTCCAATCGCGAAAAGAACCAGCCAATAGATAACGTGGATATAGCTGTGGGTGTGGTCTGCGTCGCAATATTGGTTACAAACATTGTCGCAAGCATTTGCACTTACTTTTTTGCAAAAGGAAAAGATTGTGGAGGTTTGTTTTTTTTTGCAGTTGTTATATTTTATTTCCCATATAAGCCCATTAACGTTCGCAATCCAACTTCGATTTCCTATTCCCTAAGTATAACACTCAGGACGGTTTTGGCCATCCTCAAGGACAGGATACGAAATTTCAGAAACTTTGCCCAATTTCTTATCTTTTCTTTTATTTTTAAGTACCTCAATTCTCAAGTCATCATCATTTTCAGGTCTCAGGTTTCTGTACTGCTTCTCAATATTTCATAATTGGGACAAACTGATTGCGCCTCCAGCAGAAGGTAGAGAACCTCGTCTGCAAGGTTTGAGAGCACTTCATGCTATCAGGTACTGTTCATCAACAACATATTATAAACTAAAGTCGCTTTTCCTGTCGTGTGATCGCGTTGTTCTTCTAAACTACGCAACGGATTTTAATACGGTTTTCACCATCATTTAGAAAATGTATTCGGGAAGATTTATGTGTATTAGTATGTTAAAAGTAAATATAATAATGAAATCTCGATGTTTTGACAAGTCTTAAAAATCGTGCAAAGCAGGGGCGAATCGCTAGTAGAAGTTTACTTTGCATGCCCTATCTTTGGCGAAATATGTATTTCGTCAAGTATTACGAAACACCTGTGCTATACTGCGAACTTGCGAAATATTTGCACAAAAATATTATTGAATTTATGCTTGTTATACGAAAAATGACATAATGTTATAAATTTTATTAATTTGTTGCAGGACTGTGTCTATAATTCTCGTCATTATAGGACATTCAATTGTTATCTGCGTCTTTTCTGTTAAAAACCCAAAGTTTATAGAAAACGTAAGTTATACTTACCCAAATATCTCCAACAAATCAATAAATTCAAAGACCTTTTCACTGAGCAATATTATTGAAAATTGCTTGATTCATATAGTGATGAAAATGTGTTTTTAATTTCAGGTGTTCATTGTTGACGCCATGCACATACTAACGAACGGGACACTGATAATGCAGATATTCCTGTTGATCTCGTCTTTTCTACTAGTGTATATCTGGCTGATACATTCAGAGAAACATGAACCTTCGTGGAAGATGCTGCCGAAGCTAATCGTGATGAGATGGTTAAGGTATGTCTGATTATGTTTTAAATTATGCTCATTTTATATTTTATGACTAAGATGATTGATTAATGAAATTAAATTAAATGAAAGGAAATGATTATGTATTTGTCTGAAACATAATTATGCACACACAAAGCGTGCAAGATGTTAAAAAAATGATGATGTTAATAAATGTTAACAATAAATTGTTGTTGTAGATTGACTCCATCGTACGCTGTTATCTTGGCCTTGACAGCAACTTGGTTCGGGAGACTAACATCAGGACCTTATTGGCAGGTAAGTTATTTCAAACTATATAAATCATATCTGTATTTTATTAATGCCCCGGTATTTATAACAGAATTTTATATCACTACTTCTTCTAGTGACCCGCCCCTGCTATGCACGATTTTTACAACTTGACAAAACATCAAGATTTCTTTAATATAAATATAAGTTTGGTATTATGTATTGTATAACTATATAAATATTGTAAAGGATGTGGTCACCGTCTCCGGCATAAAGAGAAGTCCAGTTGTTTGACAAGATTTATTACTTCCAACGCAACATACACCAATATATTATTATATAGGACGAGCTCACGCAACCTTTTCCCAGAAGGGACGAAGGAGGGTAACGGGGTATTTTATACAAACTAACTAAGTTTTAAATTATGCTCTAACTGAATAACGGATTCTAATGTAACTATTCCAACTGAAATGGACCACTGGTTCACTCATTCTTAAAAAAATCACATATTTTAGCGGAGGTCATTAACTCGCGAAAACTCTTAACACCGCGATTCAGAATAATAACGACACGCGGCAGCGCCATCTATTGTCGAATAGCGGCAGTCTGTAGTGTCTCACTTATATAATGGGTGGCGCTGGTGGATTAAGAGCAGGTTTGCTACTATTAGGTATTTGTGAGTTTGTATAATACTAAGTGGATTAAGAGCAGATTTACTACTATTAGGTCGTGGGTTCGAACCCAAACAGGCGCTTTAGTTTGTGTAAATAATTTCATC
Source organism: Conistra vaccinii (assembly GCA_948150665.1). Taxonomy (NCBI): domain Eukaryota; kingdom Metazoa; phylum Arthropoda; class Insecta; order Lepidoptera; family Noctuidae; genus Conistra; species Conistra vaccinii. The sequence continues at coordinate 1,633,141 of OX411327.1, forward strand.
ACCACTGCTCTCAAAAACGGTGAAGGAAAACATCGTGAGGAAACCGGCATGTCTTAAAACCAAAAAAATTCGAAGACATGTGACATCTACCAACCCGCACTGGGCCTGCGTGGTAGAAAACCCCCTTCACAGTCAACGGCATCAAAATAGAATATGTTGATGAATATACATACCTCGGACAGATAATATCACCAAACGACCTTATATAAAAAAAAATAAACAACAGAGTACAGCTAGCATGGAAAAGATATTGGTCCCTTAAGGAAATTGTCAAAAACCCTCAAGTACCATTCAACGCTAAGGAAAAAATATACAACTCGTGTAGGGTACCCATCATGACATATGGATGTCAAACATGGAGTCTGACGTAGAGAAATATGTGCAAACTGGAGACGCAATATAGAGCGCAGCATGCTCAACTTCAAGTAAAAACACAGAATAATAATAGAAACTTACATTGCGAAAACAAACAAATATTAAAGATCTAACATACTGCATAAGAAAACTAAAATATAGGCAGGCAGGTCATATGATGAGGAGTAACAAAGACAAATGGGCTAAGGACGTAACCGAATGGTGTCCAAGACAAAATAAAAAAAGAAAGGAAGGCAACGTCTTAGATCATCATATTCAAAGTCAAAGTCAAAGCATTTATTTCAAATAGACCCTTGAAAGCACTTTTGAACGTCAAAATTTACAAAATATAGTATTGATTCTACCGCCCCTTCCAAAATGTAGTTTTCGTATGGAGAAGAATGGGCAAGAAACTCCACCGTTACTCTTTTAAAATGTTTTACAATATTTTGTATAAGTGCATTATATGTGAAGACGATGCACCTAGAATAAAATTACTGTATAAAGTAAAAAGAATTTAAAGTGGAGCAAACGACAGATAAATTAATTATGTGGTAGATACATGGTGTTCACATATTCACAAACATTGTGATGGGAGGACGATATTAAGAAAATATCTGGTGTTGCCTGGAGGAGGATGACCCATATTCGGAAAGGGTGGTAAGCTTTAGGGGAGGCCTTTGCGAAAACGCAAGACAGTCGCGATACCGGTGTCAAATAATGATTCATCATCATCATCATATCAGCCGAAAGACGTCCACTGCTGGACATAGGCCTCCCCCAAGCACCGCCACTTCGACCGATTCTGTGCTTCCCGCATCCAGCGGATTCCTGCGGCCTTTACAAGGTCATCGGTCCATCTTGTGGGAGGCCTTCCAACGCTACGTCTTCCGGTACGCGGTCGCCACTCCAGAACCTTTCGGCCCCATCGGCCATCTGTTCTGCGGGCAATGTGTCCTGCCCATTGCCACTTAAGTTTGGCAATTCTTCGGGCTATGTCGGTTACCTTGGTTCTCCTGCGGATCTCTTCATTTCTGATTCGATCACGTAGGGAAACTCCAAGCATAGCCCTCTCCATTGCTCTTTGGGTGACTTTTAGCCTTCTAATAAGGCCCATTGTGAGCGACCACGTTTCAGTGCCATAAAGTCATCACTGGCAACACGCACTGGTCAAAGACTTTCGTCTTGAGACACTGTGGTATGTGGGACGAAAAGATATTGCGTAGCTTCCCGAACGCTGCCCAGCCGAGTCGGATTCGACGATTGACCTCTTTCTCGAAATTGGACCTACCTAGCTGGACAGTTTGTCCTAGGTAAACATACTCGTCTACAAATTCGAGCGTAGCGTCTCCGATCTTTATGAGAGTGGGTGTTACATGGGCGTTTGACATAACCTTTGTCTTGTCCATGTTCATTTTAAGACCCACTCTTTCGGAGGCTCTACTGAGGTCATCGAGCATTATACTGAGGTCCTCCATGGTCTCAGCCATGATGACTATGTCGTCGGCAAACCGAAGGTCAGTGACATACTCGCCATTGATGTTGATGCCTAGCCCTTTCCAGTCCAGAACCTTGAAGACATCCTCCAGTGCAGCGGTGAACAGTTTCGGAGAGATAACGTCTCCTTGTCTCACACCTCGCTGCAGAAGGATAGGTTTCGAGGTCTGGTCGTGGAGGCGGACTGACATAGTGGCGTTTTGGTATAGACACTTTAACACCTCGATGTACCGATAGTCGATCTGGCACCGTTGAAGAGACTGCAGTACAGCCCATGTCTCGATCGAATCGAAGGCTTTCTCGTAATCCACAAACGCTAAGCAGAGAGGCAGATTATACTCTTCGGTCTTCTGTATTACCTGCCGCAGCGTATGTATGTGGTCCACGGTGCTAAAGCCTTTACGGAATCCGGCTTGTTCGGGAGGCTGGAAGTCGTCAAACCTGCGCGCGAGACGGTTCGTGATGACTCTTGAAAACAGCTTGTAGATATGGGTCAGAAGTGTGATGGGCCTGTAGTTCTTAAGCAGGGCATTGTCGCCCTTTTTAAAGAAAAGTACCACCACACCTCTGTTCCATGCCTGTGGCGTTTTACCCTCGAGTATGACGGAATCAAATAGCTTCTGAAGGGCCTTAAGAACGGGTTTCCCACCGGCCTTTAGGAGTTCGGCCGTAATTCCGTCATCACCCGGCGCCTTGTTGTTTTTAAGCTGCTTTAGAGCCATCCTAATCTCGTACAAGCTGACGTCCGAGATATCTTCGGTATAATGTCGGGTTAATCTAGCTCTTGGGTCGTTTGCCAGATTCGTAACGGGGTTACTGGTTGACGTGTATAACTGTCCATAGAACCTCTCGATCTCCCTCAACAGCTCAGGTTTGGCGGATACGATTCTGCCATCATCGGTCTTCAGTTTCGCAAGCTGGCTCTGCCCAATAGACAGATCTCTTGCAAAAACCTTGGAGCCCTTGTTCCGCTCTATTGCGTCCTTAATACGGTTCGTATTATAATGGCGAAGGTCGCTTTTCAAGGACTTAGAGATCTGTCTATTGAGCCGCCGGTAATTGAGTGCATCGTCTGAAGACTGCAGGATCATCTCGCGCCTCTTCTCCATGAGCTGTAGAGTAGCATCAGAGAGCCTTTTGTTTCGGTTTGTACGACGGGTCTTGAAGATCTTGGACCCGACCGTATGGACAGTTTCCACGAACCCATCGTTATAGTCGTCCACGGAGCTCCCCAGGCAGTCGAAACGATTCCGAAGTTCGAGCTGAAAGCTCTCGGGGTTTTGGATCTGGATCGGTGCTGGGCGGAGCGTAGACTTCATCAGTCGAGATCTTTCTAGCTTGATATTTAGGTTCAATGTGCCTCTTACCATACGGTGATCGCTTCCGGTTTTCACCGCGTTGATCACAGAGACATCATTGAATATCTGCTTCTTCGTCGACATAATGAAGTCGATCTCATTTTTTGTTGCACCATCAGGGCTCTGCCAGGTCCACTTTCTGTGCTCACGTTTTTTGAAGAAGGAGTTCATCATAAAGAGGCCTTCCTTCTCCATAAAACTGGCCAGTAGGTGACCCCGGTGGTTCCGACGTCCAACTCCAAATTGCCCCACTCGCAGTTCATCATCGTTTCGCTTGCCCAGTTTCGCGTTGAAGTCCCCCATGACAACGGTGAAGTGAGTTTTAGAGCCATGCATGGCTCTTGAAATATCCTCATACATGGTCTCCACCTCATCGTCGGGGTGTGACGAGGTCGGGGCGTAAACCTGTACGACCTTCAGCGAATATCTTGCGGATATTCTGAGTATAAGGTACGCCACCCTGGTCGACACACTCTCGATCTTCACCACGTTGCTCACAAGGGACTTGTGGACGATAAACCCGACACCACCCTGGGACTGCTGGTCGCCCTCCCGGAAATAGAGCAGGTTTCCGGATTTAAGGATTATCGAGTCCTCCCCCTCTCTTCGGACTTCAGATAACCCTACTATACCCCATCGTAACCTGCTCAATTCTTCCTCGAGTTCGATGATCTTCTCGTCGGTTCGGAGTGTACGCGTGTTGAATGTTGCCAGGTCCAGTTTCCGGTGATTTTGGTAGCCGGATCTCTTCCGGGGATTCTTCGCACCCCTTGCCTCACCGTGACCTTGACCGCTACCGTAGCCAAGGGTAGGTAGGCCGCCGGGCACTAGGGGCCGTTTGTTTTTGGTGCTTGTCATTTTTGGGGGGGGTTTGCCATAATCGCCACGCTTGGCAAGCGGGTTGGCGATCGCAGTATGGTGTTAAAAGTGCATAGAGAACGCTGCTGCCCATTCTCTAGTAAGTCCCTTAGTCGCCTTTTACGACACCCATGGGAAGAAATAGGGTAGTGCGATTCTTTAAGTCCGGCACCACACGGAACTTAAACGGAAATAATGATTATTTGAGTATAATTAGTTAGTTTAGTTTAGTTTACTTTCAATCATGTTTTATAAGATCGTTGTAGTATTATGTAAGATATCATCAAGCATTGAATAAACTTTTGAAACTTTGAAGTAAGTCAATTCGAACACATAATTTTAACTAAAATCTTTCGTATTCTGCTGTTATTTCAATTTCATCAAGGCTTTAATTTCTTTACAGAAAGCAGTTGGTGGCGAATTGAGTGATTGTCGCCGTGACTGGTGGAAGCATCTCCTCTATATCAACAATTACTATGATAACTCCGAATCTGAATGTATGGTACAGTCCTGGTAAGTATTTAATTACGATTTTAATGCACATGCTGAAAAATATGATTTCGTGTTCGGCAGTTCGATAATCGATTTATATGAACGAATCGATTTTCTACCGTCAAGGACTGTACCTGAAACAGTGCGTCTTAAGCTGGCCTAACTTAGAACTGAGTTCCAATAGGCGAGGCCTATTATAATAATAAATAAATACGGTGCTCTTACCGGGCCTTACATGGGCCCGATGTAGACCTGTTAGCGTCCGTATCCTGGTTGCGATTCGGTGATCTCTTTGGGGAAAGCGAAGGTTTTGTCTTTGCGATTATGGACGAAGTTATGATGATGAACAACTACCGAAAATTTATTGTGAAGGACGGCAAATTCAAATTCAAAATTCAAAATATTTTATTTCACATAAACCTACATGGGCACTTATGAAACGTCAGAAGCTACGCACGGTTCCAATTGGTCGTTTCCTATGGAGAAGAGCCGGCAAGAAACTTCACGGTTACTCTTTTAAAAATAATTGGGTTTTACAATATTTACAACAAAAAAATATATAAAAAATACAGTATTATTAGGTATGCGAGGACAGTGTAGGTCTTTCAACAAGTACCAAGTATGTACTTAACAAAATAGAAGATGGTCAACAAGTGTACAGTCCACTAAGCCTACAGCGTTCTCACATTCACAAAATAGAAAAGAATCTATATAAAAGATAAATAAATTAATAAAAATAAAAACTATTTTAAACGAAATGACATGATTGCTATTACAACTGTAACAAATCTGAATAATTAACATGTCCACAAAAGTCACTAATAAAGAGTTGAAAATTAAATAGTAGGTATACAATGTCAAATAAAATTATGATTATGTCAAGGAAGAATGTAAATAAAACAAAAATATAAACATGGTAATTTGAGAGCAGTTAATAGAATCTTACATATTTTGCCGTTAATGAGGTACCAGGGAAGCCACATGTGCAGAGGGAATTATTGCCAAACTTCTTTGTCTTCAACGTAGTCTTTAATTTTATAATATGCTTTCCTGATAAGGACACGTTTGATGTGGCACGGTTGACATCTGTCGGGCATGCCACCGTCCGGGGGAATCCATCCGACACATTATTTCTGGTTGTTCTCGTCTGGCTAACGGAGACTACTTGCATAGACACAATCTTGTGGCCAGGATTATCCACCAGCAACTTGCTCTGAAATACAGTCTTGTGGAATCGGAAGTACCGTACCATAGGTATGTGCCCGACCCAGTTCCCAGTTCTTAGTTCTCAAAAATGGCAATATCACGTTGTATTGGGATCGATCTATCATCACTGACAAGACTATTTTTGCCAATAAACCAAATATAGTGGTGATAGATCGATTAGAGCGTCGCTTAATGATTATTGATATAGCGGTCCCGCGTGACGAGAACCTCGTGAAAGCTGAAAAAGATAAGCAGATTAACTCAAACTCAAAGCATTTATTTCAATTAAACCATTTACAAGCACTTTTGAATTGTCAAAGAGTCGGTCAGTTAGTCAGAAAGTTGAAGATAGTTGCCCATTCCAAAAAGTAGATCTCTGTGGAGAAGAACGGGCAAGAAACTCCTAGGACACTCTTTTAAATAAAGATATTACAAAATCCTGGGTACATTATTCTTGTTGCTTCTATATGTGAGAACAATGTGAAAAAAATATAGATACAATTCAAAGTATAAGATTTAAAATAAGCCTTGGCAGAAAAGAGATGACCGGTCTCAACCGATGGCGCCCGTTCACGAACATGACGCGTGGATCAGCACCATCCAGCTCAACCATTTTGTAGGGAACCGAATGATCCAACACACTCACCACCATCGGTGAGACATACCTTTAAGTCCGCGCGGCGCGATTTCGGAACAACCCCTCAAGCCGCGCGGCACGCCCGCGGCGCGTCAGAGATAAGAGCTCGCTAATATAAACAAAAACTGAGAGCGTTTTGTTACGTAAATAGTCTTATCGTTAATGGTTTTTGGTTCCTGATTAGACAAAGGATTTTTTATAATACTTAGAATCTTTGTAAGCGAACGCTAGTTGGAATAAATAAACATTCTTATCAGATTCTTATAAGAAATTCGTTTTGATTATTTATAATAAAACTACTGGTTCGATTCACATGAAATTTCGCAGGATACATTATGAATACATATACTATCGGTCAAAACCATTATTTTTGAATAAACACAATAAATAAAAACACCAATAATTAAAAAAGTTCAATAATAGGTATCCGTATCATTACGTAACATTACTTAGTTGATAAAAAATATTGAACTCTTATTTTTTTCTGAAAAATGGCATTTTTATTATGGACTAACTATTAAATAATATAAAATAAATGACTTACCAGCGATTACATGCACAAAACACACACAAAACTCAAAATTTCACATCAACACATTTTTTCACTACCGAGTTTGTTTACATTTTTTGATGGGTCCGTAATAGGTAATTACGATGTTATTTTGTGCAAATTTTATCTATATACGATGACGACACTACTTAATTATTGAAATAACACCATTTCCCGTCGATTTACACTTAAAAAACAATAGAAAACAAATAAATAGAACGCGGAGTGCAGCGCGCTGAACGCATGCGCGAACGCCATTTTGCCGTGCCAAAATGTTCAACTTTTTCTTTTTTCTAGAATTGTTTCTGCATATTTTGACGTTTTGGTCGATTTATTTGACAAGTATATTACCAAATCCATAGAATAAAACCAACCACAGACCATTTCAGACCGTATTTAATATAAAAATAACGCTGTAATCCGTTGAGCCTGACTGCGGCCTCAAGGCCGCGATCTAGATTTAGGGTATTGGGAATTTTCGCCGCCTTGCAGCAACGATCTAGACTGACCGGTTAAGTAAGCATGACAAAGTCTCGACTGCCATGCTCTTTCAAGTCAACATAAAACATATAATAACAGAATAAACAGCCCCATGGTACTCACATTTACAAAAACTGAAAAAATGCTTCTAAAAACAAAACTATAGTTTGCAATGTATTATACAATCAAAAAGAAAGAAAATTATTATCAAATATTGGAATATTCAACAATAAAAAATTGGTTAATAAAAAATAAAAATTAAATAAACATGTTGTTCGTATTGTCAGAAAAATAATATAAATTAAAAAAAAATAAGAAAAGGGGTAGCAACTCTTCCAAATACAATAATTTCAAATAGTGAGCCCAAGTGGCTGTGGAGCAGGACCAGCATTAAGCCAAGCGTTTTTACGATATATGCTTGCTTAAGTATCTTGATCTGGCTCGCGAAGTTGTCGACATGTAGGATGTGGATACAGTAGTGATGGCCAATGGCATAATAGCCAAGAGCCTCGACCAACACCTGAGGAGGCTCTCGTTAGGCAGCATCAAGGGCTTAATCCAGAAAGCGGTACTTCTGGATACGGCGCGTATCGTTAGGTTAATCCTCTCTAAAGAGCCCTGACCACCGATAGCTTAGACCCTGTTCCCGATACCGGTGTGCTACTTTTTTTTTTTTTTTTTTAATGTTTTTATTTGTTTCGTGTTTTTATAAAAAATAATTATTAAATAAAGGAATAAATAATATTTTTTTAATGTTTTTATAAATTATTTTAAAAATGTAAATTATCTCTAGTAATCACGAGAGAGACACGTACGTTCCTCCGATATATAGATCGCAGGCAGATTGTATGATTCGTCATTTTACAAACGGCGCCGTCCGTTTACAAACGCTGGCGGTTTTGCAAAATGCGTAAGGCAAAATGTGAATTGCCTAGTCAATTTATAATATGCCACATAATATAATAATTAGCCCATATTGTCCCACTGCAGGGCAAAGGCCTCCCTTTCCTTTTTCCACTCGACTCGATCCTGAGCCAATATGGACCAATCCCTCCTATAAGCGTCAAGTTCGTCCCGCCATCTAGGCTTGGGTCGTCGGTCGATGCCGCTGGGCGTTTTCAGGAACCCACGTAGTAGTGGTCTTAGACCACATTGTTTCCGACATGCGGCAAACATGTCCGGCCCAGTCCCACTTTAGCTTGGCTGCTTTTTGGGTGACGTCAGCGATTTGTGTCTTAGAGCGTAGTATCGTGTTCCGTATCCGGTCGGTAAGTCGAACTCTAAGGATACTGCGCTCCATCGCTCGTTGGCAAACCTCGAGCCCGGTCCTCTGTTGAACTGTCATAGACCAGGTTTGAGCGCCGTATGTAAGGATAGGGAGAATGCACATGTCCATTAATTTGCGTTTATGGCAAATTGGAAGATCTCCTTTCATAAGGGTTTTCATCGACCAGTAGCTCTTCCAAGCGTTTTCGGTGCGGCGAGCAACTTCTTTTTCTTGTCTCTCCTGGAAGGAGACTATTTGGCCGAGGTAGATATATTCTGGGACATATGCAATCTCCACACCCTCCAACATACTGCTTTTGTTTGACGCTATTAGTCATAAGTTTGGTCTTTGACATGTTCATTCGAAGACCAATTTCAAGGCTTGCCTTGTTCGATTCATTAAGCATTTCGCCTAATTCAGCTACCGAAGATGAAAACAAAACAATATCGTCGGCGAAACGCAGGTTGGTCAACCTGTTTTCGCCGACGAGTACTCCTTTATTGGCCCAAAGGTCGGACAGCTTTTTAAAAACCTCTTCAAGGTTTGCAGTGAATAGCTTAGGAGACAGCGGGTCTCCCTGCTTGACTCCTCTTTCAATTGGGAAGGATGGTCCAGTAGTCGAGATTTTGATAGCGGCTGTACTATTCTGGTAAATGGTCTGCAGGATATTTAAGGTGGTTTCTATATTTTGGTTTTTGAGTGCCTTGAACAATGAGTGGTGGAAGATACTGTCAAACGCTTTGGCGTAGTCGACGAATGCTAAATAAAGAGGAATTTTGAACTCTGTGCGCTTCTCTATCATTTGGTTAAGAGATTGTAGGTGGTCAGTGGTGGAGAGACCTCTTCGGAACCCTGCTTGTTTAGGTGGCTGGTGGGAGTCAAGTTGGCTTGAAATGCGGTTCTCTATAACCTTTATAAACACTTTGTACAAATGCGACACCAGACTGATGGGACGGTAATTGCTGATTTCAGATTTGTCGCCTTTCTTGTGTAACAAAATGATAGTGGAGTGACAGAATTGTGCGGGGAACATTTGATAATTTGATATTTGGACAATTCGAACTAAAAATTTTTTTAACTGCAACAAACAATTTACCCCTTCATTTTTGATAGTTTATAATATAACGAAAATAATACTGACAAATTGTGAACTATAGTATCAAACTTGCGTGCGAGCGACGCCGCGACGTAACGCACCTTCCGCTAATACTACTTATCCTGCCTAGCTGCGAGCAAACTTGGAAGAAGCGCTCGCTCGATTTCTGCTCAACACCGTAAATAAAGTAATAAAATAATGTTGTTGAACTATCAAAATGAAAGTCATTGTAAGACGTGTGTTAAGCAATTACCCCGCACATGTGTGATCGTAAACGAAGCAAAAGGAGAATGTAAGGGAAGGACAGCCTACCCCTCTGAGGAAAAAGCTTGAGTTTATGTATGTATGATCTAAAAATAAGAACCTTCTTTGTCCTCCAGGTATCTAGCAGCGGACACCCAGCTCTACTACATGGCCGCCACAGTCTTCCTCCTGTGCAGAACACCTCGCAGTAGGAAGGTGGTACTGAGCCTTCTCTTCGCCCTGGCAGTGGTCGTTCCCACACTGCACACTTATTACCAAAACCTAGACGGTGTTCTTATGATTTTTCCTGAGTAAGTTGCATCAGCATAATCAGCCTATAATGTTTCCACTGCTGGGACACAGGCCTCCTCTCTAAGAGAAAGTGGGCCGTAATTTACCACGTGAGCCCAGTTCGGTTTGGTGGATGTCATATGCCATCGAATTTTCAATTCAAGGACATTCCGGTTTCCTCACGATGTTTTCATTCACTATTTTTAGAGCAGTAGTGATAAAATAATTTACTGAAAGTAAATTGCCCATCTTTCTTCGAACCTACGACCTACAACTCGTAAGTTGCAGCCATTTTCTCTGGGCCATTAATGCTCTAGAAAGTTGGTCATAATGATGATGGATAATTATATTAATAGCCTACATACCATGAGGTATACATACACGAATACAGTAATTGAACCACTGGATTTATGAAAAGCTTTTGACTCTACTAAATATCTCTAGTTAGTAATAGTTGGTTGGGTTGTATTAATGACACACTCAGGGTGATCATGTCAAATTGTCTCATGTTCTGCGAAAGCTATGTTTGTTAAGTAAATAAGTTGTATGTTATCGCTTTATTCGATTTCATTTTATTTTCTTTTCTTAAAGTAACAATAACTTTAAGAAAAGAAAATAAAATGAAAGTATGTATAATTATTTGAGCACTGAATTGTTATTTGTTTTTTAATTATGTTAAATATGTTTAGTTTTATGCTTAGTTTTACCTGTTAATTACTGTCATTGGCGCAAGCCGTTGTAATTAATTATAAATAAATACATATAAGTATGTTATACTTATATACAACCCAACCAACGGATAAATATCCCACAAAAAATTGGATAAACGAGATCAGATACTCGTATACTCCAAATAATGAATGTAGCTGCGCCCGACAATTAATGGAAACTTGAAGTCATAGTATATTGATAGTTATTATTATTATAAAGAGCCCGTATTGTCCCACTGTAGGTCTAAGGCTTCGCTACTCTCTTTTTACTTCTCTTGATGTAAGGCGACTAAGAACCAGTCTTTGTTGAAGGAGTCTAGCTAGTAGGATAGTTATACGTAGTTAATTCAATTATTATAATTTCAGGTTAGCACTGGTGATATTTAAGAACTCTCCCACGTTCGACAAGATCTATAAAAGGGGGCACACCAACCTGACTGGTTACGTCATCGGCATGGCAATAGGATACTGGATCTATGACTGGCAGAAAGCTGGTGGTGATCCAAAAACCCTCCGGGTAACTAAATCATTTCTAAATATATAATTATGTTGCTACACTATGGACAGTCAGGAATAAAATATTGTTTAGCAGATTGAACACTAGCAGCAATTTTATACACCTGGTAAGAATGACACCGGTGATTTAAATATGCGGATAATTGAAGCTGATAGTCAAGTTAAAGTATACAAGGTCAAATTAAGTTCGCTAGCAAAACTCCGCAGGCGTGATGGATATCAATGTCAAAGGTAGTGTAGTTACTTGAAATATCAGTTTAAAAATCTGTTTTCTTTTTGTGTAAACTTTATTTTATCATAGATAGATTTGTGGTAGAATGTATAGAACTAACAAAAATATTATTAACATCATACTATGTAAAACTACATTCACAAATAAATAAATTCTAATTCTAATTCTATAAAAAAAATAAGATAAGAAAGAAAATACGTCTATTTGCGGTAACCATGAACACAAAATAAAAAAAATTACAACTTGAGGGAAAATATGCGTCACAATGTCACATCCACGCAAAACCGCCATAGCTCAGCATAATGCTGCGACCCTATGCGAGACAGAGCCCCAGCGCTGGTTTTCTGCGACAGCTGGCGTTGACGTTATAACGTCGACCAGTGCAACATATAATGAGACATAATTATGATCAAAAAAATATACAATAATTAATTCTATAATATGTGTGAATAAAATATAATATGGCAACATTTCCTTCAGTCAATCAATAGCCATCACGTCTGCGGAGTTTCGCTAGCTAACTTAATTTGACCTAGTATAAACAATCCGTTGCTCTGGCTGTTCTTTTCCTAGAACGAAACTATGTCGTTAATATTTGGTTATGTATGTAACAACTGCTAAAATGCTGGTTTCTTTCTTAAAATTCTCCAGAAGTACCGCTTTTTCTGCTGGGCACTGATACCGCTGGCGTGTCTCTGCTGCTACAGCGGCACTATCTTCTACACCTACTCTCCTCAGCCGTCGTTAATCGTCAACCTGCTGTACGCTGCTTTCATGAAGCCGGTCTTCGCCATCCTCATCGGTTCTCTTATGATTGCAGGCATTATTCCATTTGAAGGTACTACTTTATTTATATTTGTAAAATTCTTTTAAAATCCTTGCGGTCTGTTCGCTCTCGTATCCATCATCACATGATGAATTTTTCGGATATATTAAATAGTTTTATTTATTTATTTATTTAATACTTCAAGCACACAAATGTACAGAGGCGGACTTAATGCCATAGGCATTTTCTACCAGTCAACCTTTGGGTGGTGCAGAGACAAACAGTGGTAGGTGCGATAGCGAGAATTGAGGAATAAGTATATTTATTTAAATTTAAAAAACTATAAATATAATATATACACGTAATTATATATAAATATAAATACAAATAAATACATATATACTAAAACTACTAAGACAGTCAATGGGAAACATTACCGTTGTGCTGATACTGCCAGCTTCTTGAGAATGTGCTCGCGAACTTTAATTTTAAAAGATAATCGGTTGGTCGCCATCCTGATTTCCTGGGGGAGCGCATTCCACAGAGATATAGACTGAACGAAGAAGGAAGAGTGAATGAAGTCTGTGCGCTGAGTGGGGCATTGAAGAAGACGATTGTGAGATGAACGTAGATTTCTATTGTGGTTGGCGCAAATGTACTGAAAGTGGGGGGCTAGATAAATAGGAGAAGAGGGAGAGTCAAGAAATGAAAACAAGGTGGTCAACGCCCTTTGCTCTCTGCGCTGGCGTATAGGCAACCACTTTAGAAGCGACCGTTGCGCAGAGACATGATCATATTTACGCAGATTGAAGACGAATCGAATGCAGTTATTGAGAAGACGGTCAAGTTTGTCGAGTAGATCTGCATTCAGGTCATAGCACAAGCATTGTCTTCGTACTCGATGGTAATAAATTTTTCAATCGGTACAGAGCCCGCAGCGTTCCAGTAACCTTCTGGCTTACCCTAGCGACTTGAGTACGCCAGTTTAGGGTACTATCAATGTGCAAGCCTAAGTCCTTCACGTCAGTACTAAAAGGAACGATCGTACCATTGAAGAGAATCGGTGGCAAGGTTGTACTGTTTAAGTTTTGTGTCGTCATTTTTCCTATAGTTTTTAGTTCTGTATTCCTCATCCTAGAATGCATTTCAGCAAATAGTTCCTATGCCGTTATGTTGGCTCCACTGTTTAACTTTAACAACAGACCAATTAGCGCCGTAGCGTATTACTGTTCGCCCTACAACAGTGGCGGCGCTACCTAATTGGTCTGTTATTAAAGTGTAACACTGGAGCCAGAACAGATATTTCACAATAATTAACAATAAACAGCTCTTCAACTCTGTCATTGGTGAAATTCACCTTAAGTGCGAAATTCACCAACGAAACTGAACGCGATCAGCACATAAAACAATTTTAAGAGCTGTCAGTGTACTTATTTTACTTGAAATATTGACACTGACAGCTCTTGAACTCGGATAGGATGTGCTTGAAATCAACTAAGGGCTGATTTCACCAACAAAACTCAACGAGATCAGCACATTTAAACCAAGTTCAAGAGCTGTTAGTGTCAATATTCCAAAGAAAATAAGTACACCAACAGCTCTTCGACGTATTTTATCTGCTGATCGCGTTCAGTTCCACACACACTTACACATTTTACACTTATGGTGAATTTCAAAAATGACAGAGTAAGCTGTTACTGTCAATTATTGTGGAACATTGACACTGACAGCTCCTGGACGCGGTTTAGATGTGCTGATCGTTTTCAGTAAGTTCAGTAAAATTCACCCTTAAACACCTCGAGTCAGATGATGATCATCTTTTTATCAATCAGGTTTCTACAGCTCGATAACAAAATGGCCCGTGTGGACGGTTCCAAGCCGACTGTCGTACAGCGCCTACCTGCTGCACATCGCTTTCTTAAGGAACTACATGGCATCGCAGACCACCACTTACCGAGCCTCTGCTATGGTGCTTGTAAGTATACTTATATATAATCAAATCGTAGCGAATTCAAAACTTTACGTTGAACATTATTGAAAAAAAAAATTGCTAAGAGGTCTGGGATCGATTCTAATACCGAAAATATGTTTTCACCTCTCATGCTCGGAAAGTAGTGTTTGTTTGATCCGAGCAGCGGGTGGAAAACGCTGCTTCCCTCTCTAGGGCGGGAAAGACTCATAGTAATTAATTCCCGCCCTAGGGCGGGAATGAATTTTAAAAATAGAACTTTTGTTAGGTAGTCTGCTACGAAACTTTTTACATGAAAAATATCGAATAGAATAAAAACAAAAAAGGTGCGGCAGTGTTTCCACTTACGTTTTAGATTTTCCCCAGTTTTTTAATGAATTATCCCTAAAATTCCCTAAAAAATATAAAAATGCCTTGGTATATATGTAAAGGCCATAGAGTAAAGTAGTACATCGGGTGCAGCCTAGTATAAACAATAGGGCTACCAACTCAAGTTCAATTTTAATAAAATATCCCTAAACCATGCTTATTATTGGCCATTTTTTCCCAAAAAAAGGGAGAAATCCCTAAAAGTGGAAACACTGGGCTCCGGTCTTGCGAGGTATTTTTTTTTAATTCACACTGGCTGTTTATATAATACAGCCAGTGTGAATTAAAAAAAATACCTATTGCGCGGGACGTCCCGCAGCAGTGACGCGATGTGTTCCATATTTAAAAAAAAACACAAATTGTTCTAACTTCTCAGTTCATAATAGGTACTAATCATGTTATTTAATTAATATCAATAACTATTTTAAACACTATGTTTTACTTTCCTTATATTCGAAATGAAAAGTAGAGTGTTTAACACGGGTGAAAGACATCAATTCCTTTCGACCCTTGTATAACAATCTACTATTTCATCTCTCATGCTCGGAAAGTAGTGTTTGTTTGATCCGAGTAGCGGGTGGAAAACGCTGCTTCCCTCTCTAGAGCGGGAAAGACTCATAGTAATTGCTTCCCGCCCTAGGGCGGGAATGAATTGAAAAAATAGAACTTTTGGTTAGGTAGTCTGCTACGAAACTTTTTACATGAAAAATATCGAATAGAATAAAAACAAAAGAGCTGCGGCAGTGTTTCCACTTACGTTTTTGGGTTTTCCCCAGTTTCTCAATGAAGTGTCCCTAAAATTCCCTAAAAAATATAAAATTTCCTTGGTTTAGGGAATTTTTAATTTTTATAGCATAAATACCTAGAAAACATTCATTATAAATCTAGAGAGACGAAACAAACCAACTCTAGGTATAATGCGACTTATTTCCGATGTCGTCTTTAGCCACAGAAATACACACATCAAAAGTGTCTAGGGATCAAGCATTTTTATGCGGATTTCTTGAGATTGAGATGTGGCTTTGTAATAAATTTATGATTTTATAAATTTATATGGATCCTTTTTGGTGCATTTCATAATTTGAATCAGGAACTGTGAATCAAATTCGAGTAAAAGATGAAAATCAGCTGTCAATATTTTCCCTATAAAAACA
The DNA here is from genome assembly GCA_948150665.1 of Conistra vaccinii. Classification (NCBI taxonomy): domain Eukaryota; kingdom Metazoa; phylum Arthropoda; class Insecta; order Lepidoptera; family Noctuidae; genus Conistra; species Conistra vaccinii. The sequence continues at coordinate 1,649,186 of OX411327.1, forward strand.
TACAACGCATTGAAGACATTATTAGTGCTACTGTTTCCCTACTACTGATTAAAACCAACCTTATTATGGAGCAGCGACGTCATTTAAGCAGGGAAGAAATGCTCAGAGCCGTGGGAATGATAGAAGCTGGTTCCCGGCAACGTACTGTGGCTTTAGCTCTGAATACAAGTCAGAGTGTTATCAGTCGACTTTGGACACGTTACCGAAGCACTGGTACCGTGGCTGAGCGCCATGGAGGACGGTATCGCTGCACCACACGGAGACAAGACCGATACATTCAAATCTTAGCTCGAAGAGCTCCAACAATAACCGCCATGATGTTAGCCGTGAGGCTTCATCACTCTTCAGGGAACTTAATTAGCGACCAAACAGTCAGAAACCGCTTGCATGAAGTGAACCTTCATTCCCGAAGACCGCTACGGGTACCACCTATAGCAATGCACAATCGTAGGATTCGATATCAATGGGCTCTTGAACACAGAAATTGGGCAGAAGAACAATGGCGTTTCGTGTGCTTTTCTGATGAGTCTCGTTTTGGTATGAGACCGGATACAAGACGTATACGACACTGGAGAACCCCTGGACGCCAACAGCGATTAAAATCCTGCCAGGAAGTCCATCCTTATAGTGGTGGAACCATCATGGTATGGGCGGGTATTTGGATCGGCGGAAGAACTGAGTTGATTTGGATTAGAGGCAACCTCAACGCTCAAATTTATGCTGAGACGATTGTATCAGACGTCATCGTTCCTCTACAAGTGCAAATCGGTCCCTTATTTCAGTTAATGCATGATAATGCACGACCGCACACCGCAAGAGTTGTAAGACAGACTCTCGCCGCAGCTAACATCAATGTCCTGCCCTGGCCTGCTCAGTCGCCAGACTTGAACCCGATTGAGCATGCATGGGATATGCTACAGAGAAGAGCTCTGCCGAATATGGAGGGTATCCAGTCGCAAGAAGACCTTTTTTTGTTGTTGCAACGAACATGGGCGGCCATTCCACAGCGTGATTTGGATGAACTCATTTTGAGTATGCCAAACCGATGTTCTTGTGTTGTTAGTGTTCGCGGTAGAAACACGGATTATTAATTGTTAAAGTTACCCAATAAAATTTTAAAGAAAACTGTTATTTCAGTCTTTTTTTCGAACTTTAATGTTAGTGGTTCAAATGTCAAAAATCCCTTTATTAGGAAAATGGCAAATTTCTTTATTAATGCAAAGGTGACTTGGTTTATCGTTACTGTGACAAACGAAAACACTTTATTTGATGAATCCTTAAAGAAAATTTTAATTAATATCAATCAGGAGAAAAGTTATTGCAAAAATATATGTTGATCCCTAGACACTTTTGATGTGTGTAGTACTATTAACAATAACATGGTAAACTAAAATGAGACGTATTAGAATTATTACAAGTTTCAGGGAATCCCCTTTATTCAATTGGTGGTGCCATAGAGTAAAGTAGTACATCGGGTGCTGCCTAGTATAAAAAATAGGGCTACCAACTCAAATTCAATTTTTCCTTAAAATTCCCTAAATCCCTGCCGAAATAAAATATCCCTAAACTATGCTTATTATTGGCCATTTTTCCCAAAAAAAGGGAGAAATCCCTAAAAGTGGAAACACTGGGCTCGGGTCTTGTGAGGTATTTTTTTTTTTAATTCACACTGGCTGTTTATATAAAACAACCAGTGTGAATAAAAAAAAATACATAATGCGCGGAACGGCCCGCAGCAGTGACGCGGTGTGTTCCATATTTAAAAAAAAACACAAATTGTTCTAACTTCTCAGTTCATTTTTAATAGGTACTAATCATGTTATTTATATCAATAACTATTTTAAACACTATGTTTTACTTTCCATATATTCGAAATGAAAAGTAGAGTGTTTAACACGGGTTAAAGATATCAATTCCTACTCGGAATTGATATCTTTAACTCTAAATACCTCGTATGGGAATTGATTTCTTTCGACCCTTGTATAACAATCTACTATTGTTTGTTTGTCTGTATGTATGTTCCAGCATCACGCAAATAATTCTACTGGACAGATTCTGTTGAAATTTTGCATAGATATTCCTTATAAGTCTGGTCGCACTGTAGAGTATTAACTATCACGCTATTTGCTATGAGGGATGAGCTACATTAATTATGTTCGTATTCTTCGTTCCAGTCCTTCGAAAGTGCCTTTGACAAGGGCCTATTTGAAATAAATTATTTTTACTTTGACTTTGATAATTGACTTTGAAAGTCAATAACCCTGTATAACAAAATTCTGGTCTCTCAGAGGCCGAATATTAATTTTAAGTTAAAAGATCAAAACTCTGATCTAGATCTTAAAATGTAACCTAAGTACTGCTTTAACTTACCTCAGAAAATCGGTATTGAACGCTTCTGCGTTCAAGCAGGTATAAATTGGTATTAGGAGAGCGAGAGCGGAGGTGGCCCAGTGGTAACGGCCCCGACTTACGAATTGTGGATTCGAACCCAAGCAGGCGCTTTACTTTGTGTAAATAATTTCATCACCACTGCTCTCAAAACGGTGAAGGAAAACATCGTGAGGAAACCGGCATGTCTTAGAACCAAAAATTCGAAGATGTGTGACATCTACCACCCCGCACTGGGCCCGTGTGGTAGGTTACGGCTCACTCCCTCTCAAAGAGAGGAGGCCTGTGTCCCAGCAGTGAAAACATTAATAGGCTGATTATGTATGTATGATCAACTCTTTACCACAGAAAATATTCTTAGCAGACTTTCTGACCTGTCCCCAGACAGTGTTATCCCTCTTCTGGTCAGTGGCATTCCGACCCCTATTCCTTCAATTTCTCTTAAGATTCTCTTACTTCATTGAAATAGAGAAGAAGAGATTCTAAAACATATCTTTATTTTCGCAGATAACCAGAGGCACCTGCGTAATCATCAGCTCATTCATAGCCGCCTTCTTTTTCTGGATACTGGTTGAACGTCCCTTAGGAAACTTCATTCGAGAGTGTTTCACAAAGCCTGAACCAGTTGGAGGAAGCAAGAAGGTGGATTTAAAGAAAAAAGAAATCGCTAAGAAATCAGACGACAGTGCAAAAAAAAAGTTGAAGCCAAGTCAGCTGATAAGAGTGCCAGGAACAAAGTAGTTTGAGTATTGAAAAGAAACGATAGGATATAGGGAATATTATGTAGTTATTAGTAGATAATAATATATTGCAGGTAATATTATTATAATATTGAGTCTAGTGCAATCATACAAGTTTTTTTTGTCATTATAAACACCTTATTGTATTAACATACAACGTTTGTTGATATACAAGGCGGAGACGACAATACAACAAAAAATTAAACGGCGTGTCCATAATGACGTTCCCATTCTGTATACGAAAATTAAATTGAATTATATTCAATAGTTTAGTCATTATAGCTCGCCAAAATCCATAGTCGGGTCGGGTTATTCCGTTTATCCACCCCAAAAATCCACCCTAAGATGGATATTCTGAAATGTATGCCCGAGAATTCACCCAAGGCCTAGTTGGATAAACGGAATTTATAGGCTTAGGGTGAATCCGGAATACAATACATTTAATGAATACATTACATTTAATTTGTTTGAAAAAGTCATTTTTTTTATTTCGAAGCTAGGATTTATTTGACAGTTCCAAAATACTCTTATACATTAGTAGTGCCAGTATTTTAATTTTTTGTTGTATGGTAGTCTCCACATTGTATACAATCGATCACAAAAATTTATAGATTATGTTTATGCCTTTTAGGCATTTTTCCCACTGACGAATTTTTACGACAGAGATGCGGACGAATATTTTGAGGCCCAATAAGCACTTCCCTATTGTTTTCCTATATATTGTACATCATACAAGTTAACTTTTATAATTTTTAAAATATTTAATTAAATACCTAAAGAAGGGATTAAGTATAAAGTGAAGGAATAAATATTATATTTTGCCATGGTTCTGTTATTTTGATTCAAAATAGATTAGAAAACAAAGAGTTAGCTATTACACCAAGTCTAGCAAGAGATTGGGTAGCGTCATTGTAGACTCCGTATCAAAGTTGCGACAAACAAATGCGCGACAAATGCTAGGGCGACAGTACGATAGGTCGACCATCAGTGGTGCGACAACACATCAGCTCGACGAACGTTAGTGCGACAGATTATTTTCACGACAAACGATGGCACGACGAAACTTTTGATCGACGAACGATAGCGCGACACAGTTTTTGCTCGACAAACTAAAGCACGACAAACATTTCTATAATATTTTGTTGCTAATAGCAGATAAGAAAAAATGTAAAGTACTTTCGTTTATAAATGTTTTTATTGGCAATATTCTTTATTGTCAATGTCAAATGACTGCAGTGTGCGAGTGCAGTTACGAGCAAGGTAGGCAAAAACCATGTATTAAAGAACCTAAAACATTTTTTTTTTTCTTATCTGGTATTAGCAACAAAATAATACAGAAATGTTTTGTCGTGCTTTAGTTTGTTGAGCGAAAATTGTGTCGCGCTATCGTTTCTCGTGGAAACAATCTGTCGCACTAACGTTCGTCGAGATGATGTGCTGTCGAACCGCTGATGGTCGACCTATCGTACTGTCGCCCTAGCATTTGTCGCGCATTTGTTTGTCGCAACTTTGATACGGAGTCGTCATGGTAAGTAGTAACGGACTCTTTTCATGAAAAAATTATAATATTGATAATGCGACGAAAAAATGTCTTTATCAAAATACTTTTATTTTTTTTATATAAAGACATTTTGGAGTTAACAACTTAATAGCGTTTATACAGAAAGTGGGCAACGTCGCAAATAACTGTCAAATATTTCGCTGTTTTTATTAATTTTCCAATATTACTGTATGAAATAATAAATAACGGTAACTAGTGAACTAAATATACCATTTTTACCGTTTTTTTTTTTACTGAATACAGTGGGTTAATTTATTTTGCAACTAACTTTAGCCCGCTTGGAGGTCGTGACGGGCACGAACTACCGCGATAAAAAGTAGCCTATATGTTAATCCAGGTTCATCCTAACAAATAAATAATAATAATAGGTAAATCTATTCTGCCGTAATTGCGTAATTGAGTAACCAACACGCAATAACGACAGAACGGATTTGGATGAAAGACACACAGATAGTTTATAACCTGGATTAACATATAGAATACTTTTTATCGTAGGATAGTAGGATATCTACCGATGTAGAGGTCCTACAGGCATAAAAGTGGTTTCGTTCGACAGCTACAAATTTAAAGTAGGCAATAATTTGACATTAATTATCAAAAACTCCCATTCAAACCTTAAAAAAATACTTGAAACGTAAAAAGTATGAACTTTTGGATTTACCAAAACAAAGAAATTTTTTCGCGTCCTTCAATTATTGTTTTTTTTTTTCATTTAGCACCTAAACTGTCTACTGTTTATGTGTTATACAGCCATATTTCAGGAACCGATAGATTTTTAACATGTCTAATAAAGTTTCGGTTTCGGCCGAAACTGAGACAGATACCGAAGATTCGTTTTCGGTGTCGGTTTTGGTAGAAAGTCCTGTTTCGGTCGGACACTAATCTAAACACGATAAAACAAAAAAAAAACAGATTTCTCAACTCATATTTCAAGTAACAACACTATAAGCGATCGTTGACACGAAAACAAAAACATATAATCTTTTTTTTTTTTTTTTTTAACTGACTTCTAAAAAAGGAGGAGGTTCTCAGTTCGTCGGATATTTTTAAATATTTTTTTTATATGTATGTTCCCCGATTACTCGAAGATGGCTAGACTGATTTCAAAAAATCATTTTTTGGTCGAAATGGTATACTTTCCAGTTGGTCCCATTGTCATCAAGTCAGGATTGGATGATGAAATCCTGGAGAAATCGAGGGAACTCTTGATATATTATAGGCACACCTATAGCGATTTAGGTATTTTTTATAGTAACTCTTGAATTTGCTCTCGGAAAGCACCATTTAGTGAAGTGGAACTGATGATGAAGACCACAGATGGTCACCGGAACTACTCAATAATACGTATTTCACGAGTTGCGAACTTGCGATTCGATTATTTTAATATGGTTGCCAAGCAATTTATGCCCGTCACAATGAATAGGGTGAAGAGGAGCTGATGGCGAAGTACCAGAAGAACTCCTCAACAATGAACATCCCTGCATTGGGGAAATCAATATTTTGTAAAAGGTGATGAGCAGTTGACATTAGGCTATTGTAACTTAGATAAATTACAAACTGACCCACTAAAATGCGAGAAATAAAAACTTTTTTACAAAAAAAACAACCGACTTCCACTATACTTAAAGTGAAAAATAACTAAAATTTCGGAAGTCGGTGGCATAAATAACGAATATCCGTGTCTTTGGTTTTGTATTTTCTTTTTTGCCACCGACTTCCGAAATTTTGGTTATTTTTCACTTTATAGTGGAAGTCGGTTGTTTTTTTTGTGAAGTTTTTATGACGTATATTGATACCCATCATGTATGGGGAGTTTCGCTAGTTTATTCACGAGTATTATGTCAAACTCAAACTCAAAGCATTTATTTCAATTAAACCATATACGGGCACTTTTGAATTGTCAAGGAGTCAGTCAGTCATAAATATGAAGCTAGATGCCCATTCCAAAGCGTAGTAGGTTCCTATGGAGAAGAACGGACAAGAAACTCCACGGACATTCTTTTAAATATAAAAATGTTACAAAATATTGGTTACACCATTCATGTTGAAATTATACACACAAGTGTGAGAACAATGTAAAAAGACGTGCACGTTAAAATAAATTAAAATAAGCCATGGCAGCTAAGAGATGACCAGTCCCAACTGACGGCGCCCGTTCACGAACATGACACATGGATTAGCATCATTCAGTTCAACCATTTTGAAGGGAGCTAAATGATCCAACACACGCGCCACCATCTGTAAGTTATCAGGGGTAACTATTTAAATACCTACCACAGACAATCAGATAGTAAATTGGCGTAAAATCGTAAGTAGCAACTCTCCTGTTGTACCTACCTAGTTACTACTAGTTAGGTAAAAAGATAAAGTTACTTATTATTTATTATCTACGCCTACTTATTTTATATGCATACTAATTATACAGGGTTATTGGTAAAACACCAACAAGCTCTTAAGGGGTCATTATACCTACTCATCATTATGAACAATTTTCATTATGGGACCAACACTGAAATCGCGAAAAAAAAATCAGCTATTCCCTACATTTTGACGAGCTATGCGAACATAAATGTAGGGAACAGCTGATTTTTTTTTCGCGTTTCTGTTTTCGCAAGCATTGGCTTTTTACGAAACTAACACCTATTTCACGAAGACTAGGCAACACCTAATTGAATGCCTAAACAAAGCGCACTGTTGAATTTTCAACGCTCGGATCAGCGTCGAAAGTTGAAAATCCAACAGGCAACAACGTGCTTTTATTCAGGCATTTATTGGTCGGCATCACGTCTACTTGAAGATACTTCGGTTTCCTTCTGCCAAGTGCTAAAAGATATAACTCTCGTCTAAACACTACTTAGTGCTGGTACAATTTTCGTACTTACAGAATAAACCTACTTATTTCTATGTAATTCGTGAATATACGTGGGTCGATTTTCAAGGTTAAGCAACGCTTGCCAAGGTCAGTCCTTGGATGGGTGACCACCATTACACACCGAGACCCGTCCGTGCCTTGGAGAGCATGTTCTCTCAAGAGAAAACTTAACATTGGAGTTGAAGAACATGAGGCGGCATCTACACCGCCACATGCGAACTACACATCAAAGACCTGACGTCACACAAATCCTGCATTGCGCAATTATAGTTTACCGCGCGAACACAATATATTATGTATATAACTTCCCCGACATCAGTCGCTGGGCAATTGCCCGGCAGACGCGACGCCCGTCCGGGGACCAAGTCTACTAATTTACAAACGTCCTACAAATTTTTGAAATGTCTTATTTATAAACAGATAACTGGAATACTCTGTTTCTATGGAAAATTTAAAATCGGTCTAATTTGGCTGTACCACTATTTTTCGAAGATGTTCTTAACTAAGTTTTTAGACCTTTGTATCCTGCATATGCGTATGAAGTTTCATTAAAATCGGTTCAATCATTTCGAAAAACAAGGGCTTGAAAGTTTGTATGAAATACCGTACGATGTAAACCCTCTTAACTAAACGCGACTACATCGGGTAAAAGGCACCTCGAGAGAAAACGTACCTTTATTTTATTTTATTTACTCGAGTAACGAGTTAAAATATCGAACCGCATCACTATCTGACACTGTCAAAAAGACAAGTGTGAAGTGTTATCAACATTCACTTTATTTTTTCAGTTTCTTTCGAATAGCCTGAAATTGATATTTCTGTTTTCCAGTGTGGATGGATTATAATGAATATGGAATCTTCAAGACGGACAGCATTTACTCCAAGGTTGTTGTGTTATTGTTCAGTAAGATTTCAACGCAATGTGCAAAGATATTTTCACCAAAGAGAACAATACAAATATTTGTTAGAATACGCTTATTTTCTAACACAAATCTTCGATTTCTAACACTAGAGCTAGTCTTGCTGAATACTGTTGCAACTGTTTGGTAGGGAGACTTTGGTGTTGTTGGTTGAGTACTACTGTATACCTACTTTCATGCCTATCTTCATTACCTACCTATTTTCATCTTGGACACGGCATCAAGATGGGAGGTGGAGCGACTTGCATCTTTTTAGATGAAATACTATCTACTTCAAGTCATCTGACGTTTAAAGGGGTTTGAAGATTTTGGCCCTAAAATCAGCCACCATTTTGTTTTTTTTTTCAATATCGAGGTGCCCAATAAATGTCATATATTTGGATAGGGGACACTTATACAAACATAAAACTTCATATAACATAACATCATAAAGCGTCACGTTTCTGAGATATTCAAAGATAAAAATAACAATTGTTATAACGAATTTATTTATTTATGTTGTAGTTACTTCATGTTGATTAAGTTATTTACACATGAATTACTTGACTACGAAAACACCCTATGCAACCTCATGCGTCAAGCCCTGAAAATAGTAGAGGAATGGTGCAACAACCACCAGCTTTCAGTGAACCCCACAAAAACCGAATTGATTCTCTTCACAAAAAAGAGAAAACTGACGTCGCTACAACTACCACGATTCTTTGGAACAACCCTAAGCCTCTCAACTGAAACCAAATACCTGGGCGTCTTTTTGGATAAACAATTGAACTGGGCTAAACACACGAACTGTATCACCACAAAAGCCAGCATATCCCTGTGGCAGTGCAAGCGACTGCTTGGCAGGAACTGGGGGATTAGCCCCAAGGTCACCCACTGGTTATACACCACAGTTATCCGACCAATCATTACATACGGCTCACTGGTCTGGTGGCCCAGGACAGACCTGAGTACAGCTCAAAGAGAACTCGAGAAACTGCAGCGATTCGCTTGTGTTGCAATCACTAGCAGTATGAGAACTGCACCCACTGCCGCCCTACAGGCAATGCTGGGACTGCCGCCTCTGCACCTCATCGTGCGGAAGGAGGCGTGCCTGGCTGCCTTTAGGCTCCACTTATCAGGAACCCTAAGCAAAGACTCCAGAGTTAAGCACACACGCATAAGGGAAGAAGCGATCAAACGACGACCAATGATGGCATCACCCTGTGATAAAGCCCCGAAAACGGTGACACTACAATGGATAAAAGGACACAGTGGATCGCTAGGCAACGACGCAGCTGACGAACTGGCTAGACGAGGATCCAGCACGGCAGTCTGTGGACCCGAACCTATCGTTCCCATCCCCTTCAACCAAATACGCAAGTGGCTACAGGAGCTCACCCACACACAAGCGGAGACCTGGTGGAATTCGACACCAGGCTGCAGGCAGTCCAAGGAAGCTATGCCATTCTTGGATAGCAAGCTGACCAGGCGTTTATTACGCCTGGACAGAAATGGCCTGCGCCTGGTGACGGGGACCATCACAGGACACTGCTCGCTAAACAAACATTTCCACACGATAGGCATAACGGACAGTCCTCTGTGCAGGGCTTGCATGGAGGCCGAGGAGACCGTCGCGCACGTGCTCTTTGAATGCACAGGCGTCACCCAGATTAGAACAGAAACCCTCGGGTCACCCAGATCTTACACTGATGTTCTAAACGGACCAGGAGCTTTAATTAACTTCTGGAGGGAGGTGGGCTGGTTGGAATAACCCCCCCAAACGGCCGCCATGGCCCACGTACAATGGTTCATTTGACGGACTAAGTGCGGAAACCAAACCCTATAACATAGAACATTACTTGACTACACCTAGCGGATAAAACATAAGATTTTTTAATCATATTCGGTATAAAAAATACCATCCAAGAAGGCAGCGGGAGGCTGAATAGGATTTTCTTGGTGTCGCGCCCATGCCATGCACCATATAATACATATACCATATAACACACGTCCTCGTTCGGCGGAGGGTATACATATATTTTTGTCTCTTTCGCTCTTAACTAGAATATTACCTGTACATGACGCAATTATGTTTTCATAGTTCAATATACTTACCTGAAGGGAAACAAAACAAAAAAATCCTTGTTTCATTGCTAAGTTTTCGACTTATATTTCGGTGAATAACTCCGAAACCTGACGCTTTAGGATATTATGTCACATGACATTTTTTGTTTGTATAAGTGTCCTCTATCTAAATATATAACTTTCGATTTTCACCGCGATTCTGAAAAAAAAACAAAATGGCGGCATCATGTTAGGGCCACCCTCCATACAAAAATCTTCAAACCCCTTTAGGGCCTATTTCACCACCTACGAATAGCCACTACTTACTGAATAAATTCAAAAATAGAACAAAATTTGTATGAAATTATCTGCCAAGTAAGTTAATAGGAACTTAATCGTAGGTGGTGAAACAGGCCCTTACAGTAATAAAAATGCTTTGTTAGCTACTTATGTGATTTTTGATTTCATGAACCGTTCAAAACACCTATATTCCTACTATTTACTACCGAACAGTGCATAATTTTACAAAATTATAATACCCGTGAAGCCAATCTATTCACTAAATAACAATAGCTCTTTTAGTGAATTTTTGGGTTATGATCCTATTTCTCAGTATTCCCGTTAGACAAACTATAATTAGTACTACCACTATAATCTAGAGATCATATGTAAAAAATCAACCACGCGTTTCATTGATATCCGCTTCAATCTTTGGAGGGCCCAATCGCCGAATAAAAAAAATTACCTCCTTTCGTCTGAAAATGTAGCCAAAGCCGTCATAAGTCATTTATTCAAACTAGGCTGAGAATCAGCACTTTTTGAACGTCAAAATTACATAAGACAGTCCCACAAAACCGCCCACCCTCACCACGTCCTAGTGCTTTAGGTGGGACGAAGAAGTGGTGCAATAAACTGCCCAGCAGCACAGCTGTCTCTAGAAAAAAAAACTTGATTCTATATAATAGTACCTACTTATGCAAAATAATTTACGTTACGCAACACAAAACATTAAATAAAATTATTTGCTATATGCCAGCTAGCACACACCAATATACTAACAAAAATCATCGAAATCCATACTCAAGGAAAGTAACGGAACATAATACCCAAATACTGCAGGCATAAAGGGCGTGCCCGTTTACATAAAGCTATTAAAGTTGTAACTCGAAGTCACAAATGATAAACTAGGACCATCAAAGTAAAAATAAATAATATAAATAAACAGTTAATTACTCATTAACAATAACAAAACCGTGGTCAGCAAGATGACCAGTCACCACAAGCAGCACCCATTCACGAACATAACGCAAAGATCAGCCATCACCCCCTCGCCATATTTGAGGGGAAGGAGGCAACCCGACCCCCGACGCTACCGCAAGCAGTGACATCTAAGGGAGCATGACGAACTTGCTGCCGGTTTTGCTCAAGCGACAAAAATAAGATCAATTTTCGAAGTCGCTAGCTAACCACATATAGCAAAAACCACTAATAAAAAAAAAACACTAATGAGTAGATTATGTCAATAAATGAAAATAAAATTTAAATAAATTGACTCATACAGTCAAGTAAAATAAACTAAGCAATTAGATGAACTCATATAACCTGTCAGTAAGCCTATATATAACCTGTTTGTTATCTTGTTTTATCTTTTCCTTAGACGCGTTGAGCGATTTTTTTATTAACTTGTATGCTAATAACGAGATAACTATTAGTTGATGAACAACTTTGAACAGACTAAACACGTCAGTTAGCGACGTTTATAAATCACTAGCTTCTGCCCGCGACTTCGTCCGCGTGTATTTTCGGGCCCAGACCCACCGCGTCGCATCGCCCGTCCGCTATACCGAGCATGCTGTAAAACGCGTGACGAGCGGGTACCACACTAGATGTTTCTTCCGAGACACGGTAAAACGAAACGAGAGCGGAAGCGGGGCGGAGCTCCCGCATACATAGGTATACCGAGTCAATCTGAAAACACTGCTTGAAACGCTACCGTCCAGTCAGAAAAGGGCCTAACTATTAATTCGTTTTAGTAACTAATGTTTCTCTTAAAAATCACTATCCATTGATAAATCACTTGGCTATTGGGCGCCAAGAACATTCTTAAACTCAGTTAGGGTTAGGTGGCCAACTGACTACCTATTTAGGTCATTTACTCCGAATTGTCTAACAATTGGCAAAATTCGAGTTAGTAGCAAAGGTTCTTGCAACGTTTAAAAGAAAGTAATTTTTGTTTTTTTTATTAATCACTGCCAGGACACGGCCAGGATTTTTTAGTCAACCCAGTTGCGATATATTTTCTAACATACTTTTCATCCATTAAACAGATGGGCGAAGGTCGCTCTAGGTCGGATCTTAAGCTATACCTAACCTTCCTCAAGAATTGGGGTATCCAATGCAAATAGTTATTTGTGTTACAAGGGGACAAAGTAATATTTTGTTCTTCCAGGGCGTTATTTTGAACAGGAGAGAAACCTCAAACTCCCTAGGGAGCAAAGTTGAATTTTGCTCCCGCTATCCTTTATAGGCAATTGTCGTTTTTCGAATAGGTGTGATGAATAAGATTTTTTCTTAACCGGCTGGTAGTTCCGGAGATTACCCCCTACATACAAACAAACAAACCATAATTATAATATGATTATAATTAAATTATAATATATATTATGCGAAGAAACATCTAGTGTGGTGTGCTCACGTCACGCGTTTTACAAACAAACAAACCAAATATTGCCTCTTTATAATATTACTAGCTTTTACCCGCGGCTTCGCCCGCGTAAAGGTCGGAAAATATCCCACAGGACCGTACTACCGGGATTCAGATTATCCTCAATCCTAACCCAGATCATGGCCTATACGGATTTAGTTAAAAGACCATACGCCTTTCAACTAAATCCGTTCAGCCCTTACGGCATGAAAAAGTAACAGGCACATTTTAGAGTTGCGTACCTCAAAATGAAAAAATGATCTCTTTCAGTCGTCAGTAATTTGACATTCGAAAGAAGAAGACAAAGCTTTGTAACTATACTATATGTTTAACTATACAGACGCTATACAACGTTTATTAGTAAGGAGGTAATGTTTGTAGCGGTTACACCGCCACATACGAACTACGCATGAAAGACATGATGTCACACAAATCCTGCATCGCGCAGTTAGAATTTACCACGCGAACGACATAGATAAGACTATCCGAAATCAACTTATGAGCAGTTGCCCGCCCGACATAACACCCGTCTTGTCGGAGGATCCTCCCTTTTCTATGGTGGATGAGTGAACTTTACACCCTGTTCCTCATACCACTAAATTGGTGACCCTGAGCTCTGAACGTCAACGCAGCCTTCGTGCAACTACTTCAGCGTGACGTCATCATCATCAATCCCGCAAGCTTTCGTGAGGCGAGTTACACAGCCAGCCAGCACCCACGGCTCAGCGGGTATCCTGACCACCAGCATGCAGCGAACGCGCATTCCTGGTCAACACCCTTAGACTCATCACCCCGACTCACTGGGGAATCACCGAAATCACCTCAATCACCGCAATCACCGCAATCACCTCAATCACCGCAGACAGTTCCAACTCACTGTGAACTGTGCGGCACCCGGTTCCGACTCACTGGTAGCACAATCACCACAATCGCCACAATCACTGCAGACAGTTCCGACTCACCGTGAACTGTGCCGCACCCGGTTCCGACTCACTGGAACCACACCTTAAATCTCTTAAAAATAAGAGACAACAAAAATAATCACCGAAATCATCGCAATTCCCTCAATCACCGAAAACACCGAAATCACCGCAAACACCGAAATCACTTCAATCACCGCAATCACCGCAATCACCTCAATCAGCTCAATCACCGCAATCACCACAATCACCAAAATCGCCGCAATCACCGCAGACAGTTCCAACTCACTGTGAACTGTGCGGCACCCGGTTCCGACTTACTGGAACCACAATCACCACAATCGCCACAATCACCGCAGACAGTTCCGACTCACCGTGAACTGTGCCGCACCCGGTTCCGACTCACTGGAACCACACCTTAAATCTCTTAAAAATAAGAGACAACAAAAATAATCACCGATATCACCGAAATCACCGCAATCACCTCAATCACCGAAAACACCGAAATCACCACAATCACCTCAATCACCACAATCAGCTCAATCACCGCAATCACCTCAATCAGCTCAATCACCGCAATCACCACAATCAACACAATCACCACAATCGCCGCAATCACTGCAGACAGTTCCAACTCACTGTGAACTGTGCGGCACTCGGTTCCGACTCACTGGAACCACACCTTAAATCTCTTAAAAATAAGAGACAACAAAAATAATCAATAATACATGTGAATTTTAAAATCAACCCCTATTTTACCCCTTTGGGGGATGATTTTACAAAAACGCTGAAAAGCGTAATTCTTTATTTCTTACCAAAAGCATAAATTTGAATTTCCATATCCCCAACTTAGAAATATTGAGTTTCCCATACAAACTTTCATCCCTTATATCACCCCCTTGGGGGTTATTTTTGAGACAAAAAGTACCCTATGTCCTTCTCTAGGATGCCATCTATCTCCTTGCCAAATTTCATCGAAATCCGTTCAGTGGTTTAGCCGTGAAAAGGTAACATACAGACAGACAGACAGACAGACAGACAGACAGACAGAGTTACTTTCGAATTTATAATATTAGTATGGATTATAATTAAATTATAATATATTATGTATATGCGAAGAAACATCTAGTGTGGTGTGATCACGTCACGCGTTTTACAGCATGCTCGGTATCTCCGAAAGCTTACCGAGCGCCTATATTTCAATGAATTGATCTCAATGTGAATAACGCGGTAGGTACTACGAGTACACAAATTATACCGAAAACATAACGTCAGGTCCGTAAATGAAAGCAGTGCGGTATCGTTTCGGTATACAGAGCATACTATAATTAAAATATAAATTAATTTATTTCTGGAAAATAGCACCTATTGCCAAACATAAATTAATAGAAATAATCAAATGAAACCAAATAAGATCAACAATTAAACCAAAACAAATAAAATAATCACAAATTGATTATTTTATTTTATGTATTGAACGACTCACATCTGCCGAACGTTCCGCCGCGGAACGTTCGGCATCATCATCACGGCGCCGGTTCGTTCATCATTTTGATCAATAGCGCAAATGTTGTAATCGCAAATAAATATTCGATGAAATGAAAATTATGTTAATCGATATTATACAAATTGATTATTTTCTTAAACGTTGTTCGAATTAGTAACATTCGACGAAACGTTGTTATATCAAACAAGGGTAACCCATAGAAGATTCCATTGAGAACAAGGCGAAAACATGTGAACGCATCGTGGAAAACATTAAATTGCAACCAATTGTTAATCCATCCATGCCACTGTCGCCGCGCCCATCTACCTCCAAACAACGAGACTCACCGTCACATTTTCCTCAAAATGAGCCAAATTCGGACATTATTTCAAACACGCAGAATATAAAATCTACAACAATCTCTAATCCTAATAAAACTATAACAATAAATTTTCATAATTGCGAAAATGTCTCAAATGTAAATATAAGTTTTTAGTTGTTTTATTATTAGATACTATTTAATTTCAATTTAGTTGTTACTCTATGTCTTATTAAATAATAATATTACAATAAAATATGAAGCGCCTTTCATTTTCTCATAGTGGGTGATGAAAATTAGAGTGTATCTCTCGGATGCAAAATATATTTTTGGCTCGGGCGACGTACTTTGAATCCCTCGCTACGTTCAGGATTCTACTAAAGAATCCCTCGCTACGATCGGGATTCTACTTTAGAATCCCTCACTTCGCTCTGGATTCAAAAAAGCGCCCTCGCCGTAAAAATATTATTTTGCTCCCTTATAATACAATCTACTATTTTAATACCTTCGTTTCAGCCATAGAAGGAACCCTATTGAAAATGGCTCTCTTATTCAAAGTTGTTTAATTATAATTAATATAAAATACTAACTAAAATATAATATCTATAACTAAATATTTCCAACCTTGACTTGACGTGTCCGTTGCCTAGCAACCCACAACGTAAATATCTAAATAAATAGTCTTTGACATTACGTAAGGATTGCGAGGTTAGAAATTTTACCCATATTGATGGGTAAAACAGCAGTCAAAACATACTTCATGAAAAGTGATAAATTGTTAATTTTTGTTAGAAACTATGTTTTGAATTTCTTTTTCATTTATAAATGAGTGTTATGAGGCGTGCACTTTTGGATTTTCCAAACTATATTATTTTTATTTTTTTAATCACAAATTGATTGATTTTATTTTAAGATCTATAATTAAACCAAAACAAATAAAATAAAATCAATCAATTTGTCTAGCCTTTTCCCAACTATGTTGGGGTCGGCTTCCAGTCTAACCGGATGGAGCTGAATAAATCGTTTACGAAAATGTGTTGCGTAATTAGATAGCAGGAAAGTTCTTTAGGGCTTCTATTAAGGAATTGCCGCGCGTTCTATTACAGAAATCGTTCGTTATTTGTACAACCATTTACGTTTCGCGTTCGTCAAAGCGCGTTGAGCGGTGTAATATATCACGATACCATGTGGAGGCTACCATACAACAAAAAATTAAAATACTGGCGGTATTTTGGAACTGTCAAATAAATCCTAGCTTCGAAATAAAAAAAATAGTTTTTCACACAAATTAAATGTAATGTATCTATCTAATGATCCTCCCCAAGCCTATAAATTCCGTTTATCCAACTAGGCCTTGGGTGAATTCTCGGGCATACATTTCCAAATATCCACCTTAGGGTGGATAAACGGAATAGCCCGAGCCGACTATGGATTTTGCCGAGCTATAATGACTAAACTATTGAATATATTCAATTGAATTTTTGTAAACAAAATGGGAACGTCATTATGGACACGCCGTTTAATTTTTTGTTGTATAATATTGTCGTCTCCACCTTGTATTCGCGCTACGAACCTGGCACAAGACACTTTGGTCTGTTAGGATGGCGCTCCGTGGGTCCTTATTAGTAAAAACACTTTATATCAGCTACACTACATTTATTTATACTTGCACATAAAAATTCCTTCATCACCTGTCTAGCCTTTTTCCCAATTATGTTGGGGGTCGGCTTCCAGTCTAACCGGATGCAGCTGAATACCAGTATTTTACATGGAGCGACTGCCTATCTGACCTCCAAAACCCAGTTACTGGGTAATACGATACCTCTTGGTAAGACTGGTTGTCAGACTTTCGGGCTTCTGACTACTCGTAACGACTGTCAAAGATCCACGATTGACAGCCGGGACCAACAGTTTAACGTGCTTTCCGAGGCACGGAGGGGTCTTGGTATGTAAAGATGGTCACCCATCCACGGACCAACCCCGGCAAGCGTAGCTTAACCTGAACGATCGACCCATCGGCTGTTATTACTTAGCCACAAGCCCCTCCAACACACATCCACAAGCACATTAAAATTACAATTAGTCGGAATATTAATGTTAATTAAATATGAATTTTGTGGGTTCTTCTTCATAGCGTGTCGATGGCAAAAATAAAAATGAAATAAAATATATACCTAATTGTTCTGAGTTTTTTAAATTTGTTTGGCCCAAAACTCAGCAACGCGGATACCGTTCACTGACGCTGCCATTAGGTCCTCACGCGTGCAGGTGACAGGGCATGCGGGGCAAGATGGGAGGTGAGCCATTGTCTGTGGAGAGACTCCGCATACACACCGGAGGTCTGAGCCGTCCATGAACCCCCACTTGTGGAGGTTATCCTTGCTACGACCTACTTGGGCACGAAGTCTATAGTAGGCCACGGTAACTTGTGCCCGGATGGGAGGCTCTCTGATGGTTCAATGAAGATTAAGTTCAGTTACCATCGGCTGGACTCACGCACCCAATAAAATTTTTGCGGCTTTTAAGCCCCTGCGGCACTGGTTTAAAGTTGTGCATTGGATGGCGTGAGTCATCTTGTAACTTCGCTCTCTCGATGCGGCTGGCTATAGTCCTACGGATTTCTGGAGGCGCGATGCCAGCCAGTGGATACAGCATGTGCAACGGGGTCGGTTTTAAGCAACCAGTAAGTTTGTGGGTTGACTGCACCGCTATGCATAGCAAGCAGGTTTATATAGCACATTAAAGCAAAATCAGCAATAATTGCGGTTCAGTAAAATCATCAATAACATCCCCCCCCTCCTTAAGACGGAGCTTCATCTATACATATTATAAAACAAAGTCGTTTTTCGCATTGTTCTTCTAAACCGTGCAACAGATTTTGATGAGGTTTTCACCATCGTTTAGAGCATTTATTCCGAAAGGTTTATGTGTATAATACATTAATATTATAGTAACGTTTACCTAAGAAATCTCGATGTTTTGACAAGTCGTAAAAACCGTGCGAAGCAGGAGCGGGCGCTAGTATTTTATAAACATAAACGTAGGTTAAAATCCAAGAAATAAAATCTGTTCCTACTCCAAAACAAAAAGGAAAGAGAACAAAACATAGAATTATATAATAAAATGTGCTTAACAGATAGAATATATATTCTAACAATAACATTATAGGCAAATAATAAGTAGAGCTAAAACAAAGAAAAATACAACGTAAAGTATACCTACTATGAGTAGTACCAACTTGTTGAATAATAGAATATGCATGAATATACGAGAAACATACTTAATAGTATTTATTTTTTGTCAACGCTATACCTTTTTCGCTAAGTACAAGATAAAAGTGTTCTGCGACGCTCGATGTAATCGAAGAGAGCATAATACGATCACTACTATCGATGTTGATAATTTTACAATAATCATGTTGTTTATAAAAAAAATTACAATGTTAAAAATCTTTTTTTCAAAGATGTTTACTCAAGTATTGAAGTCAATCTTATTAATATTGGCTTGGCAAACAAAAACATAAACACATAATATATGGATGTTAAATGTAGGTAATACAATACTTTCAAATGTGAAGTCTCCAATTACATTATTATTTATGAATAAAGTAGTACATTGGTGCGACTAAGATTGAATGTAAACATGAGTGTTTTTGATGTAACCTTGAAATGACAAACCTAATTTAGAGGTAGGATTGTTAATCATTGACAAAAATAGAAGTTAATGGAATACTTGTTGCATAATTTAAACATTAACATCATAAAACTACCGTGAATGAATTGCAAATCTAGCATTCGTTACAACCATGTCACACACCGTGAGATGAATAAGAACTTGAGGTAATAAAGATAAATTGAAATAATTTTCACGCAAACTATGTAGTTTAGTAAGGCTTCCGCGTTCATGGATTAGCTTAGCTAAATAACGTGAACTTAACACTCCTGGAGGGTTCACCTAGTCGCATTATCGCATATGGGATGCCGGGAGCCCTCGCGGAGGATTCATTTTAAATGTAGGTTTTTCTTAGCGCATACAGCATTATAAACCGTGAAAATAAAATCTGATGTATATGTTAACAAGATTCAGTATAAGCGTTGGCGTTGGTTTTAAAATCCAAGCATTTAATTTTTTTTTTATTTAATATTCACAAAAAAATTAAAAGGTTGGAAACTACATTTAGCTACAAGACCCCCTGAAATCACTAGTTTACTTGGTTTTAGTGTTTTATAACACGGTTTTAAACCTAATGCCGTTGACCGTCCGCGATGGTTAACTTTAGCTCAAACGTAATGCCGGCAACCCTCCCGGAGGGTTTACTTCCAATATGGCGGCATGACGTATGAGTTCAATGAAAATGGGTGGAATCGAAAGTGTTAACCGCTAACTCAGGGTTAATCCAGAGAGAATTATTGAATTAACCCTGAGTTTGCTCTCCAACTTAACTATTAACGCGCAAAAAAGCTAACTCTTTGATTTCTTTTTTGTAAAAAGTAAAATTAATAAATTGATTACGATTGTATAAGAAGAACCCGTGAAGAGGAGCTCGTGGCTAAGTAATAACAGCCGCACGGGTCGATCCATCAGGTTAAGCTACGCTTGCCGGGGTTGGTCAGTGGATGGGTGACCATCTTTACATACCTAGACTCCTCCGTGCCTCGGAAAGCAGGTTAAGCCGTTGGTCCCGGCTGTCATTTGTGGATCTTTGACACTTTTGACAGTCGTTACGAGTCGTCAGAAGCCCGAAAGTCTGACACCAGTCTTACCAAGGGTTATCGTATTTACCCAGTTACTGGGTTGTGGAGGTCAGATAGGCAGTCGCTCCATGTAAAATACTGATATTCAGCTGCATCCGGTTAGACTGGAAGCCGACCCCAAGATAGTTGGGAAAAGGCTAGGAAGATTGATTGATTACGGTTGTATAAGTTTATTAAAAAAAAATTGATGAAAAGTTTTGTCATATTTATGAACAGCAAATAGGAGAAAGAATACTTTATTCTTCGAGTCAACGAACTGTGCAGTTTTAAGTTCGTGTTTAGCTGATAGCATCTCAGCGGAATTTGGTACCTACTATTGACAGCTGTTTGAAGTGTATAACAGTGCTAGTGCAAGTCTAGTGAAACAGGACACGAAATTAATTGTTGGTTTGATAAAACTGGAATTAATTAGATTAGAATTGACGCCGCTGGTAGCACACCTCCGCACCTCCACCGTGAAACCATAGCAGCGAAATCGCAATCATCATCATCATCATTATCATATCAGCCAAAAGACGTCCACTGCTGGACATAGGCCTCCCCCAAGCACCGCTACTTCGAAAGATTCTGTTTTTCCCGCATCGTAGCCAAGGGTAGGTAAGCCGCCGGGCACTAGGGGCCGTTTGTTAGTGGTGCTTGTCATTTTTAGGGGGGGTTTGCCATAATCGCCACGCTTGGTAAGCGGGCTGGCGATCGCAGTATGGTGTTAATAGTGCATAGAGAACGCTGCTGCCCATTCTCTAGTAATCCCTTAGTCGCCTTTTACGACACCCATGGGAAGAAATAGGGTAGTGCGATTCTTTAAGTCGTCACCACACGGAAACCGCAATAGTTCAATTCAATAGACCTGCGTCATGTTCCACTACTCGAATCGGATGCGAGTTATTAAATTATTAACATCATTTATTAAATTATGATCTTCTGAATTAATTTGATGATGATTTTTATGATAACAATCGGAAGCGACATGGCCTAAATTTGACAAGTCGTTCATTGTTTGAATGATCTTTGAGACATTTGAGATAGGTTTCGGACTATGTTTTGGACGATTCCAACATCGCACAATCTGTGAAAAGTTTGAATTTTAACCTAAAAAAATGCATTTATGGCCAAATCTTCCACTGCAGCTACCAACACTGTGCAGCTACCAAGTGCTAACGGTTCAGCAGATGTCCATTCTCATGACAGTCTAAAAAAACACACTGAACTTCCCTTAGATCACGATTTACCAACACAAAATAGACGATCAACAAATTTTTCAGTCAGAAAGATCAAGCTAGTTGCCCATTCCAAAGCGTAGTAGGTTCCTATGGAGAAGAACGGGCAAGAAACTCCACGGACACTCTTTTAAATCAGAATATTGTTACAAAAATATTGGTTACATCATTCATGTTCAAATTATACATGTCAGAACAATGTAGAAAGACGTTAAACGCGTCCGTAATAAAAATAAAAAACGAAAACAATTGTAAAATTAAAATAAGCCGTGGCAGCTAAGAGATGACCAGTCCCCACTGACGGCTCCCGTTCATGAACATGTGTTTAAGAAAATTACGCTTTCGGCTATTAAATCTGTACCCTAATTATGTAATACACGATCAATCGGAATCTGAATCGCTTTGAAACAGATTTCTCATCCATTGCTTCAAAAGTTCGAAAATAAATTCTGCTCAGCAACGTAAATAACGCAATGAATGATGTTGAACTCTCAAAATGAAACAAATTAATCGGAATCGTTTACGAAAATGTGTTGCGTAATTAGATAGCTGGACTACATTGTCACTGAAAACTTATGTTTACACATTTACACACATTCACCTACACTTACAAACATTAAATATACACAACATTATTCATTTCCCAATTTCCATTCTTCATTTTTAGGGTTCCGTACCAAAATGGTAAAAAGGAACCCTTATGGTGCGACTCAGTCTGTCTGTCTGTCATAGCTGGATATGTCAAGAACTACTAATGCTAGCAACTTGAAATTTGGATTAGTTTTAGATGACGTTTGCCCAACTATTTTGCAAATGAGAAAGATTTTTTTTTCTTTTTTGTAACAGTTACTGAAAAATTCCAAGTGGGGGCTATTACGGCATGTATGCATCATATATGCATCATATAAAAGAGTGCTATTTGTACATTCTCAGACATTTTGTTTAAGACCGCACTTGTAGCAGTTTACATCTTTTCACGAAAATTAAAAAAAAAATCCGATCCCCTCTCTCTCTCCGAAGTTTGTATAGAGAAAAATCTGAAATTATTCTATGTGATAGAAGCTTATGTAAAGATTACAGGAGAAATAAAACGATATCTCTAAATATCACACATTTTCAGAAATCATCAACAAAAGCTTTCGATTAGTTCCACTATCGATCAAGAGATGGCGTTGACCTAAAACTGCAATGTTCTACACCGCAGTGTTAAACTTCTCTGACGATATGTATTATAAGATGGTACAAAACCCTCGGTGCGCGAGTCCGACTCGCTCTTGACCGGTTTTTTGTTATGCTCATTATTATTTTATTTTCTTATTTAGAATTTTAGATACCTAAGTACAGACGCCAGCACATCAACCTACTCCAATTGTCAAATTTTCCCAATCAAAATTGAACCTTATTCTTTAGCGTTAAAGTTGAAAATCTATTGAAGAAATTTGACAGATTGTAGTAACTTGATGTGCTGGCGTCTGTACGTAATACTATCATTGAATATTAATATAGGTACGAAATGTATCTACATAATTTATATATTTCTCTAATTTTATGTTGACTTGCTTTTCTTTGATTTTGTTTTTAATATTTTCTAACTTTTATATCAATAATGTCTTGACTCTACTGTTTTGTAAATTAACATATGTTATCTAAGAGAGCTGATCTGTAACTCAGGATCCTCCTACCCGAGACACTTCTATTGTGCATATAATATTATCAACCAGTGCCTAATTATGATGTTCAGATAAATAAAGATATGTGTTATGTTTATGATAGTATTTTTTTTTGTTTTACTAACATTATTTGTAAGTGTTTTGTTTTTTTTTTTTTTTTATACATTTTACATGACATAAAATTCTAGCCAACAGAAAACTTAGACAGACTGAACAGCGGGTCCCAAACTAGGCATAGCCTGTATCTTGGTGACCCAAACACTACACAAGGTTAACAATTTAAAAAGGTGTTGCTAGCGCAAGATTGCTATTGATGATTTCATAATAAAATTCAGAATTCAAAATAGTAAAATTCAAAATAATAAAATTCAAAATTCAAAATAGTAAAATTCAAAATAATTAAATTCATAATTCAAATAGTAAAATTCAAAATTCAAAATAATAAAATTCAAAATAGTAAAATTCAAAATAATTAAATTCATAATAATAATAATTATCTCCCCACCGCCGTATCTCTACGTTGACGTCGTGGTGGGGCTTGCGCGCTCCAAACTCTAGGTCTGTGCCGGTAGAGTTTACTTTGCCGGAACAAGTCTAGAATGAGGAGCCAGACCAAGAGAGATACAGAAAACCGCAGGGCAGCATGTGGCGAGCTGTTGGGCAGTAGCGACCCCACGGACCCTATCTCCCGGGAGAAATCTTGTTCCTCATCTCTGGCTTGCCTTTATTGGCCGGCTGGAGTGAACACTGACGAGGAACAGAGCTCCCACCTCATTCTTGCCTTAATTGGCCGGCTTGAGTGGAGATTCGCAACAGCAAATGTGCTCGGAGGAAGGAAGTATTCCAGTAAGATGCTGGTAGGGATCTTGACCGTACTTCCGGGATTGTCCTGATAGCCGTGGAATACCGCTCCACTCCTCATAAGCACCTCAGGACATGTTGCCCCCTTGTCGCTACGACACTTTGTGCAAGCGACCGTTTTCGGGGGCCCATTATTGAGTGTGCAAGTCACCCCCTGCCATTTTATCCGTGTATATATAAAACATTGATCAGGCAGGGGCCATAGTCCTTCCATAGTTCCAGGTCACCAGTCAACTTTAGCCACCCAAACCCATAGTCCATTAAATTTGTTTCCATTTCCTGCAATAGTCCTACACCAACCGGGGGTTGTCCTTGGGTGCACTTGCATAGTGCATACAGGGATAATCGCCGTTTGGTGCCTCATTTCATTAAGCACGTCTAACGGGCCTCTGCGAGTTGGCTTTGGCCCCTCGTACGCCTTCCAAAGGTCCGGGACCCCAGGGTCCCGAGATATGTAGACATAGAGATAATTATCTAACAAATCAAGTATCTTGACTTGGCTCACGAGGTTGTCGACATGTGGGATGTGAACTCAGCGATCATTGTGCCGATAGTCGTATCAGCCAATGGCTTAATTGCCAAGAGCCTCGACCAACACCTAAGGAGGCTCTCGTTGGGCAGCTGGATTAAGGGCTTGATTCAAAAAGCAGTACTCCTGGACACGGCTCGCATTGTCAGAAGGTTCCTCTCTCTGGAGCCCTGACCGCCGGTAGCTTGGACCCTGTTCCCGATACCGGTGGGCTACTATTTTTTATATTTTTAAATGTTTTTATAATTTTTATTTTAATATTTAAAAATGTAATTAATATGTTTAATAGTGAATAAAGGAAATAATTATCTTATAATATTATCTCCCCACCGCCGTATCTCTACGTTGCCGTCGTGGTGGGGCTTGCGCGCTCCAAACTCTAGGTCTGTGCCGGTAGAGTTTACTTTGCCGGAACAGGTCTAGAATGAGGAGCCAGACCAAGAGACATACAGAAAACCGCAGGGCAGCATGTGGCGAGCTGTTGGGCAGTAGCGACCCCACGGACCCTATCTCCCGGGGGAAATCTTGTTCCTCATCTCTGGCTTGCCTTTATTGGCCGGCTGGAGTGAACACTGACGAGGAACAGAGCTCCCACCTCATTCTTGCCTTAATTGGCCGGCTTGAGTGGAGATTCGCAACAGCAAATGTGCTCGGAGGAAGGAAGTATTCCAGTAAGATGCTGGTAGGGATCTTGACCGTACTTCCGGGATTGTCCTGATAGCCGTGGAATACCGCTCCACTCCTCATTAGCACCTCAGGACATGTTGCCCCCTTGTCGTTACGACACTTTGTGCTAGCGACCGTTTTCGGGGGCCCATTATTGAGTGTGCAAGTCACCCCCTGCCATTTTACCTGTGTTTGTTATATAAAATATTGGTCAGGCAGGGGCCATAGTCTCTCCATAGTTCTAAATAACCAGTTCACTTAGCCATCCAAACCCATAAACCAATATCTTTGTTTTCATATCCAGCAATAGTCCTACACTAACCGGGGGTTGTCCTTGGGTGCACTTGCATAGTGCATACAGGGATAATCGTCGGTTGGTGCCTCATTCCATTTAAAATAGTCTAAGGGGCCTCTGCGAGTTGGCTTCGGCCCCTCGTACGCCTTCCAAAAGACCGGGACCCCATGGTCCCGAGATATTTAAACATATATAAACAAAATAATTATCTAAATTAACAAATAAATATGTGGGTGAAAACAGACAAACTAATTACATAATACAAAAACAGTCTAGTGAGTAAGTGTGGTGTGTAAGTGTAAGTGTAGTGTGTATAGTGCTATATATTTTTATCAGAGAGTATGGTGGGTTAACTGCAACAGAGTAAACTCTCTGTTTCCTCATAAGTCCGGGCCAGCAGCCATTCGTTAAGTTTAGTTTTGGCCTCAAAGTGGATTTTCGGTACGGTTAAAGTTTTGCTTATATTGTTAAACATTCGTATGGGTAAATACGACGAAAACCGCGTCGCGTAGAGGGTTTTTGTTTTTGGAAGTGGGATCCTTTCAGTTAATTTCCTACCCCCCTTACTACAGCTCGAACGATTTCTGTTGAGTTTTAATAGGTTTAGTAGAGATCGTAGGATGAACAGTTGACGTACGCATAAAACCCCAGATTCCTTGTACAGTTCGTCCGTAGAATAACGCCGCGGCTTTCCAAGAAGCACCTTGAGTACGGCCCGCTGGGCTCGTTCAAGCTCCAGCATGCATGTTTTGGCGGCACTGCCCCAGACGCTTACACAGTATTGCAGGACAGATTGGCAGAGAGAGATGTATACCCGTATACATATATTTTTATTATATTGTTACTAACATTAGGAGTCTTGTTGCTCAAATTAAATTAATTAATAAAAATATGATAATGATTGTTATCAATAGTAAAATATACGACATTTTATTCAATAAGCTATGTTAAATTAATTCTTATTTTAATACTAAAAGTATTGTTTTGACTATTGTAGTACCGACTGAGTTCGCGGATGGCACGACTAACCAATCACGGCGCATTACTTGGAACGGAGGTATAATGGGGGGGGAAAACGCCATCTTGTTTGTCGTGCCAGTCCGGCGAGCTCAGTCGTGGATAAGACGTCGAGATACGAGTACTAAGGCTCGAGCTGTGTTTTTAAAGATACCTAGTGTTGATTGTGAGGTATACCTGATTTTGTGTGTTGGATGGAGGAATACAATATGTAAGTACATGAACAAGTGCCTTTTATTTCTGAAACCTTATTTTCAAAAGCCATGAACCTGAATGATAGTTAATTTTCATATTTAAACCATTACTAGACTCTCTGTAAGAATACGGAGTTTACATCTCAGAAGTGGGTAAAGATTCCTGTTTTGGCTAGTTAAATATTTTTCTACCCTTAATTATTTTTATGTGGGTTTATTTTATTTTTCCTCTTAACTTGTTATTATATATCTTCTACGTTATCAATTTGTTTTGGTTCTTGACTGTTCAAATCACATTGATATTCTTATTTAAAGTAAAAACAAAAATTAACGTTTTTTTTATTGTATTGTAATGAAACACGACCTAGCTACGCTTTTTTTAGAAATTTGTTTTACACTTTGAGGGACACTAAACGCCCCAGACCCCAGATGTAATAACAATAAAAATTCTATTGTCTCGTTCAGTGCCCTTCAACTGATTAATACAGACCAACATACAAATTTGATTTCTTTTAATATAACTTTATTGTTTTATGTAATAAAACATCGTGGATCGAGCCGGGCGGACCGCCGAGGATCGAGTCGGGCGGATCGCTGACGATCGAGCCGGGCAGATCGCCGAGCATCGAGCCGGCTGGACCGCCGTGCATCGAGCCGGCTGGACCGCCGAGCATCGAGCCGGCTGGACCGCCGAGCATCGAGCAGGCTGGACCGCCGAGCATCGAGCCGGCTGGACCGCCGAGCATCGAGCCGGCTGGACCGCCGAGCATCGAGCCGGCTGGACCGCCAAGCATCGAGCCGGCTGGACCGCCGAGCATCGAGCCGGCTGGACCGCTGAGCATCGAGCTGGCTGGACCGCCGAGCATCGAGCCGGCTGGACCGCCGAGCATCGAGTCGGCTGGACCGCCGAGCATCGAGCCGGCTGGACCGCCGAGCATCGAGCCGGCTGGACCGCCGAGCATCGAGCCGGCTGGACCGCCGAGCATCGAGCCGCCTGGACCGCCGAGCATCGAGCCGGCTGGACCGCCGAGCATCGAGCCGGCTGGACCGCCGAGTATCGAGCCGGCGGACCGCCGAGCATCGAGCCGGCTGGACCGCCGAGTATCGAGCCGGCGGACCGCCGAGCATCAGGACAACTCTCTCCTAGCCATGCAAGCTGCAACTCACCAAGAAGCTGTAAAAGCTGCCGTTAGCGTAGCTCAATAAGGCAGCCGCAAGCTAGCGCGGTGAGAGACTTGCTAGCTGCAGACCACAGGTGAGTCGACTTCTCCATTTGGATTATCTATTTTTTCGGAAGTTGTCAATGTTTTAAAATCTATGTCTGATAATGGTGCCGACAAATTAGGTTCCCTGAACATCACGATTCCGGAATATGACCCAAGTAAACGGGAACAGACAATGACTATGTGGCTTCATAAAGTCAATGAGTGCGCAACCATTTATATGTGGTCGGAGAAGCAAGTAATACATTTTACATTACCAAAACTAAAGGGTATTGCCCAAAGATGGTACAAGGGGCCTTCCGTCAGTCCTGTTTACTTGGGCTGAATGGCAGGAGAAACTTTTGGCTACTTTTCCATCACATGAAAATTATGGCCAAATGCTGAGTGATAAAATATGTTGGCCAAGCGGGCTAAGTTCACGGACTCCTTAGAAGAGTATTATTATGACAAACCGTCCCTAATCAATAGATATGGTGTAATTGGGAAAAGGGCGGTCGAATGCATTTTACATGGCATCGACGACCGGTCGGTTAGATTAGCTGCTGAGGTAGCTCAATTTTTCGACCCTAAAAAAAAAACACCTTTCGTATTTACATAATGCTCGAAATACTAAATTCAACCACGAGCATAAACTATATAGCTACCGGTCAACCTTAAAAAATACCAAAATAGCTCAAACCCTAGGCGGCCTACAAGTTGTTCCAATTGCATAAAGGAGGGTGGATCATGTCACATTTTAGTGCACTCATCCCGTTAAGAAGTGTAGTCGATGCAATAGAATAGGTCAATTCATGAGGTAGAAGAGTAGGGGTTGATTCTTCAAAAATAACCACCCGGTGTCGAAACTCTGCTTTTGCATAACGTTTATAGATTTTGGGAGTTAAATGCTCAATACTAAGGTTGTCAGCATTTCGAAATTAAGGTTCGACTTATAGTGCCAATAACTTTTCGTTTGAGTTATATACTATTAGTACTACACTGGCGAAACTACAACTTTCATTAGAGCCAATCAAACTTCAATCTTCTTAGCCTTTTCCCAACTGTCGTGGGGTCGGCTTCCGGTCTGGCCGGATGCGGCTGAGTGTTTTGCATGGAGAGACTGCCTATCTGACCTCCACAACCCAGTAACTGGATACTTAATACGATACCCCTTGGTAAGACTGGTGTTACCTCAAAATTAAAGTTATCTCTTTACTTTTCTTAAATTAACGCCATATATCTTAAGATCAAGTAGTAGACCCAAAGAGCTATCGCTATACCAACTAAATTATCAATGTTTTGCAGAAATAGAACTATAATAGGTATTTTCGGTCGTAGTTATGTTGCTGAAAAACAGTCTATTACAAATATTTAAATTCAAAAAGTATGTTATAAGTTGCTACTACACAAATGCAAAAGAAAATAAAATTACAGTTAATTTATCTATCAACACGTTGACACAATAAAATATTTACAAATCTACAAAATTCAACAACACCTCATTCAATCTCATTCTCACCTACGCATTTTTCTCCCAATAACAATTTGCTCGAGAAATGCTCACCCCGCGCCGTAGGGAGTACGGAAACCCCGATTGATCTGAAACACCATGCCAGTGGCATAGTGGCACTGT
Source organism: Conistra vaccinii (assembly GCA_948150665.1). Taxonomy (NCBI): domain Eukaryota; kingdom Metazoa; phylum Arthropoda; class Insecta; order Lepidoptera; family Noctuidae; genus Conistra; species Conistra vaccinii. Next base: position 1,679,177 of record OX411327.1, read on the forward strand.
TGTCCTCTGAATTCATATTTAAAAAAAAAAAAAAAAAAAAAAAAAAAAAAAAAAAACTATCGCGATTTAGGATAGACTCTATAGGTGTGCATTTTTGGGATGTTTTCTTATCTTATGAGGGATTTAATTCCTGAAAGAAGAATTAAACAAACCCAAGTAGAGTTAGCTGGTAGGAATAGGGCTGCATCAGAGTCGTGATGTCGTTACCCAAGTAACAAAATTTGGTACTATAAAAGTCCTGAGAACGTTTTAGAACGTGCTAATTAGTGTTCATGATTAGTACTGTAATGGTTTTGTAAAATTTTGCAGAACCCCAAAGCGGCCCTAGTTTTATCACTCATTTGTTCTATAAACATGACATAAAGGCCGTCACGGTGATAAATCAGCTCTATAGTTGAAATGTAAAAGTGTCGATAAACGCTTTTTGGTGCTAAGATGGTGCTGTCTGCGACGTCCGTGTCGCGAATTTGCATTATAAAAGTAAACAAAACATGGTTGGTGTGCTATTATGCGACATAAACGATGCCAGTGATCTTTTTATTATATTTGTAAGTGTCATAGAAAACAAAACATATCGGGTAATTATTCGATATGACATTTGCCATTGTTCCTTAAAGGAAAATAAAACCGACATACTACAAAATATTCATGGGCCGTAACTCTGTCATAACTTGCACTTAAATAATTGTATCGATAAAATCAATATGCTAATTTCAAATTTGGCAATTCGCCCTTCTTAATTTTCGTGTTTTAATTAAAAGTAAATTAATAAAATAAGGACTTGTCCCGACTGGCTGCTATAGTACACATTGGCTCCAGCCATGGTGCTAATGTGCTATCATGACAGAAAACAGCAGCCATATTTTCACTAAAAACGAAACAGGGTTTCATTGATTAAATATAAAATAGTGTACTCAAAATAAATTTATTCGTATAGTTGCATTAAATGCACCCTGGGGCATAATTTGGGATATGGTAAATACGTAAAAAAAAAAATACGACTGTTAAAATTGATACTGAAAATATATTTTAGACCTAATTAGTCCATTACTTATAAATTTTAGTGCTTTTGTGGTACGCTTTGGTCTTGTAGCGGTGACACAAACTGACTGAATAGAGCTATTAACAATTTAATACTATGGTACTATTTAGTACTATAGAAGAGTTTTCATTACTTTTACAGAACTGGCCCCATAGCGATGTTGAGGGAGCTAAAAGGTTACGTAATGGTTGTGCAAGGTACTTTAGTAGTGCAGATTGATCCTGTAATTGTGTTTTCAATACCGTTACAATACTCGTGCTGTAGAAATTATTTTGACGCATTATTAATGCAAAATAGATGAGTACATAAAAGTGTCAGTAAGGCCGTGTAGAATTCTTAATGGTACCATAATCGCTTTTTGCATATCTATTACAGTGCAACACTCTAAAGATTCCTTTGTATGGTCCTGTAAGCGTTTTAAAAGCTTAATTTTGGATCTTAAAAGCTCGTTAATCTTTTAGGACCAAAACGCTCTGTTAAAACCCTTTATAGTGCAAGCAGTCACAATAGGTACTATTATGGGCGTACTATATCACTGTCTGGTGATTAAACGCGCAGTTTACAGCTCAAGGCGCAGATAGTGCGATTCAAAGAATAGTTAGAATTCTACATATCAACATAGAAACGACATTAACATTTATTGTTATTTCTACATTTATATCTGTGATCCGTATGGTTTACAGGTAAATAGTTTTCTATTCTATCCTAAAGGATCCTCGGTTTGATGACGTACTCAAATTATATGTTGAAGAATAATGAAGTGTGTTGGCTGCTTGAAATTAAAATGCAATGATCATCTAGCTGATGTTCAGTATGCATAGTAGCATAAATCGAACACCATAGAGGCTCTATTCGGCATTAGACTATCGGGTCCAAGTGACTATAAGTGTTTCCGACCTGTCAGACGACTTATCTGGTCTTTTAAACCTACTTTTACTTATAAGCTGTTAGAAGCTTATCAGTCAGGCTTATCACAAATTACAAATTTTACCCCATGTCAAATTGAGGATATTGCCCGAACATGAAAATCTAACTGGTTTTCCTCGACAGTTTGTTTCAAGTGACAAAATTGAGGTGTGGTTCAATTTTAATACAACATACGACATTTCGTCTGGCAATAACAGCGAATAACCTAATTAGGTGTTCTTACAGCAAATGTCAATATTATTATTCAATTTGTGATTAAAAAACATTAACCTGTTTCAGTTTTACCTACAGGTTTACCTTTAAAGTTTCTGGGACATGAAATAATGCCCGTATAATATATACATCGAGCCATGAAATAATGCTCGTGGGCCATGAAATAATGCCCGTATATGTACTTCGAGCCATGAAATAATGCTCGTTTCTAATTATAGTGGGCTTGAAATATTGCCCGTATATACATATTTGTGACTAGAGCTTCTGCTCGCAACTTCGTCCGCGTGGAATAGTTACTTTGGGCTAACGCTTAAAAAAAAAAACCCCGATTTTGAAACGTCCTTCATTGGTACTCCGCTCCTATTGGTCTTAGCGTGATGATAATATAGCCTTACTCGATAAATGAGCTATCTAACACTGAAAAATTCTTCAAATCGGACCAGTAGTTTCGGAGCCTATTCGGTACAAACAAACAAACAAACAAAAAATCTTTCCTCTTTATAATAGAAGTATAGATTAACAAACTTTTATCTGTTTCAGTTTTACTTACAGGTTTACCCATCATGTTTCTGGGCCATGAAATAATGCCCGTATATGTACATCGAGCCATGAAATAATGCTCGTGGGCCATGAAATAATGCCCGTATATCTACATCGAGCCATGAAATAATGCTCGTGGGCCATGAAATAATGCCCGTATATATGTATGTACATCGAGCCGTGAAATAATGCTTGTTTCTAATTATAGTGGGCCATGAAATACTGCCCAAAATTGTGATTTGTAATTTGTAAATAAAATAATAATCAAATGTTTATAAAATAACAGTTGTACCTATAATAATTCGATCAGTTGTTTTCTTGGCACTTAATATAACAGTTGATATGCTGTATAATGTGATACGTGTGCGTAAAATAATTACCGTACTATTTTGATGTATTAATTTGGTCAATAATTAATTGTCGTCGATAATATTTTGGCTAGGTATATTGAAGTTGTTTGTGTTCACAAATTTTACACGAGGACTTGTAATGTACCTTGGATGGCCGACTGTTATCAATAGTAAAATATACGACATTTTATTCAATAAGCTATGTTAAATTAATTCTTATTTTAATACTAAAAGTATTGTTTTGACTATTGTAGTACCGACTGAGTTCGCGGATGGCACGACTAACCAATCACGGCGCATTACTTGGAACGGAGGTATAATGGGGGGGGAAAACGCCATCTTGTTTGTCGTGCCAGTCCGGCGAGCTCAGTCGTGGATAAGACGTCGAGATACGAGTACTAAGGCTCGAGCTGTGTGTTTAAAGATACCTAGTGTTGATTGTGAGGTATACCTGATTTTGTGTGTTGGATGGAGGAATACAATATGTAAGTACATGAACAAGTGCCTTTTATTTCTGAAACCTTATTTTCAAAAGCCATGAACCTGAATGATAGTTAATTTTCATATTTAAACCATTACTAGACTCTCTGTAAGAATACGGAGTTTACATGATTATCTACCTAAAAGTTCTTGAATATCATAGAATACGTGTGAGACATGATTCGAGTCGAATAGAATATTGCGTCACATCCTGATAAATGTTATTATACTATTGACGAATACTTATTCGAATTAATTTAGAATTACAGTTATTTAGTATTGACATTAAATATATTGACATTTTAATTACTTTGACGTAGATTTTTTTTACATATTAATAATTCCTCATTTAGGTTTGACATATAATCAGAGTATTAAATATTATGTAATTGTTCAATGTTATTTAATAACATAATGATTTCTAAATATTTTTAGAAATTTTTTATTCGGCCTGATGGCCGAAAGCCTCGACCAACAACATCTCTCGAGGCTCTCGTTAGGCGGTTGGATCAAGGGCCTGATTCAGAAGGCAGTACTCCTCGACACGGCTCGCATTGTGAGGAGGTTCCTGTCTCTGCAGCCCTAACCACCGGTAGCTTGGACCCTGCTCCCGACACCGGCGGATCACTATTTTTTATATTTTTAAATGTTTTTTTATATCTTTTTTTTAAGAAATATTTAAAAATGTAAATTAATATGTATATAAATGAATAAACGACATAATAATAATAACCCCACCGCCGTATCTCTACGTTGACGTCGTGGTGGGGCTTGCGTGCTCCGAACTCTGGGTTTGTGCCGGTAGAGTTTACTTTGCCGGAACAGGTCTAGGATAAGGAGCCAGACCAAGAGAGATACAAAAACCCGCAGGGCAGCATGTGGCGAGCTGTTGGGCAGTAGCGACCCCACGGACCCTATCTCCCGGGAGAAGTCTTGATCCTCACCTCTGGCTTGCCTTTATTGGCCGGCTGGAGTGAACACTGACGAGGAACAGAGCTCCCACCTCATTCTTGCCTTTATTGGCCGGCTTGAGTGGAGATTCGCAAGAGCAAACGTGCTCGGAGGAAGGAAGTATTCCAGTAAGATGCTGGTAGGGATCTTGACCGTACTTCCGGGATTGTCCTGATAGCCGTGGAATACCGCTCTACTCCTCATAAGCACCTCAGGACATGTTGCCCCCTTGTCGTTACGACACTTTGTGCTAGCGACCGTTTTCGGGGGCCCATTATTGAGTGTGCAAGTCACCCCCTGCCATTTTACCTGTGTTTGTTATATAAAATATTGGTCAGGCAGGGGCCATAGTCCTTCCATAGTTCTAAATAACCAGTTCACTTAGCCATCCAAACCCATAAACCAATATCTTTGTTTTCATATCCAGCAATAATCCTGCACTAACCGGGGGTTGTCCTTGGGTGCACTAGCATAGTGCGAACAGGGATAATCGTCGGTTAGTGCCTCATTTCATTAAACACGTCTAACGGGCCTCTGTGAGTTGGCTTCGGCCCCTCTTACGCCTTCCAAAGGTCCGGGACCCTAGGGTCCCGAGAAATGTCAAAGACGTAAAATAATAATAATAATTCCTTTATTATCAGGCAACAAAGGCCCATAGATAACATACACAAAATATTCTTACATAATAATAAACTAATACATAATAAAATTATTAAAAAATAAACATTAACTAAGTAGTACGTTGAGTCGGCGACGTATTGCGCTGAGTCGGGGTGGCATGTAACCTTCCGCGAAAACGCCGATACACGACACCCTTCGGCCAAAATTCTTCCCTCATGAAGGTCTCCAGGTGATGAGTCGGAACGCGCACCACAAAAGATTTAAAGTTAACTTTGTGGCGCGATTCCAACCTCTCGACTCTTAAAGTGAACTTGGTCTTTATCGCAATGTACTCCACGATCTCCTCTGCTTTCGTGGAGTGATGTAAGCGCGACACGTACAGCTGCGTCGACGGAATAGCGGGACGCAGCAACATGTTCGGACCAGTCAATGCGGTACCGCATTGATTGCGACAAGCAGGCTTCTTCTTCTTTTTCTCCACACGTATGAAGCCTTCTTCATCGGCCTGTCCTTGGCTTGTAATCCTCAGCTAGATTTGCACATCGTATTTGTACGCCTCCTGGCATATCATAGCGCTCTGTTCAGCAAACATAAGATATGTATTTCTTTACCTATTTTAACAAATTAATAAGTCCTTAGAAGGCAATTGCTTGCAGTTTTGTAAATCTACAAGTAAATAGGTAGAGTGTATTTTCTCTCCAAACGTGGATTTAAAAATTGTTTTATTTCATACTACGTATCAAGTCTTTTTAAGCATATTGCTAATTGTGATTTGCCTTCGAGTTGTGATATACTTACACATCAAATTCTGTTGGTCTGTACTGGCTAGCGAAATTGCATTTTTGCAATTTATCAAAAATGCGGGCAATGACTCGTGATCCCCGTTGTAGGTTTTAATATACTTGGTTAACACCTCGTTAACACTGAAAGTGTGATTTTGACAGTTTTTTTTTTTTTAATTCTTCAACTTTGACCTTACTAAAAAGGTTAATAATTAAAATGTAGTACATATCATCAAAAACGCACTCAAATAACAATAGATTATATTATATAGCATGCAAACTATAGTTTGAAATGACGAAAAATCACGTTCACCAAACTTCAATTTTTAAACATTGAAATAGAAAAACTCACATTAAGAAAATCAGCACTCGCTAAAATTTTGGAGACTTCCGAAAACGAAAATGTAGAGCAACCGCCACCGCCGCCGCCGTCGCCGCTTGTAACCGCGGCTAGAAGTGCAGCGATGACGTCACCTTCGGGTGCCCCGCACTTAGTCAACTCAGGGAGTCGTACCTATTATTCGGTACTTTGAAGTATCGTTGCGATGCTCGTGAAAACTTGTTACATGGAAGGTCTACATAAGCTGGAGATGTTGAGTCAACCGTCCGATGATGGTGTTAAAAGGACTTCTGGTCTGATGATGGAGTTGATGTGCAGGCGGAGGTCGTAAGGAGAGGCCTCGACGGATAGTCCTATTGTGATGCGGGCTCGCACTCGGAAGTGGAGACTGACCGTTGACCACAGAGCAGTAGGAGGTGGTGGTTCTGGGTTGATGCGGGGTCACGCTCAATATCGGAGGGTGATCGTCAATCTCGGGCAGCAAGAGGTGTTCCGGGGTGACGCAGGCTTACGCTCAACAGCAGAGGCTGGTCTTCCATGACGTGGAATGTAGTAGCGCGAGCTAAGGCTTATTAGGAACCCAAGGCTTATAGTCGACACTTACCGAAAGGACTACTAGGCCACGGAGCCAACAAATATTATGGTGCGGACGAGTGGTAACGTATTCGCGATGCCTACACCGATCTCATTACTCAAGATTTTTTCTAGGATCCCACTTCTGACACCAATTTGTTGAGATGGCGCTCCGTGGGTCCTTTTTAATTTAATAAAAACACTTTTCTTTCAACTACGTAGTAATGTCTCATGGGATGACTCCCTGTATCAATAATACAGCGAACTGTGTATTTTTGCGGGCCTACATGAACATTGATAACTGCCGTACATAAGAGCACCGTACTCGCACTAACCGACGGAGCAATGGATGGCGAATCGTTCATGCGATCGCGCGACGCGTGTTTTACCGCAGTCAAGGCGGTGGAGTGCGGCGTCATTGTCAGGGGAATGGGGATCATTAATCACTACAAAACGGATTACAAAGGACGTATTTTTTGCTTAGAACCAAAGCAGTGTAGAAATGTTGTATGAAATCTCATTAATGCACTGTTTTGAGGTTTAATATAAGATCAAAAAGATACTGGCTGAAAATAAAAATCGGCTGAATAAAACCGTCTTAGTGAAAAAAAAATAACAAATGGGGCGCATTTTGTACCATTGTAAAACTTTGATACTTCATATTTAGAAAGTTTAAAAAATGGAAATAGACAGCGATAGCGATATGAATTCAACACCAGAAATAATAAAAACAGCTGCAAATGACCTTAAATAACCTTTGCCGCAAAAGTCGCGGCATAAATATTTAAAAGCTTATGAAAACTTTATGAAAACTAAGGGCTGATTTCACCAAGGAACTGAACGCGATCAGCATTTCTATAACGCGTTCAAGAGCTGTCAGTGTCAAAATTGTTATGGAATATTGTACACTGACAGCTCTTGAACGCGTTTAGATGTGCTGAACGCGTTCAATTTCATTGGTGAAATCCGCACTAAGTCTTCATAAGCTTTTAACTTGAGTTTTTATTTTGAGTAGTTATATTACAATTAACACGGTAGGTAGATTGGTAGTTGAAAGAAAAGTAGATTACGCACCTTGCTAAAGTGAGTAATTAATGCACTCGTGTTAATTTTGTGCCCTCGCGTGCACTCGGGCTCCAACCTAACACTTTTCGCTCGATGCAACAATCTACTATTGTTTCTGCTATAGACTGAATTTATTTCTTGTTGCACATCAAAATTACAATTACTTGACAAAAATGTTAATCGGATAGAACTTTGTGGGTTGAATGCACCGCTATGCATAGCGAGCAGTTTTATATACCATATTAACGTTCATGCAACGCTCGGCTCGTGCGTTGTGTGGTCACAAGTTCTAACCTAACCAACCTTTCAGTCATTTTCATTTTCTTTATGATAGCGGTACTCCTAGTCTCAGCAGTGTGCCGTTAGCGGTACTTAATAGTACCACTAACGGCACACTGTCTCGTCAGTGCATTAAATGCCGCTTCAATAATCAAACAAAATGACAAGTGACAGTGACAATGTCATTCACAATGCAATGCTTACGGCAGTTTAGCCGGGCCGAGGCAGCGCTACTAGTATGCCACATCAGCGGCACTTTATCCTCGGCGGATAAAGGGCCGCTAGTGGCACTCTATCTATACATTTCCTAAAACCAAATAACATAAACAAACGACGGCCCTTATTTTTTGGTAGTTGTTAGAGATGCACAATATACATCAAAGAATTGTACAGAGTAGCACATCAAGTTACTACAATCTATCAAAAGACATTGACCAAATCTAGTATCGCTATTTACTCTGCTGTGACTTAAGTTTATAATGTTGATAAATCTTGTTTTTAATTATAATAATTTTATCTGGTAATGCGAATCCTTAAATTCTCCAGATAAAAAAACACCATAAAAGTATTAGTTTTTATTTCGATTTCCTATTTTACCCATACATAGTTTTTTTTTCACGTAAGTAATGTCACATGTCATTGGCTTCAAAGAGTATGTAAACAATAAAACCTTCTTGACTTACGCAAAATAATTTATTTACGCATCGAACTATTGAAATTATAGTTCAATAATTAGTAACAAAAGATATTAATAACAACTAATTATTATTATGACATTGTAATAATAATCTGTAGGTGTTAAAAGTACCTTATGGTTATGACAAAGGCAGAATGTATTGAGATACCTTTGCCTGTTTCATTCATCAATAGAAACTCTTTCAAAATAGAACAAACGCGCGCCATAAGATTCTATGCGCGCGCATCCTGAGCAAAATATGCTGGCGTCCGGCGAGTTTTCTCTTTCTAGCATGTATGCACGTCCCATTCGTTTAGTTTTAAGTACAGTCTCGAACGGTAGGTCTTTAATAATAGTTTATTTTTATTGTATAATTAATTTAATGATTTCATTTTATGTTTTGAATGACATAGGCCATTATTATTTTGCAATTTGGATTTAATTTAATAACTTATGTTATGTTTCTATGTCGCATAGATTATTTTTTAAGTGAAGACTGAAATTGTCCCAACACTTACTTACGGCAAATATAAATGTAGGTACCTATATACCTATATATAAAAAAAAAAGAAAGTTAAAGTGAATAAGAATATTCTGATTCACTTTAACTTTTTGCTTGTCTCGATAGACAAGTAAATATTGTAAACCCATCCGGGTTTAATTAACCACTTAAAGAAATAACTAACGTGAACACATTTTGCATAAAGATAAGGTCTGGTCTGGATTATAGTATATTTACATAAGCGTAAACAAGTACCCATATCAATTAAAATAAAATGGGTGCGGGTGAATCTGCGGGCAGAAACCAATATGTGGTAGAAAAACATCCATTGCGCTTTTTATGCGACTGTACGTGCGCCAATTATTGGCGCCAATTTTTGAATGCGCAGGTTCTACTCTGTGACTAACTTCTTGTATTCTTTCCACCGATTGTGCATTTGTTTGTTTTTGTGAATATTTGAATTTTTTTATTAATTTCATTTTCTTGAGCAATAAATAATCATTATAATTGCGTTACATTTGAAAGTTGCTCACTATGGGAGACTCAGTTCGTCGGTGTATTAACTGTTGGATTCTTCTGCGGTATTTACGTTGGCAGTCATTGAGAGAAGTTAGTGAAAATGTCTACAATACTCTGGCTTTTTGGATTTCTCCAACACCGGTAAGTCGACAATTCTCAAGGTTTTACTTACTTCTAAAGTCCCTAAATCAACCTTTATCTGTCGGAATTGAGGTCGCAATTGACGATCATTCAAAATACTAAAACGTCATTTTGTCAAATTCGTATTTTGAATTTACCAGCATACAATGACCAAAAGTCAGTAAGAGTTTCGATACTAAACCTAGATTTTGAGACCTAATTACCGTGTAATGCCGAGATTTTATGATAAAATGGTAAATTACATTTGAAAGCCCTCAGATCATTCTCTAAATTAAACCGTAAATCTTTGAGTCACAGCATGTTTCGTAGCGATACTAGGTTCCTTAGTCGCTTGGTCAATCTCTTTTATTGAATGGATTTTCAACTTTATCGCTAAAGAATAAGGTTCAATGTTGATTGGGAAAATTTGACAGATTGGAGTAGGTTGATGGGCTGGCGTTTGTACCTAGATAAAACCCTACGAATACTAAATATTAACACGATAGCGCGCACCAAACGGCCACAATATTAAATTGAAAATGGCAATTTAACCTAAAAATTAATACCCCAGAAAAAAGCAATTTTTGAATTATGTTCCAGAAACATGCAATACTTTAGGAGAAAACAGCTAATCAAAATCAAACTCACCATAACCAACACAGACCTAGTAATATTTGTAATACCTAGATGTGAAAATCAAATTCGATGTACTGAACTATCTTGTTGCTGAAAAGTGAATCATTCTGTCGGCGAATCGTTCGTCGATGAAACGTTCTATCGGTGAAACAAGGAAAAGTGTATCGTTCTGTCGGTGAACCGTGATGCGGAGAAACAAATTTCAGAGAATTGTTTCAGAACCATCTTGTCGTGGTGGTTGTAACTTACATTATTATTCTAAAAGAAATAAGTTTACACCACTGTTATCATGGTATCAGACCGCTTTTCTGTCATTTTTTTAATTATTTTCATTGGAGGTACTAAATAGGACAATTTAGGTACCAACTCCTCGTTACGCGAAATGTGGGTACACCTCTGCCCAACCCTTCGGAAAATACTGGCGTGATGTTATGTTATGTTAAAAAATTAAATGTATTGAATAAATTTCAATATTTTGTTTTAATTCTGCCTTTATCTTCTAAATTATTTAATTTAACTTTTAAATTATTTGGCAGAATTAAAACAAAAACATTAAATTGCGTAACGTATTAGGTATTTGTTAACCCCGAGCCGGTTCGGGTGTTGGTTCGTTTGCTCCACATAAATCAGAAACTGTCCTAGAGTAACTTATAGTGTCACATTGGATTTTATTACAGCATGTGGTGTGAGGCATAGTTCTATAGTGATAACAAAATGTTTACGAAATTGTTATTATTTGTTTTGTTTCATAGTTCTTCAGCAGTTATATACGAACTCAATGGTATGTGTCGATAATTACGTAGATATTCTAAAAATGCATGTACTTTCAAAGCGCGTTTAGTTGAATTTTAATAAATTTATTTAATATTCAAAAAAAAAACTGTTAATTATTGGAATTTTTCGCACAGATCACTAAAAAAACAAGTAAATTTGTTTAGTCTGTAGCCAAGTGAGACTAAACATCTTTATCAATATTTTAACTGCGAAAGTAACTCTGTCTGTCTGTTACCTTTTCAAGCCTGGACCACTGAATAGGGTTGTGAGAGACATGTAGGTAACCTGGGACTTGCAGAATGACAAAGGCCACTTTTCATCATGGATATTTGTATAAAAAATATGAAATACAAAATAAACAATCAGCTAATTTACAAAATAAAATATTATTTTAAATTTTCGATTGCTAATCAAACAAGTTCTGCATTGTGTTGACAGTTATATTCTATTCTAGTCTTGGATCTATTTAGATCTCTGGAAATCTTGTTCTATATTTTTGGAAAGCTTCATGTGCAAGTGCTAACTTTCCTTTTTCTCGTGGTGAAAATTTTATGGGTGCGCAACAACCGAGGAGGGCGGAGGGCTAGAGTGATCGAAGTGAACACTGAAAATCAGCACAGTGCTGATTCTTTGCAATTTTATGTTGTGAAGCAATTTATTTTTTTATTTTTTGAAGATACATTTGTGACAAATACACTGTTTACTTTCTCTTAAGAGGGTTTACGTCGTTCGGCATTTCATACAAACTTACAAGCCCTTATTTTTCGAAATGACTGAACCGATTTTAATGAAACTTCATAGGCATATGCAAAATACAAAGGTCTAAAAACTTAGTTAAGAACATTTTCAAAATGTCTTATTTAAAAGCAGTTAACTGGAAATCTCTGTTTCTATGGAAAATAAAAAATCGGTCTAATTTGGCTGTAACACTATTTTTCGAAAATATTCTTACTAAGTTTTTAGACCTTTGTATCCTGCATATGCGTATGAAGTTTCATTCAAATCGGTTCAGTCGTTTCGAAAAATAAGGGCTTGAAAGTTTGTATGAAAAGCCGTACGACGTAAACCCTCTTAAAGACTTATCTCGACCAACATCTTACTACCATGAGTTGGAAATCGGAATACCTACATAATTGGGCTCAGGCCTGCTCCCTATGAGATAGTCGAAAGAAAGAAAGAAAGAAAATACGATTATTTGCGGTAAACACGACTCCAAGGAAGAACACAAACACAAAAAACCGATCAAGTGCCTGTCGGACCACGCACAATGCAGGGTTCCGTAGTTGGGATGTTTTCCCCCAGAAAAAAAATTGACATTGTAGTTGAAAAACTTGTTCACCCATACATTCCAACTACACGTGTAAGTTTGTACGCACAATATTGAGAGATTTACCATGTCATTTAAAAACCGTAGACTTCTCATAGGTTTTGTGAGTCAGAATGGATTCCTGTAATTTATGAGTAAACTTATAGATTACCACTATATGTGATCCATTCTCGCTATTTTTTTTTTTAATTATATTTTGAAATATTATTTAAAAAAATGAGGATCTCGCGACAAGCCCTTTCATTTGATGTCACGCGGTACAGTTTGCAAAACTTTTTATTAATTTTCCAAATGGCCCCCGAAAAGTGACCCCCGTATTCAAAATTGATTTATTTACGTTACACGTCCGTATTTGGGTCACAGAATTTGTTTACCAACTAAATCGGTCCAGTTGATTGGGAGCAAATTGGCTGTTACAGACGCCTAGACGGACAGACAGGAAGCCAGCCAGAAAGACAAACACACGAGTGATCCAATGATGAAAAACGGAACCCTTTAGGGTTCTTTCTTTCGTTTTTTCATTCGGACGTACAGAACCCTAAAAAGAACAAGTTGGGGACTTAATCCACCACGCCTCCACAGTGCGCGTTGGTGGGTAATATCACAAGTTTTCGAATTTTTTGTATTAAGTCATAGGCCTGTTTCCGTAATTAGCTATTTAATAGTAGGTAATTAACGCTGTATAATTACAGCGTTGAAAGACCTCCCACAAGGTGAATCGATGACCTTGTGAAAGCCGCAAAAATTCGCTGGATGTGAGAAGCACAGAACAGCTATCTAATTACGCAACACATTTTCGTAAACGATTCCGACTTATCTGTTTCATTTTGACAGTTCAACAATGTTCATTGCGTTATTTACGTTGTTGAGCAGATTTTTTTTCGAACTTATGAACCAATGGACTAGCAATCTCTTTCAAAACGATTCAAATTCTGATTGATCGTGCATTACGTAATTAGGGTACCGGTCGAAGTGGCGGTGCTTAACATATGACGTCCAGTAGTGGACGTCTTTCGGCTGAAATGATGATGATGATACAGGGTGGCAGGGACATCGACGAGCAAACTATAATCATGATTTCAGCACGTGATTCTAGACCTCTTAGAGTAGAAACTTATCGTCGGTTATAAAAAAAAAAATTGCTGTTTCATAGAAAAAAAATTTTAAGGATCAGCTTTTTTTTTTAATAACTGACTGAATCGTGTATATTTAATAAGTTATTTAAAAAAAAACAACGCATGGGGGTTATCAATCATGTAGGTACTGAATCCATGGTATTAGGTTGCTCGTCGATGCCTCTCGACATCTCGAGTTGTCTTGTATATTTACCATATTTGTTTACAAGACTTTATTAGTTAAAATTCGATAAGAAGCTTTTAAAAAAAAGAACGTGGTAAACTCCAGGGCTTTTCCTCATAAACTTTAGCACGTTTTAATTGTTTGTAGGTATAGCAGTACTGAAATTTGTAAAAGAACCAAACAATGAAAGAGTCCCAGTTCAAAGAGTGTCTGGAATTCTCAAAGTACCTAAAAATTGCGATTGCGAAGCGACTGAAGTTATCGTATTCCCCGATGGGTTCGGCAGAGATCCATAGTACACCCACATTTATATGGTTAGATATGTTTAAGTCCCTCGTAACTTATTTACCTAAAGTTCCAGATAGTATGAGTTAGGTACCAATTATTAAACTATACATACAATTATATACAATTTGTAAGCATACTGAAAATTAAATATTTTCAGTATGCTTACAAATTGTATGATATACTAGCTATTGCCCGCGGCTTCTCCCTCGTGGATGTCGGAAAATATCTCACGGGAACGTACTACCGGGATTTCATACCTAATAGCCGAGGAAAAGGTCATAGCCCGCGTTGCCGTCAACCATAATTTTGTACTTTGTTACGCGTAATTTTGGATCTGTGATATCTTTTAAACTATTAATTTAAATGATATGATGTCAAGGCACATTTTATTCTAAATTAAATGCCCAATTTAAATAAAATATGAAATTATTTTATTGGATAAGGATTAATATAATACCGGTCAAAATAGCTTCGAAAATAACAATGATTCTGAAAGATAAAAATGGTTATTGTGGGTCATCCTTATAAGATAGACATATATTATGCCATCCCGGACTTTTTTGTTGAACTTTTTAAGATATACAATCCTGTAGAACATACATTTTATTATCTCTCACGGTTTACGTGGCGCACGCCAGTAAAGCTCTCAGTCGGCATAATTTTTTCCGACATCTTCAACAATAATCGTCATCACCACTGGGCACTAAAGGCACGTTCCCAGGGCCCCGCGATCGATAGTTTCTGCCATATCACCAAATTATAACCAATATTTTAATTATTACCTATTTATTTCGACAAAATCAAACGATAATGACTGACTAAAACACCTACTTGCTTCTTAGCTTTTGCATGCACGAAGCTACTCTACTCTCGCTCGAAAATCAGGCATATAAAACAAGATTGCCAGAAATTTAAATAGATCCAAGATTAGAATCTAATAGAATAACTTACAATACATTATAGGACTTGCTTGATTAGCAATCGAATTAAAATTTTATTTTGTAAATTAGCCAGCCACTTCGTCTGCGTGTATTTTGTATTTCATAATATTTTTATACAAGTATCCATGATGAAAAGTGGCCTCTGTCATTCTTCAGGTCCCCGGGTACAAACATGTTTGTCTTTCACAGCGATCGGTTCAGTAGTTCAGGCTTAAAAAGTAACAGACAGAGATACTTTCGCATTTAAAATATTGATAAAGATTTTTAGTCTTACTTGGCTACAGTCTATGCAATCATTTTTGCCAGCATGATAACGATGCTAAGCTATGTACTATAAATTGCCCAATAATTATTACATTTTACCAGTGTGCTCTGTGCGTTAGTAGGGAACAGTACAGTATTACTACGGACTACTAAAATAATTATTATCATCCAAAATGTGGTGGTGGATATATCCGCACGTAGTGTTGCTAATACTCGCGAATACTATTTTCAAGGTATCCTGTAAGGGGAATGGCAGTTTAATCTTTCTCATAGATGATACAAGCTCTATGGGTGACGATATAGACCAAGTTAAAGAAAGTGTGGACAGAATTACTCGTATTGTTAAACATGAAAATTCCAGTAACTTATTTACTTGTTTTTTTAGTTATCTGTGCGAAAAGTTCCAATAATGTCATTTTGAAAATGCCGGAAGGTCATGGGAAAATGCGTTCTGTGGATACTTTTATACAAATATAATGACTAGCTTTCGCCCGCGGCTTCGCCCGAGTGGAGGTCGGAAATTGTCCCACGGGAACGTACTACAAAAAAATATCCTATATGTTAATTTAGGTTATAAAATATCTGTATGCCAAATTTCATCCGAAAATGTTCAGCCGTTATTGCGTGTTTGAGTAACAAAAATCTAAACGTACAAACGTTCACATTTATAATATTAGTAGGATAGGATAGTAGGTTGAAAAGTGACCTTTTTCATTCTTTAAGTCCCAGGGTACCTATCTGTCTTCCGCAACCCTGTTCAATGGTTCAGGCATAAAAGGGTAACAGACACACAGAGTTACTTTCGCAATTAAAATATATACATACATAACATAATTAGCCTATTAATGTTCCCACTGCTGGGACACAGGCCTCCTCTCTGTGAGAGGGAGTGGGCCGTAATCCACCACGCGGGCCCAGTGCGGGTTGGTAGATGTCACATGTCTTCATGTCTTCGAATTTTTGGTTCTAAGACATGCCAGTTTCCTCACGATGTTTTCCTTCACCATTTTGAGAACAGTGGTGATGAAATTATTTACTCAAAGTAAAGCGCCTGCTTGGGTTTGAACCCACGACCCACAACTTGTAAGTCGGGGCCGATACCACTGGGCCACCACTGCCCTCCACTGCCCGACCATTAAAATATTGATAAGTTGTTTTTTTTTAATCTGTATACAACAGAACTGGTAGTCTTGTACAGCGGAATTGTCATCATCATGATCACTTTTGCAGACCACTTGTCAACATACAGATCTCTGAAATTAGTCACCTACTTCCGTTTCTTCGTCCTACATCACTTTGATGACATACAACCATGAATCATTCTTTCGTTTTGAAGCAGGCTTTCAAATACCAGTGAAAAGGGCGAGTAGCATCTTAGTTTGTTTTACAATATGGTCTTCCTGTGGAAGTCAACAGAACCGACTGGCTCTACCTTAGTATACATATCTATGGATAACTTCAATAAAAGATTAAATCTTTTGCTCTCAATAAAAATATCAGTTACACTTTCATTTATAAAATCATAAAAATACTATTTCGAGACAATGATCGGCCCAGAAAACATATTGGAGAATTTTTTATTGGGTTATCTACATGAAGCTTTCATTTGCAATAGAACTAGCTTTATTGTCAGTCAGTCATGATTTCAACACGAAATGGGTCGTAAAATGATGATCTATTCACAAATGGCGCGAGGTGACCTGCAGGTCAGCAACTATTTACCTCGCATATTTTAACATGTTCCTAAACTAGTGGTCTTTAGCCTACAGAGCGGCCCTCTACAAATTTCGCTGAGTGCGAGCGCAGATACGCGCGAGGGTATCAAGTTTTACTCAAAATACAAATTATATTTCATAGATTTATTTCCGAAGTATTTTCACCAAAAATTAACAGCAAGTTCTTATGATCCTTATCTTGATAATCTTTCAAAAAAACAAGGCTGTTACAAAATTGCCCTGGAACATCTTAACGACTTGGGGGTTTATTTATAAACGTTGCTTAAAGTTAAGTGACGTTCAAACGTGAAAAATGTATGTTTAAAAGTCGGTA
Source organism: Conistra vaccinii (assembly GCA_948150665.1). Taxonomy (NCBI): domain Eukaryota; kingdom Metazoa; phylum Arthropoda; class Insecta; order Lepidoptera; family Noctuidae; genus Conistra; species Conistra vaccinii. The sequence continues at coordinate 1,696,735 of OX411327.1, forward strand.
ATCATTACTCATCTTTAAGCAACGTTTATAAATAAACCTTAGGGGTTTATTTGTGTCGACATTACGGAAGAACGTGAAATAAATACCACAGTACAACTACATAGCGTTCCTCATGTTATGTTATTAAAAGGTTTAAAATAATTAGTTATATTTATATTGATTACAGCTTCGTTTATGATCAAATAAAAACCTCAATTACATTTAGTTACAAATAAATCACAGAATAATCATGATAATACTTTAATTCCAAGAAAAACAAAACACCTTTAGGATTCTTCTTTATTACGTCGTTATAACTGAATTGACAGAAGAAAACCTTTAGGAGCTTTATTAACAATGTTTATTATTATTTATAACCAACACTGGCCCGTTTCACAACCTCCTTAAAAGTTACCGTAAACTTATCTAGCAGAAAATTACAAGCAAATTATACGTATATTCCATTTCAATATGGCTGCTGTTCTAGTTAGCAAACTAGAGAGGAAATTGATTGCTGCCCATCGCCTACTATACTTATTTTTAGATGATCATAGATTTTCAATAGTATTACTAAGTTACGAGCGGAAGGTGTTGAAGTTAAAGTTTTTTGACATTTGAGTTTACTACATTGATGAACACTGTATATGATGTTATTCATGCATTGTGTCTCAAAGATCAATAAACATAGACAAAGCAAAAGAGGTATGTAGGGATCGTAGCACGAGACAAACTATAGTTTTTACTTACGTATCTATGTTTCACAACATTCTCTTCATTTTGTAGATACGGCCTACGCCCTCATGCCTCCGATGTTCCAATTGGATGACTACGAGGAATGTCTCCAAGATCCTGCGGGGCTGTACTGCACTGCAGACTTAGCCATGGTTTCAGATAAGCCTAGCCCGCTTTTGACTATGATGCAGGTGGGTTTTGGGCTACCTCTATCATCCTAGCAAACCCTAGGAACTTCTGTGTTATCATTATCACACCACCACCACCACCACCACCACCACTACTTGGTATTTTTCTTTCTTTTTTTCTTTTCTATCATCATTTCAACCAAAACACGTCCACTGCTGGAAACACTGCGGTATGTGGGACGAGAAGATATTGCATAGTTTCAGATATATTTTATTTAATGTTTTGTGTTGAGTAATGTAAATTATTTGCATACTATTGTATAGAATCAAGTTTTTTTCTAACTGAACAGACAGCTGTGCTGCTGGGGAGTTTGTTGCGCCACTTCTTCTCTCCAGCAAAAGCACTAGGAAGTGGTGAAGGGCGGGCGTTTTTGGGGGACTGTCTTATGTAATTTTGACGTTCGAAAAGTGCTGATTCTCAGCCTAGTTTGAATAAATGACTTTTGAATTTGAATTTGAATTTCCCGAACGCTGAGCAGCTTAGTCGGATTTGACGATTGACCTCTTTCTTGACCTCTTTCTTGAAGTTGGACGTACCTAGCTGGACAGCTTGTCCTAGGTAAACATACTCAACTACAACTTGGAACGTAGCATCTCCGATCTTCGTGAGAGTGGGTGTTAGATAGGCATTTTACATGATCTTTGTCTTGTTCATGTTCATTTTAAAACCCAGTTTTTCGGAGGCTCTACTGAGATCTTCGAACATTGTATTGAGGTCCTTCATGGTCTCAGTCATGATAACTATGTCGTCGGCAAACCGAAGGTTAGTGATATACCTACTCGCCATTGATGTTGATGACTAGCCCTTTCCAGTCCAGAACCTTGAAGACATCCTCCGGTGCAGCGGTGAACAATTTCGGAGAGATAACGTCTCCTTGTCTCACATCTCACTGCAGAAGGATAGGTTTCGAGGTTTGGTAGTGGAGTCGGACTGACATAGTGGCGTTTTCGTTTAGACACTTTAACACCTCGATGTACCGATTGTCTATCTGGCACCGTTGAAGAGACTGCAGTACAGCCCATGTCTCGATCGAATCGAAGGCTTTCCCGTAATTCACAAACGCTAATGAAATGAAATGAAATGAAATGAAATGAAATGAAATCTTTTATTTCCAGATATGACATCCACATAATAAGTTTAAATAAATACACATATATATAACATACTAAGTATAGAATAGCATAAATATTACATTCACAATTCAAAAACATTCACATTACACACACACACACCCACACACACACATTGAACTATCTAATCGGCGTGTGGTAGGACTGCCACCTTTTATGTAAGGGTCTAAGCAGTATTCAATACAAATAAGCGAAGACAATTCAAATCATCAAGTTTATAAGGACTCAAAAGTTTTGATCTCGAACTCCAAGATCAAGAGGTAACTGCATTGCTATAAACAATATGTTTACCTCCACATGCATTTAACATTATGCAAGTATACACAATAAGCGTATTTACTAAACAATGTATTTGCACGCACCAATCAATTTTCATACAAGGTTTAGGCAATCATTTTATGACAAAGTACGCTAAAGAAAAAATACTTTCTTGCTCTATGTGCCAAACTAGCTATGTACACTTTTGCGTATGTTTTATGTATGTTTATTTACAGGAATATTCTGCACATTTCCCTACACACTACAATCATACGCTTGTACGTCGTGGTATATGCATCACTCAAAAATGCAAAAAGTTCTACGAAGCTTCAGAAGGGGACCTAGGATCGACCCTTGAGGCATGCGCCAACGAAACCTTTTATAAAAAATACAAGCTGAAAGCGAGAGTGTCAAATGACTTTGATTGTTCTAAACGCGAAAAGAACCAACCAATTGATTATGTGGATATAGCTGTAGGTGTGGTCTGCGTCGCAATATTGATCACAAACATTGTCGCAAGCATTTGCAATTACTTTTATGCAAAAGCAAAAGATAGTGGAGGTTTGTTTTTTTTTTAAGTTATATTTAATTTTCCATATAAGCCCGTTAACGTTCGCAATCCAACTTTGATTTCCTATCCCTTAAGTATAACCCTCAGGGCGGTTTTAGCCATCCTCTGAGGACAGAACACAAAATGCCCGAAACTGCCCAATTCCTTAACTTTCCTTTTACTTTTAAATACCGCAATTCTCAAGTCATCGTCCTTTCCAGGTCTCAGGTTTCTGTACTGTTTCTCAATATTTCGTAATTGGGACAAACTGATGGCGCCTGCAGCAGAAGGTAGAGAACCTCGTCTGCAAGTGTTGAAAGGACTTCATGGTATCCGGTACTGTTTATCAATTTCATTAACTGTACCTAATCTAAACATATTATAAATTAAAGTCGCTTTTCGTGTCCGTGACTGTGTTATCCTTCCAAACTACGCAACGGATTTTGATACAGTTTTCACCATCATTTAGGCCCGTGTTACAGAACCTCGCTCAAAACTCAAGCATTACTTAAAAATTTTAAAGCCTTGTGATTGGTTGAAACTAGTTTTAAGTAATGCTTGAATCTTGAGTAAGGTTCTGTAATACTAATTCATTCCGGAATAAATTCTCTAAGACCCCTTAGGGAATTAATTACAGAATCAATTAGTTAAATTAGGTTTATGTGCATAATAGTAGTGGCGGTGCTTGGGGGAGGTCTATGTTCAGCAGTGGACGTCTTTGGCTAAAATGATGATGATGATGAATGTATAATATAGTATATTATTAAACATACATGAAATAATGAAAACTCGATATTTTGTCTAATCTTAAAAATCGGATCACTAAGAGAAGTATTCCTATGGCGAAATATTGATTTCGTCAGAGTATTACAAAACAACTATACTGCCAACTTGCGAAATATTAGCACAAAAAAATGCCATATTTTAATAAACTTTATTTATTTGTTGCAGAGCTTTAAATATGGTTCTCGTCATTATGGGACATTCAATTACAATCTGTGTCTTTTTTATTGAAAACTCTGAGTTTGTAGAAAACGTAAGTTATACTTAACCATCTAGAAGAAATTAATAAATTCAAAGACCTACTCGCAAAGATTTTTTTTTACTCTGGATTAACAACAAAATGATACACTTGACAAATCTAAAATACGATATACAATCTAACACTAAAATATATACAGTATGTTAACTAACAGAGGGCGTTCCCGTTAACCCGCAATAGTATAGTGTCCATACATGCCAGAAAAAATATTAACATTGAAAAAAAAAAGTTTTTTGTAATTTTTTTTAAATAAAATATTCTCTTTTTTTTAATTGATACGTAATTGTAACACTCTGTACACGGGCACTTGTCTTTCAACGTGGAAAGACAAGTGCGCGTGTACAGAGTGTTTGTTTTACGTATGAAATTAATATTTTTTGTGAATATATTATGATAAAAAAATAAGAAAAGTTTTTTTTTTCTGTTTTAATATTTTTTATAGCATGTATGGACGCTAGACTATTGCGGGTTAACGGGAACGCCCTCTGTAAGTTAACATACTGTATACATTATGTACAAGTATATAAAGGAAAAAATTCAATAAAAAAGAATAATAAAAGGTAGAGCTCATTAGACATAAAAAAAAATATATAATCGAGAAAAGGCTTTGTTTTTTTAAATAATTGCCTGATTCATTTATTGATGAAAATGTGTTTTAAATTTCAGATGTTCATTGCTGACCCCATACACATATTATTGAACGGGACAGTGATAATACAGACATTCCTGTTGATCTCGTCCTTTCTACTAGTGTATAACTGGCTGATACATTCAGAGAAAAAAGAACCTTCGTGGAAGATGCTACCGAAGCTAATCGTGATGAGATGGTTAAGGTGAGGAATATAAATATTGTTGACTATACTCATTTTATATTTTATGACTAAGATGATTGATTAATAAATCAATCTTCAATCTTCCTAGCCTTTTTCCCAACTATCTTGGGGTCGGCTTCCAGTCTTACCGGTTGCAGCTGAATACCAGTATTTTACATGGAGCGACTACCTATCTGACCTCCACAACCCAGTTACTGGGTAATACGATACCCCTTGGTAAGACTGGTGTCAGACTTTCGGGCTTCTGACGACTAGTAACGACTGTCAAAGATCCACAAATGACAGCCGGGACCAACGGCTTAACGTGCTTTCCGAGGCACGGAGGAGTCTCGGTATGTAAAGATGGTCACCCATCCACTGACCAACCCTGGCAAGCGTAGCTTAACCTGATGGATCGATCCGTGCGGCTTGTTATTACTTAGCCACGAGCTCCTCCATCCATGATTGATTAATAAATGTTAACAATAAATTGTTGTTGTAGATTGACTCCATCGTACGCTGTTATCTTGGCCTTGACAGCAACTTGGTTCGGGAGACTAACATCAGGACCATATTGGCAGGTAAACATTTTTTTAATATTTTATTTCATATCTGTATTTTATTAATACCCCAGTATTTTATAACAGAATATAATATCACTATTTGAACTAACTGATATTAGGTACCTTCTTTGCACGATTTTTATGACTTGACAAAACATCAAGATTTCTTTATGATATGTAACTTTAATATATGTATTGTATATCTATGTATACTATATAATATTATAAAGACGTATTTGTGGTAATCTTCGGAATTACTAATCCGATTCCGAAAAGTCGTTCACTAATTTGAAGCTTCAACTTTGGACCTATTATGTAAAATTAATTTGCCTGCCAGGCAAAATATGGACTGTAAAATAAAAGTAATAAACCACCAACTTTTACAACTGGTAACACCTGTTTTTTTCTGCAAATAAATGATTCTTATTCTTATTCTTAAAGTGTCATTGGACATTTTTATGTTAAAACAAGAAACTGTACGCGAACGAAGTTGCGGGCAGAACACAAAAACCTTCCGGAAAAAAATCTCAAAGTTATGGTAAAAACCGAATCTAAATCCATTTAGAAGAACAATTTATAATGTGTATAGATATAGTATTACGTAAGATATCATCATGCATTCAAAAAGCTTTTGAAACCTTTAACAAGTCACTTCGAACCTCAGACCAAACAAAAAACTAAGACATAGCGCTGAAAACAATACAGTATGAAGCATGCCAAAACTACACCACCGCTCTGGGCATACACGCTCACACCCACACATTCACAATCAAACTACACCTCACCTTGTCTACACATATTTACGAAACCGGCCTCTCGTCACTGTTAGCAGCTATTTTAGTTGGTCTGAGCTTCGAACACATTTTATCTAAAAACTTTCGTGTTCTGATCTTGTTTCAATTTGTTCAAAGCTTTAATTTCTTTACAGAAAGCAATTGGCAACGAAATGAGTGATTGTCGCCGAGACTGGTGGAAGCATCTCCTCTACATCAACAATTACTCTAATACCTCCGATTCCGAATGTATGATACAGTCCTGGTAAGTATTTAAATACGATTTTAAGTAAGAGGATGCATTTATATAAAATGGTTTAGCAAAACTTATTTACAAGGCAGATGTAAGAAGAAACGTCCTAGAAGGACATATGAGTACACTGACCAGGCTGAGGTTCTTCAGAAAGGTCAGAAACGTAGTACTCGATGTGCACACACTTTCAATTACAATCTGAATGATTTTGAAGGATATTGATAATCTATCGCTTCATATGTTCGAAAAATTTGTCTGCTCAACCACGCTAATAACGCAATGAATATTGTTGTTACGTAATCCGCAGGGCTATTACCTATCTTGCAGAAGCAATGCGATAGCGATCATTTGTTTCATTTTGACAGTTCAACAACATTCAATGCGATAATTACGTTGCAGAGCAGAATTAAATTTCGAACTTTTGAAACAATGGATTAGTAATCTGTTTCAAAACGAATTGATTGTGTATTACGTAATTAGGGTACGGTACCCTAATTACGTAATACACAATCAATTCATTCGGTCATTCCGCGTGCAGGCAGAATTCATTTCTAATTCGTGCAAGCAGGACTTTTAATGAACTGTCTGGTGAGCATGATTTGGAGATATGCAATACCAGTGTTCCTCGGCTTAAGCATTTGTTGGTGAAAAGCTTCTTTACGGAAAAGTAATTGTTAGCAAAATATGTTTCTTAGTTTGTAATTTATCGTGTACTATTTATTTCCTATGTTTAATAGGTATTTTGTACCGACCTTTTTTTTATTTTTATTGATAGTATATATCAGTGGAAACTTGTAAATGGCCTTCAGTTTTGTATTAAGTAGACTGTAAGTTAGCTCTATTTTTCCCGAATAGAATAAAATAAAATAAATTCCCCCGCAGCTGTATGACCGTAAACGAATGAAAAGGAGTGTGTTAGGATCGTAGCAGGTGGCGTTCTGTAGCTTTTGCCTACCTTCATGGAAAAAAAGCGTGAGTTTATGTATGTACGAGTATATAATAATTGATTTAAAAATAAAAACCTTTTTCCTCCAGGTATCTAGCAGCGGACACTCAGCTCTACTACATGGCTGCCATCATCTTCCTCCTGTGCAGAACACCTCGCAGTAGGAAGGTGGTACTGAGCCTTCTCTTTGCCCTGGCAGTGGTCGTTCCCACACTGCATACTTATTACCAAAACCTAGACGGTGTTCTCATAATTTGGCCTGAGTAAGTTGCATCAGCATAATCAGCATATAATGTTCCCACTGCTGGGACACAGGCCTCCTCTCTAAGAGAGTGGGTCGTAATCCTCCACGTGTGCCCAGTTCGGGTTGGTGGATGTCAAATGTCGTCGAATTTTCAGTTCTATGACATTTCGGTTTCCTGACGATGGTTTCCTTAATCATTTTTAGAGCAGTAGTGATGAAATAATTTACACAAAGTAAGCCCATCTTTGCTCGAACCTACGACCTACAATAATTCGTAAGTTGCGATCATTTTCTCTGAGCCATCACTGCTCTAGAAAGTTGGTAATAATAACACGAAGCAACAATTGGGCCATTGGATTTATGTAAAGCTTTTGACTCAACTAAGTATCCTCAACTAAGTATTGCTATACTCATACATCCCTACGGATAAAGATCCCACAAAAATAGGATAACTGAAATTCAAAATTCAAAATTCAAAAGTCATTTATTCAAATTAGGCTGAGAATCAGCACTTTTCGAACGTCAAAATTACAAAAGACAGTCCCCCAAAAACGCCCGCCCTTCACCACTTCCTAGTGCTTTTGCTGGAGAGAAGAAGTGGCGCAACAAACTCCCCAGCAGCACAGCTGTCTGTTCAGTTAGAAAAAAACTTGATTCTATACAATAGTATGCAAATAATTTACATTACTCAACACAAAACATTCAATAAAATATATGCCATAATGACAGCTAGCACGCGCCAATGTACCAACAAAAAAAAAAAATCGAAATCTAAACTCAAGCAAAAATAAAAACTAAAATGGTAAACAGAACTTAATACCCGAATTATAAAGCCTCCAGGCATAAAGGGCGTGCCCGCTTACATATAGCTAATAAAGCTGTAACTCGAAGTCACATAATTAGATATGATAAACTAGGACCATTGAAGTAAAAATAAATCAAAAATAGATCAACAGTTAGGCAAGAATAATATATAATCTACTGTCGAGGTCGCTAGCAATCACATATTGCAATACAACTCATACGAAAACATTGTAATGAGTAGATCATGTCAACAATAAATAAAAATAAAATAAATTGTATAATAAAGTCAAATAAATTAAACATTCTATAAACTCATATAACCTGTCAGTAGGTAAGCTAATTCTGGAGAAAGAACATAAACATTGTCTTGAGTTAATCACAGCGACCAACTATTTTTATCGCTTAAGTAGTCATTGATAGAATAGTATGCCTTTGAACAAAGGTTGGATTTTACTTTAGCTTTAAACGCATTAAAAGGCAAATCTAGCAGAGAAGTGGGTAGCTTGTTATAAAAGGTTATACCAAGCCCAACAAATGAGTTATGAACCTTATGAAGCCGGTGAAAAGGAGCTCGTAATTTGTCTTTATTTCTGGTGTTGATATTGTGGATATCACTGTTTTTAGTGTATACGTGTATATTTTGCCTAATATATAAGATATTGGCGAAGATGAATTGAGATGCCACTGTAAGAATACCAATATCTTTAAAAAAATCTCTCAGAGAGACTCTGGTACCTAGTTGGTAAATTGCTCGGACAGCTCGTTTTTGAAGAACAAATATATTTTGAATGTCAGCGGCTTTGCCCCACAGCAGAATACCATAGGACATAACGCTATGGAAATAACTAAAATAGACTAATCGAGCTGTATCAACGTCAGTGTATTGTCTTACTTTCCTGACAGCGTAGGCGGCCGAGCTGAGCCTTCCCGCCAGACTTGAAATATGTGGGCCCCATTGAAGTTTGGCAGCTACTGTTATGCCCAGAAAAACTGCCGAGCCCACAGTTTCAAGCACTTCTTTATCTAAGACGATGTTGGGTCCTAGATTTCTAACATTCGGTAAAGCGAACTTTATACATTTCGTTTTCTTGGAGTTGAGAACTAAGTTATTTGTTGTAAACCAATCCGTAACCATTGAGAGTGCACTGTTTACATCGTCAAAATCTTGTCTGTTCCTGTCTACTTTAAAAATAAGAGAGGTATCATCTGCAAACAGTACAACTTCACAGATACCCTTTAAAAAGAATGGTAAGTCATTGATATACACTAAGAACAAGAATGGACCCAGTATTGAGCCTTGAGGTACACCTAACTGAACTGGTAACCCGGAAGATTTCACACCATTAATATCTACACATTGGGACCTATTACTTAAATAAGAATTTATAACATCGAGAGCTTCGTTTTGCACACCGTAATGACGCAGTTTACGTTTGCTGAGATCAGATATACGACAAATAATTAAAGTAGCTGTGCCCGCAGCTGCGGTCATGTGACTGTCTATTCTTGGGCATTCAATTAATGGAAACCTAACTTAAGCTAAGACTTCTCTTCTCTCTTTCCACTTCTCTTGATGTAAGGTGACTAAGTCGATTTACATCAGTAGCCAATAACCAGTTTTTATTGACGGAGTCTAGCTAGTAATATAGTTAATTCAATGTTTATAATTTCAGGTTCGCATTGAGTATGTGTAAGAACTCTCCCACGTTCGACATCATTTATACGAGAGGACACACCAACATGATTGGTTACATCATCGGCATGGCAATAGGATACTGGTTCTATGAGTGGCAGAAAGCTGGTGGTGATCCGAAAACTTTCCGGGTAACTAAATTAATTTTAAATATGTTGCTACACTATGAACAGTCTGAAAAAAATTTTTGTTTAGCAGATTGAACACTAGCAGCTATTTTATACGCCTGGGAAGAATGACACCGGTGATTTAAATATCCGGAGCATTGAAGCTGATAGTCAAGCTAAAGTATACAAGGTTAAATTATGTTAGCTAGCAAAACGTAGACGTGATGGATATCTATATCTAAATATGATGTCAAAGGTATATACTTACTTGAAACATCTGTTAAAATATCAGTTTTCTTTTTGTGTAAACTTTGTTTTATCATGTATGTGCGCTAGCTAACTTAATTTGACCCAATATAAACAATCCATTTATCCGGCTGTTTTTTTCCAAGATCATAGTTTCGATAATGTATGGTTATTATATGTATCAACAGCTATATCACTTGTTCCTTTCTTAAAATTCTCCAGAAGTACCGCTTCCTCTACTGGACTCTCTTACCGCTGGGGTGTCTCTGCTGCTACAGCGGCACTATCTTCTACACCTACTCTCCTCAGCCGTCGTTCATCGTCAACCTGCTGTACGCTGCTTTCATGAAGCCAGTCTTCACCATCATCGTCGGCGCTGCTATGGTTGGAGTCATTATTCAGTTTGAAGGTACTTATAACTTTATCCATATTAGTAAATCTTTAAAAAAACATCCTTACGGTTTGTTCACTCACGTATCCGTCATGACGATCGTGATATTTTTTTTGGATGTATTCAACTGTTTTGTGACGTACACATGTCCGTAATTTTTCTGTAGTTATTTTTATAACCTGTAGGTATTTTTCATCGAAATGGCGTTAGAACTCTACCTTATCAAAGCTACTGTTTTACATATGCATTCTTATTACTTATATTCAATAACAACACAGAATCGGTGCCAGATTGTCATAAAACCCCTCCTGTCTTAATCTGCTTAGGGTGAATTTCACCAATGAGTTAAAGAACTGTTAAGCAGTGATTCCATTAGGCAAGTCTGGCGTGCAAGTATGACGTCACATTTGCGTACAAATTGCTTGCATTGGGAACATGTTTTCCAGAGTGTGCAAATTGCATACAGGATTTACTTGCATACAAGTGGAGATGTTCAACAATTGTACAGCGAGAGATAAAAATGCGCGTACACGTCACTCGTTCGAAATCCGAAATGTACAACTTACGTCGCGCGTTAATTTTGCACGTCACTTGAAATCAAAAATGTACAAGTTCAAACTAACTCACACAAGTTGTAGCTTATATGCAGGTTTGTTCAAGTTGTATGCAATTGCACACAAGTAACTTGCCTAATGGAATCGCGCCTTTACTGTCAATTATTGTGGAACATTGACACTGACTGCTCCTGGACGCGGTTTAGGTGTGCTGATCGCTTTCAGTAAGTTCAGTGTTATTGGTGAAATTCGCCCTAAAAGAGCTTGAGTCAGATGATGATCATCTTTTTGTCCATCAGGTCTCTACCGCACGGTTTTAGAATGGCCCGTGTGGACGGTTCCAAGCCGACTGTCGTTCAGCGCGTACCTACTGCACATCGCTTTCTTAAGGAACTACATGGCATGGCAGCCCACCACTTACAGAGCCTCTGTTATACTTCTTGTGAGTATACTTACTGAGTTTTTGTTATATTTTTAGCTTACATTTGCTGCAAGATATATAATAAAATTCTGTTCTATCAAAGCCTGGATATTTAAAAAAAAATTAAGAACAAAACTCTACTCTAGATCTACCTAAAAACTGTTCTATCAAACCTAAAAAATCGGCATTGACCGCAGAATGGAAGTTCAAGAAGGTATAAATAGGTTGTACCTAGATAGGAACATACGCTGAATTTTATTATTCGTAGGTTGAGTCATTTCATATCGTCAACTTTTAACCACAAAAAGCAAGACAAAATATTATTATCAGACTTTCTGACCTGTCTGATTCTAATTTATTTTATTTTATTTAGACTGTGATATCCCTCTTCTGGTCAGTGGCATTGCGACCTCCATTCCTTAAATCTCTCTTAAGATTATTTTACTTCTTGGAAAGAGAGGAGACGTTCTAAAACATGTCACTATGTTCGCAGATATTGGGAGTCAGCGGCGTAATCATCAGCTCATTCATAGCCGCCTTCTTTTTCTGTATACTGGTGGAAGGTCCTTTTGGAAACGTCATTCGAGAGTGTTTCACTAAGCCTAAACCAGATGAAGGAAGCAAGGAGGTGGATACAAAGAAAGAGACAACGCTAAGAAATCAGATGACAGTCCTGTGACGTCTAATAAATAAATTATGCGTGCTTTTATTATTCCTTTATTTCTTCTATATACTTATCTATTACATTTTTAAATATTTTTTATAAAAATCATAAAAAAACATATAAAAATATATATTATTATTATTAAAGTTTATTTTAGATAAAAATTAATCCATACAATTACAAATTATAAAAATGAGAAATAAATAAAACATCGAAATAAATAATTACAATTATACAAAATGTGTTAGTATTAGTAAATCTTATACACTATGTTAGTCAACACCCATCACAATACACATCTACTTGTTCTGGATAGGGCAATCCGCACGAGATACAACCATCTGCAGAATACTGTTGCTACTACCTCGCACGCGCTGCACCAAGGAGGCTACTTTCTTCCTTATAACCGCATGAAAACCGTCCGTTCGCGCCTCTGCAAACATTCCGGACGCACTACAATAGCGAGGCAGCCGCATCAGCATCCTGAAGACGTTGTTGTATTGGACACGCAGAGCACTAGCAGCCCGGCGAGTAAAGGTTACCCACAGACTGCTCGAGTATAACGATTGGCAGTACGCCTTGAAAAGAGTAACTTTCACTGCCCTCGAGCAGCGAGCAAATCTGCGTGCAACCATATTCCCCCTGACTGCCAAGGCTCTGCGCTCCCTCTCTATGTCTGCGTCATCTTGCAAATCTTCTGTCACAATGTGGCCAAGATACTTGAAGCTGCTCACCACTCGCAGAGCCGCACTATTATGTATGTCGAGCGGAAATTGTGTCGCGCTATCGTTCGTCGATCAAAAGTTTCATCGTCCCATCGATGGTCGTGAAAACAATCTGTCGCACTAACGTTCGTCGAGCTGATGTGCTGTCGCACCGCTGATGGTCGACTTATCGTACTGTCGCCCCAGCATTTATCGCGCATTTCTTTGTCGCAACTTTGATACGGAGTCATTTTATATACTAGCTATCAGACATATCTATAGGTACAGCGTGCCGCTTTAATGGCGACATTAATTTAACACACCTAAACGGTTTTGTGTTTTCGTTTTATGAACATATTTTACAGCATGTTGTATAGACATGAGTATTACCTGTTATCAATAAATACCACCCGATATTCTTCAACTAAATGAGAAGAAATTTGACGCTCCGAGGGTCCTTTTTAATAAAAACATTTTGTTTCTGCTACACTGAATTTTTTATACTTGCACATCAACATTATAATTAGTTGTCGGTCTCATAGAGATTGTAATTTTTTATCGATAATAACGATTTAAAGAAATTGCTGGAAAATTCAGACGTCTGAACGTTTCGTCAAAACGTCAAACGTTTTGTACGGTGGGTTTTGAGATAGTTTTAATTTTTCATTAAAATCCCTAAATTTTACCGCGCTGTTTCTCGGAAAGTAATAAACCAATTGCAACATATTTTAGTATAATTTAGAAGTAAATATGTTGTAATTTGTAGTATCAAAATAAAATGGAAAAACACATTTTATGTGGCTCCTCAATCCTGACGGTCTATGAAAATATATGTGCTACTAAAGTAATTGATAAAATTGGATAACATAACACCAATATAAATATTGGTGTAATCTAACATCCTGCACATTCCGTATTTCAAAAGATATTAATAAAAATAAACATTCCTTAACAATTTAGTGTGCCCCCGACCAAAACCATGTCTCATCGTTTTACGGCCAAAACCGTAAAAAATCGTTAGTTTACTTTAGATAATTCTGAATCCGACTCGGTCGGAAGTACCGGTCAGAAACGTCCCAGTTTTACGGGACCCCATTTCCGCTATGTCAAAAACATTAGCAGGCGGTTTCATCACAATATGTCTGATATTAAAAATGTACATAGGTACGTACAAATCAATAATGTATTTAGAATCATAAAATAAGTATCATTCAATTCATCACCAGTTATTGAATTGCATTTCATTTGTTAAAGTGGCTTTTTTTGTAGACAGCAATTATTATCTCAAAGTTACACGTAGGTCCTCGTACTCGTAGAATGATTTTAAATTCAATCATTTTAATTCAGGCATATACATATACAATGTGGAGACTACAATATAACAATAAATGAAAATACTGACACTACTAACGCATAAGAGTATTTTGGAACTGTCAAATAAATCCTAGCTTCGAAATAAAAAAATGTGTTTTTCAAACAAATTAAATGTATTCTTTGCCGGATCCACCCTAAGCCTATAAATTCCGTTTATACAATTATGCCTAGGGTGGATTCTCGGGCATACGTTTCAGAATATCCACCTTAGGGTGGATTTTTGGGGTGGATAAACGAAATAACCCGAGCCGACTATGGATTTTGCCGACCTATATTGACTAAACTATTGAATATATTCAATTACATTTTTGTATGCAGAATGGGAACGTCATTAGACCTGATCCACAAGTATCAGTTGATCTTGTGTGTAAGTATTTTGCAGACGTTGGCAAAAACCTCGCATCTAAAATCACTTCGCCGCAGTTGATATCCTCTACTCCTTGCGCACAGCCTCTCAAAAATGTACCCCTTAACTCACTTGTTCTCCTTCACTTTGACGAATTGGAAGTAAACAACGCCATTATAAACCTACGTACAAATTCTGCTACTGGTTGGGATGGCATCTCAACTTTACTGAAACTCTGCCGCCATGTTCTTGTCACCCCAATCACGCATATTTTCAATAGGTCAATAGCCACTGGAGTTTTCCCGGAGGCATTTAAAAAGGCTGTCGTACATCCGATCTATAAGAGTGGAAACAGTGACTGTATGGACAATTATAGACCTATCTCAGTCCTCTCCTCTTTCTCAAAAATTAGTAAACCATAGACTTACTCAGTTTCTTAATAAAAATAACATCATCGCACTAAATCAGTATGGTTTCAAAAAAGGAGTTTCGACTGAAGATGCAGTCCTTGACCTTAGTGAATTCGTTGCAAGAAAGCTTGATGGAAAACATAAATGTATGGGCCTATTCCTAGACTTAAAGAAGGCGTTTGACACAGTCTCTGTTCCCATCCTTCTTTCGAAACTGGAGGACGTTGGTATACGCGGACTAGCTCACGATTTTTTCGAAATTTATCTGACTAATCGCAAATTGTGTGTTAGAGTTGGTTCCCACTTTAGTTGTGAGGAAACTACCACCTTTGGAGTCCCGCAAGGTAGTGTGCTGGGGCCGACCTTATTCCAGGTTTACATTAACGAGCTTTGCTCCATACCTCTCATGAACTCTAAAATATTCACCTATGCTGACGATACAGCAATTATAGTCTATGGGGCAGATTGGGAACACGTTAGAGCTGCTGCCGAATCCTCACTTGAAACCGTTATTAGTTGGTTGCGGCTAAATCTCCTTACTCTTAACCCGGATAAGACTTACTACATCCCTTTTAAGCTACATCCAAGTACGAAACCACCGATAGACTTTACCATTAAAGCTCACGCTTGTAATGGCCACATACATTGCTCTTGTTTATCCCTTCGTGAGGTAAATAATGTCAAGTATCTGGGAGTTGTGATTGATAGCGGACTAAACTGGTACTTGCACCTTGATATGATAAGTACCAGAGTTAGAAGAATGATTTATATATTTAAGCTTCTTAGGTCCTCTGCTGACCTCAAAACGATTAGAATGGTGTATACTGCTATTTGCCAGTCCGTCATCTCCTATTGCATCACAGTATGGGGAGGTGCAGCTAAGACTAGGTTTCTCAAGTTGGAGCGAGCACAAAGAGCAGTCCTTAAGGTGATGTTAAAGAAGCACTTTAGGTATCCTACTTCACAATTATACAAAGATATAAGAGTACATACTGTAAGGCAGCTGTTTGTGCTTCGATCTGTACTCAAAAAGCACACCAAGGTCCCGCCACCTGACCCAACACGCCGTAGGAAAAAGCCTCTTTGCATCACGGAAACCCACAAGACCGCTTTTGCTAGACGTCAGCATTATGTTCTTAGCTCACACTTATACACAAAAGTAAACAAAAAAATAAATATTATTGAATTGGATGGTTACAGGGTAAAAGCTAAAATGGAAGAGTGGATAACTGATCAAGATTATGACGCTGTTGAAGATTTACTTACCTGGATCTGTTGATTCTCTTCCATTAGTTTCCCGTCTTCCCGACGGTTCCACCCTCCTCTCATCTCCACGCACACATGCACACTCAATACTTCCCTCATAATTATGCACATAACACGCCATGACACCCCACAATACACACACAACATACATAAACACATACATCACGAACCACCAAAATACACTAACATAACACATCTGTACTTACACTTACCTACACTACGTTTTCTTTTTCTTTTCACTAGTACATAACCTTATCTTTGACAATATCTCAATCTAAATTTACTTGTATCTGTATGCTCATATTTACCGCTCGATTTTAATGTACTGCGAAGACACTGCCGCCCTTCTACTACTATCGGCACAATGATTGCTGTATCCACATCCCACATGTCGACAACCTCGCGAGCCAGATCAAGATACTTAATCTGTTTATCTTTTTCTGCTTTCACGAGGTTCTCGTCATGCGGGACCGCTATATCAATAATCATTGTGCGACGCTCTGATCGATCTATCACCACTATGTCTGGCTTATTGGCAACAATAGTCCTGTCAGTGATGATAGATCGATCCCAATACAACGTGATATTGCCATTTTCGAGGACTGGGTCGGGCACATACCTATAGTACGGTACTTCCGATTCCACAAGACTGTATTTAAGAGCAAGTTGCTGGTGGATAATCCTGGCTACAAGTTTGTGTCTATGTAAATAGTCTCCATTAGCCAGACGAGAACAGCCAGAAATAATGTGTCGGATTGATTCCCCGGGACGGTGGCATGCCCGACAGATGTCAACCGTGCCGTCCTTCACAATATATTTCCGGTAGTTGTTCGTCATCATAACTTCGTCCATAATTGCAAAGACAAAACCTTCGGTTTCCCCAAAGAGATCACCGAATCGCAGCCAAGATACGGACGCTAGCAGGTCTACATCGGGCCCATGTAAGGTCCGGTAAAAGCGTCCGTGAAGCTCTTTGCTCTCCCATACTTCCTTGCGGTCATTAGTATCTAATACTATAGGTTTGCGCCAGTTCTCGTTAGCCAAGGATAGCGGGGTAAGGCCCTTGTCCACTGAAACCACATCTCGGTGCATCCCCACGTCGGCTTCTAGGAAGTATTCCCTGAGACTGCATACCTCACGGTTGTGCAGGGTCTTAGCATTTAAGAAGCCTCGACCTCCGCATTTCCGCGGGATATACAGTCTCATCACCGATGAACGTGGGTGATGCATCCGATTTGCGGTCAGCAGTGTGCGGACCCTCCTATCCAGGGCGTCAAGTTCCGTCTGAGTCCATTTGAGTATGCCGAAAGAGTACATCAAAACCGGCATGACCCAGCCGTTGAAGGCGCGCACCTTGTTTCCGCCTGATAAAAGACTACTTAATACTTTATTCAGGCGGCCAAAGAAGCGCTCCCTCAGCGATTGCTTCATGTCAGTTACATTGATGCCCAACGCTTCCGACATACCCAAATACTTGTAGGTTTCGGTTAAGGAGAGAGCTCTAAGGTTTATGGAATCCGAGGGTTGGGTTCCCACGGATTCCACAATCTCTCCTCGCTTTACATGCATGACCGCACATTTGTCCACACCAAATTCCATCCTGATGGCGCTACTGAAAGTTTTTTATTATTATTAGGGATTTACGCCGTTAAATTTTTTGTTGTATCGTCGTCTCCACCTTGTATAAAAAACACAACAGATTATAAATTCAAATTCATTCAATAAATTAGTTATAGATTACTATAAAACAATCAATAACAAAGCTATTTATGATCGTAGTTTGAATTATTTATGGTCACCCTATACGAGAGCCAAAATGTTTGCCTTATCGTTTGACGAAGAAACCCGTATACAATCGAGAGATATGGTTATTCTGAATTCAAAAATACTACAGAAATTTTCCCCGTCGTGTCTGACCTGAGCGCATTTTTAAATATGCCAAAAAAAACCGAACTGTATGATAACAATATTTCTGATTTTCAGAATGACGTTGAACGATAGATTTTTTAAAATACCGAAACCACAATTTTCAGAAACCAGTAGCATCATACCCAGGAGACCATTTGAGAAAATTAAATATGAGGCAACCTGCCTCAAAATCTTGTTTTCAGGTGAATTTTGTGTCTTTGTTACTCAATGACGCAATAACGGTTGAACGGATTCGGTTTTTTGGTACACAGATAGTTTATAACCTGGATTAGGACCCTTTTTATCCCGGTAGTACGTTCCCGTGGGATGATTTCCGACATTCACGCGGGCGAAGCCGCGGGCGAAAGCTAGTTATTAATAGATCGTATTTTGGCGTTACGTACGAATAATAAAAGATCTTACCTGACACCATGGAACTGAAATGAAAAGGTTTTTTTTTTAGTAAAATGGACAAAAGGAAACTGGAATAACGTTTAAAAAGAATTGATATGAGCACGAGCGTAACAATTTAAGCACCGTGCGTTTGCCGGGCGACTCCGTAACGTTCTCTTGATTTTTGGAGATAAAGGTGACATTTAAAATGTCTGAAGACAGGTTTTCAGTAACTCCGGAAACTATACAACAGATTAAAAAAAAAAATCGAAATAGGTAGCTATGAGACAAATCGTTTAAATTTTTTGACATTTTTGAAAATGCACTCTGGAAAAATATCTGTAAACCATTTTTTTTCGTAATAAAATAACGAAACATATGTACATTTTTAATATCAGACATATTGTGATGAAACCGTCTGCATATTTTTTTTGACATAGCTGAAATAAGCTCCAGTAAAACTGGGACGTACTTCCCACCGAGACGGGTTTAAAATGATCTAGACTAACGATTTTATACGGTTTTGGCAGTAAAACCAAAGTGACATGGTTTTGATCGTGAGCTCTCGTACTACACTAAATTGTTAAGGAACGTTTATTTTATTAATAACTTTTGAAATACTGAATTTTTAAGATGTTGGATTACGCCAATATTTTGTAGATATTTCTAAAAAATATTGATCCTATTGTTATCCGATTTGATCAACTGTGTAACATAATATGACCGTCAGTATTGAGGAGCCCCCTTAAACGTCCTGTAACTTTTTAAGGGTTTTGCTATAAATTCCAGGATCGGGCCCTCAAAATCGGCTAATTTACTACTAAATATTGGTAGAACCCGCGTTTAAATATGAGACTGGCTCCTCAATCCATACGGACACGAGGTTTTATGCAGGAGCAATGCAGGATAATGCTGCAGCACCCCCTTTCCAATTTCTTTAAATCGATATTATCGATAATTTACAATCGCTATAAGACCGTGACATCTCTATAACAATGACAGCTTAAGTAGTGTAGATGAGCAGTGGTGACTCAGTGGTAACGGCCCCGACTTACGAGTTGTAGGTCGTGGGCTCGAACCCAAGCAGGCGCTTTAATTTGTGTAAATAATTTCTTCACCACTGCTCTCAAAATGGTGAAGAAAAACATCGTGAGGAAACTGGCATGTCCTCGAACCAAAAATTCGAAGACATGTGACTTCCACCAACCCGCACTGGGCCCGCGTGGTAGATTACAGCCCACTCCCTCTCACAGAGAGGAGGCCTGTGTCCCAGTAGTGGGAACATTAATAGGCTTATTTTGTAAGTAGTGAAGAATGAAGAATCAAAAACTACCTAACTATATGACCTATAGATAGCCTAACCTAATCTAATACATAAACCAAACAAACGACATCGAAGTGCAGCAGATAAATATTCAGTTTCGAACGCATACCAACCAGGTCATCGCTCATTATAGCAGCACGGCTCCGACACGGCAAATAACTTGTCAATCAAGTTAGGACTTTAATTCAAATGTATTAAAGTCTATTTTACGATGACTATACAAAACAGTGGACGGCTCACCGACAGTGAGCGGCCTGCGAGCCGTGACACGGCGCGCAGACAGCACGCTTCAAGCGAGGAGCCCGCTCGCTGGCGCCTCGCCGTCCGCGCGTTTACGCCTAGCAGATCGCGCGGTGACGCCTCGCCGGCCGCACGGTGACGCCTTGCTTGTGAATAAACAATAAACTGTTACCTCGCCGGTGGCGTGCCGGCAGCGAGCGGTCGCCTTGCTGACGTCACGTTGGCTACTAGTCGTCACCTTGCTTCCGGCGCGTTGACGACTAGCAGTCGCCTGGCTTACGGTGCGACAAAATGTTTCTAGGCGGTGCCGGGGCGCTACCGTGCTGGAGCGGTGCTGTTATAATGGGCGATGACCTTAAACGTCATCTGTGCGAGCTCCAGATGTGTCCCCTAAATCTATGAATAACCCCAGAGCTACCGAGTTAGGAACTAGGGGCACATAAAATACATACATGAAAACAAAGGAAATTATTGACTAAGGTCAAAGGACCGAAGACAACGAGGAAGTATCGATAGATGATAAGGACAAACTATTGACATAAGATAAAACGTAAATATCCGTTGAATTCGAAAGAAATATACGGACTGAGGTCAAAAAAGGGAGGAAGTTAGGTTAAAATAAAAGCTGCGGTAAAACATGTACCTCAGTCTAAAAAATAAGGACTTAACCTAGCATTTAACGACCCCACATCTAGGGTACCTATCCCAGTCCGACTTCTAGGTAAATCAGTGCTTAGAGTCTGACTTATAGGATGAGTAGTAAATAGAAATGCAGGATAATGCTGCACTAGGTATTGTAAAGCGGATTGTATTGCCTTTAGCGTTAAAACACAACTTATTCTTAGAGTATTTACAACAAAACTGGAGTGAACAAAAAACAATAATAATAATACCATTTATTGCAGGCGACACAGGCCCATAGAAAAATACCTTAATCTAAACATAAAAAACGAAGTGTATAGAGTGCCGCGAGTTTCTTGTGGCACTCTAGTGTCACTGCCTCGGCCCGGCTAGGGTGCCGTGAGCGTTGCATTGTCACTGTCACTTGTTATTTAGGTTAGGTTAGGTTAGAACACCACACCACACAACGCACGAGCCGAGCGAGCGTAGCGAGCGGTGCCGCGGTAGCGGCCGGCGAAGTGCCAGGGTCCGTTTAGGCACAAGAGAATGTAATGTTTTGGGAATGTGGTGTTTTACAGCGATCTAACCTCGACAATCAAACAAAATACCAAGTGACGTGACTTAGTGACAGTGACAATGACAATCCAATGCTTGCGGCACTTTAGCCGGGCCGAGGCGGTATTACTAGGGTGCCTGCAGTGGCACTTTATCCGATAGGGATAGAGTGCCACTGGTGGCACTCTATACACTGCCTATATTTTAATATAAACAAAACTTGTGTTAATAAAATAAGGCTTAAAACTATGTTAGTAGCACTTCACTTTGCACTAGCACTTTGTGCTGTCCTGTGGTATAAGTCCGCGGAAGCGACGGAACACCACGTCTTGCGGCCAAAAGTCTTCATCTATGACGAGAGGCAGATAACAGTTCGGTACACGTACGACGAACGCCTTAAAGTTGACGTTCCGGTGCGATTCCAGTAACTGCATCCTCGGCGTGTACTTCGTCTTTTGGCGCACGTATTCGACGATGTCCTCCACTTTAGTAGTGTAGTGCAGGCGGGAGATGTACACCGGTGTGTTCGGCTTTACGGCACGCAGACTCACTTCGGGGTCCATAGGAGCTTTGCCGCAGCGGTTCTTGTTCGTACGCGATCCGCGCTAATATCGCCCACTGGGGACTTGGGACTTCAACATAACTGGTGAAATGTGTGTGTACCTACTATAGATACACCTCTGCCCAACCCTTCTTCTTGGAAATACTGGCATGAAATTATGATATGTTTTGAATAAATTTAAATGTTTTGTTTTATTTCCGCCTTTATCTTCTAAATTAATTAAACTTTTAAATTATTTGACGGAATTAAAATAAAAACATTGAATTTGCATAACGTATTATTTTCTTAACCCCGAGCCGGTTCGGGTGTTGGTTCATTTGCTCCACATAAATCAGAAACTATTCTAGATTAACTTAGTGTCACATTGGATTTTATTTGAACATGTCGTGTGAAGCACAGTTCTATAGTGACCACAAAATGTTTACAAAATTGTTATTATTTGTTTTGTTTCATAGTTCTTCAGCAGTTATTTACGAGCTCAATGGTATGTGTCAATAATTACGTAATGTTCTAAAAATTTATTTACTTTCAAAGTGCGTTTAACTGAATTGTAGTTAGTTTATTTATTTAATGTTCAAAATAAACAAACTGTTAATTATTGGAATTTTTCGCACAAAAAACAAGTAAATAAGTTAAATTTATTTACTTACCTCGTCTGTATAATCTTTATCAATATTTTAAATGCGAAAGTAACTTTGTCTGTTACCTTTTCAAGCCTAAACCACTGAACCGACTGTTGTGAAAGACAGACCGCCTGTACCCTGGAACCTGGAGAATGACAAAGGCCACTTTTCATAATGGCTTTGTATATAAAAAATATGAAATTCAAAATAAACGCAGACGAAGTCGACAGTAAAGGGCAGTAGTCGGCTAGTCGGCAAAGTAGTAGTTGGATTTAACTTACAAAAAAAAAAGGGAGTGCCGGCAGAAGTGAAAACTTGAACATTAACGTTGTGCATTTTTGAATATTTTGGAATGGTTAGGGAATAATTTCGCACGAATTGCTTTATTAATCAGTATTAAAGTACTATAATTTATGTGGTTAAATACAATATTCATTAATAGTAGTAGTTTATTTATTTTCAAAAAATATAGTCTAACAAAAATAAACAATTTATTTAAAATTTTCTTACCTCGCAATCTTTACGTAATGTCAAAGACTATTTATTTTGATATTTACTGATATTTACTTAGTCGGTTGCTAGGCAACGGATCTTACAGTCATGGATCTGACGCGAGTTTAAAATTTTTTACCCATCCCAACGATTGCTAATCAACCATGTTCTGCATTGTGTTGAAAGTTATATCCTATTCTAGTCGTGAATCTATTTAAATCTCTGGCAATCTTGTTTTATATTATTGGAATAAAACAAAAAGTTTCACGTGCAAATGCTAACCTTCCTTTTTTTCGTGGCGAAAATGTTATGGGTGCGCCACAACCGGTACCCTAATTACGTAATACACAATCAATTCGTTTTGAAACAGATTACTAATCCATTGCTTGATAAGTTCGAAATTTAATTCTGCTCTGCAACGTAATTATCGCATTGAATGTTGTTGAACTGTCAAAATGAAACAAATGATCGCTATTGCATTGCTTCTGCAAGATAGGTAATAGCCCTGCGGGGAGGACGGAGGGCTAGAGTGATCCGAGTGAACAATGAAAATCAGGACGGTGCTAATTCTTTGTTGCGTTGCATGTTGTGAAGCAATTTTATTTTTATTTTTCGGAAGACACACTTGTGACAAATAAACTGTTTACTTTCTCGTAAAGATTTCCCTAGGCTAACATTTTACTACCATGAGTTGGAAATCGGAATAATACATATAAATGGGACTCAGGCCTGCTCCATAATAGTGGAAAGAAAGAAAGTAAAAAAAAACCAAAAGTGCACGCCTCATAACTCTCATTCATAAACGAAAAAGAAATTCAAAACATCGTTTCTAACAAAAATGAACAAATTATCACTTTTCATGAAGTATGTTTTGACTGTAATGTCACAGACTATTTACAAAGATATTTACTTGGCGGTTGCTAGGCAACTTACGGACGTCAAGTCAGAGGTTGGAAATATTTAGTTATAGATATTATATTTTAGTTAGTATTTTATTAATTATAATTAACTACTTAGGGAGCCATTTTCAATAGAGTTCCTTCTATGGCTGAAACGAATGTATGAAAAAAAAATTGACTCAATTAATTGATTTTATCGCAAGCTACAATGTTTTCAGGGTTCATAAATTGACGGACAGGATTTTTTTTTCAACTATTTTGATGCTTTTTCCATTTCTGCTGCATTAAATCAAATGTTAAAAAGTACAATATTAATCTCCATTTAATCATCTATACAATGGTATATAAATAAAGTAGGTTCTGTGTACTAGCAGGAGTGTAACAATAAAAACAGTTGCAGAAATGGGGCAAAAAAAATATTTCGATCGTAGAGCACACTCTAATGCTTCGCATTATGAGTCGTGCAATAATACTAATATTTGCGGTAAACATGACGCAAAGAAATAACATACACAAATAAAACTGACCAAGTGCGTGTCGGACCACGCACAATGAAGGGTTCCGTAGTTGGGACGAATTTATCCCAAGAAAAGTTTGACATTGTAGTTGAAAAACATGTTCACCCATACATTCCATCAGCAAATGTAAGTTTGTATTGAGAGATTTACCATGTCATTTTAAGACCGTAGACTTCTTATAGGTTTTTGTGTAATCTGTAAGTAAAGATCCATTCTCACTATATTTAGCAAAATTATGAAAAAATATTGAGATCCTCACAACATGCAAAACTTTTTTTAATTTTCCGTTTGGTTGTATTATTAGATAAGTGACCCCCATATTCAAAATGTATTTATTTACGTTACACGTCCGTGTTTGAGTCATAGAATAGTCATATGTTTACCAAACAACTAAATCGGTCCAGTAGATTCGGAGCAAATTGGCAGTGACAGACGGACAGATAGGCAGCCAGCCAGCCAGATAAACACACGAGGGTATAAGGGTTCCATTTTTTTATTCAGACGCACGGAACCCTAAAAAGAATAAGTTGGCGACGTAATCCACCACATGTGGACATCACAAGTTTTTTAATTTTTGTATTAAGTCATAGGCCTATTTCCGTCATTACCTATTTAATAGTAGGTAATTAACGCTGTATAATTACAGCGTTGAAACACTTCCCACAAGGTGAATCGATGACCTTGTGAAAGCCGCAAAAATTAGCTGGATGTAGGAAGCACAGAATCGGTCGAAGTGGCGGTGCTTGGGGGAGGCCTATGGCCAGTAATGGACGTCTTTCGGCTGAAATGATGATGATGGGTGGATGATGGGTCTTAAAATGAACATGGACAAGACAAAGGTCATGTCAAATGCCCATGTAACACCCGCTCTCATAAAGATCGGAGACGCTACGCTCGAAGTTGTAGACGAGTATGTTTACCTAGGACAAACTGTCCAGCTAGGTAGGTCCAACTTCGAGAAAGAGGTCAATCGTCAAATCCGACTCGGCTGGGCAGCGTTCGGGAAGCTACGTAATATCTTCTCGTCCCACATACCACAGTGTCTCAAGACGAAAGTCTTTGACCAGTACGTGTTGCCAGTGATGACTTATGGCACTGAAACGTGGTCGCTTACATTGGGCCTTATCAGAAGGCTAAAAGTCACCCAAAGAGCTATGGAGAGGGCTATGCTTGGAGTTTCCCTTCGTGATCGAATCAGAAATTATTCATCGGTTATAAAAAATCTGCTTTCATAGAAAAGCGCAATACCTGTCAATACCCGGTCAAAATTTACAGATCAGCAATAATTTACAGATCAGCAATATTTTTTTTAATATACAGGGTGGCAGGGACTTCGACGCGAAGCCTGTTACCATGGATTCAGTACATTATTCTGAACCCTGAACTTTTCGTTGGTTATTTAAAAAAAAATCTGCTGTTTCATAGAAAAGTGCAATACCTACGCGGTCAAAATGTATGGAACAGCAGATTTTTTTTTAAATAACCGACGAAAATTTTCAACGCAGGGGGGTTCAGAATCATGTACTGAATCCATGGTAACAGGCTTCGCGTCGATGTCCCTGACACCCTGTAAAGAAAGAATTAAGTGTCCGACTAAACAACAAGAAAGAGAAAGAAAACAGTGTATTTTTAAAAACCTAAAAAGACAACATAAAAGTACAAAGAATCAGCACTGTGCTGATTTTCAGTGTTCACTTCGATCACCCTAGCCCTCCAGCCTCCCCAGTTATGGCGCACCCATAAAATATTCGCCACGGAAAAAGGAAGGTTAGCCCTTGCACGTGTAACTATTATTTTGTTTTATTCCACAAATATAAAACAAGATTGCCAGAGATTTAAATAGATCCAAGATAAGAATCTAATAGAATAACTTACAATACATTATAGGACCGGTCAAGTCCTACAGGCACTAAATAGAGCCGGTTTCCGCGCACTTCCTTTTAGCGTGGGTCAACTTATATCGCGATAAGCCGCGCGTAGCGGTACTCTAGGAATTTTCCCTCGCATTTTTTGCGGGAATTGATCGGGCAGGCTTTCAAAAACCAGCAAAAAGGGCGAGTAGCATCTTATTTTGCTTTACAATATGGTGTTCCTGTGGAAGTCAACAGAACCGACTGGCTCTGCCTTAGTCTACATATCTATGGTAACTTCAATCGAAGATTTAAACCTTATGCTCTCTATAAAAATATCAGTTACACTTTCATTAATAAAATCATAAAAATACGATTTCGAAACAATGATCTGCCCAGCAAACATATTGAGGAATTCTTTATTGGGTTATCTACATGAAGCTTTCATGTGAAAAGGAACTAGCTTTATTGCTAGCTTCCGCTAGCGGCTTCGCCCGCGTGATAAAATAAATTATAGCTTACTATAATTATGCATGTATTATACATATAATCCTTCCGCTTGAATCACTCTATCTATTAAAAAAACCGACGAAGCGACTTTGTTTTATCAGTCATGACAAGGCTTCAACACGAAACGGGTCGTTTAATGATGATCTATTCACAAATGGCGCGAGGTGACCTACAGGTCAGCAACTATTTACCTCGCCTTAACTAGTGGTCGGCAAACCGCGGCTCGCGAACCGCATGCGGGTCTTTGGCCTATAGAGTACGGCTATCTACAAATGTCGATGAGTGCGAGCGCAGATATTATTATGCGCGGGGGTCGGGGTTTCGGTCATTAAGGAAGATAACAAGTTTTATTGACCCCAGTAGCACACCTCCGCAGCTCCGCCGCGAAACCGTAGCAGCGAAACCGCAGTATTTCAATTCAACTGGCTCGCGTCATATTTCGCTGCGCGAAATTCGAGTAGCGGAACCCGAATTTCCGCTACGGTTTCGCGGAAATTCGGTGGCAAAGGTGTGAAAATTTAAATTATATTTCAAATATTTATTTTTATATATTAGGATTCTTGTTACGTCGTATAAAACTGAATTGACAGAAGAAAAACCTTTAGGAACTATACTAAAAATGTTAATACTGTATATTATTATTTATAACCAACTGACCCGTTTCACAACCTCCTGAAAAGTTACCGTAAACTTATCTAGCAGAAAATTACAAACAAATTATATTGCATTTGGATATGGCTGCTGTAGTTAGCACACAAGAGATGAAATTGATTGCTGCCCATCACCTACTGTACTTAGGTTTAGATGATCATAGAATTTCAATAGTATTACTAAGTTATGACTAAGTAGACAGACCTACAACTGAAGTTGAAGTTTTTTGATATTTGAACCTACTAAAACATATTCATGCTTTGTGTATCCAAGATCAATAAACGTAGACAAAGCAAGAGAGGTTTGTAGGGATCATAGCACGAGGCTATAGTTTTTACTTACGTATGCATGTTTCACAACATTCTCTTCATTTTGTAGATACGGCCTACGCCCTCATGCCTCCGATGTTCCAATTGGATGACTACGAGGAATGTCTCCAAGATCCTGCGGGACTGTACTGCACTGCAGACCTAGCCATGGTCTCAGATAAGCCTAGCCCGCTTTTGACTATGATGCAGGTGGGTTTTGGGCTACCTCTATCATCTTAGCAAACCCTAGGAACTTCTGTGTTATCAGTATCACACCACCACCACCTATTTTTCTTTCTTTCTTTTCTATCATCATTTCAACCGAAACACGTCCAGTGCTGGACAAAGGCCTCCCTCAAGCATTGCCACAACGACCAGTCACAGGACTTTTCATATCCAGCGGATTCCTGCGACATTCACAGTTCTTTTTTATGAATTACTGTTTGAATAAACCTATTTTAAGCGAAAATTGTAACCTGAATGGGATAAAATAATTGTACGTAATATTCAGCTTATTGTTCGTAACAATTGATTATGTGTTTATACAATTCATCATCATCATCATTTCACCCGAAAGACGTCCACTGCTGGACATAGGCCTCCTCCAAACACCGCCACTTTAACCGATTCTGTGCGTCCCGCATCCCACGGATTCCTGCGGCTTTTACAAGGTCATCGGTCCATCTTGTGGGCGCCACTTCAGAACCTTTCGGCCCCATCGGCCGTCTGTTCTGCGAACAACGCTATTTCTTCCGGTACGCGGTCGCCACTTTAGAACCTTTCGGCCCCATCGGCCATCTGTGCTGCGAGCAATGTGCCCTGCCCATTGCCACTTAAGTTTGGCAATTCTTCGGGCTATGTCGGTTATCTTGGTTCTCCTGCGGATCTCCTCATTCTTACTCGATCACGTAGGGGAACTCCAAGCATAGCCATCTCCATTGCCTTTTGGGTGACTTTTACCCTTCTGATAAGACCTATTTTGAGCGACCACGTTTTAGTGCCATATGTAATCACTGGCAACACGTACAGACTGGTCAAAGACTTTCGTCTTGGAACACTGCGGTATGTGAGAAGAGAAGATATAGCGCTTCCCGAACGCTGCCCAGCCGAGTCGCATTCGACGATTGACCTCTTTCTGGAAATTGGACCTACCTAGCTGGACAGTTTGCCTTACATAGGCATCTGACATGACCTTTGTCTTGTCCATGTTCATTTTAAGACCCACTCTTTCGAAGGCTCTACTGAGATCATCGAGCATCTTTCTGAGGTCCTCCATGGTCTCAGCCATTACAACTATGTCGTCGACAAACCGAAGATTAGTGATATACTACTAATGGATATACTTGCTATTAACGTTGATGCCTAGCCCTTTCCAGTCCAGAACCTTGAACCTCCAGTACAGCGGTGAACAGTTTCGGAGAGATAATGTCTTCCTGTCTCACATCTCGCTGCAGGGTTTCGAGGTCTAGTAGTGGAGTCGGACTGACATAGTGGCGTTTTCGTACTTTAACACCTCGATGTACCGATAGTCGATCTGGCACCGTTGAAGAGGCTGCAATACCGCCCATGTCTCGATCGAATCGAAGGCTTTCTCGTAATCCACAAACACTAAGCAGTATTTTATACAATTATAAGCATAGACTCATACGCTTAATTGTATAAAATTAAAAGCACTCAAAAGTTTTGATCTCGACCTCCAAGATCAAGAGATAATTGCATTGCTATAAACATGTGTTTACCTCCTTATACATTTAACATTATGGGAGTATACACAATAAGTGTATTTACTAAACAATATCTTTACACGCACCAATCAATTTTCATACAAGGTTTAGGCAATAATTTTATGACTAAGTACGCTAAAGAAAAATTACCTGCTCTGTGTGCCAACCTATCTGTATCTATATACGTTTATTTACAGGAATATTCTGCACATTTCCCTACACACTACAATCATACGCTTGTACGTCGCGGTATATGCATCACTCAAACATGCAAAAAGTTCTACGAAGCTTCAGAAGGGGACCTAGGATCGGCCCTTGAGGCATGCGCCAACGAAACCTTTTATAACAATTACAAGCTAAAAGCGAGAGTGTCAAATGACTTTGATTGTTCCAAACGTGAAAAAAACCAACCAATAGATTATGTTGATATAGCTGTGGGTGTGGTATGCGTTGCAATATTGGTCACAAACATTGTTGCAAGCATTTGCGATTACTTTTTTGCAAAAGCAAAAGATTGTGGAGGTTTGTTTTTTTTTTTGTTATATTTATTTCCCATATGAGCCCGTTAACGTTCGCAATCCAACTTTGATTTCCTATCCCCTAAGTATAACTCTCAGGACGGTTTTAGCCATCCTCTGAGGACAGAACACAAAATGCCCGAAACTTTGTCCAATTCCTTAACTTTCCTTTTATTTTTAAGTACCTCAATTCTCAAGTCATTGTCTTTTTCAGGTCTCAGGTTTCTGTACTGTTTCTCAATATTTCGTAACTGGAACAAACTGATGGCGCCTCCAGCAGAAGGTAGAGAACCTCGTCTGCAAGTGTTGAAAGGACTTCATGGTATCAGGTACTGTTTATCAATTTCATTAACTGTAATCTAAAAATATTTTAAATTAAAGTCGCTTTTCGTGTCTGTCATGTGACCGCGTTATCTTTTCAAACTACGCAACGGATTTTGATACACTTTTTACCATCATTTAGGTCCGTAATACAGAACCTCACTCAAAATTCAAGCATTACTTAAAATTCGTTTATAGCCTTTTGATTGGTAGAAACTAGTTTTAAGTAATGCTTGAGTCTTGAGTAAGGTTCTCTAAGGCCCTTTAGAGAATTTATGCCAGAATCAATTAGTTCAATTAGGTTTATATATTATTAAACTTACATGTAATAATGACATCACGATGTTTTTGTATTACAAAACAACTGTAGTATACTGCGAACTTGCGAAATATTAGCACAAAAATAAAAATGCCACATTGTTATAAATTTTATTTATTTGTTTCAGAACTTTGAATATGTTTCTCGTCATTATGGGACATTCAATTTCAATCTGTGTCTTTTCTGTTGAAAACTCTGAGTTTATGGAAAACGTAAGTTATATTTAATCAAATATGTAGAAGATATACCTAATATAATTTAAAAAAAAATTAAGGGTAGAGCTCATTGGGCATCAAAAAAAATATATAATCGAGAAAAAGCTTTGTTTTTCAAATAATTGCCTGATTCATATAATGATGAAAATGGGTTTAAAATTTCAGATTTTCATTGCTGACCCCATGCACATATTATTGAACGGGACAGTGATAATGCAGACATTCCTGTTGATCTCGTCCTTTCTACTAGTATATAACTGGCTGATATATTCAGAGGAACATGAACCTTCGTGGAAGATGCTGCCGAAGCAATTCATGATGAGATGGTTGAGGTGAGCCATATATATATTTATATAGTTGGCTATATTGTAGTACCACGCCATGTTTTAGGATGTAATACCTAAATCAGTTTGAGACTGTTGCTATGACAATGTTGAATCATTTTCATAGCAACAGTCTAGCCTAGCCTAAAGGATATCGCCCATTGTAACAGCACCGAACACCGATCCACTATTTTGTATAGCCATCGTTAACTAGATTTTAAAGACAGACAGAAACTAGACTTGAATTACAAGTTATTTGCCGTGTCACACGGAAAATAACTATAACTTATAATGGGCGATGTCCTTAAGCCTAAACGGATAGAGTTACTTCTTGCATATTGTAATTCTTGTTTCCAATATATTTTATTTCCACTTATACAAATATCAACCTTATATCAGTGATAATTAATTTGATTTCAGACTGATTAGTACTATTCAGATAGTAATACAAAAATTGAAATTGTAGCGCGAACTGAACTGAATATGTGGGTTTTAAAATATTTTTTCCAAAAACACATATTTGGAAAATTAATTGCAAATTCATCCTGAGTTGTAATTTGTATCACGTAATTCTGGATTCGGAAGATGAATATCTAGTAAACGTTAACAATAAATTGTTGTTGTAGATTGACTCCACCGTACGCCCTCATCTTGGCCTTGACAGCAACTTGGTTCGGGAGAATAACGTCAGGACCTTATTGGCAGGTATGCTTTTTTTTCATGTAATATTTCTTATCTGTATTTTAATGCACCAGTATTTATAACAGAATATAATATCACTAGCCACACACCCCTGCTTTGCAAATGAAATGAATTGAAATGAAATTTTATTTGCAAGAATTGTATTACATTACAGATGGTCGGGTTTTTTAACAGTTTACAGATGATCGGGTTTTTCAAAACAATTCGTTAAAACTAGCATGCAAAATAACTGAAAATATTAACAATTGAAATAATCTAATAAAGTTGACATCATAGTCATTACAATATAAGAATTAGAATGTATCATCACAACGTTAATGTTTTCCCATTGTTTGTCTTAGTTGTTTTAGTATATTCGTGTATTTATGTATATGTATTTATTTGTACTTATATTTATATATAATTAGGCATATATATTATGTTTATAGTTTGTAATAGGTATATGTGTTTCTTTATATTAACTTAAATAAAATAAAACATCCTCAATTTTTCGTAAATTGCACCTACCACTGTTTGTCTCTGCATCACCCTAAGGTTGACTGGTAGAAAATGCCTATGGCATTAAGTCCGCCTCTGTACATTCCTGTGCTTGAAGTATTAAATAAATAAATAAATAAATGTCAATCATTTGTCAAATTATAATAGGAAAAGTAAAATGTCAGTGTGAATCTTTCAAGTTTAGGTACTCATTCACAGAATAGAATGATTTTTTACTAGCTATTACACACTGCTAACATTGTTTTAAAACAATTGATTGGCAGTTCCCTATATGATTTTGGTAATTTATTATATATCCTTATAACTGGAAAGCAACTTCTGTACGGTTTAATAGCAATGTGCCAAAACTACACCTCCGCTCTGTGCATACACGCCCACACGCACACATTTACAATCAAACTACACCTCACTAAGTCCACACATGTTTACGAAACCGGCCTGACGTCGCTGTTAACAGCGCCATGTCTTGGTATTTTATTTGGTCTGAGCTTCGAACACATAATTAATTATCTAAAAACTTTCTTTTTGTGATCTTGTTTCAATTTCTTCAAGGTTATAATTTCTTTACAGAAATCAATTGGCAACGAATTGAGTGATTGTCGCCGAGACTGGTGGAAGCATCTCCTCTATATCAACAATTACTCTGATACCGCCGATTCCGAATGTATGATACAGTCCTGGTAAGTATTTAAATACATTGCATTTATATAAAATGGTTTAGCAAAACTCATATTACAAGGCAGGTACTTACACCTGCCTTGTGCCACCGGCCCCAGAAGGACATATACTGACAAAGCTGAGGTTCTTCAGAAAGGTCAGATACGTACTACTCGATTCAACGTGCACACACTTTCAAACACAATCTGAATGATTTTGAAGGATATTAATAGTCCATCGTTTCATAATTCCAAAAAGTTTGCCAGCTGAACCACCTGAATAACGCGATAAATATTGTTTGTAAGTGTGTTACACAATTACAATTAAAGAAAGAGAGGGGGTATGTTAGGATCTAATCTATGTAGTCCGAAATGATCAAAAAATAAAAAAAACCTTCTTTTTCCTCCAGGTATCTAGCAGCGGACACCCAGCTCTACTACATGGCCGCCATCATTTTCGTCCTGTGCAGAACACCTCGCAGTAGGAAGGTGGTACTGAGTCTTCTCTTCGCTCTGGCAGTGGTCGTTCCCACAATGCAAACTTATTACCAAAACCTAGACGGTGTTCTCATGATTTTTCCTGAGTAAGTTGCATTAGTATAATCAGCCTATAATGTTCCCACTGCTGGGACCTCCTCTCTAAGAGAGTGGGCTGTAATCCGCCAAGTGAGCCCAGTTTGGGTTGGTGGTTGTCATATGTCATCCAATGTTCAGTTCAAGGACATTCTGGTTTCCTCACGATGTTTGCTTTCACCATTTTTAGAGCAGTAGTGATGATATAATTTTGCCTGTTTTTGTTCGAACCTACGACCTACAACAACTCGTTAGTTGTGGTCACTTTCTTTGAGCCGTCACTGCTCTAGAAAGTTAGTAATAATTACACGAAGCAGCAGTTGAGCCACTGGATTTAGGCCTCCCCCACATTAGGCACGCGCGTTCCTCGGGCGTGTGAACGACGCGGGCGCGGCGGGGCAGGGACGGGTGCGGGCTTTCCTTACTCACACGCCCGAAGAACGCCCGAGGAACGCGCACGCCTAATGTGGGGTCAGCCTTAACAAAAACCTTTTGACTATACTCATACATCCCTACGGATAAATATCCCACAAAAAAAGGATAAATGAGATCAGATATACGCCAAATAATTAAAGTAGCTGTGCCATGCTGGTTTCCTCACGATGTTTTCCCTCACCGTTTTAAGCGCAGTGGTGATGAAATTATTTACACAAAGTAAAGCGCCTGCTTGGGTTCGAACCCACGAGCACGACCTACAACTCGTAAGTCGGGGCCGTTACCACTGGGCCACCCCTGCTCTCTAAGCTAGTAATATAGTTAATTCAATCTTTATAATTTCAGGTTCGCATTGAATATGTGTAAGAACTCTCCCACGTTCGACAATATCTATAAGAGAGGACACACCAACATGATTGGTTACATCATCGGTATGGCAATGGGATACTGGGTTTACGAGTGGCAGAAAGCTGGTGGTGATCCGAAAACCTTCCGGGTAACTAAATTATTTTTAAATATGTGGCTACATTATGGACAGTCAGGAAAAATTTATTGTTTAGCAGATTGAATACTAGCAGCTATTTTAAACGCCTGGGAAGAATTACACTGGTGATTTAAATATCCGGACCATTCAAGTTGATAGTCAAGTTAAAGTATACAAGGTCAAATTAAGTTAGCTTGCAAAACTCCGCAGTCGTGATGGATATCGATAGCTAAATATGATGTCAATGGTAGTGTACTTACTTGAAATATCAGTTTACAATCAGTTTCACTTTGTTTTATCATGTGTAGATATACATACCCATCAAGTCTGCGGAGTTTCGCTAGCTAACTTAATTTGACCCAGTATAAACAATTCGTTTCTCTGGCTGTTCTTTTCCTAGATCATGGTTTCATTAAAGTCTGGTTTTTTATAGACTATTACTATAATACTCGTTTCTTTCTTAAAATTCTCCAGAAGTACCGCTTCTTCTACTGGACTCTCTTCCCGCTGGGGTGTCTCTGCTGCTACAGCGGCACTATCTTCTACACCTACTCTCCTCAGCCCTCGTTCATCGTCAACCTGCTGTACGCTGCTTTCATGAAGCCGGTCTTCGCCATCATCATCGCCTCTAAGATAGTTGGAGTCATTATTCAGTTTGAAGGTACTAACTTTATTATATTGTAAATCTTTAAAAAACAATCCTTACGTTGTTCGCTCACGCATCCATCATGACGAACGTGATGAAAAATTTTGGATTCATTACCTGTTTTGTGTCCTTCACACGTCCGTCATTTCTCCTGTAGTTTTTTATTTCCCTATTCTTTGTCCTAAATTGATTCGTCTAAAACGAATTGTAAACCTATAATTATATTTCATCGAAGTGGCGTTAGAACTCTAGCTTATTGAAGCTACTGTTTTATGCATTCTTATTACTTTTAGAGTTAGAGTTAGAAAATCTGGTGACACATACTTACCTTTGACTACTACCTAAGTATACAATGCAATGCAATACAATACAATACAGACACATACAGATACACTCTGCATACTTACATACATACATACACACACACACATATCTCATTAGAGAGCTGGAACATTTTAACCTAATTTACTTCGAATGTTTAACAAATGTCAATAATTTATTAATATAATGTTTAAAAAATAGTAATTAAATGTAATCAATAATACTTTAGTTTAGTAAAATAGTTATATACCTACATTTACCTTAGGTTCTTTTAGGGTTTTTTTATTTTTATTTCATTGAATGTTGGAACGCCGACGTCTCCGTCTCGGAGGTGGGCGCTAATGGCTGCAACACAGTTTTTAAAACTAATGTAGCTGTTAACAAACACCAAAATTTGTGAAAATGTTTTTGTTCCAATAAATATTTGTATTAGTATTTTGTTCAACGCCGACACAGAATCTGTGCCAGATCGTCTTAAAACCCCGTCCTGTCTTTTAAACTACACACACATAACATCACCCTTGTTTCCTCGAAGGATTAGGCAGAGGTGTAGCTGCAGTACACCCACATTTCGCCAGTTAGTCCCATGTAATAGGGGCGAGCCTTTTAAACTACATCGGTTGAATTTCACCAATGATTGAGTTGAAACGCTGTTACTGAAAATTATTGTATAACTTTGACACTGACAGCTCCTGGACACTTTAGATGTGCTTATCGCTTTCAGTAAGTTCAGTTTCATTGGTGAAATTCACCCTAAAAGAGCTTGATTCAGATGATGATTATCTTTTGTCCATCAGGTCTCTACCGCACGATACTCGAATGGCCCGTGTGGACGGTTCCAAGCCGGCTGTCGTTCAGCGCGTACCTGCTGCACATCGCTTTCTTAAGGAACTACATGGCATGGCAGCCCACCACTGTCAGAATGTCTGTTATACTGCTTGTAAGTATACTTACTGAGTTTTTGTTATATTTTTAGCTTCCATCTGCTGCAAAATATACAGGGTGACGGGGAAATTTGACCTATACCTTGAAAAGACTACTCTAGTTATACTAGAGGTCATTAATTTAATTTGTAACAAAAATCAATGATTTATGTTTTTTCAAAGTAAGTATTCTGCGTATTGATTATTCTATGAAATGATAATATATGATTTTTTTTTATGTGAAACGAAATTCTATAAAACTATTCTCTATAAAACAACTTACAACCACGTCGTAGACTGCGTGCGTATAAGCAACAATGGCAGGCAATTTGAACAGGACGTGTAATTTTTATTTACTGTTTATTTTTTTGTATTAAGCCTCATCAAATGACATTTATTTTTTATTCACTTCTCTACACTGTAGACTTTTAGAGCTGAATTCAATTAACAAATCAAAATAAAAAAATTGACCTATAGCGCTAATTGAAAGTTAATGACAATCGTACCTTTTTGGAAAGGTTATGAAACCAGTTAGTCATTTTGCACATTTTTACGCCAACTATCATACATTTTTTTTCCAGTAGCTTACTTCACTGTGTGCGGAAAAATACAAAATTTAAACATTATCTACTAACATCGTTCACTAATAAAGAACTAGATACACAATCAGCGGCAAAAAATGTCCTCACCGAATGAGCACCCACTTGAACATTTGGGTACGCTTTTGATTTAGTAGCATTCGAACGCTCCGACGGTAAACATGCCACATACTATCGGTCGTAAAAATTTATTGCGTTTTGAACATAGTTTTGTGAAATAAACTTTAAGCATTGCGTTTAAGGTTGAATTTACATTAATGTATATTTATTTAAACTATTATTACTTAAACACAATTTGGTGATACTTTTAAGAGAACTTTTGTTTGGGATTGTGTATCTAGTTCTTTATTAGTGATCGATGTCTACTAACGACCTTTTATTTCTGAGATTTAGTATGTAAGTTTTGGGCAAGCATTTTTTTTTAATGGTCTTTTATTTTTCAGCTTTCAGAAAAGTATCAATTAAATGTTTAGAGTGGAGTAGCTTTTTCATAATTAATTGTTTTTGGTAACAAGTCAGAAATTTCCATTTTCCATCCAGTTTTGACCCCTAGTTAACTGGACTTAATTTGTGTTGTGTTAATGACCTCTTGTATAACCCTTTTCAAGGAATAGGTCGAATTTCCCTGTCAACCTGTATAATAAAATTCTGGTCTCTAAAAGGCTGGATATTTTAGAAACTTAAAAGAACAAAACTCTGCTCTCTCAGATCTAAAAATTTTACCTAAGTACTGTTCTGTATCTAACCTTAAAAAATCGTTATTAATCACATTATGGGGAGTTCAAGAAGGTATAAATAGGTTGTACCTAGATAGGAACGAGTCGGACTCGCGCACCGAGAGTTCCGTAAGGAGCTTCATTCGTATAAGTACCCAAATAGTTCTGTGCCCAGAAACTAGTCCTCTAAATTGTATGAGTTCGCCCATACAACTCAGAGGACTATCTTAATTGGCGTTAACTATGTATGTATGGGGACACCCTTTAATTTTCATCTTTTTTATTTTACTGAATTTTTCCTTTATTTGTGTTGTAAGACCTTGCTTTTTGTCAAATTTCGTGATTCTAGGTCAACGGGAATTACCATATAGGTTTTCGACCCAAAACCTTTAGGGTACTTCTGGTTCTCCTAGAATTGTCAATTTTGGTTAAAAGCAAGTCTTACAGCATAAATAATACAGAGAAAATTTCGAAAAATTTATAAGTTAATAATTAAGGTAAATTTCGGCACTTACAAGTTTTCGCGAAAATCTAATTTTGCCCATATCTTTTTATCGTGTTGACTCAGGACCTTGATTTTTATACACCGAATAGGGACTATAGACTCAGTATTTGGTATAAATTTCAACTTGCTAAGTCCACCCGTTCCTGAGAAAATCGGTGTTGAGACACAGACAGACAGACTGTGTTGTTGACATGATCTACTCATTACAATGTTTTCGTATGAGTTGTATTGCAATATGTGATTAGCTAGCGACCTCGACAGTAGATTATATATTATTCTTGACTAACTGTTGATCTATTTTTGATTTATTTTTACTTCAATGGTCCTAGTTTATCATATCTAATTATGTGACTTCGAGTTACAGCTTTATTAGCTATATGTAAGCGGGCACGCCCTTTATGCCTGGAGGCTTTATAATTCGGGTATTAAGTTCTGTTTACGTTTTTAGTTTTTATTTTTGCTTGAGTTTAGATTTCGATATTTTTTTTTTTTTTTGTTGGTACATTGGCGCGTGCTAGCTGTCATTATGGCATATATTTTATTGAATGTTTTGTGTTGAGTAATGTAAATTATTTGCATACTATTGTATAGAATCAAGTTATTTTTTCTAACTGAACAGACAGCTGTGCTGCTGGGGAGTTTGTTGCGCCACTTCTTCTCTCCAGCAAAGGCACTAGGAAGTGGTGAAGGGCGGGCGTTTTTGGGGGACTGTCTTATGTAATTTTGACGTTCGAAAAGTGCTGATTCTCAGCCTAATTTGAATAAATGACTTTTGAATTTTGAATTTTTTGAATTTTGAGACAGACAGACGGACAAGAGAGTGGTCTTATATGGGTTCCTTTTTTTACCTTTTGAGGTACGGAACCCTAAAAAACAAGACAAAATATTCTTATCAGACTTTCTGACCTCTCCTAGTCTGATTCTCATTTATTTTATTTTATTTAGACTGTGATATCCATCTTCTGCTCCGTGGCATTACAACCTCCATTCCTTCAATCTCTCTTAAGATGAGATGTTCTAAAACCTATCACTATTTTCGCAGGTAGCAGGAGTCACCGGCGTAATCATCAGCTCATTCATAGCTGCCTTCTTTTTCTTCATACTGGTGGAAGGTCCCTTTGGAAACGTCATTCGAGAGTGTTTCACAAAGCCTAAACCAGATGAAGGAAGCAAGGAGTTGGATACAAAGAAAGAGACAACGCTAAGAAATCAGATAACAGTCCTGTGACGTGTAATAAATAAATTATGCGTGCTATGGTGGAAGTTGCGCGGTAGAGGGAGTGCGGGGAGTCTTGCCCAAGCAGTCGTAGCGATAGCACGTCCAACGCAGTATTATTTGAAACAGTGTTTTATTGTAACATACCCAAACTAAACCACGACACCACAAGTCCAAAAAAAATAAAAAGGTAGCCAATAAAATACAAATAAAAGTATTGAACAGAAACGATAGGGTTTAGTAAGTAGTAGTTATAAATTAGGGGGGGGGGTTCTTATGTAGAAAAGCGACAAAAGGTATTTGTGTGCCTTATAAACAAGACAAATGTGAGTGGGG
The DNA here is from genome assembly GCA_948150665.1 of Conistra vaccinii. Classification (NCBI taxonomy): domain Eukaryota; kingdom Metazoa; phylum Arthropoda; class Insecta; order Lepidoptera; family Noctuidae; genus Conistra; species Conistra vaccinii. The sequence goes on from OX411327.1 coordinate 1,736,670, forward strand.
ACGCCCTAGAAGGGCTAGAAGGACATAATATTACTCGTATAGTTACCTCATGCGGTGTGCGTGTATGACCAGGTTCAAATCTCGTTTTTCAAAATCAGTTTTTTTATTTCTACGGTTTAAATGTTATTTCATTATAATCTAAAACTGTCAAACAGATGAATTGCATAATACAAATTGAACGCGGATAATATTATGAATTGTCAGTTTGTGTGATTCATAATATTATCATAATTATTATGATTCTGCCAAACCGGCCGTTTTAAGGCCGTTTTAAGAGTGTGTAAGGATCGTAGCAGGTGGTGTTATGTAGTTTGTCTATACCCATTGGAAAATGGCATGAGTTTATGCATATGTATGTATGAAAGTAATCGATTTTTATATTGACTCAATTGCAATCATAGAAGTTTTTTTTTATGTTTAATTAAATACCTTTTCTCTACCATGCCTCCCAAAAGAAAGCGGAACCGTATGGCAAGCAGTAGACTCTTCATGCAAAAATTGTCATATCGATTATGCAACGAAACATAATTGAGAAAAAAATACAAAGTTTGACTTCACTTCTATTTTAGGAAAAAACTTTTAAATAATACGACTCGTTAATTAAATTTTCTTTATTAAAATACAAATAAACATTTTTAATATAAAAACATTTTAGAGTACCTGATTTTATAAACTAGCTTTCAGAGACATATCTATAGAGCGTGGCGACTGGTGGCGACATTAATTTAAAACACGTATACAGTTTCGAGTTTTCGTTTTATGAAGATATTTTTATTTCATTAAAAGTTATTATTTATTGATTTATTTACAATTTTCTAAAATAGCATCTTGGAGCAACCTGCACTTAAACAACTTTAGCGCACCGATTACATCGAAATGAAATTAAAACGAATAACGTGCAAAGAGTAGGCGAATTGAAGGAAGCCCTATGTCGGCGAGCATTTGAAAATTGTAATGTTTCTATTTACGAAATATTTAATCAATCTTAATTATATATTTTATCTTATTATAATATTTTTTGTGATAAATGAATGTCGCCATTGTAGCGGCATGTTGAATAGACACGAGAACTATCTATTATCAGAGGTATCTTTAATACCACTATTATAATCAGACAGTCATCTACTTATCGTCTGCCGTAAAATCGTTAGTTTTTATTATTATCCTCCTTTTTGGTAGCTTTTCTGAGGATGCCTCGTAGAGAGGTGAAACACGTGTCGATTTCCTACAGGGTTCTTTAAGACTCTTTCAGAACAGTTAAGCGGATTAGGTCACTAAATATACGTCGTCTATTGTATTTTATAATGGATTTCCGCAGTCACGCCTGAGTCAATTGACTATAACGTAATTTTGTCATCTTCGCCAATACACGCAACGTCATTGATTTTTCACAACGGCTTCAAGTATGTTATAATTTGATGTGGCAGCTCAAGAAGACGAATAATACTTTATTCAAGATATCTCGCTCCGCTCTTTCGATTCCTCTTTTTCTACGTTCTTTTCAACTACCTTCGATTAATAAAAATCTAGTTCTAATATCCTAAACGCTAATATTTACAACAGCCGTAACAGTTAGGTCTTCACCCACAGTCTCAAGCCTCATTTCTCCTCCTAACTTGTGACACCAGGTCAAGTTTTCCTGGAGACTCCTCTGGTATTGAGGGTCTTCTCTCGGGACCGTCGGAGTCAGTGACGGCTTTCCACAGCTGAATGAGAGGCAGTTCCACCAGGAGGCACAGTGGTACGGATGCGATGTAGCTCAGCACTGATGATGTTATTAGGAGGGATAACTGGAAAGGAAAGATCCGTTAAAGTTATATGGAATTTTTACATTTTTAATCGTAATCTGGTTCTTGAGAGAGAGACGCTTGTGGATAAGTGATGACAGCCGCACGGGCCAATCAATCAGGTTAAGCTATGCTTGCCGCGGTTGGTCCGTGGATGGGTGACCATCTTTACATACCAAGACCCCTCTAAGCCTCGGAAAGCACGTTAAGCCGTCGGTCCCGGCGGTCATTCGTGGGTCTTTGACAGTCGTTACGGGTCGTCAGAAGCCCGAAAGTATGACAACCAGTCTTACCAAGGGGTATCGTATTATTACCCAGTAACTAGGTTGTGGAGGTCAGATAGGCAGTCGCTCCATGTAAAATACTGGTATTCAGCTGCATTCGGTTAGACTGGAAGCTGACCCCAGCATAGTTGGGAAGAAGGCTAAGCAGATGATGATGAATCATTTCTACATTTATACCTGTACTTTTTATGGTGTACATAATAAAGAATATTCTATCTATCTATCTATCTATGAATCGTAAATTCGTAATCTGGTACTTTTAGCCGCGAGGCACACTTTCCTGCATACGCACGTTACACTTTATTTTTATTTTTTATCTGCTGTATTTTATATTGTGTGCCTTTTACCTTGTGCTAAATAAATGTATTTTCTTTCTTCTTTCTTTTCTTTCAATCACAGAATTAATAGTTTTGCTGAAATACACTCTATCTTTCGGACCTGAAGGACTTTGACAACGATTGTACTAAAGAACCCGTCAATAACTCGTAATAACAATAACAACTAACTCTGCACAACAACAAGCACGGAATTGTGGTCCTGTTTATCGAAGGCGTGAATTTGCACGAAATTACAAACAAACCCGAAATAACTATAGGTAGATACAACATTAGTGTATCCTAAGGGTATAAAACTAAAATATAAACTTACCATGGATAGCATAGAGGCATGTCCAAGTTGCGTGTTACCAGCCAACGTTATCCTGAGTACGATGAAATGAATGAGGAACACGCAGTAAGACAACCTGCCAAGAATATGGAAGCCACGCCATTCCAATGAGTCACGAACAAGTGCTGTAATACAAAGATTAATTTATTATTACATGGCATATCTCAGTAATTTTCATTGAATTGGTCTGAAGCATGGTATAATAAAACCAGGTATGGCACTCCGAGACACAGTGGTCACGTGGATGACACAAGTCTACGTCATCACATCTGTGTTACCAGTCTTGAGTAATAATAACTCCCCAACCACCTTTATTACCTGTGCGAATCCGATACAACGAGGTTTTAATTAAAAATTTCGTTGATATAATTATGTTTAAATAGAATTGTTTCGTTTGATTAAGATTAGGCAAACGAAACGGCAATTTTAATGCTTTGTTTATATTTTTTAACAGAATGGTGACTTAAAATCTTTCCTTAATTCGTGTTTGTTGCAATAAAGTGGCAATTTGGATACTGACGTAAACATGTGTCACTCCCGGAATGTGAGACCTTGTTTTCTTAGACCATGGTCTGAAGTATCGCCTCTCTGTCAAAATAATATTCGCCTGATGAGATATTAACGTGTCGTCAGTTATAGGGGTTTTAAGCATATATTTATAGAACAATTGAAAAGAGCCTCCCTCTCACATAATAGTGAAGAATGAAAGTGGGACCTCTATATTTAAACTAAAAACTTTTACTGATACTCACACCAACACCTAGAGAAGCAGCCAAGCATGAAGATACTGAAGAACACGGCGACCAGCGGCCGGTCGAGCGCGGAGTACAGGGCGGAGGCCCACAGCGGCAGCGGCGCGTCCGACAGGAACACGGTGCCCGCCAGCAGCACCGCGCTGCCCAGGAACAGGGACAAGTGGAACAGCACGTTGAACCACTTGGGATACAAAATAATGACTCAGAATTAGGAGATTAAGTATAAATAACTGAAGATAGACAACAAAAAGAACCTTCACAACCACACTGGTTCTTGGTCGTGTTAAATGAATACACCAGCAAATATACATACCGATAATGATTATTTTTTAGCACATCTATTCAAAAAGACGTAGTTTAATCCTCGTAAACAGGGACCAAAATAACTTTTTAATCCCTAGGGACTAAAAGTGATTTGAATTTGTAATGTGGATATTGTTAGTAAAAGTTCTATTCACCAAAGAGATCGATCATGAACATTGTATGAATAACTGACAGGCTGGCAAGAGGGAGAGGAAGTGTGAATTTGATCAAAATTAAAATCCAAGATGGCGGATGCGAAATTTTTAAAAATTTTCGTCAAGGGTATCGTTTTCATAGTTTTCGACGGTGGTAAAGCCGATAGTGAGGTCAAAATTTAAATACAAGTTGGCGGATGCGAAAATTTTCAAATTTTTCGTCATGGGTATCGTTTTCGTAGTTTTTGACGGTAGTAAAGCCGATAGTGAGGTCAAAATGTATATCCAACATGGCGGCTGCAATTTTTTTTTCATATTTTTTTTATTTTGTCTTTAAAATCATACATGAGTAGGAAATTCCTTCCTGATGGGGGTCGGACCGCATACTTTTGTTTTCTCATAGAGGGCGATAAAAAGTAGAGTGTTCACCTCGGGAGCAACACTATTTTAAGCTCGAGTAATGTACTTTGAATCCCTCGCTGCGCTCAGGATTCTACTTTAGAATCCTTCGCTGCACTTTGGATTCAAAGAAACACTCTTGCCTTAAAAATAGTTGTTTGCTCCCTTGGCAAACAATCTACTATTTGTGCTCAAATAAATTGGCAATTACTCGTTGGACTAGCAGGTCTATTGAAACAAAAAATAAAACTCTAAATAGCTTGAATTTTTTGCGTTAATCATATCAATTGCACCTTGTTCTGGTGCATTTTTTTATGTGTATTACAAGCAACTTCCACGAATATTGCACAATAATATGTTTAACAAAAATCAAGTTAACCTACACTGGTCTTCTCTCTCTTCCACTCGGTTCTTTTCAAATCTTTGACCTGACTTTTCCTTAAAAAGGAGAAGTGAGACCCAGAAGTAATGCGAGGCAGTCCATCATTTGTAATCACTGATTTATTTACTGAATGCTCTCACCTTGCTGTCTTTAAGTTTGATCTCTCCCTTGATATTATTGTGGTACAGTATGAAGGCGGTGGCAATGCCTCCGATGTACCCGGGCAGGTTCATCCAGAACGGAAGGTACACCAGCGACAGGATCTTGGATCCGGCGAACATGTTGCGAAGAACCCTGAAGATTAGGAATAGGACATCATTACCCAGCGTTAAAATAGTACATGGCGTTTTTGAAAGAGAGGACTATCACACAGCGATACACACATAGTACGCGTTACAGTAGCGACGCTCTATAAAGTGAAACTTTTTCCCAAACTCGATGTCCCATATTATAGACTTGTACATGATGTAAAGGTTTTCAGATAGGCCCGACAGCTGTCCGGGAGACCCGTACGGGTAGCGCCCCCAGAGCTCTAGCTCTAAGACGAGTAGTACGATACGTTGTACGGGCTCTACCCGGAGCGGGTCGCGGACGGACCAATCCGCGTCACTGTGAAACAATGTTCTAGCGCCTTACATGTGTCTCCGTTCCGGGAGCCCGTATCGGGCGGCCCGTACGGGTCTCCTGGACAACTGTGAAACCAGCCTTAGATAACCCGGTCAGCTCCAAACAAAGGAAAAACTTAAAAATGGTTGATTACCGCAATTAATTTCGACAAAACAACAACATTTTGACGAGCTATGCAAACATAAATGTAGGGAACAGCTGTTTTTTTTTTCGCGATTTCAGGGTTGGTCCCATAGTGAAAGTTGTTCATAATGATGGGTAATGTAGGTACTTCAATTTCAATAAACCCAAATCTTGTCTTTCATTAATACTTACTCAGGTGTCTGAGCAGTCACAATGGGTGTTAGGTCATAGAAGTAGACCACGAGCCCAGCTGTCAATGAAGACGCGACCACGAATAGCATCAGCAGCGGGATGGTAGCGCGCTTGTATCTCATGAGAATCAGGAGCAGGAAGACGCCGATGATATGGAGCTGCATGTCTGCTGCTAAGTACCTGGAAATATGGAAGTAAAAATTGTGTTTAGCATTAAGTTAAAATATAGGTAAGACCAGCATTGACATTAACCAAAGTGCCCGGTGAAATATTTCCTAGGGCAAGTATGTAAATAGGTAGATGCCCAGTTATATCATATCACTTCTAAAGGGATATATGTATAATAAGGAGAGTATAAGTTATACAATGCCGCCCATGGGCATGTCACCGACCATTAACTCATAAGCTTTTAGAAATAATAAACAGAATCCAAATCGAGCCAATAACATTGGAGATATGGCAAAAAATGTAAAGCAAGGTCACAAACGCTACTCAAAAAATTTAAATTGATTAACATGAAAAATATTAAAGATCTTTTCTGTTCTTTTCTCTTTTAAAGAAAATTTTCGAGAATTTTTCATGAATATTCAACCTAGATTAGGACATAGCATACTTTTTATCCCAACATTCCCGCGGGATCGAGACTTATGCAGGTGAGACTGCGAGGCGCAGCTAGTTCACAATTATTAAAATATAGGTATAATACTTTTCAAAGTAAATATTCATGTCACTGTACACTACGCTATCAGAGATGTTATGAAGGAGAAGACACGCAGTGCCGAGGTTAGTATAAAATAGTTTATTGTCACAAAGAAACATACATTAGTATACACTGCTTAAAAAGAAAACTAACTACGCTGCAGAAGTCTGTATACAGATATTGCTAGCCCTGCCTCTCAAACTAGGATAACGTTACTTATAAATAGGGATTGTACAACTGCGGACTGTGCCAACCTATTGTTCGTGTTAACAGTAAGATTAAGATTTACTATTATACATATTATATTCTAAGAAAAGGAATCAAGGCAAGCCTTCAATTTTACGAAGAATGATGAAGAAGAGGGTATCTAGATGAAAACTTACCAAGTATGTCCCATACAGAACTTTCCAGTAGGGAGGTGGTTGTGCACATACAGCACGTGGTACCACCACCGTTCGGAGCAGTCGTGGGCTTCCCGCTCCACCAGCCACGACCATTGTGGGCCATTGCCCAGCAGTGGGAACCACGCCACCGTGAACCAAAGTGCAAATACTGCCAGTGGGGTTAATCTGGAAAAACAAGTTAGGTGTTAGAAGAAGAATAAAATAGTTTGGAAAATCCAAAAGTGCACGCCTCATACTTATCACTCATTCATAAACGAAAAAGAAATTCAAAACATAGTTTAAAAATGAACAATTTATCACTTTTCATGAAGTCGTAATGTCAACGACTGACAAAGATATTTACGTTGGCAGTTGCTAGGCAACGGCACCGGATCAAGGTTGAAAATATTTATATATTGATATTATATTTTAGTTAGTATTTTATTAATTATAATTAAACTACTATGAATAAAAGAGCCATTTTCAATAGGGTTCCTTCTACGGCTGGAACGAATGTATAAAAAAAATATTGACTCAATTAATTGATTTTATCGCAAGCTACAATGTTTTCAGGGATCATAAATTGACGGACAGGAATTTTTTTTCAACTATTTTGATGCTTTTTCCATTTCTGCTGCATTAAATCAATTGTTAAAAAATACAATATTAATCTCCATTTAATCATCTATATAATGGTATATAAATTAAGTAGGTTCTGTGTACTAGCAGGAGTGAAACAATAAAAACAGTTGCAGAAATGGGGCAAAAAATATTTTTCGATCGTAGAGCACACTCTAATGCGAAGCATTACGAGTCGTGCAATATGTACGATTTTCAGTAAAACAAAGCCTTAGAAAAACTTTTCGATGAACCATTATATTCGTTGTCTCGCGTGCAACTGCTGAGCTATTTATTCTCCCTGCATGTCCCTGCATAAATAAAATAAACACTTAATTCCGTTTTTGTTTTATAAAGCTCTCTTTAGTGGAAACTGAGACATTTCTTACTCCTATCCTATTCTTTTTCCGATTGATTCGTTGACGGTTCCAAGACAGCTACATCATTTCTCTAAGACTCGTCGAACTGAAATGTCTCGACGCTTATCTGGCAGTCCCCGCTGGCGCCTGCTGGCTATTCTAGCTAACAGAAAGGCTTACCTTATCCACCTATTGAGGATGGACATCAAGCACTTGAAGAAGGTTATGGGCTTGGTGGGGGAGGAGACTAGGGTGGCGTACGCGGTCAGGAAGCCCGACATCGCGAAGAAGGCCTGCAGCCACAGCGGAGAGTTCAGGACTGCTTGCCAGGTGAAGTGGTCGTACATCTGGGATACATAAAAGACTAAAGAATATTTAAGGAGACAAAAAACGAGGCTAAACTTGCTGGTGCTGGTAGCAAGGTTGGTGATTTGAGGGGTCAAACAAAGCTGAACATGTTTAACGCAAATAAAAATTAATCTCTATTTCCCTTGGTCATCACGCGTGAACGGCTGGACCAATTTCCCTAATTCTTTTTTTGTTGTATTTGTTATTATAAGGAGAAGGTTCTTAGGATAGGTAGGTGAAGGTATGGTGGGTAGTTAGGTATGTATATATGTAGGTAGGTAGGTAGGTAAGCAACCAACCCGCACTGGGCCCGCGTGGTAGATTACAGCCCACTCCCTCTCACAAAGAGGAGGCCTGTGTCCCAGCAGTGGGAACATTAAATAGGCTGGTGATGATGATGAGGTAGGTAAGTAGGTAGGGTAGGTGGGTAGGTAGGTATGTATGTATGTAGGTAGATAGGTATGTAGGTAGGGTAGTTAACTAGGGTAGGTAGGTAGGGTAGTTAACTAGGGTAGGTAGGTAGGTGGAGTAGGTAAGTAGGTAGATAGGCAGGTGCTCCGTAGATAAGTACTTAGTCCTACCCGTGCGAAGCCGGGGCGGGCGGGGCAGCTAACCATAAAAAAAAAATATTGGTCTACCCGTCAAAAATGTATTAAGGTTTAATAATAATTACTTACCCTTTCAACAAACTGAGGGTTGTCAATGTACGAGTAGATGTAAATCAACATAACGTGAGAGAAGATGACGCACTGCATTCCTAAGAACCTGGAAATACACAAAAATATGAACTGATAGTTGAGAAATACCACATCAACCCAGTATACCAGCTGCCAACAAATCCAAACATCGACCACCAGTGGTCATGAAGCTGTGATTATTTCTGACGTATGAACAAATATTCCCTCTGGCGTCAGTCTTAAACCATTTTCACATACAACTATGCTTTGGCCCTGCACTTTGGCACAGACCTCGGTGCAATCGTGGATGCGAGCAGCTTAGTCCGACCGACCAATGTACCGATGCTTGCCAGGCCTATGTCCAGTGGTGGACGCCTTTCGGATGAGATGATGATGATGATGTTGCAAGACAATTGACATTCTAAAGATTTACCTGATGCCTTCAATACACGCCACGTCTTTCATCCGGTCGTCAGTCCTGGGCTTGGATCGGTCATACGTCAGAATGTCGAAGTTACGCTTCAAAGAAAATGCCAGCAAGTACCTGTTGCCTACAATAATAACAGTAAGATGGTAATTAGAAATTTTTTAATAAAGTAATACCCATTACCAACATCGAAGATGTCCATTAAGTTGGAACATTCAATTCATATTAAAACCAGCGGTTTTTGTTTGCACATTCTCCTTGAAGTATTGTTGAAATTGTATCCCTATTTCAGAATCATGATGCTCATGATCATAGAAAATTTCCCCAAGCTAGGAAGACTCCTGATAAACACGAATTAATAAAGTAGCATCACAGAAAGATGGTGTAACTATATTGCATCGACAGGGACACAAAAATTCGACAACAGTACAACATAATATGTGACCATGATACGCTGACTAAAGCCCCCATTTACACTATGCAAGTTTTTTTCCCGTGGCATACGATAAATTTGAAGCGACAAATGACTTGTCATGAATCGTCAGAACACTGTGCTTCAATTTATGGTATGCATAAGGCTGCCTGTCCACTGGAGCGGAGAGGAGAGGAGAGAAGCGGAGATGTGCTAATATTAACCAATAGAATCTAAACTCCGCTCCAGCGTTGCGATTCTATTGGTTAATATTGGCACATCTCCGCTCCTTTCCTCTCCGCTCCAGTGGACAGGCAGCCTAATACTGCTGAGACACAGGCCTCGTCTCGAGAGGGAGTGGGCTGTAATCTACCACGCGGGCCCAATGTGGCCTCGGTACATAGCACTTGTCTTCGAATTTTTGGTTCTAGTACATACCGGTTTCCTCGCGTATTTTCCTTCACCGTTTTGAGAGCAGTGGTGATGAAATTATTTACACCGAGTAAACCGCCTGTCTGGGTTCGAAACCACGACTTACAACACATAAGTGGGGGCCATTACCACTGGGCGAACTCTGCTCTCTTAACTTGTGGTATGCCACAGGCAATTAAATCAGGTTTTGTACTATGAACATCAAAATCAACGTAAAACAACTGTATGTTTACACTCAGCCTTAGCGCATCTATCTCCGAGAACATGCACCCCAGTGGCCAGACAGGCCAGCGCGACCAGCATCGTGCAGATGACCGCCAGCGACCGCGCCGGTCCCGAGTTGTCGGGTGGAGAGTCCACCGACATGCACCACTCCACGGAGAGGACTTCAGCCTGGAATGAGACGTAGGAAGAATAAGAATGACCATAGATTGATTGATTGCAATTGTAATTTTATTTTCATCTTAATTATAATTGTATATTATTTTGCACGACTCATAATGCGAAGCATTAGAGTGTGCTCTACGATCGAAAAATATTTTTTGCCCCATTTCTGCAACTGTTTTTATTGTTACACTCCTGCTAGTACACAGAACCTACTTAATTTATATACCATTGTATACATGATTAAATGGAGATTAATACTGTACTTTTTACCAATTGATTTAATCAAAAATGAAAAAAACATCAAAATAGTTGAAAAAAAAATCCTGTCCGTCAATTTATGAAACTTGAAAACATTGTAGCTTGCGATAAAATCAATTAATTGAGTCAATTTTTTTTTATACATATGTTTCGGCCATAGAAGGAACCCTATTGAAAATGGCTCTTTTATTCAAAGTACTCGTAGTTTAATTATAATTAATAAAATACTAACTAAAATATAATATCTTTATCTAAATATTTCCAACCTTGACTTAACGTGTTGCCTAGCAACCCACAACGTAAATATCTAAATAAATAGTCTTTGATATTAAGTAAGGATTGCGAGGTTAGAAATTTACCCATATTGATGGGTAAAATAGCAGTCAAAACATACTTCATGAAAAGTGATAAATTGTAAATTTTTGTTAGAATCTATGTTTTGAATTTCTTTTTCGTTTATGAATATGTGTTATGAGGCGTGCACTTTTGGAATTTCCAAACTATTATTTTTATTTTATTTGTAAATGTTATTATAGCCTATGTTATTATGAGTCTATATTACTTCAATTTGAATAGATCCATTGATAAAATAAATACAATTCAGGAACTTCTTCGATTCCTGGGTTCAATTTTACAACCTCAAGTCTGATCCTGATGTTGACTTAGAAGCTGGGTTTAACGCATTCAAGGATACTGGACAAGACACAATAGAGATTTTATTGTTTTATAACACTTTCATAGTCAACTAAGTACAAAAATTCCTATGGATATGACAAGAATTATTGCCTTATCAAATTCAATTTTTTATTTTAATTAATATTTATATACAGACTTAAAAATAATAGTATAATATGTACAAGTATATAAAAAAGGGGGGGAACAATTATAGGGCATCAAAAAATTCGTCTGCATCGCTGTCAACAGCAAAAGTGCCCAAAAGGCTGGCAGCATTGCCACGTTGTATGTACTTAGTTGACTATGAACTTTTTGTAATAAATGTAGAGACATATCATAGTCTCTACATTTATTACAAAAAGTTCATAGTATGCAAAAAAACACTTTCAGGAATACTAAACGTGTGAAAAGTGATCGTGCAGCTTGTTCTAGTCTTGTGGATTACGATTTCAAATTAATATTTTGTATATACATATTTATAACAACAGAAAAGCACAAAGGGTGGCCACATTGAGATCATTTCTTGCGCAGCTAATATTCTGAGACAGTGAAGTATATTTTTCTCACCTCAAGGCCATACTGCGCCACACTGTTGGAGATGCATCCCTGTGCAGCATCCTGCCAGCCTGCCGTCTGGTTCTGTCGGCCACAGCGTGAGACACACACTCCCCTGTGGATCAGGGTTCTGTTGTAGTGCTTCAACGACTGCTTGGAGTAGTCCTGAAAGGAAATCATAAAATTAAGGTACACACAATTTAATACCATTTGGTTTATGTATAAAATAGTTGACATAGATCACCAGTAAAATGTTATTTGACAAATGCTTTTTGGTAATAAATTGGCCACCGCCTCATTCGAATAATAAATTATGTACAATCTAATCGTTCCTATGTTCAAAATTTAACGAAATGCTGCGATCAGCTCACCTATTTCCTAAGCATGGATGACCAAAGGCAAGATTTCGATCAGAAAATCCATGTCTTTCACTTACTCTGCCGGAACAACAAAACTTTCGCGTATATTCTTCGATGGCGTAAACAATCCTCATCAACTATCGTTACTCCACGCATTGTACTATTTATAACTATCTTTCGCCAGCGGTTTCACCCGCGTGTAGGTTGGAAATTATCCCACGGGATTGTACTATCGGGATATAAAGTATTATGTTGTATTAATTTTCCGACAAAATTGCATACATAATCTAGTAGGTAAATATTGCAGATATTTAATAAAAATAATAGTGGGACACCGTAAAAAATAATTGTGTTCTAGCTTTTGCCGACGGCTTCGCCCGCGTGGTTGTGTAAATTATCCCACGGGAACGTACTACCGAGATAAAAAGTATCCAATGTCATAAGCCAGGTCATGGTCTACCCATGTGCCAACCATCTAAATCCATTCAGCCGTTTTAGCGTAAATGCGTAACAAACAAACAAACTCACTTTCGCATGGATTAAATTATTCACCGTCACATTCTACACAAACGCTATATCAACACAACTTAGAGTAACCTTGGGTTGTAGTTACAACACTAGACCGGTGAACCCAAACAACTCAAGCTTATACTTACTTTCTCAAGAAGAAGGACATTTACGAAATAAGGTAACCTTTATTTATTATAATTTAGTTGATAATTGGCTTAGAATTAAAAGAACTCAGAAAAAATAACCTTCTGAGAAGTAGTAAGTAGAGTGCACGATGTGATTTTATTTTATTAGGTGAGGTAACGGGATGAGGAGCTCATGGCTAAGTAATAACAGCCGTACGGTTCGATCCATCAGGTTAAGCTACGCTTGGCGGGGTTGGTCTGTGGATGGGTGACCATCTTAACATCCTCCGTGCCTTGGAAACCACGTTAAGCCGTTTGTCCCGGCTGTCATTCGTGGATCTTTGACAGTCGTGGCGGGTCGACAAAAGCTCGGAAATCTGACAACCAGTCTTACCCAGGGGTATTGTGTTACCCAGTTACTGTGTTGTGGAGGTCAGATAGGCAGTCGCTCCATTTAAAATACGGTATTCAGCTGCATCCAGTTAGACTAGACGCCGACCCCAACATAGTTGGGAAAAGACTAGGCAGATTCAGGTAACGGGATGTATTCAAATTCGCAATCAGATGCAGATAACTAATCAAGCAATAACTTAATCGACCAGTGACCTAAAAAAGGTCACAATACTTTATTGAAGGATTAGTGGTCACAGTTTTTCGCATTTTACGATGCCCGCTGGAGGTGTAAAAATGAAAAGCTTTACTTTCTAACTATTATCTTAAATTTTTAACTATTAATCACTTATTTAATTGTTTATAATTATAGTGACACTTATAAAATTGACAAAATTGAGTATTGTTGTTCGTATTTAATATGGGTCAAGGACCTGAAATAACAGATTTTTTATTTTAACGGAAAGAATCTAAAAAAGGAACTTTCTAGGAAAGAGTAAGGCAAGCACCTCTAACTTTTCGGATTCATGTTTGTATTGTATAATTATATCTTGTTTCAAAAACGTCATGAGGAAACCGGCATTCCTGAGAGATATTTCTCGACGGCATGTGAAGTCAAGTCAGAGACCCATGGGCGGCATAAAAACTCTGACAATCACACGAAAAAGAAGAGAGAAAGAGTGTTAAGTTATTTTTTTTAATTAAGTTTTTCTTAAGTATAATATGCAATCGATGTAAAAGTAGTTGACGAAAACAGTCAACTTCTCAAGTTACATTTTATAATAAAAATAAACAAAAAACCGTAGCGCGTATTTTGCCAGACCTATTCGGAGAATGTTGTGAACTTCTTTAAATGACAAACGGCATTTTTGTTGTGATAGATCAAGTTTAATTGCCACACTATCGAGTGAATGAAATAGCCAGTAAACCAGCCGGCTCAGTGTGTACACAATCGTGACCTTTACTGCATTTACATTTGTTGAAACAAGCTGCGAAATGTTTCGACAATTACTTCTAACATAACTTCGTCACTTCGTCACGGTTGCAACGTGCTTGAGCTTGCAGAGATGTGTTTATCTGTCAGGGCTATGAACTTTGCTCGTGCCGGCTAGATAGCTTTACAACAATAATTTAAGGCCGATACGCTTCTTGATAGATATTCAACCAATTTGAACACTTTGCAATCCAGTCTAGCAACGTCTATTATCCAGTGTTAGTTTTTTATAGATTAGCGACCAATTGGTTTTGATAACGATCCAGTGTTACTGAATTCTAGTACAATAATCAACCTATATAATGTTCCCATTACTTGGACACAGACCTCCTCTCTGTGAGAGGGAGTGGGCCGTAATCCACCACGTGGGCCCAGTGCAGGTTGGTAGAAGTCACATGTCTTCGAATTTTTGGTTCTAGGACATGCCGATTTCCTCACGATGTTTTCCTTCGCCGTTTTGAGAGCAGTGGTGATGAAATAATTTACACAAAGCAAAACGTCTGTCAGGGTTCAAACCTACAACTCGTAAGTCGCAGCTGTTACCACTGAACCACCACTGCTCTGAATTCCAGTGCTGGATTGGAATACTGGATCAATATAAATCAGTCTTATGATGAGTTAAAAATAATAGTAAAAGCGGTTAATAGAGGACGTCCGTCACCTCTGAATGGTTTTTTCCTATGAAAAGCTTAGGTTTATAATAACATAGGTATTCAAAAAATAAAATACGATCAGCAGGTACAGGATCTCTATTTAATATGATGAAATCTGAACTAGATTATGTTCACGTTTTTCTGATAAAATCTCGGAAAAATACATCCGTGATTTTGATGCCCGCATGTTATAACATCGGTTACCAGCACACAGAAGGATGCTCCTACCCATACTTAATAGGTGTTTAACCATGTTTGGAGCCAAGAACCTCAATAGGTTATATCACCAAAGACTGTGCGAGTAAAGATGGGTTAGTGTTACATAAATTGTATAATTCTTGCAAGTCTCGCGCGCCGCCGTGCAGGGAATACTTTATATAATTATATTGCAATTTATCCAGGAAGTATCGCTTGGCTATGAGCCTGCGTTGACTACTGTTGTCGTTAATACATCATTAAAGACGTGTTGTGACCGATTTAGAGTATGAAATGAACGATGCATCTAGCATAATGCATTTTTTTGTGCTATTTTTAAGCTAGTAACTTGTGTTTCCGTAAACAATTGTTTTCTGAAGGTTTCTCAGTTGCTTGTCTGCATGCAGAGCTGAATGAAAAAAAGGTTTTTACAACAAAAAAAGAAGCTGACTTCCAGTAAAACACAAAAAAAATAAAAATAACAAGATAACAACTTCCCAAAAAAAGTAAGATCCACAGTTTTTTTTTTTACATTATTCTTTCCAGTATTTTTGTCGTACTTACCCCACTCAAATTCGTATACCACTACTTGCTATGTAAACAAGTAACAGAAACTTATAATAACATCATCAGCATACACAAAGTGGATTAAATAGATATTATTGAAGCTAACTCAAAAACTACCCAAGCCCAACTAATAGAACCAGCCCGCAAGCTAAACATTACAAAAATAATTTTCATAATCGGTCCACAATTATTGGTGAATAAATAGATGAACATACATACAGATGAACTGAGAACCTCTTCCTTTTTGAAGTCAGACCAAAAGAGATATTTGTCGTTTTAAAATGTGTAACTTAGCTATTCGGAACAAAAGACATCAACGCGCTCACCGCATCGTTCCTCGAATATTTATTGCCATTTTCTTCATTGCATACATTTTCATGTTTTAACCGACTTCTTAAAAATGAAGGACGTTCTCCATTTGTCAGCAATTTTTTTTTAATGAAGTGTCATTATATTTATTTGCAAGTAGTACATTACAGATGGTCATGTTTTTAAACAACAATTAGCTAAAACTAACATGCAAAGTTACATTAATTAAATAAGAATGAAACTAATAAAAATTATAGTGTGAATCTTTGAAGTTTAGGTACTAATTCAGTCATTCACAGAATAGAATGATTTTTCTGTAAGCCATTTGAATAACGCTGTTTCAAAATGATTGTTTGGCAGTTCTCTATTATGACTACTACACACAGTGCCGGCGGCATGGCCACCGGCCGCGCCCGGCACTGCCGCACAAAGTAACGCAAAGGAAATAAAGGCGCAAAAGCAGGAGGCACGTGCCGCGCGGCATGTGTGTAGTAGCCATTAGATACGATTTTGGTAATTTATTATAATATTATATCCATGACCATTGCAAAGCAACTTCTGTGATATAAGTGCCTTTTCATTGGAGGATTAATTAGTCTATTAGGATATTATCTCCAAGTCGTTGAAATAATTCGGAGTGCAGTTTACCTTTATAGCATTCAATTTAATATATTATTATGTTCATCGATATTTTCGTCAATTGTGAACCGATTCCGAGTTTTTTTTTTTTTAAGTTAGTTTTAATAATACGTATTAATTTTCCACTTGATGTTGTATGTTGACGATGTTCATATCTTCCTGACACTGCTATTTACATAGCAAATAGTGGTTAAGGAATTTGTAGGTACTACAACTACATAATCAGCCAAATAATTTTCCCACTCCTGGGACAGGCCTCCTCTCTGTGAGAGGGAGTGGGCTGTAATCTACCACGCGTGCCCAATACGGGTTTGTAGATGTCACATGTCTTCGAACTTTTGGTTCTAAGACATGCCGGTTTCCTCACGATGTTTTCCTTCACCGTTCACTACAACTACTGAAAAGTGAAAAATAAAAACGTTTAACAAAAAAAACAACTGACTTCTCCCTATGTCCCTCTTTTCCCTTTGTAGTGTTTTTTTGGAAGTCGGTTATTTTTATAAGGATCATGACATGATGAGCTTTATTAAAATTAAGTTCTATACATGTGAAAATAGCGTTATAGTTTTTTCTCTTTTGCTGAGCGTAGACTTAAATTACCTAATGCTCCTCGTAAACGCAATAAGCAATTCTCATGAAATACATAGGTCCTCATGTAAACAATATTTCTAACCCACACAATTATTTTATCTATCCATTCTGAACAATGATACACGTAGTTAAAATTATATAATGGAACAGATTGTAAAGTGTTGAGGCCAAGGTGTTCAATCAAAAGGTTATTGTTTGCAATAACATCAAATAATTAATGTTAGTAGCTGGCAACAGAAACTGGCACAGGTACCTACATAAAGGTAGGCTTTTATGCGTTCCTAACATCTGTCAGTTGGACAATTTATAGTTATAATAAGGATCAAATTCGCCAGTTCTATGAAAAGTGGGTGGAGTCGAAACTGTTAAGTGAGTGAAAGGCCCAGCTCTTTTCAATTGATCTATCTTTTAGGCTGCGCCTAGATGCTTAAAACCCCAATTTTTTTATTTATTTTTACCCAGAACGGGGAAGCTCTTGGCCTGCATCTCACCTGATGGTAAGTGATGATCAGGCCGAAGGTGAAAGCGGGCTTCACCCGGAATCCTCAACCACAGAGGAACTGGCTATCTTACCTCTAACTGCCGAAACACAACAATGATGTTAACATTGTTGTTATGGCGACAGACTTAGATAAGTTGGTGGTAGCTAGCCAGGCAGACTTAGAACAAGCCCAACCACCAACCAAACTGAGCAGAATATTTTGCTCCCACTGGGAATCGAACCCGGGACCTCTAGATCTGAGACAGGTGGTTTAACCACTAGACCACAGAGGCGGTTAACATGTATGGGGCAATATGCCTGTTTAATTTTTAGTAGTACCTAATAAGGATCAAATTCGCAAAACACATAATATTCGTTAATATGAAACTAACAGGTGACAAGAACCCATTTTCTCAACTGCCAGACTGCAGTATGGTACTTGTATGAAGCAATATGCGTGTTTAATAGCCGATTTTCCCCTATGTGGAAATCTCTGGTTTTACTGAATACAAATTCAAATTCATTTATTTAGCTTACACAAAGTTCTTAAATATACAACCTAGCATGGTATGAAATTCTCACTAACAGAAGACTTAGAATATTAGACAGCGGGTCCCAAACTAGGCACAGCCTGTATCTTGGTGACCCAAACACTACACAAGGTTAACAATTTAATGTGTTCTGCTAGCGCAATATTATTATTCAAAGTTCATTACAGTACGACACAACTTCGATGTAGCATAGATTTGAACATTTTCATTCATGCATTTTAATTTTCCGAATGTATTTGGCTAGAAGACTTTACAAGTTATTGCGTTTTCGAAAGATCATTTTCACCTGAAGCAGTAATAAAGATTGGTTATTTTGAAAGCGCACTCAGTTCGGATGGTGATCAGTTTTACGAATTTTGCCGATGCTACATCTAAGTTGTGTCGTACTGTACAAAATTTACAATAATTTAAGTACAAAGAAAATAAATAGCATAGATTATACAAAAACAGTTAAGGTGAGTAAGTGTGTGGTGTAAGTGTAAGTGAGGGTATGTGCTGCAAAGTAAAGTTTCTGTTTCCTGAATGCAAATGTACATCTTTAAACCCACTTAATTTTATGAACATCGAGCGTCGTTTAGCCACTGCCACATAGGATAAGGCGCCATCTCCACGGACGAGAGACTCACGCTGTGCCTTCATCGCCGTGTGAAGATTGATTTATAGAGTTTCTATTGAATTTGATAGCACGGCAGACTATTTTCTCGCCCGTGGAGATGGCGTGTCCATGTGGATTGAGGAGCCAGTCTCCTATTTATTTAAACGCGGGTACAATATTTCGTTGTAAATTAGCCGATTTTGTAGGCTCATTCTCGGAATTTGTAGTAAAACCCAAAAGTTACATGACTTTTGGTGGCTCCTCAATTTGCAATGCACAGAAATGTATGAAGCATGCCACGACGCGCCGCTCGCAGCGGCAACTTTTTAGTTCCCACACCGCGCCGCTCGACGCGCCGCTTGCCGCGCCGCCCAAAGCTGTGGCCAGGCACTTAGTCCCACGATCAAAACCAGTCATTTACTTAACATACCTACCTACATGTAGATAACTTTTAGTATTTTGAAAACCTATTTCGCAGACCTATGCTCTTTGCAAGGCAAATGATAATATATAATTCACACAGGTAAGTATGTGGTTATGTATGCTATGTATTATATTCCATAGACAAGAGTTAAGAGCTTAGGTGACATTAGTATAATTATTAAATAACTAGCTTTTGTCCGTGGCTTCGCCCGCGTGGAGATCCGAAATTATCCCACGGGAACGTCTTACCGGGATAAAAAGTATAATATGTTCCACAAATAAACGCATTTTTTTTTCATTTTTCTAATTTAGGTTATGGTCTACCCATGTGCCAAATTTCATCCAAATCCGTTCAGCTGTTTTAGCATGAAAGCGTAACAAGCAAACTTACAATACTCGTAATAGTGCGAATTGTTTAACTTTCGTCTCGAACTTGCAACATTACTGATTATTGTTTTAAAATTAATTCTGTTAATGATAATCATTATTGTGTGCCAACCTATGCGTTAATTTAGAATGGCATCAAATTCTAGTTCGCCTTGACGCATTATACGCAGGACCTATTTATTTGAGGATACTCAGACTTTCTGCAAGTCTAGCACAAGGTGAAGCTAGCTTAATCAATAGTCTAAACACAACTTTCGACACATATCGACTTACTGACCTTAGAGATAAGGTTAAAATGTCTCATTCGACTGTAATTTCACCGGCGCCTGCGACATTCAAATAGAAATGCTGCTTGATGGAAGAAATTTATGGAAGAGGTATCGAAATGAAATTGTTTATGATGGAAATAGGATATCAGAATTACTTTTACACGTCATATTAAAATTCAGCTAGATAAGGAAGGTATCGCAGTAATAGGTACTTTATAGGTTGTCTGCCAAAGGGAACCTTACATCATGTGGTGGTTATGAATGGAGGGAGTTTTTTAATTTATTTAATTTTGTAAGGGAAAACAAACAGTAGGTAGTATGTTAAAAATAATAAACACAAATTTCTTAACAAATATACTACCCAGTACATTTTCCACGAATTACAACCTATATAATTACAAACTGTTGGCGAACGTTAACTGTAGTCAGCGCTTGGGCTAAATTAATTAAATGAAAATGGTTCTAGTTGAATGCGATCACTGAAAACCAAAACCGAATTTAGAATCAGTATAAAAATTGCAGAACATAGCGATAGCGAATTTAGAATCAGTTTAAAAATAGTAGAACATAGGGATAGCGAATTTAGAATCAGTATAAAAATCGTAAAACAAAGCGATTGTTTATTATGAGGCAGTTTTTTTTGTTGGCACCAAAGACGTCATTTAAAATATACTGTATATAGCGCTAAATTGAACACGTCTTGTTGATAAAATAAATAGATAAAATTCAGCATAGCCTTTTATTGGCAGCTACTTCCCATTTATCACGATGCCGTAGGGCTACAGTGTCCTACTATACTTCCCCGGATGTAATTTTTCATAATCAATTTACTGTTATAATCAGTGATCGGATATTCGGATGCATATTTACCTAAAGTTACGTTTTGGTTAAGAAATTATGGAAGTGGCTTTAAATATATATTTTTTCCTTATATAAATCCCGGATTTTATTGCATTCCGGGATCAGATACATGGTATGGAAACGACTTATCAGTCCTCTTATGAAGGTTACTTTTGCGGTGTTAATATAAAAATTTATATACCTACTGTAAACATTTTTTAACGATCTCAAGGCTCCAAATTGTTTGTGGCTATGTGCTATGCCAATTTGGCAAACTACTTTACAACATTAGCTAACATTTCTATAATCAAAAAGTACTAAACAAATCAATCCCGGAATCGCGAGATTTTTGCGATCGATACAAAAAAGCATTCCATATTGGCCAACACCTGCACGTAAGTAAATATACATTAGATTCTTTAATCAGAACTAAAAATTAGTCGATCCCGGTATCCCGGGATATTTTTGGATACAAAAGTGCTTTCCATAATAGCCAACACCTCAACTTTAGGTAAATATGCATCCGAATATCCGATCACTGGTTTTAATATTAAAACCAATACTATTATATTTTACTTATTTATTATTTCAACATCGGAACATCGTTAGGTACCCTATAATAATGACACTTTATTTAATAAGAAATCGTAGCGTCTATTATACCTGCTTTGTCGTAGCGATATAATTTGCGGAAGTACCTACGGTCTACGCCGCGCGCCGTAGTCTGGCATTTACGAGTAGGTAGATAGGTATTTTGTTTGTAAAAAAGCTTCGTAGGCCCTATGTAAAGCGTAGCGCTTTATTTACCTTTGTTGTATTTTTCGAGTGTGAATCTATCATACCCTGATGTTTAGAAGTCGATGTGGACAACGACATAGGACCGGATATAAAGCGTAGCGCTTTAAGCGTTATTGCGATAATGCGTCCCAATTTCTTGCACACACCTGTTTATTTATCATCCGATATTAATTAAGTCACAGTAGTGTGTAAGATCACATGCGTCCTAAATTTACAAAATGTTCTAAAAACACTCATCGGAATATCGCAGGACGGAGGACGTACTGAAAACAGATATTGGCAATAACGGTTGCGTTATGATGGACTGATAAAGTGTCCTTTATTTACTTTTGTTGTATTTTTGACCATATTTATTCGTTGTGGACAACAATAAAGCACGCTTGCTTTGAAGATTCACTCCCTTGATGACACATAGTATTTTTTTTTTTCTATAATTTCTACAAACTTTTTCAATTCCAACACTACTCACAATATCTATCGCAACGCATGATATTTATTTTACGCTTTTGTTTATAACACAAAGTTTGTTTCGCCGGGAAAGCAGTTTCGTACAATGGGTGTGTTGCGTTTGACCACAGATCCCATATGTAGTCAGATAGCAGTCATATAGCTGCCGTCAATTAGTCATATTCCTTGGGTTTCCCTATACATGGGATATCCTTGAGGACTTCCACTGGTACATACCTGTAACAGCATCATAGAGGGCGAGGGCTCCCGAGAGTAGAGCGCCGCATCCACGATGCAGTACACGTCACCAGGACGCCGGCACTGGCCCCAGTCATCAAGCCCATAAAGGGGCGGTAGTGTCGCGAACACCGTGTCTGGAATGGAACAGAAGATAGTGAGAAGCCGCGGGGAACTTTTCGTAAAGCCGTCCAGGCCCAGGCCTAGGGCGGCCAGATATTAAGGGCGGCCAACATGCGCTCGCGGCTGGTTCAGCTCAACTCAGTAAATAATGGAGCCTTGACGGCCAACTAAATAGTCATTGCAAACTAACATAAAATTTCTAAACAAAGTTTTTTTTTTTTTTTGTAGTGAAAACTTCTTTAGCGGCGTTGTGCACTTTTTCTGGGACGGGTAAAAAATATTAAACTCGCGTCAGGACGTGACCGTAAGATCCGTTGCCTAGCAACCGACAAAGTAAATATCAAAATAAATAGTCTTTGACATTACGTAAATATTGCGAGGTAAGAAATTTTACCCATATTGATGGGTAAAAAAAGCAGTCCAAACATACTTCATGAAAAGTATTTAAAAAAATTGTTTATTTTTGTTAGACTATATTTTGAAATAAAATAAATATACTACTACTACTACTACTACTAATGAATATTGTATTTAACCACATAAATAATAGTACTTTTATACTGATAAATAAAGCAATTCGTGCGAAATTATTCCCTAACCATTCCAAAATATTCAAAAATGCACAACGTTAATGTTCAAGTTTTCACTCCTGCACTCCCGGAGTGCAATCCTTTGTTTTTTTTTTGTTACATATAATCAATGTCAACGTTGTATTTGGCTTAACATGTTTACGCTGCTTTTGGCTTAACACGTTCAGCAGAAAATGGTCGGGGCGGCCGAGACTGCTAGTCAGCCTCCAATAAGAAGAATTGAAGATACTGAGGAAGCGCCAGGAAAACAATTGATTACTGAAAAGGCTTAGTGCTTGTTTTTCAGCCAATGCACTGTTTCGATTTTGGTAAGAGTCAACTTCATCTCTTGTCGCGGCTTATGGCTTATCCATACGAGAAAATAGTTCATGATTTTCTGAACTGATTAGCCAGTCAGCGTCAATTTGTCCGACCTTACCAACGAAAGTTTCGCCGGACGTCGCCGCGTCGGAACTATTGTAGTATTATTGCTGTTGAAAACGTTTTCAATGCAAATACTTACCTAGTGCATTACGATTATAGACGTGGTCGGTACCTACTTAATGCCTACGTGTATTTCTATAGGTGTTCAAATAATTATATTGTTGACTGTAAACGTAAGTGCTATCACATAATCAACACACGTGCACGGAGATCCTAACTGGGAACAATTAGGTACTTGTTGGTTGTAGGCCGATATTTTTAATTATTGTTGTGACCTTGACCGTTAAAACGGACTACTTGATGGTCCACCATAATCAGCCTATTACTGTTCCCACTGCTGGGACACAGGCCTCCTCCCTGTGAGAGGGAGTGGGCCGTAATCTACCACGTGGGCCCAGTGCGGGTTGGTAGACGTCACATGTCTTCGAATTTTTGGTTCTAAGACATGCCGGTTTCCTCACGATGTTTTCCTTCACTGTTTTGAGAGCAGTGGTGATGAAATTATTAACACAAAGTAAAGCGCCTGCTTGGGTTCGAACCCATGACCTACAACTCCAAAATCGGAGCTGTTACCACTGAGCCACCACTGCTCTCGCCTAGCGTATTACGAAGTTTCAATTGATTAGGAGGCTAACTTATTCTGTTTTATCCACTGAGAAAAGAGGTCATGAATATGATAGCCAATTTCATATTGTTCTTAAAAATAAGTTCGATCTAAACATAGGTGTTAACAGGTTGATTTTATAATGGCGCCTAATTGGGTTCGAAACCATGCCCTACAACTCGTAAGTCGGAGCCGTTCCCACTGGGCCACCACTGCTCACATATGATCTTGATGGTAGTTTATATTATTATAGCTATGTAGATACCTACTGATTGATTAGAGATTGGCGATAATACTATAGGCCTATATATGCCATCTGTCATATCTTCTATAGGCTGGTATCTACTTATTAGATTTGTAAATAGGTTCAGCTACTAATTCCTTTCAATAAAAGGTCGTCACCTTTTTCACACCCTCCTGGGATCTCTTGCGATATAAAGGGATTTTGATCGCATTTCTTTTTTCTAGTAATTCTGAGTTGCAGTCGAAGTATGGTGATTACCTAGGCTATGGCTATTTATCAGTCTTGGGAATTGCACCTAGGACCTTATGCTGGACACTTGGGCAGCCAGCATCGCGACCAACCAACTATTGAAATCATTATGCGGTTGTAATTACGGTTTCCTAGAATGCAATATGATTGCATGCCGATCCGATGCACATAAAAGTGTTCGAGAAGCATACAGGTTCAAGGATTTAAAACTTCAATTATAATCTAAAAATTCAAATGTTATTATTTTAAAATATAAAATGCGTATTTTTATGTTTCTTCGTTTTTACTAGTTCCTCACCAAAATAAAAATAAATCAATTACCCAAATTTTTTTTTGTTGCTAAAAACACATTCATCGAACTTACCATTTATATCAATAACACTTCCCAGCACGGAACAAAAACACGCAACGTACCACAGGCGCCACATATCGATCAACACACCTTGCGCGGGCGCGGACTCGAGCCGACTCGCGAGTTGAATACTTGAGAAATGCGTGCGCGCTGCCCTTCTCTGCATTACGACAGATCATCTCGGTTACATTGTGCCACTGAGTATTGAGGTGCAGAAAAGCCAGCTATAAGATAATGGTGTGTAGTAGAACCATCTCGAACTGTCGGTATGCATCTTCACACAGCTAAAGGGAAACGATTTTATCCTCGTGATGTGGGATAGTGTCAAGCAGGAAGGGATATCAAACAGGACAGTTGTGGGTAGTACAAGAGTGATTTAAGCTGGGAACAAATTATCGGACGCGTCAGTTTCTATTTCCAAAATGGCTTCGGATTGGGGGCCTCTGCCTAGGGACCCCGGGTCTCTAAGCCTGGTATTGTGTCGACCTTTTGCCTTTGTCTGTTATGCGACATCGCCGAGGATTTTCAATCTGGTCAAGTGTGAGTTGCTAAACAGTACGAGATGTCTTAACGTGACTGGTTATAGAATGCGCAATAACATGTCATTGATTTTGGAATATTTTGGGATATTGCATTGTATTTAAACATAAACCCACCTAGATAATCATTGCGAAGGAATGAGACATTAAAGTTGCTTGCAGCATAGTTAACATCTAGTGTGTTACACCATTTAGTTGGTGCAGAAACACCGTTATAGCTGTCATTCTAGCCTAGCCTTGTTGTCAAGGGAAAATTTGTTTTTTTTTTCTTTCCTTGGAAGGTGATGGTGGACGGGACAGGTCAGTTTCCAGTGTGACTACATAACCTGACTATTACCTACAGGAATTTGTTAACTCACCCTGCATTTGAAAAAACTGTAAACCGAAATCACCAATCCAGCTGCTGAAAGTGGTGACTATAGTAACGACCCATTTTAACCAACTTCAAAACGGAGGAGGTTCTCAATTCGACTGTATGTTTGTTACGCTATTACTCCGCCAATTTTGCATTGATTTTGATGTTTTTTTTTTTTTTTTTGTATGGTGGTCCCGTATAAATTGTATTAACTTTGCTTGGGTAGTTTTTGAGTTAGCTTCAATAATACGTATTTTTTTTACTTAGCTTAACTGGATGATAAGATGATTTTTTTTTTTTTCGTTCATTTGGAAGATACACAATTACAATTTGATAGTTTAAAAAACCCGAATATATTTCGAAGATACATAAAAACCTACTTAAAAACAGTTGTTGGAATTTTGTTCAATTAATAGCTCTGAACTTGACCCACTTAATAACCATAAATAGCCCATCATATTTAAAAACAGGTATTTTACCATCCAACTAATCGCAGGTACTTCCCAGCCCTCCTCCATACAATAACAAGTTTGATGGTATTACCACATGAGTGAGGTGAACGGCCACTTCCTCAGGTCAAGGTCTAGTGTCGGTTGCACCACAGAGCCTATACTAATCTATGCAACCTACTGCTTTCTGTAATCAATAGCAAGAAACAACATGACATCATCATATCACGCTTGTTTTCCGCCTTCGGATAGGCAGAGATCCTATTAAATGAGCAATATTAGTATGTCTTCCTTATATCTCCTCCTAAACGGCTGGATCAATTTTGATGTTTGGAATTTTGTGTGTATAGTTGAGTGGGTCTCTGGATTGTTTGAAAATACAATTGGACCCGGTAGGTGGCGCTGTTCGGGCAGGACAACGTCTGCCAGGTCCGCTAGTATATACAGGGTGTTAAAGTAATTGCGTGCCATAGCTTAGGGGTAGGTTCAGTATCGATAAAGGAAACTAGGAAAAATAAAAAATAAATCTAGAAAAATAATTTTATAAAAAAACATTTAAAAAAATTGCAATGTCAACCTAATTTTGTTTGGAATCAGGTATTTACAAAGATTAAAAATCAACTTATTTACTCATGTTTAAGTTGATTTGATTGCTATTTTAAGTTAGTAGGTACTAAATTAGGTTGACCTTGCAATTTTAGTTAAATGTTTTTTTTTTTTTTTCTGGATTTATTTTTTATTTTTCCTAGTTTCCTTTATCGATACTGAACCTACCCCTAAGCTATGGCACGCAATTACTTTAACACCCAGTATATTGTTTGATCCGAGTAGCGGGTGGAAAACGCTGCTTCCCTCTCTAGGGCGGGAATGAATTTTAAAAGTAGAACCTTTGGTTATGTAGTCGGCTACGAAACTTTTTACATGAAAAATATCGAATAGAATAAAAGTTAAAAGGCTGCGGTCTTGTGAGTATATAATACCTAATACGCGGGACCCGCGGGACAGCCCGGGGAGTAAAAGACGCGGTGCGTTCCATATAAAAAAAGAACACAAATTGTTCTAAGTTCTCATTTAATTTTAAATAGTACCTATTTAAAATTAAATGAGAACTTAGAACAATATAATACTCATGTTATTAATATCAATAAATATTTCAGAAGTACAATTTTTTACTTTCCTTATATTCGAAATGAAATAGTAGATTGTTATACAAGGGTCGAAAGAAATCAATTCCCATACGAGGTATTTAGACGCCCGAGCGTAGCGAGGGCGGCTATAGTCCGAGTAGGAATTGATGTCTTTCACCCGTGTTAAACACTCTACTTTTCATTTCGAATATAAGGAAAGTAAAACATAGTGTTTAAAATAGTTATTGATATTAAATAACATGATTAGTACCTATTCAAAATGAACTGAGAAGTTAGAACAATTTGTGTTTTTTTTTTAATATGGAACACCGCGTCACCGCTGCGGGCCGTCCCGCGCATTATGTATTTTTTTTATTCATACTGGCTGGCTGTTTTATATAAACAGCCAGTGTGAATTTAAAAAAAAATACCGGGGCCCAGTGTTTCCACTTTTAGGGATTTCTCCCTTTTTTTTTGGGAAAAAATGGCCAATAATAAACATGGTTTAAGGATGTTTTATTTTGGAAGCGATTTAGGGAATTTTAAGGAAAAATTGAACTTGAGTAAAATTTTTACTTGAACTTGGTAGCCCTATTGTTTATACTAGGCAGCACCCGATGTACTACTTTACTCTATGGCACCACCGATTGAATAAAGGGGATTCCCTGAAACTTGTAATAATTGTAATACGTCTAATTTTAGTTTACCATGTTATTGTTAATAGTACTATTTCTGTGGCTAAAGACAACATCGGAAATAAGTCGTATTATACCTAGAGTTGGTTTGTTTCGTCTCTCTCGATTTATAATTAATGTTTTCTAGGTATTTATGCTATAAAAATTAAAAATTCCCTAAACCAAGGAATTTTTATTTTTTTAGGGAATTTTAGGGATAATTCATTAAGAAACTGGGGAAAAACCAAAAACGTAAGTGGAAACACTGCCGCAGCTTTTTTGTTTTTATTCTATTCGATATTTTTCATGTAAAAAGTTTCGTAGCAGACTACCTAACCTAAAGTTCTATTTTTAAAATTCATTCCCGCCCTAGGGCGGGAAGCAATTACTATGAGTTTTTCCCGCCCTAGAGAGGGAAGCAGCGTTTTCCACCCGCTACTCGGATCAAACAAACGCTACTTTCCGAGCATGAGAGATGAAAAGTAGTGTTTTTCGAAATGAAAGACATCAATCTTTCGACCCTTGTATAACAATCTACTATTGTAATCATGTTCACGAAAACGGCTCTAACGATTTCAATGAAAGTTTATATCTCTGTCAGCTGTAACATGCGTGCATAATCAGCCTATTAATGTTCCCACTGCTGGGACACAGGCCTCCTCTCTGTGAGAGGGAGTAGGCCGTAATTGGCCGTAATCTACCACGCCGGCCCAGTGCGGTTGGTAGATGTCACATGTCTTCGAATTTTCGGTTCTAAGACATGCCGGTTTCCGCACGATGTTTTGCTTCACCGTTTCGAGAGCAGTGGTGATGAAATTATTTACACAAAGTAAAGGGCCTGCTTGAGTTCGAACCCACGACCTACAACTCGGTAAGTCGGGGCCGATACCACTGGGAAATACATGATCTGTGTGTGCACCCGGCCACCACTGCTCTCGCGAGTAACATGCGTGCATTCGTGTAATGGGCCGCCCAGTCGTAAGTGTATTATCTATGGTCGGCCCACTGCGGATTTAATCTGGTCGGTCCATCGCATGGGCGATCTGCCTCGTGCTCTACTGCGGCCTTGAGTTTCGATTGGAATAGCGTCTCTGCCGGTAACTTTACCATTATTTAGATGTTTTATAGCTCCTTTGACCTCCTCTTTGAATATACTCGGTTCCATATAAGTGCACCTCTGCCTAATCCTTCGGGAATTACAGGAGGGATGTTATGTAATAAATTTAAATTCCTGTTAAATTCCTAATGTTCAAACCAAATACTATTTTCCCAACCAAGGGATCGAAAACCCTACGCTCAGTGTTCTCGTTTGCAAACAAATCAACAGGGCTGAGTCTGGTTATGGAAAGTATTTGTATTGTGTTTTTGAAGATGGCGTCGTGGTAATTATTATTATTTATTTATTTGTCAGATAACATGATCCATTATGGTTAGTAACAACAGGAGCTTATAACTATGTTAGTAGGTAAAAAATTTAAATAAAATTTCAAATAAAAACATTTTATTTTACCGTCCCAACCACAATACTTACCCAGAGCGAGTGCATCGGACACTGATATTTAGTTGGAACTATCTTCAGAATGCTGTTGCTGCTGCAGCGTACTCTGCCCAACAGTGACGTCACACGCTTGCGTATTATTGCGTAAAAGTCATCCGTACGCGCTTCGGCAAACATAGCGGACGCACTGCAGAACCGTGGCAACCGCAACAACATCCTGAAGACGTTATTGTATTGTACCCGCAGAGCGCTGTATGCCCTTTGAGTATAATTAACCCACAGGCTGCTCGTGTATAAGGATTGGCAATATGCTTTGAATAGCGCTAACTTGACTGTAATGAAACACAACATAGGATACCCTAATTTAGAGGTATAGATGATGAGCATATTTTCAAAGGTAAAATAAATAAAAGGCACAAATCAAAATAATGACTTTATAATGATTTTTTTTTTCAATTTCAAATATGTATTAATATTTACATGAATAATCTTATCGTAAACATAAAATAAAAATATCGTTGATTACGTTAGACAACACCGCGTATTGTTCATTGTTTGACAACCCTATTTTTTTATTAGCAACACATCAAAACTGGGAAAAAAAGGAAAGAAAGTGGCCCTTGCCTGTTCACTAAAAATTAAATTATTTAGAAGCTATCTAAATCCTTGATTAATAAACTATCTACTTTATAATGATGTATATTTGCGATATAAGCCCTCAGAAGACTGCTTCTGAAAAAACCTTAACTAATTATGTAAGCAGGTTTTCATATTCATAGTAATAATCTATGGAAGCTATTTCAACAGCAGTTTGTCGGTCAAAATTAACATGCTTTTTTTCCAGTTTTAACGTGCTACTAACCATTATGCGCTTGCACATAGCGCGAGAATAATTGTTGCATAGATCTTTGTAGTACAAGAGATAGCAACGTTAACTGGCGCATCATCTTTAAATGTAGTGATGAGTCTATGAGCTAGGTTAGTAAATCAATTATTCACCTTAGTACTTTTGATTACATTATCTTAATTCCTATTTAAATGCTAGATTTTTTACATACTTGTCTTACTTTATTTGTTAGCAGAGGTTACGAGGCTTGCGCTATAAGCAGTTTTTTTCCTGATAGCATGACAGGGGATTTCATTCAAAGATGACGCGCATTAAAACTCTGCTGTCTCTTAGACTATATAAAATATCACGATGCTCCGTCAACATGTTACAATCAAAAACGTTAATAATATGGAATTATACAAATTTTATTTTCGATAATAATCTTTATAATTTTAGGCTTATAATAAAATAGTAAAAAAAAATACGATATTTTCACTGATGTACTTTAGCTTTAATATTGTGAAAACGTAGATTACAAAATTAAATTTGTTTTGTATTTGATTCAGACAGAAAATGCATTTAAGGCATTCACTATATTAGATAAAGTCTGAGGAAACAAGACGACCGAAGATGCGTCGACTTGGCGAAAGTAGTGTGAATAGATTCCTATAAAGCCTAAAATTATAAAGACATACAAATAATATATTGATAAAACTATCTAAATTAAGTAAACGATCATAGACGAAAACGCAACTTGACTAAAACTAAATAAATACAGGGTGTAAACAATTGCTCCATCAATAAATATTCTTTTATCTTTAATCAATTAATAGTTATAAATTTCAACTGTCCATTTCATGGACGCCCACCGTTCTAATTTATTTTATATTTATACATATTTCAAATAGCAATTTTTTACACCTTATACTAAAATTATGTACAAGTGTGCTATATATGAAAATATCTTTTTATATATCCAAGCGAAAAGCAATTTATCTAACGTATAGGACGCAAAATGAATAATTATTTAATCACTAAACAAGTCCGGACAAGATGGCCTACTTTACCCAATCTCTAATAATTGAAACTTCTCATAAAACTTTACACTTCATTCCACCTTGCCCGAGTATATCACGTTATTTAGAATTTAAAATCGTAAATAATGCGTGGAATAAATTATCAACATTGCACATAGGCTTTGTTACTCACTTATCAAAGGCTTTCTGGTTGCCATAGTTCGACATTGACAGCTGTCAGATTTGACAGGCAGAAAACGAAACACCATGTACATTATAATTATATAGTATACATTTTATCAACTTCACCTTTTAATAATAATTTCCACAAAACATAAACAGGACTATTACCACAGGACTTACTGAAACGAAAGAATATTTATTGCAATTTCGCCAGAAAACTGTTTTTTGTTTTAATAAGCCCTGTGGTCAACAGGCCCACTAAAAATGGCGCACTTTAGGTATTTTAATAGTAAAAGCTTTATATCAACATTACATTATTATGGCTTAGTCGTAAAGCTAATTATGTCAAAGGTGGAATTAGACTCATACAATAATATTGCTGCGATACTGTTTTTATGAAAGGACACGTAATAGGGATGCTGACTGGGGAAAAAAACTATTTAGTCCGTCAGTCAGATAATAAAAAAATATTAGACACGTATTTTTAATCATATTAATAAAAAAATATTAAGTTAAAACGCATTAAAGTTGGGGATTGGGGGCTCGCTACATCACAAGTCATTATAAAATGTACCGGAAAGTGACGTCATGCCACATTTTAACTCAATCTATTGCCGTATTCTTTTGATTACGTAAAAAAAGAAAAAATACGTTTTCTATATTTTTTAATAATCAATCTGATGCATTTTTTTTTTTTTTGTCCACATCCCTTTTGGTCCAAAGCTACGTCATACACATCGATGAACCAATGAGCTTTCGACATGGCTTTAAAATTTTGTTGTTATTGGCTGAGTTTATGTGATGTAGTCTTGTCCCAACGCGTGAAAAGACATGCATATTTTATTCGACCATGGAAAGTTCGGATAGTACCTACAGGTTCTAAACCCTGTAGGTATTACAATAAGGTTTATTTTTATTCGGCTTCATTGAATTACGCTAGTCATTCGAAAAGGAGAAAAAATGGCTTTTTATCAAGACCTCATACATTTTGCTAGGACGAAACACTTAGCAACATTTGACGAATCTTGGTGTTATATTTATCTGTTTTTATTTTGTGAAGAATTTCGCACTACCAGCTACTATTCACGCACGCATTTATTTATATACGGTGCATTTCTATAGACAAGAAAAACTTTCAAGAGTGTATTGCGTCTACCAGCAAACGATTTAGAAAAGGCATAACCAAGCAGTGTATACAACATGTCCCAGAATTAACGCACACCACCATACATACAATTAAAATATTATTTTATAATCATAATACATAAATATATGTACCTCATACCAAATAATAAACCATGACATAGCGCTGCGAATAATAAACTGAAGCAGGCTAAAACTACACTTCCGCTCTGTGCATACACGCTCACACGCACACATTTACAATCAAACTACACCTCACTAAGTGCACACAGGTTTACGAAACAAGCCTGACGTCACTGTTGACAGCGCTCTGTCTTGGTTTTTTATTTTGTCTGAGAAATATACTGGATTTTTACTTTTATTTATAAATCATTGTTTATTTATAAAATTAGATGAACTGATGGGTGAAAATTGTGGTCTTATTAGTATTGCAAATGTACGCGCACACACACAGTCGCACACGCATAAGGGTCTAGCGTAGAAGTTACTTCGCTCATTTTGGTTTGCTTTGACTATACAGCGAAAGTGTTTAATTATTTTTGGGATAAAAAATAACAACATATATTATTATATTAAAAATAACAGAAATGGAGTCAGTGAACGATTCTGAACAAACTACTTTCATACATAATCAGCCTATATAGCGTTCCCACTGCTGGGACACAGGCCTCCTCTCTGTGAGAGGGAGTGGGCTGTAATCCACCACGCGGGCCCAGTGCGGGTTGGTAGATGTCACATGTCTGCGAATTTTTGGTTCTAGTACATGTCGGTTTCCTCAAGATGTTTCCCTTCACCGTTTTGAGAGCAGTGGCATTATTTCAAACAATGTAAAGCGCCTGTCTGGGTTCAAACTCATGAACTGCAACTCGTAAGTCGGGGCCGTTACCACTGGGCCACCACTGCTCTACTACAACTACATTCATCATGTGCATTAATTCAGTTACATATTGTATGTATACATGTTACTATGTGTTATCGCCCTTATTTATAAGAGGGGCAATTTCCGCATTTTTAGGAACAGTCGCATCTTAATCTCAGTCTCTACCGAAAATACCTCTAAGACCCACTTACGTGTTTTCAGCTAACTCGGAATTAACAGCTAACTCGGGGTTAACCAATAATTATCTTTGGATTAACCTTGAATTAGCTGTTAACTACGAGTTAGCTAACCCATGAACGCAAATGGGCTTAATTTACCTACATTTTTGACATTGATTCTCGCTTTGATGAGATTGCGACTAGATTTTGAACGTTTGAATTGGTCTTAAGGTTCATTGAAATAAGAACCATTGAAGAAGAAGATTGAGTTAAGGTTCATTAGATAGAAAGTGAGGACAATCACATAAAAATTATTGTCGTTGTGAAGAATAAAAATTAAGAATGCAGATTAGACACCAATTAAATATAAATAGGCACTCATTTAGAATACTAATCACACGTACGAATTACTATACTCATTTATAATTCATTATAATATTTGCTCACTCCTATTTTATCGCTCCGGCGAATAAAGACGTATGTTGATGTACATCATCCGTTTTTTAGGGTTACCCTATTACTAAGCCTCCGCTATCCGTCTGTCTGTCAGCGAGTTATATCTCATGAACCTTAATAGGTAAATAGTTGACATTTTCGCAGATTTTGTGTTCTATTGCCGCTATAACAACAAAATAAAGTTAAAAATAAAGGGAGTCATACAAGAAACGTATTTTTTTCGGCATTTTTTGCTACATATTGTACCACTTTTTTGCTAAATATGGTACGGAACCATTCGTGTCTGAGTCCGACTCGTACTTAGCCGGTTTTTACCAAATCATGTGTGCATTGGTTGGTATATGTATATTGTTGGTTTTAATTCTTATTTGCCAAAGGATTGGCAAAAGTTAAACCTAGTAATATCGTCGTAGCGTCAAAATTAAGCAAATATTTAAGAAAAAAACAGGGTCGGATTCCCTTACTAAACGTTCGCCACGGCAAACTTGGTTCAACGGTCCATTCATGTTTACTGTTATGATTAGTGAATAAGAAACAACAACAACTTCCTATTCCTAGAAAAATAAGGTATGAGACTCCACCAAAGAGGTTTTATGGATTAGGCTGTCAGAAATTTTTCAACATACGACTCTATTCCGCGGATGCGATATTGACATTAAATTACCATTTTATTAAAATTAAATACCAAAACTTAGTTTTCGAGAATTTTTTGGTAAATGAAAACTATTTTTACGGACATTTCAGAATTTTATTATTTACAATTTTTCTTCATTTTAATCCTATGTTAATGTTGGAAGATTTCAGTTCTATCTCAAATCTGAATTTAAAGTAATATCCGTAAAAAATGTTTTATATTTTAAAGAACTTTCGTTTATTTATACATAATGTTCAGTTTTTATTAATTAACGTGAATTATTTGCAATTTCTTCCCTCACAATCACGAAAGAAGGAAAGTAAGAAATGCATAACCATAATATTAATAAGTATAATTTCGTTTGCAGAGTTCTGCCCAGTCTGTTATAATAAGTATCGCGTGATAGTATGTAACTGTTCCATGTTTGAGCAGGTGTTTGAATAATCCGGTAGATAGCGCTAGCGGAAGATATCAATACAAAAGGATGTACAGTGCTACAAGGAACTTTTGGCGGTCGAATGACGTTGACTGAGTGGCGCTGTTACAACGAATTGTTGTTGACAACTAAGTGACACTTAAATGAATCCTTAAATAAAATTTCACTGTTGGATTTTCAACTCTCAGCGCTGAGCCTAGCATTGAAAATCCAACAGTGCACTTTTATTTAGGGATTCATTTAAGTGTCACTTAGTGAAGATAAAACCGGGCATTTGGCCGCTATCCGAATTTCAACATAATTTCTCAAAGCGCTGACATCAATAATTTGCGTTCCGATTTAGATATCAAGATCGTGACAGCTGAGGGCTGTCAACAATTCGGAACGCTCGTGAACGCGCTGTCAGTGCTCGCTCAACTTCAAAACTTGCATATTATATTACTTTGTGTATATACCACAAATAACTTCTGCTTTGGTTAGGTGGCGAGCGGTAACCAGAAATACAATTTCGAAAATGCCACGTTACTATAGATAAATGATGCGACTCAAAACAAAACAGCACAACTGTCATTTTAGACAGCGCTCACGGTGATATTAATTTATGGCACGGTCGGCGTTATCGCGCTCACGCTAATTCGATACGAGTGTTAGCACGCTCAAATAGATTACTGAGTAACTCGGAACGCAGCCTTGAAATGTATTGAAACAAGATAGCGGCCTTAGTTCAAATTTTGTTCACGCACCAAAAGAACCTTATAGCGTTATACGTTTATAATCGAAATGAAAAAATTACGGGAACTAGATAGAGTCTTAGATAGAGTATTGTTACACTCTGTCTACGAAACGGAATGATAAATTCTGACATTTCATAATTGCCTGAAAATTGTTTAACAGTAATGTTTGACAAGATTGTAATGTAAGTATAGCCTACGTTTTCATAGGCCTCTAGCTAGACTATCATAAAGCCTTGTATTAGCTGGCCAAGTAAAATAGACCACTTATAAATTTACAAATGTACAGACGCCAACACATCAAGTTACTACAATCGGTCAAATTTCTTTAATAGATTGTCAACTTTATCGCTGAAGAATAAGGATCAATGTTGATTGGGAAAATTTGACAGATTCGAGTAGGTTGATGTGCTGGCGTCTGTACTATGGATAAATAAGTGTACGTGTAATGTGTAATCTAAGACGAACGGGACCTGAGGGCCTAGACAAAGTAACATTCGATTAGCGACAACGCTAGTAGAAAAGTCAAAAATGTATGGGATTGACAAAAGCTATCGAAACGTCACGTGATCATAGCTCAACGAATAGAAATTAGCTAGACAATATTTAACATCATTCCATTCATACAGCCTCGAACGATAACTTGCTAACGAAAGACCAGAGACAATATGTAATTTTTATCGAAGAAACCAATGGATCAGACGATAGCGAAACGTAGTGTAGGTATGTCGTTGAAGCGATAGCGATTGTCGAAATAGAATCGCTCCGAAGCGAATGTCATTTGTCTAGGCCCTCTGAAACGGTAAGCGAGAACGCAGACGACCGGGATTGGAAAAAAAAAAGAATATTTAAGAAAAAATTAAGAAATTGTTGGTGTACTATAGATACAACTCTGCCTAACCTTTCAAGGGTTATAAGCGTAATATTATGTTATATGTAATTTTAAACTGACGTTTTTTTAAGAACAATTTTTCGACGCAATTCTTCAACATTGAATGTACCATTCTCATCGAATTTTTACAGTCATTTGCGTTCTCTCTCAGCGGGTCTTTCCGCCGAATTGTCTAGTTTCCCTGGCCTTTTAAAATATTAAAATGCAGCCTATCTCCTCAGTCCATCAGGGTACCTCTAAGCCGATGGCTCAGGTAGTGCAGCAGCGTGGCGGCCGAGAGGGCGAAGTCTCAGTCGACGCCGGCGAAGCCCTGCGAGCCCTCGATGGCTTTGATAAGTTTCTCGCGGAGCTGCTGGTAGCTCTCGTAGGGAGGGAGGTCGATGCGGTTGAAACTGGGGGCGAAAAATGTTTGCTTAACAGATGGAATGCTTCTTTTTGGTCGCGCCCCAAAAAAATTTTTTTGAGGCTCGACCAATAAAGAATAGTCGTGTGATGCTATGATGACCGCTTAATCAAATGTAAATCCAAATGGTTATTAATTCTTTGTACGAATGAAATCTTCTATAATCAATAAATGATCGTTTTTTTAATGGATTTCGGTCAATTTGCTAAAATACCATAGACGACGTATATTTAGTAATCTAATCCGCTTAACTGTTATTTCTTAAAGACTCATAAAGACCCCTGTAAGAAATCGACACGTGTTTCACCTCTCAACGAGACATCCTCAGGATAATGATTATCACGTCAAGCGCCGAACGCGAGTGAGCCACACCGCCGGTTGTCGGGGTTTTATAATGGATTTCCGCAAAGTCACGCCTTAGTCAATTAACTGTGCAATTTGCTATTGGTAACCCGGGTTTTTTGTTGGCACTATACAATGTCGCCCATGCGCATGTGACCGCCCGTAATTTTCTGAATATTCATGAAAAAATATCGAAAATTAACTTCAAAAGGGGGGGGTCTATCTATAACATTTTTCATGTTATTCAATTTTTAATTTTTTAAAGATTTGCTTTTTGTTTTTTGACACATCTCCGAAGTTTATGGGTCGATTTGGATTCTGTTTATTATTTCCAAAAGCTTATGAGTTATTTTAACAGGTTAATTAAAATTTTTACAAAAAATTATCGACTACGAAAAAAAAAACGGAATCGAAGTAATTTTTTCGGGAAAAAATTGTGTATTTATTTTAAAAAATCTAGTGAAAAATGTTATAGATAGACCCCCCCCCCCCCTTTTGAAGTTTATTTTCGATATTTTTTCATGAATATTCAGAAAATTACGGGCGGTCACATGCGCATGGGCGACATTGTATAGTTTCGCCTACCGTTCTCACTTCGCTTCTGGATGACGATAGAATCAAAAACAAGTTATGCAAGTACTGACCACGTGTGCGCCCTCGGGTAGTTGTCGGGCGAGCCCCACTTCTCGATAGTGAAGAGCTGCGGCCCGTTGCTGCCGTACAGCTCCTTGAACCCGTTCATGGGCACGCGCGACGTGCCCGTCACGAACTGCAGCAGGCGCGAGCGCATCTCGTTGGAGAACGACAGCACTACCTGGGGGGGAGGGGGGAGAATAAATAGTGGTATTATTTTTAAGAAATATTAAGTTATCTCAATATGTTGAGACTGAATTGTTGTTGAATGATTCCGCACAGGCTGCAAGCCGACAAGGTTGTGCCGACCTGAACAAGTAGCACGCCTTTTTTGAGTGGGAAATCATCTAATAGCTTCTCCCGCTCTGAGCGGAGCGGGAGGGCGTGTCAGACTCTTACTGAATAATACCCACCCGTACTCCTTCAGTTGCCTGTACGTTGCCAGGGGCCACGGCAGGTGCGTGGCACGCCTAAGTTTATAAATTTTTGCATAGTAGGGGTTGTTAAAACATTCAGAATCCAAATAATAATCGAAGAACAACAAGCTTAATGTCAGACATGACATTGTTCAAATTCCAATGCATTCAAAATTTATTTAAGTCAATTGCTCACGGAAAATAGTCACTCAAAAATCAACTTAAACTACATAACGGTAAAGAAGATAGTTGGATTAAGTGTCAATTCATGTAAATATCTCAGATTGGATATTCAAGTATTTACTCTAATAAAACCCAGGCAAAAGAAATTCATTACAAGCAAAATTTTTATCAAATTATAATTTATCCAAAGCTTGTACGCCCTGTTTTCATGTACAAGGACTGGCGTTTTTTCGATCACTACAAACCTCTAATAACACGTACATATAATATGACCATCATGGCCCACTGTGTACTCACCCTCCAGAACCACTGCACGACGATATGGTTGGCGTGGTAGTCTCCCTTATACAACGTATTAGCTCTCCAGTCCCTGACATCAATGTGCTGGATGCCGCACAGCAGCAGTTCCAGCTCGTTTTCATCGAAGATCTTCAGAAGAGGGAGAGGAACTAAGCCACCTAGGCCTTCGAGGAACGCGAACATCTGTTCTTGGACTCGGCTGACGAACCGCCATTGGATAACTAGTCTGGGAAATGGAAATAAAATTATGTTATGTTTTGTTCAGATCAGTAGCGGCCTGTCCTTATAATCATGATAAAACAATAGTTGGCGGCATCTATATCGCCACAAATCAAAAACCTGCGGTCACACAAAAATCCTGACGTCACACAAAATTCTGCATAACAAATAAATTTTGTGTGACGTCAGGACTTTTGTGTTACCGCGCGATCAACATATATATAACTTTCCAACAGTAATCGTCGGTCAGTTGCCCACCAGATCTGTATGGTCGGAGGATCCTCCCTTATAGCGGATGAGTTAACTTTACACCCTTTTCCTCATACCTCTAAAGAAGTAGTAAACAAAATCAAAATAAATGATTAAGTGCAGGTGAAGTTTTCATTACACCGTTTGTAATAAATCTGTGTATTTCAAGAAAGACGGCTTGCATCGAATCTTTGTTACTCTGATTTTCAAGGTTTGATCTATGTGTATTAGCATCATAAATCAGCTGAAGACAAGATGAAAATGATGGTGGTAGTGATGTTGACGGTGATGTGCTTATTAAGACCTTTTAAAACACATGTGATATGCAATAAAGAATTGAATTGTATACTAACTTGATATATTCATCCTTATTATCGTTGTCTACGGATATATTGGCGCCACCGGGCTTGAGGTCGCGTTGTATCGTCTTACCGAATTGCTCTTCGTCCACTGAGAATGTTAGGTATAGTTCTGACGGGTCGTTTTCCTGTAATCAATGGTTTGTATATTTTAGTTATACGAATAACTCACTTGTCACGACAGTCGTGTTAAGATAATAAATATAATTGTGTATAATATGTATAAATAAAGAAATATTAAAAAGTAACTTATTGGCCGCCCCGAAATGAAATGAAAAGAAACTGTTTATTCTGTAAATAGGACATTGGAATCACTTTTACACGTCATGGTAAAAAATTGCTAGATTAGTTCGGCATTTCCTATCTGACTATTCTGAGAAGAAAGGCCGAAACAAACTCAGAGGTCATCTTTTCCAATCCAATCATGGTCAGGCCAAATCACAAGCCAATCTATCTCAGTTACTGTTTTCGCGACAATAAAAATTATAAAAAATGCTTATGAATGAAGATTGCACAGTACGAGGGTACTTAACATCAGGTGGCAGGCGATGGCAAGCCAGAATTAACCTAACCCAAAGATTAAAGGTACCATTCCGTAGCCGACCGCAGGAGGCAACTGTAGGCGACGTGTCACCGCGACACGACTGGTTTCTATGAAATACCTTCCGAAAATAAAGGACTTTAGACTTTCCTGTTGACTTTGGTCTACTAAATTAAAGTCAAGAAAAGAGTACGTCATCAACACTGACTGTTGAATCTATTCACGCACACCGTGGGTACATGACAAATAGAAATAAATAAAAGCAACATAACCATACCTTGATCCACATGAGTGAGTTGTAGTATTCTAGATCTACCGATTCCATGTCGAGCAACTCTATCGTCTTGCCCAACATCATCTTGTAGAACGGACGGATGAAGAACGCTGAAAATATAAAGGAATATTGGTAAAATATTTTTGAAGTAAGGGAAGATTATAATGATGGGCGAGTTCTTCCTTAAGCGTTTGATTGAGTTCACCGTTACAGGTTCACAAACAAAATGTAAAGATGTGACGATAAATTTTATCATTTCCTGTCTAAATACATATTTTACTTCAGTTTTATAGACCTATATAGACATTCAGAACAGTTGATATCTTTATAATAATTATGCAGATGCGTATGCCACAGGGGTCAATCCTAGGTCCGTTCCTCGGAAACCTCAAAATCACAACAATATTATTTTTCTAGTAGATGTCTGTAACATAGCATGAATCTCTCTTGGTTAGAAAAGTACCTATGTTTCGAGGACTGCTCTTAACAGAAACTAAATAAATAAAATACATTTATTTAGCACAGACTAAAAGGCACACAACATATCAGTGCCTCCAGTCAAAAACGGCATAAGTCGAGTTATGCCCTTTTGTTTTTATAGCACCATTGTAATCTACGTGTTCTGTTACATAACATATCAAAAGGACATAGCTCTAGCTGCATCCTAACATACTTTTTGGTAATATGTCAAAGGCATAACTCGACTGCGTATATAGGCACATCTATAGATATCAAGTAAATTTCACTGCTTAATAGACATAACTGCAAGAAACCCCAAAACACAATCGAACTAAAAGGCATAAATACAGTTAACTTAATTACAAAAAGACACAACTCATGTAGTTCCAAAGTTTTTTAAATATAGTAAGAAATAAATGTAGATAATCCCTTTGGTAAGCATGTTTGAAAGGGAACAAGTGCATTTGTTGCGTTTGCTTTAGGAAGTCTCAAGCGGTATATCCCCACTAAACACTTTATCGCTATTGGTGGATTAGCGTGTGGTGTACTGTTTTTAGAAATAAGTCGTTTTATTCCTTAATTTTGTAATTTGATAATTTCTTTTGTAATAATTAAATTAGTGTTACGCGTATTAATTTTCAAGCTTTTAAAAGTGATATAACATCATTAAGCTAGTATTCAAATATATAATGAGACTTCTACCATCTATATACACAGAATATCATTATTTCTATAAGAATTTGCTGACTTCAGAACAGCAAAGAGCAGAAGACGATCCTGACTTAAGTTTTGTACCGGGCAATGAAGAGGACAGCGAGGACAATTGAAATTTTTTATTTAAACATTATGTATATACATATATAAACTCACTTAGCTTTACATACTCCTTTTGTTTCGTTTACGTTCATACATCTGGTCATACACGCACGAGTTACGAGTACCTGAGCATTCTGAAGAACATCACCAATTAGGTCACTATGTGTCCTTCTAGGGCGTCCCCTTCCGGTATTTTCAGTCACATCTGCTTTGTAAATACCTTTTGTTACTCGCCTTTCATTCATCCTCTCAACATGACCAAACCATCTAAGCATACTCTTTTCAATTTTTGTCACTACATCGTCTTTTAAACCGCACCGTTGCCTTATCACACCATTTTACAGCCTATCATTCATAGTCACGCCACACATGCTTTGCAAGGAACGCATTTCCACAGCATTTATTCTACTTTTATGCTTCTTCTGCCACACCCAACATTCACTTCATACATAGGCACCAGCACTCCAGCACCCCATTGTGAACAGCTAGTCGAGACATTTTGGGCATCGACTGGTTGATCACAATCGCATGTATAGGTATACTACTACTACCACTACTACTATTCACTTTATTTCCCGCATTTACTTTCCTTTCCACATCTTCTTCAATCTTTCCATGCCTTGTAAACTGACTCTCCAAATACATTATTACACTTACTTTCTCCATACTCTTATCATTTATGTTTATATCACACACCGATACATCTTCTTCTGTTTCAAATACCATAAGCTTCGTCTTATTCACATTTATATTCATCCCTTTCAAATTATATGCTTCATCCATCACAGTCACCATGTCTTGCAACTGTTCAGCTCACGATGTAAGTAGAACTTGATCATCTGCGTAGAGAAGGTATTTGACAGGCAACTCATTAATGCTCAATCCGCACTCACCCCCTTTCAAATTTAGCAAAAAACTATCCGTGTGCATGTTGGACATCCACGGTGACGTGACAGCCTTGCGTAACACCTCTTGAGATGCAAAACCAGTCTAAGCATACCCCATTTAACACAAGCATTGGTATCCTTGTGGAAATATTGAAAGTGCCCGTACCAAGCGCCAGTCCACAACGTACACGGATAGTGTTGACCACAGTTCTTCCCTCCACACCATGTAATAGGCCTTCTCCAAGCCAAAGAAAACACACTAGACTTTCTTGTTCTTTGTCAGATGTTTTTCGCCTATGCACCTTAAAGAGATCTGATCCATACAGCCGATTTTCTATCTAAATCCCGCCTGCACATCCAATATTTTCTCATCTATCGCTCTAATCACTCTATTTATTAAAACCTTCGCATAGAGTCTGCTGACAACACTCAAAAGACTAATGCCGTGACAGTTTTTGGACTGCTGCTGAGAGTCTTTTCCCTTTTAAAGTGGTACGATTACAGCCTTGCACCAAAAAAACCACCTTGTATCCGTCGCATGGCCATTTCTCCAACACATATTAAAGATCCGTCACAACAGGCTTGCTCCCACCCCGTCACATGCCTTCAGTATTTCAGCAGACACTCTGCCATTCCCTGAGCTTCCCAATTTTCATTCCTTTCAACACTATTACAATCTCATCTATTTCTATTTCATTTCCATCACGTGCA
Organism: Conistra vaccinii; assembly: GCA_948150665.1. Classification (NCBI taxonomy): domain Eukaryota; kingdom Metazoa; phylum Arthropoda; class Insecta; order Lepidoptera; family Noctuidae; genus Conistra; species Conistra vaccinii. The sequence continues at coordinate 1,780,311 of OX411327.1, forward strand.
TCTGAGCTAGAGTCTTCAAAACTTGCTTCTGTCCAGTTACCCACTTCTTGCACACTATCTTGACAACTGAATAAACTTCCAAAGTATCCCTTCTAGTGTTCCAAGACCTTTCATTCTTCGTTTAGTAAACATCCATCTTCTGCTCTTATAATAATCCTTCTCGATGGTCCTGTCACTCCATGAGCCAATCTTATCTGTTTCCAGAACAGCTTAACACATTGGCCCTGTAGTTATCCTTTTACCTGTAGAGAACTTCCTGTTATAGGCGCTTTTCTTACTTTCATCCTTTTTCATTTTTACAATCTCTTTTACTGTTAGGTGTTTTATTTAAAGTGTAGATTTAATAAATATTTAAATAAAAGATTTTCTAGACTATTGTTTTAATTATAGATTTTTTGTTCGATCGATAGCAGAAGGAAATAAGTCGTTACTATATTTGTCTTAGCGCCTGTTTCACCACCTACGATTAAGTTCCTATTAACTTACTTGGTAGATAATTTCATACAAATTCTGTTCCATTTTTGAATTTATTCGGTAAGTAGTGGGTATTCGGACATCGCGATATAGGCCCTTAGGCATTTATAAAATAAGGGAATAACTCGCAATATTACTTTTATTACGACCAACCTGACTAGTATAATTAACGTTATTCCCTTAACACTTCGTTAACAAGGGAACAACTCGAGAAAAACTAAAAAAAAATATAGTAGGAGTGACTGAATGTGGAAGTGATTACTATTAAATGAAAGAGCAATTTTTTATCTACAATACTAATTCGAAAGCAATTATGATTTTAATTGCGAAATACTAAAAAACATTAAAAGTGTTGTTTTTTGCCTCTCCTGAAAAGTGACGAATTTGAGTTGTGCCCTTTTTTACTGGAGACACTGATATATACTGACGAAACAAAACAAGAAATCCGTTCTGAAAAAAAAACGTATGTGTACCTTACGGCTGAGCTAATTAAGTGCAGTTCAGCAAAAATGCCAGAAAACTAGTGCCTGACGCTTTTCAACTGAACCTGAAGTTGTGTTAAAGCTACGTATTCTTTTAACTCAGACAGAAATATGACATGGCTAGAAATTAAGTGACTACCGAGATGACGACTAATAGAGAAGTAAAGAAGAAAAATAAAGGCGATACAGGGTGTAAAGTTTACATACTTCATAGAAAAGAGAGGATCCTCCGACCAGACGGATGTCGTGTGGATTGATGTCGGGAAGTTATATATATACTGATCGCGCGCTAAACTCAGCTTGGGCGATGCAGGATTTAGCGTGACGTCATTGTGATGCGTAGTTGCCGCCACCAGACACAACACTCGTCTGGTCGGATGATCCTCCGGTTTCTATAGAGGATGAGGGAACTTTACACCCTGTTCCTCATACCCCTATACGCTGACCCCAAATAAATTGGTATAGAATGATGAGTTCTTTTAACTCACCATCTAACAGTTTCCCATGGTACACAGCCATGCCGGCGACCCTGCCGATGAACTTGAAGTAGCTCAGATGCTCCTCGTTGCACACGCCGCTGTTAGGATTGATCTGAAGCGTGTAGTTGTCCATGGCCGAATATTCGAACAGCCCATAGTAAGGGTTGAACATCTCCTTTGAGAGTAGGAAGAACCATTCTCGAGCGAGGCCGCCGTAGTCTGTAAGAGAACGTGGAGAAATAAGTTATGATGAGAAGGCTATCGTTTGATCTCAGATTAACACACAGTATAATAATTTTGCCTGAAAACGAGTTTTAGGAAAAACAACTGTAATACCTACACATAAGGTTCAGTTTGCGCTACAACTTCATATTTTTTATGACTTTTTCAAAAGTACTAGTCAGTCTAAAATCAACTCTATTTACACTAGAATAAAGTTGATGTTTGTTTAACACTTACGATTCCACCCATTTTCATAGAACTCATACGCCATGCTGCCATACATATTGGAAGTGAACCCTCCGGGAGGGCTCTCGGCATCCCATATGCGACTAGGTGAACCCTGCAGAAGGGCTCACGACACTGAACGTGTTAAGTGGAAATAACATCAATTGGAAACAAGGTTATAAATAGACCTTACGTTCGTTATTATTCTCTCGCGCAAAAGAAAGGAGAACACCCGTTTGTGTTTGTTCCATGTGTTTGTTTTGTGTAGGTATTATACACTTGGGTTTCCATCAATGTTCATAGCGAGACCCCTTCATATCTCAAAAAGCTCGTCAAACCGGGGTCTTGACTGTCATTCGTAATTTTTTAAAGTTGTTAAGGTTAGTCAGAACAACCAGTCTTACCAAGGGGTATCATAACATAAAATCACGCTACAGAAGCCCCACATTTCGCCAATTATGTTTGAGTCCCATGTAATAGGGGGCGAGCCTATTACCATCAACCGGGCACAAATCCAGACTAGGGCTGCTACTGAGAAATTCCTAATGGAAAAAAAACCAATAACACTTTACCGGACCTAGAAATGGAACCCAGAACCTGATGCTCAGTAATAGCGCTTACGACAACTAAACCAACGAGGCAGTCATCAAGGGTATCAAGTTACCCAGTAACTGAGTTGCAGGGGCAAATAGGTAATTGGTCCATGTAAAAAGATACTGGCATTCAGCTGCACCCGGTTAGACTAGAAGCCGACCACTAAATAGTAGAGAAAAGGCTAGGCTGATGATAAGGCAGAGATAGTAGAGAGCTCTAGTAGTAGATAGTGTATAGCAGTGCTAGCTTGTGGTGTGATCATCGGACTACCAAGTCATTGGTCTCGAGTTCCAAGGCACGCACCTCTGACTTTTCGGATTCATGTGCGTATGCTTAAAAAACGGTGAAGGAAAAACATCGTAAGGAAACCGGCATGCCTGAGCGATATTTCTCGACGGCATGTGAAGCCAGGTGCAGAGAGCAGTGGTGGCCCAGTGGTAATGGCCCCGACTTACGAGTTGTAGGTCGTCTTTGTGTAAATAATTTCATCACCACTGCTCTCAAAACGGTGAAGGAAAACATCGTGAGGAAACCGGCATGTCTTAGAACCAAAAAATTCGAAGACATGTGACATCTACCAACCCGCACTGGGCCCGCGTGGTAGATTACAGCCCACTCCCTCTCACAGAGAGGGGGCCTGTGTCCCAGCAGTGAGAACATTAATAGGGTGATTATGTATGTGAAGCCAGTACTTTTAATGATTTTATACCGGAAACTACGTCTAAACGAGTGGTGTTAATGATTTGGAAAAATATATGTTAAATTAGAGCATTTTCTTAATAATTTAATCTACGAATATTTTAGATTATGTTTACATTACATAGTGAAATTAATTTGTAAAGTTGTGTCTAACGCGGATAAAAAACTAATAATTACTCAAAAGCTGTCAAGCGGATAATTAAAATATTAATCTTTTAATCTACGAGTTTTATTAAAATACCTTCTGTTTTTTGTTTATTAAATTAATTATGCGTCAAATTGGTGACAGCGCTCCTTGATGCGCGAGTTCTATTACTGGCTGGACGTACGACGCGTTGCGTGAGCTCAGTACAGAACACGCAAGTTAACCACTCAAGGTCACTGGCATGTATCTGTCTCTTAAAACTCTGACACCAGGTTAGTGACTAACCACACGAAAAGAAGAAGAATTGGATAGCTTACCAAGTCCTACTTCCGACTCGAACTCGACCCACAGCTTGGTCTTGAGCAGGTCCAGTCGACTGACTGAGCTGATGATGCGGTAGGAATCCTCCAGAATTGAGTTACGTCGCACTTTAATCTCGAACTTGTTTGGCACGTTGCTCTGAAACATACAAACGGATAATAGGTACACGGTTGAATAAGCTAGGTTTATTGAGAAATCACCTGAAAACGATCAGCAACTTAATGTTATTTCGAAGAAACTTCGCATATTTCACATGATTGTGTTATTGTTATGTATTTTCTTTTTTAGGTTTAAATGGGCCTTTTTAAATTCATCGAAAAATGAGGTTGAGGTGAGCTGACAGTAGGTAGTGTCATAGTTGTAATATCGTCTACTTTTACATATTTTTATTAAGAGCTATTTTTTTTTTTTAACTTTGCCCCGCGAATATGAATTTCTCCTGTATTGTGGGTGCGTTTACAAACATTTAAACTCACATACACAAACAGCCAGACCCGGAACAACTACTTGTAGGTCATTCAAATGTTTGTTCCGTGCGGGGGTCGAACCCGCGACACGCAGCGCAGCAGTCAATCGCTTTCACCAACCACTGCGCCAACCGTGCCGTATATACATCTTACTCGTCGCATGATCTCCAAAACAGAGGTTTGCTCGAGTCAAAAATCTGGAGCAAGTACCTCCCTCTACGTAGGTAAGTAGGTAGGACTCATACCCGAGCCCCCTTTTTGGGATCACATAAAATTGTATGTAGGGTTTAGGATAACTAGTAATTCTTATTCCATACCGGTTTGCGTAGCTGACTCTTGAGGTACTCGTACTTGCGCTTGTAGTCGCGCGAGTACGGCACGGCGGGGCCCGCGATCTGAGGGTTGGACAGTCGAGGGTCTTCCCACTGGGTTGTACGAGTGTCTGAAATAAAAACACCGCTTTTAGTCAAAATGTAAAACAAAACGGATTTATAAGAACAGAGGGGCAAACCTCGTATTATTAAGACGTTTCAATTCTAAATCTTACATTTTTTTGATGTTTTTTTATAGTGATTGTCATTGAGATGACATTAAAAATACATTTTAATGTTTTTATTTACGGGAATTGGCCTTCTGGTCATAGCCGCAATGATGTGATGAATTATGTGATGTATGTGTATGTGTGATGATGCGATGCATATTATTAAGACCTTGTAAACACATGTGATATGCAGTAAAGATTAGAATTAGAATTTGTATTTTTAGATTATGTCTAATCAGGAAACAATTACAGTATCCTGGCCGTAAATATGATACATCAAGTTTCAGAAAGGAGACTCAAAGGTTGCTCTGTTTCTCAAGCTAGATATGTCATATTAAGATGAGTAACAAAAAAGTGTAAAACACAGACTTTGCCTTCGCCTGGAGTCTAGTATTCTAGATGTAGAACAATGACTGCCCTTCTCATACTCACTGTGGTCAATGAAGAAGATCCGTCCGTCCGTGTGCACGCGCTCCTCCCAGCCCTCCGGCAGCGCGCCCAGCTCGTCGGCCTCGGCCGGCGCCGGCGCAGCCGACGTGGGCAGGCTGGAGGCGCAGCCTGGGGGGCAGTTACATTTTGTTAGCTAACTTATAACTTTTATGGCATAATAATACTAATAATTCATTTATTATACAGATATAGTCCATTACATTAAATTATACCATCATAGCATGTGGTAGAAAATGTGGTCCCAAAAATAAAGGAAAAACAGACTGTTCAATACTAACAGAACAATAAAGAAAATTAAAGTACATCTAAGTGGCACAGGAATGTTTCAGAAAGTTGTATGTATCACTAATAGTTTCCCAAAAACAGCGGATAATAAACAACTTAATTTATGTTAAGGAAACTTTCTGAATTCATCAGTCTTCATTAAATCAGAGTAGGTGGCGCTGTACAAAAATCCAATACCTAAACACCGTTCCTTATGAACAAAAAGCTGTTCTTATATGGTGTAACATTAATTTCGTAATGAGGTGTACAATAAAGAATAATAATTATCGGTGTATTACTTAACATTGATCAGGCAGGGAACATAGTTCCACTACAGCCACGCAAACTCATAGACCAATATATTTTGTTTCCATGTTCTGCAATAGTCCTGAACCAACATTGTCCTTAGGTGCATTTCCATAGTGGATACAGACATAATCGTCGATTGGTGCTTCAAGGGGCCTCTCCGAGTTGACTTTGGTCCCTCGTCTGCCTTCTAAAGGTTTGGGAACTCAGGGCCCCGGAATATTTGTCAAAGATGTCTAAATGGCATAATGAAAAAAAAAATTAGCTTACCAGTTCTGGGGTCTATCCATGTAGTGGTCTTGGCGTTATGGTCGATGAAGAATATCCTGCCATTAGGAGCTCTCTGCATACTCCAGCCGGGCGGAAGACCTAACACAAACACACAGAAACCATAAGTATCATTGTTCATATGAATGTGACATTTAATACATTGTTTTGATTGTAGACACTTTCACATTGTAAAAGCCCACTATTTTTATTAAAAGAGTAACCATGGAGTTTCTTGCCGGCTTCATAGGAAATGACCAATTGGAAACGTGCACCTAGCTTCTGACGTTTCATAAGTGCTTAATGTAGGTTTATATGAAATATATATTTTTTAATTTGACAGACAAAATGTATGTTTTTTCTAAAAATTAAAATCACCAGAATGGTATTGCAGGCCCATATTAGTTTTTTGACTTCCAACCATCATTTATATTCAGCAACAGCATCTTATTAGTATTACTTGTTAATTTTTTTGGAATACCGTACCTATACTTCTACAATGTTTGTAAATATGTGAGCACCATATGTCTATCACATAATTAGTTTATCTGTCATTGCTTCATTTTTCATTCTTTTTACCAATTGTGGTAAGTATAGTAATTTTATTCTAGATACATCGTCTTCACATATAAAATGTATCCAAAATATTTTAAAACATTAAAAAAAAAGTAACGGTGGTGTTTCTTGCTTATTCTTCTCCATACGAAAACTACCTTTTGGAAGGCGACTAGAATCATTTAATTTTTTTTTGTAAAATCTTGATACTTATACAAAAGTGCCTTTAATATAGTGCAAATATGCCTAGTTAAAATAAATTATTTGACTTTGACAATAAAATTTTCCCCATCCTTATAATACATTAAAACCTCACCGTTTCGGAAATCTATGTTTACAATAAATACCTAAAGGATTTTGTGAAATAAATCTTTCAAAACTGAAATAGCGGGCAACAAAAAAACCGTAAATAATTATAACCACGTATAGTTACCGTCACTATTCGGCAGGTTCTGACTCTGCGTGCTACTGGCGCTGCTACTCCTGGTACTCTCTGTGGAGCCGTCCGTCTCGTCCTACAAACATGTCACATTATAACAACAACACTTGATTGTACACCTTATGCACATGGCGATACAGTCCTGTTTACTTCGAGCGTGGTGCGTGTACTGACAAATGTTTTGATGGAGTTTACTAAGTAAATAATTATAAAAAGACTATTCCAACTATTTATTTATATAAAGGGGATTTGAAACACACACAGTTGACAGTTTGACAGTACACTTTTATTTACATGTGTCGAAAATATATGCATATTTACACAGAATTATAGCCCCCTAGCTTAGACGTTTACAATCTGCTAAACAAGCTATACAAGGTGTCAGGGACATCGACGAGAAGCCTGCTACCATGGATTCAGTACATGATTCTGAACCCCGCTGCGTGGAATTTTTTGTCGGTTATTTTAAACAAAACTGCTGTTCTATACATTTTGACCGCGTAGGTATTGCACTTTTCTATGAAACAGCAGATTTTTTTATAAATAACCGACGAAAAATTTCAACGGGTTTCAGAATCATGTGCTGAATCCATGGTAACAGGCTTCGCGTCGATGACCCTGTATGTACAGCACATATGAATAATATCATAACTGGCAAACCTATTTCACCTGAACCAGCACCCTAGTTACGTAACACACGATTAATCACAACTTGTTTCATTTGACAGTTCAACAACATTCATTGTGTTATTGACGTTGTTGAGCAGACAAGATTTTCGAACATATTATAAAGCAATGGATTTGCAATATCTTTCAAAATGATTCAAATTGTGATTGGTTGTATGAAAATAATGGGTGCATTATTAAAGATATAGTAGAATATATTTAGGCAAGACTGGCTTTGTATTTAATTTGACAGTAATCTGCCACATAAGACTACTGTAGCCAAAACAGTACGCCTAGTGTAATGCTTTAGACAAGAAAGTAGAATTTGAACTGTATTCGCATCTATACATCTTTACAATGTTACAAATAAAAGAAAACTTCTATTTATTTTATTGCCGAATGGCACTCTTGAACTCGATATTTTAATAATAATTTAAAAAAAATATATTTAGAAATTAAATTAAATGATTTTTTTAATATTATAATATAATAAACCAAGAAGTTTTCTTCCTCATACCATAAAATATGTACAAGAACATAATCCAAATGTTTAAATTCCCTTAACACCTAACATTTAAAATATAACTTAAACATATCAAGCTTTACCATACCATATTACAATAAATTCAAAAACGCCAAAAAAAATCTACGTCGAAGCAAAAATACACAAACTCTCAAACTACAGAATAAATACAAATTAACATTAAAAACTACAAGTTAATCAAGCGAAACAGCACAAGCAAACATGTATGTAGATACGATGTCAAATAGATAGAATGTCAAATTAGAACGGGATGTCAAAAGCGTTGTCAAATTAGCTTAGTTATTGTTAAATTGTGTTATTATGAACGCGTTTCTTTTTCATATTTTTGCTGTGAACTGCAGTCTATGAGATGAATACAAAAACTTTTTTTTTTTTTTTTTTAAATAAGTAGGTGATATTCGAAGTTATTATGTATAGTTTCATAGCTTGACAGTTCACAACAGCTTCAAAGTTTGTAGCACAAGCAATAAATATTTCATATTTTATTAAACAATATAAGTTTTGGTGCTTTCCAAAGCTCTCCAGCAGAAAATTGGAAAGGCATTTTGAAAGCCTGCAAAGAACAATTCATTGCGCGTATTTTAATAAAGATTTTAAGCATAAAACTAGTCATTCGAGTTCAAAGCACGGCAGTGCGAAAGCCAAGTTGCAAAACTAGCAAAAACTTGTGCTACAAACAGCCTAAGTACCTAAGTATTAAGTACCCTTGTCGCTTGTCGGTGAGTCAAAGGCGCGACGCGTGGCCTCGAGTGTTAGTGACGTAAGCAGACATCACAGTAGCATGTTGTGCCTCACACTTACTCATAGACAATTTCCCAAAGCACTCCGCCATAGGCCTAGTGCGGGTTGCGACGCAATTATATACCGTATAATGTTCCGAGAAGGTCTATATTTGAATGCATAAGGTTTTGACATGGTAAAATTCTCGTACCCGAAAATAAACAAGAACAAAAACATACACAGACATTTACGTCGCACTTTTAAAATATTGTTTTCAAACATAACCCAAAATATTCGACGCTTCTAAATAGATGACAAATTAAATAATAGTTACAGTACGCAGCCATTAATATGACACAGGGTTAAGAGTGAGGGGCGACACTTTACAAAGGCAATTTTAAAACATCTTGTTTAAAAAAAAAAATACATGGAAGTTAACACACTCACACACACTCACCCTCACTATTACATGGCACTAAGGTACACCTCTGCCTAGCCCTTTCGGGGCATACAGGCGTGATGTTGTGTTGATTAAAAAAGAGTTTCTTTCCCGTTATTCTCCATAGAGAAACGTTTTGGAACGGGCAATTATCGAACTGACCGACTCCTTGACAATTCAAAAGTGCTTTTAAATGGTTTAATTAAAATAAATGCTTTAAGTTTGTATTTGACTTTTTTTCTAAAACTTGATGTGATTTTGACGGCCTTGTATTTTCCAAAGAAATAGAAAGAATGAATTCGCATCTAAATAGATGACATCGAATACCTTTTTACGTATACAATTTCCACCTACACTGCTTTTGCGTACCAAACAAGCCTATACCGGCTACATCGCATCGCGGCCCGCACGCGGCCTCCGGTGTCTTACCTCAGAGTCCTCCATCGAGCTCGTGGTGGTCCTCCGTCGCCGGGCCCCCGGTGTCGTCGCGGGCGAGGCCCCAGTTGGCGTACTGAAGTGATTCTCATCGAATGTCAACGCATCTTCTACTACTACTTCTGTTTGAGGTAGCGCTGTTTGAGGTTCAGTCTCATTTTCTGTTACTTCTGTCGCATTTTCTGTGACTATCTCTGTCAAATTTTGCGTTTCTGTCACATTTTCTATACCTATCTCTGTCGCACTCTGCGTTTCTATCGCATTTTCTGTTGCATTTTCAGAAACTACTGTCTCATTTTGCGCCTCTAATTCATTTTGCGTGTCTGTTTCATTTCGCGTGTCTGTCTCATTTCGCATTTCTGTCTCATTTCGCGTTTCTGTCTCATTGATTTCTGTCTCATTAAGCGTGTCTGTTTCATGTACCTCTGTCACATTCTCCGTCACTCCTCGACTGTCACCATCTCTGTCATCAGTAGCCGTGACTACATCGTCTACTTCGTCAGTACTGTTCACATTAACTTCAGTTGTGTTTGTATTAGTAATCTCATTTTGTTCTGCATGGTCAGTAGCATCGCTCGCTGTGTTTTGACTAGCACTGGCGGCAGTTTGAGCGTCGGTAACGAGTTCGTTAGCGCACACAACGTCATCCTCCTCCGGTATCGTATTGTTTCTTAAATTATTATCACAGTCGGTTTCATCACTTATACTATTAGTTGGCGCGTTCGTCACCGCGGTGTCGGGAACTGCGACGGGTTCCGGGGATCTGATCGGTGTTGAAAACGGCGTGGGGTCGGTCGAGTTAGTGTCCACACTTCTATTGCTTATATCCTCCTGTTAGACATTTACATTGGATAATACTTGACGCATAAACTTATTCGTGCAGTTCGAGAAATATTTATTCTGTATAAAATATGACGGTTTATTTTCTTTCTCAACTGCACGTTTAAGTTTGTGGCCCATATTCATTATTTCCCAGATAAACATTGGGCTTGTAAGCGTGAAGCATCAATGTGCTGTAGAATTGTCTATGAAAGTGAGGACAACACAGTGGATGTCTATGGAACACCCGAACCGATGAGAACAGAATATAAATTAGTGTTTGTATGTATGAATGGCTATCTGAAATTTCCTGAAAGATCTCACATAAAAAACAAATTGTTTTTTCTACAATTTTACCATACATTTTATTATTTTGCGAGGTAACAATTTTAAATTCAGACTAGCGTACAATCAATTAGAAAAAAACCTTTCAGAAAAATGTCCTAATGTGAAACCATGTACTCATTTTAATACATTTTTTAAATACAGTGAAAACCTTAACAATTTATTTTTACAGAATGAATTTTCAGTACAAATATTTGTCAATTACATAAGGTCAGCGCCAGACATTTGACAAAGGCAAGCAAAGCCACAAAATATGAAGCAATTTTTAAGATATTTGCGAAATACGCAAAGCCTCAAACCTATATTATAGTTGCTAGGGCAAGCCTTGGCGACAATATTTGCGCATAAACGTCTGACACTGACCTTTTTTTTTTGGTTGGGAAATGTCCTTAAAATAACTTAACATATTTGGCAACCCCTTGCCGGCCAAAGTGGCACATTTTTTTTAATGCTTTGTTATGAGGTCTATGACTCGCTTTCGCCCGTTTTACTAACACTGACACCTAACTGTAATTGCCTTATTATGGCACTGTTGGATTTCCAACTCTCTGCGCCGATTCGAGCGTTGAAAATCCAACAGCGCGTTTTTATTTGAGCATTACATGTATGTGTCGTGAAAACGGTCATCAGAGGGCTTAGGGATAGTTTCATTTTACCATCTCAATCATACGCATCGACCGCGTTTGGCGCTCCGATTGGCAGCCGGCCGGCCTTCACCGGTGAAGGGCCAATCGGAACGCCGAACGCGATGCGTCTGATCGAGATGGTTAAATGAAACTCACACTAGGCCCTTAGTTTTACTGCGGCAAGCGAACATGCAAACTTAACCAATCATGCGACATATTTGTAAATAACAATAATAATAGTATTATAATATTTGGGATCGTCAATTAATCACGTGAAGTACCAAGAGGAGGGCTGCGGAAAAAATCACGAAATATCGATGGGGAGGGGGGAGGGGGTGTAATCATGTGTATTTTTTTTGCGGCGTGTAGGTTTGACTCGCCGTTGCCAGGCAACGATTTACTTATACCTTTTTTTTTACTTATATTTATTTAAAGATAAAATAATCTGAAATATTACTTTTTTTTTATAATAATAATATAATTTTATTTTTTTGATTTAAAAAAAAAACCTCACCACGTATCACCAGGGGGGTTAATAAATTGCTAAAATACATCACGTGATTAATTAACGACCTCTTTGAAGCGAAACGTGTATTTAGTTTTGAATATAATATTGAAGTTGAAGCTAACGAAAACATGCTTTATTGGAGACCCAATTGAGTTTAAGTTTAAAAGATTTAGCTGCTGAGTGCAAATAAAAGTAAATAAAAAATGAGTACATGGCTAAAGAATAGATACTGGAAGTCTGAATATGATAGCAGGACTTCGTTTCAACTAAGTTTTTTTTTTTTTATGTTTGCATAAGATTAAATAGGTGAAACAAAGTAAAACCTCCTTACTGAAAATCGTACAATAAAGTTATATGTCCAGCTAGACCAACATCAGTTTAAACAATAAACCATACAACGTTGTGATAAAGCCTATATTAGAATGATAACTTCTTATGGTTACAACTTTATTCTACGTTTTTTAATAACGTAGGTTTTCTTTGATAATTCAGACTCCCAGTATAGAAAAGTTTAATGTAACGATGTCTTGTTAGTACATAACGTCTATCGCTGAAGCCCATGCTGCGAAACAAAATATCCACTAACAGAATCAGTAACTAACATAAATCCTAATAATTAAACAAATTATAATTTCTCTCAATGAATACGTCTATAGTACGCATGCGTATTTCCGATACCGATACCGCTGCTAATTTTGCGTATACAGGGCGTAAGAGATATTAAATCCGGCATGTCTTACAGTCCCTTCAGTTCCCTTTAAGTCCGAATGAAACATTGATAAGTTATAACCAGAGCACTGATTAAAAAAAAATATATATAGAGCGGTATTGGTTATTGGTATAAATTGATCTGGAACATAATAATTTTAGAACAAATACCTAGATATTCCCGCATATTGCCGTAATGGACAGATTTTAGAGCGTTTATTTTGAAAGTGGGCAACGTCGCAAATAAATGTCGAAAATTTCGCTGTTTTAATTAATTTGGCAATTTTACTGTATGGAAATATATAATGTGGCTAACTAGAGAACTAGAATATTAATAATGAATTGCAATTATAACTCTGAATTTGATGTTTTAACCGTTTTAGGTGTAAAAAAGGCATAAAGGCGGGAAAGACTCCAAATACTTCTTTTACATCTTAGACTAAATATTCGGTGTCATGTTATTAATTTATAATCAATACTTTACTTCACTAATTAGCCATATTTCGTATTTCCGTACAGTAATATTCCAAATTAATCAAAGCAGGTATTTGACAGTTATTTGCGACGTTGCCAACTTTTAGGATAAGCGCTTTTAATTATTGTATTGAAGCTTTTAAAGTGACGCCTTATTTCCGTTGAAGAAGTCTTCTACAAGATTATTTGTAAAACACCAGCAACCTCTTAAGGGGTCATTATATGAACAACTTTTAATATGGGACCAAACCTAAAAAAAAATCAGCTGTTCCCTACATTTTGACGAGCTATGCGAACATAAATGTAGGGAACAGCTGATTTTTTTTTCGCGATTTTATCTTTGGTCCCATAGTGAAAGTTGTTCATAATGATGAGTACAATGACCCCTTAAGAGGTTGCTGGTGTTTTACAAATAACCCTGTATAAGTATAAATAAATAAATATCGGTATTCCCATGCATAAGCACTTCCAGCCTTAATACCTACTATCATAACCTATTAGCTCTCAAACCTTTTTTTTTTCTATAATAATAGTGAGCTCATTCAATCATATTCATATACAGGATGTTTTAGAAAGGTGTGATCTAATTTAAGGATGTGGTGCAGACCATCTGACTGAATAACTTTCTCCATAGTAAACGCGAAAAAATTATCAGCCGTCCATACATTTAGGATGAGTAGGTATCGAAGTTTAGTATGAGGCAGTTGTCCTTAGGGTTCATTAAAAAACCAGCGTCAGACAATATTGTCTGGCATTAATGCTGAAATGAACCTTTTTGGCACAGCCTTGAGGCACACGCTTATTGTACAAAGATTTTTTTTTTTTTGTTGTATTTTGTATTTCACGAACTGTGTCCAAATAAATGTTTTTCTTTCTTTTTCTTTCAGTTGATACATACATACATAATCATCCTATTAATGTTCCCACTGCTGGGACACAGGCCTCCTCTCTGTGAGAGGGAGTGGGCCGTAACCTACCACGCGGGCCGATTGCGGGTTGGTAGATGTCATGTCACATGTCTTCGAAATTCAGTTGATAATTTTTTTCGCAATTACGCGGTCGGTCCCATGGAGAAAATTGTTCAGTTTAATGGTCTGTACCACGCCCTTAAATTTGACCCCAACTTTCTAATACAACCTGTAGATTAATATATTTATGACATTACAGAGATACCACCCTCAGTAAAATATACGAGCAGCGCATTCCGGCTACACCTTTCGACCTCGATGCAAAAATAAAATGAATCTTTTTAAACTAATAGTTTTACAAGACGGATGTTACTATTATAGCTCATGGTACCTTGTGTCCTAACCGAAAGCTGTCATTTGAATGCGTGATTACGCGATCGTTTACCTGAATAATGTCGCACATACTCGACTTGACTGATCGTGATTATGTTATCCTAACTTATATTATAAATGTGAAGCGAAAGTGACATACAATAGACGACATAATATTTAGTAACCTAATCCGCTTAACTGTTCTTAAAGAGTCATAAAGAACCCTGTAAGAAATCGACACGTGTTTCACCTCTCTACGAGGCATCCTCAGGATGACGATTGACTTGTTGTGAACCCGGAGAAGACGTGTTGCCACGACAAGCGCCGAACCAAACGAAGAATTGTGTTTTATAATGGATTTCCGCAAAGTCACGCCTGAGTCAATTAACTAGCAAAAGTAAGTTTTTTTGTTTATTTGTTACGATTTTACGCTAAAACGGCTGAACGGATTTAGATGAAATTTAACACAGGGGTAGACTATGAACAGGGTTAGAACATAGAATACTTTTTATCCCGATATTCCTACGGAATCCAGACATATACGGGTGAAACCGCGGGGCGCAGCTAGTACTCATATAAACGAGCGTGAACACTGCGTACTCGCGTGACTATCGCTTTCAGTTAGGACGCACCCGTAAACTATATCAACCCATTCCGGCAATAATACGGCAAATATCCAACCCTCCCTCGTCTATCCCAAAACTTCCCCCCACTACACATTCCCTCCCCGCCCGTCCCCGGCCGTACCTGCTGCCGCTCACGCGCGGCGCCGGGGCTGGCGCCGAGCTCGTCGTCGGCGGAGATGTGGAAGCGGCGCTGGAACTCGGTGGCCGCCGTCTCCATGCGCTCCGCCTGGGACTCCGTGCTCATGCTGCGCCTGGGGGGGACAGTAACATGATTAACATAATGTGCGTCTTATTTGACCAAAAACCTATAAATTACTATCAACAAGCAACGAAATTCGCAAATGAATCTTGTACGCAGGTTATATAAGATCAATTTGATGACTGCCAAAGACCGATCATTTGCAAATTTTTCATTCAAATCATTTCTTAGGTGACATCAGTTAGTTGATAAAAAGATTTCAATTAAAAGTATCATCCTGATGTTCACTTACATGAAGGTAGGGCGTTCCCATTGCGTGGACCGCTCAATATGGTTGACGTAGTAGGTCCTGCCGTTGGCATCCTGGCGCTCCTCCCAGCCGGGGGGCAAGGGATCCCCACCGATCGCCTGGAACAAACAGTCACACTATTATCTACTTGTCTAGGCACAAGAGCATATGCATGCATTTGGTCATGATCTGTGGAAGTTTGTCGGGGCTAGTGGAACAGAATGATCAAATAATAACGCCTTTTATAACCGAGACAATTTTTCAATCTTAAGTACAGCTATCTAATTACCTACGTAAAAGATTCCGACTAATCTGTTTCATTTTGACAGTTCAACAACATTCATTGCGTTATTTACGTTGTTGAGCAGATTTTTTTCGAACTTATGAAGCAATGGATTAGCAATCTGTTTCTAAACGATTCAGATTCTGATTGATCGTGTATTACGCAATTAGGGTACTGAACCAGACGTATCAACCTGGATTCGCGTAACAATAACCTTTATTATCAGTCAAGAACATCCTACATTAGAGCGAGAGAGAACAGTAAAGTCTTCTGCGCAGAAAGGGTTATAGTCACAGAACAATGCGAATGTAGTTGAATAGAACTGGGTCAAGCATTAGAGTTTCATTCATTGTCATGCGAAGGGCTTTAAAGGAAGTATGATAAAAGAGGTTTAAAAGCAAGCAAAAGAAACAAAGACAACAGGTATGAAAGCAAGCATGCTGAGCGCCAATGGCTTAACTAGCGTTAAGGTCGTGACTTCCTTAAACCCATTCAATTAAGCACCAACTCCCTGACGAATATTCCCAAAATCAAACACATAGAGGATAAATCAATCAATCAGCCTAGCCTTTTCCCCACTATGTTGGATTCGGCTTCCAGTCTAACCGGATGCAGCTGAATATCAGTATTTCACATGGAGCGACTGCATATCTGACCTCCACAACCCAGTAACTGGGTAATACGATACCCTTGGTAAGACTGGTTGTCAGACTTTCGGGCTTCTAACGTCCCGTAACGACTGTCAAAGATCCACGAATGACAGCCGGGACCAACGGCTTAACGTGCTTTCCGAGGCACGGAGGAGTCTCGGTATGTTAAGATCCATCCACAGACCAACCTCGGCAAGCGTAGCTTAACCTGATGGATCGAACTGTGCGGCTGTTATTACTTAGCCACGAGCTCCTTAAACACATAGAGGACAATTAAGTGCAATTAACACAGTCAAAATATTCCAGTAAACGTATTTATATTTTTTTCATGATCAACGGTATATCAAACATGTGAACTAGAATATCAGTAATATCTCAAAACTCGCACTATTCTAGTACGAATCACATTGCTCACATCCTTAAGCTGACTTCCCACGGAGCGTATTATCACGAATCGCGCTCATCAAATTCGAATTTACGCGCCGTGACTTACCACTAGAAGCGGTTCGAAATTAGGGCTACCATCTGTCCGGACGCTCGAGATAAGGGCTACCACTGTCCGGATTTGTCTGGACAGATCCGGCTTTTTGGTCCCTCGTCAGGAATTTTCCGGCATTATCATAATATGTCCGAAATTTTCCACTTGACAGAAAAAAAAGAATACTGAAAAAGGAAGTACTTAAAATTTCCGGACTTTGACTTTTTACGAATTACTGGTCAGGACTTTTCAAATTTAGAAATGGTAACCCTACTCGATATCGAGGCTGATATCACACGCCGTAGGAAGCGAGCTTTACAAAGCTTGTTAATATAAAAAGGGTGACATACACTATCTACGCGCGTGGCCTCGACCAGCTGCCAGTCATCGCCGGTGAACGATGGAACCGAGCAGGACACGACCTACCACGAAGGAACCACTCAACACATGTACTCGACAAAGCAACACGAAGCGAGGATGTAGGAAGTGATAAGCATAAAAATTATAATTAGAGATGTTCCGACTAGTCGGTAAAGACGAATATCCGGCCACTTTCGAAGTCGGCGACTATTCGGCAAAGACCGCCGACTATCCGGCTTCTTACTTTGAATGTATTTCTCAATAAAATGTATACTTAAAGGAGTAATTATATTAGCTTGATTGTTAGTAAATATTATTATTTTAGAATCAGTTTTACACGTAATTTTTACGAAATGTAAAGCAACCTTTAAAAAATTACTTACTTGTAAAGAAAAAATATCTATGACATGTATCAAATAAAATTCAAGACATGATTAAATTTTAATTGAGCTCTTTCAATTTTATGAACGTAAACAAAACATATTCCGACACGCTCGTAGAGGCGCGCGAATCAGCTGTAAACGAAACGTCACGGAAATTGCCGAATACGCCCGAAACCGTGATCGGCTTGGCCGACTAGTCGGCCGGCTAGTCTTCTATACATCCGTCGTCGCTAGTCTGCCAAAGTCATAGTCGGCACATCTCTAATAATAATAAACGGAATATGAAACTTTGTAGGTCAAACAACTGATGAAAAACTGGCGTGGCAGATTTTTCTATCAGTCTTGGACGCAACGAAAGTATGTATAACACACTGACAATATCTGACGTGACAGTACAGACTATCAGTCAAGATATATAATTATATATATTTATAAAGCTTTCCAAGGTGGATGGGTCCTTTGTCGCGGGACACATTTTGTTTTTTCAATGCAATAGCACAAATGTTTACCAACAGCGCCCCCTGTTAAGGCGAAAGCGTCAGGGTAGCCCGCGAAATTCAAATTTCCATACGTTTTTTTGCATTTTGCAAGTCATTATCAGGTTGTATATTGATCTAAATATGATCCGCGGCCGTATCAAATGTTTATTTATAGACTTATAGTGTCAAAATCATAAACACAACTCTCTTAGTTCATGTAATTCTATTGAACGACTATTTTACGAAATTATGACATTTGAGGATTATGCTTACATGAGGAGTTGTATTGCTGATTCTAATGATTATAATTCTGTAAAACATATTTGTTACGGTCGCTAATCAAATTATAATCAAGATACAACCTGACACTGATCCTTGTATTAGTGTATGTAGTGTGGCGTCAGCAAGTTCATTTTTGGTTAATATCTTATTGCTACAATAAAGCTCCTGCACGCTGAAAGACGATCCGACCCGCAAAATTTATCGAATATTTCCATATAAATCAGATCGAATCTTCGGATCGCATTCTGTGTGCTGAAGGTCTTAAAGCACGGTACTGAACGCGGTCAGCACATACATATAAACTGCGTACAAAAGCTGTCAGTTCAATATTCCCCAACAATAATGACACTGACAGCTCTTGAACGCGGTTCAGATGTGCTGATCGTGTTCAGTTTCATTGGTGAAATTCATTCTTCAGGATCACAATTTCGACTCGAGTGGTCGAGCAATGCTATTCATAATCGAGAATCTTAAGAGTACATACGACGCAATACTCTCGCCGTGTAAATGGGCCTAAAAACGCTTAATGACATCAATAAAAGTCACTGATAACACAGATGAATACAGATGGGACAATCCGTATTTTAGGTATGAAGCTACATGTAGATACGGTGTAACGTAGTCAGAAGATATAAGAGTTACGCGATAGAAAAGAGGCAAATTCTAAGTGAATATAACTGAAGGTAATAAGCACTGTGCGACCTGAATTGCACTTTATTGTGTCGTAGCAAGATTCGCTTTTTATTTAAATGATTTTGCGGAGTGTCCCATCTGTACCTTGTCTGTGGTGATACCAAAAAGGCCCCCACCTCCTTAGCAAACATTCCTGTAACAATATAAATATTGAAAGTGTTCTCACCGGTTGCACGACTCCCTGCTGGGGCGAAGGCTCGACGAGCTCCCAATCATTCTCGGGCGCCGGCTCCTCAGTCCCGGGCTCCCCAACCCGCCCCACTAGTGCGTGGTACACTTCTATGTAGCCGCGTACTCTGGAGCGAGCACTGTGGCATACAACGACAGATCAGTTGGTGGATACAGAACAAAGATTTGAAAGAGAATGAAGAGCGTTTATTCTGAGAGTGGGCAAGGTCGCAAATAGATGTCAAATATTTCGCTGTTTTGATTAATTGGGCAATATTACTGTATGGAAATAAGCAATGTGACTAATTAGCGAACTAGAATATTGATTATTAAATGCAATAATTAATATCGTAACACCGAATATTTAGTTTTAGATGTAAAAAAAGTAATTGGAAACTTTCCAAATGCCTTTTTTACACCAAAAACGAGTACAACATCAAATTCAATGTTATAATTGCAATTCATTATTAATATTCTAGTTCGCTTGTTAGCCACATTTCTTATTTCCATACAGTAATATTGCCAAATTAATCAAAACAGGTAAATTTTTGACAGATATTTGCAACGTTGCCAACTTTCATGCCCGCTCTTAACAATAAAAATTAAGCGTATTAGAAAGAGTCGCGTGTACGAGCTCTTATTCTTCATAAGAGCTCGTACACGCGAGCACGATTTATTTCAACACACGCACAGCTCTCTCCTCAGTGATATTGGAATTTATACTTTATACCTCTTGTCATACCGTTCATATTCTTAATCAGTTGAAGGAAACGGAACAAGACACAATAGAAGTTTTATTGTTATTACGTCGGGGGGCGCCGGGCGTTTAGTGTCCCTCAAAGTGTTCCTGATATGAAGCTTTATTATTGAGAATATTATGTACATTATGACAAAAAGCATAAAGGCGACTGTACGACGCGATTTATTAAAGGCTGCTCGACTGTGATCAGCGCGCGTGGAAATTCCGAGTCATATGAACGAGCTCTTCACCGTTCTTTAAACATTGTATCCTTGCAATTGTATTCACGTTACAATAGAACTTCATAATTTTGCAGGTGAGAGAGATACATCCTAATACAAACGTGGAACAGTATTAATATTGAAAGAATATTCAACACATTCATATAATACAGCCTGTAGATACTGTAGTAGTTAATTGACTCAGGCGTGACTTTGCGGAAATCCATTATAAAATACAATAGACGAAGTTTTAGTAACCTAATCCGCTTAACTGTTCTTAAAGAGTCATAAAGAACCCTGTAAGAAATCGACACGTGTTTCACCTCTCAACGAGACATCCTCAGGATGACGATTGACTTGTTGCGAACCCGGAGACGGCGTGTTGCCACGCCAAGCGCCGAACGCCTCGTTGAGAGTTGAAACACGTGTCGATTTCTTACAGGGTTCTTTTGGACTCTTTAAGAACAGTTAAGCGTATTAGGTTACTAAATATACGTCGTCTAATGTATTTTTTTTTTGGTACTGTAGTAGTAAATTAAATTATCCTTACTGAATTTATAAGGGACATAGCTATGTTTAAAAGAATTATAACATTTATCTACACTAATATTTGTATTTTTAATGTTTGTAATGAAAAAACTCAAAAACTCGTGGACCGATTTAAAAAATTCTTTCATCAGTAGAATCCTATATTATCACTGAGTAACATAGGCTATAATTTGTAAGTATCACGAGGGCGAAACCGCTGGCGAAAGTTATATTTATTAAATATATAAAAGGTAGTTCTTCAGGCTCTTGCCTTTACCGAAATTACAGCAGAATTTAAAACAATTAATTTACACAGATTAAATACTCAAATAACACAACACTTCAAGCACACAATAAAGGGTTAGCAAGGGTTAACAAGCTCTAAACAATTCATACTGGATTACCACATATTTATTAAATAAATCTTATTTTTGTAGGTTATAAAAGCAAATTATTTATTAGTTGCTTAGCCAATTAAAACACCCAGTGATTAAAAATATAGACATAATATTATCCCAATTCATATTTACTTACGACCCGCCCGGGATTGACATGATTCCAAATTCGATTATACGCCTAAAGCTTTCTCGAGAATTTCTCTAAATGATGGGGAAAACTGCATCAAAATCTATCAAGTAGTTTAGAAGTATTGAGCTTATACACAGACAATGACTTTTTTAAAGAATGAGTACCTCTGCCTACGTCTCATAAGCTACGTCGTATCTTTATTATTATTATTTGTTTTTCATTGCCCAAGCTTATTTTATTATTGAGAGTTGTCTGCCTTAATTTGTTGATTTCACACATTTTTACACTCTCTGGCATAATTTAGCGCACTCTTTATTATCCCTCTATATGCCATTATAATTGTGAAAAAAAATTGGCAGTCATGGGGACTGCCGGCAGAAGTAAATACTTAAAACTGGTATCAGCGCCATCTATATTCTATAGTACAGCACTACGGCGCGAAAATGTCGGTGACGCGAATGCATAAGTTTATTCCCTTACCAAAAATCGCTCAACGCACCTAAATAAATATTCACTAAAAAAAATAGACAATATGATTTATAAGCCTCCTGGACATTAAATATGTGGTTCGTCTTACAGAGGTATTGTGCTGCCAAAAGTTGCTTTGAAGGGGCATACTGTTAGCCCGCGTTGTGTGAACGCGCTTTATTATTTACCCCGCTCTGGATTTTCAACTCTCTGCGTTGTGCCGAGCGCATCCCCCGCGCTTTGAAAAAGCGCACAGTTGGATTTTAAACTCTCGGTACTAAGCCGAGCTTTGAAAATCGATCGTGGATTTACTAAGAAGAACAACCTTGTTATTAGCAATACACACTCACACACGAACTTTCGTTAGTAAATACGCACAAATAAATAATAAGTAGAAAATAATATACCTTCAGAGTTAGGTCGGGTAGCTAGAGTTAATAAGGATGATTCATACCGCTACGAGGAATAATATCTTATCTTTTAGTTTAAAATACTGAGAACTGTAATATTTTATGTTGTTGAATTTAAATTCAAATCCGTTTTGAGTGAAATATCAACATTGACATAATTTTGTCGTTTGATTATGCATTTTAAGGTCACACAATTTATCAATGAATTATATATACATTGTTTGTTTTTGAAAATGTTTGTTTTTATAAGAGTACTTAGTGGTAGGTCTTACAGCATTCATAACAGATCAAATGATGCCTTTTAAGTTTACTACGACATTCCACAAAATAATGTTGTTTCAAAGACAACTGACTAAATGTGGAGTGGAATAGTTGAAATCCTTAACTTCTGAGTTGAGCTCCACGATTACTGACAAATGTTTGCAATGACTGGACAGGTCCACTCAAACCTGTGGTTCTTTCCTCAAAAGACCATTTCAGACACTAATCTTTACATGGTCCTCATATGGCCTGACCAAGATTATGTCTGGACTTTAAAAGAGACTGTGACCTCTGAGTTTGTTTCCGGCCTTTCTTCTCAGAGTAGTCAGATAGGAAATACTCATCTAGCAATTTTTTTATATTTTTTTAATAAGACGAATAAAAGTGATTCCAATATCCTATTTACAGAATAAACAATTTCATTTTAATACAGGCGTGAAGTTATGTGTGTTATTTTGTTTCAAATATCTAATCCAAAGGCGTTTTGGTACACGAAAAATAATAACAACCAATAAAAATAATTTATATACAGTTCTAAAGGTCTTATTATGTAGAACAATAGTCGTTAATGGAAATAGTCTCAGTTCGCTGTCCGTTCAGAGATAAACAACCTATACTTTATTTTGCAAAGCTTTATATAATTGATGGATTTATGAGGGTCATTCATGGCTACGAGGGATTTCCCAGTAGAGTAATTATGTTTTTATATGCAGCTATAGATGACTTAGATGAGGCAACTTTGGGAACCAACCTAAAAGAAAAGTTGAAAAATATTTTCTTTTTCTTTTACTGAGCCCTCGCGACCCCCTTATGGAGGCTTCGCGACCCCCGGGGTCGCGACCCACAGGTTGAAAAACACTGCTTTACTATATTGATTTTATTTAACATACTTACCTCTAATTCACAGAAAAATGTTAATGCTAAAGTATCTCTGAACAGACAGTGAACTGAGAGTATCCCCTTATTAGACCTTTAAAACTGTATTTACATTATTTTTATTGGTTGCCATTGGTTTTCGGGTACTAGCTTCCATACATTTTTGCCTATCCTCCTTTTATAAATTAATAGTGTTGACTAAAAACTTCTCTACGCATTAATCGTATCCTCAAAATCTCAAACTCAGCACAAATCATCCTTCAACTAAAAAAAAAAATGTAATACGAAGCCCACAGCATGCTTAGAGTATTACTTACACAGACCTGCGCGGGCGCAACGGGTACTTAACGACGTTGGGGCGCGCGCTGGCGGCCGTCTCCGTGGGCACGGCCGACAGCGGCACCTCCACCATGCCCAGGAAGTCGTCGCGGGTGAGGCGGTTCTCGTCGAACACTTGGATTAGGAGCTTGTGCTCTGTGGGTTTCACCTGGAGGAGGAAATTTGTTCATGTAATCAGGGCAAAGGGATAAGCCATACAGAGAACGGGCAGAAATTGATTAGCTAGCTTTTTTATGAGTTACCTAATCGGCTAATAGCCCAGTAAAAAGACACGTTATGCCCTAAGTTCCGCTGGCCTAATCAACCTATAATGTTCCCACTGCTGGGCTGGGAAACAGGCCTCCTCCCAGTCAGAGGGAGTGGGCTGTAATCCATCACGCAGACCCTAGGTTCTAGGACATGCCGATTTCCTCACGATGATGTTTCCCTTCACTGTTTTGAGTGCATTAAAAAAAAAAAAAAAAAACACTAAGTCCTGAGTCAGGGTTCGAACCAACAGGGTTCGTACAACTTGTAAGCCAGGGCCGTTAGCACTGGGCCACCACTGCTCCTTAATGCGGACAGGCAAAATAGACTTGAAAACGGAGTTTTACTGCTCTGTACCAACTCTTGCCCAGTTCTACTACATAAAATAGTGGTATCGGCCCCGACTTATGAGTTGTAGGTCGTGGGTTCGAAGGCAGCAGGCGCTTTATTTTCTGTAAATAATTTCATCACCTCTGCTCTCAAAACGGTGAAGGAAAACATCGTGAGGAAACCGGCATGTCTTAGAACCATAAATTCGATGACATGTGACATCTACCAACTCGCACTGGGCCCGCGAGGTGGATTACGGCTCACTCCCTCTCATAGAAAGGAGGCCTGTGTCCCAGCAGTGGGAACATTAATAGGCTGATTATGTATGTTATGTATGCTGCATCAGTCGATGTCATAACGTCAACGCCGGCTGCCGCTGAAAACCAGCGCTGGGGCTCTGTCTTGCATAGGGTCGCAGCACTATGCTGAGCGATGGCCGTTTTGCGTGGATGTGACGCATATTTTCCCTGGACTTGTTATCTTTTGTTTTTTCTTTGCGTCACGTTAACCGCAAATAAACGTATTTTCTTTCTTTAAATAATACCATACTCACCCTAAATACAAACTCCTGATTCCATGTTGGGTTCAGCGTCTGAAAAACAAAAAATCATGCATCAAATTAAAAATAATCACTCGTATTAGAAAATGGCATTGCATACAACAATCCTGTTGTGATATCGACCTTGTGGCCATTAGTCATTGATTATTACAAATATAGACACAAATGAGAGAGGGAATTCCCTGCAGTTGAAGAGAAAGAAATAGCAAGCTACAATGACGTACCTTTTTCTTGGTTTTGGTGAGAAACGTCTCAATGGTGACGTCACCGTCGACCTTTTGCAGCTCCACCCGCACATAAGGGTCGCTGGAACATACAAACAAACTGTGTTGTTATTTGGTTACATCAATGAATCCTAAACGCTGTTATTAAAATAATTTCTATGAATGGAACCTCAAGGATACTCTCAATCTGACGAAGGTGGAAAGTATTCGGGGTTTCTACTAATTTCAAACTTATGATAATACGCAATTTGAACTCTAGTGGATCTGGTAGTCCAACACTCTAATTGCGTAACACACCTTCAATCACAATTCGAAAGATTTTGAAGGAAATTGGTAACAAAAAAAAAACAACGGGTTGCACTCCGGGAGTGCCGGCAGAAGTGAAAACATTAACGTTGTGCATTTCTACTCTTCTTCCGTCTTACGAATTTTCGATCAAGTCGTGTAATGACGCTAGTTTAACATTTTTTACCCATCCCAAAAAAAGTGCACAACGCCGCTAAAGAAGTTATCACTTCAAAAAAAAATAATTGTCAGCCATCAAGGCCCATAGGGTGTTAGTATTACATCTTACATAAAAACGATATTAGGAACATGCAGGAACACAAAAAAAAAACGCATTTACAGGAATTGGCAACATGTAGCTTGGTAATCCATGCTTTCTATATTTGAAAAATTCGTCTGTTCAACAACGCAATGGCTGTTGTTGATCTGTCAAAATGAAAGGCATTGCCATTGTAATTGTGTTACGCAATAACCCAGCTGGTTTATATCATGACGTCGGCAAACTAGAAGTTAGTCGTCCTGATTTAGTCGTGGAATCAAAGTCGCGCGTGTCTTGAATTAAGTTCGCCCTACGTATAACTGCTTAGTACAGTTTTACCCTCGTAAGTATTAGTTATAGTAGTCTACTAGCCGTAGACTACTATAACTAATACTTACGAGGTTTTAATAACTCAAGGTAAAATAAGATTTGGTAGCAGCGAAGTGCCCCAAAACGCATATTATCAATACAACTGAACATTTTTTTTAGATTATATTGTTCTTTTGCACCCTAGCGTAACGTTTCCTCTGCGTTGGCTCCACAAAAGTTGTTCGTGCGTAATCTGCAGAGCATAGAATCGTAGAGTTATCCTTGAAGTTGCTTTATTATAAGAGTAGTTGTGCCCCGCGGTTTCACCCGCATAAGTCTCAATCCCTTAAGAATATCGAGATAAAAAGTATTCTATGTCCTCCAGGTCGCGGTATACCCATGTGTCAAATTTCATCCAAATCCGTTCACCCGTTTTAGCGATAAAGCGTAACAAACAAACTCACTTTCGCATTTATAATATTAGTTAGGATGTCTTGAAATGTGGGGCTTGAACATAACTGGCGAAAATGTGGGTCTACAATACTAAACTCCCCTGCCAACCCCTTTGGGGACAGGCATGATTATTGTGTCATTGTTTCGAAATGCCAAATATTCGTAAATAACAAACAGCAAAAAAAAATATACTTCAAGTTCATCGATGCAACAGAATGTTCTGGGTTAACTCGAGGTATTCAGTAATCCTCTGATTATCAAATTAATCTTCGAGGTAAGTCTGGCGTAGCGTAGACAACCTCATGACGGCTCCTCATAGACGATCGTCAATGGCGAAAGTTAATAAGAGCAGAAAATATAGTAGCACACTATATTTTCTGCTCTTAACTTTACTAAGCTCGTGGAACATCTCTTTACAATTTTACAGTACAGATTAAGAGTTATAAGATACAATTACAATGAAAAACCCCAGCATATCAGTCGATGCATTCTACGAGTGGTCTTATCTACGCCTACAAGTATCTGTCAATATATTATAACAGAATTCAGTATTTCGGACATGTTGAATGTATTGGCCAGTCATACACAGCAATGTAAACCGAAGACCTGCAAAGATAGGAGTATAGTCCTCCAGACTATATTTCGGCCACGGCGGCCAATCTCAACGGAGATTTCGAGACGCCTTCGGCGCGGAAGATTTTTATAGTGCACAAGTGTGTGCGCAGACACAGGTGCACTATCTCTTCCCTCAGTCTCATAGTCCGATAGGACGGCAATCCGACACGACCGGAGTGAGATCAGGCGTAGGACCAACGGCTTAACGTGCAAAGACGCAACATATGTACTCCCAAGTACATATGTTGCGTTACAATTTTGTTCTCATGAAGCTTCAGGGGTATCAGTAGTAAATACTAGAGAATTAAAATTGGACTAAAAAAATTCAAATTTTTCAGAGACCAATGAAGTATCGCAATAACTTGAGTGAGACACTTTGAGAGCAACAGCCGCTACAAACTTACACCCTACGCTCAGCGAGAAGTATAGTTTCAGGGAGTTTCCTTCTGTATGAATTCGAAATCGAGGACTTTGAGAGAGTAATATCTACGCCGAGAAGGACCAGTAGTGAACTGGGGTAGGACAGTGGTTAGTCCGATTATAATTATCTACATAGGGCTGATAAAAATCAGCAAGGTGCGATGAATGGCCGCATTTTATTTGGTCAAGGTACAGTTTTTCTAAAGCGCGAGCAACCTACAATAGGACCACCTCTTGGGTTGCGCCATTACTCCATAGCACCTTCAGGTTCCTTCATAATTTAAAAGCCATTTAGACCCAGAGCGACAAAAGACTAATCCATTGTCTACTAACTGTCTGTTTTCCAATTTCATTGTAATAATTTCAACGACAAGTCTACGACATCGACAAATATACATAGTGAGTTGGTAATCATAGGTACCACTTATAATACCAACATAATACCTATATTATGCGTGACGTCACTAATTCGGCGGATTTGACCGGCTGTCACTCCGAGGCGGCGCCACCTCGTTAGTACCAGTCTGCCACGCTGACCGATATCAGCGATTTGATTCTAACGAATCGACGAAAACCTACTCTTTTGCTAATTATCCAGTCGAAACATGTTTTGTTTCGTCACAATTAGTATTGTTTAACGACCGTCTGTGACAACAGAAACAGGTTTAGACAGAGAGTCTAACTTTTGGATTAAGATTTAGAGGTTTATTTTTAAACGTTGCTTAAAGTTAAGTAATGATTAGTCACCAATGACTGTTTAACCATAAATTTTTGACGTTTAAACGTCACTTAACTTTAAGCAACGTTTATAAATAAACCCCTTAGACAACGAAAGAGAAACACATAAGCTCTTCGGATGCCACATATTAGCCTTAATACACGACCAGCTTAAAATTAACCCTATTTTCCACTATACCCTTTTTAGGAGGTAAAATCCATCAACAGAAATTAATTGGCTTTGTCCTAGCGACCGAAATATCGATAAACCTATGTGCCAATAATCCCATATTTTAGGCACCACATTACATTCCTAGTTCCTACCTAATATTCCTGTTCCGAAACCATTTAAATCACGACTAATAACCCACCAACCGTCTGACGGAGTTAATATGAATAAAATGATGAGTCACCGTATCGCCGGCGTCCATCAATTTGGTGACAATTGACGATCAAGGCAATAGTCCGGTACATTTGTACTGACTGCAACGTGCGCCCAATCTCGGCACCCGGAGATTGATATGGTCATGATGTAGAGATTTTCCCATCAAAATCGGGGCATGCTTTAGTAATACGTCATAGAACATCACGTCTATATTCCCCGAAAGGTAAGGCAGAAGTGTAGAAAGTAAGTACAATACACTCACATTTCGTGTTGTATGTTGTATAAATAAAATTGTACTAGCTGTCACCTGCTACTTTTTAGGGTGGATCCGCAGTGGTAGCGCGCGAAATTCAAATTTTCTAACGTTTTTTTATAAAATTTTCAGGTCAGTGTCAGGTTGTATCTTGAGTATTGTATTTACATTGGGCCGATGCCTGCCGAGCTTGCGGGAAACTCATAAAGGGATACCGTGGCCCCTGGCAACGTACAGGCAACTGAAGGAACACGGGTGGGTTTTATTCAGTAAGAGTCTGACACGCCCTCCCGCTCCGCCCAGAGCGGAACAAGTTATTTGATAATAGCACACCCAAAAAACATCACATAAATTATAACATTATCATAGGAACTTCATTCATGCAATAGGTTTGAAAGAATTAAATGATAAGGAGTAGGAACTCCGATTAGTCATCATCATCATACATAACATAACTGTAAATACATTTACAATGACTAATAAGTTTTAAGATCCTGTTCCGGTTCGTTCGTAAGGAACTGATTATTTACTTAATTTAATAAAGTAGCTACAATCCTCTGATTAGATCTAATATCTTGAAACTAGATTTCTTGATATTCCGAGAACAATACCTTCGGTCTAATTTTCGCGCATAACTGTGACATGACAGCGTAAGGCGTGCTAAACACTTGTTCGGGTCGGCATGATTCGGGACGATTATGAGGCAGACCAAAGGCAATATGGATGAGTTGTGTGAAGCATGATTAGGTACGAGTATTATGGTTACCTACTAGAATTGAAATTTATGATTATTATAAATGTACTAATCTTTGTTGCATGCTAAGATATTGTATTTGCATGAAAAAATGAGAAATAAAAAGGCTTATTTATTTATTTATTATTTATTATGGTTACTGGCTAGCAAGGAATAAGTAAACAGTGCCCTTATGCCAATTTATTTGGTGTCGGCGCAACACTGACTTTCTCATCCATACTTCTCTATTAGTCGTCATCTCCTAGTCACCCCCTTTCTAGCGATATCATCTTTCACACAGTTCACCCATTGTTTCTTTGGTCTTCTCCTACTCTTATAGCCATTCCACATTCATACTCAGAAATTCCCTCACGACATTTTGCTCACTCTTCCGACGAAGACGTTTTTCACACAAGTTTCAATGTATAGAAGAAATATACGGGCAGGAGAATTAACTTCAAAATGTTTAAAAACTTTATATTACATATAATATGTAGAATATTTGACATTTGCAAGTTTGAGATTCAATTTAAAATATTTTATGTCACATAAACCTACATGGGCACTTATGAAACGTCAGAAGCTGGACGGAAGGACTAGAAGCTGCATGGTTCCAATTGGTCGTTTCCTATGGAGAAGAGCCAGCAAGAAACTTAGACTTTAATTAGACCGAAACTAGTTTTAGAGCCATTTTTAAGCACAATAAGAGTAATTAATTTAGATAAGCAGTGTCACAATCTGATTGGTGATTGATATACGTTTTTGATACCACAATCACGAATTCACGATGTCTGCTTTTATCGCATATTCAATGACGACAGACGCGATATGGATAGATCTTTTACATAGCATAAAATCACGTCTAGACCCCTTGAGGGGTGGGCAGAGAAGTGTTAGCACCATTTACACATACCCACATTTCTTAAGGTTATGTTATCAGTCCGCCAGCCGATCGCCATTAACTGGGCACAAACCCAGAGTCACAATCACAACTGAGAACTTCCTATAGTAAAACCCGATAACACTTTGCGACATCCCGGGGATCGGATCCACGACTTCACGTTCAGCAGTTGCTCTTGCAAAGTAGTCAGTTTTTATATTATACTAATTACTTTTCCGCTTGACCGTTACAATGGACATCAGGTGGGCATAACAATTAAAATTCTATTGTGTCTCGTTAATGACAGCTGAAGGTATATAATATACTTGTTGTTTGTATGTACGGGGTAATCTCCGGAACTACCATTCGGATTAGAAAAACCTTTTTGCATTGGATAGCCCAATTCTTGAGGAAATATAGGCTCGCGGACGAAAGCAATCGCTAGCATAAAATAAATGTTAATGAAAACTCACCTAGCACCAAATATATCCTTTTTAGCCAATGAGTAAGCCCCTACAATCCTCAGGCGAAGTAGGAAGCTGTTCTCATCAGTCTGAAAAATAAAATTTTAAATATTAACTTTTTATTTTAATTAATTAATTAGGTATTTAGCGTGATGACTGTGATGAGCGCACTGTTTGGATGACTAACATTAGTAGGTACTTAATATGACATAACGATTTTAAAACAAGTTAATTAAATGTCAGGTCCTCAATAAGAAGGACTAGTAATAACATTATTATTTTGCTAGACTAACTTAATTCGTTTATCATTGCATAACCTAATCAACTTTTTTGCTTTTTCCTCTGGATATTCAGAGATTTTTTCTAAAACTAACACTGAAATCCAATTTTTACATTATCAGCCAGTTCGCTTTTGCCCGTGGCTTCGCCCGGGGCCAAAAGTTCGGTATTTTATTTGGTGGAATTATCCCATGGGAACGTACTACCGGGATAAAAGTATCCAATGTCCTAACACAGGTCTACCTGTGTGCCAAATTTCATCATTATCCGTTCAGCCATAATAATAGTATGGATTAGAGTATCTACTAAACTTAGATTTTTAATTTGCTAGACCAAAACGGTAGCTGTAATCGACCTTTTAAAAAAAAAAAACGATATATTACAAAGACAACACGACAACAGTGAAGGTCCTCCTGCAGATAATGATTCAGAGTTACTGAGTTACAGTTACTCGGTAACTAGATAATTTACTGGGTTATTTTTACGTCAATACCAAATAAAATCATTTTAGTCCAGCAAATAAAAAAACATGAGGAGCAGTCTTTGGAGACTGCCGATGGAAGTGAAAACTAAGTAACGCCATCTAACGAAAATGTCAGAAATTTATGTGGCTTTCTGTCAGTACAAGAACGAAAGCTGTAGCTCCATTAAAACAGTTCCAAAAAAATAAAACAGAGTGCACTGTCAACAAATTCTACTCTCCCTCCGTCTTACGAATTTTCGATCAGGTCACATGTCCTGACCCGGTGTCGTAACGCGAGTTTAACATTTTTTACCCATCCCAAAAAAAGTGCACAACGCCGCTATAGAAGTTTTCACTTTAAAAATCTGAGATAAACTATTCTTATAGCCCTTAACCTTTACTCATTAAAGTTATGACTCTGCTACGAAAACGACACAAAAAAAAGTTCTTTACTAATTAAATTAGCAACTTGCTTTCCCTCAACTCATCACATAAAAACCTACACCTACGGGAATTAAATACTGGCAGTAAATAAGTGTAACACAAGGCTGTTTGTTATTATAGGTCACTCTTGTTTCCCTTTGAGGCATCATGAGTATTATCAATGCTCTTTTATACTAAGGGCAAGATTCCCAGACCATACTTTGCTAAGTTCATAAGTGACAAGAATGAATGAGACTATATAAGGAAGCAAAGGATAATACAGAGTGGATTTATGAGATGGGGCAGTAACGGCAGCTACCTGAACCGTTGTAGCTACAGGAAAGCGGTCTTATAAGACTGTCCTTAACTTTTTGAGGCATTTTGATCTGCATTCTCAGATTTTGGAAAAAAAATTCAGTGAGCAAGAAAATGGGCAGTTTTCACAAAAACTTTTTTTGATGTCAATCGATCGTGCTTCCTATAAGGATCAAAAAACTCTTTTGGACTAACTGAGGTTTGAGCACTAGAAAAAGTCCGAAATTGCAAAAATCTTTCCCCTAACATTTCATAGGAAATGAGACTCCAACCTACTTTTTATGGTGGATGAAATAAACAAAAATAATTAACTTTACGAATATGCGTTATAATTTTAATTTTACTTAAAAATATATGAGTGGCTAGTATGGTGCAATTGGTAGCATACTATTAACTAGCTATGATATGTTTGACCCCATGAGGCATAATCACTCAGAATGCACGGAAGCCTGAAAAAAAATTGATAAAAAAGAAGTAAATGTTGCAGAATGTGAACATTATTCTTGTAGTATTAATGTTCATGTTCGAATGAAATGCTTGCTCGTATTCGCGTATACGTAAATGATTAGATTTAAAAACAATCTTATCATAACATCACGCCTATAATCCCCGAAGGGTTAGGCAGAGGTGTACCATAGAAAAAAGGTTCATATTCGTATAGAACACTTACTTTAGTTAGCTAAGTAAAGTCAATGTATGAATCTTGCCCTCAACCTAATACTGAATGAATTATTGTGGCGGTTGTGGTAACTTTTATTCATCTATATTTAAAAAAAACTCAGAAGCTGATAAAATGTAGCTGTAAATTATTTATAACTCCTTCATAGTCAGTCAAATTCGTTTTTTTTTTTCTGTAATTTAGATATTGCGAGATCTATAAATGACAAAGATTGTGAGTTAGTGCTGGGGATGTATGTAGTTGATAAGCCTTTGTAAATTAATAAATAATTCATTTAAAAATATAATACAAATTATTTTGAACAAGGAAGATCAGTATAACTAATTAGCAATGTGGAAGCACAACTTGCAGTTACATTAATTATATATTTTTTTATCCTTGTTTTATATTAGTTACAAGTATGTATAAATAAAAAATTTAAATATATTAATGATAATGATTGTCATTAATAAATTACAATTAAAATTTAAACTGTTTTTTCCCTAGTGGCTGCAATAATTATTATTGCAGCCACTAAGAAAATCCAGTTTCAAAAATAGCGAATGAATGAAGACATAGCCTTGACCCTTCTGTCAGATTATATGTAATAATATCATCTTAACTAAGTGACACAACAGGTTTAATGTAATCACGGAAATACCAGCTAATATATTATTTTTAACTAAGTATTTCTTAATAACAATTTCTAGGCATACCGTTTTTAATTTATAAAATGTTTTCCTCTAATAAACTTTGTATTGTAGGAAAATGCTACAGCTCCTAATGTGAAGTCATTGAAATACTATCCTGTAATTTTAAGAATAAACTATGTTACAGAATGATGAAACATAATTTGAATCATGAGCAGTATACGCACACGTTAGAGTTGCAGAGAATTCATGATGCATTTTATAGATAGTCTCGCATTTCATTACCTCTTGTATCTTTTGTTCCTCTTTATTGATATAGTATTTTACTATTTTATCGTAACAACCATAAATCTAAATATCATGTTTGTATCCCCTGAAGGGTTAGGCAGAGGTGCACCTATAGTTCCACCTACATTTCACCAGTTATGTTTGAGTCCGTTTTAATAGGGGGGGAGCCTATTGCCATCAACAGGGCACAAACCCAGACTACGGGCTGGTATTGTTATTATGATATCAGCCAATAAACTTCCATAGCTGACACTTACGCCTCCCAATAGCCAATCAAATTAAAATGCTGTAAACCAAATATTTCTGTAAACCAAACTTGGTGATACCCTATCACCAAGTTTGGTTTACAGAAATTTTATGACATTACAAGGCATGAAGATTCCTAACATATTTGATACTTTTTCACACAAGAGAGAGAAATTGAAATTAGGAAATGAAATGTTTCATAGGTAAGACAAAGGTTTACAAATGTTTTGTAACAGTTTCAAACTCCGTTTGTTGACAACATCAAGCTCTATTTTATTTTATTTTGTTATTGAGTTGTGAGAATCTAATAAGAATTGTGTGTTACAATTTAACAAGTACCCAGAGCATTGTCTAGATACAAAGTTCAAGATACCAAGAGATCATTGAACCGTCTGAATGATTCCCACTATCTTTTTGAACATCTTTGCACATACATTAAAAAATTGACACTGTATGACAATATGATATTCAAATTTACAGTATGATAAGAAAGTTGAAAAACTAAAGAAAACAAACAAAAGGTTAGGGAATATTTTGTCAAATTAACTGGAAACAGATGTAGGTAACATAAGTTTATGTATGTGGACATACATTACATGGTAATGGAATGAAGGAACATGACTTATTCTCTAACAAAGTTACACAACACTGACAGGCTTAAGAACACAGTCTCACAAAAACAATTTAGTATTAATACCACTAATATTAGCTGCGTTTTGCACGTTACATTAAGTTGAAGGGCAATCTCTTTGTGGACCTGACTTGCACCACCCACCACCAACACACACACTTTACATCTTTGACCAAACTTCGTACCTCAATAATGTCATACAAAAACGCAAATGAATAAATTAAATCACCTCGTTCCGCAAAATAAAACGCATTAAAATGTTAATCGTTCACAAGGACATGTATGTATTATCGATAAATAATATGAACTCAATAGAAATTTTAAGTTTCAACCAGTAAAGAAATTACAGTTTATGCAACTTACACGAGTGTCCGACTGCCAAGCCATCACCCATGTGAAAATATACTAATAATTAAATAAAATTAGACACGATTCACATTCCTGTAGCGACGTATCGGTTGAAAACAACTGTTTGTAAAATAATAGTGACACGTTCCTCTAATTGTTGTTCGCCAATATCATAGAGAGTCTTCTACAGTTTATCAACATCAGTAACACTTGTTATGGCGACAATATAAAAATCTAAACACCAAAACTGCAACAATTAGCTAGAAATACGTGATACACAAATAAAAAAACTAAAATATCACGGGGGATAATAATTATTTTCTGTGACAGGCTGTGCATGACAGTTAGTTGCGCATTCCAGTCCACACATTATTTTAGAGCATTGAATTTATGTCATCTTCTTCGCTCGCACCGAATTATCGGTAAGGTACTAAGTACTAATGCTCATAAATCCAAATCGGTAGCACAGAAGCGCATGTAATTTCATTTCCAAGTGATTCATTTGCGCATTACGCTTCATTTTAAGCAGCAGAACAAAAGTCGCGAAATGTTTTTAGTAAGTTTTTGTTGTTTTGTTTATTTGTAAAATAAATAACTTTTTGAAAAATAATAAGATTATAATTTTTAATTAAGTGCAAGTGTCACTACCCCTCTGGTCACTATAGTTCCTTTGTTCAAGAGTGACCTAAAAATGTACTATAGCTATTTATTTATACACATTCCAAGGGCAATGATTAATGTCTCATTATAATGTCAGGAACTTAGCCATCTTCGGTCTTACCTAAAACCTATAATGGTGTCAAAGATGATGAATCTTTTCAGAAAATCGCAAATTCGCAATCCTTAGTCCTATACTATACAAATAGCAAGACTATACCTGATACTGTAATGAATATCTTGGTTCATGTCTTGATAGGCCATATTGCATGCGCCGCAATGACCAGGACGAAGATCGGCTCCTCTGGGGATGTTCTTCCCCGCCGTGAAAATCCAATGGTCTTGCGTTTTGCATAGTATTTTGAATGGACATGACGGAAACAGAAGGATGTTGTATCATTTTGCACTAAAAACAATAATACACTGCACCATCACTTCCTAGCGTTAATTTTTTTTACATTCTCACAATAAAACGTTTAGTATTTACAAGGCACGCTCACTTATAGCTGTAGAGGTGGCGCTGTTGTGAGCCATATGACACTGTAATCTTATCTGGACAAGAAACTGGTAATGATAAAAAAGTGTGCGTTTACAATTAGCGTTTCGATGATAACTATATTCGGCCAAGTCATGTGAAACGTAGCCGATTAATGGAGTTTTTTTTTCATTTATTTGTTTGATAACGGTATCGGTCATTTATTTTAAATGAACGGTTTTGTTCTCAGCTGGGAGAGCGACGAGGCTATTGTTACAGTAATGACGAACTGTTTACAACATGTGTTTGTTACTTATTTGCTTTGAAAATGTATGCTACCACTATGTGCTAAATAGCTGAGAGTAGGTCAAAAGAGACATGCTATACGCTTCGGACAAATTGTAGTTTAAATGTTTATACATCCTACACCTACATCCTTGAATTTATGAACTCATTCTTTGGTAGCATTTATCGTCTACTTGTAACCCACATAGGCTGACATAGGGGTATCCACCGTGAGGTAAACTTATAAGATTTCTCATGTCGCCAACTATTATAGTATAGTCCGATTGAAAATCACCACTTTTGCAATTCAAACAAAACCTTGACGTTGTTGGCCTCTTGCAAATCAGTTGTGGGGTCACCCCATTCAACTTCTATCCTTCAGCTAAGTGCTACATTATTACTCGTGGGCGGTGCCTAACAATTCTAGGCAGATGATATCATATTTATTTAATGTATGGTCAGACAGATAGGTATTCCTACATAAGATCAGTCAGGGGGCCTACTCTCTAGTCTAAGCGAAAATTTATTTATTTTCAGCTGAAAAAGCCTTGGGAAAAGGATTTGCTCGCAAAACGGGTGACTGATATACAATATGGCTGAGAAGTTGAGGGCATGAGGGTCGACTCCGCAAGTTAGTTGCAAAGTGCAACGTGGGTAGGTTGATGGGGTAGGCCCTCCACAAGCTGACCCGACGACCTGTTGAAAGTCGCGGGAATCTGTTGGATGCGGGAAAGACAGTGCCACAGATTACTGTGACAGGGCTCTCAAGACTCATTATGTAGGTAGCTACCTATCTACCTATAGTTTGGTAGTAATGACGTGTATTCTTTTAAAATACTTAAGTAAGTGATTAATAAGTAAGTAGGTAGGTATTTAAGTACTTGTGTAGGTAGTAGGTACTATTATGTTTAATCAATCAATGTTTTTTTTATTTAAGTAGTGATAAATTATTATAAACCGCCAATATGTGATAAACTTCAATAAGTAATAAAATTAAGACTTAGTTCGTATCAATTTATTAATTAGGTGGGCATACGGGCAGTAATGTAGGTATGGACAATAGGCCGCACATCAGTGGTAGCACTTTGACCTTGAGGGTGGCTCGCGTAGGACGGAGTTTCAATAAGAGGCCGTCAGCTTATACTAGTTTTGTTACCACTGCCTGCGGTCTACCGTACTTACTAGGTACATAATTAGGTTATGTGCTCGGTCCACCTTTTGAAGGGTCAACCTCATGTCAATGGTAATGACATGAGGTTGACCCTTCAAAAGATCCGACTTAAATACCATGGTACACAACCAGGGCCGTAGGCAGGGGGGGGGGGGTTGGGGGTTCAAACCCCCGGCCCCCCTCGAAATGTGAGAAACCAGAATCTTATTAATCCAGAGATGGACCTTCCTAGGGTACTTCCGTACTGTAATACATCTGATAATTATTGTAATCTATTTCGCATAGGAGTACTTTATAATCTACAAAAAAAGCGGACTATCTGTATTTTTATTGAGTCTGACTTGATATTGAATGAATTCCTACAACTTCAGCATTCTGTGAGAGAGTCCAACCTATCCAAGGCGGGGTGCAAAAATTTTCGAGTTCGCTTCGCTCGCTCTTGCATCCTATATTCTCTTAATTCTATAACTTTTCTACTTAAAGTCGATAAACTTACCTACTTTTATTTAGGTATGTACAAAGACAAAGAAAACCTAACTTATTCGAGTGGAATGTCATGCTAATAATGTAAAGCTCGCTTCGCTCGCTCTTGCATCCTATATTCTCCATAGCGGAATAAGGGGGGGCGGAGGGGTGGCAGGTGCCATCCGCGGGCGCCCCATTTGTATTGTAAATATAAGTGTAGGGTACAAAATTTTCGAGCTCGCCTCACTCGCTCATATATTATATACTACGTTCTTCTAGTTCTCAAATTTTCTGCATACCTGGGTCCCGGGCCCCCCCATTTAGATTGCCGGACCCCGTTTTTTTTTTATAAGTCTATACTCTTTTACCCTCTCGAAATCAGAAATACTTAATTTTTTCTATAAAAAAATCTCAACCCCCCCCCCCCCCCCCGAAATGAATTCCTGGCTACGGCCCTGTACACAACTATACAATAGAAAGATTCCTTCCTGTGACCTTGGATGCGAGAAGCGCCAGGACTGGTAGATTTGGCGACGCTTGTACGTCGTCTCTTTCTGCTGAAATTACCTATGAACACACTAGAACTAAGACAACCATCTTTACTGTACCATGGACTGATGTGGTTCTGGTTGTCCAACGCGGAGTGATTGACGCTTTCCAAAACTGACAGTTGTTGGTTGGACGCGACTGTGTTTTGATGACTTTCATTTTGTGTTTGATTCCCGAAATCGCAGATCACGCAATGGCTGTGAAAAAACCAACAAGAACGTTGATAAAATCGTTGAGGCAAATTTTTATGAAAAACAAAACAATCACGGTGATTTTTAAAGAGTCCTATTCTTAGATTATAATACTGAATACCTACGGCTACAGAAATAATTCGGTTGTTGAATGGAAATCAGTAGGTATCACAAATTCACAATCTACACCGCAATGGTAAGATAAGACCATCAAAGTATTTAGATCAGTAACGTCTTAAGCAAACTGTGGCAAAAACTAGGCTAGCTAAGCGTCATTACGTGGTTATCAATCGTCAACTTTTCTTTCTCCTAACATTTTCGCTAAAATTCTCTTTTTTGTCAGACTTGTCTGCGTAAGTCGACCTAATTGTCCTATTTATGTACGAAAAGACCCGATTAATCACAATCTGAATTATAAAAAGAGATTGATAATCCATTGCTTCTTATGTTCGACAAAAAAATCTGCTCAACAACGTAAATAATGCAATGAATATTGTTGAACTGTCAAAATGAAACAAATTAGTCATCGTGTAGGTACCGAAAATGTATGCAATGCAATTACCTATCACAATAATACACACATCAACACGGTCTAGGGATATTTCATACTCAATTAAATAACTCGAAAAGTACTGGCCGCATTGGAATCTTTTATACACCGGTTTGTTTGTAATTTATCTCAGACTAATTACAAATTCAAATTTTTGAAAATTCTTTTGTTTCGGTGGCATAAAAATGTCTTGATGTGTAGTGGAGAGGGAATTTTCATTTGTGCGAAATTTAGAAAACAATACGAATTACGTTTAGTTACAGTTTTTTTTCATTTTTAAACGAAAGATAAAGTTAAAATTGAGGTATTGTAGCCATGCAACGCCAACATTTGACGAAGGCGGAGATGTTACGAGCTGTGTGAATGCTGGAAGCTGGGTCTGTTCAGCGTTATGTTGCTGAGGCCATAGGGACCCACCAAAATGTAATTTCAAGATTGTGGACACGCTATCGTGCCACAGGTGAAGTAGCGGAGAGGCACCTGGGGCCAAGTCGCATCACTACCCCCAGACAAGACCGATTTTTGCAAATTACTGCGCGAGCTCAACCAAATGCAACGGCGACTCAATTGGTCCAAAGGCTGCGAGTGGAACACCAAGTGGTTGTGAGTGACCAAACTGTAAGAAGGCGACTGCATGAAAGCAATCTACGCTTTCGTAGACCACTCCGGGTCCCACCTTTACGGAGAGGCAATCGTGGACGACGATTAGAATGGGTTCGGAACCACGTGGACTGGGGCCGTGAGCAATGGTCCAATGTGCTGTTCACGGATGAATCCAGGTTCGGCGTCCATCCAGATTCACGAAGGACGCGTGTTTGGCGAGTTCCTGGACGATGGAGCCGTCTTCAGAACCCTCAGGAAGTTCACCCATACCAAGGAGGAACAATTATGGTTTGGGCAGGAATTCGTCTTGGAGGACGGACGGATCTCGTTTGGGTGCGGGGCATTATGACGGCAGAACGATACGTCCAACAGGTGCTGGGGCCCGTAATCTTTCCCCACAGAACACAAATGGGGCAAGATTTCCTGCTCATGCACGACAATGCCCGGGCACACACGGCGAGAACGGTAGCAGCTTGGTTACATAGGTACACACAATGTTAGGGCCTTAGACTGGCCTGCTCAATCGCCAGATCTAAATCCCATTGAGCATGCATGGGATATGCTGCAAAGAAGAGCTCTGAAGGAAGTTCCTGAAAATCTGGCTACAGAAGATCAACTTTTTGCGCACCTCAGAAGGACATGGGACAATATTCCGCAGCAAGACATTGACAACCTCGTTCTGAGCATGCCGAATCATTACCGATGTGTTATGAACATCATGGGCGCTTTCTCAGACTATTAACTTCAAGTTTATAAACACAAATAAAATGATTTTTCTATTTTTTTCAGTTTTTACTCATAAATTAAGTTAATTCATATACGGTTTCCGTCTATGCTTCATTTTTTTCCATAAAATCCTGAAATTTTAATCGAAGTACCTTAACCATTATTAATAAAGAAAATAATTCAAAAAACAAAAAACCCGACTGCAAAAACACAACTGAAAAAAAAGAGAAAAACAAGCATTATAATCTATAGAATTTTGGTGTCGCAGGCGGGGTCAAACTAATAACGGGATATATGGTGTAAGTTTTGTTTGTCCCCGCCTGCGATACCAAAATTCTATAGATTATAATGCTTGTTTTTCTCTTTTCAGTTGTGTTTTTGCAGTCGGGTTTTTTGTTTTTTGAATTATTTTCTTTATTTCAAGTTTTTTAGTTTTATTAATATTATTATTTTTATATCGTCTACATATCTCGGGACCATGGGATCCCGGTCTTTTGGAAGGCGTACGAGGGGCCGAAGCCAACTCGCAGAGGCCCTTTAGACAATTTTAAATGAAATGAGGCACCAACCGACGGTTATCCCTCTATGCACTATGCAAGTGCACCCAAGGACAACCCCCGGATGGTGCAGGACTATTGCAGAACATGGAAACAAAACATTGGACTATGGGTTTGGGTGGCTTAAGTTGACTGGTGACCTAGAACTATGAAAGGTCTATGGCCCCTGCCTCATCAATGTTTTATAATGTACACAGATAAAATGGCAGGGGGTGACTTGCACACTCAATAATGGGCCCCGGAAAACGGTCGCTAGCACAAAGTGTCGTAGTGACAAGGAGGCAACATGTCCTGAGGTGCTTATGAGGAGTGGAGCGGTATTCCACGGCTATCAGGACAATCCCGGAAGTACGGTCAAGATCCCTACCAGCATCTTACTGGAATACTTCCTTCCTCCGAGCACGTTTGCTCTTGCGAATCTCCACTCAAGCCGGCCAATTAAGGCAAGAATGAGGTGAGAGCTCTGTTCCTCGTCAGTGTTCACTCCAGCCGGCCAATTAAGGCAAGCCAGAGATGAGGAACAAGATTTCTCCCGGGAGATAGGGTCCGTGGGGTCGCTACTGCCCAACAGCTCGCCACATGCTGCCCTGCGGTTTTCTGTATCTCTCTTGGTCTGGCTCCTCATCCTAGACCTGTTCCGGCAAAGTAAACTCTACCGGCACAGACCTAGAGTTTGGAGCGCGCAAGCCCCACCACGACGTCAACGTAGAGATACGGCGGTGGGGATATTATTATTATTATTATTTGGTTAGACACACTAGCAGCTAATTAGCTGATGCGTGTGTATCAATAATAATATACCTATCTAAATTTGGCATTGACTCGTTACTAGCTTTTATTTGATACCAATATAGTTATATTTTTTTTTTAAACCTTCCCCTCCCTTTTTTTTGTATTTGCAGATGCAATATATAAATATTATATAGCCTATGACACTTCTACAATTAAGACGAATCTAACGACACCTCATATGTTACAATCCATCAAGCCGTTTAGGCTACAGAGCGTGCCAAAGAAATAGACATACATACATACATACATACATACTCTCGAAAACATTACCCTCCTTCTGGGGCAGTCGGGTAAAAAATGGTAGAATATTAAATAACGTATCTTTTAAATACATACATGTCATATAAATAATTAACACATTGATAGTAATTCGCTTTTTTAAAAATATCCCTAGACCGTGTTGATGTGTGTAATAAAATAAATCGGTCAAGTGCGAGTCGGACTCGCACACGAAGGGTTCCATACCATGTCGTACAAGATTTAACACTATGCATTTTTGTAATACGAAAGTATAAAGGTAACAACAGAGGCGCTATAAAAAAGCATAAAGATTTGTAAAGAAATTGTCTAATTTTAATGATAAAATGTTGTTGTGTTAAATTATAGGTGTAGAAGTTTATTTCATTTATTTTAGTAACATGCATTAACTAAATTCAAAGTTATTTATTTGCTACTAACATAGTATTAGTAGATATAAATAGGTATATGTGTTGTAACAGTAACTGGGTTGTGGAGGTCAGATAGGCAGTCGCTCCATGTAAAATACTGGTATTCAGCTGCAACCGGTAAGACTGGAAGCCGACCCCAAGATAGTTGGGAAAAAGGCTAGGAAGATTGATTGATTGAAATAGGTATATGTGGTAGGTAAGCAGGTAGATATGTAGGGTAGGTAGGTTAGATTAGGTAGCAGTTAGGGTAGGTAGGTAGGGTAGGTAATTAGGTAGAAATATGTAATTAGGAAAGGTAGGTGCGCCGTAGATAAGTACTTAGTGCTAACCGTGCGAAGCCGGGCCGGGTAAAGCTAGTTACTTATAAATAAAAGGATTTCTCTTGCTACATCAGACTATATTGTACAAAATAGAATGTAAGTAGTACGCCAAATTTTAATTACAACATTCCGTCAATACAGGTATTACGTTATTTTTGATAGTCATAATTCAAATTCAAAAGTCATTTATTCAAACTAGGTTGAGAATCTGCACTTTTCGAACGTCAAAATTACATAAGACAGTCCCCCAAAAACGCCCGCCCTTCACCACTTCCTAGTGCTTTTGCTGGAAAGAAGAAGTGGCGCAACAAACTCGCCAGCAGCGCAGCTGTCTGTTCAGTTACGAAAAAAAACTTGATTCTATACAATAGTATGCAAATATTTTACATTACTCAACACGAAACATTAAATAAAATATATTTGCCATAATGACAGCTAGCACACGCCAATACACCAACAAAAAAAAAATCGAAATCTAAACTCAAGCGAAAATAAAAATTATTTTTACACATCCCATCGGACTATGAGAGTGAGGGAAGAGAGAGTGCACTCGTGTCTGCGCATACACTTGTGCACTATAATATCTCCCACGCCGAAGGCTAGTCTCCATTGAGATTGGCCGCCGTGGCTGAATATTTTTACACAAATAAGTTTTCTCAATATGAAATTGTATCCACAACGGTTTAAGGTAACTGAATAGTACCCTGTATGTACCACCATTCATTTCAATGTTACTGAATATTATTGTCTATTGGAGTGTAGTTTTAACATGAGGTACGAGTACACACATCAACACCGTCTAGGGATACTTTGAAAAAAGTCGATAAAGTTCTTAAACTCAAAAAATACTGGCCGGTTTTAAAATCTTTTGAAGAGAGCTTATTTTGTAGACCTTTTTGGATGATCGAAATTTAAATGATCGAAATAGTATATGCTGCCATGATAGTAGGTACTTACTAATTCCATGTCATTACTCCGACTAGTAAATAGTTATCTGTGGAATTTATATCGCATAATATTAGCATGAAATACAAAATATTATTTTTAAGTTGCAGTAAATCGCCCATATTATATAAAATACGTTATTAATCGACGTTTTTAGTATTTGTTGATTATAAACAGTATATGGTACATGATACACACAAGTTTCAAATTCCTAATTTGTTTAGTTGTTGAGATAGAGCTCGTACAAAAATGGTCTAAAACAGACAACTTCTACGGCCCCCTAATTCATCATTTTTGAAGATAAAAACAAATAAAAATTATATTTATTTTCTACTTGATGAGCTCTAGACAATGATACCCCACATGCCAGGGACAGATAATTTTTTTTTCAAAATTTATTTTTTTTGTATGGCGACCCCCCTTTATTTTTTAATTTTATTATTTGTTGCTCTTGCGGCAATAGAAATGCTCAATCTGTGAAATTTTCAACTGCCTACCTATTACGGTTCATGAGATAGAGCTCGCTGACAGACAGACGGACAGCAGAGGCTTATGAATAGGGTTCCGTTTGTCACCCTTCGGGTACGGAACCCTAAAAATTACCTACCTATCTGGGGTGGTGTGCAAAAATTTACGAGCTCACTCACTACGCTCGCTCTTGCATACAACATTTTCAAACGTTTCTGTATAGATTGACAAAGTAAGTACCTAC
Organism: Conistra vaccinii; assembly: GCA_948150665.1. NCBI lineage: Eukaryota > Metazoa > Arthropoda > Insecta > Lepidoptera > Noctuidae > Conistra > Conistra vaccinii. The sequence continues at coordinate 1,825,164 of OX411327.1, forward strand.
TTAATACTTATATCTGACCTAAATGTTCAAAAAAAAAATTACTATGCGAGATGCAAACATTTTGTCCAATGCAAAGTTTCTACGCTAGGTATAGAAACATAGCAGACCTTAACAATTTTCAGACACTAATCAAGTAATCACCATTCACCATGAAAAGAATAAGTAGGTATGTACCTAGATAATGAAGGTGTACGTTATTACTCTGAGAGGTGTACGCATACCTTATATAGAATTAGAACCAAAAGAACTGTTTTCTTGTAGGCCAGACAGATTTGTCCTTTTCAAATATTTACGACGTATTTATAAACAAGATAAATTATTCTTTGTTGCTGAATATTTATTTCCTTCAAGATAAGATAACGATCAAAACAATTAAGAAGTGCTCCCTATGATAACTTCAAACTAATATTATTGTGCATTTGTTTGTTTATCGATACTTAGGTAGGTATTCAAATATCAAATAGTCGTATTATAATGATAATGAACCAGACAGACTTGTCATCTCGTAAATATGCAAGTTGCAGGACTTGTAGGTAGGTACCTAGGTACTGCCCATATCAGAAGTCCAATATGTAATTCAAATGAATCTTAAATAATCCTTTCAAAGATAACAGTCAAAGCTCGTAAGGGATGATAATTATTGTAGTAGACTCTATAAGAGAAAGACTAGAAAAGACATTACCAAGGGCCCTCGCCCACGGTGACTTTTTGTAGCGATGCCGTCGCGCGTCTACATCGATATAGTCGCGAAGCTGTAAAAGTCCACTGGTGGATTAAGGCAGGCAGGTACTGTCCGCCCCGGCCCCCTGTCCTGGGGGGCCCCCAAATCTTTAGAAATAATTTTTAATCAAATCTCAAACAAGGCGAACATATGTTTAGTAAGTTAAAGACATAAAAGACAGTCTTTGTTGGGGGCCCCCTACGTATCTATACTATTACTTATTAAGGAGGTAACGTTTATAAAGTTATAGGGGGTACCTAATCTCTGAATCTACTGAACCGATATTGAAAATTCTTTTGCCACGTTAAGGCTATATATATATTTATGTTTACGGCCCAACGAAGTGGGCAGGGGTCAGTTATTACCGAACATAAATGTATGTAGAGTGCTTTTTTTGAGCCCGTTTCGCTCGCTCTACTATTCTAAATTCTCTTTTACTCAGACTTTTCTGTAAAAGTCGACAAAGTAACTCCTATATAATATATGTATGAATAGTCAAAAGAAAACCTTACCTAACCGGGGCGGGGTGCAAATAATTTCGAGCTTACTTCGCTCGCTTTTGCATCCTACGTTCTCAAACTACTGCTCTGAATAGGTCGATCAAGTATTAATATTTCTATATAAATGTTCAAATGAAATACTTCTGCATAACCCTTCGGGGAATCACGTGATGTTGTGTTATTTATATGTTGAAACGAAAATTTTCGAGCTCGCTTTGCTCGCTCTACATCCTGTATTCGTTTGCTCCAACATTTCCGTATAAGTCGACAAAGAATAGATTATATAGATAGATTTTCTGGTATGCAAAGTCAAAAGAAAACCTAACCTTTTCGAGGTAGTATGCTGAAATTTCGAGCTCGCTTCGCTCGCTCTTTTATCCTACGTTCTTCTAGTTCTCAAAATTTTCAGCATATCTGGGCGGTGGGCCCAATTTAGTATACCGCCCCGGGCCTCCGATAGGCTTAGTCCACCACATATAAATAATTTATTTTTATCCGCATTGCTTGTTTGCCAATATTTTGCCAATAATATCTGTAAATATTTCTGTATCTTTTTTTTCTGGCAAACTTACTGCTTACTAATGTCAAATTTTGACGTATGTTTGACGTTTATATGTTTTGAAAATACATAATTTTTCAGATAAACATCAATAAAATAGCTGTTATTTATTCATTATTTAGCCAAAATGTCGCAGCATTTAGTCAATGAAAATAGTAAATACATATTAGAGTAAGTTAACGTTCACGTCATAACCTAACCTATTTATTTGTAGGGGCAAGTGACACATATTTTTAATTGTTTGTTATTATTTGCAGCTTGTTTTCAGAGCAGACAGTAGACCAACAAACACTAGATTCTATATGCACTCAAGTGCAGAAGAAATTTCCTAAATCCGACCATTTTAACTGTAAGTTTAGCAGGCTTTTATAAACTTTTTTATTTGTATCACCATAAGGTACACTTTCATGAATCCAATAAGTTTCTCTTCTGAGGTGAAGGACTATTTCTGGCCATGACAATTCTGCTTATTCTTCCTATAAGAATATTACTAGATAATTGTTTTACTGTATGAGGTAAGTATCAAACAATATTCTAAACAAAACACATAAAAGTTGATACAATAAGAATGACCTTAAATAAAACTTTTTATTCCCAGTATGTCTACTGCTATCCTCACTAATAACAGGCGGGGACCTTTCCCTGCCTGGTCAACGTGTGGTGGCTATCGCAATCTTGTTTGATGTGTACAAAATGGACAACCCGTTTGCTTCCTTGTTCCTCCACCTGCTTGAAGGCAAGACTGGTCTGCTGCCACTGTCACCACAAGAGAGGCTGCTGATTGGTCAGCTGCATGGGTTCCTACCAGTTAATATTAAAGATGTAAGTATTTTACACAATATTTTTAAAAATATTTAATTCAGTGGGGCAGAGCAGAATAGTAAGAAAAACAATTGTACAGAATATGAAATACTTAGTTGTGAAGGATGAGTGTTATGGGAACTTTTTGTAGCCGTTGACCTTTTAAAAGTATGCATCATCAATTCATCATTCTAATTTGAATGAATATAAATTATGTGTAGAAGTTTCCAAACCCCTGCCAAATCTTGTAGTTCTAGTTTACAGGGGTCAGGAATATTTTACTTTGCCACCTAAGCTTTAGCCCGCTAAGTAAACAGACATGACTAAAATAAAACTAGGCTTTCCAATTTTAAACTCAAGTACCATTTTTACAAGCCTCTATTTATGACCAAGTACAAAACTGATTTATTGGAAATATAAGATAGGAAAACACAAAAAAATACTAAAGACATAACATTTCCTTTGCAGATAATGAAGAAATCTGCCAAGCAAGTGATGCTGACAGAGGTTTCACCAAAAGATCTGGAGTTTGACTACTCTGCACTGCAGACAATTGTTGCGGAGAGGGTCGCAGACATGAGCTCAATGGCACGGGCTGCGGCACCTGCACTCATACCTCTTAGTGATGGGTTTGTTAAAAAACTATGCTTTATCTTCTTACCATATGCACAAATTTTTGCATGCCAAATGGTAGAATGAATCTGGAGCCAAACATTATTTTGTAAGTTCAACTCACCTGTAGGCTGTACACCTATGTAACGGCATCTACATCGCCACATGCGAACTTCGCATCACACTGATGTTACGCGAAATCCTGCATCGCTCAAGCAGAGTTTACCGATCAGCATAATATATAACTTCCCGACATCAACCGTCGGGCAGTAGCCCACCAAACACGACACCCGTCTGTTCGGAGGTTCCTCCCTTTTCTATAGAGGATGAGTGAATTTTACACCCTCTTCCTCATGACTATACGTAGGTATAGTAGTAGATGATGATGTAGATCATCATCTTACAGTAGATAGTTAATTGACTTGGTCATGACTTGCGGAAATCCATTATAAACTACAATAGACGACGTATATTTCTAGTAACCTAATCCGCTTAACTGTTCTTTAAGAGTCCTTAAGAACCCTGTAAGAAATCGCCACGTGTTTCCGTGTGTACCCGGACACGAGGCGTTGCTATGACAAGCACCAAACGCAAAGAGACGCTTGTCGAGGCAATTCCTCGTGTCCGGGTTCGCAACAAGTCAATCGTCATCCTGAGGATGTCTCGTTGAGAGGTGAAACACGTGTCGATTTCTAGGTTTTTTAGGACTTTTTAAGAACAGTTCAGCGGAATAAGTTACTAAATATACGTCGTCTATTGTAATTTGTAAAATTGTTACAGAAATGAAAAAAAAATACAAGATGGCGTCGCGGCGTGACTTGCGATGTTATCCAAGCGCCGAATGATCCTTGTACAGCTATACATTAAAATTTTCAGCAGCCCACCGAACCGCATGGCAATGAAGGAGCTGCTAGAATCTCTGATCTCAAACGACTACATGCCTCTACATCGCACGCTGAAGGCTTCAGGACCCATTCCACTGCCCACCTTCTTGATGGATACCACTGAAATTACTGCTGATAAGGTATTTATGTGTGTCTCATTTCTAGTAAGAATTTATAGCAAATAGTGTACTGAAGGCCCTATGTTTGATGTTGTCTAAAAATCTATTAAAACCAAGTTGGTTTACACCTCCACACTTTCTAAGCAATACCCAAGATTGAGATTTGTTGAGGGATCAAAATTATATCTCATTTGTCAAAGATTGGCTGTGGCGCTCTTCAGCAACACATCTAATCTAAGGATCTTCTTAAAAACCTATTATAACAATTAAGATCCTTCAAGAGATGGTATCTGTCACATAAAAAAACTATGTATTTTTAACCATTTGCTTTCCAGGCAGTCTGGAAGTGCCTAGTGAACCGCGGTGCGTATAATCCGCTGTATGACACGGACTACGAAGGACTCCTAGGTCTGCGACCCGAGAAGCTCGACAGACGACAGCACACGCAGCCACATAAACCTGCTAAGGTGAGATTTACTTAAGAAAAATTAAAACCGAGATCGCCACCTTTTCCATGAGATTGAATCATGACGGCGAAATATGGGTGTTATGCACCCCTATCTATATCTTCGGAGAATACTGGCGTTATGCTATTTGTAAAATAAAATTGTTAATTTGTAAAAAAAAACATCGGGCAGCCTTTGGGGACTGCCGATAGAAGTGAAAACTAAGTAACTTTTTGAGTCTCGCGCTGATGTCTTTCGTTCGATACTTATAGCCTTCGGTGACGATGACGCGAGTTCCATGATTTAGGTTCACCCAAAAAGTGCTCAACGCGCCTAAAGAAGCTTTCACTTAAAAAAAAGACAAACAGCATGGGTGTCGTATGGTGTATACCCGAATCGCTTTAGGGTAGCAATAGCGGTCATTGACCCTACATTTTCTAGCATTCTTTATTTCAAAAACTGAAATAGAGTCCGTTAACGTTCTAAATCAATATCTATTGTGATCTTCAACATGTTCCAATAACGAAAAACCATACAAAGTTTATTGTTTGGGCTCCTACAGAGTGATATTAGGGAAAGGGCATTGCCCCTTATTGCCACGCTAAATTCGAATATAGCTAAGAGACTGACAAAAGGTCGAACAGTGGTATTCTATTCTGCCTGTTAATAGCCTTACTGTGATCACTAAAGCTAATCGTGATTGAGGTACAACCCAGCATTACAGAGCAGTTCATTGGGACGCCCATATTCCATAGTGTTTTTTTTTACCCGACTACGGCAAAGCCAAAAGGAAGATTTTAGCAGTCTATGTATGTATGTATGTTTGCTTTTACGTGTGTTCCATCGTAGCGCCTAAACTACTGAACCGATTTTGATGAATGAGGTATCAATAGATTTGTAATAATGGTCCGGGTGACATAGGCTATATAAATTCTCCATAAATTCAATATAGTGGACTTTACACATAAATTTCTAACCTCGAAAAAAATTAAATTGAGATAATTATGACATGTGTAGTATCAAAAGAAAGGCCTTGACGAGGACATTATAAATATGTATATATATCATATTTACAAACCAAATAAATATGTTTAAATAGCTGAAAACTAGCAAAAGTGATACTGCGCTATATACGGCGCGAGATGATACCAACGCGGAGTCAATCAAATTTTAACGGGGGCTTATCCGAATTTGCCTGTTTTAGAATCAATTTTGAGCTCAGAATAAATATTTCGTAATTATATTATAGTTTTAATTCATAATATTGGTTTCAAAAGTGTGATTATTTCTATGCGATATGATGACGTTTAATTGTCATTTCACAATAGTGTTTGACACATTAAAAATTATTATCGATAAAATTATAGTCGTATAGAATTTTCTATCGTCATTAATGAAGAAGTTTTAATAAAACACACGTTTCTAAGATTTTAATCAGATTCATCCGTGTTACTAACCGTCTTTGCTACTATCATATCCTACATTAGCAAACACAATAAACAATGTGTCCGGTATCGGTTGTATACTACCTAATATAAAGATAAACAAATTTCACTCTGGCAACAATAATGAACATTAGAAAAAAATTACTGTTTCAAACAAAAGTGCTATAATAAAACGATCAATTGTATTAGCGGAGCTAGCAACACAAGATTTTTTTTCTCGAATCCGTGATTTTATCGTATTAGCTCTGTGTGAACAACTTTCAGTTTTGAATACAAAAAGTCACTGTCACGAGTACTACTGTATACGATAAAATGCTCGAAAATGTCGATGGCCTAAAATAATAGATTCGATAAATATAGCTGTAGCAGTAGGTACGTCACTTGACAATAAAGTACGGCAATTGTTTCTTCATAAGCAGCTGTCAATATTTACGAATCTTCATGAGCGGTGAGACATATCCAAAACAAAAGAATATGGTCATAGTGTAAGCGAATCAGTAAGACCATTTTTAGCCCATTCTACTTACAGAGATATCCAAAGTTGTAAAAAAAGGCAGCAGAATATACTTCAAAGAAAAATTTTAATCAATCGCACTAATAAACAAAAAACTAGTGTGCCTCAGGGTAACATTGTCGACCCTTTACTTTTCTTGTTTTATACAAGAAAAAAAACCGACCGACCGACTGACCGTTATAAACGGTCTTCCGGATGCCACTTTGCAGAAATGTATTCTTTTTGTAGATGATACTACAATTAATAGAAAATGTCAGCAAATAAAATTAATCGAATTTAACTCCTACACTATTAATCTAACAAAACAATCAACTTTAGATATGATTTTTAAAGATAAAACACAGAACAAGTATATGATTTAAAATTTCTAGAACTGAATGTACAGACACCCGCACATCAACGTACTACAATCTGTCAAATTTTTCCAATCAGCATTGAACCTTATTTTTTAGCGATAAAGTTGAAAATCTATTATAGAAATTTGACAGGTAACTCGATGTGCTGGCGTCGGTACCTAGCACCTAACCATAGATGTTTATTTTTATTAAAACCACAGATGACAGAAGTAGCCTAAAATTCACGATCTTCTGTGTACCTTCTACGAACTATCCCATAACACTATAGCGAAATGTTATCATTTTGTTTCTTTCAATTGATTAAAAATAATAAAAAATAATAAAAAGTTTATTGAGGTAAAAAGGTAAAACACTAAATACAAATTTGCTTAAATCTACGAAAAATTCAGATGTGTTATGTGCCTGAACTAGGTCATCCTGTGTTTCAGGCGTGGCAAGGTATCATATTTCTAAATAATCACATTAATTATAAAATCTAGTAGGTATGTAAAATGGTGTAAATAGTACAATAAAACTAAAAATCTTAGTACCTAACCTAACTTAGCTAAAATTAATTAGTACAAATACAATTTTTATTTAAGTACAACTAATAATTTCTCTGTATCTTCATAGGACATACTTTGGAGAGCTTTCTTGAGAGTTCTTTTGCAATTTATATAATTAAGAGAATAAATGTTGGCTCTAGCATTTAGTCTGTTATAAAGTAGTGGTCCTAGGAAGACAAAAAATTTGGCTGCGAAAGCATGTTTTGTACTTTTTGTAGGGCAAACTATATCTTTCCGTCTCTTTTTAGTAAATTCAGTGCTATATGGGAGGGCTGCGTGCTGTTTTAATACGATGCTCATTATGAATAACTGTCGAGCTGTTAGTACTTCACAGGATTTATAGAGTAGGTTAGTAGGAAAAAGGAAAGGGCGGCCAGTAGACACCTTGAGAATCGCTCTTTGAGCTCTCTCGATAGGTAGTAGCAAACTTTTACCTACTCCACCCCAAGAGGTGATGCAGTACGTCAAAATTGACTGGCAGAGAGCAAGATAAACTCGCCTAATTTATTTTGGGTCTGCAATATAACGTAGTTTTTTGAAAATGAATATAAGCTTACGCATTCTATTATTTAAGGCTTCTATGTGTTGTTTAAAAGATAAAGTTTCATCTATTATAATACCCAGATATTTTATTTGATTAGTTATATTAATATTAGGACACGTAAGGAGGCAATCTGCCGGGGCCATACAACAGTGAGCATACATCGTCGAGGGCAAAACAGATGTTTGTTTGCGCATTGAAAACTTAATATAATTTGTCTTAGCCGCATTTAGTGTTAGTGAGTTATGCTGAAGCCACTTATTTACAATATTAAAACCGTGTAGCGCAAACTTGTAGACTTCATGTTCTGATTCAGCAGAAAAAAGGAGGGCAGTGTCATCAGCGTAAGATATTATAGTGCCGTGCTCTAGGTTTAGATTACAGAGGTCATTTATGTAAATCAAAAATAGAGTAGGCCCTAAAATACTTCCTTGGGGCAAACCAAAAGACGTGTTTTTTTCGTCTGCGCTGAGAACATTGCCAATTTTAACGCACTGGGTTCGGTCTTCTAAGTAACTTTTGAGAAGTTTCAGTTGAATGCCTCTTATGCCCATTGTCTCAAGCTTGCGCAACAGAATAGGAATGGAGACTGTGTCAAAAGCTTTGGCGAGGTCCAGGAAAACTCCAACTGTGTGGTTACCCTTGTCAAGTTCTTGGGCTAGATAGTCAGTCAGATGATGTACGGCATCGGCAGTTGAAACTTTAGGTCTAAATCCATATTGACGGTCCGACAAAATTGATTTATCCTCCAGATATCTAAACAATCTTTTATTTATGATTTTTTCTAAAATTTTTGACATAGAACACAGTAAAGAAATTGGTCTATAATTTGTTACTTCCTGTTTACTGCCTGTTTTGTATACAGGGACAATAACTGCTTTTTTGAGGCACTCGGGAAAAATACCCAAGGACAGGCACATTCGGAAAATATAAGTCAGTGGTGGTACCAAAATAGTCTTGAATTGTTTGATGATTTTATTTGATATATTATCCCAACCAACTGCACAGTCGTCTTTCAAAGTCATGATTATTCTTTCTACCTCAGTTTCGTCAGTATCTAGCAGGGCGAAGGATGTTAAGGTGGGGTTACATGCAAAAGGCGTGCTTGTTAGAAAGTGTGATTGAACCCGATTTCTTTCTGCCAGATTCTTTCCGACGTTAATAAAGAAATTATTTGCTAAGTTAGCAGATGTTAGCGGTGTCGAGTGCGCTTTTAATAAACCTGAAGATGACTCATTTTGTTTCGAGGTATATGTTACATTTTTAATATATTTCCAGATCTGTTTACTATTTGTTCCAGCCTCTTCCAATGCAGTTTTATCGTAGTTGCTTTTAACCTTTTTAAGGAGATCATTACAGAAATTACGATACCTTTTGTACGACAGCTGCAGTATTGCATTATCTGGATGAGATTTAGCCTTCATGTGCAGTTTATCTCTATGTTTCATACAACGAATAAGACCTGTCGTGATCCAGGGTTTTATGTTACAATTTTTACGGCTCGGTCTTGATATTTCTGTATTTTTCTGAATTGCATGTCGTATATTTTCTATTACATACAACATACAAAACTGCGGATCAGCAGAATTGTAGACTGGATCAAAGTTGATGACGCGTAAATCTTCTTCAAGTTTATTTATGTTTAATTTAGAAATTGTGCGAGTGTTTTGTTTAGGTAATTTACAGTTTATGATTAATAGGGCAGCGTTATGATCGGTTATTGTTGGGTTAACAACAAGTGCAAGTGAAGGGAAATTCGATTTAAGCATGATATGGTCCAAGCAAGAGCCACTTTGATGTGTAGGAAAATTGTGTGCGGGGAGCAAGCCATGAAAGGCGCATAGGTTGAGGTAGTCCTGAGCAGATGCATCAGCACTTCCTGGAAGAATATTAATATTAATATCGCCAATTAAAATCGTGTTTTTGAAGGATGACAGGTTTTGCAAGGTGTCATTCAGAGAGTTAGTAAAATTGGTGATATTTTTAAAGGAGGGTGGCCGATATATTGCTAATATCGCAAATTCTGACCCAATTTTAACTAACAAACTGTTGCAGTCGACCATATTAGGTTCCTCAACGGAGACATTTAAATAACTTCTGACATAAACTATCACCCCATCATTTTGATTGAAATTTATACTACTTTTGTACATAGTGTATCCCGTGATTTGCGGTATGTTATATTGCTTAGCAAGCCAACATTCGGTAAAAACAATTATGTCACAAGCCATGTTTATCCGTTGTTGAAAAGTGCAAAAACTATCAAAATTCTTATATATGCTACGAATATTTTGTGTTAGTATGGTTAAGGGAGTTTTATAGCCGGAAATATATTGTTTGCATTGTTCCGCTTCACAGAGTTTAGACTCGGATACAGAGAAATTATCTAAGTCATTAATTATCGTGTCAATCATATTAAATAAAAAGAATAGAAAGCGAAAAATGTAAAATAAAAATTAAGTAAAAGGTCTAAAATAACTTATAAACGGCGCTCTTAGGCGCCTCCATAATCAACAGAATTAACGTATCTTTTCTCGGCCATTATTTTCGCCGGGCAGTCAGTAGCGCCTGTTATGTGATTGTCTGGCTTTTTGAAATGCGAGCAAGTAGCGCATTTTGGTTCATTTGCCTTCTTTGGACAGTCTTTGATCGAGTGACCCTGATCACCACAATGGCCGCAGGTGTAAGATGTCTGTCGACATGACTTGGCAGCATGTCCATACTGCTGACACTTATAGCAGCGTGTGACTAAAGTGAAGTCTCTGACAGGACACGATGACCAATTAACAAAAACACGTTCTTTAGACATCAGGGCTTTTCGAATGACCGGAGATACTTCTACGATATAATTGCAGGTCTCGGCGTCCTTCTTACCTGACTTATGGCTTAGCTTTATAGAGGTCAAGAATGACTCAACATTGCAGTCCTGAAGTTTTTCGGCTAAGTTTTGATGGTACAAACATGTGAAGACTTCATTTTCTGTCATGGATGTCGGCACTCCTATGATGACTACTCTGGGCTTTCTTTTATGAGGCTCGTCGATGGTTAGACCCGACTTTGTGAGCTGCACCGATTGTCTCAGCTTTTCAATATCTTCCTTCGTCTCGGTGCTGATAATCACTCCGCCGTTTTTAGTCTTGCGTAAGCCCCTCACGTGAAGTTGCATTTTTTCTGGGCAAATTATTTTTTGGACCAGACATTTTGTCTCATCACTGGTCTTCAATTTGTCGTTCGGATAGATAGCCACTGAACTTAAGTTAATTGGCTGGATGTAATTGTTGGCTCCTTTCTTTACCATATCAGAAAAAGACGGTCCTTGGGCAGGTTTCAGTGAATCTCCGATGCTCGACTTGAGCTCCTGTAGCTGCTGCGAAAGGTCAAGTTGGTTTTCTAAATTTATAAGGGCATGGTGGAATTGTACGGCTTTTGCTTTGATGGACTGGTACTGGACGGCCATTTGCGACGTTCCATGGCCAACCTTCCGGCATAGGGCATTGATGCGCAATTTCTGGTCCATGTTCAGCTTGCCATCAGCTGCAATAGCGCAAACCTCCTTCAGGCTCTGTTCAATATTGCTCATCCAATTTTGGACTTCTGTCGTCGGCAATGAGAATTAAACCACTTGAGAGCTGATAGACCGATTTCGTCTAGGCATACGACTCACCACTGCGGGCCGGGGGACGAAGAAAATACAGCGGTTGTGATTGGCCGGTGCAACAATGACAGGACGTATGTTTTAAAAATAGTAACCCGCAAGTCAGTTTTGCACAATAATATCGATATCGATAAAATCGACGTCTATTAATTCTATATTTTTTTAAATTTTAATTGATAGGGTGTAAGGCTGCCTGTCCACTGGAGCGGAGAGGAGAGGAGAGGAGCGGAGATGTGCCATTATTAACCAATCAAATCTAAACTCAGGGGCGGAGTCAATATTCTAATGGTTAAAATTGGCACATCTCCGCTCCTCTTTTCTCCTCTCCGCTCCAGTGGACAGGCAGCCTTAAGAGGGTTTATTCTGAAAGTTGGCAACGTCGCAAATAGATGTCAAATATTTCGGTGTTTTGATTAATTTGATAATATTTCTGTATGGAAATAAAAAATGTGGCTAACTAGCGAACTAGAATATTGATTATGAAATGCAACAATTAATATCGTAACACCGAATTATTATTAAAAAAAGTATTTGGAAATTTTCCAAATGCCGTTTTTACACCTATCAAATTCAAAGTTGCAGTTCAATTGCAATTCATCATTAATATTCTAGTAAGTTAGTTAGCCACATTTCTTATTTCCATACAGTATTATTTCCAAATTAATCAAAACAGGTAACTATTTGACAGCTATTTACGACGTTGCCAACTTTTAGGATGCGCCCCCTTAACTGGGTGCAAATAAAACACTGACGTTACACTTCAAATTTAACTTTATTCAATTAAATCAATGCTAAAATTGAATGAAGCTTATTTAATGGTCTGAAAGTATGTCTTATAAAAATAATAGCAATATTAATCCCTGTCGGATAGAACAATTAATTCTGATAATGTGAAATTCAAATTCAATTAATTTATTGTGCAATTAGGAATCACTTTTACAGGTCATTATTTGACAAGCTAGCTGGAGTCGAGATTTCCTAACTGATAGTCATAAGGAATGTAAAACTCATTAAAGTACCTACAGAAATTAATTGGTTTGTTATCTCTGCATCACCTTAAAACGGGTGATAGACATGCGTACTTAAAGACCGCGGTTTTTAAGCTCGACAACTTGCGCGGCTCGCCGTCGGTGACACACGTGAAGACTTCTCACACTCTATCGCGATGTTTTCGACTTTTCTAAACCAAACTAAACAAAAATTACACAAATATCAAAACAAAATGCTGACTCGCGAAGTCGCGACTCGCGGCAATGACAGACGTACGAAACTACGAATTAAGGAGGGCTACGAGCAAAATTTCAAACTGTTGGATCGCCGGCGAGCTTAGTCGGCGGTTTTAAAGTGCGCGTACTTTGGGTGACACACGAGCGAGTAAGGTCGCCGAGCCATAAGACCACAGACCTGCTCGCCTGTCTGTCACCCCTTTAAGATAAACTAGCATAAAATGCCTAAGGCATTCCATTTCTCCTTTCTGAGTTTTTAATAGTGCATAAAATATTAAATAAATTGGCTTATTAAATAAATTGGTTTGACCTAGCCGCAAAATTCAATTTTTCATTATAGTTTTACAAATTTCATCTCTACTTGACATAGTATGTCGCTTGCGTGACAATAACGGTTAAGTAAAAACATCGCCCGCCGTTATTGTAGTGAATAGCGTTATTGACAAAATAAGGTGACGAATAGAGCTGAAATTTGCAAAAATCCAATGAATATTTTAATTTCGCGGTTAGGTTGGACGATTCCCCTTAAGAGGGTTTACATCGTACGGCATTTCATACAAACTTTCAAGCCCTTGTTTTTCGAAATGACTGAACCGATTTTAATGAAACTTCATACGCATATGCAAGATACAAAGGTCTAAAAACTTAGTTAAGAACATTTTTTAAATGTCTTATTTAAAAACAGATACCTGGATATCTCTGTTTCTATGGAAAATTTAAAATCGGTCTAATTTGGCTGTAACACTATTTTTCGAAAATGTTCTTAACTAAGTTTTTAGACCTTTGTATCCTGCATAAGCGTATGAAGTTTCATTAAAATTGATTCAGTCATTTCGAAAAACAAGGGCTTCAAGCCCTTGTTTTTCGAAATGACTGAATCAATTTTAATGAAACTTTAATGAAAAATTAATTTGAATGAAATGCCGTACGTCGTAAACTCTTTAAACATTAAACTGAAATAATGATCTATATAATAAAACATACCAAAACAGGCAAAAACAGGGTCGGTGTTGCTGTACTAAATAAGCGGCGTCGGTTCTTTAAAGTTTCAAAGCAATCTGCAGTGAAATGCCTTGAACAAACAACGCTAATTTTTTTTGGAAACCAATTTTCCCTGTGGACTGCATTAATCCACTTTTCTTTCAGTTCCGGAATATTTGGAAATCTAAGATGTAAACATTAAGTAATGTTACTTTTTTACCAGTAGGAAACATCGTAACTTTTATCGACAATATTATATAAAGACTTTGTTTTGAAGTTGTCACAACACTACAGCATTAGTAAAAATAAAAAGGGACAGATATATTGAAATACCCTAGTGAGAGAAAGGGACTTTTCAAAAAGACATCAACGCAGTGTAAATTTTTGTGCCTTTTTACGTAAAGAACCAGTTCAGCTTGAGCCCTGCAATTATTCATAATAATATTTTAAAATAAATATATTTTACTTACCGATGAAAAGTTATGCCATCTTTTTTATAGCTGGATGTTCTAGACGATTTCCCACACCATTTAATAGAACAGGAACTCATAATTGTTTATAATTATGCAGACTTTTTTTTTATGTGTCAAAATAATGTGTCAAAATAACCGCGTGTGCAGAGATCCAATAACTGGTCAAAACTAAAATGGCCAGTCATATTGTCATCTAATATCAGTGCATTTTCATTTATGTGTCGTGAGCCTGAGTCGCCCGTATGAGCAGTCAAGAGGATATATAGTCATTGGTCGTCGGTATAGCATCGAGGTCATTGTTCCTTTGACTCGGCGCTTGAGGGGGAGCAGCGGGTACAGCTGCGGGCACGGGTGTAGCTGGTGGGGAGCGGGCACACCTACTTCTAGGACTGAAGGGACTCTCCTCCATTGTGAAACAGTTTATTTACTTGCTAATCATGGATCATCGTCAACCAAACACACACTTTACACAAACCTACGTTAATTTCCGACACAGTTTGCGTAATTACCGGCTATTGCACTAAAAACTAGGTCACGACTTCGCAAGTGATTATTTGTTTATTTCAATTAATTGTTCGACACGTCTGTTCACCACGACAATGCAAATCATTTTTACAACACAGCACGTTAGCTGATAACGACACCGACCCGAGATAATCGGATACGTTTAGTGCCTTCCAAACGCTTTTACATTGTGTTGTTATTGTCACCTATATCGTCGCAGATAGCGACCGACACCGATATCGGCACGACACCTACCGGTGAAGACACAGTGCGGTAACAGAAGCGGCATTCTTACACTTGAACAAACTTTTTCGCACTGCGGACTTTTGACGTTGACGATTCTTAGTACTGTGGTTGTTTGGTGCGTCCGTGTCGCGATGGTCATCGATATTCACCAATATCCTTGGGGTGATAATAATATAATAGCGGTATCGAATCGATGTCGGTATAACTGCCGACATATCGGTATCGGGTTGGTGTCTGTTAATGAGAAAACGCCCAATAACTACACAGGACATTTTAAGTAACCATTTTAGTTCACTACACCGTATGTCCCATAAAATGTAAACCTAAGAAAAAAAAACGGAAGTGAAAACTAAGTAACGCATCTCACGAAAATGTCAGGAATGTATGTGGCTTGCTGTCAGTACAAGAACGAAAGCTTTAGCTCCAATAAAAAAAATCCGTAAAAATAAAACAGAGTGCGCTGTCAACAAAAACTTGAACATTATTATAACGTTGTGCATTTCTACTCTCCCTCCGTCTTCTGAATTTTCGATCAGGTCACGTATTTGAAATTTTTTACCCATCCCAAAAAAGCACAACGCCGCTAAACAAGTTTTCACTTTAAAAAATCGAACCTAATTTCCTTTGTTTATAGGGGTTTTTACGCATAATGTATAATCAGTCCCATCGTATCCTAAACAATTGTACTTTTACAAGATGTGGGCCATGAATTTGAACAAACCCTTCACATCCTCGCCTTTTGGTTGGGATAGAATTGTATAGAACATCCTACATCAATTCTGTTAAAATTCAGGGACCTTACTAAATGATTTCTACTGGATTCATATTGGACACATTCCATCAATAAATGTTGTAGGTCCTCGAACTCCGCATTCCTCACAATTGGGTGAAGATTTTTTTTCATCATGAAGGCAAATTTACACTGACAATAGTGGATAATGGTAGAGGTTTTGTAGTTTTTGCAAGTAGACAGACGCAAATAGTGCCTATTGACACAAATGAACACGTTAGATCTGGTGAGGAGAACTGTTTGGAACCTTATTGTTTATTACGGATTTAAAATATCTCATACATAACATACATAATCAGCCTATAATGTTCCCACTGCTGGGACACCGGCCTACACTCGGTGGGAGGCAGTGGGCCGTAATCCAAACCACGCGGGCCCAGTGCGAGTTGGTAGATGTCACAAGTCTTCGAATTTTTGGTTCTAGTATATATAGTTTCCTCACGATGTTTTCTTTAACAATTTCGAGAGCAAGCAGTGGTGATGAAATAATTTACACAAAGTAAAGCGCCCGCCTGGGTTCGAGCCTACGACCTACAACTCGTAAGTCGCGGACGCTACCACTGGGCCACCAATGTTCACCGGGCCGCCACTACTCTAAAAAAAATCTAAAATATCTCATGTGTTACATAAAATCATATTTAAATCAGAATTCGCTTTCCCCAGCAAGAAGAAAAAAAAGAGAAATCAGAAGAAAAGAAACCTGAGGAGAAGCCCCAAGACCCAGCCAACGCAGTGGCCGAAGCTAAGGAATTGAGCGCTTTAGCGCTGAAGGGAGCGCTGAGCGTCCAGCACCAACAGCGGCTGTTAGCGCTGCTGGATCAGGAACCACATGTCGTGTACGAGATAGGAGTCACACCCAACCAGGTAACCTTCAATCCCAGTTACTGTTACAACTAATATTAAGAATCCAAAACGAACAAAAAGAATCAAACAATAAAAAAACCAGGTAAAGTTTATTCAAATTCTTGTTTCAAATTGATTTATTTCCACTTAGAAAATTATCGACTTTACCCCAGTAGTAATTAATTTGATTTTAGAATGACTAAGTACTACTAAGTCGTAAAAGTTAATGTTGTGTTAAAATTATTTTTTCAATTATTTGTGTATACTTATTTGGAAAGTAAATTGAGAACACTGTGTAAACTTTATTATTGATTCGCCAGCTCCGAACTAGCTCCAATTAATTATCTGCCAGATGATTTCACATTAGTTCAGCTTGATATTTTTTTGCACCTAAGTAATAACAGCCGCACGGGTCGATCCATCAGGTTAAGCTACGCTTACCGTGGTTGGTCCGTGGATGGGTGACCATTTTTACATTCCGAGACTCCTCCGTGCCTCGGAAAACAGGTTAAGCCGTTGGTCCCGGCTGCCATTCGTGGATCTTTGACAGTCGTTACGGGTCGTCACGAAGCCCGAAAGTCTGACACCAGTCTTACCAAGGAGGGGTATCGTATTACCCCGTTACTGGGTTGTGGACGTGGAGGTCAGTTATGCAATCGCTCCATGTAAAATACTGGTATTCAGCTGCATCTGGTTAGACTGGAAGCCGACCCCAACATAGTTGAGAAAAGGCTAGGCAGATTGATTGATTTTTTCCACCACCTAACTTCTTCGTTTTATTTTTTCCACCACCTAACTTCTTCGTTTTATTTTTACAGTTACCAGAGCTAGTAGAAAACAACCCCATGGTCGCCATATCAGTGCTATTAAAGCTTATACACTCACAACACATCACGGAATACTTCAGCGTGCTAGTCAATATGGAGATGTCGCTGCACTCTATGGAAGTTGTCAACAGGTAACATAAACATAATAATTACGCTTGAATTCCCTAGACGAGTAGGCAGAGGCGTAACGTAGGCATTTTGCCTGTTATAGTCTTATAGAGGGTTATTTTAAAAACTCGGCAGACGGCATCCTGTCTGCGGAGTTTTACAAGATTTTATTTTATTTATAGGTATTCTGCAAATAAAAGTATTGCATTAATTAACTTATCGATTTTACTTGCCTGGGGTTCGAACCAAGATCCTCACCTTCAGAAATTGCGCTTGTAATAAGTAATTATCTTCTTTATCCTAGCTAGATTATATGAGGTCCAACTTTTTATTGCTTTACGTTTTTCTTCCACAGACTAACAAATTCAGTAGACCTACCAGTAGAGTTCCCTCACCTATGAGTTCTAATAATATTTTCTATGCCAGAGAAATATAGTCCAATTTTGATTGAACTGTGTGTTCGAGTTAATCGAACACTCAGCGAAAATGCATAATTGCATCGAACGCAAATATGCACATTCGCTCCTTCACCTAAATGTGGGCGAGTTCGCGTTCGGATCTCAGTAGAGACACCACTTACTCAAAACCATTCTCCCATATATTTTACCAATTAGTTTGTTGTATAGTTTACCATTTCTTACCGCTTGACTGTCCAAGTGGACATCAGATGGGCATAACAATTAAAATTCTATTGTGTCTCGTTAGTGACAGCTCAAGGTTACTAAGTGTTATAGTGATTCAATATAGCTATTTGCCTTATAATTCGAGACGTTAACTTTTACCATATCACAGATAATATAATACTACGTACAGATACCCAATCCCATACAAAGAAATGTGACCTCCCTAAGTCGGGCTATTGTCTGGCTACAGCATAAATGTGGTACAGTGATGTAAAACGCCATCTATTGCAAAGAGCCCTAAACAAAAAGGTTTTATCTTTTTTTGTTGAAAATACGAGATTTATGAGTTACAATAGATAAATCAGCATTAAACAAGGAAGTTTTGATTTTTACTAATCTTACTTCAGTCAAAATCTTCCGTTTATCGCTTTTTAGTGACTGTTAATTTCATAATTGTTACCTATGCTGCCATCTATGATCTTTTTTCAAGACTAATTATAATTTGTTCGAATTGGTACCCCATGACCATATATACCATATCGTATCAATACGAGAAAGGTGTGTTAGGTCATTATAGCGCCGAGTACTACTTTCTACACTGTGTTCCCTCTCTTTCCAGACTAACGACATCAGTAGACCTGCCAGTAGAATTCGTCCACTTATACATAAGTAACTGCATATCGACGTGCGAGACTATAAGAGACAGATACATGCAGAACCGGCTGGTTCGGTTAGTCTGTGTGTTTCTACAGTCGCTAATTAGGAACAAGATTATTAATGTTAAGGTAAGAATAACTCATTATTAAATGACTTAGAAAAAAAAGCCAACGCCGGTTTTTCATACTCTGTTTTGTATATCGTTAGAGTGACATACATGCAGAAATTGGGACTATCACGCAACATATTAAGGTGTGTTGGACTACCAGGCAATATTTTTAGTGTCTGGTATTACCAGGCGACATAGTAGCCTCAGAAATTATAAACTATTGTGCCTGACAGTAGGCAATAGATTATAATTCCTGGGGCTACTCGAAAATATTGCCATGTAGCAACAGGCACTAATGTAGAGTATGTGCGTGGCTCACAGGGGTGAAGTGCAGGCCGCTCCTTCGTCAATGCTCACAGAGCGTGAAGTCCCCCCCGCCGCTTATACGACAACGCTCACGGCGCGTGACGTCCCGCCCGCCGCTCATTCGTCAACGCTGGCCCCTGCCTCACCGCGCATTCCTAAGGCGCGGTACAGCGGTCTCAGGCAAACTATACTAGGCAATAGTCTATAGAGTCTAATATACTACCAGCCAATATTTTAGAGTGTCTACCTGGTAATATTTTAGAGTGCCTGAGCCAACTTTACAAAAATTTATCAAAATGAAACGCTAATCAACCACCTATAATTCCAGGAACTATTCATCGAAGTAGAAGCCTTTTGCGTGGAGTTCTCTCGCATCAGAGAAGCGGCTGCCCTGTTCAGACTGCTCAAACAACTGGACTCGGGCGACGGACTAGCTCACAAGGACGCTAAAGAGAACTAGCAGTGGGCCCACTGGACTTGTTGGCATATGGACAAAGGTGTTTCGTGATAGTGGTGGAACATGGAAAACTCTAAAGCCAGTCTTTAGAGTTTCACACTAACAGTATCGAGTTTTTGGGAATGTAAACAATTGTAAGGTTTTAGAGGGAATGAGAATGAGTTCTTTAGGCAAAAATAGAAAGAAACAAGATTAATTTATTGGTTGCTAAATAAGGCCTTATTTGTATTCTTCTCGGACGAAGTTTCAAGTGCTTTCGCAACTGCGTAAAACAAATACCTTCTATCTATGTCTTGTATAATTTGTACGTCAGAAATACCAATATTTATAGTGTAGCTGGCACTACAGGAATCACGATTAACTTTGTTTACATTCTTGAAAATAAGGATATAAAATAGTGTATATTTACTTTTTTCATGTTGAAATTGATTGGCAGTGAACTCGACATTTTGTTGTGAAAGTTCGAGTTAAAATACCTAAAGAGTGATAAAATTGAACCTACAAAATTAACTTCTAAAAAAGAGCGCTCGCGATTTTTTTAAGGATCGACTCAATGATGCGTTATTTTCATTCTGATTTAAATCAGAAACGTGAACTGAATAGCAACAGTATATTTAAAAAAGATTCCACGAAGTTGAAAACTTCCTCCAATTTTTAAAGTCGGTAATAAATTAAGTAACTTTATCTGTATTATCTTGAATATTTATTACAGTAGTTGTAGGAAATACTGTTGCGGTCTTACATAGAGTTATACATTTGGCAGACCTTATCTAATTTCTAGAGTATAAATAGTAAAATTCGTTATAGAGGTGTAGAAATACATTAGTAGCCGGTCCCAGATGTCTATCAAGGTATGATGTATCCCAACATCCCTTAAGGCGCTGACAAGAGGCAAACGGTAAAAGCAAGCTAGAATTAAACAAAAAAAATTGTCAAATCAATATATAGTTTGTGGTAGCGGAAAAAATATATGTTAATCTTGAACATACTTCTCAGAACTCAGATGTCAAAAAAAAACATGGTTTAACAAAAAAATCTCGATAGCTATGAACGGTAAACTAATCTTTTACCTTGAGTTTCAATCCCAAAATATCATTCTGTTTTAAATATCAACGTACTTTGTTATTTTAATTAATAACAAGAACGTCCTATTTCTATTTGAATGTAGAATTTGGTTGTTTTTTGTTTTCGATTACTCAACTAATTTTTGAGTGAATAGGTTTTGCTACATATTTTGCAATATATTACAAGCGTTGAGTCATTGTGCTTATTTTTATTCTGCAGTCGGATTTTTTAAATAATATGCTTTATTTCTATGCAGGACGACAGTGTCGGCCACTTGTCAGCGCCTTAATATGTTTTTTATTGTGTCTATACAAGGTGGAGACGACAATACAACAATAAATTAAGCGGCGTGTCTCTAATGACGTTCCCGTCCTGCATACAAAAATTCTAGCGAATATATTTCATAGTTTAGTCGATAAGATCGGCAAAATCCATAGCCGGCTCGGGTTATTCCGGTTATCCACCCTAAGGACTCGCAAACGTATGTCCGAGAATCCACACTAGGCCTAGTTGGATAAACGGAATTTATAGGTTTAGGGTGGATCGGCAAACACTTGAAAAACTCACTTTTCTAATTTCGATGCTAGGATTTATTTCATAGTTCCACAATACTCTTATGCATTAGTAGGGTCAGTATTTACATTTATTGTTGTATTGTAGTCTCCACATTGTATGTATTGAGGGTTCCAAATGCGGGCAAATCCGCATGACACTAAAAACGCCCTAATAATATAACATTTTAACAGTCGGCAGATCGGTAGCAAATTTTTAAACCTTAGTAAAACCTATCTTCCAGCGATAAACCGACGTGCTCAATTTTCTTCCTATAATAGTGATCTTTTCGACGCTAAGCATTTCTGTACATTTTTAAATATAAGCAAAGCAGCTTATATTTGAAATTTAACATTAGATAATATACTACAGTTTCTTGCCGGGACTTCTCAATATTGAAAACAATTTTTAACTTTAATCCATAAGTTTACTATAAATTATTACATAATAAATTAGTATATTTTTTCACGATTGAAGAAGCTCCTATGAATATTGCACAAAGTAATTGACTCAGCTGTTAAATTATAATATTTACTAATAACTATAATATTTACTATGTAGTATGTGATACCTACTAGTTTTTGTAAGTACATAATAACTGAAATCATGTGAAATACTCCCGTAGACAGACAATATCCCTAATAGGTACAGTCGATAATGCTATACCACTTTTGACAAAACCTAACTCAAAAACTAACCTAACCTAACTCAAGTATCAAGCAAGTTGTGTCCTCGTCATACCAAAAATTTCAGTTTTTAATTGTCAAGTGTCACATGTGGCATGTAGTCAATGCAAATGCAAATGTATATCATACGTTGGTCTTGAATGCAATCTAGGCATAGGCACCTTTCCAGTTTCCACCAACACAAAAAAAAAACAAAATCGGTTCAGCCGTTTGGGAGCTACAATGCCACAGACAGACACACATACCCACATTAACTTATAACACCCCTTTTTCCGTCGGGAGTTAAAAAAATTGGCCGATTTGATTTATTATGATTGAAGCATGGAGTCTACACCCGCTCCTAAGGCACAACTAGAAGCGAGTAGACCTAGTAACTACAAACGAGTTCACGAGCAGCGAGTGCGTGACGGCGACGAGCGATTACTCGTTCGTATGCGCATGTACGAAGCATGAGTCTCTCAGCGAGTGTTCTGCTCGCCAAGCGACCGTCGTCGCTGATACTGGTGCCACTATACTTTGTGCGCTCTGTCTCGCACGCCGCTCGACGTCGCGCTAACGCAACTATCTGGCCCCAGTATCAGAGAGTATACTCGCTCATGCTACGGCTACATTGTCGCGATAACGCGAACTACACTTGGCCCGCTCTCTATTCCTCAGCGAGACGTCGAGCGGTGTGCGAGAGAGAGCGCGCGAAGTTTAGTTCGCGATAACGTGACAATGTAGTAGCCCCATGGCCCCAGCATTATAGCCCTGGTCGCTGCGACAATCGCAGAAGGTCCCCCTTCTGTCTTAAGTTATTATATTCAAGGCAATGGCACGTAAAATTTTATCGGAGAGGCAACCGGATGGCGAGTGGTAATCTGGGTCTTGAAGTGATACCGAACCCCCCCGTACCGTCCGAATGGACCCCAACGAATATTGAAAAAAAAAAAAAAGTTATGAGGCAACCGCTTCAAAATTGGTGAGCTTATTTATTGGTACCACTTTATGTTGTAAAAAAAATGCCATCCGATCCTGCTGGGCAGTTTCAGAGAAACAACCCTTTAAACTCGCTAAAAACACTTTATTCCCACTTTTTAAACAATAATTGAAAAAAAATAGTAGAAATAGTTTAAATCGGATGGCATTCGAAAGTTAAGCTCTAATAAGTCCAAGGAATTGTGTGTATCAATGCCATCCGGTTTTGATAAGGTTCACCCCCATTTTCGCCACCTCAAATATCGTTATAATTGAAATAATGTCTTTTCATGAATCTCCTTACCAATGACTTATCACCGTAAATGGAGTAAATTTTATCGAAACCGGATGGTATTGATACACAGAATTCCTTGCACTTGTTAGACCTTAAGTTTCGAATGCCATCCGATTTAAACAATATCAACTATTTTTTTTCGAATTTTGTTTCAAAAATTCCCAAAAAAGAGTTTTTTGGCGACTTTGAAGCGTTGTTTCTCAGAAACTGCCCAGCAGGATCGGATGGCATTTTTTTTTACAACATGTAGTGGTACCAGTAAATAGGCTCTCCAATTTTGGAGCGGTTGCCGCACAACTTTTTTTTTTCTAAATTCGCTAGTGCGAAAACGGCTCGCGTGCTTCGGATGGCAAAATAAAATTACTATATAAATAGGGTATAAACTTCAAAGCTATCGCATTTTCATCCGGTTGCCTCTCCAAAAATTTTGATGTTTTGCCCCCCCCCCTATATCTCCGCCCCCGCCCATTTGGGGTCCATTCGGATGGTACGGGGGGGTTCGGTATCACTTCAAGACCCAGATTACCACTCGCCATCCGGTTGCCTCTCCGATAAAATTTTACGTGCCATTGCTTTAACTATTACGTAATTAGCTAACCTAACAACGTCTTATAGTGACCATACCAATATTAAAAAACTTTAATGTTTTAAATAAATTATATTGACTTGGCAGGAGTTGAGACTGACGATGAAAATTTTCGAGTTCGCTTAGCTCGCTCCGATCTACATTCTCGAACTTTCTGCATAAGTTGACAAAATAATTCCTATTTATGTATAACTTTAAAAAAAAAAACCTTCCCTACACAAGGCGGTGTGCTAAAGTTTTCAAGCTCGCTTCGCTCGCTCTTCAATTCTATATTCTTCTAACTCTCAAACTTTTCTGCTTATGTCGACAAAGCAACTCTTATTTCCGTAAGAATGTTCAATAGAAACCTAACCGAGAATTTAGAGACGAGGTGCAAAAAATTTCGCGCTCGCGTTGCTTGCTCCCCTACATTCTTCTTTTCGTAAATAGCCTATTGAGAAGATGATAAAAAACTTTTTTGCAAAAAATTAAACCGACGAAAAAAAACTGAAAAGCGAAAAATAAAAACTTTTTTGCAAAAAAAAGCGAAAAATAAAAAATAACTATGTATTTAGTGACAAATTGATGACCTTCAAATTACAAATTTTGAGGCGGCGCCTAAAACACATTCAAGGAAGATCTATCAAGCTAACATTTTACGCTATATGTAATTATAATATGTTTGTTTGGCGCCGCCTCAAAATTTGTTATTTGAAGGTCATCAATTTGTCACTAAATACATAGTTATTTTTTAATTTTCGCTTTTTTTGCAAAAAAGTTTTTATTTTTCGCTTTTCAGTTTTTTTTCGTCGGTTTAATTATTTGCAAAAAAGTTTTTTATTTTTAGCTTTTGAGTTACCATTAACCGCCTGGCCACGGGACATTCGCTACAGCGAAAATTCGCGCGGTGCGAACGGCGAAGCGTCTTGCGACTAAAACAGATGTATAGAATTTCGCCCCGCAAGACGCACCGCCGCGCCGTTCGCGCCGCCCGTTCCGTGGCCAGGCGGTTTTAATGTTTGCCTCAACCTCTGACCGTCGATGACAGTCATACCCCAGCTAGGTGTAAAGTTCTCATCAGGGGGAATGAAATAAGCCCAAACACAATGTAGCTGCTGTAAACTGGTGAGGAGCTTTCGCGACTGTCTTCTGAGTTTCTGACTCCATCATCAGATCAACTCCAGGTCTTTATTGTGTAGTTGTGTCATCAGAACTACATTATGTGTGCGAAATTACAACAGAATCGGTTCACAGTTGAAAATTCAGTACGTGAAACATCAATCAACCCCAATTTTTTTTACACTTAGGGGTGGGTTTCAATTTTAATTTTTTTATGGGACCAACTTCGAGGTATACCCTTCCGAATAAAAAAAGAATCGTTCAAATCGGACCACTCAGTAAAAAGTTATGCGTGATCATACATAAAAAAAAATATACGTGTCGAATTGAGAACCTCCTCCTTTTTTTTTCGTCGGTTAAAAATGAAGCTCCCTCAAAAAAAAATCCTTGGGTTGCGAGGTCCATGGTGTAGGTAGATTATAAATTACGCACGTTACACTTGTTTTTTTTTGCTGTCATAATTTTTTTGCAAAATTTTACTAGTAATATCTACAATTCTACATAAACTGAGAAGACCGGGGGGGGCCTCATTTTGTTTTGACGCTCCGGGCCACCGACAGACTTAGTCCTCTACTGATTGGTCCTGTCCTGACGGACTCCGACTATGTGATCCCCCCTGACTCGAAAGCTGGATCCGCCCTTGCTGATAAACTAGGTATAGCCGTTGTAAACCACGAGCAGTACGCGTCATGTGCCTTTTACACTGACGCTGTCGTAAGGTTTAATTTAGAGCAGTGGTGGCCCAGAGAGCAGCGGTGGAGATGGCCCACCAAACATTGGTGGCCCAGTGGTAACGGCCTTGACATAAGAGTTGTAGATCGTAGGTTCGAACGCAGGCAGGCGGCCAGGCGCTTTACTTTGTGTAAATAATTTAATCCAGCCCCGGAACTAGAATGTTTTTGAGGCGGGGCAAAACCTGCACCTGCCCCCCCAATCCCGAGATAAGATAGATTTTCTTTTGCTTTAGGAGTTACTAGGCTGCAAGAGCGAGGCGTAGCGTAATTTACGCGTCTCATTTATTGCAAATTTGCGGTGCGCTGGATGGTGCACTTGTCTGCCACGCTTGAATTTGGCGCCCCCTGACTTTGGCGCCTGGGGCGCGCGCTCTGGTTTGCCGTCCTCCCTTAGATCCGGGCCCGATTTCATCACCACACTGCTCTCAAAACGGTGAAGTGAACGGTCAGTCCTAGGACCAAAAAAATCGAAGACATGCGACATTACCAACCCGCACTGGGCCCGTGTGGTAGATTACATCCCACTCCCTCTCGAAGAGGTGGCCTATGATGTCAGTGTAACGTAGTCAGAAGATCTAAGAATGACGCGATAGAGAGGCAACTTCTAGGGGAATATAACTAGCTGATTAGGTGCGACCTGAATTGGACTTTACTGTGTCGTAGCAAGAGTCGCTTTTTATTTAAATGTTTTTGCGGAGTGACCCATCTGTACTTACCGTAACCTGTGCCAGTGCGTTATTTGCCTAATATTGTCAATGATGTAGAAATTAAATAATAGTAACTGATTCAAGTTACGACTGATTAACTATATTACTTACTATTAACTTTTATAAGATATTAATTAAAATGTTGCTTGGGTTTTCATATTTTGTACATAACGAAGAATTGAATGGCTTGGCGAAAATGTAGGAATGAGTGTCATCTCTAACGTTTGGTTGTAAATGTAAAATAACATTAATTTAAAAAGTTTTTCAAGTGTGTGAACACAAACTTGTTCCAATTATTATGTAAATAGAATAGAGGTGTGTATGTGTGTGAAATAATGATTATTTTGGGAACACAAAGATAATAGAAGATGGAAGAGAATTTGAAACTATTGTCTTTTTGCCTCAGACCAATACTTTTTTATTGGTCTGAGCTTTTTGCTTTAGTTTATAATTCTCTAAATATTGTTTTTATGAGGCGTTTCTGTAAATACCTTCTGGGCTCATCTTCTTTATAATAATTATTGTTCAATATCTCTTACTTAACTGTTAAAGTGTGTTGTGTAAGTTGGCAATAAAACATTCAAAATATTACACTCAGAGTTTATTATTATGAATAACTACAATAACCCAATATTAATTCTAACTAAAACTGGCGGGGGTAGTCTGATGGACACATGAATGCTTGTGAGCTTACATTTTCGGCAAAATAGAAATGATTAAAATGGTCACAGCATTCATGCATCCCACAGACTCTATCTTAGTCTACTTAGCACCTTCCAGAACTTTCCTTATATCATCGTCAGCAGCCAAGTCCAATGGAGTACAGTCATCCTCATCTTTTAGCAGAGATGCTCCAGCTTTTAGCAATATCTTAGTTGACTCAACATGGCCACAGGATGCAGCATAATGTAAGGCAGTTTGACCACTTTCATCTGCCACATCTACTGGGCATCCTCCATCCAAAGCTGCTTGTAAAGCTTTTGTAGCATTTCGGTCAGCAGCCCAGTGTAATGCAGTGAGACCATCTTCATCCGTCTCATGACGGAGTTCTGGGAGCTTGGCAAGGAGTTCAGTGACTCTGTCAGCACAGTTCTCTCGTGCCGCATCCAATATAGACAGCTCATTGTGTATCAGCTCAGGTTCAGGTGATTTGCGCATAGAAGACACTGCCACCCAGGCTTCTTTCATTCCTGTCTCGTCATATTCAGATAATTCTGTCAACTCTGGGGCGTATCTCTGCACTAAGGCAATGTACTTTTGTTTAGCCTCTTCATTTGGCATGTTGCCGAGAGATCTCCAGGCCTCCCATTTTCTACGTCCTCTACCATCTAGCCACCCTGGTTTAGGAGCATCACACTTGCCTTCAAGTCCTTGTTTGTAGAGACCATACAGTTCTAACAGTTGGTTGTTGGTTAATGAGCTTGTTAGTTTCCTCACATGGTCAGCTGCCTTATTAAAAGATATGTCTAAAGGAGACAGGTCATCATCGGAAAAGTCTGAATCAGGGTATTCTGGAAGCGCTTCAGCCATTGTAAATGCTAACTATTTTGAATAGTGTCTGTGTTTAACTATTTTGAACTTGAACAGTTAAGTTCAGTCCTTCTAAAGTGTGCGCTTGCTTGTTGGTGGCATCTGCGGCAGAGGCAGCACTTGCAAACTCTATGAAACCGTATCCTTTACTAAGACCGGTAGAGCGGTCAAACACTACTCTAGCACTCTGTATTGGTCCGAACTGAGCAAAGTATTCTTTGAGTTGTCGATGACCTACAGTCCAGGGCAGGTTGCCTACATACAGGCGAGCTGCTCTTGCTGTGCTGGCCATAACCTTAAACTGCGACAATTTCAAGTAAATGCAAAGATCGGTCTCCAACCAACGCTCGGTAGTCAACTCCCGAACTCTCACTCAGTGAGTCCAAGTCCAGCAGAGCTCCCTTCAGTCCCCACTTCTTCAGCAGAGCCTCAATGGACCAGTCCGCGCTGCGTTCCTGGTAAGAACATAAAAATCGGGCGTCAGTGCCGTCTAGCAGGTAAGCGACAGTAGATAACACTTCCTCGAACTGAGAGGGTTCGTAAAAACAATCTGAAGCTAGTAACAGATCTACAGGTCTAAGTGCGTGAACTTCTGATAGAAATAGGCCCCAGGCGAGTCCTAGGATCTGTACGTCGCGATTGGGAACGAGGCCGTTCGCCTCACAACACGCAGATAGGTGTCTCAGGGACCTGGGCAAGGCGACGCTGTCAGTGAGCGTAACACGGGAGCCGCACTTTGCAGCTAAGATTCCCGGCAGGCCAGTTCCGCAGCCGAGTTCTAGGACGCGAAGACCGCGTAAATGGCGCCTTTGTGTCCACAAATACCAGGCTAATAAGGGCGCCGACGGCCACGTGTAGAACGAGTAACCAGCCGTCAGAAGCTCCGGTATAACTATCTCCAAATATTCACCTCGAGTGTCGCCGTTAGTTGATGATTTGCCACGAAATACGAACTTTTTCAGTTGACCACTCACAGACCTACCATCGGTCATTGCATAAGCATTCCTTGCGATAAATAAAGAAATTATACTTTTGATGCTGTGTCGTCGTGAAACCAGACCAGCCGTCAAATATAATGTTGCCAGTATAAAAACGTTGAAGAAAATGAAATGAACTCATTCAATACTTTTTTGTTACGTTACATCGACGTAACAACAAATATTTTTGATCGGAAGGACAGTCACAGCAGCATAAAAGCGTATTGCAGTAATAATAATTGTACAGTGAAATCACAGAGTACATTCTAATATATTAGTGAAATAAAGCAAAAACAAAACAAAGATGTTATCATGGCTAATTAAATTTACCGATCTTGTAACACTATCTTTTCATTCATTTATCAGCAGATCATTGAATTTTTCTGGCTTATCATCCCGTTCAATCGGTCACAAAGTACAAACGGAATAATTTGTTCAATGTTCATTCATTTCATTAAGTTGTGAAGTGTGTGCATGCGTGTTGCGGAGAGTTATTTTTTATTTATTAAAAATTCCCTATAAAACACAAACATGTCCGTAGCAGCTAAAGGTATGCATTTTTCTATTCTTATAGCCTTTCAATAGGTTAATAACGTGTTAATTAATTCGTTACAATAACAACAAGATTACCGCGGGGTCAAACTCCAAAATTTTTACAAAACAACTTTTACAAGTCCTAATCAAATAGCAATAGCAATTATAATAGGTAATATTTTTATAACTACATTGATAACAGTTGTATCTATCGTAAATAATGTAATTTATTATGAATGCAAGCATTAAATAATCTTTAGAAACCTTTTTGCTAAATAAGGTGATTGACCTGCTGGAAGCCGTGGTGGTATCGGCACGTATCGGCTAAAGTCCGATGCAACATGCAAACATTCTGTAGTGCCGTTGTAACTATCTGTAATAATATTCTGTAATTAATTTGAGGCATATAGGTAGGTAGGTACCTAAGTAGGATATTTTTATGCTATAAATAATGTTCACATAATAAACTGGTTCACATAATAGACCAGCGCGATTTGTCGCGCGACGCGACCACGGTTATTGTCCGTGAAGTTTTGTATTGTTCGTGTCGCGTCGCGCGACAAATCGCGCTGGTCTGAAAATAGCTTTAGTATAGATCTATAACTTTTTTTTAACTTTGCCCTACGTTAGGAATTTCTCCTGTATTGTGGGTACGTTTACAAACATTAAAACTCACATACACAAACGGCCAGACTCGGAACAACTACTTGTAGGTCATACAAATATTTGTTCCGTGCGGGAATCGAACCCGCTACACGCAGCGCATCAGCAGTCAATCGCTTAGCCACTGCGCCACCGCCAGTGCCAACCGTGTCGTTAAAATGATAATTAAAAAATAATTTAGGTATGGTTGGGCTGGGGCTCATAGACTATTGACTTAGCAATTTATTCAAAAACTTCAAAGACCTTTGAGTTTTATTATAGGTATTCATCTGTGTAGATGTAGATACCTACTAAATGCAACGGTTGGCACTTAAAATTATGCTATGAGTGTTATGAGGTTGGTTATGAGTTATGACATACAAGAGTATGACCACGTATTAAGTACGAGTATGACACCTTTGATCGTGTCATTCTTTCACGACGATGAAGTGTTGCGATAGCGAAGAACTCTCTACCTACAATAAGTTTATTGCAAACAAACACAAAAAGCAAATCACGTGGAAAGCTCGGTGATAAGAGTCCTCGAAACGATCAATTGCAATTGTCAATTTTTACGTGATTGATACAGATCGATGCGCATGAAATTGATCGTCTACCACATGCAATTGAAGCGATTGACATTTTTTTGACATATTACTACATTTGCAATTGATCGTTTCGGGGACCCAGAGATCCATCCATATCAAAAGTAGTCTTTATTCTTGCTGACTGTACTTTTTTTTTCAAAATCTGTGAATGCAGATCAAATTGAGTTAAGGACAGTCTCCTAAGAGTCAGTCCAGTCCTCCTTTAGCAGTGCCTTTAACTCTGTCGATTTTGACATCCTTCTAGGGATTCTTAAATCTTTAAATTTCTCTCCGTCAACTGTGTCCTGGTTCGACTCCTATCTTAAAGGCCGCTCGCAGCGAGTTCGTCTCGACGAGTTTTCTTCTGATTGGTGCTCTCTCACCGCAGGTGTGCCTCAGGGTGGCGTTCTCTCTCCTCTTCTCTTTTCTATTTTTATTAACTCTGTCACCAGATTCATCTCTTCTCACTTCCATCTCTATGCCGACGACCTGCAGCTTTACAACCATTTCGTAAGGGAAGATGCGGAAACCGCCGTGTCTGCCATGAATAGCGACCTGGATTTGATTGGGGAGTGGTCGCGGTCCTTTGGACTGCAAATCAACCCCAGTAAATCCCAGGCCATTATTATTGGCGGCAGGTATATGCGGAATAGGCTCGATGTTGCGTCGCTGTCTCCACTCTGTCTGAATGGAGTTCAGATTGTATACGCAAACACGGTTAAAAACCTGGGGGTGACCATGGATTCCTATCTTTCGTGGACTGCCCATGTTGCTCAAGTCAGTCGCAAAGTGCACTTCACGTTCCATTCGTTGAAATGCCTCCAGACCTTCTTGCCCTTGAACACCAAAATCTCCCTGGCTCAAACTCTCATTCAGCCCATTATAGATTACGCCGATGCCTGTTATTTGGATGCTACCGAGGAGCTTTTAAATAAACTTGAGCGTTTACAAAATATTTGTATTCGTTTTGTTTTTAACCTTAAAAAGTATGATCACGTTTCTAACTTTCGCAAGATACTCAAGTGGCTCCCTATTCGACTTCGCAGGAACTCTCGCATTTTGTGTCTGCTATTTAACCTACTTCACAATCCTAAAACTCCATCCTATCTGCGGGAGCGCTTTTCCTACGCCCGTCCTTCTGATGTACCTTGCAGGTCGCATCTAAGAAACCTCCTTAAGTCCCCTCCCCACTCCACTGACTTCTACTCCTACTCCTTCACTGTGCACGCGGTGCGGTTGTGGAATTCACTTCCGCCCGACATCAGGGACTGCCAAACTGTCGCAGTATTTAAAAGAAGAGTGAAGGAACACTATCTTTCCACTATGTCATAGTTGCGTAGGTATTTATTTTGTATTTTTCTTTTTTTTGTTACATTTCAATTAACATCATCTTAGTGATATTTATTTTAGTAGTATGTATGTAAGTATGTATGTAAGTATGTATGTATGTATTTATGTATGTAAGTATGTAAGTAAGTATTATCTCATATTATGTGTTTTATTTTATTAAGTAATGAATTGTTTTAATTTTATGTATTTTACTTTCTCTCTACTCTTACACAGTGGCGTATTTTAAGATTCAGCGCCCTGGGCCTGTAAGGTTTGCCGCCCCATAAATTAACGAAAAAAAGCAAAAAGTTTTAATCTATTATAAAACCCCAGTTTGTTTGTGTCCATTGAATGACTTTTTCATGAAATCATGGCATTTGAGAACAAATATAACTTAAGAGAGATAAAATGATTTTATTAATTCTGTAAATACATATTTGTTAGGAAGCGTATAGCTAGCTTCATAATAGCAACATTCCTCACTACCGGATAAAGTACCACAGTAGTGGCGCTACCTAGACCCGTTTATAGTGCCGTAACTTTGCATTGTACGAGGTGGGCAAGCGACACGTGGGGTTGCGACAATTTTCGATAGGATCCGGCAATTGGGACTCGAGGTGGCCCTGCACAAGTCCGAGCCCTTGTGTTTTCATGGTCCTCGGAAGTTCGGAACACGCCACCATCGAGTTCCCAAATATCGGTAGGATGGGTTCACATCGGCGTCAAGTTGACGATGAAGTACTTGGTACTCGTCCTCGACAGCCGGTGGAACTTTGTGGAGCATTTCCGACGTTAGACTCCCGGAGCGAGCTGGATCTGCCTTGAAGCGGCTTCTGCCCAATGGGGTGAAAGTCCTCGCGCACATATGGGAGTGGCGCGACGAGGCGAAACACCGGGGCGTAACTCCGCTGCCGCGAGAAATCACGGTACAGCAGGAGATAGCTCCGGCGGGATCTCATGGCGACATGGAGAGTGCAATTGTTGCAACCTAGTACTAGTACTCGGCACGCCACAATTGCGGCGATAAGGCCCTCTTTGAGGAGTGGCTAGAGAGGCGCCCAGCGTCCTCACCTTCCGCCTGACGCAGGTCCTCACCGGACACGGATGTTTCGGGAGGTTTCTGTTCCAGATAAGGCGGGAGGAAACGTCCAGGTGTCACCATTATGTAGATCGCCCGGAGGACAAGGTGGAGCATACGGTGGAGGTCTGCTCGGCTTGGGCGGAGCACCGCCGTGTCCTCGTGGAGACAATCGGCGGCGGTGACCTCTCGCGTCCGGCCCTGGTCCAGGCCATGATGCGGAACGAGAGGGCATGGGAAGTCGTCACTTCCTTCTGCGAAGCAGTAATGCTCGTGAAAGAGAAATTAGGCGCCCTCATGCTTCTAGTCGCTGCCGGAGACGCCCTGGGCGTCGGAAATCCATAGCCGATTTCCGGCCACGGTAGGTACAGGCTTGCGGACGGTGAGCAATGCTCGCTGCCGATAAGGACCACGGGGTCTACGGCGCGTTTTGTTCCACGCGCGCCTCAAAGAAATGTCAGCACAACTGACGGGGTCCGCTAGGGCCGAAGGGTCGCGGGAAAGTCCGAAAGGGATACCACACGACGTGGACCCTGGCGACACACCGGTAACTGAAGGAACACGGGTGGGTTTTAGTCAGTAAGAGTCTGACACGCCCTCCCGCTCCGCCCAAAGCAGGAGAAGTTATTCTTTAAATTCCCACGCAAAAAAAAAAAGCACTGTACTGTCATTTGGTTGAGTGTTGAGGTTAGCGCAATAAAACATTTTGTATATGGACAAAAAGCAATGTTACTACTGTTACTAGGAACACTTTGGATGCAAGTGATGCAACAGCGAGCGAATAGATCTTGGGACTTGGGGCACCCTGACTTGGACAGGTTAGGCTGCTCCGCCCCTCGCAGCCTACCGCCCCGGGCCATGGCCCTTTTGGCCCTAGGGTAAATACGCCACTGTCTTACACACGGTGTCTACATCTCTTTGTATCCCCTGTCCTATCGCAGGTATGCTGGAAGAGATTTCTTTAGAAATAAGCATCACCTTTGTACGTATTTTTCTGTTCTTTTCTTCTTGTCTGTTGTTAAATGTGTGTACATAAATGGTTAAATAAATAAATAAATAAATAAGACCAGTTTCCTGTAGCTATAACGGTTAAGGTAGCTGTCCTTGCTGCCCCATCTCAATTCACCCTGTTTATGATATAAACATTATTTATCATCCTATTTACAACCTCTCGGAAAATGGGTTGGTACGACCATCTGACAGCCAACTCTAGCACCGCGCCCGCTTATTGGTCAAATCCAATAGCGCGTGCTTCCCTGGTTTCCTGTTACACACTTCCGTCCCTTCTCACGAAATCAGTCAAACATATTCTCGCCGTAGGTGAGTAGTATGTTCCTTGCACAGATTGCAGGAAAGAAAGACGAAAAATATTACACATAATAAATAATAATAAAAATCGTATTCCTATGGCATGATAGAAACACTCTCACATCTTAACATCATAATATACGTATGTCAATCAGCTTTTTATGGCATTCCTCTAATGCCCAATACCGCTGCATGCTGTTAGGACCATAGATATAAGAAAGAAGTTATTTATATTTCTATGGTTAGGACCAATACTCAGGCCCAGACATACGGACCCAGGGCCCAAAGGCACTTCGACTTTTCAGGCCCTCCCTTTCCGAAGCCATTTGGAACTTTAGTAAATAACATGCACTAGCTAGTAAAGGAAATATTACACAAAATATTTTTGTACAATTTTTTTCTGACTTTAAATAAGAACTATTAAACATCAGAAATAATGCAGTTTATGCTAAGTATGTCACTATGGTCAAGCTACCTGGTCGGGGTAGCTGGGTGGGTCCCCCTAGACTTGCTGGGCCCCTAGGCCAGTGCCTTGTGTGCCTAGGCGTAGGGGCTGCCAATACTACGTGGTCTAACGAAGCTTATACTCGTCTACAAGGGTCTAATGATAACACCGAAGGTAGGTTCACCTATGTCCGATTAAGCTGTTATGTCATATCAGGGTCAAAGTCAATATTCTCTTCTATGCCAAGTTTAAAACATTCAAGGGCAAACTAGCTGTGTTAATTTTAGATAACGATATTTATAAATTATTGTACGAATTGTATCTACCGACTTTAGGGATTACTTATCTCCGAACGTATATGTTTATATCAGTACGGTGATATCATTATCAACAGGTGAATATTGCCCCCTGTATAAGCCGATAATAGGGACATTCTAGAAAGTTATTGATGCAAACACCACGGTCCACGACTATGGGGTAGCTCTCTAGTTGCATACCTATATCCCATGATGACGAAAACAACTTCGTTTATTGGTTTAACTGAGCCATAATAAATAAATATAAGAGATACTGCGTCTGGTGGTCTAAGCTATGAGATTATCTATACAGAAGCTATACAACCTATGATAATCCTGGGGCAAATATGAAGTCTTACGCTTAATACTTGTTGAATATTATGAATTGCAGCTCTTGCAAAAAATTGTCTTTCCGCGCATCGTTCTGTTCCGTGTTTAAACGAAACGTACTACAGGTACACGTAGATAGTCTAGAGTCTAGCTAGATTAGTCCGTTTGATATGAAACGTACTACAGGTACACGTAGATAGTCTAGAGTCTAGCTAGATTAGTCCGTTTGATGTGAAACGTACTACATGTACACGCAGACAAAAACTCGAACACAAGCGACTCCTTGGGTTTAAGAATTTTATTTTTGCATGAAATTGATCTGATATTTTGTATAGCTAAACATGTGAACTTTATATTAATTAATACTGTCTGCAACACCTTAAGAGGGTGCATCCTAAAAGTTGGCAACGTCGTAAATAGCTGTCAGATATTTACCTGTTTCGATTAATTTGGAAATAATACTGTATGGAAATAAGAAATGTGGCTAACCAATTGACTAGAATATTAATAATGAATTGCAATTATAACATTGAATTTGATGTTGTACCCGTTTTAGGTGACAAAAAGGCATTTGGAAAGTTTCCAAATACTTTTTTTACATCTAAAACTATTCGGTGTTACGATATTAATTATTGCATTTCATAATCAATATTCTAGTTCGCTAGTTAGCCACATTTTTTATTTCCATACAGGAATATTATCAAATTAATCAAAACAGCGAAATATTTGACATCTATTTGCGACGTTGCCAACTTTCAGAATAAACACTCTTAATACCACGTATAAGGGAAATAAAGACTTATCTTACACCCCTTTACAACCAAGCAACTTTTGATGTCAATGAGTCTCACAAGCAACAAGCGACGATTCCTTATTTAGACACTTCCGAAATTCAACGTTCTAAGCAAGTATACTATGATCTGTCCTTCTTTACCCAGGTATCTTCATCGTGGGTGCCAAGCGCACAGCGTTCGGTACCTTCGGCGGAGCCTTCCGCAACACGTCGGCCACTGAACTGCAGACCGTAGCCTCCGTAGCGGCTCTCAAGGAGGCAGGAGTTGCCCCTGAGAAGGTCGACACAGTCGTCGTAGGGCAGGTCATGACGGTAAGTGTCAGACAGTTTGGAGATACTGTTGTATCTTCGGAATGAGTACAGAGCGTCATCCATGTCCGTAATCCAATCCAATACCGTTAGTCAAACTAAAACATACAACAGCATACGCAGCATTTTTACTTCATTTCTTTTACTGCAGTTCATATGAGCCAAAAATCATAACGAATCGCCTGTATTAACTCTAAGTTTTGATTCATGCAGGCATCTCAAACGGACGGTATCTACCTGCCCCGTCATGTTATGCTGAAGGTTGGCATCCCCCAAGACAGGCCTGCCCTCGGAGTGAACAGGCTCTGCGGATCAGGATTCCAGTCAGTCGTCAACTGCGCACAGGTGAGAGTCTTCATTTATCTTCAAGAAAGTCAAGTAACTTATAGCTGCGCCAGCAGCTCTTCCGGAATTTTATTTCATCTAGCATTCCTCATTATAAAGAGTTCGCTTTATGCCTATGCCAAGGCATTTTGACAAAATTGGTCATGTTCTGCAGAATGATTGTCACAAAATTCAAAATTCAAAAGTCATTTATTCAAATTAGGCTGAGAATCAGCACTTTTCGAACGTCAAAATTACATAAGACAGTCCCCCAAAAACGCCCGCCCTTCACCACTTCCTAGTGCTTTTGCTGGAGAGAAGAAGTGGCGCAACAAACTCCCCAGCAGCACAGCTGTCTGTTCAGTTAGAAAAAAAAAAACTTGATTCTATACAATAGTATGCAAATAATTTACATTACTCAACACAAAACATTCAATAAAATATATGCCATAATGTCAGCTAGCACGTGCCAATGTACCAACAAAAAAAAAAAAAAATATCGAAATCTAAACTCAAGCAAAAATAAAAACTAAAAAAAAAAACGTAAACAGAACTTAATATATGCCCAAAAGTCTGCCTAAAAACCAATAAACCTGTCAATGAATTCGAAACAGATCCACCGAATATTGAAGACAACAACAGCACTCTAACACGGTTTCAATCACATTCAGAGAGTTTTGAAGGATATTAGGACTAATACATTGCTTCATAGGGTTATTATATTCGCCTGCTGCTAAAACGTAAATAACGCAAAGAACGTGGCTGAACTGTCAAAATGGAAGAAATTGCGAGCAGTTGTCATTTTATGTGTGTTACGCCAGCACCCCGCAGAATTAACAAAGCGATAAGGCCGCCCATTGTATGTTTTGTAGTGTTAAATTTATTTTTTTGTTATTTATATCTGGTGTACAAGAAAGTATACGTATATAAATTAATCAATTAACAGGAAAAACCCATATGGTAATAACTTTGAATTCGGAGACTTGCCAAGGCGTAGGAAATGCATACAATATTAAAGTATAGGCCAGATTCAATCAACCGATGCCAACTGTGAGACTCTTCAAATTCATTCCATTGAATCACCTTCACCTCTGTTGCCCTCAGCTGAAATAGGCAATAGGCAAACTCTAGCAGAGTTTGCTGTGCCCGACAGGGTACATAACGATCTCATAAAATTTTAAGTTACCTACACATTGTCGAATGCAATAAATAATTGAGGAGTGAGTTGATGACAAGAAAATATCGAATGTACGTACAATCATGTATGCTACGCGTAACGAAGTCTATGTACTTTTTGGTTTTTGTTGTGCTTGATTGTTTCTCGGCAATTTAAACTAAACCCGCGAGTGTAACAAGAGTTACATTCTAAGGAATTTCAGCTTCAGACGATTTACACACCCCATCTGCTTTTCGTGGTGTTCAAACTAGTGTCCACAAATAAAATAATCTACTATCCTCTTAGGACATCATTACCGGCGCTGCCAAGATCTCCCTCGCTGGTGGCGTAGAAAACATGTCCCAAGCCCCCTTCGCAGTCAGAAATGTCAGGTTCGGCACAGCTTTAGGCCAGAACTATGCCTTTGAAGACACTCTGTGGGCTGGTCTCACTGACTCCTACTGCGGCCTGCCCATGGGCATGACTGCTGAGAAACTTGGGGCAAAGTTCGGTATCACCAGAGATGAGGCTGATAACTTCGCGCTTAGGTCACAGCAGAGGTGGAAAGCCGGTAAGTCATTACAAAACCAATTAATGTTTTTAAATACCTTATTTGTTAGATTGTAATGTTTTTTCTCAAACAAGTCACAGCCCCATTTTATGTCCAGGCTAATCACTGTCCATTCTTAGGTTGCCTGGATTAGATTGCAGAAAGCGATAAGGCCGCCCATTGTATATTTTGTAGTTGTTGATTTATTTTTTGGTACCTAAGTATTTTTGTGGTGTACAATAAAGTATATATAAAAAGTCAATATGTCGGCTATACAAAAAGCAGGATCCTCATGACCAAACAAAAATTGTTCGGTATCCTCATCACCCCAAAATAATTTTATCGCACAAATGTTTTTTGTCACTTACGATTTTAAATGTTAGTTTTTTGTCGTATTTTATAAATTCCAAATGACACATCAGTCGAATTGTAAGACATTTTATTTAAAAACTAGCTGAAAAAGAAAAACCGGACTCGCACAAGAAGGGTGCCGTACCGTATCGTAATTCGTACTGTACCGATCGACTAAAAACGCTGAAAAAAACATGACATGACATGACAGATGGACGGGCGGACAGCGGAAGCTCAGTAATAGGGTTTCGTTTGGTACCCTTCGCGTACGGAACTACAAACGGCGTTTTTTTTCCTACCCAGCACAAGACGCGGGAGTCTACAAGGCTGAGATCGCTCCCGTGACCTTGACCGTCAAGAGGAAAGAGGTCAAGTTCGAGGTGGACGAGCACCCTCGTCCTCAGACCACCATCGAGGGTCTGAAGAAGCTTCCCACCGTGTTCAAGAAGGAGGGTATTGTCACCGCTGGTACTGCTTCTGTAAGTAATATTTTGGACTTTGACTTTCTTTTGTTTTAATCCTGCACTACACTACTCGCGAAGTTGATCGAAGTTAAGTAAAATACGAGAGTTATAGAGTATAACTTTAATTTCGGAAGTCAGTGTCTTTCTTTTTTAATTTTCGTTTTTTGCCACCGTCTTCCGAAATTAAAGTTATTTTTCACTATGTAGTGGTTTTTTTTTGGAAGTCGGTTTAAATTTTTTTTGTAAAAAGTTTTGATTTTTCACTTTTTAGTTGTGGTACCTACCCCACACAATATCCAATACCACTAACTGCAATAAATAACAGTGACAGGAAGTTATCATCATATCGTCCATATAAACTAAGTGGGAAAAATATGTATTATTGAAGCTAACTCAAAAACTATCTAAGCAAAGTCAATAATATTTATATGGGACCACCTCGGGAGCTTACCCTTTCAAACAAAAAAATAATTTTCAAAATCGGTCCACAATTGGCGGAGATATCGGTGAACATACATAAAAAAAAAAAAAAATTTCGTCGGTTATTTAAAAAAAAATCTGCTGTTCCATACATTTTGACCGCGTAGGTATTGCACTTTTCTATGAAACAGCAGATTGTTTTTAATAACCGACGAAAAATTTCTACGCAGGGGGGTTCAGAATCATGTACTGAATCCATGGTAACCGGCTTCGCGTCGATGTCCCTGCCACCCTGTATATAGATGTAATCAACGTTTATAAAGGAGGCGGATTTACTTCAACTTACCTCCTTCCTCCAGGGTATCAGCGACGGCGCTGGCGCCATCGTCCTAGCTAGCGAAGAGGCCGCCAAGGGTCTGAAGCCTCTCGCCAGGCTGGTGGGCTGGTCCTACGTTGGCGTAGACCCCAGCATCATGGGAGTTGGCCCCGTGCCAGCTATCGAAAACCTGTTGAAGGTCACCAAGATGACCCTCAACGATATCGACTTGATTGAGGTGAGTAACTATGCTAATTTTTTGTTATTGTCTTGGGTTGGGTTGAACCTCTTAACAATGCAAAACACACTATTTTTTTTATTATTTATTGTACTCATAAATTACAGAGACATTGTTATAATATTACGACAGCTTATGTTTAAATGTGAGTGTTCCTACCTCGTCTTTTTTCTTATTTTTGTACAATTGTCTGATTTGTAATGTTAGTTAATTGCGACGCGATGGCTCATTTTTAGTGTTCTACTAGAATGACTTTTCTCTTACCTGTCTTAATTTGGAAGAGAGATCTTCTAATGAGATCCGTTAATGCTAGTAATAGATTGAAAACGGGGGGCAAGCATAACTTCGAGTACTAGAACGATGCCTCGTCCTAGGACCTTAAGCATGATATCAAGATCTGGGGATAACTTCCTCGCGTCTTAAATAAAGAGTAATCAATAATACAGATCTCCCAAGTATTCGGAGCTTAAAAGCCAAAGTATTGTATTATCCCCAACAGATCAACGAGGCGTTCTGCGCACAGACCCTCTCCTGCGCCAAAGCCCTGAAGCTTGACGTGGAGAAACTGAACGTGAACGGAGGCGCCACCGCCCTCGGACATCCCCTGGGAGCGTCCGGATCCCGCATCACCGCGCACTTGGTGCATGAGCTCAAGTAAGGACTTGTGAATTATGTTTTGTGTACACTCGCGGTGCAAATAGGTTAAGCTATTTTTAAATACATTACTTTCCCGACACTCGCGGTGCCAATAGGTTAAACAATTTTTGAATACATTACTTTCCCGCATAGTAGTCGAAAGAATATTAAGGGTCATGTAAGGTAACAAACCTTAATATTCTTTCGACTACTAAATTCACCATAAAGGTACATACAATTCCGTGTCCAACTGCGAGCAGCAGGCGATTTCATAGAAATTCGATTTGATTCCAAAGAAATGAACCAGATAGAAACCAGAGTGTCGCGGTGACACGTCGCCTGCTGCTGCCGTCAGTCGGCTACGTTTGTTCTTTTATGGTAAAATAATAATTTATTTATTTATTTATTTAATGCATGGAGGACTTACAGCTAATAAAAACAGAATAAAAGGAGACGACAGTCACCAAAGAGCCAATGACAAGTCCTCACGTATAGACTTAAGATAACTATTGACGGCGTGAGCACAAAAAAAAAAAAAAGACATGCTTTTACAACATAAGAAGCAACATAAAGATAATACTTGCTGCCTTACCAATAAACTTATGTTAACAGGTGAATAGCGACACACCGATTTCCCTCCCTCAGTCGTCAGTAATTAAACTTTCCTAAGAGGAAGACAAAACGCCGTGCAACCACACAGACGCAAACAACGTATATTAGTAAAGAGGTTGATTTTCAATAAAATTAAATGACTACAGTAACAGAGAAAGTAATAGAAACCAAAAAAAATAAAATAAATAATAATTATTATGTAACCTACCGCTACTTGAAAAATTTGAGGCTTAAGCACCTTTTGGCCGAATTCACACTAGTTGTGAAAGGATCAAAATTGTATTCCTTGCATATAGTATTGAAATTTCTGCTTGCGCGCACAATATAACTGTTCTGCCTATAATTCGAAGATGTATGAGGTACACGTATGGGTGGATTAAAACGAAGTGCTTTACTTGGTACGTTAAAATAAAACTTTGACAATAACTCAGAGTTATCAATATTGTTATTGAGGATTTTCAACAGAAATAAAACGTCTGCAATTTTGCGTCGATCTACCAGTGGCAGCAGGTGATATTTTTTACAGAGTCCAAGATAATCTGTTGACTGATATGGAATCTTCTGATGAAAGCAAAGATGTTTTATGAACCGTCTTTGGATGTTTTCTATGCGGTCAATATATTTATGATACCGTGGATTCCATATCTGAGACGCATACTCTAGCTGACTTCTTACGAAAGTGCAATACAATATTTTTAGTGTTTTAGCATCAGTAAAACACTTAGAGAGACGTATTATAAACCCGAGCAGTTTAGAAGCTTTTTTGACAATTGCATCAATGTGTGTGTCAAAAACTAACTTATTGTCTTGATGGACGCCCAAGTCTCGAATAGTATTGCACCTTGGCAAGATCTGGCCCGCCAAAGTATAAGTAGTGGCTAGAACTGCACGTTTTCTAGTGTAAGTGATCACCGAACACTTGGATGGGTTGAGATCAAGTTTATTAGCCCGACAATACTCTTCAAGCTGACACAAGTCAGCCTGAAGTGCTAGTGTATCTTCGAGCGTTGAAATAGTGGCAAAGATTTTCATGTCATCGGCAAAGCATAATAGTTTGGATGAATGGAGGCACTGATCGATGTCGTTCACATAGACTACGAATAAAAAAGGACCGAGCAACGAACCCTGAGGCACTCCGCTCGGCACCTTTACCCAACTGGACATATAATTATTAAGCACCACTGCCTGCGACCTGTTATCAATGTAAGAAGAGAACCACCTCAAGAGGTCCCCACGGATGCCCATGTAGCTTAGTTTTCTTATCAGGGTATCGTGGTCGATCCGATCAAATGCCTTGCTATAATCTGTGTAAACCACATCGACCTGCTTACCTTTATCCATAGCATCCGTAACGAAATCATTAAATAAAATCAAGTTAGAGGTGGTAGACCGTCCTTTCAAAAATCCGTGCTGAAAGGAGCTGAACGAGCTAGCAAGGGCGGGATACAGCTGGTCATAGACAATCCTCTCAAATATTTTAGCTATAATGCACAGCTTGGATATAATTAATAATAATAATATAATTAACCTTTTCATTTCGCGACTGCACCGAACCGTACCGAACTGGCCTCTGGAAAGTCTGCAAATTCAATATAGTTGATGTTGATTGCGTCACTAATTAATGCCGGTAATAAAGTCAATATCTGTGGGTCTTGGTGTAGCCAGTTGAATTTATCGCGACAGGTACCGCATAGTGCATATTTGGCACATGACTATAGTAAAACATTTTTTTCTTTCACCAGACGTCGTGGCCTGAAGCGTGGTATTGGATCCGCTTGCATCGGAGGAGGCCAGGGCATCGCACTGATGATTGAGACCGTCTAAACACCACTGTACCTTAAGTGAACGACTGAACGAATGAATGAGACGTGAACGAAGAGGGAATGAGTATAAAGATCATATAAATAAAAACAGAAATTTTTGAACCAATTGAAATAAATTGAAAATTATACTCTTGATCATGTAAATTATCCTTTAGCTATGTATTTTTATATTTATAATGTGGTTTTTAACGGCCCTGTGCATAGTTTCTCGTCCATAAATTATATTAAATCATATATTGCCGAGAATGTAAATAAAATTATGTTAATCATGTCAATATGGGGCCCTGTTACTGTATGCTAAGTCAATAATATTTTGATAGCGTTTATTTTAAGATGTATTAACTTTTGGAGGTTATTTAATTATATGTTATAAAAAATATTCTGTTCTTTTATTTGATCGTACCTACATATCCCCGGAGAATTTATATTATTGATAATAATAATAAGTAACCCGCCCGGAGGAGCTCGTGGCTAAGTAATAACAAGCCGCACGGATCGATCCATCTGGTTAAGCTACGCTTGCCGGGGTTGGTCAGTGGATGGGTGATCATCTTCACATACCGAGACTCCTCCGTGCCTCGGAAAGCACGTTAAGCCGTTGGTCCCGGCTGTCATTTGTGGATCTTTGGCAGTCGTTACGAGTCGTCAGAAGCCCGAAAGTCTGACACCAGTCTTACCAAGGGGTATCGTATTACCCAGTAACTGGGTTGTGGAGGTCAGATAGGCAGTCGCTCCATGTTAAATACTGGTATTCAGCTGCAACCGGTAAGACTGGAAGCCGACCCCAAGATAGTTGGGAAAAAGGCTAGGCATATTGATTGAATAATAATAAGTAACCATAACACAGCATCACGCCTGTCTCCCTGAAGGGTTCAACAGATATGTACCTCATACCACAGATTACTACAGATGGGACACTCCGCAGTTTAGGTATGAAGCTACAAGTACGCGGCGGGCCC
Source organism: Conistra vaccinii (assembly GCA_948150665.1). Classification (NCBI taxonomy): domain Eukaryota; kingdom Metazoa; phylum Arthropoda; class Insecta; order Lepidoptera; family Noctuidae; genus Conistra; species Conistra vaccinii. The sequence goes on from OX411327.1 coordinate 1,869,699, forward strand.
GTCTTGCTGGGCCAAGTCAGTGAGTGTAATGTAGTCAGAAGAAACGCGATAGAGAGACAACTTCTAGGTGAACGTGAATATAACTACCTAGGTGATTAGCGCTGTGCAACCTGTATTGCACTTTATTGTGTCGTAGCAAGAGTCGCTTTTTATTTAAATGTTTTTGCGGAGTGTCCTATCTGTATTATTCTGAGTCAAATTTCGTCAGCTATGTTGTATTTTCCATGTACAGACGCCAGCACATCAAGTTACTACAATCTGTCAAATTTCTTTAATACATTTTCAGCTTTATCACTAAAGCATAAGGTTCAATGTTGATTGGGAAAATTTGACAGATTGGAGTAGGTTGATGTGCTGGCGTCTGTACCTAATAGGGGGCGACCATATTGCCATCAAACGGGCACGATTCATCCAGAATGCTACTGAGAAATTCCCGATGGAAAAACCCAATAACACTGCTCGACCTAGGGATCGAACCCAGAGCTTCGTGTTCAGAGAGAGAGTTAAAAATAAAAAGGCGAATCGCCAGTATTCTCCAATGCTAGGCTCTGCTCCCTAATTACGTAATGCACGATCAATTTTAAATTGAAACCATTTTTTTTGTCGAACTTATGAGGCAATGGACTGGCAATGTTTTTCAATTGGTTTCAATTTCAAATTGATCGTGCATTTCGTAATTGGGGGGCAGGTTACGCAAAATAGAGTAGTAAAATATAAAACCGGCCAAGTCCGTGTCGGACCACGAAAAATATAGGGAAGAGAAAGACTTACTTTTTTCAGAAAAGAAAAAGTACGCCTGACTTTGACTTAGCAGTAATAGCTTGGGAACGCTCTGAGTTCCTGTTTGCTTCGGCTTCAAAGGACCGTACGAGCGGTTTAGTGCGATAAACATAAGTATATTATTTTGTGTTGCGTTTTCATTTCTTAAATAAATGGATACAAAATTGAACGAATACCAACAAACGCAAAATAACTGCGTGTCACTGTCATGTGAATGATAAGGCGAATATCGTAAATACTCTCGGCTTATAAAGATTTGATAGGAGATGGATAGGACTGCATGCATGACATTAAAATATAATGTTACTTCGTCGGTATCTACCTAGTTGCGTATCTATCTCTAAATTCCCCTACTGCGTTAGTTCGGATCTTGGATACATTTAATAAAGATAAAACAATTCTATTTAAAAGCAAATAACCCCAATAAAAATTATCTAAAGATAAGACTAGTATAACTGCGTTTGCACTGGCGAAATATTCACATAAAAACATGTTGAAATCTCTAGTTCCTGTCAAACATTGTATGGAATCTCGACAGAAATTGAGATTTCAACATGTTTTTACTACGTGAATATTTCGCAAGTACAGTGGGCTCCAGAGAAACCTCACCCCCTTGCATTATTTTTTACATTGCTAGGGGGTGAGGTTTTCTGGAGCCCACTGTACAAACGCACAGTTAGACAACATGCTCTTAAACAACCTACCAAGGGGTATCGTTTTATCCAGTAACTGGATTGTAGAGGTCAGATAGGTGATCGCTTCACATAAAATACTCGGTATTCAGCTGTATCCGGTTAGGATACAGCTAAATACCAGTATTTTACCTGGCCTCCAGACCGGAAGCCGACCGAAAAAATCGAAATTTGCTGATACTCTAAAACGTAACATATTCACACTACCCATCTTAATTATACACCTAAAGCCAGGTTAGCTATCTTGTGTGACGTAAGACGTAAGAGGCGTTTTATCTGTCCATATGATTAAGGGGACCCTGGCACTGTTGGTGCAGTGGTTAATCGATTGGCTGCTGCACTACCTGCGCCGGGTTCTATTCCTCATCCAACAATTTTTTGATGAACAATGTCACATTTTGGATTAAAACGGCAAATAAACTACCTATTTTACGTTATGAAGATATTTTTGAAAAACCTGAGGAATTTAAAAAAAAAATTAAGAAAGTTTTAGAGTTATTTCATGTTTTTGTTTTTAATTACATAAGTCTAGGCTCACTTTGAGATTAATGTTGTAATTTGATTACTTAGGATTTAATAAATCTATATTGAAAACATTATTGTTTCTTTCCTATGTAGCGAAAAAAAAATACCACAAATATTTGTTTATTTTTAACCGACTTCCAAAAAGGAGGAGGTTCTATGTTCGACTTTATGTATGTTTTTTTTTTTTTTTTTTTTTTTTTTTAATGTATGTTCACCGACATCTCCGCCAATTGTGGACCGATTTTGAAAATTATTTTTTTTTTTGAAAGGGTAAGCTCCCGAGGTGGTCCCATATAAATTTTATTGACTTTGCTTAGATAGTTTTTGAGTAAGCTTCAATAATACATATTTTTCCCACTTAGTTTATATGGACGATAATTATGATGATAACTTCCTGTCACTGTTATTTATTGCAGTTAGTGGTATTGGATATTGTGTGGGGTAGGTACCACAACTAAAAAGTGAAAAATAAAAACTTTTTACAAAAAAAATTAAAACCGACTTCCAAAAAAAACCACTACAAAGTGAAAAATAACTTTAATTTCGGAAGTCGGTGGCAAAAAACGAAAATTAAAAAACAAAGACACCGACTTCCGAAATTAAAGTTATTTTTCACTTTGTAGTGGTTTTTTTTGGAAGTCGGTTTTAATTTTTTTTGTAAAAAGTTTTTTTCCCACTTAGTTTATATGGACGATATGATGATAACTTCCTGTCACTGTTATTTATTGCAGTTAGTGGTCTTGGATATTATGTGGGGTAGGTACCACAACTAAAAAGTGAAAAATAAAAACTTTTTACAAAAAAAAATTAAACCGACTTCCAAAAAAAACCACTACAAAGTGAAAAATAACTTTAACCTTCCAGCGGTCGCGCGCGGTCTCTGAGACCGCAGCGAACTTATTTTAGTTATTATGCACAAACTATGAACAATAGGAGGTTGTGCTTCGGTGATATCCTCGGGGGGGTGAGTTACTGCTCCTCAGTAGCCTGTGACATTGGTCGTAAAAGCAGCTGTTTCTTTATTTGTGTTTGCGGTCCTAGATTCCGCGCGCGACCGGTTGTGTACTAGAAAATTCCTTGGAATTTAATTGAAACCGGGGTAAGTATTTCAAGTTTTTCTATCTTTTTAGTTTTTTACTTAAATTATGTCATATGTAATTATGTTATTTATATGTTGCACTATTTTTTGTGGACAATAAGTTACGAAAACTTCAAACGGCGAGTATCTCGTATACTAGAGCACGCGGAAACAGATGATGAATACTGCGATGGTGTGTCAGGCGAAGAAGATAAACAAATTCAATACTCGACAACACAGGAAGAGTGTATTCAATTGGACAGTGAATTTAGTGGCAGCGACGATGATAATGTGCCTTTGTCATCATATTTTGACAGACGCATCATAAAGAAAACAAAAAAATATATATCGCACGCTTAATCATATACTGACCGATTAGTGTTTCGGTCAAAGTTTAATTAAGTATACCAAGAAGTTTATTTTAACGCCCTCTTTCGGCCGATCTCGGAATTTTTTTGATATCTTGTTTGTAGAAGGAGTTAAACCTATATCTGTCTCTTTCATACGCAAAAATTTCGGCAAGTTTCGGCAAACGCTTTTACGTGACAGAGACATATATCAGTATGCGTCACCATAAAGACTCATATCATAACAACAAGAGCATACATTGAATAAAATACGGACTCATTTCAAAATATATCACCAGTAACACGGACTCATTTCAAAATGTGTCACCAGTATTAAATCAATGTAACTTTATCTTTTATATTAAACTGTCGCATCTTGAGGAACAATTTTTTTTACTGATTATTTTATAGGTAAAATATCTAAATTTCTTTAAAATATATCCAAACATTAATACTCACTTTATCAACTATCCCTACAATACATTATTTCAATATATAAAGCTATTTTCTTTGAGTAATAAGCCATTTTGTAAGGTAAGTCAGTTTTGCTAAATCGTTTTTTGCGATTTCCCGAAAAACGTCTTTTTTGAGTTATGTCAGTATATGATTAAGCGTGCGATATGTTATTTTAGAATTCCTATAACATGATGGCATTGATGATAAGATTGATTGATGTCGATGATAACTATAGTAAGTCTATCAATGATTAAAACTAGAACAGATAAATTCATTTTGTTTTGTTATTTTGTTGATTTATAACGTTGTTTTGTGTCGTGTGTGTAAAAATTTGCGTTTTCACAGACTATTTAACTATTAAGTACATTTTTTTTTAAATATCAATAAATAATGTATTTTATTTATTATACATACAGATAAAAGACTTCTTTTTATTATGTGCTATACAATATCAGGAAATATTCATTCGTCTTTTCAAAATAGACACCTAAAGTTGCGGAATCACAGACCGCGCGCGACTGCTTATGTTCGGCGCAAGGGTGCGACCACTGGAAGGTTAATTTCGGAAGTCGGTGGCAAAAAACGAAAATTAAAAAAGAAAGACACCGACTTCCGAAATTAAAGTTATTTTTCACTTTGTAGTGGTTTTTTTTGGAAGTCGGTTTAATTTTTTTTTGTAAAAAGTTTTTTATGAATAGTGTCACAAGTCCAGTTCCAGTTTTTTATTTATTTTAAATTTTTATTTGAATATATTATTTAGACAAAAATTTCAATATGGATAGTGAAGGTATAATATAAATTATAAAATTAATATTGCCTACTAATACCATTTTGCTAGGTAGATTATACACAATCTCTTTAGAGTAATGTTCGAAAGGCTTTCCTGTACAATTGACATTTTTTTTGTTACGACATTATTCCGGAGAAGCGACGATATACAGGGTGGACCAAAAATACACGTCATAAAAAAAATAATAGAATCCTCATGTGCAGGGGTATTCGAAAATACCCCATGTATGTTCCGCGATTATTTGTAGTTTTCGAGTAATTTTTTTTTTGAGTTTTCTTGCCGGTGGAGCCACAAAAATTCATGTCTTCTTTGTAGTGAGTATTTTCCAGTTTTTTTTTATGGCGTCACTATTTGCACCACCTATTTTAAGGCTTAAAAGAATTTTTAGCCTAACCGTCGAAGGCCGATTACAGTGAATTATTAGAAGGTTAAGTACCAACTTTTTTTTATTTTTTGTTAGCTTAGGAACCTGCATAGTTTTTAAAGTCAGCTTGAATATATGAACCTCAGTTTTGTATTTTTAAATTGAGTTTGAGTTGAAAATTTCAGTCGTACCACTAAAAACTTAAATTCCTGCTATCGATACTTGCAGGAATGTTAGCTAGTTTATTATTTATTATTTAAGACGACACAATTGCAAAAAAAAAAAACTAGAAAATACTCACTACAAAAAAATATATGAATTTTTGAAGCTCCACCGGCAAGAAAACTCGAAAAAATTACAAAAAATATAATAACTCGAAAACTACAAAAAATCGCGGAACATACATGGGGTATTTTCGAATACCCCTAGACATGAGGAATCTATATTTTTTTTTATGACGTGTATATTTGGTCCACCCTGTATATTGTGGCCGAACTTTCGGTCGCGATGCGACGCGTAATATGACGCTTGCTCATGAACGCGACGTAACTTTCGGCTGATGTGTCATCTAGGTAACTTGAAAAACATTACGAGTGTATTCAACCGAACCTTCCTCCGCGCGCCGTACGTTCGGCAGGTGTGTCGCGACCCTAATTCATTGACCAAAGAACGAGCCCAGTCGGTCCAGTCATCTTCGAGTAATTGGGGAACATACCTAAAAAAATATTCCGACTAAGTTAGAACCCCTTCTTTTTTTTGAAGTCGGTTAAAAATAACATGAGGTACTAAGTTAATAAAGGCATATAATTATGACGTATGACACTGACTATGTAGTTATCAAAAAAGGTGTTTGTTATGCTAAACAAAAGTTCCTAATGTTGACTACGGGTCTTTTAAAAACTCATGATTCAAGTATAAAAATCAAGTACCTACCTACTGCTGTGGGAGTCAGCGACATCGTCATACCTACGTCATCAAGATTTTATTTTATGAAGGTCATAAGGATTCATTATCATGTGACTAAATGAGCTTCATTTGCCTTTTTTACTTCATGCATAGATTAGTATCTACTTCATGGTTCTTAGGCACAAACATTGCACTCTTCACTTTGTTACAAGTTCAAAATAGACTTTGAAGGAAGGTGAATTAAAAATAATTGAGACAATAATAATATGTAGTATGTAAGCAGATCGCCCAAGAGAAATTTAACCAATAGAGGACAAAAAACGCTGCCCTGTGGCACTCCACCCCAAAGTTTTCAATACAACAATATTGTGTAGTGCAATATTAGCTGGACGTAGAGTACCTACGCAACAATGGCAGTCGCAGTGAAAATGGTTAAGTATTTCTAACTAAGTACATGTATTTGCATGAGGTTTTTTTGTGGACACCTCTCGAACTTACTATAATAGTCAGTTTTCAGTTGCCTACAAGTTGCCTAGCAGCATTGCTGTCTTCGTCAGCATTGTCTGTCCTTGTTGCAACATTAAGAGCACATGATAATTTTTAACTTTGTCGCTGTAGTCGTCTGCATAAATCATATTTTTGTTGTTGAAGTTGACCAGCGGTAGTAACCACTATCTACCAGATGATCCATCAGTCTCTCTCAGACCCTAAGAGTCTATTTCACCAGCTGCGAACTCCAAATAGACACAGCCTCCTAATAAAATATCTAACTGTTGATTTAACCAGCCCCCCAATTACGCAATGCACGATTAATTTTAAATTGAAACCAATTGAAAAAGATTGCCAGTCCATTGCTTCATAAGTTCGACAAAAAAATCCGCTCAATTTGTTTTGTCGAACTTATGAAGCAATGGACTGGCAATCTTTTTCAATTGGTTTCAATTTAAAATTGAAAATGCATTACATAGTTAGGGTGCAGATTTCATATAGATGGTGAAACAAGCACAGCTTTAGAGATTAACGAGCTGGCTGTTCCAGTACAGGGATGATGTATACAGTGGCCGGTAAACGTACTCCTTTCAGAAAGTATGGAGGCCTGGTCCGAGATGCTAGAGCATCTGGGCATGGCAAATAGAACCTCGGGTAGACCCGAGGATCTATTCGCCACAGCAGCTAAAGCAGCCCTTTATGGCTGAGGGTGGTGATGTGGCTGTTGATCTTGTAGACACTGTCAATGTTGGTAGGGTAAATAAACATATAAATACTCGTTCGTCAATCATATCTTTCAGATTCGTCATATAAGTATTCGGAAAATGCAAAAAGAAGTAAAACTGTTCATATTTTAAGGGCCTGTTTCACCACCTACGATTAAGTTCCTATTAAGTTACCTACTTGGCAGATAATTTCATACAAATTCTGTTCCATTTTTTAAATTTATTCAGTAAGTAGGTAGTGGCTATTCGGACATCGTGAAATAGGCCCTAAGACATACATATACATACCATCTCTATTTCTTTTAAAAATCTTACAATCGATAGATACTGTGTTTCCCAGATAAGTCCAATATCACAAACTGGACTGTCCTCTCGTGACGCGTCCCTGAAATCTGGCATTCCCGCAGATCAACCAGTTCTCAGCATGAGCAGACTTGTTCTCAGCATGAGAAGATTCTGCTTTCGACATCATCATTTGCAGTGCATAGGTACCTATAACGTAAAAGCTCTCATTTCTAGCTGGTGCGTTCTGGAGTCTGGAAATCGTTCTTGGAGTTAGAATTTATCAACAGTTCCTTTCCTATACCGTGATGTGCGTTTTGAAACTGAGTTGGGGAAGATCATCGAGATGGAAGACTTGCTCCGCATGGGTCACTCTCACTTCGAATCGACGCTTACTGCAACATGACTCTAAACTGCTAACGCTGTTGCTGCTAAGTTCGGTGTTGTGTTGCTGGCAATATAGTAGAAACGTGGTGGTGATATATAACTAGAATAAATGGTTTTATTAAGTACTTTAATTTTTAACAGTTCAATGATTTGATTGACAACCCAGGACAGCTCCTTTTATGGCACAGATCTAGTGTTTTATATCACTCGTTAATTTTATAGATTGTAAGTTAGTACACCTAGTAAAAAGGAATACAACAAAACGGTAATAAAGTCTTCGATAGCATTGATAAGATCATGACCAGATTAAAGGTAACATAGCTCGAATAACGAAGGTACGGTCGACTAATGTCTAAATTATTCCAGCGAACGCAAGCGATTTCTTCAACGAGTCGCAAGGGCTGCGTACATACGATCAATCATAATGTGAATCATTTTGAAGGATACCGCTAATCCATTGCTGCTCAACAACGTAAATATCGCAATGATTGTTATTGAACTGTCAAAATTAAACCGATTGTGATTAATCGTGAGTTACGCAATTAAGGTGCTGGTGTCAGTGCCAGTAGGTAAAGGTGAAGGGCCGTGAGGTGTTACCATAACTATATTTTTTCCCTACCACAAACTATGTATATAGATTTGGCAATAACATTTGCCTCTTGTGAGCGCATTAAGAGCTTAAAATAACGTTTTTCCCGTGTTTTATGTTTAATCACTATCATCACTAATTATAAAACAAATTCCCCCCGGCGCGTCTGTCTGTCTGAAGTAGTCTGAACGCGATAAACACAAAAACTACTGAACGGATTTTCATTCGGGTTTCAGTTTCACCAATGGACGGAGTCATTTATGAAGAAGGTTTAGCTGTGTAATTCATTAAAGTTTTGTGTAAATTGATTGAAAAATGACGATCTAAAATACTCTGTATGAACACTACCTACCTATTTAGATTTTAATGTAACCAACAATGACATGCTGGACGAAAAAGGCTGTCACAAAAATAAATGTCGGCTTATTAATGTATGTTGCTCTGCTACTCGTGCGAAGCCGGGGCGGGTTGCTAGTTTTTAGGGTTCCGTAGTAAACAAGGAACCCTTATCGTTTCGCCATGTCCGTCTGTCTGTCTGTCCGCGGCTTAGCTCAGAGACTAGAAAGCTGTAATTTGGCATGGGTATACATATTAATCACGCCGATAAAGTGGTAAAATAAAATGAATAAAATCCCCTACACGTAAAGTCCCCGATGTCTTTTGCACGACTCTTAATGCGAAGCATTAGACTGTGCTCTATAGTGTTGCCCAAAATCGGTCTTGGTCTTGCACTCTTGGTCTTGTTCTTGCATTTTCGCAAGACCAAGACCAAGACCGACTTATTTTAGCAAGACCAAGACCAAGACTGACCCTGCAAGATTTAAGCAAGAACAAGACTAAGCCTGCGAGACTCTTGCGTCTCGCAGTTAAGTCAAACTGAGATTTGGGCGGGTCCAAATTGGCGGTTTTTTGGCGGACATCAAAGAGCCGGTAACGCGAATGGGAATGAGTGTTTGTGTTGAATCTTTGAAAGACATGTGAAGCGGCAATGTAAACACACATTTCCCTTGACGTTGCCACATCAATATTTAGGGAAATATTTCCGGCAACACGAATGGCAATGGCTGAATGTTAACGAGGTATTATGGTATGGTCTATCTCTAAATTACGTTACGCGAATAAACCAATGGTCGGTCAGTGTTTATGTACCTACTTATTTGATATTTTACCGACAAAGACGCTGCTTAATCAAAGACTGCGACAAGTGTATCACAGCATTTGACACTGTTTGATTGCCACCGCGCGCCGCCCGTCACAGACTACGGACAGAGGCATACAAAATGGTTACCTATTTTGGTAGGGTTGGCACAGTAGGATAAAATGAAATGACCTTGAAGATCTTTAATAAATAGCAATAGGCTAATAGGTAATTGCAAGACTTGCGAGACTCTTGCTGCAAGACCAAGACCAAGACCAAGACTGTGAGCGCAATACCAAGACCAAGACCAAGACCAGGTGTATTGACGCAAGACCAAGACCAAGACTAGCTAAGTCTCGTCTTGGTCTTGCATTTGGGCAACACTAGTGCTCTACGATCGAAAATTTTTTTTTGCCCCATTTCTGTAACTGTTTTTATTGTTACACTCCTGCTAGTACACAGAACCTACTTAATTTATATACCATTGTATAGATGATTAAATGGAGATTAATACTGTACTTTTTAACAATTGATTTAATGCAGCAGAAATGGAAAAAGCATCAAAATAGTTGAAAAAAAAATCCTGTCCGTCAATTTATGAAACCTGAAAACATTGTAGCTTGCGATAAAATCAATTAATTGAGTCAATTTTTTTTTATACATTTGTTTCAGCCGTAGAAGGAACCCTATTGAAAATGGCTCTTTTATTTAAAGTAGTTTAATTATAATTAATAAAATACTAACAAAAATATAATATCTTTATCTAAATATTTCCAACCTTTGACTTGATGTTGCCTAGCAACCGCCAAGTAAATAATATCTTTGTCAGTCTTTGACATTACGACTTCATGAAAAGTTATAAATTGTTCATTTTTGTTAAAAACTATGTTTTGAATTTCTTTTTCGTTTACGAATGAGTGTTATGTATGAGGCGTGCACTTTTGGATTTTCCAAACTATTTTTTCTCGTCTATGCCATGGTGTGGGCTGTCGTTGAAAAGGTCGTTCAAAAATATTGTGTGTTAAAACCATTTTTGGATTCAGGCATCCGTTTGCTAAGCTTTAAAATACAAAAATTTTTGTTAGAGTCTAGTATCCCCCTGCTAGCTAAATGGTTAGTTTTGAAATTATGTGAAAAAACTTACGGCAGTAGTACAACAAAATTAAAAGGAAAACTATCACAGTTACGTAGGCTCTACTAGTTATCGAGTAATTTACAATGCAGTTGCAAAAATATGTACTACATAATGAGTACAAATTTTCAGGCATGCTCTCGTTTCATCAACTTCTATGCCAGCTGAAATTTTAACATGGTCGTGCCGGGAAGGAATCTTGCTAGCACGATCTGTACCTGTATCTGCGATAAATGAGAGGTATAAATTTCTAAATAGTAGTATACAATAGGTAGTACAAATTAAAATGATTTTATTACCATCTCAAGTTATAATGAATGCGTTCATTGTCGTGCTACCAAGTAAAACACTGTTTTTCAACTACAATGTCAAGTTTGTTCTTGGGTTAAATTCATCCCAACTACGGAACCTTTCATTGTACGTGGTCCGACACGCACTTGGCCGGTTTTTATAATAACAAATGATACTTACTGTCAGGGTCTCATGTTTTTCATCATCATTAATTACGTTTATAAAAACTGTATTTATAAGTTCATGCGTAAGCATTGTAGTCTTTGTTCTATGTGTACAACAGAAGTGGAAGGAGAGTATTATTGTAGTTTGAGACAGTAAGTAGAGTTCAATATTCTGATTATTATTTATATCAACTAATTAGGTGTGTAGTTTACATGTCTAAATACGTCTTAGTGAGATTGAAGCAAATAGAAGACACGAAAAGCTACCCTGTGGCACTCCGAAGAAAAAAAACAATAGTTTCGTAGAATAGTTTTAACGATTTGTTGGGACAACTTCAGGATCTTCATCCTATCCTATACTATTAAATGAACAATATTTTTATAAACATATTATATAAGGTCCCATTAAAATAGATGAACAAACTTTTAGTAATCATTCAGACCACCAAAATAAGGACAATGGTAAAAAAAAAATAAGAAAAACGCATTAGATACTTACAAGAAAAAAAATCTGCTAACGAAAATACACCAAAAATGTTGGTTACCCAATGCCATTTATTATTTTTGATCAAAATTATATCACTTTTTTTTTGCTAAGATATCTTTGGTTTGACGTACTGAACATCCATCTATTTAACGGGACCTTGTATATATAATATATTTGTAATCACGTTCTTGAAAACGGCTGTAACGATTTCGATGAAAGTTGCAATATAGGGGTTCACGTTTACTGAGGCGAATAATCGATCTAGCTAGGTTTCATATCTCAGAAAATTCTCTTTCTCTATTTTAACAGCCTCGGGAATGTGATACAACGTTGATATACCTGGATCATGTTTATCTATTTTCATCCTAGCAGAGCTCCGTCGACTAATTGCGTAAAGTCGAAAAATCTGAATCATTTTGAAGGATTAATATGCTAATCCATTGCTTCATTTGTTCGAAAAATTTGTCTGCTCAACAACGTAAGTAACGCAATGAATGTTGTTGAACTGAGATTAATCGTTTGTTACGCACTTAAGTAGTAAGTATAGAATTCTAATTTTATTTTGGTAAGTACATAAGTATTATAAATTCTAATTTTATTTTGGTACTTATGTATTATAAATTCTAATTTTATTTTGGTACATACGTATTATAAATTCTAATTTCATTTTGTGATACCTATATGTAAATTCCAGCAGATACTTACAAGTACATAGATTAATAATATTTTAGGTAAAGTATCAACAAACGGGCGACCTAGTTGAAAATCGTCTTCTATAGCGGCGTTGTGCACTTTTTTTGGGATGGGTAAAAAATGTTAAACTCGCGTCAGGACGTGACCGTAGGATCCGTTGCCTAGCAATTGATAATTAGTAAATATCAAAGTAAATAGTCTTTGACATTACGTAAAGATTGCGAGGTAAGAAATTTTACCCATATTGATGGGTAATAAATTGTTTATATTTGTTAGACTCACAGATATCTATAGATAGATATCTGTGGTTAGACTACTCATATTTTGAAAATAAATAAATATACTACTACTAGTAATGAATATTGTATTTAACCACATACATGATAGTACGTTTATACTGATAAATAAAGCAATTCGTGCGAAATTATTCCCTAATTATTCCAAAATATTCAAAAATGCACAACGTTAATGTTTTTACTTCTGGCGCACTCCCGGAGTGCAACCCGTTGTTTAATTTAATTTTATTGTGCTTTGTGCTTTGCTATTATCGATATTCCCGTAGGTACTTAACTCATAAAATAAATAATGTAAATTAGGTTTTATTACAGATTTAACTATAAAATTTATACTTATTTAAAAGACAACACTAAAAATCGAAAGCAATATAGGTAGTGCAGTTGCAGAGCAACATTTGCTGGATGCAACAATGGCAGTCGCTGTGAAAAAAGGTAAATAACCTAAGTTAAGTATATTTGTTTGAGTTATTTTTTGTCTTAGACACCAGACATCTTATGAAAGGCTTTCCATCTGTCCCTTTTTAAAGCAGTTTAGCGGTATGAGGAACAAGGTGTAAAGTTCACTCATTCTCATTAGAAAAGGGAGGATCCTCCGACCAGACGGGTGTCGTGTCTGGCGGGCAACTGTCCGAAAGTTTTATGTCGGGAGTTTTGTACATATCGTTCGCGCGGTAAACTCAAATTGCTCGACGCAGGATTTACGTGACGTCATGTTTTAGCTGCGTAGTTCTCATGTGGCGGTGTAACCGCTACAGCAGCATTGCGGTCACCCATGGGTGACGTTGCTGGCATTATGAGGACTTTCAACTTCGACGCTTTACATCACATCCTTTCGGCGTTGAAGTTGACCAACAACAGCAGTAATCGATCGCTGCCCATCGGTCTGTCAAAGGATTTTTATCGTCATTATTATGTTGATTACATATCTGATGTTTTCAGGAGTCTACATTGTAGCCGGTAAACGTACTCCTTTCGGGAAGTATGGAGGCCTGCTTCGAGATGCCTTGCCTGAGGATCTGTTTGCTACAGCAGCTAAAGCTGCCCTAAAGGCGGGTGATGTGGCTGCTGAACTTGTAGACACCGTCAATATCGGCCAGGTTAATAATCCTAATTCTTTTGAATAGATAGAAAACAGTGTTGTAGTTCTAAAATCGCCATCTCAGAAGATGGATATCAAAGAGTTGTTTGACTACCGAATCCATTATTTAATTAATTCCGTATGTAACCTCTCCTCAGGTAAGTTCTATATCGCCAACCGGACTGGCTCCTCGACACGCGTCGTTGAAAGCTGGCATCCCGGCGGATCGACCAGTTCTCAGCATGAACAAACTGTCTGGGTCCGCGTTCGACGCTATCATCTGCAGTTCACAGGTACGGCCAGGATGAGGGCCTGAATTCGATGGTCTTTATACAAACTTGATTTCTATAATTAATATTTATAGCTGGTGCGGTCTGGATCAAAACCCACTTTTTTTGCAGGAAATCTCAAATTCTCGTCTAAGTCTAATACTAACTGCCAAACGTACCGCTACTGATCTATGGCTTTTTAATTCGATTGACCATAATATTAATACTCCATTTCAAACTGGAACAACCAACTGAGAAAAACCGTTTTTTATTTACAGGAAATCCTTATAGGAGCAGCTCAAATCTCCCTTGCTGGTGGCATGGAAGTCTTGTCGTCAGTGCCTTTCCTCGTCCGTGACGTGCGTTTTGGAACAGAGCTGGGGAAGATTACCGAAATGGAAGACCACCTCGGCATGTCTTACTTTGATACTTTCTCTAATATGTATCTGTTGCAAACTGCTGATACCGTTGCTGCCAAGTTTGGTATAACTAGGCGAGAGGCCGATGAGTTGGCTCTGAAATCGCAGCAGAGGTGGAAACATGGTGAGATTGTACTACTGTTTCTTCTGGAATTAGTTTGACTTAGATTTTGAGTTAAACTTGAGTGAAAAGGCATTACCAGAACTGCTGCTCTTTGAACTGTAGGATAACCATGGTGTAACCAAATCGATGTGCAGCTACTGTTAATACGAGTATAAATATTTTAATTAACCAATTGTTTGAAGACCTTCGACAACAAATACTAACCAATAAAGAGACCTCAAATCACTTCCAGCGGATGCAAGTGGGTTCTTCAACGAGGAGTTGGTCCCAGTGCCAGTGAAGCTGAAGAATCGTGAGGTGCTAATGACGAGGGACGAACACCCCCAGCCTGACATTACATTAGAGAAACTCAGCAAATTGCCGCCAGTGTTCCATGGTGGAATCACCACTCCAGGCAATGCCACTGTGAGTATGAAACAGTTTTGTTTTTTTTTTAAGAATGCCAACATTGTATTGTTGATCAGTCGCAGTCATAATCAAACAGGGATAAATTCAATAAATTAAATCCAGTTATTTCTCTTATCTTGGTATCCCTTGCCATGGTCTACTTGCTACTTTTTCAGGCTTTCCAGATGAATCAAATAAACCAAACAGAACCCAAGATATGTACGTATCAAAGTTGCTCAAATATCTACAGGAAATATTCAAGACGCAATCGGTGTGATATTTGTCTTGCAGGGTATCAACGACGGTGCAGCAGCAATGATTCTAGCCAATGATCAAGCTTTGAAGGACCATAACTTGAAGCCATTAGCACGGCTTGTAGGCTGGTCGTGTGTAGGAGTGGATCCAACGATGATGGGTACCGCGGCAGTCCCTGCTGTGCAGACGCTACTGAAGACTACCGGGCTGACAATCGCTGACATGGACTTAGTTGAGGTACATATACACTTGTTTTAAATATGTTTGTCCTTTTTATTGTATGTGGCGTACAATAAGATGCATAATAAAAAAAAAAACAACGGGTTGCACTCCAGTGCCGGCAGAAGTGAAAACTTAAACACTTTTCATGAAGTATGTTTCGACTGCTTTTTTTTACCCATCAATATGGGTAGAATTTCTTACCTCGCAATCTTTACGTAATGTGAAAGACTATTTATTTTAATATTTGCTTTGTCGGTTACTAGGCAACGGATCTTACGGTCACGTCCAGACGCGAGTTTAAAATTTTTTACCCATCCCAAAAAAAGTTCACAACGCCGCTAAAGAAATGTTCACTTCAAAAATATAAGGACCCACACAGTAGACTAGCGAGGATTGAACTATCAATTCTGGTTTTCTTTAAAAACATCGAAGTTGATGGATTAAATTGCCAAGGTCCAAAAGCACTGATAAGCAATTGAAAGACACATAATATTCCAGATTCATGAAACTTACGCACCAACAACGCTGGTGTGTGCCAGAGAGCTGGCAGTGAATGAAGATAAACTAAATGTCAACGGGGGAGCCATCTCCATCGGGCATCCGTCCGGCGCGTCGGGGGCCAGAATCATGTCACACCTCACGCATGAACTCAGGTAGGATAGGAATTGGATAATGATAAAAAAAGTCATGCTATAACTTCAAAAGATTTCGGTAGAGGCCATAAAGCTTCATAGCATATTTTATGTTGTTTTGGGAAAGGTGAAGAATGAAGATGTGTAACGTCTTAAGTGTTAGTAGCAAAGTAACTAGAAGTTTTACGATATTTATATGTCCTTTAGAAAAAAAAAAAAAAATTGTTGAATGGCATGAAAGTCTTCAGTCCCTATCCTCGTCCGTATTGTGCACAGCATTATGTTTAATTTCAGTTCTGTTTCAAAGACCAAGTTACAGTAAAACTACCGTGCTTGAGAGCTATCTGAGGAGCTCACCTTTGGTCCGCGCTTTGTGCAATCACTTCGAACAGGTGGATCAATGGCTTCGCATAATGAGGAACCGTTGTTCTTGTTTCAGGCGACGTGGCCTTAAACGAGGCATCGCATCAGTCAGCATCGCCGTTGGACAAGGCGTAGCTATGATAATCGAAACTGTTTGATCCGGGAGGCGAAAACTTAAGAAGAGAATCGTTTATCTTCGTAAACCGATGTTAGGGAGAAGACGCGGCGTTAACAATTATGACAGCAGATCAATAGGAAAGAAGATGGAAACAAACTAGTTTTTTATCCGCTTTTTGCTTTTAATAAAGACTGGCTTCAGCCAGCGGCTTCACCCTCGTGATACTTTACAAATTATAGCCTATGTTACTCAGTGATAATAAAGCATTTTACTGGTGAAACCTTTAAGCTCCTAGAAAAATGTAAGGTTATAAGGGTCAAGCCCCGCGGTTTGACATTGACGCGCGCAAAACGTCACTTTCGAAATTTTTCAGAATTTTTCGGTGTTATCTGCCATTTTTCAACCGACTTCCAAAAGGAGGAGGTTCTCAATTCGTCTGTATGTTTTTTTTTTTTTTTTTTTTTTGTATGTTTGTTACGCGATTTCTCCGTCAATTATGGCCCGATTTTGAAAATTGTTTTTTTGTTTGAAAGGGTATGCTCCCGAGGTGGTCCCATATCAATTTTATTAACTTTACTTGGATAGTTTTTGAGTTAGCTTCAATACTACGTATTTTTCCTACTTAGTTTATATGGATGATATAATGATAACTTCCAATCACTGTTATTTACATAGCAGGTTAGTGGTATTCGGTTTGTATGGGGTAGGTACCACCACTAAAAAGTACAAAATAAAAACTTTTTACAAAAAAAGAACAACCGACTTCCAAAAAAGACACTACAAAGTCAAAAATAACTTTAATTTCGGAAGTCGGTGGCAAAAAACGAAAGTTCAAAACCAAACACACCGACTTCCGAAATTAAAGTTATTTTTGACTTTGTAGTGTCTTTTTTGGAAGTCGGTTGTTCTTTTTTTGTAAAAAGTTTTTATTGGTCATTTTACTTCTAATTGACGAGATTCCGTCAGGCCCTAGAGAGAATCAGCCGTCAGACGATTATAGTCATTATTTAGCAGGAACAATAGTGACTCAAGCCGCATGAGTCATACGTTACCAATTGGTAACAGTGGGGCTTTACGGTAATTACCGGTTAAGTGTGGTGGGGTGGGGCTTTACTTTAATTTATTTATTTATTCAATACCAACTTATATAAAAATAAAGAATTCGGTCCCCTCGATCGTCGATCGGAATCTTATTTTTAAAATAGAGCGAGTAGTTTTTGAGTATATTATATTCATTATCAACAAAAATACAAATCTTTTCTCTTTATAATATTATTGTACTGTAACTGTATAACATTTTGGCAGTGACTCGTTTTCGTTGGTCTTATGAATGTGCCATTCTCGGAGTTTCTATGAAAGTTCGTAATAAAAGTTGCCCGGAAAAGAACTAGAGTCATAGACATATCTTACAGAGTTAGCAAGCTGAAGGAGCAGTAGGCCGGCTATGTCTAACGAAGGTCAGATACAGGGCATAGCACCAGCTAATCTGACTGGAAGCAGAAGTCGGAGAACTGGGTGTTACGGCGGTACGGTGTTTGGTCAAACCGCAAAAGGATTAGCATAGATTAATAGTTAGTGAGTTCGCAAATAAGGATACTAAGTGAACAGTGGACACAGATAAGATAAACTGAACAATTACTTAGCAGAGATCTAATGGTTCATTAGATCTCGAGGATCGTCGGCGGGTCGGTTGCAGTAACATGAAAATCTGTTTATAAATTGTTGAAAATGGCTGTTGCATTGAAAACGGGTGAGTAAAATTTCGTTAACTAGGGTGTAGCTTTATCAAAAACATATTTAACAAATAAAGAGCAAATCAGAGCTTTCAAAAACTGTTTTTTTTTTCAAACTTTGTCTTTTTAGTTCACCGTGTGTGGTATAATTATAAAAAAGGAGTCTCTCAATCGCTTAAAAGCAGTTGGAGGAGAAATAAAGTGCCTTTTGTCGGACAGAAACTACTATACATATTTTTTTTGCATTAGTTCATTTACGAGTGATTATTTCTCTAGGCATTTACGTTGTAGCAGCAAAACGCACTCCTTTCGCTAAAATGGGCAGGGCTTTTAAAGATGTCCACCCTTCGGAGTTGTTCTCAGCGGCGGCGAGAGACGCGTTTAGAGCGAGTCACCTGGCGCCTGGTCTAGTGGATACTGTTAATGTGGGACAAGTTTATACGGTAACAACTCATCTTTGTTTATTAACACTGAATTTGTTATACACCGTGTTATTTTAGTCGTCTTACAAAAGCCGCCCACTTCATGTATCCAATCACTACTACACATCGTTTTTTTTTTTTTATGGAAAACGTTTTTATTTTAATGTATGTGTAGTAGTGATTGGATACATGAAGTGGTCGGCTTTTGTAAGACGACTAAAATAACACGGTGTATAAATGTAAACTATGGTGTTTAATTTAAAACTTGTTAAAGAAATTAAACCTAACAAAAGATAGATAGTTCAAGTGTTGAGTCCAATTGACTGAAAATGCGAGAGGAGTTGATCGAAGCGCTCCTATATAACATAGGGGAGAATCTAAAAAAAAGAAAAAGTGAAAGAGAATAAAAAAGAAAAGAATAAGGAAATTAATAGAGGGAGATGTTAACTAAAGAAGAATAAATTCAGTATTCGTGTAGAAATAGGAAGAAAATAAATACATCGACCTTCTGTTTCTATGTAAAGACTTTTCTTCAAAGACATAATTTCAGATAAGCGGTTCCTCAGACGGAATCCTGACTCCTCGACATTCGGCTCTGAAGTCAGGAATTCCTTACGAAAAGCCAGCCCTTGGTGTCAACAGGCTTTGTGGCTCTGGCTTTCAAGCTATGGTTAATAGTGCACAAGTAAGTTATTTTCTATGACTTTCTACATTTTTCTATTCCCAAAGTGCTTATTGGTGGCTAGACTAAACTGAAATTAAAGAACACTAAATCACGTCCTCTCGACGTACTTTAGTAGATACTGTTGCTTAAGGAGGCTCTCGTGGACGAGTTTTTGTTTTACTGAATTGGGTGATTGATTTTATATTTCTCTACCCAGGACATACTCCTCGGATCAGCCCAAATCTCCATAGCAGGAGGAACAGAGAACATGTCAGCAATCCCGTTCTTGGTCAGAGACTTACGCTTCGGCACCCAGCTGGGCCAAGTCAGAGACTTTGAGGATTTCCTGAAAGCTGGTTCAGTGGACTCTTATTGTAACTTGACTATGGCACAGACTGCCGAGAATCTGGCTGAGATGTATGATCTAAAGAGGATGCAAGTGGATGAGTTCGCTTTAAAGTCGCAGTTGAAGTGGAAAGCTGGTATGTTTTAGTTTTTTTCACTCGGCTGCATTCCAGACTTGTATGTTGCATTTATTATAGTCCGTATGACCTTGGCGAAGGTATAAGAAAGTAAAATTTTCCTTGCCAATATAGTTGTCAACATTTAGCTGACGTTAAATTCTCTTGCTTGACTTGAACAAGCGGATATGTTTTCTTAATTTCCAGGTTTCGAAAACGGCGCTTTTGAAACAGAGATGGCTCCAGTGACAGTGACGGTGGATGGTAAACCAGTGGTAGTGGACAAAGACGATCATCCTCGTGCTAACACCACGATGGAGTCCCTCAGCAAACTGCCGGTGTTGTTCAGAAAAGGCGGAGTTGGGACTGTCGGCAATTCTACTGTGAGTTGAAATTGGTGTGTTTCAGGTTGTGCAAATATTTAAGGTAATCAACTTCTTTGGTTTGTCTTTTCAAACTGCCAAGTAGCGCATTACATAGCAGTTTTGAACTTTTTGCCGAATCATTTTTATAACTTTACGAAAAATTGCGATTAGGAGTAAAATAATCAATTTTCAGCATTATCTACTGGTCATTTACTGATGCTACCTTCTCGTTTCAAGGGTGTTAACGACGGTGCAGGCGTGCTGATCCTTGCAAGTGAAGAGGCAGTCAAACAACACAACTTGACTCCACTGGTTCGTCTGACGGGCTGGTCTCATGCTGGAGTGGAGCCGAGGGTCATGGGGTTGGGACCTGTGCCAGCTATTAAACAGTTGCTGGACGCTACTGGGTTCGCGCTTAATGATATGGACATGATTGAGGTATAAGTCTGAAATCGACTTTTGCCATATAAACACCACGCTAATTTTAAGTGTCTGCTTAGCATTTTTGTGTTTATAGGAATGCTTGTACTATCCGGATTAGTGATAAGCATTCTGACAGACTCTGCTGCCTATAAAATATAGGTAATTGCTTTGTTGGTTTCCTTTTACGGAAACCTCGGCACAGATACTAGGTCACCTGTCAAGTACATGACATTAGGTCAATTTAGCAGACGATGAGAATGAATTCTCATGTGTCGGTGGAGCTCGTGGCTAAGTAATAACAGCAGCACGGGTCGATCCATCAGGTTAAGCTACACTTGCCAGGGTTGGTCCGCGGATGGGTGACCATCTTTACATACCGAGACTCCTGCGTGACTCGGAAAGCACGTCAAGTCGTTGGTCCCGGCTGTTATTCGTGGAGTCGTCAGAAGCCCGAGAGTCTGACAACCAGTCATACCAAGGGGTATTGTATTACGGTATAACGCAGCGCATTCGCTCCATGTAAAATACTGGTATTCAGCTGCATCCGGTTAGACTATAAGCTGACCCCAACATAGTTGGGAAAAGGCTAGGCATATTGATTGAGAGAGAAAATGTTAACCGTAGTAACTGTAATCTAGAAATCGTGTCAAATTAATTTTTGCATCGAGTCGCTTTATTAAACAACACAAGTTGCAAAACACTCAGCGAAATGATTGATAAGATAAAAAGGCAGATAAAAGTATTCTTTTGGTAAACATGGCTTACATAATAAAGTTTCAGCGGTCAAACCAAAGGTCATATAGGTTCGGTACATAAGGTAGCAATATTAATTGCCTTGCTTGCTTTTTTGACGGCATTGGTTTTATGTATTTCCAAAGTAAACCCCAACTGACCGATTATGCTATGTATGACAGTAATAGCCAGGTTTTTACCATATAGGTAACATTAATAAGCCTATATTAATGTTCCCACTGCACACAGGCCTCCTCTCTGTGAGAGGGAGTGGGCTGTAATCTACGACGCGGACCCAGTGCGGGTTGGTAGATGTCACATGTCTTCGAATTTTTGGTTCTAAAACATTTCGGTTTCCTCATGATGTTTTCCTTCACCGTTTTGAAAGTAGTGGTGATGACATTATTCACACAAAGTAAAGCGCCTGCTTAGTTTCGAACCCACGACCTACATCTCGTAAGTCGGGGCCGTTACCACTGGGCCACCACTGCTCCAGGTTGCTGCCAGGTTTTGCCTGAGTCAAATTCTCAGGACATTTTATTTTTCAAATAGACTGTTTAACTAAATTCTAGATTAACGAGCAGTTCGCAGCGCAGGCTTTGGCCAGCGTGATAGAGCTGGACGTCGATCAGGACAAGCTGAACATCAACGGTGGTGCCATCGCGATTGGGCACCCGGCTGCTGCCTCTGGGGCTAGAATCGCTGCCCATCTTACGCATGAGCTCAGGTATTGTCGGTTATTTTTGATGTGAAACATCTAATGCGGCTTATGCGGCGGGTCAGACCAGCTGTTAGCGTGGCGACGCGACGGGGCTGACAGCCAACAGCCAAACGTAAATAAAGAATATTTTTTTCTTCAAAAAAATCTGATTAAATACCAATTTTGTTTTTGATTATGTATGCCATATTTATTTCCCTTAAATAAACCATACTTCATGAGTATTTTCTATACAAAATAGTTTCGCTGGTTCACATCTGCCAGATGTCCCGAAATTACTAATTTTTTCATCGTCTAAGCATTTTTCCCTAGTTGAAGGCAAATGGCCTTTGGGTGATCGGATGTAGCAATATGTAGCGTTTGTATCCTAACCTTTTTTTGAGAAAGTGGCCGAACTAATTTTATCCTGATTCTGCTTATTCTGGCAGCTACCTGGGCTCCATACAAAATATGAAAAAGGATTTCTTTATTTTTCAGACGTCGAGGTCTGAAGCGAGGTATTGGTGCAACGTGTATTGGTGGTGGCCAGGGCATCGCTGTGTTACTTGAGACTGTATGATTAATATATACTTACTTATAAAATAAATAAACGTATAAAATTCTGGAAAATGGCAAAAACGGGACCCTATGGAATTTTATCTTGAACTTTTTTTCCTATTCCTTTTTAATTACACCGGAAGATGTAGCGTTGAAAGCCCCCCCCCCCCCCACAACCACACAAGGTGGACCGATGACCTGGCGAAGACCGTTAGAATCCGCTGGATGCGGGAAGCACGGCACCGGGCGAAGTGGCGATGTTTGGGGGAAGCAGTGGATGTCTTTCGGCTGAAATGATGATGATGATGATATAACTAAGGATTTTTCTTCAATTTTGGTGGCGTCTAGCCGAAAAGCCACTGAAGTTTAAAGTCACAAAAGTTTGGTATAGGTACTGAGTATTTTAATAGCCGTAGCGGCTACACATTTTCTAGCTGTGTACCTATACTTATACCGACTTTATGCAGTTTTCTTTCAACCTCACAAAACCCATAAGTATTTACATAATTTACATATTACATACCAATAAACAACAGTAAGTACCCTAATAACGGAATACACGATCAATCGGAATTTGAATCGTTTTGAAACATTTTGCTAATCCATTGCTTCATACGTTCGTACAAAAATCAGCTCAACAACGTAAATAACGCAATGAATATTGTTGAACTGTCAAAATGAAACAGATTAGTCGGAATCGTTTACGAAAATGTGTTGCGTAATTAGATGGCTGGTTTTCGTACCGGACTTTAGACTTGAAAGATTAGTTTGTTATCAACATTTACTGGGGGCGCACGATTCGCTTATGCAGATACTTCAAAAATACGTGATAAATAAAAACGTTATCCTTCAATATACCTAGCGAGTAAGTAGATACGATAGCGAATGTGAAAATATCACAACCGGTGTGGTGTTGTACTGTGTTGACGTGCGTGTGAGTGGATTAAAACAAGATGGCCGTCGTTATCAATAAAGGTTGGTTTCACTTATTATTTTATGTAGTGCTATTATGTATTGCTATAGGTACTTGTCCTTTGTATTTATGTGTGTTATTGATACGTACATTGACCTGTGCAGTTATGATGATAAATTCTATTGTAATGGGCCAATGAAACAGATAGGACTTGTCTGTCGAAACCCGGCAAAATTAAAGATGTTTTTCAATTTAAAAATCTTTATTCAGATTTAGACACGATTCGCAAGACTTAGGTAGGTATTTAATATAAGATTCAGAAAATTGGTTAGGTTTTAACTTCTTGCAAATAAGTGTAGAAAATCCTACAACAATAGAGTAGGTAGCTACATAAACATAAAAACATCTCATCGTTGTTTACAAATTACCCAGACAAGATTTGTAATGATACGATTATAACCCTTATCTCTTACATTACAAGGTTCAAATACTATTGTTCGGACTTTCACATAGAGGTCAATGTCCACAATAAATAATGAGGGGCAAGGTTATTTAACACATTCTGGTTGAATGAGTATGTTTTATATGCAAAACATATGATTCCGTAAATACATGAAAGAACTTATGATATTCAACCTAAGAAAAATACTCTTTAATCACCAGCGAAAATATTTGAATTAGTGTCTATATGAAACACTACTATAAAGTTTTATCTATACCTAGGTATTCGTTCTAAAGATAATAAACATACTTACGAAAAACTTTGCTAAACACAGTAAGATAAATTATACTTGTAGGCAAACTACTGACGAACGAATAATTAATTGAACATTTTACCAAAAACATCTAGAGCAAAAATGAAGCTCAACACCAGAGAATAAGAACCATTTTTACTCACTTCAAATCTTCCACATCCAGGTATCTTCATAGTAGCAGCCAAGCGCACGCCGTTCGGCAGGTTCGGAGGTGCCTTCAAGGATGTGTACCCTTCAGATCTGCTGGCCGCAGCAGCTAAAGATGCCCTCAAAGCCGGTAGCGTCGCCCCGGAGGTCATAGACACTGTCAATATTGGACAGGTTTATGGGGTCAGTATTATTGAAGATGGTAAATAAATGGGAATTATGATGCTCGATGGTGCCAAAGAATTTCTACCGACCTTTTAAGAGGCTCTCGTTAGGCTATTAGATCAAATGCCGAGACAAATTTTGAAAGGGGAAGGACCCTCTATTAACTAAACGCTACGCATTGGTAACTCGGATCCTCTTCTCGATGCTGCAGCATCGAGAAGAGGATCCGAGCAGCAGCATGCTGTAGGTAATGTAATGGACGACCAATCTTATAAAATTCCATACGACACTCTGGACACTTTTGGAAAACAGTTCATCCTTTAACATTCCCGGCTATTTCATTATCCTCATTAGTTCATGATTAATTTCAATGTGAATGTTGTATCCACAGATCAGTGGCTCGTCAGATGGTGGTTTATCTCCACGTCACGCAGCACTCAAGGCAGGCATCCCGGAAGACAAGCCAGCTCTTGGAATTAGCCGACTCTGTGGGTCTGGTTTCCAAGCTGTCGTTAACAGTGCTCAGGTAAGACTTCCGTTTATATAAAGAAGCAAGGAAGTCTAAATTTTCTAGTGCTACTGCTTCAACATTCAGCTATAGACTTCACCAAGTACATGCTTTATCTATTTCTACAATCGTATTCCTCCAACCTCCACCATTGATACTGTTTTACAAGTCAAAGAAGAAACCAACAACTTTTATATTTCATTTTCCCCAGGATATCATCACTGGAGCTGCACAAACCTCCTTAGCAGGTGGCACAGAGAACATGTCAACAGTACCTTTCGTCGTCAGGAACACCCGCTTCGGAGTTGGTTTAGGAGGAAAGATACCTTTCGAAGATGTCTTGACCGCTTCATCTTTGGACACATCCTGTAACTTCAGTATGCCGGAAACAGCTGAGAATTTAGCTGAGAAGTATGGCTTGCAGAGGATGGAGGTCGATCAGTACGCTCTGCAGTCGCAGCAGAGGTGGAAGGCGGGTAAGCCGAGCAAGATAAATTACCTCAAGTTGCAAGTAAAATTACATTTTGGCTTTAGTTTCTCCACAAACGAAAAATGGACCTAATTTAGCACTTTGGTAATATCTACTAATATCCAAAAAATACCGATAAATCCAGAGACTAAAATCCACTATCGAACGAAAAGCTATAGTAAAGTAGCTACGGAGATTTCTACTTTCTTCCTTCTTATACTTTAAGCGCAAGACCAAGGCGTTTTCAAAGCAGAGATGACCCCAGTGACGGTGAAGGTCAAGCGGCAGGAGAAGGTGGTGGAGGTGGACGAGCACCCTCGCCCGGAGACCACTACTGAAATGCTCAGCCGACTGCCCGTGCTATTCAGGAAGGGCGGCGTTGTTACTGCTGGCAACGCTTCTGTAAGTTTCTTCATTCATTTTCAGTATCTTGTAAATCCAATCTGGATATTCAATTTATTGGAGTGGGAAAAAATAGTTAGATACGAGATAAAGGATTTTAGGTTATAGTATACGTTGTCCTGTCCACAATAATTTAAAAAAGGACGTTCAGATTATCCCGAATTTGAAAAAAAAAAAACCAGGACACCTTTTATCAAAATTTGCTAAATCGGTCCAGCCGTTCTCAAGTTATGCGCTTACCAACGTACAGCATAATTTTTTTATTATAAGATGTGCTCTTCAAGAATTGCACAGATCCAATGGTATAAACCAGTATCAACACTCCTACTCTTCCTCGTGTAGTGTTCTACAATACGGAGAGTCGTAATTCCCCCACGGAATCATGAAACAAAAAAATATATGCTAAATCCTTATAACAGGCTGAATACAAAGTTCTTACTCCTTCATCTTTTGGATTTGTTCACAGGGTGTGAACGATGGTGCTGGAGCGCTGGTCTTAGCTAGCGAGGAGTCTGTCAAGCAGAATGGCTTTAAGCCCCTAGTGAGACTGCTTGCCTGGTCCGCAGTAGGTGTGGATCCTTCCATCATGGGCATCGGACCCGTACCTGCCATACAGAACCTGTTGACTGCTACAGGACTGAAGCTTGATGATATTGATTTGGTTGAGGTACGTACATTTACCTTAAGCATCTAAGTCAGTGAATTTTCAGTCAGAATTGCTTCTGGCTGAATTGTACCACAACCACAACTCCGCAAAATATCGAGATGACGTAGTATTTCATACATTTCTATAGTTCCTCTTGAGTGACATCAAGAGGGACTAAAGAGTGTAGTCTTGTTGCTGAATGACCACTAGCCACTCTTTGTGTCCAACAGATTAACGAAGCCTTCTCAGCTCAGACTTTGGCATGCGCTAAGGAGCTTGGTCTGGACCAGAGCAAACTGAACGTCAACGGTGGAGCCATCGCCATGGGACATCCAGTCGGTGCTTCAGGAGCTAGGATTACTGCACATCTTGCTCATGAGCTCAGGTAAGCTGGCATTCCTATATACACAGGTGGATTTTCTGCTGCCACTTCCAATTCATAGAGACAATTCCCTTCTTATTCTGTTGTCTGTGGGCGTCGGAAAACATTAGGTAGCAGTTACTGGTTTCTCATTGCGATGTTTAATCTCCGGCCGAGAGTCCTGATGGAAAATTCCACTGATGGAATTTTACCACTGATTTCAATAGTAGCACATATGCACGTTGGCGAGGCACGAGTATGTAAGTATTACTGAAGAACATTTTCATGTCTCAAACTTTCTGAAGTTTCAGAAAGGGCGTGTGTTTATGTATGCTCATTGAAGCCTTTCTTCCTTCACCGAGTTTTGAACTAAAGCCTGTTACAGTCGCCCAAGTTTCATGAATATGACTAACTTATATTAAAACGGTGCTCTTTTATTTTTCAGACGTCGCGGACTGAAGAGGGGCATCGGTTCAGCATGCATAGGCGGTGGTCAAGGCATCGCCCTCCTTCTTGAGACTGTTTAACTTATTATGAAGACCACATTATATTTTCCATTTTCGACGTACTGTATGCATTTTAACGATCTCCGAACAAAATTGTAAATAATGTAATACCTAAATAAAATATAATATTATTTTTGTTTAATCGTGCCGTTTTGTTTCAATTTCCATGCAACAAATATTAAATAGTAGATGTTCTGAACAGACCTGCACCCTAATTACGTAATGCATTTTCAATTTTATATTGAAACCAATTGAAAAAGATTGCCAGTCCATTGCTTCATAAGTTCGACAAAAAAAATTGAGCAGATTATTTTTGTCGAACTTATGAAGCAATTATTATTAAGTATATCATTTATTTCAGGCTGCGCCCATAGTATTAGTAACAATGATCTTAAAAAACTAGTGTTAGTAGACATACATGATTAAGTGTGGAGTTTCATCCAATGTCGCAGCATTGGAGACTCCCATCTATCTGCGAATAAACTCAAGATAGTGTTGGTGCAATGGACTGGCAATCTTTTTCAATTGGTTTCAATTTAAAATTGATCGTGCATTGCGTAATTGGGGGGCAGGGGGCCTACCACCACCTTTAAAGCAGTTATTTTAATCTTACTTCAGTGGGGGAAAGCTGACGCTATACGTCCTGTAGTTTCATCTTGTTCCCACACTTAAAATTAATAAGTGAGGCCCCCAGGAGACCTTATATACTTATGGAGGGAGGTGAGCTGGTTGGAATTGGAATGACCAACTACGGCCGCATTGGCCCACGTATAATTTTCGACTTTCAAGACTAAGAGCGGAAACCAATCCCGATAACATAGAATATTATCACAAAATTACGCAATGAACATGGGTTAACTGTCAAAATGAAACATATTGCGATCGATTTTTATGTCATGCATGATACGCTATTACCCCGCTGTATGTTTGTAGTCCTAAGGTCCTAACTCCTATTTTTAAGATTAAAATCCAGTAACGATTTGCGAGTAGGTAACATCCGACTTTTTGAGTAAAAATAAAACGTTACATATAGGTACTGCTGCTTAGACTTTTCTTTTTCAGCAACGATAATAATATCCTTATCGCAAAAATGGCATAACATTCTATCTTGGCATTTAAAATGGATGTTGATCCTCGCTGTACATAATATCTTTATATCAACATTATATAAGTGCTTGCGTTGATAACACACCCATCAACATTTTAGTATACGAATACGAGTTTCATTCAAAACACGTTTCATTTCATTCGTGGAATTTGTTTCTTTTGAACTTAGTTCAAGATGGCGACGGGAACTAAAGGTTAGTCTTTTCAAAATTATGTAATCGATCTTTGCTTGTTGGAGTTATCGATATTTTTATCGATAAGGTGTTAATTTATAGAGGAGCTGTAAAGGAAAAGTTGCACTACGATTATGAACTTTAGTGGTTTAGCTTTAACGTCGAGATTAGATGATAATTGTTTGATTATCAGTTGTTTGTTTAGTAATGGAGAGGTGTTTATTGAATTTTTGTTTGTTGTAAATATATGTATTTTTGGTACGTTTGGGTTCAAAGTCGAGAATTCAGTACCTACCTATTTTAAGTCATAAAGTACCTAATACAAGATTATTTATTGTTTTGAGATTGCCAAATAAATTACGTACTTACATAGAGACGATAAAGAACATAGAATTGAGATTATATTTTAATACATACTTGTAGGTACCTACTTGTTTAAAATAGCACATATAATTTTTCAGCTATTTTCATTATTGGCGCGAAAAGGACGCCATTTTGCAGTCATGGCGGACCCCTGCGAGAGTTGCCAGCATCACATGTATTTGCGGCCGCGGCAAAAGAAGCAATAAGTTCAGCCAACGTAGACCCTTCGCTTATTGACAATACCATCGTTGGAAATGTTAATTTTGTATGTACTTTTGTAGATATAATAACATCACGCTTTTATTCTACGAAAGGGTAGGCAAAGGTATTAGTACCTTTACCCACTAACCTAACTATCGGTACTAGAGCACTATGTAAGCGCAATTACGCAACGCATGGTAACCAGTCCAATACCAAGCGTATTTCTTCTTCAATAACAGTATGACTACGTCAGTACCCACATGGATTTGTTTTTTGGTGTTCGATTCGATATGAGTTGAGAACCTATGTACTGAACTACTGACTAAGAAGGCAACACTTATATTAACTATTCCAACAGTATTAGAAACCAATAATCATTCGAAACGCTATTGTTTTCAGTTGAGCCAATGTGACGGCGGTAAAACTCCGCGGTACTGCGGCATATACTCAGGAGTTCCCATCAGCAGCCCAGCGCTGGGCATCAGTAAGGCTTGCGGGACTGGACTGCAGACTATCATCAACAGTGCTGTGGTACGAGAACATTGAACAACTACATTTCATGCCTACATAAATGGAACTAAACCACAGATAACATCGAGTTAGTTTTATTCAGGAACTATTCTTGACAAGAAAAGCTGAGGTTTCCATGGGCATATGCAAACGTAGAATGTTATTAGTTGAGCTGAGAATTGCAGATGCGTTACCAAGCGATGAGACAAAACTGATAACTTGATAATTAAGTCTCATGTGTTTATAATTTCACCTCTACGAATAACCTTCGAACCGTTATAGAGCAACACTGCTCGGCATTCGGTAGCACTTCCCTAAACTTTTCAAAGACGTGTATTTATACTATTGGAAACTCACTGAATATTGCACTTTTCAGGACATCATAACAGGCAATTCAAAGATTACTCTAGCAGGTGGAACAGAACTAATGTCTTCATTACCCATCCTTGTAAGAAATGTTCGATTTGGCACAGCATTAGGTGCGTCATATCGGTTCGAAGACCACATACAGAAGCAGATTCCTGACAGTTATACTGGACTGACGATGCAGAAGATGGTAGAGGATTTAGCAAAGAAGCATGGATTGACTAGGAAACAAGTTGATGAGTTCGCTATGCAAAGCCATTTGAAGTGGAAGGCAGGTATGTTTATTAACCTAGCAGGTCAAATATTGAAGTATATCACCACACACCAGTGTGTAAGAGATTACAAAATGAAGATCCGACTTGCATTGACATGTTGTCAATTGTTTTTGGCTATACCTACGAGGTGAAAGCTGGTGGCAAAAAAAACATAGGTAGCTTTTTGTCTATTCCAGCTGAAGATTCAAAAGCATTTGAACAAGAGGTGGTCAGCATAACAGCGACTATCAAGAAGAAGCAAGTAGTAGTGGTGAACGATGAACTGCCGCAGCCAGCAATAAACACGGAAGATCTTAGCCAATTGCCAGTTTTAATAGAAAATGGAGCAATTTTGACTTCTGGTAATACCTCAGTAAGTTTTCTTTATTTTATTGAATTTGAAAGCGTGAATACTGCAGTCGAAGCAGGCAAACCTAGCTTGATTTCGAAGCAGTGGCCGCTGAATATAAATTCTATGTGGCGGATTGGGGTACCGAGGAACACCTGCTTGCTTGTTACAAAATATGTTTACATACATATGCCATCATAATGCTCACTGACTGCCAAGTCATAGGTCTGGAGTTCGAACCCAAGGCAGTCAAGGCACGCACCTCTGACTTTTCGGATTCATGTGATATTGTGTATAATTTATCACTTGCTTAAAAAACGGTGAAGAAAAACATCGTGAGGAAATCGGCATGCCTGAGAGATATTTCTCTACGGCATGTTAAGTCAAGTCAGAGGCCCATGGGCGGCTTTAAAACTCTAACACCAGGTCAGTCACTAACCACACGAAAAGAAGAAGAAGATAATGCTCACTACGTATCTATGGATCTTTTTGCTACTTCTCTGAAAGCTGATAGATAGTCTTCATCCAATTCAATTCCATTGCAGGTGCCAGCAGACGGAGCAGCAGCTTTACTCATAGCTCATGAAGAAGCAGTAAGGAGTCACGGCCTCCGACCGCTAGCCAGGATAGTGGGATGGACATGTGTGGGAGTAGACCCAAAAGATGCAGGGATAGGAGGAGTTCATGCTGTAAAGAAACTGCTAGAAGAACAGAAATTGAAAGTAGACGATGTGGACCTGTTTGAGGTACAGAAAATTTACTGTGCTCTTCTCCAGAATTGTTTTTTTTTTACTTGTTAATGAAGGATAGGCACTATGATAAGAAAAACACTTAGCCAAACAGTCCCGCCTGAGTGACTGTGAGGAAAAACTCTCTAAAATCCAGATTAGATAGAATAAATTCTAAGCGAATGAAAGCATACAGCAGACCCAGCAGGATATTGAATGACTGTTACAAAGAAAATTTTGCATTGCAGATAAACGAAAACTTTGCATCGCAAGCCCTCATCGCAGCCAAAGAGCTGAAGATAAACCTAGGCAAAATAAACGTAAGCGGCGGAGCCCTGGCGATTGGAGACCCTATTTCTGCAACCGGGGCGAGAATGGCTGTACATCTTGTACATGAACTTAGGTGAGTTTTGGGACATTTTTTGGTTTACTACAGTTATAGTTTACCTCGTCCAAATTGTTGTGAACAGTTGCTTTGCGTTGTTCGTCATTTCGTTCGTCTGGTGCACAGACATATAAAGAGTAGCAGACCAAACATTCGCTAAAAATTTGCTTAGCCATTACGCACACACAGGGAAAGTTGTCAATACAGGGCCGACCTAGGGCTGGTTGCCGGTATTATGTAACGATATTGAAACAACCAATAAGTACTTACTAAAATTCGCAACAATCGATACTCCCTGGGTAAGAAGTGTAGATTACTTATCAATAATGTCAATCAAACAATGATTAGATTATTACCTGCCGAATAAAATTTCAAAATTATGTGAATATACCTATTTATGTACACCTATATCACACACATGTGTGATATAGGTTCATGTCATCCATCACACAGACACAAGGTAACATAATTAATTTTATAATTTATTATAATAGCATCTGTGTTTACACTGAAAATCTGCACTGCAGTATTCTGGAACTAAGTCACCAAAACAATTAATAAAAAAATCGTAGAGTAACTTGAGGCTGTTTGATAATTCAATGGTCAATATTTTACAAAAAGAAATTCGTCTTTGTTGCCAAATCCGTCCCTGACTATCTAACGCAGTTGAAACTTAGAACGCGATGCAGAAGATGCTGCTTGTCAATATGGCGGCGCGGGATAGACAAGCTACGCGTCAAATTTTGTCTATGTGTGAGTCAGTATGACAACAGTCAACAGGTGACAGAACGAGATAGAATTTACGGCTTGTCTATTAGCAAAAAAAGGATAAAGAATCATATTCATCTGTATAAATATAACTATGGATTTATGTTTGGTCTGCTACTCTTTATACGTCTGTGGTCTGGTGATCCTTAGGGAGGTGTCTCCCTATAGGTTATCTTGACGGGGCGGGGTGTCTCATCACAGGTGCATGTGTAATGTGTTTAGAATTATTTATGCTGTATAAATGATGAGTGTTGTCCTTTGTAGTTTTATTTAAGTACTAACAATAGTGTCTACGTTTTTGTATAAAGGGTAGTAATAAAAGCTCCGACAAAAAAAGAAGAATTGTCCTTACTCAAAATATTAAATCTACTGCCTAAAATACAAACTTTCCGACTACTTTTGTCCGAATAAAAATGACGAAACGACCGAATGAGATACTGAAATCTTCGAAAAATAAACATGACTATATAATGCTATAATACTTTTCTACCAGCATAAATTACGTTCTACTGAAAACTATGCTTTGTAATTTTTATCTTTACTTGCCTACTATTAATAATTCATAAATTACCTTTCATATTTCATAGACTGTGGTGCTATTTTAACTGTAATATTATACTGAAAATATTATACTGAGTGGTTATACAGAAACTTATAAAAAATATAAAAATGTACTTGTAACAATAACTTTTACTTGCATCACAATTTTACTTACCACAGGTATGCTTCGATATCGGTACCTTTATTTTTATTTTGGCGATTTTTTTCTCGGCGCCTAAGTTGCTTCTGCATCGTCTCCGGCGCTGCGGGAAGTGCAACCCCTTCGCCCTTATGTAACAAAGGATAGGCACCCATGCTCACCTCCGCAGCTTCGGCGGGCTTACAGCGGGCGGGAGTTGCTCTCCCTCCGCGCCTCCGGTTTTTATATACACTCTAGGGGTAGGAGCCAAAAGACTACGTAAAGTCGGGGTGCCCCGATTTGGTTTGCAAAAATTCAAAAACTTACACTAATACTACCAAAAACCATTTAAATCCGCTGTCACTTTGTCTGAACGCAAAACGTAACAACCTAGGAGTGAAATTCGTACATTATCTAATTAAATAAAAAAATATGTTGAATTTTGCGACCCGAACCCGATCGCGCGAGCCGAACAGTTGAGGTATTTTCATCATTACTGAGAGTTAAAAAATAAATTTGATAACCAACAATAGAAATTAAAACAGTTTATGCAAGTTGTAAAAATATGATTATTTTGACAAAACCTCTGTTGTCGGTAACTTAGTAATTTTGTCGGAGGTTCAGTATTCTATTTGGAAGTTTAGTTTTGTTATCCGAAGATCAATTTTTTTTTAGGAGAAAATGTAATTTGAACATGCTCTTATTTGTTGTTAAATTGGATATTTTTATTCGTTTATTTTTTGGGTTTTTTGTCGGTAATTCATTATAACGCTGGTTAATTAGAATAATAGTCGGCCACAGATCGCTGGAGATTAATTTGTTTTTCGGAACCATTATTATTTCCCTTGTATAAATACTAACATTTGGATCTCGTTGTCCCAAAATAAATAATTTATTAATTTGAACTTCTGTTATTATCTGTCACTTAAACAAATAAGCCGTGTCATTTTATGACGTGTAAGTGTTATGTTAACCTTAGGATGGTAAAGCAATTACTAACTCTACTATACAAGATACAGCCACTTATTCATTTAAAAAAACTTCAAACTTAACTCTTCATGAATGCTTTATCTGTCCTTGTCATTCTAATGTCGATGGAGTGAGAGAGTACTAGATTAAATCTTATTTTACGCACAGATTAGTACAGATGGTTCAGTCCGCAAAATCATTTAAATAAAAAGCGACTCTTGCAACAACACAACAAAGTGCTATTCAGGTCGCACAGCGTTAATTACCTACAGTTATATTCATCTAGAAGTTGCCTCTCTTTCTATCGCGTATCTCTTATATTTTCTTCTACGTTACGCCCACTGGATTCGACGAGTCGAACCCGCCGCCTTACCTACTTGTAGCTTCGTAACTAAAATACGGAGTGAACCATCTGTTTTCATCTGTGACAAATGTATATGAATGCTTTATTTATTTTAATATTGTCCCTGTTTTTGTTTCAGTCGGCGTAATTTAAAACGAGGAATTGCCGCTTCGAGCTGCGGTGGCGGTCAAGGCATAGCAATTTTACTCGAGAAAATATAATATTTAAAAATCGAATCTGGCCTTATTATTTTTAAACCAATGAAGTGAGAGGGCAACAATATTTAATTAAGTAATTATGCTATGTTAGAAATTATTTCTGGATGTATTTATGTTAAAACGAATCATAATTTTGATTACGAAAAAAAAAACCGGTTATAACATAAAACATAAACATAAAAGTATTTTAACATAAAAGTTTTTTGTGACTGAAATATTATTTATAGAGCTAAAATATAAATAAAATCACTATATTTTTTTAAATACATAATATAATTACAGTAAAAGCAGTCACATTATAAACAAATTGTATTGACTTAACTGCTGAACTGGGGCAGTGCTCAGTTGCGATTACATTGTATTATACATACACATAATTACATTTGCTAATAAACTTTACATAAAAAATCATTACATTACAGCAACTGCAATACTCTACAACTCTGCACAATACTGCATAATAATATTATATAGATATAAGAGTTTTGTATACTTAAAGATATTTATACCTAATCTAATCTACACTTTAAACAAGCATTTACTATAGTATAATAAAAAAATGGGAATCATACAAATCTCATGGAATATTAATTTAAATAATCTAAATACTTATTTATAACTTATTGATATTCAGATTATGTCAGTGTTTCACCTTTAGTTACCTGAAAAGAAATAAAAATTATAAAAATAACTGAAATGTTGTTTTTTTTTACATTTATGTTTGTAGAGTGTGTGAGAAAAGCTAGGTGTCGGATAATTTCTGTGTATAGTGCATTTTAAAAAAAAATGCACTACTTAAAAAATCTGCTTTTGTTTCACAAAAGCAGATTTTTTAAGTAGTGCATTTTTTCTCTTTCAATTTCTTTGTAGATTTGACTAATTTACACTTATTAGAAAATTAATAAATAAAAACTATGCCTACTGTGATAAAAAATCTTTTAAAAACTTTTTTAAATACACTGATAGCTAGTCTTATTCATACTTAGTGACAATTTCACCAATGAAACTGAACACGATCAGCACACCTAAACTGCGTTTAGGAGCTGTCAGTGTCAATATAACACAATAATGACACTGACAACTCTTGAACGCAGTTTAAATGTGCTGATCGCATTCTGTTTAATTCGTTTTATTGGTGAAATCTGCCTTTTGAGATCATAATTTTATTATAACTAACAAAAAAAAAGGTTATAAACTACATAATAACTATAAAATTTCACTAGAATAGCTTACAATTTTACTAATTCTATAGTTCTACTGGTTTTGGTCCGTCCACTAGTTTCAGCTCCTGGGTTTGAATTCCAG
This sequence comes from Conistra vaccinii, assembly GCA_948150665.1. Classification (NCBI taxonomy): domain Eukaryota; kingdom Metazoa; phylum Arthropoda; class Insecta; order Lepidoptera; family Noctuidae; genus Conistra; species Conistra vaccinii. The sequence goes on from OX411327.1 coordinate 1,905,822, forward strand.
GTTGGCATTTCTGTTAAAAATTTTGTTTTGTTCAATTTTTTTGTTAAGAGTGCTGTTATTATTTGATTTAGAAATTGTGTCCAATAGGAAAAGTGCTGCAAAATAAGTAAATTGATATTCCCGAAGCTGAAGAAGAACAAACGGGAATAGATTTATCTTTCTTTTTTTATCCAAGAGTATGACTACCACATCCTATTTCAAGGGAAAGGGATTTGTCCGAGTAATACAAGAAATGGATGATCATTAATTAAATAAGGACATACAATTAAAGGGTAACATAAATGTAATAGGTACTCACACAAGCCTCCAAGTAGTCAATCTTCCTTTCCAATGAAGTTAGTTTTTCATTCAGTGTGGCAAGGCGGGACCGGCAGGACATGTCTGAAAATAAATAAATAAATTATGTGTGAATAGACATGTTGCTTTTAAAATGATAACAGTGACACAGATAAGGTTTCTTTACAGTTTGATTAGTCCTTATAAGTGCAAGGCAATTACATGCAAGCAAAAAATCCTTCAGATAAGTACTTGTAGGAAAACAGTATTTATGTGTGGCAATTACTGAACAGGAACCCACTGGTTTCAATGATAATAAAATATAGAACTAAAATTAACTTTAGTTATCCACATCCATGAATCATTACTATAACTGGTATTTTAACAAAGTTTCATTTTGTCTGAAAACTAAACTATCTTTAAATCTCAAATATGGTAATCGTGTGGATGATAATCTCATCAAATATAGTAGCGGGGCAATTTACTTTAAAAAATATATGATTTTATAGATAAATAACGTACCGAATGAATTGAGGAAATCTGTGATCTTCTTTATGCTGCCTGTTATTACTTCAATGTATTCCCTGTTCGCCCAATCCTGCTGAATTTGTTTCTGTATAGTCTCTCTTGGGGGCGTCGACATTTTGTACAAATACTTTTGTGTATTTCAAGTAATGTTTTTGTTATTTTCAATAAAATTACAAGTCGCCCAGCCCAAAGCAAACGCTTGCTTTCAATTATCAGATTCCAGATCTTCAATATAGTCAGTATACAAAGCATGAAAGCAAAGAATTTGCACTGTCTGATAGCAAAACTACACCAAGAATTGTAGCAAATTTTGAACTAGAACGCGCTATTTGACATTTGATGGATGACAGACATGACAGTAAAAAGTTGCCAGTTATGCTCATGACTAAAGCGGAGGTAGTGTTTTATTCTGGACTTCTGATTCCTAAAATCCAAGCCAAGCTCGACCCACCGAAATAACCTTGATTAAAACTACATACGGCTACCCGTACTATTACTATCCTTCGCTTACAGGATAGTATGTTTAGTTTAACCGATGGCGCCAAAATGGTAAATAATTATTTGTATGTTTGCCACAAAGAAAAATAAAAACAAGACACTATTGTCAGATTGACAGACAGAATGACAGCCAAAAAATGACATTCATTTGCCTTGCCAACCAAAGTGTCACAGGTGTCAACGCTACCAGCTGTTCCAGTGCCGGCAATTAATTTTATAAAAATATTGAATTTGTAACAAAATTATCTCTAAAATGGACGAGATAGAATACAAACTGAACACTAACAACAGTGTTTTGATAGTCAACGCAATCGACAAGCTTATATCCACTATCAAATCAAAATACAAGCCGATAGAACGTCAAAGATTTGTGAATGAGAATGAGGAGCTGAAGTTTCTTCGAGAGAAGTGTTCTTCTAAGGATGCCAGGGTGAGCCTGACGGCGTGTCAGGGTCTCCTGGCGCTGGTTGAGCTTGGGGTCCTGGAAATTGCTCATACGATGTCGACTGTAGTAACCTTATTGCCCAGTACACAGTTAGTATAATTTTAATGTTTTGATTCAAACAACTTAATTAATGCCTATGGATGGGATAGTTTTTCATCCGTCCCTAAGTTCATTCAGCTGTAAGCCAACCAAAGGTCTGAAATCTCCAAACCACTGGTTGCATATTGGCTGTTTAAACAAAAATGTAGACAGTAGAACGCATTTGAATTTCGAAAACGCCGTTTATTTGAAGAGCTAAGTTCAAAAACACGATTCAAGAAAAAAATCACTAAATCATAGGATTTAGTGCAAGGTTCAAACTTAATTTCCCCGGCCTACTTTTGCGCCCCCCTAATGCGAGCGCCCTAGGCAGTTGCTAGTTTGCCTATATGGACGGGCCGGCCCTGCTGCCTACCCCTTCAGTGAAACAGGCGTGTTTTATTTTTTCTAACAACAATACCAACTATTCAGCCCCTTGTAAATTGGCTAGCTGGTAACCAATGGACAGAATTTTGTCTTTCGTTAATTTTTTTGACCAGGGTATCGAAGTAATTCCTATTCTGAGCTTGCGAGTTGCGACCAACTACTCTGCTTCGCTAACTATATTAGGGTGGGCTTTCAGTCTAATTGCATGCAACTGAATACCAGTATTTTACATGAAGCGACTGCCTATCTAACTTGCACACCCCAGTTACTGGGTAACTCCATGCCCCTTGGTAAGACTGGTTGCCAAACTTTTGGACCGAGACTCTGAGTTTGGGAAACCATAATTCCTCAGAACGGACGTAAATAACATATTATATAATTAATTATCATTTATTATATTATACTAGCTTTCCTCCGTGGCTTCGCCCGCGTGGAGTTCGGAAATTATCGCACGGGAACTTACTACCGGAATAAAAAAGTATCCTATGTGTTAATCCAGGTTATACTATCTGGATTAACACATAGGATACGTGGCCTCCGTCTAGGCAAGGGAAGGAACACGGGTGGGTTTTAGTCAGTAAGAGTCTGACACGCCCTTCCGCTCCGCCCAGAGCGGGAAAAGTTATTTGATGATTTCCCACCCAAAAAAAAAAAATACAAAAAAAAGGTTATACTATCTGTGTGTCAACTTTCATCCAAATCCGTTTAGCCGATTTTGCGTGATTGAGTAACAAACATCCAAACTCACAAACATACAAACTTTCACATTTATTATAGTAGGTGTGGTAGGTAATATTTTCGTCTAAATATTTCGATGAGTAATTTAGAGTTCAATGTTCTTGACATTAGTATTTATTAGTCAAGTAGTTAGTCAGCGATACTTCAGTAATGTTGATAGCTAAATGTCAATATTTCTGGTTTGTGATTTATTTGCACTGGTTTTTTTTATTGGACACTGTGACCCAAGGCCTGGTTTTTACCTTGGCCAAAGGCTAAGCATTGCCATACAGCGTGGCAATGCCGCCAGTCTCTTGGGTACATTACCAGTCGGCAATGATGCGGAGGAATGTTTTAGATGCCATATTTTAGTTTGTCTATTGTTTTAGTTTGGTTAAGACCAAAGGTTGTCAGTAAAAGATTTTTAACAAGTAGCTTTTAGCAATAAGACCGCCCAACACTCTAAGATGTCCAATGATTACCTTTAAATTGTGACTTTTTATTGCATACAATAAAAGCTATTCTATCTTTTTTATACATAGAGATAGAAACTATAAAAAAAAGTTTGTATTGTAATTTTATTATTAAGTACTTACATATATTATTATATTTTTCAGCAACTACTCAGCCATAATATCCACAATGGCTGGTCTCCTAATCCTGGACCTGAAGGCACGCCTGGTACCAGGTCACCAGTACAAGTGCCAGTTCACTCTCAAGTCGCCACAGCATCCATTCATCACTGTGCTGGAGAAGAACAAGGGTGCTGAAGAAGATGTGCTGGCACAGATGCATGCGCTGTGCACCCATCCTGATTACATGTAAGTAGGCTATGAAGAACAGTGGTGGCCCAGTGGTAACTTACAAGTTGTAGGTCATGGGTTGAACCCAGACAGGCGCTTTACTTTGTTTAAATTATTTCATCACCACTGCTCTCAAAAAAACATTGTTAGGAAACTGGCATATCCTAGAACCAAAAATTTAAAGACGTGGCATTTACCAACTCGCACTGGGCCCGCGTGGTAGATTATGGCCCACTCCCTCTCACAGAGAGGAAACCTGTGACCCAGCAGTGCGAACATTATATTCTGATTATGCTTATATGCTAGGCTAGGCTATGAAGCAATATTATAACACACTTTGGAAGAGGTATACCAGTGAACTGCAATAGGCTAAGTTCATTCATTGACAAGACTCGATTGCAAACTCAAGATAATTATTGGGCTGAGTTCCAGTCTAATCATTTGAGATTATGTGAATTCGATACTCGCAGTGCCAGATATTTCACCGACAATTGTTATTGGATTTACATGACAGGATAAGTGATAAAATGTTGATTCTTTATGGAGTACTACATCTACTATTACAAGACAAAACAACATGCAAGCTGGGATTTTCTACTTTTCTTTTGTTGTGATCTGCCTTAAGTTCTCTCCTTTTCAGTGTCCTCCATCCTGCCCTCCATCAATGTCCTTTGCATGTCTTATACCAATCTTTCTGGTTTCAGTGTATCATCAAACAGCTTGGAGCTACTGAGGCCAGTGTTCCTCTGGCTAACATGTCATCCTCAGAGGGATGGCAGCATCAGACCCTGGCAACTGTTGCTTAGTCTGCCACAGACAACGGCACAGTCATCTCTACTCCTGGCCTGCCTCAGTTGTCAACAGGTATTAAGATAATACAGAATTTCATTTATATTTGGCCAGTAGAATTTTCTAGGATGATCTAGTTTAGCATCAAATAAAGCCGCGTGGTTTCACCCGCATAAGTCTCGATCCCGTGGGAATATTGGGATAAAAAGTATCCTATGTCCTAACCCAGGTCCTGCTTTACTTATGTGCCAAATTTCATCCAAATCCGTTCAGGCGTTTTAGCGTGAAAGTGTAACAAACAAACTCACTTTCGCATGTATAATATTAAGTTAGGATTAAGCTATGTGCACAATAAAGGCACAAAGGCGGACTTTATGCGTTAGGGCGCTTGTACACGGTAAGAAAATTTATCGTGTCTGCGGCAGACAAGACAAATTCTTCGTGTACACGACAAGAATTTTGTCTGTTCTACACACGAAAACCAACAACGTTCGCCGCGTCGTGTCTTGCGCAGACAAGATTTTTTTCGTGCACCGCTGCGAGCAGTGTACACAGTTATTTTCTAGTTACGACACGAATTCTTGCGTAGGCCCGGCGTATTTTCTTACCGTGTACAAGCGCCCTTAGGCATTCTCTACCAGTCAACCAAGGGTGGTGAAGAGATAATATATCATCATCTATGTTTTTGGTATCACTAAGATATGTTTTTGACTGCATCTACCAAGGGATCCTGAAGATCCAAATATTTATCCCACAGATACACACTCAGAGATTACGGCCTACTTCCTCTTACAGAGAGGCTTGACTTCCAATAATGGTAACAACATGGTATTATAGGGCGTTTATTTGTTACACTTATGCTGTTACATTTTATCAACAGATCTGCAACCCAGCTCTAATAGAACGCTCGTACGCCGCATACAGCGCTGTGACAGAAGCAGCAGTGTACCAGGCACAGCGTGACCACGTGATGGCACTACTGCCCATGCTCGCCAGACTATCCAGTCAACTCATCAAGCTGCAGTAAGTATAGTAAATTATGATTATACTAGCTTTTGCCCGCGGCTTCGCCCTCGTGGATGTCGGAAAATATCCCACGGGAACGTACTACCGGGATTACATACCTAATAGCCAAGGAAAAGGTCATTGAATCCTACCGCTGCACCCGCGTTGCTGTCAACCATGATTATTTTGTTACGCGTAATTTTGAATCTGTGATATCATTTATATGATATGATGTCAAGGCATATTTTAATCTAAATTAAATGCCCAATTTAAATTATTTTTTATTTTATTGGATAATAATTAATATGATACCTGTCAAAATAGCTTCGGAAATAACAATGAAATATTTATCAAATTCTGAAAGATAATGGTTACTGTGGGTCATCCTTAGAAGATAGACATATGCTATCGCGGACGTTTTTGTTGAACTTATTAAGATCTTCAATCCTGTAGAACATAAATTTGATGTATCTCTTACGGCTTACGCGGCGCACCCCAGTAAAAATCCCAATCGTTTCCAGTGCTGCACTATCAATCAATCTGCCTAGCCTTTTCCCAACTATGTGGGGTATTGGCTTCCAGTCTAACCGGATGCAACTGAATACCAGTATTAGTATTTCATATGGAGCGGCTGCCTATCTGACCTCCACAACCCAATTACTGGGTAATACGATACTCCTTGCTAAGACTAGTTGTCAGACTTTCGGGCTTCAGACGACCGGTAACGACTGTCAAAGACCTAAGAATGACAGCCGGTACCAACGGCGGGAGGAGTCTCGGTACTATGCTGCACTCTTATATTTGTTATTACAAAGTGCTGTTTCCCAACCTGTGCTCCACATAAAAAGTTATGAGTGAAAGATATTTTCATGTCAGTATTAGTATTCTATTATTTTCTATTCTATATCCTTATTTTAAATCTTCCAGACGCGATCCTCGATCCTGCTACAGCCTCATAGAGCGTTGCTTCGCGCTCGACGCGCCAGAGTTGAGAACAGTTGCCGGCATCACACTGATGCTGTTAGCTGAAAACCTCGCTGACACGTCTGCTTTGTACCTGCATGAGCTGTTTAACTTGTGTGAGTATATTTGATACTTATGTTGAAAGGTCTGCTGAACATAAATATTTCTATTACTACTTGTATTCATATCAAAGCCCAAAGAACAGAGTTTATATTAGAAAAAAATATGATCAGTACTTCAAGTCGGGCTTTCGAGTCACCGGTGAGACAGTTAAGTCAGGTGGTTAAAAGTTTGCGTTTGACCAATATTTCACTTTCAAATATAAAAGTTGTATTTCATAACAAAAAGATCTGAATCTGCTTTAGACTAAAGAACATACTATGTAGTAAGTAACCATGATCAACAATTCTTCACAGGTCTCAACATAATCAGCAAATACGAGTACTCCTCAATATCTCTCAACGTGTTTGTGGCCCTCTCTCTTCAATGGCTGAACCTACCGTCATACCTCACAGCATCAGCCCTAAAGGTCGCATCCAAAATCCTGGACACATACCAAGACAATTATAAAGATGACACACGCCTCCACACACCAAACCTCAAAGCTAACAAAACATTCCAAGCTTTACTATACACTGATAGTCATTTATCTATAATTTTCAAGTTGAACCAAAACTGGGAACGAATGAGAGATAACCCGGATAAATTGAAAAGCTGGTTGGACTCTATTGCTACAGTAAATGATGATGTCAAATTAGAATTGTTACCTTTTCTCCTCGGCATGATTTTAGAGAAACGTAAGGAGCTGTGGTATGAAGAGATAGTGGTGAAAGTGTTGAAGATTGTGGTGGATTTAGTGGATTATAAGAAAGAGGTGTCGGTGCAGGTATTACCGCTGTTGGTGTATAAGATCGCTAGTGATAAGTGTCCGGGGGTGAGGTTGGAGTGTCTAAGGGCGTTGCCGTTGATGGCGAAAACTAAGGTGAGTTAGAAAGTAATTAGTAATATAAAATGGATTAGAGGAACCGTTTTGTTTCCCTATAATTCAATATGTTCATCTAATTTTATTGTAAAGTTAAGGATAGTTTATATAATAATCAGTGCCAATGGCAGACGAAAAGGTCTGTAAGCCTTTTTAAAATGTAAAAAATAAAATAAATAATAAAACGTATTAACTTACTTTAAAATAGGAGGAGAGAATGACACGCATCAGTTAGTAATTTCAAGGAGCATGATAATGAACTTAGTTAAATCTCTCAGATGCCACGTTTTTAGCCCCTTTTTATTTTCAGGAAAATGTGCCAACAATAGTGTCAGTATTGAACAAGATAAAGGCTAACAAGGGAGCGCCGACTTCGTTCCTCATCATGTTGTACACCAGTTTAGCAGAAACACAGGTATTTAAATGATTGTAAATGGATTTCATTTTAGTAATGGGCCTAGTATCGTACCCTGTGGTACTCGAAACAAATCGAATAAACTCCGCAATAAAAACAGTGGTTTCACCCACAGTTTCACCACTGTTTTTCCTAAGACTAAAGTAACATGATTTTGACAAAATATATTTGAAAGTCGTAGTCTTTGTTTCTTAGGCTTGTGTGAACATTTATTTATGATCTACCTTATCAAAAGCCTCGGTTGGATCCCAACAACATTTTGAACTATTGTCCTTTCATGAAGCTAATCAATAAGACTTAATTAAATAATAGGTGCGATGTTTCCCGTACCTGCAAGAAATACTATTGGACCCTGGCATAGGCAAGCAAGATGATTTGAAGTGGGAGCTGGATATCGCTAAGGCGGTAGCAGTCAGGAGGATTTGTGAGATACGGTATGTATTCAGATTCACTGACTATTTATTCTAAGAAATGGTCGTCTCTTCGTTATGATTCTTCTTTAAAAAAATTGTGTCGATCACCATACTTTGTATTCCTCATAAATGTGTGATCTAGTTAGTAAATAAATAAAAAAATCATTTATATACCTACGCGTCGACATGAGAACCTATTTTTTGTCAGTAAAAAAAAAACGTTTTGGTTTATAATTAATACTATCACTAGTACTACTACTATTACTACTACTACTATTACTTCTGTCATAAATTGATTCAACTTGTGTATTTTCTATAAAATGTGCCTAAATATGTATAAGTTCAACAGTAGTGTGCTGTATTTCATTCTTCCTATTAATTAAATACATCACACTTATACTCAATATTCAATAGTTTATTTGCATTCCACAATACTTGAACATTTGATCCTTGACCAATTTAGATCATGCACTATCTATTACACTAACACATTTTTACGTTTCTTTTCTAAATAGAGTATGCTTTTGATGGCCCAGTGAAATATAACATTATTCTTTTCATTTTAGCCCTACAAGCCACGGCTTAGAACTGGTCTCTGTAATATCCTCAATCCTGAACCGTTGCGGCGACCGCTCAGGCGGCGTGGCGACGTGTGTGTGCGTGGCGTCGCTTGCGTTGCTGTGGCGTGGCGCCGCGCTCGCGCCACCTACCACGTGGACTGCGTTACAGCCGAAACTGGCGAGGGATAATAGGCATAGTGTGCAGATCAGGTAAGAAACTGGATATTTATGTGGTTATTATCAATTATGATAGTTTCAGGTTTTATGTAGGATTATTGAGTTCTCCTGAATGACGTTTACCGATACTAATTACTAGTACTGATAATTTTCGCAGCCACCATCTTGAATTTACATTTTTACCTCACTATCGGCTTTAGCACCCTCGAAAACGATGAAAACGACACCCATGACGTAAAATTATAAAATTTTCGCAGACGGCATGCGTCAATTTGGATTTACATTTTGGCCAAATTCACACTTTCTCTTTCTCTTGCCTGCCTGTTACTTGTTCATACAATGTTCGTGATTGATCTCTTTGGTGATTGGAACTTTTACTAACAATATTCACATTCCAAATTCAAATCACTTTTAGTCCCTAGGGATTATAAAGCTATTTTAGTCACTGTTTACGAAGAATAAACTAGCTCTTGTTAAATAGATATGATAAATAAAATATTAGTAAAAATCTTTTTAAAACAAGCTTTTATTGAACTAAAAAGTACAAAATAAAACTTACGTAAACAGATAACTTTAATGTTTTCTTAAAAGCTTGAGGCTTATCTTTATGTTTAAGAAGGACGTTCACGCCTCAAGCTTTTAAGAAAACATTAAAGTTATCTGTTTACGTAAGTTTTATTTTGTACTTTTTAGTTCAATAAAAGCTTGTTTTAAAAAGATTTTTACTAATATTTTATTTTGTGTTTTTTAGCATTAGTATTTTTATAAAATATCTGTTCTATCACTTTCACTTGTCTAAACAAATCCAACGAGTTCAACACAACAGGGCTACCTTGTAAAGTTGAGGTTTTCCTGTTACTACCTTCCGGCACTATCATCAGACCCTAGACTACACCTCGGGAAATAGTTTTTGTCAAAAGATCTTATTTAGTTCAGGATTTTCTGTGACCACTTTCTACGTGTCATCTCTTTTCAGCTCTATTATCAGACCCTGGATACTACTTTGGGCTATAGTTCTAGTCAAGACAAAACCAACCAGTTCAAACTCGATGGTAGTCTAGTTTTTTTTAGAAGTTCCTAAGGTATGTTAATCTTTCGGCTCCATCACCAGACCCTGAATTCCATTGAAGTATAATAGCACAATACATATCCATGTATAAAATGTCGTGTTTATCCTGTTGATTATTGAGAAATCTCGTCGTCTGGAGCCAATCCCGGGTGCAGCAGCCAGGTCATGTTGGAATTTAGAACGGAATATCATAATTAAATGCGTATATAAAATTTCCTGGTTGTACTGTTGACCGTTGAGGAGTTACCTCGTCTGGAGCCAATCCTGGGTGCAGCAGTCAGATCATGGTGGACTTTAGAATGGTCTATCATAATTATAGCGTATATAATGTTACGTGTCTATACTGTTGGCCGTTGAGAAGTTCCCTCATCTGGAGCCAATCCTGGGTGCAGCAGTCAGGTCATAATGGACTCTAGAACGGACCATCATAATTCAAGCGTATATTAAATTTCGTGTCTGTACTGTTGATCGTTCAGGACTTCCCTCGTCTGAAGTCAATCCTAGGTGCAGCAGCCAGGTCATAGTGAACTTAAGAACAGACTATCATAATTCAATCGTATATTAAATTTCGTATCTGTACAGTTGACCGTTCAGGACTTTCCTCGTCTGAAGCCAATCCTGGGTGCAGCAGTCAGATCATGGTGGACTTTAAAACGGTCTATCATAATTAAAGCGTATGTAATATTTCGTGTCTCTACTGTTGCCCGTTGAGGAGTTCACTCGTCTGAAGTCAGTCCTGGGTGCAGCAGCCAGATCATGGTGTAATTTAGAACGGACTGTAATAATTAAAGCGTATATAAAATTTCCTGTTTGTACTGTTGGCCGTTGAGGAGTTCCCTCGTCTGAAGCCAGTCCTGGGTGCAGCAGCCAGATCATGGTGTAATTTAGAACGGACTATCATAATTAAAGGATCTATAAAATTTAGTGTCTGCGCTGTTAATCGTTGAGGAGTTCCCTCGTCTGGAGCCAACCCTGAGTGCAACAGCCAAATCATGGCGGAATTTAGATTGGACCGTGATAACTAAAGCGTAACTATATAAAATTTCCTGTTTGTACTGTTAACAGTTGAAGAATTCCCTCGTCTGAAGCCAATTCTGGATGCAGCAGTCAGATCATGGTGGACTTTAGAATGGTCTATCATAATTAAAGCGTATATAATGTTTCGTGTCTGTACTGTTGGCCGTTGAGGAGTTCCCTCGCCTGAAGCCAATCCTGGGTGCAACAGCGAAATCATGATGGAATTTAGATCGGATCGTCATAATTAAAGCCTATATAAAAATTTCTGTTTGTACTGTTAACCGTTGAGGAGTTCCCTCGTCTGGAGTCAATCCTAGGTGCAACAGCCAAATCATGGTGGAATTTAGATCGGACCGTGATAATTAAAGCGTATATAAAATTTCCTGTTTGTACTGTTATCCGTTGAGGAGTTCCCTCGTCTGAAGCCAATTTTAGATGCAGCAGTCAGATCATGGGGGACTTTAGAATGGTCTATCATAATTAAAGCGTATATAATGTTTCGTGTCTGTACTGTTGGCCGTTGAGGAGTTCCCTCGTCTGGAGTCAATCTTGGGTGTAGCAGTCAGGTCATAATGGACTTTAGAGCGGACCATCATAATTCAATCGTATATTAAATTTCGTGTCTGTACTGTTGATCGTTCAGGACTTCCCTCGTCAGGAGCCAATCCTAGGTGCAGCAGTCAGATCATGGTGGATTTTAGAACAATCTATCATAATTAAAGCGTATATAATATTTCGTGTCTGTACTATTGGCCGTTGAGGAGTTCCCTCGTCTGAAGCCAGTCTTGGGTGCAGCAGCCAGATCATGGTGTAATTTAGAACGGACTATCATAATTGAAGGATATATAAAATTTTGTGTCTGCGCTGTTGATCGTTGAGGAGTTCCCTCACCTGAAGCCAATCCTGGGTACAACAGCCAAATCATGGTGGAATTCAGATCGGACCGTGATAATTAAATCGTATATAAAATTTCCTGTTTGTACTGTTAACCGTTGAGGAGTTCCCTCGTCTGAAGCCAATCCTGGATGCAGTAGCCAGATCGTGGTGGAATTTAAAACAGACCATTATAATGAAAGCGTATATAAAATTTCGTGTCTGTACTATTGGCCGTTGAGGAGTTTCCTCGTCTGGAGCCAATCCTGGGTAGCCAATCAGGTCATGTTTGTCATAAAAATGTATTGTCATCGGAATCGAACCAACATGTAAAATATCAACTCCGTGGAGTTAGAGGAAGTGGTCTTAATTCAGCTTGCAAGAATCCACCTAAACAAACATACTAACTTACATACAAACAAACAAACAAACAAACAAACATTGCAAGTTGAATAAAAGCTTTTAAAAATGAATGTCTTTAACACGCTGTCTCCAACTCCAACTCTCCTGTCGCAGGAGTGCTTGAAGAACTTTCTAATGAAATAAACAGTACCTTTGTGCTCTTCTATATTTATGTATTTTTCTTTAATAAATGTTTTGTGTGTCAATCAATCAACTGAGTCTATCGCAGTCCGCTGCTGGACATCCACATTCTTAAGGTCGTCGGTTCATCTAGTTTTCATAAAGACAAATACGCCAATAAGTCATTGCAAACTAAATTAAAGTTTTTCAAGTAGATTTGTACAGTAGTACTCGTATCTTTTTTCTCCTGCCTGTTAAACTTTTTGCAAAGAACAATAATATTTTAGGTTAGCTTTAATCACCAGTTTTGCACACAAGAAAACCTACCCACTACGTTTCTTATACTTTCCAGCATCTGCAAACTCCTAAGCGAGGTCCCGTCCCTCCGGGTCCAAAGCCCAGAATACGACAAGCTAGTATCGGACGCGGTAGGCAAGCTGTGGAGCCTGGTCGCGGACGGCAACCAGCCCGACGTGGTGGAGGCGGCGTGCGACGCGCTCGCTACCTACAAGATCGATGACTATAAGCTCAGCGATGTGCCCGAGGTAAGCATGACCTAATGTTTGTTGCAAAAGTATCAATTGAAAGACAATTAATCTATCCTTACATATTATAAAACAAAGTCGCCCGCCGCGTCTGTCTGTCTGTCTGTCTGTCTGAACGCGATAAACTCAAAAACTGCCGAACGGATTTTCAAACGGTTTTCACCATTGGACGGAGTGATTCATGTGGAAGGTTTTAGTGTATAATTCATTAAGGTTTTGTGTAAATTGGCTGAAATATGACGATTATTGTTGAAGATGTCGGAAAAAATCATGCCGACTGGGAGCTTTACTGGCGTGCGCTGCGTAAGTCGTGAGAGATAAATCAAATTTATGTTTTAGAGTATTGTACATCTTTAAAATTGCAACAAAAAAGTCCGCGATGGCATATGTCTATCTTTTAAGGTTGACCCACAATAACCATTTTTATCTTTCAAAATTGTATAAAATTTTCATTGTTATTTCCGAAGCTATTTTGACCGGTATCTTATTAATCCTTATCCAATTAAATAGGTTATTTAAATTGGGCATTCAATTTCGATTAAAATATGCCTTTACATCACATCATTTAAATGAATAGTTTAAGAGATATCACAGTTTCAAAATTACGCGTAACAAAATAATTATGGTTGACCACGCGGGAGCTGTAGTAGCCTACCACTGCGTCCGCTGAAAGTTAGTCAATGATCTTTTCCTCGGCTATTAGGTATGTATTCCCGGTAGAACGTTCCCGTGGGATATTTTGCGACATCCACGCGGGCGAAGCCGCGGGTAAAAGCTAGTATAATATAAAAATGAATCCCTATTTCTTTGGTCACGGCATCACGCGTGAACGGGTGGACCAATTGCGCTAATTCTTTTTTTGTTGTGTTTGTTATTAGTAAGGAGAAGGTTCTTAGGATAGGTTAGGTGGGTGAAGGTAGGTAGGTCGTGTTTAAAAAAAAATTTAACTTATGATTTCCCGGTATAAATGCTTTAAATCCTTTATCCGGATTTAAAGCATTTTCATTTAAAGCATTTGAATTCACGATATTATTGGAAAATCCACTGGTAAAGTAGATTTATCAAGACCGTTCTGAGCAGTAACCTAACATAAAGTACTAGGCTTGCATGAATTATTCACGACATGGTAGGTATGTATTTATTTATTTAGGTAGGTAGGGTACGTAGGTAGGTAGGTAGGGTAGGTAGAGAAGGTAGGTAGGATAGGTAGGTAGCGCAGGGTAGGTAAATAAGTAGGTGCGCCATAGATAGGTACTTAGTGCTACCCATGCGAAGCCGGGGCGGGCATCTAGAATACAATAGAGTAAATATATTTAGAAACTTATTCCGTTAAACTATTTCTAAAGAGTCATAAAAACCCTGTAAGAAATCGACCCGTGTTTCACCTCTCAACGAGGCATCCTTGGGATGACGATTGACTTATTGCGAACCCGAACACGGCGTGTTGCCACGCCGAGCGCCAGACGCAGAGTGAGTGCGCGAGTTTTTTTAATGACTCTATAGGTATAAGTAAGCGGAATGGTTACTAACTATAGCAACGTCTATTGTATTTTATCAAATGAAACTGTAAACAAACCCTGTACAGGTTAAATTCTTACGAAATCATTCACTAGATAATTAGTAACTTGTTTATCTGTATTAAGAAGGTTTCAACTTTATATCTCACCATTTTTTCCAACAGTTATTGTTCGAATAACATTATTAAATTGGAATTAATAAATCATCGAAAAAAATTGAGGTTATAAAATTTATCTCAATCGTCAAATGAAAAGCATCTTTAAGGATTGTGATTAAAAATTTGTTGTAGAATGAAAACAAAATGTGACAAAACATTATTATTTTTCGATTATTTTGCGCCTCATCGTCGTTTGCAGATATACAGGAAGACAGTAAAGCTGCCAGCATCGTTCTGCAAAACCCCAGCAGATGCCGCCAGGAAACCTGAAGAGGTTCTTGATTATGTTCCATGTAAGTTATCAAATTATCGCTTTAAAAAAAAACTCAATGATGAACACTATTTCTTGTAGAATATAGAAACTTGGCCATAAAGTATTGAAATTAACTTTGAAATTTTTATTCTTTTTAGGCGAAATCTGGCCAGAAGTATTCAAATTCACAAACCAAAGCGCCTTACTGGGAGTACAGCGCCTCTGTTTGAAGCTGATCGAGAAGGAGGTGCGAGGGTATCGCAGCGGAGTGTACCAACACGAGCCGCGCCAGGAGCCCGGCAGTCTGGCACATCTACACGTCACCAGCGTCGCCAGGGCTCTCGTCGAGTGCTTCAGGAGACAGGTGAGAGACAAGGTCCCGCAGCAGAGTGTACCAACACGAGCCGCGCCAGGAGCCCGGCAGTCTGGCACATCTACACGTCACCAGCGTCGCCAGGGCTCTCGTCGAGTGCTTCAGGAGACAGGTGAGAGACAAGGTCCCGCAGCAGAGTGTACCAACACGAGCCGCGCCAGGAGCCCGGCAGTCTGGCACATCTACACGTCACCAGCGTCGCCAGGGCTCTCGTCGAGTGCTTCAGGAGACAGGTGAGAGACAAGGTCCCGCAGCAGAGTGTACCAACACGAGCCGCGCCAGGAGCCCGGCAGTCTGGCACATCTACACGTCACCAGCGTCGCCAGGGCTCTCGTCGAGTGCTTCAGGAGACAGGTGAGAGACAAGGTCCCGCAGCAGAGTGTACCAACACGAGCCGCGCCAGGAGCCCGGCAGTCTGGCACATCTACACGTCACCAGCGTCGCCAGGGCTCTCGTCGAGTGCTTCAGGAGACAGGTGAGAGACAAGGTCCCGCAGCAGAGTGTACCAACACGAGCCGCGCCAGGAGCCCGGCAGTCTGGCACATCTACACGTCACCAGCGTCGCCAGGGCTCTCGTCGAGTGCTTCAGGAGACAGGTGAGAGACAAGGTCCCGCAGCAGAGTGTACCAACACGAGCCGCGCCAGGAGCCCGGCAGTCTGGCACATCTACACGTCACCAGCGTCGCCAGGGCTCTCGTCGAGTGCTTCAGGAGACAGGTGAGAGACAAGGTCCCGCAGCAGAGTGTACCAACACGAGCCGCGCCAGGAGCCCGGCAGTCTGGCACATCTACACGTCACCAGCGTCGCCAGGGCTCTCGTCGAGTGCTTCAGGAGACAGGTGAGAGACAAGGTCCCGCAGCAGAGTGTACCAACACGAGCCGCGCCAGGAGCCCGGCAGTCTGGCACATCTACACGTCACCAGCGTCGCCAGGGCTCTCGTCGAGTGCTTCAGGAGACAGGTCCAATAAAACCTGAGATACCGCACTTCAAACATTGGCAATTTTTTCAAAAACCTGGCCAATGTTCAAATGGCCAAATTTTGTATACTTTAAAAAATGTGCTGGGTGACTTATACGTAGGACGCACCTTTTAGAAGTTAAAAGTCAAAAACTGAAAAGAAGTCGTAAATTTCGAAATTTTTCGAGCACCACGCAGTTAGCACAAGTCCTTCGAAGCTTCGAAGCTACAAACTTGGTTTTACACTACTGGTCCTAACAACATCCCAAAAAAAAAACAGTGAACTGCATTTTTTTGCGACCTACGATGTCTTAAATGACTGGCCAGGGCCACATAGGTAATAAAACTTGTCTTACAATAAATTTCAGTAAAATTATAATATGTTAAAATGTCGTTTATTACGAGGTACAACGCAACTATACAACGCTTTAGTTACCCGTAATTTATTAACCAATAAATAATTACTTTTCAGGCCACAACCCCCTCTTACGACTTCCCAGACTCGGTCCTCCTGTCCATCCTCCAGACCCTCACCTCGGAGTACCCTAAGCCTCTCCCCCCGTTCGACCTGTGCTTCATCCCGGAGGTGTTCCACCGAGGGTCGGAGTGGAGACGAGGCTGTGTGACCCTGGCTGCGAGGCAGGCGCAGGTGTCGCAGTCAGCCAGGAGGATCCTGGAGAACTATCTGCAGGGCGTCAGTACGGGGAGTGCTGAGGTAAGGGTCATATACCTGAATCAAATTCAAAATATAATTTTATTTCACATAAACCTACATGGGCATTTATGATACGCCAGAAGCTAGGTGCACGGTTTCAATTGGTCGTTTCCTATGGAGAAAAGACGGCAAGAAATCTCAGTCACTCTTTTAAAAATAATTGGCTTTTACAATGTTTTCAAATTACACAGTTATTAGGTAAGTATGGGAGGACAATGCAGGCCTGTCGACAAGTACCAGGTACAAAATAGAAAATACTCAATCTTATACAATTAACATGTAGTGCCATTTAAGCCAAGAGCGCATTACAACCGCATCGGGTCGCAGCGCAACGCATTTTTATACAATAAACTGCTGATAAAAGAGGATTCTTGCAATCCGTGGCCTGACCCAATCTGCGTTAGCCTTTAATCGACTACGTACTTTAGTGTTATGTAGTATAAGTTGATTTTTGATTGAGTGTTCGTGATAAAAAGGTTGGTCTTAGGACATAAAACTAACCAAAAAATTTTTTTTCGCCGATCATTGTACCACACCACAATCATTTACGTAGAACAAATTCATCACCTCTATTTTCTACCTTCCAGGAATCGGACACCCTCCTAATCTTCGAGATCCTGCCCATCCTCTGCCGCGGCATGCCTCCTAACTCTCTCCGTCCCCCCCTCGAGCGATGCCTCGCCGACTCCTTCGCAGACATCAGCCACGTCAAGCTGAGGGTCAGGGGAGATGAGAAGGAGTATCTGTTCAACCAGCAGATGGACAGGATCCGGCAGTGTTTGGAGTGTGATAAGATACATGATGCTAACAGGACGTTGTTGTCCCAGATTGTGGAAAATTACTTCTCGATTATTGGTGATGATAATGTGGTGAGTTGCCTTTTTTTATATGTATTATTATTGTATATAGTATTGCAAAAGGGCCTCCAGAACTGTGTGAGTTTGTGACGTCGTAGTAACGATACACAGATAGACTGGACAGACAGCCCTTTCACAAACTTTTTTGACTAGCAAGTCTGTTACTACCACAAAAAAAAACAATCTGCCTAGCCTTTTCTCAACTATGTTGGGGTCGGCGTCCAGTCTAACCGCATGCTGCTGAATACCGTATTTTATATGGTATGGGGCGACTGCCTATCTGACCTCCACAACCTAGTAACTGGGTAATACGATACCCCTTGGTAACACTGGTGTCAGACATTCGGGCTTCTGACGACTCGTAACGACTGTCAAAGATACAAGAATGACAGCTGGGACCAACGGCTTAACGTGCTTTCCGAGGCATGGAGGAGTCTCTGTATGTAAAGATGGTCAGCCATCCACTGAACAACCCCGGCAAGCGTAGCTTAACCTGTTGGATCGATTAGCCATAAGCTCCTCACGAGCTATAGTATTCTGTATTTGACATGTTCTTTTTTTCGACCCTAGGTAGTTTTCAGTGATAGAACTAGCGGAAGGTAAAAGACCTTTTCATAACCGTACTTTTCTTCCCCTAGGCGTGGCCCACCTTCGTGCAAACGTGCCGCTGCCTGTCCAGCAAGTACCTGGAGCGCATGACGTCACCGAGCGGCTGGTGGGAGGTGTCGGGCCCACTCCTGCGCAGGTCGGCGGCCGTGCGCTGTGCCGTGGCCGCTATGGGCGACTGTGATACGGCGCTCAACTGGTTGAATGAGATCATTGATGCGCAGGCTACGCAGTTGACGTGAGTTTAGTATAGAATTAATATTGCACATTACACTGCAGGGCAAAGGCCTCTTCCCAATCAGAGAAGGCACGAGCATTGATCACCACGCTTGCTCAAGACGGGTTGGCAACTTAACACTTATCTAGGTATACACATTATAAATTAAAGTCGCTTTTATCTACGCTCTAAGACACAAATCGCTGACGTCACCCAAAAAGCAGCCAAACTCGAGTGGGTCTAGACCGGACACGTTTGCCGCATGTCGGATGCATTGAGGGCTAAGTCCACTACTAAGTGGGTTCCTGTAAACGTCCAGCGGCATCGTGGAAAACCCAGCACGCGTAGCATGACGCTTTCTATACAAAGTGACATTTCCTTTCTTCATTTTTGACATCGCACCGTAGAAATCTTTCTACAATCTATCATTTTGTCTTTCCATTCTAACTCTCTTTGTCTAGGTCCTTTTATAAGTAGACTAATTTAGGAAGAAAGTTTTCTATCCCAAATTGTCAAAATCACACCGACATCTGACAGTTGTCTAAGATAGTGAAACTTTCTAGTCGACGGTCACAAAGTATACATGGTTATCTGCAAAATCATGATTTTACAGAAGAGCGTTTTAAACGCAAAACTGTGATAACTAATTATATAACAAAGCTATCTTTTCCTTCCTATTTTACATCATTTAGTTAATATTGGAATTAACCAAGGAAATGGTTAAGGCCAATATTACTGTAATATGTTTTTGTTCCAAAACACGGTACTTCGATATAACTCTGAAAAAAAAATATTTGTAGTTGTGTTTATATACGTGACTTAATATCAGTAAGAGAGAATCAAACAGAAAGACATTCTATGACGAAACAAAGAATTCTGAGTCGAATTATGTAAAAGAGTGAATTTCGTAAAAAGTGCAGTTGACTCTATCTACTTTGCTGCCGTCGTACTGTCTACACGGAACGTCATTTTTGTCTACTCTTCCGTCGACAAAGCGGTGCTCATGCTACGCGTGCAGGCGTAGATGGCGGGACGAACTTGACGCTTATAGGAGGGATTGGTCCATATTGGCTCAGGATCGAGTTGAGTGGAGAAAGGAAAGGGAGGCCTTTGCCCTGCAGTGGGATAATATGGGCAATTTTTTTTTATGTCTTTCTTTGTAACCTTGTTGTTCTTCTAAACTACGCAACGGTAATTTTGCATAGTTTGATGCGGTTTTCACCATTATTTGAAGAGTTTTTTCCGGATTGTTTAATGTGTATAACTGACGATGGTATTTGTGTCTCTCGTTATTATCAGGCATATTTAAACTACTGTGGGTAGTGTTGGTTATTGCACAATAGAAAAACCGTTTGCAGTTTAGATCAAATTATAATTTACGATAGCATTTCACACACGGGCACTACACGACACAACTATTCGGAATGCGCGACAGCTTCTAAACGTCTTCACCGCTTGACCGCACCCATGAAGTTTGCTCTGCTCTGCCGAGCCGGCCGAGGCCCGCTCCGAGCGTTGTAGACTCTGTCCAACGTCAAATGGCGACGCTGGCGTCACGATTAGTCGACTCAGTAACTAAGTATAATACATTAATTTATTATTATCCCGGTCATGTCAAATACCCATTAACACCCACTCTCATGGAGATCAGAGACGATACACTCGAAGTTGTGGATGACTATTTTTACCTAGGACAAACTCTCCAGATAGGCAGGGCTACCTTCGAGAAAGAGGTCAATCGTCGAATCCGCTTCGGCTAGGCAGCGTTCGGGAAGCTACGGTATATCTTCTCGTCCCACATACCACAGTGTCTCAAGACGAAAGTCTTTGACCAGTGAGTGTTGCCAGTGATGACCTGGCACTGAAACGTGGTCGCTCGCAATGAGCCTTATCAGACGGCTAAAAGTCACCCAAAGGGCAATGAAGAGAGGTATGCTTGAAGTTTTCCTACGTGATCGAATCAGAAATGAAGAAATTCGCAGGAGAACCAAGGTAACCGACATAGCCTGAAGAATTGCGAAACTTAAGTGGCAATGGGCAGGGCACATTGCTCGCAGAACCAATGGCCGATGGGGCTGAAAGGTTCTGGAGTGGCGACCGCGTAACGGAACACATATCATTGGAAGGCCTCCCTCAAGGTTGACCGATGATCTTGTGAAGGCCGCAGGAATCCGCTGGATGCGGGAAACAGAATCGGTCGAAGTGGCGGTGCTTGGGGGAGGCGTATGTCCAGCAGTGGACGTCTTTTGGTTGAAATGATGATGATGATTCAACTTACATATGATAAAGAAATATCGATGTTTTGTCCAGTCGTAAAAAAGTGCGAAGCAGGGGCGGGTCGCTAGTCATTAACTCATTACATATGTAAACATAACGGCCAAATACTCAAACATAAAAACAAATACAAAAAATTATTATTTTTTAGGTTGTTACGTGCTCTGTCACTTGAATGTCTAATGCAGCGACGACTTCACTTAGAGAGTCGATTGAGTATTCAGGGAGGTGTCATAAGGTCTTAAGGCCCATTATAACAGCACCGCTCCAGCACGGTAGTGCCCCAGCACCGCCTCGAAAAATCTAGTCGTCAACGCGCCGTACGCCACGCGCCGGCTAGCCGCCAACGCGCCGTAAGCAAGGCGACCGCTCGCTGCCGGCACGCCACTGTTTATTGTTTATTCACAAGCAAGGCGTCACCGTGCGGCCGGCAAGGCGTCACCGCGCTTACGGCGAGGCGTCACCCCGCGGACGGTGAGGCGCCAGCGACCGGGCACCTCGCTTGAAGCGCGCTGTCGAACCGACGGGTAACGGCTCGCGGGCCGCTCACTGCCGGCGAGCCGTCCACTATTTTGTATAGCCATCGTAAAATAGACTTTAATGCATTTGACTTAAAATCCTAACTTGATTGACAAGTTATTTGCCGTGTCGGAGCCGTGCTGCTATAATGAGCGATGACCATTAGGTATTAAACAAGTTCTTTACTGCGTGCGTTCTTTGCCTGAGATTTGGCACCACTTGGTATTTAATCCCAGATGGCATTAAGGAGTTTAACGGACCATAAGCTTTCTGAAAACAACTAGTGTCTTTTTTTCTTCTTCTACAACTTAAAATTGAAAATTTTGTTTCAGTGAGCAAGAGTTTTCCCTTCGTTGTATGCTACCAGCTCTGAAGGCTGCCAAACCAGATGCTGAGTCAACCAGAGAGTGGTTCCTGCAACTTATGGGACGCACACAAGTCGCTTTCAACGAGTAAGTTTATACAACCAACGGGTAATTGCATAACTCACATAAAATGACAATTGAACGCAATGGGCTTCATTTTGACAGTTCACCCACGTTCATTGCGCTATTTACGTTGTTGAGCGGACAAAATTTTCAAACCTATGAAGTAATTGATTAGCAATATCATTCAAAACTCTCGGATTGTGATTGAAAGTCTGTTACGCAATTTATTCATTTCTTTAATACTTTAAGCACACAAATGTACAGAGGTGGACTTAATTTCATAGGCATTTTCTACTAGTCAACCTTTGGGTGATGCAGAGACAAACAGTGGTAGGTGCAACAGCGAGAATTTACAGGCTAAAACGTCGTTAAAATTTTGAAATGCCAATCTGATCATTAGATAAACAAAATCTAGAAGTTCCAGATTTTGTTTATCTAATGATCGCTGCGTATTTTTCGTGATCAAGAGAGCAGTGGTGGCCCAGTCGTAACGGCCCCGACTTACGAGTTGTGGGTCGTGGGTTCGAACCCAAGCAGGCGCTTTACTTTGTGTAAATAATATCATCACCACTGCTCTCAAAACGGTGAAGGAAAACATCGTGAGGAAACCGGCATGTCTAAGAACCAAACATTCGATGACATGTGACATCTACCAACCCGCACTGGGCCCGCGTGGTGGATTACGGCCCACTCCCTCTCACAGAGAGGCCTGTGTCCCAGCAGTGGGAACATTAATAGGCTGATGATGAGTATTTTTCTGTTTGACAGGTTTTTTTTCTAAATAACCTTTTATATTTTCATTTCAGAACGGAAGATAAGTCAGCCAAACTCTACTTATGCGACGTATTCATGCTATGCGTCATAGTGTTCAGTGGTCTGTGGGCCTTAGAGCCTGAAGCTGACCAGCTAGCTTCCAGTCGTAATTGCAGACATGCGTTACTGCCCGCTGCAGCTGCTGAACTGGTTGGCAGGGAGAGTTGGAGCAACTGTACTCTGCAGGTAGGTTGTAGATACTATGTGACTGTTCTCTAGAGCCTGAAGCTGACCAGCCTTCCTTGAACAACCGTAGCATCTGGCAAAATACAAATACTGGTCTTCTATCTAACAGTTGTATAGCAACAGCAGACAAATTATGGTTTTTTAGTGGTATGAGGAACAGGGTGTAAAGTTCACTCATTCACCATAGAAAAGGGAGGATCCTCCGACTAGACGGGTGTTGTGTCTGGCGGGCAACTGTGATTTTGGATAGTCTTATCTATGTCGTTCACGCGATAAACTCTAACTGCGCGATACAGGATTTGTGTGACGTCATGTCTTAGCTGCGTAGTTCGTATGTTCGTAACCGTTACAGTTTCATTGGTTTCTTTTTTTTACCCTATACTGGCCCACTGCTGGGAAAAGGTCTCCCCCATACTTCGCCATTCATCTTTGTCTGCTGCCTTTTCTGGACAATCTGTCAAGAATGAGTCCAAGTCAAGAAGACGCTTGTCTTCTGGCTCATCTGTCCTGAATAGTCCAATACTTTATTGCATAGTCCTGATGTATCCTGTACCGGCCTGTACGTGTGCCCCGCCCAGTCCCATTTCAACCTCGTGGTCTCATCGCCATCGGTTATGCAAGTAATGTCTAAACAACCCCCCTAACTCCTCCCCGCCCGCCAGCTGCTGGAGTGGCTGTGCCACTCGCGCGCGGCGTGCGGCGGCGCGGCCGGCGCGTGCCAGCGCGCGCTGCTGGCCAGCCGGCACGCGCAGCAGTTCGCAACGCACAAGATATGGACTAGACTGTGAGTTGGGTACATCAATCCTACTATACAGTATGTTAACTAACAGAGGGCGTTCCCGTTAACCCGCAATAGTATAGCGTCCATACATGCTAGAAAAAATATTAAAATCGAAAAAAAAAAACTTTTTTTTATTTTTTTATCATAAAATATTCACGAAAAATATTAATTTCATACGTAAAACAAACACTCCGTACACGCGTACTTGTCGCACTTGTCTTTCCAAGTTGAAAGACAAGTGAGCGTGTACAGAGTGTTACATTTAAATATCAATTTAAAAAAAAAATTGAAAATTTTATTTAATTTTTTTTATTTTTACTTTTTTTTTTCACTTTCAATATTTTTTCTAGCATGTATGGACGCTATACTATTGCGGGTTAACGGGAACGCCCTCTGTTAGTTAACATACTGTATAATATTATACTGTATATATTATCCTACAAATATTTATAAATGTGACAGTTTATATGTTTGGAATATTGGATGTTTGTTACTCAATCACGCAAAAGTATTTGGATGAAATTTAGCACACACATAGCTTATAATCTGGATTAACATATAGAATACTTTTTATCTAGGTAGTACGTTCCCGTGGGATAATTACCAACCTCCACGCGGGCGAAGCTGCGGGCGATAGCTAGTAATCAAATAAAAATCAATTACCAAAACAAACAAAGCTGAAATCACGAAAAAAAATCAGTAGATCCCTACATTTTGAGGAGCTCATCATCATCAGCCTATTAATGTTCCCACTGCTGGGACACAGGCCTCCTCTCTGTGAGAGGGAGTGGGCCGTAATCTACCACGCGGGCCCTGTGCGGGTTGGTAGATGTCACATGTCTTAGATTTTTTTGGTTCTAAGACATGCCGGTTTCCTCACGATGTTTTCCTTCACCGTTTTGAGGAGATATAGTAGTAGAGTAGTATCCTATAGTGAAAGTTGTTCATAATGATGAGTACAATGACCCCTTAAGAGGTTTAGTATGAACAAAAAATAACGTTACATAAATATACAAAAATTCATTCACGTACGTTAGCCTCGCAAAAACTCGAAAATGGGTAGACTGTTTTGTTTTGTTCGCCTCAATACTGGGGTGGCTAAGAAAAAAAGAAAATTACGAAAACCCCAAAGGAACAATCCTTGTATCCGAAAAATCGAAAATATCCAGATTTTGTATGGGACTTGCCCACGTGGTACGAAGTTCACCGGGTCATCTATATTCCATTTGAAATAAGATGAGACATTCAACTAAACCTTTTTTACAATCGGTTCAACCGATTTTGACTTCTGTTGCGTTGGTGGCATGACAAATGGCAGCTGCAGTAAATAGTTTGTATTTTAACCACATTTTTTGCTTATAATGGCATCCTTATGCCACGGTATAAAAGCCAGAATCGGTGGAACAGACTGTAAAAACGGTTTGTTGCGCCAAATAAAAAATATGTTGAATAATTAATTAACAATTTTTGTTTTGCTTGTTTCAGAGAGAGCCATTTCGGTCGAGATATAATTATCGACGAATAACTAATTAAATATTTAACGGCACATAGGTCTGCATAAAATAGACTGAATAATATTTATGAACATTTTATATTGACGACATATAATGTAATTATAATCTAGTCAAATAAGTATGTTGTATTCGAATTGCAAAAACGTCAAATACGTCAATTTTATATTTTTTTCTGTAATTCTGTTACCTCATTGGTGATGTTCTTCAGAAAGGACAGGTGCGTAGTACTCGCAACCGGCGAGCGTGTATGACCAGATGTATGAACGTAAACGAGGCAAAAGGAGTATGTAAGGATCGTAGCAGGTGGCGTTCTGTAGTTTCTGCCTACCCCCATGAGAGAACAAGGCGAGAAGTTATGTATGTGTAATTAATTTTGTTTAGTGTTAAGATTCGGGTAAAATAAAATGCTTTAAGCTTATTTATCGAGTTTACTTGTATTGATTATATTACATTACATATTTGTTTAGACTAGACTAACTTTGAATACAATTTGGCAGATAAAGTAAGTACAAGATATACAGATTACAGGATTTCAAGAATACTAAATAGTATTTTTATTTATAGATATGAATAACATCAAAACCTCATTTAAGAACTCGTAAGTAAGATTCCAGACGGCATTTTACAGTGCCATAAACGCAATTGAGTTGTCCATTCAGTAATTAAAGTTCTTATTTTATTATTGTGTTATATTTTTGTAAATCTATTATAACATGTTTTTCTTCTTTGTTGCTTCGAGGTTATTAAAAATTATTTACATCAACATAATTATAAGAGTTACGACATAAACTATAATTATTAATGTAGGTGGGTGTAATGTCTGTACATTAAGATTTTGATATATTAGCATGACATAATAAACAAGTTCTACAATATAACCCTTCCGCCACTACCCAGTTTCCATTACAATTCTTAAATATAATAATAGCAAATATCCTTCTTCACTAGTGCTAGACCAGTCCACTATTTTTATTAATATTTTCAGTGTCATTTTATTATGATAATGCTACGTTACTGTCATCACCACTAACTTCTATCACCATTTCATTCAAAGATTTTGGCCCGCAAAACGTACTGCCACATAATCTCTATTATTGTCTTTATTCCTAGTCATCATTATCATCCTTCTTATAGTACTCCAAGTTTTTGTACAAAATTTCCGTTTTCCTTTACAGTTTATTTTCAAAGTGCTAATTATAGTAATAATCATAATTTTAGCATAATTTTTCACCTTTAACTACCACTATGCCAAAGTGTCATCACCACTTTCTTTCCGAATAGTTCACAGTCTTCCATCCACATCATCTGCAGAAGAAGAAGTAGCTACTACGTCTTCATTGAAGAAAAATGAATCTCAAAAACAGCATAGTGCAATACAAGATATGGGAGACACTTCTTATAAATGTCTGGCCCTTGTGCCACTCCCAGAAATTAAGCCAGGATCTGCCCTTGCTTTAATATTCTACACAACACTCAATTTCTACAAGTGTCATCATCACTCTCTATTCAGTGTGAACAACATTTTCTTCCCAAATTGTTCATCAACTTCTACAATCATCAGTTTTCTTGGGGTGCCGCACAGCGTCCAACATGATCAATGTCTTTATTTATTTTTTCATAACCTTCTCTTATAGTGCCATCGCTCACTTCCCCCCACTACCACAAGCATCTTCAGCAACGTTGATCTCCACTAAAGTATCTATGCAGGGTGCCAAACAGCATTTAAGACTTTATGATAAATCACTGATATTAATGTTAACCTGCACAACACTAGCCTTCTGCAAAAGTGATATCACCATTCACAAATCACTATGCAGTGTCATCACACATACCACAATTTTTATCTTCATATGCAATGGTCAGCCCTACCACAGATGGCACACTTCGCAGTTTAGGTATGAAGCTACAAGTACGCGGCGAGCCCGTCTTACTGGGCCAAGTCAGTGAGTGTAATGTAGTCAGAAGATCTAAGAGTTATGCGATAGATAGAGATTCAACTTCTAGGTGAATATAACTGTAGGTAATTCATCATCATCATCAGCCTATATTAATGTTCCCACTGGTGGGACACAGGCCTCCTCTCTGTGAGAGGGAGTGGGCTGTAATCTACCACGCGGGCCCAGTGCGGGTTGGTGGATATCACATATCATCGAATTTTTTGGTTCTAAGACATGTCGGTTTCCTCACGATGTTTTCCTTCACCGTTTTGAGAGCAGTGGTGCACTGTAGGTAATTAGCGCTGTGCAACCTGAATTGCATTTTATTGTGTGGTAGCAAGAGTCGGTTTTTATTTAAATGATTTTGCGGTGTAAACCTGCATGTTGTTCCCCCACAGAGTCTGGGCAGTGCCAAACAGCATTTAACAAACTTTATGATAAATCACTGATTCTTAATCCACATATCATTAAACTTCCACAAAAGTGTCATCACCACTTTCTTCTAAAATAGTTCACTTCCCATCATCATCATGTTCTGCAACGCCCACCCTACAGAGTCTGCGCAGGGTGTCGCTGCAGCCGCGCTCACACGGCCGTCTCGTCGGCCGGCGCCTTCACGAGCGGCTCTGTAGGGCTCTTCACGGGGATGCGGATCACCTCGTCTTCTAGCTTCGACTCTATTGGCATGTTCTGTGAATGAAATGATCGGAGATATGAGTTGCATAGATATGGATTAGTTTAACAAGTCTTTAGGCCTGTTTCGTCATGTTGGAATAGCCACTATTCACCGAATAAGTACAAAAATGGAATAGAATTTGGATGAAATGATCTGCCATGTATGTAAGTTAATGGGAATAATCGTAGGTGGTGAAACAGGTTCATAGACTTAGCCCAGCTATCTAATTACGCAACACATTTTCGTAAACGATTCCGTCTAATCTGTTTCATTGTCAAAATGTTCAACAATATTCATTGCGTTATTTACGTTGTTGAGCAGAATTTTATTTCGAAATTATGAAGCAATTGATTAGCAATCTGTTTCAAAACGATTCAAATTCTGAATGTTCGTGTATTACGTAATTAGTGTACAGGTTCGCACGGACGTATTTTTATTCTGGCGATTTTTTTTTCGTACACTGGATTTTCAACTCTCTGTATTGAAACGAGCATTGAAAATCCAACAGCGCGCATTTAGCGCGTATCCCAGATTCAAGAAAACACACTGTTGGATATTCAATTCTCGGCTCTAAGCAGAGCGTCGAAAATCCAATACGCGAACACAAATCGCCGCGATTTTATTACGTCCGTGCGAACGTGGGCTTCTTTTTCTTTTTGTCTTGCTTACAATTGGTTCCATTTATTTAAAATCATCTCACTATAAAATTTCAATAAGGTCATTATGAGTGAATAGGTCGATTCCATTTATACAGATTGTTATAAATTCAAAGGACACTCATGGGCATATCTTTTTAACCGACTTCCAAATGGAGGAGGTTCTCAATTCGTCATGTTTTGTTTTTGTATGTTTGTTACGCGATTTCTCCGTCAATTGTGGACCGATTTTGAAAATAGTTTTTTTGTTTGAAAGGGTATACTCCCGAGGTGGTCCCATATTAATTTTATTAACTTTACTTGAATAGTTTTTGAGTTAGCTTCAATAATACGTATTTTTCCACTTAGTTTATATGGATGATATAATGATAACTTCCAATCACTGTTATTTACATAGCAGGTTAGTGATATTCGAATTTGTATGGGGTAGGTACCACAACTAAAAACTGCAAATTAAAAATTTTTAACAAAAAAAGAACAACCGACTTCCAAAAAAGACACTACAAAGTCAAAAATAACTTTAATTTCGGAAGTCGGTGGCAAAAAACGAAAGTTCAAAACCAAATACACCGACTTCCGAAATTAAGGTTATTTTTGACTTTGTAGTGT
Source organism: Conistra vaccinii (assembly GCA_948150665.1). Taxonomy (NCBI): domain Eukaryota; kingdom Metazoa; phylum Arthropoda; class Insecta; order Lepidoptera; family Noctuidae; genus Conistra; species Conistra vaccinii. The sequence continues at coordinate 1,934,930 of OX411327.1, forward strand.
ATTTTTTGGAAGTCTGTTGCTCTTTTTTTGTAAAAAGTTTTTTTATTTCTCAAAAACACTAAAAACTCATAGTTAATGCTGTACCTAACTGTTTCCATTCTTATTTATTGTACAGAAAATACTAAAGGTAAAAGTTACAAAAAGATAGTAGAATACCTATACCTACAAAGGTACCTACTAAATACTACAAATTGCTTCCACATAAAATGATATAAACAAAAATAAAACTACTATTACAGTTTACAGTATTACTAAATATAAAATAAACTAAGTACATACTATAAATAGAAAAATAAGTACTAATAAACATAATTATGATATAAGTACAAGAAAATACATAAATTTATACAAAAATATATAATATTATCTGTTAATAGAAGAACATTCTTATGTCATATAATATTTTATAGCCAATACAGTCCTCATTTTGCAGCAATTTTTCTGTAAGGGAAAGATCTTGAAAATGTTAGTTTCTAACTAAAAGTAAAGTGCCGGAATAGTTTGCCTGGAAAGTGTGCCACACCATCTCTGAACTAAGACAAAACTAAACAAACCTCTAGCGCCGTATAATGCTTATGCAACGCCGCAGGCAACTTATTGTGTCTCGGCAACGCTGCAAGTGCGGCGGGACGCAGCCGCGCGGCATCCAGAAGTCGCGCGCGACGGACCGGCGACCCGCGCCCCGATACCACCACGCAAGTACCCACACTCTTCAAAAGACGAGCTCTGAAGTCATATAACAAGATCTGTCAAGTTGAGCGATAGTTACGCCGCTGTTGAGCGACTGTAGCGCTACTATTGCGTGACTGTTGCGCTGCAATCGTGCAACGGCGGTGCTGCATTCGGGTACCTGCAGCTGAAAATATAAAATAGATACGATTGGATCAGTTGTAAAATTCAAACTAATAAGCCTGTAATTATAGATGCCATATTATTCAATGATACAAAATGAATGAGTCACTGCACTGCACATGTTTTGATACTCATGCTAATAGTTAACAATGCCAGATTTCCTGTAAGAAAGAAGTTTTGATATCTAGAAAATTATCACTCAATCAATGGAATAAGATTTAAAAAAAATTAAACCACTCACGCATCTAACAATTTCAACAGCAATCGACTGTATGCCGTGTATTCATCTTCTCCAAACTCGCCAGGATGATGTCTGGCGAACTCGTAGGTGTCACAGAACTGATGTACCAGCTTCTGACCGCGTCCGTCGAGCGGGGCTGCGAGGGAAGATAGCAGGAAGGCTCGGAGGGACTCTCGAGGGTGGCGGCGTAAGCCTGGGTCTTGACGGGCTATCTCTTCCTCTGGAAAAGTGAGGATAATATTAATCTAAATAAATACTTGTGGGTCATTCCTTGAGCCCACAAGGAGAAAAGTATGGGCAATGGGAAATATTGATTTTGATGGGTGAATTCTATAGAAATAATGGAAATTAAGAATAATCTTGTAGCCATTCAGAATGTGCTGTATGCAACAATCTAAAGCTAAGTTGGGTTTAAATTTAATATTCTAACCATGGAAAACTTGCTGATTGTATTTGTGGACATTGAACAGACAGTGTCTTGGAAGATCTATTTATAAATTTCATTCATTTCGAGATTTAACATTCCAATGATTCCAATCTTCACTTGAATATGAGACATTTGTTTTTATGTGAATAGACACATTTTTCTTTCTTTCTTATTTTGCCAATAATGTTAGCTATGAAAAGGGAACTTTTATTTGTTACCGACATTGTGTCACAGTCCTGGGCAAAGAGCTCCCCTTTTTCCTTCCAAACCTCTCTATTTTAAAACTAAGAAATCATACCAAGAGTCTTCACATCATCCACAGCTCGGAACCTGTAGTGGTACGGCTGCTGTGGCTCCAGGATGTAGTGTGATGGCTCTGTACTGAGCAGCCGAGGTTCGTGCATGATGCGCGGCACTGCTTCAATGCGGCGCTCCAACTCTTTCTTTAGACACTAGAAAATAATGACATGTATGACAATGGTAAGTAGTACCTACCTCATTGGCTTAATGTAGAACATCAATACAAAAATTGACTTTTAGTGAGATTCTTCTTTTCGTTTTGAAAGTACTTTGAATTGACTTCTATAAATCGTTTGGGCCCAGTTGCCTAGATCATGCTGATGTAGCATCAGTGGCATTGTTTAGTTCATCATTTTTAGGTTAGTACCTACGATAACCTGCTAAAGTGAGTCAGTGAGCCTCAAAAGAAGTAGGATGACGATGGTAGCCGTACTTCAAAGTAAAGATAATATAATATGGGACCAAACACTCTGGTCAAGCAAATTACACTTAATAAAAATCATCATGGTTTTGTAGGAGACTTATCCCAGCTAGAGGCTGTTGAGAAAGATTAAAATAAGTGACAATTTACTTACTTTTTTCGCATCAGTTCCAATGGAGACGTGCGGACCTCTCCTAGAACGAAGGGCGAATCTTGTTATCTGTCTCTTGGCAAAGATGAACAGAATCACGAAAGTTAACACGCCGCCGCTTATTATGAAGATTATGTTCAATATACTCGTTAAATCCTGCATTGTGGATATTTAATATTATTCAAGAGATTGACTTCATAGAATCATGCATGATCAATCGTCGAAACTGAAATGAAATCTTTGTTTATATTACCGGTGGGTAATTTTTTGCATAAAAAGAAATAGGACATACAAAATTGCAGGCGAAAGAAAGAGAAAAGAGAGATACTACACGTCATGATTAACGTATTGAGCTTGACCTGGAACAAAAATGTTTTGACATTTTGACAGTTCCATTTAAATGACATCAACAGGTTCGTTCAATAATATTTTATTACTGACGAGGTAGTAATGGGCGACGAACACCAGTTCCTGAACGAGATTTTTCATAAAACCTTCACACGTATGACGAAGGGTACTGGGCAGACTGTCTCATAGTCATTACATTAGGGCCCCGTATGACTGTATTGCTTGGGTAATCGTGTGAAATGTTACGTTATAGGTTTTGTTACATAGTCTCAAGTAACGATCACTGCTGATTGAACTACAAATTACTTGTTTACGTTAATTTGATGTAAAATAGTAAAAGTTTCCGAAGAGTGGGTATCAACATCAGGTAAAACAAAAGAATGCGGTGCATATAACATAACATAAGGCCCACAAGTACTTACTTTAAACCCGATCATGTATCTGCCGTCATACCTAGAAACGCTTATTATTTATTCATCGTTTATCATACGCTGTCGCGTACACCAAACGAACATAAATTCCTTCATCATGATTCTTTCTATTGAGGAGTTGGGCGCGGCACGAATGTCTTTGGCGGGAAACGCGGTTCGCATACTAATATTAAAATGGCGGCGACGTGCGATGACCAATAGACGTTGTTCAATTATGGAAAACGAATGTCGATTGTCAATCGCCTGCCCACTGTGGCTACAATGGGTTTCTTTACAAATTTGGTGTCGTTATATTCCTTGCGATGCAATTTCGATTCAGCACACATGGTTGCATTACTTTAATAGGCGCGCTCATAGAAATATTGTCTTCCTTCCATCGTTAATGTGTAATGGAAATATCGTGATTGTCTGTTTGTAGTGATGGGCAATTCTCGAGAATATTCTCCTTGCGAGAACTTTGCTGTTAAGTTCTCGAGAACATTCTTTTGGTAGGGAATTTACGAGAATTTAAAAATTGGATGACTTTATTGAATCGGTTTTTTTTTAGAGTAATAGTTTTTAGTGCATTTGAACGTTTTACGAAGTTTGAGTTTAAAATAAACTACACCACAACTTAAATTCTCAGTAAATTCTCCTGAGCGAGAACATTCCCGAGAATATTTCCGAGAAAATTCTCATAAATTCTCTTAAATTTCGTATGGTAGTAATGTTAAAGTACGATTTCTGTATTAATACGAACTTTACGAGTTTAAAATAATCAGCATTAATAAAATGAATAAGAAAACAACATTATAAGAAAGGTTTATGGTGCAAATAATTAAAAACAAAATAACAATTAAAAATAATTTTGACGCAACTAAAATCGAATTTGACAATCGCGACTCCATGTGGTACTTGTTTGCCCTCCCTTGGGACGTGTTTTGATATGGAATTTTTCACTTTTTGTATGGAAAATATTACCTACATGTTGAGTTTTGGGGGTTTAAGGGTTTTATATAATGGTTTTTGCTTATATCTCGAAAATGGTGCGTCCTATCGCAAAAATAATGAAATTTTCGACCCCCCCTTAAACCCCTATATTCCAACACCTTGGTAATAATTTTTCAAATTTTTCATACAAAAAGTGAAAAATTCCATATAAAAAAATTCACAGGGTAGAGAATCGGCACCCAAATGCCTCTAAACTAGACTAAAAATCACTAAAATAAACTAAATTTTAGTCCTGTCAAACGAGGATTTCCCATTCTGAAATAGACTAAAGTGACACAACTTAACTATATTTTAGTTTGACAGCACTAAGATTGCACTGAGATAATAGTTTAGTGAAAATGGCAATTTTGCTATTCTGAATTTGACGTTTTTCACCTTATAAATTTAGTGTATCTGTCTAAATGTGATTATTTTTAAACGCGATTAAAAACAAGTGGAATAAAATTAGTTGGCATGATCTAAAATTCACACTAACACTTCGACTTCAGTGCAAAAACAGTACTATTTTTTTTTTCTTTTGCTTATATCTCGAGAATGGTGCGTCCTATCGCAAAAATAATGAAATTTTCGACCCCCTTTAGGAAACCCTTAAACCCCTATCACCTGACATGTTGGTAATAAATTTTCATATTTTCCATACAAAAAGTGAAAAATTCCATATAAAACACGTCAAGGCTGCCCTGCGCGCCTCCAGCTCTATAAAAAAATTCACGGAGTAGAGCAAACAAGTACCACGTGGAGCCGTCACGCGATTGTCAAATTCAATTTTAGATGTGTCATTTTTTTTTAATTTTAAGTTTTTTTTTTGTCGAAATAGCTTTAAGATTCTCATAGCCAAAAGTAAGGAATTTTAGTGATAGTTTAGTTAGTTTAGTCCAGTGTACAAGAGAAACGGCACCATTCTCAAATTCGATTTTAGTTGTGTCAATATTATTTTATAGTTTTTTTTTTTGTAGAATACACAAAAACATAGCTTTAAGATTCTCATAGCCAAAAGTAACGAATTTTAGTGATAGTTTAGTTCGATGTACAAGAGAATCGGCACCATTTCCAGTCCGAAACATAATACAGTAACGTTTTTTCAAGTAAAGTATAAAATAACAACAAAAAATGTTTACTTTAGACCTTGAAATCAAAATATATTGTAATAAAATTTAGCAATTTTACTTCCATTTTTAAATTCTCGTATATTCTCCGTCGAAAAGAATATTCCAGAATATTGCAGAACATTCTCGATCCGAGAATATTCTCCGGGTGAGAATATTCTCCCGACCCATCACTATCTGTTTGATAGCTAAAACTAACCTGAATAAGGCGGGCCCTTGTTTAATATTATTCTGAATGTGTATCAGAGCCGGTAGAAGCTATAAATCCAGCAATAAAAACATAGGTACTCAGAAAACTCGTAACTAGGAATATTTTGCGAACTACAACATGCAAGTAGGTACCTACAGATCGAAATACTTAAACCGTAATCCTACGCTTTTTTTTTAACTAAGCCATCTTTTAGCTGGCCTTTGAGGCCATGACTACTTAAACGGACTTTCCTGTAGCACTCAAAGCCTCCAGCCAGGGGCAAACTACTTATTCAAATTAATACTAGGCGAGCGCTTGCTAAGGGCACCCCCTGAGCGCGAACCTCGGCTTAGGGCGTCGCTGGGGGGAGGACAGCAAGATGGAATAGGCTGGATCAATATAGGATTTTTATTACCATGGGGATTTAAAACTACGGGCTCAGCATCGACGCGGGCTGGCGCATCGTCGAGCAAGGGTCGCGGGGGAGTAGCATTTACTCGGGAGGGTCACGATCGCGGACCTCGGCGGCGAGGTCGGAATGCGTGTCGGTGTGTGGTAGTCCTACGCTGTGTCCAAACGCATCTAATACCTTTTCAGTTTTCATGTAGAAGATGGTATCTAATAAAATACAGATCCCTCTCGTTGGGAGAAGTTGGCAAAGGATAGACCTGCTTTTTGAAGAACAGCGGAAGAGATATCTGGACAGCAGGCGGGACATCTGGACAGCAGGCGGGACCACCGCAAGAGTAAGCCTCCCTCCAACATACAATACCACTACCACAGCTGGCATTGGTGTCTAACGTGTCCACACTGTGTACCTTCACAACCAAGATAGGTTATATTAGGACAGCATGACAGCACACGCTCGTAACCTTTAGTAGTCAAAAATCAAACAGCGATCAAACATAATCAGCGTTTCCGAATAATCGCAATGGGAATGGAACGGAAAGGACCTCATTGCCTAAAGGGCTTCTCCAAGTTTATGCACCGCAAAACAAGTGATTTTCTGCTCTCTGCGAAAGCGTTACCGGGGTTTTCGTTTTGGTCCTACCGGTATACCGCTGTGAGTAGGTACTATCACCAGCTGAAGGTCGTTATCACGACCCAAAAAAATTACAAAGTTTCTACCTTCATACATAAGTGAATTTACAAGATCAAAGACACGTCACGTCCTCGTCTCCCTTCTGATCTTGCCATTAACTCCTCATCCTGTGTCTCAACAATACATAGACTGCAAGCCGAGTAAAACACTATATGAAAGTTAAACTTCCCTAGACAACCCATCTTCAGTCGTGAGCTTTCATTTAGCAGGAGTTCCGTCCCATTGACGAGTTGCTGCTAAAATCTCTAACCTTGAAACTGAGGTTTCATTACGAAATAGCGAAGTGATACAATAAAATGTTTGTGGACTTTAGAGATTGTCGTCGTCGTCACATGTTACTATCCAGTTCCGTTCCATGCCATCCCGTTATTCTACTTTTTTTTTGCCTTTTGATCCAGGAAACTTAGCTTCGGCAAAATATACAACATGTAAGTAATTTATTTATTTTCACTTCAGAGGCACAAACATCTGTGCAGGGCCGTCTTTACCCGGGGGTGCAAGGGGTGCGCAGCACCCCGGCGCAGGGTTTTAGGAGGCGCAAGCCGATGGCCATATAGGAACCATGCGTAATCACAATTTAAAAATATTACATCATCCATAAATAATCAATACCTAAGCTAAAAATGTTTACAACAAAAAAAAACGCCTCTGCAGCTTTCGACACACTCGCTTTGCGACTTGCGTTGTGGAAGCCAATTTAGATCTTAATACTAAAATAATAAAATTTATATTCCACCAAAACACGCGGGAAATTCAAAGAGAGCTTGTGGCTACAAGTGCGTGCGCGCGCGCCCTTTGACACGCGACACCCGCTTTTTGATCTAACGCCGCCGCCCGCTTGAAGCGAGTGTCTAGTATCTAGTCAGCAAAAATGTAATGTTTATATAGTAGTGATTTTATTTGTATTACAATTAAATTACCATTTCCAATAAAGCGATAGCCGTAGTAGGTTACCGTACGTAACGTTTGGCATAAGTTTCTACTTATTTTGTATTTAGTTGTATTGAAAAAAAGTTATTTAATTCGTGTAGTGAAATACAAGTACAAGGAGAGTGTAAAATTATTTTGTGGAAATTAATTGTCAAGGTAAGTCAAAAGAAGTAGTAGTAAGTAAAACAATGTTAAGTGATATTTACGGCAAGAAATAAATGAATAAATCACAAAAGTCTCAACTTAGAAAAAAAGTTAACACATCAAAATAGATCAGACATTGACGGGGAAGATCTATCTAATGAGTTAGAATTGCTACCTTTATTTTTTATAAATAAAGACACAACTCCACTTGATGTACTAAATTATATTTATGCCAATAATTTAATGTCCGTGTTTCCTAATGTTTCAACATCTTTACGTATTTATTTAACCCTTCCTGTGACAGTTGCAGCAGGCGAAAGGTCATTTTCGAAATTGAAATTGATAAAAAACTACTTACGATCAACCATGACCCAAGATAGATTAACAAATTTAGCCATAATAAGTATCGAATCGAACGTAGACTTCAAAACAGACGAAATCATAAAAAAGTTTGCCAACTACGACTTACGACTCTACGGCGTGTCATCCGACTTTTATCGGAAGCCAGAAAAATTGAATTTAATGTTTAAAAATGTATTTTACTTAAATAAAAAAATGTTACACAAAAACTGATTTTTTTTTTCGTTGGGCACCTGGGCGCAGGCTGATTTTCGCACCCCGGCGCCCAATATGGTTAAGACGGCCCTGTGTGTACCCCTGGCTCTTGTACTAGGAGTTCCTGTATCACAAGAGCCAAAACATGACATACTACCATACTTATAATCCCCCAAGAGTTGACAGGCAGAGTTGTATAAGTACCTACTACACCCACATTTCGCAAGTTAACTTTTAAGTCATTACCTATTTACCTAATTGGCGGGCAAGGGGCGAACCTACCGTCATCAACAAGCCCCAAATCCAGACTCACAGACGGTTAAAAATGAAGGCAAAAATATTGCCTCCTGGTTTCAATAAAAGAAACCATGCAGAATAATATCGTGGTGTGTGGTCCTTGGGTACGGATATGAATAATGTTCTTTTTAGACAGGTAGCAACCAACAGCACCATAGTTTACTATGAAGAATATTAATAGGTACTTACGTGGGTACCTACCTATTGGCTACTTACAGGCGACAATATCAGAAGAGAGACAATGACATCAAACTAAGGAAATTATTGACGTGTAAAAGTATTTGTACAAACCTCCTACTTCCAAAAATAATATCATTTTACTTTTCCACATAGGGCGGCACTCAAGTTGTTTTATTACATAATAAGTGCAGTAAAGCCTTCACCACAGCATAAGCAACGCTACATTTCACCAGAAATCCTGGAACCCCTTCATATGGTGCACCACCCAGCACAGTGTGGTTATTCCTAGTAGGTTCCTACCTACTTCGGTAGAAGTTCGACAGAACCCTTCGCCGGGCTTCGCCTTTGTGAACGGAGACCCATTTCGGCCGTCAGTTTATAGTTTTCTTTTTATCTTTCAGTTTTTAACACTTCTTTCATTGCCATCACATTAGGGAGGACAACAAAAGCCAGTGGCAAAAGAGATATGGAATAACAACAAACTACGTAGGTACCTACCTAAACACTTTCTTAATTTCGCGAAGCAAGAGTGCACTGAATGAAAATGTTTCGGGTGTGTTTTCGTAATGTTGACCAACCAACGGTAGAAGCTGGTTGTCAAGGCGTTCACGTAGGGTGGGTTTTGTTGGAAACATACGGAGCGGGACAGTTTTGAACAAAACCGCCGAATCTCTCCAAAATATTTTCATATTCTTCTGACTCCAACCGCGTTACTGAAACGTTTTGTACGTAAACACTGTAATGGTTCTATAACCGACTCGGTTCGAGTCAAATGACATATCTAACCAAGTCTTTCAAGCTTGGTCAAGCAGATTTATAGCTATCGAAGTTGAAGTGAAATGTGAGGAGCCCTATAGAGGTATGAGGAACAGGGTCACAGGGTGTAAAGTTCACTCATCCTCTATTGAAAAGGGAGGATCCTCCGACCAGACGGGTGTTATGTCTGGCGGGCAACTGCCAGAAAGTTGATTTCGGATAGTCTTATCTATGTCGTTCCCGCGGTAAACTCTAACTGTGCGATGCAGAATTTGTGTGACGTCATGTCTTTGCTGCGTAGTTCGTATGTAGCGGTGTAACGTAACTGCTACAGCCCTATTAAAGATAGCAGAAGCAAAAATAACCTCCTAATTTTGTTAGTTAGATGAGTTTTGATTCCTCCTCTGTGTTTATCGACAACTATTACGCTGCAGACTGCAAGTCAACAGGCCCGCACAAAATACTCACTCGTATATCTACAATCAACACCAATGCGCATGAGCATTCAAATCGCGTCTCGGAGCCACCACAATGGCGACGGCACGCGAAAATATGCGCACGCGACGAAGTTAGGGCATGATAATTTAACAGTGGCGAAATATTGTTTCGTAAAAATGTACCAAGAGTTATGTAGATCTTGGTTATGTATCTATTGATAGCACATGAATTGAAGAAGGTAACTTTATGAAAAGCTCATAAAGTTTATAATATTAGTATAGTAAATCTATACTAATATTATAAAGAGGAAAGATTTTTTTGTTTGTTTGTTTGTTTGTACCGAATAACCGAATAGGCTCCGAAACTACTGGTCTGATTTGAAGAATTCTTTCAGTGTTAGATAGCCCATTTATCGAGTAAGACTATAGGCTATATATCATCACGCTAAGACCAATAGGAGCGGAGTACCAATGAAGAATGTTTCAAAATCGGGGGTTTTTTTACCTTTAGCCCAAAGTAACTATTCCACGCGGACGAAGTCGCGGGCAGAAGCTCTAGTTACTTTAGAAATTGGTAGGCCAATGTAGTATAAGGCAGCTACTATAGGGTTGGAAACTATTTCAAAGTTGTCATATATTTTGTACCTATATGTAAAATATTTTGTAAATCAGGCCATTCAGACCCCAATATCCCGCTCATTGTTTGCTACAAGGCTGTCGACCGTGTCGTCTCGGGTTCAGTTCCCAGGACAGAAGTTTTCCTGTTAGCGAATTCTTAGAAGCTTTCGGTAGCTTCGAATTTATTTTGTCCTGGGTATCGACGGTAATTTATATGCACGTACTGGTAAAAATAATGGTAATAACATAACATAACATCACGCCTTATTTCCCCGAAGGGTTCGGCAGAGATGTACCTGTAGCAGGTACACCCACATTTCGCCAGTTATGTTTAAGTCCCATGTAATAGGGGCGAGCCTATTGCTATCAACCGGGCACAAATCCAGACTCCGGGATGCTACTGAGAAATTTCAGATAGAAAAACCCAATAACACTTTGCCCGACCCGGGAATCGAACCAAGGACCTCATGCTCAGCAGCAGTAACACTTACGACCACTAGACCAACAAGGCAGGCAGTAATGGTAATAAGTTATTACCATAACCGTAGAAAAACGTTATTATATCCGGTGCAGATTGCGTAACACGATCAATCTGTTTCATTTTGACAGCATTCATTGCTTTATTTACGTTATTGAGCAGACAGATTTTTCGAACATATGAAGCAATGGATTAGCAATATCCTTCAAATGATTTAGATTGTGATTGATCGTAAGTTACGCTAGTTTTAAAAATGATAGGCAGCGGTGCAACAACAAGATAGCTGATGATTGATGACGTCTAGGCTGTGTACCAGAGTACTCCAGGTACTTTTCAGACTATTCTAATGGATAACAAATCCATGATGATGATACTGACATAATAGCTCTTTTTTAAAGGATGAGCAACCACAACTCTTGCAGGTAAGTATGTAATTAAATAGGTGGGTACCTACTGCGATGATCATAATGACAAATTATTCCAAACGATCGTTCATTGTTGTGTTGTATTTGGAGCTGGTACGCACGGCCAAGCTGTTTACGCGCTGAAATGATCAAGAACTACATGACATGTCGGTTCAGTTATACTTTAGAGGTATGAGGAACAGGGTGTAAAGTTCACTCATCCTGATTAGAAAAGGGAGGATCCTCCGACCAGACGGGTGTTATATCTGGCGGGCAACTGCCCGTAAGTTGATTTCGGATAGTCTTATCTATGTCGTTCGCGCGGTAAACTCTAACTGCGCGATTCAGGATTTGTGTGACGTCATGCCTTTGCTGCGTATGTGGCGGTGTAACCGCTACAATACCACCCCACCAGGCGCCAGGCAACCAATATTACAATCACGTAAACATCAAAAAATCTTACAGTTACATCCAACCATAATTATGCGAAATATACCTAACCAAACCTAATCAAAATTGCTGATTAATCTCTCGTGATTAAACAAAGCCGTGACCCCAGACTATACTGCGTACACCCCACGTCAAGATGAAAGCGGTCACAGCCACAACCCGTAGGCGGATGATGAATGGGCCAATGATGTAACCTATCATGACTCACTAATCGTATAATTAGGCCCTCTAAACGATTCTAATGAGTACGAGTGTGGAGTCCATTCATGCGAGACAGCTTGAAACTAAACGCTTGGTGCGCTTGGTTGGTTTGAAAAAATGTGTTCACGTATTGACCTGCGGCCGCAGCGTAGTGACAGATAAAAAATGAGGCTGATAATTTATGACTGTCGCTAGTACCTGCAATTCAAGTTCAGTATTTCAGCCTCCTGAACACATCACCAATTCACCGCGCTTGGTTGACGTATTTGGTGTTGGTGGCCACTTTGATGTATTGTATGGAAGACAGGTAGATACTGCTTACCCTATGTGTAGGTAATCTCTAGTGCCCTAATACAAGTTACTGCAAAAAGACTAGACATAGGTAATGTGGTTTGTGAAGTTTCTGGCACTAGGAACGTACCTACTTAGGTTATCGCCTGCGGCGATGCCTGAGTGTGAGCGAAGATTTTGGCTAAAACTACAAGGTACCATCAGGTAGGTATGTAGGTAGTTTAGGTACCTATTAGCTATTTCAGAAAATTACTTGCAGACTTCAAAAATAGACCAAGAATTATTATTCAAGACCAGTGCTCCTTAACTTAATTAATTGAACAAAACAAAGTTCCTATTCGAATAATCCACAATTCATTGAAAAACATTACATAAATCTTCCACGTCAGTTTCTGTGTTTAGTTTACCAAAGGATCGAACAAAAAACCTTCCAACTCATAGGGCCTACATATTTTTTTAATTCGACAGTTAAACCATTATTTCAATATGTATTCATGTCACACGCATCCCCTCCCATATAACAATGGGTAGGTAGCGTACCATTTCGTCGCAGGAAACGACGTACGCGCAAGTTTTTCAAAATGGCCGCTGGTACCTTCGAACACCGCCCAGGTAAGGCGTTATAAGTGCGTCTGGATGCTAAGGAGACAGCATACCATAAATAAAAAAGGATATCCTGGCTGGTTTCCGTTTGATAGTTTATATTTCTTAACGCGTATCCTGCGCGTGATTCACATTTATGTTTTGTTGTTCTTCCTTCCGTGTGAAAGGTGACAAAACGATGTCGCTTGTTAGGTGCTTTTATTCGCTTTTTTAACAAAAGCAAGTAGATTTCAGGAAGACGTAGGTATGCCAAATAAAAATGACCTGCCTGACATGCCTCTACCTACTTGGGAGAAGTCATTTGTTTGGCCAGCAGTTCTGTGGCAGAATGTAGACTAGATCCCAATTCCCAACCACTTGAAAGAAATATAGTTAGAATAAAAATTTCTCAGTACGATTACCTAATCAATTCACAATCCGCACCTAAAGTTAAATGCTGTCCGCAGCTAACATGAAAGCGCTTATGTAGTGTTAACGAACCTCTTTGAATTGTTACATCAAAGGAGGTTTTGACATTTATTATCTGCAACCAGCCAGTGATTTAGACCATGTTGTGTTTAGAATAACTACTCTTTGGTCTAATAGAATAGCTCATAGAATAGAATACTCTCTATTGTAAGTACACCATAAATATTATACAGCATGTAGATTTACAAAAAAATTAAACTAATTCTACAAAAAAAAAAACAATATTATAATGTCTGCTTAGTAGCTCAGCTGACAATAGCAATGTAAAAAAAAACTATATAAATACGAACTACTAAATTCATGTAGGATGCAATGCATACAATATGTGTCTAGAGCAGTCTAGAGGTAGAATCCGACAGCGCGGGCGGTCGGCCAAAGTGTTATTGTAGGCATTCGTAGGTACGAATTTCTGTAGCAACCCAGAATCTACAGATTTTTGCCTGGTTGAGGTTGATGGCAATAGGCTCGCCCCTATTATTGCCTAGGGACTTTTCTGCAAACTGTACCTACGCCTCTGCTAAGCCCTGCAAGGAATTAGGCGTGATGCTATGTTGTAAACTTATCGCTTCCACTGCTCAACGCGGAAAATTCACCAGATTTGACAAAGGGCTTCAGAGTCTGTCACTATGTAGGTATGCGAGCATTGTCTGAACTCAGATATTCAAATAATGAATTGAGAACGCTTATTGATAAACCTACTGTTATCCAAAAACTAACTAAACCCTGCTGTTATCGTAGAACGTTATCATCCTTTGTTATAAAAAAAATTGGTCTTCCTGTACTTTGTATGAACTTTGTATATAACGATAAAACCCAAAGCTACCGAATAAATAACAAAAAAAAAAACGTTGTTTGCTGACTGTATCGTCTGTATCCACCTGCAGGTTAGAGATAAAATTGTGTTTGCATTCAAACGAGATTTCCTAAGCTTATCTCTACGCTGTGAGTCATAACCAGCGTCATTGTAAAGATAACTTGGAGGTACTGGGCATTTTTATTACTTGGCTAAACTGTGATCCATTTAAAATTAACAGTTCAAACTGTTTTGATGAACGTGTCAGATTCAGAATATTCCATTCCATCCTAATCACACGAAAACGGATGGTGGTTTTGTCAATATTTGACGTGGAATTTGATGAATAGATACAGGTGTGTTATCCAGTATATTTTATTATGAGTGGGTGTGATGTTTGGACTTCCTCATATTATACCTGCAAGGTATTCATTCATATTGATTTATGAATGTAAACTCAACATGGTGCATTTTGTAAATCAGTTTTGTTTTCAACAATACAGATGAAATGTGCACTTTGACTATGTCATAGGTACTTTGACCCCATTCGACACCGGCTGCTGCGTAGGCGGCACGTTCGGTTTATAAAATATTTAAAAAGCAGGCTCACACGTGGTGAACATCAGGAACGTTACAGCCCTTTGAACATTCGAACTTTTTCCTCAGGCATGTTCGTCTAACGACAAGTACCTACACAAAGTGTCTAATTAGTATTCATCTGGGCGCGTGTAGTCCTCATCGCGGTGGGGACGGGTTATTAGCCGGCGCCGCCTCCGCGCCCAGGCATATTGTTCCGAGTTCTGCCCACCGAGCGCCGCGCTCGCCCGGCAACGTTAATTCACTCTGTCAATATTTGAACTGCAATGCTGTACAGTCGACTTGGACGCCAGAGGAAGCCGAGCCGGTGGCTGGGAAGGCAAGAAGTCGGCATAGCTGTTTGATGTTGGTATACGGCTGTGTCACTTCGAGCCAGCTCAATCCACCGGCGTTCTGCGATTTCTGCGAATGAAGATTGAAGAATTGCGGACGCTCCCGTAACGAAGAGAAGAAAATTCGGATCGCTCCCGTAACGTTTTCGCCGGGAGAGGGCGCGTCTCTGACAGCTGTCATTGCGCGCTTTCTTCACGGGCGGGACGTGGGACGAAAATCTCTATTTATATCACACACGACGATGTTCCCGTAGAGTGCGACCGGCTGTGTACTTGAGTGACGAAACGATACGAAAACACGACGACAGAATGGCGAACGAGGAGGTGTTGGGTCCGCGGAAGACGATGTTCGTACTTGTGATTGTTGTTGGATGTTTCGCTGTGTTGTGGCCTAGGATCCTGTCGCCGCTGGTCATGGGCCCCAGTCGGGAGCAGCTGAAGCCGAACAAGTTCGACCGGGAGGCAGGTAATGTCGGTATTTTTAACACAAGCTCAATGTCAATATCGCTGGACGCTGTGACGAAAGCGAGCGTTTTAGCTCACTATATGATGATTATAATCTAATTATACGCCGGTTACGGCTGTTAAATTATCACTGTAACACGTTTGGTTACAGCTGATGTCATATTTCGGGTTATATAAATGTTTAAAACACATTTTAGTCGGGTGAAATCGTACGATAAAGTGGGTATATTTGCAGTTCACAAGAACGAGGTATTGGTGTGCAAATACGTCGCGGTCCAGCTGTTGACTCTGCGCATTTTAATATTTACGAAAGATCTGATTGGAATGTGGTATGGACATGTACACAAGAATAATATAAAACAATGCATATTCAATTATTTAGAGACATAATTTTCCATTACAATGAATATAGTTACTTTATAGATTGAGTAAAAAAATTGTTATGATTATTCTCAATACAGGTGTATTGCCTAACACCATAATAAGTGTTTACTTAGTTTTGTAAAGAGTGCCAGTAATATATTGGTTTTTTCTCATATCGGTAACACTAATTCAAACTTCCTTATGATAAGGTGTAAAAGCTACTGAGTGGGAGATAAAACTGTGATAAGAACTGAACAAGATAATTTCCAACTTTACTCATTCACAGTAATTTATTTCTACTGGCACAAAAATGCCGTTGTAAATAGGTATTTTAAGGTAATGTTTTCTAAAGTAGTAGACACAACCTTGAAAACATAAATAGATAAACAAAATCAAAAGAAAATAAAGAAACATTTAATGTTTTAAACATTCAGATAAAATATTGCCTTATTTGCAATTGTAATGTTGAAATCTGTCAGAAAAAATATGTGACTACTGTTTTTTATAGTAATCCTACTTTTTAAAATACCAGGAATTGATTAGTACCTAACAATAAATAATTGTTTTAACTTTTAAATAACACAACAGGATAACACAATGCTGCAATTAGTGTAATTGGATAAAAATATTAAGTTTGATAACGGCACTACTAAAGAATTTCATTTAAAATCAAGGGTTATTTGTTAAAATATTTTATAAATAATTATTTATTACTATGCAGACATACCAATTCTGAAAAAAACATATAAAACAAAAATTTATAATCTAACAACATCAGTAAATTATTTAATGCAATAATGTGTAATTCCAAAACTTTATATAAACCATTGAAAAAAACTTGACTGATTTATAGCAGTTGTGTCATAATATTTCAACTAAATTCGACAGTTATTTCTTTAAAAATGGCTTAGTAATTAAATTACATTTTATCCCTATGCATTTGAACTTTGACACAAATCTGCTTACATCCGGAATGGCCTCATGGAGTCATGAATATGTACATTTTAGTCCATAACTCTTTCTTTAAAAAAATTGCAATATAATATTTTATTAAGTATAACTTAATGAATGTTCAGTACAAATTCCAGACGTATGCAGTCAACCAGTTACTATTACAATTTTTATTTGTGTTAATTATAAGTACTTAATAATGTTCATCTAAGAACATTGCCAACAATATGTTCCCACTAATAATACCCAACAGGATGCTGCGAGGTCTTATTCGAAACCGATATGGCTGTCCTGGAACTGATCAACGAAGTCTGCAGCTCAGCGATCCAAGCTGACGGCAAGCTCAACCCTTACGCTGCAGCAGAATGTCGAAAAGCGGTCAATGAGACATGTGGGGTTGATTTAGCAGCATTCCTGAAGCGTAATGAGAATGTTGGGAAGACTTCTAAGATGTTGGCAGAGACGATAAAGGGAAGCAACAGCTCCTGCCTCAAAGAGCATTTTGGTGTGCCCGTCTGGAGTATTGGAGTCCACTTTTCACAGAATTCGTGGACACAGCAAGACAGTTAGTGGAATATTCTAGATTGTTCCAAAGTGTTCCATATTTGCTTGGCCTTTAGTTCGTACAGACTTAATTAATGGCGCTGCACGCCAAAATGCGTTGGTTTTGACTAAAATAATATGTTGTTATACTCTATTAGTATTCTATCTTAGGTACTTACGGTTTTTGATGACTACATGTAAAGAGATTTTGGCATTAGAAACTCAAATACTTCAGCCAGATATATCCCATCGCCGTTTCATGATGAAATTGTCTATCAATTGATAGTTCCCAAAGTAATTCTGTATGTTCTGAACTAGTGCCAAGCAAATAGTGTTAAAATGAGTTTTAACAGACACTAACAAGCATGGTGTTGTTTTGTGAATGAATACTAATAATATTTTACATTTAAGTTTAGATAGGAGTAAAAACAACAACCTGTATCAATCTTTTTCATGAAACATCCGAAACTTCTAGTTCTAGTCATAGTTTTAAGTTAAGATAATGTATTTGTATGTGTCGCAGTAAGGTGGTTATAGCCGTGATATAGTTAAATCCCTAGGGATATAGCTAATTACCGTAATATAGTTATATGAAAGCAGTTCATAACTGTCTGACTAGGAATATAACTATGATACGAGCACGATTTAGTAATAAGTATTAGTATTAGGGCACTTCGATCTAATAGGTTAGGTTAGAACTGTGACCAACAACGCGCGAGCCGAGCGAGCGAAGGGAGTGGTGCCGCGGCAGCGGCCGGCGAGTACTACGTCGAAAATGGTTGCAGTTACAAAATTTCCGCTTTCATATAACTATATTACGTATAGATATATCCCTAGGGATATAACTGTATCACGGCTATAACCATCTTACTGCGACATAATGTATAATATTATTATTATATCTTGTAGAACATGTTTCTAGGTATACTTGAACTCCATTTACAGATGTAATGAACAGCTCATTATCGATTCATAAGGTCGCATTTACACTACCGTACGGATGTATATTTTCAAATTAATTTGGCCGTTTGGTTTCCCCAAAATGGTGGTATTTAAAAGAATAATTTATTGGTCCATTGATTGTTAAAATGTTTGTATAATTAATTAATTATTCTTACTGTAACTCGATTAACTAACGTAGTTATTTGAAGAGTGGTCCCGAAATTAGGCAGCGCCTGTATCTTGGGAGCGCAAGTTGCTTTATAATCATAAATTTTAAATTCGAGACACATTGTTGTTGCAGTCTAATAAGGGGCAGTTAAATATCTGTAAACTTACCTATAGTATTTCCTCTATTTATTAGCTAAAATACGCCTACGCAATCGTAATTTCGTGATTGTTGCTCATTAATTATCTAGAGATCTGAACTCCGTGATAAATTAATTCTCGTGCATTCATCATGAACTGCCTATACAGTCGAGTTTCTTTAACCTTAACCTAAAGAAGCGTACCTGTTTGCGTTGGTAGAAATGTTAGGAGTAGACTCATAATCCTACGCCAACATACCTACGTTCCACTGTGCTACGCGCTAGTGACGTCAGTGTAGGACGATTTCCAACCTTGGAGTTATCAGCGGTGAACAAATAGCAACCGGTCCTAATTTGTGCTCGTTTACCCCTTAAAACAAGTACCAGAACATCATCGAAGCCTTCGTTTCGTACGAACGTGCTCCAAAATGCAATTGATCTAGCAGTGTACATAGTGTACATACTTTTCAAGGTCTGATATGCAAGATAAATCATTTCACAATTGTTTTCAGGAGAATAGTTTTTGCGCCTACGCACAACGTAGTATAATATTATCCTCCATGGTTTCTCCCTAATCTAACCAAGTTAGCTCTGTAGCTTTCAAATCCGTTTTACCCCAGCTATCATATTATCCAACGTTGATTTTAAAGGACACTCTTTACTAGCGGTCTTCCGTATTCAACCATCATGTTCTAATTAATTCTCAAAACCCAGACTCGCTTCGCAAGCTTTTGTATTTCAGGACCATTTTCTTTAACGAGACTATCTAAAGACCAATTAATAAAATATATTTCAGTAAACACACTACCATCAAAGAACGGAAACCTATCGGGGTTACCAGTCACATGTGCATTACGTTAGAGTAGTTTACGTAGCAGAACTAAATATAGCCCCTATTGATACCAGACCGTTGTTTTGCATCCTCACATCAGATTATGCAAACCTAGTGTAAACATACGTCATGGCTTCGATAGCCGAAGGTGTAGGAAAAGAAAAAATACTTCTTATATAGACCGCCCATTGTGTGTCCCCCCATTTATATGGGGTACATAATAAATAGTCTATGTATACTCAAAAAGACAGTCGCTGTTTTAACCTATATTTTCTGAGCGAAAGACAAACTCTAGATTTGTATCGGTGCAAATGAACGAATGGGTTCAAAGTCTTTCTATTACAGGTACTGAGTTTTACTTCTGTTCGAAGCAATAATTGATTTTCCGTACCGGAGGTAAGGTTGAGATGAACTAACAAAAACTATATGGACGGGCGATCGGTGATCTTTTACTAGCAGTTGAACATCTGGTACTAGTCAATCTTATCCATCCAGTTACTGTTTGTCTGCAATTTTTTAAACGTTTTTGTAAATGTAAATAGTCTCTAATTAAAATGCCACACAGATCTTTCAGCACGAACATCAAATTTTCGAGATGCCTTCTGAAACCGAGATCATTAAAATTGTTAGTGTAAACTTGAAAATTATGATTGTATGGCATTAAAATTATCAAGATTGGCCACCATTGCTAATGTTTAACGTCGGTACGCACCACATGGTGGGTTTTATGGTTGTTTAAAGAAAAGTTTTTCTTCCCACGACGCTTCTGCGATCGGTACAATTCCGAGTAATTACAACTGCCGTTTATATCAGCCATTCATGCTTCGCACTATGGAGTTTACATTATTTTGTTGCTTCATACATTTTCCTCGAGGAAGCTGTTGAAATAGCCGTTATGTTTGAATTGCAGGAAACCTGATTATTTTTAGGTTATCATGATGAGGTCGCGTGTCAAGGTTAATTTGATATTGTTACGGCAATGTGGTCCTATTAGCTGCAATTGCACGTTTAAAGTGTACCGAAGGGCCATTAAACTTTGTGTTTTTTTTGCCCGATTCGAATATAAGGTACACCAACTCAACTTCTCCGCTAATGTGCCAAATTTTAACATAATATGTTGCTCGTGAGATCTTGTATCTTTGGTTAGTGACAAACAGATTCTAGATTGTAAACTCAGGGTATCGCAGTAGCTGAAAATAAGTCCTTATAAGCAACACAACACATTGATTCTCCGCCTAGATCCTAGAAACTCTAGAAACTGAAATAAAATTCATATTTTACTTTAAATTTTCTAGTAACCTCGAAAATGGGACATCAACACGTAGATTTATCGACTCCGCATGAAGATTTCAACAATCATTTCGCTCGCAAATGTAAATACAAGACGTTAGCTTTCACAATGTGGCATGGAGCGGCATTTCAAGTAATACTCGTTTAGTGGCCTCTACGACAAGAACAAAAGTTTTAACGTCACATTGTCACATTACTAAGGCCAAATGAGTAACGGTGAGGCTGTCGTGGCTTCTTGTTAGAATAGGAAATTAGAACCATTCCGATTTGACGCCTCGGTATTGGTGTTTGGAGACATCATTTGTACCTATTGACCTCAAAGTTGGTCTTTCTTTTTGATGAAATTTTGGCCTTTACGCCTTTTGAACTTAATGTTAACATTATATAAATAATGTACCTATACAAAATATTGTAAAACATTTTAAAAAGAGTAACGGTGGAGTTTCTTGCCCATTCTTCTCCATACGAAAACTACCTTTTGGAAGGGGCGGTAGAATCAATACTTTATTTTGTAAATTTTGACGTTCAAAAGTGCCTTCAAGGGCCTATTTGAAATAAATGATTTGACTTTGAATGAGTAAGTCATTTGCATTACTCCAACATAAAGGGTGGTCTTTATAGCATGAAGGTTTTAAGTAACAGAAAGAGTTTTGTGTTTCGTAATGTTAATTACTTTGCATACGATTGAGTAGAATCAAGTTCTTCTAACTGAACAGACAGCTGTGCTGCTGGGGGGTTTATTACGCCACTTCTTGTCCAATCTAAAGCACTAAGAAGTGGTGAAGGGCGGGTGTTTTTGGGGCCTGGCTAATGTAATTTTGACGTTTAAAAAGTACTCATTCTCAGCCTAGTTTTTGGATAAATGACTTTAGATTGGATGTGAGTTCCATTACAAACCTGTTTTTAATCAATATTTGCTTTTGTATGATTTCAACCTGAACAAAATATGAACAATAATACGCCTTTCGTACTGTGCACTAAGCCATGTGTATCACCATTCAGCGTTAAATTCGGTGCAATGCTCCCATTCCGGCCAGTTTTGGACAGAGCCAAAAATTACACTGTTGGCATTGTTAACAATGAAACCACCGGAAATAGCATATTAGGAAGAGTTTGTTGAAAGCATTTTTGTGTGTGTTCTATTTTATTAATATTTAGTTTGGCATACTGAGTAGGGTACAGGAACTATAGGATTTAGAGTTTAGACAGTGTTCTAAGCGAAAGAGGAACTTTTATTCGTAAGGATATTTTAAGAAGCACATAAGAACTAAAGGAACTTTGATAGACCAGATTTTCAGAACTCCAAAGATGTGCGTTGAAAAGATGAGTCATGTGGAAGGTATGCTTTTTTGCAGGTTACAATTATGGGCATTTAGGCAGCCGTATGTATAGTGTGTCATTTATTATGTGAAGTAGGTATGTCTAATATGATTTCGTCACGTGAACGCTTTTCTGCTGAAATATTAGTATAACAAATAAACCATTTAATTTTAAAGGTTTCATGTAGTTTCTATTAATCAACACTTACAGAGATGTTTGAACGACATATTTTGGCAGAATCCGGTAGCTAATTTACTTTCTAGATGTTGCGTGTAATTATGCGTCTACGCACCTTCACGCATGATAGTGGTGAAGCCTGAAACCTGTCAGTGCGCATGACTACGATTCCGCCATGACATGTAAAAACTGGACAGTGTTACGCATTTATGCGGCTTTCAGACTAAAAGGAAGTTTCCTTAGACGTGTCTTCAAGTGGTTAATGAAGCTCCTACTATACGACTTACATTCTCGTTTTAATTTTGCTTGGACAGTTTGATGAATATGTGGAACATTTTTTACAACCATGATGATGTTAGTTACCTACTTCGCAATGCCAACCATGTGCCTATCATGACATGTGCACGATCTAATGTTTGTTCAAGTTACATAATATGGCGCTAACACGACGATCTGGTTAGCGCCGCGGAACCTTGGAGTCCCATATGTTTTTTTTTTACAAACAAATTAGGTAATGTTCCTATTGAAAATCCGGGTCAAATTGATACACGTGCGTATGTAAAGGCATGTTAGTTTTGTCATAAAAAAGCCTTCTGATTTTTTTTTGGATATAGGAGCAACGAAGCTTGAGACCATAGATGAAAATATTGTTTTTTTATTTTAGATTAATTTGAAACCGAAATAAAAGATATTCCAACACTGCTTTGTTAAATGTAGCAACCACAAGTTTTAATTATTTTCCCTATGACTTCCTTTCCTTAATATGTCCAAAATTTAAAATATTTTGATGATTCAAAGGATCATCATTTATTTCCACTAACATATCTAAAGGCCTCCAACCCGTAGTTTTGTCTTAGAGGGTATTAAGAAACAAAGTTTTTAATAATGGTGATTCCCTAAGCGTTACACTTTTATAGGTCTTAGGGCCAAAGGACCAAATTTTCCACTCGAAAGAATTCCCCTTTTGATTCAGAGAAACTAAAATTCTATTGGTCACCATGAGAGGTAGGTTTCACCCTATTGTGTAACAAATTGAAACTGAAAATGGAACAAAAGAATATTTCCATACTCTTAAAAATAGAAACACCTAATAAAACCACTGACCTAATGCTGTCAATCACGCGTCAACATAGTGACTCACGCGCACCCTATGTGATGAATTAGGAAGTTGCTGGTTACTACAAATGGGCTATAGTTAATCTTGCGTTTTGTGTGTGCAGACAAAATATGCCATAGTGGGTTGGTTTGTTGAGGTTAAACAAATGAGAGAAAAAAAAACTTGCTCGAAGGACGAGTTCTGACATAGATAAATTATTAAACTTTTAATTCATTAGAGAATATTTCCCATTTTTTTTTAATTAGAGGTTTTATCAAAATTGCACTGTGCTATGGTTATGATTTCACGAGTATATTTGATTGAGTCCGAATAAAAGAGTCCATCGCTAAGACGATTCTAAAATGCTTCCATATTTAGCTAATACTTCATACAGGCTAAATTCTATTTGTCACAGGTTCTATTATGGATCTATTTTATACTGAGGCAATGTTTAGTCATCTATCATTAATCTAGTACAGTACGACACAACTTAGATGTAGCACAGATTTGAAAATTTTCATTGATTCTTTTCAATTTCACGAATGTATTTGGCTATAAGACTTTACAAGTTATTGCGTTTTCGAAAGATAATTTTCACCTAAAGCAGTAATAAAGATTGGTGATTTTGAAGGCGCACTCAGTTCGGATGGTGATCGGTTTTTCGAATTTTGCCGATGCTACATCTAAGTTGTGTCGTACTGTATTTAGATGTGATTCAGCGCATGGTTTGTGGTTTATGTTAATGATTTATTTGTAACAGTTTTAATTGATTGGTACTAACTTGTTAAGAGTTCTGCACATAATACACGTGCTGCCGGTGATGACAACATGATTATTTTAAAGTGATGCGGTGTATAAAATCTTCATCTGTAAAAAGTTTAAATGCCTCTGCGAACGCTATTTAGTTAGCAGTCAGACTGCCAGGCAAACAGACATTATGTGAAGAAAGCTGTATGTTTTGTGTGTATAAATGTATTAAATGACCAATAAATATTAATTATACAAGATTAACTTTAGTTTACGATTGATAGTTACTAAATAAACATGTCACCTTGTTAATGTCTTTATTTAATTTACCCCCACCCTAATTGCGTAACAATTCAATGAATTTTTTTTTCAATCGTTTTATTTATTTCAGATTATTACAAAACGTTATCATAACCATCCATAGTAAATTTTTTAAATAATATAATACGAACAATAGAAAAACAGAAATAGACACAACAATAGAAAAACATAGGATCAGGACCAGATTGCTCGTAGATGTAGTTTTGTCCAATGTTCCATGAGGGAGCAATCCGTATTCATTCTCCCTCCAATAAGCTGCAGGAAGCTGTTGGGGCTGCCCCGTATGCGGCGCATCAGAGACGCTATTCTTTTGCGATGTATCGCTTGAAAGCTATCCACTCGAGCGTCTGCAAACATACCTGATGCGCTACAAAAGCGTGTGCGTAACACACGATCAATCACAATCTGTTTCATTTTGATAGTTCAACAACATTCTTTGCGTTATTTACGTTGTTGAGCAGACAAATTTTTCGAACATACGAAGCAATTAATTAGCAATATACTTCAAAATGATTTAGATTATGATTGAGCGTGTGTAGGCCATAATCACCTTCACAGAGATCCTACAGATTAATTTAGGAGGCTAATTAAAATCAACCTACCTGCTGATTCAATCTCTCAATGAAACGCCCATTCATTGAGCTAAGTATCACAATGACATTACGTTCTCTCCGGCATCGGCATAAGTAGAGAAATTTAAATCAAGTGTCACAGTCGTGACCGGTGTTTAGCACTTAAAATATCCACCAGGCGTTAATATTGAGTAGGTACGCATTCAAAGTGAAGGTACTACTTATTTAAATTCAGTTCCGGTCACTAAAATACCTTTGAAACTGGTAGGTCAAAATGTTCTACGGCCTGAGAAGATCCTAAAATCCTAACCGTAGGGGGTAATAAAAGGAGATTTTGTGAATGCCAAAACTGCTGATGGAGGAGATGGCTTATCTTAGCCATGCCTACCTGACCATAAGTGTAAGGTGGAGGTGTAGAGGGTGATTCTCTCTGACAGAAGAATGTAATAATTGTCTATTGGGTCCATAAAATACCGAAAGGACGGTGATAGGTACTTGATTGCTGGAAAATTTCAGGGTGAAAGGACCACTCTTGCCTGGCAAAAACCGTTGCGTATTATTAGCAGATATGGGACACTAAGCATGCTTGCACCCATCTTGTGTAATCAAATGTTAGCCAATCCGACGACCATTACCGGTCTGTATTAGCCAATCAGACGTGACTTCGGCACATCACGGATGCCGCAACATGTCTGCCTTGTGTCATCTATGGACTGCTTTCATTGTAATCTAACACAATAATACTGAATGCGCTGGGCATCCAATACCTTATTTAAATTAATAATATTGCTATCTTGTAGGTACATGCAAACGAGGCGTTTATTTATTTACCTAACCATAATTTTACACACATATAAAAAGACCTTAAAACATTAAAAAGAACGCATATTATATTAGGTTGAAATAAAGATAGCGATAGAGACCCCCACTCTAATTCCTAACGCTATGTTCTATGATATATGTTTTGTTGTTAGGTTTCCGCACTTAGTCCTTCAAGTGGACCATTGTGCGCGGGCCATAGCGGCCGTTGGTGGTTATTTCAACCAGCCCATCTTCCTCTAGAAGTTAATTAAAACTCCTGGTCTGTTCAGAATATCTGTGAAAGATCTCCCTAACGCTTATAGTACAAGAATGCAACATTCCGCTAGTGTTTTAGTATTGTCGATACACATTAATTACCTATGAGTGTGTAAGTAATTAGTAAACAGTAAACAGGATAAAATTAAAACACTAGCGGAATGTGGCACTCTTGTACTGCAAGCGTTTAGGAATAGGAAAAAGAGTGGGGAGCGTCTTCGACGACATCTAAACAGTTAAAGGAGACACTTGGAAAAGTATGCCTGAAAACACAAAAAATTCTAACGCTTTGATAAAAACAGCTCTCAGATTATTCAAATCGACTCAATTTAACTGTAAGCACCTAAAAGACAGCAATATCTCTAACGTTTCTGTCGTAAACTAACTTGCACTTCAAACATAGCACAGTACTAATCTTGTCCTTATTCTCCAGCTATCAAACAAGAGCGTCCTTTGATCCGCGGCGCAGGACCACATCCCGCCCTCCGCGAGAGAGGACGGGCAATACCTGCTGGAGTGGCTCCTACGCCTACGAAGAACACAGTGGCCATGCCTCCCCACGTCAGGGTACGAACCTCCCCGCTATCAGGGTACTATGAACTGGAGATCAAGGTCAGTTGAGGGGGCAGGATGCTTGTGAGGCTTTGCAAGGTAGGTCGGGAGTTCCTGGTGGTTTGTTGCTGGACCAAACTTTCTTATGATTACGACTTAATTCTCATCATCATTTACTGAGGATTGTTCATTTAAAGGAGATCTTGAATGTCTTTAGACAAAAAGAGATTGGAATAAATAAGTTCCGTATCGATACCCGATATCGTACCCCCGCAAGATTATGCTCCCTAAAAAGATTTAGAAATGAGATCTGTTAGAAGTTAAAGCGACATCACGAATCATTTTAAGATATGGCAAAGTTCAAAACGAAACTTTGTAAAAGCAACACTGGTAAATCACCGGGAACTGTCGTTACATGTACTAATACTAGAGACAAGCTTCGCCTGTGGTCAGCACATCTAATACTGGTGAGTATGCCTAGATTAGCGCCATAACAATATGTAAGCTTTATCAGCTTCATTAGCACCGTTGATTATCTTTAAGATACATCTGTTTTTAAATTAGGACATAGCAATGGTGGTGTTAATGTGACATCAGACGTACAGTCAACCTCACATCGGTGGTAGCAATTGGGATCTTGAACTGGCATAGCGAAGTAAGGAATTTCAGTAGAATAAAAAGCCTGAGGATGACTGATTTTGTTACCACTGACATGCGGCCTAGGTACTTACGGAATGTCTAAAAGCCGGGAAACGGGCACTTTTCAATTCAATTATTTCCTAGGACTACGTCCAGCTGTGGTAACTTTTCGGCTGATTATGATGTTGATAAGAGAATGAAACTCCTAGGAAGACTGTTCGACATTAGGTTCACATATCTTAATGATCTATGTATGTGGTATTTCTCGTGTTGCCAAACGGCTACCTCAATTCCATTTCATGTTTCATAACGAAGGTTCAAACAAACGCCATGGAACGAATATAAAAGTAAACAAGATTAAACGTTTGTTGTCCTAGTTTAACCACTAGTTAGTGTTCACTCGTAGTTTCTTTTGATGTTTGGTGCAAGTTTCAAAAGTGGCACTAAAGTTTGATCCAATTTTACTAATGGTTTTTTGTATTGACAATTGAAATGCTACTTCTTTCGTATCCATTTACTCATGCCGCCTGTGAAAAGATCAGATAGTCTGTAACATTGGTACTGTGTGCTCAAGATATGCCTGGTGATCATAGAGCCATAAATGTCACGTTTTGCAGCCGAATTCATGATTAAAGTTTCTTCTCTTCTTCTTTTCGTGTGGTTAATAACTAACCTGGTGTCAGAGTTTTAAAGCCGCCCATGGGCCTCTGACTTGGCTGCACATACCGTCGAGAAATATCTCTCAGGCATGCAAGTTTGTGAATAGTAAGAGAGAACTGTTGCATATACTTTAGGCAGTACTTGAGTGACTTTTTTTATATCTTTTTTTGCCAGGACTGATAAAAACAATAGAGGATTAAATCCGCCTATCCTTTATTAATTATACGACTGTACGGATAGAAAGACCGCCAGTAAACTTACGAGAATGATGTCATCGTCATTATTTTCGGTGCTCATGAATGATGTCATGGCTTCTGGCGGCACACATGTTGGTAACACCATCATCTATCGAATATACTTTAATATTCTTAGTCTAATTAAAATGATGATGGAGCTATTTGTATCAGTCTGAGCCGAAATAGCTTTATTGCGTGAGAAATTCTTGGATGGGCTGAATATTAGTGTCTATAACATGTTCGTGCCACTATAAACCAGTCTTTACCATCTTAGGCCAACACCCAAAGGATTAAAAGACGATTAATCTGGTCGGACTTTGAATTATGACCCATGTTTCTTGAAGAGGAAACAATGTCATCCACAGTTAAACAATTACTTGGCACACAGTCAAACTGTTTTTAAACGTGCGAGTTAAAAGCACGCCTATTAATATTATAATTAGGACATGAATTATCATTGATTAAAGATCAAGCTTTTGGCTCCTGAAAATAGGTCCTCGAGATCATAACTCAAAGGACCAGAAGGTTTATCTTAGGAATGGAGATGAAAAAAGGTCTGACAGTAATGCTAATTATCCGGAAGATACTGGCGCCAAAGAGTTACTTGCAATCGGAAGGAAAACATCTTTGGAACCCACGATCACTGCCAACTATCAATGCTATGTGTCCCGGAATGTCAATGCGACTCAGTCAAGGTCGGTTGCGGCCGTCAGCTCTTGAAGTATCACAGGGACAGGGACACTGACCGTTTGTCATCTGTTTAATCTAGTTCCCTATAAGTTGCTTAAAAGTTAAGATGCGAAAGTATACTCTTTCTTTGGACAAAGACATGAATCTTCTCTTCTTTTAAGGTTGACTACATTCGCATGGACAGTAAGAAACTTACGGACGATTTTCTTCTTTACCTTTTTGAGCTGCTTATGACCTGATCGATAAAACTATGAATAGTTCATTATTTATTGATCAATACACTCTAGAAATCAGTGATTATTTAATTGAAAAGTTTGACATACATAACTAAGTAAACTATGATGGTGACGCAAACAGAGATAATGTTTATCTTGCAAATATTTGTCATAAAATTATGAAAAACGATGCCGCCTGAGAAATTAAAGTAATTGAATTTGGATTGGATCGAAGCTTCCAATATCCATGCAATAATTATAATGGATGAGTTGCACACGGCTCGCGAACGTTCGCTGTAGCAATTTATCGAAGTGGCCTACTTTTAAAAGTGCTATATTTTTAAATAAAATTTAGGCTGGTTTTATGTTTAAAAAACATTATTGAAACAAGAGACAATGTAAACGCCACAAGTCAAGAGGTGAATGCTACAATTCTAAAATCGAACACAGATCAACGTTAGTAGTTACAACGAGAAAACCATTTGAAGATTCCAATTCAAAGAGAATTGGGAGCAAGACAGTAAAACAACAATTATCACTAAACCGCCAAGAAATACAATTAGGTACCCTCGGAACTGGGCTAGTATATTTACTAGTTAGCAACAACTTTGTCAAAGAGGCCAACGGTTACAGTTACCGAGTTCTGAACAAAATATCTTTGAAAAACCAACATTTGCATGATAGTGAGACGAAAATTTAAGTTTTTTTGTTTGAAAAATAAAAGGCTTTGAATATGGTCGAGTAGACGCTTGTAGATGAGTTCATTATGATAAACAATTTGCGTCAATGGCTGGTGTGGAACAAAATGTGGGTTGTTGTGGATCAGTTCGGATTCTGCGTGTAATTTACATTTTTTGTAAAACGTTTTTCTAATTTTGTTGTACTTTGGATGAAAGGAATATGGAGATTATGTACCTATTAGGTTTTGATGGAGTCAGATCTATGAGTTATTTTCTGTTAGTGTGTAGTGAAGTTACAGCTTTGAATGGATGGAATCGTTTGTTATTTACATCATTTTCTTTTGCTCCTATTGTAGATGAATTTGCATCTAAATCACTAAACTGGGGTCACCTTTTCTAGTTGAAAAACTTTTGGTCCTTCTGTCCGCTAGAATAGTTGAAATCCAGTAGGTAATATAATTTCTGAACAATAAAAATCTGCCTCTGCCAACTTCATTGGTAGATCATTGATTTAGCTATCTGCAGTGTTTATTTAGCCAATGACGTAACATAATGAGTATATTTATATAGTAGTTTTAGTATATTTATATGTATTTATTTGTACTTCATCATCTTCATCTTCCTAGCCTTTTCCCAACTATCTTGGGGTCGGCTTCCAGTCGAACCGGATGCAGCTGAATACCAGTATTTTACATGGAGCGACTGCCTATCTGACCTCCACAACCCAGTAACTGGGTAATACGATACCCCTTGGTAAGACTGGTGTCAGACTTTTGGGCTTCTGACGACTCGTAACGACTGTCAAAGATCCACAAATGACAGCCGGGACCAACGGCTTAACGTGCTTTCCGAGGCACGGAGGAGTCTCGGTATGTAAAGATCGTCACCCATCCACTGACCAACCCCGGCAAGCGTAGCTTAACCTAATGGATTGACCCGTGCGGCTTGTTATTACTTAGCCACGAGCTCCTGATTACGACGATTGATGACGAGCTGATTTATTTGTACTTATATTTATATATAATTACGTGTATATATTATATTTATAGTTTTTAAATTTAAATAAATATATTCCTCAATTCTCGCTATCGCACCTACCAGTTTGTCTCTGCACCACCCAAAGGTTGGCTGGTAGAAAATGCCTATGGCATTAAGTCGTCCGCCTCTGTACATTTGTGTGCTTGAAGTAATAAATAAATAATAAATAAATAATTTCCTCACACTTCTAATTTAAGAGCATCTCAATCTACCTAAAACAGGCTGTACACAAGCTCGTTCTCAGAACTAGGTAGATAAACAAATGTGTGGCTGGCATTGGTAGGGGCGACCCACAAACGCGGCCTAGACACAGTGCGCACAAATAGCCCGCAGTGACACTCCCGCGCATAAACGCGCATCTCCGACGGGCGAGCGTCGCTACGGTAATGCTGTGATTTATGGACTTTCTTTTAAGCTACTGTCGTATGTTACATGTGTAGGATTTTGTAGGTATAGCAAGAAATGTCTTTTTAAATAGAATGGTTAAAAATCATATTGGTTATTTTGAACAAAAAGCATCTTTTTCCTTCGGTTGCTACTCTAAATAACTTGAATGTTTTTAAAATATTCATCTCAATGCAGGCAATGTTCTTAATATGCTAATTTTCTTTCGTCAAATACTATATCCGTGTTTACATTTTCTTAAAATACTATCTCCTCTTTTTTGGAAGTCGGTTAAAAATCATGGTTACTTCTGGATCTAACCATACTTGTAACTTTCCTATTTTTGGTCATTTGATACGGTTTTATTTAGACTTCTTGTACCTATATCCTCAGAAACTCGTGGCTGAGTAATAACAGCCGCACGGGTCGATTCCTCATGTTAGGCTATGCTTGCCGGGGTTGGTCCATGGGATGGGTGACCATCTTTACATTCCGAGACTCCTCCGTGCCTCGGAAAGCAGGTTAAGCCGTTGGTCCCGGCTGTCATTCGTGGATCTTTGACAGTCGTTACGTTACGGGTTTTCAGAAGTCCGGAAGTCTGACAACCAGTCTTACCAAGGAGTATCGTATTACCCAGTTACTGGGTTGTGGAGGTCAGAAAGGCTGCCGCTCCATGTAAAATACTGGTATTCAGCTGCATCCGATTAGACTGGAAGCCGATCCCAACATAGTTGGGAAAATTGATTAGGCTAGGCAGATTGTTTTGCCTATATCCACAAAGACGATGTCAGACCTCGTAATACATACTAGAAGGCCTTAAAATTAAAGGTAGCCAACCCATATTGATACGGCAGGGAACATCAAACAATTTGTCAATATTGGGCTCGGCTCGTAAGACAATAATCTCGTTTAGAGGCCGCCTACGCTTATCTACGTGTACCAACATTGACCATAGACTAATGGGCAGACACGTTTATCTTTATGAATAATTTTATTTAAAGGCCGAGCCTTTAACAAGGTTCCAAATATCAAAAACATGGGACAGACAGAGGTATTTGTACTGGAAGTGTCCGAGGAAGTAATCCCATTTCTGACGCTTTTGGAGGGTGTTAGGCACATAAGACAGTTCAGCTGTATCTCAGGGTTGGCCACGCGTCTGCGATGCCTCAGGTATTGCTGTCCAATATGATGTTAACTCTTAGATGGGGCTGACAACTTACCATCATCAACTGACTGTGGTCGCTGAGCTGTCAGCTTATTTGCTAACCAAAATCATAATGGACGCAGTGGTCAAGAATTTGTTACCAAGTTTCGATTCCTCTTACGGTACCGGTGATAGGAAAATGTACGGTGGCGTTAACTCAGACCCGGATATGTATGAATGCAATTCAATTTATGACCACATTCAAACAATGAAGGTTCGTGCTGAAGCATATAAATGAAATGTTCTAAAGCCACTTTATTGCCCTAGGCAGACGGCGCCGTATTCTATTACGATAGCTTTCACTCAGGTGATTGAAATATGAATTGAACTTCCCTAAAGGGATTGGCAGAAGCGTTCAAATAAACATTGACAGTTCTGAGTGTAATGTTGTGAACAAGTTCGTATGTTGACAGAAAATGGGCGCGATTCCAAATTCCAACATCAAGATTATAACTGTAATTTAACCTGATTTAGAAATGCTGTCCAAAAGTTGTCTTTGCCATGTTAAAATGTTTCACTCAAAATAACAATTTAGGTCTTAAGAGTTTATACAGATAAACCCTCCAAAATTATTTGAGGATATGTCAGCAAATAATGCCGATAGAAATTGTTGGTCCTTCTTCAGTTAGAGCTGCAGCATAGACATTTTAATTAGCTGTGTCCTCATTACTTGTCAACACATATAAGTAGGTACGTTTGTCAGTAAATTAGCTGAACAGCTGACGATCACAGGCGTGTCAGACAATCTCGCCGTCTCCGAGGTCGCCTACATGCGTCCCAAACATTTGAGCATAGAGTAAGTAATTGCGCAGGAATTGGGTAAAGAAGAAGAAAGAAAAAGAAAATACGTTTATTTGCGGTAAACATGACGCAAAGAAAGAAATAAAAACACGAAAATAACAATTTGGGGGAAAATATGCTTCACATCCACGCAAAACGGCCACTGCGCAAAACGGGTAGGTACTGCTTGTTCCAAACGTATCTAATGAAAATGTAAACAATTGGTTCAGAAAACATAACCAATATCAATCTGCCTAGCCTTTTCCCAACTATGTTGAGGTTGGCTTCCAGTCTAACCGGATGCAGCTGAATACCATATTTTATATCGAGCGACTGCCTATCTTATCTGCCCTCCACAACCTAGTAACTGGGTAATACGATACCCCTTGGTAAGACTGGCTTTCAGACTTTCGGGCTTCTGATGACCCGTAACAACTGTCAAAGATCCACGAATGGCAGCCGGGACCAACTTTAACGTACTTTCCGAGGCACGGAGGAGTCTCGGTATGTTAAGATGGTCACCCATCCTCAGACCAACCCCGGCAAGCGTAGCTGAACCTGATGGCTCGAACCGTGCGGCAGTTATTACTTAGCCACGTGCTCCTCCTGTGGATCCCAATATGTTGTGCTTTAATAATGTTATTCAAACAATAATTGTTTGAAAATGTTGTGAAATATACAGTTGAAACTTTTTAAGTACAGATAAAAGTGTTACTAATTCCCTTTACTAAGCGATTGCGTAAGAGTTTAGGTTTACCCTGAGCAGGATTTGTTAACAGGCTCATCAGATACTTTAGAAACAAATCGCACATCACTAACAAAAGGGATGATCTGCAAAACAGTGTTTTGAGATATCGCGTTTTGAAAGTTTGAAAATTCATAACTCCTGAAGTAAGGGCTTTAAATGTCTAAATTATCATTCTTTATTTTTAGTTAGTTTAGTCCGTCTATCAGTGGTAGTTTTAATTTACAGAATAAAAAAAACTTTTTCCGAAACGCAAACAAAAAAAAATTGCATGTTTCGACTTGGTACCTTATTGTTTGTGACGTGCGAAATATTAGGTGCATACTGCTATACCTACATTTTGATGATGATGATAAGAGAAGGGGAAGACCAAAAGAAACGATGGAGGGATGTTGTGAAAGATGATAATTATATGGCTACTGAGATGACCGCTAATGCAACCGAATAAAAATAACAGCTGTCCCATACAGTTTGGAACAGTAAGTATTAAACTTTACTATGGAACGCCTTATGAAGAAGGGATAAGGGAGGAGTATGATGGGTAGGTGTGCCCAGGGTTATCACTTGGTAGGTCCTCATAGAATTATGGTACATATTGGCTTGAATAACTTGGGTGAATGGATCGTTGAATTATGGACAGTAAGTTTTAGGTTTGAGCTCGCATTACACTAACCTAAGGGGTGTACTGTTTAAACTTGTCTGTCTAAGGCGCCCTTATTTATTTATATACCCAGATGGAGTTTTAATTAGTTTTGCTGTGGCTAAAGAATAGGCATCAAAGAATAAAACTACAAACTCTCATTGACTTGATCTATGAACCAAAAAGATGTTGTCTCTAAGAGGTCGCAAGCGCATGTAGGACGTTTTCCCTTTCTAAGTGCATCTATATTATATCCAAATGTGTGATTTAAATCATGTTTACCATCAAACAGAGAGTGGGAATGGCATTGAACCCACGTCACGATAAATTATTGCTTAATTTTAATTCTGTTTGATTTCGTGAGAATCTGTATGAAATAATTATGATATATCGAATGGATCAGCATCCGTTTGAACTACCCACATAAAGTCTATCGGCTGTCAATCTTCTTTTTCGTCGAAAATTTGGTAAAATTACTTAGAAGCCTCGGCCATGTCTGTTAGATATTTTCTGAATGACTGGAACATAAATTGCTTAATGCATTATCTCAAAAAAAAAAAAAGTAAGAATGGAGACAGAGATATTGAGAGTCTATCTACATTATGTTCTAAATAAATAAAAAAATAAATAATGTTCGTTGGTAATTGGCAAGCGCAACACGTGAGAACGGCTGAACCGATTTGGTTAATTTTCTTTTTAAATGTGTGGTTTTTAGGGAAAGAAAAATTGGAAAAGTTACCCAGAAAATGGGCAGTTCTGAAAAAACTGAAAATATTGTTTTCTATGGGATTTTGTATGAATTATTCAAATTCAAAAGGTCAGCTAGATGAAAATAATTTTAATGGAAGAATACTACCAGAGTTTTGAGTGGAGTACCTTTCTAAAATAGCCCCAACCTGTTTACTAAAAAGAAATGACTCATCCAAATGTCAAGTTTACCAAAATGATGTATTTATCAACACTCGTTATTTTTTATCGCTCACCGCCATAACATGCGACATGAATCTATAAAATGATGAACATCATTTTACCACCGGAATGTAATCATAAAACCTATTTTCAAAGCGTAATCAAAATATCCACCAAAATTACGGAAATCTAAGCAGTATTGGCAAAACGGGATATTTTGGAGATAGTTACGACTTTAGGGCGGGCGCACAGATGCAGCAAAACAATCGTCGAATCGAGATTGAAAAGATATAATAAGGCCCGTAGTGCTTGAGCTTATAGGTAGGGACGCTATTTGGAGAATAATGTAGTAGTAATCGACGATAGATAGAGAGCTCCGTGTAAACTCTATTAAAATATTTTTGAAGATACCTTTACCCCTCATTCTGTGACAGTCGAGCAAAAAAGAACCTTAAGATGCCTGAATTTCGCGCTCTCACGCCCCTAGTCGCCGCAGGACCGCCCTGGGCGTCGGGAATTCCAGGCTGATTTCCGGCTACTATAGGAGCTTGCTGACTTTGAACAATGGGTAGCTCGCCGTCCGATAAGGACCAGACCCGGGTCGCCGTCGCGTTGTGTTCCACGCGCGTTTCAAAGAGATGTCAGCACAACTGACAGGGTCCGCTAGGGCCGATGCCTGCCAGGGTCGCGGGAAAGTCCGAAAGGGTTACCGTAGCCCCTGGCAACACAGGCAACTGAAAGAACACGGGTGGGTTTTAGTCAGTAAGAGTCTGACACGCCGCTACGCCCAGAGCGGAAGAAGTCATTTGATAAAACCCACCCAAAAAAAAGGCCTGAAAATGGTTAGACAAAACTGAGTTTTTGATATTTGGTCCTTTGGTTCGCAAAATAAACATACGTCCCTCAAGAGTAAACAAGCAATCGGAATTCCTTGCCTCACAACGCATTAGCCAATACGTCCGTCACGGAAAAATCGCAAACACACAGATTGTCTAAAAGCCAGTACATACAGGAAACCATTACGGCGTGTCGTAAACGAGAGCGGACAGTACACATTCGATTCGATCCGCAGTTCGTCAGTATCGTCTCCAGACGTTCAAACGATAATCGTGTCATTTATTTATAATTGAAGCTGTTTTCCATCTTAATATCCTGTTTTTTTTTTTAATAAGATTGCTGATAAAACAGTTTAATTGAAGTTTTAAGTGGAAAGTGATTAAAATATTGTGGAAAATGCAGGATTTGCGGCCAAAGCAGGTATTGTTTAAAAAAAAATCCAAATCCCTCCAAATCAGTGGTAAATTATTTCTGAAATCAGTATCAATTCTGGTAATAATTAATCTATTAATTATTCAGTATTCAGGAATAGATTTGTGTCTATTTTAACTTATGATAGTTGTCAGGCAGGAATTTCAGATTCCCTGAAGTGTCAATTCAGATTTGGAGCAATAGGTATTGTTCGCTTGTCGTGCTCCAATAAACTTCTAGGAATAACATTGATTTGTGTTGCTGCGGATATTAGAATTATTGTGGTATATGATTACTAGTTCCACTCAATCATACAAGACTGAAAGATGATGGTCATTTAAGGTCTATGTTACTTATGCCAAAGGTAACGCGTCAGTCAGAAAAAAAAAATATGAAAGGAAACGATGAACTACCCCCAAAATCTTCCAAAAAAATTAAATTGTAGACATTCACACCATTAATTTGATAAATAGGCACTTTTACACACTATTATGCACGGAAAGAAAGAACATGAGGAAACAAAATACATTAGAACGAATATTTAATTTTGATGAAGAAAAAAATCAGTGCTAGCATGTATTTCATATTTTGGGACATCTATTTCTGTTGGTGCTATCATCCATACAATAACAAGAATATTTTAGCATCACGATAAATTGACGTGCACATGGTGAAAGTGAAATTGTATCACTTAGTTTGTTAATAAGGTTTTTGAGCTGCCGTGGTTGCCAATTGGCCTTTGGTTAAAACTTGTTGCTTTTATTGTTAACCAAATGCTTTAGCAAAATCTTACTAACGGTGTTAAATAATAACAACAAAATAATTTTATTAATTGCTGTATGTTTTGTCCTAATATGCGCTGATAATAATCCGTTTGGTCCTTATGTCCAAAATGCGGTGATAAGCGACAAATAATAACTGATTTGAAACGTATTTATATTAATCTATTATCATCATATTCTTTCGAAAATGGTTTGAAACCAAGGAAAATGGTTCGAAACTAATGAATGAAGAATGTTTCCCAAACAAAAAGGTGTTGTTTTATGCACCGAATGTTTGAGTCCCTATTTTCTAGTTTATGACTGCATTGGTAACATTACAACTTTTCAGAGCTCCGAGTGATGCCAAAATACTTATGCATCCTTCGGAAAATAACCATTTAGATCTGGTTTTACATTCACCACAATTAACTGGTAACCAGATCACTAATTGGGAAACGCAAAAACTGTAAAGACACTTGTTTTCCAAAAGACTAGTTTTCACTTAGCTTAACACGTGATTTAAAAGGGGTATCGCACACTTATAGGGTAGGGACCCTAATAGGTATACGCCAAAGAATTTAAAAATTCAGGACAGTAGTGGTATAGCCAGAAGGCGTCGCGACAGACCCCGTAGAAGAAGGCGGGACGAACTGGACAAAATAAACGCCCTGTGGTCAACATTAGACCTTAATCGCAAATGCTGGAAATCATGGGCCCTTTACCCAGCAATGGGATGATACTGGCTAAGCAGTACAGTATCATTTCACCAATTTGTATAAGATTTTTCCAAAAAGTTAAATTATCTTTCTCCCATTTTAGCCCCCGCCGATCCCCGGTATGCGCCCCCCGCTCGGCTCCCCTGGTGGTCCCGTGCCGACCCCCAAGTCTTCCATGGGCTTCGTGATGCCGATCTACACCATTTGCATCATCGTCTTCTTCGTATACACTCTTAGCAAGGTATGTAACAGCAATAATATATTTTGCAGAATCATCAGTAGAATAACCCGTTTTACGAATTGAACCCGCGAAATTCAAATTGCTCTGCAGAAAACGTAAGAAATGATGAATAAAGTAAGTAAGGAGATTCTTTAAGATTAGCTTAGTGGACAGTGTTGTCCTTAGAAGCTTAGGAAAATGAATAATTTGAAAGAGAAGATGAAGATGTCAAGAATCTCGCATCACCAAAGTAGAAGAGTTTCGGTCTTGTAACATCAACTACATGACTTATTCCTCCATAAACATTGCCATAGCTTACAGCAGTTCACCACGGGACATCTTCTCAATACTCAATATATTTATTACATTCTACCTCGTTGGTCTTGCAGTCGAAAACGCTACTGCTGAGCATGAGGTCCTGGGTTCGATTCCCGGGTCGGGCAAATTGTTATTGGGGTTTCCATCTGGAATTTCTCAATAGCAGCCCGGAGCCTGATTGTGCCCGGTTGATGGCAATAGGCTCGCCCCCTATTACATGTAGTGTTGCCCAAATGCAAGACCAAGACGAGACTTAGCTAGTCTTGGTCTTGGTCTTGCGTCAATACACCTGGTCTTGGTCTTGGTCTTGGTATTGCGCTCTCAGTCTTGGTCTTGGTCTTGGTCTTGCAGCAAGAGTCTCGCAAGTCTTGCAATTACCTATTAGCCTATTGCTATTTATTAAAGATTTTCAAGGTCATTTCATTTTATCCTCGTGTGCCAACCCTACCAAAATAGGTAACCATTTTGTATGCCTCTGTCCGTACTCTGTGGCGGGCGGCGCGCGGTGGCAATCAAACAGTGTCAAATGCTGTGATACACTTGTCGCAGTCTTTGATTAAGCAGCGTCTTTGTCGGTAAGATATCAAATAAGTAGGTACATAAACACTGACCGACCAATGGTTTATTCGCGTAACGTAATTTAGAGATAGACCATACCATAATACCTCGTTAACATTCAGCCATTGCCATTCGTGTTGCCGGAAATATTTCCCTAAATATTGATGTGGCAACGTCAAGGGAAATGTGTGTTTACATTGCCGCTTCACATGTCTTTCAATGATTCAACACAAACACTCATTCCCATTCGCCAATTTGGACCCGCCCAAATCTCAGTTTGACTTAATTGCGAGACGCAAGAGTCTCGCAGGCTTAGTCTTGTTCTTGCTTAAATCTTGCAGGGTCAGTCTTGGTCTTGCTAAAATAAGTCGGTCTTGGTCTTGCGAAAATGCAAGAACAAGACCAAGACTGCAAGACCAAGACCGATTTTGGGCAACACTAATTACATGGGACTCAAACATAACAGGCGAAATGTGGGTGTACTATAGGTACACCTCTGCCTATCCCTTCGGGGAATACAAGCGTGATGTTATGTTGTTTATTGATGTTAGTTGGTAGGTTTTACAAAGACATGATCAATGTGGACCCTGTCGGCACAGCAAAGTAGGAAAGGACGAGGGCACTAACGCTGATCTCAAGACTGAGCCACTCATCCACCAATAAGACACCTTTCGAAGAGCTTCCCCAAGCCTACACTAAAAGTTATACCAACCATCGTTTTCTTCAGATTCTGTTCAAGCGTACTGGATCCTCAACGTATGAGCCCATCACACCAGACCCTCAGTTCAGGAGACGAGTGTTCAGGGATGACTCTAGAACATCTCCCGATAAACTGGGTAAGTTTCCGTTTCCTATATTAACTAACCATGTTACCATATCCAAACCAAGATATATTTTATTAATGATTCTACGCTGGAAAGCGGTTTTGTTTTTTCTCGAAAAATTACAAAATAACTAAACTTGACTTCCTTATATCAATTTTGTTATTAAAGCTTAGAAGTCTGTGCCTGTCGAAAGTCACAATTTGAACTATAACTACCTTATAGGCAAAGAATGTTAGATGAAATTTATTGACTCGTTATCGGACACCTTGGAAGATAAATTAGGAATAAGTACTAAAGTTTAATTGCTCCGAATGAAGCTGAGATTCACTTATAGTTAATTGACTGAGCGTGACTGCGGAAATCCATTATAAAATACAATAGACGACGTATATTTAGTAACCTAATCCGCTTAACTGTTCTTAAAGAGTCATGTCATGTCAATCGTCATCCTGAGGATGCCTAGTTGAGAGGTGAAACACGTGTCGATTTCTTACAGGGTTCTTCATGACTCTTTAAGAACAGTTAAGGGTATTAGGTTAGTTAGTTTGAGATTCACTGAATCACATTATACAGTAAGAAGTGCAGAAACTGCAATCATCTTTGACGAAGTCTTTGGAAATTGTACGTAACGGGTATAAGATAAAATTAAGATAAGAAGAAGATTATTTAGTATTATTAAACATTTCTAACCCAAAACTCTTGCGCATGCAGGACCAAAAGAGCGG
Organism: Conistra vaccinii; assembly: GCA_948150665.1. Taxonomy (NCBI): domain Eukaryota; kingdom Metazoa; phylum Arthropoda; class Insecta; order Lepidoptera; family Noctuidae; genus Conistra; species Conistra vaccinii. The sequence goes on from OX411327.1 coordinate 1,975,766, forward strand.
GACACAAGTAAGTAATATGTTGTTTTACGTATATTTATGTATAAACAGGAAAATATCGATACGGATGGCAGTTAATTAGCATTGAAATATAATAACACTATGGTGACCGATTTGATAATGTAGGCTGGGTTTGATAAAAAAAATAAAAAAATGGTATATTTTCACTGTGGATAAGTATGTATATTATAGATTATGTATAAAAGCATCGTAACACAAAATTACACGCAAATATTTATAAATTAGATGCAACGAATTGGCACAGAGCACTTTAGAAAACAGCAATATCATTCATAAAATTTCGCTCATCTATCAAATCAAACAAATCCAGTAAAATGTTCTTCGTATTTGAGTAAAAGAAATCACTTACGATGATCGTTATGTAGTGTAGGTACATGTTACAAAGATGCTAATGGATTGGCATAACTACCGGCTGTTTCGTAGATAGAGGTTAGAGTACATATACATACATACACAGTAACTATAAATTATTTGCGTGTTACATTTGAGTTGATCTTCAACAAGCCCAGGTTCGCACGAGAGATTTTTCCCGAGGCGATTTTTATTCGCGCACTGGTGTTTCTACGCACTGCTCATCGCCGACAGTTGAAAATCCAACAGTGTATTTTTTGACACGCTGGGATGCACGTTGTTTGATTCTCAATGCTCGGTTCGAGACGGGTGAAAATCCAGTGCGCGGTAAAATACCACCGCGATATTTTTTACGCTCGTGCGTACGTGGGATTAGGACGTGTTTAAACACCTAGTTTAGATGTCACGTATTGTTAGTTAACATGCGTTGAGTTTTATGTTGAAAAAGGTTAAGGTTCTACTTTTGTCGTAAAATGTATTACTTTGTTTAAACAAAATATGAATTTATATGAGTATCATCAAACTGTTCATTGTTTGATAAACTAGTAAAATTAAACTCTATCTCAGTTGGATAAAGTTCTTGTCAGAGAGATATCATTTTCGTTTTCTCTGTTCGTCCCTATATTTTTGACGTATTTAGTAACAAGTAAGTATAACTTGCTACGAAAATATGAGACTACTTAGTGCGGATTTCTCCAATGAAACTGACTGGTAGTTCTAAACCGCGTTCAAGAGCTGTCAGTGTCAATATAAATTCACAACAGATTTTGACACTGAAAGCTCTTGAACAGCTTAGATGTGCTGAACGCGTTCAATTTCATTGATGAAATTAGCTCTTAGGGCAAAAGGACCAAAATATTCAATAAATACCAAAATCCGTACGAAAGCATAGTATGTACCATGTTGACCCAATGGCTCGATGCTCAGGGGACGTGGAGTTGGAAGCGCTGAGGGCTCGCCTGGCGGAGACAGAGCGCGCCATGCAAAGGATCGTCAGCCAACTGGCGCAGCGCGACGCGGTATATATGGCGGGTCGTGGACTGGCCTGGGGTGCTATGGCTTGCAGTTTTGATTGAGACGACGTTGATAACTTTTTCATATAAATCTAAAAATACTGACAGCCTGTTAAGGGCGAATTTCACCAACGCGTTCAGCACATCTAATCACCGCGTGCAACAGTTGCTAGTGTCAATATTCCACAACAATAATGACACTTTTAGCTCTTGAACGTGGTTTAGATGCGCTGATTGCGTTCAGTTTCATTGGTGAAATTCACCGTTAGTCGTTGTGATAAAATGTAGAAACCAATCTTTAAAATTCAATTACTCCTAAACAAATTGGAACTTATTTTCTACAGTAGTCGAAAACACATTTTTCATTTGAAATTAACTTGTTCATGAATTTTACAGATTAATCTGTAAAGGGTTTAAAAATCAAGGAGATTCATTTGCACTCTTGTTATGTCTACAAGTAATTTTCTAAACACCAGATGCGCTTTCCTCCAAAAATAATAACATCGTCTATATACAAAAATAGACTGAAACAAGCTACCCCATCGGCCAGTTCATCATATCTGCCAGATTTCTTCGTTTATAAACCGTATTATTTAGATGTGTACCTAGCAGCTTGCGGCATGGTGACGGTTGAGCCCTTTTCTAGTTGTCCGGGTTGTAATCTTAACCTGCAAATACGACTGCGATGCATCCAAACGATTGTGGAGTCTAATGTGTTAGACATATAGTATTAATTCATATATGTTTAGTTTATAGAGTGGATTTTTGGAGGTAGAGTAACGGTTTCGAGTTTGTTTTGTGTTGTTAACAATGATAAACATCTAAGGGTCCCCATAACATAGTATTGTTTGTGTGAAGTATTTATGTTAAATATCCATTTTTATATATAGTAAAATGATTCCATTTTGTAATTTGTGTCTCCTTGTGTTTATTGTTAAAGATGCATTGTGATTGTGAATTCAATAATGTAACTGTGTTATCGTGAATTTGTGACGATTAATGATATCGAAAAGCTGAACTTAAATAAGCTTTTCAACAACTTATCTAAGAAGCTTTTTTGATTTATTTGCAATATCTGAATTTTTTTTTTTTTTTTTTTTAAATATACAGCAATTTTAATAATACGATGATACACTTTATTCTATGGTCTTATTTTGAATATCTTTGTTTGAACTAAATATGAAATATTTATATTTCAAATATTACCTATTCCAATTCAATTGCCAAATTCTAGTGTCAAAAATAAATTGAACGATATAATTAGAGAATCTTAGGAGATGAAAAATAAACGATTATCAAAAATTCACTTTATAAATACAGCCAAGTTGAACTCCCGAGATAGCGTTAAGTATGGTTTGGCCCACGTCCAACGTTGAAGAGCATGCCCAATCGTCTGATGCATCCCGTTTATTTTCGTCAGCGTCCTTCGTTGTTTGTTTTTATGTCTATTTTTACTCTGGTTTCATTTTTAATTTGGTTTTCTGCTAAAATTATTTGAGTTTCATTCATGAGTTATTGGAAACGATGATTTTATATTCAATGAAAATAATTTAGTTTATTTACACTGTATTTAATGCGGCAGTCGCTTATTTTGTACGGTTTCGAATCCGCTATGAATAGCGACTTGATTTGCACAACATCTGGATATATTCGAGGAAACGAATAAAACAAAAAGCAACATGGATCCAAATTGCAATTTTCTAAATGAATAAAGGCCACAAATAAACAATTTATCGAACGGCCTTGAAGCATTTCATCGTTAGAAACTGTCTCGAACCTACATACAGACATATTAATGAGTACGTCGACAATATACTCAAAAAGTCTATACATACAACTAGTCCAGACACTGAACTAATATGAATGTTATATGGCACAGTTGTTACCGCCATATCAGGGCTGGTAGCCGAGGTGCAGCAGCAGATGGAGGCGAGCTACACGCAGAATCAGCAACGACAGGTCAATGCATGTAGCAATCCTACCCTATATGGTTACTTACTACATTTGTGCAGCTGTAAAGGGCTGTGAAATGTATAGGGTTGACATGAGCTGTCAGGCATCACAAATCAGTCAGTATTTAAAACATCGTTCTGTTATTGTACACCGTTTGAAGATGACAGACACAGAACGATTATTAAATTACGTGCAGTAAACGCATTTAGTGATTTGTGGTGAAATTGGGCCTAAAATGATAGACGTCAAAAGCTACAAAAGAAAACCCCCAAAATCCGCACCACTTCTTGTGTTTGAACTTTGCCGAAGCCAAATGGCTTCGCTGGTACTTTAACGGAGATGTCTATGTTCTGATACTGTCGACCCCGTACATTTCGTTGACTTATAATCGGGTGTTACTATTGTAGTAAGTGACAATGTCTTGACTCTCTGGTCCTAGTTTCCGAGAAGATTAGACAAGAGAATGTAATAGATTATCTTGTCTAGTCTCGCTATTTTTATTTCTAACCTTGCTGCCTAATCCGAAATCCTGTCTATGATTTTCTGTCGTTTTTATTTGTTGTTTTATTTTTTTGTTTCTTTCTGTTTTAACATCGTGTTTTAAATCATATTAATTCTGAAAACACATTAAAACAGATCTCATAATAAGGTCATACTGAAGCATTTTTTGGATAAATATCTTAATTAATTCTTTAGCGGTTTTTGGTAATTTTAAAAGTTGCCGTAAAAACCAAAAAAAAAATGTAAAAGCTAAGAAGGTTTTAAAAGACTTTATTTTGGTTCAGGATTTAAATTAAATTATAAAATGTAAATGTTTTAAAATGTAAATCGTCTGAATTCGTTTAAACACGAACGTAACATAAATTGCACTCATAAAGCTTTTGATGTAGGGCATTGCGTCTTCATTACAACATTTCATGCCAATAGCTTTAACTTATTATAGCTTTTCTGCTGCAGTTGAAGATACGCTTCAGTTTACATTTTCTCAAGTCTACAGTTGGCCTAAATTTTTCTACGTGAGAGTGGGCTGGTGTTATCATGGATTCGTAATAGTCGAAACAAAATATTAAGAACGTATTACAGAACCACCTAGCTTCTGACGTTTCATAAGTGCCCTTGTTGGTTTATGTGAAATAAAATATTTTGAATTTGAATTTAGAACTTCACTCAAAACTCAAGCAAACTTGAAAGTTCTCTTAACGCCTTTTAATTGGTTAAAACTAGTTTTTAGTAACGCTTGAGTCTTGAGCGAGGTTCTGTAATACGGGCCTGAGTAAACCTGATTGTAGTTTCAAGACGCAAAATTAAGACAAAAACCTCTTTTATAAATAATGATAGAGGCTTACGAGATAGTCAAGAGTAGAAACAGAAAAGAAGAGTATAGTATATTTATTTATAACAGTCTTTGTTAGACTGAGATCTATACAAGTAACGAGTTTGGCAGGTATTGCCAGCTTGTGCCAAATATTGCCATATTTAAACTTGGCACAGTTAAATATAAATATTACCTACTACTTCTTAAAGTAAAAGTCCGATGTGAATGGCAAAGATGAACAGAATTTAGAACGCAAAATGTTGCTTCTATTTGAAACTCAACATTAATATCTGTCACAAACCTTTACTTACAACCTTATCTTAGACACAACTTGACATTCCTGCGATTGGTGTATTACCATTTCGACGGTAAACAATCAATTAAACAAAAGAAATAACCCAAATTCAATATATTATACTTTCAAAATAATTATGTTTAAGAACAGCACATTTCTTTTGCACAACTGCTTACTGATTTATATAGAACATTCCGATAAATTATTTTTATCTTCGCATCTTCATGAATCCTTGTTTAAATTCCTTTATCTATTATATTTGGTTGCATTCCCAATTTCTAATAGTCCACATAAGCATGGTTTTTTTATGTTTAGTTATCCATGTCGTCGCCTTTGTCTGTCTGCCTGCACCTCGCCGTTGACTAACAAATAATAATAATACACCATTCACAATTAATAATAATAATAAATAAATAGTTCCTATGTCGGATACCTAGACTATAAAATAGCAATGAAGAGATATCAGAGTAAATTATGCACAAAACAGGGTTTTTTTTTTTGTTTTTTTTTCTGCTTATTAGCTGCATTTAATTATGCTGTTGAAATCGAAAAAAAAAGCATTTCTTCTCCGTACATATAAGAGAACAAAAACACTTTCTGCAACCAATTTGATTTCAGCGGTATAAATATTGTAGGTATTGATGCGATTTTCATTTTGGTTTTGCCTAGGATATTTTGTAAATATAGCAATTTTTTATAGATTGATTATTTTTCTTTTAATGATGTTTCTATGTAGTAGTTTAATTTTCTTTTTGTTAAAATAGGAGTTTTCTCTTGTTGAGTGTGTTGTAGTTTTGTTTCCTTTTTCTGCATTGCGCTAGATGTTAAAGCGTTGATTACTTCATTTGAAGCTTTAAAATACTTCTCAGCTTCAGGGATACTGAAAAATAAGCAATCAACGCTTAGAAATAGTCCGCATGGAATTCCTGTAGAAATTGAGAACCTTATGTTTTGATAGGAAAAAGCGTAGAAAGACCAAAAATCTGATTGGCTGTTTAATATTTCCAGGATGTGCAGGATAACCACACTCGCCCATACACGAATGGAACAATCTTACACAATAGTGGCCCGGTGCATATAGTCGCAAGTGAGTACCGCGAGCCATCCAAAGAGAGCCTGGAGACTGTCGAGGAGAGGGAATCATCTCCTGAACAAATCCCAGAAGAAAAAGAACCCTCACCGGAACCTCAGCAGCCCGCAGAAACTAAAGAATCCACTCCTGAAATAGAAAAGCCTGAAGAACCTAAACAATCAGAACCCGCTAAAGAATCTTCACCGATTGAAGAGCCTGTTGTAGAAGAAAAAGAATCCACACCTGAGAAAGATACTCAATCAAAAGAACCCACTCCAAAACCAAAAGAAACTACGCCAGATAAAGAAATACCAAAATCAAAGGAAGAAACACAAGACGAAGAAGAAGAATTAGAAGAGGAAGAAATTGAAGAAGAAATAGAAATCGAAGAAAGTCCAGAAAGAGAACTGAGTAAAGAACGAGAAGTGGAAACAACTGATGAATTAATAAAACTGGCATCTGATGTTAAAATAGAGAGAAATGGAGATGTAAGGCATACAGAGGAGTTCTTGAAAGAAGAAGCGAAAGTTTCTGAAGCGCAGAAACAGGAGAAGCAGTCGACTCCTGAACTTTTGGAAGAGGCTATCAAAGATGACGATGACCAGGAGAATGCCAGTGTTAAGGTCAGTTCTATTTTCATAGACATATATTTTTTCTAGCTGGACCGATGAAGGACTCGGGAATTCGCGGGTTGCGGGAAGCGCAGGACTAGTTCTTGGGGAAAGCCTATTTCCAGCAGCTTGGTTGTGTAACGTTTTTCGCCTGAAATGGTAACGATGGTGATGATAAATATTATCTTTAATGAGAGGGTTCTGGCAATATATTGATCGTAGTACTAGACTATGATATACGACTATCAGGCTCTGCATCCGTAGGAGCTTGATAGTCAGATCAGGCTCCTACGGATCCTGTGTAGATTTGAGTTCAATTTAAAGTAACTGTAAACCTTGATTGGGGATCTTAGGTCTTGTGTGTGTTAAGAGGGTTTACGTCGTACGGCTTTTCATACAATCTTTCAAGCCCTTATTTTTCGAAATGATTGAACCGATTTTAATGAAACTTCATATGATTATGCAGGATACAAAGGTTTTAAAACTTAGTTAAGAACATTTTCGAAAAATAGTGTTACAGCCAAATTAGACAGATTTTTAATTTTCCATAGAAACAGAGATTTCCAGTTATCTGCTTTTAAATAAGACATTTTGTAAATGTTCTTAACTAAGTTTTTAGACCTTTGTATCCTGCATATGCGTATGAAGATTCATTAAAATCGGTTCAGTCATTTCGAAAAATAAGGGCTTGAAAGATTGTTTGAAAAGCCGTACGACGTAAACCCTCTTAAGTATCACACAAGACTTCTCTTTTTTCCTCCTACTCCTTCCTCCTCCTGATCCTTTTGGTCTTGTGTATGTTGCACTTAAAAGCTGTATTTTAACATGCAATGTCACCACATTGTAGATGACATTCTTAATGTGTTCACACTCACACATATTGTTGATAACTTCGAGATACGTAGACAGCGTTTTTATTTTTAAAATAATGCACGGTTTATATTCCTTCTTAATCAAGGAAATATTCTGAAGGTACTCGATCGGAAAATTAGGAAAGTTTTGTCCAATAAATTGACACCAGTTATTTAAAGGGTCTGTCCCTGAGATGAAGTGTTTGACACCAGCACACGTAGCGTTACGTTGCTTTTCTGTAATTTTCTCTATTCTTCCGACGGCAATACCCGTTTCTATTATGATCACAGTAGAAGTTGATTTCAGTAATGGTAAAACAAGAAATCATTGCTATTGGCACCAAACATACCATTGGATTATTGAATATTCTAAGTTCTAAGAACAAATTTCAAATTCACTGACAAACAATGCACAGGGGTCTAGAGTCTAGAAGCATGCAATTTTGCAATGATTTTTTTTATTTATTAAAAATGAGCATTTTTTTTAATTCATTCCCAAAAGCGGTTAAATGGGGGATGAATCCGAGCAGGCACATGGTCTGTCTGAATATTACGCAGTCTACGTATCTCCCGCACACATAACACACATTAGAGCACCCAGTATCACATGCCCTCCTCACGTAGGTGGTAGGCATGGAGGTGACTGCGCACGCGGCCGACGGCGGCGCGTGGAGGGCGCAGCGCCCGGCGGAGACTCCGCCCCCCGTGCCCGCGCCGCACGCCGCGCCGCACCGAGCGGTGAGGGCACATGTTACCGTTCATATCGTGCAGACCATTTATGACTGCGAGTAGAGGTCGAGATTCTTTTGTGTAAACTTTTAACACCTCAGTCCTTAAAATATGTAACCCAATTTTAAGTTGCGGGTTTCATGCTCTCTGCTACAGAAGTACAGTTGGAATAACACTTACAAGAATGGCCTAGTGTCATTATTTTGAGTATTCGAGAGTATTTTTTTTAAATGTATGTGGGCTCCGTTCGCGTCCAGAAACCCCGAAAGAGACATGAGTAAAACTACCAAAAAAAATCTTAAGTGGACTGTCAAAAAGTACAAAATATTATTATTACTTTAATAGCCTGCGCAGACGACAGATTTTTGTCCGCGGACTTTTTATCGCGAAGGGCGTAACGAGTCCGTGGGGCACGCTCAGTCGATCTCGCGTAAGCATCAGAGGAGCCTGGATCAGGCAGTCAGTTCCATTCAGACCGCGAGATCGACCGAGTGCGACCCGCGGACTCGTTACGCCCTTCTCAATTAGAAGTACGCGAACAAAAATCCGTCGTCTGCGCAGGCTATAAAGAATCTCAATCTTTGTCGCTTTGGTGTTTCAATGTTTTTATTATTGGTGTGTAACATCTTTCCTCTCGCTTTTCTGCAATCTGTGGGAGTGATTTAGTGAAAAGGGACGGAAATGTGTAACAGGAAGCCGGGGAAGCGCGCGCTATTTGATTTGACCAATGAGCGCGCGCGCTGCTAAAGTTGGCCGTCAGTTGCGATGTAAGATGTTACACATAATATTTCCTTTTCTAAACTATTTATTGTCCTTTATTATAACTTTTTTAACATTTTTACAGTTAATTATGTTAGTTGTTCGTTCTGTAGTTAGCGTATGGTAGATAGTTTTGTTGCTTTACATTCCAATGCTTAGTAATATTATTTAGCTCAATATGTTTGCTCAATCACGGGACATCAGTTACTGTTACATATTTATGTGTGTGTAATTTTTGTTCTGTTTTAAAAGAAGTAACATTTAATGTGCAACATTGTTAAAAATTTCTCCTATTTCATATAAAATATGTTACTTACGGAAGCCGGTCGCAACTTTGGTTGCTGTTTTTGCTAAAGTACCTGCCTACTGATGTCCCCACATAATAATTACTATCGTAGAATAAAACTGCTTGCATTTCTTCTTTTATATATTTTGTTTTACACATTTTACAAATAAATCGATTACTATTAATATGAGCAGTTTTATTTTAACGTCTCTTTGGCTAACCCCTTACACATAAGCACATAATTTCATACACATGAACTCACTTACACACTCTGGCTGATAAATACAGTAGATCTACTTTATTTCACCTATTAATAAACGAGTATATTGCTATCTCTATTTATTGTCATAAAAACAACAAGGATAGGTATTTATAATTAACTGTCAAACTGACCCAATTCTGTGGACTGGCACAGAAGACAAACACAGTAATCTGCGTTCGGAATTTATTTGCCAAATATGTCAAACAACTGTAATGCCTACACATAAGGTTCAGTTTGCGCTACAATTTCATATTTTTTATTACTTTTTAACAGTACTAATCAGTCCAAAATCAACTTTATTTACACTAGCATACAATTGATGTTTGTTTGTTAATTAACATCGATTGGAAACAAAAATTTCATATAGACCTTAGTTTATTGTTGGCTCGGGCCAGAAACAACAAAATCATAAATCAAGCTTAACAATAAGTGTGCCAACCTCAAAGCACGCACTGTAAGAAATCGACCTTCTGTGCCTCTTAATTCGTGTTGTAATTTAAATAATAAATTATTTTATAAACAACTGTCGTATTAGGCTTTTTCTAATTTATCAATTTTATTTGACCACTTGCTACCGAAATAGTCACTGATAATACCAAACACAAAGCCGATTATAAATTAGTAGAAACATAATTTTATTTTTTGTTGATAAACCATCCTCCGACACAGCGATAGGACGTTTATTCTGAAAGTGGGCAACGTCGCAAATAGATGTCAAATATTTCGCTGTTTTGATTAATTTGGCAATATTACTGTATGGAAATAAGTAATGTGGCTAACTAGCGAACTAAAATATTGATTATGAAATGCAATAATTAATATCGTAACATTAACAATATAACAATAACGTATCATTGCAATTCATTATTAATATTCTAGATATTAATAATGAATTGCAATGATAACATTGAATTTGATGTTGTAACCGTTTACTAATAGTTCTTTATTAGTGATCGATGCGTTTTAGGTGTTAAAAAGGCATTTGGAAATTTCAGAATAGTTTTTTTACATCTAAATCTATCTAAAATGAAATATTCGATATTACGATATTAATTATTGCATTTCATAATTAATATTTTAGTTCACTAGTTAGCCACATTTCATATTTCCACACAGTATCATTGCCAAATTAATCAAAACAGGTAAATACACTCATGGACAAATTTAGAGGAACGCAAAAAAAAGTGTGTAAAAGACAAAATAACATGGATATTTGTGACAATTAAGTATATTCATTCAGATTTTGTTTATTATACGTTAATTTAAAATTGCAAACGTTAAAAACAAAACGATAAAACGACAAAAATTTACCAAATCATGAAAAAAAGAAAAAAAATACTGGAAAGCAACATTTTTGCACTTAACATTTTATTCATTTTTTTTCATAAATATTTAGGGAAGGCTTTAACGTGGGCTTTATTTAGTACTTAATGTTGCCCCCTTTAGCTCTTCGAACTGCTTCCGGTCTCCTTGGCATACTCCTAATCAAGTTATCGATAAAATCTTGAGAGATTGCGTTCAGTTCTTCCTGTAATGCGTTTTTAAGACCTCTCAAATTAGTGGGAGCAGGATTTCTTTTCTTAATTTGTCTTCCAAGCTTATCCCATACTTACATGTTCTATGGGATTTAAGTCGGGTGAGCGCGCTGGCTACCCCATGACATTGATTTCAACTTCTCGAAGGTATTCGACAACTACAGCGGCAGTATGGGGACGTGCATTATCATGCATAAAAACAAATTTATCTCCTATAAAAGGGGCAAATGGCGCTGCAATTTCTTCCAAAATCTCAGTTACATATCGCGCCGCTGTTAGTGACCCATTCTCAATGACGCGGAGTTCCATACGTGCCCCCATACAAATACCTCCCCATACCATAACTGACTTTCCACCATACGCCTCTTTTTCAATGATGTTGCACTGAGCGTACCTCTCTCCTGGGTATCTCCATACTTTAATCCTTCCATCATCTGGCTTCAGGCAAAATTTGGACTCAAAAACTCAAAATTAAACTCACTACTCTAAACTCAAAAGGTCAAAATTAACTCGAGGTACTCGATGGGATGTGGCAAGAAGGGGGGCTCTGGCAGGCAAGTGTGAATTTATTCCGGCTGATTTCAGACTTCTTCTCACAGTTTTTGTGCTTACTGTAACCCCTCGAACTTATTGGAGCTTCGTTCTTACATCAGAAGAAATTAAGGTCCAGTTTTTAAGCACGCTAGTAACAATGAACTTGTCATCTCTGGCCACAGTTTTCCGTTTACGTCCCTGTCCTGCAAGTCTTGTTTAATGCCCGTCCTGCCGATATCTCATGACAACTTGGTGTACCACAGATTTTGATACTCGTAATGTTTGGGCCACATGTTTGTAAGTTAGGCCCTGTTTCATTTAAAGCAACAGCCCTAGTAACTTGAGTGGCGTTTAGATCTTGTATTCTCAGTTTATTTGCAGTAACAATTAACGCTTATCACGATAAACAAGGCAGTTAAGGCAATTTTTTAACAAAACCTGAATTTAAACTCAAATTCAAAAATTTGCAATTTTCTTCGCAGTATTAAAGAACGTAATATTCCGCACTAATTACATAATAAAAACAAATGAAATTCGGAAAAAAAACATTCCAAAACTTTCCTTTTTTTAATAGAATATACTAATGTTTGTGGCCAGTACGCACGTTCATTACAACAGGAATAATTTAACTTTTTTTTTGCGTTCCTCTAAATTTGTCCATGAGTGTATTTGACAGTTATTTGCGACGTTGCCAACTTTTGGGTTAAACGCTCTTAAGTACTTAGTTATCAATAAAATTGTTATGTCAAGTAAGGTATTATTTGTATCCAAATAAAGTATATGGGTCTTGACTGGGACCTTGACTATTTAATTGATTTTGAGGATGTTTATTTTATTTAAGTACCTATTTGTATATAAATAATCCCCGAAAGGTTAGGCATAAGTGTACCTATATCAATCTGCCTTGCCTTTTCCCAAATATCTTGAGGTCGGCTTCCAGTCTAACCGGAATACCGGATGCAGCATATTATGTTGTAGGTAATGGCAATGACTGATTGCAAAAACAATTGAATATGTGACCCAATTGTCATTATGAACTTATTTATATTAATATCACATCCGCATACACATACACGCACCCCTCCTACACACACACACACAGTCAGACGTACGCCGCTCCACACCCTCCCTCAAACACACACACTCACAAATAACTGCGCCACAGTAACTAAAGCAGTATTAACGTACACAAAAATTAAAATATTTTTGTTCCAATCAATATTTGTCACTGGGACAAAGACAAATGAGGGCCCTTTCTATATCTTACTGTGAAATAATCACAAAATCAGAAACACACACATACAAACTTCAGACACTTCACAAAGGCCTTTTACGAACAAATCTCGTAAATATATTTTCAGCATGAAGCTGAGCAGGTGCAGTCCATATACCTGGAGACAGAGATCCCGCAGCAGTCGCGCGTCCTGGTCACAGACTTCGCAGAGAACAGGGCCGACAGGCCTGCGCCCACTAAACATTCGCCGGTAAGGGGTACTTCCTTGACTTAAATAACGGTTACTCTTTTACTCCCCATCATTGTTTTTTTTTGTACTGGACCATATCTGGGGGGAACCTTCTGGTTACGGAGATATCGAAGGTCCAAGTTCCAACTGTTTTTTTGTTTCAAGAAAACTATTTAAATGTTACCCCAATAACTCCTGTACCTACCGTTGCGCATGTACCTATAAGCACAATGTTTTGTGTGCATTTCATTACGAGCGATATTTCTATATAATTATGTCGTAGGTCTTTTTAGCTCTCGACGGAAAAAGAGGGGTGTTATACGTTAAACGTGTAAATCTGTCTGCGCCATTGTAGCTCCGAAACGGCTAAACTGTTTTTTTTTTTTGAAAGGTTACTTTGTTGAGAGTGTTGTGTTGTTAGCTATGATTCAAGAAAATCGGTTCAGCTGAAGATTATCAGCTGTTTTCTAGTTGATGAATGGATGTGAGCATCTTCCACAGGTCTGGTCGATTTGAAATTTGGTATGTTGTTACTTAGAAGAACATAAGTAGTAACCTTGAACTGATGCTGCAGTATTACCTGTTTGCAAGATACCCAACTCCCTCACCAACTTACAGCACAGGCATCGTGTTTAGGCTCATAGGAATGGTTTCAATGAATAGGCTATAGATAGATGGTGAACAGGGTCTGGTGAAGGAGTAGGAAAGGGAAATGAGGAAATGTTTGTCGGGGTTTTTTTATATTTTAATTTGTGTTTGTTAAACCCTGTATTGAATCAACTATCACAGTTAACTGTTATACTCGTAAACATCTCCCAAGTTGTGCCACAGGACCGGCCACTTGGTTTTCCACCTCCCATCCAATCAGTTCCGCCTGTTTAGGGTCTTCGGTCTATCATCACTGGTGGCGATGATACGTTTACCGAATCGTGATCATCTTTCTCCAGTGAAGATATTTAAGAAGTTGCGCCAGAGCAACCGGGGCAGCCAACGACACTCGGAGATATTGCAGTTCTTTCAAATTTCTAGCAAGAGAGGGAATGACATGATTTAGGCAGAAAAACACACTACTGTATGTGTCTCTAAAAGATAATTTATACTTAGTCTAAGATATTGTATTTCCTTCTCAGATGGTGGTGAGTGGAAAGATGACACTGTCCCTGATACAAGATGCGCCAAGGGACACTCCTGAACGGGACCAAGGTATTGCATTCCTATTTATCCGAAACTAGCTTTTGCCGACTTCGTCCGCGTTCAATTTAGGCCCCCGAGGCCTCGACCCATCGCGTCGCATCCCATCGCACGCCTGCGCTATTATCTTCGTTTTCGCTTAGCGTTTTTTCTGACTTGTTTTCGCTCGGCTCCTAAGGGTCGTAAGTTCCTCAAGAATTGGGCTATCTGATGCAAAATAATTTTTGATATCCGACTGGTAGTTCCGGAGATTACCCCTACATACAAACACACAAAAATTTAAATAATAATTATTAGTATAGCTAAAGATTATCAGTTTTCTATGTATGATCAAAATAGTTTTTCGCTAGTTTCTATCAGGGACCATTTTGGTTACCCATTGAAAGGGTTTTCGATAGGGTTTTTCTAAGCAGTTAATCAAAAACCCATACGATGTGGGTAACCCTTTTGAACGGCTTAATTTAAGCCATTCAAAAGGGTTATACAACTCTCTAAACTATAACAGCGTAACATTCCGATCGGAGCAATGTAATATGATCTGTCGATGATGGGCATAGTTTGCAAAATGGAATAGCACGCATTAAAGCCCTATTACATTTCGACGGTGATTTTTGCGTTAAATAGGCAACTTTGGCGTTCTTATTCTTAGTAACTGAAAGACTTCGACAACTATGACTTATTGAGTGGTGGAGAAGAGTTATTAGTTAAGTTCATAGCGGCTTCGCTTTTTGAAATTTTTGCTTAACTATCTATAAAAATTCAATCCCTATTTCCTTGGTCACGGCATCACGCGTGAACGGTCGAATTTCGCTAATTAATTTTTTGTTGTGTTTATTATTGTAAGAAGGTTCTTAGGATAGGTAGGTGAAAGTAGGGTAGGTAGGTAGGTATACGGTAGGATAGGTAGGTATGTAGGTAGGATAGGTAGATAGTTAAGTAGGTAGTTGTATGGGTAGGTAGGTAGTTAGTTAGGGTAGGTAGAGTAGGTATGTAGGTGCGCCGTAGATAAGTACTTAGTGCTACCCGTGCGAAGCCGGGGCGGGCAGCTAGTTTATTTAAAGCCAAAATTCCGAAGCAACTTTTTCATAAAATGCGCGACGGCACTTTTTTGAGCTCGTGGTTGAACTATTGTAGGTACATAGCAAACCAGCCAAGCAAGCCAGCGATGGTGGATGGTTCGTAGTGCTCGCGCCACCCCACCCATCACCTACTTAGCACACATTTATTGAATAACCTTGTGTTAACCCGAACAAAACCCTTATAATAAATAGGTTATTATAATGAAGGGGTAACCCGTTCACTGGGTTTCAAGTATAGAACCCATTCAATGGGTTATCATGTAACCCATTCAATGGGTTTCAAGTATAGAACCCCTTCAATGGGTTATTCATATTGAAGAGATAACCCTTTTACTGGGTTTCAAGCATAGAACCCAATCAAGGAGTTACTTCAGATAATGGTAACCTCATAAACGGGTTACCCTAACAAAAAGCTTAACTCGTATCCGGGGTTGCGCGGTCCCTGGTTTCTATGTCATAATGTAATGACAGCTTATTCTTTTTTTAACCTATTTTATAAACTTTAAAATATGGTATTAAATTAACATAACTGAACTATAGTTTCAGAATCAACAATGGACGACTTCACAACGGCTAGTGCTATCACACAGAATGCTGAGGTAAACTTTTTTTTTAAGACTTCAAAAAATGTAGGAGGTTCGCATTCGACGGTTTTTTATAATGTCCATTGTCCTCCAATAGCTCTCATCATGACATGAACTATTGGAGAGGGCTATGTATGTCCAGCCTGCAATAGCGTGATGATGAGCAATTGTGGCCCATACAGACAAGAAAGAAGAAAGTTTGACTGCCTATTCCTGAGAAAAACGGTCTTGACAGACAGACAGACGGAAAACGAAGTGATCCTGTATGGGTTCCGTTTCTTCCTTTTCAGTTGCGGAACCCTAAAAAACCTCAATTTCCCTATTGACATTCATTGTAGCATTTGTAGCTGAGAAGAGATTGCGACTTGAATTTGAATTGTTTTTAACTACGAGAGTTTGCGTTCTGGTCTATCCTGAAAAACCGTGTCATTATTTTACAGAAAGAAGACGAATCAGATGAGGAAATTGAAGAAGAGATTGAAGTAGAAGAGATAGAGGAGGAAGTCGAAGAAGTAGAGGAAGAAGAAGAAGAAGAAGACGAGCCTGAACAGAAGCCACAGAAGGGAAAGAAGACAGAGTGAAGTACTGATAGATATTAATATACTCGTACTTGTGCGGTTATGTTTTGTGACTTTGTGATAGGAGAGTTTGTAAGGATATTAATGATGGCTGGTATTTAATTTTGAACCTAACGGGGGTAACTTTTATGATAGTTAAGTATGGAATATACTTTTGTTCAATGGTTGGGTGATGTAACCTCTTACACCCTAAAAAAAGCACTCACTCTGGTGAGAGATTCGCCATTGTAATAATGGATTTAAGTCTAGCAGAATTGTTTCAAGTTTTGATGCTGATATTCAAGAAAGTATGAAAAAAAAATCCGATGAGGTAGCTCTAATAAGGTTCCTACAAGTATCAGACTTTTACTGTATTTAACTGATAATAAAACAACAAAATATTATGTTGTTGTCCATTGTTATCTACATCCAATCAATTCTGTCCAGATCATCTCAGGGTAAAAGTACGTCAAAGTCATAAAACATTACTTTAACTTGAAAAAAAATATTATTCTGTCTATGAAATGCAATTAATTTGTGTATTTATTTTGTCTATGCTTCCCTCCTAGTCTATTCGTTGTTGAAGGTGTACATTTTATTATATTCTACATGTTTTTATGCTTTCGACGTTTTTAATACTGTTGTTAATAAGTGAAATAGTTTTTAGAGCGTGGTTAGATGTGACTGGGAGGAAAATAAATTGGGGAGAAGTTTGTCATACTTTTATCTACCACTTTAACCGTTTTATGCCAGAATTTAAAGTTTCGACTACCAGAAACAATGAATTCAACAAAAATTGATGCTTTTTATCTCAAAATCACACTATAGAATCTAGCAGGCTAGTCAATCTGCCTAGCCTTTTTCCAACTATGTTTGGGTCGGCTTCCAGTCTAACCGGATGCAGCTGAATACCAGTATTTTTCATGGAGCGACTGCCTATCTGAGCTCCACAACTCAGTAAGTGCATGGGCTGGCTAGTGCAAATGTGGTTAGGTTAATCTAGGTGAAATACCCTAATATTATAAGTCTTCAGCCGTATCTAAACACGCTCGCAATGTTACAATTGGTTATTAATAATACGAATTTAATAAATTGAGTGTTCGATAATTTGTGCCAAGTGTTACTTCAGGCTTCTTAGAGTATTCCGTCATTTATTCGACGTTTTTATACTTACTATACTTTCAATAAATACTTCCAAGTATGTGAATTAGCCAAATTTTAATTGATACCTTATAGGTAATTAATAATATAACTTGTGTATTCAATGTCTTCTTTACATAATGAATAACAGCCGTGCAAAAAAACTGCATTAGAAGAGGAAAAAAAATTGTAGCCCATTTTGATAAGTTCCTTTTTCATTTATGACATTATTTTTTAAGTTAAAATAGTTTTTATTCAAAATTAATTGATGTCATATTGGCTCAATGATTATTTAGTGTGATATGATAAAATTTTCAATTAAAGCTCAATATACTGTGCAGTTTTTTTGCCAGTAAGTATACTAGTAGGAATGCCCCAAGCGTAATTTCAATGTCTCCTAAGTATTGGGTATTTAGTGTAATAGAATAAAATAATAAATATGTAATAATGAAAATTTTGCACCAGCGTGAACCTATAATAGTTATAATTATGCATTTAAGGGATATTGTTACAGTTTCCTTTTATTTTTCTATGAAATTTTATTTTTGTTAACGTGAAATGAGAGTAGAAGAATTTATGTTATAGTTTGCAAGTTACATTAATGTTATATTTTCTGTTTTGAGCTGTCCTGAGTCAATATTTGAAACTTTAAACGATCACTACTTTTCTATAAAAAAATAATTTAATAAAAACGGGCCAAGTGCGCGTCGGACTCGCACATGACGGGTTCCGTACCGTATTAAGATCGAACAAAAAACACCGAAAACAAAACGTTAAAAACATTTAATTTTACGGTTCATGAGATACAGCCCGCTGACAGACAGACGGACGGAAAGCAGAGGCTTAGTAATAGGGTTCCGTTTGGCACCTTTCAGTTATGGGAACGCTAAATGGACAATTTATATGCACCTATGTGTATCTAGTAGGAATCTTGGGTCACATACACATTGTCAAAACCTTAATTTTAAACTGTCCTAAAGTGTAATTACTCATTTCAGTATTAAATAATACATATTATAATCAATCAATATTATGTAATATTTTAACATTTACTGTAGCATTTTTGTTATGTTATGCTTAAATCTGTTTTTTAGTTGTAAGCAAGGATGTAGCCAGAAGGGGAATATCAAATAATGTCCCCAACATGTGATTGAGATGGATGTAAGTCACTTATTAAAATGATTACAATTATAAATAAATTGATGTACAGTCAAAACCGTTTATAACGACTTTGAAGGGACCGTCAGATTACGGTTATTATCGGTTGTTATAGTCGATAGTTGTTATAACCAAGCCCTATGTTAAGTAAACAGAAATGAAAGATCCTCAAAATTTCGTTGTTATAACCGGTTTTAACTGTAGCCAATAACAAAATTTAAAAAAAAATTATATGTAATTGTGAAATTAACCCTCTTTTGGTTACAGCCCTGGGTGTAAGGAAATAAAAATAACTCTGAAATAATTTGTGTTTTATTTTTAAGATCCTCATTTTTTGGTTAGACTATAAAAGTTCAAAACTTTTCAAATCAAATCATATTTGTGAACACAATGAAACCCCTCTGCATTCAAAAAAGATTTCGTCATGAAGCAATCTATGCTAAGCTGTTCCTCAATAAATTATTGTTATAATGTTTAGCTACTTACATAAGAAAAGTAAAAAAAAATGTGTATATCACCCGATTTATTGTTGCTCTTAAAATAATTAAATAACATTGATCTTATTTACATTCTACTTTACTGCTCTGAACTTCTTCATGTTTGATGTTGAGAACTGAAAGAAAATAAATATTATTAATACTCAATACTTTATTTGCATTCCACAATGTGTACTTAGGTGGTAAGTTAAAATTATATGTGATCATTATGGACCCTGTCAGGCACAGCAAAATAGTAGGAGAGAGGAAGCTTTGAAAAAACTTAGATTATCATCAGTCTTTTGAAAAAATCTAATATTTGATATTATATTAGGTTATTTTTAATTCTTTTTATTTTACATAAATAGTTTACTTAATACTTAATATACATATTTATCGTTGAAGTATTCGTTTAAACTATAATAGCATTTTTTTATTAGAAATAGTTTTAGTTTTTTTATAAATATATTCAGTTTTTCTTCTTTTTTTATTAATTCCGGTAGTTTATTGTATATTTTTATTGACATTACATATGGACTTGTAGAATGTATTTTTAGCCGAGAAGTTGGAATGTTTAGTCTAGATTTATGTCGAAGTTTGTAGCGTGATTGTATGTCTTCGCGTTTTGTATAAAATTCTTGATTTTTACGAACAAAGGGGCACAGATAATATAATACTACGTACAGATACCCAATCCCATACAAAGAAATGAGACCTCCCTAGTCGGGCTATTGACTGGCTAAATGTACTACAGTTATGACAAATTGAGTAAAACGCCATCTATTTCAAAGAGCCCTAAACAAAAAGGTTTTCTCTTTTTTTGTTGAAAATACGAGATTTATGAGTTACAATAGATAAATCAGCATTAAACAAGGAAGTTTTGATTTTTACTAATCTTACTTCAGCCAAAATCTTCCGTTTATCGCTTTTTAGTGACTGTTAATTTCATAATTGTTACCTATTCTGCCATCTATGATCTTTTCTCAAGACTAATTATAATTTGTTCGAATTGGTACCCCATGAAAGGGGTTAGAAGATTTTTGTATGGAGGGTGGCCCTAACATGATGCCGCCATTTTGATTTTTTTTCAGAATCGCGGTGAAACTCGAAAGTTCGATTTTTAGATAGAGGACACTTATACAAACAAAAAATGTCATATGACATAATATCCTAAAGCGTCAGGTTTCGGAGTTATTCACCGAAATATATGTCGAAAACTGAACCCTGAAACAAGGATTTTTTTGTTTTTTTTTCCTTCAGGTAAGTATATTGAATTATGAAAACATAATTGCATCATGTTTAGGTAATATTTTTGTTAAGAGCGAAAGAGACAAAAATGTATGTATACCCTCCGCCGAATGAGGACGTGTGTTATATGGTATATATCTTATATGGTGCATGGCATGGGCGCGACACCCAAGAAAATTCTATTCAGCATCCCGCTGCCTTCTTGGATGATATTATTTATACCGAATATGATTAAAAAATCTTATGTTTTATCCACTAGGTGTAGTCAATTAATTAATGTGTAAATAACTTAATCAACATGAAGTAACTACAACATAAATAAATAAATTTGTTATAATAATTGTTATTTTTATCTTTGAATATCTCAGAAACGTGACGCTTTATGATGTTATGTTATATGAAGTTTTATGTTTGTATAAGTGTCCCCTAACCAAATATATGATATTTATTGTGCACCTCGATTTTGAAAAAAAAAACAAAATGGTGTCTGATTTTAGGGCCAAAATCTTCAAACCCCTTTGCATGTGTCTAATATGTATATACTGGGGAGGGTTAAAATATTATAATTTTGAAAGTGAGGTTTACAGCTGTCAGTTTGGCAACACTAAAAAATACTCCCATATGGCAAATAATTTTTATCAAGTATACCTTTTTTAGAGTACTTGAAAATGAAGATTTACAAGAAAAAGAATTTAAAAAAGAGTAGCTAGTCTCTAGAATCACGAGGGAGGATAGGACCAGAAATACATAACAACATCACACCTTGTTTCCCCGAAGGGATGGGCAGAGGTGAACATGTAGCAGGTACACCCACATTTTGCCATTTATGTGTACTTGTGGAGTCCTGTTTGGCACTAAATAGTGCCATTTTCCTCACAATTTTAATACTAGAGAAGAATAGAATAAGAATAATTTATTGTTCAAAAAATAGATACAGACATAATTATTATGGTGATACACTATAATACACTTAAATCTATGATCAGTTATTGAAACATCTGTGTCTAAACTAGATATAAAATATCATACTACACTACCCAACCGGTTAAGTCCCATGTAATAGGGTTGTAGATGGATATTAGGAAAACTTAGTGCAGCAATAAAACAAAAATAGCAGTGGTTAAAGGTTTTTAGGCCTTTCACTTTATTTTCTAGAGTCCAGCATCATGTGATGATGTGTAGGAAAGCAGTAGAGCCCTAAGGCTACCCACCAACCAAAATACCAATTCAGCAACTTTGTCTGCGCCACCACTCAAGTCTGGCAGAAAAGTTGTGGAACTACATTGTAATAAATTTATCAAGTACCTTTACTTAGTCCAATTCTTGAGTTCTTCATGATCTTTGGCCATAGTCCAGTCATATTTCACTGATCTGATTGACTGTGTTGCTGCCGTCAATTCGGGGAAGAAAGGCCAGCCCTCATCAACAGATGTCTTCTTAACGATAGCTGCAAGACCCAAGACTACGGCGGCAGGCACGGCCGCGACGGGAGCTCTTTGCCAAGCGCTCAAAATGCTGCCGGCGACAGCACCACCCACGAAATAGTTCAACTTATCGTTCTTTCCTCTTATGTTCTGCATTGCGTTGGTAGTAACAACGAAGCTTGCAGCTATTCCAACCATTGGGCCTACAAACCACGCAACCCTGCCTGCTGTGCTTGCAAAACCCTGCGGATGGGAATACATCAAAACATCCAGGGATGCCGCAGCCAGACCAGCCATCGCAGCATATTTAGAGGCCGCAAATGTCTTCATGAAGATGTCCTGCCCCTCGGGCGTGTCGTAGTATTTGTATTTAATTAGTTGGGCCATTGTTTTAACTTATAAATGCTTTGCGCAAAGTAGTTACACAACACACAGTGTGTGAAATGTCAAAATCATAAAGAGTTATGAAGTTCTTTTACGAAAATCGTTATCGATACTTTCGGATCGGAATGTCAAAATAAAGAACAACAGTACATATTATTTTGTATTTTAATTCTTGGTTGATGAATAGAAAAAGAGTGTAAAATTCGCTGGTGACAGTGGTGACTATAAAAAACTTATAATTATTGTCCCTTCTCTTTTGATTTGATTGTAAGTACCTTCATGAACAAAATAAATATCACATGAACGCGATCTAAAGAACAAATAGAAAATAATCAAATAAAATTATTCACCATCATTAGTGTGTCATTAGTCATCGGGGCTTATTGTTATTGTATTGGAAAGCTTATAATTTAGTAAGGTATTTTGGTTTATTTTTACAAATAATACTTAATCCCTTTTAAATAAAAAAGAGGTAATGAGGAAGTAGTTTATGGAAACTGTATCGGAACGCTTCCAATGCGATAATCCTTGCATATCCGACATTCCGTCATTAGTGTCAAAAGTATCAAAAATGGCGGCGGACGGTGACGAAGTGATTAGTGATCAAGAAAAAGTTAGAATCGTTTCGGATTTCATATTACATTCACCACCTGGAGAATTTAATGAAGTGTTCAACGATGTAAGGGTTCTACTAAATAATGATACCCTTCTAAAAGAAGGCGCGAGCGGAGCGTTCGCACAATACAATAAGGATCAACTAACGCCCGTGCGCCTCGAAGGCTCGGAACTCCACACGCTCATCACCGATCATAACGAGCTGGGCGGCGGGAGATTCTTCGACCCCCGCTCCAAACGTTCCTTCAAGTTCGACCACTTACGTAAAGAGGCGTCGGAGTATGAGGTCTACGAGCCCGACCGAGTGGCGGAGCCCTGGCGAGCGGCACTTGACGAGGAACTGACGGCGTACGTGGCCGCGCACTTCAAGCACGGCGCCAGCTTAGTAGTAGGACGCACGCTCGACACGGGTGCTGTACAACTCGTAGCCTGCATCGAGGATCACCAGTTCCAGCCGAAGAACTACTGGAACGGGCGATGGCGCTCCGTGTGGTCGCTGACGGTGGGCGCGGGTGCGGCGGAGCTCCGCGGCATGCTGCGTGTGCAAGTGCATTATTACGAGGATGGTAACGTGCAGTTGGTGAGTTCGAAGGAGGTGCGCGCGCCCGTGACCGCGACCGGCGAATCCGCCACTGCTAAAGAATTCGTGCGGCTGGTGTGCGACGCGGAGAACGCGTACCAGACCGCCATCTCCGATAACTACAAGACCATGAGTGATACCACCTTCAAGGCGTTGCGGCGACAGCTGCCGGTGATGCGCACCAAGGTGGACTGGGCGCGGCTCGTCTCTTACACGATCGGTAAGGAGCTCAAGAGCCAATGATGTCCCGCCGCTGCGCTCTGAGCCGCAGCGGCCGCTCCACGCCTGTACATATTCGCGTAAGAGTAAATCTTGTTCAAATGTTTACGGGCGCCGGGGTGACGTCGCGGCGGGCCCCGGCGCGTATTTATCTATGAATATATAGAGAAATCGCTATCTTAACTGTTAAATTTTATTGCATTTTGTTACACTCAGTACGGAATGATTATTGAATAGCGAAGTGTCTGAATGTGGCTTATTTTTGGACAGTACACTCTCATAAGTCACGAGAGGTTCATTCAACGAGTTTGTGTCCGTTTATGTTGGTAGCAAGAGATTATACGGAATGACGTACTTAGGTGTGGGCAAAGTTTACACCCAACTAGATCTGTAGAACTTGACTGGACGTCAAACTTGATCCATTAATTTATTTGCTCGTCGGGGATGATTGGTTGTTGTGTAAGCAATATGATGACTGTTCATTCATTGAATTAGCTTTTTGTGATTATTTGAAAGACGCATGTCAATTACAATAAGATTTAAATAATAAATTACCATAATGCCTAGTTATGGATGTTAATACTTAACTCATGCATGTATTTTGAAACTTTATAATCCATCCACGTCTGCATTTGTTCTATAAACAGTATTATTTCTTTGATATTGCTTGCATAACAGAGTATTATATGACAAAATTGTTCAGGAAAGGTACATAGAAGGTCTCCAATGGTGCATTTAATTGTAGTTAATTTAACAAATTGTCCACGTAGCTTTAAAGCAGCGTCTATGAGTGTAGAGCACAAGATATTCAATATTTTTCAATTTACAATAAATAAAATTGGAGTGTTGCTCAAACGGTAACTAATGCAGTGAAGAAAAAAGAAAATTAAGAGAATTATTGTCCATATTATGGCTTTGAGAGTGCGAATGATGCGTAACTTTTTTTTATATAATGTGTAATAATTGTAACGCCAATAAGGATTATTTTGTAATTATTATAATTATTATTTTAATAAAGAACGTACATTAAAATCCAAGATAATGTATGATTGGATTCATTTCAATAAAAATATATATTAAAATGTTGCTAACATCTGTTTTCTTTTTATTTACGTCGCCGTTTTGAAATGAGCAAAGTACCGTTAGGTAAACAGGTAAAAATGTGGTATATTTGGTGATATCTGTATATCAAAGATATGTGAGTGATAAACTCGTGAGTCACTCTTTTATTGGGATCGCCGGTGACGATGTGGCCGGCCGCCAATATTGCATGCATTCACTAATTTTACACACGCTCGCTTCCATACATTCTCTGGTGACCCTGTTTTGATTTAGCGGGTATCGTAACGATGCGATGAAGTGACAAGTAGAGTTAATGTTGACGACATAATAATGGAACGTGTATGACTATTACAGTATTACCATAACATAACAATTAGGCATTCTTTCGGGCGTTCCCAATTTCCCATGTATTACTAGTAACTCGTAAATTAATGTGTTCATATTCATTTGTATTCGTTAATAATAATTTTAAGCATCTAATTAACTAAGTAGGTGCTTAGAATTATTATTGTAACTGCAGTACCTATACAATAACTAAAACCGCAAAACCACATAACGTTAAAACTTCCATCAGCCTGGGTATGCAGGTTTTATCATTATCATCAGCTTACTAGCTGGCTATTTGTTTTTATAGGTAGGTACTTACTTTTATTTAAAAATCCTGGATCTACGTCTGGTACACTTTGAGGTTCTGTCGAAAAAACGGTCATTCCTGCAATAGGAACTCAAATCAAGATAATTAGCGATGTTGGTTTACAACTTTCCTGTTCATGCCTTTACAGCGTAATATTCGGTTACATCAATATTCCTCTTCAGTGTTCAATTTGCCTGTTTGTTCCTTAGAACTCGTATTGTATAGTACTACTCGAGCTCTCGAGTGCCGGAAGCAACGAGATAATTTGGTATATAGGCCGCGGTTTATCTGTGAACACAGTAACCGTTTATTTGTAAAGTTATATATATGTCGCATGTTTTTGTTTTGTTTTGGAGCTAGTAGATTTCCAGGTACTTTAATTTAGGGTAGTTTGAACTGCGTAATGCTGTTAGTAAATGGGAAGTTGCTGCCTGTACTTATTCCCTTTTGACGACTGCTTAGAAAGGGAGAGTTACTATTCCAGGGTTCATGTTTGACTGCATATTCCATCTTAACTTGTGTACTCCTTCCAGTCTACGCGTTAGGTTGAATTCAGCAGTGTTTTGGCACTGCCTACATTATTAATGTGTTTCTATTCTAACAACTACGCCACGCCGAGTAGTTGAGATGTTAACGTGCGTAAATAACAAGGTTCTCATGTCGTTTATTGCGGTCAACGGTACTGTGATCGTACGTACTGGGTCGCATATCGTTACAAATTGCGCCGAACGCACACGCGTACGTAAACTAGGTTTAGCCTACTCTACGACTTCTCTAAATTTATCTATAAAAATGCTGGTTACTCTCCCTAAAAATTGTTCGTGCAAAGAGTCACTTAAAACAAGGTTTGTGTAGATGCGTCGTCCATCATCATCAGCCAGAAGAAATCCATTGTTTGCCTTCTCGTCCATTTCCCAAAATTAGGTATCTGTTCTGGTCCGCTCGCATCCTGTCCTTAGCGAGGCTTAGGACGATTGTTCATCTGGTGGAGAGCGGTCCAACACTCTTCATTCTGTCACTGTTCCAGATTTTTTTTTCCGTCTCAACGATTGCAATTCTTTCGCAAATGCTTGTCTGGGAATGTAGGACTTAAACAGGAGGTTTCCACACTTCATAAGTAAAAACTACTGTTTTATTTTTGGTGATATTCGAAACTAATACTCTTGGCATGAATGAGAAACAAATATCGTCGGCCTAAGTCGTTAACCTTAAGTCCATTTTGACATAGTTTACAGGACGAAGAAAAATCTGAATAATATCTCTATTAATTTAACAATCGAAATTCTGAAAATCCCGTTGGTTTACTATAATTTTTCTTGATATTTTAACAATGTATTTATGTAGCAGCATAACTTATACACATTTTATAAAATTTATGAAAATAATTATTTAGCTATTTGTCGAGGTGAAGTTTCAATTTGCTTGAGGACATAGCAGTTTTTTATTTAAATTTAGTATGGTGTATAGTGTATAGTATAATATTCAATTATATAATGAATTTTGCAGTTAAAGGAATTGAATCAGTACCCAATGAAAATATTTATTACTAGCTTCTGCCCGCGACTTCGTCCGCGTGGAATAGTTACTTTGGGCTAACGCTAAAAAAATCCGCCCGGTTTTTAAACATTCTCCATTGGTGCTCCGCTACTATTAGTCTTAGCGTGATGATATATAACCGTCCGGCTTCCTCGTTAAATGGGCTATCTAACACTGAAAAAAAAATTTCAATTCGGACTGGTAGTTTCTGAGATTAGCGCGTTCAAGCAAACAAACAAACTCTATTAAAAAAGTATACTTAGATTATAAAAACTTTTAACAAAAAAATAAAAACCTACTTCCAAAAAAAAACCACTACAAAGTGAAAAATAACTTTAATTTCGGAAGTCGGTGACTTTGTAGTTTCGTTTATTGCCACCGACTTCCGAAATTAAAGTTATTTTTCACTTTGTAGGTAGTGGTTTTTTTTTGGAAGTCGGTTTTTATTTTTTTGTAAAAAGTTTTTATTTTTCACTTTAGTTGTGGTACCTACCTACCCCACACAATATCGAATACTTACCACTAACTGCAATAAATAACAGTAACAGGAAGTTATCATCATATCGTCCATATAAACTAAGTAGGAAAAATATGTATTATTGAAGCTAACTCAAAAACTATCTAAGCAAAGTTAATAAAATTTATATGGGACCACCTCGGGAGCTTATCCTCTTTAAAACAAAAAAATAATTTTTAAAATCGATCCTCAATTATTGGCGGAGATATCGGTGAACATACAAAAAAAAAAAAAAAAACACATAAAGTCGAACATAGAACCTCCTCCTTTTTGGAACTCGGTTAAAAATTAAACAATCAGTCTTCTTTAATAGGAAACAGGGTTAAAATATCTAAGATAGACTCTTTTCATAAACAATCTGTCATAGTTTATTATGTGTTGGTTTTGTGGTATTACGTACAACAGGATTTAGCAGGTTACTGGTGGTCTGAAAGCAGTTTTTCGGGCATAGCATTTGTCACATTTTTTGGCTAATATCGCTGTTATTCCTTAAACGATACGGTAGATATTAGATTGAACTGTCTAACTGGTATAAAAAGTAAATTTTGCCAAAAAAATGGACTTAGCAGGTTAACGACTTAGGCCGACGATATAATACTTATGCAGGGCAGTTCCCTCGTATGCACAAAAACGAAAACATTTCACACGCCATTGCGTAGAGCGGGTTGCGTTCCTAATTAATTTTGGCCGCCATTTTTTAGGCAAAAACGCGACGAATTGAAACAGCTGAAACTGCTGCAGTATTATTTTATTGTGTCTAGCTAAAATTCTTGCTAGGAAAGCGTAGATCAAATATCCGAGGACATCGAACTCATTATTTGTCTAGCTTTTAGTCTGCTCTGCTAAAGTAGGTACTAATGGCATTAGTGACCTTTATTATGATGATGCGTATAAATATAAACTGCTAAAACGAATGTTGGGCATATTGCCATAATTATACGATGTCAAGACTGGTGTTTGAATTCATGTTATTAGAAACTAGTAGTATCTATAGGTTCGGTAGGTTCAAACTACCGAACCCAATGTTGACGAAAGGTTTGAAGGACTATGACCTAGCAGGTAAGATAGACTGTTCATTTCTATCTTTTGTAATTGTTGAAAGTAGGCTTGAATTCCTACTAAGTAGTTATGACTTTAAATCCATAAGAAAGTAAAACTAGTAGAAAGTATCTATTTAAAGGGATCTGTATCTACCTACATTCGTCCGTTCTGCCTGTCTTTAGTAGGAATTCAAGTTGGTTCGGCTCCGGACCCAGGAGTTACTTCGCTCGATTCCCAGGCCAGTGTTGTGTTGTGTGTGATAAGTATCTATTGATACAAATTGCAGACAGGAACTGGGGGGCTCGACAAATGGATTTCCCTAGAGGTCATCTCGTCTCGTAGTCCACTTATTGAAAGTGATTGATGAACTTCCCCAACTCCAAGATTTTTGTGTATGCAGATGACACAGCAGTTATAGTTCACGGACCAACTTGGGATAGCGTTAAGTGCTACGCAGAAGCGGCAATGTCAACTATAATGAAATGGCTCAACCTAAACTTGCTTACCCTAAACTGCGACAAAACATCGTACATTCCCTTCGCTATCCGGCGTAACACCTTGCCCGACAAATCCTTCTCCATAACAGCGCACACCTGCTCCAAACAATCCCCACAATGCTTATGTCCGACGCTTGTAAGAACTGACAATGTGAAATATCTGGGTGTCCAAATAGACGGAGGATTACGATGGGACAAACAGGTTGACGCCATTACCACTAGATATTTGAAACTTTTGCATATTTTCAAATCCCTTAGAGACTCGGCTGCGCCTGATACCTTGAAGATGGTGTACTATGCATTATGCCAATCCATCATTGGATATTGCATTACAGTATGGGGTGGTGCAAATAAAACCAGCACCCTAATTACGTAATGCATTTTCAATTTTAAATTGAAACCAATTGAAAAAGATTGCCAGTCCATTGCTTCATAAGTTCGACAAAAAAAATTGAGCAGATTATTTTTGTCGAACTTATGAAGCAATGGACTGGCAATCTTAATCAATTGGTTTCAATTTAAAATTGATCGTGCATTGCGTAATTGGGGGGCAGTCTTCTGAGGATTGAAATAGCGCAGAGAGCCGTACTGAAGGTGATGTCGCGCTTATACAGGGTGACAGGGAAATTCGACCTATTCCTTGAAAGGGGTTATACTAGAGGTCATTAGCAACAAATTAAGTCCAATGAAGTAGGGATCAAAACTGGATGGTTCTCGAGCAGTGACGGTTCTTCGATTTTGTAGAAAATTTCTGACTTGTTACCAAAAACAATTAATTATGAAAAAAATACTCCAATCTTAACATTTAATTGATACTTTTCTGAAAGCTGAAAAAGGATTGATCATTGTAAAAAAAAATGTTTGCCCAAAACTTACATAATCTCAGAAATAGAAGGTCTTTAGTAGCAATAATGTTTAATGATTGTATTATTCCTGAACATTGAAGTAAGCTATTGGAAAAAAATTGTATGACAGTTGGCGTACAAACGTGTAAAATGACTAACTGGTTTCATAAGCTTTTCAAAAAGGTACAATTGTTATTAACTTTCCCAGCGGTTTTTCAAATATCAGCAAAAGGGCACTAAAGGTCAAATTTTTTATTTTGATTTGTTAATTGAATTCAGCTCGAAAAGTCAACAGTGTAGAGAAGTGAATAAAAAATAAATGTAATTTGATAAGGCTTAATACAAAAAAAGCAGTTAACAAAAATTACACATCCTTTTCGAATTGCCTGCCATTGTTGCGTAAGCAAACACGCAGCCTACGACGTACTTCGCTCACTGGCACTCGCGTTGAAAGTGAGGTTTTCATGTGTTCGGCAGCTGCCAAAATCCTCTCCCTTAACTCTTCAATGTATATCACTGGTAGTAGGTGCACTAAGTTTTACAATGATCACTCCTTTTTCAGCTTTCAGAAAAGTATCAATTAAATGTTTAGAGTGGAGTATTTTTTTCATAATTAATTGTTTTTGGTAACAAGTCAGAAATTTTCTACAAAATCGAAGAACCGTCACAGCTCGAGAACCATCCAGTTTTGACCCCTACTTCATTGGACTTAATTTGTAGCTAATGACCTCTAGTATAAGCCTTTTCAAGGAATAGGTCGAATTTCCCTGTCACCCTGTATATAAAATTAAACTATTAACCCTCTACCGCATACAAACCCATATGTGGTTCGCCAGATTCTGTAATTTTTATTCGCGTAGTTATGCATTAACAACTACTAAACGCATTGTTTACATTATCTTAAGTATGTAGGCAATAGGAAAAGATTTTTTGTTGTTTATTATCTAACATCAATTTGGTTATAATCTCACTTTTCCAAGCGCGGGTGTGAAGTTCAACACGGTGGCTGTAAATTCCTTTTTCAAAAAAGTTTTTCTACCTGAAACAGGTAAGTTTCTCTTGTTTTAAAATTAAAATATAGTGCTGTTATTGTTCTGTTATAAGAATGATTTATTTGTTTGTTACGTTTTTACGTATTTCTATCATATTGGGGGGCTTTTTCTATGAAGCCATATATGGTTTCGTATGCATTCTAACCTAACCTAACCATTTTCGTCGGAACCAAATATGGTTTCGTATGCACTTTTGTCGCGCGTCATCGTCACCGCACGTTGGTTTTCACTTCTATCGGCAGTCCCCAAAGACTACCCCGCATTTTTTTTTTAAAACAGAATGCAACAAGAATACATTATTTTTTACTTAGTCAATTAACCCTGGGGCTACATTGGCGCGTTATCGTGAACTTTACTTCGTGCGCACTGTTGCTCAGCGAGACGTCGAACGGTGTGCGAGCGATTTAAAGTCTGCGGAGCGGAGAGATGTGCCATTATTAACCAATCAAATCTAAACTCAGGGGCGGAGTCAAGATTCTATTGGTTAATATTGGCACATCTCCGCTCGTCTTTTCTCCTCTCCGCTCCAGTGGACAGGCAGCCTAACGCGACAGTGTAACCCCAGGGTCACAAAGGGGGTCAAACAAAATAAAAGCTTTATCGGTTGGCGACCATCGTCCAAAAAGCCGTCAAACATAATCACTTTAATATTCCAGTTTCATTAAACAAAATCCATCCAAGCTTCCGAAGTGCACTCCAGCCATCGATCCAGCCTAATTTAGTTAAGAGTCGCTTCAAATCGTTGCAGAGGTCTTAATCTAGTTTAAAACTAGTCAAGAACTCGCTCCTAACTTTCTACAGATAGTAGATATTGCTACTTCAAACTTACTTCGAATCAATTGAAGTTATTTTCAACAGAATTGGAGATAGGTAATCTTGATTAGGGAAGGTTTTTAATGAGTTTTATAAGTCAAGTACCTACACCAGCCCCCCAATTACGCAATGCACGATCAATTTTAAATTGAAACCAATTGAAAAAGATTGCCAGTCCATTGCTTCATAAGTTCGACAAAAAAAAACAATGGACTGGCAATCTTTTTCAATTGGTTTCAATTTAAAATTGATCGTGCATTACGTAATTAGGGTGCGGCAGTCTACTAATTTTTGAAGTGAAAACTTCTTTAGCGATGTTCTGTAATTTTTTTAGGATAAGTAAAAAATGTTAAACTCGCGTCAGGACATGCAAGTTTTTTTGGGGATTCGTAAGACGTTCAAGTTTTTGTTGACAGCGCACTCTGTTTTATATAATCGGATTTTTTATGGAGCTACAGCTTTCATTCTTGTACTGACAGCAAGCCACATAAATTCCTGACATTTTCGTTAGATGGCGTTACTTAGTTTTCACTTTAATCGGCAGTCCCAGACTGCCTCTTTTTTTTGCAATAATGTGGTTTGTAGGTAACTGGGTTGTAGAGGTCAGATAGGCAGTCGCTTCATGTAAAATACTGATATTCAGCTGCATTCAATTAGCCTGGAAGCCGATTCCAACAATTGAGAAAAGGCTAGGCAGGCAGGCGCCCATATTATGTCCGGCGCTGCATATTTACCTACTTCGTGGTCCTGTGGTTAGAGATCGAGTTCCTTCTCTGATAACTATTATAATCGGTTTGTTAGACCAACCACGAAGGCGAAGTAAACGGACTCAGTATCGAATTTATCAAGGAGGTAGCCTGGGTAGGTGTGTAGGTAGATCAGAATAAATATGATTGCAAGGTGTATCTCCTTATCAGGTTGATTGATTCCACTGACTGATATGAAATCTGTATTATCAATATCAAGTATCCAGATTGAATTTACGTACTTACTTAAATAGGTACCTAAATTCCCGTCAACTGCTCATAGATAGCCAACTTAGGGCTCTCCTATTTTATGAAAACTTGTTAATTCGAATTTCATTACTTTGAACCCCGATACGTCTCTAAGCTTTGTTACATCGATGACACTTTCGTTCTGTTCTATGTTCTTTATTGCACGACTCGTAATGCAAAGCATTAGAGTGTGCTCTACGATCGAAAAATATTTTTTGCCCCATTTCTGCAACTGTTTTTATTGTTTCACTCCTGCTAGTACACAGAACCTACTTTAATTTATATACCATTGTATAGATGATTAAATGGAGATTAATACTGTTCTTTTTAACAATTGATTTAATGCAGCAGAAATGGAAAAAGCATCAAAATAGTTGAAAAAAATTTCCTGTCCGTCAATTTATGATCCCTGAAAACACTGTAGCTTGCGATAAAATCAATTAATTGAGTCAATTTTTTTTTTATACATTCGTTTCAGCCGTAGAAGGAACCCTATGGAAAATGGCTCTTTTATTCGTAGTAGTTTAATTATAATTAATAAAATACTAACTAAAATATAATATCAATATCTAAATATTTTCAACCTTGATCCGGTGCCGTTGCCTAGCAACTGCCAACGTAAATATCTTTGTCAGTCGTTGACATTACGACTTCATGAAAAGTGATAAATTGTTCATTTTTAAACTATGTTTTGAATTTCTTTTTCGTTTATGAATGAGTGATAAGTATGAGGCGTGCACTTTTGGATTTTCCAAACTATTTTTTATTATTTGAGAATGTAGGTACCTCGATCTCGACTGATAGAAAGCGATGGACGAGGTCTATGGTGGAACGAGCTCGACCATAAGATGCCTGTTCACTTTTGCTTTGAAGACCTATGTGGACCTATCTACTACTAAACTTCTATGGTAGAACTAATGGGACTAATTTTCTCAATAGTCCTACGATATTAGGTGTTGGAGCAGTGGTGGCCCAGTGGTAACGGCCGCGACTTACGAGTGGTAGGTCGTAGGTTCGAACCCAGACAGGCGCTTTACTTTGTGTAAACTATTTCATCAATACTGCTCTCAAAACTGAGACAAAAAAAGAAAGTGCTTTGGCGATTGTCGACCAATCAATCAATCATTGAATAGATATTTAAATGTTTACGTGTAACGTCTCAGTGCAATGGCGGATCCAGGGCATCGGGGGGTTTAAGTATAATAAAATCGAATCGTCTGGATGGAATGGCCTGAATGCATATCTATCAAGACATTGCTTCAATGTTGAACACTGAAGAAGTAGGCTATCTTCAGGCATGCCTCCATTGAAAAATAATGAATTCTAAAAACAGGATAGTGCAATACAAGATATGGGAGACTCTTCGTAACTATCTGGCCCATGTGCTGCTCCCAGAAATAATTCCTGGATCCGCCCTTGTATCAGGGAGTGTGTCTGTAAGACTCATTTATCCAGGTCATCCATTTCTTCTTAGATAGATCCATTAAAATTATATGTCCATTTTGCTAATGTGTTACACAGTGCAGCTGCAGGCGTTAGAGCCCTTTGCATAATTTGTCGGATGTCCAGACTACAGATAATACTAACTGTAATGCGGAATGTTAGCGGTATTCTGTTGTTTGCATATTATTACCTATCGACTGTCCACGGACAAAAGGAGATAATTTCATCTACCTACTGATAAAATGTTTGCTGCTTTTGCGGAACGCCATACTTAGGATGTGATGATAACATATTTTTACATGGGTATGGTCGGCCAATTAATTGGCAGTTATATAATTATTTTCTTATCAAAAGAAAATAAAGGAAAGAAGAAAAAAAATCTGCTAACGTTGTCTCAACGGAACCATATTCCTTACTATAACCTACCTACATTTTTAGGCATCCACATACCGATACCATGACAACCGATTTCCGCACAACTTTTCGGTCACCGGTGCCACTTTCAGACTTCCTCTTATGTACTCGGTTCTTATTCTATCCATTCGTGTAACACCACACATCCCTCTTAGCATTTTCATCTCAGCTGCATGCAATTGCCTTTCATTCATCCCTTTTGTGGCCCAACAAACTGATTCAAGTCCTTACGTATCAATCACAAGAGCCACATTAGGTTATAAACTAGTTATTAAACACTCTTAACACTTTCGACTCCACCCATTTTCGTCGAGCTCATACGCCATGCCGCCATACATATTGTAAGTGGACCCTCCGGGAGGGTTCCCGGCATCACGTTTGCTAAAGTTAACCATCGTGGACGGTCAACGGCTTTAGGTTTAAAACCGTGTTATAAAACACTGTAAAACGAAGTGTAATAGTGTTTTCTGGGGGGTCTTGTCGCTATAAGCAGTTACAACCTTTTAAATATTTAGTGAATATTTGTAACGAAGAACAAAAAATTTGCAAAAATTTAAATTCTTGTATTTTAAAACCAACGCATAGACTAACAAATCTTGTTGAAATATACATCAGATTTTGATTTCACGGTTTATAATGCTGTATTCGCTAAGAAAAACCTACATTTAAAATGAGTCCTCCGCGAGGGCTCCCGGCATCCCATATGACTAGGTGAACCCTCCAGGACGGGCTCCCGGCACTGAACGGGAGCGACAACTTTCAGTACCTAGTTTAGCAGGCAGGTAGGTAGGAAATCTAAACCCAAACAGCTGGATTTTATTCCACCTCACCATTACGTTTTGCAAATTAAACAAAGACACAAAATGTTGTCACTTCTGGCCTGGCAGTAAACGACAACTAAGTAGTTTACTTTTATGAAGCACATACTTAGATAAAGTGATCTTATCTCGATTGGAGTGGCTGTTCACTCGATTACCGTTAGC
Source organism: Conistra vaccinii (assembly GCA_948150665.1). Lineage (NCBI taxonomy): Eukaryota > Metazoa > Arthropoda > Insecta > Lepidoptera > Noctuidae > Conistra > Conistra vaccinii. Next base: position 2,011,300 of record OX411327.1, read on the forward strand.
CGCACGTTAGGGGTAGGGGGTTGTATTAAAGGTCGTGGGTGACGTCACTATGACGTCAGAATCACGCAGGCTATGGAAATAAATGCAGGCTGCGTGCTTCTACGATGAGTAATGAATGGTCATTATGATAATTAAAAGCGTGCATTCTGTAAGTGAGCAACGTCGCAAATAGTTGTCACTTATTTCGCTGTTTTGATTAATATTTGGAAATTAACAAAACGGGTAAATATTTGACAGCTATTTACGACGTTGCCAACTTTTAGGACGCTCTTAAAGGATTGCGTTGGAAAAATATTGATATTAACATAACATTATGCCTGTATTTCCAGATGAGGCAAACAGTGGTGGTAGTATTCATACCTTCCAGACCTACGAGTACGTTTTAACTAAGTTCCTCTCGTTACCTACCGGGTATTGAGGGAGCTTTTTGCAGTTAACCGGGCACAAATCCAGGGTGTTCTGTTCTGGCTTGTTGTGGCAAAAAACCCAAAAACTAAGGTAGGTTTCTACTTATGTACGAGTTTTTTTTGCTGACCGCGTTTCTGAAAACCCTAAGCCCAGGTTTGCACGGACGTGTTCTTATCGCGGCGATATTTTTTCGTCTATTCGATTTTCGACGCTATGTTTAGCGCCGACAGTTGAATATCCAACAGTGTGTTTCCTTGACGCGCTGGTATACGCGCTGAATGCACTCTGTTGGATTCTCAATGCTCGGCTCAATACCGAGAGTTGAAAATCCAGTGTACGAAAAAAAATCGCCGCAATAGGTACCAAGTTGCAAAATACACCAGATTATTAATTATGAATAGGTAAGGAAAAAAAAAAACTGTCGAATGGTGTTGTGGGAAACCCGGTTGGAACGAAGCTCCTTTAGGTTGCACACTTGGTGAATGAGAGCATCATCTTTCTACCCTTGTTCCATGTAACGTGGGGTCGGCGCATGCATTTTCTCTTTCCGTTTTCCCTTGTCAACTGTCACGTTATCAATCACTCCCTTCTCTTTCATATCATTCCTCACACAGTCCATCCATCTCTTCTTTGGCCTCCCTCTCCCTCTCAGAATGACTTGGCGAATGAGAGCAAGACTGAAAAACCGGCCAACTGCGTGTCGAACCACGCACAATGAAGGGTTCCGTAGATAGGATGAATTTATCCCAGGAACAAAGTTAACATTGTATTTGAAAAACATGTTCTTCCATCCGGAATGTATGGGAGAACATGTTTTTTCAATGAAAAGTTGGTCGATTATTACTCATTAACTTGTAAAACCAGTAGGCTTTAACGGAAAAGAAAAACTTAAACATTTCGTTATATACCTACTACTGCTGTGAATTTTTCCACATATGTAGAACCAACCATTTACCTGGAAGGAGGGGTGGGACACTTGACTCTAACAAAAAGGAGGATGCTTAAAAAAAACCCAGCTCCGGGGGAAAAGCGATGTATCTCAAATCATCAATAATAATAAGCCTACTTACTAAAATAATAACCGGTCATGATCGTGATCCTTACTGGCAAACATATAAAAATTGCCCGTTTTATTATGCAGATAATGCAGTCGTCTTTATATAAAATTGATAATTAGTTTTAATTACTTCATTTATGTTAAAATGCGAGCTTGGCTCATTTTATATTTTTTTACAATGCTTAAAGTCGTTGAAAGTATTGGGAAGTTTTGGGAGTACAGGTGAAATCAAACCAGAGTGTATATACCGGATGACTTTTTTTACCGTCTCGAAAAAAAAATGGTATATTAGGTGAACGGAGTAGAAGCTTATGGCATACCTAGTTTTTTTATTTTTTTTCCACATGTTGGAAAAAAAAAGATCTATCATCAAAAAACGCTACAATTTTAAAGTAAACTTTTCATATTAGGACAAAGAAAGAGAAATTTTGAAAAAAAACCATTTATTGATAAAAAATATTGAATTTCAAATCATACGCAAGTCGCGTATGCTTTTTATTTCGAGATTTTTAGAAAAAAAAAAATCTCGAAAAAAAAAGAAATAAACTAAGTATGCCATTTGCTTCTACTCCGTTCACCTATTATACCCATTTTTTTTCGAGACGGTAAAAAAAGTCATCCAGTATAACATTTTTTTTACTGTTTTAGAGGTATGAGGAACAGGGTGTAAAGTTCACTCATCCTCTATAAAAAAAGGAGAATCCTCCGACCAGACGGGTGTCCTGTATGACGGGCAACTGCCCAACGATAGATGTCGCGGTCTTGTAATTATGTTGAAGTTTACTTGCGCGATGCAGGATTTTGATACGTAGTTTGCATGTGGCTTCACAGTGCCAGTTGAGGTTCCAGTGAGTCGGAACCGGGTGCCGAATAGTTCGTGGTGAGTCGGAACTGGGTGGGGCTGCGTTATTATCCAGTGAGTCGAATGTGGTACAGCGCCGGGTTGTAGCTGACTGCTGGCGTCGACGAGGAGAGGGTAGAAAGGGCTCTGTTGTGGACGGGCCGTAAGTACAGTGTGCTGTTTTAAAGTTGCCGCTGAGGCTGATGGTGATGATCAGGAATGCTATAGTATAGGTGGCGCTGATGGCGATAATATAGGACTCCAAACTATCGAATCAATATCATAGTATCGCTGTTAACAATAGTATTTTCACGTGACGATGCTGTTAAATCCTGACTATTTTGATGTCGAACTCTCGAAGTTTCTGTTACAATAAATTATATCCATAGTACTTTCAACGACTTTAAGCATTGTAAAAAAATATAAAATGAGCCAAGCTCTCATTTTAACATAATATTTTTGAATGTAAGTAATTAAAACTAATTATCAATTTTTTATATAGACGACTGCATAATCTGCATAATAAAACTGGCAATTTTTATATGTTTGCCACTAAGGATCACGATCATGACCGGTTATTATTTTAGTACTTATTATTATTGATGATTTGAGATACATCGCTTTTCCCCCGGAGCTGGGTTTTTTTTCTATGGAGCTTGAGCATTCTCCTTTGCACTTTAAAACTCAACTACACAAAAAAATACCACTTTATCTCTAGCTAATAGTCTCTGAGCTAAGCCGCGGACAGACAGACATATAGCGTACCTACATAGCGAATTTATAAAGATTCGGTTGACTTCGGAACCCTAAAAAAGTGTAACTCGTGCTAGCTCTCATTCGCCAACTGTGCAGAGTGAAACATGTGATATGGAACTTCGTTCCAATAATTAATATTCAAATGGCAACAGTTATCCCCATTACCATGCCGTAACAATAACAGGCAGATTTCCTTCCTCAAGGAAAATAATACGCCAATCAGATTCATTTAGTTTATTCACAGCCTAAAATAATATGACAGACAGCCAACTACATATTTATTTATGAGAGAAATAAATAATTACTTAATTATATTTTTTATCTATTTTATTGTAATTAACCTAGCTGTTTTGATGGTTCCGTACGTGAAACAACTGTACGGAATACTGCTTACCCTTTTATAGGTCTTCTTAAAAGTTAGGTTTTTATTTTTTAGCACACGTACCTACTTATTAGGTATATTATTTATTAACTTTTAGCCTATTTCACACTGCAGGGCCAAGGCCTACCTTTCTATTTCTCTCTGTCTGGAGCTACTGTGGACAATTCTGTCTGTAGACTTATTAGCTAAAATTTATATTTATAGCACCAAAATGAAAACGCCAGGAACGATACTTATTATAGAACCATACGTAAGTACATAAAGTTCAATTCTTTGCTAAAGTAATAGCACACCTACCTAATTAAAATAATAATGTCGAGTCCTTGCTGGCACTGGCAAGTCACATTTAGCGAGCATTCGCAATATTTTGCATACAATGCAATCGCCATCTACACTTAGATACTTAATTATACCTACTTAAATTATAATCTACCATTTTTAATGTCAATAACACTTTGTGATAAAACACTTATCATTCTTGTGTGTATTATTAATTGTTATTAATATTGAATCATACGAACTGTTATTCTTAAATATTATTGTCGTTATCTACAGTCTTACAGGCAAAAGATACATATAATAAATTATACTAAAGAATATACAAGAAAACTTAGTTTGCTTTTGTTATTTCTACCTATAAGGAATAGTAGATTGTTATAGGTACTAGGGATGAAAGGGACCTATTTAGGCACGGGATGTAGCGAGGGCGCCAATAGTTCGAGTTTCTAAATAGGTCTTTCATCCGAGGTAAACACTCTGCTTTTCATTTCGAATATGAGGAAGTAAATAAAAACCTAATTAGTTAAACAAATCCATACCTAACTGAATCTGATGAATTCATTTTTTACAAATATCTGTACCTTTATGTAAATAATTATTAGCACTCGACAAAATTGAAGATCGAATTACCGCTTCCCGTCTTTTTTTATGTTTCTTTTTCTGTGGCATTCTACCAGCCAGTATTTTTTATCATTGATGATGGTAAATAATTAGCTCAAATCTATGTAAATTAAATAATAATTTAGTGAAAGTAAATTATAAGTCAGTTATCAGTTGTCAGTGTTCAGTTATAGTCTGTTATACATATGTTACAAAATTGTTGTTAATATTTTTTAATTAAAATTTTACACCACGATTTAACAGAGTGGATGTATAAAAAGTTGGCACATGGCTTGCAGTTTTTTAATTTTTGACAGCAGGGAAAATCGTTTCCCCGGGACGAAAAGTACTGTTTTCATCCCTCTGATCTGAACTTCAAGCGTACCTACTTTCTAAGTATGAGAAATGAAAATAATATTACTAGGTATCTATATAAATAAAATCATCAGCCTCGAATCTATGAGGCATAGAAATTTGGTCTTTGTGATGATTAAGAACTTTCTACCGAAGTAAAAAATACCCTGTGTGACTGTGTGCGTTAATCTAGCCATTTCTAGACCAACAACCATTATGTTCTAATTAATGTTCGTTTGCAGTATGCGTCTGGAAGCCTACCACTAGCTCATAGAGCAGTATTATTTTTATATTACTTCAGTGTGGGAAAGAGAGGAAGCTCTACAGGACGTATAGCTCTATCTCTTTCCCCCACTCTAGTAAGATTAAAATCGTCAGTGTGTGTGGTTAAAAATAATTTTTTTTACACATTTCCCAAAAGTACCATTTTGGCGCTTTAGCATTTTCACCTTTCCACTGACGAAATAATACTGCTACAAGAGGTCATGGTAGGAAAATATAGCAATATTTTGTTACTTTATGTGTCCAATAAACCTATTTTTTGTCTTCGGTACCCAACAAAACAGGCATTGATATCAGTCCCAATATAGATACACAAGAAAACTACACTACTACTACTACTACTAAATAAATGCAGAAAATTAACTTCACACATAAACAAATGCATCCAAAACCTTTTAAAGTTACTAAATATATTCGAACTAACGTTGTGGCAAAAAAAACTTTCTATTAAAACCATTATCGTTAGTTTCAAAATAAAAATACCGCCCATTAGGTGTAGAAATACTTTGCAATCGTCCTAAGTCCGTCGCTGCAGCATAATTTTTTGGCGGATTAATAGTACCAAATAAGGGATATGCTGCGTATGCGTCCTGTGGTCGTCGATAATCTTGAAGCGGTGGTGCAGGAAAGCTAATGGATGGAGGTAGTCCACCAAATATTTCTAGTCTCTCGTGGGGATCAGGAAAGTCTCCCTCTGCGGGTAAATTTTGCATTCTAAACTGACTATTTGGTTTTGACCGTAGAACGAAATTTGGCGGTGGGGGCAGGACTTCTTCTGCAACTGACTTGAGCTCGTCGTTGTACGGTCTGTGCTTAAATTCCAATCTTCGTACGTCGCCTGGTCGCGGTGCCGGTGGGATGTAGCCGGGCGGTGGAAGGACCGACTGCGATATTGGTCCTTCGATACCTGCGGGTACTTCTAAATCTTTTTCAGTATCTATGACGTGAAAATCAGCTAAAACTGGGTTATCCACGCCTTTGTCATTTTCAATTTCTAAGTCGGTATTGAGATTTCTTATAATTTTCTCAGATAATTCTGGTTTCGATGTAACGTATTCCTTGTTAGATCGTTTTATATCCTTTTCTTTACTTTTTAGCTCTTCTTTAAAGTTGTACTTGTCAACAGTGTTGTCTGAATTTTGGTTATTATTATCAAGGTTTGATATTTTATCATCCTCGTCATGTGTGTATATAAGTTTGTAACCTGTTTTATGTCCGTCAAATCTTGATTGGGTTGCATTTAATTGTTGAGTCGCTATTTTATTTAAAGAGTCAATTTCTTGAACTAGATTATTTCGTGTATCAGATTTGGACTCATCCTTGTTGTTTTGAAGAGCTTCTATTTTAAGTTCGCTTTTGTTGTATTCACTTTCAATATTATATGAATTCTGTTTGTCTATTGCTGTTTCCACAATAGACATAGCATTTTCGGTAGCGACATTGTAAAAATAATTATGATTTTCGTTGACTGTGGCCTCATTAACCTTAGCATTCCCGGTTACTACATTACGTACATGACTGTTATCATGAACTGAACTCACATTCAGCCTTAATTTCAACCTTATATCAATGTTATCATTAGTATTGTCTTTAATATAATCCCGATTGGTCTTAAAATTAACATTTTCAGAATTGTTTAAATTAGTACGGTTTACTGTAACTCTGCTTATGGTCGAGCTGATATTTCCTCCTACAACACTGGCAAAATTACTTTGAACTTCTTGTGTGTCTTTTGTTTTGTTATTTCTGCTTATATCATTGTTGAATTTGCTATGATCTTTATCCGGTTCATCAACCTTCCCATGATTACCATTATCTTTACCGTTATTGTTGCTATTGTGATCTGCGGCATCATTAGTTACTGTATCATCTACATAAATGTCAACATTACTTTTACTATTTCCGGTGCCATCATTTAAGCGCACATTTTCATCAACTGTTAATAAACTTCCATTTGTTCGATCTTTTTCAACAATATTGCCAGAATTAGTATGTTCTGTAATTGTATCCTTTTTTGTGGAAGAATCTTTTTCTATACCTTTTCTAATACTTGTAGCTGCAGGTTCGTTTCCCTTTAAACCTCCAGCTACAACTTTTTCGAAATGCTTTCGAAGTTGTTCTGCGGATTCAACATAATCAGGGGCGTTATGTTGAACATCTTCATGAAAGTATTTAGAATGCTTAGGTTCTTCTAATCTTCCAATTTCTTGATGTCTTTCATTAGCGACTCTGTAGTTGTCGTTTTCAATCAATATGCTGTCAAACATTAGTGGGTCGTCAAGGGGTATGCCTTCGGGGATGTCATCGAATGAGAAATCGTGACTGATGATAATTTCGTCGGTGTCAGCGGCCTTCGCTTTGATGTACAAGTTGTCTGATGATCGGTATTCATTCGATTCGTGGACGATACGAGGTGGACATTCTTCGGGGATGGTGTATACCTGGAAAAAAATAAAATATTGAGATTATTCATCATCATCATCATATCAGCCGAAAGACGTCCACTGCTGGACATAGGCCTCCCCCAAGCACCGCCACTTCGACCGATTCTCCGCATCCAGCGGATTCCTGCGGCCTTTACAAGGTCATCGGTCCATCTTGTGGGAGGCCTTCCAACGCTACGTCTTCCGGTACGTGGTCGCCACTCCAGAACCTTTCATGACATTATTAGCCGAACTCAAATTTAAAAAAATGGCTATACGAGTCGGAGTCGCGCACCTAAAACTCCAATATTTGCCATATATGTAGTATCACATATTCTGTGAAAATTTCAACTAGCTTCCTATCGGTTTAAAAGTTACGAAGTGTATAGAGTGCCGCGAGTTTCTTGTGGCACTCTAGTGTCACTGCCTCGGCCCGGCTAGGGTGCCGTGAGCGTTGCATTGTCACTGTCACTTGTTATTTAGGTTAGGTTAGAACTGTGACCACACAACGCACGAGCCGAGCGAGCGTAGCGAGCGGTGCCGCGGCAGCGGCCGGCGAAGTGCCAGGGTCCGTTTAGGCACAAGAGAATGTAATGTTTTGGGAATGTGGTGTTTTACAGCGATCTAACCTCGACAATCAAACAAAATACCAAGTGACGTGACTTAGTGACAGTGACAATGACAATCCAATGCTTGCGGCACTTGAGCCGGGCCGAGGCGGTGTTACTAGTAGTTGTTAGTAGTAGTTGCCTGTAGTGGCACTTTATCCGATAGGGATAGAGTGCCAATAGTGGCACTCTATACACTGCCTAAAAGTTATATCAAATATACTGGTTATTGAGTCAATATTCTATACCCAATATTACTAGGACGATTATACTATTACTATGTGAGTTGTCTGTACTAGCCACAGGTCAATACCAATAGCACATAGTAATAGGGTTCCCCATTAACATTGGCCGGATGTTCATACCTGCGTATCATTGATGCTAGGTGCGTAGTAGTCTTGAACCTTGGCGTAGGCTGGTCGTGTCTTGACCCTGGGTCCTGTGGCGTGTATGTTGTAGCATTGGTGTCCAACATGGCCGCTGGTGTCGCTACCGTCGCGGCTCCCTAAGTAGAACGTCGCTCGGGTGTTCAGAGGAGTTAGTTCTATGCGGCGTAGCACTGGGGAATTGTAAGGTGTGTGGTCTTAATCTGAGAACTTTATTTTAAGGTACTGTAATGACTAGTTCACATAAACATTTACAGAGAGCTTAGTTTTATTACAGCACGTAGGTCCAAAGTTTGTTTATTTGATTTTAACACTTTCGACTCCACCCATTTTCGTCGAGCTCATACGCCATGCCGCCATACATATTGCAAGTGGACCCTCCGGGAAGGTTCCCGGCATTACGTTTGCGCTAAAGTTAACTATCACGGATGGTCAACGGCATTAGGTTTAGAACCGTGTTATAAAACACTGTAAAACGAAGTGAAATTGTGTTTTCTGGGGGTCTTGTCGCTATACGTAGTTTCTAACCTTTTTAAAATTTTGTGAATATTTGTAACCGTGAAAAAAGAAAAAAAAAACTGTTTTTGATGTGACGTGACAACCAACGCATATGCTAATAAATCTTGTTAAAATATACATCTGATTTTATTTTCACGGTTTAAAGGGCTGAATTCGCTAAAAAAAACCTACATTTAAAATGAGCCCTCCTCGAGGGCTCCCGGCATCCCATATGCGACTAGGTGAACCCTCCAGGAGGGCTCCCGGCACTGAACGTGTTAACTAGGTAATTAAATTGATAAAAATAATAATAAAATCATAACAAATTAATGATAATAAAGTTGGAAAGAAGATTATCGATGCTTATTTTTTTTGTGATATAGGAACATAGATCTTTTTCGTTTTTCTCATAAAGTGAGTTTTTGACAGTCCGCCTGTGGTACATTTGAATAAGTACTTAAGTAAATAATATTGAATAAATAAATAAATATACTTAGCTAGTTCTTTTAAGACTGATTACCTACCCATCGACATTCGGTAAAAGTGATGATATAACAGTGGGTCTACCAACACCTATAAAGCCGTTTTTTTTTAAATCTTACGTCAGTGGGGGAAAGAGATGGAGCTATACGTCTTGTAGAGCTTCATCTCTCTCCCACACTAAAGTAATGTCCCTGACCTGATGATTCAATTAAAAATACAGTAACACTTTTACTTTATGCCAGCTATGTCTTTGGAATTAAACATCTATAAATTGAATTGTTATAACAACTACACGATTTAACACGACGATTAGTTAACTACCCGTAACGACTGTCAAAGATCTACAAATGACAGCTGGGACCAACTGCTTAACGTGCTTTCCGAGGCACGGAGGGGTCTTGGTATGTAAAGATGGTCACCCATCCACGGACCAACCGCGACAAGCGTAGATTAACCTGATCGATCGACCCATGCGGCTGTTATTACTTAACCACAGACCCTCCCACAAAAATGTGTGATGCGTATGAGAGCAAATAAAGAAAATGTCCTAAATGGCTTCGAGAAAAGATGGTACGGCTGCGGTTGTGCCTTTGTGTTTATTTTGCTTTACTTGGCGACGGCACTGTCGTGCCCCCCGATTGGTGTTACATACGTGTGGTGCTTTTGTATAGTTGTGAGTACAGCAGTTGTGCGTCAGCTCCGAATCCTCCCGGTAGTGTCACTTCTAGCAGAGCCATCTCCGGGAAACTGCCGGTCCACATCACGCACGCCTGGGGGAATACAAGGAATAATCAGTCAAATTAAAAAAGTGTGCCCGATTGGATCTACGATTCTGAGTGTCAGTTACCAGCGAAGCTACAGGTTTATCAGACTTATAAACTGCGTCTATAAGAACAGTTAATTGACTCAGGCGTGACTTTGCGGAAATCCATTATAAAATACAATAGACGATGTGTAACTGTTCTTAAAGAGTACTAGAGAACCCTGTAAGAAATCGACACGTGTTTCATCTCTTGTGGGGCGGTTGTAGCTCACTTTGCGTTCGGCTCTTGTCGTGGCACACGTTGTGTCCGAGTTCGCAACAAGTCAATCACTAAAATCGAGAAAAACACTTTTGAATTTTGACTAATTATAAACCTATTTTTTATGCTCGTGACCGTACGTACTGGCTAGCAATCACCTTTCGACTAATAGACCGTTTGACATTAAAATGTTCATATTTTATGGGACAAAATTATGTATTTGGTTCTTAGAGTCGAGGGTTACTTTTCTAAAGGAGATAAAAGAGCATGGCTCATAATATCCTTGAATATCCTCTGTGTTTGTTATTTTTGGGTATTAAGCGGCAAAAACTAAGATAAGAATGTTACGTTAAGTTTAAAATACACACATCAAAAGTGTCTAGGGATCAACATATATTTTTGCAATAACTTTTCTCCTGATTGATATTAATTAAAATTTTCTTTAAGGATTCATCAAATAAAGTGTTTTCGTTTGTCACAGTAACGATAAACCAAGTCACCTTTGCATTAATAAAGAAATTTGCCATTTTCCTAATAAAGGGATTTTTGACATTTGAACCACTAACATTAAAGTTCGAAAAAAAGACTGAAATAACAGTTTTCTTTAAAATTTTATTGGGTAACTTAAACAATTAATAATCCGTGTTTCTACCGCGAACACTAACAACACAAGAACATCGGTTTGGCATACTCAAAATGAGTTCATCCAAATCACGCTGTGGAATGGCCGCCCATGTTCGTTGCAACAACAAAAAAAGGTCTTCTTGCGACTGGATACCCTCCATATTCGGCAGAGCTCTTCTCTGTAGCATATCCCATGCATGCTCAATCGGGTTCAAGTCTGGCGACTGAGCAGGCCAGGGCAGGACATTGATGTTAGCTGCGGCGAGAGTCTGTCTTACAACTCTTGCGGTGTGCGGTCGTGCATTATCATGCATTAACTGAAATAAGGGACCGATTTGCACTTGTAGAGGAACGATGACGTCTGATACAATCGTCTCAGCATAAATTTGAGCGTTGAGGTTGCCTCTGATCCAAATCAACTCAGTTCTTCCGCCGATCCAAATACCCGCCCATACCATGATGGTTCCACCACTATAAGGATGGACTTCCTGGCAGGATTTTAATCGCTGTTGGCGTCCAGGGGTTCTCCAGTGTCGTATACGTCTTGTATCCGGTCTCATACCAAAACGAGACTCATCAGAAAAGCACACGAAACGCCATTGTTCTTCTGCCCAATTTCTGTGTTCAAGAGCCCATTGATATCGAATCCTACGATTGTGCATTGCTATAGGTGGTACCCGTAGCGGTCTTCGGGAATGAAGGTTCACTTCATGCAAGCGGTTTCTGACTGTTTGGTCGCTAATTAAGTTCCCTGAAGAGTGATGAAGCCTCACGGCTAACATCATGGCGGTTATTGTTGGAGCTCTTCGAGCTAAGATTTGAATGTATCGGTCTTGTCTCCGTGTGGTGCAGCGATACCGTCCTCCATGGCGCTCAGCCACGGTACCAGTGCTTCGGTAACGTGTCCAAAGTCGACTGATAACACTCTGACTTGTATTCAGAGCTAAAGCCACAGTACGTTGCCGGGAACCAGCTTCTATCATTCCCACGGCTCTGAGCATTTCTTCCCTGCTTAAATGACGTCGCTGCTCCATAATAACGTTGGTTTTAATCAGTAGTAGGGAAACAGTAGCACTAATAATGTCTTCAATGCGTTGTATGTTTTTATAGGGAAAATATTGACAGCTGATTTTCATCTTTTACTCGAATTTGATTCACAGTTCCTGATTCAAATTATGAAATGCACCAAAAAGGATCCATATAAATTTATAAAATCATAAATTTATTACAAAGCCACATCTCAATCTCAAGAAATCCGCATAAAAATGCTTGATCCCTAGACACTTTTGATGTGTGTAGTTGCTGGAATTAATCTGATTTAAAAAAAGCCAGAATGTGAACTAACCTCAATAACAGCAGCACACAAGCAGTTAGTTACATTATTGTCACAGTCGAAGGGACCGTCAGTGTGGACTGACACTTGCACTGACAGCTGTTTGTCACGAGGAGTGGTGTCAGTCGCGAGGATGTTGTAGGCGCGAGTGGCTTGCACTAGGGCGCAACCAGTACCTGGAGAAAGAGATGTTTTTTATTAATTTATTTTCGTAAGAAGGCAAAGGAGAGACCTTGGCCAGACCAGGGACCGCGGAAGTACTCCATGAAGGCGGGGCAAACTTCTTTGGTAACCTCTTCCAAAAACGAAATACTCCATGACGGGGGAGGGGGGAACATCTTTGGTCCCCCCCTCCCAAAAAAAACTTTTATGAAAACGAGACTTATGGCGGGTGAAACTGCGGGAGTAATTTTGTAAATTTCCGTCTTGCTTCTAATACCTGCAGACAATCAGTTGAGAAGGTATTAACTATTAACTTATCCAGCGTTCTGTCACTGAAGAAGTTACATACTCTGGGTACGCGAATGAGTTAACTAGAAGTAGGTATTTTTTTGGAAGGATTTTGCAAACCACAGCACATTTCTAAGTTATTACCTTCAACAGACACGCTAAGTTGTTCGCCTGGCTTCATCTTCAGGACATCAGGGATGTTGACTCCTGGCTGCAAGGTGACGTGCTGGTCCATGCTGCTGCAGCGGGCAGTTACGGTCAGGTTCGTCTCGAGGGCTTGTGACGACCAGGCTGTTAGGGCTTCTAAGGCTACTAGGGTGTCCTGTAACAAATGAAAGATTTAAATATAATGGTCTATCGCTTCGCTAAGGGCTTTGTGAAATAACATTCTGATGGAGTAAGATGTGGCGGTATCTACATTGCTACATGCGAACTACGCATCAAAGACCTGACGTCACACAAATCCTGCATCGCGCAATTAGAGTTTACCACGCGAACAACAGATATAAGACTGTCCAACACCAATCGTTGGGCGTTGGCGGCAAGTTGCCCGCCAGATACGACATCCGTCTGGTCGGAGGATCCTTCCTTTTCAATAGAGGATGGTGTCCAGTAGAAAGTGAGAATTAATATCATCATTAACTACCAGCTGCCCTGCTCGCAGCGTCACTCCACCTAGCCTGAGCTGTTCCTAACGTTGGCCAATTCTCGGTCTCCACTCCAAAATACGTCTATCTCGCAGGTCATCGGTTCTATGGCTAATGTTACTTCAGCTTGCTTAATCTAGGACATACCTGTGTAGAAATAAATCCTCCACTAGTAGTCCTGTGCGCGTTGAGCCAGCGCGTGGCGGCGGGCGCGTCGGTGCGCGCGCTCGGTGACAGCGAGCGCGGCGCGGAGTGCAGAGCTAACAGTGCGTATGAGGTCGCTTCAATTGAGGTTGATAGACTGCCTGCGAATATACAACATTTCTTATAAGGCCAATCAAAAAATTGCGTTCTGACAGTTCGAGCAGCCTTCAGAACTTTTAAACAAAGTTTTTAGTCGCGGGGTCGAACTCACTGGTGGGCATGGCCAAAAAGCACGCTGTCTCACCTGGCATCGTGTCCGACAGAGATAGTATCAGTGATGAGCAGTTAGGAGCTGGCCTACATGGACAACGTCTTGTTAGCACGCACACATACACCGTTCCGAACTAAGTTAGTGAAACACGCGCGTAAAAAATTACAAAAAATCCTTTGGAAAGTCGAGTTTAAAAAACCACTGCATAAATCATTTACAAATAAAGTTTATTGAAATCTCCGATAATTGTGCTGTGTAGTGTGCAACTTGTTGAACAGGACTAAATCTCATGTCATTGAAAAATTCGAGGACATAAAAAAAAAAAACAACTCACTAGTCTCCCACCACACATACTCCCCACTCCTCCTGGCCACTTTCAGCAGTTCCAGCACCTGCTTGACCCCCTCGTTCTTCTCCAACCCCCACACACTTCTCCTCAAACTAGCCTCATTGGTACTCCTCAGTTCCTCTTCATAATCCTGTAGCTTCAAATAAGCATAAGCCAGTAAGGCTTGGGCGTAGACCCTGGTCGGTGTTTTGGACTTCAAATGGGGAAAGGCTCGAAGACAAGAGAGGGTGTTACGGATAACGCTGTGAGGGAGGGGGGAGGAGCTCTCAATGAGGGATGTTATGACGTAAGCGGTGAGGGCTACGCTGGCAATTTCGCCTTCGTCGTTGAGTCCACCCTGTAAAAACATGATAAAGATAATACGTGAAACTCTGACTTTTTAGTTGCTGTGTCATATTTTGAAACACAGCACATAATTTTTGGGGCCTATGCCAGTTGTTATTGATCAGATTCCATTTTTCCGAGAATTCCGGAGTATTTTATTTTAAAGGCAGTTAAAACATGGGATTTTTTTTTCTTTTAAAGTAAACAAAAGTAAACAACTAAAAAGATAACAAAAGCAAACTAAAGTATTAAACTGAAAAGAAAAAAAAGTCAATTTTGTAGAATATAGGTTTTCAAAAAACTGACTAACTATTTAGGTTTCTAAGTATGAATAAAAGTAGAACCAACCCTAAGTTCTCTATGAAACACTTGACCCTCGTTTCTGAAGCATCCGTTTTCCATCTGTTGGTTAAGAAGCCATCTCTCGGCGCGGATGATAGCGGGCGGGACTTGCAGGTTTGGCCACAGGAGCTGTGGGGAAATAACCGATTGTTAAAGTTTTATGGTTGTTGACAGTTTCAGATAGTATTCCATTATTTAAAGCATTTCAAAGTGGATCTAATAGAAATAAATTATGCATTGGCGTTTGCCCACACTATTCCAATTTTCAGAAGTTCTGTTTGCTTTCAAACTGTTTTTTTTTTTGCCACGTGAATGGTCCTTCTTTTCTAAAATCAGAAATCCTAGTTGTTGGTCTGTCATCGTAAAGCCATAATAAAAATAATCCTTAAAAGCATGCTAATAGTTCCTCCAGTATCGAGTAGTTTTATCTACCTCCTCAACCAGTGCGGGGACCGAAGGCAGCATCTTTTTGTAAAGCTTTGGACAGTAACGAAAGAAGATAAATTATAGCTTACCTTATGAGCTCTTCTCAGATGTCTGACAACGAATGCTGTGAGCCATGTGGAAGAGGTAGCGTCAGACGGACCAAACGCACTGAAACCGCCAGATGGGTGCACGTACTGCAGCTGACGAGTGAATCCTGCAATTTATTTTTAGTTTTAGATGTCTGAGGAGGTCAGGTCTGATTGAGTGCTCCCTTCGATAAAATGTTAGAGTTAGAATTTGAGACACCTACATTTTTCCCTAAAAACCTGAAAGTCATGTTAAGCAAGTCATGGTTGAAACGGGCATCACAGGATGCCCGTTTCAACCATGACTTGCTTACCACAGCCAGTGAGAACTAAGTCAGGGTCTGCTTCAACAGTCTTTATTTTGGGGCGAGCTAAAAATAGGTAGATGTTCATTTCGCCATTCTAAAAAAAATGGCAGTAAGCAAAGTTGGTACAGTACGACACAACTTAGATATAGCATCGGCAAAATTCGTAAAACCGATCACCATCCGAACTGAGTGCACCTTTAAAATCAGCAATCTTTATTACTGCTTTAGGTGAAAATGATCTTTCGAAAACGCAATAACTTGTAAAGTCTTATAGCCAAATACATTCGTGAAATTGAAATGAATTAATGAAAAATTTCAAATCTATGCTACATCTTATAAGATGTGTCGTACTGTAGCAGGATTGACACCATATCTAGCAGTGAACTGCAATAGGTTGAACAGATACCTCTAGCCACATGTTCCTTTGCAGTGAAAGCGGCGATGGAGCTCGGCTCCAGTTGATTCAGCGCCAGTAAATTAGTGGCCAACTGTGCCATGTTCTGTTCACCGCAGCCTCGAGGAATGGTGAGTAAAGAGTCCGCATTCTGTTGGAAGAGTAAGGAAGTAAAGAATAGCATTATGAGATGGTGTTCTCATTAGAGGTGACTTCAATAGGTCCAAAATCTCCTTGTTAGGCTTATGTATTGAATTTCGTGCTACTAGAATTACTTACATTAAGTATATCAATATAAGAAGAGAGGAGCTCGTGGCTAAGTAATAACAAGCCGCACGGGTCGATCCATCAGGTTAAGCTACGCTTGCCGGGGTTGGTCAGTGGATAGGTCTTACATACCGAGACTCCTCCGTGCCTCGGAAAGCACGTTAAGCCGTTGGTCCCGGCTGTCATTTGTGGATCTTTGACAGTCGTTACGAGTCGTCAGAAGCCCGAAAGTCTGACACCAGTCTTACTAAGGGGTATCGTATTACCCAGTTGCTGGGTTGTGGAGGTCAGATAGGCAGTCACTCCATGTAAAATACTGGTATTCAGCTGCATCCGGTTAGACTGGAAGCCGACCCCAAGATAGTTGGGAAAAAGGCTAGGAAGATTGAAGTATATCAATATAAATCAGGGGTGGCCAACCGGTCAATTGCGATCAACCCAGTGGATTGTGGCAAGGCAAAAAGTTTAATATCCTAACAATCGTGGCAACTGGGCACTGATGTTTCATTTAACATTTCAAGAAGTATGTAATTGATAGATCGCACAGGGTTTTGTCAGTAAATAGTACATCTTGCGTCTAATCAAGTTGGCCACCCCTGATATACAACCTTCGTTTTTGTTTATACTAAACCTCTTAAGGGGTCATTGTTTTCATCATTATGAACAACTTTGGAAGAGTCTGCTGTACCCTACATTTATGTTCGCATATCTCGTCAAACTGTAGGAAACAGCTGATTTTTATTGTATAAGCTAGAGTCAACAATAATTACTAGAAATATGTGGGTACCTAAAGACAAAATTCAAGACAAATGGTTGCTAAAGCTTAGTCCAATCTATTTGAGTATCTCCGTGGTAGTTCGAGAACTTGAGAGACGAGAATTTCTTTTTTTTAAATTACTTACCGCTAATAAAGGCCCAGTGACATCCCCCACTGCCCAGACTGTCAGTGTTTCAGTGCCGGACACAGGCTGCACTGGATCCCAGTTCCATAGTACTTCGGACTTGCTGGATTCTGTGCTACCTATAAAGCAACCAGAAAATGTTTAATACTGTTTACTGAACTTTGTAATAGGTTCATTATAGTAAGAACCAAGTTTCTTTGTTCTAACTGTTATGAACTTAGAAGGCATACCTACCAAGCGCTACCAGGTGCTATTAGGTCACTACTGCCTTACCCACCGGGGAGTTTTCCTCGGAGGGTAACGCAGAGGTGACCTATTATAGCACACCCTGCGCCTGCTTAGACGTGGTGTGATATTGTGTGATGGACTTACTATTTCCACATAAAAGGATGGATTTCTGCTCTCGGATAGGCACTCCTTCAGGATCAACAGTAAAACGGATGATCACTTCGTCACTAGAAAAGAAATAGATAAAAAATACCAAAATTAGCAATACGAGTATTAACGGGTTAACGAGTAAAATCCACAGAGTTTTCTATAACTGCACAGTAGATTTATTAGTTGATGATTTTGCAACTCAATATTGTATTGCGTCCCACAATGTGAAGGTGGTAGGTTGGTTTTTTATAAAGCTAGGTTCGAATCCAAATTAAAAAGGCAACAAAAGCCCGATAGGTGGATGAGCTGAAGCTACAAAAGGCCGGGGGTAAGACCTGGATGAAATTTGCACAGACCAGGGGGCCTACCACCATCTCTAATAGCAGTATTATTTTAATATTACTTTAGTGTGGGAAAGAGATGAAGCTCTATAGGACGTATAGCACCATCTCTTTCCTCCACTGAAGTAAGATTAAAATAATACTGCTTTTAGTGGTTGTGGTAGGCCCCCAGAGAAGCATAGTACAAGACTGCGTGTCAGCAGTCTAAACTGAGTCGATCCAGAATTCAAATTTTACTGTTGATGGTAAGTCATTTACCTGACTCCAGTCTTCCCGCTAGTAACATTCCCACAGTTCCCGTCACTGACAGCTTTGGCCCGTAGACTGATCCGGGCGCGCCCCGGCACGCGCGCGCGCACCTCCGCGCGCCGCGCGATGGAGGCGCGCGCGCGCACGCACGCCGTGCCCACCAGCTCCTGGGGACCCTCCACGTGCGGGTCGGTTAGGATTTGGATTTGGACCTACGAAGTTAAAACTAATTTAGTGGACTTGGAAAGGGTGTAGTCTTGACGCCAAATGAAAAGGTGATAAACCAAAATGACAACAAGGGTGATGCTGTTTTTAATTTACGAGGCTTTTTATAGAGTCCGACCGAAACAGGATTTTCTACCAAAACCGAAACCGAATCTTCGGTATCTGTCTCAGTTTCGGATGAAACCGAAACTTTATTAGACATGTTGAAAGTCTATTGTTTACTGTGGCTTAGTTTTTACACATAAACAGACAGCAGAGGGCTTAGTGTGAGTTTCATTTCACCATCTCGATCAAACGCATCGACCGCGTTTGGCGCTCCGATTGGCAGCCGGCCAGCCATCACCGGTGAAGAGCCAATCGGAACGCCAAACGCGCTCGATGCGTTTGATCGAGATGGTGAAATGAAACCTATACTAGGCCCTCTGGTGCTAAATGAAAAAAAAAACAGAAACTGATGCCGACACTAGATTTTCTTGCCGAAACCTGAACCTTCGGTCGGTCACTAGCTTTTTATAACCTCCTGAGCTGACTCACATTAACAATAACATGTTTGATACACCAGTGTCTTGCAGTGGGTATATGCAGTTTCACCCAATGGTTTCAGGCCCTGTTTACACGTCTATGATCAGTAGGTACGTCACACGTCGATATCTCTACTGTTATAAAAACCATGATTGTGCTTCCAAAATTAAAATAGTTTGGAAAATCCAAAAGTGCACGCCTCATACTTATCACTCATTCATAAACGAAAAAGAAATTCAAAACATAGTTTAAAAATGAACAATTTATCACTTTTCATGAAGTCGTAATGTCAACGACTGACAATAGTAGATTGTTATACAAGGAGCTAAAATGACCCATTATAACGAGGTAGTTTTACTCCCGAGCTTTAGCGAGGGAGTAAACAGAAACCGAGGTATAATGGGCTTTTAGCGCCGTGTGTTACACTCTACTTTTCACTACGATTGCGAGAAAATAAAATAGTAAATAAAATAATAATGATTTATTAAAAGTTATTTATATTCCTTTCTCTTCCATCTGCAAATTAGGGTCTCCATTCTCACTAGATGATGACATTTTCACTGTTGTAAATTATATTAAGGTCACCAATGCAATTTATAATAATTGGAGAAAAATTTGAAATATATCTATCTTACCTATCTTACCTATCTTACCTATCTTACCTATCTTACCTATCTTAACTATCTTACCTATCTTACCTATCTTACCTATCTTACCTATCTTACCTATCCTACCAATCTTACCAATCTTACCTATCTTACCTATCTTATCTATATTACCTAACTTACCTATATTACCTATCTTACCTATCCTAAGAACCTTCTCCTTACTATAACAAACACAACAACAAAAAATTAGCGAAATTGGTCCAGCCGTTCACGCGTGATGCCGTGATCAAGGAAATAGGATGCCGTGATCAAGGAATATTTAATATTATAAATAAGAACAAAGACTTTTTCGTCTTTGAGTGGTAGGCTCGTTGGAAACAGACAAAAATTTAAAAAAAATTACTTTAGCCCCTAGAGGATGAAATGCTATTTTATCTCCGTTCTGGTACGCTACAATGACGGATTTTTTGAGCAAGAGGAGTGAAAAGATATTTACTTGGCGGTTGCTAGGCAACTTACTCAAAGGTTGGAAATATTTAGTTTAAGATATTATATTTTAGTTAGTATTTTATTAATTATAATTAAACTACTTTGTATAAAAGAGCCATTTTCAATAGGGTTCCTTCTACGGCTGAAACGAATGTATAAAAAAAAAAATTGACTCAATTAATTGATTTTATCGCAAGCTACCATGTTTTCAGGGTTCATAAATTGACGGACAGGATTTTTTTTTCAACAATTTTTATGCTTTTTCCATTTCTGCTGCATTAAATCAATTGTTAAAAAGTACAGTATTAATCTCCATTTAATCATCTATACAATGGTATATAAATTAAGTAGGTTCTGTGTACTAGCAGGAGTGTAACAATAAAAACAGTTACCTACAGAAATGGGGCAAAAAAAATTTTTGATCGTAGAGCACACTCTAATGCTTCGCATTACGAGTCGTGCAATACTGAAATATCGTACTGAACCTCACCGTGTGAACGACCTCATGGTAAAAACGTTAAAAGGTTGTACGACCCTCCCTTATCATTAAAGACCGCCCCCTCATTACGTCATTATGAACTTTTGACGTAATTTTCATTAAGTCAAGTACTTCGTACTCTTTCAGAGCATAAAGGGCCACATGGTGTTCCATTTATACTTACACTAAGAGGTTCATACAGGTAGTTGAAGATCCTGTAACGTATGATGGTCGAATCTCCTCTTCGTAGGCGTTTAGGACTATCAGCGTGTATGAAGAATTCTCGGAACACCTGGAAGGAAATAGGGTTCATAGGGAATAGAGAAAATAACATAAAAACGGTAAGTACCTACTTAGGTACAGTCACGAGCATAAGTACCTTGCATACGCAAAATTCAATAGCGTTTTTTTCTTGAAATAAAAATTGCAACTTAGAGAAAAGACCTATTTCATAACAGTTTTTTTTATTTTTTGGAAGGCTTTTTATTAATACGATGTAAATTTACAACTTATAACTAATTAATTAATAAAAATAACAAAATCATTAAACTATTCACAAACTAAAATATGGCGTCGAAAAAACCAGAATAGTATGTTTTCGATAATATTATGTTTGTAACATCATAAAATTGCGGAAAACCGTTTTGAGAGCAGTGGTGGGAATGGTTCCTTTCCTTTTGGTAACGGCTGCGAATTACGACTTGTAGGTCATGGCTTCGAACCCAAGCAGACACATTCCATCACCACTGCTTTCAAAACGGCTAAGGAAAACATCGTGAGGAAAATGAGTCCTAGGTCCTAGAACCAAAAATTCGAAGACATGTGACATCTACCAACCCGCACTGGGCCCGCGTGGGGGTTTACGGCCCACTCCATCTCACAAAGAGGAGGCTTGTGTTCCAGCAGTGGGAACATTATAGGCTGATTATGTACACCATGAAATTCAAATATCTATCAATACTTTACGAGAAAATCGCTTTTCAATCTAGCGTGAGTGTATATTATTCTCGTGACTATAGACTACCTATACTTTGTTTACGAAAACAAAAGAGTAACGAGAACAATACATGAGCCGCCATTATCATAGAACTTCTATTGTGTTTCCATGTAATTAGCAACAAAGGAATATTAATTTGGAAAGTGGGTAGGTAGATTGTTTGTTAATTAAGTCTTTTGTGCTCCTACAACTTTCCACGAATTTTGAAGTTGTCGGATCAAATACAAGGTATCACAGTACGACACAGCTAAGATGTAGCATCGGCAAAATTCGTAAAACCGATCACCATCCGAACTGAGTGCGCTTTCAATATTTATTACTGTTTTAGGTGAAAATGATCTTTACGCAAACGCAATAACTTGTGAAGTCATCTAATCCAAATACATTCGTAAAATTTAAATGAATGAATGCTTCAAATTAATGCTACATCTAAGTTGTGACGTACTGTAACTACTCGTAGGTATGATAGGCCTCCGCATTTTTTTACTACATAAGTAACTGATTTATATACGCCCAAACACGAGTTAAAGTTAGTGTTGAAATATGGAAGTTTCGACGCTCATAACTTCCAAAGCAATCTTTTTTTTCTAATTCTGCGTCCATTCTGGGTTAGATAATGACAAGACAAATTGATAAAATTTTTCGTTTTGAACGTTCATCGTCAAACAGACGAGTAATCACTATACTTCATTTGCATGGAAGAATAACCGACTTGCGTACCCTTAAAGGACTTTATTTTAGTTTTTTAAATAAAGAATGCTAGAAAGTAGAGAGGGTCAGTGACCGCTATTGCCACGCTAAAGCGATTCGGGTATAACCATATAAAACAAAACATGTATGAAAACCGCCTTCGAATTTTCCATCTACTTGTATATGCATGACGATGTATATTAAAACCATTTAAAACTGTTCTACAACAGTAACTATGATAGTTACAGTTGAAATTATCAATTTTTTGTTCGATTCCTCTTGAGTTGTATTCAGAAAATATCTATTGTTGACCATAATATGACGTCACGGTATAATTTAACATAGCGGACGCTAGACGTCATTTGAATTTTTTTTTTCTTAGGGGTATTTATATCCTTAATCGGTTTTCAATTATTTTTTTTGTTAACAAGCTGATAGAACAGAGTTATTATTGTGATGACACGATGACCTGTTGAATATAAGCAGTGTACTAACTTGTAAAACAGCAGGTGCAGATACAGATACTCCATTCCGTGACACACAGATGGCGCTAGCTTCGTACCGCGTGATGGAGTCCGGCGCATGCGCAACAGCCACACCCGTGCCGTTTAAGCCGATACTTAGCAGACGCCATAGCCAAGCCTGGGGATACAGCACTTATATTAAGAAAAATACTTGGACTTGCTAAACAAATAAGGTAGCGAAATCATAGGCTAAAAATATGAGGTGAATAATTGAATTGGAGCGGTGGTGGTCCAGTGGTAACAGGTTCGAATCCAGACAGGCGCTTTTCTTGTGTTCATTATTTCATCACCACTGCTCTCAAAATGGTGAAGGAAAACATCGTGAGGAAACCAACATGTCCTAGAACCAAAAGTTCGAAGACGTGTCACATTTACGAAGCCTCACTGGGCCCGCGTGGTGGATTACGGCCCACTCCTTCTCACTGAGAGGAGGCCTGTGTCCCAGCAGTGGGAACTTTATAGGCTGATTATGTAATTGAATTACCCAAATGAAAAGTTGTGAGAAAAAGAGAAATAGGTTAGGAATGCAACTAAATATCAAAAAAAGGACGCCTTTTTTATTCTAAGTGGGCATTTTTTGCAAGAAGAATTATTAGAAAGATCAACATCTACTAAAAGCTCAGTAAGTGTACCTACTTAATTTTGAATGGTCCCTTGATAGGTACAGTAGCTTGGTATGCCATTTTTAGAGCGCAGTTTAATGAAAGATTGAAAGTATTGTATTGTATGTGAAAGAGATTTGGATGTTTACTTCGATCTATTCTGTAAAAATCTCACTTTTAAACCTGGTGCAGTAAATTTGTAGTTTTAGAGGTATGAGGAACTGGGTGTAAAGTTCACTCATACTCTACAGAAAAGGGAGGATCCTCCGTCCGGACGGCCGCTGTGTCTGGCGGGCAACTGCCCAACGATTGTGGTCGGGGAAATTATATGTAAAGAAGGAATTTTTGAACGCCACCTGGAGGGAAAGTAATCTAAATACTGGAGATAACAAATTTTACACAAAGGAAACATTCCTTTATTTTTATACAGAAACAAATCTGCATTCAAAGATTTTCGAAAATTCTCTTCCCACACTCGGGAATTAAACCCGCTAAAATCCAAAAAAATATAACATCCTGCATTTTTATGGGTAAATTGACAAAAATTCCACCCTGTATATGCTGTTCATGCGGTAAACTCTAATTGCGCGATGCAGTATTTTGTGTGACGTCAGGATTTTGTGTGTCGTCAGGTTTTTGTGTGACGTCAAGTCTTTGATGCGTAGTTCGTATGTGGCGATGTAGATGCCGCCACAGTGTCAATCCCTAGCATCAGGTGGAATGGCAGCTCCAGGTCCGACATTTTTGATTTTTAACCGACTTCCAAAAGGAGGAGGTTCTCAAATCGTCTGTTTTCTTTTTTTTTTTTTTTTTTGTATGTTTGTTACGCGATTTCTCCGTCAATTGTGGACCGATTTTAACAATTCTTTTTTTGTTTGAAAGGTTATGCTCCCGAGATGGTCCCATATCAATTTTATTAACTTTACTTGGATAGTTTTTGAGTTAGCTTCAATAATACGTATTTTTCCCACTTAGTTTATATGGATGATATAATGATAACTTCCAATCACTGTTATTTACATAGCAGGTTAGTGGTATTCGAATTTGTATAGGGTAGGTACCACCACTAAAAAGTGCAAAATAAAAACTTTAAAAAAAAAAGAACAACCGACTTCCAAAAAAGACACTACAAAGTCAAAAATAACTTTAATTTCGGAAGTCGGTGGCAAAAAACGAAAGTTCAAAACCAAACACACCGACTTCCAAAATTAAAGTTATTTTTGACTTTGTAGTGTCTTTTTTGGAAGTCGGTTGTTCTTTTTTTGTAAAAAGTTTTTTTACAGAAAAGTTTACGGTAAGAAGACCATACAAAGACTGGCTCACCTCAGAGAAGTCACTCCGAGGGACAGTAGTTTCATCAGCCACCAGCAATGCGGGTGGATGAGGGATACAATTATTGCTGCCTGCCTGCAAGTCGCCTCCTAACAACCTCACTCCTGCCGCGGCCATCCAGGATGCTGTCAGCTCAATACTGGTAGAAGGGATTTCTGGGCTGTCGGAATCTGAAAAGGTTTATTTTTACATAGACACTAGCGCTGCGTCAAAAGAACTTCAGTGGTGGCGCGGACTCTAGTTCGTAATAGCTGCTCTAGTTTGTAATAGTTGCGCTAGTTTGTAATAGCTGCTCTAGTTTGTAATAGCTGCTCTAGTTTGTAACAGTTGCACTAGTTTGTAATAGCTGCGCTAGTTTGTAATAGCTGCTATAGTTTGTAATAGCTGCTCTAGTTTGTAATAGCTGCTATAGTTTGTAATAGCTGCTCTAGTTTGTAATAGCTACACTAGTTAGTTTGTAATAGCTGCTCTAGTTTGTAATACCGGCTCTAGTTTGTAATAGCTGCTCTAGTTTGTAATAGCTGCACTAGTTAGTTTGTAATAGCTGCTCTAGTTTGTAATAGCTGCTGTAGTTTGTAATAGCTGCTTTAGTTTGTAATAGCTGCTCTAGTTTGTAATAGCTACACTAGTTATTTTGTAATAGCTGCTCTAGTTTTTAATACCGGCTCTAGTTTGTAATAGCTGCTCTAGTTTGTAATAGCTGCACTAGTTAGTTTGTAATAGCTGCTCTAGTTTGTAATAGCTGCTGTAGTTTGTAATAGCTGCTGTAGTTTGTAATAGCTGCTTTAGTTTGTAATAGCTGCTCTAGTTTGTAATAGCTGCTCTAGTTTGTAATACCGGCTCTAGTTTGTAATAGCTGCTCTAGTTTGTAATAGCTGCACTAGTTAGTTTGTAATAGCTGCTCTAGTTTGTAATAGCTGCTGTAGTTTGTAATAGCTGCTTTAGTTTATAATAGCTGCTCTAGTTTGTAATAGCTGCTCTAGTTTGTAATAGCTACACTAGTTAGTTTGTAATAGCTGCTCTAGTTTGTAATAGCTGCACTAGTTAGTTTGTAATAGCTGCTCTAGTTTGTAATAGCTGCTGTAGTTTGTAATAGCTGCTTTAGTTTGTACTGTCCTAAGACACAAGAAAAAAAGACACAAAAGTCCTAAGAATATCTATGTACAGCTATTTTTTGTTTTTAAAGTTGTTAATTAATAATGCATTAGAGAATGAACAGTGAGTGTACAAAGATTATCCATTTTATAACAAGCCATTCTAAGCAACGTTTTTATTTAACTTACTAAGAAAGCAGACTCCGGCCCGATCATACTCTGTCAAGTTCCTGTGACTGTCAATCAGTCTCCTCAGACTTGTCATGAGCTGTTCCTTGGCTGACTGCGGTGGTTGAGTCCACTTGGCTGCAGTGTCTAGCACTGTCAGCCCACATAGAGCTGGTCCAGGAGTGGAAATCTGAAGGGATACTCTGGATCCTGGCTGAGCTTGACGGGTTAGCCATGTTGCTTCCACCTAGCGGGGAAGAAAGAAGATATTGAGTGTCGTAAAACAAGCTGTCCTATATTATTTTTGTTGAAACCTGGTGATTAAAGCTCGACTTTTAAAACAACTTCTACATGGCATTTTTTAGCATCTAAACAATCCTTCAACTCTTAAACAAGGTTTTTTATAAGCCCTAAGACTTAGAACTTAGAATAGACCATGGTTAGAGCAGGTGTAATGAGACGCGATTAACTCAGAAATAATGGTAGGTTGGGGGGATAAATGCCACACAAAACTTCACCAGCGTAAAACTGGTGAACAAGATATAATAAAAAACTAACCTTGTTAACAAAACACTCTTCCATATCAAAATGCTTGCTAGCACTGACGAGCTCTCCTTCATGATAGAAGTACGCTATCAGATGACTAT
Organism: Conistra vaccinii; assembly: GCA_948150665.1. Classification (NCBI taxonomy): domain Eukaryota; kingdom Metazoa; phylum Arthropoda; class Insecta; order Lepidoptera; family Noctuidae; genus Conistra; species Conistra vaccinii. The sequence continues at coordinate 2,037,890 of OX411327.1, forward strand.
CAGGACACATCTGATGGGACACCTTGATGGGTAGCATGACCTTCAACTGATGTCTGTCCAACAATGCATCAGATAAATCTGTACTGATGTTAAAGAATGAAGTGTCTCTCTGAGCCATGAGTACATCATGACTTCCTGGACTCTCAATGATCTCACTTTTTGGAAATTCTCTGAAAGGAAATCCTTTGACACTCCCATTAGTAGCTTTAGGTTTTTGGTGTATTTTATTTTTGGAGACATGTTGTGCCATTATGACGTCTCTTGGAACGTGGTTGACGTCACATTTGCTGTTCCGAGGTGCTGTGCGGGCATGGACTCCAGAGTTGGCAGTGAGGCATTGGGTTGTGGCTGCCCAGCGGATCATGACGCCTCCTCGAGTAATGACCTGTGAGCGAAAACATGGATCAATTCTTTTAGTTTCTGTGGATTTGAGTGTCTGCTTTGACTAAAGAAGTGGTCTCTAAAACAGTAATTTTCAAGCACATTACAAAACGACAACAAATCTGTCATAGACAACCAAGAAAAGGTCTTGCTACACCTAAGACTATTTAGTATCTCATATGTCTCTTCCATCGGGAGGTTTCGTGAATTTAAGAGGTCCTTTGACATTACGAGGGTCAGGGTCGAGAGAGACGGAATGCATTTGAACTGCACCCCAGCTGCAAAATTACAGTCTTGATGCGGTTTATGTGCTGTTGACAAAACTCATCAAAACTTCAGTCGACTGTGCAGTCAGATTGCTAAGTGGGCTCCAGATACTGTAGAGGTACGAGGAACAGGGTGTAAAGTTCACTCATCCTCTATAGAAAAGAGAGGATCCTCCGACCAGGCGGGTGTTGTGTCTGGCGGGCAACTGCCCAACGATGTATGTTGGAAAGTTATATGTATGTTGATCGCGCGATAAACTTTGTTTGCGCGATGCAGGATTTTGTGTGACGTCACGATTTAGTGTGACGTCAGGTTTTTGATTCCTGGTTTGCGTGTGGCGATGTAGATGCCATCACAATACCATTAAAAGAGAAAGGTTCAAAGCAAAAAAACTGAATTATGATATTGGCAGATAGGTACTTACCACAAAATGAACAGTGTAAGGTTTGCTAGTAATGTTGGTGTTGAGATACAGCGGTACGAAGGTCCTGGCTTGCCCGGGGTCTGGCTTCAGAGGGCCCAGAGCTGCGAACACGGTGGAGGGGCGACGGACTGGCAGGGAGAGTGGCACAGCTGATGTAGTCGTGTCGTTTGATAGGTGGGCCTGAAAGGAAACAAAAGGGGTTTTGAGTTTTCAGTCCTCCTTCGAGGGCTTGGAGTTTGTTTTCTGGGCTGTACAAATACGTTTAAAAGCGAAAAATTTCATTGATCCTTTAATGATGATCGCACCTTGAGCCTCTTTGTAAAGTTGGTTGCAGTCTAGGGCACACAAAAAGACGATCGAATATAATATTAGCGTATCGAGTAGTATTTTTAGCTAATCAAAACTGGAATTATTTGGGGATCGATGAATTTACTAATCGAAGAGATTCAATTGGTAAGAATATAGATCAAGGCATTACGTATTATGTGTAAAGACTAAAAAAATTCTGTCTCCAAAAAATTTTGGCATACCACAACAATCCATGCTTTTCGAGAGTTTCTTATTAAACTCGAATTTTCTCTTTCATTTAGCGTCAAAAGAGTTTTAATCTAAATCTAGACTCACCTCAAACCTATAAAAAGGCGCTGCATCATCACCCGCTGCGAACAACAGTATAGCTACTCCGCTGGCATCAGTGGCTCCCTCAGCACACATGCTCTCACGAGACTGGCTGGTCGTCTGCGCGAGGTCGGCGACGTGTGTGGAAGGGTAACGGCACACGCGGACCAGCTCGTTCGAAGCTGGTTTGTCGTCCCAACGGGTGGCTTTTACCTGGATTAAAATGAGCATTTATTTCAGTGCCATAAAGTTCATTTGGTTTATAGATTTTGGAGAACAGGCAAATGCTGTGGTAGTGTGGTCAAATAACAACCCATTAATTTTTATGCACTCTTTACGAGCTGCTGCTAATTATATTTCTAATAAAGGTATAACATCAGCTATCTGTCAGTGAAAGTCCCGTCAAAATCGGTCCAGTCGTTCCAGAGATTAGCCGGTACAAACAGAGAGACAGACAGACAAAAAAAAAATGGTCTTTTATCCTAAGTACCGTATATACTTTCTAAAAAATGTAGTAAAAAAAGCCGGTATTTTGACATGACAAACAGACACTTATATTTGTTTTATTTGTATGTATAATTACTATGTATAATTGTATACATAGATTACATTGAGCAATTTGCTGTGAAGGATCGTATCCTGCAAATTAATTATAATGTTTTGCATTCAAATCTTTAAGTCAAGAAGTGATATTTCCTTGAAAAGTATTACCTACAATAGTTTTGTGCTTCTGTGAATCAACCGTAAACATTTTCACAAGTAATTGCTTGATTGAAAAGTTTGTCCCAACTTCCCTTGAGTACTTCGGGAAAAGCAATCGAGATTGGACTTCCAGAGTGAATTTTGGATAATGATTCGACTGATGTTGACAAAATTTTTGTCCGTCAGTATATTAAAAAATATTGGATACGTATTTTTTTTTTTTACGTAATCGAAAGATTACGGCAATACATTGAGTTAAAATGTGGCATGACGTCACTAGCCGGTAGATTTTATACTGACTTGTGACGTAGCTAGCTTCCACTCCCCAACTTTAATACGTTTTATCTAAACCATTTTTTATTATTATGTTATAGCAAAAAATACGTGTCAATTTCACTAAATTGTTTTTTTTTCTCCCAATTAACATCCATAGGCCAGGCGCGCACTAGCGGCCAGGTCGCGAAATACTCGTACATACATTAGTATGAAATCGCCATGGAGCACGCGCACCTGGCCGTACGCGACCAGTGGTCCCACCGACTATTCTCTGGCCGCTGCGGCCCGGCCGCTGCGGCCTGGCCGCTAGTGCGCGCCTGGCCTTATTTTTTGTTTAAATCCTGTGATGCATTTACGCATTAGGTATATGTAGTTGAGAAGAGGTTCGTCAATATCTAAGGCAATGAAACGGGAACTCGGCATCAAACAGCGTTTATCAGCACTAGTACAGTCTCGAATATTGAAGTTTTTTGGTCATGTCTCCAGGCGGAATAATGACTCCATAGAGCGTCTAGTGGTGCAGGGCAGATTGGAAGGTAAGGTCACGGGGGAGGTCACCGTTGAGGTGGAACGTGTCAATGAATACGCCAGACTGTCATGTAACACGGCGATAAGTCCCCTCTTTGAGGAGTGGCTTGAGAGGCGCCACGGCGTCCTCACCTTCCGCCTGACGCAGGTCCTCACCGGACACGGTTGTTTCGGGAGGTACCTGTTTCGCATAAGGCGGGAGGAAACGCCCGGGTGTCACCATTGTGTGGATCGTCCGGAGGACACGGTGGAGCATACGGTGGAGGTTTGCCCGGCTTGGGTGGACCACCGCCGTGTCCTCGTGGAGGCGATCGGCGGCAGTGACCTCTCGCGTCCGGCCCTGGTCCAGGCCATGGTGCGGAGCGAGAGGGCATGGCAAGCCGTCACCTCCTTCTGCGAAGCAGTAATGCTCGCGAAGGAGGAGGCGGAGCGCGCGAGGGAGTGGCAGAGGCCGCGCCCTACCAGCCCTAGCCGCCGCCGCCGTAGGAGACTTCCCGGGCGTCGGGAATTGATAGCCGATTTCCGGCCACCGTAGGCGCGGGCCTGCGGACGGAGAGCAGAGGGCAGCTCGCCGTCCGATAAGGACCAGGCCCGGGTCGACGGCGCGTCGTGTTCCACGCGCGCCTCAAAGAGATGTCAGCAAAACTGACGGGGTCCGTTAGGGCCGATGCCTGCCGGGGTTGCGGGTAGTCCCAAGGGGAAACCGTGGCCCCTGGCATGGCAAGGGAAGGAACACGGGTGGGTTTTAGTCAGTAAAAGTCTGACACGCCCTTCCGCTCCGCCCAGAGCGGGAGAAGTCATTGGATGATTTCCCACCCAAAAAAAAAAAAAAAAAAAAAAAGACTGTCATGTAACAGACTCAGATGGAGGGAGATCGTGAGGCGAGCAAAGACTACACCTGCGATTGGACACAGTTCAGTGACCACGACCGCTCTGTCCAGAGCGAAATGAAGAAGAAAAAGGGCAATGAACCACAGTTTTATTTTTATAAACAACTCAAAAATTAATTATGTTTTCCCACGCAAAAAAATACAGTCACAAATTAAAATCGCTACTAAAATTGTGTTAGTCATGTGGGTACACACGGCTACACATCAAGCTATACATTTCCAGTTTATGCAGATCTCGCATTTTAAAGGATTTCTATACAATGCGAGGTCAGCTTATACTGGAAATGTATAGCTTGATGTGTAGAAGTGACCTATTCCTTTTATTTTTTCAAGTCCAAAATAAGACTCATTACCGTTATCCGTTTATTTAATTTTCGGTTCAATTACCTGCAATGACATGTTTGACCTAAGGCTTTTATAAATCTCATGGTGTTATTAATTGGACATGAGAACCTACCTTCAGCTTGTAAGGTAATCCCGGAGAGATGACCGCTCGGTATTTAGTGAGGAATTCCAAGGATATCGGCTTGTCTACCACTTGGGATACCACCGTCGTGTTCTGCCAGATCCTGGTGCCTTCCTCCTGAGAACATAAGGTTTAGTTTATTGCTAGCATCAACTTTCGGAAACGCACAGGTAATATTTATTTCGAAGTGTATAGAGTGCCGCGAGTTTCTTGTGGCACTCTAGTGTCACTGCCTCGGCCCGGCTAGGGTGCCGTGAGCGTTGCATTGTCACTGTCACTTGTTATTTAGGTTAGGTTAGGTTAGAACTGTGACCACACAACGCACGAGCCGAGCGAGCGTAGCGAGCGGTGCCGCGGCAGCGGCCGGCGAAGTGCCAGGGTCCGTTTAGGCACAAGAGAATGTAATGTTTTGGGAATGTGGTGTTTTACAGCGATCTAACCTCGACAATAAAACAAAATACCAAGTGACATGACTTAGTGACAGTGACAATGACAATCCAATGCTTGCGGCACTTTGGCCGGGCCGGCCTCGGCCCGGCCAAAGGTGTTACTAGGGTGCCTGTAGTGGCACTTTATCCGATAGGGATAGAGTGCCAATGGTGGCACTCTATACACTGCCTATTTATTTGCCAGCATTGCTATAAACAAAGTTCCTTGACACTGATTCAAATAGCCGGTTAGTAGAAGTGTCATGATTTGTATTAGTTCTCAACGGGTTCTCAACTTTGACTTCTTTTTTGAGTACTCGTTCAATGTTTTATTTTTTTATTAGCTTTTGTGATATCTCCGATGTTATTGGCTCGATTTGGATTCTGTTTATTATTTTAAAAACTTATGAGTTTTTGTCTTATGAGTTGTTATCGTCTTTATTTAAAAAGTGTACCTATAAGTCCTTAAAATCCCCCTAGAACTTAAAAAAAATATTAGAATAACATGAAAAATATTTAAAATAGACTGAAAGACATGAAATTTTTCATGAATATTTAGAAAAATACGGGCGGTCACATGCCCATGGGCCACATTGTGTAATTATATTAAGTATAATATTACAATTAAGTTGAGTAGCTGAACATCAACAACTCATGGATTCTTACCTGGAAGGAAAAGTCAGCAACCACAACATCGGGAGGGTCAGCGCCATCCAGCCCGATCCTCTTGGCGGCGGCGGCGTGGCGGTGGCAGGCGCGCGGCGCCCGCAGCTGCACGGCCGTGCGGATGCCGCCGCTGCTGCCGCCGCCGGCGCCGCGCAGGCGGATCACGAGCATGCCTTCTACTGCTTCTGACCATGGGTATCTGGTGGAGTGAGATCATGATTAATAGCTTTTGGAGACCATTCTTGATAAATACAAATATATACCGTATCAATACTATTACCGTACGTCGCGTACCATACCTATCGTATTCAATAAATTTTTGTGGGATCTCAAAGATAATTGTTTTTGGAAATTGAATAATATCATCCTATTACTGTTCCACTGCAGGGCAAAGGCCTCTTCTCATACAGAGAAGGCACGAGCATTGATCACCACGCTTGATCAAGACGGGTTGGCGATTTCAGACGTATATTAACTATAAGTCTATGTTTCCTCACGATGTTTTCCATCACCGATATCAGTAATGTCCAAAATAAATTCAGAAAGTATATGAATTGAAAAAGTCACATTGATACTTGCCAGGATTTGAACCCACAACCTCGTGCATGAGAGGCGAGGTCTTAACCACTGGGACATCACGACATTTTGAAAATTGTGTGTTGTCTAAAACCTAACCTAACCTAACCCCCTTGACCTGTTATGCGACGTCAACTAATTACGTTTCACCCTGTTGGGCAGTTCCCTTTGCCAAGCTACAATTTTATTATAAGAGGTCAAGCCTCCATTTTAAGTTTGTGATAAGTATTTTTGAGAGGGAGCAACCTGTTACGTACCTACAGGCAATTTCACGTCGCGCTCCTTCACAAAGTGTTCTATTAAGCTCCAAGCAATTCCTAACATACCAAACCGTTCTGAAAAACTTCTCATCCTAACATTTACCTGACACAAACATGCCAGACCAGTCTGTCACTGGTCCGCAGTACCCGGGGTGCATGGCGGACGCTCAGCTGGAACGGAGGCAGCTCGTAGTTGCCCACCCAGAACACGGACGAACCCTGAAAGGAAATTAGGACTTCAAATATACAAGGTCCAATTAAAATAGATGGACAAAGGACCATGACCAATTTTGTATGGACCCCGTCCCCCCCCTCCAACAGCCATGTGATACATGCCAATATGTTTATAAGGATCCAGAAAAAGACTTACTGTCTTGTTCAATTGCAAAATCAATGGGATTTTTTTGTAATAACAAAAAACATTTTGGTTGGCTAACCTAACCTAACCTAACCTTACCCATCCTTACCTAACCTAACCTAACATAACCTTTTTTTTTTTTTTTTTTTCTCGGGGTGGAAATCCTCATGGATGTCCTCCGCCCTGGGGTGGGCGAAGGGGTCTGTCAGACTCTTACTGACTAAAACCACCCCGGTGTTCCCTCGCACACTTACCTAACATAACCTAACCTAACAGTGATAAACTGATCTTGAATTTTGAAGGTCACATGGCACTCCTGAATGATGAACAGCATTTGTGTATTCTTGTGATTGGGTAATTGTACAAAAGATTAAAAGAAAAAAGTGGGTTAGGTTAGGCTAACCTAACCTCGCCCTCTACCAGCCCCCGTAAACAGGTCTATAGGGACAGCGGACTCGGGGAGGTCCACCGCCTCCCTTCCAGAAGGACCCGTAGTGGCGGCACGTAGTGTTCCAAGCGCGCCCCTTTTTGACGTCGCAGCAGGAGTGAGGTGCGAGACTCACGGGCATGTGGTGGCCCGCATTGTGGGTCGGACCCCGTCCCCCCCCTCCAACAGCCATGTGATACATGCCAATATGTTTATAAGGATCCAGAAAAAAACTTACTGTCTTGTTCAATTGCAAAATCAATGGGATTTTTTGTAATAACATAAAACATTTTGGTTGGCTAACCTAACCTAACCTTACCCATCCTTACCTTTTTTTTTTTTTCTCGGGGTGGAAATCCTCATGTATGTCCTCCGCCCTGGGGTGGGCGAAGGGGTCTGTCAGACTCTTACTGACTAAAACCACCCCGGTGTTCCCTCGCACACTTGCGTCGGGGGGCTGCGGGAGCAAATTGCGACTTCCGCTGCCCCGGACTGGTGACGGTCCGCACTCTGCGGGCCCCGTCCCGTAGGGGGAGTGAGGTGTGCAAACTCCCCCCGTTACGTCTTAGAGTGGCGCGCGTGGAACACTACGCGCCGCCATCTCGGGTCCTGTGTGATGGGGGGCGACGGATGTCCCCGAATCCGTCGCCCCTGGACCCATTTAGGGGGGCTGGAAGAGGGCGTTATCCGCCCTCCGCCGACGCCCGGTGCGCCTGCTGCGGGCCGGGTGAGTGGACGAGATCTCCCTCTCCCTTTCCGCAGCCTCCTTCTGCGAGATGACTGTCTCGCAGAAGGAAACCACCGCGTCCTACGACTCGGCACTCCCGACCATCGAACGAACGACGGCCGGCAGTGACAAGTCGGCTCCAACTTCTGGAACGAGGGCACGGCGCGGCTCCTCCCACGCGGCACACTCTGCCAATGTATGCCGCGCCGTGTCCTCCCGACAATGGACGCAGTGAACATAACCTAACCTAACCTAACAGTGATAAACTGATCTTGAATTTTGAAGGTCACATGGCACTCCTGAATAATGAACAGCATTTGTGTATTCTTGTGATTGGGTAATTGTACAAAAGATTAAAAGAAAAAAGTGAGTTAGGTTAGGCTAACCTAACCTAAGAATTGACGAGAATATCCGTCAGGCCATAGAGTGAAACAGCTCACAGACGATACTAGCCATTATTTAGCAGTAAAAATAGTGATTAAAAATCAAAGATATGGTTTACAACATGTTATTTTGTGCCAAAAATAATAACATTAAAACATGATTTTTCTGGGATATCCCATATTTTTGACAGATATCGTCATAGTAAAAATTGATCACCTTACCAAGATGGTTGGACTGAGATACATTTTAAATCTGTTGGTCGGTGTAAGGTTTGGGGGGACGTTTTGACAATTGATGTTCCACAGAAGTGGGCCCAGGACCGAGCACTGTGGAATACCGCACGACATAATATATCGTGCCAACACCCGCCGTCACGTCCCCTGAGTGTAGCTGACACGCCTTTTCGCCAAAACCTAACCTAACCTAAACTAACCTAACCTAGGTTAGGTTAGGTTAGTGACAGTACAGTACAGTGATCAACTTACTGATCTTGGATTTTCAAGGTAGCTACATGGAACTACTCAAAGATGAACAGCATCACCGTATCCTTGTGATTGCGTAATTGTACAAAATATTAAAGAAAACAGCAGGTTAGGTTAGGCTAACCTAACCTAACCTAACAATTGACGAGAACATCCGTCAGGCCATAGAGTGAAACAGCTCACAGACGATACTAGCCATTATTTAGCAGTAAAAATAGTGATTAAAAATCAAAGATATGGTTTACAACATGTTATTTTGTGCCAAAAATAATAACATTAAAACATGATTTTTCTGGGATATCCCATATTTTTGACAGATGTCGTCATAGTAAAAATTGATCACCTTACCAAGATGGTTGGACTGAGATACATTTTAAATCTGTTGGTCGGTGTAAGGTTTGGGGGGACGTTTTAACGGCATTGTACGTCTAACCAAAGATATTCAAGCAAAAAAAAGTGATTTTATTTTGACCAAAAAAAATGACTCCATATCAAAGTTGCGACAAACAAATGCGCGACAAATGCTAGAGCGACAGTACGATAGGTCGACCATCGGCGCGCGACGGCGGCGGTGCGACATCACATCATCTCGACGAACGTTAGCACGACAGATTGTTTTCACGACAAACGACGGTTCGACGAAACTTTTGATCGACGAACGATAGCGCGACACAATTATCGCTCGACAAACTAAAGCACGACAAACATTTCTATAATATTTTGTTGCTAATAGCAGATAAGAAAAAAAAATGTAAAGTTTTAGGTTCTTTAATACATGGTTTCGCCTACATTGCTCGTAACTGCACTCGCGCACTGCAGTCATCAATAAAGAATATTGCCAATAAAAACATTAAAAACGAAAGTACTTAGTACTTCACGTTTTTTTGTTTTACGTATTTTCTCAATAGATACAATAACCGCTTTTTAGGATAAAATTAATTGCCGTTTAGTAATGTTTCAGAAATACAATTTGTACTTGGCATTCTTTACTTTACCATTTTAATATGATGCTAATTTTATTTAAAGCGGCGATATTTAGTGTCTAATCCATAATATTTATTTGATTCTTGCACCCATACCTGTGACCCATCAGTAAGTTTAGCCCTCAAGGTCCACTTGCCGCTTGGCGCCAGTTCGTCCAGCTGGTACTGCAGATGAGCGAGCCCCAGCCGCGTGCGTACGCGCTGCCATTGTGTCACCCGCGACCCGTCCCACGCACCGCGAGGTCCTTCCAGCCAGACTTCTTCGATCTGGAATACGAGAATTCCTATCATTTAATTATTATACATACATAATGTATATATCGCAGCCATCTGGTTCAATTAGCCAGCTAATTGGACGCCTAGGCCGATAGTTAATTGAATTAGAATCATTCAACGTTTCACGACTCGGCGTATTGAAAGTCAGCAATTTTAAGATGATTGACCTAGACTCAATAATGCTGATTTGGAATTAGACATCCTCTCTACCAACTCCTTTCATCCGATTCTTTCTTTCTTAACAAATGAATAAAATGAATGTAGGTACTTAATGTTTTCGTTTTTTATTTATTTTATTTATCACCATTGTAATGATTTTAACAAAATGTATTTTATTACAAAATAATGACTTATCACATAACGCTGCTATCACTGTACCTATGCCAATTTCGGTTCTCAACATCATCAGTATACATCCGTTGATAATGAAAAGATTGCGCGTGTGTATAGATTCAAAACAAATACAAACCATAAACATCTCAATAAATAGAAACCTTGACCACAACTATAAACGGGCTGTTAAACCATCACGAAGTAACAAACCACTTAAGATCAATAAAGCTGAGATTATGATGAATCATCTTTACCGTTAAAGCCTTAACCCAATGACCTTGATCCGAGATCTGAGCTTTAAGGCTCATTTACATGGGGAGAATTTTTTGCTCGTGGAGAGACAAGAACTATTATCGCGCTCATCTGTTACATTTAAGAGCGTTTACGACATATGGCATTTCATACAAACTTTCAAGTAATTTCGAAAAACAAGGGCTTGAAAGTTTGTATGAAATGCCGTACGTCGTAAACGCTCAGCGAGAAACAAATCTTCTTCTACTATAAGGTACCTTACATCAAAAGAAACTCGTCAGGCGAATTTTTTCGAACTGTGATTCGAAAACTCAAATTTTTGCTAAAAATGTCCCGGGGTGTTATTTTTGACCCACAACTGATCTCATACGTTTTTAAAGCTTAGATATATATAGCGTTTGTTAGGATCATATATTACCGGAAAATCCCCTACTTACAGGTTTACTTGGCAGATTTACGAGAAAACAGACTATTTTCAAAAGCATTTAATTCATTTTATGCGAGTACACTTTTTCTTTTTTTCATCAACATCTATTCGAGGCGAGAAACTCTCCTTGTGTAAACGAGCCATGAATATAAACTTATGTAAATATTGACTGAACTTACAATGGCGGTGTGGAAGATTAAGATTTCGCATGGTTAAGGAAGAAAGTGGTTTTTCGAGTCTGTTTGCGAACTTGTTCAAGATAATTCCTTGGCTTTGGCTGGGTGGTCTCTCTCTGGTTTATTACAACTGCTTTCTTTTACCATTCATTATTTAATTAGTAGGTGCACATAGTGCACAAGTTAGGTAGAAAATATTATGTTTTAAATAATAACAAAACATAACATCACGCCTTTTTGAAGTACCGTGTGTACACCCACATTTTTGCCATCAACCGGGCACGACATAATAAAAAAATAATATCATCAAATAATTGTCGACATGCGGGATGTGGACTCAGCGATCATTGTGCCGATAGTCGTATCAGCCAATAGCTTAATTGCCAAGAGCCTCGACCAACACCTTCGGAAGCTCTCTTTGGGCAGCTGGATCAAGGGCTTGATTCAGAAAGCGGTACTCCTGGACACGGCTCGCATTGTCAGGAGGTTCCTCTCTCTGGAGCCCTGACCGCCGGTAGGTTGGACCCTGTTCCCGATACCGGTGGGCTACAATTTTTTTATATTTTAAAATGTTTTTGTTTTTTTTTTGTTTTTATAAAGTTTCAATATAGCCCATGAATCTAATATACTAACGTTATCGTAGTCACGCATCTTTATATTAAAGGCTCTCCATGGAAACCTTTTGTCCCAAACTGCAATAAAAAAGCCCGCAGGTGCATCCTTTTACATGCAATTTATGCCAATCCTATGGAGGAAGGTAAGTCAACAATGCCCGGATGTATGTATCGCGATAAGCACCTGTTAAAATGACAATAAAATTGAATTTTTGTACTCTAAAATGCATCTATTCAAGCCATCAGCTGCACCTGTGGATGTCGGCCATATTATCAAATATATTGCAGTTAACAAGTCGAAATGTAACGCATTGTAGTGAAAGAAAATCGATTTGTTATGCAAATCTGTGTATACTACAAATTGGGCAGGCATTGTGATTTTTGGTCTGTTTTTTTGCTGTTACCTACAGTGGTTATGTGTAGCTTTAGCTCCAAAACACGAATAGTTATGGTTATTGCTAGTTACCAAGACCAACCTTTGAAGTAATTTTAAGGTTCCGTACCTCAAAAGGGACAAACGGAACCCTTATAGGATCACTTCGTTCGTTGTCCGTCTGTCTGTCTGTCAGTCTGTAAAAACCCAATTTGAAATTAATATAAAATAGTAGTACAAGTCTTCGGTCCCTTGGTGCTCTAAAAAAAATCAAGCTACTAAGTCAACGCAATAAAAAAATACTACCATTTATGCAACATATTTTGATACTCGCAAATAAATCAAAACCTATATATAGGGTACTTCCCGTTGACCTAGAATAATGAAATTAGGCAAGAAACAAGGTCTCACAGCACAGCTAAAGGAAAAGGTTCGAAAATCGTTTAGGTACTTGTAGTTTTTTTTTTGCCATTACAAACTTACTATTGCAGTTGGAGAATTGGCTGTGACGTATATCGTTAACTGAAAGAAAGAAAGAAAGAAAGAAAGAAATTAAATTTATTTAGCACAGACACAGACAAAGGCACACAACAACACTTATTGTACTACAAGTAAAAGATATTAAAATAAAAAAAATAAAAACAAGTTAAAAGTGTAAAGTGCGTTGTAAGATTTGGCAGGAATGTGTGCCTCCCGGCTGCGCCAAAAAGGCCCAGTTCAGCAAAAATGCCAGACAACTAGTGCCTGACGCTGGTTTGTTACACTGCAATGTTTATTACATATATTATTTATTTATTATTATTTATTATGTAAAATACATACAGATACGACAACCATAATAATTATGAGTAGTAAAAGTACTGCTTATGTTAAGTTTGTTCATGGGATAAATTCATTGGATCGGACAATGTTTTTTTTTTACATAATGTATACACAATTTAAAGTGAGAAAGATAATCCTGGTTATCCGATTCTGCCCCACCGCCAGCAGAGGCCTCCTTGCACTTATCAGGAATCCTGTCATTAAGTACTTGATCTACCTACAACTGGTTCCTATATTCAATGCATCCATATATCTGATCTATCGGTAGCTGCGTCCATCAGTATCGGTGTCATTGTGTCGACCGGTCTCATCTCGACAGGTAACTGTAAACGGTTCGTTATTCATTCGTCGATCAGACACAATGTGGAGACTCACTTTTTGTTCATTTTTTATCGTAAACTTTACAGTTTTATTTAGTTTTATGGGTGAATGATTTCTGTTTGTTATTTTTCGGGAGTAGGTCGGAAGGTGGTGATTATGTAGGAGGGAAATGGTTTAGCTGATGATGATTTTGTGGAAGTAAAGACTGATTTACATTGATTCAGTAGGTACATGGGATCGTTATTTGATCAATGCAAACACTTTACAATCCAGTCCAGCATCACATAATTAACAATCTGCCTAGCCTTTTCCAACTATGTTAGGGTCGGCTTCCAGTCTAACCGGATGCAGCTGAATACCCGTATTTTACATGGAGCGACTGCCATCTGGCCTCCACAACAGTAACTGGGTAATACGGTCGATACCCCTTGGTAAGATTGGTTGTCAGACTTTCGGGCTTCTGACGACCCGAAACGACTGTCAAAGATCCACGAATGACAGCCGGGATCAACGGCTTAACGTGCTTTCCGAGGCACGGAGCAGTCTCGGTATGTAAAGATGGTCACCCATCCACGGACCAGCCCCGGCAAGCGTAGTCTTGCCTGATGGATGGAACCGTGCGGCTGTTATTACTAAGCCACAAGCTCCTCATCATATTATCTAGCGCTGGATTCAAATAGAGTCGCCGCAAAAAAATAAAAATTTGGTCCAAAGTTTCAAACGCTGGATTGAAATACTAGATCAAAAACAAGTAGTTCGTTAAATTGGTCGCTTTTATCAACCGAATCAAAGAATACCCTGATATAGTACCTAGGGCTACACACAAGCTTCTGAGTAGGTAGCTGATTTAAGAAGGAGTGCAGTAGGTATTTATATTTGACTAGCCGGCCCTGCTTCGCACGGATAGCACTAAGTAAACGGATACGGCACGGATAGTAAATAAAGATTCTGTAATGATGTTTTTAATTTTATGTATTAGTTTATTATTTTGTAAGATTATTTGTGTATTGTGTCTATGGGCCTTAGTTGCCTGAAAATAAAGCAATTATAATTATAAGTACTTATCTACGGCGCACCTACCTACCTGCCTACCTACCTACACACCTACCTACCTACCTACACACCCTACCTTTAAAAAAGTCTTCTATACAAACCTTGTAATGAGAATAACGAACACAACAAAAAAATAAAAATAAAAAACAAGTTGGTGCAACCGTTCGGAAGTTATGCACGAAACATACATTTCGGCGATTCATATTTGGTAAACACTACCGCTAGATGGGCTCAGCATTGATTTAGAATCCTTGATATTGGTAATAAGGGTCCCCAAGAGGATGCCTTAAGAAGTTGTAAACAAAAGTAGCAAACTACTTATTAGAATATCCAGTCAGTCCATTAAATTCCTTTTGTCATGAATGGAACACATTCTATAGTGAGTGGACGATTCATTCATTAAAAGAATAATAATCAAACGCATTGTGTTCTGCTCAGCCATCAACGAAGCATATTCACAGACTCTTTAGCCACGTAGTGTTCATAATGAGGTATTTATTATGAATTCGTATAATTATAGGTCATATAAAAATAAGGTATTGACCTTATTGGTTGGAGTCAAGTTCGTTCAGTCATCGTCATGATCTGACGTAAGACTTTAGACTAGCATTACACGTTGTAGCCTAACTTTTGCACGACTCACAATGCGAAGCATTAAGAGTGTGCTCTACGATCGAAAAAAAAATTTTGGCCCGTTTCTGCAACTGTTTTTATTGTTACACTCCTGCTAGTAAACAGAACCTACGTAATTTATATACCATTGTATAGATGATTAAATGGAGATTAATACTGTATTTTTTAACAATTAATTTATTGCAGCAGAAATGAAAAAAGCATCAAAATAATTGAAAAAAAGTCCTGTCCGTCAATGTATGAAACCTGAAAACATTGTAGCTTGCGATAAAATCAATTAATTGAGTCAATTTTTTTTTTATTAATTCGTTTCAGCCGTAGAAGGAATCCTATTGAAAATGGCTCTTTTATTCAAAGTAGTGTAATTATAATTAATAAAATACTAACTAAAATATAATATCTATATCTAAATATTTCCAACCTTGACTTGACGACCGTTGCCTAGCAACCGGCAAAGTAAATATCTAAATAAATAGTATTTGACATTACGTAAGGATTGCGAGGTTAGAAATTTTGCCCATATGATGGGTAAAAAAGTAGTCAAAACATACTTCATGAAAAGTGATAAATTGTTCATTTTTGTTAGAAACTATGTTTTAAATTTCTTTTTTGTTTATGAATGAGTGTTATGAGGCGTGCACTTTTGGATTTTCCAAACTTTATCTATCGTTTA
This sequence comes from Conistra vaccinii, assembly GCA_948150665.1. Classification (NCBI taxonomy): domain Eukaryota; kingdom Metazoa; phylum Arthropoda; class Insecta; order Lepidoptera; family Noctuidae; genus Conistra; species Conistra vaccinii. The sequence goes on from OX411327.1 coordinate 2,053,686, forward strand.
AAAATACATAGCTTCTTTTCTATTTTGTGAACTTGAGAACGTTTTTGGCCAGTGTTGTCAACCCTACCGAACTAAAAATAATAAAAACAGTAGAAAACAGTAATTATGATAATTACAGAACAGTAGTTCTACTGTCTAACATATTGATGAAGAATAAAAAAAATGCGTAGACGCATTTAATTCGGGCGAGTCACCAATAAGCCATAATATATTCAGCACTTTTTATTAATTTTGAGAAAACACCGGAATCAGTGGACGGTAAACCTTGTTTGTCATCATCTTCAATTAATTTTTTTAAATTCATTTATTGATTCATAATCAGCCTATAATGTTCCCATTGCTGGGACATAGGCCTTCCTCTCGATAAAAGGGAGTGGGCCGTAATCAACCACGCGGGCCCAGTGCTGGCTGGTAGATGTCACATGTGTCTTCGTATTTTTAGTTCTATAACATGCCGCTTTCCTCACGCTGCCTCACTTTGCCAGTGCTGAAAAGTTATTGCTAATTTCAGCATAGCGAAACACATCTATTTGAATACGGTACTAATAAATTCGTACCCGCACTAGGCCCGCGTGGTAGATTACGGCCCACTCCCTCTTACAGAGAGGAGGCCTGTGTCCCAGCAGGATGATGATGATGACTAATAAATTCTACAAGCCATGTTGGACAATAATTAGCATAGAAATTGTCTAAATTGTATCTAGACTTAAATCATTTCTCAATCGATATCCTACTTATCTATAGGTACCAATGTTATACATGCGAACGTAACTCTATTTGCCTATTACCGTTTCACGCTAGCTACTGAACCTAACTTTTTGACAGATAAGTAGCCTGGGACCAGGGGAAGGACATAGGCTACTTCCCATCATGGATTGCAGACGAAGTCGCCGGCAACAGATAGTCTTGAATAAATTACCATACACAATTATGGATCAATCAATCTGCCTAGCCCTTTTCTAACTATGTTGGGATCGGATTCAAGTGTAACTGGATGCAGCTGAATACCAGTATTTTACATGGAGCGACTGCCTATCTGACCTCCACAACCCAGTTACTGGGTAACACGATACCCCTTGGTAAGAACCAAGATTAAGTAAACCTTGTTTGTATGTGATCCCTGTTTGTCAAACTTCTGGGCTTCTGACAACCCGTAACAACTGTCAAAGATCTACGAATGACAGCCGGAACCACATGCTTTCCGAGACACGGAGGGGTCTCTACATCTAATAGATGGTCACCAATCCACGAACTGACCGCAGCAAGCGTAGCTTATCCTTCAATCCACGTGCGGCAGTTATCATTTAGCCAAGTAGCAGTAAAACGAAAAAAGTTGCAATGATTTGCCGCCAACATTGAAAAGAAAGTAAATAGCAATAAGCACTTACATTTAAATCCATTAGGTACCAGCAAAAAGTGAAATTGCTAAAAGTATAAATATAGTTTTAATTTTTATGGGCACAAGAGAAATCCTTTGATAACATGGTGTGCAAACGAGTTTTGATTACAAACTGTGTCAGTGGTACTGGCTCTTATGGTGATTTTGTATCGAAGTGGGAAGGCAGGTTTCATGTAGGAACTTTTGACGAAAATCTTCCCTGACCTAAATAACCTAGTCATATTGGTATTTTTTATGTTAATGGCTAGTAAATAAGCAGGCAGTCCACTTGAAGGTTCGTGGATACCGCTGTTATGGACATCTGCAATATCAGAGACTGCGTCGAGTCGAACTTGTCAGAGTTTTGTGTAAATTCTCGTCTTTATAACCAGCTCAGGATCTAGGCAGCGGGAATAAACTGCTACTGCTTATGTATTCACAACCCGTTTCTGTGAGAGATACTGCGAGATACAAGTATGCTAGGGATGGCAGCACTCTGTAGAAAAACATGAAGTGTCGATAAAAAATTACAAAAACAAGAGATAGATGTATGCTGATGAAGCCACTCATATAGCCAAAGGATTCGCGAATGCGTTGCTTTATAAAAAAAAAAAGGGTTTGAGAGAATTGAGAGTAAATTGTCCTGTTATTTCACGAGCAGCCATTATGCTCAAACCTTGAATGAAAATATATTGTGGCAGCACGAATAAGTAAGGTGGTACTGGCAGAACTTCCTCAGACCAACTTGTCATAGGAGAAGAAAAATCTGTTGCCGATCATATTCTTTAACAGTGAGGATTTATTAGTTAAAAAGAAACCTCTTTTAAACTTAAAATTCTGCACTGTTATATTGTATGGAGAACAACCAACAGGTTCTTTGGTGTTTGTTACTTTGACGGTTGCTCACATAGAAACTACTATTTGGAACTGTGAAGCCAGCAGTTCAAATTTCATAGCAGATTGAAAAGCACAATTTGCAATGAAAAAAATAATTAATTGAATCAAATTGTATATTTTTCAGAAGATAATATTTCCTACACAGATACATCGCGGTTTTACCAACCCCTTCGAATTAAATTACAGGCATCAGCCCTGACCTTAAAGATATCTTCCATACTATACAGATAGACATACATAGTAAGAGAAACGTTTCATATCCATAAGTTATCGACAGTTTCAAGTGGTAGGACTGCTTTGAAAGTCTATACTTTAACATTAAGTAAATAAAGTGAAATAAAGAGAATTTTAAAGCTCCAAAAGATGATACGTTTTTCCTGTTTTTATTATCCTACTTATTTTGAAAAGATAATATACATACATTGACTGCCTCGTTGGTCTAGTGGTAGCAACCGCTACTGCTAAGCACGAGGTCCTGGTTTCGATACCCGGGTCGGGCAAAGTGTTATTGGGTTATTCTATCTTGAATTTCTCAGTAGCAGCCCGGTGTCTGGATTTGTGCCCGGTTAATGGCAATAGGCTCACCCCCTATTACCTACATGGGACTTAAACATAACTGGCGAAATCTGGGTGTACCTACTATGGGTACCTACACCTCTGCCCAACCCTTCGGAGAAACAAGGCGTGATGTTATGTTATATACATTGTACCTACCTACCTACCTAAATAGGCTTTCCTCTCAAAGACGTTGAGTATGATCCCAGGAAAGGCCAGTTTCAAAAGAACTTCATGTTATGGTCACGATTTCATACAAATAAAAGAAATACCTGACGACCTGTCAGTTCTAAAAACCTACATCAAAAACATATGACGTGTCAAAAAGTCACATAACTAGGAAGTAAAAACTCGAGGATGTGACATTGTTGTCATTTTCTAAAAGTGAACCGTTAAAAATGATTCAACAAAAGGTACAATATGTTTTGGTATAATGGAGATGTAAGGCCGCGGGGACCTTGCTGAAGGTCGGCCCTGAACGAGATCATGCTAATAAGCTTGGATCGGATACGGTACATATTTACGACATCCAATACGCATTGAGATTTTATAAAGGTAATAGTGAGGAGAATGCATGGGCAAGAGATGACGAATGAGAAACATTCGACTTTCGATCTGAATGAATGCGGATGGTATGCAATGGGCCTGGGTGGCTATGGTTAAGGGGGGAGGGGAGTATGCTAGCTGATGAGAAGATTGGAAAGCTGATGCTATATAACTGAAAAGGGGTTATTTAGTATAGAGATGACTGAAAAAATCGCTTAACGACCTATTGCATTTTTTTAAAATTATAAGTCCTTTTATTATAGTCATGTAGTAAATATGAAACAGAGGACGGCAACGCTTCGTACGTAAACATATGATCGTGATCGTATGAATTGAATACGATCACGCACATTGAATACGGTGATATCGCATTAAACGCACGAAAAATCCGAACAAGATCGGATTGTTTTTGGACGTCGGAACTATATGTAAGTTTACGGTTTGATATAGTTGGAAGGTCGGGACCGTTCGTGCGTGTTCGTATGTGTGGGCACGAGTAAAATTCGTACGAAAACGCGTCCAAGGTGCGCACGGCCTCCGGTGTTTGCAACTTGGAACTTGGCGAATAAACCGGGCACACGAACGGCGCGCGGCGTCTATCAATTGATTAGTTCGTCCAGAGGTTCCTTTAAACATTCAACATCTTCTTATTCTCTACTCACCAATCCATGCGACGGAGCCAGATCCTGCCTGAGCGCAAGCACGCGCAGACGCAGCAGTTCTCCGGGCCGGTAGCGTGCACGCTCCGTGGATAGCACGACCACGCGGCCGCTGGAGATGCGGAGCGGCAACCGACGCTCCCACACGCACTGGGCTTCAGGATACCTGGGTGGTAGAAGGTGTATTAGGCCATTGAGTATGACAAAAAATCTATTGAAGGTTGATCTATCTTCAGAAACTGTAACAACAGATTTTTGTTTCTACATTTATTGCAAATAAATATTTCTATTCTATATGTTACTGCATACAAAGGAATTTATATACATCAGCTGGTAGCTCTGGTATGAGCTTTCACAGTACTTAACTGTGATAAAGCTAGGTTAGCGTGACTCAGCTAGTTTTTACTGAAAAAGGAGTTTTCAATAATAAGGAAATTATCTTAGACCCAAGGGCGTCGCCAGCCGATGGCCCAGGGGGGGGGGAGCAAGTTGATGTATGGAAGATTGTAGGCACAGTCAAGCAAGAGCACATGAAACTATACACTTGTAGTGCGAGTCTTACACCCTACAGCAATTGTTAAGAACGGTACAAAGTCAAATGCGCAAATGAGCGAGACCCTTTTTTTTTTATTGATTATGTTAATTAAACATAATCTTCGAGGGTTTTTTGTAAACTTTTCGACCACATTATTATGAAAATCTTTTAGTTTTCTGTGCACACTCATCATGACCAGACCATGAAGGCGATTTTCCCTCATAGAGCATTTCTTGAGGCTGTTAACCGATCGCTCTACCGAGGACAACCCGTATCAAATTATTCAACGCTTTTCTCATATTATCGCGAAAGAAGGTTTTTGCCTCTTTGAGGACATAAATAACAGTTAGATTTGTTGGGTTGGGTTTATCATACCACAATTGCTGCCAGACTCGATTAAATTTTTTATGTTCAACATAAAATTGGGCGATAGTTTCGCAAGTTTCTGTGAGATTTTCGACTGACATCGTTTGCATTTGCGCCGGGTCTTCTCCTTTTTGAGTGGTTAGTGACTAACCTGGTGTCAGAGTTTAAAAGCCGCCCATGGTTTCTGACTTGGCTTCACATACCGTCGAGAAATATCTCTCAGACATGCCGGTTTCCGTCACCGTTTTTGAAGCAAGTGATAATTAAAAAATACGCACATGAATCCGAAAAGTCAGAGGTGCGGGCCGGGTGTAATTTAGATAATGCGAATGTTAGAGTGTTTTCTTCAGCAAAAAGTACTTCCGTCTTTCTCCACAACAACAGTAGCATCCTTTAATTATTTCATCTGGGATTGTCACGGTGGCTTTTAAGAAATGGGGTGCGAGGGCTTGACTACGTCCATTTAAGCTATGGATTGTTGGAGTACGTGAACGACAGGTTTCACCAAAGCCGAGTATTAGGATGTAAAAAAAAAAATCGGCCTCATAGGTACAGTCCATTTGGTTCTAATGCCAAACTATAAACGAAATTCTGGAAGAAGCAGCATGGAGTTGAAAGGCAATTTTTCGAGCCGCACTATCCACTTCACGCGACAAGGTTACTAAGGATACTTCCAATATAATAGGAAAATTCTCCTTAAAAACGACTCCGTATCAAAGTTGCGACAAACAAATGCGTGAGAATTGCTAGAGCGACAGTACGATAGGTCGACCATCAGCGGTGCGACAGCAAATCAGTTCGACGAACGTTAGCGCGACTGATTGTTTTCACGACCATCGATGGGACGACGAAACTTTTGACCGACGAACAATAGCGCGACACAATTTTCGCTCGACAAACTAAAGCACGACAAACATTTCTATAATAATATGTTGTGTTGTTAATAGCAGATAAGAAAAAAATGTTAAGTTTTAGGTTCTTTAATACATTGTTTTCGCTTACCTTGCTTGTAACTGCACTCGCGCACTGCAGTCATTTAACATTGACAATAAAGAATATTGCCTATAAAACATTTATAAACGAAAGTACTTAAATTTTTTTTTCTTATCTGCTATTTGCAACAAAATATTATAGAAATGTTTGTCGTGCTTTAGTTTGTCGAGCGATAATTGTGTCGCGCTATCGTTCGTCGATCAAAAGTTTCGTCGTCCCATCGATGGTCGTGAAAACAATCAGTCGCACTAATCGCGCTAACGTTCGTCGAGCTGATGTGCTGTCGCTCCGCTGATGGTCGACCTATCGTACTGTCGCTCTAGCATTTGTCGCGCATTTGTTTGTCGCAACTTTGATACGGAGTCCTTAAAAACTCTGTTATAACACATAATTATAAACAATAGAAGCGCGGACGGACTACCTACTTGGAATGGAATGAATGAATTCATTCGAGTTTTGACGTGCGGTATTGATCGGTCAAGCTAGTCAAGTGACTGGTTGCTTTGTATTTGGCAAAAATTTTTTGAATCTCTAGGGGCAGTTGCCCTCCCTGCCCCCTCTTGGCGACGCCCTTCCTTTGGTCACTGTTAATACTTCATTGAAATCGTACAAATAGATTTTCAAGACAGGAAAAAATTAAATCAAGACACGCGTTTGATTTATTCTCACCTGATGTTGACGATCAATTCAGCTTTCGTATTTGGTAGCGACGGGACATTGATATCCAGACATCCTCCATCACCTGCGAAAAAGATTAAAGTTAAAGTTCAAGAAGTAATTTATTTCACAATTCTACTTGATCATGATACAAAGCTCATTTGACTATCTCCTATTTAAACCACTTGTATGGGGACACAATATTGTTATCAGTTCTTCTTGTTCAAATCACGTTTATTCTTACATAAAGTTTCTTCTTTTCTATTACTTAGTTCATTACCTGAAAGTTGCGACGAAGCAGTGACGGTCTGCCTGTCCTCAGTCAACAAGGTCAGCATCAAGCGAGCTGGCCCGTCAGTGTAGAACCTGGACACGCAAGCCCGGTTCATACCGCCCGCTGTCAGCACTCCTGGGGCCAGGAAGAGGTGGTTCTTGTCTGTGCATGGATTTCTGGAAGAAAGATGAAAGGTGTTAATTAAGCTTTTTAATCAAGCACGTAACAGACGTGTCTTTAACGCTAAAAAAGTTAGATAGTCCTATAATATACGTAATGTAACCAGTATTATTTTTACAGTTTTTGTAGGGAATGGAAATCCACCGCGTACTTGTTTAGTATTAGCCTGTTCTTAAAATAGAACATGTTCTATTCCAAAACTCGCTCAGCTCAGCTTTGGAGTTGTCAACAAATAGACATTTAAAAATAGTAGTTTAGGGTCACCGTAAACTAACCTGCGAAAAGCATTTTAAAAACATTCTTTTAAACAGTATGCTGATCAAAATAATAAACCAAAACCATCGGTTCTTTATTAGTGATCGATGACCAAAACTAAACAATCCGCCATATCATGGAACACAATTGCTTTTTTCCGTCAACTTCCGACAAAAAACCATACGCTCCAAAATTCCCATCAGATACATCTCGTCGATGCCCAGTATACCCACGCACATACCATTAACGTTTTTACTCTTCCCATCACATTTGATGCCTGCCTCACGTTTCAACTAGGTACCTACACGAAGGGTACAATTTTTATACCATAGAACAAAAAATGATGAGATCAATTGAATGGCCGTTTCCTCGTAATGGCGGACATAAAAATCAAGGTCCAATCGACCTTGGATATCAACTATATAAAATATGCTCTGTGATGACTTGTAATTGTATGTCAAATGATTTACATTTTCCTTTGTCATTTGCATTATGATTTTGAAATGAAAGAAAAATGGAGCTGTGAGGCCGTAATTTGCATAAATGATTAATTCCGTATAGCAAAGTGTGTCGGCTGAGTCTGTCTGGAGACTCCGTAAAGACATAAGAGCGTCAGGTCATCGAAATAAAGATGCTGGTATGAGCATGTGATCAGTAGGCCGAAAGAGACTTGGTACTTGACATTTCTAGCTTGGAGATGCCTTCAAAAAGCTGAAAAGACGTTAGCTGCATGCCATGAAGGATGACATGAGAACCAATGAATTTGTCATTGAGGTCAAGAATGAAAATGGTGAAGTAGGGGCAGATTCTGATAAGAAGCTGGGATTAATAAATAACATGGGCAGAAGAATACTAAGCTGGTGATCGTAAACCGGTAACCAGTAGTGGTTATTCTAGACTCTCTCTCTCTCTCTTCCTGGCTATGTATCCCACATGGTGGTGGGGTCAGCCTTCCTGCCCCCCAATTACGCAATGCACGATCAATTTTAAATTGAAACCAATTGAAAAAGATTGCCAGTCCATTGCTTCATGAATTCGACAAAAATAATCTGCTCAATTTTTTTGTCGAACTTATGAAGCAATGGACTGGCAATCTTTTTCAATTGGTTTCTATTTAAAATTGATCGTGCATTACGTAATTAGGGTGCTGGTCTTTCTCTTCCACTTCGCTCTATCCTCGACATCGTCTTCGGATACCTGACACTCTTTCATGTCCTTTAGCACTACAGCTTTCCACCTTGTTTTGGGTTTTTAGTGGTTATGCTAGACTGCAAGATCTATGTATAAAAATCAATTGCCGTGCGTTAGTCTCGCAAAAACTAGAAAATGGTTTGACCAATTGTGATGAAACTTTGGTAAGTTCTTGTTTGTGTGCGTGCCTGCGAAAGCTCTTATAAAAAAAAGTTATTGCAACGCATCCGCATTAGCTAGTAAGCAATAAAAGCATTGAGCCAGTATTTTAGTATCCACATTTGATTTTGGTGTAGTGAAACTTGGGTTTATGTAGGTACGAGTAGCGGAAGTCAGACGACAGTTAATTTTACTCTACATACTTAAAACCAGAAATTCGTAACATTCACAAGCGGATCCTGCTTATATTGGGTAACGACTTAATAGTTTCGATGGGCTATAAAACGAACGCTGGTCACTAGTGATATAATCAACATAATTAACAGCTAAAATGTTTATTACTTCTATTAGTAATCTAAAGGTTTTGTTGCCTCACTAAGCGCCACTACAGCCGCATGAATTTCGGAATTACTCATACCATACTTCAACATCCCAAGAATTTCATCTCTTCAGACGTTGAAGTCATCTCGTCAACGCCGGCTGTTGCTGAAAATGAGCACTGGGGCTCTGTCTCGCATAGGGTTGCAGCATTATACTGAGCGATGGCCATTTTGAGTGAATGTGACGCATATTTTCCCCCAAATGGTTATATTCGTGTTTTGTTCTTCCCTTGCGTCGTCCTTTTTTTTGACCCGCGTGGTCGATTATGGCCCAAGCCCTCTCACCGAGAGGGCCTGCGTCCCAACAGTGGGAACATTATAAACTGCTTATGCTATACCTTCATCAGTGTCGGTTCAGGCAGAGACTCTTTCGCATCCAAAAAATGGATATGGAAGTAAGGATTCCCTAACTTCCTTACTTATAATGTTCCCACTGCTGGATTCCCTAACTTGAAAGTCCTAAAGGGTTACCGTGGTCCCTGGCAACGTACAGACAACTGAAGGAACACGGGTGGGTTTTAGTCAGTAAGAGTCTGACACGCCCTTCCGCTCCACCTAGACCGGCAGAAGTTATTTGATGATTTCCCACTCAAAGAAAAAAAAAAAGAAGGCTCCCTAACTTCATCAACTAACTAACATAATATTCTGCTAACCCCAGAACACGAAGCTACTCTAATCGGGTTTCAAATGACCGCCGTATGAATGCACTCGTTAACTTGTTCTTAGAAGTACAAACATCTGGCTGTTATTAAAACACGGTGATAGGGCTGGGCGTACAGAGTTACAGCCTGTTTGAGTGCGTTGATCGTTGATTGATGCAGTCGAAAATAGCAATGTGTTGATTGAACTGTATGGAATTTCGATTTGAACTTGATGCTTATTTTTTTATTACGTAAGAAAAATCATTTTTGAGAAAAGGTTCCTCCTGAAAAGTACCATAGGTACTTGTTCTTTGCGAGTGGATGGTACTTTTTGTATTAGTTGGGTCCACGAGGTTAGAACGGGTCAAATCAAAATGGTAGACTCTTTCTAAACATAGCCACGCTATACCAGGCTATACTGGATTGTTATGAATGCTTGCATTCTCAAGTTCTTGTGTTGTGACCCTTGTAATGGAAAACAAACGTGCGGATAACTAATTAGATTAATTCATATTACTATAATTAATCAAAACAATAACTATTATGTTATTTCAATTACGCATGCAATCCTTGTGAGGAGAGCTGCGATACTGTACATCTTATGAGTCACTCCTTTGATTGGCAAATAAAGAGCACTCAATTAGACCTTTCATACGGGTTATAAATTGAGAGAAACAATAAAGAAAGAAGAAAGAAAACACGTTTATTTGCGGTTAAACATGCAAAGAAAAAGCAAACAAAAGAACAAGAAAAGAGACAGATAATGATAATTGCCACACTGATCTTGATATTTATCAATCATACCGCGTATTACTAATAATATCAATAAATATATCGTTTAAATATTGACAGAAACACATATCGTGATATTGACTGAACGTCTGACCGTCTGACCGTCATCATGATCTCTCTACAGCAGTGTTTTTCAACCTTTTTCATGACGCGACCCCCTTAGTATGAATTTTTTTTCGCGACCCCCTGTCCTCCACTGTTTATAATCTGTATTTTGTTATAATTTAAATAATTATAAATAATAGTTAAATACGTAAAACATTTTATTATATTTTATAATGACGTATAGGCTCATTTCATAATTAACAGACTCTCGCTATAACTTCATTAGAATCAAAATTTTAAATTAGCATTTAACTCAAATAACTTAAGACAATATTCTTAAAATCAGCTTCCGGTTTTTAAGCGAAAACTTCTTTAGCGGGGTTGTGCACTTTTTTTGGGATGGGTAAAAAATGTTAAACTCGCGTCAGGACACGTGACTTGATCGAAAATTCGTAAGACGTTCAAGTTTTTGTTGACAGCTCACCGTTTTTTTTTTGTTTTTTTTTTTTTTTAATGGAGCTACAGCTTTCGTTCTTGTACTGATAGCAAGCCCCATAAATTCCTGACATTTTTGTTTGATGGCTTTACTTAGTTTTCACAACTATTTATTTTATGAATCTTATTGTATCGCCCTAACATGTAACTGTTTTTTTCCCTAATAAATAAAATAAAATGTTACATCGCAAACGTCTCAACAGAAAAGCGATATGATGGATTTGTGGGGACAGCGTATCCGACTGGCCTTCTATTATATCCTAAGTAAATTTTATGTCGTATAATGATGGATTTATAAGGGTCATTCATGGCTACGAGGGATTTCCCAGTAGAGTAATTATGTTTTTATATGCAGCTATAGATGACTTAGATGAGGCAACTTTGGCAACCAACCTAAAAGAAAATCTGCTAGAATTATCTAAACAATCTAAAGCAACAAAACAGTTGAAAAATATTTTCTTTTTTTTTACTGAGCCGCGACCCCCTTATAGAGGATAGACCCACAGGTTGAAAAACACTGCTCTACAGAATATAATGATTGTCGCTGGGACGCATATGGTATATTCGGAAATGTTAAACTGTTTTTAACCGACTTCAAAAAAGGAGGAGGTTTCGCAATTCGGCCGTTTTTTTTTTATGTTTGTTCGTGGATAACTTCGTTGTTTATGAACCGATTTTGATTATTCTTTTTTTGTTGGAAAGGGTATGCTCCCGAGCTAGTCCCATACAATTTTATTAACTTTGCTTGGATAGTTTTTGAGTTAGCTTCAATAATACATATTTTTCCCACTTAGTTTATAAGGATGATTATGATGATAACTTCCTGTCATTGTTATTTATTGCAGGTAGTGGTATTCGAATTTGTGTGGGGTCTCTATCAACTATAAAAACTTTTTACAAAAAAATAAAAACCGACTTCCAAAAAAAACACTACAAAGTGAAAAATAACTTTAATTTCGGAAGTCGGTGGCAAAAAATGAAAACTCCAAATCAAAGACACCGACTTCCTTACTACTTATTTTTTTGTAAAAAGTTTTTAAGTTTTTTAAATTAGCTTAACAAGACTACCTAGTGCCTATTTTATACAATGCTATATTTTTGTCAAAAAAATACAAAATTGTCACACTTTCTCGACAGGTGCTGTTTGTTATAAAAAAAACAGCAGACGTTATAGCACTAAAACTATTTTTTTTTTATTGTCGATTTGTCCTCTGTGACCGCCAGTTTTTCAGTTTCAGCCACTGGTGGAAAAGGGTTATAAGTAGTTGCCTTCCGACTCTGGAGACGAGTTTGAAAAATCGTATGTGCCTCTTCTTTTATGTCATAAGTGGTATGAGGTTTAGTGGTATGAGGAACAGGGTGTAAAGTTCACTCATCCACTATAGAAAAGGGAGGATCCTCCAACCAGACGGGTGTTATGTCTGGCGGGCAACTGCCCGTAAGTTGATTTCGGATAGACTTATCTATGTTTTTCGCTCGGTAAACTCTAACTGCGCGATGCAGGAATTGTGTGACGTCATCGTCTTTGCTGCGTAGTTCGTATGTGGCGGTGTAACCGCTACACCTTTTGTTACATCCACAGAACCTTGCAACCAACCCTTCATACCTGAACAGAATGAAGTGGCAAAAAATCTTCTTGTAGGATCTTCTCTACACAAACACGTTTGGAAGGAGCTCTACTACACTACAACTAACTTTCCGATAAACTGGTAAAACTTTATCGCTGTTGACAGCAGTGGTCTTTTTCTGAGATTCTGTTTTGACAAGGAAATCGGAAAAGGTACGTTTCTTTTAGGAAAAAAACCCACTTCCAATAAAATCACTACGAACTGAAAAATAACTCTATTTCCGGAAGTCGGTGTCTTTGGTTCAGAATTTTCGTTTTTTGCCACCGACTTCCGAAATTAGTTATTTTGCACTTTGTAGTTTTTTTTTGGAAGTCGGTTGTCTTTTTTTTGTAATATTTTTTTCTCTCTTCTAGTTGTGGTACCTACCCCACACAAATTCAAATACCACTACCTGCTATGTAAACAACAGTAACAAGAACTTATCATCCACATAGACTAAGTGGGAAAAGTACGTATTATTGAAGCTAACTCAAAAAATACCCAAGCTAAGTTAATAAAATTTATATGGAACCAGTGAACCACAGCACAAGCTTCTTCTACCAAATGAAAACAGAATATTCAAAATCGATTCACAATGACGAACACATCGATGAAAAAACAAAGTCCAAAATAGAACCTTCTCCTTTTTGGAAGTCTGTAATAAAAGCGTCGAAGATGCGATGCTTTAAGCAAACAACTCAAACCCTTCAAACGATAAGGACCAGTGTGAACGAAATTAATAAAAGTCTCACGACTCATCAGTTAGCTGAAACTGTATAGACGATGAAAAATACATCCTAATTTCCATTTAGTCGATCTACATAACATAACGCTTCTAATCCCCGAAGTGTACCTATACTGCCTTGCTAAACCGAAAGGCGCTAACTCAAACGGAGTAAGTTTTGAGAAAATTGACTTTTTGTAAATTGTAATTTAAGGAAACCGACTTCTTGTAAATTGTTATTTAAAAAATCCGCCCCTAAGGCGACTCACCGACCAACATAAGGAAATAAAGAACTTCTGAGTGGTTTTTTAAATGTTTTAAGTTAGATAGCGGTATTTGGCTTATACCAGGATGCGAAATTATTATAGCTATTGAATGGTATAAAAAGCTAGGAGGAGCTCGTGGCTAAGTAATAACAAGCCGCACTGGTCGATCCATCAGGTTAAGCTACGCTTGCCGGGGTTGGTCAGTGGATGGGTGACCATCTTTACATACCGAGACTCCTCCGTGCCTCGGAAAGCACGTTAAGCCGTTGTCAGGATTTAGTCAATCTAGTCGATGGAAAATTCTCCAAGGAAGATGGAGAATCGCTGATCTTATCAGTGGCGAATACTTCTAAGAACTCGATTCCCATCGGCTTCCCTTCGGACACAACCACTCTATCATCATTGAATAATCACACTATAAGTATTTGAATACAATTAAAACATTACAAAACGCCTACATTAAATATTTTGTCTTTATATCCCAACAACAAAACATTTCGCTCTAAAATAACTCGTAGGCGCATTCGGCTTATCGTGAGTTCAATTTCTATAGAAAATAAAATCCGTCTGACGTCACTCGGTCACGTGACTCCGTGCGTTTTATACCAAGCTAGGAAGCCGGCTTGCAACGAGTTATAGTAGGTAAAGTAGGCGAAAACGCGCGCGTGGGAATGAGAAAGAGCTATTGCTATTGCTCGCACTCGCATTTGATATCATTGGTTCTTGTCGTAGAGTTTCGTAATGCATTCGGCTTGAACTTCGCTCATTCGGTCGGACCGGAAATCAAAACATTCATCTATAATTGTAGTCTGTGCATTCATCAATCATTCCAATTTCCATTGACAATGTGAGATGTGTGGTCGATTTTTGTCGTAATCGCATTAGAACCATATAATTTGTTTACAATAAGTAGTTAATTTGCATTTTGTATTCATTAGTTTATCATTACTAGTAGTAGTAATATTAGTTATTAGTGTAGAACAGTGATTAAGATAGTGTTTGTGTTTTGAGTTTCGTGAAAGAGAAGTACGTTTTAATTAGGTATTTGGGGTAAGTAGATAGTATACTGGTAAGCCGGTATGCGCCGAGTTACGCTATGGACAGAGAAGTAGAAAACGCGCGGGAACGAGAAGCAGCTATTGCCACCTCGTTCACGCACACGCAGTTATTCGGTTGTTTCCGTTGAATTTCGTAATGCGTTCGGCGCGGAGTTCGGACATAATATTGACATTGAATTAATACATGTGGTTGTTTGTTTTTTGACGTAATCGTATTTTAAAAACAATTATTTGCATTTTGATCGCTCATTTTTCAGTGAATTCATATTATGTTTCTCATTACTGATATTTGTTGTAGGTATAGAACAGTGATTAAGACAGTGTTTAAGTGTTTTGAGTTTAGTGAAAATAAAGTACGTTGTAATTAGATAAGTGGGGTAAGAATATAATTTATTATGTTGAAATTACTTGTATAAAGTAGATTTGAAAGTAATTAAAACGATCAGTAGGATTAGGATAGATTGTTGCTTGACGGATTATTAACTTTGTGAGCAAACATGCTTTTCAAGGTTAACTTTTGAAAATAAGAACCCAGATAATTATGACTATAAATTACAAACGACGTGATGTTTTTTTCAAACATTTTAATGTTTCCCTTTACGATAAATATCAATGATTGACTGGCAGTTATATCGGAGCTCGTGGCTAAGTAATAACAAGCCGCACGGGTCGATTCATCAGGTTAAGGTACGCTTGACGGGGTTGGTCAGTGGATGGGTGACCATTTTTACATACCGAGACTCCTCCGTGCCTCGGAAAGCACGTTAAGCCGTTGGTTTGGTTTAAAGAATTTAAATTAAATAACAGTTCACTTAAAATGAGATACAAAGTGCTTACATCTAAGTAATTATAATAATATTTGCCTCGGTGGTCGCTGGTGACGTCACAGGGTGCATACATGTTTCTTGAGTTTTGCTTTAAATATGTTTATACTATCACACTTCTTTAATTCCTCTGGTAAATTATTGAACAGCTGGTTCCGGCTGTCATTCGTGGATCTTTGACAGTCCGTTCAGTTTCGTCACGTGCGGGCAAAAGCTAGTATGGATTGTTTGGGCATGAGTTCGGGGCCTGGTAGTATATATATATATTTTTTTTTTTGTTTTTTTTTTTTTTTTTTTGTCTCTGGCTTTCGGCTTACCCCCTTCGATTCCCCACGCCGCGCCACTGGATCCCATACAAGGTTTTAGCTGTTAAGAAAAAACTTGCTCATTGGAAAGATAAATCCACGAGCATGCGGTTAGGGTTCCTCTCGAATTTACTTGGTATCTCAGAATGTCCGCTTCAGTGAAAAGACGACCCTCTGATCGACAATAAAAAAAGAAATTAAAGCAAAACTTACCCTATAATATTTTCAACTTTTTCAGTCTCGTTAGCATTCTGGGAACTGGCTAGCCCGAGTGCTAATAGCAGGCAAAACCACAACATTTTCATAGTTCTGACGCCTCGAAATCACAATCACTTTGGTTCTTGATCAGCAAAAAGATTTCAATCCCATTTTAGACGTAGGTAGGAAGTATTTGAGTTAAAGAAAGTGTATTTATTATTTTATGATTTCCTGTGTTCTAATTGCTGTTTTTTTAATTTGTTTCGGAAGTACGGTAGTTTCATCAAAATATCACTTCACAATTTTTGTCTGTATTTTTGGCTTATAAGCGTAGTACTTAGTGAAAGATAATCCGATTTTTTGTCGTTTACTTCGAGTTTTTATTATCTTATACAGTTAGTTTAATACTTTTTTAATTTTCAGTTTCGTAAATTAATTTATCGGATCAAAAACCATCACGAGTTCAAATATAACTTAGCAACAATCTATTTTCGCAATCGCCACTTATTTTTATTTTTATCCTAACGCTAATTAATAGCTATTTTTATTTTATTTTATTGATAAACAACAGTTATTCGTTTATCTCAACCGGCGCCATTTTGAATTGACTCGCAGTACGACCGTCAGAGCGCGCGCGCGCAGCAGACTAGTTATTGTACGCATGCGCAAAAGATCGTCGCGCATCGCGAAAACGACAGATGCGCACAACATTTTTTCACTTTCAAAATATGAGTGAAAGAGTATTTCCAGTTTTTTAATGCGATATATTTTGGTATGTTTGCTCCAGTTATGTTCAAAATAAAGCATAATATTAGAGTATTTCAGGATTTTTACTATAGTTTAAGGGCAATGAAGACATAAATCATTTAGAAAAATTAATCTGTAAAGAAGCAACAGCCATGATATTAAATGGAAAAGTCACTATTATTTTAATTGTAATAACCCTTCCTTTTGGCTTTGCCGTAGTCGGGTAAAAAATAAGAATTTTTCATTAGATGTTGCGCACCCCTAGCTAGGTTAATAGGTCGATCATCGACCGCTTGCTATACAATTAATTGTTCAACTTCAATTGTTTTGCGCTACACATGAAGATGCGTGGAATGTGTGGCAGTTTATATTTGAGAGTACTTTTGTCTTTGACTGCGGGGTATTTTATATAGAAGAGGATGACTAAGCAGTATCTAAGTGTGAGTTTGTCTAGAGTATGTAGATAATGACTTGTTACTATGGAGACTATTTTTTTTTGGAGACCCATGTTCTTTAGTTAGTATCCGTACCCGATGGGTGCCAAGCGGAACCCTATTACTAAGCCTCCTCCATCCGTCCGTCTGCCTGTCTGTCAGCGGGCTGTATCTCATGAACCGTAACAAGTGGACAGTTGAAATTTTCAAACATTGTGTATTTTTATTGCGGCTATAACAACACTAATAAAATAATACTAATATTGTAAATGCGAAAGTAAGTTTGTTTGTTACGCTTTGAAGCTAAAACCGCTGAACGGATTTGGATGAAATTTGGCACATCGGTAGACCATGGCATGGAGAAGGACAAAGGTTAGTTTTCATCCTGGATCACAGACGAAGTTGTGGGCAACAGGTAGTAAAAATATAAGAAACGTGTTTTCGGCGTTTTTTTGCTAAATATTGTGCGGTGGTACGGAACCCTTCCTGTGCGTGTCCGACTCGCACTTGGCCGGCTTTTTCTTCTTGAAAAATATTTTTTAAAACTATTTACTGTTAGCTGTCAATGAGAATGATATTGTTTCTGGCGTAGCAATGAATGTTAGGCTGCCTGTCCACTGGAGCGGAGAGGAGAGGAGAGGAGCGGAGATGTGCCAAAATTAACCAATAGAATCGCACCTCTGGAGCGGAGTTTTGATTCTATTGGTATAGTGACACATCTCCGCTCCTCTCCTCTCCTCTCCGCTCCGGTGGACAGACAGCCTTAAACAGGGCCGTCTTAACCATATTTGGCGCCGGGGTGCAAAAATCAGCCTGCGCCCCCAAAACAAACAAAAAAAATAATAATTTCGTTACATTTTTTTTATTTAGGATGTAGGTAATACGTACTTACTCTACAAAAAAAAATTAGATACATTTTCAAACGTCGAATTAAATTTTTCTGGCTTTTAGCAAAGGTTTTTTTATATCGACTGTTTTGAAATCCACGTCCGATTCGATCCTATTATCTTGGGTCAAGGTTGATCGCAAGTCAGTGGCGGACTAACCCTTTCGGGGGCCCGGGTAGCAAAACTAAATAGGGCTCCCTTGCCCAGGAATGAACGTTGAAGTATTTAGTACTACGGTGCCTCGAAAAGGTTAGATTTTCTTTTGACTATTGATAAAGAAATAGGAGATACTTTGTCGACACCAGAAAAACTAGAGCATCAGACGAATAGAGGATGGTAGATCGACCGAAGCGAAATCGAAAATTTTAGCACCTCAGCCCGGATAGGTAAAGCTTTCTTTTGGCTATTCGTGGGTACATAAATTGGAGTTACTTTAAAACAGAGATTGTAGGTTGCAAAAGCTATCGAAGCAAGCTTGAAATTTTTTGCACCCTACCTTTATATGTATTTAGCATGCGTAGGAGGCCCCCCAACTACAAACTGCCTTTTACTTACTGAACATATTTTGTTCTTGTATTGGGATTTGATTAAAAAGTATTTCTGAGTTTTGGGGAATAACTTGAAAAATATTAAATATAGACCCCCCTTCTTCTCTTAGAATATTCAGAAAATACGGGCGCGTACATGCCCATGGGCGGCATTGTGTATGCGTAAAGATGTTAAAACATTACGAGACTTGTGCCAAACGTTACGATCACTTAGACGGCTTAACACAATACAAATACATTTTTGTTGACACATTTTGTGTTGGTGACTAGATATTATATTAGATACTCGCTTCAATAATACTGCGCACGCGCATGCACTGATTTCACAAGCTCTCTTTGAATTTGTCACGTTGGAATATCAATTTAATTATTGTTGTATTATGATTTAAATTGGCTTGCACAACGCAAGTCGCAAGCGAATGTGCCGAAAGCTGCATGAGGCGTATGCCTATATTTTATAGATATAATTAATAATTATTCGTAATTTAAAAAAATGGTGTTTACGCATGGAATGTGTATAAGGCGATCGGCTTGCGCCCCCTAAGACCCTACGCCTGGGTGCTACGCACCCCTTGCACCCCCGGGTAAAGACGGCCCT
Source organism: Conistra vaccinii (assembly GCA_948150665.1). Lineage (NCBI taxonomy): Eukaryota > Metazoa > Arthropoda > Insecta > Lepidoptera > Noctuidae > Conistra > Conistra vaccinii. Next base: position 2,072,880 of record OX411327.1, read on the forward strand.
GGCCTTAAACCATTAAAACTTCAACCAGATTTAAATTCCAAATAATAGGTAGTATATTCTTTTAGAACTTGAAAAGGAATCTACTAGAAGGTCCTTCGGCAAACTTCGTCAAACACGATAATTTCCGAACTTAGGCAATTTTAAACGAACTCAAACGAATATTCGATCTATAAATTGATGTTGTAAGTTGTCTTATTTAAAAAATGGTTTAAAACAGTGAAAGTTGGGGGCACAGGTCAACATGACGCCAAAATGACATAACCTATGTCAACCTAAGAACTAGCATGGCAGGCCTTCCTGCATTGTCACAATAGATTGTTTGTAATAACATGCAAATAGTATAGTCGTTCGTGATGTGAATTGTAATGAAAGTAATATGATTTCACTAATAATATACCTATTATTACTTACACTTTCAATCCTTATGAGTTGAGTAGTTTCATAGGTCTCTTTATGGGGGACTTAAAGGTCATCGTCCATCGTTGCTAAATGAAATAATAGATATAGATAGATAGAAGATATAGAGAGAGAGCGATGGGCGTTGTCGGTTCGATGTAAGTAATATGCTGGCCCGCAGGTTTGCTAGGTGTACAAAGACGTTTTACACCTGCAGCCTGTGGGTTACCTAGGTATACGCAGAGAACCTACAACGTCCTTCGTGTTCAGTACAATAATGCTTTTCGGGTGTTGCTGGGGCTTCCGCGGTTCTGCAATGCGTCGGGCATGATTTCCAAGGCTGGCATAGATATGCGCAAAAGAACGGCATCCCTAATGCGTAGGATACGTGGAAGTTCCAACAGCATCCAGACGGGCAGCCTGATGATGATCTTTTCTGATGCACTGGTCCCGTAGCGTTTATTGCCCGTGGTTCGACCGCGTGGTTCTACTAGTAGGACCAAGGGTATTTTTCTTTTCGGTGGTTCTATCAATCGGACCATGGGCAAATCAAGTTCTATCAATAGTACTAAAGGCAACTTTGTTTACCCGTGGTTCTATTAAAATTAAAGTGAGTATTTAACCACTTTGCATGTAAACTTCATTCAGGAAATTGTTTTAGATTAATAAATATGTATCATAATGGCATTGACATTTATTATGGTTTATGGAATCCGAGAGTTGGGTTCCCACATTGGTTCCCACGGATTCCACAATCTCCCCTCGCTTTCCATACATGACCGCACATTTGTCCACATCCTGATGGCGCTACTGAAAGTTTCAGTTACTTTCAGTAGCTCCATCAGTTGCAAATTGTTGGGGGCAAAGAGTTTCCGGTCATCCATGAAGAGGAGGTGAGATATAACCTGACCACCTCTCCTCAGTCGATAGCCTAGACCTGAACTGTCGGCATTTAGTCGTACACTCGAATTCTCCATCAGTGTGCTTAGAGGATTCAGGGCTTAACAGAACCAAAGCGGACTCAAACTATCGTCCTGAAATATGCCTCGCTCGATCCTTATCGGCTCGCCAAAGACCGTCCGTCCTCCATTGCCCCATACACGACATCAGGAAGGTGCGCAGAGTTGCATCTGCTTTATACAACTCCAGCACCCTCATGAGCCATGTATTTATCATATTATTATTTCGTAAACAATAAATACGCGCGACTGAGTTTACCCGGGCCTTAGTGTTCCGCCGATACTACGTCAGGCGTCGGCGTCGCGGGCAGGAATGGAAACGCCGCGCACCTTCACACCGCACCCTCGCATTGCTCAGCCAGACGGCCGATTAACCCTCTATATAGTATTACACTATGGTAGTACCGTGGGCCATGGTTGCTGACTTGCTGGTACCATGGGCAAAAATATTTATCTTAGTTCTACTCAACGAGTAGATCTAGTGCCAATACAATGTGATAATTTAATAAAGATGGTCCGATTGATAGAACCACTGAAAAGAAAAATACCCTTGGTCCTACTAGTAGAACTACGCGGTCGAACCACGGGCAATAAATGTCCCGTAGACATAGCTACGCGCGGGGCCCGGTGCTGAGGAAATATATTTATACTAATATTTTATTTTACGAAGTGTATAGAGTGCCGCGAGTTTCTTGTGGCACTCTAGTGTCACTGCCTCGGCCCGGCTAGGGTGCCGTGAGCGTTGCATTGTCACTGTCACTTGTTATTTAGGTTAGGTTAGGTTAGAACTGTGACCACACAACGCACGAGCCGAGCGAGCGAATAGTAAATTCTTATTTAAGTAATAGGTCCCAATGTGTAGATATTAATGGTGTGAAATCTTCCGGGTTACCAGTTCAGTTAGGTGTACCTCAAGGCTCAATACTGGGTCCATTCTTGTTCTTAGTGTATATCAATGACTTACCATTCTTTTTAAAGGGTATCTGTGAAGTTGTACTGTTTGCAGATGATACCTCTCTTATTTTTAAAGTAGACAGGAACAGACAAGATTTTGACGATGTAAACAGTGCACTCTCAATGGTTACGGATTGGTTTACAACAAATAACTTAGTTCTCAACTCCAAGAAAACGAAATGTATAAAGTTCGCTTTGCCGAATGTTAGAAATCTAGGACCCAACATCGTCTTAGATAAAGAAGTGCTTGAAACTGTGGGCTCGGCAGTTTTTCTGGGCATAACAGTAGATGCCAAACTTCAGTGGGGCCCACATATTTCAAGTCTAGCGGGAAGGCTCAGCTCGGCCGCCTACGCTGTCAGGAAAGTAAGACAATACACTGACGTTGATACAGCTCGATTAGTCTATTTTAGTTATTTCCATAGCGTTATGTCCTATGGTATTCTGCTGTGGGGCAAAGCCGCTGACATTCAAAATATATTTGTTCTTCAAAAACGAGCTGTCCGAGCAATTTACCAGCTAGGTACCAGAGTCTCTCTGAGAGATTTTTTTAAAGATATTGGTATTCTTACAGTGGCATCACAATTCATCTTCGCCAATATCTTATATATTAGGCAAAATATACACGTATACACTAAAAACAGTGATATCCACAATATCAACACCAGAAATAAAGACAAATTACGAGCTCCTTTTCACCGGCTTCATAAGGTTCATAACTCATTTGTTGGGCTTGGTATAACCTTTTATAACAAGCTACCCACTTCTCTGCTAGATTTGCCTTTTAATGCGTTTAAAGCTAAAGTAAAATCCAACCTTTGTTCAAAGGCATACTATTCTATCAATGACTACTTAAGCGATAAAAATAGTTGGTCGCTGTGATTAACTCAAGACAATGTTTATGTTCTTTCTCCAGTTTTAGCTTACCTACTGACAGGTTATATGTTTATAGAATGTTTAATTTATTTGACTTTATTATACATTTTTTTTTTTTTTTTATTTATTGTTGACATGATCTACTCATTACAATGTTTTCGTATGAGTTGTATTGCAATATGTGATTAGCTAGCGACCTCGACAGTAGATTATATATTATTCTTGACTAACTGTTGATCTATTTTTGATTTATTTTTACTTCAAGGTCCTAGTTTATCATATCTAATTATGTGACTTCGAGTTACAGCTTTATTAGCTATATGTAAGCGGGCACGCCCTTTATGCCTGGAGGCTTTATAATTCGGGTATTAAGTTCTGTTTACGTTTTTAGTTTTTAGTTTTTATTTTTGCTTGAGTTTAGATTTCGATATTTTTTTTTTTTTTTTTTTTTGGTACATTGGCGCGTGCTAGCTGTCATTATGGCATATATTTTATTGAATGTTTTGTGTTGAGTAATGTAAATTATTTGCATACTATTGTATAGAATCAAGTTATTTTTTCTAACTGAACAGACAGCTGTGCTGCTGGGGAGTTTGTTGCGCCACTTCTTCTCTCCAGCAAAGGCACTAGGAAGTGGTGAAGGGCGGGCGTTTTTGGGGGACTGTCTTATGTAATTTTGACGTTCGAAAAGTGCTGATTCTCAGCCTAATTTGAATAAATGACTTTTGAATTTTGAATTTTTGAATTTTGAAAAGCGTAGCGAGCGGTGCCGCGGTAGCGGCCGGCGAAGTGCCAGGGTCCGTTTAGGCACAAGAGAATGTAATGTTTTGGGAATGTGGTGTTTTACAGCGATCTAACCTCGACAATCAAACAAAATACCAAGTGACGTGACTTAGTGACAGTGACAATGACAATCCAATGCTTGCGGCACTTGAGCCGAGCCGACGCGGTGTTACTAGGGTGCCTGTAGTGGCACTTTATCCGATAGGGATAGAGTGCCAATGGTGGCACTCTATACACTGCCTTAATTTAATTTTTGGTTGTGATTTGTGATTGTAATATTGTTTTTGATTTTAACGCTACTAACATAGTTTTCTAAGTTCTAATAAGTACGAGGGGTGTTCAATAAATAGTGAGAATGCGATACATTCTCTTTGGAAAGAACAAAAATAAATACTGGCAGGCAAAGCCCAGACATTAGTTAAGATGATAATAAAAAAGCAATTAATTCTCTTTTGTTTTTTAAAAGTAGAAGTCTATTGTTTGCGTCGTTTCGGAACGTGTTCTTAAAAATGGATAAAATTGAAGTTCGCGCGGTAATAAAATATCTCTGCTTGAAAAATTTTACTACGGAGCAGGTAAATCAAGACTTGAGAGCAACATTAGGGGTTCATGCTCCTCCATATTCTACGGTTGCGCGTTGGTGTGCTGAGTTCAAGCGAGGAAGAACTTCCACTAACGACGACCCACGAACGGGACGCCCCATATCGGCGGTGACTGAACAAAATAATGATTAAAAAAGTTGAAAATATTGTCTTGGCGGATCGTCGTGTTATTGTTCGTTTTATAGCTGAAGAAGTAAAAATTTCGATAGGAAGTGTCCATAATATTATAAACGACCATTTGGGTATGAAAAAAGTGTCAGCGCGCTGGGTGCCCAGAATGCTTTCTGACGCGCAGAAACAAACTCGACGGAGAATTTCACAAAGCTGTTTGGATTTGTTACACCAAGATCCTGACCGATTTTTGGCTCGATTCATAACTATGGACGAAACATGGTTTCACCATTATGACCCGGAAACGAAACAAAACAACAGTCCATGACTTGGAAGCGACCGTCATATCCAACTCCGAAGAAATTTAAGGCGATTCCATCCGCCGGAAAGATCATGGGCTCTCTTTTCTGGGACAGCCAAGGGGTGGTAATGATCGAATATCTTGATCATGGAGCCACTATTACGGGGACTATATACGCAGGACAAGTAACAACGTTGCGTGAGGAAATACGAAAGAAACGGCGTGGCAAACTCGCTAAAGTTGTTTTGTTTCACCAAGATAACGCCCCTGCGCACAAGTCCAGAGTTGCGATGACTGCCATTCAAGAAGCTGGCTTCGAATCGATGGAACATCCTCCATATTCACCGGGCCTTGCTCCTAGTGATTTCTACCTATTTCCGCGCTTAAAGGAACATCTCAGGGGCCAGAAATTCGAAGATGATGACGGAGTAGTCGCCGCCGTAAATGATTTTTTAAGGGATCAGGAAGAAGATTTTTTTAGAAAGGGAATTTTAGGATTAGAGAAAAGATATAGGTACAAAGTGTATAAACCTGAAAGGTCACTACGTCGAAAAATAAAATAACATTTAATAAAAGATAATTGCGTCTTACTCATTCTCACTATTTATTGAACACCCCTCGTACTATTACAATATGGATGTTTTCCGAAATAAATGACTGAATTGAATTATGATTGAATTGAATAAATGATGGGTAGACTTTAGGAGTTCGCCTACTGACGGCATTTTGTTGCATCACAAGGTGTCCCACCCGGGGATGTCAAGAGGGTCGGCCCAGGCTCCTATGGCATTTTATCATCAATCTGCCCACCTTCATGGGAAAAACAGGTGTGGTATTCACAGTAGTTCTAACAGAGCCATCTACCTTCAACAACTGTTAACTAGAATGACTGCTTGACTTATAAACACACTACGGCAGCTGGGTTGATTACGCCGCGTGCGTCTTAGTTTCGACATCTCATCATAGATGGCGTTAAATTATATATTCTAGCTTGATAAGTTTATGCTTTTTTTTTCTGTAATTTCCAATTCATTATCTTCTATGGTGGTCCTTTGATCCGAAATCAAAATTTTAGGCCGTAAAAATTTGCAGGGTTCTCATTAAATGTTTATTTGCATGTTTTCAGGAAAATGGGTTGCAATACCTACAAACTGCTGAAGTTATTAAAATCATTAAAATTTTTAGTCACTTAATTAATATATCAATTTTATTTATTTTATTTTCACTTATTGAAATAATCGACTCATAAGCATTATGTACAATATTTTATTCATGAATTTCACTATGGCAAATAATTTCATTTAATGTTTTGTGTTTCTTTGTTTTGTAATATAAATTACTTTGCATACTTTTATTGTATAATCAAGTTTTTCTAACTTAATAGGATAGCTGCGTTGTTGGGGAGTTTGTAGCGCCATTTCTTCTTTTGTGGAAGTGGTGATGGGTGGGCGATTTGGGGGACTGTCTTATGTAATTTGGACGTTCAAAAACCGGCCAAGTGCGTGTCGGACCACGCATAATGAAGGGTTCCGTAGTTGGGATGAGGAAGAAGAGTTACCACAATTAACAAAAAAAATATTTTTAGTTGTAGCTTTGAAATGATTCAACATCTAGACTTGATTTTTAGTGATGATACTTTAATTATTTAGGTATCATGTTATTAACATAAACCAAACCACAAATGTCAATTTTAGGTATTAAATATAAACAAACCAAATATCAACTTTATCGGTCCAGTAAATTCGGAGCAAATTGTCTGTGACAGACGGACAGACCATAGAAATATATCTATGGGACAGACAGACACTTGAGTGATCTTATAAGGGTTCAGTTTTTTTCTTTTGAGGAACGGAACCCTCAAGAGACCAGCGCGATTTGTCGCGCGACGCGAGACGAACAATACAAAACTTCACGGTATAACAATAACCGGTGTCGCGTCGCGCGACAAATCGCGCTGGTCTGAAAACAGCTTGATGATTCGCAGTCTAATAAAATTTGAATAAAAGATTTTCATTTTCATTATGATGGTGCTATAGGTACCTACAAGAACACACTATACCTACTATGCAGGGGACGACTAACTCTCAATTCCCGTTTAGCACAACAATAACTGAAACTCCCATTTAAAACTCGATTAAAAAGTTGCCAACGATATCATGGGCACAACAGCCTATTATATTTTGAATGTATTTCGACCATTATTGGTTTTCAGTATGGCGGACGCGGATTTGCAGTTAAAAGGAATTAACTCTCGCAGTAGATCGGTTTTATTTTCTTTATTACACTCTATTAATTTGTACGTTTGTTTTGGGTTAGTTTTGTAAATAATTTGGTAGTTTGCTGTGCATTTCCAGTTCTTTGTGATAGACTTCATAACCAAAGGTTGTCAAGAAACGATCACTCTTAGCGATAAGACCGCCCATTGTGTCACCCTACGTAAAATTTCTACATTTATATCTGTAATTCGTATGGTGTAAATATTAAAGAGTATTCTATTATATTTGTCTAGTAAACTGCCACTATACTAGAGTACCAAACCTTTTCTATAGAAGCAAGGAAATTGCTGTGTTCCAGATTGAAGGGTGTCGGTAAAGTTACAGAGGCACTTGAGACGTTTAAACCCCGTCTGAATACCTACTCTGAATGATCTTCAATGCATTTGTGAGCAGATCTCAATAGTGGGTGTTACTGTTTTCCATCTGTTGTGTGTTTAACAACCTGCCTGTTTAACAACCTAGACAACGAACAACATTATTTGACTGTGATAATTGGGTCAGTATTCTTTCAATTCATTACTGAGTTTCATTTATTACAGCCATCAGTAAACAATTGTTTCCCCATTTTTGTTTCAGTTACACAGAAATTCCAACTGCAGCCACTCCCAAACATAGGTATCATGTGTATATACAAATGAAATGCAAATTAATTAAATAAAAGAGCGAGCGCACTCGTAAAAGCAGCTAGTGTTGTAAAATAAAGCCAAGTGAAAAGTGGACAATAATAATTAATTTTTATTTCGGCGCCGTCGACTGGGTGGCCAGCATTCAACGCTTTGGAGTGTTGCCAGGTGGGGAATTCCGACTGAATTTTTAATTGTGGCAACATTTTAGCGATTGAGTTCGCGCGTGTTTGCGATGCTTAATTTATTTTCGTTGAATTCTTTTTTCTTTTGTTATTTTTTCATTGTGCAGATCGTTTGATGCTGGTGACGTATTTATTTTAAATTAAAACACCGCTTTTTAAGTTGGTTGGAAGGTACTTTTATATTAATTGTACGATTATAAGCGTTTAACCTAAAAGTTGGCAACGTCGCAAATAACTGTCAAATATTTGCCTGTTTTGATTTATAAATGACAAACGAATAACTTTTGATTTGAAAGTTATTTGATAAGTGTCGCCTACAACAGGGGAGAGCGCTATGTCTGAAAAATACAGATATTTTATATCTAGTTCAGACACAGATGTTCAAAATCTGTTCATAGAAAAACGTGTCCTATAGTGTATTCCCATAATAATTAAATTGTTGTATATTTTTGAACAAATAAGTTATAATTACTTAGTTACTTTTACCAAAAACTTTAGGTAAAAATATGTTGTTCAACAAACATCTAATAAGTCATTGTAAACGCAGAGCCTTCTGTGGTAAAGTCATGCGTCTACGCCTTTAAAATATAAGTTATCAGTTGGTTGGCAGGCTGGTAGCCCAGTGTTCTGGAAGTACTAGCTGACAAAAACAATAGAAAAACTGGGTGGAATATGGCCCACTCACAAGCTTAGAGTCTCAAGTCTCGTCTTCGCCTACCATTCAAATGTACCAAATATTTGCAGATGACGTTAATTTGCATTAGGAACTTGTGGGCTCGTGGCTAAATCTCGATGTAGGGGTAATAGAAGCGAGACAAGGTTCGCGGCTCGACGTAACGGGACTCGACATACAGGGAACCATTCATAATAACAGCCGCATGGGTCAATCGAAGGTTAAGCTACGCTTCCCGAGGTCAGTTTGTGGATGGGTGACCATCTTTCATAACGGGACTCCTCCGTGCCTCGGAAAGCACGTTAAGCCGTTGGTCCCGGCTGTCATTCGTAGATTTTTGACAGTTGTTATTTATGTCAGAAGAATAGAAAGACTGACCAGTCTTACCACGCACGGGGTATTGTGTTACCCAGTTACTGGGTTGTGGAGGTCAGAAATGGGCAGCCGCTCCATGTAAAATACTGGTATTTAGCTGCATCCGGTTAGACAGGAAGCCGATCCCAACAAGTAGTTGGGAAAAGGTAAAGCAGAAATATGGCTAAGGGACATTCTGCAACAATAGTTCTGTGTTAAATTAATACAATATATTTACTCCTGGATGCTCTCATAATGAGTAATGTTCTACCCCTATCAACACCCCCGACCTCATTTACAATCGGACATGCATGGCCGCTGCTCCGTCGTAATGCAGTTACCTGCACTACCTACCTCCTTTAATTGCACGTCGTTAATTCTGAGCTGCGCAACGTTCGTATGTTTAATTTAATTAACCGATTCCCCACTCTGTTTCTGGTTTGCGTGTATTTCAACTGTTTGCTGGGAAAATTTCGTGTTTTACTGCTGCTTTTTGTGGGAGTAAAGAATTGGATGGAGTAATTATTGTATGTACGTATTTGCTCGTCGGTCGGTAAGCGCTCTTGCTGAGCATGATGAGGTCCAGTACCCCAATTACGTAATACACGATCAATCAGACTTTGAATCGTTTTGAAACAGATTACTAATCCATTTTTTTTCGAACTTATGAAAATAAGTTCGAAAAAAAATCTGCTCAACAACGGAAATAACGCAATGAATATTATTGAACTGTCCAAATGAAACAGATTAGTCAGAATCGTTTACGAAAATGTGTTGCGTAATTAGATAGCTGGTTCGATTCCCCGGTCGGGCAGGGCTATTGGGTTTTCCCATCTGTAATTTCTCAGTAGCACCCTGGAGTTGGGATTTGTGCCCGGTTGATCTCAAAAGGCTCGCCGGCTATTATATGCGACTGAAACATAACTGGCGAAATGTGGATGTACTAAAGGTAAGTACATCTGTGCTTAACCCTTCGAGGATATCAGGCTTGATATCATGTATGTATGCTGACATTATGATGGGATCAGTCTGAACGTTGTAATGTATCATGAAATCTCCTAACGACTGGTTGACACTTCCCGTGAGTCCCGTGACCCAACGGCTGGCTTTTACGTTGGCCAGAGGCTAAGCATTGCCATATAACGTGGCAATGCCGCCAGTCTCTTGGGTACATTACCAGTAGACAGCGATGCGAAGGAATTTTTCGGCACCGTATTTTAGTTTGTTAATAGTTTTAGTCAGATTTAGATACTATATTTTTAGTTTTGGAAGAAGACTTAGAGTACTAAGATATAAATGATTAAACATTTCATAAAATCCTGCAATAGTGAAGAATTAGACTATCCTATTATTAATATTATAAATCTAACATATGATAACATAATAAGCATATTAGAAAGAAAGAAAGAGAAAGAAAGAAAAATGCGTTTATTGGAATTACAGCAGAAAAAATAAATGTAAATAAATTAATGTTCCCACTGCTGGGACACAGGCCTCTTCTCTGTGAGAGGGAGTGGGCTGTAATCTACCACGCGGGCCCAGTGCGGGTTGGTAGATATCACCATGTCTTCGGATTTTTGGTTCTAAGACAAGCCGGTTTCCTCACAATGTTTTCCTTCACCGTTTTGAGAGCAGTGGTGATCAAATTGTTTACACAAAGTAAAGCGTCTGCTTGGGTTCGAACCCACGATCTACAAGTCGTAAGTCGGGGCCGTTACCACTGGGCCACCACTGCTCCCACTGGGCCACCACTGCTTATTATAAATCTAGGTTTATAATAAAGTCGTAGCGAAGTCAAATTCATTAAAGAAGCAATTTTATATTTTTGTCTGGCAAAAATGACAGTCACACACCATTGGTATGGCATCACCCCCGCCTATAGATATCGCAACCGAGCATAGAAGGTGCTTTTCAAACCCAAAGACAAAGCTGAAATGTCTCACGAGCATGTACCTAATTAGGGATGCACTTAAAATTTGATGAAAACAGCTACACCTAAAATTGTTTATCAGCACTTTAAAATAATAATATATTTATAATTTAATATTATCACTTTAATAAACATGAACCAAATTACTGCGAGCAACTTGGAAGTAGCACTCGCACGGCTCGCGCGCGATTGCTCACAGTTCTAACCAACCTATATCACCCAGTTCAAAATGTTGTATACAATCTGCCTGCGACTAGATAATTAGACAATCTTACAACATAGTAATAAGCTAAACATATTTATAGTGGAAACCATTATTTTTATAGTTCATTAAATTTTTTAAAGCTAAACATTTTAAAGTGTGAAACATTATTTTTAAAGTGCGTTTATTTATTCCGCATGTAATTACACCGGAACCCACAAGTTTCCAACCCAAAAGTTTCCACACAACAACGCAGCTTGGTGGGAAAAATTATGGTAGTAGCTTCTCCTCTCATAACTGAGCGTTCAGAAACGCAATGTGACAAGATATCGAACCAATAATACTATATTGAATACATAAACTACACTGAAGTAACCGAGCTTTCGCTGCTTCCTATACCGATCCTTACAATCAGGTTATTCGCTTTTACTCAATAAATGAGAACTCACCATTTTCTCAGTAAAAGTCCCAATAGCCGATACTCTATAACAGCTTGAGGTCAGTTATTCGATTTGCCACAGCTCGACGGCTCACAGTCGAGCGAGCATTTACAATCGCTTGCAATATGCACCTTGCAGCGCACGGAAACGAAAATGCGAAACAATTTCCTATACCGAGTCCGTTTGAGCGTCAAATGGCGGATTTTCCATAAATTCGTGGCACGTACTTGGGTTTTGCGTGGTTATTTGTAGTTTTGTACCTTCAATATTATAAAAAACTAGCTGCGCCACGCAGTTTGACCCGCGTAAATCTCGATGCCGTAAAAATATCGGATAAAAAGTATCTTATGTTCTAACCCAGGTCATGGGCTACCCATGTGCCAAATTTCATCCAAATCCGTTCAGCCGTTTTAGCGTGAAAGCATAACAAACAAACTCACTTTCGCATTTATTTACTTATACTTGATAAGAATTAAGAGGAAGATTTTGAAGATAAATATTTTCTTCTTCTTAATTATTTATTGAACCTTACATAATTTATTTACCTTAAATTATAGAAATCCATGTTAGAATAATTGGAGGTTACAAAGGAATTTAATTAGAAATATGATTCTGTTAATATAATTTAAGATTTTTTGCGTAGTATACACCAAAGAACATCGTAGTAAATCGCCCTAGGGCCAACAAACATCTGACGTACCTACACCTACATAATAATTATATTATAAATATATTTTGTTATACTAATTGCGAATTATGAAACGGACATTCCGAGTTCCATAATGAACATAATAAAAGAGCTAACGAGAATCGACATCACATCAAAAATGCCGCCATCTTGGCAATTATACGAGTATTTGTGACATGACAATTAGTGAGTGATGCCCAATCTTTCATTTCACACACATCGAGAGCGAGATTACTTGCGTTGGCGACCTGCTCACGGATGTCATACGCATCCGTACATACGTACGTACTTTCCTTTTCAACTTTTTTCGCTCTAGACCCTAGAGCGAAAAAGGTAGACAGAACCGTCTTATTAGAATCTAGGGTTCTGTAGTGACATGTGCGACATTTTATTGGTACCATACAATAGTCCTCAACCGAATTTCGGCCATAGCGACAAATCTAAGCGGAGACCACCTTCGGCGCCGGAGGCATTATAGTGCACACGTGTGTGCGCAGACACAGGTACACTCTCTCTTCCCTCACTCTCATAGTCCGATGGGACGGCAATCCGTCACGACCGGAGAGAGATCAGGTGTAGGGCCAACGGCTTAATGTGTTTTCCGAGGCACGGGGTTATCACACAGCCAACTTTCAAACTCGGGGCGCTTATTAAGAAATACCTAATAGAAAAACCCAATAACACTTTGCCTGACCGGGAATCGATCCCAGGACCCCACGCTCAGCAGTCGCTCTTACGACCACAAGTTCAACGGGGGATTCATACAATGGTAAGATACAACTTAGATGCGAAAGGAATTTAAGAAAAAAAACGATTTTCATATCCAATTCAGTACCTAAGTACAATAAGCCAAATAATTTATGATCTTTTTGTATTAAATGAGATACATTGTAATAATTATTTCAAATAGGATAACACGCTGGGTACTGGAGGTGGACGGTATCGATTTTGTTTAAAATCTGTGAATACGGTTCTAATGGGTATCCCTAATCCTTGTCATGTCATGTCAATCAACTAAACTGGCATTTATTGGCATGTAGGGACTAATTATAATAACAAGTGCCCGAGGCGTGCGCACAGTACGCTGTTTCGGGCGCGCGTTGGACGCTCGTCAAACGCAACAAGATTTCCACATTTTGTTGTAACTTTAAATCATCAATATGCTCAGTATAACTGTGTTTATTTGAAAATTATTACTGATGCAGAGAAAAAGACAAGGAAAAATAGTAAAAAAGAAACGTGCGTCCACGCGCGTAGTGATGGTAGAAACCTCAGCTAAATCCGTTGCGTACTGTAGAAGAAGAACGTCGTCACACAGACTGACACGAAAAGCGACTTTCATTTATAACATGTATAGTTAAATATGGTGAACATAATGCCGAAATAAAATATAAAATTCCGCCCAAGTCCGTCCCCTTTAGGTACCAGTCCCACCGGCAGCGGGCAAGGAGCAGCGAGTGTGCGACGGTAACGAGCGATTACTCGCAAGTTTGCTTATGTACCAAGCGTGATCAGTCTCTCTTCGAGTATTCTTCTTTACCCACCAAACAAGCATTGCTGAGCGACTACTCTCTTTGAAAGCTCTTGTCGCTGCGACAAACGAGTAGGTACTCACCGGCGGTGTTAAAAGTCAGCGATCAATGTATCTAATGCTGCGGCCGCATCTATGTCTATCGTGACGAAGCTTCGCGTAGTGATACGATACACGCAGATGTGACCAATCATTGTCGGCTATCGTCGTGATAGTTCGGGCTGTGTAGCACTTATCGCCCGGGTGGCGTTCATAATAAACGTGACGAAGCCGCTAATGTGACCACCTCATTATGGCGACAAATTTTTGGCGAGCAAAACATACGAAGCTTCGGCACGCATTCCCATGTCACGCAGTATGACGCAAACGGACAATCTTTCATAATTGTTGATAGCTGGTCGCTTCCACGTCGCAGTGGGATAGGTGCCTTAGTCCGAGAGTCGTGACTGCGACCTAGTGTAGTGAATCGGAAAAGCCGCGTGTTTCGCCCGCGGCGCACTGTGCGGGCGATCGACGACGCAAACCCACCGGGGCCGCTTAGACTGAAGCGTCTGTTTACTCCTCTTTGTCATGGTAAGCAGACCTTTCCAGAGCTATGGTGGGACCTATAATTTGATTAAAATGGCTGAATAAGGATTTAACTTGACTGAACATGGAATGAAAACTATGTTAGCCAAGTAGCGTAAAGCCATGGATGTAGCAGGGAATAACATGGTGATTGATTTAGCTACGATTAACAATAGTAAGCGATGTGCCTAGGAGGAGATTTAATCTATGATGGAACAGAATCTTTAAAAAGTTTTGCTTTAATAGCGTTTTTTCTGAAAGTGGGCAACGCCGCAAATATATGTCAAATATTTCGCTGTTTTAATTAATTTGGCAATATATTACCGTATGGAAATAAAAAATGTGGCTAGCTAACGAACTAGAATATTAATAATGAATTGCAATTATAACATTTAATTTGATGTTGTAACAGTTTTAGGTGTAAAAAAGGCATTTGGAAAGTTTCCAAATACTTTTTTGACATCTAAAGCTTTGTGCAGACCAGCGCGACTTGTCGCGCAACGCGACACTGATTATTGTTATACCGTGAAGTTTTCTTAGAAATTGTATTGTTCGTGTCTCGTCGCGTGACAAGTCGCGCTGGTCTGCAAAAGCCCTTAAAATAAATACTTATTCGGTGTTACGATATTACGAGTGATTATTGCATTCCATAATCAATATTCTAGTTCGCTAATTAGCCACATTTCTTATTCCCGTTAATTTTTTTTTAAAGATCAATGATGATAATATCATATCACTGAATATTTAGTACTTATTAGATTTTTAAAAAGTATTTGGAAACTTTCCAATTGCCTTTTTTTACAGCTAAAACGGGTACAGCATCAAATTCATTGTTATAATTGCAATTCATTATTAATATTCTAGGTCGCTCGTTAGCCACATTTTTTATTTTCGTCCAGTACCTAATATTGCCAAATTAATCAAAACAGGAAAATTTTTGACAGCTATTTGCGACGTTGCAAATTTTTGGGATAACCGTTCTTAACAGTACCTATGACCAGATATACGTACGAACGTAAACGAAGCAAAGGAGTATGTAAGGATCATAGCAAATGGCGTTCTGTAATTTCTGCCTTCCCTCCCATGGGCAGAAGGCATGAGTTTATGTATGCGATCTACGTACAATACTTGGTTAAAAAGTCACCTTCTACCATACAAGCGGGTCACTGCACTGGAAAAGGTAAACCTAGGGTCAGAAACACATTTTTAATGATACGAAAAAGGGAGGTTTTATTTTCGAGAAAGAGACTTTTAATTTGGACTTGTGTTGTTATTGCGTTCACACAAAATGTTGAGCTCATTTTAACAATAGGTTTAATTACCAAAAGCTTCGTCGCTTCGTTTGAAGTCTTAAAATGATTAAAAGAGATAAAGTTCTCAGAATCTCACCTTTTTATTGAATTGTGAAATTC
This sequence comes from Conistra vaccinii, assembly GCA_948150665.1. Lineage (NCBI taxonomy): Eukaryota > Metazoa > Arthropoda > Insecta > Lepidoptera > Noctuidae > Conistra > Conistra vaccinii. Next base: position 2,088,743 of record OX411327.1, read on the forward strand.
GCAGACCCATGCTAAAAAAATAATTATTATTTTGTGATGTACACATAATACCACTAGTTCTGTTTAGCGGATTCTCTTGTTATTTTTTATTGGGAATTACGAATTATGGCTCCGAAAATGTATAAAATGTCTGGATTTGTGCCCGGTTGATGGCAATAGTCTGGCCACTGTTATAATGTGACTAAAACATAATTGGCGACTTGTTGGTGTACTAAAGGTGCACTACTGCCTAACCCTTTGGGGAATACAGATGTGGTGATATGTAAGTGTTTTTTACTGTTTCTGGGTTCGTTTTGTTTTGAAAGGAAAAAACAAACCGACAATGGTCCTTATGAGCTCGGGATCGAAATAGTTGGAACTAAGTTGGAAGTAATTAATTCTGTTACTATCTGCGCATAATGGAGTGCATGCTTTGCTTTTCTTTAGGGGCACTTATACTTAAGTTAATCAATCAATCATTATCTTTATTGTGGATCATAGGTAGGTACATGATACAGGTCTAAAATAGTTAAATTGAGATTAGCTATGTCCCGCCCTTAGGGCATACAATAGTTACACAGAAATTTGTTACAAAAATTATGATTAAGATTACACATAGAATACAAAAATAAAAAAATAAAATAAACATTGGTAGGTACACAACAGTGGGACACTGAACGCATCATGACTGAGTTAGCCATGTACAAATTGTTATGTACATTACATACATAATCAGCCTATAATGTTCCCACGGCTGGGACACAGGCCACCTCTCTGTAGGAGGGAATGCAGGGGCGTAATCCACCACGCGGGCCCAGTGCGGGTCGGTAGATATCACATTTCTTCGAAGTTTTGGTTCTAGGACATGCCGGTTACCTCACGATGTTTCCCTTCACCGTTTTGAGAGCAGTAGTGATGAAATAATTTACACAAAGTAAAGAGCCTGTCTGGTTTTGAACCTTCGACCTACAATTATTCATAAGCCGCGGCCGTTACCACAGGGCTACCACTGCTCTTCTTGTCTGCAATTGTTAAGTAATAGTTAGAGCCTAATAAATAAATAAAAGTAATGGGAGGTGGCCTTTTCCCTGCGGATAGTAATCAGTAACCGCAGAAGGTGTTAAAATGATTTGAAGTAATTACTTAATTAGGATGATTGTAGCAATTCGTGCAGTGTCTGTTGAGTTACCGACATAGCTTGCATAGTGAGCTGAAGTGGCAGTGGGCTGGCCATGTTTGTCGAAGGACCGATGGCCGGTGGAGCAGACGAGTCCTAGAGACAAGCGTAGCGTGGGACGCCCCCCACCTACATGGACTGACGACCTTAAGAAAGGTGGTTGGGACAGACTGGATGCGGAAGGCGGAGGATAGGGTGTTGTGGTGCAGCCTGGGAGAGTCCTATGTCCAGCAGTGGACTGCGATAGACTGAGTTGATTGACTGACATTTTAAAATACCCCAAGTTAAGGCTTTACAGATAGGTGGGACGCGATACTGGTAAAACAATTTCCGTCAAGTTTTCAAAAAAAAATGTTCCACCAGAACCGCGTCGTAACTGTCTGCAGGAGCCTTTAACATTTCTGCATGGTTGTCTGACAATACCTAATATCGTGCTGTCCTCTTTACCGAAACGTGTAGCTCTACAAAGAGATTATTCACCGTTTCGTTCAACAAAATAAAAAACAAAACAAATAGACAGAATTAACATTTTACAAAACAAATAAAAATACCCAAAACATGATTACAAACGCCTACGTACCTACATAAGGTTTTTACATGAATTATATTTATTCGTATAAATACGTAAAAAGGCGTACAACGATATCAAATACTCATTTGGAGTGGGCCGAAAACAATTCACGAAAGTTTTGACGAGATATTAGCAAACACGAGGTGTAGGAATACAATCACTGTAGACACCTCTATGCGTAGAATTAGACGTAAGAAAGTAGATTGTAGGATGGAGACGGCACTTTTTGCTTATTTCGCTGTAATATTCGATAGCATCAGTATTACAAAGCTACTTTGGCGACTTAATAATGCCTATATATAATTATATTTAAATGTATATACAATAAAAAACATGAAACAAGAGCAAGGAACTTCTATGTGTAATGAACTAATGATGGTGTGTATCGACAAGCTTGGCATTGTATATGTCTCAGGCAAATTGTATGATTCGTAATTTTACAAACTGTGGCGTTTTTTCAACAATTTTGTACCAATAATATTCCGCAAGAGTCCTCCGAGCACCAGATTCCATGGACACCTTAGTTTTTTCACGTACCGGATAACTAGAAACTTCAATTTGCATTTTGTAAACGGCGGGCGTTTGAATTGTTTATCAAATATTGTGGCATAATATAAAGTGACTAGGCAATTTATGTTTTGCCTTAGGCATTGTAAACGGACGGCGCCGTTTGTAAAATGACGAATCATACAATCTGCCTGCGACTTATATCCTTTTTCAGTTAATCCATTTAATAATTAATAATTTATCCAGTAATCCATTTTGACCTTTAAACGATTTGGTCAATAGTGTAATAAATAATTTAAACATTGATATTCCAGACTTTGGTCAGCTGAACTTTTGATCAAATGACCATCGTTATCTTAAACTTTGTTGATTTGTACGTTGTTCTTTTGAAATTTGCTCAGGAAAGTTATGATTTTCTAATATGCAACCGCAGGCATTCGTACGGTATACTCGTACGGTGCGTATTACGGGAATTTTCCGCGCGGCCGCCCGACGCGCCTGCATCGCATCGATAGGGTTGCACTGTAATGTGTTTTCATATAATTATTTATAGCTACGAGAGCTTTTGTCGTAGGCTTTTGCATATACTAATACTTAATCATATATTTTGTCAGCGTAGTTATAATTATATGAGAAATTTTGAAATATAGAGTAGCTATTGCACGACTCGTAATGCGAAGCATTAGAGTGTGCTCTACGATCGAAAAAAATGTTTTGCCCCATTTCTGTAACTGTTTTTATTGTTACACTCCTGCTAGTACACAGAACCTACTTAATTTATATACCATTGTATAGATGATTAAATGGAGATTAATACTCTACTTTTTAACAATTGATTTAATGAAGCACAAATGGAAAAAGCATAAAAATAGTTGAAAAAAAATTCCTGTCCGTCAATTCATGAACCCTGAAAACACTGTAGCTTGCGATAAAATCAATTAATTGAGCCAATTTTTTTTTTATACATTCGTTTCAGCCGTAGAAGGAACCCTATTGAAAATGGCTCTTTTATTCAAAGTAGTTTAATTATAATTAATAAAATACTAACTAAAATATAATATCTTTAACTAAATATTTCCAACCTTTGACTTGAAGTTGCCTAGCAACCGCCAAGTAAATATCTTTGTCAGTCGTTGACATTACGACTTCATGAAAACTGATAAATTTTTCATTTTTAAACTATGTTTTGAATTTCTTTTTCGTTTATGAATGAGTGATAAGTATGAGGCGTGCACTTTTGGATTTTCCAAACTATTTGTGATTTGTTCTTTTCCGAACTTTATCATCATCATCTGTCTAGCCTTTTCCCAACTATGTTGGGGTCAGCTTCCAGTCTAACCGGATGCAGCAGAATACCAGTATTTTACATGGAGCGACTACCTATCTGACCTCCACAACCCAGTTACTGGATAATACGACACCCCCCGGTAAGACTGGTTGTCAGACTGGTTGCTTGTGGTTATTTTTCTAACAATGAACATGATTCTATAGGGGATAGTTGTTGACTAAAGAGAAGACAGAAATAAATCATAATATATAAGGTGACTGGTAATTAGTGACCAATATTAAAACACGTGACTTTACTCATCATTATGAACAACATTTTGACGACGGCGCGCGACACTTCGCGCTGGTCTGCACAAAGCTTTATGCGAACATAAATTTAGGGAACAGCTGAATTGTTTTCGCGATTTCAGGTTTGGTCCCATTGTAAAAGTTTTTCATAATGATGAGTAAAGTCACGTGTTTTTGACTGTATTTATTTGACACATATCACAGGAATGTGATATGTGTTGTGTGACAGTGGTGGCCCAGTGGTAACGGCCCCGACTTACGAGTGGTAGGTCGTGGGTTCGAACCCAAGCAGGCGCTTTACTTTGGGTAAATAATTTCAATACCACTGCTCTCAAAACGGTGAAGGAAATCATCGTGAGGAAACCGGCATGTCCTAGAACCAAAAATTCGAAGACATGTGACATCTACCAACCCGCACTGGGCCCGCGTGGTAGATTACGGCCCACTCCCTCTGACAGAGAGGAGACCTGTGTCCCAGCAGTGGGAACATTGATAGGTTGATTATGATGACAGGAAGAGATTCTGATACAGATTATAAAGATCAATAATAGGGATATCGAAACATTTTGGTAGTATTTCCTACAATGGGGTGACGTAGTAACAGAACTAATAACCAGAATGCTTGCTCAAAGTAAATAAATCAAATATAAATATGTTCAAAGCTCAACTAAAAGAAGTATTTACTTATTCAAGATGATTGTCAGCCCTAGTCCTATTTCGCTCCTGAAAAAGTAATTGAAGTTTCGTCCTGAAATATATTTACCTTCGAATACTTGAAGTGTCATGTACATGTGTACCGGCAATCTTTAATAAAAGCCTTCAAGGCTTCAAGGGTCTTTGACCTAGAGCTGGCCTAGTGTCGTACGGGGTTTCAATAGGTAGAATATGAAGCCACGCTATGCTGGTTTTGTTTCCACCGACGGGCTTTCCATTTTATTTATTCATTAACAATAACATTGTGTTGAACATTACATAATACAATGATCACAATATGCAAAACCAATACATTTAAAAGCCTAATTAAAATTGAAGTGAAATATTTAGTTCAAGAGTCAATTAATTTATAATACGAGTATGTCAACAAATAAATACTATGTCAAATTAATAGCAGGTATAATGTCAAATTCAATGTCAAAATATTAAGAGTTCAACTTTATCAAGGATGATGGATGGCTTGCTACCGTACCAAATAAATTGACGTTATACTTTTTTATTAATATTTTAATTTCTGGCTAAAATTGGCTTTAAGAGAGGTCGTGAGAGCCCCGAGATTAGGGGGCCGTGAACACGCAAGGAGTAAGCGTGGTTCCCGATAGGTAATAGGCTGGCTTTTTGGGTTAAGAGCGTTTACGCCGTACGGCATTTCATACAAAGTTTCAAGCCCTTGTTTTTCGAAATGAATGAACCGATTTTAATCAAACTTCATACGCATAATCAGGATACAAAGTTGTAAAAAGTTAGTTAAGAACATTTTCGAAATGTCTTATTTAAAAACAGATAACTGGAAATCTCTGTTTGTATGGAAAATTTAAAATCGGTTTAATTTGACTGTACCACTATTTTTCGAAAATATTCTTAATTTAACTTACAGTAGTGCCAATGGTTTTCATTTCTACAATTCAACAACATTCATTGCGTTATTTACGTTGTTGAGCTGACATATTTTTGGAACATATGAATCAATGGATTAGCAATATCCTTCAAAATGATTCAGATTATGATTGATCGTGTGTCTCGCAATTAGGGTGCTGACCGGATCAAACGGAAAATTGAGTTTTCTTGCAGACAAAGTCACTGGCAAGATCTAATTAAAACTTAAAAGTATTTGACATGAATTAAATATTAGGTACAAACTTTTCAGCTTCTACATGCATAACATACATAATCAGCCTATTAATGTTCCCACTGCTGAGACACAGGCCTCCTCTCTGTGAGAGGGAGTGGGCTGTAATCTACCACGCCGGCCCAGTGCAGGTTGGTGGATGTCACATGTCTTCGAATTTTGGTTCTAAGACATGCCGGTTTCCTCACGATGTTTTCCTTCACCGTTTTGAGAGCAGTGGTGATGAAATTATTTACACAAAGTAAAGCGTCTGCTTGGGTCGACCACACAACCTACAAGTAAGTCGGGGCCGTTACCACTGGGCCACCACTGCTCTCGGCTTCAGTTTCTATTACCCTATAATTACAAAAAACATATAGTAAAACTAGTACATTTCATACAGCTGTGGTGTATCCACCAGTTTGGCGCCACGCAACCCACCGATTGATTAATTGGCTCGCTTCCCATCTTCCTAATTAATGACTACGGCTCGGCCATTAAAAATATTACTCTTTGCTGCTGCCAGCCAGAGGGCCGTGGGGTCAAACGCAGCGGGTACAGTGAACCCAGGATCTTTGGGAACTTGCACTACGAAAATCATCTCTTTAAAATATTATTATTATTAGTATAGATAATTTATGTGGTTGACTGTGCGTAGTTGTGGTGATAGTAATGTGCTAGGCAGCTAGGCGATCGGATTTTGTTTTGATATATAATTTGTTCAGATTCAGATTCAGATTCATTTATTTATTTTGTGAAACATAGGTGATTACAGGTGTTTTCGAAATAAATGTCTATTGTACAAACCATGTCCCGCCGATAGGCATACTAAATTAGGTTAATATGAGCAATGTCAAAGTTACACAAGGATGTCAAATTATACAATTGTCATATTATTATAGGGAAAATGTCATGAAAATAGGAAAAGATAAAAATACATAGCGTCAAAAGATTGCAAAACACAAACACAAAAATACAGTTAATATTGATCAAAATTTGTCATCCAGATACTCCTTGATTTGATCCTCCTCCCTGTTTGAAAGAGCCACCGCGTAAAACGTGGTCTTTTGTGGCTCTGGATATTACTACAAGTCAGAATCGCTCAGTCTCTAAAAATTAAATAGTTAGTCGCATGAAAATTATGTCCTTTCAAACGACTATATAGGAAAATTCATAGTTTGCCTACAGCCTAATGATTCGTTTTTAATGATGTTCCATGTGGAAGTTATTTTGTGTGAATGGACTGTTTTTCCGCCGTTCGAATGAGAACGGTTTGCTATCGGATCGGGCTTGTTTTATGATTAAAAATAAAATTAAATATAAACAATATTTTTGAAGTGAAGTACTTCTTTAGCGGCGTTGTGCACTTTTTTGGGATGGGTTAAAAATGTTATACTCGCGTCAGAACGTGCTGTAAGATCCGTTGCCTAGCAACCGACAAAGTAAATATCAAAAGAAATAGTCTTTGACATTACGTAAAGATTGCGAGGTAAGAAAATTTACCCATGTTGATGGGTAAAAAAAAAGCAGTTAAAACATACTTCATGAAAAGTGTTTAAATAAATTGTTTATTTTTGTTAGAGTATATTTTGAAAATAAATAAATATACTACTACTACTACTAATGAATATTGTATTTAACCACATAAATTATAGTACTTTTATACTGATAAATGAAGCAATTCGTGCGAAATTATTCCCTAACCGTTCCAAAATATTCAAAAATGCACAACGTTAATGTTCAAGTTTTCACTTCTGCCGGCACTCCCAGAGCTCAACCCGTTGTTTTTTATTTTTTTATCTCTTAAATAAATTGATTAATGACTTTACTCGTTCCTGTACATGTTTAAATACTCAAAAAATTGTTTGACATCGAATTTTAACAAACAATTGCGCTGACCGATAATCCTTTGCATAACATATTTCTATCTCAACCCTGAAACAAACAAATAAAATAAATTCAGCCTAATGCCAAAAAATATTAAAATCCACTAACAAAAGGCCAAATATAATTTTTTGAGTCTGACAACACGGCTGTTATTTATCGTTCGGACGGAAATATTGGCATATTTTGCGAAGCTCAAAGCTGGCAACACCGGGTGATTTGTGGGCGTTGCTGGACTACAACAAATTATGAATCTTCGACACTGGAATGTGTATTGAATATTTGGAATGGCCGCCAGTGTATTTTAGGCGGTCTAGAGTTATAGATATTCGGGGGAGATCGTTTTTCATTCGGATCTGCATCATTAGGATTTAGTGGTCTTTCGCAATGAGTAGTACATAAGTGGAATTGATATTAAGACCATAAAAGACTCTTCACTATCATTATCATCATTCTCCTGCCCTTATCGTCGGCGCAAAATGTCTTTTGCTTTCTTACTTCTCTAGTCGCCATCTCGGTAGTCACTCCGTTTCTAGCCATATCATCTTTTTCACAGTCGATTGTGGTCACTGACATAGAGCGCGAGATTCGAGCAGTGTTAATGGGTCAGTCGAGATCAAAAGCTCGACAACATCGCTGCTATAGCAGACAAGATGGCCGGAAGCTGTACCAGTAGCGGAGATAACAGCAAAAGTCGTTGCGGAAGTTCTCATAAACACTTGGATTGCTATTCGGATGCCCAAACACCCCGGTGGTACGATTTGCAATACAGCCAGATCAGCAAAAGAAAAAGACGATATGAAATAATCGTACAGCAAAAATATAGCTATAATTGTCATGTAGGTGTACTTACCAAATAATGTATATTATTATGTAAAATATTTTTTTTAAAGGAAATAATGTGGTGCATCGTCAGTAAACATTTTGTATTTAGGTCAAATAAAATAATAGTGAAATAAATAATTATACTTTTCAGTTATGTACTAGCGCTCGCCGAAAACAGTTGTTTTATTTACATGACTCACACCACCTAATAAACACGTGCGCAGTAGGTACACTTACAATATGTAATGACAAAACCGGCACAGAACTGGTAGAAGTGGCGGTGATTGGGGCAAGCCTATGTCCAGCAGTGGACGTCTTTCGGCTGAAATGATGACGATGATAATGAATGGACAAAAACAATATTTTTATGTTATTGATGCAATTTGTAAGTTTTGCAAGTTGTAAGTTTTTCTAATGTTTCACAAGCTTTAGAATTAATGTGTTTCTATTACAGTTAAAGATTTCAACCATAATCTATACTTATTATTATTATATAATATACTAGCTGCGTCCCACGGTTTCACCCGCGTAAAGTAGTATTTTCTTTTTTAATCCCTATGTTCCCGTGGGAATATCGGAATAAAAAGTAGCCTATTTTACGCCCAGTGGCCTCAGCTATCTACTTGTGAAAGTCCCGTCCAAATAGGTCCAGCCGTTTCGGAGATTAGCCGGAACAAACAGATAGACAGACACAATAGGACAAAAAAAAATTGTGTTTTTGTTGTATGGAGTGTATATACTTACATATGCATTTAGTAAAAGGCTGTTATTTTGACATTACAAATAGACACTTCAATTTTATTTATTTGTATGTATGTAGGTAGGTATGTATAGATAAATATTATATTATATTTGTTTGTTTGTTTGTAAGTTTGTGTGTAGGGGGTAATCTCCGGAACTATAGTAGGATTTGCAAAATTCTTTTTGATTTGGATAGCCTAATTCTTGAGGAAGGTTTTGCGGACGAAGTCGTGGGCAGAAGCTATTTAAAAATATTTACATAAAACAAAGTAAATAAAGAAAATTTTTGGTGCGAAACGCGTTCATTTCCTCGACAGATACTAAATAAAATATTTTTAACCCGCTACCGGCACGTCGCCGTATCAAGTGTCTACCATTATTTTTAATTGCTATTAGAAATAGATCCTTATTAAGTTTAGCGTTTATATTTTATTTTTTCTAACAACGCCTCCATTTCATCGTCATTTAAGCGCCACAAGATCCTAGTACTCTAGCTTAAACTTTCTAGACGGAAAAGGTCTTACCCTCGCCTAGCAAGTAAGATAAGTATAAAAACTTCTTTATAAGACTAAAATTTCACACTAAAGAATGACTGGCGCGGGCACTTGACCGCAAAACGCCCACCCGACGCCACCCGACGCCAGCCGCCGCGCCGAGCCGACTTACAGTTTTTAAGTAAGTAAGTACAAGTGGAATATAAGGTTTTCGTTAGAGGAAACAAGATTTTCTGGCACCCTGAACTAAAAACTTAGTCTGGTTTTAACTGCGTAATTTAAGTCTTTTAACCGGTTTTTAAGTCTTTTTTTTTTTCAATAAACCCTAACTAATGTTTCTACGTGTCATTCCGAAAATCACATTACCACAGGGTAATGTGATTTTCGGAATGACACGTAGGAACTAAAACTTCGATGAAAGTAGCGCGATCGACAGCACTGGCATTAAAAACACACTATCAGACACAGAAACACACACATACACACACCTTTCCATAACATTATCAGTATTCGAAAAACCAACTTTCTATTGGGCATGGGCATGGCACACCCCCAAAGTAAAGCAGTACCTAAGCTCGTTCGTATATCATAACTAATATTGTAAATGCGAAAGTGAGTTTGTGTGTTTTTTTAGGGGTATGGGAACAGGGTGTAAAGTTCACTCATCCACCATAGCAAAGGGAGGATCCTCCAACCAGACGGGTGTTGTGTCTAGCGGGCAACTGCCCGTAAGTTGATTTCGGATAGTCTTATCTATGTTTTTCGCTCGGTAAACTCTAACTGCGCGATGCAGGAATTGTGTGGTGTGACGTCATGTCTTTGCTGCGTAGTTCGTATGTGGCGGTGTAACCGCTACAGTTTGTTACGCTTTCACGCTAAAGCTAATTTATAAAAATTTGGCACATGGGTAGACCATGGCCTGGGTAAGGATATAAAATACTTTTTATATCTATATTCCTACGGAATCGAGACTTATGCGGGTGAAACCGCGGGGCGCAGCTATAGTCATACATATTTTAAATGATGATCATCAAAAATGCTGAAATGATCATCGTAAAATGTTCAGTGTATATAAATATTTTGTTTGATACATTATTTACCAAGTTTTACTCTGTACGGGCGAGTAGTGCCACTTGACCGAAAAGCGCGAAAGGCTGTCACTCGCAGAACCATATTCTTTTCAAAAGATTTTGCATGGTAGGTACAGTACGACACAACTTAGATGTAGCATGGGCAAAATTCGTAAAACCGGTCACCATCCGAACTCAATACTCAATTATTTATTGCATTCCATAGGTATTATGGGAACTGTGTGCGCCTTCAAAATCACCAATCTTTTTTACTGCTTCAGGTGAAAATCATCTTTCGAAAACGCAATAACTTGTAAAGATTCATAGCCAAATCCATTCGTAAAATTGAAATGAATAAATGAAAATTTTCAAATCTATGCTACATCTAAGTTGTGTCGTACTGTAACACATTGGATCACAAATCTCGAAACACATCATCATCATTTCAGCTGAAAGGCCTAGGCCCACTGCTGGACATAGGCCTCCCCCAAGCACTGCCACTTCGACCGGTTCTGTGCTTCTCGCATCCAGCAGATTCATTCATTGGGTCATTGGTTCATTTTGTGGGAGGCCTTCCAAAGCTACGTCTTCCGGTACGTGGTCGCCACTCCAGAACCTTTCGGCCCAATCGGCCATCTGTTCTGCGAGCAATGTGCGTTGCCTACTGCCACTTAGATAAGTTTAGCCCCGCGCTACGCGTCGGAGCGGTTCATTGTAATAATCGCCTAAGCTGACCTAGCGTATTACATAATCAGCCTATTATGTTTCCAATGCTGGGACACAGGCCTCCTCTTCTTCAGAGGGAGAGGGCTATAGCTAGAATCTACCACGCGGGCCCAGTTCGGGTTGGTAGACGTTATATCTTCGAATTTTTGGTTTTACGACATGCCGGTTTCCTCATGATGTTTTCACCGTTTTGAGAGCAGTGGTGATGAAATACACACATATTAAAGCGCCTGCCTGGGTTCGGAGCCATGACCTACAACTCCTAAGTAGGGGCTGTTACCACTGAGTCACCACTGCTCTCGCCTAGCGTATTACTGAGTTTCAATTGATTAGGAGGCCAACTTATTCTGTTTTATCAACTGAGAAAAGAGAGTCTTGAACATGATTTCCAATTTCATAGTTGTTCTTAAAAATAAGTTCGATCTAAGCATAGGTGTTAACAGGTTGATTTTGTAATGGCTATCAAGAGGGTAGGCCATATAGGCCACCTTTCAGAGCCCTAATTGTAACGGCCACCTTTCAGAGCCCTAATTGTAACCTTTGTGGAAGACTTTTTACTTGGATGAGGCACCTACTTCTTTCCTGTCTAAAGGTCTCTGCACACAGCGGGCGGGGCGGGGTGGGACGGGACGGCGACGTGACGCTGAGCAGTTGTAATGTACTAGATACTACGGACGTCTCCACACAGACCCGTCCCGCCCGGCGCGACGGTAACCGTCACGCCACGCCGCCGCCCAGCCGGGCGTGAATACAAGTCAGAAGCGACGGGGCGGGGCGTGACGGTTACATTCAGCATTGAGAGATTGAAGCTTAAAACTTTAACTTATAGTTTGTAACTAATAAATTTTAAGTTACTTTAACTAACTTAGTTACTTTGAACTTATAACTGTTTACTTTATTTATATTCTTTCTCTCTCAATTCGCGGCGGGACGGGACGTGATCGCGCCCGCAGTGTGACCGCTCCCGTCACGCCAGCGACTCGTCACCGCCACGCCACGCCGCGCCCCGCCCCGCCCCGCCCGCTGTGTGCAGATACCTTTATTCTGTCATACTTTGTGTCGTCCAGTTTGAATTGTATGTGTGCTTAAACAATGGAATCTAAACATTTCATAAATATGCATCATACAATTTAAAATTAGACTCTCAAAACTACCCGCTGCCAACACGTCGAGTTTACAAATCGTTTGCAACTCCACAGCTCTCCAAAAGTTAGAGAACAACAAACAAAATTTAGAATTACCCTCGCGCTGTCCCATCTCATTTTAGTCCCGGTATTAAAACGTACTTTATCATCTCTTACCGGGTTTTAATTCGTGACGTCACTTGTACGTGCGTGGGTCATGTTGTCGTGTCGTGGGGTGTGTGTTGTTGTGTAACGGGTGGAGGCGACGGTTGTGTGACGGTTGCTTGCTTGTTGAAAAGAAAGAATAATGCGTTTATTGGCATTACAACAGAAAAATACACCTTATAACTAAAAAAAACAGAAAACAATGAGTAGAATGCCAAAAGGGCCTCAGCTCAGCTTATTGTCAGATGGCAACACAAAGTGTACCACCTGACGCTGATTTTCAGCTGCAACCCACGAGTGCCATACGCTTGAGTATGAAAGATAGGGAAGTGTGTCCGATAAATTAAATGTTGTAAAATATAGGATAATATGAAAAGCTCACAAAATCAAATAAACTGTTGTGACATAATGATGTTGAACATTTTTATTTGTACTACATCGGGCTAGCAGGCTTGTCATTTACTAAAGTTAACAGACATTCTAATCTCAGTGTCAATCACTCAAAAATGCCTCTGATTTTCGTTAATTTTAGACAAATTTTTGACATTAATTGTCACTGAGATGAGATAGCGACTAGATTTTGAACGTTTTTACCCGACTACGACGAAGCAAAAAGGAGGCTTATGATTTTGACCAGTATGTATGTATGTATGTTCATCTGTTCCCTCATAACTTCTAAACTGCTCATCATAATTTGATAAATGAAGTATCATTGGAAGCGTCTTGATTGTCCTATGTGACGTAACTTTAAATTTAGTTGGCGCCCTCTAGAGGACATAAAGAACTAAAAAGGGCTTAATTAGCACAATGAAAAAAAAAACAATCACAAAATACTTTAAATAAAATAAAAGTTATAAAATTAAAACCCAACGTCGTCGTTAAAAACCAATTGTCGTAGTTGGGTTATAGTTTTATAACTTTTATTTTTTAATTACTGGAATTGGCTTTCAGATAATTGAGCATAGCAGTGGCGAAGTTGTTGTCGAATTGGCTCAAACGCGTGAATTTGTGTGGTTCATTGTAAGGGTCTTGCAAACACTAAAAGACTGCAATGATCAAACCCTCAGATAATTACCAACTTATAACTGTCTTCAGCTTTAGACATGTTGCTTGTTCAATTGCTGCAAAATGCTCGAATTTGAGCCAGCACACATTTGATCTCAGTTTGTGGGTAGGTACATGCGTGTGTGTTGTGACTGTAACCATTTTTATTTTTCTGGGTGGGAAATCCTCAAATGACACACATTTACCAAAATGTGTACTCGCAAAAGCATAATCGACCTACAATAATGTTCTCACTGCTGAGACACAGGACTTATCTCAATGAGCTGGGCTGGGCTGTTATCCAGCCCGCGGGCCCAGTGCATTTTGGTGAATAACTTTTAGCGGTAAACATTATTTAAATCATCATTCTGTCTCTATTATCTTCAAACGATTGGATGGTTTAAATACGCTTAGCGGTGAAGCAACAATTCTTAGTGTTTATCTTATTACACGACACACGACTGCCCAAAAAGGAGTGTAATGTTTTCAGGGTTGTATGTGAGTTTCTTTGTTCCACCATAACTTTTAAATATCTTTGAATTTTTCCTTGTTTTCTTTCTAAAGGCTGCCTCTCCATTGACGTGGAGCGAGGCAGCGGAGCGGAGCGAGGGAGTAATACGGAGTGGAGTTGCGGACTGTGTTTGTACATTGATGCGGAGCCAGGTAGTGTGGAGCGGACTTGCGGACTGTGCGGAGCTAGACCGAGTTCACGCGACGAGTAATTGAGCGGGCCGCATGGTATCGGCCGGTTTTTTTCCGCTTCCCCGCTCCGCTTCTTCCCCGCTCCGTTACCTCGCTCCACTTCCCGGTTTTGTATGGTCTTTTAAACTAGTTTGCAAATCCATGTCCACTGAAGCGGAGCGGAGATTTTATGCAATTCCATTGGTTAATATTGGCACAGCTTTTTCTGTCCTGTTTTTCCTAACCAAATATCCTGCCGCCTGTATCAACAACTGGTTGCCGCTCAGTGTGAATTCGGGGCACAATAATTAGCCCGTGGTCGCGCCACAATTACGTGCTGAGCGGACGATTGTCGCGCTCGCAATGAGTTATGTACAGCCACAGATTAATAGTACAGCTTTAATGTTCACGGCTTTTAATGAGTTGGGATACTGCTTCTTTTATTAGTCTGGTTATAGCACCGTGTGTGATGATGAGCTACGCAAGCCTGGTAAGGGATGAATGAAAATGGTTGAGGATCGGGGTCAGTGGCGTGTGATGGGAGAGGGTAATTGCCAGGGAATGCAATCTCAAGCCATTCAATCTCGCGGGAAGGCAATCTTATTCGAGACCTCGACGGTTTTCGTCGAGATTATGACGTTTTCGAGACAGAGCGCGCGCAAGTTTGCTCCCGATGCTTCTTGAGAAGCCATTTTCGAATAAAATTAATGGTTTTGTAGTGTGCATGATGTGCGTGTGCTGATTTTAATTACAATATGTAGAAGTTTTCCACTTAAATATACGTTGATTGTTTGTTTCAAGATTTAAATGTTGTTGTATGTCTAGAATATATACCAACCAATATATAAGAACCACTGAGATTAACGTCAGACTTTTAAAGAAAGCATTATCTGCCTAGACTTTTCCCAACCATGTTTATGTCCGCTTCTAGTCTTACTGGATGCAGCTGAATACCTACTAGTATTTAAGACGGAGCAACGGCCTATTTATCTACTAGGTAACACTTCTTCTTCTTCGTCGAGTCGATGGAACGACAGTGAATCAAAATTTTGTTGGCCCAACTTCGCCACTTCCACTGCATCAGCGTCGGTGCAGTGCAGACGTCGCTATGGCTGCATTTTTTGGGACTCAGAGACCAGGTTAGGAGCAGTACACCCATAAAACAAAACCCAATAATATCTATTCTGCTTTTTCACCGCTCACCGGCGACGAAAATCATGGAAACCGAGATATGGACGAGTAATCAATGCAACACTCGATACTCGATGCTTCACCGCAAACACATGTGAACCGAAGGCAGCACGTGTAAAACTGAACAGGTAACACGCGCGTAGTTTTTTAATGACGTGTCCCGTGTTTCAATAAATAAATCCGTATTTTTTTGCGAACGGCTACAATATACGGGAGGGAATTGATTTCTGTTTCATATTTCTTTTTTGTAATGTTGTCGGAAGGTAATCGATTTTAATTATGGTTAAAATGTAACTTTTTAATAGGAAATAATTAAAAAAGAACGTTTATTTGGACCAAAAAATTTGTCATAATTTTATAAACCCTCCAGACTGCGTACATAACTGCGCGTTCTGCTGCTCACCTAGCACGAACGCCCGACGCGCGTGGTAAGCGTAACGTAAAGTACCGGATGCAGGTGGTTAACAGTATTTTACATGGAGCGACTGCCTTTCTGACCTCCACCACCCATTTTGAATCAGTAGGTAGATCTCCTAAGTAATAGGAATAAATTCTACCTATTTCTTTTGCTTTTTCAGTACCTATCAAGAGGATTTGAAGAAACTAAGATTTTATGTCTCATCACCTCATCGTCACTCTATCGTCAATCTAAATTATTAAATTATCTGTTGCACTTTTGTCATGGAACATCATTCCATTCTGTATCTGGGAAGGGCGTTGTTAGCTGCGCTACAGTTTATACTTTTGCAGCTATCATCGTTTTATTTGTTGTATGTACTCTTGTGTCTTGTGTTATTGTTCCAAAATAAACTTTTTACTAATTTTTTTTACTATGTTAAATAAAACATAAACGAAGTAACGATTAAAACAAAAATTGTTTGATATTGTAGAATATAGTACCGTAGGTCAGCTTCTCCATGTGTTAACACACTGACGATTTCTCAGCGTGTTACCAGCGTGCTCTCTGCGGTTACGGGACAATGCGACGAGATCTCTACGTTTTCACAATATTGTACACTCGCTTGTTTTGTTTTCTGTTGTACGGTCACGTCAACCACTCTCGTTGCGCACACCTGACGTGCTTACTACGCTTACGCCGCGAGCGTGTTAAACAATCGCCACGCTGGAAACTCGCTCGCAAATCGCCAGTGTGATAAGGCTCTAATTATGAAGGTATTAATTACCTTTACCAGTACAGTACCTATATACATATTGACCATGGATTAGGCTACACAATGCGATCTAAATCCCGTGCATGACCACAAGGTGGATGGATAGCTCAGTTACAGTATATCGTAGTCAAACGAGCCAATCGCTAGTGATGTACTTCCCGGGAAATTGTCTCGGGATCCATAATATTATGATATCAATGATACCTAGAAATGCGACTAAGGACGTATTTCACCAATGAAATTGAACGCGATCAGCACATTTAAACCGCGTTCAAGAGCTGTTAGTGGCATCATTATTCTTGACACTGACAGCTCTTGAGCGGAGTTTAAGCGGGTTTATAGCGGCAATAGAAAAACACAGTCATTGAAAATGTTAACTGTCAACCTATTACGGACAGACGGACGGGTGAACAGACGAACAGCGGAGGCTTAGTCGGGGTTAAAATTAGTTTAAAAAAAGAAAGAAAAAAATTGTTGAAAATTAAAGACATTAAAGAAAAATTAAAGAAACGTGTTTTTTTTTCGTGTGCGACTGCCAAGTGATAGGTCTCGAGTACGAACCCAAGACACGCAAGACACCTCAGACTTTTCGGATTCATGTGCGTATTGTAAAATTATCACTTGCTTCAAAAACGGTGAAGGAAAACATAGTGAGGAAACCGGCATGCCTGAGAGATATTTCTCGACGGACTAACCTGGTGTCTGAGTTTAAAAGCCGCCCATGGGCCTCTGACTTGGGTTCACAAGTCAAAGGCCCATGGGCGGCTTTAAAACTCAGACACCAGGTTAGTCCCTAACCACACGAAAAGAAGATGACGTGTTTTTTTTGGGTTTTTATTTGGGTTAATTTAACTGTCAAATTGAATAAAAATAACTGCTATTCCTCACTGCAACTGTATTTCTCATACACTTATCTCTACACTAGCTCGCAGTCTCGCACTAATTAGATTTGTTGCGAGGTGCTAAGTGCGGACTGTCGCAGACTATTAAATGTAACTGCAGTACTTGTGTTGTTAACGAAATAGAAGCTAGTGGTGGCAACGAGATACTGTTACATGTTAGTGAGACCGGTATTGAGTGTTGCTGGTATTAGGTGATGAGGTATCACGAAACAAAGAATGTGTAATGATACACCATTTCAGTACTAATATTTCTGTGTTTTATATTCTTGCACACATACAAAGTTGGTATACTTTTAGCAATATTTACGTTATAGGCTTAAGACATCTTGAAGACATCCTTTTGGTTTCAAGGCTCAGACTGAACTGACTTAGGAGCTAAGCGACGCGACGCTCCAAACATTATATTTCTGTCCCGTTCCGTTAAAAAACCAGTATTTTTACGGTAACTGTCAAATGAGATACTTTTAATTTTATATTTAGTATTCAAAATCACTACAAATCTTATAAATATTAGGAAAACATGACAAATGGTACCTTTGCTTCTTTGTAGTGGCACAAGCTAGGCCTGACATGTGTATGTGTGTTTGTCAGTTCGATCGATGAAGGTAAAGCTACACTTGCCGCGGTTGCTCCGTGGATGGGTGACCTTTCATACCGAGACCTTTCAGTGCATCGGAAAGCACGTTATGCCTTTGTCCCCGGCTGTCATGTAGATCTTTGACAGTCTTTGCAGATAGTCTGAAGCCTGAAATTCTGACAACCAGTCTTACCATGTTACCAGTAACTGTGTTGTGGAGGTCATATGGCAACTCTTTACATAACAGTAAACCTGCAATTTGAAAAAATCATGCATGCTATGATTCAATTGTTTTATTTATTCATTGCCTAGTCAAACAAAAAGCGTTATTTGATTTCCACTATTTTATATAAAAAACGAAATTTTGTTTTTTGTGTTTACACAGGCCTCCTCTCTGTGAGAGGGAGTGGGCCGTAAGTGCCGTAACCGGTGGGTTACCCGCACTGGGCCCGCGTGGTGACGCGGGCCCAGTGCGGGTTGGTACGAGTAGTTGTCACATATCTTCGAATTTTTGGTTCTAAGACATGCCGTTTCCTCACGATGTTTTCCTTCACCGTTTTGAGAGCAGTGGTGATGAAATTATTTACACAAAGTAAAGCGCCTACTTGGGAATCGAACCCACGACCTACAACTCCTAAGTCGGGGCCGATACCACTGGGCCACCACTGCTCTCTCTGAAATATGTTACATAAACATAAACACTACGCCTATATTCCTCGCAGGGTTAGGCAGAGGTGTACCTATAAATGTACTGTACACATTTCACCAGTTATGTTTAAGTCCCATGGGACTTTATTGTTGGGGCGAAATTGTTGGTTTTTCACAAATTTCGAGACTTACTTTGTACCCAAAACCGTTGGTATCCTAGCTGATAACGTGAGGCCCGTGACTGCCCGTGAGTATGAATCAATCCCGAAACCTTTACACAATTCGAAACAAACACGTTATTGCCTCACGAAATTAATATGTCACCTGATTGATGACATCATTCACACCTAAAACCGGGACTATTTCCCTAATGTGGCAGCTAGGGCTGCACAGGGTAGGCTGCGCAGGCTGCCAAGAGATAGGTAGGTAGATTAGGTAGAAGATAATGAAACATCAAGGAAGGTTAATACATATATTTAGATACTTATATAGATAGGAAGAAGTAACACGGCTAGGTCGCGGGTAGGTCCTAAACACTGTGTCTGAGCTCTCGCACTTATAGGTAGAGGAAGGGTACCGTCCTTGGCAGCACGTGGTAGACGTGGGGGCCTGTCAGCACAGGCTCCGCAGTAGTAGGGCGGACGGCCCTCGTAGGACGACAGATGGTGTGCGTCGGTAGCAGGTGGAGGCTGCCTGTCAGCACAGGCTCCGCAGGTAGATTGCGGCAGTAGGCCCTAGGTAGGCGAGGCCTCGGTAGCGTGCGTAGGGAGCTACGCATCCGTGGCAGGCAGGCATGCAGGTATGGGTAAGAGGTCCTGCCCTCAGCCCGTACGGTGAGCCCTGCAAGGCGCGTGAGAAAGCGCATGTTAGCGGTGCAGTGCGAGTAGAAGCAGGCCGCATGCGGTGTGTTAGCTTCATCCCCCATTTAGCGACCAAGAACGGTATGGGTAGCGGAGTAGGCGGAAGCTTAACACATCGCAGCGGCTTACAGGCAGAGAGAGATAGTGCAGAGACAGCGTGGCACATTCGCAGATGATAAGTTAGGTTAAGTGAAACACAAGGTAACGTGATCATAGCAGATAGCAGAAGGAAGGATACAATGATCACGGCAGATGGCACACTATATAGTAGTTTATAGTACACAGTATAATAATGAGGAACTCACCCTAGATTCGGGGCTCATAGCTGACCTTAGAGGTTAGCTGTCACCAGTACAGTAAACGGAAGTCAAATGACAGAGCCAAGAGCTATACTGAGACAGATAGTGTTGTGACATGTGTTTTAGTGTTGTGATTAGTAACTTACTAAATATCATTATAGCAACACTCGACTATTCAGTTGCACAACGTTACAGTACCCCGGCTGCAGAGAGAGGATTTTACCTATACAAAATCCGCTAGAACTACCACTTCCCACTTGCTGTCTAATCCATAGCACAAGTCTGTATCCAGTCCAATTATAGAAAAGACTGGAACCATACTCAGCAGCCATGAGTGAAACTAGTTAGATAGATCACTCAAGATTAACAGACAGCAAGCAAAGAAATACACAAGTGTTAGAGCAAGTGTATCTCAGTCGGTAGTGTTCTATTAGTAGCAGGTGCCAGTGTTATTAGTAGTATTCCTACATGTGAGTAGAGATGTAGTGTATTAGATATTTAGTTTTGTAACTGGCTTTAGGTAAGTATAGGTAAGTGAGTTCAGTATGTACTTGTAGGTGTAGTTAGGTATGTATACACATGTAGTTAGAATGCCAAAGTATTAGATTTAATTTTAGTATGTACTTTGGGCATTTAGGTAACAGATAGACAACACAAAAGCTAAGGGTAGTTATAATAGTGAACTGCTATGCAATAATAAATAGACATCCCTTGGGATCAACAGCATTCCCTAAAATAGCGCCAGTGCAGCATATGTTAAGGATAGTTTTAGGTAGTAGATATAGTATATTATTAGTTATAGATAATAGTTTTATTTATATGTAGTAGTGTGTAGTATAGTTTTATTTCATTCATAGATTTAATAGTCCAAGTATTCCCATAATATCTTTAGATAATATCAGATAATAGAATAGTTGTGGGAGTAGATTATTCAGTAAGTAGATTACTGTTGTAGGTAAGTTCAATCTAGGTCCCTATAGTATAATCACACAAGACTAGAAATTAGGATGTAGTCCACAGTACAAAGTAGTAGCAGTTTTATTTCTTTTTATAAATATATTTATTTGTATGTTAGGTATAGTTAGATTGTATTATTTAAAATGATAGTTATTAGTGTTTCCATATCATTAGATTTAGTCATGGATAATAGAATAGATATGCTAGGTAGCAACAGATCAGATTTCAACAAGTAGGTAGATTACTGTTGTAGTTTCAACCAAAGTCCCAATAGTATAATGCACACACAAGAGAAATTAGAGTCTAGTCCATAGTACTAAGTAACCAGTAGTGTAGGTTTTATTTAGTACAAAATTCCCTAAACTGCATAGGAATACCAACATTTACATAGATAGACAGTTTACATAAATAGATAGTTTTGGTTTAGACTTTTTTAGGGAGTAACCATTCGCTCCATAGAATATATTTATGTAATAGATAGATAATTTGGTTTAGGCTTATTTAGGCAGTAACCGTCCGCTGCTTAGAATACACATATGTAATAGATAGGTAGTTTGGTTTAGGCTTATTTAGGCAGTAACCGTCCTCTGCTTATAGTATACATAGGTGATAGATAGATAGTTTGGTTTAGGCTTATTTAGGCAGTAACCGTCCGCTGCGTAGAGTATATATAAGTGATAGATAGGTGATTTGGTTTAGGCTTATTTAGGCAGTAACCATCCGCTGCTGTAAGGGCTTGTTTATAGAGTTACACCGCTCTTTAGAATTTTATAGATAGTACATATATGTAGATAGGTTAGTAGGATTAGGTTGCTTAGGGTTACCAATGGTGTAGGGCCAATTGATAAAGCAAACCCACTGATCAATGGGGTAGACCATCATGATCATTATAACTAGGCTGTTAGGCCGAATGTTACGGAAGGTAGGTAAATAATGGGGTAGGGCCATCATTCGTTTTTTTGAACTATGGTTGTAGACCAATAGTTATAGAGGGTAGGTGATAAATGGGGTAGGGCCATTATCAATTACAAATGTGGCTGTAGGGCCAATAGTTAAAGAAAGAAGTATAAGATGGATGGGGTAGGCCATCATCCTATAGAACCGTTTGGATTTTCCAAATAGTTGAAGTGTAGATATTATATAATTGTTGGTTATAGTAGACACAGTAGGTAGGTAGGTAGTTGTAGTGGGTGTGTGCAATTTGTAGAAGTTTGTAGGGCATAATTGGTTAAGTGGTGGTAGGTTAGTATGTTAGCGGGGTTTGATCTGTTGTTTTATTACTGGTAGTCAGTTGAATATTTGATAGCATAGGTTTAGTTGATATTGAATTTAGTTTGGTTTAGTTTTATAAGTAATTGTTGTTTATTGTTATTTTATTATTTTGACAACAATTCAGTAAGTATTAGTGTTAGATATAGTTTTGATTTGTATGTATGAATGTATGTATATAGATAGGAAATAGTAGTAGGTATAGTTGGTATAGATCATACAATGTTTAGGCATAAGTTCAATTTTTTGGTTATGTGTAGGTAGTTTTTTAATTTATTTATTAATATTTTATAGCAATTGTGCCAATTATGTTAATAGGCAATTGATTGTTTCCATGTAGTAGTAGTAGTATTGCAACACTGGGTATTGTTATAGTTTGTCAGTGAAGTGAGTAAATAAGTTGTTGTTAATTATGTAGGTAGACTGGGAAACAGTTCAAGTTCAATTTCAGTTTATTTTAACCAGCCATTGAATGTATTGTAGTATTAATTGGGTAGGTAGTGTTATTTTATTGTAGTAAGTAGTAATTAATTTAGCTAATAGTGATTGGACAAAAAGTAGTAGTTAGCAATGAAGTTAATTTTATTTGGTAGTTTATTCATAGTGATAGCTGTCCTTAGTGTTTAATTTTGGCCACAGTAGTTATATATTTATGTTGTTTTTTATTTGTGAGCCAGTAGATAAGTTATTTAGATTGTAATTATGGAGTTATGTTGCATTTAAAAGATGTATGAAGGTTTATCAAGTTTGAGTTTTGCAAAGTTAGAAGTTAGGTTAGGTTATTATTTTTATACTTAATCACAATGTTTGTAAGTAGTTGATTTTATCACTGATTTAGGTCAATTATGGTGTGACAGCTATCCATAGTTGATTTTAGAAGTCACAAGTCACTTTTTAGAAAAATATGCACTTCACCGCTGCCAGCACAGAGATAAAAGTTTTTAAAATTAAGTTACACAAGAGTTACACATCAGGTGAGTTCCCATTATGTACAGAAGTAGTAGATACACATAATTAGTAGACACAATAGGTTATACAATAGATAGAAAAACTTAAAACTATACCGCTACGATGTGTAGCGAGGAAAGTGAGTGCGAGGGCTCAGTCAGGTCAGCGTGTTAGGTTTGGTAGGTTTTAGAGTTGGGCGCCACTGTGGCCGCTAGGGCTGCACAGGGTAGGCTGCGCAGGCTGCCAAGAGATAGGTAGGTAGATTAGGTAGAAGATAATGAAACATCAAGGAAGGTTAATACATATATTTAGATACTTATATAGATAGGAAGAAGTAACACGGCTAGGTCGCGGGTAGGTCCTAAACACTGTGTCTGAGCTCTCGCACTTATAGGTAGAGGAAGGGTACCGTCCTTGGCAGCACGTGGTAGACGTGGGGGCCTGTCAGCACAGGCTCCGCAGTAGTAGGGCGGACGGCCCTCGTAGGACGACAGATGGTGTGCGTCGGTAGCAGGTGGAGGCTGCCTGTCAGCACAGGCTCCGCAGGTAGATTGCGGCAGTAGGCCCTAGGTAGGCGAGGCCTCGGTAGCGTGCGTAGGGAGCTACGCATCCGTGGCAGGCAGGCATGCAGGTATGGGTAAGAGGTCCTGCCCTCAGCCCGTACGGTGAGCCCTGCAAGGCGCGTGAGAAAGCGCATGTTAGCGGTGCAGTGCGAGTAGAAGCAGGCCGCATGCGGTGTGTTAGCTTCATCCCCCATTTAGCGACCAAGAACGGTATGGGTAGCGGAGTAGGCGGAAGCTTAACACATCGCAGCGGCTTACAGGCAGAGAGAGATAGTGCAGAGACAGCGTGGCACATTCGCAGATGATAAGTTAGGTTAAGTGAAACACAAGGTAACGTGATCATAGCAGATAGCAGAAGGAAGGATACAATGATCACGGCAGATGGCACACTATATAGTAGTTTATAGTACACAGTATAATAATGAGGAACTCACCCTAGATTCGGGGCTCATAGCTGACCTTAGAGGTTAGCTGTCACCAGTACAGTAAACGGAAGTCAAATGACAGAGCCAAGAGCTATACTGAGACAGATAGTGTTGTGACATGTGTTTTAGTGTTGTGATTAGTAACTTACTAAATATCATTATAGCAACACTCGACTATTCAGTTGCACAACGTTACAGTACCCCGGCTGCAGAGAGAGGATTTTACCTATACAAAATCCGCTAGAACTACCACTTCCCACTTGCTGTCTAATCCATAGCACAAGTCTGTATCCAGTCCAATTATAGAAAAGACTGGAACCATACTCAGCAGCCATGAGTGAAACTAGTTAGATAGATCACTCAAGATTAACAGACAGCAAGCAAAGAAATACACAAGTGTTAGAGCAAGTGTATCTCAGTCGGTAGTGTTCTATTAGTAGCAGGTGCCAGTGTTATTAGTAGTATTCCTACATGTGAGTAGAGATGTAGTGTATTAGATATTTAGTTTTGTAACTGGCTTTAGGTAAGTATAGGTAAGTGAGTTCAGTATGTACTTGTAGGTGTAGTTAGGTATGTATACACATGTAGTTAGAATGCCAAAGTATTAGATTTAATTTTAGTATGTACTTTGGGCATTTAGGTAACAGATAGACAACACAAAAGCTAAGGGTAGTTATAATAGTGAACTGCTATGCAATAATAAATAGACATCCCTTGGGATCAACAGCATTCCCTAAAATAGCGCCAGTGCAGCATATGTTAAGGATAGTTTTAGGTAGTAGATATAGTATATTATTAGTTATAGATAATAGTTTTATTTATATGTAGTAGTGTGTAGTATAGTTTTATTTCATTCATAGATTTAATAGTCCAAGTATTCCCATAATATCTTTAGATAATATCAGATAATAGAATAGTTGTGGGAGTAGATTATTCAGTAAGTAGATTACTGTTGTAGGTAAGTTCAATCTAGGTCCCTATAGTATAATCACACAAGACTAGAAATTAGGATGTAGTCCACAGTACAAAGTAGTAGCAGTTTTATTTCTTTTTATAAATATATTTATTTGTATGTTAGGTATAGTTAGATTGTATTATTTAAAATGATAGTTATTAGTGTTTCCATATCATTAGATTTAGTCATGGATAATAGAATAGATATGCTAGGTAGCAACAGATCAGATTTCAACAAGTAGGTAGATTACTGTTGTAGTTTCAACCAAAGTCCCAATAGTATAATGCACACACAAGAGAAATTAGAGTCTAGTCCATAGTACTAAGTAACCAGTAGTGTAGGTTTTATTTAGTACAAAATTCCCTAAACTGCATAGGAATACCAACATTTACATAGATAGACAGTTTACATAAATAGATAGTTTTGGTTTAGACTTTTTTAGGGAGTAACCATTCGCTCCATAGAATATATTTATGTAATAGATAGATAATTTGGTTTAGGCTTATTTAGGCAGTAACCGTCCGCTGCTTAGAATACACATATGTAATAGATAGGTAGTTTGGTTTAGGCTTATTTAGGCAGTAACCGTCCTCTGCTTATAGTATACATAGGTGATAGATAGATAGTTTGGTTTAGGCTTATTTAGGCAGTAACCGTCCGCTGCGTAGAGTATATATAAGTGATAGATAGGTGATTTGGTTTAGGCTTATTTAGGCAGTAACCATCCGCTGCTGTAAGGGCTTGTTTATAGAGTTACACCGCTCTTTAGAATTTTATAGATAGTACATATATGTAGATAGGTTAGTAGGATTAGGTTGCTTAGGGTTACCAATGGTGTAGGGCCAATTGATAAAGCAAACCCACTGATCAATGGGGTAGACCATCATGATCATTATAACTAGGCTGTTAGGCCGAATGTTACGGAAGGTAGGTAAATAATGGGGTAGGGCCATCATTCGTTTTTTTGAACTATGGTTGTAGACCAATAGTTATAGAGGGTAGGTGATAAATGGGGTAGGGCCATTATCAATTACAAATGTGGCTGTAGGGCCAATAGTTAAAGAAAGAAGTATAAGATGGATGGGGTAGGCCATCATCCTATAGAACCGTTTGGATTTTCCAAATAGTTGAAGTGTAGATATTATATAATTGTTGGTTATAGTAGACACAGTAGGTAGGTAGGTAGTTGTAGTGGGTGTGTGCAATTTGTAGAAGTTTGTAGGGCATAATTGGTTAAGTGGTGGTAGGTTAGTATGTTAGCGGGGTTTGATCTGTTGTTTTATTACTGGTAGTCAGTTGAATATTTGATAGCATAGGTTTAGTTGATATTGAATTTAGTTTGGTTTAGTTTTATAAGTAATTGTTGTTTATTGTTATTTTATTATTTTGACAACAATTCAGTAAGTATTAGTGTTAGATATAGTTTTGATTTGTATGTATGAATGTATGTATATAGATAGGAAATAGTAGTAGGTATAGTTGGTATAGATCATACAATGTTTAGGCATAAGTTCAATTTTTTGGTTATGTGTAGGTAGTTTTTTAATTTATTTATTAATATTTTATAGCAATTGTGCCAATTATGTTAATAGGCAATTGATTGTTTCCATGTAGTAGTAGTAGTATTGCAACACTGGGTATTGTTATAGTTTGTCAGTGAAGTGAGTAAATAAGTTGTTGTTAATTATGTAGGTAGACTGGGAAACAGTTCAAGTTCAATTTCAGTTTATTTTAACCAGCCATTGAATGTATTGTAGTATTAATTGGGTAGGTAGTGTTATTTTATTGTAGTAAGTAGTAATTAATTTAGCTAATAGTGATTGGACAAAAAGTAGTAGTTAGCAATGAAGTTAATTTTATTTGGTAGTTTATTCATAGTGATAGCTGTCCTTAGTGTTTAATTTTGGCCACAGTAGTTATATATTTATGTTGTTTTTTATTTGTGAGCCAGTAGATAAGTTATTTAGATTGTAATTATGGAGTTATGTTGCATTTAAAAGATGTATGAAGGTTTATCAAGTTTGAGTTTTGCAAAGTTAGAAGTTAGGTTAGGTTATTATTTTTATACTTAATCACAATGTTTGTAAGTAGTTGATTTTATCACTGATTTAGGTCAATTATGGTGTGACAGCTATCCATAGTTGATTTTAGAAGTCACAAGTCACTTTTTAGAAAAATATGCACTTCACCGCTGCCAGCACAGAGATAAAAGTTTTTAAAATTAAGTTACACAAGAGTTACACATCAGGTGAGTTCCCATTATGTACAGAAGTAGTAGATACACATAATTAGTAGACACAATAGGTTATACAATAGATAGAAAAACTTAAAACTATACCGCTACGATGTGTAGCGAGGAAAGTGAGTGCGAGGGCTCAGTCAGGTCAGCGTGTTAGGTTTGGTAGGTTTTAGAGTTGGGCGCCACTGTGGCCGCTAGGGCTGCACAGGGTAGGCTGCGCAGGCTGCCAAGAGATAGGTAGGTAGATTAGGTAGAAGATAATGAAACATCAAGGAAGGTTAATACATATATTTAGATACTTATATAGATAGGAAGAAGTAACACGGCTAGGTCGCGGGTAGGTCCTAAACACTGTGTCTGAGCTCTCGCACTTATAGGTAGAGGAAGGGTACCGTCCTTGGCAGCACGTGGTAGACGTGGGGGCCTGTCAGCACAGGCTCCGCAGTAGTAGGGCGGACGGCCCTCGTAGGACGACAGATGGTGTGCGTCGGTAGCAGGTGGAGGCTGCCTGTCAGCACAGGCTCCGCAGGTAGATTGCGGCAGTAGGCCCTAGGTAGGCGAGGCCTCGGTAGCGTGCGTAGGGAGCTACGCATCCGTGGCAGGCAGGCATGCAGGTATGGGTAAGAGGTCCTGCCCTCAGCCCGTACGGTGAGCCCTGCAAGGCGCGTGAGAAAGCGCATGTTAGCGGTGCAGTGCGAGTAGAAGCAGGCCGCATGCGGTGTGTTAGCTTCATCCCCCATTTAGCGACCAAGAACGGTATGGGTAGCGGAGTAGGCGGAAGCTTAACACATCGCAGCGGCTTACAGGCAGAGAGAGATAGTGCAGAGACAGCGTGGCACATTCGCAGATGATAAGTTAGGTTAAGTGAAACACAAGGTAACGTGATCATAGCAGATAGCAGAAGGAAGGATACAATGATCACGGCAGATGGCACACTATATAGTAGTTTATAGTACACAGTATAATAATGAGGAACTCACCCTAGATTCGGGGCTCATAGCTGACCTTAGAGGTTAGCTGTCACCAGTACAGTAAACGGAAGTCAAATGACAGAGCCAAGAGCTATACTGAGACAGATAGTGTTGTGACATGTGTTTTAGTGTTGTGATTAGTAACTTACTAAATATCATTATAGCAACACTCGACTATTCAGTTGCACAACGTTACACACATTTCCCATAAACATCACTATTGTCCCCAATGGGTCTAATTGTTGAAACCGAGCCACCCGCGGCGCGTATATTTTCGACACTGATTACAAATGTCACTGGCTGCAAATTCGGCATGCGTTTAATTTGGGCAAGCTTTTAGGACCTGACACAGATTTCTGTTAGCAGGCTTTTAGGTGGAGACAGGAATTGTTACTTGAATGACGGGTTGAATGTCAGGAGGTTATATCGCAGCCGCACGAAAATGGATATAAGCTTTAGAATATTGGCCTTTGGAGGTCAATTTACGTTGCACTTCTGCGTAATATTCTGATGTTTAATCACAATCTGGTGAAACTGAAAGCCGAGTTTGGGTTCATGGGTAAGGGAATAAAACGCGGGATACTGGCAAACTGAAAACGACGTTCGCAATATTTAAGCATTTATTCAGGACAAGGTGAGTGTCCGATGCGATTTCTCACCGACAAAACGAACGGTTCAACAAACTTTCATCCCCTATATATATAACTTATAACATAACCCCTTCACGGAATGAATTTTCAATAATCCTTCCTTAGTGTTTATAGCGTTGAACAAAGTTGTTAAAACCGAGCGTTGAATTAGTCCGTATTGATTTCATAGATTGAACGCCTACGTCTTTTTCCACGTTCCATTTTATCCTCAAACTACGAAAATTGCCATTCAACTTGCCCAAACTTTCATTCGGATTCCGGATCCCGGTGTCTATTAGCGTCACTAGTGTCTGCAATCAGTGATGAGTCTAATTGGTAAAACCGAGGTCGCCACAGGGCGTTGATTTAGACGTTGATTATCAACGCCACACTCCTGAAATTCGGACAGCCTGCGTTAGTTTCGAACTCGCAAGATCAAATACGAAGCCACTGTTCGGAGTCTGAATTAGAAGGATTTTATGTGCATTTGGCGTTTGTAGGTGAAACCGGGGTTTAGAGTTGTTTGCAGTTTACCTTGTGGTCTTATTGTTTAGAGTTACCCTGTCCTTTTAGATTCATTACGGTAGATAGGTCATAGAGTTGGCAACGCTAGATTATGCACCGTGAAAGGATACTTTGATAAGTCCCCATTAGTTTTGCACGATATTTCCGGGACATGGATAATGAACATTGGTCCAAACACTTCGGACACTGTAATTGTATGGTATGAATTTTAATATGTTTTCTGTGACGCAACTTTGGATTACAATTGCAGGGTTTTTCTTTGCATGCATTAGCTTTTTTTTTAACGGTACACAAAGTAAAAAAGAAGAAACAAAATATCTTTTCCAAAACGCAATTATTTGCAACTAGTTTTTGCCCGTGGCTTCGCCCGCGTAAAAGTTGGAAATTATAAAACAGGAACGTACTACCGCGGGATTCAAAGAATCTTATGTCCTAACCCAGATCATGGCCTATCTGTATGCATTTCATCTAAATCTGTTCAGCCGTTAGGCATATAAAGGTGACAAACAGACAGGCAGATAATAAATTAAAATAATTGGAAAATGCAAAAGTGCACGCCTCATAACGCTTAAAGCGTCAAATTTCTCACCTGGCAATCTTCACGTACTGTCAAAGACTATTTAGGTTTGCTTTATTGGTCGCTAGGCAACGGAAGAGGGTCAAAGTTGGAAATATATACAGGGTGGATTTTTGAGATGGGGCAGCAAGGACAGGTACCTGAACCGTTGTAGCTACAGGAAAATGGTCTAAGGAGACTGTCCTAAACTTCTTGAGACATTTTGATTTGCATTCACAGATTCTGAAAAAAAATCTCTTCTTAAATATAAATTATATATCTTTATACTAAAACATCACAAACCAATAATGTATGATTTTGCGAATGCGATAAATAATTATTATTTTAAAAACATTCTACCCAAATATCACTTAACAACACTAAAGAATCAAAAAACAAATAAGGAAAACAGTGTAATTTTATTAATTAAATAAAAAATGTATTTATACAAAAAACATGACAAACGAATAATATATGATTTTACGAATGCGATAAATAATAATTATTTTAGAAACATTCTACATGTAGGTACCCAAATATCACCTAACAACACTAAAGAACCAAAAAACAAATAAGGAAAACAGTGTAATTTTATTAATTAAATAAAAAATATCTTTATACAAAAAACATGACAAACGAATAATATAATATGATTTTACGAATGCGATAAATATATAATCATTATTAACTCAAACCAATGTCTTTTATAAACAATGCTCTTCAATGATCATATCGGAAGCTTTCCGAGCAATCATCATGATTGAAGCTTGAATCGGTCCATGTATATTTGTTGGCATAACACTGGCATCAGCCACACGTAACCTCTTAACTCCATGAACTCGAAGCTTTGAATCCAACACCGTACCCATAGCGCAAGTACCAACAAAATAATGTGACGTATGTGATGTCCCCAGTGTGTGACGACTCCAATATTCCGTAGTCCCTCTTTCCAAACCTTCACACGACTTCATTTGTGGATCAACAAACTCAGCTTCCATCCTTTTGAAATAAGTCGTGTTCATAATACGGTTAAAATCTGCTAAATAACTAGCATGTTTCTGTATGTCTATACTTTTAGTATAATAACCCGGAAATATCAATGGATGATCATTAGGATTTATACTTTTCAGAAGAATCTCTCCTCTTGATTCGGGGTTTAGGTATGTGATAAACACCATGAATACTTCCTTATTATCAAGACCTTTGGCTAAAGTGTTACAGAACTTTTCGTCGTAACTGAAATAAAAAGCACATATTCCCAAAAATGAGAGACTGTCGCCAATGTGAACTCCAATTGTTTGATAATCAGGGTAGCTCTGACACTTATTAAGAGCTACATACCCGTCGAAAATAGCGAACGGGTATTTATGAGGATCTGCAACATTGCTAGTAAGTGGAGCTTTTGTCATTTTATAAAATAAAAGGCCGTTCACATGATCTTGAAAATTCTTTCCCACAGGTAAGTTAGATACCACTTTGATACCTTTGTTATGTAAGTGTTCTTTTGGACCTACCCCTGAAAGCATAAGTAACTGCGGTGTCTTAATGGTTCCAGCTGATACTATAACTTCTTTGTTTGCTTTCAACGTCAGTTTTCTATTATCTTCTGTCAACACTTCTACTCCAATAGCCGTCTTGTTATCATCAAATATTATTTTAGTTGCTAATGTGTTCAGCATGAGGTGTAACTTCTTGTTCTTTTTGAGAGGGCTCAAGAATTTTTTGGCCGTACTTTGGCGCATATCGTCGCCTATATTCAACATAACATTGGTGAATCCTAGTGGATGCTTCAGGTTTATATCCAGATGATATTCATAACCTATTTCTTCTAAAGCGTCAAAATATTCTCTATTTATTTTATAATATTCTTTCTGTATTTGAATTTTTCCTTTAGTTCCGTAACAATGTGTTTCATTAGATTCAAGGATGTTTTTATCAATGAGCTTTTCGTTCTTACGGAATAATGGTAAGACTGATCTCCATGACCAGGAGGTGTCATTAGTAATGGTTGCCCACTCATTATAATCGTGAGGGTATCCTCTTACATAGCCGAGATAGTTTAAAGAACTAGAACCACCCAACACTTTACCTTGCGACAGATGGATCACATTGTTCGTATGATACTCTGTGTTCAAGCCTTCACAAGTTGATGTGAAGTTCCAATCATACTGCGTTCTCTTCATAAATGGAAATAATCGTGCCATCTGAAAATTATAAAACCATACAATAATTCCGGGTGATAAAATTGAAGTTCTCTATGAAGGTATGAGCTCTACTGCTATCAACTTGTACCAGTTTTATCAAGTGTTACCCATTAATTGTGGAGGTCAGATAGGCAGTTGCTCCATGTAAAATACGGGTATCCAGCTGCATCCGGTTAGACTGAGAGCCAACCCCGACATAGTTGGGAAAAGGTTTGAGACATCGATTGAGCATTTTATATTTAATACTTACATCAGATTCTATGGGTGGAATAGGTCCAGCTTCAATAAGCAGCACTCTGGCATTCCTTTGCACAAGTCTACTTGCTATAAGACATCCTGCTGTCCCACCTCCCACTACTATGAAATCAAACTTCGCTCCATCTGAAAAACCAAACGATTATTGGATCAGTTACATTCTTGCCCTTGCTTGACCTTACGTCTTCTGTTTCTTGTGATTATTAAATTCATTAAAAGACTAGCTGCCCGCCCAGGCTTCGCACGGGTAAGCACTTATCTACGGCGTACCTACCTACAGTAACTACCTACCTACCTACTTATCTACTTATATACCTACCTACCTACCCTACCTACTTACCTACCTACCTTACCTTCACCTACCTATCCTAAGAACCATTTCCTTACTATAACAAACACAACAAAAAAAGAATTAGCGAAATTGGTCGAGCCATTCACGCGTGATGCCGTGACCAAGGAAATAGGGATTCACAATTGTGTTTGCCTAATACGTTTACTGGAGGTTATGTGAAGGCAAACAATATTGAAGAAATGTTATATTCAGGAACTTACCTTCAACACAAACTGGTTCCGGCCATTGATATGTAGTAAGATTGAGAATGGTCAGCATCTTCAAAATATCTTCAACCTTTTTAAAGTAAGAAATTGCGCTGCCCGAATCCATGAGGACAGAACAACGTTGACCAATTTTATATCTACACTAGTATGTAATAAAAAATTCTAGAATTTGATTTCCGGTAGTCTAAATTCTACGTTTGTAATAAGTATTTCGCAAATAATCAAAATGTGTAATGTAACACAATATAATAAAGGAACAACTGAAACGATTTAAAAGTGTCTTTGGAATCAAAATGTAAAAAAAAAAACAATTGCACGTTCTTTTATATACAGTTCATTTATTCTATTTGAATAATGAAAAACAGAAGTCCAATGTAATCATGATAAAAAGAAGTATAATAACAACGATAATGTTGAATAGCAACGTTGCAATTTATAACTGAGTAATTTGTTGACTCCGATTATACAGAGTGTTTTATAGTAGGACCGACACAATTTTTTGAGGTGTCATTATCAGTTGCTAGCACAAAATTGTTTTATTATTTATAAAAAATAAAATATTAAAAAAATCTTACTTTAAAACCAGTTTAAAACTGGAAACACATTATTAATTCATTTTATAGAACCAATTTATTGTAGGTATATTAATGTTCATTGCAAATATAACACCAAATGTTATTACGTTCTATTACAACGACAAACAAAAAACATATAAGTCATGATAGCATATGACTCCTGGTATCCCTAAGAAAATTGTGTGGGTCCTTCTACCAAACATCCTGTATAAAAAATAGACATTGTTTACACCTTTTTAGTTCACACAGATTTACACAGATGTTTGTGTATTGAAGTTTTATATAATGTATTATTTATTACGTTATCAATACTTGAATTGAACACAATATCATCAATTCTGTATTACTGAGACTCATATAAAAACTATAGTCATTTCAAAAGACATATTGTTGAATATTGAAATCCGGACCTCTTTGTACTAGAGAGTCTACAGGAATGTATATGTGTTTTTCTACGAGTGAAAGTGCTGGAAAACCCATCAAGTTGGTCTACGATGCATTTGGTTGAACTTTACCATTTTCAAGCGGTTTTTTCGTAACATTCGGTAACTTCACTGATTTCTTCTGGTTGAACTTTAGCAAATGCATCAGGTTCTTCAATAATACATTCTTGTGATAAACATATTGATTTCTTTTCATTATTTGCGGCAAATTCATTCATTGCTTCTGGTTGAACTTTGTCACATTGATCAGGATGCTCAATAGTGTTTTCAGAAGATGGAATTACAAAAGTGTTTTTTTATATTCTCACTTTCATCTTCGTTTAAAGTATTTTCATCGTTTGGAGTTACACAAAAGTATTTAGGTTGAATAATGACGCTCTTATCTGATTGGGTTAAAAAGATGGTACTAGTCTGGACTATGTCACATTTATTAAGTATATTTTCAGATGTGTGTATGTTAAGTTCATTAGATACTGTAGCGCATATAACAGATTTAAATTGTGCTCGAATAGCATCATTACCAAGATCGTGATGGGTACGGTTTTTCGAAGTTGTATCAATGCGATGAGAAGTCACTTGAATCGATTTCACTTGACGGATTCTATGTCTCATCTCCAGACGAAACTCATCTCGATAAGTCTCGACATCATGGAGCTTATCATGTGGATTTTGTGGGCTCCGAAATGCCAAATAATTTGGCATTTCAGAGCAGTCGGGTTTTTTTTAAAGTTGGATAGGTATATTAAAGAAATGATTTTAAACAGACATGATTATTTTCACTACTAAAGTTATTTAAAATTCCCGTTTTAAATCCCGTCGACAAACATAGTAAGTATCAGTTTTTGACAGTTTAAAAATAAAAACAAAAACATGGTAAGTGTCCCATTTTAAATAATAATTTTAGTGGTATATTAATTGTTGCAAAAAAGTTTGTGCCTGCGAGGTCTACTATTCGCAGACTACTAGATACACAGATATAGATAGACCTAGATAACGCAAGTATCACGATCTGTATGAAAACCAAGCGTGCCATTTTTTGACTACCTACTATGACGTCACAAGCATTATTTAGTGATGGGAAAATAAAATCCGCCGTAAGCGGCGGCGTCTTTGAATCGATTTTATTATCTTTGAATCGATACGGCTGGGCTAGGTGAGCGCTAGCGCTAGGCGGGGACCTAGCGCTAGCGCTCACCCAGCCAGCAGTATGCTAACTAAAAGTTTTCGCATTGAGAGGTTGTGTGCTCGTGCACGTTCCGTCGACGTTCACACGTCGTTTTTGTTTACCATTATAAATACGTGAATAAAATAAATAATAAAATAAAATAAAAAATTTCTCTATTTATTGAGTAATCGTGTACAGTAAAGAATTATTGAGAATCGTTTAAAAATAGATTAATTAATCGATTTTGTGACATAGTAATGAGATAGACAGAGGAATGAGACAGACAGAGGAATGAGATAGACAGAGGAATGAGATAGACATAGGAATGAGATAAACAGAGGAAAATAAAATTCCTGATCTGCTTAGTAGGCAGTTAAGGATTTATAATTTCTTCAAATTGTGAGTATTTCCCTACTTATTTCTTGTAATTGTTGTAGATTATCAAATTTCAGAAACAAAAAAAGAAGCTAAACGAAAACCCAGTAAAATACGATAAGTATAATAAAATTAAAATTGATGCAAAATAACTTGAGCTACAACACCAAAAAGTTAAAAAAAGTTGTGATCTTCAGTACGTCAATAGTCGGATATGCTGCTTTTGTTAATATTCGATACTTTTTCCCTTCAACAAAGCATGCTTCCTCAAAATGTAGTTAACAAATAGTGCTATGCTTTGTTGGGAACCAATCTTTATTTCCCGTCGCCTCAATCCATTTTTCTTTTAAATTCACTAAACGTTACGATTATTTATTAAAATTGTCTACATACTCGTAATAAGTACCTATAAAATACAAAATCATTCCTCTGTTTCCGAAATATATTCTTGAGAATCGATTTGTGTTGCATACGATGAACAGCACTAATCGCTAAAATTTACAGAATAATGATAAAAGCGCCTGTACTACGAAACATCACTTGCTTCGATATTCATCACTTGTTAAAACAAAACGTCGCATCAACCGCTTCAAGTAAAAGCTGCAATGTAATACGAATTGAATATTCGTATTACATTGCAGCAGTTTACGTTTGATGACCTATGTTTTTCTCAAATTTGGTATTACAGAGAGTATTAGATTAAAAATAATTGATTTTAATATTAATCACAAAATAACTTATCGATGGAAGGAATCGTTTCCTTTATTTTTTCTCCTCGCATTTGTACAGTTTTTACAATCTATAACTGAGCAATCAACCATTTTAACTTTTTTAACTGACGTCCGACTAGCGTGGCACAACGATGCAGACTGAGCGCGAAAGTGGCAGCTTACGATTTTTGTACGTAAGCTGGGCACGCGAAGTAGTTGCTCTTGCGTTATCTAGGTCTATCTATATCTGTGACTAGTTATATTATGTAGTTTAAACTTTGACCTTTTGAACTTTTTAATGATACCAGTAACACCGAAATCCTGCTGATGAGATTTTGGTGCTAATGGTTTTATCGTTACGAGACTCGCTCGAAGACGTTCCACGTTCAATCGAGTTACGAAAACAGATGATTGATTTTCTTTCCATTTTCGAACGACTAACCATTTAAATTCTCAAATGCCATTAAAATAACGAGTTCTTGGGAAAACAGATAACTTTCATTTATCGAGTTTTTAAAACGATTATCGACTCGCTAAGTGAGACATTATTATTAAAAATGTCATCACGAAGGATATCAATGGTACATTCGTTGGATTAAAATGGATTTTCGATTCGTTGTCGGAGGTCTAACGGTTCGAGGGTCTTTTATTTAATTTATGATTGTCTCAATTATATGGAGGCGCCTTCCCTAAAAGGTTCCGATTAGGTACCTACCTACACCGTTTTTATTTCAACCTTTTCTGTTTTAGAATGTTTATTGAAATCGATTTGAGAAGGTGGAACTCATATTACCTATGTTCAAGTCATACATCGCTGGCATAAATATAAACAAATTTAAAAAATCTGTCAAGTGCGAGTCGGACTCGCACACGAAGGGTTCCATACCATGTCGTACAAGATTTAACACTATGAATTTTTGTAATACTTTCGTAAAGGCAACAACAGAGGCGCTATAAAAAAACAAAGATTTGTAAAGAAATTGTCTAATTTTAATGAGAAAATGTTGTTGTGTTAAAATATAGGTGTAGGAGTATATTTCATTTATTTTAAGAGAAAAATATTAAGTTAACTTTATGCAGTTTAACTAAAGTCAAAGTTATTTATTTGCTACTAACATAGTATTAGTAGGTATAAATAGGTATATATGGTAGGTAAGCAGGTAGATATGTAGGGTAGATAGGGTAGGTTAGGTACCTACCTACCCTGGTAAGAAGGGTAGGGTAGGTAGGTAGGGTAGGTAATTAGGTAGAAATAGGTAATTAGGAAAGGTAGATGCGCCGTAGATAAGTACTTACTGTACTTAGTGCTAACCGTGCGAAGCCAGGCCGGGTAAATCTAGTTACTTATAAATAAAAGGATTTCTCTTGCTACATCAGACTATATTGTACAAAATAGAATGTAAGTAGTACGCCAAATTTTAATTATAACTGTGCGTTTGCACTGGCGAAACATTCACAACAAAACATGTTGGAATCTCTATTTTCTGTCAATTTTTCATACAATGTTTGACAGGAACTAGAGATTTCAACATGTTTTGTCGTGATGTTTCGCCAGTGCAAACGCACGGGTCAATACAGGTATTTATTTACGTTATTTTTGATAGTCATACAGAAATCTATTATTTCTTACTTATTATTTTTACACATCCCATCGGACTATGAGAGTGAGGGAAGAGAGTGCACTCGTGTCTGCGCACACACTTGTGCACTATAATATCTCCCGCGCCGAAGGCCAGTCTCCGTTGAGATTGGCCGCCATGACCGAATATTTTTACACCAATAATTTTTCTCAATATGAAATTGTATCCACAACGGTTTAAGCTAGGTAACTGAATAGTACACTGTATGTGCCAGCATTCATTTCAATGTTACTGAATATATTGTCTATTGGAGTGTAGTTTTAATACGAGGTACACACATCAACACCGTCTAGGGATACTTTGAAAAAAGTCGATAAAGTTCTTGAACTCAAAAAATACTGGCCGGTTTTAAAATCTTGTGAAGAAAGTTTATTTTGTAGACCTTTTTGGATGACCGAAATTTAAATGATCGAAATAGTATATGCTGCCATGATAGTAGGTACTTACTAATTCCATGTCATTACTCCGACTATTAAATAGTTATCTGTGGAATTTATATCGCATAATATTAGCATGAAATACAAAATTATTACTTTAAGTTGCAGAAAATCGCCCATATTATATAAAATACGTTATGAATCGGCGTTTTTAGTATTTGTTGATTATAAACAGTATTATGTTACATGATACACACAAGTTTCAAATTCCTAATTTGTTTAGTTGTTGAGATAGAGCTCGTACAAAAATGGTCTAAAACAGACAACTTCTACGGCCCCCTAATTCATCATTTTTGAAGATAAAAACAAATAAAAATTATATTTATTCTCTACTCGATGAGCTCTAGAAAATGATACCCCACATGCCAGGGTCAGATCATTTTTTTTTCAAAATTTAATTTTATTGTATGGCGACCCCCCTTTATTTTTTAATTTTATTATTTGTTGCTCTTGCGGCAATAGAAATGCTCAATCTGTGAAATTTTCAACTGCCTACCTATTACGGTTCATGAGATAGAGCTCGCTGACAGACAGACGGACAGCGGAGGCTTATGAATAGGGTTCCGTTTGTCACCCTTCGGGTACGGAACCCTAAAAACCGGCCAAGTGCGTACCGGACTACGCACAATGAAGGGTTTCATACTTACTACTACATACATATTACTATTTATCTCAAGAACAAACTTAACATTTCAGTTAAAAAACATGTTCTCCCATACATTCCAACTGCAAATGTAAGTTTGTACGCACAATATTGAGAGATTTATCATGTTATTTTAAGACCAAAGACTTCTTATAGATTTTCCTTTAATTTATGAGTGAAGAAGCATTCTCCGTATTTTTTTCAAATTTTTTGGCTCCTAAGTTTCGAGATAAGACGGAGGGGGGGAAGGTAAATTTTCATCTATTTTCTTAAATACATTTTCTTTTCTTTCATATATTTATTTTATAATTATAAAAATAAAAACATATTCAAAAATCATTTATTTACGTTACACACCCGTGTTTGGGTCACAGAATACATATGTGTACCACAACTTAATCGGTTTTAGATTCGGAGCTTGGCTGTGACAGACAGACAGACACTAGAGTGATCCTATACGGGTTCCGTTTTTTCTTTTCGAGGTACGGAACCCTAATTAAAAATACGTTCCGTAGCAATAAGTAGGTAGTTTCCATTGACCGTAATGATAGTCACTGTGTACTTTTATAATTTCTAACGACATTACGACACCATATTATCGCGGACATGTGGTCCATAAAATGTATGGAAATAGGTGCACATTACAACGTTATCGTTAACGTATGCCGTCGGTATTGTAGTAAAAATCTGTTGAACGGACTGTAAATAAAAACTGGTACTTCACCATCAGCTGCTCCAAATGCATTGTGACGAGCATAAATTGCTTGGCAACCATAACCAAAGTAATCGAATCGCAAGCCGTTATTATTGAGTAGTTCCGGTGGCCATCTGTGGTCTTCATCATTAGTTCCAATTCACTAAATGGTGCTTTTTGAGAGCAACTGCACGAGCTACTATAAAAAATACCCAAATCGCTATAGGTGTGCCTATAATATTTGAAGAGTTCCCTCGATTTGTCCAGAATCCCATCATCAGATCCTGACTTGATTACAATGGGACCACCTCGAAAGTTTTTCAAACAAAAAAAGAATTTTCAAATCCGTCTATATTATGACGGAGTTATGCCTGAAAATCTGAACATACATAAAAAAAAATTAATTATATAAACTTCCGAATTGATAACATTCTCCTTTTAGAAGTTGGTTAAAAAGGTTTATTTAAATGTCTAATCTTATTTAAAATAGGTATGCCTTTGAAGAAATGTCTGAAGACCAATTAAAATGATTTAGAAGTTTGGTTAATTGGTACAAGTATTAGTTAGTTAGAAAATACAGCACTGTTTAATTAATAATATTTTAAAGCAATTCAATGAAATATTATTATTTGGATTGAACTTCAAACTCTCTTGCCTATGAAAGGTGAAAGACTTAAGGGTCCTTTAAATATTCACATAAATAGAATTATAGATGTAAAATAACAACGAGCTGAATTTAAATATTAATAACGTGTTAATAATAGTTAAATTCATTTATCTGACTGTCAGTTGAAATTTAAGTTAATTAAATCCCTTGTGGCATTAAATCCATCTATGTCTACATGAAGATTTAATAAATAAATTAATTCGTCCTGCAGCGGGCTGTATCTATCTCATGAATCGTAATAGGTAGACAGTTGAAATTTTCACAAATTGTGTATTTCTATTGCCACTATTACAGCAAATAATAAAAATAAAATAAAGTTAAAGAAATGAAAAACAAGTGCGAGTCGGACTCGCCCATGAAGGGTTCCGTAGCAGCAAGTAACATAATATAAAAGTTCTTGTAGTTCGTTAAAGGTAAATTGCGGTTTACGATTTATGACGTATTAAAAAAAACTAGTTACTAGATCTCGTTCAAACCAATTTTCGGTGGAAGTTTACATGGTAATGTACATCATATATTTTTTAGTTTTATCATTCTCTTATTTTAGAAGTTACAGGGGGGACACACATTTTACCACTTTGGAAGTGTCTCTCGCGCAAACTATGCAGTTTAGAAAAAAATAACATTAGAAACCTCAAATGTATCAGAGCCATGAGTGGAGCGGAATATTTTGACCATTGCAGGCCATTATTTAAGGAATTAAAAATTCTGCCACTCCCATGTTTGTATATTTTTGAAGTTTGTTTATTTGTAAAAAAATACCCTCATTTATTTCAATTAAATGAACAAGTCTCCGAAAGGCTGAAAAAAAAAAATGCCGGGAAATTGCTAGTACCTGCTCAAAGATTGCAGTTATACAGTAGAAATGCTAGTTGTATGACAATTAAAATTTATAATAAATTACCACCTGCCTTGAGAATGTTACCAATTGACAAGTTTAAACGTAAGATGTTTGATTGGCTCTTAGACATGTGTTTTTATTCCGTCAATGAATTTTTGAATCATACTTTTTGATATTGAAATTAAAATCTTAATAACGATGATCTTATTAATGATGACATTAGCACTTTGACATTATTATAAATTCTTGTACATTCTAATTATTATTTTTTTTTTTTTACTTTGACTTATATTTTGACATTATGATTTATTCTTTGACATTATGATTTATATTTCTGACATTATGATTTACATTTAAAAAAAAAAATTAAACTATTAATAATTTGACATTATAAATAATGCATTTTTGATTAATGTATGATGAGTCCATTAATTTGACATTCAAACTTAACCCAAATTTTCACAATTTTATATAAAATTCATAAAATGTATGTACTTAGTAACCTAGTTCTGATTTGCATGTACCTAGCTTATTTTTTAATATTTCTACACCAGCAATGGTAGTATGTGTGAAACAGTTTTATAATGTAAGATCTTAATGTACCATATACTGAGAAATAAATAAATACAATACAATACAATACAATACAATATAATTTTTGAACACCTATCCACAAATAAAAAAAAATAGAAAAAAAACAATAAATTTTGGGGATTCCCCATACTTAGAACTGAAACTCAATTTTTTTTTTCATCAAACGATACACGTATGAGCTTGATGAAAAAACG
Organism: Conistra vaccinii; assembly: GCA_948150665.1. Classification (NCBI taxonomy): domain Eukaryota; kingdom Metazoa; phylum Arthropoda; class Insecta; order Lepidoptera; family Noctuidae; genus Conistra; species Conistra vaccinii. The sequence goes on from OX411327.1 coordinate 2,130,809, forward strand.
GAACCCTTATGGAGTCGACCGCCGCACTATATTTAACAATTTTTTAGGGTTCCGTAGCCAAATGGCTACGGAACGGGTAAGTAATATAATTATGGTATAATTACAAAATGACTAATATTTACAAGATATAACAACTGAATCTATAATTATATTTGATTTATTCATCAGTTAATATAATAAACGATTAATATAATTTTAAAATAACTATTTTTTATAATCATAACATACATTTAATATAAAATCGTTTGATATACCACTCAAAAGACATAAAACATAATATTTAGTCTAATATGTAATTTCTATCACAGTTAGTAACCTGAGTAGATACTGTAGATATACCTAACTGATTACCACCTGCCAAGATGGTCACTCGCTACGCTCGCTCGCCTTCGCGCGTTAATGGTCACTGTTCTAACCTAACCCAAATGGTTCACCAACAATAGAGGGGATCTGGCACTCGGCGGCCGCTACCGCGGCACGCTCCCTACGGCCGCTCGCCTTCGCGCGTTAATGGTCACTGTTCTAACCTAACCTAACCCAAATGGTTCACCAACAAGAGAGGGGATCTGGCACTCGGCGGCCGCTGCCGCGTCACGCTCCCTACGGTCGCTCGCCTTCGCGCGTTAATGGTCACTGTTCTAACCTAACCTAACCCAAATGGTTCACCAACAAGAGAGGGGATCTGGCACTCGGCGGCCGCTGCCGCGGCACGCTCCCTACGGTCGCTAGCCTTTGCGCATTAATGGTCACTGTTCTAACCTAACCTAACCCAAATGGTTCACCAACAAGAGAGGGGATTTGGCACTCGGCGGCCGCTCACGCCTTAAGTTTTGTGCAGACCAGCGCGACACCGGTTATAGTAAATAGTTAATTATGTTAAATACGAATAAAAAATTCTGAATTGAAAAAAAAAAATGGTATCAATATATATTTTAAACGATAGACCTAATGATTTTCGATTAAATAAACGTTATATCCAATAACGTTATACGAAATAAGTTTTAGAGTATATAAATGTTATATGTAAAGAAATTACATGAACAGTTGGTATATCTCACGTTTATTATATCTTGTGAACGTTATTGAAATGAAAATATACCAAATAACTTTATTTGATATGAGACGCACCCCTACGGAACTCTAAAAATGAGTTAAATATAGTACGGCGGTACGGAACCCGTCGTGTACGAGTCCAACTCGCACTTGGCCGGTTTTACATTATAATAAGTACAGTCACGAGCATAAATAGCTTTAATATTTCTCGTATTTGCAAAGGTATTTGCAACTTTGGCAAAAGACGAATTACACAATATGGTTTCGAAAATACTATGTTCGTAGTAACACCATAAAAATTCTTATCGAATCTTTAGGTGAAAATCGCTTTTGAGACTTGCATATAATGTGTAACGAATTTATGCTCGAGGGTGTCGGGACCCTCTAGCTTACCTATTGCTATCAGTCAAAATAACATGCCTAGTATTGCCTAGCCTTTTGCCAACTATTTATTTTAATGTTTAGGTGGCTTACAGCTAACAATACAGAAGTAACAGTGAGGTAATTAAATGGTTGTCTGAATAAATAAATATTAATAATAATAATAATTGACGACAAGCCTTACAAGCTTCCAGTCTAACTGGATGCAGCAGAATACCAGTATTTTACATGGAGTGACTGCCTATCTGACCTCCACAACCCAGCAGCTGGGTAACACGATACCCCTTGGTAAGACTGGTTGTCAGACTTTTGTTCTTCTGAATATCTGTACCGACTGTCAAAGATCTACGAACGACAGCCGGGATCAACAGCTTAACATGTTTTCCAATGGTTACCCATCCTCGAATCGAACGCGGCAAGCGTAGTTTAACCTCCGATCGACCCGTGCGGCTGTTATTATTTAGCCACGAGCCCTTCAAAATAATTACCACCTATAAATCCCCCGCAACCTCTTCAAATCAGCTTCAAATCTACCGAAAGCTCAATAAATCCGTATTTTTTCACAATTTCATTTGAAATCCGGGTGTGAAAAGAGTCGCTCTCATCTTGCTATAAATTGGCGCCATCATCCTATCGTCCCTTTGTAGAACTAATTCGGTATTGATACTACGTGGTAGCTCGTTATGTCGCTGTCGGAACTGGGTTATATACTTTTTTAAAGCTGTTGTAGAATTGTACGGTTCACGACAGAAATATACTGGTAACAGATGCAGACTCTTTTATTAGTTTTGTATATTTTATAACGGCAAATTACCCCCGGTTAGACTACTGCATTGGGACAAATAGAATCCGCATTTACCTATATGGTTTAAAATCCTGTCTCGTTAGATTTTTGGTCGCAAGGGCAACTAACTAAACGTAGCGTGTTGGCTTGGGTTTTTTTTCCGGGTCAGGTAAAAGTGTTATTGGGTTTTTTTCAAAAATAAATTCTCAGTAACAGCCTGAAGTACGAATTTGTTAACGTCAACATGCTCGCCTCGACATTAAGTTACTTCTAGCAAATCGTGGGTGTCCTGCCTACTTCTTCCAAAAATGCAGGCTAAAACTACATTTCTATTATTTGATCTGGGTACCGCCCGCTAACTACCGTCTTTGTAAGTGGATTTCGGAATAAAGCACAGGTATTTGATACCAACTCTTTTCTAGTTTATTTAATCTATCTGTTACTCATAGAAGATAGATAGATAGATCAATCTTCAATCAATCTTCCTAGCCTTTTCCCAACTTTCTTGGGGTCGGCTTCCAGTCTAACCGGATGCAGCTGAATACCAGTATGTTTACATGGAGCGACTGCCTATCTGACCTCCACAACCCAGTAGCTGGGTAATAGGATACCCCTTGGCACAGATTATTATAGATGGGACTCTCCGCAAAATCATTTAAATAAAAAGCGATTCTTGCTACGACACAATAAAGTGCGATTCAGGTCGCACAACGCCTACAAGTTGTCTCTCTTTCTATCGCGTAACTCTTATACCTTCTGACCACGTCAGGGTTGTCATCTTTTTAGAGAATAATTAGATAATTAAGTAGGTATCAGCTCTTGGTCTATTATATTTTTAAATGTACCACCAATCCTGCAATCCGTAACCGACCGCAGGCGACTTCATAAAAATGCGATTGGATTTCTTAAAAATACAATAGACACCAGAGTGTCGCGGCGGCGTCACGTCACCTGCTGCTGCCGCCAGCGGTAAATGGAGACTAAACAAATTAAAGTACGTCGGTACTTTAATTTGTTTAGTCTCCATTATTTATTAATATGTACCTACGTAACTGGGCAAATAAAAAAGTATGTACAGATACCCTGTTGTCTACATAATACAAAATTTACTAAGTACATAATATTTAGTTATGGTTACACTAAGTCCGTGGTCTACCTACCACGGATACCACCAAACAAAAATATTATTTAATTATGTACTTTCCTACCTATACTTATCGAAGCCTGAACCTGACCTTGTAAACCATAACTTGTAAGTACCTAACTATCCTAAGTATAATAATAATAATGAATACTTAAGAACTACGTAAATACGTGTGCCTTATATAAGAATAACAATTAATGTAAACGTTTGGTACCTATACTACCTACCAAACGTTTACATTAATTGCTATTCATAGTTCATTACTAATAACTTAAAGGTAGACGCGAATTTCTTTACCTTTTCGTGTCCTTTGGAAGTGAGAAAAACCTGAGGTTCGGATCCTTATTATTATAGTATAAGCAGCCAAATGGGATGCAAAAAACTGCTGCCTTCATTTTAGTATTATTTGTTTTAATATCTTGCGACAAACGGCGCGCGGCAGCCCTACTAATAGGCACAGTGAGACGAGCCCGCCGGGTACTTGTAGCTTCATACCTAAACTGCGGAGTGTCCCATCTGTATTAATCTGTGCCCTGGGTAAGACTGGTGTCAGACTTTCGGGCTTCTGACGACTCGTAACGACTATCAAAGATCCACGAATGACAGCCGGGACCAACGGCTTAATGTGCTTTCCGAGGCACGGAGGAGTCTCGGTATGTAAAGATGGTCACCCATCCACTGACCAATCCCGGCAAGCCTAGCTTAACCTGATGGATCGACCTGTGCGGCTTGTTATTACTTAGCCCCGAGCTCCTCATAGATAGATAGATAGAATACTCTTTATTATGTTCACCATAAAAATTACAGACATAGTTAGAACAGATTGTTCTAGTGACACACATTTGACAGAAGCGCCATGAGGCTAAGCGTATGCTGAGACGCAAGTAACGCAGGTTTACGCAGCGCAGGGCAGAGCAGGTTTTGTAATCCATGAACGTACCGACAGCTGCGGACGCTGCGGCGAAGGCACTTGCCACGCAGACATGTGTCTGTGCTGCTGTACGTCTCGTTGCAGAGCCGGCACAGAATTCTACGTGACGCGTGCAGGTCGTCACTTGTTGCTGAGACGCAGGTTACGCAGCACAGTCGTCTGTTGTTTGTACTAGCTAGGATGCGAATGTCTGTGCGCTCGCGGCCTATGTCTGCCCTACCCTGCAAAATCTGTACTGTGCTGTGATGCGTCATTTGCGTCTCAGCATACACTTAGCCTGAAGCGGCAGTTTGACCTACAGCCATTGCGTTCCATTATAAACAGTCTCTACCAGTACCAGGTAGATAGAGCTAGCTCCCACGAATATCGATGCGCTATAAAACTAACTATCTCCATCGCGTTTTAAGGTCTCTACCTAGAGCCAGTACATACCTAGGTACTTATCTTTTACGCTCTCGTATTTTACGAGCTAAGTAGAGTAGTAGTGAATGGAAGCTAATATCACGTGTCGAGAGGTACTCGGGAAATTCCGTAAAAGAGCTCAGCGATAAATAAAAATGAGATGAAAATGGGTCGTGATGGTTTGGAAGTTAAGGGATCGAAGTTAAGGCTCCTTGGAAGTGAGGTTTAAGGTTCGAATTCAGCAAGTATTGGTGTGCATTTGTGTGTACGTTACCATACCATATAAAAGAGATTAACCAATGGCGACATCGACTTACAAAAATTATTATAAAAAATGTCTTTGACATATCTCGGGACCCAAGGGTCCCGGACCTTTGAAAGACGTACGAGGGACCGAAGCCAACTCGCAGAGGCCCCTTTGACAATTTTAATTATTTTTAGCGTTGTCGATACCATCGATAATCATTTTCAAGAAATAATAAAGCATAGAATACGTGTATACAAGGTGTCAGGGACATCGACGCGAAGCCTGTTACCATGGATTCAGTAGATGATTCTGAAAACCCCTGTGTTGAAATTTTTCGTCGGTTATTTTTTTTTAAATCAGCTGTTCCATACATTTTGATCGCGTAGGTATTGCACTTTTCTATGAAACAGCTGATTATTTTTTAATAACCGACGAAAAGTTTCAACGCAGGGGGGTTCAGAATCTTGTACTGAATCCATGGTAACAGGCTTCGCGTCGATGTCCTTGCCACCCTGTATAATGTGTGTAAAATCTAGTTTCCTCATAGTCCCAATATTTTCCTTCACCTTATTTAGTCAATCGGCCTAGCCTTTTCTCAACTATGTTAGGGTCGGCTTCCAGTCTAACCGGATGCTGCTGAATAACAGTATTTTACATGGAGCGACTGCCTATCTGACCTCCACAATCCAGTAACTCGGTAATACGATACTCCTTGTAAAGACTGATGTCAAACTTTCGCGCTTCTGACGAGTCGTAACGACGGTTAAAGATTGACGAATGACAGCAGAGGAGTCTCGGTATGTAAAGCTAGTCACCCGTCCACGGACCAAACCGGCAAGCGTAGCTTAACCTGATGGGTCGACCCATGCGGCTGTTATTACTTAGCCACGAGCTCCTCTTCCCTTCTTATTTAGTAGCGTCTAATATTGTTAGTCCAAGTTACAAAAAGTGCGAAAACATAAAATTAAAAATACACTGTGTTTCAGTTAGACTGTGTTACTTTTCAGTTAGCAGGTTTTCGTTTCAAACTCTCTACTTAGCGATGAAAGCTCGGAGCTATCCTTTGTAACACTTAATTAAAATCACCATATTAAGGTATTCAAACTATTTCGAGAGAGGACGCCATCTTTCCTGCCGTTTAATTTTCATTACAGTGACAATTAAACTTTTGTCATTTAAGTTTGCAACGTCCCCCACTCGTGCAAATTAACTCCTTTGAATTAGTAATCGTTGTAAAACGTTTCCGAAGATGTTCTTTTTTTCCTGTTTCACTTCTGGATTTTTCCTGGACTTTTTATTGGTATTTCGAGAAGTGTTCGAGTTTGCCATTAAGTGCTGAAATAAGTTCTCATTGAAGAAGAATTTTATGGTTCTTGCAGTTTTAAAACCTGGTAAGTGTCAGTACGATGGACCAAAAAAGTAACGGAATGGATACCAAGGGACCAAAGCAGAAGTAGAGGTTGGCCAAGAAAAAGGTGGGAAGATATATTTTTGGAGAAGGGAGGACCAGGATGGATGACTAAAGCTAGGAACAGGAATCAGTGGAAGGAAAGGGGGGGGGGCCTACGCCAAAGAGGCGACTACTGCTTAGCGGCGGGAGACACGTACTATAACACATAATAGGTATATTATAATTTATGTTGAAATTTTAAAGTAGTAGAATAAGGGCTTTTTTTATTTTATTTTATTTATTTTAAGTGTCAACTCAACCTGGTACCTATGACTTTATCGAAGTCGTAAAGTAGGTATCATACTTGTCGGAAATACGTTACTGAGTTAACTAATCGGGAAGCATCGCCAGCGTCACCTAGCATTGCTCGACAGAGTCTACAAAATAATGCTCGGAGCGGTTGGAGCTAAGCAGAGTTCATGGGTGGCGGTCAAGCAGAGGAGACGTTTAGAAACTGTCGCGTATTCCGAATAGTTGTTTCATGTACTTACAGTGTGTGAATTGCTAGTGTGATTAATTTGATAGTAAGTTATAATTTTATCTGAACTGCAAACGGTTTTTCTATTGCGCAATAACCAACACTACCCACAGTACGAAAAGGCGCGGGGTCTCGAGATACTGAATGCGGTACCAATGGCCGCTGCGCGACCGGCATACCACCCAGCTCACACCAGCGAGTCGCGCCTCTACGGTCATGCCTTTGTACCATGGGGTAACAATTCGAACAAATTATAATTAGTCTTGAAAAAAGATCATAGATGGCAGCATAGGTAACAATTATGAAATTAACAGTCACTAAAAAGCGATAAACGGAAGATTTTGACTGAAGTAAGATTAGTAAAAATCAAATCTTCCTTGTTTAAAGCTGATTTATCTATTGTAACTCATAAATCTTGTATTTTCAACAAAAAAAAGATAAACCTTTTTGTTTAGGGCTCTTTGCAATAGATGGTGTTTTACATCACTGTACCACATTTATGCTGTAGCCAGACAATAGCCCGACTTAGGGAGGTCGCATTTCTTTGTATGGGATTGGGTATCTGTACGTAGTATTATATTATATATGCTTTGTACTGTTCAATACTTTGTTCATGTAAATTGTAGCATTACACCTATTTTAATAAATATCCACCTATCATATAGTCCGATTGAGCCCATACACTGCTAGTTATTATAAAACGTCACTTGTTTAGCCCAAAACCAACACAATTTCTAAATCATTTAAAATTTAAATACGTTACCTTCACCATTGCCAACGGAACGGTTACCACCCAATATTTAAACCGATAAAACTAATTTGCGCGCGGTTATTAACTGGGAGGGCACACACAGCTTATCATAACTCAGTTATAAATAATTCGACAAACAATCAATATAATCCGCGCCCAATTTACTTACAGTATTCGGTTAATTATAAATGTGGTCTCCATAGTTTTTGTGAAAACAAGGATACAAGTGAACTTAACCACTTTATTTCTAAGGGCTGATTTCACCAATGAAACTGAACGCGATCAGCATTTCTTAAACACGTTCAAGAGCTGTCAGTGACAAAATTGTTATGGAATATTGTACACTGAAAGCTCTTGAACGCGTTTAGATGTGCTGAATGCGTTCAATTTCATCAGTGAAATCCCCACAAAGTCATCAACTCGTCAAGTTGTGTAGGAGGTGTGGTAGACATGTGGCCATTAAATGTATGTATCACTATTTCGGCGCCGTCATCTCGTTCTTGGCGACGTCCTGGTGACAGCCGCCGTGACAAAGCCCTAACTTTAGGGGTATTTAAAGCACAAAGTTGTTAGGGTTGTATTTAGCAAGGATACTATATTTTAAATTTCATTTCACATTATACAAGATAAAAAAATAAAAAATCAAAGTTAACCTTAGTTTAATTGACTGACAGTGATGGAAGAAATCGTGAAGAAATGAAGACTGATAATGGTCTCACAACGCCAACCGACACTGAGCAATAGTGATAATTCTCTGTACTCCTAAGTTTGAGATTGTGCTCAGGACTGTTTAATCATTTGAAGCAAGTGGGCTACTTATACTTATTAACGTTCTAGTACCAATTTCACCAATGAAGTCGAATGCGATCAACACATCTAAACCCCGTTCAAGAGCTGTCAGTGTCAATATTTTATAACCATATTGACAGTGACAGCTCTTGTAAAAATTTTCTGATCGCGTTCAGTTTCATCGATGAAATTCGCCCTTAGTCACATAGTCCCCAAGTCACAATATTTCTGAAATTGTTGATGACGGTCACTTAAAAAAAAAGCTATTCACAATGTATGAAACTTAGCCGTTAAAAAATTCTCGGACGATCCGAACCAAATCAAACCGTATGGCCTCCCTAACATAACCAATAGTTAATATCGTAATTCGATTAATTGAGGCATAAACTGAATAATGAAGTAACTGTTTGTAGTTCAACAATGTGTGTGATGTGTAGGTGTTTGTCTGTATGGAAATATTCGAAGGTAGGCTCTGGGGATCGAGAGGCTTAAGAGCGTTTATCTCGAAAGTTGGCAACTACTTCGCAAATAGCTGTCAAAAAATTACCTATTTTGATTAATTTGGCAATATTACTGTATGGAAATAAAAAATGTGGCTAACTAGCGAATAGGATATTAATAATGAATTGCAATTATAACATTGAATTTGATGTTGTACCTGTTTTAGGTGTAAAAAAGGCGTTTGGAAGCTTTGCTAATACTTTTTATACATCTAAAACTAAATATTCGGTGTTACGATATTAATAAAATTATTGCATTTCATAATCAATATTCTAGTTCGCTAGTTAGCCACATTTCATATTTCCATACAGTAATATTGCCAAATCAATCAAAACAGCCAAATATTTTACATCTATTTGCGACGTTGCCAACTTTCAGAAGAAACGCTCTTAATACTTGTAACTTGTAACATACTTAACTTATTTTTAAGCATAGCTTCTATCGCGGGCCTTGACCGTGGAGACCGAATCCAGAAATTCCGTAACGAAAATACCTAACGCCTAACGAGAGTATTGTATTGAAAATTATGTTTAACTGTTTGACAACAAAGTTCAAATTTACTTAGACGAATGATCTAACGAGAGTGTTGTATTGAAAATTATGTTTAACTGTTTGACAACAAAGTTCAAATTTACTTAGACGAATGATCCTTGACTATTAATAGTTAAATTAAAACCTTTTTATTAGTTTGATGTTCCCATTACGTTGTGTCAAGTTTTAAAAACTATAAATGTGAATAACAGCTCCTGTCAATGTCACCATTGCTATTTCTTGTATTCGGGATAATATTTTACAATTGCATAAGTTGATAAAAAATGCGGTACCACTGTACAGTTATGCCCGGCGCTTTTTTATAGTAGCTATTTTATTTTGGGTAGGATAGACCCTTTTTAGTGTATTTTTGAAAACCCCAAAGTGCGCAAAACCATAGCTGACGAGAAAAAAATCGCCAGTTTCTTTCGGTATTGGATAGTGCGAGTTTAAGGGGGGGGAAGATCACGTGGCGGGTCTAAATTTGTTTCCAAACAATACCTAATAAGCGTAGTCGACGGAGCCCGCTTCGCGGGCTCCTATTTCTGAATTATTAAAAAAAAATAACCACGAAGAGGATGGCGGGGTCTTCGTTCGCTCGCTTCGCTCGCTCACTAGACTCTCTTCTAACCTAACCTGTCCGAGTCGGGGTGCCCCCAAGTCCGGAGCTCGCTTCGCTCGCTCTTACATACATCCTAAGTTTTCTTACTATAAATTACGTAAAAAGTTCAATTTTTTTAAACATTCGGATTTTTTTTCTCAAAAACTAGGCGTTTGTGCAGTGTGAAATTTTGCGAAAGCGTTTAACTGTTTGAAGCTTCGGACGCGCGGGCATAACTGTACAGTGGAGCCAAAAATGCTATGCAATAGCTTTACCGCGGCAGTCCCCGAGTGCCACACGTCTTTTTTTTTATTTCCTTTCTTATTGGTAATGACTTTATGAAATCAGGTAGCAAGGCTGACTGACCAGGGTGCCCTAGACGTAATTCCATAATACGATCCTTACATACTCCTTTTGCCTCGTTTACGTTCATACAGCTGGTCAGACGAATTAAAATTAGAATTTTATTTATTTGTAAGAATGTAGCTGTACATCGTATGATGTTAATATTTTTGTTAGTTCTATACATTCTACTACGAAATATATGGTGTACAAATATGTTAATTGTCATTCTCAACTAAGTACAAAATTAATTTTAAGATTTGCGATGTAAGTCCAGTATGAATCAGTATTATTAAAATTAGGTAATCGTTACTTTAAAATGTCAAAATTAAGTCCATGTCATCTTGGATTTTTACAATATTCGCCAATGTCATAAAAGCAAATAACTAATACCCAATTTGTCAGCTTTTTCTTGAACATGGGGATAAGAAGTTCCTTAAATGAATTAGGTAACTTGTTATACATCTGAATGACATTAACATAATTATACATTCCTCCTAAATAATTGCAATCTACATTGAGGTACATTTAATTCGAACGCAGGTTGCGAGTACTACGCACCTGACCTTTCAATAAACGTCACCAATAAGGTCACTAAACATATTGTATTCAATCATTATTTTGATTTTAGAAACTGACGACGTACCTGGATATCTCAAAATGGTGCAAGTTTATAAATGAGTGTTAAATACTAGAGACTACTGTTAAAACTTTTCCACCATAAAATAGCCCTTTAGGTAGTAATATTTAGAGTGCCTCGTTGGTCTAGTGGTGGCAAGCGCTACTGTTGAGCATGAGGTTCTGGGTTCGATTCTCAGGTCGGGCAAAGTGTTATTGAGTTTTTCCATTATGATTTTTTCCGTAGCAGGCCGGAGTCTGGATTTGTGCCCGGTTTATGGAAATAAGCTCGCCCCCTATTACTTCGGAGTTATGGACAATTGGCAAAATGTGCGTCTACTATAGTTACATCTCTGCTCAACCCTTCGGGGATTTTTGCTATATTATTACTGCAACATGTTGTCCTAGAATGCACCTAATCTAACTATTCAGAAAACGGACGTAAGTACATGTACCATCCTAAAGTTACCGTCTAAAATGGCGGTCGTCTGACATGTGAAATATTACAGCCAGTGGCCGTCGTGAATGTTTTGAGATAAATGTACTATGAATGCAAAGATTTAAATCATTAGATTTGCTCTCACCGTACTTATGTCGCGAAAAAGATGTCCACAATGAGTATAGTGAGTTCACATTCCGTTTATGGCGTCTGCGACATTGTGTGAGTCAGAGGTGTAAAAACGAAACATAAACCCGACCATCTTTCGGCTTGGTAGGGCGAATCTAACGATTTAAATCTGTGCTTTGAACAGACGTTTTAGCGTTCACTATAAAATGGATAAGACTTGTTTTTCGCCTGTCTGTCACGATCTATTTTATTAGAGCATTTAGATATGTTCCTTCATATTAGGATCGAATTTATCAGAACATTTTTAGGTAACAATTTTTTCAGTGTCTAAGTAAGCAAAGAAAAAAAAACTTAAGAGGGTTTACGTCGTACGTACGGCATTTCGTACAAACTTTCAAGCCCTTATTTTTCGAAATGACTGAACGGATTTTAATGAAACTTCATACGCATATGCAGACTACAAAGGTCTAAAAACTTAGTTAAGAACATTTTCAAAATCTCTTATTTAAAAGCAGATAACTGGAAATATCTGTTTCTTTGGAAAATTAAAAATTGGTCTAATTTGGCTGTACCTAACATAATTTTTCGAAAATGTTCTTAACTAAGTTTTTAGACCTTTGTATCTTTCATATGCGTATGAAGTTTCATTAAAATCAGTTCATTCATTTCGAAAAATAAGGGCTTGAAAGATTGTATGAAAAGCGGTACGACGTAAACCCTCTTAACTGAAACGATTTTCGCTAAAATCGTTAATTGAGATTGCTACATTATTCTTACAATATTCGCCTACTACATTATTATAAGCAGTACCTCGTGCTTTGGTTTAGTTAGACTACGTTCCTTGTCTTTCTTGTTCCTTGTCTCTATCTTGCACTGGTTATTTGACAGTTGTGCAAAAATAACAGGAATAGCGCATAGCCAAAATAGGCGCTGCGTAATGTTTATAGATGTCAGTTTTACAATGTTTGTCCACCGCAATGCGAATGGGACGTCAACCAGAAACGAGATTACGCGGCCATAGTACTCGTAAATGTACTGTCAGTACTTCGGCTACGTCATCTCGTTCTCGTTGACGTTCGTGACCGTTCACGGTGCGGTGAACAGACGGCCTTAGTTCCAAAACTTTCAGTCGACGTGTAAATGAAGCTTAAAAAGGTACTGGTTTATGAAACAATGTTACTGTTAACTAAACTAAATTATGAAGCTCGGACGGGACAGGTGATATATTATAGCGACTAGCCAGCGCGAATGTAATATATAATTGTTAATTTAGACATGTAAATGTTCACTTGAATGGGATTGTTGGCAGTACATCCCACCTGTCTTCTTTGGATTGTATTTATAAAGGTAGTGAAGGGAAAGGGTGTTTGCTGGTAATATTTGTGGGTAACAAACGTAACAAATTAACGATTTTGAAGAGATTTCACAGAGTTTTTATATACGTATCCCTTGAGTTGGTTGAAGGTGGTCGTAAATGTATGCAAGGTACGTCATCTTGACTTTTGGATAAAGACGGATTGACGTTTGAACGTGTCAAAATAAATTTTTGAACTCGAATGAATTATAGTTACAAAAAAAACTCGTTACTTGTCTAAGGTGTAGTACGAGCTACGCCGTAGCACTGCGCGTAGCGGATGTCGCTACGCGGATTCTATGAGGCCGCACGCACTTTGGACACGAATTCGTAAACGTACGATCGTGGTCGTACGAATTGAGTGGGCACATTGAATACGTTTTTCTCCGTCAAATAGGTAGTGTTTAGATGATATGGCATTGAATACACGAAACATCTCAACAAGTTAGGATTGCTTACGGACGTCATCGGTAGGTACTATACGTACGTATAACTCGCACTCAGTTTGTGCGTACTCGCACTCAGTTTGTGCGTATTCGTACGTGTTCGCACGAGTGAAACCGTACAAAAATGCGTCCAAACTGCACGCGGCCTTATGTTTAGTAATTTTCTTACAATGGATAGTAATTACTTTATATTCAGCTGGCCCATTTTAACTGCTTACTGTAGGAACCATTACGCTTATGTAACAAGTAATAATGACAGTTTGTTTAAATCTTCTTCTGGTACAAAGAAGAATAAAAAAACATCCCAGTGACTGAATCTCAGCAACTCACCTTTTGCACGACTCGTAATGCGAAGCATTAGGCTGCCTGTCCACTGGAGCGGAGAGGAGAAAAGAGGAGCGGAGATGTGTCAATATTAACCAATAGAATCTTGACTCCGCCCCTGAGTTTAGATCAGTGATCCTGAGTCAAGATTCTATTGGTTAATATTGGCACATCTCCGCTCCTCTTTTCTCCTCTCCGCTCCAGTGGACAGGCAGCCTTAGAGTGTGCTCCACGACCGAAAAAAATTTTTTGCCCCATTTCTGTAACTGTTTTTATTGTTACACTCCTGCTAGTACACAGAACCTACTTAATTTATATACCATTGTATAGATGATTAAATGGAGATTAATACTGTACTTTTTAACAATTGATTTAATGCAGCAGAAATGGAAAAAGCATAAAAATAGTTGAAAAAAAAATCCTGTCCGTCAATTTATGAACCCTGAAAACATTGTAGCTTGCGATAAAATCAATTAATTGAGTCAATTTTTTTTTATACATTCGTTTCAGCCGTAGAAGGAACCCTATTGAAAATGGCTCTTTTATTCAAAGTAGTTTAATTATAATTAATAAAATACTAACTAAAATATAATATCTTTAACTAAATATTTCCAACCTTTGACTTGAAGTTGCCTAGCAACCGCCAAGTAAATATCTTTGTCAGTCGTTGACATTACGACTTCATGAAAAGTGATAAATTGTTCATTTTTAAACTATGTTTTGAATTTCTTTTTCGTTTATGAATGAGTGATAAGTATGAGGCGTGCACTTTTGGATTTTCCAAACTATTTTTTTATTCAACTGTGTTGTTCCACTGCTTTCCATTCTTCCCTGTGTTGCCTCTTCCGGTCAATCTACCATAAAGGCCTCTAAGTCTTCATGCCAGCGTTTCTAAATTAGCCCTTACGCGTCATTAAATTCCCTGTAACAAAATCTAGTCTACAACCAACACGATAACCACATTCATATCTTTCAAAAACGATAGCTCATAATAAAAGCGACGTTGCCAGATTTCTGTATAGAGCGTCTCATTAAGCCGGCGACACACGAGCGTCAACAAACACGCTTGTCAAACGGTGATTATTCTTGCCTAGAGATAGCTCATAGCTCACCTATCGTGAGCTGAAAGAGCCCTTTGATAGCTCAGCTTTTCATTCTACATGAATAGTGTCTGAACTGGACGTGGATTGAATTAATGTGGATAAGAAATAACGAGGTGTTGTATTGAATAGGAAAGAATATGCAAAGAATAAAGGCTGTTTTGCATTATTTATTCTTCCAATATGATGTGACTGTTGGAATATAAAGTAAAAGTTTTAATTTGATTATGTTTTTTTTTATTGAGGAGACCATGTTGTTAACATGACCTGTGGTTGGTTTAAATGTCAAACGGTAAATGGCATAAAAAAACAACAGATTGCACTCCGGGAGTGCCGGCAGAAGTAAAAACTTGAACATTAAGGTTGTGCATTTTTATATATTTTGGAATGGTTAGGGAATAATTTCGCACGAATTGCTTTATTTATCAGTATAAAAGTACTATCATTTATGTGGTTAAATACAATATTCATTAGTAGTAGTAGTTTATTATATAAAAATAAACAATTTATTACCCATCAATATGGGTAAAATTTCTTACCTCGCAATCTTTACGTAACGTCAAAGACTATTTATTTTGATTATTTACTTAGTCGGTTGCTAAGCAGCGGATCTTTCGGCACGTTCTGACGCGAGTTTAAAAATTTTTACCCATCCCAAAAAAAGTGCACATTGCCGCTAAAGAAGTTTTCGCTTCAAAAATACAAACATAATGCATTACAAATAATATATCTATTTCTAGTGCCTAAACTGACGAAAGCGTCTAAAATTCCCCGTTCTTTATGAGATCTTCATAATTTTGTTCTTCGTAATCTTACTTCACTTTATGAAAATGTTGCTTTCGTGTAGGATTTTTTTTGTATTCTCTTTCACCATTTGGTAAATCTCAACTAAATAGCAACTGAAAACGGTCACGCATTCCCAAAAATTATTATGTTCTGCTGTATGGAAGTTACAACTAATTGATTCAATGACAGTACGTCGATTCTGTAAAATTCAAACAACAACTCGCATCTCACTTCGCAATTCACTCTCACTTCGCTTAAGGTTCAAAATGACCTTGATTTTGCATTCTGTAAGCATCACCTTGTCACTTGCGAAGTGAAGTGAGCTTCGAAGTGACCAATATTGTACTAGTGATTACCACACTCAACAAAATGTTAGTCAAGTTTTATCGATTTATGTTTTTTGACACAATTGTTGAGTTTTTGGCACAGAATTTTAGCTAATTTAATTTAAATTTAAATTTCTTACTTTAAAAGGAATTTTAGGCAGCTAATAAGTAAAAAAACAGAAAACTCTAAATTCGTTTCATGAATATATAATCTATGCTTCCCTTACGAAAAAATAAAAATGTCAGATAGACCATATTTTGACAGTGCGTTGCGCTTGCGTTGTTTTGTTTGTTCAGTGCCGAAAATAATTGTGAAATAATCATGAAGTAAGTTATTTGTGGTTGTGAAGTTTAAAAAAATGATATTAATTAAATAGTATTAATTTTGTTTTCTAATCCAACAATAATTTTCTAGTCCGAATGAGACACGTTCCTCTCACCCATCGTCGGCTCAGGTTGAAACTCTGGTAGAGTTTATGGAAAGAAACCCTGGCTTGGCGAAGGGTTTCTTAAGAACTCAAAATGCCAGAGAGCGAAGTCGACGCCAGTGGGAGGAACTAGCCGTGCGCCTAAACAGTTTAGGTGGCACAATAAAAAACCACAAACAGTGGACCAAGGTTAGCATCGCTTTTTTTTACTACATGTACCACTTAACATTCCTCAAAGCGTTACCACTTAAAATGTGCGACTATTCTTTGTTTAAAGTGTGTTCCTTGGTTTCATAATTTTAATTTTACTCAATCAATGACTATTAATAATAAGAAGAAAATAGAGTTTTTTATACTTAGTTTGAAAAATACATGTGTATTTAAACAGCAATTTTTTTATAATTTCTTTAATTATATGTCTGATTGTAGTATTGGTCTGACAAAAAAAGCGCCATCAAAAAAAAAGTAGCCGCGCGCTCTGCTGCTAGGCGTAGGACTGGTGGTGGGGTGGAGGATGAAGTGGAGCTATCAGAGCTTGAAGAAAGAGTTGTTGCTTTGTGTGGTGGTGAAAGCTTTTCTACAGGAGATGCACATTTAGGCATACAGCCATTTCCGGTAAGAAATTTAGAAATGCAATAGTTGCTAGCTTTTTTGCATCAATCATGTCTGGCTGGTAGTGGCCAAGAAATGTGCAATCTGTCTGTTAAAAATACATAATGTAAAGTGTATTTTTATTTGAATTATTTGGCAAATTTATTAATATTATTATTCCGTTTCAGGAAAATGATACTCCATCTCCATCACATGAAGCGCAACAAATACAAGATGCTGATACTGACAATGTATGATATTTAAATTAAATTCATAATTGTATGATGATGATATACTCATATCTAGCATTTATCTGATTATATTTACTAATTATAGATTCATATAACACAACAACAACAGAGTCGGGCACCTACAGAGGAATCACCAGCTATTGTGATATATGTAAGTTATATTATTCTACTAACTACTAGGTACATATTAGATTCTATTCTATTACATCTAAATGTAGTAGTACCCATCTATATTAAAATTCATTACTAATATAATTCAAATACTGATTTGTCTTTAGAGTACTCTTTTCAGTGAAAATATTTTTGTCTAATTTTGTTCCAACAGAAAGATATGGAGTAACATTTTATCCAATTTACTTTTCAGGGTTCCGAACTGATTGAGGATAGCCGAGAACACACTCGTAATTGCAGTCAACCTGGTCCTGCAATTGCGAGAAGGCTGTTTGCTTCCTCATCCGCCTCAACTGTTGGAACGAGCCAAGTCAGCAGTTTGCGGGTATGTGTCTGGGTAGAGACAAATTTGAGTTGTCACAGTATCATATTTTGAGAACAGATCCGCTACACTCTGACCCGTGCTATAGTTTTGGGCGGTAGCAACTTACCTACTTAAGTTTCTTATTTTTGTTGATTATTATCTAATATCATCTACATAATATGTTTTTTTTTAATTTCTTTTTGAAATTTTAAGTGCTTTAATATTATTTACTGCAGCAGTTTAACAACTTTCCTTGGAATTGTCAATATTTAATTATAATATAGGTAAGTGGGTTTCCTTTTAAGAATTGTTTCTGTTGTTTCAGTATGTCCAGTTAGAAGACACTCCTCCTCCAAATCCTCATATATATCATCCTAGCCTGTCCCCTCCACCCATAACACTATCACACACACCCACACCACAGACACCACCTTCTCCTTCACGCCGCGGTTCTACCCACGCAGCCTCCCCAGTGATTCGTCGTCGAACTGCTGCTTCGTCATGTAAGTGACCAATAATGTTAACAACTTTCACTACTATTAGGTCCCCACCTATGAAATCAGCGTTCTTTATGAAAGAAGTTGCATTTTTCATACTAACATTTTATTAATTTATATAACAACCATGAACACTAATGTTTTAAAACGTTTATTCACTAAATTGTTTAAAAAATAAGATAATTCGTTTTAGGTTAAAACTTGAGATTACTTATAGAACCTTCATGTAAGTATGTAAATATTTATCTTTTTAGCTTCACGTCACGCAACGCCAATTGCTTCCCCTACTCGCCGCCCCAGGCCAAATATGGCTCGTGCTAGTCGAGGTGCTGGTTCCTTGTGTAAGTAAAAAATAAAAATAACTATCAAAACTTAATCTTTCAAACGATTGACAACGAAAAGCTGCATTTAAGATTTTTTATTTACGCGTCATAATATCGGTGTTCTTTTTTCACAGCATCACGTCACACGTCTTTAGTTGCTGCTCCTCCACCATCTCAACGGCGAACGGAATTCTCCACCACTACCGAGAGATTCTTGAGGGTGGAAGAACAGCAGCTGGAGCTACAGCGCCAAAATGCACAAATCCTGCAGTCCTTTCTGGAGAGGTGTGCGGAAAGAGATAGGGCCATGGATGAAAGGACTGCAGAGAGAGAAAGGGCCATGGATGAAAGGAGTGCAGAGAGAGACAGAATCTTGGCTGATGCTGTGGCTGCAGTGGCGAAAGGTCTGCAAGCATTGGCAGAGTCTAACAATAGAGATAGATTAGAATAAGATAAATTAGTATAATAAATAAAACACTTTTAAACGGATACTAGAGCGGTTTTATTGAAAGTCCATTGGTGATTAGTTTGGATTTGGTTTGATTTTATATATTTTGATGTGCTAAAAATAGAAATCTATTGAATCTACCACCATTTCACAAAATGAGAGTCCTCTCCAAGAAAGAAATGGCGAAAGAAAACTTAGAAAGGGTTGTTGACCTCTGTCTTTTATATTTATTTTCTATCTACAAAAACAACTAAGTAACTATCATTAGAGTTAAATCCTGTAGTGTGTGTTTTAGGGTGGGGCTTTTACTTGTGATTTTAAATTTTACTTGTGATTTTCGAATACTAGCGCAGTTTTCTTGAAAGTCCATTGGTGATTGGTTTGGATTTGGTTTAATTTGACATTGCAGACTTATTACCACCTACATATTATTATGTTCATATTAGCTACATGTTCATTAACGTGATCATTACATTTAGAGTGAGCATGACATAGGTACTCGATTATCATCCAGACATAGTCAATTATTATAATTCAACTAGCTGCCCGCCCCGGCTTCGCACAGGTAGCACTAAATACATCTACGGCGCACCTACCTACATACAAACATACCTATCTACCTACCTACATACATACATACATAACTATCTACCTACCTACATACATACATACATACCTGCGTTACCTTATCTACCTACCTATCCTACGTACATACCTACCTACCGACCCTACCTTCACCTACCTATCCTACGTACATACCTACCTCCCTACCTTCACCTACCTATTCTAAGAACCTTCTTCTTACTATAACAAACACAACAAAAAAAGAATTAGCGAAATTGGTCCAGCCGTTCACGCGTGATGTCGTGACCAATGAAATAGGGATTCATTTTTACATTTATAGATTCAAAATATAGGTACTATACCAACCATCACTCCACTGGGGAACGTAACGACCCGCCTCACGCACCACAGAATACAATGATAGTACCTACTAAACGAAACCACCGATTAATTATGACGTGAACGCCATAGCCTATCTACTAAGTTTCGCCTACGTAATTGCCCTAGAGCTAAATCGGCGTTAGAAGGCAAATCCCTAGTTTGCCTCCTTTGAGCTTCAGCAATTGTTTGGAGCTCTTCTAGTCTCTCTTCTTCTGAAATTGTGAATGCCGGCATTCCTGCGCGATTGCACATGTTGTGCAAAACACAACATGCAATAACTATTTTTGCAACTACGTCTGGATGATAATTGAGCACTCTGTGTACTAACAAGCACCTAAATCGTCCTTTTAGGAGACCAATTGTTCTCTCTACTGAATTGCGAGCAGTTAAGTGACGGTCATTGTAGAAAGCTTCTGGGGAATTATCTTCAGCACCACTAATTGGCGTCATAAGGTAGGCGCGCTGAGCATATCCTGAATCACCTGAAAAAAATAATAAATAAATTAATTTATTGACACACACAAGTTAGGAAACATAAAAACAGAAACAATGATAGTTAAAAGAGTGCCTAAGTAGGTAGTATTTAACTAACCGAGCAAAACAACTTCTTCACCAGCATTTGTTAATGCCTCTAAGTGGGCTTTTATGACACCATAGTTAAAGATGAAGCTATCATGAGTAGCTCCACCATATGTTGGATCCACATTTAAAATATTCAGATCTGCATCCGTTATCTGAAAAAAATAAAATATTAAGAAAACTAATTGAATACCTAATAGTAATAGAATACAACATTGAAATCCATTTTACCAATTGCACATTTCTTGCATGGTAACCTTTGCGGCAGTAGAAACGTTCTTCATTCTCTACTGGTTTTTTCAATGCCACCAGAGTGCCATCGATACACCCAAGAGCTGCTGGAAAGCCAAACTTTTTGTAGAACCTGTAATTTAAAGTAATGATTAACTATCACAAAAATCAAAGAAGGGTCACTTTAATTATAATATTATACCTAAGTACCTTTCTTTTAACATTTGTCTTTCTTGTATATTTTGAGGAAACCTTATATATTTTTTGACTATTGCCGGATTATTAAGAGCTTCCACTATTTGATTTATGCAACGAGATGCTGATGGTTGCGATAAATATGTTCTTATGTTTTCTTTTATAATTTTTTGATAACTGCCATTAGCCAAGAATGACAAGGTGCATAATATCTGTGAAACAATAAATCAGTAAAAAAAATAAGTATTTAATCTAGATCTAGTCAAAACAAAATAGGGACCAATTTTGTTATTTACATGCCTAATAATAATACCAAGTACCTATATTATAACTATAAATACAGGGTCCTTAGACTAACATGAAAACATTGCTAGCAGGGACACCACCTAAGGGGACTACTCCTTATTATGAAGTGTTTTCATGAGTTTTATGTGATATAATTTATTTTGTTGGTGTGCTTGGTTACAAATCTACTACAAACTTTATACTTATTAAAATAAAGCACTTACTTTTATACGAGTTGAAAGTCCTTTGCCTCGACGTTTTGTGGGCTTTATCAGAGGCAGTAACTCAGACTCTAGTTGGTCAATAAGTTCTTTTGACAATCTATATACGCTCACATAGTCGTCATCTCGGGTTAATAAAATTAAACTTCGAATTTGGTTAGATTGTCGACGCTTTTCTATTTTATCCAAAGCATGAGCCTCTTCTAATAAAGATTTAAACACAAACATTCTTGCCATCGTTATCGCTTCACTTTACACAGACACCCAAAAAGTAGTTTATTGTTATTGTACTAATTTTTAACATACAAAATATTATTAAACGCTCTTCCTATAGGATTTCTTCTGTTTTCACTCGTAAAATAGATGCTTTTTATTTGACACTTTGAATCGGGTTCGAGTGCGAAGTGAGCGTCGAAGTGACGGGGGAATTACCTTACTGAATGCCACTTCTTACGTCATCTCATACTTTATCTGTCAAAATCTCACAGTAAATTTAGTTCAACTCGCTGACACGCTCGCAAGGGTAGCGCTAGTGTATCAACCGAGTTTTTAGAATGCCAATCAAGAAACTCACAGCGGATTCAGATTCGAAGTTTAGAATGAGGTCTTACAGAATCACACTGCAGAACAATACAAAGATAATTATTGTACATACATCAAAAAAGTTTGTGATCACTAGTAAAAGCTGATATATTTTTTAAATTTAACTTTCAAGAAAAAGTGTTTACGTTATATTTTTTTTTAATAGAAATATACTGCCTGAAAGAATCTGAAAAGAAGAATAAATTATAATATAGTCTACCGTAACAAAACGTATTTCGATTTTTCAAACTGATCGTAAACTTTTTTTGATGTGTGTATATCAAGTTTAAGCGAGATATAACACTATTATTTATTTGATTATAAATAAGCTTGTAATATATATATTTGTGGTATTCATATACACACAAAAAACTTAATAGAGAAAAATACATAAAGATAGCAGAGCACAAGAATTACAACCAAACAATCACAAAAATCAATGTAATATAGCATTCTCTTCCACATTTCTCCATTCCAAGTCCCGCAGTGACCTCCGCGACCTGTCCTGGTTAAATTATGAAGTGTATTTTTAACTGAATGCGCATGAATATGTTGTTAAATAGTTACGTTGCTATTTCAGAGTTGTTCGCACTGAAAACATTCACGTAAGGAGTGCTATTTTATTATATTTATGTTACATTGAATGAGAATGTACGGGACATCACACAAGTTTTAACTATTACAACACTACATTACGCTTTTATGCCTCAAAGGGTTAGGCAGAGGGCCACGCGATATAAGTGAAAACATTTATATTATTTTCTTATTTTAAAATATTTTAGTATCATTCACTAAAAGTCACAATTCGAAGACATGTGACATCTATCAACCTGCACTGGGCCCGCGTGATGGATTATGGATGGCCCAGTCCCTCACACAGAGAGGAGGCGAGTGTCCCAGCCGTGGGAATATTATAGGCTGATTATGTACTGTTCAGAAAGAGCGCAAAGTGCGTCACCGACCGACTGGAGTCGAGTATAGCCGATTCAGCGTCACTAACCCAAGCATGACGGTTCAGTTTCGTTCTCTGTTCAGAAAGAGCGCAAAGTGAAGAAAATAAGTTTTCACTTCAAATATTGTTATTTTTACGAATATTATTTATTAAGGCAAAAAAAGCTTACTGGTAGAATGACCACCAGTTTACTTAGATAAGTACTAACTATTTGAATCTGGTAAACCCTTGCATCTGCAATATCTAGCTACCACTGCCGCAGTGGACTTAGAATTAATATCTTCTAGTAATATAACAATGATAAAGTTAGAGCTACGTCGGACACGCGTTACTTACCCCTCCCTGTATCAACCATCCCTCTCGCTTCACTAGATCTGAGTGGTGCGAGGCATAAGATTGAGCAGTTTAGATTCTTACTTCAATTTCCTTAACACTTTTAGTGCCGGTAGCCCTCCTGTAGGGTTCACGTAGTCGCATATGGGATGCCGGGAACCCTCGCGGAGGGCTCATTTTAAATGTAGGTTTTTCTTAGCGAATTAGCGAACAGCATTATACGAGTAAACCGTGAAAATAAAATGTGATGTATATTTTAACAAGATTAATTATTATTAGTATATGCGTTGGTTTAAAAAACAAAGCATTTTTTTAAAATGTTTTATTTATTACAATTAATATTCACAAAAAATGTAAAAGGTTGGAAACTACATAGAGCGACAAGACTCCCTAAACACACTATTTTGTTACTTCGTTTTACAGTATTTTATGACACGGTTTTAAACCTAATGCCGTTGACCGTTTGGGATGGTTACTTTAGCGCAAACTTAATGCCGGTAACGCTACCGGAGGGTTCACTTCCAATATGTATGGCGGCATGGCGTATGAGTTCTATGAAAAGTGGATGGAGTCGAAAGTGTTAAGCATTATACGTCATCATCTTCATTGGCAGCCTTGTTCCACCTACTTCTGAGTATATGCCTCCTCTCTTTTGTGTCATGCTTCTCTGGTCTGTGCGAGTCTCATCCAGGTCTTCCTCGCGATCTTCTTTAGGTCGTCCTCCCACCTAGCCGTCGGTCTGCCAACGCTCCTTCTACCGTCTCTCGGCAACAATCCGTTAGTGTTCTGCTCCATCTGCCATCACCACGTCTAGCGTATATAATCATGCATGCCATCTGTCTCGCCACATCTTACCATGCATGCCATCTGTCCCGACAGACGGCATGCATGCTCAGCCTGTCATGTATTCTATCTAGCCTACATGGTACTCACATTCAGTTTTCAATTTAAATGTCTTAGAAAATATCTACTACATTACTAACTTATCAGTTATCATTCTAGTTTAAAACTTGTGAGTCTTCCAGTTAACGAAGTTCTGTGGAGGTCAATTATATAAGACTATATAATTGACCTCCACAGAACTTAGAATTTCGTCTAAAGCAGACGCTTTAGACGAAATTCTAAGAAATTTCATACTTCAGTTCAATATTCAGTTACTTTTCTTCGAAACTCTGCACGCCTTTCGCTGAAAACTAACTCCTACGTGTCCAAGAAACCGTGTCTCTACCCGCTATGATGTCCTAACTCAGACGACAGCCCAACATTAAATTGAATTTCTATTAATCGGGCAAGTTCTGGGTACCGCTAAATCATCCTAGTTGAGCCGGGTGTAACTGGGCATAACCGATTGTAACCGTCGTAATAGGCCACCGTAACCGGGTATCGGTTTTAGGGGATACCCGACCGGTCAAAGGGACGGTAATCACTTTAAAATTATATCACTTTACGGTCCGTTTATCCGATTTTTTTAGAAATAAGTAGCCGTAGCGAACGTGAAATATGGAGCCAATTTATTATTGTTATTGCACGACTCATAATGCGAAGCATTAGAGTGTGCTCTACGATGGAAAAAAATTTTTGCCCCTTTTCTGCAACTGTTTTTATTGTTACACTCCTGCTAGTACACAGAACCTACTTAATTTATATACCATTGTACAGATGATTAAATGGAGATTAATACTGTACTTTTTAACAATTGATTTAATGCAGCAGAAATGGAAAAAGCATAAAAAAAATTCCTGACCGTCAATTTATGAACCCTGAAAACATTGTTGCTTGCGATAAAATCAATTAATTGAGTAATTTTTTAGGGTTCCGTACCCGAAGGGTGACAAACGGAACCCTATTCATAAGCCTCCGCTGTCCGTCTGTCTGTCAGCGAGCTCTATCTCATGAACCGTAATAGGTAGGCAGTTGAAAATTTCACAGATTGAGCATTTCTATTGCCGCAAGAGCAACAAATAATAAAATTAAAAATTAAAGTGGGGTCGACATACAATAAAATTAAATTTTGAAAAAAAAATTATCTAACCCTAGCATGTGGGGTATCATTTTCTAGAGCTCATCGAGTAGAGAATAAATATAATTTTTATTTGTTTTTATCTTCAAAAATGATGAATTAGGGGGCCGTAGAAGTTGTCTGTTTTAGACCATTTTTGTACGAGCTCTATCTCAACAACTAAACAAATTAGGAATTTGAAACTTGTGTGTATCATGTAACATATATTGTTTATAATCAACAAATACTAAAAACGCCGATTCATAACGTATTTTATATATTATGGGCGATTTTCTGCAACTTAAAGTAGGTAATAATTTTGTATTTCATGCTAATATTATGCGATATAAATTCCACAGATAACTATTTAATAGTCGGAGTAATGACATGGAATTAGTAAGTACCTACTATCATGGCAGCATATACTATTTCGATCATTTAAATTTCGATCATCCAAAAAGGTCTACAAAATAAACTTTCTTCACAAGATTTTAAAACCGGCCAGTATTTTTTGAGTTTAAGAACTTTATCGACTTTTTTCAAAGTATCCCTAGACGGTGTTGATGTGTGTACCTCATGTTAAAACTACACTCCAATAGACAATATATTCAGTAACATTGAAATGAATGCTGGCACATACAGTGTACTATTCAGTTACCTTAAACCGTTGTGGATACAATTTACTAATACTATGTTAGTAGCAAATAAATAACTTTGACTTTAGTTAATGCATGTTACTGGATAAAGTTAACTTAATATTTTTCTCTTAAAATAAATGAAATATACTCCTATACCTATATTTTAACACAACAATATTTTCTCATTAAAATTAGACAATTTCTTTACAAATCTTTGTTGTTTTATAGCGCCTCTGTTGTTACCTTTACGAAAGTAGGTATTACAAAAATTCATAGTGTTAAATCTTGTACGACATGGTATGGAACCCTTCGTGTGCGAGTCCGACTCGCACTTGACAGATTTTTTTTTATACATTCGTTTCAGCCATAGAAAGAACCCTATTGAAAATGGCTCTTTTATTCAGAGTAGTTTAATTATAATTAATAAAATACTAACTAAAATATAATATCTATAACTAAATATTTCCAACCTTTGATTTGAGTAAGTCCGTAAGTTGCCTAGCAACCGCCAAGTAAATATCTTTGTAAATAGTCTTTGACATTACAGTCAAAACATACTTCATGAAAAGTGATAAATTGCTCATTTTTGTTAGAAACTATGTTTTGAATTTCTTTTTCGTTTATGAATGAGTGTTATGAGGCGTGCACTTTTGCATTTTCCAAACTATTTTTGTCTACTTAAGAAGCTTTGTCAATGTATTACCTTTCAGCTTTTTTAATTTATAATATTAGTATGAATTGGACAGAATGTTAATTAGCATAAGAGAACTAAATATACTCATTATAACTCACACACTACACACCCTCACTTTTGAGGCTTCACACCCTCACCCACTTACACATATCACAAGTACACACACGATATGGCCCTTTTCTATGCATAAAACTATTTCAGTTACAAATCATTTGCTCATTCTTTTCATTTCGTATACTTTTAAGTTACCCATTTATTTTTAGTTTGCATGTTTACATTGTCTACTTCAACTGCAGATCAATTGCTAACACAAGCAATAATTGATCTCTAATAAAAATGTATCGAAATGGCCTTTGTAATTGAAATAACCATTTTTTTATGTTAAATATTGCGTAAGCACTTGCTAAAGGGAATTAGTAATACATTCATTTGTATTTAGAACGTTTCGAATTATATCTCACCATACGTTTTCCAAAAAATATTGTTTGAATAACATGATTAAATTGTAAAGGGAAATTGAGGTTATAAACATACCTAACCTTAATTGTCAAATGAAGAACAACATTGAGGTGATTTAAAATTAGATTTTCGGTTTTATTATTTATTTATTTAAACTTTTCGCACTCAATTTTTGAGTGGAAAAGGTACAAAGGCGAACTTCTCTACCAGTCAACCAAGGGTGGTGAAGAGATTTGATGGCAGGTGATCTGTTTGAGAGGAACATAGAAAAATGTAATAAAAAATTTAAAAAAATTGGTTTATCTTTAAGTAATCATACACAGTGCCCCTACACAAGATATGCCTGACCCATCACGCACAACCACCTGCATGTCCCAGGATTTCAAATTTTAAATGAAAAGTCCAAGTGGCTACATTCTGATCGGACAAGAAGATAATAAAATCGAAGCACTTTATTATTTTGTAAGTAGCACTAAAAATTGGCATCCACAGATACGTTTGCCGATCCAATTGTTTTTTGAAGTGAAAACTTATTTAGCGGAATTGTGCACTTTTTTTGGAATGGGTAAAAAATGTTAAACTCGCGTCAGGACACGTGACCTGATCGAAAATTCGGAAGACGGAAGGAGAGTAGAAATGTTGTTGACACCGCACTCTGTTTTATTTTTTTGGAAATTCCTGACATTTTCATTAGATGGCGTTACGCTATATCAAAAAGTTACTTAGTTTTCACTTCTATTGGCAGTCTCCAAAGACTGCCCGATGTTTTTTTTTGTGGGCTTTTTAAGTACCTTGGTAAGCTAAGCTTGCAAAAAAACTATTTTTTTTCACTTTAAAATCATTTATTTTTTAATTAAAACTTTTTATCAAGAACAAGCAGCATCATAATGTGGACTCTTCTCACATATAAAAGCGCTTGGTACACCAGTAGGATGTTATTGGGCACTCTAAGCCACCTTACGTTCCATCGGCTCACTTCGTTCGCCTCGTCACTTCAGGTGGCTTAGATTGCCCAATAACATATATGAAATCCATTCTAAGCCACCTTACGTTCCATCGGCTCACTTCATTCACCTCGTCACTTCAGGTGGCTTAGATTGCCCAATAACATATATGAAATCCATTCTGTTCCACCTGATGAACGGAAGGTGGAGTACGAATTTTTGCATAGTGCAGTAAAACAGGTGGCTTAGATTGCCCAATAACATATATGAAATCCATTCTATTCCACCTGATGAACGGAAGGTGGAGTACGAATTTTTGCATAGTGCAGTAAAACAGGTGGCTTAGATTGCCCAATAACATATATGAAATCCATTTCGATAACTTACCTGATGAACGGAAGGTGGAGTACGAATTTTTGCATAGTGCAGTAAAACAGGTGGCTTAGATTGCCCAATAACATATATGAAATCCATTCTATTCCACCTGATGAACGGAAGGTGGAGTACGAATTTTTGCATAGTGCAGTAAAACAGGTGGCTTAGATTGCCCAATAACATATATGAAATCCATTTCGATAACTTACCTGATGAACGGAAGGTGGAGTACGAATTTTTGCATAGTGCAGTAAAACAGGTGGCTTAGATTGCCCAATAACATATATGAAATCCATTCTATTCCACCTGATGAACGGAAGGTGGAGTACGAATTTTTGCATAGTGCAGTAAAACAGGTGGCTTAGATTGCCCAATAACATATATGAAATCCATTTCGATAACTTACCTGATGAACGGAAGGTGGAGTACGAATTTCTGCATAGTGCAGTAAAATAATGGTTCGGCGCCTATTCCACTATTTTAATATTTTTCAGTGCATGGTTTGAGCGCTACTCCACTTTTACAATATCGTTTTGGTGCGAACGGAAAGTGGTCTAGAATGCCTAATAACATAAATGGATCTACAAAGTTTGTGGTTCGAGCGATACGCCACTTTTAGAATCTCGTTTTGGTGCGAACGGAAAGTCGTCTAGAATGCCTAATAACATAAATGGATCTACAAAGTTTGTGGTTCGAGCGATACGCCACTTTTAGAATCTCGTTTTGGTGCGAACGGAAAGTCGTCTAGAATGCCTAATAACATAAATGGATCTACAAAGTTTGTGGTTCGGGCGCTACTCCACTTTTAGAATCTCGTTTTGATGCGAACGGAAAGTCGTCTAGAATGCCTAATAACATAAATGGATCTACAAAGTTTGTGGTTCGGGCGCTACTCCACTTTTAGAATCTCGTTTTGATGCGAACGGAAAGTCGTCTAGAATGGCTAATAACCTAAATGGATCTACAAAGTTTGTGGTTTGGGCGCTACTCTACTATTTGAATTTAATTTTGTTGCGAACTGAAAGTCGTCTAGAATGGCGAATAACATAAATGGATCTACAAAGTTTGTGGTTCGGGCGCTACTCCACTTTTAAAATCTCGTTTTGGTGCGAACAGAAAGTGGTCTAGAATGCCCAATAACATAAATGGATCTTCAAAGTTTGCGGTTTGTGCACTCCTCTACTATTTTTAAATTTTTAAATTTGGGTCAGATTGATTCATATCTCTTCACAAAGCAAAAAATAGGCTGCACCTACAGGCACATGCACATTCTATTTCTGTGACTCAGATTGACCACCAAGGACGTCTGAACTCTAGGTTACCGTAAACATTAAACTAAAATTTGGGTCAGATTAACTCATATCTCTTCACAGAGCAAGAAATAGCATGCACTTACAAGTACACGTTCATTCTATTTCCATGACCCCAGATTGGACACCAAGGATATCCAGAAGGATTAGTCAGCCTAGACACTGCGTTATCGTGTCTAGCTGCTTCCAGGATGCGCCACGAGGAGGCTCCTTTCATGCACCCCGCTAACCTAAACTTCAGGACAGTTGGTCTCATGTCTCTCCACAAAATTAGAGATAGTGCACAATTACACATCACTCCGTTTTCTGCGACCAGATTGGCTCGAGGACATCTGAACGTTAGGCTATCGATTACAATAAACTAAAATTTAGGTCAGATTGACTCATATCTCTTCACAGAGCAAGAAATAGCGTGCACTTGCAGGCACACGCTCATTCTATTTCTATGACCCCAGATTGGGCACCAAGGACATCTGAACTTTAGTCTACCATAACCATTAAACTAAAATTTAAATTTGGGTCAGATTGACTCATATCTCTTCACAGAGCAAGAAATAGCATACACCTGCAGGCACACACTCATTCTATTTCTATGGCCCCAGATTGGGCACCAAGGATATCCAAATTTTAATTTAATTTATTCATACACTACTTTACACGTTAACAAACAAGGGTGCTCGCTGTTTAAACCGCTATCCTAAAATTCAGGACAGATTGTCTCATGTCTCTTCACAAAGCAAAAAATAGGCTGCACCTACAGGCACATGCACATTCTATTTCTGTGACCCAGATTGGGCACCAAGGACATCTGAACTCTAGGTTACCGTAAACATGAAACTAAAATTTGGATCAGATTAACTCATATCTCTTCACAGAGCAAGAAATAGCATGCACTTACAAGTACACGCTCATTCTATTTCCATGACCCCAGATTGGGCACCAAGGATATCCAGAAGGATTAGTCAGCCTAGACACTGCGTTATCGTGTCTAGCTGCTTCCAGGATGCGCCACGAGGAGGCTCCTTTCATGCACCCCGCTAACCTAAACTTCAGGACAGTTGGTCTCATGTCTCTCCACAAAATTAGAGATAGTGCACAATTACACATCACTCCGTTTTCTGCGACCAGATTGGCTCGAGGACATCTGAACGTTAGGCTATCGATTACAATAAACTAAAATTTAGGTCAGATTGACTCATATCTCTTCACAGAGCAAGAAATAGCGTGCACTTGCAGGCACACGCTCATTCTATTTCTATGACCCCAGATTGGGCACCAAGGACATCTGAACTTTAGTCTGCCATAACCATTAAACTAAAATTAAAATTTGGGTCAGATTGACTCATATCTCTTCACAGAGCAAGAAATAGCATGCACCTGCAGGCACACACTCATTCTATTTCTATGGCCCCAGATTGGGCACCAAGGATATCCAAATTTTTATTTAATTTATTCATACACTACTTTACACGTTAACAAACAAGGACACTCGCTGTTTAAACCGATATCCTAAAATTCAGGACAGATTGTCTCATGTTTCTTCACAAAGCAAGAAATAGGCTGCACCTACAGGCACATGCACATTCTATTTCTGTGACCCAGATTGGGCACCAAGAACATCTGAACTCTAGGTTCCCGTAAACATTAAACTAAAATTTGGGTCAGATTGACTCATATCTCTTCATAGAGCAAGAAATAGCATGCACTTATAGGTACACGCTCATTCTATTTCCATGACCCAGATTGGGCACCAAGGATATCCAAATATTAATTTAATTTATTCATACAGCTAACACTACCTTACACGTTAACGTACAAATAATGTATTGAGTAGGTCTCTCACTCCCTTTTTATATATTGTGCTCATGTCCGAGCATTCTGCTGGTTTCGCATGTTTTTACACGTGGAAACATATCAGGTAGCTGTCATGTATGTATAATTGTTCATTTATAATATCAAAGACGGCAAAATTGCATTATAATGCATTAATTTGCTTATTCGAACTTTATTGTAATATAAGACGATCGTCGTACATGTTGTAGTCGATAATTAAAATTTGGATTTGAGGGATCTTCCTATAATCATCTTCATCAAACGAGGTGTTCAAGAACCATATCAATTCCGTTATCTTGTTATAAATGAACGATTCTTTCCTTATCATAAATTACTAATTTTGTAATAAGTTGGTTTTAGTCTAAGAATTCTTTAAAAAGACGATTTCTTAATGTCATTGTTGAATTTAGGAACCGACTTTCTGTATATGAAATACTTTATAAAGTTTGATAGTTTTAGTAGTTTTATGATTTTACACCAGCTTTGAGTTTAACTGCAGCAAATTGCATTATACATTAATTTGCTTATTCGAACTTTATTGTAATTTAAGACGATCGTCGTACATGTTGTAGTCGATAATTAAAATTTGAATTTGAAGGATCTGCCTATAAATTACCGCATACATTAAACTAAAATTCAGGACAGATTGTCTCACGTCTCTTCACAGAGCAAGAAATAACATGCACAGGCACACGCTTATTCCAAGTCCATGACCCCAGATTGGGCACCAAGATACATCCAAATTTTAATTTTATTCGTTCATACAGCTATATATCAAAAAGTTTCACACATAACCACGACTTTAGTTGATAAGTTTCGTTTACTATTATTGAACTATACAAACATAGTAGGCTAAAATTCAGGACAGATTGTCTCATGTATCTTCACAAAACAAGAAATAGCATGCGTCTACTTAGGCACACACAAATTCTAATTCTATGACTCCAGATTGAGCGCTAAGAACATCTGAACTTTAGATTACCGTATACATTAAACTAAAATTCAGGACAGATTGTCTCATGTCTCTTCACAGAGCAAGAAATAACATGCACAATAACATGCACAGGCACACGCTTATTCCAAGTCCATGACCCCAGATTGGGCCCCAAGATACATCCAAATTTTTATTTAATTCGTTCATACAGCTAACACTACCAAGTTACACGCTAACAATCAACGACTGGCTACTCTGCTGTTACTCCACATTGCGCTGGATTAATTAAGATGCTTTCACACTCATACATTGTAATGAAACGCTTAGCTCCTCGGAGCTAAGCGTTGATACAATTGAAATAAAGAGAGGTTAAGGGTTAAGAATTAGAGTCTAGAGTATAGTTAGGTTATAAGAGGTAAAAGGTAAAAAGGTTAAGAAGCCGGCTTCACACGACGTGGGATGCACAGGATAGGCGGGACCAGGACCGAGCTGAGGTGCAGGTAGGCTGACGGACAGGAAGGCAGGCAGGCAGGGAGTACAGAGGAGCCGCCGCACACGCCGCACGCTGAGTAGGAGGTTCCTTCACCCTGTTGAACGGAGAGGTAGGTGTGAGAGGTAGCTAGGAGGCGGAGGTACTTTCGTGGTACCTCACGCTAACAGGAGGGACGCGTCGGCGTCACTCGTGACGTCGTGCTGTGAGGGCTAAGATCACGACTCCTGACGTCACGTCACTCGACGTCGGTGCCCTCTCTTGTCCGAGCAGTATGTGTGACGTTTGAGGCGTGGCGTCTTGCGCCACGCGGCCAGATGGCTGGTGTAGGGCCCTCTATAGGGCTAGGTGAGAAAGTCGGTTGAATGATAAGCCGGGTAGACACTGAACACCAAAAGTTTATTGATTGAAATTACACAATAGTTTAGGTTATACACAGTAATACGTTAGTTACACTGAATTAATCAGGCTAGGATTTAAGTAGTAAAATTAGATTCGAGGTGAAAAGTAGCTCATCACACGGCTAGAGCCAAACTTCAACTCCGTAAGAAAAGAACCCGTTTTTATCGTTCTGTGTCATATTTTAAAACATTTCAAAAATCTATCAAGTTAGATCTTAATTGAATGATGGCCAGAACGGATAAAAAACGGTTTACAGACCGATAAGCTACAACTGTCTTTATTGAGAGCAATACAGTGTATTCACCTGCCTTATAATAGGTTTAGTAGAACGTTAAGTCAACACACATTATGTCTATGGTTAAGAAAAGTAAATAAGACAGATGACAGCTTTCAATCAATATAAAATATTCTGTCATCTTTATAACAGGAATCAATAAATAGTATTTAAAATTTAATAGAATTTAGATGCTAAAACAATCAAAGAATATAAAAATATGCTATTACAGATAAAGTGCGATTAAGAATAAATACAAGGAAAGTTACATGAATGATGATGAATTTCATAGGTACCGTATCAAAAGGTGGGTTGTTTAGTATAGTAGCTTAAAAAACATAGAAGTAGATCAAAAATCGTGGTTCTGCACAGCAGATGCCACAACATTCGCCTTCGAAACGGTTCATGCGCCGTCCCATGATTATTTATTGTGCTATACTCTTTGTAAATTTGACGACGGGGCGTCGGAAACGATCGTATTAATTTTTCATAGTATAAGTGTAAGTTAGTCTTTAAAATCTCAAAGACTGCAAAATTGTATTATGTAAATTTGCTGAATTCGAACTTTATCGTTATTACGTATGTGTAAGTAACTTCCATGTATTCAACAATTACATTGTAAGATGATCGCCGCGCATGTTTAAAATTAGATTTTTATAGGATTTCCTATGTCTCTCTCTTTTGTTTATTATTTAATGTTTTATAATAAGGTATTAGTTCTATCAATCTACGATTGTTTGAAAGATGATTCTTAATTATCAATTTAAAGTTTACTACAACATACCTGTGAACATACTTTATGCCACGGGTTCGTTTACATATATTTATATGTTCTATAATAAGGTGTTAGTTCTATCAATCTAGGATTGTTTGAAAGATGATTCTTAATTATCAATTTAAAGTTTACTGCAACATATCTGTGAACTTACTTTTTGACACGGATTCGTATACATGTATTTTATATGTTTTATAATAAGGTGTTAAATCTATCAATCTAGGATTGTTTGAAAGATGATCCTTAATATCAATTTAAAGTTTACTGCAACATACCTGTGAACTTACTTTTTTACACGTATTGTTCCATTTTTCAACAAGTTCAACCTAATGTGAGCGTTATGAAGCGACGCGACGTGATCGGTGTTATATTGCACAAACCAGTCAGCGCAAATAGCGCAATGCGCTTTGTCATCGGGAATGGAAATGAAACAGATGTATGAACATAAATTATTATTTATTTAAGTACATGTACGTACATTCAGATAAAAGTACACATAATATATATGTACCTAATACCTAAGTAATTATCAAAGGTCGTATTTTATTTTTTAAACTTATTTTGTACTTAATAAATTCTATAACTAATACAAGGGCCATCAAGAATACACACATTTAAAATTACATACATAATAAAGCCGGGTTCAGAAGCATCTTCAGTTGATATTATTTGAATTACATTACACGACAATATTATATTTCACATTTAAGAGTAACAAACATTTTATAATAGGTAGTAAGTTTGTAAGTAGGTTGTGAGATTATCTAACTTTCCATTTAGGACGTCAATAAAATACATGTAGAAAATTATAACATGTAACTGCTGTAGGTTCCTAATTACATTTAAAAATTTTGTAATACATTACATAAATATATTTGCGAATTTGATAACCTTGACCTTTTGGAAGTCGGTTAAAAATACATTACTATCTACTAATGACAATTACCTAAAGCAGGGTCCAGACAAAAGTAATGTGTAATGTAATTGTAAAACATGTATTTTCTTGGTGCCCCAAACAGATATTATTATCTTATTACTTGTTGCAAATTATGTTAGAACTTATTTAGTTTTAAGAGCGCTTACGCGACAAGACATACCCTAAAAATTATTGGTCTTATTAACTTCAAAAATATAAAATGTATAACTTACAAATAACTACATTATTATTACATAATTATTATCACTAACTTTTCAAGTTTTCAGAGATTTTTTTTATTAGAACCTTCTCAGTATCCATCACATCATCAAAAGTTTCGCGCACCACATATTGTACACTTGTACAAGCATTATCACTGTCACTAGAATAGTTGTTATCACTCTCACAATCGTTGAGTTCGTAGATATTTATTTTAATCAAATAACGTGCTCTGCTATCACTTGGTTTACCTCGACGAGCAATGTATGATGTTGATGGTGAAAATCTTGATGAACGAGATATAATTCTGAAAAAAAAACAAACGTATTTGTTTATAAAGTCAATATAAAAACAACACGTCAATTTTGTTTTTTGTTGGTTTTTATATGGAAACTTACCTTTAATCTTTTTAATACAATTTTGTTTTTATATAAAGTGACTGCTTTTCGGTGGTTGTCACAACTAAACGAACTAGTATTTTTCTTCTGATGAAGTTTTTACTATGCTCAGACCAATGAGTTACTATGTAGTATAAAGGTCAGTTCACACCGAAATGCGACTCAAGTATGCAACACGACGTTGTGTGCACTTTTTAAGATAATAACCCTATTTATAAGAATAGCTACACATCTCAGATATACTGGAGCGAATGTAATTTTATGATCAGAATTTATTGGTTTAATACATAAATAATGAGTCAATTCCAAATTAAGATATATTATTAAAACTAAAAAACTTGAAATAAAGAAAATTATTCAAAAAACAAAAAACCCGACTGTAAAAACACATAACTGAAAAGAGAAAAACAAGTCCCCGCCTGCGATACCAGAATTCTATAGATTATAATGCTTGTTTTTCTCTTTTCAGTTATGTGTTTTTACAGTCAGGTTTTTTTGTTTTTTTGAATAATTTTCTTTATTTCAAGGTTATTAGTTTTATTAATATATCTAAATTTGGAATTGACTCATTACTAGCTTTTATTTGATACGAATATTGGTATAATTTATTTTAAAAAAACCTTCCCCTCCTTTTTTTGTATTTGCAGATGCAATATATAAATATTATATAGCCTATGACACTCCTACAATTAAGACAAATCTAACGACACCTCATAATGTTCAAATCCATCAAGCCGTTTAGGTTACAGAGCGTGCCAAAGAAATAAACATACATACATACTCTCGAAAAACAATACCCGCCTTCTGGGGTAGTCGGGTAAAAATACCATTTCATCAATATTTACCTCATAACAAAATTAAACCTTAACTACAACATGTCCTCACAGGTGTATGACTAATTTATGTTACTAACGTCTAATTAAACCGTAGTGATTGAAAACCCTTCTGTCAAATTGCAATTTTATCGAGAGAAACGAAATACGAAACCAGCTTTAAGGGTCCGGCGAACACGGCTTGCAACTGCAAGTCGAGATGGGTGGAAAATGCGTTTGGAATATTGTTATCTCTGTTCTGTTGTGTTTTTTTTTGTGTTGTTTTTGTTGTCTGTGTCTGTTGTGTGTTGTTAGCGTTGTTACTAGCTATCGGAATTTATTATTTTGGATGTGTTCCGTAATACCAAAAATGATGAATGAAAACTTGATATTCTTTCATAATATTTTCTATACTTTGTAACTTAATAATATAAGCTATGCTCCTGCCGAAACAATATTCCAAATATTGTTGTTTATAATACAGAAAAAACAGTATGAATTAGCTGTAAAAATGTGCGAAATTCAATTCGCTTAAACTTCATTTTATTTTAGGTAAGTTTTTTTGGAAAAAAAAGATGTACAAGCCTAGATAAATACTATCTAAATCCAAATATTAACATATTATGATGGAAATATGCTCAAATTGCAAATGATTTATGTATTACGTTTGTATGGACAATTCAACGGTCGCCGCCGTCTTAATGCTCGCTGACAAAGACGTAACCGATACCAGGCTGTTACTTATAATAATAATATATACAATAGGTATTATAATAAAGAATGTATGTTTGTTTAATAAACCGTATTATAAAACTCTGCATGACAACATAAATCAATCTGAAATAATAAAAAAATCTGCAAGTTAAGATAAGCCGAAAGTAAAATATCCTTAAAACATTTTTTTTATTTGTTGCAGAACAAAATATGTAAACGAACCCGTTTCAAAAAGTAAGTTCATAGATGTTTTACAGTAAACTTAAATTGATATAAAATCATCCAACGGCTAAAACGAACTTTGTATACATACAGGATGACACTTGATTACACGTGCAAATAGCCTGGTACAAAATATTGATCAATGACCCTATGCTAGGAAAAACCTGTGTTACAGATGTCATCTACATCTTATCTCATATCTACGTCTTAAGTTGCACTTTAAGTACAAATGAATTCTTCCACTGATCCTCTTTAGGAGTGGAGGCAACTTCGCTCTTAAACTTTAATTTCTATAAAAGCAGGGCTCGGATAGCGATATATTTTCGAAACGGTTTCGTCTGAAAAACCTAAGATACGATTTATTCCAATTACGTTCGGAAGGAACGTTGTTAAAACGATTTGAAGAAGAACAAAATTTAAAATGGTTCTCGATTAATATAACTTTCTTAACCGTTTATAACCATTTTAGGGTTGATCGATAGGAAACTCGCAAATCAACTCTAATCAATACGTAAAGAAGAATCAATTATGTAATGGAATGAAGATAAGGTACAATTATTGAACTAAAAAAGTTCATGCTTGTCGGCACACATATAATTGCATACCGTTACTGCAAAACTGCATTTTTATAGTGAAAATTGAAATATGAAATTATCGTTTTCCCTCGCCGACAACTAAAACCGCACCAATACCTAACTGTCGTTTAGAATTACTGCAAAAAATATTTTATTTTTAAAGTAGGTGTGTGTGTTTATGTTTATGCAGAATAATCCACGTGCACAAATTCACATTTAAAACTTAGCTAATTTTATGTTGCGGTTAAACTCAAAGCTAGGGTTAAATCATCAAACTACTAAAACTAACAAACTTTATAAAACAATTCATGAAAAGGAAGTCGGTTTCTAAATTCAACAACGACATTAATGGATCACCTTTTGAAAGAATTCCTAGACTAAAACCAGCGTATCACAGAAAATGTCTAAAGTTATGCTACGGATTAAATCACTTATTTATAATAAATTAACGGAATTGGTATCGTTCTTATTTAAGAACACCTCCCCAGTTTGATGAAGATGATTAGAGGGAGATCCTTTAAACTCAAATTTGAATTACGGTCTACAACATGTACTACGATGGTCTTACAATACTATAAGTCTGAATAAGCATTTCATGCAAAGGAAGTCGGTTTCTAAATTCAGCAATGACATTAATGGATCACCTTTCTAAAGACTACAACCAGCTTATTACAAAAATGAGTAAAGTTATGTCAAGGAAAGAATCACTCATTTATAACAAGTTAACGGAATTGATATGGTTCTTGAACACCTCGTTTGATGAAGATGATTATAGGAAGATCCTTCAAAATCAAATTTTAATTACGGTCTACAACATGTGCGGCGATCGTCTTACAATACTATAAAGTTCGATTATGCAAATTAATGCACGATGCAATTTTGCTGCAGTTAAACTCAAAGCTGGTGTAAAATCATAAAACTGCTAAAACTAACAAACTTTATAAAGTATTTCATATACAGAAAGTCGGTTCCTAAATTCAACAATGACATTTAGGAATCGCCTTTTTTAAAGAATTCTTAGACTAAAACCAGCTTATTACAAAAATTTGTAAAGTTATGATAAGGAAAGAATCGCTCATTTATAACAAGTTAACGGAATTGATATGTAACAGAAACTTATGTTTATTGTACCTATGTAAAATTAATTTGCATGCCCTGGACAGGCAAAATATGGACTGTACATAAACCACCAACTTTAACAACTGGTAACACCTGTATTTTCTGCAAATAAACGATTCTTATTCTTATTCTTATTCTTATTCTTGAACACCTCGTTTGATGAAGATGATTATAGGAAGATCCTTCAAATTCAAATTTTAATTACGGTCTACAACATGTGCGGCGATCGTCTTACAATACTATAAAGTTCGAATAAGCAAATTAATGCACGATGCAATTTTGCTGCAGTTAAACTCAAAGCTGGTGTAAAATCATAAAACTGCTAAAACTAACAAACTTTATAAAGTATTTCATATACAGAAAGTCGGTTCCTAAATTCAACAATGACCTTTAGGAATCGCCTTTTTTAAAGAATTCTTAGACTAAAACCAGCTTATTACAAAAATTTGTAAAGTTATGATAAGGAAAGAATCGCTCATTTATAACAAGTTAACGGAATTGATATGGTTCTTGAACACCTCGGTTGATGAAGATGATTATAGGAAGATCCCTCAAATTCAAATTTTAATTATCGACTACAACATGTACAACGATCGTCTTACATTACAATAAAGTTCGAATAAGCAAATTAATGCATAATGCAATTTTGCGGTCTTTGATATTGTAAATGAACATTTATACATACACGAGGGCTACCTGATATGTTTCCACGTGTAAAAACATGTGACAATAAAGTTCGAATAAGCAAATTAATGCATAATACAATTTTGCTGTCTTTGATATTATA
Source organism: Conistra vaccinii (assembly GCA_948150665.1). Taxonomy (NCBI): domain Eukaryota; kingdom Metazoa; phylum Arthropoda; class Insecta; order Lepidoptera; family Noctuidae; genus Conistra; species Conistra vaccinii. The sequence goes on from OX411327.1 coordinate 2,170,941, forward strand.
AATGAACATTTATACATACATGACAGCTACCTGATATGTTTCCACGTGTAAAACATGCGAAACCAGCAGAATGCTCGGACATGAGCACAATATATAAAAAGGGAGTGAGAGACCTACTCAATACATTATTTGTACGTTAACGTGTAAAGTAGTGTTAGCTGTATGAATAAATTAAATTAATATTTGGATATCCTTGGTGCCCAATCTAGGGTCATGGAAATAGAATGAGCGTGTACCTGTAAGTGCATGCTATTTCTTGCTCTGTGAAGAGATATGAGTCAATCTGACCCAAATTTGGTTTAATGTTTACGGTAACCTAGAGTTCAGATGTTCTTGGTGCCCAATCTGGGTCACAGAAATAGAATGTGCATGTGCCTGTAGGTGCAGCCTATTTCTTGCTTTGTGAAGAAACATGAGACAATCTGTCCTGAATTTTAGGATATCGGTTTTAACAGCGAGCGTCCTTGTTTGTTAACGTGTAAAGTAGTGTATGAATAAATTAAATAAAAATTTGGATATCCTTGGTGCCCAATCTGAGGCCATAGAAATAGAATGAGTGTGTGCCTGCAGGTGCATGCTATTTCTTGCTCTGTGAAGAGATATGAGTCAATCTGACCCAAATTTTAATTTTAGTTTAATGGTTATGGTAGACTAAAGTTCAGATGTCCTTGGTGCCCAATCTGGGGTCATAGAAATAGAATGAGCGTGTGCCTGCAAGTGCACGCTATTTCTTGCTCTGTGAAGAGATATGAGTCAATCTGACCTAAATTTTAGTTTATTGTAATCGATAGCCTAACGTTCAGATGTCCTCGAGCCAATCTGGTCACAGAAAACGGAGTGATGTGTAATTGTGCACTATCTCTAATTTTGTGGAGAGACATGAGACCAACTGTCCTGAAGTTTAGGTTAGCGGGGTGCATGAAAGGAGCCTCCTCGTGGCGCATCCTGGAAGCAGCTAGACACGATAACGCAGTGTCTAGGCTGACTAATCCTTCTGGATATCCTTGGTGCCCAATCTGGGGTCATGGAAATAGAATGAGCGTGTACTTGTAAGTGCATGCTATTTCTTGCTCTGTGAAGAGATATGAGTTAATCTGATCCAAAATTTAGTTTAATGTTTACGGTAACCTAGAGTTCAGATGTCCTTGGTGCCCAATCTGGGTCACAGAAATAGAATGTGCATGTGCCTGTAGGTGCAGCCTATTTTTTGCTTTGTGAAGAGACATGAGACAATCTGTCCTGAATTTTAGGATAGCGGTTTAAACAGCGAGCACCCTTGTTTGTTAACGTGTAAAGTAGTGTATGAATAAATTAAATAAAAATTTGGATATCCTTGGTGCCCAATCTGGGGCCATAGAAATAGAATGAGTGTGTGCCTGCAGGTGCATGCTATTTCTTGCTCTGTGAAGAGATATGAGTCAATCTGACCCAAATTTTAATTTTAGTTTAATGGTTATGGTAGACTAAAGTTCAGATGTCCTTGGTACCCAATCTGGGGTCATAGAAATAGAATAAGCGTGTGCCTGCAAGTGCACGCTATTTCTTGCTCTGTGAAGAGATATGAGTCAATCTGACCTAAATTTTAGTTTATTGTAATCGATAGCCTAACGTTCAGATGTCCTCGAGCCAATCTGGTCACAGAAAACGGAGTGATGTGTAATTGTGCACTATCTCTAATTTTGTGGAGAGACATGAGACCAACTGTCCTGAAGTTTAGGTTAGCGGGGTGCATGAAAGGAGCCTCCTCGTGGCGCATCCTGGAAGCAGCTAGACACGATAACGCAGTGTCTAGGCTGACTAATCCTTCTGGATATCCTTGGTGCCCAATCTTGGGTCATGGAAATAGAATGAGCGTGTACTTGTAAGTGCATGCTATTTCTTGCTCTGTGAAGAGATATGAGTTAATCTGATCCAAATTTTAGTTTAATGTTTACGGTAACCTAGAGTTCAGATGTCCTTGGTGCCCAATCTGGGTCACAGAAATAGAATGTGCATGTGCCTGTAGGTGCAGCCTATTTTTTGCTTTGTGAAGAGATATGAATCAATCTGACCCAAATTTAAAAATTAAGTTTAATTAGTAGAGGAGTGCACAAACCGCAAACTTTGAAGATCCATTTATGTTATTGGGCATTCCAGACCACTTTCTGTTCGCACCAAAACAAGATTTTTAAAGTGGAGTAGCGCCCGAACCACAAACTTTGTAGGTCCATTTATGATATTAGCCATTCTAGATGACTTTCCGTTCGCAACAAAATTAAATTCAAATAGTGGAGTAGCACACAAACCACAAACTTTGAAGATCCATTTATGTTATTGGGCAATCTAAACCACTTTCCGTTCGCAGCAAAATGAAATTCAAAAAGTGGAGTAACGCTAAATCACAAACTTTGTAGATCCATTTATGTTATTAGCCATTCTATACGACTTTCCGTTCGCAACAAAATGAAATTCAAAAAGTGGAGTAACGCCAAAACCACAAACTTTGTCGATCCATTCTAGACGATTTTCCGTTCGCATCAAAACGAGATTCTAAAAGTGGAGTAGCGCCCGAACCACAAACTTTGTAGATCCATTTATGTTATTAGGCATTCTAGACGACTTTCCGTTCGCATCAAAACGAGATTCTAAAAGTGGAGTAGCGCTCAAACCATGCACTGAAAAATATTAAAATAGTGGAATAGGCGCCGAACCATTATTTTACTGCACTATGCAGAAATTCGTACTCCACCTTCCGTTCATCAGGTAAGTTATCGAAATGGATTTCATATATGTTAATGGGCAATCTAAGCCACCTGTTTTACTGCACTATGCAAAAATTCGTACTCCACCTTCCGTTCATCAGGTGGAATAGAATGGATTTCATTTATGTTATTGGGCAATCTAAGCCACCTGTTTTACTGCACTATGCAAAAATTCGTACTCCACCTTCCGTTCATCAGGTGGAATAGAATGGATTTCATTTATGTTATTGGGCAATCTAAGCCACCTGTTTTACTGCACTATGCAAAAATTCGTACTCCACCTTCCGTTCATCAGGTGGAATAGAATGGATTTCATATATGTTATTGGGCAATCTAAGCCACCTGTTTTACTGCACTATGCAAAAATTCGTACTCCACCTTCCGTTCATCAGGTGGAATAGAATGGATTTCATATATGTTATTGGGCAATCTAAGCCACCTGAAGTGACGAGGCGAACGAAGTGAGCCGATGGAACGTAAGGTGGCTTAGAGTGCCCAATAACATCCTACTTACACCACAAAACATATCGTCCAGTTCCGCATAGATATTAATTCCACCACAGTATTGACCTGGTGCTAAATTGTTAGGCTCCCCTGTTCTAAATTTGGCGTACCCTGCTTCCTTCAACGTTTGTCCTGAAAAAGAGAAACATATTATAATGGGAACATGGTTTACAGTTCATATTCATGAGACTAGGCGGACGTATCGGTGTAGTGATGCATCAGAAGCGTATTTAAGCCATATATTTTTACTAGCTTCTGCCCGCGACTTCGTCCGCGAGCCTAACCTTCCTCAAGAATTAGACTATACAATGCAAAAAGGTTTTTTCAAATGTTCGTATTATTACTCCCTACATATAAACTTAGAAACAAACAAATACCTCTTTATAATATTAGTATCGATGAAGCCGTGCACACTATTCAGGATGTGAAACAAACTCAAACTCAAACTCAAAGCATTTATTTCAAATAAACCAATTACAGGCACTTTTGAATTGTCAAGGGGTCGGTCAGTCAGAAAAGATGAAGCTAGATGCCCATTCCAAAAGGGTAGTAGGTACCTATGGAGAAGAACGGGCAAGAAACTCCACGGACACTCTTTAAATAAAAATTTGGTTACAAAATATTGGTTACATCATTCATGTTGAACTTATACATGTGAGAACGATGCAAAACGTTAAAAGCGTCCGTAATAAAAGATAAAAACAAAAATAAAACAATTAAAAAATTAAATCAAATTAAAATAAGCCATGGCAGCTATGAGATGACCAGTCACAACTGACGGCGCCCGTTCACGAACATGACGCATGGATTAGCACCATTCAGCTCAACCATTTTGAAGGGAGCTAAATGATCCAACACACACGCCACCGTCAGCGTGACCAATGACGTGAACACTGACGCCTTCGAACGTGTCGTGGACTGCTAGATAACCGATCGCATCAGTACATGAATATTGTTATGACCTTTCGTCTTCTGTACAAGTCGCGCTGTAATTGAGTGCATTAGAAAGCGTTCACACTGTAATATCGCATCGATATGCGTCAAAGCAATAGTATGGGTTAGTACCCATGCGGTCGGTGCATGAGCGGTCCTCGACAAATCAGAAGGCGTCAGGCCATTACGTCGGAATAGTGTGCAAGCTTTCATAAAAAAAAAAATAATAATAGTCCTCCTGACAGTATTTCAGCCATGGCTGTCAATCTGAACGGAGACTAGCCTTCGGCGCAGGGAGATATTATAGTGCACAAGTTCCGTCACTCTCATAGTCCGACGGGACGGCACGCAATCCAGCACAACCGAAGAGAGATCAGGCGCAGGACCAACGACTTATCGTGGTTTCCGAGGCACGGGGGTATCACATCGCCATCTTATAAACTTCGGGCTATTACTAAGAAATTCTTAATGAACAATTTGCCAGAGCTGGGAATCGAACCCAGGACCCCTCGCTCAGAAGTCGCGCTTGCTACGACGAGACCAACTTTAGAGACGATATAATTACCATGAATAGTCATCCATTCTACATGATTTCTCCAATCGTGATAACCGATGAAAGCTACTTGTGTCCATTTTATGCCCACTAAACTGCTTGGAGGATGTTTATCGAAGACATTCTTGAGTACATTGGCTTCAATGTCACTGTTTATTATAGCAAGATGGCCGCCTTCTGCTGCACATGCGAGGAAGGCTCCGGAGAAATTTCGTGGAACTGTGTGGAACTTGTAGCATTTGTTAGTTCTCGTATCCAAGCGGTATTCTGAAAAGGAAATTAATATTCTATTTGCACTTTAAAGTATAAAGCGAACAGAATAGTCGATGTTGGGACTTTTCTAAAAGGTTTCTATAGTTGTGAGCAGTGATAATCTAGTGCTGTTGCCGTCGTACTGCCAAGTCATACTTAGGTATCGAGTTCGAACCCAATTCACGCATTTCTCCTGCCAAGGTCAGTCCGAAATACCGTGGCCCCCGGCAATACACAGGCAACTGAAGGAAAACGGGTGGGTTTTAGTCAGTAAGATTCTGACACGCCCTCCCGCTTTGCCCAGAGCGGGAGAAGTTATTTGATAATTTCCCACCCAAAAAAAGGCACGCACTTCTGACTTTTTAGATTCATGTGCGTATTGTATAATTATTACTTTATTTCAAAACGGTGAAGGAAAATATTCGTGAGGAAACCGTCATGCCTGAGAGTTATTTCTGGACAGCATGTGAAGCCAAGTCAGTGGCCCATGGGCGGCATAAAAACTCTGACTCTCTAACCTAACCAAACCTAACCTTTTTTTTTTTTTTTTTTTTCGGGATGGAAATCCTCATGGATGTCCTCCGCCCTGGGGTGGGCGAAGGGGTCTGTCAGACTCTTACTGACTAAAACCACCCCGGTGTTCCCTCGCACACTTGCGTCGGGGGGCTGCGGGAGCAAATTGCGACTTCCGCTGCCCCGGACTGGTGACGGCCCGCACTCTGCGGGCCCCGTCCCGTAGGGGGAGTGAGGTGTGCAAACTCCCCCCGTTACGTCTAAGAGTGGCGCGCGTGGAACACTACGCGCCGCCATCTCGGGTCCCGTGTGATGGGGGGCGACGGATATCCCCGAATCCGTCGCCCCTGGACCCATTTAACCTAACCTAACCTAACCTAACCTCACGAAAAAAAAGAAGAAAGTTATACACATGACGGCTTTTTAAGCGGCAGTTATAAATATTTGTAGAAAGATTTTGACTACCTTTTGTGTTAAATAAAATAAAGTGTTCAAGTACTTGTAAAACCTACTTTAGCGAATTCTGAAGATTAGTAGTTTGTTTACCTGGATCGATAGTGCCGCACTCATTGACTTTTACTTTAGTTGTTGCAGAACGGTAACAGATATAAGGACGAACTTCTTCACAGGGGTGATCCGCTAAGTCTCCGTTACTATTCAAAGTGAGACAACTTTCTTTATTGTCCTTATTATCCGGCTCATTTGGCGCCCAAGTTTGAGGAATTTTCGAAAGTGGTATACCTGTAATTTATATACCTGTATTATTCTAAATAAGATTGAAATATGGCATTATGAGCCTTCTCAGACCCTCACATTCAAAAACTCAAAAACTCAAAGCATTTATTTCAATTAAACCATGTACAGGCACTTTTGAATTGTCAAGGAGTCAGTCAGTCAGAAATATGAAGCTAGTTGCCCATTCCAAAACGTAGTAGGTACCTATGGAGAAGAACGGGCAAGAAACTCCACGGACACTCTTTAACCGACTTCAAAAAAAGGAGGAGGTTCTCAATTCGTCGGAATGTTTTTTTTTTTTTTTTTTTTTTTTATTTTTTTTATGTATGTTCCCCGATTACTCGAAGACGGCTGGACCGATTTCGAAAATTCTTTTTTTATTTGAAAGGATATACTTTCTAGTTGGTCCCATTGTCATCAAGTCAGGATTGGATGATGGAATCCTGGAGAAGTCGAGGGAACTCTTGAAATATTATAGGCACACCTATAGCGATTTCGGTATTTTTTATAGTAACTCTTGAATTTGCTCTCGAAAAGCACCATTTAGTGAAGTGGAACTGATGATGAAGACCACAGATGGCCACCGGAACAACTCAATAACGTGTATTTCACGGGTTGCGAACTTGCGATTCGATTACTTTAATATGGTTGCCAAGCAATTTATGCCCGTCACAATGCGTAGGGTGAAGAGGAGCTGATGGCGAAGTACCAGAAGAACTCCTCAACAATGAACGTCCCTGCATCGGGAAAAGCAATATTTTGTAAAGGGTGATGAGCAGTTGACATTAGGCTATTGTCACTTCAATACTTCGAAGACATGTGACATCTACCAACCCGCACTGGGCCCGCGTGGTAGATTACGGCCCACTCCCTCTCACAGAGAGGAGGCCTGTGTCCCAGCAGTGGGAACATGAATAGGCTGATTGATATTGTCACTTAGATAAATTACAAACCGACCCACTAAAAAGCGAGAAAAAAAAAAATTTTTTACTTTATAGTAAATATAGTAGTATATAGCCACCGACTTCCGAAATTTTAGTTATTTTTTACTTTATAGTGGAAGTCGGTTGTTTTTTTTGTAAAAAATTTTTTTTTAAACAAAAAATTGTTACATAAAATTGGTAACATTATTCATGTTGAAATGATACATGTGAGAACAATGTAAAAAGACGTGCACGTTAAAAGCGTCCGTAATAAAAAGATAAAAATAAAGAACAATTCAAAAAGTTAAATTAATTAAAATAAGCCATGGCAGCTAAGAGATGACCAGTCCCAACTGACGGCGCCCGTTCACGAACATGACACATGGATTAGCACCATTCAGCTCAACCATTTTGAAGGGAGCTAAATGATCCAACACACGCGCCACCATCAGCGAGACATCTGAGTGAGCATGACATACTCACAGCCGCCAGGGCACATTCAAGTCAATGAAAGACATATTACCCGGTGAATGGTAGCTCTTTAGTACATAGTACTCCCACCTGTGCTATGCAATTATATAATACAAAGGAGATTGAGTTTATACAATGCAAAGCTGGTGTTACAATCTTCAGCAGCTCCAACAGTATTTTCAAATGTTAATCAATTAGTTGTGGTTGTGGAGCAGGATGGCATTTAAAGGCATTATTAATGCGTCGATGATATTACAAAATGATGTTTTTAAAAACAGGTCAAAGTCTCTATATCTCATGCTCTTAATTTAGTCCTATTCATTATCCACGGAAGAATGCCAATTTCAAGACAGTTAATTTACTCAGGCGATACTTTGCGGAAATCCATTATAAAATACAACAGACGTATATTTAGTAACTTAATCCGCTAAACTGTTCTTAATGAGTCATAAACATTCCTGTAAGTAATCGATTCGTGTTTTACCTCTCAACTAGGAATCCGCAGGATGACGATGGACTTGTTGCGAACAAGGACACGACGTGATGCCACGTCAAGCGCCGAATGCAGAGTGATTTGGCGCTCATCGATTTCTTACAGGTTCTTTATGATTCATTAAGAACAGTTAAGCGCGGGATTAGGTTACAAAAAATATACGTCGTCTATTGAATTCCAAGACAGTTTATTGTTGTTGTTAAAAGTTGGATTGCTTTGAAGGGTACCACAAGTCGTGTACGTGTCTTAAATGTAACCAACAACCCCCAATTGATGCGCTGTTATAATATACTTCTTGATAAAAATATCTAAGTTCTAGGTTAAATTTAATAATTGTATACTCTAAACTGATTGAGTTGATAAAAGTCCAAAATGCTCGGAAGACCTTCTGGGCCTTTTAAGTGCCCAAGGAGGGATAGATGTCCGAACTCAAGATTTGCCAACGTGAAATGGAGCGCAACATAATAGGTGTCAAGGGAACAGATCGCATTAGAAACACCACCCTGCGCTTCAAAGATAACCCAAGTTCCGGATGCTGGAGAGTAACAGTCAGACTAAAGTGGGAGTGGGCTAGCCACGTCGCACGAATGCATCCGGAGAGATGGACAAACGTTGTCACTCACTAGACGCCTGACTTGGGAAGACATCGTCAACGATGTCGACGGTGTGACGATCCGATCGCACAAGACAGAGAGGTTTGTAAGGGAGAGGGACGGGGAGTGTGGAGGCCTTTGCCTGGCAATGTAACACAATTGAAGCTTAAAAAAAACTGATCAACTAACCTTCAACCGTATGGTAAGCTCCTTTTGCGAAAATGGCACTAATCCCAGTAAAGACTTCATATTGCTCCTCAGTTTCAGTAGAGTTAGTGATGTTTGTCATTTCAGCTTTTATTTCGGGTGTGGAAGGAGAAGCTAATACAGCACCTGTTAACAAATCATAAATCATCATCATTCACCTGTCCTTATCCCAATTTATTTGGGTTCGGTGCAACAAGTCCCTTTCTTCCATACTTAGAAAGAAGAAACAAAGAAAATATTTTTATTTGCGGTAAACATGACGCAAAAAAAGAACACAAAATAAAAAAAAGAATCAACTTGACGGAAAATATGCGTCACATCCACGCAAAACGGCCATCGCTCAGCATAGTGCTGCGACTCTATGTGAGACAGAGCCCCAGCGCTGGTTTTCAACGACAGCCGTTGACGTTATGACGTCGACCGGTGCAGCATACAATGAGATATAATATGATATATAAATAAAATAAATACCACTATACAATGTGGAGACTACCATACAACAAAAAATTAAAATACTAGCTCTACTAAGGCATAAGAGTATTTTGGAACTGTCAAATAAATCCTAGCTTTTAAATAAAAAAATGAGTTTTTCAAACAAATTAAATGTAGTGTAGGCCGGATCCACCTTAAGCCTATAAATTCCGTTTATTCAACGAGACCTAGGGTGAATTCTCGGGCATACGTTTCCGAATATCCACCCTAGGGTGAATTTTTGGGGTGGATAAATGGAATAACCCGAGCCGACTATGGATTTTGCCGAGCTATAATGACTAAACTATTGAATATATTCAATTGAATTTTTGTATGCAGAATGGGAACGTCATTATGGACACGCCGTTGAATTTTTTGTTGTATTGTCGTCCCCACCTTGTATAAGGTGTTAAAAAATTTACTTTAGAAACCTCAAGAGGTGCTCTAGACCATGAAACTGAATAACTTTTACCATGAGACCAATATTGAAATCACGAAAAAAAAAAAACTGCTGGAATACATTTAGAGCAGTAGGTATTAAACTTTACTATGGAACAGCTGATTTATTTTTCGCAATTTCAATGTTGGTCCCATAGTAAAAGTTATTCAGATTGGTGGTCTAAAGCACCTCTGAAAGTTTTTAAAGTTAATTTTTTAACAACTTATATACTTCTCTATCAACAACTATAATAAAACATAATACAGTCTGCATTATTTAAAAAGTGGCCAAGTGCGAGTCGGACTCGCCCATGAAGGGTTCCGTAGCAGCAAGTAACATAATATAAAAGTTCTTGTGGTTCGTTAAAGGTAAATTGCGGTTTACGATATACGACGTATTAAAAAAAAACTACTTACTAGATCTCGTTAAAACCGATTTTCAATGGAAGTTTACATGGTTATGTACCTACATCATATATTTTTTTTAGTTTTATCATTCTCATATTTTAGAAGTTACAGGGCCGGACACATTTTACCACTTTGGAAGTGTCTCTCGCGCAAACTATTCAGTTTAGAAAAAAATGAATTCATTCAGTCATTTTTGAATACCCATCCATAGATACACACACACACACACACACAAACACACACACACAAATACACACATATACACACGTACTGGTTTCATGAAAAAAAAAAAAATTGAGTTTAAGTTCTATGTAGGTATCCCAACTCCCAAAATTTATTGTTTTTTTTCTATTTTTGTGCAAAAATCTTAATGCGGTTCACAGAAAACATCTACTTACCAAGTTTCAACAGTATAGTTCTTATAGTTTCAGAAAAAACTGGCTGTGACATACGGACGGACAGACAGACAGACATGACGAATCCATAAGGGTTCCCTTTGTTCAATGTTCAGTAGCCACACTTTTGGTACCAAGACTGATAATGATAAGTTTATTTCATTGAATGTTTACAATGGTACACCTATGTATAAGGCTATATTTTCTAGTTACAACTCTGTAGCCGAACTAGGCGAAAGCCTGTATTTCGGTTATCAGCGCCAAACCCCTCAAATATTGAACTCTTAAAAAATAGCCATCAAGTAGAGATGTTAATTAACATAAAATTAAAACAAAAAAAATAAGAAAATCGTTGAGTATAAATACCATAAAAGTTCGATACACATTATAAAATATTAAAAAAGAAATTTAATAAATGAGGCAAAAATATTCAAAAATATACCAAAGTTAAATTATAAACATCATAAATTAAAAGCAAAAATTAAAACAAAATTGAAATTAAACTTAAATTAACATAAAAATCTGTTTGAATGGATGGTGTGTATCAGTCCTCTCATTGTGTGATATGTTATGTGTGTGCGTGTATGTGAGAGGATGTATTAACCCTTAACCACTGACGTGTCATTTTATTACACTACCACTGACGTACGAATGAGATTCGTAAATTTTTTTAAAGACCCCTCAAGCAGCAATCAATCGTAATTTGAGTTTTTATTCACTTTTAAGTGATAGAACATTTCAAACTTAAGATGCAAAAATAGATAAAACAACAAAAATACTCATAGAAAAAATATTTATTAACCAACATTCTTAGTGGTATTGAAATAATAACAAAGAATATTAAAAAATCGAAAAAAAAAACTATGTTCTACAGGAACTTTTTCTTTTAATTTTTATATTTAAGTAAGAAATGTTTTATGAGATCTAAATCATATTAGCAGCTAATCAATTATTTATGCACTTTTTTACGACAGTTATTACAGGTCAGTTTTGAACACTGCAAACAGACCGGCTGACTGCACATCGTGCACCCCTAATGGGTTCTACGTCGTTTTTAGTGTTGAACAGCCTCTTTCTTTTCCTCATCTTCTTCTGATGAAGAATTGCCGCAATCTGACTGTATACAATCTTCTTCATTTGCCGATGATTCCTCAAATTCACACAGCCATGATGCTATGAATTCGTCTGATTTATTGTAGTTAACTGGAACACGTTGCATTTTCCGCGATTTAGAAGGCTCAGGCGAAGTATTACACCGCTTACGATTCATTTTAACTACAAACGAAAAAAGAAAGAACTCAAAAAAGTTACACTAACACTGACCATACGAATGTCGTACGTCAGATGGTCGAACTCACCTGTTTAGAAGTGTGCCACAAGTCCGCTTTCCCCCGCTATGAGGGCGTCTCTGGTGGCTAGGAAACTACAAGGAACGACAAGCACAAATTCCTGCGCAAAGCAAAATTATGAACGAATAACGGTTTCCGCGACGAATGTCATTCGTACGTCAGTGGTTAAGGGTTAACAAGGCAATCGAGAACAAACGTGAGGCGAGTCTTACTTCGCAAACTTTAAAAAAACTACTAAATGGCACAGGTGGTTATAACCTGAGAGCAGAGGGCAGCTCGCCGTCCGATAAGGACCAGGCCGGGTCGACGGTGCGTCGTGTTCCACGCGCGCCTCAATGAGATGTCAGCAAAACTGACGGGGTCCGCTAGGGCCGATGCCTGCCGGGGTTGCGGGTAGTCCCAAGAGGAAACCGTGGCCCCTGGCAAGGCAAGGGAAGGAACACGGGTGGGTTTTAGTCAGTAAAAGTCTGACACGCCCTTCCGCTCCGCCCAGAGCGGGAGAAGTCATTGGACGATTTCCCACACAAAAAAAAAAAAAGGTGGTTATGACCTAAATCAGTCACTTAAGAATATAAAAATTCCTACCTTCCAGTGCACATCGCAGCCGAGCATCGACCCAAGTAGCTGGTACAACAAAGTGTTTGAACCATCCTTCGGCTGCTGCACTGTATTTGTAGTCACATCTGAATGATGGCGATCCCTCTGAAAATAAACGCAAAATAATTAGGTCCAAAAAACTGGCATCGACAAATGGGCATAAAAAAAAAAAAAATCTCTGAATTTGTTGCTTTTTTGTTGCTAATTAGTTGCAAAAAAAAAAAATTTGTTGCTCGAACCGATCTCGAGAAATAACAAACATGCCAGCTTAACGTTAAGGTAGCAGGAAAAACAGTAATATATGAGATAGCCGAAAAAACAATAGGGCAAAATTTGTTGCTAAATTGTTGCTGCAAGTAACCATATTTTTTTTTTGATAATTGTTTTTTTTTAAATTTTATTTTAGATATTAAAATTTTTACTGGTCATGCTAGCTTAACTCTCGATTTTTCTGTTTTAAATGAACAAAATAATTTTGTTGCTCATGGTAGCAATGATTGTTGATGCCCAGAGAGTCAGCAACAAAATAAACAAGCAAGATCGAATGACTTTCTGACCGGTATCATCTGAAACCGGCCTTGCTAGCTTAACACTCGATTTTTCGGCAATAAATGAAAAAAACTATTTTGTTGCTCATGATAGCAATGATTGTTGATGCCCAGATAGTCAGCAACAAAATAAACAAGCAAGATCGGATGACTTTCTGACCGGTGTCATATTAAACCGGCCTTGCTAGCTTAACTCTCGATTTTTTGGCAGTAAATGAACAAAACCATTTTGTTGCTCATGGTAGTAATGATTGTTGATGCCCAGATAGTCAGCAACAAAATAAACAAGTAAGATCGAATGACTTGCTCATCGGTATCATCCGAAACCGGCCTTGCTAGCTTAACTCTCGATTTTTCGGCAGTAAATGATAAAAACTATTTTGTTGCTCATGATAGCAATGATTGTTGATGCCCAGATAGTCGGCAACAAAATAAACAAGCAAGATCGAATGACTTTCTCATCGGTATCATCCGAAACCGGCCTTGCTAGCTTAACTCTCGATTTTTCGGCAGTAAATGATAAAAACTATTTTGTTGCTCATGATAGCAATGATTGTTGATGCCCAGATAGTCAGCAACAAAATAAACAAGTAAGATCGAATGATTTTCTCATCGGTATCATCTGAAATCGGCCGTGCTAGCTTAACTCTCGATTTTTCGGCAGTAAATGATAAAACCAATTTTCTTGCTCATGATAGCAATCATTGTTGATGCCCAGTTAGTCAGCAACAAAATAAACAAGTAAGATCGAATGACTTTCTCATCGGTATCATCTGAAACCGGCCTTGCTAGCTTAAACAATCCAGGAAAAGTTCGGTCGGAATTGGTTCAAATGGCGTCGGCTGATGAAACCTAGTCCATTTAGTAGTTCATGAATGTAGGATATTTTTTCATTATGGGCACCATAATTGAAAAAAAAAAAAAAATTCAAAAAAAAAAAAAAAAACATTGTCTTCGGCTGATGAAATCTAGTCCATTTAGTAGTTCATGAATGAAGGATATTTTTTCACTATGGGCACCATAAAATTGGCTATGGAGAAAAAAGTTAAACAATCCAGAAAATGTTAGGTTAGGTTAGGTTCGGTTGGAATTGGTCCAAATGGCGTCAGCTGATGAAACCTAGTCCATTTAGTAGTTCATGAATGTAGGATATTTTTTCACTATGGGCACCATAAAATTGGCTTATGGAGAAAAAAGTTAAACAATCCAGCAAAATGTTAGGTTAGGTTAGGTTCGGTTGGAATTGGTCCAAATGGCGTCGGCAGATGAAACCTAGTCCATTAAGTAGTTCATGAATATACGATATTTTTCTATTATTATTATTTTATTTTATTTCCTCCCGAGCCAAACCTAACATAACCTAACCTAACATTTTTCTGGATTGCAAAACTTTTTCTCCGCGGGTCAATTACTGTTGCCAAGAGTAAAAAAACATCCTACATTCATGAACTGGACAAGGTTTGATCAGCCAACGTCATTTGAACCATTTCCGACCTAACCTAACCTAACCTAACATTTTTCTGGATTGTTTAACCGGTTAAGCCGCGCGACGCGATTTTGCGACACCCGTCAAGCCGCGCGACACGATCGCGGCGCGTCAGAGATAAGAGCTCGCTAATATAAACAAAAACTGAGAGCTTTTTGTTAAGTAAATAGTCTTATCGTTAATGGTTTTGGGTTCCTGATTAGACAAAGGATTTTTTATAATACTTAGAATCTTTGTAAGCGAACGCTAGTATTGATAAATAAACATTCTTATAAGATTCTTATAAGAAATTCCTTTGTTCATTGTTTTGATTATTTATAATAAAACTACTGGTTCGATTCACATGAAACTTCGCAGGATACATTATGAATACATATACTATCGGTCAAAACCATTATTTACGGACAATAATAATAAATAAAAACACATATAAATAAAAAAGTTCAATAAATCGTTAACCGTATCATTACGTAACATTATTTAGTTGACAAAAAAATATTGAACTCTTTTTCTTTCTGTATTATGCATTTTTATTATTTATTAGTTATTCAAGAATATAAAATAAATGACTTACCAGCGATTACATACACAAAACACACACAAAACTCAAAATTCCACATCAACACGTTTTTTCACTACCGAGTTTGTTTACATTTTTTGATGGGTCCGTAATAGGTAATTACGATGTTATTTTGTGCAAATTTTATCTAAATACGATGACGACACTACTTAATTATTGAAATAACACCATTTCCCGTCGATTTACACTTAAAAAACAATAGAAAACAAATAAATAGAACGCGGAGTGCAGTGCACGGCACGCATGCGCGGACGCCATTTTGCCGTACCAAAAATGTTCAATTTTTACTTTTTTTTAGAGTTGTTTCTGCATATTTTGACGTTATGGTCGATTTATTCGACAGGTATATTATCCTACCATAAATCAAAACCAACCACAGACCATATCAGCCCGTATATTACATATAAATAGAGCTGCAATCTGCATGAACGTACCGTGTTCCCGGGGACACAACGAGGCTTGACGGTATTGGGAGTTTTCGTGCGCCTGGGGCTTCGGTCCGGCTTGACCGGTTAACTTTTTTCTCCATAGTCAATTTTATGGTGCCCATAGTGAAAAAATATCCTACATCCATGAACTACTGAATGGACTAGGTTTCATCAGCCGACGCCATTTGGAACAATTCCGACCGAACCTAACCTAACCTAACCTAACATTTTCCTAGATTGTTTAACTTTTTTCTCCATAGTCAATTTTATGGTGCCCATAGTGAAAAAATATCCTACATCCATGAACTACTGAATGGACTAGGTTTCATCAGCCGACGCCATTTGGACCAATTCCGACCGAACCTAACCTAACCTAACCTAACCTAACCTAACATTTTCCTAGATTGTTTAACTTTTTTCTCCATAGTCAATTTTATGGTGCCCATAGTGAAAAAATATCCTACATTCATGAACTACTGAATGGACTAGGTTTCATCAGCCGACGCCATTTGGACCAATTCCGACCGAACCTAACCTAACCTAACATTTTCCTAGATTGTTTAACTTTTTTCTCCATAGTCAATTTTATGGTGTCCATAGTGAAAAAATATCCTACATCCATGAACTACTGAATGGACTAGGTTTCATCAGCCGACGCCATTAGGACCAATTCCAACCGAACCTAACCTAACCTAACATTTTTCGGGATTGTTTAACTTTTTTCTCCATAGCCAATTTTATGGTGCCCATAGTGAAAAAATATCCTACATTCATGAACTACTTAATGGACTAGGTTACCGGCCTTGCTCGCTTAAACAATCCAGGAAAATGTTAGGTTAGGTTAGGTTAGGTTCGGTCGGAATTGGTCCAAATGGCGTCGGCTAATGAAACCTAATCCATTTAGTAGTTCATGAATGTAGGATATTTTTTCATTATGGGCACCGTAATTGAAAAAAAAAAAAAAAAATGAAAAAAAAAAAAAAAAAACTTTGTCTTCGGCTGATGAAATCTAGTCCATTTAGTAGTTCATGAATGTAGGATATTTTTTCACTATGGGCACCATAAAATTGGCTATGGAGAAAAAAGTTAAACAATCCCGAAAAATGTTAGGTTAGGTTAGGTTCGGTTGGAATTGGTCCAAATGGCGTCGGCTGATGAAACCTAGTCCATTCAGTAGTTCATGAATGTAGGATATTTTTTCACTATGGGCACCATAAAATTGACTATGGAGAAAAAAGTTAAACAATCTAGGAAAATGTTAGGTTAGGTTAGGTTAGGTTCGGTCGGAATTGGTCCAAATGGCGTCGGCTGATGAAACCTAGTCCATTCAGTAGTTCATGGATGTAGGATATTTTTTCACTATGGGCACTATAAAATTGACTATGGAGAAAAAAGTTAAACAATCTAGGAAAATGTTAGGTTAGGTTAGGTTAGGTTCGGTCGGAATTGTTCCAAATGGCGTCGGCTGATGAAACCTAGTCCATTCAGTAGTTCATGGATGTAGGATATTTTTTCACTATGGGCACCATAAAATTGACTATGGAGAAAAAAGTTAAACAATCTAGGAAAATGTTAGGTTAGGTTAGGTTAGGTTCGGTCGGAATTGGTCCAAATGGCGTCGGCTGATGAAACCTAGTCCATTCAGTAGTTCATGGATGTAGGATATTTTTTCACTATGGGCACCATAAAATTGACTATGGAGAAAAAAGTTAAACAATCTAGGAAAATGTTAGGTTAGGTTAGGTTAGGTTCGGTCGGAATTGGTCCAAATGGCGTCGGCTGATGAAACCTAGTCCATTCAGTAGTTCATGGATGTAGGATATTTTTTCACTATGGGCACCATAAAATTGACTATGGAGAAAAAAGTTAAACAATCTAGGAAAATGTTAGGTTAGGTTAGGTTAGGTTCGGTCGGAATTGGTCCAAATGGCGTCGGCTGATGAAACCTAGTCCATTCAGTAGTTCATGGATGTAGGATATTTTTTCACTATGGGCACCATAAAATTGACTATGGAGAAAAAAGTTAAACAATCTAGGAAAATGTTAGGTTAGGTTAGGTTAGGTTCGGTCGGAATTGGTCCAAATGGCGTCGGCTGATGAAACCTAGTCCATTCAGTAGTTCATGGATGTAGGATATTTTTTCACTATGGGCACCATAAAATTGACTATGGAGAAAAAAGTTAAACAATCCAGAAAAATGTTAGGTTAGGTTAGGTTAGGTCGGAAATGGTTCAAATGACGTTGGCTGATCAAACCTTGTCCAGTTCATGAATGTAGGATGTTTTTTTACTCTTGGCAACAGTAATTGACCCGCGGAGAAAAAGTTTTGCAATCCAGAAAAATGTTAGGTTAGGTTATGTTAGGTTTGGCTCGGGAGGAAATAAAGTAAAATAATAATAATAAAAAAATATCGTATATTCATGAACTACTTAATGGACTAGGTTTCATCTGCCGACGCCATTTGGACCAATTCCAACCGAACCTAACCTAACCTAACATTTTGCTGGATTGTTTAACTTTTTTCTCCATAAGCCAATTTTATGGTGCCCATAGTGAAAAAATATCCTACATTCATGAACTACTAAATGGACTAGGTTTCATCAGCTGACGCCATTTGGACCAATTCCAACCGAACCTAACCTAACCTAACATTTTCTGGATTGTTTAACTTTTTTCTCCATAGCCAATTTTATGGTGCCCATAGTGAAAAAATATCCTTCATTCATGAACTACTAAATGGACTAGATTTCATCAGCCGAAGACAATGTTTTTTTTTTTTTTTTTTCATTTTTTTTTTTTTTTTCAATTATGGTGCCCATAATGAAAAAATATCCTACATTCATGAACTACTAAATGGACTAGGTTTCATCAGCCGACGCCATTTGGACCAATTCCGACCGAACTTTTCCTGGATTGTTTAAGCTAGCAAGGCCGGTTTCAGATGATACCGATGAGAAAGTCATTCGATCTTACTTGTTTATTTTGTTGCTGACTAACTGGGCATCAACAATGATTGCTATCATGAGCAAGAAAATTGGTTTTATCATTTACTGCCGAAAAATCGAGAGTTAAGCTAGCACGGCCGATTTCAGATGATACCGATGAGAAAATCATTCGATCTTACTTGTTTATTTTGTTGCTGACTATCTGGGTGTTACGTGCCCTGCCTACACCAAATCATCCGAATAGCGAAATGATAACCTAATTACGTCAATCGGATGTTTCCACATAAAATCGCAGTTTATCATTTTGCTGAATCAACGAATCGGCGCCTCGTGTCGCCGAATCGCCGAACGCTCACCTACTTTAGAATCTGCTGATCCACGTTTAGGAATCGGTAGCATTGTAATCTTTAAGATAATTAATTTGAGACACTTCGGTACTAGCATCGTCCGAATCTAGACTTAGGAATTAGCTTAAGTTTATATTGTAATTTTTATCTTAATTAAACCTTTATTAAAATAACTTCGGTTTTCTTTAAGTCCTCCGGCTGTCACCTTCATAATTGGCGCAGTCGGTAGGATATTCGAGGCAGCACGCGGCGCGGTATAGATTTCCAAAAATCGTTAATCTGCTGACTCCGATAGTCGCTGTCGGTATTTCCAAGTACCTCGTCGAATATCCGAACTTAAGAAGAAGCAGCTGAGGACGTATCCAGCCATCGATACACCGAGGAAACCATGTATATGTAAGTACTTGAAACTTTCTTTGAGGTGTTGCTTCCTAGTCCTTCCTTTTCACCCCTTTATATAATATTAATTCAAAATTTTTCATCCAAGGGAAATTAGGAGAACATCTGTCTCTTCCAGACAGATAAATAGGACCAGGGAAGTAGATTTAAATAGGGTTATAGACTTAGATAATTTAGGATTAGATATATTATTTGATAGTGACGAAATGGAATTGAACCCCGATACTATCTTTAAGGCTTTGCGCCCAGTACCAGACTTTGATGGCAATCCGAATGTTCTAACTCGTTTTATTAAAATATGCGATCAGCTCGTAATACAATACGTCAGAAATGACCCGAACTGTGAGCTAACTAATTTATGCGTAATAAACGGTATTTTAAATAAAATCACGGGATCTGCAGCTACAACTATAAATTCCAACGGTATACCGGGAAATTGGCAAGGGATTCGTGACGCATTAATTAACAACTTTTCCGATCAGAGGGACGAGACCGCCCTATATAATGACATGTCCTTACTCACGCAAGGAAATAGCACCCCGCAGGAATATTACGACAAATGCCAGACTCTTTTTAGCACTATAATGACTTATGTCACCCTTCACGAAAACATAGCTACTACTATCGAAGCAAAACGCGATCTTTATAAAAAACTAACGTTACAATCTTATGTTAGAGGTCTTAAAGAACCTTTAGGGTCCCGTATCCGATGTATGAGACCCGAAACTATAGAAAAGGCTCTGGAATTTGTACAGCAGGAATTGAATGTCATGTACCTACAGCAACGTAACGAAAGCATCCCCGAGCGACGTAACCCGACACAGCAAGTGCATTCAACCCATAGAATGCCACCCGCGGTCCTTATGACTACACCCAAATCTTTTAGCTATCCGAGTGCGGGCGCGAGCTGGCATAAACCTATGCCCATGCAGCCGCAGCAGCAACACTGGAGGCCACCCTTCCAGCAGAATCAGGTACTTCATCGTGCCCCTAACATGTTTAGTCGTACCCAGCAAATGTTTCGTGCACCCCCGCCAAACTACCACCCCCAGAGTAACGTGTTTAAATTACCAAACGCAAGTTCCCCAGCACATAATTCAGGTCCGAAACCAATGAGCGGTGTTAGCCACTTCGTATCAAGACCACTTGGGTCACCAGGACACGATTGGCGTAGATCGGGAAACCCACCACCTAGTAATTACTTTAGGACGCGTGAAATGAATTATAACGAAATGACCGACTTTGAAAACGCCTATGACTATCCCGACTATTACTATGAACAACCTGACTATTCCAGTTACTATGACTATCCCGACTTTTATTATCTCAACCAGACCGAGCCCGACTATCATTCATATGTACAAGACAACACATCATCTCAAGGTTCTAATAACGCGAAATGCTTAGAAGCACCACAGCCTACCCCTAATGCTAATCCGGATTTTCACAAGGAGAAGGATCAAAAAGGGTTAAAATAGAATTAAATATACAATCTAAAAAAGAATTACGTTACATTCAGATATCAAATCCGCCACTTAAGTTATTAGTAGATACCGGGGCTAACCAGTCTTTTATTAGTCCCGAGGCAATCGAACAATACTTTTCACATATACCTTTAAACTTTGACCCCTTTGAAGTAACAAATGCCCGTGTTACCAGCACGCATGAACATTCTATTACTATTCCGAACTTTTCTGAATTTAATAACCCTACGAATGTTAAGTTTTTCATCTATAAGTTCCATAATTACTTTGACGGTCTGTTAGGCCTAGACTTACTTGACGGAGCACAGATTGATCTTAAAAATAATAATTTAATTACGGAGTTTACAACCATTCCTATTCATTTTTATCAACGTAAAAAGTCCAATTATCAAGAAACCGTTCCCGCGAAGTCATCAAAATTATTAAATATTCCTATCTTTAGTCCAGACGGTGACGTTTCCATAGCTCAGCAAATACATTGTAATTGCATTATTCATGAATGCATTACTCGCGTTACCGACTGTACTGGTATCGTAGAAATTGAAAACCCGACCGATTATGACCTAATTGTAACATTTGAACGCCCTTTACAAGCCGTGATATTTAATAACGAGTGCATTAGCACTAAACAAGATTCTAAGCGCGTTAAAGAGGTTTTATCGCGATTGCGTACAGACCATTTAAACATCGAGGAAAAAATGAATTTAGAAACTTTATGCGCCCGTTTTGCTGATGTATTCTATGTAGAGGGAGAACCTTTGACTTTTACAAATAAAATAAAACACCGTATTAGAACGACTGACGAACTTCCAGTATACACGAAGAGTTATCGCTACCCTTTTGTTCACCGACAAGAAGTTAGAGACCAGATCACTAAGATGCTGGACCAAGGTATCATAAGACCTTCTGAATCAGCTTGGAGTTCACCTATTTGGGTAGTTCCTAAGAAGGCCGACGCATCAGGCAAACAGAAGTGGAGAATCGTAGTAGACTTTCGTAAACTGAATGACAAGACCATAGACGACAAATACCCAATTCCTAACATAAATGACATACTTGACAAGCTTGGTAAATGCCAGTACTTCACTACTCTAGACCTGGCATCTGGATTTTATCAATGTGAGATGCACCCTGATGACATTCCGAAGACAGCCTTTAATGTAGAACATGGGCACTTTGAATTCTTGCGCATGCCCATGGGTTTAAAGAACTCTCCATCCACCTTCCAAAGGGTGATGGATAATGTGCTTAGAGGCCTACAAAATGACATCTGCCTCGTGTACTTGGATGACGTCATCATCTTTAGTACGTCATTGCAAGAACACATGACTAATTTAGAAAAAGTATTTAAGAGATTGCAAGAATCTAACTTTAAGATTCAGATGGATAAGTCCGAATTTTTTAAGTTAGAAACGGTTTTTTTAGGTCATGTAATCAGTGGAGAAGGTGTTAAGCCTAATCCTGATAAAATAGCAGCCATAGAAAAATACCCATTACCAAAAACTCCGAAAGAAATAAAACAGTTCCTCGGATTATTAGGCTATTATAGAAAATTCATCCCTGATTTTGCCCGCATCACCAAGCCTATGACAAAATGCCTTAAAAAGACTAATAAAATAACTTTTGATCCTGACTACATTGACTGTTTCAACAAATGTAAGACTTTACTCACAAACGACCCAATCTTACAATACCCCGACTTCACCAAAGAGTTTATCCTAACCACTGACGCCTCTAACGTAGCTATAGGCGCTGTACTCTCACAAGGCACCATCGGTTCAGATAAACCCATCTGCTACGCCTCAAGAACCTTAAACGATAGTGAAATCAATTACAGTACTATCGAAAAGGAGCTTTTAGCTATAGTATGGGCTACAAAGTATTTTAGGCCTTACTTATTTGGTCGCAAATTCAAAATATACACCGACCACAAGCCACTACAGTGGATAATGAACCTTAAGGAACCTAACTCAAGACTAACTAGATGGCGACTTAAACTAAGTGAATACGACTACACTATAGTTTATAAAAAGGGAAAATATAACACCAATGCCGACGCCTTATCCCGAGTAGAAATTAACAATGAGGAGACAGAGTCAATGATAGTTAACCCTTCAGAGCGACCACCTTCGCGAACAAGTTCTACGACTCTCACTGCACATACCAGCACTGAAAACCCTATTTTAGAAATCCCTATTACTGATGAACCTTTGAATAAATTTCACCGACAGTTATGCATAACTATAGTAGGAGATATTAAACGACGTACAACCGCCACTAAACCTTTTGATACACACACCCGTACATTTATTCAGGTTTCAGAATCGAACTTAGAGCAAGACGTAGTGTATGCCATAAAAGAATATGTCAACCCCAAAGTTAAAACCGCTATAAAAATAACTCCACCTTTAGGAATGTATTCAATTATACCTATTATTCAGAATCATTTTAAAAGCTCAGCTATTAACTTAGTATTAGCAAAAACAGAATTAGAGGACGTCAAAGAATATTTAAGACAGCAAGACATTATAAAACAGTATCATGAAGGAAAAACAAATCACAGAGGAATAAACGAGTGTCATCTTGCCCTTTCTCGGAAATATTATTGGCCTAAGATGAGGGAGGAAATAACTAAGTATATTAATGAGTGTACCATTTGCGGACAAACGAAATATGATAGGAACCCGATTAGACCACAATTTAATGTAGTACCCCCAGCAACTAAACCTTTCGAATTAGTACATATGGACCTCTTCACAGCTCAAAACGAAAAGTATTTAACAATGGTAGATGTTTTCTCAAAGTACGGACAAGCATACCATTTGAGAGATGGTACAGCAATAAGCGTACTTCAGGCAGTTTTAAATTATTGTACACATCATGGTTTACCGTTGACCATAGTGACCGATAACGGCACAGAATTCACAAACCAGCTATTCTCCGAATTCACAAGACTACACAAAATTAACCACCATAGAACATTACCACACTCCCCTAACGATAACGGGATCGTAGAACGATTTCACTCTACGTTACTAGAACACTTACGTATTTTACGACTACGACAGAAAGACGAATCTGTAATCAATATCATGCCTTATGCCATATTAGCATATAATAGTTCAGTTCACAGCTTCACCAAGTGTAGACCACATGACATTATTAGAGGACATCTTGACCCAAGAGATCCCCTTGACGTTAACATGACCGAACACCTCATGCAACAATATATCTTAACACACCGAGACCAGATGAAAACTGTATATGACCTTATCAACAACTTAACGCTTACCGACCGTACAGATATTATACAAAATAGGAACAAGGACAGAGAACCCGAAATAGAATATCAACCGGAGCAACAAATATTCATCTCTAACCCGGAAGCCTGCCGACAAAAATTAGCACCACGTTACACACAGGACACTGTTTTAGCTGACCTTCCGATTCATATATACACCTCCAAAAAGAAAGGCCCTGTAGCTAAGTCTCGACTCAAACGTACCCCTAAGAGTTCAAAATTGTTACAGAATACTACTGGCGCTGATCGTTCAACCAATACCGGCGCTCGAGATAAAACTTGAAAGCTTAGACGATGGACCCGGACTCCTACCTTTCAACCTTGGACAAACAAGGCTCATCACACATTACCACACTTTCCTACAATACATTGACTTAACTGACATTGAACATAGACTCAATTCCGTAATGTCCCAACTCGATTATTTCCAGACTAAACTAGATAACCAGTCCGTTCTCTTATATGAACTCCAAATCAATCATTTAACTAATAAATTAAGTCAAGTTAGTTCTCAGTTAAAAACGCTAGAACCCGGTCGTAGCAAGAGAGGTCTCGTAGACGGATTAGGCTCCGTAATAAAGAGCATTACCGGAAACTTAGATCATACGGATGCCCAAAAGTATAATACTGCCATTAACATTTTAGAAAATAACAACGACAAAATAGTATCAGAGTTAAATGAGCATATCAGTCTTAACAAAAATTGGATGGCCCGATATAGTGACATACTCTCAAAAATTGTAAGCAATCAAGAGAGGATCAATAGTACATTAGTATTACTCTTAGACGAGAAAGCTGCTGCTAAGAATGATCTTATAAGATTTGCAAAGTTTGCTCAGCTATTGACCATAATTAGCGATAATGCGGAAGATTTACTTTCAGAGATAATTAGAATTGAAGATACGTTAGCTTTTATACGTGCATCGAGCACCCATCATAGTATGTTAAGCATAGATAGTTTAAGTAATATGACTAAGCGATTAAAATCTATATACGGCCAGGATCAGTTACTAGATGCAGATTTAAGAGAGTACTATACAGTCATAAAACCTGGTTATTATTACACAAATAAAAAAATAGTTATCATATTTAAAGTTCCAATAATCTCTCCTGATAAATTTGAATTATACAGATTAGCAATAGTTCCCAATAAGTCCATGTACACCTACATTCCTCCTTATCCCTTCATTGCAACCAACGGGAAAGCTTTCAAGTACATGGAGGCTGAATGCCCGAAGTTCGACCTATATCATCTCTGCGAAGAAGGAATCAACCATCAAGCAACGAGAGGTCATCTAGATTGTATCCAAGGTCTCATCTACAACCAATCTTTGGAGAAATCATGCCTACCTACGAAGCTCACACTGACTAAAGCAGCAATGGAACAACTGGACGACAGACGATACACACTTACCTTTCCAGAACCGACCCGCACAGAGCTACAATGCGAACGTCAAGAATTCATCTCTCTGCACGGAAGTTATCTCGCCACTATCCCGCAAAAATGCCTATTACGCACCGATCGATTCACGATTACCAACATTAACGACCATATCAAAGGGCAGCCGCTAAAAATCACTGAAATACCTATGAACCTGAACATTGTTGAAGAATCCATCCCACATCTGAAACTAAACTCACTGCACCTGAAAAGCCTACACGAAATCGAAGATAAGATCCTAATGCAGCATCCAGTACAAATAGATCACGCAAATATGGAATATTCGCTGTACCATACGACGATCCCACTATACGCTATATATCCCACTATACACCGAATAGTACTACTATTCGGTGTAATTGTACTGACCGTTACTATCACCATACGACGGTATAACATTTGCACAAAGGTTAGAAAACCACAGACATCAGATGAAAGACTCGAAAACCATCAACATGAAGATGCAGAATCACCCAGGACCAAGAAACAGATACCAGCAACATTTTCGCTCAAAGTTCTCAAATAGTTGCTGTTCTGAGGGGGAAGGTGTTACGTGCCCTGCCTACACCAAATCATCCGAATAGCGAAATGATAACCTAATTACGTCAATCGAATGTTTCCACATAAAATCGCAGTTTATCATTTTGCTGAATCAACGAATCGGCGCCTCGTGTCGCCGAATCGCCGAACGCTCACCTACTTTAGAATCTGCTGATCCACGTTTAGGAATCGGTAGCATTGTAATCTTTAAGATAATTAATTTGAGACACTTCGGTACTAGCATCGTCCGAATCTAGACTTAGGAATTAGCTTAAGTTTATATTGTAATTTTTATCTTAATTAAACCTTTATTAAAATAACTTCGGTTTTCTTTAAGTCCTCCGGCTGTCACCTTCATAATTTGGGCATCAACAATCATTGCTATCATGAGCAACAAAATAGTTTTTATCATTTACTGCCGAAAAATCGAGAGTTAAGCTAGCAAGGCCGGTTTCGGATGATACCGATGAGAAAGTCATTCGATCTTGCTTGTTTATTTTGTTGCTGACTATCTGGGCATCAACAATCATTGCTATCATGAGCAACAAAATAGTTTTTATCATTTACTGCCGAAAAATCGAGAGTTAAGCTAGCAAGGCCGGTTTCGGATGATACCGATGAGAAAGTCATTCGATCTTGCTTGTTTATTTTGTTGCTGACTATCTGGGCATCAACAATCATTGCTATCATGAGCAACAAAATAGTTTTTATCATTTACTGCCGAAAAATCGAGAGTTAAGCTAGCAAGGCCGGTTTCGGATGATACCGATGAGCAAGTCATTCGATCTTACTTGTTTATTTTGTTGCTGACTATCTGGGCATCAACAATCATTACTACCATGAGCAACAAAATGGTTTTGTTCATTTACTGCCAAAAAATCGAGAGTTAAGCTAGCAAGGCCGGTTTAATATGATACCGGTCAGAAAGTCATCCGATCTTGCTTGTTTATTTTGTTGCTGACTATCTGGGCATCAACAATCATTGCTATCATGAGCAACAAAATAGTTTTTTTCATTTATTGCCGAAAAATCGAGTGTTAAGCTAGCAAGGCCGGTTTCAGATGATACCGGTCAGAAAGTCATTCGATCTTGCTTGTTTATTTTGTTGCTGACTCTCTGGGCATCAACAATCATTGCTACCATGAGCAACAAAATTATTTTGTTCATTTAAAACAGAAAAATCGAGAGTTAAGCTAGCATGACCAGTAAAAATTTTAATATCTAAAATAAAATTAAAAAAAAAACAATTATCAAAAAAAAAATATGGTTACTTGCAGCAACAATTTAGCAACAAATTTTGCCCTATTGTTTTTTCGGCTATCTCATATATTACTGTTTTTCCTGCTACCTTAACGTTAAGCTGGCATGTTTGTTATTTCTCGAGATCGGTTCGAGCAACAAATTTTTTTTTTTTGCAACTAATTAGCAACAAAAAAGCAACAAATTCAGAGATTTTTTTTTTTTTTTATGCCCATTTGTCGATGCCAGTTTTTTGGACCTAAAATAATTAATGTGTTGATGTTAAATTAATGAAAGTTATTTTTCACTTTTTATTTGTACTTATACTCACAACTAAAAAGTGAAAAATAACTTTAATTTCGGAAGTCGATAGAAAAAAACGAAAATATTAAACCTGAGAAAACGACTTCCAAAATTTAAGTTATGTTTCACTTCGTAGTGTTTTTTTTGGAATCAACCGGCCGGTGGCCGGTTGTTTTTTTTTGTTTTGTAAAAAGTTTTAGCTTCCTTACCAATAAAATTCAGGCAGAATATTAACACAAAATATTTTAACCACTTCATATTATTCGGACTGAGATACTAATGTGTCGTTTTTTGTTATCATAATACTTATATACGGTATGAAATTACAATCAGCGGAGGTCAAGTAATCAACGGGTCAGCTGACGTTCGGAATGTGATGACATATTGGGGATATCTCTGAAATAGGTGACTATTTGCGACAGCTTTGGCGTGATAACTTGGTGTCCAAAATGGTTTGTTTTGGAGATATCGAACTTTTTAAGTTTGTTTTTGAAACTGATACTCCCCTTCGTTTTCCGTCGGGGGTTAAAAATAAGCTATGGTAGCTAAGAGATGGCCAGTCCCAACTGACGTCCATCGTTCACGAACATGACGCATGGATTAGCACCATTCAGCTCAACCATTTTGGAGGGCGCTACCATGATCCAACACACACGCCACTTAGCGTGACACATCTGAGTGAGCATGATTTTAGTCACCTTTTGCTCATACGATTATTTTGACTGAAAATTAGAGCAAGGTAATAAAAGATAATGTTGATGTTTGTAATCTTATTACTTTCATAAATATGCATCCAATGTTTTTTTTTTAAATGTCATAAATTCTGTTATAAACGTTATCAAAGAAAAGAATCACATACTTAATTCCATTACAAAATTAAAGGGTATCTACATTCTATACTAATTGACCGAGCGAGCGTAGCGAGCGAAGCGTCTCTGCATCGACTGGCAAAATTTTCTTTCGTGTGTCAGTTTGTACGTACTCGTGTACAGGTCGTATTTTACAACCGATCTGGATGAAACTTGGCATACAGGTATTATGAATTTTTTGCAATTTATTGTCGTCGGGGATTTTTGATTGGAGGGGTACTTCCTCCAAAATGGGGCAAAAAGGGGGCTACTGGATATCTCCGCCTTATGAGATCCGATTTCGATGGTTCTTTTTTCATTTGAAAGACAGTAACTTTAAGATGGTCTCAAAAAAATTTGGTAAAGATCTGATGAGGATCTTCGGCATGATGAGCAGAATACCTCCTCAAATGCAGTAAATTGCTCGCTATTTATTCAAACCTATTTGTTAATTTTTATAGCTGGCCTACTAATTTTTTACTCATAATTTGTCTGGTTTTTAGGGTTCTGTAGTACACAATTAACTGATTTAGTTTTGCCATGTCCGTCTGCCTGTCTTTTTGTCTATCAACAGCTTAGCTCAGAGAATCTTAGTACTAGAAAGCTGTAATTTCGTATAGGTCTATACTATTTATCACGCCGACAAAGTCGTTAAATAAAATCATGATTGTTTTTTAGGGTACCTCCCCTCTCTACACGTTTTTTTTTTTCTCGTTTGTCCTGTGTTATGGGGTAGCGCGTGTGTGTGTGAAAACGTTTTTTCGATTCATCAATATATTTGCGAAATAAGGAAAACTAGCACAGCTAAGTATGCTTTACAAGTTAACGAGTAATAATCGACTAACTTACATTTGCGGTTGGAATATAAAAGGGAGAACATGTTTTTTAACTACAATGTTAAAGTTTGTAATTGGGATAATTATTCATTCCAACTACGGACCCCTTATTTGCGCGTGGTCCACGCACTTGGCCAGTTTTTCAATTTATTTGACATATTGATGTCATATTTTTTATAGGAAAAAATTATGTCATCGCGGTCAATTCAAAGTGCGTTGGTAGCATAAAATATTTTCGAACGCTAAAACTACAAGCTATCGTTCATGGTTTGTTTCCTGCAGGTCAAAACCCTAAATACGAAGATTCGGCCGAAGTTACGTGTGATTCCTACTTCTTATCAGCTACAGAGATAAGATTAGCTTGGGGCCCGATCTAAGAATGAATGGTGGTGTTCAAGTTTCTGATAATGGAGCCAGAAGGTGGGCCATAGAAACTCCTCAACTTAACAAGGTAGAACTATCGCCATCGTTTTTGGACTCACTTGACAAGTGTTCTTACACTAGGTACTGTCCAGGTCCATAAGAACTGTTGTTTTTGCGGTCGTCGGTTTTGTCAGGCCAGGTAGCCCAAGGTGTAGTCCAGGGCCTCATAATGGATCTGGAAGTTCACTATAGGTACTGAACTCCTTAATAAGACATAGTAGCCCCGTTGTGTTTAGGCCATTTCGATTTGTTTTGACAAGTAGGTACGTTAGCCCTAGGTGTCGTCTAGGGTCTGATGAAAGTGCCGGAAGGTGGCCACAGGAATACTTAAACTTTACACAGTAGCTCATATAAGGTGATAAGATGATAGGACACATATTTTATCAAATTCTAATGCTAGAATAAAATAAAGTTAAATACTTTTTTTAAACAAGCTTTTATTGAACTAAAAAGTACTAAATAAAACCTACGTAAACACATAGCATAGGTAAACATAGAACTTAAATATTTTATTAAAAGCTTGAAACATGAACGTCGTTCTTTCACTTTAAGATAAAGTGCCTGCTACACATGTTGCCAACCGCGTCCTCGACCGAGATGGCCTTGGTTGGCGACCGGCAAAGTTGTTTCAACGTTTCGTCGTAAACCTAAGGTCACCTCTGTCGGGACGCGGTTGGCGACCGTGTAGCAGGCACTTAAGCCTCAAGCTAAGCGGTTAATTTTTTCCAAAAAGTTTGTGCTCGCGAGGTCTACTGTTCGCAGAACTACTAGTATTATAAAGAGGTAATACCTTTTACCAATAGAAAACCACGTTATTTGTGTCATAGGCTATATATTTATGTTTACCGCCCTACGAAGTGGACACGGGTCAGCTAGTCGTATATAAAAGAAAAGAATGACATACTTAATTCCATAAAAATATTAAAGCAGTAGGTATTTCAAATAATTAAGAGAACGCAGTCAAAGGAGAAAAATAAAAACGTAAAGACCGCGCCATTTCGACGACTGGCTCGTTCAGTCTCAAGAAAATGAAAGTTAAAAGAAAGAAAATACATTTATTTCAGTTAAATGTAACTTCGTCCTATTTGCTTCCTTCATCAATTAGAGCGTTATTTTTTATAACCATTTTGCTGCTTCGTGCAAGCATAATATGAAGAGCGCTTTATTGCGGTCCTTTGAGGCTAAAAGGCAAGGAAAAGTTCTAATAAGTTTTTAAATCTTACAGAGTAAAGGTAAATAAAAGTTAAAAGTAATAGAAGGTTTGATGTATGTTGTGCTCACGAGTCACATGATAAAAAAAAAATATAACATTCTTGAAGCACGAATGAAAACGGGAACAGAAAAAAGGAGATCCTGGATCTTGTGTACGGATATTAAATATTCGAAGTGGCAATTCAAAAGTGTCTGTAAATGATTTAATTGAAATAAATGCTTTGAGTTTGAGTTTGGGAATCGAGCCCGTGATTCACTCGCTCTCCTCTCCTCTTTGTTTTATTTTTGTATATTTTTTATTTATGTTTCAATGTGTGTTTTAGTTTAATTTGAGATCTCCTGTGCTTGTCTCAATAAATACTTTTTCTTTCTTTGGCCGCTTGCCCACTGGTCGGTAAGTGTGCGGGGCGATATCGTTTCGGTACTGCGTGACGTCACGCATTTTACTGCATCGGTACTGGATGCTTACCGCGCAGTGTTTCCACTTTTAGGGATTTCTCCCTGTTTTAGGGAAAAAATACCAATACTAAGTTTGGTTTAGGGATATTTTATTTTGACAGGGATTTGGGGAATTTTGGGGTTAATATGAATTTAAGTTGGTAACCTTATTGTTTATAGTAGGCAGCACCCAATATATGACTTGACTCTATGGCACCACCGATTTATTAAAGGATTCGATTTATTCCACCACCGATTTATTCCCTCAACTCAAACTCATAATGAATGCAATTCATCAAATTTACCATGTTAATTGTGCCATTACCTTATTATTTATAATCATGCTCCCTAAACCAAGGAAATTTGAAGATTTTTAGGGAAATTTAGAGATAATTCATTCAAACTGGGGAAAAACAAAAAACAAGTGAATTATATAGTACGAGAGCCCATGACCAAAACCATGTCACATCGTTTTACTAGAATAATTGTAAAAAAATCTTTACGTTTTGATGATTCTGAACCCGACTCGGTGGGCAGTACAGTACCGGTCAGAAACGTTACAGTTTTATGGGAGCCTATTTCTGCTATGTCAAAAAAAATTGGCAGACGGTTTCATCACAATATGTCTGATAATAAAAATATACAAAGATTTCGTAATTTGATTACTAAAAAGTTTGTTTTCAGATATTTCATTTGCGTCACTTTGCGTGTCAAATGTGGCCTGAGCACATTTCCAAAAATGACGTATTCGAATCAACTGACCAATGTTCACCAGAAAACATTTTCAGATGGATTGAATACGGGTTTTATTGTTTGCCTCATATTTAATTTTCTCAAATGGTCTCTTGGGTACGTACTCGAAGCTACTGGTTTCTGAAAATGGTGTTTTCGGTACTTATCTATAATTTTTAAACATGACAAAAAAGAATTATCGACATATTTAAAAATGCGGTCAGGTCAGAAGATGTGACGTGGAAAATTTCTGAAAATAGGATTTTTGAATTTAAGAATAACCAAATCTATCGTTTTTATACGATTTTGTTCGTAAAACGATAAGGCAAAAATGTTGGTCATGCGCTCTCGTACTAATTGAATTAATTTGAATTTGGAATTCTAGATGAAAGCAGTGCAGTACACAGATATAGATATATAATAATACCTAGATAAGGCAAGTATCACAATCTGTATGATTACCATGCGTGGCATTTTTAAAAAATGATCAAAGCGCCTATACCATGAAACTGAAGCGAAATACGATAGTATCACTTGTTTCGATAGTCATAACCTATTAACACTCCACGTCACATCAACCGTTCCTAGTAAAAAGCTGTAAAGTATTACGAATATAGGCATTTTCTATTTTATTATTTATGTCCGACTAGCGCGGCGGACAGGCGCAGACCATAGACTATATTATATAAAATGAGACACACTGAGCCACGTTCGGGCACGCGAAGTAGATGCTCTTGCGCTATCTAGGTATATCTATATTTGTGTGCAGGACCGATTCGGTACAGAGTGCTTACCGACCAGTGAGCAAACATAAGCAGTACCGCGCAGTACTGTACAGTACTGCGCGGTAAAATACCGACCAATGGGCAAGCGGCCTTTCTCTACCAAAAAATGCTTTAAGCCAACGTAAACAAACGAAGGTACATCCACAATATTAAATTGCAATTTTCTAACTCGAGTATATCAATTATTATTCAGTCATTTTTATCAATAGCCCAATTTAGAAAATGTCGATTAGCGTTCTTTTCCTTGTAATTCCTGCTTCCCCCCATCACAATTATAGGTTGTTACACAAAATTGAGCAATTTTCACAATCACCCTGTATTTTTTAAGTCAATTATTTTGCGGAAATGTCAAAAGTTTTCTAATAACTGTAGGCTATAAAGAAGATTAACTTTGAAAGAAGTTTCTTTAATTCTATTTAGAATCGCGTAAAGCGAGAAATTAGAATTTATTGTTTTTAAAAAAACGTTAAAAAGTTGTTCAGTTGTCCTATACAAAAGATACGGAAAAGTTGAATTTCAGGGTCGTTTTTTCTGATTTTGGAAACAATGTTCGTTTGGAAAGACTTTATCCTTATTAATAACTGTATAGAAAATTAAATAAATTCATACAATATACCTAAATACACATAAGACAGTAAGTACCTACCCACATAAATATTTTGCCATCAATTTAAGAGATAATTCTAGACTCCGGGCTACTATCCTAACTATATACTTCCGGGGTTGCGGATAGTCCTAAGGGGAAACCGTGGCCCCCGTCTAGGCAAGGGAAGGAACACGGGTGGGTTTTAGTCAGTAAGAGTCTGACACGCCCTTCCGCTCCGCCCAGAGCGGGAGAAGTCATTTGATGATTTCCCGATTATTATTATAAATGCGAAAGTAAGTTCGTTTGTTTGTTACGCGTTTACGCTAAAACGGCTGAACTAATTTGGATTAAATTTGGCACATGGGTAGACCATGACTTGGGTATAGGATATTTTTTATCCCGATATTCTCACAGGATCGAGACTTATGCGGGTTTAAATTAAATACCTACACAGTGACACAAGAATATTATAATGTAACGATTCCAACGACATAAGTTTTATAAACAGCTCCCATAAAAACTTAAGAGATATCGTCATTCTAATCTCAGGGGAAACCGTGGCACCTGGCAAGGCAAGGGAAGGAACACGGGTGGGTTTTAGTCAGTCTGACACGCCCTTCCGCTCCGCCCAGAGCGGGAGAAGTCATTTGATGATTTCCCACCCAAAGAAAAAAAAAAAGTGGACCCCTGGGGTATCGTGTTTCCCCCGGTAAGTGGCCGCGTTGACAGATCAATCAAACATGACCAAAATCGCGCGACAGTTCAGAGGATATCTAATAAACGATTCATTTTTACAAGTATATTTAAAACTAGCTTCTGCCCGCGACTTCGTTCGCGTGGAAGTGGTAAGACACCACAATATACTTTAATAACAGCCACATTTTTATAAAACTTCTCTGTATACTACGTTTGTTGTTTTGTTTTCAGCAGCTAAAATATATAGAGAGTCAGGACTGGTGACGCGGGAGCAAGCGACGTACAGTTGTCCGTGTGAAAAGCAGCTTGTCCTGAGGTCGACACCCGCAACCTTCAGTATCTGCCCATGTGACTTGTTGATAGTCATCGCAAAGCATACGCTCACACGTCGCACGTGCTTAAACTGGAAGGGGTAATTGTGGGGAATTAGTGGTATACGCGGTATAAATACTGTCTCGCCAATGCCACAACCTGTTAGAATTTCTGCCTCGATGATGTTTCTTTGCAAAGACATGACTTTGAGCCGGGTTCCGTTACACAGCTTCGGCGGAGTTAAGTTCCGAAGGAGCATAATCGGGACACTGACCTTCAGCTGGATTATGTGCGCAGGAAGTCCACTTGCCGTTAACGAATTCAAAAATTCTACGGGGTAATGTGTGGCGTCATTTTGCTCCACAACAGTGTTAATGGAGGTGTATATCACTTCACTGCCTTCGATTTGCGAGAGAATTCTGTTGATCATTTTTGGGCGTTAAAATGGCCCGTTCACACACCCAAGAATTCTCTTGGTACGGTATTTGACTGATGTCCCCGTACATCAGACGAATCAGATCTTCTAAATTGGGAACTACTCTACCAAGAGTCTCTGGTAGGTCCACCTGGCCGCTCTCCTCTGGCAGAGTGCCTTCACCAACTTTTAGAAGAACATCGGAGAATTCTTGAGCATGTGAATTCCCGCCAAGCCGAGCTCGCATGTTGATGGTCAAACGCAGTCTATGAACTTGCGACCATAGAGTCGACCTTTTCAGCGAACAATCACCTCGTCAGCCCTAGTTCCTCGCGTCACCACAGGTAGTGTTTGCCGGAAATCGCTACTAAAAAGAATTGTGACACCACCCATCATGTTTTGGTTCCTGCGGATGTCCTGCAGGGTTCTGTTTACAGCTTCCACAGCTTTCCTATTTGCCATAGTACATTCATCCCATACGATGAAAGCGCAATCTCTAAGCACGCGCCCCTTGTCAATGTTGCGTGACACCCCACAAACAGGCGTTTCGTTGCTCTCTAAATCGATGGGAATCTTAAACATGGCGTGCGCTGTTATGCCACCAGGAAGCAGTGTGGCAGCGATTCCTGAAGACGCTACTGCGATTGCAATCTTGCCTTGCCTCCTAACCTCTGCAAGGATACCTGTGGTAATAAATGTTTTTCCTGTTCCGCTAGGAGCATCCAAGAAAAACATTTTACCCTGACTGAGCCCAAAGCTTTGGAGAACGGTGTTGAAAATGTCCCTTTGCTCTGAGGTGAACAAAAAGACGTGGTCATTCACGATGGTATTCATTGCGCCCGAATCGTAATTAGTTTCGGCGACGTATTCCCAATTTTCACGGTCTTGATGTCCCAATGATTGCGGAGCCGGTAACCCATACTCTATCAGTGGATTGCCACCTATGGAAATTACCACGTCTTGAAGTGAATCAAGACAACTGTTTAGAACGCGTTCGTCATTTTGTTCAATGTCAGCTTCAGTACGCGCCGCAAAGTTCGTAAAAAGTACTCGGCTAGATGATGCCAATATTTCCCCGTCCCGATTTTTTTTCAATATTTTATTTTTTCTCTGTTTTCCCACAACAGATTTTTTTAATGGAAAAGCTGTCAGTAATTCAAAATAATTCCTCAGAAGTTAAACTTATCTGGCGTTGGAAAAATCGGCTCATTACTATTTTTATAACATCTGGTAAATAATTCTAGCTACACACGCAGCGACTTTAATTTACATACATATATAAACTCACGCCTTCTTCCCATAAGGGTAGGCAGAAACTACAGAACGCCTCCTGCTACGACTGTCGACTTTAACTTAATTATTTATTTAATATAACTATAATTCTTTACTTAATTTGACCTTACATAAACGAAAAGACGGCGGCATACGATTAGTTCCGATTTGAGCCGTGCGCAGAATTATCTTGCGAGTACTCTATGTACTATATGAACACCAAGTAACTTATTTAAAATATTTGTCGACGAATTCCTATCTTGTCGCCGTTATGACGTTAATCATAAGGTTCAAATTGCAATAACTAAAAGGAATTCGTGAAAATTATATAAAAAAAGCAAACTGTCAAAGGCGAGCGGCGTCGTTTTTAGGTTTTCTTTCAATATTTTTCGGCTTCATTTCATCCTTGTCAATATAAATAAAATTTAAAATAATAAAAAAAGATTAAAAACATGCGTGTGCATTACAAAAAAAAAATTAATTAAAAAAAATACCAATAATTGGGGTTCTAACTCATAACCACAGGTTTACAAACCAATCGTCCTGCCACTTAGCTATTTGCTTTGTTGAAAATAAGTTAAAATAGCCGTTCTTATATTTCATGATTGGCTGCTAAGCTCCATAAAGGTATAGCGTGATGATAATCATTTAAAATGTTAAATTGGTAACTACCTGCAATATCATAACCTTTTGGCGCACCCATTTACAATTTTGCGGAGAAGAATACGAACATAATGTAATATTGCTTATCCCCCATAGCAAAGAGCGTGATAGTATATACCCTACCATTTGACCAGACTTATAGGGAATATCTATGCAAAATTTTAACAGAATCTGTCCAGTAGAATTTGCGTGATGCTGGAACATACATACAGACAAACAGACAAACAGACAAAAATTCTAAAAACTACATTTTCGGCATAAGAATCGATCCCAGACCCCGTAGCAATTACTTTTTTTCAAAAATATTCAATGTACAGTTTTGACCTCGCTACGATTTTATTATATGTATAGAAAATCCTATTAAACCAGTGTGTTTTTCTTTTAAAATAAAAATAAGGTCTGCTTTAAGTAAAATCAACTACGGGCTGGATTAGTTCTATTCTATTTATATACCTAACCTAACACCAGACTGTATTTTGTAATTTGTATTTTAAATAAAAATAGTCAAAATACTGTATTTTGTATTTTATATTTCAAATACACGACCTAAAAATATTTTGTAATTCGTATTTTAAGTAAGTGCGAGATAGTATTTTGTAATTTGTATTTTAATTAAAGCAAAGCATGTATTTTGCCCAGCTCTGGTTACAGGAAGGTCTACTTTGTCCCGCGTCCCGCCATTGAGGCATACAAAATTCATAATGTTACAACAGTTAAAATACAATAATAATCAAATTTACAAAATAATTTACAAGTCAATTTCACAGTCCTTAGTTCATAGCGTCTAGTTTTTACATTCACCTTGGTTTGTTGTAATAAACCTGGTGCTTCAATGTGTTGTCATCAAGAAATTCTCTTATAGAGTAATAACATTTACTTATCAATAATTCGCGTAGTATTTTCTTTAAGGTATTTATATCGCTCATGGTTCTGAAAAAAGGTGGACGATTATTTAAGATACGTGGGCCCATACAAAAGATGCTTTGGTACAAAAGCTTTGTTTTACTGGCTACGGTGCGCAGTTTGTCTTTGTGTCTGGCCCTAGTGCAAAATTCAAATAAATTTGGATTTGATTTTATGAAAATTACAGTTTCATATATGTATACACTAGGGAGAGTTAATATTTTTAACTTTTTTACTATCTCACTGCAGGCCAAAGGTCTCGTTCATATAGAGGTTATGTAAACTGGCACTGATAGCAGATTACAGATGCACGTAAGACCTGGTATCTATCTACATAAATAAAAAAATAATAAAAGTTTATTTTGGAACAATAACACAAGACACAATAGTACAACAAATAAAACGATGATAGCTGCAAAAGTATAAA
Organism: Conistra vaccinii; assembly: GCA_948150665.1. Classification (NCBI taxonomy): domain Eukaryota; kingdom Metazoa; phylum Arthropoda; class Insecta; order Lepidoptera; family Noctuidae; genus Conistra; species Conistra vaccinii. The sequence goes on from OX411327.1 coordinate 2,209,106, forward strand.
CTGTAGCGCAGCTAACAACGCCCTTCCCAGATACAGAATGGAATGATGTTCCATGACAAAAGTGCAACAGATAATTTAATAATTTAGATTAAGTTAATTAATTATAAAAATAAAAACTAATACATAATATACCATACTAGGTATCTGTGTCTCTACTATCTGCGTAAATACTTTGTAGTACCTTTATACTGAGCAGTGGTGGTCCAGTGGTAACGGCCCCGACTTACGAGTTGTAGGTCGTGGGTTCGAACCCAAGCAGGCGCTTTACTTTGTGTAAATAATTTCATCACAACTGCTTTCAAAACGGTGAAGAAAAACATCGTGAGGAAACCGGTATGTCTTAGAATAAAAAATTCGAAGACATGTGCCAACCCGCACTGGGCCCGCGTGGTAGATTACAGCCCAAACCCTCTCACAGGGAGGAGGCCTGATTCCCAGCAGTGGGAACATTAATAGGCTGATTATGGGACCTATATACTACAAGTTTCCTTACGTGATCCGCAGCAGAACCAAGGTAACCGACAAAGCCCGAAGAATTGCCAAACTTAAGTGGCAATGGGCAGGGCACATTGCTCGCAGAACAAATGGCTGATGGGGCCGATTAGTTTTGGAGTGGCGGCCGGAACGCGTAGCGTTGGAAGGCCTCCACTAGGTGAACCAATGACCTTGTGAAAGCCGCAGGAAACCGCTGCATGCGGGAAGCATAGAATCTGTCGAAGTGGTGTGCTTGGTGGGAGCCTATGTCCAGCATTGGACGTCTTTCGGCTGAACTGATGATAACGATGATGATGTACTACAAACTATTTCTATCCTTCCTGCTGGGGAGTTTGTTGCGCCAATGCTTCCCAGCTAAAACCTCTTGCAGATTGGCCCGACGCGACGGTGCGACGCAATATCGGTAATTAATCGTTCTATAGTGATGCTTTTTTTTTAATTGTTTTGTTACGAGTCGCGTCGCGCTAGTCAGCACGAAGGTTAAAGCATTAGGAAGTGATGAAAGGCAGGCATTTTGAGAGACTGTCTAATGTTATTTTGACGTTCCAAAAGTGCTGATGCTCAGCCTAATTTGAATAAATTTCTTTTTTCTTTGATGCAATCTGGCACAGTGGGGGATTAAGGCTAAGAACTCACGGAGCGGTTTTAACCCGCGCCCACCGCGTTTGCGGGCCCGCAGCTTCTGTAGGATGTAGATATACCTATATGCAAAAAGTAAGAGCACATTTCACGACGCGTTTTACACCCGCGGCGCGCGCGGTTGGTTGCAGATCCCGCGGCACCGGCGGGCGACTTGTAGAATCGCGCGGGCGGCAGTCACCCGCCGCCTCGGTGGGTTGCGCCCGCGCGCTCTGCGATCTCTTGGCGGGCGACCGCAGTAGCCGGCGGGGCGGGGGGTATAGAAATGCAACGCAACCGCCCGTCTTGCGATCATCGTCCGCCAAGTTTGCGGGCGATAATCTCAACCGCGACCGGCTGGGTGACCGCGCTAATCACCGGTCTCGTGAGTTTAGAAATAAAACCGCAGCTCCACAACCGTGGCGGGCGCGGGTGAAAACCGCTTCGTGAGTTCTTAGCCTAAAGGTCGCTCTGATACCCAGTGTGAATGGGGCCAAACCACGCACAATCTATTGGAAGCTCCAAAGTGACATCTGCACTTTTGAGGACCTATAAAACGCCACTGATGCCGCGATTAACGTGGCCATCTACAGCAAGTCGATTCTGTACCAAAAATCTCACCGTGAAAACTTAGGCGAAGTGAGCGTTGAGTGAGCTGTCAATGTCATCTCACTGGTGCTAGGAATGACCAAGCATTACATTTACAATCATAATCAAGATTTTAATTACATTTTTTTATGCTAATTCAATTGATCATTTTATATTATTTCAAAGCTAGTATTTAAGTGTCTAAACATTACTATTTAGGGGGTTTTAAATTAAATACTAGCAAAACAGATATTCAGTCAGAAACTCAATTTTGTTTTATTCTATTTTGTTCCTAGACTAGTCCATAATATAAATAGTCTGAGGCGCAGGTGCCTACAATAAATAAAATAAAACGTAGGTACCTACTACATAGTACGCGTGATAACGCGATTCACTCACTTCACTTGCTCTGATATCTTCAGCGCGCATGCGCGGCGTGAGAAAGTTCACGTCACGCGTACCAATTCCGGTACGCGTGATAAAGATCACGCGATTCACTCACTTCACTTGCTCTGATATTTTCAGTGCGCATGCGCGGCGTGAGAAAGTTTACGTCACGCGTACCAACTACGGTACGCGTGATAAAGATCACGCGATTCACTCACTTCACTAATCTTCAGCGCGCATGCGCGGCGTGAGAAAGTTCACGTCACGCGTACCAACTCCGGTACGCGTGATAAAGATCACGCGATTCACTCACTTCACTTGCTCTGATATCTTCAGCGCGCATGCGCGGCGTGAGAAAGTTCACGTCACGCGTACAAACTCCGGTACGCGTGATAAAGATCACGCGATTCACTCACTTCACTTGCTCTGATATCTTCAGCGCGCATGCGCGGCGTGAGAAAGTTCACGTCACGCGTACCAACTCCGGTACGCGTGATAAAGATCACGCGATTCACTCACTTCACTTGCTCTGATATCTTCAGCGCGCATGCGCGTGGTGAGAAAGTTCACGTCACGCGTACCTACTTCGTTATGCGTGATAAAGATCACGCAATTCACTCACTTCACTTGCTCTGATATCTTCAGCGCGCTTGCGCGCCAGGCGCTGCATAGATATCACACTAAGGTTTTTTTTCCATCATCGGGAATCATATCATTTTTTTCGCCATATCCATATTATGCCCATTCGTATTCACAGACAATAATTAGAATCAAAACAAATACGAACGAAACATAATTAAGACATAATTAGTATCTATTTATTTCAATGCTGTTAGATATTTCAATGTCTAAATCCAAACGCTTTTACATGATTAAAAAGTCAGTTTATTGCCTACATTTTGTTTTCAACAAATAGTAGATTGTTTACTAAGGGAGCAAACAACTATTTTTAAGGCGAGAGTGTTTCTTTGAATCCAAAGCGGAGCGAAGGATTCTAGAGTAGAATCCCGAGCGTAGCGAGGGATTCTAAAGTAGAATCCTGAGCGCAGCGAGGGATTCAAAGTACATCACTCGAGCTTAAAATAGTGTTGCTCCCGAGGTGAACACTCTACTTTTTATCACCCTCTATGAGAAAACAAACGTGTGCGGTCCGACCCCTATCAGGAACAAATTTCCTACTCACTGATTTACACAAACTAAAAAAATTATGAAAATAAAAAAATCGCAGTCGCCATGTTGGATTCACATTTTGACCTCACTATCGGGTTTACCACCCTCGAAAACTATGAAAACGATACCCATGACGATTTTTTTTTAAATTTTCGCATCCACCATCTTGGATTTAAATTTTGACCTCACTATCGGCTTTACCACCGTCAAAAACTACGAAAACGATACCCATGACAAGTTGCCAAAGTCGGTTACAGAACTTAGCGATGGGAAGTTCAAAACCCACATCAAACGTGTCCTTATCAGGAAAGCATATTATAAAATTAAAGACTACGTTGAAGACAAAGAAGTTTGGCAATAATTCCCTCTGCACATGTGGCTTCCCTGGTACCTCATTAACGGCAAAATATGTAAGATTCTATTAACTGCTCTCAAATTACCATGTTTATATTTTTGTTTTATTTACATTCTTCCTTGACATAATCATAATTTTATTTGACATTATATACCTACTATTTAATTTTCAACTCTATTAGTGACTTTTGTGGACATGTTAATTATTCAGATTTGTTACAGTTGTAATAGCAATCATGTCATTTCGTTTAAAATAGTTTTAATTTTTATTAATTTATTTATCTTTTATATAGATTCTTTTCTATTTTGTGAATGTGAGAACGCTGTAGGCTTAGTGGACTGTACACTTGTTGACCATCTTCTATTTTGTTTAGTACATACTTGGTACTTGTTGAAAGACCTACACTGTCCTCGCATACCTAATAATACTGTATTTTTTATATATTTTTTGTTGTAAATATTGTAAAACCCAATTATTTTTAAAAGAGTAACCGTGGAGTTTCTTGCCGGCTCTTCTCCATAGGAAACGACCAATTGGAACCGTGCGTAGCTTCTGACGTTTCATAAGTGCCCATGTAGGTTTATGTGAAATAAAATATTTTGAATTTTGAATTTGAATTTGAAAAATTTGAAAATGTTCGCATCCGCCATCTTGGATTTAAATTTTGACTTCACTAGCGGCTTTATTACCCTCGAAAACTATGAAAACGATACCCATGACGAAAAATTTGAAAACTTTCGCGTCCGCCATCTTGGATTTACATATTGACCTCACTATCGGCTTTACCACCGTCAAAAACTACGAAAACGATACCCATGACGAAAAATTTGAAAAATTTCGCATCCGCCATCTTGGATTTAAATTTTGACCTCACTACCGGCTTTACCACAGTCAAAAACTATGAAAAAAAAAACGAATCTGCCATCTTGGATTTTAATTTTGATCAAATTCACACTTTCTCTCTTGCCAGCCTGTTACTTATTCATACAATGTTCGTGATCGATCTCTTTGGTGAATAGAACTTTTACTAACAATTTCCACATTCCAAATTCAAATCACTTTTAGTCCCTAGGGATTAAAACGCTATTTTGGTCCCTGTTTACGAGGATTAAACTACGTCTTTTTGAATAGATGTGATAAAATAGTAGATTGTTTACTAAGGGAGCAAACAACTATTTTTAAGGCGAGAGTGTTTCTTTGAATCCAAAGCGGAGCGAAGGATTCTAGAGTAGAATCCCGAGCGTAGCGAGGGATTCTAAAGTAGAATCCTGAGCGCAGCGAGGGATTCAAAGTACATCACTCGAGCTTAAAATAGTGTTGCTCCCGAGGTGAACACTCTACTTTTTATCACCCTCTATGAGAAAACAAACGTGTGCGGTCCGACCCCCATCAGGACCAAATTTCCTACTCACTGATTTACACAAAATAAAAAAATTATGAAATTAAAAAAATCGCAGTCGCCATGTTGGATTCACATTTTGACCTCACTATCGGGTTTACCACCCTCGAAAACTATGAAAACGATACCCAACCCGATTTTTTTTTTAATTTTTGCGTCCACCATCTTGGATTTAAATTTTGACCTCACTATCGGCTTTACCACCGTCAAAAACTACGAAAACGATACCCATGACGAAAAATTTGAAGACTTTCGCGTCCGCCATCTTGGATTTAAATTTTGACCTCACTAGCGGCTTTATTACCCTCAAAAACTATGAAAACGATACCCATGACGAAAAATTTGAAAACTTTCGCGTCCGCCATCTTGGATTTACATATTGACCTCACTATCGGCTTTACCACCGTCAAAAACTACGAAAACGATACCCATGACGAAAAATTTGAAAATTTTCGCATCCGCCATCTTGGATTTAAATTTTTACCTCACTATCGGCTTTACCACAGTCAAAAACTATGAAAAAAAAAAAAAACGAATCTGCCATCTTGGATTTTAATTTTGATCAAATTCACACTTTCTCTCTTGCCAGCCTGTTACTTATTCATACAATGTTCGTGATCGATCTCTTTGGTGAATAGAACTTTTACTAACAATTTCCACATTCCAAATTCAAATCACTTTTAGTCCCTAGGGATTAAAACGCTATTTTGGTCCCTGTTTACGAGGATTAAACTACGTCTTTTTGAATAGATGTGATAAAAAAAAAATTAAGGTAGGGTTAAGGATTTTTTATTTGTACACGCGTATTTACTTAATTTAAAAACTAACAGCATTAAAATAATACGAGTAATAATATACAGTACAAGTATATAAAAAAGTGGGGGAAACCATCATACGGCATCAAAAAATTCGTCCGCATCGCTGTCATGTCAACGTGAAAAGTGCCCAAAAGGCAACAGTCGACCAACCGCTTGGCGATGTCCCGAACTACTCGATAAACATTCGGAGTATTCGGACCCCACGTCCCTAATGTTTCAACCCCAAACGGCTCAAAAATATAGCCACCAATAAGGTTGTTATATTTGCGCCGTGAGGCTTTCTGCACCTGCAGCCCGCCGTGCTGAGAAGATAGGATGGCGCGAGGGTGTCGACACAGGTTGGTAATTTGTAATGTTGTTGTAATGCTTGGTCATCCCTAACACCAGTGAGATGACATTGACAGCTCACTCCACCATCACTTCGCCTAAGTTTTCACGGTGAGATTTTTACAGAATAGCACTGCTGTTCTCAACTCATGAGTCACACCTCTGACTCACATGTGAGTCAATGGGGTTTGACGATATGGGCGTGTGTGTCAAGTGACTTACGCGGCTCATTTTATTGCCTGACGGATATACTGTTAAATAATCAACAATCATTCAAAATGTATGTAGATAGCGTTTCAACAAATGAGAGGTCAAACAGAGGTGCCCTAATGTTGGCACCTTTGTTGTAGGACCAATACGAATACGCCCCGGTTCCGGTGCTACCTAATAGGTCCGTTTTCAAAATTTAACAGTAGAACCAACATAGGAAGTATTTGTTGAAACGCACTCACACATAAATAGTTTACAAAAAATGTCAAAAGTGACGTATGCGCGCGTCAATGTCAAACCTTGACTTGCAATTATAACGTTACAAAATGGGCGGAGCTTGCCCGATTAAGGGCCTATGAACACCACGTTTTTTACCAGCACGTTTGTAGCGATACAGACACGATACGCACGCAAGTCAGACGCAGCCTGTAGACCTTACAAACTGCTCTGTAGGATAAAAGCACGCCATCGACGCGCGTTTCTAAAACGCGCGTCGAAAAAACGTGGTATGCACAGGCCCTAAGACTACGGATTACTAAGATGACAACTAATAGGTACAGAAGTATGGAAGAAAAAGCTTTTAAAAAACATGTTGCGCCGACCCCAATTAAATTGAGGTCGGAGAATAATGATCATAGATAAATTATCGTGAATGACGCAAGATCGTGAAAAGAATTATGCAACACTCAGATATTTCGATGTCTTGATAAATACAATGTTCAAACGCTACGTACGTCTGTAATAGGTATATTTCTGAACTGGTATTAGGTTGATCTTCTTCTTCTTTGCGTGTGGTAAGTGACTAAACTGGTGTCAGAGTTTTAAAGCTGCCCATGGACCTCTGACTTGGCTTCACATGCCGTCGAGAATATCCCTCGGGAATGCCGGTTTCCTCACGATGTTTTCCTTCACCGTTTTTGAAGCAAGTGATAATTATACAATACGCACATGAATCCGAAAAGTCAGACGAGCGTGCCTTAGGTTCGAACTCGAGACCTATGACTTGGCAGTCTCGGTAAGGTTGGTAAGTAGGTAAGGACCTATGACTTGGCAGTCTCGGTAAGGTTGGTAAGTAGGTAAGGACCTATGACTTGGCAGTCTCGGTAAGGTTGGTAAGTAGGTAAGGACCTATGACTTGGCAGTCTCGGTAAGGTTGGTAAGTAGGTAAGGACCTATGACTTGGCAGTCTCGGTAAGGTTGGTAAGTAGGTAAGGACCTATGACTTGGCAGTCTCGGTAAGGTTGGTAAGTAGGTAAGGACCTATGACTTGGCAGTCTCGGTAAGGTTGGTAAGTAGGTAAGGACCTATGACTTGGCAGTCTCGGTAAGGTTGGTAAGTAGGTAAGGACCTATGACTTGGCAGTCTCGGTAAGGTTGGTAAGTAGGTAAGGACCTATGACTTGGCAGTCTCGGTAAGGTTGGTAAGTAGGTAAGGACCTATGACTTGGCAGTCTCGGTAAGGTTGGTAAGTAGGTAAGGACCTATGACTTGGCAGTCTCGGTAAGGTTGGTAAGTAGGTAAGGACCTATGACTTGGCAGTCTCGGTAAGGTTGGTAAGTAGGTAAGGACCTATGACTTGGCAGTCTCGGTAAGGTTGGTAAGTAGGTAAGGACCTATGACTTGGCAGTCTCGGTAAGGTTGGTAAGTAGGTAAGGACCTATGACTTGGCAGTCTCGGTAAGGTTGGTAAGTAGGTAAGGACCTATGACTTGGCAGTCTCGGTAAGGTTGGTAAGTAGGTAAGGACCTATGACTTGGCAGTCTCGGTAAGGTTGGTTAGTAGGTAAGGACCTATACTCTAGGTACCTATCTTGCCAAGTTTTGATATCCGGCCCGGATTGATTGAATTATGACGTAATTAGCGGTTTCCGTAGCATTAATTTATGTTATTTTAGTAATCCTACCTAATTATTATTGAATTCTTTGATAAATACTTCTAATTATCAATCAATCAATCATTTATTTTGTTAAACATAGGTATTATGGTTACAGATAGTTATAGTCTGAAATATGTGCTCTATGTTTAGCCAATATATGGCGTACAAAATGAACATAACTAAGCAATAACATTAAGGTAACATGTCAAAGGATTAAAATAAAAAATATAAAAAAAAAAAACATTCAATTAAAAATATGTCAGATAAACAGGTCATAAATAAAATCATAATTATGTGCTTAATTTGCAAGTCGGAATCTTCATACCTCTGTTTATCAGTAGTAAACTCAGCGATGGAGTAGTAACATCTATCTATAAGGAATTTAAACAAAGACCTCTTAAAGGATCCCAGACACTCTTTATTTTTAATAGCTGCTGGTATACTATTATATATTTTTGGGGCCATACCTAGCACACTTTTGCCGAAAAATGCGGTTTTATGAGAGGTTACATGAATGGTATTCTGATAACGGCGAGAGCGCAGGTTTTCAAATAAATGCAGGTTACAGCGGACAAACACTCCCATTTCATATAAATATGTACATAGACGGTAGAGTGAGCAGACTAAGTTCCTTAAATAATGGTTTACAACTATCAATCGATTGTAATTTGGTAAACGATCGCAAGCATTTCTTCTGAGCTTTAAAAGCAATGTCTCTGTCAGTGGAGTTGCCCCAGAAAATGATTCCGTACCTAATGCCAGAAGCCACATAAGCATTATAAGCTATTTGTACTGTAATGCGGTTAACCGTTTTTGATAGTTTGTATAGAGCATACGCAAATTGACTAAGCTTCTTTGATAAAGCGTCAATATGATGTTTCCAAGTCAGTTGACTATCTATATATAGGCCTAGAAATTTCGTGCTGTCACTTTCAGAGATTGCTACGTCACCATATTTTATATTCAGTTTCGGTTTATTTGTTCTTTGATTAAATGTCATTATTTTAGTTTTGTTAAGATTTATTTTCAGATTATTATTAATTAACCAGTTTATTATATTTTTAAGATCGTCTTTTATGTCATTTTAAAGAATATTAATGTAGCTAGAGAATAAAATAGTGCTGTCATCAGCGAACAAAACCATCTGGTTCTTACTGACCTTAGGCATATCATTTATGTAAATATTAAATAATGGAGGGCCAAGAATGCTACCTTGGGGAACAAACAATAAATGAAAATTTCTCTACCAAAAAATGCTTTAAGCCAACGTAAACAAACGAAGGTACATCCACAATATTAAATTGCAATTTTCTAACTCGAGTATACCAATATTATTCAGTCATTTTTATCAATAGCCCAATTTAGAAAATGTCGATTAGCGTTCTTTTCCTTGTAATTCCTGCTTCCCCCCCATCACAATTATAGGTTGTTACACAAAATTGAACAATTTTCACAATCACCCTGTATTTTTTAAGTCAATTATTTTGCGGAAATGTCAAAAGTTTTCTAATAACTGTAGGCTATAAAGAAGATAAACTTTGAAAGAAGTTTCTTTAATTCTATTTAGAATCGCGTAAAGCGAGAAATTAGAATTTATTGTTTTAAAAAAAACGTTAAAAAGTTGTTCAGTTGTCCTATACAAAAGATACGGAAAAGTTGAATTTCAGGGTCATTTTTTCTGATTTTGGAAACAATGTTCGTTTGGAAAGACTTTATCCTTATTAATAACTGTATAGAAAATTAAATAAATTCATACAATATACCTAAATACACATTAGACAGTAAGTACTGTAGAGGCTTTATTCCATTCGGTTTGAGATGCAACCTTTGTATGCGCGTATTGATGGCAGTTAGAGGAAACAAACATTAGGTTCATAATTAGAATAGGAGAAAATAATAGAGGGTCGGCTGACGGCTGTCAGGCCGTTGGATGTAAAATGTATTGTAATAATTTGTAGTTCCAATTCTAGAAATAATTATGTTATGCGATGCCAATATGCGTTTAATTTAGCATCATCCCGGTACAAGTAAGCCTCAGAGCTTACAAGTGGTGGAGGTGCCCAAACCCGGGCTGTAGAAGTAAGGCGTGTGCAGAGCCAACTAATACTGCACCAGCGAAGTATATAAAGAAGTATAGAGAAGTATAGAGAAGCTGCCACCCATTTTTTTTCAGACGAAATTCATTTGATGGAAAAGGGCGATTCCCCATAAAAGTATTATAGCGAAGCATATCGCATGGAAGTGTTGTTTTAGGCGAATAAACGACGCCTAAAGAATCGAAAGCTAAGTGGTCTTTATTAATTTTTATAAAAATGGAATATTTCTCGGGCTACAACGGCGTGTGCCTGCAAAGCTTTCTAAATAATTTTAAGCTCACAGCCACCTTCAACGAATGGGAGGAAAATAACTGGGCACTGATTCTACGCGCATTTCTTGTGGGTCCAGCTATGATTTTCCACGGTTACACGTACCATGACGGTATGAATTTTGAAACGTTGTGTGACAAACTATGGGCCGAGTTCTCGTGCAAATGTCACAAAGGAGAATGTAGGGTACAAGAGAAGATTGTACAAGTTAGAAAAAGCGAACAGGAAGAGATCGCGACGGTAGACATTGATGCAAATTTATTTTCTAGCGGAAAACAAGACGAACCGCTAGCTACTGAGCAAAGCTGTAAAGATGACGATGATGTTGATGACGAGCTCAGCTGCCAAGGATGCAGCATCGCCACGAACGAGGAGGAGTCGACCGAAGTGTTCGAGAATGAACACAAAGAGGAAATTGTCGAATCGGGTCAGTCCAGTCCATTTATTAATTCTGTTAGTAATGTTTCAGAACAACAGAGCATATGCCTATCTATGGAGAATGATGATCACGATGATGAAATTCTTAAATATAACATCATCGCTGATCGGAATTATGAAGATGATAATGTTGAACAATCTTCTGAAACAAAGGAGGTTGACCAAATCACCTTGTTTACCAAAATAAAGGAGAACGAGCAGTTATCATTGGTACCAGACAAAATTATTGAAGTTAAGGCTGATTTGGAGGTAATTGTAAACAACAGTCATATTGTCGAGGATATCGTCGAGTCTTATATAGTCGAGTTTGACATAGAATCACGGTCAGTCGGAGTTATTAGTAATGACTTTCCAGTGAAAATTTATAATAACAAACATAAATATAATGTGCCATCGCAAGGTTGCTTTGCCATAAACTTGTCATTCATTTGGAAAACAAAGTTCATAATATTATTATTATATTATATTATTACATTATTGCAACAACAACGTGCTACAAACAATGTAAGAAAAACACCAATAAAGTTAAAGGGCTCATATGTTGGGGATACTCAAATTAAAAACTTCGTACCAAAACCAAATAAATTAAAAAGGTTGAAACCTAATGAAATTTCTTTAAAAAAATGTACTATTTTTAAATATAATTTTTTTAGAAATATTTTAAAGAGGTTTAAAGATATTTTTATTAACATAAATAGTTGGAAACCTTTTCTTTTAAGGATTTTGTAATTTTTCAAGCTCATCATTTTCATTTTATCATGTCGCTACATTATTTTTGTAAGATCAGCAGGGCATGTAGGATTAATCACTTTATTTTGTTTCATATTCTGATGTTATGGCGAACGGAGGAAGAGAAAAAGATGTCCACTACAACGGCATCATAGTATTTTTTTTTTTAACTTAGGAGGAACGCACTCCAAGGTTATTGATTAAATGTCGATTAATGTTTTGATGGGATAATAATGTATTTTGAGAACTGTGATCCTTCTCGAAGGGGGGGTGATACTTGATACTTGGTCTAGGCTGAGACCAACTTTGCTGATGGGGCATAGCCTCGCAAAGTGTGTCGATTTGACTCAATTGGTTTCTGCTGATGATTGAGGATCGACAGTTCAGACAATATGGACTTGTAAGAAGATTTGGGGTTTAGTATTGTTGACGTGATGATTTTTCTAGAGGTTCACCTTTGGAGTGAGTTCGTGAGTTAGGAGCGTTCGATCTTTTGCAGTTCTGACTTTCTCTTCCTCTGACTTTATAAGGTTGAATGAAGTTTAAGCCATTATTGTTTGAGGTTTCAGTATGATTAACCCTCTCTGGGCTGATATGAATGTTGTCATATCATTTTATTTGTTTTTAGGAGGATGTGTTATACGTTTTTCGCCAGTTTTGGTGTAACGAGATTTATGCGGGATGTAACGATAGTTTGTGTGAGTGCACATTGGCACCTATTAGTATTTAAATTAAGTAGTTGACACTTGCCGTAGTGTCACATTATCGCGATTAGTTCATCCTGACGTAAGTCTTCTCCTGCAAAAGACATACCTCATATTGTTAATTTTATTTCTGGCGTTAGGCAAATATTATCTTAGATATAGGTAGGTTAATTTAATGTTTGTTTCATATGGATAAAATTGGACACTACGTTAGCCCTATTTTATCCAGTAGGGGCGTAGCTGATGTAGAGGCTTTATTCCATTCGGTTTGAGATGCAACCTTTGTATGCGCGTATTGATGGCAGTTAGAGGAAACAAACATCAGGTTCATAATTAGAATAGGAGAAAATAATAGAGGGTCGGCTGACGGCTGTCAGGCCGTTGGATGTAAAATGTATTGTAATAATTTGTAGTTCCAATTCTAGAAATAATTATGTTATGCGATGCCAATATGCGTTTAATTTAGCATCATCCCGGTACAAGTAAGCCTCAGAGCTTACAGTACCTACCCACATAAATATTTTGCCATCAATTTAAGAGATAATTCTAGACTCCGGATCCTAACTATATACTTCCGGGGTTGCGGATAGTCCTAAGGGGAAACCGTGGCCCCCGTCTAGGCAAGGGAAGGAACACGGGTGGGTTTTAGTCTGTAAGAGTCTGACACGCCCTTCCGCTCCGCCCAGAGCGGGAGAAGTCATTTGATGATTTCCCGATTATTATTATAAATGCGAAAGTAAGTTCGTTTGTTTGTTACGCTTTTACGCTAAAACGGCTGAACTAATTTGGATTAAATTTGGCACATGGGTAGACCATGACTTGGGTATAGGATATTTTTTATCCCGATATTCTCACAGGATCGAGACTTATGCGGGTTAAAATTAAATACCTACACAGTGACACAAGAATATTATAATGTAACGATTCCAACGACATAAGTTTTATAAACATCGTCATTCTAATCTCAGGGGAAAGCGTGGCACCTGGCAAGGGAAGGGAAGGAACACGGGTGGGTTTTAGTCAGTCTGACACGCCCTTCCGCTCCGCCCAGAGCGGGAGAAGTCATTTGATGATTTCCCACCCAAAGAAAAAAAAAGTGGACCCCTGGGGTATCGTGTTTCCCCCGGTAAGTGGCCGCGTTGACAGATCAAGCAAACGTCACCAAAATCGCGCGACAGTTCAGAGGATATCTAATAAACGATTAATTTTTACAAGTATATTTAAATAAATCCTATTAGGCCAGTGTGTTTTTCTTTTAAAATTAAAATAAGGTCTGCTTTAAGTAAAATCAACTACGTATTTTTACTTGTGACAACACTGTCACACTTGCAATTACGGCAACAAGGGTCCAATTCAATGTTTCATTCAACGTAAATACATTTTGATCAGGCATCATTATCAGGGCAATCAGTGCTGTGAATAAATCAGTAGCCATTGTATGGTAATTACGGCCATCATTTATTATGGCCAGACCTTTGTGTTGGTTAAGTGGACACTAAAGAATTATAGGCAGGTTTACTTGAAACTTGAAAATGACAGGATAGGTTGAAAGGACATAATAGTGACCTTATAGGTGATGTCCTTCAGAAAGGTCAGGTGCGTAGTTTTTGCAACCGGCGTGCGTGTATGACCAGATGTATGAATGTAAACGAAGCAACAAGAGGATAATGGATAAGTAGGTGGCGTTTTCTAGTTTCTGTCTACCCCCAAGGGAAGAAGGCGTGAGTTTATGTACCTATTTATGTCTGTTGAAATAACATGTTAAGGGGGATGCGCTAAGGTAGCTCGCGAAATTCAAATTTCCTTTCGTTTTCTGCAATTTGCAGCTCAGTGTCAGGTTGTATGTTGATTAAAATATGATTCGCGACCGTAACAAATATGTGTTTATAGAATTATAGTCATTAGAATGAGCAATACAACTCCTTAAGTTAGCAAAGGTGTCAAATGTCATGATTTCATGAATTAGTCATTCAATACAGTTACATGAACTTAGAGAATTGTATTGATGACTTTTATGATTATAATTCTATACATAAACATTTGATACGGCCGCAAATCATAATAAGATCAACATAAAACCTGATACTGACCTGCAAATTGCAAAAAACGTAAGAAAATTTGAATCTGAATTTCGCGGGCTACCTTGGCGCGTCCCCCTTAAGTATCATGCGAGAGGTCGTGAGTTCGAACCTCTCTTGTTGCACTGTTAACTCCTTCGTATCACGGATGATGGAAATTGTTAACAGGAGAATTCTTCCTCTGCTCTCGTATCGTCCAAACTATATGAGAATAACACATCAATATCATCGCTTCATCCGAAAGACGTCCACTGCTGGGCATAGAGTTTCCCCAAGCATCTTACATAGCATAATCTGCGTATAACGTGCCCACAGCTAGGATCCTCATGCCCGTTTTCACTGACAACTAAGTGACACTTAAATGGATCCCTAAATATAAGTGCACTGTTGGATTTTCAACTCTCAGCGCTAAGCCTAGCGTTAAAAATCCAACAATGCCCTTTTATTTAGGGATTCATTTAGGTGTCACTTATTTCTCGGTGAAAACGGGCATTACTCTACCAAATTCTTTTTGTGTAAACAGGGACAGACTATTCCTTCGTTGGTCTCATAGAGGTATGAGGAACAAGGTGCAAAGTTCACTTATCCTCTATAAAAAAGGGAGGGTTCTCTGACCAGACGGGTGTTGTGCCTAAGGTGCAACTGCCCGACGATTAATGTCGGGGCGTTCTCGGTGAACGCTGCTTGCGCGATGCAGGACTTTGCGTGGCGTTAGTATGATGCGTAGTTTGCATGTGGCAATGTAGATGCCGCCAGTCTCTCCGCACTAAAAGGTCAAGAATATCAACAAAAGAAGAATGCTCCGGCTCTTGCACTTGTTCTATGTTCGTTTGGTCTTACCAAAACTCCAAACATTAAAAAAAGTACGTATTTTTTAATAACATTTAATTTCACTTACAGTATAGCGACCAACGTAAACATACAAAAACGCAGTTTCCGTAAAGCGGCAGTTAATTAAAAACGAAACTACAATAACGGTAGTAGTATGAACCCCGCGACTGCTGCCAATTTGCATGGCAATCGTTGACAATGCACTTTTTTGGGTTCCGCAGGTACAAATGAAATCGCTACAAAACACAAAATATATAAAAATTGTATCAAGGTTGAGTTACAATGTGCTGTTAATTTTTTTTTTTTATTTGTTACAAGATAATGAAAGATCCAGTTGAAACATGAGAAAATTGCCCTGAAATTAAATGGGGTATCTACCTAGGTGTCTAGCTAGGATAAGAATAATTGAGTTTTGGCTACCAGTTGAAAATTAAATGGGGTACCTACCTAGGTGTCTAGCTAGGATAAGAATAATTGAGTTTTGGCTACCAGTTGACAATTAAATGGGGTACCTACCTAGGTGTCTAGCTAGGATAAGAATAATTGAGTTTTGGCTACCAGTTGACAATTAAATGGGGTACCTACCTAGGTGTCTAGCTAGGATAAGAATAATTGAGTTTTGGCTACCAGTTGACAATTAAATGGGGTACCTACCTAGGTATCTAGCTAGAATAAGAATAATTGAGTTTTGGCTACCAGTTGACAATTAAATGGGGTACCTACCTAGGTGTCTAGCTAGGATAAAAATAATTGAGTTTTGGCTACCAGTTGAAAATTAAATGGGGGTACCTACCTAGGTGTCTAGCTAGGATAAGAATAATTGAGTTTTGGCTACCAGTTGACAATTAAATGGTGTACCTACCTAGGTGTCTAGCTAGGATAAAAATAATTGAGTTTTGGCTACCAGTTGAAAATTAAATGGGGTACCTACCTAGGTGTCTAGCTAGAATAAGAATAATTGAGTTTTGGCTACCAGTTGACAATTAAATGGGGTACCTACCTAGGTGTCTAGCTAGGATAAAAATAATTGAGTTTTGGCTTCCAGTTGAGAATTAAGGTTCCCTATCCATTTGCATAAAATTTTAAGACCTAATATAACTTAGCATAATTTTGTTTGGCATAATTATATTTTCGCATAATATAGTTACGCATAACAGCTTACGCATAATTTTTTTAAGCATAATTTCTCTAACCATAATAATGATTAAGCATAATATTCTAAAGCATAAATTTATTAAGCATAAAGTTCTAAAGCATAACTTTTTTAAGCATAATATTTTGAGGTAGCGCTCGCCGGGGTGTGTAATGTTTGGTATAACAACAGATAGTCTAATTTCATATGCCATAACTTTCATATGATATAATTTTCATATGCTATAAAAATATTGAACCTAATTTCATATGATCGAATGTTATATTTGATATAATTTTCATTTTCTCTAATTTCATTTAGTATAACGTTCATTTCATATAATTTTCATATTGTATATTGCTCTTTTTATATAATGTTCATTTGACCTAACTTTCATATCAACGAAATTTCTAAAGTAACGCATCGTTCTTGAGAAAAGCAAATTATATTGTAACCTAACCTCAAAAAATTAAAGTTGCTTCTGCATCGTCTCCGGCGCTGCGGGAAGTACAACCCCTTCGCCCTTACGTAACAAAGGATAGGCACCCATGCTCACCTCCGCAGCTTCGGCTTGCTGGTCGCCTCCGGCGACCAGCCTCAGCCGCTACGGCTCGCACGGGTGCCTATGCTTTGTTACAGCGGGCGGGGGTTGCTCTCCCTCCGCGCCTCCGGTTTTTATATACACTCTAGGGGTAGGAGCCAAAAGACTACGTAAAGTCGGGGTGCCCCGACTCGGTTTTGGAACAGATTCAACCTATTAACTACAAGCCGGTGTATAATTATGTTGTCGCCATATCATAGATTTTTTTTTATTATTATGCTAATAGTCATTAGGCCTACTAACGTTATGCGAATCAAATTTATGCCAAAACAAATTAGTCTTTAAGATGATTATGCCAACATAAAATGTATGCCTAAAAAAATTATGCCGAAGTATTATTATGCCAAAACAAATTGTGCCAAAATCGTTATGCCGAAGTATATTAGGACAAAGAACATTATGCGAAAAGAAGGGATCCCGAGAATTAAATGGGGTACCTACCTAGGTGTCTAGCTAGGATAAGAATAATTGAGTTTTGGCTACTAGTTGACAAATCGCTTAATCCCCTCTGTGGTTTAGTTAGACCACCTGTGTCAGACCTAGAGGTCCCGGGTTCGACTCCCAGAAGGGGCATAATTTTCTGTTCGGTTTAGCTGGTGGTAGGACTTGTACTAAGTCCACCTGGCTAGCATCTTTTTTAAGTCTGTGGCCATAATATAATGTTGACAGAATTTCGAAAGTTCCTCTGTGGTTGAGGATTCAAGGTGAAACTCGTTTCCACCTTCGGCCTGATCATCACTTACCATCAGGTGAGTGCAGGTCAAGAGCTTCCCCGGTGGGAATAAAATCATGAATATTAGTTTCCCTTACTTCATATCGTTCTACTTCTCAAATAGTCAGTGTTGTCTAACGTTGAACCAACAGAACTAATTTTATTGAAAAAAAAAACAGCTAATCCCTACATTTATGTTCGCATAACTCGTCAAAATGTAGGGAACAGCTATTTTTTTTTTCGCGATTTCTGGTTTGGTCCCATAGTAAGGCTGCCTGTCCACTGGAGCGGAGACGAGAGGAGAGGAGCGGATATGTGCCAATATTAACCAAAATAATCTAAACTCCGCTCCAGAGTTGCGATTCAACATCTCCGCTCCTCTCCTCTCCTCTCCGCTCCAGTGGACAGGCAGCCTTAAAGTTGTTCATAATGATGAGTAAAGTCAGTTGTTAAATTTTCGCACTAGTTAAAAAAAATCCTGTATATGAGACTCAATAGTACACATACCTGCAAAATACTGTACATTATCGCAATTGTTTGTACATACCTACAGAACTTTTCAAAAGCCACATGTTCGCGCTTGTCCAGTTAATTTTCCTTTCGGTCCTCGGCAAATGGCGGCCGTGCCGATTGCAGCGCGCCAAATAGGCGTATTATATTAATTTAAATGTTAACTAGAATTGCTCGCACACTGCGCGGCGTTTATGTTTGCTATTTATTTATATAAACGTTTAGGATTTACATTATGTTTTGTAGTTTTGCCGTGTGTACCTATTTTGGCAAGAGTCTATAATATACAGGGTGGCAAGGACATCGACGCGAAGCCTGTTACCATGGATTCAGTACAAATGATTCTGAACCCCCCCGCGTTGACATTTATCGTCGGTTATTTAAAAAAAAACAGCTGTTTCATAGAAAAGTGCAATACCTACTCAGTCAAAATGTATGGAACAGCTGCTTTTTTACGCAGAGGGGTTCAATATTATGTACTGAATCCATGGTAACAGGCTTCGCGTCGATGTCCCTGACACCCTATATTTATATCCGCTTGATGATGTTCACTACTAAACGCGAGTTTTTTTTTCTTTGATGGATTTAAAAAAAAAAGGTGTACAAAAAGAAAGGAAAATTTTTGTTTTTAGTTTTTTACCCGACCACGGCGAAGCTAAAAGAAAGTTATGTTTTTAGCAATCTATGTATGTAATATGTGTCGTAGCCAGATCTTAGAATTAATCATTTCATGAAGTATTCGACTATTTAAAAAAATGGCTGTGTTTATAAAATGGTCAGCTAAAATGAACCATATCGTTTAAAAGTCGACGTTTACTGATATAATAATATGTCAGTCGACGTTTGGCTATATCATTAAAGTAGGATATCCATGCGTGTAGTAAAAATTGCTCAGTAACTGCGTCCAACTTGGAAGTAGCGTTCGCTGACCATTTCTTAAAGTTTAAGCCAAAATAACACATTAGGTTTAGGTTCTGCATACAAGATTATGGAAAAACAAATGATCAATTTCGACTGTCTGATCTTCTTCTTAGCGTGTCGATGGCAAAAATAACATGAAATAAATACATAATATAATTATGTTCTAAGTTTTTTAAATTTGTTTGGCCCAAAACTCAGCAACGCGGATACCGTTCGCTGACGCTGCCATTAGGTCCTCAGGTGTGCAGGTGACAGGGCATGCGGAGCAAGATGGGAGGTGAGGTTACTGGTGACTGTCTGATAAAAGTGCAAAAGTGAATAAAATCGTTCACAAGGGAAAAATACATATTGTTTTTTTTTAATAAATTTGTGTTCGCACAACAGACTTTTCATAAGCAAACGAGCTGTGTTATTATAATAAGCTTATAAAGGCACACCAGGTGGAAAATCGAACGGGAATCAATGACAGTATAATTCTTATAAACCGTCTTGTGGGGAAAAAGGACCAAATATGTTCTTGTAATACAGTAGACTATAAATTGGTGTCTTTGGTTTTGAATTTTCGTTTTTTGCCACCGACTTTCTAAATAAAGCTATTTTTCAGGTTGTAGTGTTTTTTTTTGGAAGTCGGTTGTTTTTTTAGGAAGAAGTTTTTTTTTTCACTTTTTAGTTGTGGTAGGTACCTACCCTACCCCGCACAAATTTGAGAACAAAAAAATAATTTTCAAAATAGGTTTACTATTGACGGAGAAATCGGCGGAAATACATTGACTGCTACTGAGAAATTCCAGATGAAAAAAACATTGCAAGTTGAATAAAAGCTTTTAAAAACTCAACACAAAACTTTGCCCAACCCGCACCGAACCCAGGACCTCCTCCTCTTCTGACTACGTTACACTCACTGAATTGGCCCAGGAAGACGAGCCCGCCGCGTACTTGCAGCTTCATACCTAAAATGCGGAGTATTCCATCTGTTAATCTGTGCTTTTAAAGACTACGCGATCGTAGCATATTACAAGCTACGCCGTAGCCATAGTCAATGCATAAGCCGTAGCCTGTGGCCGTAGCAAAGTCGATGCCATGCTGTAGTAGAATGCTACGCCGTAGTAGTACGATCTACTAGACCAGCCGTAGCAAAATGCGGCAAAGTCGCAATTCCCTCGCTGTTCCACTGCTACGCTAGATGGTGACCTCATGCTCAACAGAAGCGCTAGCCGCCACTTGACCAACGAGGCAGTCAATTTTATTTAAAACTAGCTTCTGCCCGCGACTTCGTTCGCGTGGAATTCGTAAGACACCACAATATACTTTAATAACAGCCACATTTTTATAAAACTTCTCTGTATACTACGATTGTTGTTTTGTTTTCAGCAGCTAAAATATATAGAGTCAGGACTGGTGACTCGGGAGCAAGCGACGTACAGTTGTCCGTGTGAGAAGCAGCTTGGCTATTCTGTAAAAATCTCACAAACAAACAAACAAACTCACTTTCGCATTTATAATAATAAATTACTAGCTGCGCCCCGACACCCGCAACCTTCAGTGTCTGCCCCTGTGACTTGTTGATAGTCATCGCAAAGCATACGCTCACAGGGAACTGCACGCGCTTAAACTGGAAGGGGTAATTGTGGGGAGTGGTATACGCGGTATAAATACTGTCTCGCCAATGCCACAACCTGTTAGAATTTCCGCCTCGATGATGTTTCTCTGCAAAGACATGACTTTGAGCCGGGTTCCGTTACACAGCTTCGGCGGAGTTAAGTTCCGAAGGAGCATAATCGGGACACAGACGTTCAGCTGGATTATATGTGCAGGAAGTCAGTAGGATGTTATTGGGCACTCTAAGCCACCTTACGTTCCATCGGCTCACTTCGTTCACCTCGTCACTTCAGGTGGCTTAGATTGCCCAATAACATATATGAAATTCATTCTGTTCCACCTGATGAACGGAAGGTGGAGTACGAATTTTTGCATAGTGCAGTAAAACAGGTGGCTTAGATTGCCCAATAACATATATGAAATCCATTCTATTCCACCTGATGAACGGAAGGTGGAGTACGAATTTTTGCATAGTGCAGTAAAACAGGTGGCTTAGATTGCCCAATAACATATATGAAATCCATTCTATTCCACCTGATGAACGGAAGGTGGAGTACGAATTTTTGCATAGTGCAGTAAAACAGGTGGCTTAGATTGCCCAATAACATATATGAAATCCATTTCGATAACTTACCTGATGAACGGAAGGTGGAGTACGAATTTCTGCATAGTGCAGTAAAATATTGTTCGGCGCCTATTCCACCTGATGAACGGAAGGTGGAGTACGAATTTCTGCATAGTGCAGTAAAATATTGGTTCGGCGCCTATTCCACCTGATGAACGGAAGGTGGAGTACGAATTTTTGCATAGTGCAGTAAAACAGGTGGCTTAGATTGCCCAATAACATAAATGGATCTTCAAAGTTTGTGGATCGACAAAGTTTGTGGTTTTGGTGTTACTCCACTATTTGAATTTCATTTTGTTGCGAACGGAAAGTGGTTTAGAATGCCCAATACTATAAATAGATCTACAAATTTTGTGGTTTTGGCAATACTCCACTTTTAGAATCTCGTTTTGGTACGAACGGAAAGTCGTCTAGAATGCATAATAACATAAATGGATCTACAAAGTTTGTGGTTCGGGCGCTACTCCACTTTTAGAATCTCGTTTTGATGCGAACGGAAAGTCATCTAGAATGCTTAATAACATAAATGAATCTACAAAGTTTGTGGTTTGGGCGCTACTATACTATTTGAATTTCATTTTGTTGCGAACGGAAAGTGATTTAGAATGCCCAATAACATAAATGGATCTACAAAGTTTGTGATTTGGCGTTACTCCACTTTTTGAATTTCATTTTGTTGCGAACGGAAAGTCGTATAGAATGGCTAATAACATAAATGGATCTACAAAGTTTGTGATTTAGCGTTAGTCCACTTTTTAAATTTCATTTTGTTGCGAACGGAAAGTGGTTTAGATTGCCCAATAACATAAATGGATCTTCAAAGTTTGTGGTTTGTGTGCTACTCGACTATTTGAATTTAATTTTGTTGCGAACGGAAAGTCGTCTAGAACGGCTAATATCATAAATAGATCTACAAAGTTTGTGGTTCGGGCGCTACTCCACTTTTACAATATCGTTTTGGTGCGAACGGAAAGTGGTCTAGAATGCCTAATAACATAAATGGATCTACAAAGTTTGTGGTTCGAGCGATACGCCACTTTTAGAATCTCGTTTTGGTGCGAACGGAAAGTTGTCTAGAATGCCTAATAACATAAATGGATCTACAAAGTTTGTGGTTCGGGCGCTACTCCACTTTTAGAATCTCGTTTTGATGCGAACGGAAAGTCGTCTAGAATGGCTAATAACCTAAATGGATCTACAAAGTTTGTGGTTTGGGCGCTACTCTACTATTTGAATTTAATTTTGTTGCGAACTGAAAGTCGTCTAGAATGGCGAATAACATAAATGGATCTACAAAGTTTGTGGTTCGGGCGCTACTCCACTTTTAAAATCTCGTTTTGGTGCGAACAGAAAGTGGTCTAGAATGCCCAATAACATAAATGGATCTTCAAAGTTTGCGGTTTGTGCACTCCTCTACTATTTAAACTTAATTTTTAAATTTGGGTCAGATTGATTCATATCTCTTCACAAAGCAAAAAATAGGCTGCACCTACAGGCACATGCACATTCTATTTCTGTGACTCAGATTGACCACCAAGGACGTCTGAACTCTAGGTTACCGTAAACATTAAACTAAAATTTGGGTCAGATTAACTCATATCTCTTCACAGAGCAAGAAATAGCATGCACTTACAAGTACACGTTCATTCTATTTCCATGACCCCAGATTGGACACCAAGGATATCCAGAAGGATTAGTCAGCCTAGACACTGCGTTATCGTGTCTAGCTGCTTCCAGGATGCGCCACGAGGAGGCTCCTTTCATGCACCCCGCTAACCTAAACTTCAGGACAGTTGGTCTCATGTCTCTCCACAAAATTAGAGATAGTGCACAATTACACATCACTCCGTTTTCTGCGACCAGATTGGCTCGAGGACATCTGAACGTTAGGCTATCGATTACAATAAACTAAAATTTAGGTCAGATTGACTCATATCTCTTCACAGAGCAAGAAATTGCGTGCACTTGCAGGCACACGCTCATTCTATTTCTATGACCCCAGATTGGGCACCAAGGACATCTGAACTTTAGTCTACCATAACCATTAAACTAAAATTTAAATTTGGGTCAGATTGACTCATATCTCTTCACAGAGCAAGAAATAGCATACACCTGCAGGCACACACTCATTCTATTTCTATGGCCCCAGATTGGGCACCAAGGATATCCAAATTTTAATTTAATTTATTCATACACTACTTTACACGTTAACAAACAAGGGTGCTCGCTGTTTAAACCGCTATCCTAAAATTCAGGACAGATTGTCTCATGTCTCTTCACAAAGCAAAAAATAGGCTGCACCTACAGGCACATGCACATTCTATTTCTGTGACCCAGATTGGGCACCAAGGACATCTGAACTCTAGGTTACCGTAAACATGAAACTAAAATTTGGATCAGATTAACTCATATCTCTTCACAGAGCAAGAAATAGCATGCACTTACAAGTACACGCTCATTCTATTTCCATGACCCCAGATTGGGCACCAAGGATATCCAGAAGGATTAGTCAGCCTAGACACTGCGTTATCGTGTCTAGCTGCTTCCAGGATGCGCCACGAGGAGGCTCCTTTCATGCACCCCGCTAACCTAAACTTCAGGACAGTTGGTCTCATGTCTCTCCACAAAATTAGAGATAGTGCACAATTACACATCACTCCGTTTTCTGCGACCAGATTGGCTCGAGGACATCTGAACGTTAGGCTATCGATTACAATAAACTAAAATTTAGGTCAGATTGACTCATATCTCTTCACAGAGCAAGAAATAGCGTGCACTTGCAGGCACACGCTCATTCTATTTCTATGACCCCAGATTGGGCACCAAGGACATCTGAACTTTAGTCTACCATAACCATTAAACTAAAATTAAAATTTGGGTCAGATTGACTCATATCTCTTCACAGAGCAAGAAATAGCATGCACCTGCAGGCACACACTCATTCTATTTCTATGGCCCCAGATTGGGCACCAAGGATATCCAAATTTTTATTTAATTTATTCATACACTACTTTACACGTTAACAAACAAGGACACTCGCTGTTTAAACCGATATCCTAAAATTCAGGACAGATTGTCTCATGTTTCTTCACAAAGCAAGAAATAGGCTGCACCTACAGGCACATGCACATTCTATTTCTGTGACCCAGATTGGGCACCAAGAACATCTGAACTCTAGGTTACCGTAAACATTAAACTAAAATTTGGGTCAGATTGACTCATATCTCTTCATAGAGCAAGAAATAGCATGCACTTACAGGTACACGCTCATTCTATTTCCATGACCCAGATTGGGCACCAAGGATATCCAAATATTAATTTAATTTATTCATACAGCTAACACTACCTTACACGTTAACGTACAAATAATGTATTGAGTAGGTCTCTCACTCCCTTTTTATATATTGTGCTCATGTCCGAGCATTCTGCTGGTTTCGCATGTTTTTACACGTGGTAACATATCAGGTAGCTGTCATGTATGTATAATTGTTCATTTATAATATCAAAGACGGCAAAATTGCATTATAATGCATTAATTTGCTTATTCGAACTTTATTGTAATATAAGACGATCGTCGTACATGTTGTAGTCGATAATTAAAATTTGGATTTGAGGGATCTTCCTATAATCATCTTCATCAAACGAGGTGTTCAAGAACCATATCAATTCCGTTATCTTGTTATAAATGAACGATTCTTTCCTTATCATAAATTACTAATTTTGTAATAAGTTGGTTTTAGTCTAAGAATTCTTTAAAAAGACGATTTCTTAATGTCATTGTTGAATTTAGGAACCGACTTTCTGTATATGAAATACTTTATAAAGTTTGATAGTTTTAGTAGTTTTATGATTTTACACCAGCTTTGAGTTTAACTGCAGCAAATTGCATTATACATTAATTTGCTTATTCGAACTTTATTGTAATTTAAGACGATCGTCGTACATGTTGTAGTCGATAATTAAAATTTGAATTTGAAGGATCTGCCTATAATCATCTTCATCAACTGGGGAGGTGTTCTTAAATAAGAACGATACCAATTCCGTAAATTTATTGTAAATTAATGATTTTTTCTATAACTTTAGGCATTTTCTGTGATACGATGGTTTTAGTCTAGGAATTCTTTCAAAAGGTGATCCATTAATGTCGTTGTTGAATTTAGAAACCGACTTCCTTTTTATGAATTGTTTTATCCTCTGGACGGTCACGCGCGCGCCGGCGCAAAACCGTTAGCTGTCAAGCTGCGCGTGGGTGGTCCCGAGACCCCCCATGAAGCCTGCCACTTGAGATTAGAACGACTATATCTCTAAAGTTTCGTATGGGAGCTATTTATAATACTTACGTAGTTGGAATCGGTATAAAATAAGCTAACACAATAAAACTAGATAACTAAATGTTATTTTCCTATTATATTCTTAATTTTAATGTAAAGTCACGAGAAGGGGGCTTTTTCCCCATTACCGTAAAGAAAAAAATAATTGAAAAATATTGAAAATATTTTTATCAATTATTTTTTTTTTTTTAAATTGATATATTATTTAACGTTAAAGAATTACATAAAAAACTACACGTCCCCCTACATTATATTGAAATAAAAAATTTATGTATGACTTACCACGCGATGACGTCACCTCCCGACGGGCCGCCGACACGTTATCGGAACCTGTTTTTTTCTTTGTTCTCCTTATCACTTAACACACAAACACTTTTACACTGAAGTTTATCTTTTGTTCGTCATTTATACAATAGCTAACAGAGATTCAACTGATATAATTGTTTATTTTTAACAAAAATAACACCACGTTTGACCACGCCATTAAAAGTTTTAACACGGAAGAAACCGAACCAGTTTATTTGGATCACAGTTTTTATTACGTTGCACTATACTCAAATCTGAATGTACATTCGAACTTATGATGTTATTTACTCATGGGAAAACACTACACAAAGGCTTGAGGACTACCGAAATTAACTAAAACAAAATAAAATCGAAAACAAAACACGAGACAAACACCACACGCGCGGCCATTTTGCGCGCAGACCGTATGAACTGAATAAATATTGAATTTATTCAATGAATTTACTGTCAGATGTCGGTCATGTCATGTTTTATGTCATCGTTCGTTCATAGACTTTAATTATAAACCTGTTCCACGAAAGTAAACACTATTTATAATACAAATAATACTCAAAATTAACTGAGTGGCCGGTGGGGTCCAAATTGGCCGCCCGTCAGTCAACACTTTTTGACGTCGGACCACGGGGACCCGGCCGTCAGTCCAGAGGTTATAAAGTTTGTTAGTTTTAGTAGTTTGAGGATTTAACCCTAGCTTCGAGTTTAACTGCAACATAAAATTTGCTAAGTTTAAATGTGAATTTGTGCACGTGGATTATTCTGCATAAACATAAACACCTACACCTACTTTAAAAATAAAATATGTTTTGCAGTAATTCTAAACGACACGGTTAGGTACAGTACGACACAACTTAGATGTAGCGTAGATTTGAAAATTTTCATTCATTAATTTCAATTTCACGAATGTATTTGGCTATAAGACTTTACAAGTTATTGCGTTTTCGAAAGATCATTTTTACCTAAAGCTGTAATAAAGATTGGTGATTTTGAAGGCGCACTCAGTTCGGATGGTGATCGGTTTTACGAGTTTTGCCGATGCTACATCTAAGTTGTGTCGTACTGTATTGGTGCGGTTTTATTTGTCGGCGAGGGAAAAACGATAGTTTCATATTTCAATTCTCACGATAAAATTATTACATTAATTTGCTTATTCGAACTTTATAGTATTGTAAGACGATCGCCGCACATGTTGTAGACCGTAATTTAAATTTGAATTTGAAGGATCTGTCTATAATCATCTTCATCAAACTGGGGAGGTGT
The DNA here is from genome assembly GCA_948150665.1 of Conistra vaccinii. Classification (NCBI taxonomy): domain Eukaryota; kingdom Metazoa; phylum Arthropoda; class Insecta; order Lepidoptera; family Noctuidae; genus Conistra; species Conistra vaccinii. The sequence goes on from OX411327.1 coordinate 2,236,487, forward strand.
TCTTAAATAAGAACGATACCAATTCCGTAAATTTATTGTAAATTAGTGATTTTTTCTATAACTTTAGGCATTTTCTGTGATACGATGGTTTTAGTCTAGGAATTCTTTCAAAAGGTGATCCATTAATGTCGTTGTTGAATTTAGAAACCGACTTCCTTTTTATGAATTGTATTATAAAGTTTGTTAGTTTTAGTAGTTTGAGGATTTAACCCTAGCTTTGAGTTTAACTGCAACATAAAATTTGTTATTAATTTGCTTATTCGAACTTTATAGTATTGTAAGACGATCGCCGCACATGTTGTAGACCGTAATTTAAATTTGAATTTGAAGGATCTGTCTATAATCATCTTCATCAAACTGGGGAGGTGTTCTTAAATAAGAACGATACCAATTCCGTAAATTTATTGTAAATTAGTGATTTTTTCTATAACTTTAGGCATTTTCTGTGATACGATGGTTTTAGTCTAGGAATTCTTTCAAAAGATGATCCATTAATGTCGTTGTTGAATTTAGAAACCGACTTCCTTTTTATGAATTGTATTATAAAGTTTGTTAGTTTTAGTAGTTTGAGGATTTAACCCTAGCTTTGAGTTTAACTGCAACATAAAATTTGTTAAGTTTAAATGTGAATTTGTGCACGTGGATTATTCTGCATAAACATAAACACCCACACCTACTTTAAAAATAAAATATGTTTTGCAGTAATTCTAAACGACACGGTTAGGTATTGGTGCGGTTTTATTTGTCGGCGAGGGAAAAACGATAGTTTCATATTTCAATTCTCACGATAAAAAATGCAGTTTTGCAGTAACGGTATGCAATTATATGTGTGCCGACAAGCATGAACTTGTTTGGTTAAATAATTGTACCTTATCTTCATTCCATTACATAATTTATTCCTCTTTTACGTATTGATTAGAGTTGTTTTGCGACTTTCCTATCGATCAACCCAAAAATGGTTATAAACGGTTAAAAAAGTTATATTAATCGAGAACGATTTAAATTTTGTTCTTCTTCAAAACCGTTTTAACAACGTTCCTTCCGAACGTAATTGGAATAAATCGGATCTTAGGTTATTCAGACGAAACCGTTTCGAAAATATATCGTTATCCGAGCCCTGCTTTTATAGAAATTAAAGTTTAAGAGCGAAGTTGTCTCCACTCCTAAAGAGGATCGGTGGAAGAATTCATTTGCACTTAAAGTGCAACTTAAGACGTAGATATGAGATAAGGTGTAGATGACACCTGTAACACAGGTTTTTTCCTAGCATAGGGTCTTTGATCAATATTTTGTACCAGGCTATTTCCACGTGTAATCAAGTGTCACCCTGTATGTATACATAAGTTCGTTTTACCCGTTGGATGATTTTATATCAATTTAAGTTTACTGTAACACATCTATGAACTTACTTTTTGAAACGGGTTCGTTTACATATTTTGTTCTGCAACAAATAAAAAAATGTTTTCAGGATATTTTACTTTCGGCTCATCTTAACATGTAGATTTTTTTATTATTTCAGATTGATTTATGTTGTCATGCAGAGTTTTATAATACGGTTTATTAAACAAACATACATTCATTATTATAATACCTATTGTATATATTATTATTATAAGTAACAGCCTGGTGTGTCGGTTTCGTCTTTGTCAGCGAGCATTAAGACGACGGCGACCGTTGAATTGTCCATACAAACGTAATACATAAATCATTTGCAATTTGAACATATTTCCATCATATTATGTTAATATTTGGATTTAGATAGTATTTATCTAGGCTTGTACATCTTTTTTTTTTTCCAAAAATCTTACCTAAAATGAAGTTTAAGCGAATTGAATTTCACACATTTTTACAGCGAATTCATACTGTTTTTTCTGTATTATAAACAACAATATTTGGATTATTGTTTCGGCAGGAGCATAGCTTATATTATCAAGTTACAAAGTATAGAAAAAATTATGAAAGAATATTAAGTTCTCATTCATCATTTTTGGTATTACGGAACACATTCTAATTTATCATAAATTCCGATAGCTAGTAACAACGCTAACAACATACAACACACAACAACAACAACACAAAAACACAACAGAAGAGAGATAACAATATTCCACATGCATTTTCCACCCATCTCGACTTGCAGTTGCAAGCCGTGTTCGCCGAACCCTTAATTAAAGCTGGTTTCGTATTTCGTTTTTCACGACAAAATTGCAATTTGACAGAAGGGTTTTCAATCACTACGGTTTAATTAGACGTAAGTAACATATATTAGTCATTCACCTGTGAGAACATGTAATTAAGGTTTAATTTTGTTAAGAGGTAAATATTGCTGAAATTGTATTTTTTATGTATAAAACTAATCAATTCTGATCATAAAATTACATTCGCTCCAGTATATCTGATATGTACTAAGTACTATTCTTGTAAATAAATTCAGGGTTGTTATCTTAAAAAGTGCACACAACGTCGTGTTGCATACTTGAGTCGCGTTTAGTTGTGACAACCACCGAAAAGCAGTCACTTTTGTTACATATAAAAAAATATTTAAGTATATTAAAATTATTAATTAAAGGTAAGTTTCCGTATAAAAACCGACAAAAAAGAATATTTATGTATTGTATTGTTTTTATATTGACTTTATAAACAAATACGTTTGTTTTTTTTTTTTTTTTTTTTCAGAATTATGGCTCGTTCACCATCATACAGCCCCACCATTCTGATCAATGATGATGAAGATCAAGATCAATCCATAATACGTGAGGTATGTAGTAATTATGCGTTATGTTACTGTTAATATATTTATATAACCCTGGGTTCGATCCCCGGGTCGGGTAGTGTTATTGGGTTTTTCTATCTAGAATTTCTCAGTAGCAGCCCGGAGTCTGGATTTGTGCCCGGTTGATGGCAATAGGCTCACCCCCTATTACATGGGACTTAAAAACATAACTGGCGAAATGTGGGTGTGTACCTGCTACAGATACACCTCTGCCCAGCCCTTCGGGGAAACAAGGCGTGATGTTATGTTATGTTAATATATTAATTTTTTATCTGATTATTTTTCTTTTTATTAATTTTATTATTTATTCCTTTTCACAGTGGAACTCTGCGGGTCTCAATGATAACAATCAGGACACCCGGCCTTTCGTTTACTCTCAGGACGATTATAACTCCTATATTGAGAGCTTAGAAAAACAACGGCGTAGAAATGAAGAACTGCTCAATAATCCAACGAATCCTCAAGAACAAACTCAACCCCAGAAAAAAGTGTTAAGAAAGAGAAAGCGTTCATCAAGATTTTCGCCATCAACATCATACATTGCTCGTCGAGGTAAACCAAGTGATAGCAGAGGACGTTATTTAATTAAACTAAATATTTACGAACTCAACGATTGTGAGAGTGATAATAACTATTCTAGTGACAGTGACAATGCTTGTACAAGTGTACAATATGTGGTGCGCGAAACTTTTGATGACGTGATGGATACTGCAGAGGTTCTAATAAAAAAAATCTCTGAAAACTTGATAAGTTAGTGATAATAATTATGTAATAATAATGTAGTTATTTGTAAGTTATACATTTTATATTTTTAAAGATAAGATTAATAATTTTTACGATATATTGTGTCGCGTAAACGCTCTTAAAACTAAATAAGTTCAAACATAATTTGCAACAAGTAATAAGATAATAATATCTATTTGGGGCACCAAGAACATACATGTTTTACAATTCAATTACGAGTACGTTACACATTACTTTTGTCTGGACCCTGCTATAAGTAATTGTCATTAGTAGATAGTAATGTATTTTTAACCGACTTCCAAAAGGTCAAGGTTATCAATTCGCAAATATATTTATGCAATGCATTACCAAAATTTTAAATGTAATTAGGAACCTACAGTAGTTATATGTTATAATTTTCTACATGTATTTTATTGACGTCCTAAATGGAAAGTTAGATAATCTCACAACCTACTTACAAACTTCCTATTATAAAATGTTTGTTACTCTTTTAAATGTGAAATATAATATTGCCGTGTAATGTAATTCAAATGGTATCGACTGAAGATGCTTCTGATCGGCTTTATTATGTATGTAATTTTAAATGTGTGTATTCTTGGTGTCCTTGTATTAGTTATAGAATTTATTAAGTACAAAATTAGTTTTATAAATAAAATACGACCTTTGATAATTACTGAGGTATTAGGTACATATATGTGTACTTTTATCTGAATGTATGTACATATACAAATAAATAATATTTTATATTCATACATCTGTTTCATTTCCATTCCCGATGACAAAGCGCATTGCGCTATTTGCGCTGACTGGTTTGTGCAATATAACACCGATCACGTCGCGCGCACGTCGCATCGCTTCATAACGCACATATTAGGTTGAACTTGTTGAAAAATGAAATAGATTCACAGCGCAAGGTTTTATGGAGTTTGCATTTCATAATAATATGATTAGTACATGCATCACATGGCAGTCAGCCGAACACATCACGTCGAATAAAACGAAACAAATTGTAAGTATTGTACAAGCGTATAAGTACTTGTAAAATTACTTCCTTATGCTGTTAGATATAATCAATAAATATAAATTTGTTTGTTTCAGATCATCAATACTGTGCGACTCTCCCGATTTAATCTTCTTCCAAAATGGTCAAGGTTTTCCCACTTCAAGTTTAAGCTGGAATGTTCGAGAGCAGCATAGACCTGAACCAACCAACAAAAAGTCTAGAGCAAGACGAGAGGGTCTAAAACGGAATACATCTGAGCATCCTTGCCATACATTATTAACAATGAAAAGAAAAAAAGGTTTACGAGTGATCCAGATACAAGTGTTCAACATCAGTGAGCGACAAGAACCAAGTGTTGTAAGATCAAGTGATCATGAGAATGTGGTAGTGTTAAGTGCGCAATATGTAGTTAGTGAACCGGTGGACTACGATAGAGAAGAAACACAATAATTGATAAATAAAATTCCAAAGAAACTTTGTTGTGACGATTGTTATTAGTAAGTATGTATCTAGGTATGTACTTTGTAACTTATTGTATCAGTTTGTAGATTGCTTCTCGTTGTTGCAAGCGCGACTACTGAGCATGGTGTTCTGGGTTCGATCCCAGTCGGGTAAGGTTATTGGGTTTTTTCAATTACATGAGAGTCGATCCTAGGTAACATATCTTTAGTATATCATCATTATTGGGTTTTAGTTAATGTATAAGTTTAATGTTATAAGAGATATTAGTTTAATTTATTTATTATAAATTTATTTGTTAATCTCCTAGTATATTAAAATGTATGTACATAGGTCATCACAATTTTGTAAAGCCCATATAAATTAAAAATAAAATATTAAGGAAAATTTTGGACCTTAATTGTGTTCTTAATACTTTTTAGTAAAGAATTTTAGTCATTATGTAAGTTTTGTATGTTTTTAATCTAGTCGTGTATTAAAATCAGCCTAAATACATCGTAGTTCATAGTAGTTACCTAAGTTTCATGTAAATAAATAAAATATTAAATAACATGAGGGGCAGTTAATATTAATAAGGGACAGATGTAATTAAAAATTAAAATTAAATAAAACTTTATTTCAGACTTACTTATAAGGTCCATATTTTGTTAGTATTTTGGTTTTAGTAACAATGGTGTTAGTAATTAGTTTGTAATTGTAAATAATGTGAAAACAAAATAAATTATAATTTAAATCATGTTGTATTGCTATTACATAAACATAGGTACTCACACTTTAAATTAGCTCTATTGAAATGATCTCATTACAGGTAAGGTATACGTTTTCAATATTTGTCAATGTCTCATAAATAGAAAAAAAAGAATAAAACGAGTTTAAAAATCTGAAGCAGATCGTAGAATAGGAGTCAACCGAACAATCCATTTATGTTATTGCCAACCAAACTAGATTCAAAAGGTGGAGTAGCGTCTGAAAGAATCACTGAAAAATATTCGAATGTACAATTAATTATAAGTTTAGTTATTCACCTTCCCTGCTAAAAGAGTTTAACCTTAAGGTTACATAACGGCTAATGGTAGGTTTGCAGGGATCAACCCAATCGCAACCAAACGAGATTCAAAAAGTGGAGTATCGTCAAAACCACAAACTTTGTAGATCCATTTATGTTATTGGGCATTCTAAATCACTTTCCGTTCGCAACAAAATGAAATTCAAATAGTATAGTAGCGCCCAAACCACAAACTTTGTAGATTCATTTATGTTATTAAGCATTCTAGATGACTTTCCGTTCGCATCAAAACGAGATTCTAAAAGTGGAGTAGCGCTCAAACCATGCACTGAAAAATATTAAAATAGTGGAATAGGCGCCGAACCATTATTTTACTGCACTATGCAGAAATTCGTACTCCACCTTCCGTTCATCAGGTGGAATAGGCGCCGAACCAATATTTTACTGCACTATGCAGAAATTCGTACTCCACCTTCCGTTCATCAGGTGGAATAGGCGCCGAACAATATTTTACTGCACTATGCAGAAATTCGTACTCCACCTTCCGTTCATCAGGTAAGTTATCGAAATGGATTTCATATATGTTATTGGGCAATCTAAGCCACCTGTTTTACTGCACTATGCAAAAATTCGTACTCCACCTTCCGTTCATCAGGTGGAATAGAATGGATTTCATATATGTTATTGGGCAATCTAAGCCACCTGTTTTACTGCACTATGCAAAAATTCGTACTCCACCTTCCGTTCATCAGGTGGAACAGAATGAATTTCATATATGTTATTGGGCAATCTAAGCCACCTGAAGTGACGAGGTGAACGAAGTGAGCCGATGGAACGTAAGGTGGCTTAGAGTGCCCAATAACATCCTACTGAAGTCCACTTGCCGTTAACGAATTCAAAAATTCTACGGGGTTATGTGTGGCGTCATTTTGCTCCACAACAATGTTAATGGAGGTGTATATCACTTCACTGCCTTCGATTTGCGAGAGAATTCTGTTGATCATTTTTGGGCATTAAAATGGCCCGTTCACACACCCAAGAATTCTCTTGGTACGGTATTTGACTGATGTCCCCGTACACCAGACGAATCAGATCTTCTAAATTGGGAACTACTCTACCAAGAGTCTCTGGTAGGTCCACCTGGCCGCTCTCCTCTTGCAGAGTGCCTTCACCAACTTTTAGAAGAACATCATTCTTGAGCATGTAAATTCCCGCCAAGCCGAGCTCGCATGTTGATGGTCAAACGCAGTCTATGAACTTGCGACCATAGAGTCGACCTTTTCAGCGAAGCAATCACCTCGTCAGCCCTAGTTCCTCGCGTCACCACAGGTAGTGTTTGCCGGAAATCGCCAGTAAAAAGAATTGTGACACCACCCATCATGTTTTGGGTCCTGCGGATGTCCTGCAGGGTTCTGTTTACAGCTTCCACTGATTTCCTATTTGCCATAGTACATTCATCCCATACGATGAAAGCGCAATCACTAAGCACGCGCCCCTTGTCACTGTTGCGTGACACCCCACAAACAGGCGTTTCGTTGCTCTCTAAATCGATGGGAATCTTAAACATGGCGTGCGCTGTTATGCCACCAGGAAGCAGTGTGGCAGCGATTCAGGAAGACGCTACAGCGATTGCAATCTTGCTTTGCCCCCTGACCTCTGCAAGGATACCTGTGGTAATGAATGTTTTTCCTGTTCCGCTAGGAGCATCCAAGAAAAACATTTTACCCTGACAGAGCCCAAGGCTTTGGAGAACGGTGTTGAAAAAGTCCCTTTGCTCTGAGGTGAACAAAGAGACGTGGTCATTCACGATGGTATTCATTGCGCCCGGATCGTAATTAGTTTCGGCGGCGTATTCCCGATTTCCACTGTCTTGATGTCCCAATGATTGCGGAGCCGGTAACCCATACTCTATCAGTGGATTGCCACCTATGGAAATTACCACGTCTTGAAGTGAATCAAGACAACTGTTTAGAACGCGTTCGTCATTTTGTTCAATGTCAGCTTCAGTACGCGCCGCAAAGTTCGTAAAAAGTACTCGGCTAGATGATGCCGATATTTAACAGATTTTTTTAATGGAAAAACTGTCAGTAATTCAAAATTATTCCTCAGAAGTTAAACTTATCTGGCGTTGAAAAAATCGGCCCTTAGTCGATTTTTATAACATCTGGTAAATAATTCTAGGTGCACACGCAGCGAGTTTAATTTACATACATACATAGACTCACGCCTTCTTCCCATAAGGGTAGGCAGAAACTACAGAACGCCTCCTGCTATGATTGTCGACTTTAATTTAAATTCCTAAAATAATAATTCTTTACTTAATTTAAGTTTACATAAACGAAAAGACGGCGGCATACGATTAGTTCCGATTTGAGCCGTGCGCAGAATTATCTTGCGAGTACTCTATGTACTATATGAACACCAGGTAACTTATTTAAAATATTTGTCGACGAATTCCTATCCTGTCGCCGTTATGACGTTTATCATAAGGTTTAAATTGCAATAACTAAAAGGAATTCGTGAAATAGTTTAACTATAAAAAAAGCAAACAGTCAAAAGCGAGCGGCGTCGTTTTTAGGTCTTCTTTCAATATTTTTCGGCTTTATTTCATTCTTGTCAATATAAATATAATTTAAAATAATAAAAAAATATTAAAAACATGTAATACATAACAAAAAAAAAAAAAGAATTAAAAAATATACCAATAATCGGGGTTCGAACTCATAACCACAGGTTTACATACCAATCGTCCTGCCGCTTAGCTATTTGCTTTGTTGAAAAATTAGTTAAAATAGCCGTTCTTATATTTCATGATTAGCTGCTAAGCTCCATAAAGATATAGCGTGATGATATTCATTTAAAATGTTAAATCGGTAACTACCTGCAATATCCTAACCTTTTGGCGCACCCATTTACAATTTTGCGGAGAAAAATACGAACATAATGTAATATTGCTCATCCCCCATAGCAAAGAGCGTGATAGTATATACCCTACCATTTGACCAGACTTATAGGGAATATCTAAGCAAAAGTTTAACAGAATCCGTCCAGTAGAATTTGCGTGATGCTGGAACATACATACAGACAAACAGACAAACAGACAAAAATTCTAAAAACTATATTTTCGGCATTAGAATCGATCCCAGACCCCGTAGCAATTACTTTTTTTCAAAAATATTCAATGTACAGTTTTGACCTCGCTACGATTTTATTATATGTATATAGAGATGTAAAACAGTAGACTACGTCATGTAATAAGCTATGAAATATTTTAGGTAGAAGTTACAGTCAATAAAATATAACTATTGCTAATGAAACTTAAAAGTTATCCTATACTTAGATCAATCATTTAAATACTTACTTTGTCATCTTTAAATTTTAAGTAAGTCATAACAGGAATTTTGAACATTTGGATAGCCATTATTTTTGCCATTGAATGAAAATCATTCAATCGCAGTGTCATAAATGACACTAGCATAATAATATTACAACTTCATACAATCTACCAAGCGTTTTCCTAACTATGTTGGGGTCGGTTTCCAGTATAACCGGATGCAGCTAAATACCAGTATTTTACATGGAGCGATTGCCTATCTGACCTCCACAACTCAGTTACTAGGTAACACGATACCCCTTTGGTAAGACTGGTTGTCAGTTAGAATTTCCGCGCAGTATTTGAGGAAACTACTATACAAGTGCTTGGCCGCAACCAGGCATTGATGGACTCACGTTTGTCGATCGTCCACCAATGCCCCTTGTTGCAGGCTGCGATAGTTAACGTACTGTAATTAAAAAGTATTCTAGATCATTTCTAGAAACCGTTTGAAGTTAGCTCCATTTATGATTGTGAACTATAATAGCGGCTCGGTTTGATGACTTGTGACGTTTGCACGTTATCATGGAAACTTTGTTAGTATATTTATATTAACTGCTAAATGTGACGAATCAAAATGCAATGCTCCATTATTGTATGGGCCGCAGTAATGACGTACCGCCATAATAATAACTAAATGATCTCCTAAAACAGGGCTTCCTCTCTCCTACCCTTTTGCAGTGCCCTACAGGGTCCATCATCATCATCATCAGCCTATTAATGTTCCCACTGCTAGGACACAGGCCTCCTCTCTGTCAGAGGGAGTGGGCCGTAATCTACCACGCGGGCCTAGTGCGGGTTGGTAAATGTCACCAATCATCCAATAGAATTCCGTTATTTACACATCTCATCTCCACTCAGCTTTAGATACCACTGAGCGAAGATGTATCATATTTGTATAGAGCGAAGATGTATATCTGTGCCTCGGCTTTAGCGGGGCGGCGGTACGGGCACATACCAGCACACATCCGCTCCAGTCTAGTCAGTACGCATCTCCGCACAGCTTCGGTGGAAACACTCTAGCTGAAAAACATCTTTTTTTGTCTCCGCTTCGAACATCTCCGTTTTGGTGGAGTGGGCCTTAACGTTGCATTTTGAGGCAAGAAGGGTCTCGATACGTAATGTATGGTCATCCGTCCATGAGCCGAGCGAAGCTATCATTTACAAACTTCATTATCAACATAAATTTATGTCCAGTACTGGGCCGAGCCGGAAGGTCAAACCCTTATGTAAATGAGCACGATATATGAGCGATGTAAACCGGCGTGATTTAGTGTCGCTGAAACTTACGGATTCAATTACTTAGGAAATACATAAATCATGCGGTCTTGATGCCGCTCTGGTAATATTGTTGTCGGTGGCGAGGGCTCGCGGTATGGATGGGAGTGTCGATGCTATGTTATTATGTAGCGGTTACACCGCCACATACGAGCAGTTTTTTTTTTTTTTTTCGGTTCTATCATGCGATCAGTCTTTTAGACTATGAGCAGATGAGATGGTTCTGTTGGCATGTGGGACGCTACTCCCAGTGGAGTCTGCCCTATCTTTCCGTAGTCATTCTTCGCACTGACTGTTCTGGTCGAAAAAGTCCCGCCACTTTTTTAATCGGTGGATGGTTTCTGGGATAGTAAGCTGCCTCAAAAGCAGCAAGACATGACGTCTCAAATATCCTGCACCACGCAGTTAGAGTTTACCGCGCGAAGGACATAGATAAGACTATCCGAAATCAACTTTCGGGCAGTTGCCCGCCAGACACAACACCCGTCTGGTCGGAGGATTCTCCCTTTTCTAATGAGGATGAGTGAACTTTACACCCCGTTCCTCATACCTCTCTCATAAAATTACGTCGATGTAGGCTACCTAGCTTTGACAAAAACACAGTACCTACCTAGGTAGTGCAAACACTTACGTTTTAGGGTTCAGTACCTCAAAACGAAAAAACGGAACCCTTACAGAATCACTCATGTGTCTGTCCGTCTGTCACAGCCAGTTTACTCCGAATCTACTAAACCAATTTAGTTGTACACATAGAATTTCTGTACCCAAACACAGACGTGTAAAGAAAATAAATAAATTATTAATATTTTTCGGGGGCGAACTGGAAAAAGAAATGGAAGAACTTGTTGTGAGGATCTTAATTTTTTATTTTATATTTTTTAAATAAATACTTTTAAAGATATTTAAGAAAATTGACCATTCCTAACCTTATCTCCGAAACTACTGAACCAAAAAAATTTAAAAAACAAGAGAATGTTTCTTTACTCATAAATTACAGGAAAACCTATAAGATGTCTTCGGTAAATCTCTCAATATTGTGCGTTCAAACTTACATTTGCAGTTGGAATGTATAGGCGAACATGTTTTTCAATTACAATGTTAAGTTTGTGCGTGGTCCCTACACGCACTTGGTCGGTTTTTTATATAAGTATTAGATGGGGAGCTTGTTGCGCCACCTCTTCGTTCCAGCTAAAGGAAGTGGTCAAGGGCGGGCATTTTGGGGGACGTTCAAAAAGTGCAGATTTTTCAGCCTAATTTGAATAAATTACTTTTGATTTTGAATTCAACACATTATTGTCAAATATTCTTCACATTTGTGAAGAACACCGACTGTCGAGCGTTATTTAACGCTCCCGTAAAATAGAGAAAATGGAAGCAGTACTTGTGAATTTTCGTAGCAAGTTTAAAGCGAATTTTGAACACGGATATAAAACTGAAAACCACGCAAAAACTATCAAGAGTATTTTTCTAAAACCTTAACCATTTGAAAGATAATTTAATTATTTATCTTTGAGTATACGCGTTTTTGTTAAAATACCTTTTATGTTATGTGTAATATAATAATGCGTTTAATTTGAGACAGCGCACCTTGACGGGCGAGTCCTATTACTGGCTGGGCGTACGTCGCGTTGTGTGAGCTCAACACAGTACACGCAAGCTAACCACTCAAGGTCATTGGCATAATCTGCATCTTAACTGATGCTAACTTAAAACTGGTACAGTACGAAGTACGACACAACTTAGATGAAGCATAGATTTAAAAAAATTCATTCATTCATTTCAATTTCAGGAATACAAAAGGCTATAAAACTTTACAAGTTATTGCGTTTTCGAAAGATCATTTTCACATAAAGCAGTAATAAAGATTGGTGATTTTGAAGGCGCACTCAGTTCGGATAGTGATCGGTTTTACGAATTTTACCGATGCTACATCTAAGTTGTGTCGTACTGTAGGCAATAACTTGGTCGACAAATATTGAGTAAGTAGGTATAACTGATCGTATAATTTTATGAAGCAGTAGCAAGGTGTTGTCACCAGCCGTTTCGTGAACGCCTATTAACGATTATGTTTCCCTGCGGGCTAATAAAGGAATCGGGCATTAATCAGCAAGCGTCGTCGTTATTAAATACTCAACGATTTTATAATGGACTGATGATTTATAGCGTACCTGAGGGGAATGCGAACTGCGTTGTTGCTGCTTCGAACGTAAAATATGAGCTTGGAGTAATTGTACAAGGTGTTCCTAGTGATATAATTAATGAGCTCATGTTGAAGAATCAACTGGCATATGAATATTAAAAAATTAAAAAATATTTCATTTTACCTACATTCAATTCTTTTTTTTTTTAAGTGTAAACTTCTTAAGCGGCATTGTGCACTTTTTTTGGGATGGGTAAAATAACTTACACTCGCGTCAGAACGTAGACCGTAAGATCCGTTGCTTAGCAACCGCCAAAGTAAATATCACAATAAATAGTCTTTGACATTACGTAAAGATTGCGAGGTAAGAAATTTTACCCATATTGATGGGTAAATAAAAAGCAGTCTGTTTTATTTTACCCATCAATATGGGTAAAATTTCTGTAAGTAATGTCAAAGACTATTTATTTTGAAATTTACTTAGTCGGTTGCTAGGCAACGGATCTTACGGCACAATCTGACGCGAGTTTAATATTTTTTACCCATCCCAAAAAAAGTGCATAACGCCGCTAAAGAAGTTTTCACTTCAATAACTACCAACGATTGTAATTTATCTGAAATAAATGAATTGAATTGAATAGTGCTTGACTGTATTACGTTGATACGACTCGTAATGCGAAGCATTAGAGTGTGCTCTACGATCGAATTTTTTTTTTTGCCCCATTTCTGTAACTGTTTTTATTCTTACACTCCTGCTAATACACAGAACCTACTTAATTTATATACCATTGTATAGATGATTAAATGGAGATTAATACTGTACTTATTAACAATTGATTTAATGCAACAGAAATGGAAAAAGCATAAAAATAGTTGAAAAAAAATTCCTGTCCGTCAATTTATGAACCCTGAAACAGTGTAGCTTGCGATAAAATCAATTAATTGAGTCAATTTTTTTTTATACATTCGTTTCAGCCGTAGAAGGAACCCTATTGAAAATGGCTCTTTTATTCAAAGTAGTTTAATTATAATTCATAAAATACTAACTAAAATATAATATCTTTAACTAAATATTTCCAACCTTTGACTTGAAGTTGCCTTGCAACCGCCAAGTAAATATCTTTGTCAGTCGTTGACATTACGACTTCATGAAAAGTGATAAATTGTTCATTTTTAAACTATGTTTTGAATTTGCTTTTAAACTATGTTTTGGCACTCGAATGACGTTGATAGGTGCCTCCGCCTTGTTGGTATCATTTGTACAATATTTTTGTGAGAATTTAACAAAAATAACAAGATGGTGGAAGATTTTGACCACGCGCCGAAATAACCTTGTACCGCTATACTTTTATTTAAAGACCGAGCTTAATGCCTCAGTTTTCAGGCTTACCGAAAAAGCCTGCCAATCTAGAAATGTAAATCAAGGAGAGTTTATTATAATGACATTAACAGGAGCACCCTCAGTTAATACCTACTTCAAGACTGTCTTAGCAGTAGGTCAAACGAGTTACGCTGGAAACACGCGGGTAGATATTGTGTTTGAAAACGTTTTGCCACTTAGGTGCGAGACAATCTATTGCCTGCCTGAAAAACTACTTGGTTGATCACACAAATCATTCTAAAATTAAATATGAAGATTTTCACAATCTCGTCTGAATGATTTTATAAAACTACTAGCTTCTGCCCGCGACTTCGTTCGCGTGGAAGTGGTAAGACACCACAATATACTTTAATAACAGCCACATTTTTATAAAACTTCTCTGTATACTACGTTTGTTGTTTTGTTTTCAGCAGCTAAAATATATAGAGAGTCAGGACTGGTGACGCGGGAGCAAGCGACGTACAGTTGTCCGTGTGAAAAGCAGCTTGTCCTGAGGTCGACACCCGCAACCTTCAGTATCTGCCCATGTGACTTGTTGATAGTCATCGCAAAGCATACGCTCACACGTCGCACGTGCTTAAACTGGAAGGGGTAATTGTGGGGAATTAGTGGTATACGCGGTATAAATACTGTCTCGCCAATGCCACAACCTGTTAGAATTTCTGCCTCGATGATGTTTATCTGCAAAGACATGACTTTGAGCCGGGTTCCGTTACACAGCTTCGGCGGAGTTAAGTTCCGAAGGAGCATAATCGGGACACTGACCTTCAGCTGGATTATGTGCGCAGGAAGTCCACTTGCCGTTAACGAATTCAAAAATTCTACGGGGTAATGTGTGGCGTCATTTTGCTCCACAACAGTGTTAAAACTATCAACCAACATAGTAAAAGTTATGCAGTTAAACTTAAAGGTCAAAATATTATGTCTCGTTGGTCTTGTGTTCACAAGCGCTACTACTGAGCATGAGATCCTGGTTTTCGATTCCCGGGGCGGGTACGTGTTATTGGGTTTCGTCTGGAATTTTTCAGCAGCAGCACAGAGTCTGGGTTTGTGTCCAGTTGATGGTAATAGCTCGCCCTCTACTACATGAGACTTAAAACATTAAAGGCGAAATGGGAGTGTAGCACTTACTATAAGTACAGATCTGCCTAACCCTTCGGGGAAATCAGCCTTGATGTTATGTTATTTTGTTACATAACTATTTAAAATGGGAACGTTTAGTCCTATAGAGTCGTTTGACTGGTAGAAAATGGCTCAGTCATCAAGTCCGCCTTTTTACGGTATTTTTTTTACTTGTGCATAAAGTTTTTATAAATAATATCCATCAACGCCTACAGGCCCAAAAAAGGATCTTAAAAAAGGTCCTGTTTTGGGCTTTTCGGGCTTCGGTTTCGTATTCGGTCAGATCATACACGAAAATTTTGAAGAGAAGATGCGACCAACTGCTACGTTGTCGCCCTAAATACATTTCTGTATGTTGTCACGTCAACGAGTCCTATCTCTAGGAAATGTTGGTGGCATATTGGACGGCCTAGCCATATAAATATTATGTCAAAAACATAGCCCTCATACATATCACTTACTTTGCATATATTATGTATGTCAAATGTCTTTCCTCGTTATGTTTCCGTGTAGTTTTGCTACCCTGTCTTCAACAGTTTCCGTCATATTATTTATGGCGGAAAATGCTAAAGTCATTGTACGTACGTACGTAGCCGCCGTTTTTGTTCTGAAGATAGCGCGTGTTTTACGTTTATTAGACGAAGTACACTAAATGAAATTAATTGTTTCTACTGAAATACGGTGCAAACTTACCTACTATTTGAGCTCTAAATAGAGTTCAACTGATTGTGACTTCCCGGGAGGTTCCCTTTACAAATTAAAGGGGGCCTTCCGGGAACTCACAACGCACAACCACCGTACCAATTTCTGCTGCCGATCAGCGTTGGTTTGTTACAGTTTGAAGAGCATGAACGCTGAGGAATTATAGAAATAGAAATAATATTTATTTGCATAAAACATCATCACGTTGTTATATAAAAGACAATAAAGAGCATACATGTTTTGCTTGTATCCTAGCATGCAAATAAAGAACTGTTTATCTGGTGTAAGGTATTAATTTGTTCGTATTTAATTGTTTTTGTTTTATTATTATTTTTAATGTTAATTTTTGTCTTTAAATTTTTGGCAATCACACTAATTGCATTACCAAGTCATTAGTTATAGGTACTTGGGCTTCATATTTCTTTTTTTTGTCCTTTGTTTTAAGTAAGCTGTAAACTGAACATGTACCTTGGCTTACAATTAGCATAATTTAATTTAGCTCATGCGGTGTTTACCTTTAAGTACCTAATTGTTACACTGTGCAAAGTTCTCAAAGACCATGTTTTTTATTTTTTAAGATGTTAGTGTAAACAATTGTTGGGGAACCAAATAAAAAAAAAAAAAAAAAAAAATTAACACTGATATAAGAGCTGTATTATAAGTCATTTC
The DNA here is from genome assembly GCA_948150665.1 of Conistra vaccinii. Taxonomy (NCBI): domain Eukaryota; kingdom Metazoa; phylum Arthropoda; class Insecta; order Lepidoptera; family Noctuidae; genus Conistra; species Conistra vaccinii. The sequence continues at coordinate 2,253,137 of OX411327.1, forward strand.
AGATATATTATGTCTCCAAAATAGCGACGTATCTGCGATATTTTTTTTTTTGTGGCTTTGGTATCATCAAATAACTTCTCCCGCTCTGGGCGGGGCGGGACTCAGACTCGGGTGTCAGACTCTTACTGACTAAAACCTACCCGTGTTCCTTCAGTTGCCTACCGGCAACCGTTTAGGACTTTCCCGCAACCCCGGCAGGCATCGGCCCTGGCGGACCCCGTCAGATGTGCTGGCTATCTGCCAACCATATTAGGGTCGGCTTCCAGTCTAACCCGATGCAGCGCAATACAGTATTTTACATGAAACGACTAGCCTATCTGACCTCCACAACCCAGTAACTATGTAACACTGGTTGTCAGACTTTCGGGCTTCTGACGACCCGTAACGACTGTCAAATATCCACTAATGACCAACCAGCCGGGACCAACTGCTTAACGTGCTTTCCGAGGCAAGGAAGAGTTCCCGTATGCTAAGATGGTCAACCATCCACAGACCAACCCCGGCAAGCGTAGCTTTATAAGCTTACAAAGACAATGTTTATGTTCTTTCTCCAGAATTAGCTTACCTACTGACAGGTTATATGAGTTTATAGAATGTTTAATTTATTTGACTTTATTATACAATTTATTTTATTTTTATTTATTGTTGACATGATCTACTCATTACAATGTTTTCGTATGAGTTGTATTGCAATATGTGATTAGCTAGCGACCTCGACAGTAGATTATATTATTATATTATTCTTGCCTAACTGTTGATCTATTTTTGATTTATTTTTACTCCAATGGTCCTAGTTTATCATATCTAATTATGTGACTTCGAGTTACAGCTTTATTAGCTATATGTAAGCGGGCACGCCCTTTATGCCTGGAGGCTTTATAATTCGGGTATTAAGTTCTGTTTACGTTTTTAGTTTTTATTTTTGCTTGAGTTTAGATTTCGATATTTTTTTTTGTTGGTACATTGGCGCGTGCTAGCTGTCATTATGGCATATATTTTATTGAATGTTTTGTGTTGAGTAATGTAAATTATTTGGATACTATTGTATAGAATCAAGTTTTTTTTTTTTCTAACTGAACAGACAGCTGTGCTGCTGGGGAGTTTGTTGCGCCACTTCTTCTCTCCAGCAAAAGCACTAGGAAGTGGTGAAGGGCGGGCGTTTTTGGGGGACTGTCTTATGTAATTTTGACGTTTGAAAAGTGCTGATTCTCAGCCACTAATGACAAAGGTACCTAAATAATGCCTGGTAGGAATATCTTGGCGGGTCAGCTCATAATATCCTCCCATATATTCCCACTATCACCGGCCTTATCTATGTAACAGAGATGTGGGAGGCAGATAGCACAACCTAGGTACCTATGTGCTGTTGTGACGGCTACGGTCACCATGGAGCTGTGAGGACACCGTGATATTGGCAGGGAATCTCGCAAATTTCTCCCGCTTGGGGGCGCTGTTGTAGATGTAGACCTGTCAAATATTTTTCGTAGAACCACAGACTACAATTGTGGAACTAAGAACTATTTCGAGTATTTTGTGAGGAAAAATATTTGACAGGTCTACATCTACAACAGCGCCCCCAAGCGGGAGAAATTTGCTAGATTCCCTGCCATTAAATCATGGTAATGAAATGTCTAGATTCGACCTAGATCCTACTATAAATAGTTAATAATAATAGTACTACTAACTACCAAAATAGTAACTATAATAGTTCGAATTATAAATGTGAAAGTTTGTATGTTTGTTACTCAATCACACAAAAACGGCTGAACGGATTTGGCTGGAATTTGGCACATAGATAGTTTATAACCTGAATTAACACATAGGATACTTTTTATCCCGGTAGTACGTTCTCGATGGATTTTTTCCGACAAAGCTAGTATTCGACAAAGCAAAAAAAAATCGAGAATTAATCCAGTTAGAATTATAGAGGTTGAGAAGAACAGGGTATAAAGTCCACTCATCCTCCATAGAAAAGGGAGGATCCTCCGACAAGACAGGTGTCGTGTCTGGTGGGCAACTGCCCAACGATTGATGTCGGGGAAGTTATATGTATAATGCTGATCACGCGGTAAACTCTGCGCGATGCAGGATTTTGTGTGACGTCAGGTCTTTGATGCGTAGTTCGCATGTGGCGATCAGTTGTGTGTTTCAAGTGTACATACAAATTACATAACATAACATTACGCCTGTAATCGCCAAAGGGTTAGGCAGAAGTGCAAAATAGAAAAAAATACTATTCTTACCACAATAGGATTAAACACACAATAGGTTTCTACTTTCACTACTAAAGTGATATTTTCACAAAACATAATAAAATTTTCTGATCCTTCGATTCGCTAGAATTACAGTCACTCTGTATGCAGGTTGCGTGTGTCAGACCCATCGAGAGTGTAGTGCCACTACAGTGCAGGCTAGCGTTAAAAATAACACCCGCCGCGCCTACCGATACACGGGCTTATGACCTGGGTGTATTAACTTCAAGTGGACGAGGTATGTTGCTGATAAAAACGGGTTTTTTACGACACACGTCATACTTACTATTTTTATTCTGTATAGTCTTGTAAAGAAAATAGATAAATAAAATAATACGTGGATCTTTTGGCGCCAAATATGTACGAAGCTGTCAGAAGACCCAAAAAACAACTAAATTATTTCTAACTAAGTTTAATTAAAGTAAATTACAATATTTAAATATTACAAAATAGAATTTCTATTCCAACCGATGTTAGATACAGAATAATTCGTTAATCTACTTATTTCGGTAAGATGCATGCATCCGGTAAACAGGGGCATTATAACGTGTGTCACTATGCGGCGTCGGCGTTTCGGAGCGCGCGTGTAAGCTGTTTCCATGCGCGGTACCGGCACCCAAACTGCAAGAGAGCACTAACCTAGATGGTTAGTGCACTCATACAGTTTGGGTGTTGGCACGTACTATAACACGCCTGAATGACATTAACAGGGGGGCGTTGTTGGTAAACAACAGAAATTCTATTGAAAAAACAAGATGGCGGCGTTATAGTTTGACCGAGCTCGCTGTTCCGCGCCTTAGAGCTTGTTAGACGGCACCACCGTCGCCAATACCGCTTTGCGTAACCATGCAGTCTGAGCCGCCACCGCGCCGCCGCCGCTTGATTTTGCCATATCTGTTTACAATCGGCGGAGGTCCAGCAGCCGGCTGACAACGTAGCATATACACAGCTTTAGGGAGCGGTGGCGGCGCGATAACGTCGTCATGTCCCTGAGCACTGAAGAATGCGTGGCGAGGCGTGTGGCAGCGTTGACGAATGAGCGGCCGGCGGGACGCCGCGCGCCTTGAGCGTTGACGGATGAGCGGCCGGCGGGACGCCGCGCGCCTTGAGCGTTGACGGATGAGCGGCCGGCGGGACGCCGCGCGCCTTGAGCGTTGACGAATGAGCGGCCGGCGGGACGCCGCGCGCCTTGAGCGTTGACGGATGAATGGCTTCAGCTGCCCCCCGTCTCGCCGCGCACGTACCTAAAGGGCTGAATGGCGGTCTCGGTTAAACTACAGTTTCGATTTTGTATTTGCCCAATAAATATCAGCCCAATTTAATGAAGTGAAGCTTTTATTGCAATCCGTGAATCTCGGGTTGCTACTGAGATTTTTCTAAGGGAAAATATAATTTGCCCGACTATAGGGATTTGATTGAATCCAACACGCTTCGCTTAGCAGTCGTGCTTGTGACCAGTAGTCCAGAGTCTCTAAATATCCAATAATGAAATTGGCCTTCCAGTGAACAGTTCAATGCGTAAATTAAATTCGATTTATTTTATCTCAGATTCTATTACGTACAAAGAAGTAGTTTGAAAAGACAAACAATGAAAGACGTAGTCCTACACTTTATCTTTCATACGGTAGATTTTTGCCCAGCCTGCTAAATTACAGTAGGTACAACCTACACAGTCGTTCAAAACAAAAGAAGACCCAATTACTTAGCAGGAGTCTGGTTATTACGTCACAAATCTTGTACCTATTCATCCAGTCTAACGTAATCACTGTTTTCATCTTTATTCATCGTAAAAAGAAACAAGCATTATAAAGGTGTTTACTGACGAGGTGGATTTTGCGTGATTTTTCACGTTCTTTTTGTTGGAACGAAGTTCCCTTTCGCGCGTTGCGAAAGGGGGCTAGACGGAAAAAATTGGGACCAAAAGTTGTAACGTCACTTTTTATTTTTTTATTATAACGCCATCTGTGAGCGACCACAGGTACTAATTAGTGGCATGCCTTTGTGAGGTTAATTTTTTTATTATAACGCCATCTGTGAGCGACCACAGGTACTAATTAGTGGCATGCCTTTGTGAGGTTCATTATTTTATTATAACGCCATCTGTGAGTGACCACAGGTACTAATTAGTGGCATGCCTTTGTGAGGTTCATTCCATAACTTCGTTCCATCCGGGTGTCCCTTGACATCTCTCAGCTTTTTATTCTTTAGTAGGGGCAGGATCCATAAAAGATTCCGTCGTCATGCTGTGTTAAAAATCTGATTCAGTCAACAAGGAGGTAGCTGAGCTAACTACCCAGGGTGCGCCAGACGTACTTTTAAGCTTCGCGTCTCGTCGAGGATAATGTCTTGAAAGCCCGAAACAAAGTTGTTACTTGCAAAACTTAGACACAAACTTGGAATGTCTCATTTGTCTGCAGTTTCAGCGGCACTGATTCTTCAAACCGGAACAGCAATTCGAGAACACTTGGTGGCAGAAATTAATCGGTGTATAGTTTTATCTAAAGCTTTGTGTGACTTCGCGAGCAAGGAAGCGAGGACATTATTACTATTTATCATATACTATAATACTATTGTCTTTGTTTTCTTATAATATACTATTGTCCTTGTTTCCTTATATTTCCTATTATAAAGCTGTGTTCTTAGGGCCTAGAAAAACCTGACATTCGATCAGCAATAACGATGTTGGAAAGGTAAAAAACGAGTAAGCTACCGAAAGGAAAACGTCATAATAAAAGGAAAGCGATAGGCCTGACCAAGATTATGTCTGGACTTTAAAAGAGACTGTGACCTCTGAGTTTGTTTCGGACTTTCTTCTCAGAGTAGTCAGATACGAAACGACGAACTCATCTAGCAAATTTTAAACATGTTTTTTAATATGACGTGTAAAAGTGATTTCAATATCCTATTTACATAATAAACAATTTCATTTCATTTCATTTCATAGTGTAGTAATTGTGTAGTCTCTTAACCGATAACATTTGTATAGAATACTAACAGCCCCCCGCGGTTTCATCCGTATCCTCTCAAAAACCGTGAATTTTTCTGGGTTAAAAAGCATCCTATATCATTTGAAAATAGTGTAGCTTTCCAAAATAAATGAAAGAATTTATGTAATGGGATTGTAACTTCCAGAGATTACCTTCTACGAACATACAAAGCTTATATCAGGAGTTCAAACAAGAAACAGAGGTTTCAAAGAAGTTTATGCAACATATTATCTCAATAAAGAATTATTTGATTCGATTAGATGCTATAAACAAAGTCCTCCCCCCGCCGCGTCGGTCTGTCTGTCTGAACGCGATAAACTCAAAAACTACTTTCATACGGTTTTCACCAATGGACGGAGTGACTCATGAGGAAGGCTAGGTGTATAATTAATAAAGATTTTGTGTAAATATGACGATGATTGTGAAATATATCGGTAAAAGTGCTGCCGATTGGGAGCTTTACTCGCGTGCGTGTATGCTGCGTATGCACGTGAGTTGGATGAAACCAATGTATTACGGAATTAATTATTTTCATTGTTTACACTTTATCACACACATTAATACATAGGGTACTTTTGATCCCGGTAGTACGTTCCCGTGGGATATTTTATAACATCCACGCGGGCGAAGCCGCGGGCAAAAGCTAGTAATTGTCTAACATTTTGTTCAGTAAATGAAAAGCAACACAGCTGTTTAGTCAGCACCTACCTTAAGTAAAATAAGTGAAAATCTCCCGGTCCCCGAGATGAAGTTCGCAATTAAATAACAAAGTTGTGAACTGAATGTTCTGGAGTAATGATCGGGATAATCTGTTTAGACCCAACAACAAATACTGAAAAGGTTCGTTTCGTCCCCATTTTTTGGTAAATTGTTTTCCCTTTTTGAATTTAGCTGAATCTAGTTACATTTATTTTGGCCTAGGAGACATTCGAGAGAATTTTGAGAGAGTATTCTTTTTGTCTTTCTTTACTGTATATTTTTTACTGGCTGGTAAATAGGCAGACGGTCTTTCGAATGTAATGTGATTTTGGAACTCATCGGTGCATTTGCATCACCAAAGGGTTTTATGTTGCATCTGAACGTTGAAGACAAAGCTGGAACAGAGTAGTTTTCTTTCACATTGAGGTCTATTTTTAAAATTATTATAAGTAGCAAGGAAAAAGAACGGGAAATTTTGTGAAATTATGAAGCGGTGTTTTGAAAGTCATAATAATTTTAATGGTGGCCCCACCGCCGTATCTCTACGTTGACGTCGTGGTGGGGCTTGCGTGCTCCGAACCCTAGGTCTGTGCCGGTAGAGTTAACTTTGTCGGAACAGGTCTAGGATGAGGAGCCAGACCAAGAGAGATACAAAAATCCGCAGGGCAGCGTGTGGCGAGCTGTTGGGCAGTAGCGACCCCACGGACCCTATCTCCCGGGAGAAATCTTGTTCCTCATCTCTGGCTTGCCTTTATTGGCCGGCTGGAGTGAATACTGACGAGGAACAGAGCTCCCACCTCATTCTTGCCTTAATTGGCTGGCTTGAGTGGAGATTCGCAAGAGCAAACGTGCTCGGAGGAAGGAAGTATTCCAGTAAGATGCTGGTAGGGATCTTGACCGTACTTCCGGGATTGTCCTGATAGCCGTGGAATACCGCTCCACTCCTCATAAGCACATCAGGACATGTTGCCCCCTTGTCGCTACGACACTTTGTGCTAGCGGCCGTTTTCGGGGGCCCATTATTGAGTGTGCAAGTCACCCCCTGCCATTTTATCCGTGTATATATAAAACATTGATCAGGCAGGGGCCATAGTCCTTCCATAGATTCAGGTCACCAGTCAACTTAAGCCACCCAAACCCATAGTCCAATATCTTTGTTTCCATATCTTGCAATAGTCCTACACCAGCCGGGGATTGTCCTTGGGTGCACTTGCATAGTGCATACAGGGATAATCGTCGGTTGGTGCCTCATTTCATTACAAACGTCTAACGGGCCTCTGCGAGTTGGCTTCGGCCCCTCGTACGCCTTCCAAAGGTCCGGGACCCCAGGGTCCCGAGAATAGTCAAAAATTTAATGGTGGATACTTTTAGTTGCATCACTTCATGGGGTGGCGCACCAAAAACCAATCTACTTCCTCTTGAAAGAGCTCAGAGAGCCAATTTAAAGGTAGCAAACTTCCATCCCTTTTTCTTTCCCACAGATCTGCTATATAAATCATGCAACGTGCTGACTGTTCAGCAGCTTTTCATTATGCACTTAGTAACAGCACACCATGTTTACCTACACTGCTGAATGATATAGTATGCACATCTAATGCAACCTCAAAACATGTCTTTGTAGAAAGATTTTTACATTCTTAGGCCCATTTCTGTACAATAGATTAAATAGAAGACTTAGCATTTATAAATTAAATTACTTTAGCTGTAAAAAAAATATACTTGAATATTTACTAACCATAGATTACGCACAGACAGAAGATCTACTTGCTGTCTGCAAATAGAACTGCTAACTTGCTATTTTATATTTGTTTGCCTAATTTTATCATAGTTTATACTTTATACTCATTGTTAATTTATTACATTAAGCATTTATTATGCACTTCCAAACCTGAAGCACAGGTTCAATCTCAGGCAAATAAGCAACTGTGCTCAATTTTAATTATTAAGTTACTTATTGTAAATGTGCCCCTTTTTATAAATAAACGATTTTATCTTTTATCATTTTATCAGTTAGTGACGCAGTTTCTGCGTATGAAAGATTGGTGGAAATTGAGAATCGTATTATAGCAGTACCTATGGTCTGTCCGAAAAGTATCTGAAAAAGCTTTGTAAGTAGGTACAAAAAACAAAACAACCGACTCAACAAAAACACTAAAAAATAGTGAATAATAATTTAATTTCGGCAGTCGTTGTCTAATGGTTCTGTATTTTCGTTTTTTGCCACCGACTTCCGAAATAAAGTTATAAATTATTCAAAAAAAAAAGAATTTTTAAAATCGGTCCACAATTGACACAGAAATCGATGGACATCATCGATCACTACAAAAGAACTAGATACACAATCAGCGGCAAAAAATGTCCTCACCGAATGAGCACCCACTTGAACATTTGTGTGCGCTTTTGATTTAGTAGCATTCGAACGCTCCGACGGTAAACACGCGACATAGTATCGGTCGTAAAAATTTATTGCTTTTTAAACATATCTTTGTGTAATAAACTTTAAGCATTTCGTTTAAGGTTGAATTTACATTAATTTATATTTATTTCAACTATTATTACTTAAACACAATTTGGTGCCAGTTTTAAGAGAACTTTTGTTTGGGATTGTGTATCTAGTTCTTTATTAGTGATCAATGATGGACATACATAAAAAAATAACATGAAGTCGGTTAAAAATGGAAATAAACGGATCAGAATGTGAATCCTGATTTGTAATATGACTTACAAATTGAGTTCTTTGATTTGATCATTTGTATATACCTGAAGAACTATAATAAATAAATCACCATAACTATGCTTTTCGCTTGACAATTGAGGTTTAGTTACTTCAACTTTTGTCGATGATTTTTCAATTATAATTTCATAATGTAATCGAGCAATAAACATTGAAAAAAGTGTTGAGATCCAAAGTTGAAACCTTCTTAATATAGATTAATATGTTACGTAACTCCCTTTAGTGAAAGATTGCGTAGTACAGACTACTCGTATAAGCGCCTGACTTTTTATACTTTGTGTTGAGAGTTCAACTGCTGCACGTATCAAATATTCGTATCAAGAATACCTATATATGAGTTACGCATGAATATCTGATCATGTGCAAATTATCCTCCGATCACTCCCCGGTAGAAATAACATTAAAAAGAAAAGTTACAATAACACCTAAGCAATGCAAGCTGCACACAAATAAAACTAACTGGGAGCTCTTCAGACAGCTACTGGTAGAAAGTTTGGATTTAAAAATTCCACTAAAGACGGACAACGACATAATAGAAGCAGTTGAACAATTCAATAGCTGTGTTCAACAATCTGCTTGGCTTGCTACTCCAGTTTCTACAGATTCGCGCCATAAACAAGAGGGTCCTAAATCTGTTCGACAGCTACTGGCTAAAAAACGAAGAGCTCGCAAAAACTGGCAAAATACAGGTTATCCTGCAGATAAAAAATATCTGAACTATTTACAAACAAAACTAAAAACACTGCTTATGCAGATAATGACGACCAAAATATCCAAACATCTTTAAAAAATCTCGACGCAACAGCAGAAACAAATTATTCTTTATGAAAAGTCACTAAAAAACTTAAACGTCCTATTTCTAACCAACTTCCTATCCGTAAAGGTAACTCAAAATGGGCTTCCGGTGATGCGGACAAAGCTGACACATTCGCTGAACATCTTAAACAGGTCTTCATACCAAATCCAGATATGGGCTCTTCTAAAATTCATGAAGTCACGCAATTATTGAACCAAACCCACCAACTGGATCCTCCCATTTCTAAGTTCACAAAGGAAGAAGTAAAAACAGCGATTAAAGTGCTAGACTCAAGTAAAGCTCCTGGATACGATCTCATAACAGGCAAAATTTTAAGAGAACTGCCAATGGAAGGCATTAAATTTCTCACTTTCTTGTTCAACGCTATCCTGCGAAGAGGTATGGTTCCGTGTCAATGGAAAGTAGCCCAAGTTATAATGGTTGTCAAGCCGGGTAAGGACCCTGTTGAGGCGAAATCACATAGACCTATTAGCCTGCTGCCCATACCCTCGAAAATCATGGAGATACTTATCCTGAGTAGAATGTCTCCGATTATCTCCTCGAATGGGTTGCTTCCTGATCACCAGTTTGGCTTTCGCCGAAAACAAAGTACCATAGAACAAGTACACAGATTAGTGGAACATATCAACCAGGCTCTTGGGTTAAAACAGTACAGTGCTGCAGCCTTTTTGGATATATCTCAGGCATTTGATCGTGTGTGGCATGACAGACTACTGTTTAAAATAAAACGGGACCTGCCTATTAACTTCTACAACCTTATAAAGTCATATCTAAGCGACAGACACTTTTTTGTAAAACAAGGAGAAGAGTTAACTTCCTTACATACTATCCAAGTTGGAGTACCTCAAGGCAGTGTAATGGGTTCAACGCTGTACCTGCTTTTCACAGCCTACCTCCCAACGACCGAGGGCGTTGTCACTGGAACCTTTGCTGATGACACGGCGATTCTTTCGGTGGACACTTCACCGGAAGTTACAGCACAAAAACTTCAAACTAGTCTCGACCAGGTATCTGAATGGCTCAAAGACTGGCGTATCAAAGCCAACGAAACTAAATCCGCCCAGGTGACTTTCACTAACAGGAAAGGAACATGTCCCCCCGTCACTCTTAACGGAATACCTCTCCCGCAAGAGGATCACGCCAAGTATCTTGGAATATATCTGGATAGACGACTAACTTGGAAGAAGCACATATTTACTAAGCGGCTGGCTATGGGCCCACAGTTACGCACAATGTACTGGCTACTAAATAATAAATCACAACTCTCACTCCATAACAAATTGTTGCTATATAAGTGCATAATAAAGCCTATATGGACGTACGGCCTACAACTGTGGGGCTCAGCGGCAAAATCAAATGTAGAAATAATTCAGAGTTTCCAGTCAAAAATCAAAACAGTAATAGAAGAAATTTCAGAAAGGACAAAAGCATACAAAGAGCGAATCACAAATCATCCAAACATCCTCGCAGTAAACCTGATGAACACCCAAACAGTCGCCAGAAGACTTAAGAGAAAGATTCCTCAAGACCTTATTTAAGAGGCTGTAAGAATAAACGGGGCAGTCACAGGACAGCTTCCATACAAACCCGTTAATAATATTCAAACATATTGCTGAATATCTGCAAGAATGATATTTTGCAATAAAAATCATAAAAAATTAAATAAAAAAAATGGCGAATTTTAAACAATTCATGCGGAATGAAAGTCTGATCATGACTGTGTCTCTAAAGAATAGGAACTCTATTCTTAACCTTAATCAACTCAACCTATCGCAACACCCTGCTCTCCACCTTCCGCATCCAGTCTGTCCCAGCCAGCTTCTTAAGTCGTCGATCCTTCTGAACGAACGTGAACGAGTGAGAACGTGGTCTCTACTCCAGGTTTCGTCTGCTCCACCGGCCATCGGTCCTCCGACGAACATGGCCAGCCCATTGCCACTTCAGTTTGCTTAGTCTGCAAGCTATGTCCGGTTCTTTTCCGGATAATTTTATTCCTGATTATATCCTTCAAAGAGACTCCGAGCATAGCACGCTCCTTAGCGCGCTGAGAGACCTTGAATTTGTGGACCAGCAAAAATGTCAGTGTCTTTTTTAGCGTGCCTTCGACAATCTAATACATTTTACTGACTTTTATGAGAGTTCGTCTGAGAAAATAGTGTTGTTTCATCCACTGGAATGAAACGTCAAAGCTCAATGTCTGTAAAAAGCAAAAGAAGGTTTTTCATTTCAGTAAACATGTAAAAAGAGCAAATACCTAAACTCTACGTTCACGAGTATAATATTCTCATCTTCAAAGATAAAGATAGCATTATCCCAAGTATTCTCAAAAAGATTGATCCTCTCTGAAATCGTAAAAGAAAAACTAAGACAAATCCATCTAAACTCCATTTAGATAGCCTATCAATTTCTGTGCCATTTAAATTGCCATAAACTGAGATCGGTGCTTTAAAACGAAACATTTTAAGTTCGCGGGCTGAAGGTCGCGCGTTAAGGTGATTTTATACTGGATAATGCGACCATGGTCGTGGTTTTGTTGGTCGTAAATGAAACAAGTAAGCATTGGATTTAACAAGTTACCTGCAAACGTTGGTAGTTGAAAAATAATACCAAACATTGATAGACTCAATAAGGCTTACATTTGAATACAGAGTCGTCCTAAATAAAGTTAAAAAGTAGTAGTAGTAGCTTAGTGTTTAAATGGTATAAATAAGTTACCTAGTATTGGACGATCCTGCGTTATCTTCTTAGCGTGTCGATAATGAAATAACACATAAAATTTGTTTGCCTATGTTCACAGTAGAAGACAATGCTGCTACAAGTAAAAATTATCATCAGAAAGTTGCTTTTAACGCAATATATTTGCCTGCGACCATGGTCGCGACGAATATTGCGAATGGTCCTTTATCCCGAAGTAAAAGAGATAATGTCTATGAAAAAGCCCGGCTCTATCCCTCGGACGGTCGTAATTGATTGCGACCTACGATTTAATTTCGACCAAGCCAGTGATTATCGTCGAGTGAAATGTTACAACGGTTTAAATTACAAGCTTTAAGATGTTATAATTTAAAGGTTATTTGAGAGCGACGTTAAGCGTTTCGGGATTTTGCGCCTAGTGGTATAATTAAATTTGATTTCTAGGAAATTTTTAGAAGACTACTTATTGAAATGATTTTGTTAGTCTGCTGAAGGATTTTGGATACTAAAATGATTTGTTCAATTTCTCTGGACTTTTGACCTACATTTTAGTAGTAATTTTTAAGCCCTTAATTGGCAGTGCTTGAGATAACTAAAGCAATTCCAATTAAGGGCTTTAAGATTAGAGTACGTAAATACTTACGTACTTACTTTAATTTCTGTAAGATGAAATCTAGAAATAAGGCCAGTAATTATTTCTTCACTAAAGGACGATGCGTTAAAACGTCCCCCCAAACCTTACACCGACCAACAGATTTAAAATGTATCTCAGTCCAACCATCTTGGTAAGGTGATCAATTTTTACTATGACGACATCTGTCAAAAATATGGGATATCCCAGAAAAATCATGTTTTAATGTTATTATTTTTGGCACAAAATAACATGTTGTAAACCATATCTTTGATTTTTAATCACTATTTTTACTGCTAAATAATGGCTAGTATCGTCTGTGAGCTGTTTCACTCTATGGCCTGACGGATGTTCTCGTCAATTGTTAGGTTAGGTTAGGTTAGCCTAACCTAACCTGCTGTTTTCTTTAATATTTTGTACAATTACGCAATCACAAGGATACGGTGATGCTGTTCATCTTTGAGTAGTTCCATGTAGCTACCTTGAAAATCCAAGATCAGTAAGTTGATCACTGTACTGTACTGTCACTAACCTAACCTAACCTAGGTTAGGTTAGCTTAGGTTAGGTTAGGTTTTGGCGAAAAGGCGTGTCACCTACAGGGGACGTGACGGCGGGTGTTGGCACGATATATTATGTCGTGCGGTATTCCACAGTGCTCGGTCCTGGGCCCACTTCTGTGGAACATCAATTGTCAAAACGTCCCCCTAAACCTTACACCGACCAACAGATTTAAAATGTATCTCAGTCCAACCATCTTGGTAAGGTGATCAATTTTTACTATGACGACATCTGTCAAAAATATGGGATATCCCAGAAAAATCATGTTTTAATGTTATTATTTTTGGCACAAAATAACATGTTGTAAACCATATCTTTGATTTTTAATCACTATTTTTACTGCTAAATAATGGCTAGTATCGTCTGTGAGCTGTTTCACTCTATGGCCTGACGGATATTCTCGTCAATTCTTAGGTTAGGTTAGGTTAGCCTTGAGGAGGCCGCCATTGTCCAGGCCTGGGTCCGGGAGTCGGCAATGAACGGACCCGTCGACGTCGAGCAAGTCACACGACGACGAGTTCGTCGACGTCGAACACCGGGGTGGTTTTAGTCAGTAAGAGTCTGACAGACCCCTTCGCCCACCCCAGGGCGGAGGACATCCATGAGGATTTCCACCCCGAGAAAAAAAAAAAAAAAAAAAAGGTTAGGTTAGCCTAACCTAACTCACTTTTTTCTTTTAATCTTTTGTACAATTACCCAATCACAAGAATACACAAATGCTGTTCATTATTCAGGAGTGCCATGTGACCTTCAAAATTCAAGATCAGTTTATCACTGTTAGGTTAGGTTAGGTTATGTTCACTGCGTCCATTGTCGGGAGGACACGGCGCGGCATACATTGGCAGAGTGTGCCGCGTGGGAGGAGCCGCGCCGTGCCCTCGTTCCAGAAGTTGGAGCCGACTTGTCACTGCCGGCCGTCGTTCGTTCGATGGTCGGGAGTGCCGAGTCGTGGGACGCGGTGGTTTCCATCTGCGAGACAGTCATCTCGCAGAAGGAGGCTGCGGAAAGGGAGAGGGAGATCTCGTCCACTCACCCGGCCCGCAGCAGGCGCACCGGGCGTCGGCGGAGGGCGGATAACGCCCTCTTCCAGCCCCCCTAAATGGGTCCAGGGGCGACGGATTCGGGGACATCCGTCGCCCCCCATCACACAGGACCCGAGATGGCGGCGCGTAGTGTTCCACGCGCGCCACTCTAAGACGTAACGGGGGGAGTTTGCACACCTCACTTCCCCTACGGGACGGGGACCGCAGAGTGCGGGCCGTCACCAGTCCGGGGCAGCGGAAGTTGCAATTTGCTCCCGCAGCCCCCCGACGCAAGTGTGCGAGGGAACACCGGGGTGGTTTTAGTCAGTAAGAGTCTGACAGACCCCTTCGCCCACCCCAGGGCGGAGGACATCCATGAGGATTTCCACCCCGAGAAAAAAAAAAAAAAAAAGGTTAGCCAACCAAAATGTTTTTTGTTATTACAAAAAATCCCATTGATTTTGCAATTGAACAAGACAGTAAGTTTTTTTCTGGATCCTTATAAACATATTGGCATGTATCACATGGCTGTTGGAGGGGGGGGACGGGGTCCGACCCACAATGCGGGCCACCACATGCCCGTGAGTCTCGCACCTCACTCCTGCTGCGACGTCAAAAAGGGGCGCGCTTGGAACACTACGTGCCGCCACTACGGGTCCTTCTGGAAGGGAGGCGGTGGACCTCCCCGAGTCCGCTGTCCCTATAGACCTGTTTACGGGGGCTGGTAGAGGGCGAGGTTAGGTTAGCCTAACCTAACCCACTTTTTTCTTTTAATCTTTTGTACAATTACCCAATCACAAGAATACACAAATGCTGTTCATCATTCAGGAGTGCCATGTGACCTTCAAAATTCAAGATCAGTTTATCACTGTTAGGTTAGGTTAGGTTAGGTTATGTTAGGTTAGGTTAGGTAAGGATGGGTAAGGTTAGGTTAGGTTAGGTTAGCCAACCAAAATGTTTTTTGTTATTACAAAAAAATCCCATTGATTTTGCAATTGAACAAGACAGTAAGTCTTTTTCTGGATCCTTATAAACATATTGGCATGTATCACATGGCTGTTGGAGGGGGGGGACGGGGTCCATACAAAATTGGTCATGGTCCTTTTCTCAAACATTCTTGAAAATATGAGTATAATAATGACAATCTTCTTAGACATAAATCGAAAATGCTGTTCAAATACATGCCATTAGGCGGCCGAATAAATTACTATGAAAACTCATAAGTACCTATCTGTCGTGTAATTTAAAAAATGGAACGAACTTTTTACTTCGACACATGGCAACCAAGGAGGTAACTGATTAAAGATTTTATATCGAATTGGTTTACAAATAGAGCTGTCAGTAAAGAAGAAACAAATGAACTTATATAGGCGAGTGAAAAATATTCTTACGAGTAGTTCGTCATTGATTCTGGCATTTATAATTATTTTACTTAGTTAGAATTTCCGCGTATTATTTGAGAAAAGTAGGTACTTTACAAGTGCTTGGCCGCAACCAGGCATTGATGGCCTCACTTTTGTCGATCGTCCATAAATGCCCCCTGTTTCAGGCCGCGATAGTAATGTACTATTTTTGGCAATTAAGAAGTATTCTAGCTCATTTCTAGAAACGGTTTGAAGTTAACTCCGTTTATGATTGTGAACTATAATAGCGGCTCGGTTTGATGACTTGTGACGTTTGCACGTTATCATGGAAACTTCGTTAGTACCTATATATTAACTGCTAAATGTGAGGAATCAAAATGACATGCTCCATTGTTGTATAGGCCGCAGTAATGACGTACCGCTGCGCTGGACTTATAATTTATTGAATAGGTGAGCTATATCTTTAACCCACAATAATAACTAAATGATCTCCTAAAACAGGACTTCCTCTCTCCTACCCTTTTGCTGTGCCCTACAGGGTCCATCATCATCAGCCTATTAATGTTCCCACTGCTGGGACACAGGCTTCCTCTCTGTGAGAGGGAGTGGGCTGTAATCTACCACGCGGGCCCAGTGCGGGTTGGTAGATGTCACATGTCTTCGAATTTTTGGTTCTAAGACATGCCGGTTTCCTCGACTCCGTATCAAAGTTGCGACAAACAAAGGCGCGACAGATGCTAGGACGACAGTACGAGAGGTCGACCATCAGCGGTGCGACAGCACGTCAGCTCGACGAACGTTAGCGCGACAGATTGTTTTCACGACAAACGATGGCACGACGAAACTTTTGATCGACGAACGTTAGTGCGACTGATTGTTTTCACGACCATCGATGGAACGACGAAACATTTGATCGACGAACGATAGCGCGACACAATTTTCGCTCGACAAACTAAAGCACGACAATTATTTCTATAATATTTTGTTGTTAACAGGAGATAAGAAAAAAATTTAAAGTACTAAGTACTTTCGATTATAAATGTTTTTATTGGCAATATTCTTTATTGTCAATGTCAAATGACTGCAGTGTGCGAGTGCAGTTACGAGCAAGGCAGACGAAAACCATTGTATTAAAGAACCTAAAACTTTAATTTTTTTCTTATCTGCTATTAGCAACAAAATATTATAGAAATGTTTGTCGTGCTTTAGTTTGTCGAGCGGAAATTGTGTCGCGCTATCGTTTGTCGATCAAAAGTTTCGTCATCCCATCGATGGTCGTGAAAAAAATCAGTCGCACTATCGTTTGCCGATCAAAAGTTCCGTCGTGCCATCGTTTGTCGTGAAAACAATCTGTCGCACTAACGTTCGTCGAGCTGATGTGCTGTCGCACCGCTGATGGTCGACCTATCGTACTGTCGCCCTAGCGTTTGTCGCACATTTGTTTGTCGCAACTTTGATACGGAGTCGGTTTCCTCACGATGTTTTCCTTCACCGTTTTGAGAGCAGTGGTGATGAAATTATTTACACAAAGTAAAGCGCCTGCTTGGGTTTGAACCTACGACCTACAACTCGTAAGTCGGGGCCGTTACCACTGGGCCACCACTGCATCCTACAGGGTCCATAATGATCTAAATTATATAGTTACCACCTAAGTACACATTATGGTAAAGCAATAAAGATATTGAGTATATTGAATTCCAAAAAGGAGGAGGTTCTATATGTTCGATTTTTTTTTTGTTCAGCGTTCATCGATATTTTCTTCAATTGTAAACTGATTTTGAAAACTAGTTTTTTCAATTGGTAGAGGAAGTTTGCGCGGTGGTTTGTTTGGGTAGTTTTTGAGCTTCAATAATCTGTCACTGTTATTTACAAAGTAGGTAGTGATATTCGAATTTGTATGACGTAGGTAGGTACCACAACTTAAAAGTGAAAAATACAACTTTTTACAAAAAAAAAAAAAACACTACAAAGTGAAAAATGGCTTTAATTTCGGAAGTCGGTGGCAAAAAACGAAAATCGAAAACCAAAGACACCGACTTCCGAAAATAACTTATTTTTACTTTGTAATGTGCGAGTAAAAGTACTGAGAGTAAATTTTAATTAAATAAACATCTCAAAGCTTCTTCCAATCCCACGCAACCCACAAAATTAATCACTCATCGATGGAACGAAGATAAAATGCAAATATCCCTACATTACACCGGCTTAAGACTCGGGCATAACAATATAAATCTTGCGATGGGAGGTCCACGAAATTCACGGCTAATGAGATTGTTCCTGCGAATGTCGTATTCGATCATGTGGTGGATATGAGAGAGGGAGATTCGGGATAAGTCCTGGTTTTATTATATCATTTCCTTTGGCAATGGCTAAGAAGGAGAATGGGAAAGTCAACTGGTTTGGAAGCATAAAAGAGATGACTGAAAGGATGATCAACGGCAACGTTACTTTTTGTTTTTGAAGTGACTACTTCTTTAGCGGCGTTGTGCATTTTTTTTGGGATGGGTTAAAAATGTTAAACTCGCATCACGACAGGTGACCTGATCGAAAATTCGTAAGACGGAGGGAGAGTAGAAATGGTGTTGACAGAAGAATTTTTTAATGGAGCTACAGCTTTCGTTCTTGTACTGACAGCAAGCAACATAAATTCCTGACATTTTTGTTAGATGGTGTTACGTTGTATCAAAACTTTACTTAGTTTTCACTTCTATCGGCAGTCTCCAAAGACTGCCCGATATTTTTTTTTATGAAATAGTTACCATGGTCACATGATCTGAACAAGATTGTGTCTGGACTCTGAGTTCTGTTTCAGCTTTTCTTCTCAGAGTAGTCAGATAGGAAACGCCGACCTCATCTAGTTTTTTTAAAGATGATTGACGTGTAAGTGTTTGTACAAACTTACTTCGGGTTTGTACACAAAAATGCAATGCGACGTCGCATCGAAGCTTCTGCGTTGCGAATTCGCAACGCGCCGGGACTACGATATCTTTAAAATTGAAATAGGTACTATGGTCACATGATGAAGATTGTGTCTGGACTTTAAAAGAGACTGTGACCTCTGAGTTTGATTCGGCCTTTCTTCTCGGAGTACCTAGTCAGATAGGAAACGGTGATCTCATCTAGTTTTTGTAAGATGATTAACGTGTATAATGGTTTGCAATTTGGCCTTACAGAAACAAAATCATTTATCTTTTCTTTTTGTTTAAATAAGCAGCACATAACGATAAAAAAGCGGTCATGTGTATTTGTGCAGAATAAGCTACTAACTACTACGTCTACTACTAAGCACACAGCTGTTTTTTTTTCGCGTTTTCAAAGTAGGTCCCATAGTAAAAGTTATTCAGTTCGATGGTCCTCTGAAAGTTTCTAAATTTTTTTAACACCATAGGTAGAGATGAATAATAATATGAGTTTTCAATTACTGTTCTGTGTTAACACTATATACGTAGCATTATCAAGTTGTTCTTTTCTTCCTATCTCGTGTCGCATCGTGTATATTACCATATGTTTCACTTAATCATATAATGTACCTCCTTATAGGATGGTGTCTCTTCTTCAACGCCTGTGTTAATACTGTAATTAAGTCCGGTACGAGCAATAAAGGTAATTGGCACAATAACTCCCTATACCTACAGATATCTTACACCTACAGATACTTCAAGACACTAGAGGTTAATCAAGCAATCCACACTAATTGCATGAGAGTCGCGCAGTATTGCCTGGGCAATTAAGTTGCAAATAAAGAAGATGATTTTCGTTCCAATAACATAACGTTATTCGCTATCCTAATGAAAATGTTCTCATCGCTAGGATTCTAGCTCAGATTGGTTTCGAAAATTTTGTTGTAGGAAATGTAGGTTTTCCGTCATCGTTCTGACAGTAGTGGTAACGAAACTATTTTCAAAAAGTTCTCTTAACCGATATAGAACCCACTCGAAAGTCGGCACTTGACCACCACATGTCCAAAATCCAGAAATGGATATTAAACATTGTTTATGAAACTTTAAATAGACCTCTGAAAACCTGTATATTATCCAGGCTCTCTATTCAAATTACACTAAACAAAATTAAGTTTACAAACTCATAGAGAGACCTTTTTAATAAAATAAACAGCGTCGACCCATTATTTGCAATTTTAGCGCCTATAAAAATATTTGTATGCCCTCGAAAAGTGGGTCGGCAGGCTCAAATTCTTTATAACGTAAATAGAGAATTGTACAAAAAAGTATGGTCCTTAAAATCTGGGTTACTTTATACAACACAGAAAAAATATAGGTCACCTAGCAGAGAGTAGTTAAACACGATCTAATTTTTGGGATTTGCTGCTTATGTTCCAAACTTAATAAATAACTTCAGAAGGCCTAATTCACGTCGCTAATTTTACGAACTTTTTCTTCAGTAACCCATTTGTCACGACAAAACCGGCGCCCCTAGCCCAACTATTTTGTCTTAGTTCCAGTCTAAACGGATGCAGCTGAAAACTAGTATTTAACATGGAGCGACCACCTATCTGACCTCCACAACCCAGTAACTGGGTAATGGGATCACCAAGGGGTCTGAAAGTCTGACAACCAGTTGAGACTGGTTGTCTTTCGGGGTTCTGACGACCCGCAGCCACTGTCAAAGATCCACGATTGACAGCCGGAACCAACGGTTTAACGTGCTTTCCGAGGCATGTCTCGGTATATAACGATGGTGACCGATCCACGGACCAACCCCGGAAAGCGTAGCTTAACTTGATGGATCGACCCGTGCGGCTGTTATTACTTAGCCGCAAGTTCCGCGTTGCTTTCCCCAGGAAAGGACTGAAAAGTCTCTGCCTGCAATATAAACATTCAAGTGCTTTCGTCTGTCTTGAATACGGGATAACGCATATACTCAAATTGAGTCAGGAAAAACAGAAAAATGGTTGCAGTGAATATTTGCAGTTGGCATTTGGCACTCAGGGAAACTAGCAATGGTTGTGAACTGATGAAAGTGAAAAGAGAATATCGTCTATTCAGTTCTCACTTTCATTCGGTTTCTTTAACGAAGAAGAAGTATTGTGTAAAGTAGGCTTACTGCTCTATTATTATGTATTGTGTTTAATCTTTGTTTAGTTCTAGTGTTTATTTAAAGCAGGTATAGACCCTTAGACTTGGTGTTGGAGTTGGGAACCTCTTAGTCTGCTATTAAAATACCTCAATGGTAAAAGTTTTTCTTTAAAATTAGGGAATTTGCTTGTAATCTTGACGTAAGAGTTTTAAGATTTTGAGTGCTTAAAAACACTTTCTAAAAGTTTTCAACTTTGCTTTTGGGTGACCTCAGTTATTCAAGTGCGCGGTTAAAGAGGCTTTTATAACTAACTCCCTTATGTTTAAATAACAATTATAAAAATTATTACTCATTTAAAACTGCCTTGTGAAATACACTTATCGTCACGCATTTTTTTCCCGAAGGGTTGAGCAAAGGTGTACCTGTAGTACACCTAAATATCGCCAGTTATTTATTTATTTATTTATTTAAATTACAATTATAACACCTTTACAGACTTATCCAAGATGATGTTATAAGTCACAATGTCTACACCAAATTACAATAAATTTAATAGAATGCCCTGCAAGCAGAATAAGAATTCTATAAGTACTAACTAATATAACAATTATTAATAAAAACATGACAACTTTTATATTATCAAACCTCTTTCAATTATTATTTGTGCCATTTGTATGAATTTCGGCAGGTTTTGCCCAAATATATCCTCCGATACCGTGACAATATTAATAATACGTGCGGCTCGTGACATTGGGGCAAACTTGAGTAGGTTAGTCCTAGCCGCTGGCACGTCTAACAGAGCGGGGCGGCGACGCGCACCTACGCACCCGTCAGGCGCGCGCAGCCGCAGCGCTGCCAGCACTTCCGGGTGGTGCAGCAACCCTAGTAGCATGCGAGCTATGTACTTGACCAGCGCCACGTCCCTTCTTACTGCCAGCCTGGTGTACCCGACCATGCCCAGGACGAACAGACTCGGGTACATCAGGGGATAAAAGGGATAAACCCCGTACTGTTGACGGTAAAGAAACCTAGCGAATTTGTTTTGGATTTTTTCCAACATGAGGCTGTATTACCCTTCATGCGGGTTCCAAATGATTGCACTTGTTTCGAGATGACTCCTCACAAGTGCATTATACAGAACTCTAACAGCCGCGGTATCTGTAAAATCCTTACACTGTCTCAAGATGAAACCAAGATTTCTGAAAGCTCTGCCGCACATCTCAACTATGTGTTTGCGGAACGTCAGCTCAGACACCATCTGTACACCCAGGTCACGTACATGTGAAACGCGCGGTATGATTTCGCTGTCCATTTCGTACTGATGCTGTAATGGAGCACGGTGCTGTTATGGTTTTAAGTCCTATGCAATAGGGGGCGAGCTTATTGCCATCAACCGAGCACAATTCCAGACTCCGGGTTGTTACTTCGTCTGACTTTGACTTTGAATAAAGAGTATCCTATCAATGTATCTAATTTCATTAAAAAAAATATAAAGTTATCATCCCTTGAACAAAGTCATTACCAAAGACTCGTTTGCAATGTTATAGTAATTATTATTTACCAAGTTATACCAATTATGTTAGTCTTAACTTAAGTTTAAGATACAAGTTAATAAGTTAAGTAGCCTGGTGCTAACAAGTTTGTATAATAAAGAAAGCTATAAAAACTTAATTTACTAAAAGCGTTAATTTCGAAATGGATAATGGAATTTTTAAGAAGTTTTAAAAGAGCTTTAGTATTAAAGTTGAAGACGTAAAAAAAAGTAAAAAACAAAAGATATAATCGACAGACAGCAGTTACGACGAACCCCAATACTCCTGCTTTTGTTAGTAGAATAAAATACAATAGACGACGTAGAAATCGACATCACGTCAAGCGCCGAACGCAGAGCCAGCGTTCGGCGCTTGACGTTGACTTGACGTTGTGAACTCGGACACGACGTGTGGTTGCCACACGTCGTGTCCGGGTTCGCAACAAGTCAGGGAAAGGGACATTTTGGGAAAGGGACATTTTGGGAAAGGGACGTTTCGGGAAAGGGACATTTTGAAACCAAGGGACATTTTGGGAAAGGGACATTCTGAGCCTGAACGATCCGGATGCCTCGTTGAGAGGTGAAACACGTGTCGATTTTTTACAAGGTTCTTAGTGACTCTTTAAGAAGTTATGCGGATATATATAGGTTAATAAATATTCGTCTATTGTATTTTATAATGTATTTCCGCAAAGTCACGCCAAAGTCAAATCTTAAATTAGAAGAATATCTAGGAGTTCTTCATAACTCTTCATGTGCCTTCGTTTTCCTTGACGCATACTGGCTAAACACGTACCTGTTTAATAAATTTTTCAAAAAAAGAGCACTATTTTGGATGTCATGACGGGTAGTCTTGGGGCAGTGTCTCGCTTAATTGACTTTTACGAGTGGAAGAAGACAAAGAGAGATATATTGAGATAGATATCACCTTCTGCCTTTCGTTCGCCGATATTGATTTATCTGTGTCTTAGCTCGTTACAGTTTTATACAGCTCACTGATTTCATAAGCTCGAGGAGCTCGTGGCTAAGTAATAACAAGCCGCACGGGTCGATCCATTAGGTTAAGCTACGCTTGCCGGGGTTGGTCAGTGGATGGGTGACCATCTTTACATACCGAGACTCCTCCGTGCCTCGGAAAGCACGTTAAGCCGTTGGTCCCGGCTGTCATTTGTGGATCTTTGACAGTCGTTACGAGTCGTCAGAAGCCCGAAAGTCTGACACCAGTCTTACCAAGGGGTATCGTATTACCCAGTTACTGGGTTGTGGAGGTCAGATAGGCAGTCGCTCCATGTAAAATACTGGTATTCAGCTGCATCCGGTTAGACTGGAAGCCGACCCCAAGATAGTTGGGAAAAAGGCTAGGAAGATTGATTGATTTCATAAGCCGATTCCGATAATTTGAGCCTTGCTGAAATATTTAATAATATTTTACGTTTAAGATTTATTTTGTAAATATTATCACTGTTGTACCTAATTATTTGAAATATGTACGCATTTATCGCAAAATACCATGGTCCTCCTACATTCCTGTCAGCCCCGCCCCTTCTAACCAATTGGAAATATATTCTCTTAATGTCGCGAGAGATCTACAAAACGATAGACTTAATGGCCGCCGGGGGATCTCACTGTGCCCATAGAAAGCCCATGGGAATAATATCCTCAACTGAAATTGTGTTTTGGGGCTCTGAAAGTTTTATTTTGATAGGCTCTGGATATGGACGTCTTTGTGAGGCGTGAGATGTGGCTTATAAAGGGAATGGAGGTTTTTAAAATAGGGCGGGTATTTGTCAAGGACGTGTTTATTTATGTTAGTGATACGTACATAAACTCATGATTTCTTCCCATGGGGGTAGGCAGAAACTACAGAACGCCAACTGCTACGGTCTTTACATACTCTATTTACGTTCATACATCAAGATGTATGAACGTAAATAGAGTATGTACGGCGTACGTGTATGACAAGTCATACACGTACGCCGGTTACGAATACTACGCACCGGAACTTATGTTAGTGATTTTCTATAGTAATGGAGAAATATACTGTAGTTCTAGCTTCGATCCTTGAGTAGGACATAGTGGTTATTGGGTTTCTCTATTAGACATTTGTTTCTGTTAAAGATGATATGGCTAGAAAGGGGGTGATTGCCGAGATGACGACTAATAAAGAAGTATGGAAAACCAAGAAATATTGCGTTGACCCCAAATAAATTTGGGAAACGGACAGGAAAATTATAATGATGACGATAGTAGGACTTTTTCAGTAGCAGACCGGAGTCTGGATATCAGTATTAGGTTTGCCCTCTATTTCATGAGAATTAACGCATTAGGTAATGCCGGGCAGCACACCTCCACCGCGAAACCATAGCAGCGAAACCGCAGTAGTTTAATTCAACTGGCTCGCGTCTTGTTCCACTACCAGCATCCGATTAGCGGAACATGACGCGAGCCATTTGAATTGAACTACTGCGGCTTCTCGGTGGAGGTGTGCTAACAGCGTCAAGGACCCTTAAACAAGACACAATAGAAGGTTTTATTATTATAACGCCAATGGGCGTTTAGTGTCCCTCAAAATGTTATACATAACTGGCGAAAAACTGGTGTGAAACCTCAGCCACTGGAATACAGGCATTATATTATGTTGAGCACTTCATGAAAGTCATAATTATGCAGGAATACACTTATATGGCTACACCTATTTCTGGCTTCAAGCAGCATTGCTTTATTCCGGTAAAATAGCAAGCACATGAGTCTATAAATTTACGACACCGAAAATTGAATATGTAAAAGCCAGAACATCATATATCAGGTGGCAGCGAATCTAGCCATGCATCATGCGATGCAGGTAATCACAGGATCTTAGCACCGTGCATGGTATTGAATAACGACATAATTTTGCCCCTAACAGCTAGAATTGTTTATGTATATTAAGCGAGGCTTGTATAAATAGGAGCTAATTGGTATGTGATGGTGGTGGCGTTGTTGGAAAACTAATTTATATTGGTCTGTCCATGTGGCCCAGTGTGTGGAGCAGTGGTGGCCCAGTGGTAACGGCCCCGACTTACGAGTTGTAGGTCGTGGGTTCGAACCCAAGCAGGCGCTTTACTTTGTGTAAATAATTTCATCACCACTGCTCTCAAAACGGTGAAGGAAAACATCGTGAGGAAATGTCTTAGAACCAAAAAATTCGAAGACATGTGACATCTACCAACCTGCACTGGGCCCGCGTGGTAGATTACAGCCCACTCCCTCTCACAGAGAGGAGGCCTGTGTCCCAGCAGTGGGAACATTAATAGGCTGATGATAATGATGATGTCCATGTGTCAACGAATGTTCGTGGCTAAATAGTAACAGCTCCACTAGTCGATCGAAGGTTAAGCTACGCTTGCTGCAGTTGCTTCGTGGATGGGAGACCATCCATTGCATATCGAGACCCCTCAGTGCCTCGAAAACCACGTCTTTGGTCCCGGTTGTCATTTGTAGATCTATGACAGGCGTTACGGGTTACGGGGTTTTCTTACTTTCTTTCTTTTAGTTAGAAGTTCAAAAGTCTGACAACCCACCCGTCTTACCCAGATATATTGTGTTATCGTGGGAGGTCAGGTTGGCAGTCGCTCCATGTAAAATACTGGTATTCAGCTGCATCCAGTTAGACTGGAAATTGACCCCTACATAGTTGGGAAAAGGCTAGATGATGAGGCAAGTAAAAAACACCTTTGAACGTCAAAATTTATAAGCAAACAAAATTGATTCTAGTTGCCCATTTCAAAAGGTAGTTTCGTATGGAGAAGAATGAAATACAATAGACGATGTATATTTAGTAACTTAAGCCGCTTAACTGTTCTTAAAGAGTCTTAGAGAACCCTGTAAGAAATCGACACGTGTTCCGCCTCTCAACGAGGCATCCTCAGGATGACGATTGACTTGTTGCGAATTCGGACACGAAGTGTTGCCACGACACGAGCCGAACGCAAAGTCCCAAAGGCTCGTGTCGTGGCAACACTTCGTGTCCGAGTACAGGGTTCTCTAAGACTCTTTGAGAACAGTTAAGTGGATTAAGTTACTAAATATACATCGTCTCTTGTATTTTATAATGGATTTCCGCAAAGTCACGCCTGAGTCAATTAACTATGGAGAAGAACGGTCAAGAAACTCCACAACTTGATTTTTAAGCAGCGAATCCGGCACCACGTTAAAAAAGGTCCATGAAACTATATCTGAACCATTGAGACTTAATTTTATGAAGTTTCTCTCTGCCCCTTTTAAAACTAAAAGCATTTCAATGTGCATGCAAATATCACTTTAGAACAATTGTCCGGAAAATGTGTTTTCATTGTTAGAATTATTCAAATGTAATTATGTTGGGGCAAAAGATTTCCCTCTTCTTAATTAATATATTATAAAGGTTGGTCTCATCTCTTTCATGTCATCAGCAGAAGGTAAAAGAATTGTATTGTGTTATGAGTTGGGGTGCGGAATTGCGTGATTGTTTTACGGTTTTTTTCATTAGAGGTAGATTGATATGTGGTTGATATTTACGGCGGTTTCTAAACGTCGATATTCGTCTGTTGTGGACTTTTTGCAATAATCAAGTTCTTCCTTTCTTTACTAACTTACTAAATGAATGCAAATTGAATGACTTATTGTTCTCTGCAATTTCATAATTCTTGATAGCGAGGCAAATAAATAAATAAGCGATTTTCCTCATTCAATTCATCCTGCTACTTGTTTTTATACAACGTCAATTTTTGTTAATACTAAACCTCTTAAGGGGTACAACAACTGGGGGGAACAACTTTCAGTATGGAAACAAAGCTGATTATTTTTTCGTAATTTCAGCTTTGTTCCCTTATTGAAAGTTGTTCATAATGATGAGTACAATGACCCCTTAAGAGGTTTACAATAAATAAAAAATTATGTTTTATAATAAATTATTTACTTTTAATAGTCTACAGACAACACAACACAAAAAAAATGCCTAACTAAAGACTATGCACATTCAAAACTAAACAACGGTTTCACAAACTCGTCCCACACATTCGAAGAGCAATCACTACGTCTTGACACGAGAAGTTCAGTAACTACCAACTAACAAGTAGATTACACCCGTACTAACCATTCCACTCCGTTTTATGGCTTTACACAATTTTCTACGATATGATTTTGTAGCAATAAATATTATTTTACGCTTGTTTTCATTATTTTTACGGTCTGAGGCTTGTAATAAAATTATGCTTCGTTGGAGACTTGTACGTTAACGGTGCCAGGGTTTAGATTATAGAAATAAGCGAGAGCTGTTAAGGGACGCGTCTTGTGATTGCATAATATGCTCAAATCTGACATAATCGTATTATGTAATAGCTGAAATCTGACTTACTCCTTTTATGTAATAACTGAAATCTGACATACTCGTCCTACGTAATAGCTGAAATCTGACATACTCGTATTATGTATTAGCTGAAATCTGACATACTGGTATTATGTAATAACTGAATGGTTAAATGAGAGTTTGTGAGTTCCATAATCGTGTAAATGGAGGGATTAATGAAAGAAGTTCCGTTGGGCAACGATTAAACTAACCAATATTATCCATGTATTGCTGTCTTATTTTTTATCGTTGTCTAAGTACATACCTAATTGTCTTTCAGATAAATCAACAATTCAAACCATTTTAAAGCAGACTACTAAATAAAAAAATGAAGATCACACCATCTAACCAGAAACCAGTTCGGTTTAAAACCACCAATCCAACTTTCAACCTGGTGATAATGACAAGCACTCTTTTTAGCAGTACCTGTCCATTTTTATCGTAGACCAATGTGCAGTACTAGGTAATTTATCAGCTGTCCTGAACACCAAGTCCACCAGTTTTCTTCACTCTATGTCTCTGGTAAGACCAACCGTTTATTTTGACGACATCATTTTTTTATAGCCGCTAAAAGATTTCTTTCTGGATGCTGCCGCGTTTTATGAAGATTGTGACGGTTAAGCCGACACTTGACGGTACTTGCTTATACGAATGCTGACGATTTCGGGATTAAGTTGTCAGGAAATTTAAGGGTTAGTGTTATATTGCGTAGTTCACGTAAACGTGAACTACGCAATAGAACACTAACCCCGAACCTAGATTTTATTCATTCTTCATAAGAAGAATGAATAAAATCTATAGCAGTCAAAGACTGACTGACTAATTTCCAAGTGATACCTAATTTTGCGATTAATTTATTCGTTATTAGCTGCGCCCCGCTGTTTCACAAGCTTAAGTCTGGATTCCGTTGGAATATCAGGATAAAAAGTATTCTATGTCTTAAAACAGGTCATGGTCTATCCATGTGCTAAATTTCATGCAAATCCGTTCAGTCGTTTTAATTTGAAAGCGTAACAAACGAACTAACTCACTTTCGCATTTATAAAATAATATTAGGATGTTCGTGATCCTGAGTTTGTTTGTTTCGTCGCGTGTTCAACTCATAAGTGAGAAGAGAGAGAGAGTCCAAAATAGGGTGAAAAATCCTGAAACGTGCACATAATTAAATCTGAAAACAACGGTACATTAAGTATTTCTCGTAAGATCAATGATTTGTTAATTGTATTGATATAGCATTCGCTACTGGTACTCCCTTGCTTCTCCTAAAATTTTTTGTCCGAAAATCATTATCCATAACACGTTTGCTATAATTTTCAGTTACCATAATGTTCAAAAATTCAAAATATAATTATCTTTACTTCTAAAACTATTCTGTCATAATATCGAGTACTATATTAATTGAATCTCCTAATTTTGCTTGGTATAAAGTCATATGTCCTAAGTATTGTATTATATAATGTGTATTATTCCGAATGTTCAATACGAAGCTGCGGCTGAGACGATAAGCTCGCGTAGGACCGCCGGAGACAGCGCCGGAGCCATGACAGAAACCATGCCTGCTGCATGTTTGCTTGCATGCTGCATGACATGTTGCATGCTCGCTTGCATGCTGTATGCTTGCTTGCATGATGCATGCTTGCTTGCATGCTGCATGCTTGCATGTATGGTGTATGCTTATTTGCATGCTTCTTACAGAGAAATAAAAAACCACATGTTCACAATCAATGAATATAAATAAACATTAAATAATTTGAATTTAGGACTTCTAACTTTTATTGAAAACTTTTTTAAGCCTTTTGTCTATTATTGATTGTAATATTTATGACAAACTAATTTAGGGCATATTGTATTTAGGGATTTCAATTTTATGTAATGTTATATTATGTGACATTAAGTTCGGGCAAGTTATCATTCGGACAAATGATAATTAGGACAAAAAAAATTATAACACTTTAGATTTATAGATAAAAAAGTTAGGTAAAACGATAGAGAACCTTCGCTACTCTTACAGTAAATACCCTATGCATAATCAAGACGTTCATCATCATCTGCCTAGCATTTTTCCAACTATGTTGGGGTTGTTACCAGTCTAACCGGATGCAGCTGAATACCAGTATTTTACATCGAGCGACTGCCTATCTGACCTCCACAACCCAGTTACTTGGTAAAACAAGACATTTATTTCAAGTAAAAATGCTTAAAATAGCCATAAGCCATTAAACACACCCACAAACGGCTACAGTTCACTTACATAGACACAAACTTAGAACGTGCTTACTTGCGACTTTAAAAATTGGCCACAGTCCACAAATAAAGGCAGTATATCCATTATCCACAGTCATAGCTCACTGGCCAACGGTTTGAGGATATACTGCCCATTTCCTGGACTTGTTTTTCACTACCTGTGTTGAAGATAACGGGGAGGTATAGTATTAGTTAACTTAGATTTTAGCTTTAAGAAATTATATATTCAAATGATTCTAGATTTCATTATTTTTTAAAGTTATTGGCTCTTATACTTCAGTTTATTGGCTGAATTATATTGGTTTAAATAAACTTCGCCACTCCAGAACCTTTCGGCCCCATCGGCCATCTGTTCTGCGAGCAATGTTGCAATGCCCATTGTCACTTAAGTTTTGCAATTCTTCGGGCTATGTCGGTTACCCTCGTTCTCCCGCGTATCGGACGATAGCTCTCAAATGATGTTACTTAATTGTTTAGATTATAAAGACTTTATTTGTTAACTTTCTATTAATGTTTAATTAAATTCCTAAAAATATACATATAAACAAGAATTGCTCGTTTAAAGGTATTAGATATTTTCACACAAAAAATATATTTACAGAAACTCCCAATACAGCAATTTCAACACACCTTTGTCCATCCCATTTCCTGAAACGATGTTGAGGTCAGAGGCAAAAAACTTTAAGACAAAACCAATATAGGGTACAGGGGGAACCGGTACAAACTCCCAAATCAGTTTAGAAGTTAACGCGTAAAAAACAAACTTATAAATCCGGTGGGGCACGCCGGAGTCACGGGAAATTGAGTTTGGGCACGAACATTCCGTGCCGTGTCCAAGCCGTTACTGATGTTTATATTTAAGCACTTTTATTTAAATATTTTTGTAAAAATTCCTTTATAAATATGATGTGATAAAGGAATGTCATTTATTGATTTTTTTTTATGGAGTTTTTCTTAAACGTGAAATAATAATTGGACGAGAAAATAGAAATACAAATTAGTTTATTGTCCAGATAATACAGTAAGCAGGTTTACAGGAAACGACATGAGTAGCTTAAAATATTACCTATAGCTATGTTACAAAATACTATTTGCCAGTGAACCACACACTAGACAGTTAACCCCAAGATACAGACTAACTGTCTAGTGTGGGGTCACACTAGACAGTTAGTCTGTATCTTGGGGTTCGAAGTTACATACCATATTTCAGACTTTTCATCACTTTTCATCTTTAATGTTAGTTGCGTGTGTGTTGGATCATTTAGCTCCCTTCAAAATGGTTGAGCTGAATGATGCTAATCCATGCGTCATGTTCGTGAACGGGCGCCGTCAGTTGTGACTGGTCATCTCATAGCTGCCATGGCTTATTTTAATTTGATTTATTTTTTTAATTGTTTTATTTTTGTTTTTTTATCTTTTATTACGGACGCTTTTAACGTTTTGCATCGTTCTCACATGTATAAGTTCAACATGAATGATGTAAAGAATATTTTGTAACCAAATTTTTATTTAAAAGAGTGTCCGTGGAGTTTCTTGCCCGTTCTTCTCCATAGGTACCTACTACGCTTTGGAATGTTCATCTAGCTTCATCTTTTCTGACTGACCGACCCCTTGACAATTCAAAAGTGCCTGTAATTGGTTTATTTGAAATAAATGCTTTGAGTTTGAGTATAAATTTCAATTTTTTTTTTTTTTTTAAATTAGAAATTAGGTCCACCAACAATTGATTACACTGAACCAAACACATAATACATTTTTTAAAGTAAAATAACAGTGCATCAGTTACTTATAGGTAAAAACCACATGCATAAAACAATGAATTACACAAATAAGCTAACATACTTAGTAATAAGCGCGAAAGTTTGGTAACAGTATTCATTTCACAATATCAAATAAAAAATATAAGAAGAGCTAGAGTGTTAGATAAATCAATATAATATTCCCCTGACAATTAATAAAACAAAAAAAAACTTTAAAACAAGTTCCAAATCCAAAACAAAATATTCAGGATTCAGGTCCTGAATATTTTGTTAAGTTAGGGTCAACGCACACTGAACAGCAAAATGAGCAGTTTTTCATTTATTTTTATTGATAATGTCATCATCATCATCATCCACAGCCCGACTTCACCCACTGCTGGGCAAAGGCCTCTCTTTTTGATGTTGACTGGGGAAAAAAAACAATTTAGTCCCTCAGACAGATGATAAAAAAATATTAACACGTACTTTTTGCTTTATCATATTAATAAAAAATGTTTTAGATAAAACGCATTAAAGTTGGGGAGTGGGGCTCGCTACGTCACGAGTCAGTATAAAATCTACCGGGGAGTTACATCATGCCACATTTTAACTCAATGTATTGCCGGAATCTTTTGATTACGTAAAAAAAAAAAAAAAAATACGTGCCCAGTATTTTTTATTAATCTACTCGACAGGCAATTTTTTTTTTCAACGTCGCTTATTCTTGCAAAACATAATTCCCTGATACATATTATGTCTCGCGTATATTTTTACTCAATATTTGACACCAAAGAAAATGCTTGGGGATTTTAATAATCAATATGTCCTCTGACTGTTTGGGACTTAATACAGAACACAGTATAACAAACCTTGAGCACTATGAGCGGTGTACGAAACAATTCAATTTCCTTCATGTCTTCCAAACATTACTAGCCCCTAGGGGTTCACCCTAACAGCCCCGCATTCCTCCAACGATCAACGCGATGCAGTTTGCGTTTCCGACACATAAACAAGTGTTACTAAATTTATTCATGACCCAATCTCGCTGGCATCCGGACGTCCGACTATTCCGACTTCGGTGCCGTGATTCTGACCCATCACGGTTGTTGTTGTTATGTGGGTCGAATACTAGATGTTAAAAAGTAAAGTTATTGTTTTTGTCTATTGATTAAAAGCCTAAAGGATGATTTCCACCAAACGACTCGCATCGCACGCATTTCTCTAAGTCCACTATGGTCTTGCCCATGACTTGTATGGCATCTAAACTTTTGCCCTTCGTTAGCTGAGTAATCAGGAATTACGATTGATTATTAAACAAACTTAAAGCATTTATTTCCATTTAATCATTTACAGGCACTTTTAAATTGTCGCAGGATTTGTTCCCCATTCTAAAGTGTAGTAGGAACCTATGGAGAAAAACGGGCAAGAATTTTAGGTGGTACCACTACAACCACTTTGGATCAAGTCTTGCAAAGACAAATAAAATTAGGCTAAGTACCTATACCTTCTTCATCTGTTGTCGGCATGAGATAATGATATGAAAAAGCTCATGTCGCCGTGCTAAAAATATGAGCCAGTCGCCAAGGTTGTTAGCCTCAGGCTGGCAGCTCTCATTATCCAGTAGGTACCCTAATTACGTAATACACGATCAATCAGAATCTGAATCATTTTGAAACAGATTGCTAATCCATTGCTTCGAAAGTTCGAAAAAAAAAATCTGCTCCACAAAGTAAATAACGCAATGAATGTTGTTGAACTGTCAAAATGAAACAGATTAGACGGATTCGTTTACGAAAATGAGTTGCGTAGCTGGTTGCACTGGATGTAGGTAGATAA
This sequence comes from Conistra vaccinii, assembly GCA_948150665.1. Lineage (NCBI taxonomy): Eukaryota > Metazoa > Arthropoda > Insecta > Lepidoptera > Noctuidae > Conistra > Conistra vaccinii. The sequence continues at coordinate 2,286,645 of OX411327.1, forward strand.
CTATTATCAATTTGTGTAGTTACATTTTTAAAGTACCCAAGTTCAATTTTTATACATATATTTTAATTATAAAGTCACTGAGGTTATTAAATTGAGCTTGACACTAACGCCAGGTACTTGTGGATTCTCACTTTCCAGAAAAAATAAATGCAATATTTCACCGGCGTGATCCATTATTCCCATCTACACAAGGAGGAAGCCATCATTAAAAAGGCTAAGTACTAAACTTTATCTTGGCGCCAAACTTAAGCGCAATTTAACTGCGAGAAGACTTCGTACGGACAGAGATTGTGAACATTTTGTCGACAATGTTGTTCGGCTCAATGCTAATAGGCTGTAGTTTATAGGGTGGTAGGGACATCGACGCGAAGCCGGTTACCATGGATTCAGTACATGATTCTGAACCCCCCTGCGTTGAAAATTTTCGTCGGTTATGTAAAAAAAAAACTGCTGTTTCATAGAAAAGTGCGATACCAACGCGGTCAAAATGTATGGTACAGCTGATGATTTTTTTAATAACCGACGAAAAATTTCAACGCAGGGGGTTCAGAATCATGTCCTGAATCCATAGTAACCGGCTTCGCGTTGTTGTCCCTGCCACCCTGTATTTCCAACTTTCTTGAAAGATGTGCTAAATCTGAGTTAACTCCTAAAACGTTTTACTCAATGTGGGTGTATCTAGTCTGCCGTACCTTTCGGGGAAACGTGCTGTTGTGTTTTTTTCTGTTTTACCCATAATTGAACAAGAATGTGTGTTGCTGTCCGTTGAAGAGTTGCATTCTGTCTTTGCAAGTCGTTTCATTATCATAAATTCATGACACGAATAAAAATAAAACCCTTTTGACTTTTATTGAAATCAATAACAAGTATCGAATACCTACTTTCAGCACTAAAAACCTTATTTCTATTCGAGTCAGGCCTGCCACATCGATCTAATCCCAAATATATTCAGGTTTTACCTCGAAATTTCGCTTCTACACTATAACCAAAGGTTCACCAACCCTGTTATAGGCATTTTGGTAGAGTAAGTACTTAGGGGCACTTGGCTGGTAGGCACTAATCCCTAAGTTCGGCGACTGCATGCTAACTTACCGATGTTTGTTCCGTTCCACCCGCGTAATGATGTTTTGATTCCGGCCGGTTTTAGGCGCGTTTGTGCCGAATATAGGCCAAGAGGTGTAGTGAAGTGTTGACTTGTGTTATTTTCGGGGTGAAGTAAATATGATGTAGAATGTGTAAGTGGAATATATGGTTTGCTTTTGATAAGTTTTAATTTTTTCTTGGTACAATTTGCTATGAGGAATGAACGATGTTATCGAAATCTTGCGCACAAAGAACTCGACTAAGTTATTTTGTTTCACTATAATTTTTGATGCTCCATAGAGTCTTTAAGGTGTATAGTAGGCTCACTGACCTTGTGCATGTGGGCGGAGCTAAACGCCCTACTCTCCAATACGTAAAACGTGCAACGGTGGCGCACTACACTAAAACGACGATCAAAGACTAGACAAAGGCGCAGACATGCGCACGTATGTCGCATTTTTTGCCTAAGATTCCTAGTCATAAGAGAAGGAATCGTAGGCAAATCTGAAATTGTACGCCGACTACCATATTTTGACCCGCATATTATTTTAAATACTTTGTTTGTTTTTTAAGAACATTCCTGGCAATAAATAAAATATCGGTGTGCGTGTGTTTGTAATTCTTCTTATGCTAAATGGCTTGACTGATTTAGATGTTTTTTTTTCAATTCTTTTTGTGTCACTTGGATGGTTCTTAGCTATAGTTGGACGCGCTGTTGGGAGGCGCTGTTGTCGCACGACAACGTCTGCCTACCGGGTCTGCTAGTTATATTTTGGTGCCGATTCTCTTGTCACAAATGCCTCTAAACTAGACTAAAAATAGAGTGCACTGAGTTATTAGTTTAGTGAAAATGGCAATTTTGCTATTCTGAGTTTGACGTTTTTCACCTAAAAATTTGGTGTATCCAACTAAATCTGACTATTTTTAAACGCGATTAAAAACGTGTGGAATAAAGTAAGTTGGCATGAACTAAAACCCCAACACTTCGACCTCAGTCCAAAAACAGTATTGTATTTTTTTTCTTTTGCTTATATCTCGAAAATGGTGTGTCCTATCGCAAAAATAATGAAATTTTCGACCCCCTTTAGGAAGCCCTTAAACCCCTATATCCCAACATGTTGGTAATAATTTTTCATATTTTCCATACAAAAAGTGAAAAATTCCATATAAAACACGTCGAGGCTGCCAACCCCTGCGCGCCTCCGGCTCTAAAAAAAATCACGGGGTAGAGCAAACAAGTACTACGTGGAGTCGTCACGCGATTGTCAAATTCGATTTTAGATGTGTCAAAATATTTTTTTCATTTAGAGATTTTTTTTGTCAGAATGGCTTTAAGATTCTCATAGCCAAAAGTAAGGAATTTTTGTGATTGTAGTTAGTTTAGTTCGGTGTACAAGAGAATCGGCCTTTGACTGTAGAAATTTTTTGTAGGTATCATAGTTTTTTTTTTTAGGAAAAACTTCTTTAAGCGCGTTGAGTGATATTTGGTAGGGGCAGCCCCGGATCTAGAACGGAACGGATCTTTCGAGGCGGGGCAAAACCTATCGCCTGACCCCGAATCGTTTTTTTTTTCTTAAAAAATAACCGTTTTTTTTTTTAAATATACTAGTACGTGTCAGACATTTATTTTGATTAGCCTTATTCACTCTGCCTGAGATAAGTTGGATTTTTGCTTTAGGAGTTACTTTACTAGGTTGCAAGAGCGAGCGAAGCGAGCTCGAAAATTTAGGCATAATAAACATATTAATCAAAAATCGATCGAAAATGCGCCAATCCAACAGGGGCGCCAAAACTGTGGTAAAAGTTAAAGTAAGTCGTGTCACAGGCGTCGTCGGCGTTGAAGCAAGACGCCCGGCACCGCAAAACTTAAAAAATAGAACACAGAAACGCTCATCGAGTTCCTGGTAGAATACAACTGCGCCCGCTCACAAGTACTCACAACCCGCTCAGACCGTTTGACGACCTAAACCTACGCTAATCAGTAATTTCCTCAGTGCACCACCCTCAGAGAAAGATTATAATTGTTGCGCGTCTCATTTGTTGCAAAGTTGCGGTGCGCTGGGTGGTGCACTTGTCTGTCATGCTCGAATTTGGCGCCCCCTAACGGTGTCGCCCGGGGCACGTGCCCCGTACCCTAATTACGTAATACACAATCAATCAATTGATAACACGAAAATAACTAAAAAAATACAAGAATAAATTATAATTAATAAATACATATTATACATAATAAACAGAATAAACTTTGTCAGGAGACATAACGATCGGTAGAGGAGAAATAACGATCAGAAGAGGAGAAAACGAAACATGCAGAATGCAGTTATTAAGAAGGCGGTCTAGTTATTGAGAAGATCTGCATTCAGGTCATAGTAACACACATCATCATAGTCAATTATGGGAAATATTAGGGACTGTACAAGCATTGCCTTTATGTGTGATGGGAGAAGGTTTTTCTTATCGCAAAATGGTGCGTCCTATCGCAAAAATAATGTGAATTTCGGCCCCCTTTATGAAATCCATAAACCCCTATAACTCAGCATATCATCATTATCATCATCATATCAGCCGAAAGACGCCCACTGCTGGACATAGGCCTCCCTCAAGCACCGCCACTTCGACCGATTCTGTGCTTCCCGCATCCAGCGAATTCCTGCGGCCTTTACTAGGTCATCGGTCCATCTTGTGGGAGGCCTTCCAACGCTACGTCTTCCGGTACGTGGTCGCCACTCCAGAACCTTTCGGCCCCATCGGCCATCTGTTCTGCGAGCAATATGTCCTGCCCATTGCCACTTAAGTTTGGCAATTGTTCGGGCTATGTCGGTTACCTTGGTTCTCCTGCGGATCTCTTCATTTCTGATTCGATCACGTAGGGAAACTCCAAGCATAGCCCTCTCCATTGCTCTTTGGGTGACTTTTAGCCTTCTGATAAGACCCATTGTGAGCGACCACGTTTCAGTGCCATAAGTCATCATTGGCAACACGCACTGGTCAAAGACTTTCGTCTTGAAACACTGTGGTATGTGGGACGAGAAGATATTGCATAGTTTCCCGAACGCTCCCAGCCGAGTCGGATTCGACGATTGACCTCTTTCTCGAAGTTGGACCTACCTAGCTGGACAGTTTGTCCTAGGTAAACATACTCGTCTACAACTTCGAGCGTAGCGTCACCGATCTTTATGAGGGCGGGTGTTACATGGGCATTTGACATGACCTTTGTCTTGTCCATGTTCATTTTAAGACCCACTCTTTTGGAGGCTCTACTGCGGTCATCGAGTATTATACTGAGGTCCTCCATGGTCTCAGCCATGATAACTATATCGTCGGCAAACCGAAGGTTAGTGATATACTCGCCATTGATGTGGATGCCTAGCCCTTTCCAGTCCAGTCGCAGTCAATTCCCGACGCCCGGGACGTCTCCTACGGCGGCGGCGGCTAGGGCTGGTAGGGCGCGGCCTTTGCCACTCCCTCGCGCACTCCGCCTCCTCTTTCGCGAGCATTACTGCTTCGCAGAAGGAGGTGACGGCTTGCCATGCCCTCTCGCTCCGCACCATGGCCTGGACCAGGGCCGGACGCGAGAGGTCACTGCCACCGAAGTTTGACAGCACTAAGATTGCAATGAGTTATTAACTTAGTAGTTTAGTGAAACAGGGAATTTTGTTATTCTGAATTTGACGATTTTCACCTAAAAATTTTGATTATTCAAACTAAATTTGACTATTTTTTTTTACGCGATTAAAAAGGAATGGAATATAAAAATTAGTTGTCATGAACTAAACTTCACACCAACACTTCAGGTGCAAAAACAGTACTGTATCTTTTTTTTTATTTTGCTTATAACTCGAAAACGGTGCGTCCTATCGCAAAAATAATGAAAATTTCGACCCCCTTTAGGAAACCCTTAAACCCCTTTCATCATCATCATCATCAGCCTATTAATGTTCCCACTGCTGGGACACAGGCCTCCTCTCGGTGAGAGGGTTTGGGCCGTAATCCACCACGCGGGCCCAGTGCGGGTTGGTAGATGTCACATGTCTTCGAATTTTTGGTTCTAAGACATGCCGGTTTCCTCACGATGTTTTCCTTCACCGTTTTTGAGAGCAGTGGTGATGAAATTATTTACACAAAGTAAAGCGCCTGCTTGGGTTCGAACCCACGACCTACAACTCGTAAGTCGGGGCCGATACCACTGGGCCACCACTGCTCTCTACCCCTTTACCCCAACACAAAGGTAACAAATTTTCGTATTTTCCATACAAAAAGTTAAAAATTCCATACAAAACACGTCGACGCTGCCCCCCTGCGCGCCTCTGGACCTAAAAAAATTCACAGAGTAGAGCAAACAAGTACCACGTGGAGTCGCGAGTTCGCGACGCAAATTCGATTTTAGATGTGTCAAAGTTATTTTTTAATTTAGAGATATTTTTTTGCAGAATCTCAGATTCTCATAGCCAAAAGCAAGTAATTTTAGTGATAGTTTAGTTCGGTGCACAAGAGAATCGGCACCAATCAAGATTTATTTCTTAACCTTCTTACCTACGTAACTTAATAAAATATTTGGTGCCGATTCTCTTGTACACCGAACTAAACTAACTAAACTACGACTAAAATTCCTTACTTTTGGCTATGAGAATCTAAAAGCTATTCTGCGAAAAAAAATCTCTAAATTAAAAAATAATTTTGACACATCTAAAATTGAATTTGACAGTCACGTCGCGACCGACGTGGTACTTGTTTGCTCTACCCCGTGATTTTTTTTAGAGACAGAGGCGCGCGGTGGGGGCAGCCTTGACTTGTTTTGTATGGAATTTTAAACTTTTTGTATAGAAAATATGATTAGATATTACCTATGAGTAGGGGCATATGGGTTTACGGGTGGCAGAGGGGGTCGAAATTTCCATTATTTTTGCGCTAGGACGCACCGTTTTCGAGATATAAGCAAAATAAAAAAAAAGATACAGTTTTTGCAGCTGAAGTGTGTGAAGTGTGTGTTCATGCCAACTAATTTTATTCCACTCCTTTTTAATCGCGTTTAAAAATAGACTGATTTAGTTGGATAATCTAAATTTTTAGGTGAAAAACGTCAAATTCAGAATAGCAAAATTGCCATTTTCACTAAACTAATAACTCAGTGCAATCTTAGTGCTGTCAAACTAAAATATAGTTAAGTTGTGTCACCTTAGTCTATTTCAGAATGGGAAATGCTCGTTTGACAGGACTAAACAAATTTTAGTGATTTAAAAAAAAATAACTTTAGAAACTTTAAGAGGTGCTTTAGACCATCAAACTGAATAACTTTTACTTTAACTTTGAAATCGCGAAAAAAAAACAGCTGTCCCATACAGTTTAGAACAGTAGGTATTAAACTTTACTATGGAACAACAGATTTTTTTTTTCGCGATATCATGTATGTCCCAAAGTAAAAGTTATTCAGTTCGATGGTCTAAAACACCTCTTAAAGTTTCTAAAGTAAATTTTTTAACACCTTATAATATAGGTACACCTCTGCCTAACCCTTCGGGGAATACAGTCGTGATGTTATGTTATATTTTACATTTACATTTTTTTAGTTTATATTGTAAATTGTTAATTTGTATGTAATTGTGAATGTAAAAAAGTATTAATAATTGTACATCAAAGAACAACTCAACAATAAAGCGCCTACGCGCACAATCGATTTGGACTCTCTGCAGCAAGCTCGTCTATAAACGCACACTAATACAATAAGTTCATAAATATTCGCACTAACACATACGTATGCGCATACTCGGTCGATAGCCGGAGCGGACCAGCGAGCGACACAGCCATCCCGTCTCAATGCTCACGGGCGACTGCCGCCCGCGTCCCGCGCAGAGCCCCTCTGAACCTCTATCTCTAAATGGGGACATTTTGTTTAACAAAATATTGATTGATTTACAAATGCAGTTTCAAATTTGTAGTACCTTTAATCAACAATTTTTCAGTGTAATTTTTTTTCCAATCGTCAAAGCCGTTTAGAAGTAGTTAGGAATATTAGCCAAAAATAGCGTTATGGTAAATATTTTTTTAAGGCAAAAGTATTAGTCATACGAAAAAACCCGGTTTCAGATATGTTGTAGATGAATCTATAGCAAACATATATTTTTTTCAAATCATTTAACTAAGCCGTTAAGGAGAAGATAGCTTTTAAAGTGACCGTTTTACGGTACTAAACGAGACGTAGGCCCTTAAAAATTTTCAGGGCTCTTCCCGCCTAAGTGGTAATGGCCCCGACTTACGAATTGCAGGTCGTGGGTTCGAACACAAGCAGGCGCTTTACTTTACACACTTTACACCACTGCTCTCAAAACGGTGAAGGAAAACATCGTGAGGAAACCGGCATGTCTTAGAACCAAAAATTTTAAGACATGTGACATCTACCAACCCGCACTGGGCCCGCGTGGTAGATTACAGCCCACTCTCTCTCACAGAGAGGAGGCCTGTGTCCCAGCAGTGGGAACATTCATAGGCTGATTATGAGGGCTTTTCCGTAAAGCCACCCGCGGACAGGCGCGAGGTGAGTCTGGTGGAACAATTTCTATGAAAACTTCACGGATAATTGTTCTACCGGTGTCGAGTCGCGCTTGTCCGAGACACCCTTAAGCTGGATTATAAGTTACAGTGTATTATATTTTTCTTGTCTCGTTTTTTTACAACAACATGGAGCATTTTATAGAATAGCTGGTTCCGACACAAAACAAGATTATTCTAAATACACTACATCAATAACATTAACAAAATATAGAAAATAGACCACCACTTCAAAACCCGTAGAATTAATTAAACCAGTAACACACAGGTGTACGCTTAACAGTTTAACTCCGTATGTACGAAGTTTCCACAAACGTTTGTCGCCTCGGGCCCCGTACATAATTAAACGATCTTAGCCCACCTGTGATGGTGAGCTTCGAACTGTGTTCCGTATTGGAACTTGGGACTATGAATAAACCGGTATTAGTTTAGAGAATTTAGGGATTATTGGAATGAAAATAATAAAGGTATATTCTAATGCATAGCCTTTTAATGTTCTGTATGATGCATATTTTGAGGATAGCTAGGTTTGAACGTTTCACACAAAGTAGTCATTCTTTTTTTCTTTCCAAGTTCAAAGTCTTTGAACTTCATAGAGTTCCGGTCATGTTTGAAAGGAAGTTGTAGTTTCGAAATACGTAGAGAAAAGTCTAGAACCAGATGAACATCATGATTTTATGGAGAGACTCACCATGAAAGAACTCTAAAGAAACTTCTGACGTATCCTGCGCAATCTGACTCATTACCTACCAAGCTGACTAGCTGATATTCTGACAATTCCATAGCACTCGCCGAAACTACAATAGAAAGGATTTTGATGATCAGCGATACATAATTTACAATCGCATGCACGTAGCTAACTCGTTCATTTGTTAACAACTCCAATTGGCGAATTCCACACGACGTCCCCTAATCTACTTCACAACATAGGCTTTATACACACGACGCGGATAATCGCAAAATGCATGCCACGTAAAACGATTTAACGCACGATCGCGTGCAAATCGCATCGCTGGCATTTACAGACAACTAGAGGCTTATTGTATAGGCTGGCGCACACGGGCGACTGATCACGTCGGTTATGCGTACGGAATTTTAGACGGGATTTAATATTCGGATAAAGTTTGGTCGAGGTCTTTATGTGGTCGGGTTTAGCGAGTGTGGAGCTCGATTTTGTTAAAATTAATATACAGTTTTTGATTTACTTCTCGGGTGCGCTATGCAATATGATAGATGTGTGTTAAAAGCCGCAAAAGCACTGGTATTCCGTTTAAATTTAATAAATATAGCAGCATATTGTTTTAGAGGCTTGTGGCTAAGTATAACAGCCACATGGGTCGATCGATCGGGTTAAGCTACGCTGGTCCCGATCTTAACAAACCAAAACCTTGCCTCGGAAAGCACGTTAAGCCGTTGGTCCCGGCTGTCATTCGTGGATTTTTGACAGTCGTTACGGGTTGTCAGAAGCCCGAAAGTCTTATCAAAGGCGTATCGTATGACCATAGGCACTCGCTCCATGTAAAATACTGGTGTTCACTCCAACAGAGTTGGCAAAAGGCTAGGCAGATGATGATTGTTTAACGAGAATAATATAAACGTGGAACATCATTAGGCAAGCTAGCATAAAAATGTTTGGCCAATATATAGATTAGGTACTTTTTTGGCAAGCTAGCATAAAAATGTTTGGCCAATATATAGATTAGGTACTTTTTTTCCTCAACTTGATAAAAGTAGTAAAGAGATAAGGTTAAGCTTTACTTTAAAAAACAAACAATAGAAGTCTGTATTACAATCAGGTGATAATACCTGTAATACACATGTTCAAGCCCCGCGATTTTACACTGACGCGCACATTCCGTCACTTTGACATTTTTCAGAATTTTTCGGTGTTACCTGTCATTTTTTAGAAACAGCCCACAGACGATATTAGTCATTGTTTAGCAGTAAAAATAGTGATTTAAACCGCGCGTACGTGCCGTGTTGCCGGTTACACGGTGGGGCATGAATGACGTTCCCGTCCGCGTGGAGCCCGCTCCACGGTCGGGCTTCAGCGGTGACCTTTAATTGGAACCTGCTTTAAAGGCTCCCACAAACAGGCGCGACGTGGCTCTAACAAAACAATTTCTAAGAAAAATTCACGGTAGAACCCAGTCTGCACGAGCCTTAAGTATTATATTATTATTAAAATTATTTTTTTCAATTCATCTATCTAAAAAACTTTCCTCAAACACTACAGAACCCGTTTTAATGGGTGTTACAAAAGTTTTATGGTGAATTGAACGCAGTCAATGTTTACAGCCACAGATTGTAAAGGCTGTCGACACACAGACGATTGGCCGCATCGGTTTAACAAAGTGAGTTTTAGATACAGTTTCTGGTTGTCGCGTTTGTGTGGTAAACTTTTTTTGTTAAGGTTTTATAGGTTTTGCATAAATGGTTTGTGAATAAATGTAAAAAAAATCGGCTTTTGAAACTGACCATAGCTTTGGTTTCCAAAGCAAGCGGTAAACGGTCACACAATAACGATTGCCCGAATACAGAGAGTTTTTAACCGACTTCAAAAAGGAGGTGCGCAACGAGACTACAAGTAAAAAAAAAAGAATCTGTATAATATTTTAAATTGTTCACTTTTTAGTTGTGGTACCTACCCCAATCAAATTCGAATACCACTACCTGCTATGTAAATAACAGTGACAGCAACTTATTATAACATCAAAGACTAAGTAAAAATACGTATTATTTAAGCTAACTCAAAAACTATCCAAGCAACGTTAATACAATTTATATGGGATTATCTCTGACCTAGCAAACAAAAAAGAATTATCAAAATCAATTCTTAATTGACGGAGTAATCGCGTAGCAAACATAAAAATAAAATACAACAGGTGATTTTATTTTATTTTATTCAAAAGGAACAACAAACAGCTACGATATACAATATAGAAAAAGAGATACACATAACATTTTACAATATTGTAGCCCACAACGCTGTTCACAGATAAACTGTTGAATATAATAAACAGTAAATTAAACGCTAGGGTAATAAAATAATACATAAAAATATAAAAAACTAAATTTAACTATCATGTTCATCGATATATTAAACATAGATCAAGAGAGTTCCTTGAGTATAAGACCTTTGAAGATACTGGGAGAACATGCAAAAATGTCAATATGTTCAAAAGTCCTATTGTAGGCATCTATCATTCTGCGAACAGGTGAGCGCAAACCGGTGTTAGAATGGCATAGCACGATTTAAGAACTTCCTCCTTTTTGGAGTCGGATATTTGGCATTTTAAACGTCAAATAATCGTTTGTCTAGTGGTCGCAAGCGCTACTGCTGAGCATGAGGTCCGGGGTTCGATTCCCAGGTCGGACTAAGTGTTATTGGGTTTTTCTATCAGGTATTTCCCAGTAGCGACCCGGAGTCTGGATTCGAGCCCGGTTGATGGCAATAGGCTCGTACCCTATTTTATGGGAATTAATCATAACCTGCTTGACCCTTCGTGGAATAAGGCTGCCTATCCACTGGAGCGGAGAGGAGAAAAGAGGAGCGGTAATGTGTCAATATTAACCAATAGAATCTTGACTCCGCCCCTGAGTTTAGATTTGATTGGTTAATAATGGCACATCTCCGCTCCTCTCCTCTCCTCTCCGCTCCAGTGGACAGGCAGCCTTACAGGCGTAATGTTATGTGTGCAATGTCAAATACTGGTGAAAATTACAGATTTTCATGACGGCCTATAAAATATGACGGAACCGCTCTTCTAAGAACCCGTAGTTTTGGTAAACTACGTCTTTGATTTTGATTGATCAAACAAAAATTGGCACCAGTTTCTGAGACTGCTTCAAACTCGTAATAAAACATTTATTTTCTACTTTAATTTCATATATAGACATTGTATTGTACTTTATTAGATTGTTATTTTGTTTCTTAAAAAAAACCCATTTCTTGCATTTTTATAAAAACGCTTTTTTAATTTGTTTTATAATTTTTATTTACAGTAATGTTGTATGCCTTTTATTGTGTGCTGATTAGATGTGTTTGTTTACTTTCTTTTTTATTTAGGGCTAATTCGACCAAACTTTGACATTTAATTTTAGGTATAAGGACACATCCTTTCCTGCAAGTACATTTTGCTTTTTTGACAGATTTTCCGTACAAAAACTGTCAGACCTCCACTTTATTCTCCGGATAATACTTTCGTTAACTAAGCTTAACTGAGCTTTAACTTTTCAGAGTTCATCGAATTGAAATAAATCCCGAAACACATGAAGGATAAACAGCTTATTTTATTACCAACAACCAAACAGTATAAAACCCTTTCGACCCATTAAAATCTTCTACCCACATCTAAACAGGAAATAGTTCCAGTTAATACCGCCCATACGTTTAAATCCAAATACCCATAAACGGAAATACGATGCAATCCCACTTCTATGTCTGCCGACCCTCGAAACGATAGACGGTTTTATTAGTTCGACGATACAAGATATTACCACATATCATCAGAGTCGACATTCGGATCGAAGGAAGGAAAGTAAGCTTTAAGTGTACGGGGGGAATGTTGGTTTTCAAATGGAACAATTAATAATGCATGAATGTAAAATCTTCAAGACGTGGTAGAATTAAAGTGTTTAACTGGGAGGTTGACGTTAGAGTATGTTATGGGGACTGTGGGGTATGTCCGCTTGTTAGGACGTTCCATAAGAGCGCTTATGCAAAAAGTTGGCAACGTCACAAATAGCTGTCAAATATTTACCTGTTTTGATTAAGTAATTTGGAAATATTACTGTATGGAAATATGAAATGTGGCTAACTAGTGAACTAAAATATTGTTTTTCAATTGCAATAATTGATATCGGAACAACGAATATTTAGTTTTAGATGTAAAAAAGGATTTGGAAACTTTTCGAATGCCTTTTGTACACCTGACATATTTGTGTCTGACATCAAATTCAGTGTTATTTTCGCAATTCATATTCTAGTAAGGTACCTACAACGTCCTTATACAGAAAATTCCCTTACTTTACATAAAAAAGACAAGATTTTGTCCAAAACTAAATCTTTCCACTAAGACTCCACAAAACGAATGCCAAATAGCTCTTCATCATAAATATTAACTTCGTAAAGCAAACTTTGATTTTCCAACAGCAGTGGCTAACAAACCGACGCGTACCGACGCCGACGCTAGTAAATTTCCATCGCAGTTGTCTGAATATTAAGCGGCCAGTCTGCCTGATTAAGTTCTGGGCTGCGGCTAAACAAACACATTTGTACTGCTTTACTTTGCATTTTGGTGAAGGAATTACAGGTACCTACGTAGAGAACGAGAATGAACACAAAATTTGGTAGAAGAGAACCTCTTTTTTCGTATGCTCATGGATACTTTTGAAAAAGTTAGAAGGTTGTGTCAAACTTCTTTCGAATATGATGATAAATCTCAGTACGTAAATAATCCTCTTGAAGTACTGAGGACTCTGTGAGTCACTCGCAGATTACTAGAACGTGCTAGAGGAAATGTCGTTTCTCAGAGTGAAAATTTTCTCTTAAAATTATTCTAAAAGAGTCTGTCCACTGTACCGTATCATACTAAGACCGTGCTAGGAACGTGCCAGGCAAAAAAATATTCTTTCTTTTGAAAATTATGAGACTATGCCCATTAAACCGTTCCGTCACCGACTTACTTCGTCGCGTGCCATGCACTGAGCATCAACAATTTATTGTCGGCGAGAATATTTTACCGGTGCTGATACGCTCCGTGCATGGCACCCGACGTTGTCAAACCGGTACGCCCAGGCGGTGAAACGCTGAGCATCCGGGTTATAACCGCGTATGATGACCGTTCTAAACCCGTTATAAACGGACAAGTTTTTAATAGCCGTCATATAGTTAGAAATAATAATCTCAACAAAAATAATTATTCAATCGCTCTTCCTGACGAGAAAACACAGGTGACCTATTACAATCGAGAGAACGGGAACCATACGGATATGACACGTGGATGATACGTTGTTGATACGTTCTAGTAGGCATATTAGTCCGTGTTATATTTCTTGCCGTGCCTGGTACGTTCATAGCACGGTCAATGGTATGGTACCATAGAAATATTTATATCAATGTGTCGGGAGATTGTCAGTGACACCAAGTCGTTGCTGGCCTTCTTTGAGGAGCTGGGGTGGATCGAATAAGCAATCTACCCACCCGTACGCAAAATACGCGCTTTGACGTGGAGTTGCGGATACCAGCCCGTATTACCTATTACCTATTAATATGTCGAAAAGACGTTACTGAGTTGACTTATCGGGATCCTAGCGCCACCTAGCGGCGCTCGATAGAGTCTACAACATAACGCTCCGGCAGCACGCGTAGCATGACCACCATAGAAACGGGTTTTATCTACGGAAGAATAGACAAAATGACAGATTGTGATTGTTTATCTGTCATTTTGTCTATTCTTCCGTCGACAAAACTTGTTTCTACGGTGGTCATGCTACGCGTGCTGGAGCTAAGCACTTAAGCAGAGTTCATCGGCGGCGGTCAAGCAGTGAACACGTTAAGAAACTGTCACGCGTTTCGAATAGTTGTATCGTGTACCTACAGTGTGTGAAATGTTATTGTGATTAATGTGATCGTGAATTATAATTTGATCTGAACTGGAAACGGTTTTTCTATTACGCAATACCAACACTACCCACAGTACGCCCACAGTAGTTAAAATATGCCTGACAAAAGAGACACACCCTCGTCCGTCATATTAAGTATGGTACGGTTTAGTGGGTAAAGAGCTTAAAGATGACATTACTAATCGCGAAAACGGCAAAAAATCAGTAATCATTTTTGCGCAAATATCTTCCTGCACTGGTTACTGTATAATTATGTGCAAGTGTATGGCTTCCGTAAGTTTCTACCGAAACCACTTTCTGTATAATGTTCCACGTGATTTAACTGTGCCCAGTACACCTAAAGACATATTTGTAATAAAATATTGTAAACGAAAGCCAATAGGTATTACAAAATGCAATTCCAAGACTGTTCATGAAATTCGCACTTAAATATGAAACCATATTGAACAATATTTTCTTATTTTAAACACATAACTCGTACGTTTGAAAACATGCCAAGAATTCCATTCAGGTCAATATTTTGACAATGCTTTCCTTTTGCCAAAAAAGTTCAATCGGATTTTAAGACAAGTCACGATAAACTCGAAATTATACCATTCAAGGAGTTTCGAATATCATTGTAACTTTTTTATTTAATCGGTTGGCAAATCGACCAATAAGCCTTTAGAGGCATGATGTACAGGGTGTAAAGTTAACTCATCCATTATTGAAAAGGGAGGATCCTCCAACCAGACGGGTGTCGTGTCTGACGGAGGACAACTGCCCAAAACTTGCAGTCGGGATCTTGTATATTATATCGATCGCGCAGTAAACTCTTATTGCGCGATGCAGGATTTGTGTGACGTCAGGATGTTTGTGTGACGTTAGAAGGCCAATTCGCGTACTTAAAAAAACGTTCACATTCAATTAGCAATCTGTCAAACTGGTCAAAAATGTTGGTAAATTGATTGTATTTTTGAGAGACTGCGAATGAGATGCAAACACGAATTCTTAAAAATTACGGGAATTGCCCCTCAGGTCTATGATGCGTGGTTCACAGGTGGTAATGTAGATGCCACCACAAGCCACTTCATGGAAAATGGTTATATGTGTCGAGAAAGATCCATACTTACCTACATAACAACACGTCTTTTTTTAGAAGGAGATGGCACAGTAGATAAATTGAATACCAGTTAAGCCACGTAAGTAATAGGGTCAGTTTATCGTAACATAGCATCGCTTATCGCCTGTACATCGCCACCGCTCAAACTCAAACTCAAAGCATTTATTTCAAGGCAACCTTATACATAAGTCAGAAATATGAAGTAAGTTGCCCCATTTCGCCAGTTGTTTATGGCCCGTTCAATAGGGGGCGAATGTATTGCTATCTACTAGTGTTGCCCAAAATCGGTCTTGGTCTTGCAGTCTTGGTCTTGTTCTTGCATTTTCGCAAGACCAAGACCAAGACCAAGACCGACTTATTTTAGCAAGACCAAGACCAAGACTGACCCTGCAAGATTTAAGCAAGAACAAGACTAAGCCTGCGAGAATCTTGCGTCTCGCAGTTAAGTTAAACTGAGATTTGGGCGGGTCCAAATTGGCGGTTTTTTGGCGGACATCAAAGAGCCGGTAACGCGAATGGGAATGAGTGTTTGTGTTGAATCTTTGAAAGACATGTGAAGCAGCAATGTAAACACACATTTCCCTTGACGTTGCCACATCAATATTTAGGAAAATATTTCCGGCAACACGAATGGCAATGGCTGAATGTTAACGAGGTATTATGGTATGGTCTATCTCTAAATTACGTTACGCGAATAAACCAATGGTCGGTCAGCGTTTATGTACCTACTTATTTGATATTTTACCGACATAGACGCTGCTTAATCAAAGACTGCGACAAGTATATCACAGCATTTGACACTGTTTGATTGCCACCGCGCGCCGCCCGCCACAGAGTACGGACAGAGGCATACAAAATGGTTACCTATTTTGGTAGGGTTGGCACAGGAGGATAAAATGAAATGACCTTGAAGATCTTTAATAAATAGCAATAGGCTAATAGGTAATTGCAAGACTTGCGAGACTCTTGCTGCAAGACCAAGACCAAGACCAAGACTGAGAGCGCAATACCAAGACCAAGACCAGGTGTATTGACGCAAGACCAAGACCAAGACTAGCTAAGTCTCGTCTTGGTCTTGCATTTGGGCAACACTACTATCTACCGGGCACAAATCGAGACTCCAGGCTGCTACTGAGAAATTCCAGATGGAAAACACCAATAAAACTTTGCCCGACCCAGCAATAGAACCAAGGACCTCAGGAGTTTAGCATAATTTTATGCATAATCAGTCCATAATGTTCCCACTGCTTGGACCCAAGCCTCCTCTCTGTGAGAGGGAGTGGGCCGTAATACACCACGCACTCCCAGTGCAGATTGGTAGATGGCACATATCTTCGAATTTGGGTTCGAGGACGTCATGTCGGGTTTCCTCAATGTATATTCCTTCGCCGTTTTGAGCAGTGGCGATGAAATAAATTACACAAAATAAAGTTTTTATTGAGTGCAAGTAAGTGTATATGCATTTTTCTTGAATTCTGCAATTACTACTAAACATGAACTAACAAGAAATGGTACAGTAAGATCACAAATGAACATAAAGCGGTACAGTCAGCGTGATTAAGAAGCGCCGTGCAATGCTGAGCGAGCACATTTGTAACTTACCCTACACTAAGCATTGAACTAAAGACTGTGTTGGAGCTACTTGAAGAATGATTCCGTTGAATTGCTAGTTATTTAGGTACAGTAGAACTATTCGTTTTGGTAGAAATTAAATTTCTTATAGACACTTTAAAGATTATGTACTAGATGAAATGCGGAGTAAATGACAGTCGAATGATTAATCTGCGAGGTTAAGCGACACTTAACGAGGTCGCTCGTTGGATGGGTTATCCTTTCAACATGAAGAGTTCTTGACTTTGGAAATCACGTTAAACCGTCGGTACAGCACAAACAGAAAAACGAGCACATCAAAAAAAGTTTGTGATCAGTTTGAAAATTAGAAATATTATTTGTTACAGTAGACTACATTATGATTTCTTCTTCTTTTTAGATTCTTTCAGGCAGTGAATTTCTATTAAAAATATTTATAACGTAAACACTTTTTCTTGATAAAGTTAAATTTTACAAATATTTATCAACTTTTGCTAGTGATCATAAACTTTTTTTGATGTGTGAACATCGACAGGAATCCTTTTGATAGACCACAATTTGTGTTCCTTTATTACTGTATCAATTAAATACCTAATGTGTTATATTATTTTGTATCTTTTTGAGACATACCAGTTTTAGAACTAATCTATGACTGTCATTAAAAGTATCCAGAGAAAAGAAAGCCGAACGCGTAGAATTTCATTGGTCAAAATCTGCACTTAAATAGGCAACAAAATTAGGTGTCAGAGTTTTGACCGCATCAGTAGGTAAATTGAGAGGGGGTAAATCTGGGTAATTATCCCTTTCGATATAGGCAAAATGTTCTTTAGCGCAAAAATGCTTTTAAAATTATTTTATTATTTTATTCCATTGTTTGTTCGTAGCTAAGTAATAACAGCACGGGTCTCCATCAGGTTGGTCTGTGGATGGGTGACTTAACAACCGAGACCCCTCCGTGCCTCGGAAAGCACGTTAAGCTGTTGGTCTTGGCTGTCATTCTTGTATCTTTGACAGTCGTTATGGGTCGTCAGAAGCTCGAAAGTCTGACAACCAGTCTTACGAAGGGGCATCGTGTTACCCAGTAACTGGATTGTGGAGGACAGATAGGCAGCGCTCCATGTAAAAAACTGGTATTCAGTTGCATTCGATTAAACCGGAAGCCGACCCCAACATAGTTGGGAAAATGCTAAGCAAATTGATTGTTTGTTATTCTTCAATTCACTGAATTATAGTTCTTCTATTTCATGTATATTTTGCCAAAAACAAAAGGTAAATCCATTTTGTGCAAAATGGACCCCTTTTATATGAGATCTATACTCCGGAAAATTCGTTCAGGTCCCTTTTAACATGGGAAATTAAAAACTTTTCACGCGGACACAGGTTGTTTTAAATGAAATATTAAAGCAACAACCCCTTTCTGTAAAGGATTTTGATCAAAATAAAACGGCGCTCATGTTATTCCGCTTTTTATCCAACTTAAAAAAAGGGGAGGCTTTTTATTTGAATTACTAAAATGATTGGTCCAGGTTCAAGACTGCTTTTAATAAACGGGTACCTACAAAAAATTTTGTAGTAGTTTTTCGATTCGTTTAATTTTTTTTTTTTTTTTGTAAAATGGCCACGACATTATAGTAGTTTCTACCCGCTACTTCTTCAGCGTTTACCGGAATAAAAAGTATCTTTTGTGTTAGTCCATGTTCAACTATCTGTGTGCCAAAAATCGAAATCCGTTTCGCTGTTTTCTGGTGATTCTGTAACAAACATACAAACTTTCACATTTATTATATTATATACCTAGTAGGATTACCGAATAGAAATGAAATATCACACTCAATAGATAGATTATAAATATGAGTTTTGCCTCTGAAATCATAACTGTTGAAATTATTTAAATGAGGTACCTAGCGAGTTGCGGTCAGATCGCTCACCACAGAAATTGTTTCAGATAAATGTATATTGCAGTTCAATTGTCAAATATGAGATGAAATTCATGTGATTTTACAAAAACAATAGGGAAATTATAATGAGAATAACTCTAGTTTTTATTACTTATCTTATTTCTAGAAGAATGGGTAAGTATAGTAAATCTCCTTAAATAAAAATTTGGACTTATGTAATGTGCACTTAGGTGTCAAAGTAGTGCTTTGGCACTCCAAATAGGATTACCCTATATCACGAATGTCATCACCTTTCTTCGGACCAACTGGGATAGTTTATTATAACTACTTACTAGGTATTCATTTTGAACAAATTCTGAACAATTTTTCCATGTGGGCTAGATATACTCAAAAATCGTACAGTGCCCTCCGCGTGCAGTAGTGCGTTCAGGGTGCTGTTGAGGCTGCCCCGCTACTGCAGCGCATCAGGGATGTTCGCGGACGCACTTTATGTGAATTACTTCTTTGCCACAATACGTAGGCGCTGTGCGTCCCTGGAGCGTGGGGTTTGGGGCGGCAACAACAGTATCCTGTTCCTAATTTCGAGCAGGCTGGACTGTCCGTACGTGAATCGCTGCTGCGCCATTGCCCATGGAATGGTGCAGCCGCGGTGAAGCGTCTTACAGTGCTGCCGCTGTCTATAATACACAGGAATTTGTTTAGGATGTAGATAAAATTATCTTATTACTAACATACTCGTATAATAAGTTTACTAACAAATGAGCCATGGTTACTTGAATAAATAAATTGAATAGGCCCGCCCCCTATTACTGGCGCCCCCTATTATGACTTAGACATAACTGGCGAAATGTGGGTGTGCTATAGCTACACTTCTGCGTAACCCTTATGGCTACTACACACATGCTGGTGGCATGGCCTTTTGCCGCGCGGCACGTGCCTCCGGCTTTTGCGCCTTCATTTCCTTTGCGTTTGTTTGTGCGGCTTTGTGCGGCAGTGCTGGGCGCGCCTGGCGGCCATGCCGCCGGCACTGTGTGTAGTAGCCATTAGGGGATTACAGGAGTGATGTTGGGTGTTTACTGATTTACGAAACGTAGCCACCGGTTGACAATTAAACAGTCATTGAATAGTAGCAGAATTCCTTGTAAAAAAGTTCGTCAAATACCTATTCAACGAATAAGCATTGCTGTATTCCGCGTACAAGAAGTATTGGGGAAATTAATGCTACAAACACGAAACGTTTTCTCTTTGAAATCAAATATCGAAGCATTTTCACCTGTTACACTTTGTACGATTCACACCTGACAAAGTGCATTCTGTCAGATATGAATCTCTGAATTTAAAGCTGAATGATGGCTGCGATTTTTCTCTCGAACGTGAACTATATTTACAGCACAATAGTTCGTGTCGTGATCAAAAGATGAGTCTAGCAGCAAAGATGGTAATGGTAATGTAGCTTATAAATTATCAAATGAGGGAAAAGTTTTTTGCGTTTTCTGACTTTTCTAGTACTCAAACCTCAGTTGGTCTCATAGAGTTTTTTGATTCTTATATGAAACAGGATCACTTGGCATCAAAAACGTTTTTGTGAAAACTGTCAATTTTTTTACTGACAGTTTTTTTTTTCAAAATCTGTGCATGTTGATTAAAATGTCAAAAAAAGTTAAGGACAGTCTCCTAAGACCGTTTTCCTGTAGCTACAATGGTTAAGGTAGCTGTCCTTACTGCCCCATCTCAAAAATCCGGCCTGTATAACACAGCTTCACACTTACAAATAAAAACAAAAATAAAAAGACACTTTCCCCCCCCGACCCTTGCTCGACGATGCGCCAGCCCGGGCCGCGTCGGTGCTGAGCCTGTAGATTTAAATCCCCAAGATAATAATAATCCTCCTCCCCCCAGCGACGCCCTAAGCCGAGGTCCGTACCCTACAGGGGGGTGCCCTTAGCGAGCGCTCGCCTAATTGTAATTAGTTTTAGTCTATGCCCCTGGCTGGAGGCTCAAAATTAGTAGCTTAAGGCAGCCACAGGCAAGTCCGGTTAAGCAGCTGCGCCCCCTCAGGGGTCAACTGCGAGATGCCATTCATACAAAAAAAAAAAACAAAAAAACAGTTAGACGTCGAAGTACTCATACGCATCGCTGACGTGCCCAGAAGACTGGCAGCAGCAGTGCCACGTTGAATGGCAATGCTTAATTCTTTCGCCAAAGAACGAGCCAGCTCTCTGGTCACGTGAAGTGTCGACCAGGCGGCGAGAAATTAGAAAACCTTGGGAATTATTGTAGAAATTTAAAGATTTGATATTAACAAATAATATGAATAAACTTTAACAAATAGACTGCTAAAATCATAACCCTTCCTTTTGGCTTTGCAGTAGTCGGGTAAAAATGGTGGCATGGTATATGAACTCCCTCACAGAGAGGAGGCCTGTGTGCCAGCAGTAGAAACATTATAGGATGATTACGCTATTGTGCAATTAATACGAAGCACCCAAAATAAACATCACTAGAACCCACACAGCAAAAACAGCAGCAACATATTCAGTTTCCAGTCTGTAACTTAGTGCACACGTTTATAATATATTTCCAAGTTAACGTATACACAGTTAACGCCGGAGTTTGGCGCAGCTCTAATCTCCAGTTTAATTTAACTAGTTCTTGTTAAACTGGTTCAGCGCATAATCATGAGCTTGAGATTCGGATCGCGGGTAGTGACACAGTGGGGTTATTGAGATTTTGCAGTCTGATTTGGCTTTTCTCCTACAACAGAGTGAGAGGAAGTTCTAATATTAATTCCAGCTCTATCGTTATCAGCCTTGCTGAATATGAAAATGCAGCGTCTAAAAAATGCCGTATCCATTGGCCCTAAAAGGTCCTCTACAAATTGAATTACAAAAGTAATCAATCTGCCTAGCTTTTTCCTAAGTATGTTGGGGTTGGCTTCCAGTCTAACTGGCGTAGCTTACCCTGACGGATGGACCCATGTGGCTGTTATTACTTAGCCATAAGCAAAAGTATAATACAAAAGTAATATTTCGTTGAAAACATTAATGTAGCACAGCTACGCCGTAGCACACTAAGCTGCTACGAGAGCGCGCATACTACGCCCGCCCCGTAGTACGCTCTGCTACGAAAAAAATTTATTAATAAGCGTATCATCTTAGTCGTGCCTACACAGAAAATTGTAGCTGAATATTACTTTTAATATAAGAAAGAAAGATTTTTATTTCTTATATCTGCAGATGCCAGTGAAATTATTTCCTCACCGTAGGTATTTAAATTATAAAAGCTAGATTTTTATTTCTTATATCTGCAGATGCCAGTGAAATTATTTCCTCACCGTAGGTATTAAAATTATAAAAGCTTGATATCATCATAATACCTACAACTAAAACTGAAAATCTTCTCTCATACGAATCCTCAAGAGCTCTACACTCAAGTGTACAACTAACTTTATCTTATCGCTATCCGCTCGCAAGGTGTGCGGGCAAATTGAATTTCAACTTCTATAATCTTGCAGCACTTATTAAATGTGCTGGATTTTGGGTATATTTTGAAACTATTTAGGGCCCCATTTGGGACTATTATGGGACCGTTTTGTGCCCCATTATCGTGGTTTAAAACGTTCGGTTAACGGGCCATTGGACGCGTGTTATGACCATAAGTTTGGAGTGGTGAAGTGTTAAAGTTTTGCCGTATGTGTTGGGTTTTATTTCATTGTTGTTTCAACTGACTATCGGGCTCGTATGCGACATAAAAAAAATGAATATTGGTTTTTATGTGCGTTTTTTGTTGTATTTAGGCTAAATTGCTATAACTGAGCTCTCTTCCTAAACCCATGATTATTTCAAGAAATAAATCTGACACATCTATCCATTTCTTCTTCCCAGCTAAAAGCACTAGGAAGTGGTGAAGGGCGGGGTTTTTGGGGGACTGTCTTATGTAATTTTGACGTTCGAAAAGTGCTGATTCTCAGCCTAGTTTGAATAAATGACTTTTGAATTTTATCAAATCATTACTAGCTTCCGCCCGCGACTCTGCCCGCGTGGTATGTTGATAAAAAGTGTCCTTACCCAAATGCATCATGGTAGATGACCAATGAAAGATTACACCACGACCCTAATATGAAGACAGTCAAGCAAGAAATAAAAAAACAAAATGGAAGTTTATAAATCGAGGATCACACCCCATCCTAACGCATTTGCAAAACATCTAATGAGCGAACCAACCATGCCACAAAGGTTTTAACGGAAAAACCCACAGGACCTATTACTGTAGACTTGTGACTGAAAGAAAGCGGACTTGTTACACAAGCCTATTGCTGAATATCGAATATATACGTAGATTGCAACAAAAAAAATGTTCTTTCCCAAGGTTCTAGCCATATATACCAAATTTAATCAAAATCGCTTCAGCAGTTTAGCCGTGAAAGCGGAACAAACAAAAAACACTCACATTCGCATTAATGATATTAGTTAGGACTTAGTTGTATGTTGTTAGTAAAAGTTTACACTTTTCTATCCTAGTAGAGAACATAAAACTGTAGGGTCTTTACACAAGAGCCTTCTTTTCTAACGACTGTTCTTACAGCTTACTTAACCTGGCTATTGCCATCCAATTATGATCGGTGACCATAAATAAAGGAATGTGTGTGCTTATAACCACAAGATAAAGTATACGTGATTCAGCGCCGGGTATACACGATTCAGCGTCACGAACTGACAGTCGAAAATATACGATTCAGCGTCTTGAATCGATTGGAGCAGGAGTATGCCCGATTCAGACCAGTGGTGGCCCAGTGGTTACGGCCCCAACTTACCAGTTGTATGTCGTTCGAACCCAGGCAGGCGCTTTACTTTGTATAAATCATTTTATCACCACTACTCTCAAAACGGTGAAGGAAAACATCGTGAGGAAACCGGCATGTCTTAGAACCAAAAAATTCGAAGACATGTGACATCTACCAACCCGCACTGGGCCCGCGTGATGGATTACGGCCCATTCCCTCTTACAGAGAGGAGCCCTGTTTCCCAGCAGTGGGAACATTTAATAGGCTGATTATGTACATGTATTTTGTATGAGCCGAGCGTGACGGTTCAGTTTCGTTGAAAGAGCGCAAAAGTGCACCTACAGAAGATTTTACTTTAACAAAGGAAGCATCTATTTGCCAATACAATTCCCATAACATGGGTACATAACCACATATAGGTATACAATAAGCTTCGTCAAAACATCGTTAACGTGGGTTTACGTGATTTACGTTAGAGCCAGTCATCCTGCGTGCAGCTGCCATTATTTTTACCATGCAAATCGTTCCGTACGCAAGTCATCAGTGTACGCTCAAACGCAAAACTGTTTTGATTTTGGAAATGTAAAAAATAAACCAGCCTGTATTGTGTAGCACTTTTAAAGTGTATTATAAAAAAAATGTCTATTTAAAACTTGTTCAGTACTTTGTTTTTCTTAAATAATATAGGCAGCACTCGATATATATCATTTCATTCCCCTTACCTTCTAAATGGGACCCAATTGGAAAAAGATATGTTGCCACAGTGTGAGAGATATTTTGCCAATCTGTTAATTCGATGGTAAATCAAGTTAAGTTATAACTAATCCTATACTATAAAACGAGCAATATTTGTATACAACGTGAAATTTGAATCACAGTTTTGCTAGAACAAACGTTGTTCAGACCCTGGTCTACTATCATTCTATAGCATCCAATATGTTATTAAAACAAACTAAACTAGGCGTTCTCAAATAAGTCTTATGTTGCTCAAACGTGTTCAAACATTAACCGTAACATCTAAGAACTCATCGCGGTAGCAATATGGCATTCAAAAGAGTTATGATTAGTCCACGTGGACTACAAGGATGTCCGGCCAATGCGGGCCGAAATTTTAATAAATAAGTCTTTTTTGTGTTTTTTTTTAAATACCATTGACTTTTTTTTTTTTATTGATTGTTATAGAATGGTAGTAGACCATGGTCTGAACAACGTTTGTTCTAGCAAAACTGTGATTCAAATTTCACGTTGTATATATTATATTTGTAAACCCGTTCTCGAAAACGGCTCTAACAATTCCGATGAAAGTTGCAATATATGTAGTTTACGGGGGCGAATAATCGATCTAGCTAGGTCACATATCTGGAAAAATTCGTTCTCTATATTTTCACCAGAGCAGAGTTCCTTTGCCCAGGTACTAAGTACTAGTAATAAATAGTACTTGAAATAAATGCTCACTCACTTTACAGGCATGATTGTGTTCAATTAAGTTTTTAAAATTATTAATGTCGGCTTAACGGTAACCTAATTTTACTCAAGAATTATTTACACTTCGGCGGAAACATTTACTTAAATTACCAAACTACTCGACAAACATCGCATTCCGGTTGTTCAATTAAACTCAAAGATATGAAGCTACGACGCGTGAAAATATGCACGCGTGCTCAAACGAACGCGTGTTGAAACTAAAGCGTGTTGCACGCATCGCATGTGTTGCACGCAATGGTATTGTAAAGCTGGGTATCCACTGTATGAGTGCTTTTATAGAGAAGCGGGATCCCGGTAAAGACAAGTCGGTACCGGTGCGGGTAAAATAGTCAGTAATTGAAACTCTGTTAACTTTTCATCTTTTAATGTCGCCTAAAATCGCCTTTTTTACTCAATGATCTTCTTTAAAGATTGTGGTCTTTTTAAAAACTTTTGTACGGTTAAAGTTTGCTGCAGTAACTAAGATAGCGCATCCCGACTAAATGGGTTAGGTTAGACCTGTGACCAACCACGCTATATGGCTACATCCAAGTTGGTCGCAGTTACTAGGTTAGGGTATATCACAAAAAGACAATCAGTGAGTACCTAAATACCTGTTAACGTATCGATTAGTGTTTAGAAATCAAAATGGGAATTACGAGTTTGGTGATTGCGGTTTTTATGCAAACACAAAAGAGATGCGCGGAGCACAGTTGGTGTGCAGATATAGTGGATACTCACCTTTAGCTTTAGCCTGTGAAGGAAAGTATGGATGTTATTGGAAAGTTTCGTGGTTTGGGCGAATAAAGTCGATGACAATCCAATTTCTGTGAACGTGCGCCACGTTCACCGTATTTTCTTTTGACATGTGACTTTATACGTGGTTTTGGTAATATAATTTAGATATAGTTCGCAGACATGACTCAGTCTGTTAAGCCCACGTTACGTTACGTTTGGTAAACATATGGCGGCGGGATTTTATCACGCACTGAATTTTCAACTCTCGATGTTGAGCCGAGCATTGACAATTCAATAGAGACAGTACATCCTTGCTGGTCAAATATCACACAGTTGGATTTTCAACTATCGGCTCTAAGCAGTGCTTTACAAATGCAGCGCGCGAAAATAATCGCCCGTGCAAACCTGCCCAAAAACTCATAAAATTCGGTGAAATAGGATGCATGATGCTGGGTATGAATGAATAGAAGACAGTGGCCAAATATCGAGCTCAGCAGACTTTTAATTGTGGATGCTATCTCTGTATGAAAAATGTGTAGCGGTTACGCCGCCACATACGAACTACGCAGCAAAGACATGACGTCACACAATTCCTGCATCGCGCAGTTAGAGTTTACCGAGCGAAAAACATAGATAAGACTATCCGAAATCAACTTACGGGCAGTTGCCCGCCAGACATAACACCCGTCTGGTTGGAGGATCCTCCCTTTTCTATGGTGGATGAGTGAACTTTACACCCTGTTCCTTATACCTCTAAAAATGTAATGAAATAACATCATGCCTAAAATCCCCGAACGGTCAGGCAGAGATCAAGGGCAGATCCAGGATTTATGTCTGGATGGGGGCACATAGGCCATATGGCTAAGAAGTGTCTCCCAATTCTTGTATTGCACTATGCTCGTTTTGGGATTCATTTTTCTTTCAATGAATATAATAGTAGCCTACTTCTTTAGCGTTCATCATTCAAGCAATGTCTTGAGATATGCATTCAGGTTAGTTCATTCAGACAATTTGATTTTATTTTACACCGTTTCGGGAGGGGGGGGGGGCACGTGCCCCTGTGCCACCCCCCCTGAATCCACCCTTGGCAGAGATGCACCTATAGTAACACGCACATTTCACCAGTTATGTTTAATAGGCTCGCCCCCTATTACATAGGAATGTAATAGGGGGCGACCCGCGGAGTCTTGATTTGCGTCCGGTTGATGATACTAAAAACCCAATTATACTTTGCCCGACCTGGGAATTGAACCCAGGACCGCACGCTTAGCAGTAGCGCTTGCAACCACTAGATAAACGGGGTAATGTAATAAAATATTTTTCTTTTTCACACTTTTATGCGTGAGTGTACTGCGGCGGAAACTCTTATCTTGCTCACGACGTTATGTTTTTAAACGTTTTTTGGTTAAATAAGTTGTCGAGTGTTTTTAGAAGCGTGTCATAAAAATGGAACGTCATTATTTTGTTTATACTCAAACATAATAGCGAAAATGTGAGGGAAATTTTGCCTACCTCCTTCGTCGTAACGTAACGTCCTTGAACTTTCGGATTCTGAAAGCTTGTGACAATTGCCTTAGATTAGATACCTATCACCGACAACGAGTAGATGCTAATAAATGTCCACCCATCTCAAAACAGACCGTGGTAAGCGTAGCGTTGTCAAGTTGATAGATGTATGTAACCTTAGCGACACATTTTTTTTTTTTTGTTACTTTTCTTGCAATCTGTTCCTTGTGAACAGAAGTTAGGAATTTATTAATTATCTTGAAGGGCAGACAGTCAGCGACGTGCGCCCTTTACGTATCATATTCCCTATTATTAGATCTCTAGGGGACTTTCGTTTTAGCTTTTGAAATGTTGAATTATTATTCATTAAGTGCGTCACCAGTAAGTTTGGATGATTGTCTAGTCTGTTCCTGTACGATTTCATTGAGTGTTTAATCTCTTCTGGAACTGTTCTGACTTCAAGGTCGTGATGTTATTGTTGGTTTGTTATGAACCAAGGAGCATTAGTAATTGTAGCGACACTAATTGATTACTTTTCTATAAAGTTATTCTGTACCATGTTCACACATAGCTCATACAAATTTAAATTTTTATCATGTACATACATACGTTTTATTTTCGCTTGTACCAGGAGCCTCATTACAGAGTTAACGTTGAGTAATTCTAAATTATTCTTTGAGGTATTAACCAGACATACACGTAGATACACATGTATTTATATAAAGCTACGTAGGTAACAACATAAATGATACAGACTGACTGCCTTGTTCGTCTAGTGGTTGCAAGCGCCACTGTTGAGCATGAGGTGTTTGGTTAGATTCCGAGGTCTTGTAAAGTTTTATTGGGTTTGTCCACAAGGAATTTATTTGAATTTGTGTCCGGTTGACGGCAATAAGCTCGCCCCTCTATTAAATGGGAGGTAAGCATAACTGCCGTAATGTGAATGTGCTATAGGTACACCAATGTCGTGATAGCCCAGCGGTTAAGGCTTCGCCTCTCATGCATGAGGTTGTGTGTTCAAATTCAGGCAAGTACCAATGTGAGTTTTTCAATTAATATGTACTTTTTGAGTTTATCTTGGACATTACTGACATCGGTGAAGGAAAACATCGTGAGGAAACCTGGACTTATAGCTAATATAAGTCTGAAATCGCCAACCCGTCTTGAGCATGCGTGGTGATCAATGCTCTTGCCTTCTCTATATGAGAAGAGGGCTTTGCACTGCAGTGGGACAATAACAGGCTGGTATTTATGTTTATAGGACACTAGCTTTTTCCCACTGCTTCGCTCGCGTGGAAGTCGGAAATTAACCCAGGAAAACGTACTACTGGGATAAAAAATATCTTAGGTATTAATTCAGGTTATAAACTATTTGTTTGTCTCATCCAAATCCTATGAGTAGCATAACATAATGATTGAATACTATCGTGAATTCATGCAAGCCTAGTACTTTTTGTTAAGTTATTGCTCAGAAATTGTGCACAACATCTAATGATTGCAATACTATATCGTGAATTCATGCAAGCCTAGTACTTTTTGTTAAGTGGTGCCAAGATTTAAGTTTATTAACTCGAGGAACAGTTAGGTTTCGTCAAAACTGGGAGTAGGACGCGCGGGCTCGCGAATTATGGAAGGAGTGGAAGGATGCCTTTGCCCAGGAGAGGGACAGTAAAGGCTAGTAAAAAAAAAAAAAACTCGAGAAATAAGATTTTTCATACAAACGAAATCCCCCATTTTCACCCCCTTAAAGGTCGAAATTCCAAAAACCCCTTCTTACTGCTCCCCTACATTGTAAAAGGAACCTGTGTGCAAAATTTCACGTTCCTAATTCCAGTAGTTTCGGTTCTGCGTTACTATGTCAGTTAGTGAGTCAGTCAGTTTATCTTTTATATAGAAATTCTGATAGGCTGAAATAAGATTTTATTTAGAGAATGTCAAAAACAAATAGAAGTCAAAAGAGACATGACACTGAAACTGATATTTTTTGTAATAGGGTTTTACAAAAACCAAATACATATCTTTGTTATTTATAATTGTTGCACAACTTTTTCTAGTTAATAAAGCCACATAAAACAAGTATTATGTATCTACAGCTAAACTTAATTGTTGTGTCAATACTAACGTTAATGCGAGATCCAAACAAATCCAATTCTGAGACTTGAAACACATGTGCCAGCCGCAAGTACAAACGGAGAATATATCTTTTACATTTTTGAACACGATTCTGATTTCAAGTGATGTTACAAAAATACAAGAGCTTATTTTAGAAAGCAAAGAAAATTCTAGGGTCTAAAAGAGAATTGTAAATTCTCTAGATTTTTTCTCTCAATGCTTTCTTGATGATGAGGGCAGTGATAACCTAGTGCTGTTACCGTTAGACAGCCAAGTCATAGATCTCAAGTTTGACCCAAGGCACGCACCTCTGACGTTTCGGAATTATGTGCGTATTGTATATACCACTTTATTTTTAAACAATAATGGAAAACATCGTGTGGAAACCGGCATGCCTGAGAGATATTTCTCGAGGGCATGTGAAGCCAAGTCTGAGGCTCATGGGTGGCTTTAAAACTCTGACACCAGGTTAGTCACTAACCACATGAAATGAAGAAGATCACATTGATAGGATTGTAAGTAGCATTACAATATGTAGGTCTCTTTGAGTGCATTTTTTTGTGACAGGAGGACGACCATTGCCGGTAATGTGGCTTAACATCCATGTATTCTCTCATGTAATTTTTCAGATTATACCTATTCGGCGCCATCTCCACGGGCGAGAGATGAAATCGCCGTATGGACATCGGTTCGTAGAGTTTCTATTGAATTTGGTGACACGGCGAGATTCTCTAGCCCGTAGAGATGGCGCCCTACATGCGGTCATTGTGCTGATAGTAGTTTAGAGGTATGAGGAACAGGGTGTAAAACTTAGTCATCCTATATAGTAAAGGGAGGATCCTCCGACTACACGGGTATCGGGTCTTGAGGGCAACTGCCCAACGTTTGATGACGTTGAACGTATATATATGGTGTTCGCGCGGTAAACTCTAATTGCGGGATTCAGGATTAGTGTGACGTCAGGATTTTGTGTGACGTGCGATGTAGATGGCGCCACAGTAGTTATTGTTAAATACGGTCACTAGTCTTACAGCCTTGATTGCAGAAGTAGGTATTTTCTCTCAAAAATTCATGAAAAATATAAAATGACATTCGAGAATTTACATTATAGCAGAATGACTTAATTATTAATTGTTAAGATAAAGATAAAGATAAAGATAAAGATAAAGATAAAGATCATTTATTTGATTATTTATTTTGTTAATTGTTAATTTAGATGAAAATTGTATCGTTAGTTTTTTGCATGATTTTATGAAAATTGTATTTTTTTAGTTTTTACGACTTTGCATGCCGTAAGGTAGAATGTAGCAAAAACACTTAGTGATGTACAGACGCCAGCACATCAACCTACTCCAATCTGTCAAATTTTCCGAATCAACATTGAACCTTATTCTTTAGCGATAAAGTTGAAAATCTATTAAAGAAATTTGACAGATTGTAGTACCTGGATGTGCTGGCGTCTGTACCATCTTATACCTGTACCTACATTGTTGGCAAATAAATGAATCTGAATCTCACTTGGCTATTGAAGCGGGCTTCATACACAAGGCGTTACGAAATTCCTACACAGCATAATATGCCCGTTTACACTAACACTAAGCAACTACATGTAATGCCTAAAAAGCGCGCGCGAGAATTAAAAATTCAACAATGAAAACGGAATACGGATGGTGAATATTTAAGTGTGATTTAGGTGGCGCTTAGTGTAAGTGAAAACGAGCATTTCTCTACTTTTTCCTTCCTGTTTACTTTGTCAGTGTACCCATGTCACAACCTGACACTCAATTCAACTCCCCATAAGGCTGACTGTCTACTGCAAGCGGAGAGTAGAGGAGCGGAGCTGTGCCAATATTAACCAATGGAATTGCATACAATCTCCGCACCGCATCAGTGGACAGGGATATGCGAACTAGTTTAAAAATCATATAAAACCGGGAAGCGGAGCAAGGATATGGAGTGGGGTAGCGGAGCGGGGAAGCGGAAAAAAACCGGCCACGGGGTACTGCAGCCCGCTCAAATTACTTGTCGCGTGCACTCGGCCTAGCTCCGCACAGAGTCCGCAACTCTGCTCTGCATTACCTCGTTCCGCATCACAAGACAGACGCAGCCCGCAACTCCGCTACCCCACTCCGCGTCAATAGACAGGCAGCCTTACACTGTACCGTCATATTTCTTGTAAAAAACATACTTACACTTCAACAATATTAAAAAAAAAAACAGTCTCGAAGGAGTATCGTCGTGGAATTCATAATTTACTCATCATGGGGTCTTCGTTTTAAATTCATGGGCTCAAAGCAACATGGCGGCCGCCGGATAATAACAGATTGAGCGGAAAAATACTACAGTCAATTGGGATTAGAAAATGTCTTTTTTTATCACGCTTGATATTATTTATAATGGGTTGTAATCTTTTTGGGTAAATTAATATAGAAAATAGGAAAGAAAAGCTATACATATTTATTAATACGATAAAAATATGTACACTGGATAAAGTTCTTGTACTAAATTAACCAACAAACTATGAAAATAAAAATATATCCTAACCTAACAAACTAAGAAGAAAAGTGCATCTATCTAATTGGTGTGTAGATTCGTGTGTTGTAATGTATAATGTGTGCTGACCCCCTATTAAATCTGCCGAGCCTTTTCCCAACTATGTTGGGGTCGGCTTCCAGTCTGACCGCAAGCAGTTGTATTTTACATGAAGCAACTGCCTATCTGACCTCCACAACCCAGTAACTGGGTAATACGATACCCCTTCGTAAGATTGGTTGTCAGACTTTCGGGCTTCTGACTGCTCGTAACGACTGTCAAAGATCCACGAATGACAGCTGGGGCCAACGGCTGAACGTGTTCTCCGAGGCACAGAGGGGTCTTGGTATGTAAAAATGGTCACCCATCCACGGACCAACCGTGGAAAGCGTAGCTTAAGCTGAACGATCAACCCGTGCGGCTGTTACTAAAACCACTACCACTACTTAAAAACTACTTATCCATAAGAATGAAAGTACTATTTGTCTTTAAGACAACTTTTTAATCACTGTTTATCTCCAAAAAGCTCTTAAAAATAAGTTATTTCCCCCACTGCACTATTCAACATAAATATCCAACGTATCCTAGACATAATAAATTTATTTGCTCCCACCCCCCCTTTCCTCCTTTGGATCGAAGGTTGAATCCATCCGCTGCCGATACACCTATGACATGATAAGCAAGGTGGGCCCCATCTATCATGAATAAAACGATCTTCCGAGTGTTTGCGATCCCTGAAATACCTCACGTGGATAGTAACCACATGATTTTGAGATTTATAAAGAAGGAAATAAGGTTGAAATTCAAATGGAGTGAGACAGTGGTAATAGCCATTTGTTTTTTGCTGATATTGAGTTTGTTAATTAGTTTTTGATGGTAGGTGGAACTTTTTATTTGAAAGAAAAACTTGTTCAATTTAAGGCACGAGCTTTGCACTTTTTTGTATTTTGAAAACGGAGTTCCCACATCAAATATTTGAAATATTAGTTTGGGCTTTTAATTGGGTAATTTTTAGCGAAAGGTTTACAATAAAATAGTAGCAACTTATATTCTATGAGCGATGAAAAGTATTTTTTTGGTTGTACGTTGTTTTATAGAAAATAGTTTTATAGAATTTCGTTTCACATAAAATTTTTCATATATTATCATTTCACAGAATAATCAATACGCAGAATACTTACTTTGAATAAACTTTAATCATTGATTTTTGTTACAAATAAAATTAAAAGTTTCGATATTCATATCATAGAATAACAAATCAAATATTCTTTATTCTCATACTGTTTAGTTAGTATAAAGCTTATTACCAAGAAAATCCCCAGTGCCCTATATTTTTGATACTGCAACCAATTTCGATGTGGCGCTCGCCGGCCGCTGCCGCGGCACCGCTCGCTTCGCTCGGTCGAAAAATGTGATTAAAAATTCATTGAATTGTGTTTCTGTGAAATAATGTTTCATCCAAGTAAATAGTTGTTGAAACAATAATATTCGATATAAAAATATAAGAACTAAATAAATATGAAACATTTTGGTGCGAAACGAAATTCTATGTAATTTCTGTCTGCGAAACAAGGTGACACCTATTTTTTTGCATGCTTTTGAAATCACTATAGCAGTCACAGTAAGCATAATACGAGTATCATTCTGAAGAAAATATCGGTAGTAAGAAGTTAAAACTATAATATAGACTATAACGTAAAAGGAAAAGTATAAATAAAATCTGTCAAGTGCGAGTCGAACTCGCACACGAAGGGTTCCATACCATGTCGTACAAGATTTAACACTATGAATTTTTGTAATACTTTCGTAAAGGTAACAACAGAGGCGCTATTAAAAAACAAAGATTTGTAAAGAAATTGTCTAATTTTAATGAAAAAATGTTGTGTTAAAATATAGGTGTAGAAGTATATTAATTTCATTTATTTTAAGAGAAAAATATTAAGTTAACTTTATCCAGTAACATGCATTATCTAAAGTCAAAGTTATTTATTTGCTACTAACATAGTATTAGTAGGTATAAATAGGTATATATGGTAGGTAAGCAGGTAGATATGTAGGGTAGGTAGGGTAGGTTAGGTACCTACCTACCCTGGTAAGAAGGGTAGGGTAGGTAGGTAGGGTAGGTAATTAGGTAGAAATAGGTAATTAGGAAAGGTAGATGCGCCGTAGATAAGTACTTAGTGCTAACCGTGCGAAGCCAGGCCGGGTAAAGCTAGTTACTTATAAATAAAAGGATTTCTCTTGCTACATCAGACTATATTGTACAAAATAGAATGTAAGTAGTACGCCAAATTTTAATTATAACTGTGCGTTTGCACTGGCGAAACATTCACAACAAAACATGTTGGAATCTCTTTTTGCTGTAAATTTTTCATACAATGTTTGACAGGAACTAGAGATTTCAACATGTTTTGTCGTGATGTTTCGCCAGTGCAAACGCACGGGTCAATACAGGTATTTATTTACGTTATTTTTGATAGTCATACAGAAATCTATTATTTCTTACTTATTATTTTTACACATCCCATCGGACTATGAGAGTGAGGGAAGAGAGAGTGTACTCGTGTCTGCGCACACACTTGTGCACTGTAATATCTCCCGCGCCGAAGGCCAGTCTCCGTTGAGATTGGCCGCCGCCGCGCCGTGACCGAATATTTTTACACCAATACTGAATATATTGTCTATTGGAGTGTAGTTTTAACATGAAATACACACATCAACACCGTCAAGGGATACTTTGAAAAAAGTCGATAAAGTTCTTAAACTCAAAAAATACTGGCCGGTTTTAAAATCTTGTGAAGAAAGTTTATTTTGTAGACCTTTTTTGATGATCGAAATTTAAATGATCGAAATAGTATATGCTGCCATGATAGTAGGTACTTACTAATTCCATGTCATTACTCCGACTATTAAATAGTTATCTGTGGAATTTATATAGCATGAAATACAAAATTATTACTTTAAGTTGCAGAAAATCGCCCATATTATATAAAATACGTTATGAATCGGCGTTTTTAGTATTTGTTGATTATAAACAGTATATGTTACATAATACACACAAGTTTCAAATTCCTAATTTGTTTAGTTGTTGAGATAGAGCTCGTACAAAAATGGTCTAAAACAGACAACTTCTACGGCCCCCTAATTCATCATTTTTGAAGATAAAAACAAATAAAAATTATATTTATTCTCTACTCGATGAGCTCTAGAAAATGATACCCCACATGCCAGGGTCAGATTAAATTTTTTTTCAAAATTTAATTTATTGTATGGCGACCCCCCTTTAATTTTTAATTTTATTATTTGTTGCTCTTGCGGCAATAGAAATGCTCAATCTGTAAAATTTTCAACTGCCTACCTATTACGGTTCATGAGATAGAGCTCGCTGACAGACAGACGGACAGCGGAGGCTTATGAATAGGGTTCCGTTTGTCACCCTTCGGGTACGGAACCCTAAAAAACGACCAAGTGCGAGTCGGATTAAAACACGAAGGGTTAAAAAAAATACTTTAGTAGGTATTTCAAGTGTCTGCCTGTAGCGGTTAAAAAGATACAGCCCTGTGGCAGACGGACAGACAGCGGAGCCTTAGTTAAAGAAAGAAAGAAAGCAAAAAAGAAAAATGATAAAGGGTAGGTAATAATCCTTTTCGGTACGGAACACTTTTTCTTCGTCAATCTAAAAATAAGTCAGGTCAAGTCTAGTCTGAATTTATTTGCTAACCTTTTAGCGTCCTAAGTGCTTTAGCATAAAATGTTTAAAGAAGAAAACACTGAAAGCCGTGAAACACGAGTCAATAACCGGCTTTCCGGCCAAATAAGGGTGAATAACCGGTACAAGGGAGCCGGGATAAGTTTTAATGAGCCGGTAAAGACTTTGGATCTACGTGCATCCGGTTTTACACAGATTGTGTCGAGGCTTCCGGGTTAGTTCGTCTTTGATGACTCGTTAACTTGTTTAGGTGTTTGTACCTACTAAAATGTAGGTACACAATCTAAAGTACACTTCGGGGTTAAATGTTTAAATACTTAGCTATACAACAACAAGCTTCAACTTTCTGACTAGCTAACCGACTAATTTATAATTCAAAAGTGCCTGTGAATGGTTTAATTGAAATAAATGCTTTGAGTTTGAGTTGTACACGGTAAATCTTTAATCGTCCTACAAACGGAGGTTAATGAACTTATATCAGTAGAAGAGATAAGATCATTATAGCAAAGATCTGCAAAAGGGCATTCAGTAACTTGGGATTCGTTCTGAGACAGACACGCGAGTTTTCACCAATATTACAGCAGTCAGGGTAATTTATGAGGCACTAGTCAGGAGTCATCTGGGACATAGTGCTGTCATATGGACTCCATATGAGCCACACAAAAGCGACCATTGAATTATTTTCAAGGTCAAACGGAGGTCGCTAGGGGAGTTGTTCCTTGTTTGACCTTTCTTTGAACCCCTATCCAAACTTTTCGGAGAACAGTGTGTCGTGTTGCCATCAACATGGTATAAGAATTATGGCAACTAATATCTTTTTGAAAAGTGTTCGATGAAAGTGTGCCGGTTAAATTCTTAAATAATCACTCACTAAAGGGAATTAAATTAGTAACACATTCGTCTTTATTAAGAAGAAAGAGAAAAAAACTAGTGACGAAGAAGATCTTCTTCACCAGTTTTTTTCAACAATTATTGTTTGTATAACATTCTAGTGGTATGAATACGTGCCTCGGAAAGCACGTTCAGCCGGTGGTCCTGGCTGTCATTCGTGGATCTTTGACAGTCGTTACGAGTCGTCTGAAGCCCGAAAGTCTGACAACCAGCCTTACCAAGGGGTATCGTATTGCCCAGTTACTGGATTGTGGAGTTCAGATGGGCAGTCGCTCCATGTAAAATATTGGTATTCAGCTGCATCCGGTTAGACTCAACATCGACGAGAAGTCGACACCAACATAGGGGGACCAACATTGGGAAAAGGCTACGCAGAAATACAAACAAACTCGAATCCCTTCAAGAACATTCACGCAGTCATTATTTGAACAACATTACTAAATTGTAAAAGAAAAATCATGGACGTTTCATTGAGGTTATAAAATTAACCTCAATAATATCAATTTATGAAAAAATATCTTGGCGAATTCAAATTACAATTTAGGGTATTCAAATAAACAAATTGAAGCATCAATTTGTAAGAACTACGAATTGGCATTACAGATATGTTTTCATTTTCTTCAGATGTTTTTAGAACAGAGTATAATTAAATTATATCATGTTGATAGCAACATCAACATGGAGTAAGAATTATAACAACGTCATGTATTCGGAGCTACAAATTGCGAGCACGTACATTTTGACAATCGCTTCCGTATTGAAATCAAGGATAAGTTTTACATAAACACGAAATATATGGGAGTTGGCACTTGGCGGCACCCTTTTTCTCGATGATCCAGTTTTTCGAAAACTGGCACACAGAATATACTTAACCCTGACCTTAATGGGATGTTTTAGTAATATTTTCTCTCAGTACTAAAGTCGTAATAACACTTTAGTTTTTGAAATTTTAATAATTACGCAAAATATTAATAAGAGTATATACAGGATGAAATTGAATTCGTTGGCAATCTCTTAATTGTCATTGTACTCATCATTATGAACAACTTTCACTATGGGACCAACATTGAAATCCCGAAAAAAAAACCAGCTGTTCCCTACATTTATGTTCGCATAGCTCGTCAATGACGATTGCCAGCGAATTAAATTTCACCTGTATATAACTCTTAGCTATTACTCCATCCTACATGAAATGCAGAAAAAAGCAATAATTTATCGAATCATTTTGTATCAATTAAGATGATATGGAAAAGTTACCCTGTTAATCGACTTTCGTTGCTGTACGTCAGCAACGATTAACACTTTCTTTTACTATACTATTAAATGAGCAATATTTGTATATATATTTGTAATCACGTTCTTGAAAACGGCTCTTACGAATTCGTTGAAAGCTGCATTATAGAAGTTTGCGCAATCGAAAAATCGATCTAGCTAGGTCTCATATGTAAAAAATACGTTTTCTCCGTATTCTCACCCGAGCTGAGCTCGGTCGCCCAAAGTTTAGAACAAGATGGCTACCTTAGAATAATGACATGGCAGCATGGAATTAGTAAGTACCTGCTATCAAGGCAGTATGGAATTAGTAAGTACCTGCTATCAAGGCAGTATGGAATTAGTAAGTACCTGCTATCAAGGCAGTATGGAATTAGTAAGTACCTGCTATCAGGGCAGTATGGAATTAGTAAGTACCTGCTATCAGGGCAGTATGGAATTAGTAAGTACCATCTTATTATGTTAGCATGGAATAGTACCATCTTATTATTGCAGCATGGAATTAGTATGTACTATACATGGAATCACTATGAACAATCCCTTAATATTAAATGAGCGTTCAATATTTTCACTCGAAAAGAACTCTGTCGCCCAGGCACTTTGAATTAATATTTGCTTGAAAACGAATGATGTGTGTGTAAAAACGCCATAAAAATAATCACTATACTCACGTTCCAAAGTTAAACGCAGGCCCATCAAAACATAACACCATAGGCGCCCC
The DNA here is from genome assembly GCA_948150665.1 of Conistra vaccinii. NCBI lineage: Eukaryota > Metazoa > Arthropoda > Insecta > Lepidoptera > Noctuidae > Conistra > Conistra vaccinii. Next base: position 2,325,219 of record OX411327.1, read on the forward strand.
TTAGCTCGAACTTTGCTAATATTAGTAAAACTAGCAAAGTGTTGCACTACACAACGATTGCCAGCATGTATTCGTTCATTAAAACTTCGCCCCGACTCGGGAGTTGCGAAATACGCGCGTGCTGCGAAAATAACGAACGCAAGGAATTAGGTCGCCATTGATAACTATAACTATTTTGTGATTTTTGAAACCGTATTCGGAAAGCATTGTTTTTTTTTCATATAATCTACTTAGAATGACTGCTGAGCTTAGGGGAAATAGGTACAATAGGCATGTTTTTGTTTGCTAGAAAAAACGGAACTGAAATAAAGTTATTTTTCACGAAACTAATCATTTTAATTGATAATACCTTCTGCTGATGTTCCAGCTAATGAGTGAAATATATAGATTACGTAAAAAAAGAGAAAATACGAGAATACTACTGGATTTTTATCTGACAAATACGTTTCTTTTCCAGAAAACTTACGTTAGCAATAGGTTTCCCCCTAGTTCCAGAGGATTACAACGGAACTTGGCGAAATATGGAAACACTTCTATAACTTACCACTTTGACGTTGTCGTAATTTTTGAAGTTTTCTTGAATTCTATAATGCAAACAAATTAAAGCGAATACAAATGAAACCGGCCAAGTGTGTGTAAGACCACGCACAATGAAGGGTTCCGTAGTTGGGATGAATGTATCCCAAGAACAAACTTAACATTGTAGTTGAAAAACATGTTCTCCCTTACATCGATATTCGTCACGGCCAATTCTCCAACTGCAAATCAATGATTGAAATTGAAAAAAAAATTTTTTGTTTGTAAAACTAGAAATTAATTATTTTCGAACTTTTTTCTATACATGTGCTGTGACACCTTGCTTCCTGTCACATTTCATGGTTCTAGGTTAACGGGAAGTACCCTGGTTTTGATTTATTTGCAAGCATCAAAATAAGTCGCTTATTATGGCCGTATTTTTTTATTGCGTTAACTTAGAAGCTTGATTTTTTTAGAGCTCCAAGGGAGCTTAGACCTACGTATTTGAAATTAATTTCAACTTGATACCTTCACGCGTTTCCGAGGAAAATGGTCTTGACAGACTGACGGACGAACAACGAAGTGATCCTATAAGGGTTCCGTTTTTTCCTTTTGAGGTACGGAACCGTATAAAATCAGGACACAGTTCAGATGCGAAGTACTCGCAACCAGTGCGTGTATAGCCATGTATGAACGTAAACGAAGCAAAATAAGTATGTAAGGATCGTTTCTGCCTACCCCCAAGGGAACAAAGCGTAGATTTTGTGTATAAAAAAAGACCTAGATACTCATGCCAATATCGTAAACAGCCTTCTACTTGTCCTTGATTCCCCAAGTCCCAGCCAAGTACCAATAAAAACCGGATCAGTCTCGAAAACCGAACTTTAACACAAACAAACTCCGAGTATCGTATTCAAGGAGGCCAAAAAGCCTTCATAAATAAACAAAGGCCAAGATACGTTACTGAATTTTGGTCGGAAGCCCCCAAACTTGGGGGCTAAAATAACCGATGTCCATAATCAGCTCAGAAACTCCTTTGGTACCTACTAGGTATCAGATAAAGTTGTGTATACTTTGGGTTGCCACTGTTGAACTGGTTTGGGGGAGATTTACCCAGTTTGGATGAATTTTAATAAGATAATTATAAATATTTGGGAATCACACTGCACTTTTTGTTTGGTGAGTAAATTGTGAAAGGTTTGTGCTGCGTTTTGCAACATTTATTCGTGGTTTTACCTGAGAACCGTCCCGCCTGTTACCTTCCCTATAAAAATAAATCTGACTTTAATAATACATGGATTTATCTATTTATATTTTTTATCGTAGCTCATGAGAAACGAATGAACCCAAATCTCCCAGTAATTTTGTGTGGAATATATTATTATCCGAAAGGCTTTTTTGATACTAATTGCAGTCAAGTAGTCAGTCTTGAGATAAAGTGCGCTTTTACCCTCGAATATACCAAATTACTCTCATAAAAATTAAAAGATTCCGGGAGAATAGGACAAAGTAAGGGAAAATTTATTAAACTAGCAACCCAGTACTTTCACCCTCGTGAAGTTTTAATGAAGGTGCGACATCGGACCGTCGTGATCTGTTTTTGATGTCAATCAAAGGAAAATAAATGATATTAAGACAAGATTAAAACATTCTCGTTACGATGTTCATCAGAAACTTTGATTGTTTGTGTAGTCTCCCGAATATTCTGCGAAGGCTCCCATACCAATCAGAAATTGGGGACTTGGAGTGGACGGGCTTGTGAAAATTTTCGGAGACACAAAAAATTGGGTCAACTACTAAATGTATTCTGTAGTAGTTAGTAGTTACTATTTGAAGAGCTTGCAGGGGGGGAGGTTGTACGATAATACCTGCTTCTACTGCCAAAAAAGCAGTAACAATTATCAAGTTTGAAAACTTGAGCGCCGGTGATTTCAATGTTTTACAAAACTCTACAATTTGTTTCTCTAGAGTCACCAGTTACCTTAGAATTTTTCTGGTGTTTAAAGATTAGTCGAAGGTATTATCATGTGTGGAAAATATTGACCGCAGACTGGCTGTCACAAGCGTAGCTGTACCTCACAGTTATATGGATCCGTAGCACAAATAATACCAAACTTACTCTTAAATAATAAGTTCCCAAAACTAATCTATAAAATACCGCCCATGGGCATGTGACCGCCCGTATTTTTCTCCAAATTCATGAAAAATTATCGAAAACTTACTTTAAAACCCTTTTAAAGTTATTTTTCGATAATTTAATTTATAATATTATTTATTTTTTATAGATTTTTATAGATAATGTTATTTATTTTTTGAGTAGCGTTTGTGATACCTACGATGTTTTTGAAAAAAAAAAAACACTTTAAAACAAAAAAAAAACATATGTCGACAATGAAAAAAACAGAGGTGAAGAATATTTTTCTAAAATACGTAACACATAAAATCTCCCAACGACAAAGAAAAAAAAAAACATAATTACGGATAGACCTCCTTTAAAGTTAATTTTCAATATTTTTTCATGAATATTCAAAAAAATATGTCACATGCTCGTGGGCATTGTATACGATGTTCCGATCCCTTCAAACCAAGTTTCGTTTATTTGTCAACAAGAAACAACATGACAAGTCACAATACAATACTTTCATGTTTATCAAAACATGTTCAAATATCAGTCAGGTCAACGACCAAATTGACCTGCCTCGTCTGATAACTACCATATTACCCTCGATTTTTCCAATCAGTTCTGAAAGTAATACAATTCTTGGTAATTTATGCCCAAAAGTTTGTTTGCTTGAATCTGGTTTATTATCAATATCTTCCATATTATGTGTTTTTTCCTATACCTACAAGTAGGACACGAATCGGTTGTGTTACCCTAGACTTGAAACTATTGAGAAGATGGCCGTCTCCTGTATTAAATTTAGCAAAACTTCCTTTAAAAACAACTTAAGTACGAAATAATGTTTTTAGTATTCAGTTAAGGGGTGTTTTAAAAGTGAAATGTGTAAGAAAGAGAGAAAACATGTTTATTTGGCACATCGAGTATGTCCGTATAATATAAAAAACCGGCCAAGTGCGTGTCGGATCACGTATATTCATTGGGCGTTGGGTGAATATCCCGACAAAAAAATTAACTTTATAGTTGAAAAAATTTCTCCTATATAAGTACGTCACTCAGTAAATTCTCCAACTGCAAAAGAGTAGGTTTATAATAGAAAAAAAAATGTGATAAAACTACAATTGATTGATTGATTAAAATACATACATACATAAACTCACGCCTTCTTCCCATGGGGGTAGGCAGAAACTACAGAACGCCACTTGCTACGATCCTTACATACTCCTTTTGCCTCGTTTACGTTCATACATCTGGTCATACACGCTCGCCGGTTGCGAGTACTACGCACCTGTCCTTTCTGAAGAACACCACAACATTGATTAAAATGTGTCGCATAAATGGCCTTATTTTGTAGTACTTTGACTTAGAAGCTTGTTTTTTTAGAGCTCCAGTTAAGGGAATCTTCCCTTAATTGGAGTCCTACGTAGTTGATATTTATTTCAACTTGCTACCTCTACGCGGTCCTGAGAAAAAGGGTTTTGACCGACAGACGGACAACAAAGTGTTCTTATATGGGTTCAGTTTTTTCTAAAAATACAAAGTAGAAAACTTTTTTTTTAAGTACTTTGACTTTACTCAGAGGCATCTTAAACTCAAACCTTTTTACAAGCTTTATATCTATAAGCTTGCTCTTTTCGATAAGTGGAAGCTACTGAACGTTGGATGTCATACTGTCACAAACTGATTGCTAATCATGGCGGTTCGTGTTCTTCATGTTCAACAGTGAATGTCCACACCCGGATGTTACAAAAACAACATAAAAATTTCCATTGTTTTCATCACCACAAAAGAAAAACTTTGAAAGCCCAGAACCCCTGTTTTTCGCACATTTCGCCCCATAATTAATAACTGGGCATAACAAAAAACATCCCTGATTTCAATAGACGCTCATTTGACTCCAATTTATCATATTAGCACAATCGCCATGCAAATTGCGAATGGAATAAAAACCTAATGACAAAGGCAAGTTAATTATTTCTCGCCCATAGTTTGCCACGATTGCGGGACGACAAATGAAGACAAATCGGTGATGGCAGTCGGTTCGATCCCCGCTGGGACAGAGCGTACTAGGGAAACTCGATAAGGAAAATTTTTGGAAAATAGAAAAGCCTGTCCCGCAAAATGTATTTTTATAAAATGTTTATTTCTTTTTTGTGCAAAAACATCAAGAACATTTCTTTGCACTAATAAAAAAATAAACGTTTAGGCATTCTTGTCTTACACATGAATTGTTGCATTATTCAAATACGCCAAAGCATTTTTAAATTAACAAAATACATACTCGTACATAAACTCACACTTATTGTTCATGAGTGTGGAAAGTTAGAAACTACAGAACGCCACCTGCTACTCCTTTAAAAAAAACTTATAAAAATAAACTGTACTTTTAACAAAATAGAAGTAATGAATATTGGAGGTGCAAATTGGTGCGGTACGGCAATTCTATTGTTCAAAAATCTGGAGAATGCTCAAACAATAGACGCCAGACGGACCTAACACCAAACTTCAATAATTCTAATTCCATTTAGAGATATTTGAATTATTAATCAGGAAATTGGAATTAGGTACCCAACTCATTCGAATACCGTATTAAATTAATCCATGACCCTTAGTTGTCCTTCATGACCTGAGGGAATAAGGATGACAAGCGGTTGATACTAAGCTCCATTGATCTTTACAACGGGCTCAATATTATACCACTTGAAGTGTAGCGAAACGATATTGAAAAGATTATTGTCGTAAAATGTGGTAAAAGGACATCTACACTATTATTATAAAGAGATATTATGTGTTTTTTTGTTTGTAATGAATAAACTCAAAAACTCTTGGACCGATTTAAAAAACTCTTACAACAATAAAATTTTATATCAACGACGAACTACCAACATTTTCTATCTAAAAAATTGCAACTTTACAGGAGACGAAAACAACGTCTAATTTTTTTATTTTATTAAATAACCCGGTTTTATATATTTTATTGAATAATCTGATTATTGGAAAAGAAATATGGAGGGAAATATAATAATAATAAACCATTTCGTTCAGGCGACGCAGGCCCATAAATAAATAATCTCAGTAATGAGGGACCGATTGAAGAAGAAGAGATAGGTAAGTATAAATAAGCTTTATTCGCGTTTTGTCTTACGTTACGTTATGATACCTAATAACTTCATTTTCGCTAGCACCATTTCAGCCGAAATATGAATTTCTGCGGACTTCACAAGGTCATCGGCCCACCTTATGGGAGGCCTTCCAACGCTACGTCTTTCGGTACGCAGTCGCCATTCCACCTTTCGACTCCACCAGTCATTGCGGCTATCCAAAATCAAAACCTAGCAAGAGCATCGGAGCTCATAATGCTCTTGCTAGGTTTTGATTATGGACGGCCGATTTGATCTGCGAGCCTCACCCTTACCTCACCTTTACCCTGCGCACTCAACACTAACTTTTACATTTACGACACTGAACGAACTAGGTTGTTGAGGTCAGAGGAGCAACTGAAAGTTCGCATTCAAATCTCAGCCCGAATCTGTACCAAAAATACAATCAATTACTTATTTTTTTTTACTTTTTGGCATTTATTGTCGCAGAGATGAGATGCGGCTTGAATTATTAGCCTTAGGAGATAGGCAGTCCTACCTACCTAATCAGCATAATGTTCCCAGCACTGGGACACAGGCCACCTCTCTGTGAGACCATTAACCACCACGCGGGCAGCTATAAAGTGCAGGAATTTCCATACATACAAATGATGATGATTTACGGAACGAAATTCTTCCAATATCAAATAATATTAGACACGATTTCATGCTTTATCATAGACTATTAAAAAATGGTTTAGATAAAACGCATTAAAGTTGGGAAGTAGGGGATCGCTACGTCACAAGTTAGTATAAAATCTACCTTGGAGTGACGTCATGCTAGATTTTAACTCAATGTACTTTGTAATTTTAACAAAATACGTGTCAAATATTTTTTAATAATCTACCCGACGGACCAAAAAAAAATTGTCAAGATCCTTATTCTTGGAAATGCGTATACAAGCGACAAATAGTAATATCATCCGCAACAATGCCGTTCGATTGGAAAGTTCGAAGTTAAAGTTCTCCATGTTTTTATTTCAACACTTTTTTTTATTCGGCTTCCATTGTCCGCGTTTTATTTGTTGTGAGTCCGATATCGGTTTTGATTCAGAATGGATTTATTTTTCATACAATACGATCTTTTCTTTCATGTCACCATGTGTTATGGTTTCCATGGATACTGATTTAAGAATGTTGTTCTTTTTTGGATAATCCTGGATCCTGCTTGAGGTGCCTCTGGATGGTTTTTTTTGTCTTTTGAAGTTGGTTTTTTTGGCGTAAATATGTGAGATGAAGGTCGTTTTGCTGATGGATACATAATACTTATATTAACACAACAAAGACAGCTTTTTCTGGTACAAATAAAATCAAAAGCCTTGATAATATTTACACAAAGTTCCTTTTAGATCGATAGACCGTGCAGATTTCCTAGAAGGCTGAAATTCTAGAACATAGCTGAACTAGCTTTAAACTAATTGAGAACTGCGGAACTTTAATATTGCAGAAGACAAAATTCATCCACGACAAGAGCCGAACGCAAAGTGAGCTACACCGCCCGACAACCCCACTTATAGGATTACTAAGCCCACTTATAGAATGTGTCTGGTCACCCGTGTCCGACCCGTTAAAGCACTGCAGTATGATCAATTTTGTCGACAAATCCAACATAATAAGGCGTTTTGCCTCTTCTGTAGCTCTACCATGAGTTGCCATCGAAAATTTACTCGCTAGCGTTAAACTCGCTAGCGTATTAACGTTAATCAAATACATTTCGATAATGTCAAAACTTGCTAGCGTCCCCGTAAATGATTTATATGAAAAGATATTGTACAGCGCCCCTAGCGGTCACAGAAAGAATTAAAATTTGTTCCAAGAGCACTATAGTTTTCGATAGGTAAGAAACCTAACGTAATCTATTCGATAGTCGCTAACGTTTTTCAGCTGTCACCATACAAAACGGCACCATGAGTCACTAAATCGACAGACGCTATCGAAAAATACGCTTGCGATAGTAGTTACGTTGCTCACTACCATTTTGACGTGTGAAACATGTTTACATTCAAATTATATACGTTTTTAGGTCTATTAAAGGCAAAATAATGTCTGGAAGAGATTATTTAGCATGGAATATGTTAGTGGCCCCAAAATTTGGAGGACTGGAAGAACGTAAATTTCAAGAAACTATCTTATTTAGTTCTCTTACAAAATATTCTATTTGCCGGCGATGCCGACGGGACCGATTTGTTCTAAAAGTTTTAACTACATAAGTTAATTAATTGTATAGTGTTTTATACGAATAATCTACAAAGATTGTAAGAAATTCTAATAAGAAATAAATAAATGCACAATTCCAAGAATTCGGCTTGCACCACAATATCCTAACGGATTTACTTACTATAAAAGGCATAGGTACCATTTTGTGGGCAATTCAGTCGCAGTTCAGCCCTAGACAATACACTTAAATACGGAGCTCAGCCACCAAAGAAGAAACATACCAAGAAAAGCCGAATTCTCCGGAATCATTCAAGATAGTAAATCAGTGTTTTATTTCGCTGCCTCAAGATAGTCCTCATCGTGGTCACTGTGGGTTATGGTACCCAACCTAGGTACGTATTCAGGGGTCCGTGGTGGTTGTGCAGCCAGCGGATTCACCTAGGGTCAGTTAGCAGGGAGCGCGCATCAAATATCAGTGGGAGATCGTCCCAGGTTGCCTGCGGTACTGTAGGTACCTCTGCCGTCCGCAACACTATTATTGTAAACATAGTTCATTTTAAATTTAAATAAATAACGCCGCGAATCACACATTGTCAACAAAATTACAAATTGAATAGAGGTAAATAATTATTACCTATAAGGAATAAAAATTCAACAACCCCTAAATACCATAAAAAGGTGCACTAACTGCCAACCTTTCTATTTAGTCGGATTGTTTCATGATACTTTATTGACTGTCATAACATTGTTACCATAGCGATACCTTATGTGTAGTGATGGGCAATTCTCGAGAATATTCTCCTTGCGAGAACTTTGCTGTTAAATTCTCGAGAACATTCTTTTGGTAGGGAACTTATGAGAATTTAAAAATTGGATGACTATTGAATCGGTATTTTTTTTAGACTAATAGTTTTTAGTGCATTTGAACGTTTTACGAAGTTTGAGTTTAAAATAAACTACACCTCAACTTAAATTCTCAGTAAATTCTCCTGAGCCAGAACATTCCCGAGAATGTTTTCGAGAAAATTCTCATAAATTCTCTTAAATTTCCTAAGGTAGTAATGTTAAAGTATGATTTCTGTATTAAAACGAACTTTATGGGTTTAAAATAATCAGCATTAATAAAATGAATAAGAAAACAACATTATAAGAAAGGTTTATGGTGCAAATAATTAAAAACAAAATAACAATCAAAAATAATTTTGACGCAACTAAAATCGACTTTGATAATCGCGACTCCATGTGGTACTTGTTTGCCCTACCTTGGGAATTTTTTTTAGAGCCGGAGGCGCGCAGGGGGCAGCGTCGACGTGTTTTGATATGGAGTTTTCACTTTTTGTATGGAAAATATAAAAAAATATTACCTACATGTTGAGTTTTGGGGGTTTTTTCCGATGTGTTTTATATGAAATTTTTCACTTTTTGTATGGAAAATATGAAAAATATCAAGGAAAATTTTAAAAATGATTACCTGCATGTTGAGTTTAAGGGTTTATGGGTTTTAAAAATCACACCAACACCTCGACTTCGGATGCAAAAACAGTACTGTCTTTTTTTTCTTTTCTTTTGCTAATATTTCGAAAAAAGTGTGCCCTATCGCAGAATAATGAAAATTTCGACCCCCTTTATGAAACTCATAAACCCTTAAAACTCATCATGTAAGCAAACATTTTTCATATTTTCCATACAAAAAGTGAAAACTTACGTATAAAACACGTCGAGAGTGCCCCCCAGCAGCCTTCTTATTAGGTATAATAATGCATAAGAAAATTGTTAAATATTTTTGTTGATTAATGATATTTCATTGAATTTGTGTCTATTTTTTCCGTTTCCATGAAGGCATATTTTTGGCATTTTTGGCGCCAAGTGTGGCAGATTTTGGCAGTTTTTTTGCCCAGTCTGTGGCAGATTCGCCATTTATGAAATGGTCACACTGTAGGTGACACGATCTATCGAGCTTACCTTAGCGCCTGCATGAGACTCCGTAAAACTCATGGTGCGAGCATTATCGAAATCAGTTTGATCTACGTCAACACTTCCAACTCCACCCGCTTTTCATAGAGCTCATACGTCATGCCGCCATACATATTGGAAGTAAACCCTCCGGGAGGGTCACCGGCATTTCGTTTGCGCTAAAGTTAACCATCGCTGACGGTCTACGGCATTAGGTTTAAAACCGTATTATAAACCACTGTAAAACGAAGTTAATTTGTGTGAATATTTGTAACAGTGAGCAATTTTTTTATTGATACGAGTATTTAAATTATAAATTATACTATCAGATTTTACTATCACAGTTTATAATGCCAGCTGTATTCGCTAAGAAAAAACAACATTTAAAATGAGCCCACCGCGAGGGCTCCCGGTATTCCATATGCGACTAGGTGAACCGTCCAGGAGGGCTCCCGGCACTGAACGGGTTAATACGCTAGCGCTAGCGAGTAAATTTCGATGGCAACTCATGGTAGAGGTACTGTTTTGAAATGGTTAAGTAAAACAAACAACCAAATTTTTTACACTTTTTAAGTTTCAAGTATTTAATAGGAGTTTTTGATAAATCTTTTAGTGTCAACTTAATGCCTACTTTTGTAGCTGTCGAACGAAATCACTATTATATCTGTATGACCTCTAAATCGGTAGATATTGCAAAATAAATTAATCAACTGTATCAGTAAAAAAAAAAACCATCATGGCAAAATGCCTTATCAAGGTGGATTTGTAGATAAAATTGATCTTATTACTTCGCCTTAACGGGTTGGACACTGGTGACCAGACACACTCTATAGGGTTCGCAACAAGTCAATCGTCATCCTGAGGATGCCTCGTTGAGAGGTGAAACACGTGTCGATTTCTTACAGGGTTCTTTATTACTCTTTAAGAACGGTTAAGCGGATTAGGTTACTAAATGTACGTCATCTATTGTACGTTATAATGGATTTCCGCAAAGTCACGCCATCGGAAATAAATGAGTTTAGAGTTGAATTTGACGACGATTCCCCCACTCTCACTTTACACAGTTATGCAAATCAGAATTATGCCACGGTTTATGTTCTACTACCACAAAGTACCCGCTTAACCTGTAAAAGCAAGTACCATATGTCCCGTCCCTCCCTGAAAGCTAGCTACACTACTTGACTCGGAAAGTAGGACGGCTTTCGATGGAAATTTCAACAATGCCGACAGTTCTTAAGGATTGTCGGGGACAGCATAATGGTCTTGTAGTCCGTTAGCAGATTGGAAAGTCGGACTTTTTGTGCGGAATTAGCTTACTTGAGGAGTTGAGTCAAATCGACTGAGGCAACGAGGTGGGAACATTCGATTCTCTCGGATTTTTAGGTAAACTTTCTGTTGAAGGTGTACGAATTTGCTGGAAAATATTACTACAAGTTTTCATGTGGATTTGGAATGAAAAAATAAGGTTTAGTCACTTAGACATAACTAGCGAAATGTGAGTGTGCTATAGGTCCTATATGTCTGCCCTATGCTTCAGGGATCAGGCGTGGCGTTATGTTAATCTCAATGAAAGATAACATAGGAAGACAATTTTTAAATAGACCATTTAGTAAACCTTCCCTTGCCTTTTTTTTCTTAGCATATTGAAGTCCTTCGCATCAGAATGATTAAAATATGTGCATACTAAAAGCGCCATCTGGCCTCCACATTTCAATTATAGATAACAACGGTTGCAGCATGAAGTTACAACACCTGGGCCTCCGATTTTCTCACCCCGCGTTTTCACCAAGTCATAATCAGCCTCTAAGGCTGCCTGTCCACTGGAGCGGAGAGGAGAGGAGAGGAGCGGAGATGTGTCAATATTAACCAATAGAATCAAAACTCCGCTCCAGAGTTGCGATTCTATTGGTTAATATTGGCACATCTCCGCTCCTCTTTTCTCCTCTTCGCTCCAGTGGACAGGCAGCCTTACACAGGCCTCCTCTCCTCGTGTGTTCGAATTTTTGGTTCTAGGATATGCCGGTTTCCTCACGATGTTTTTCTTCACCGCTCTGAGAGCAGTGGTGATTAAATAATTTATACAAAGTAAAGCGTCTGTCTGGGTTTGAACCTACGACATATAATATGTAAGTCGCGGCCGTTACTAATGGACCACCTCTGTTCATACCTTGTTGCACAGCAAGTTGTCCAAACTGGTTGTATTCAAAAGTTGTTAAAAATGCCAAAAATTTTAACAAAGTACTTAGTTAACAATCTATGTCTGAAATGAAATGAAATGAAATTGTTTATTCTGTAAATAGGATATTGGAATCACTTTTACACGTCATATTAAAATTTATGTTAAAAATTAGCTAGATGAGTTCGGCGTTTCCTATCTGACTACTCTGAGAAGAAAGGCCGAAACAAACTCAGAGGTCACAGTCTCTTTTAAAGTCCAGACATAATCTTGGTCAGGCCATATGAGGACCATGTAGACTAGTGTCTGAAATGGTCTTTTGAGGAAAGAACCATACACTTTGAGTGGACCTGTCCAGTCAGTGCAAGCATTTGTCAGTAATCGCGGAGCTCAACTCTGAACTTAAGGAGCTCAACTCGACGAACAGTAGGTACCAAAGAAAGGACATTTGGGTAGGCCGCATAAACTACTCAAACTGCCAGACCATCATTAAAACTAACTGTGAAAGAAAATAAAATAGAGAAGAGAAAAAAAAATATCCACATAGTCCTCACATTCACAATAATTAAAATAATATAATACTTTACAGCCTTCCAGCCTCCCGAACAAGCCGGATTCCGTAAAGGCTTTAGCACCGTGGACCACATACATACGCTGCGGCAGGTAATACAGAAGACCGAAGAGTATAATCTGCCTCTCTGCTTAGCGTTTGTGGATTACGAGAAAGCCTTCGATTCGATCGAGACATGGGCTGTACTGCAGTCTCTTCAACGGTGCCAGATCGACTATCGGTACATCGAGGTGTTAAAGTGTCTATACCAAAACGCCACTATGTCAGTCCGCCTCCACGACCAGACCTCGAAACCTATCCTTCTGCAGCGAGGTGTGAGACAAGGAGACGTTATCTCTCCGAAACTGTTCACCGCTGCACTGGAGGATGTCTTCAAGGTTCTGGACTGGAAAGGGCTAGGCATCAACATCAATGGCGAGTATGTCACTGACCTTCGGTTTGCCGACGACATAGTCATCATGGCTGAGACCATGGAGGACCTCAGTATAATGCTCGATGACCTCAGTAGAGCCTCCGAAAGAGTGGGTCTTAAAATGAACATGGACAAGACAAAGGTTATGTCAAACGCCCATGTAACACCCACTCTCATAAAGATCGGAGACGCTACGCTCGAAGTTGTAGACGAGTATGTTTACCTAGGACAAACTGTCCAGCTAGGTAGGTCCAATTTCGAGAAAGAGGTCAATCGTCGAATCCGACTCGGCTGGGCAGCGTTCGGGAAGCTACGCAATATCTTTTCGTCCCACATACCACAGTGTCTCAAGACGAAAGTCTTTGACCAGTGCGTGTTGCCAGTGATGACTTATGGCACTGAAACGTGGTCGCTCACAATGGGCCTTATTAGAAGGCTAAAAGTCACCCAAAGAGCAATGGAGAGGGCTATGCTTGGAGTTTCCCTACGTGATCGAATCAGAAATGAAGAGATCCGCAGGAGAACCAAGGTAACCGACATAGCCCGAAGAATTGCCAAACTTAAGTGGCAATGGGCAGGACACATTGCTCGCAGAACAGATGGCCGATGGGGCCGAAAGGTTCTGGAGTGGCGACCGCGTACCGGAAGACGTAGCGTTGGAAGGCCTCCCACAAGATGGACCGATGACCTTGTAAAGGCCGCAGGAATCCGCTGGATGCGGGAAGCACAGAATCGGTCGAAGTGGCGGTGCTTGGGGGAGGCCTATGTCCAGCAGTGGACGTCTTTCGGCTGATATGATGATGATGATGATGAATACTTTACAAAGTAATCATGTCATTTTGTATGAAATATTCAACAATGTCAATGTTTATATAAAACTGGTATAATTTGATGATTTTACTGAATAATTATAATGTCAAGTTTCAAGGTTTTATTACAAGGTTTAGCAGAGCGAGCAGCTCAATCCCATGCTTTTTTATCTTCTAAATAATCGGAAATTCTATAATACCCTTTTTTACAAAGTTTGGTTTTAATGCTGTTTTTGGGTAAGTTTCGAATGTCAATGGGAAGTTTGTTGTAAAAGCGTATACATTGACCCATGAACGAGTTGCTTACTCTGTGGAGACGAGTGTGATGTACAGCAAGGTTGTGTTTATTCCTGGTATTTAAACTATGAATATCGGACATTTTCTTAAAATTTGATATATTTTTCTGTACATACAATAGGTTTTCTAATATACATTGAGAAGCTACAGTCAGAATGCCTATTTCTTTGAATTTTTCTCGAAGGGAATCTCTCGGACCTAGGTTGTAAATGGCTCGAACAGCCCTTTTCTGTAGAACAAAGATAGTATTAATGTCCGAACAGGTTCCCCAGAGAAGAATCCCATATGACATAAGACTATGAAAATAACTCAAACAAACAATTCTGGCTGTGTGAAACATCATCTATACTTATATTGTAATATGACATGTTTTTCGTAAGTCTTTTACAGGACTTTAGGGGGTATGAGGAACAGGGTGTAAAGTTCACTCATCCACCATAGAAAAGGGAGGATCCTCCAACCAGACGGGTTGTTATGTCTGGCGGGCAACTGCCCATGTTGATTTCGGATAGTCTTATCTATGTTATTCGCTCAGTAAACTCTAACTGCGAGATGTAGGAATTGTGTGACGTCATGTCTTTTTGTTTCGTAGTTTTTGTATGTGGCGGTCTAACCGCTACATCACTCCCCTCCGGAGACCGGAGGTCGATAGTGGGCTGAGTCTTGGATCTTGCGATGCTTCACAGTGCCAGCTGTGGTTCCAGTGAGTCGGAACCGGGTGCCGCATAGTTCACGGTGAGTCGGAACTGTCTGCGGTGATTCCCCAGTGAGTCGGGGAGATGTGGCTGAGGGTGATGACCAGGAATGCGCGTTCGCTGCATGCTGGTGGTCAGGATACCCGTTGAAGCCGTGGGTGCTGGCTGGCTGTGTAACTCGCCTCACGAAAGCTTGCGGGAGTGATGATGATGACGTCACGCTGAAGTAGTTGCACGAAGGCTGCGTTGACGTTCATACTCGGGGTCACCAATTTTAGGTTGAGGAACAGGGTGTAAAGTTCACTCATCCACCATAGACAAGGGAGGATCCTCCAACCAGACGGGTTGTTATGTCTGGCGGGCAACTGCCCATATGTTGATTTCGGATAGTCTTATCTATGTTATTCGCTCAGTAAACTCTAACTGCGAGATGTAGGAATTGTGTGACGTCATGTCTTTTTGTTTCGTAGTTTTTGTATGTGGCGGTCTAACCGCTACAGGACTTTCGTTGAAAACAAGTGACACCACTTTTATAAGGGAGTAAAGCCGCGTAAGGATTTTCAGCATACCTAATTAATAATCAAATTATCATTTCATACTCCGTGTATGTAACAATATCTTTATCTTTATTTATATAAAACAGATTGTAGTACATGGTATCACAAAGTAGGTAGTATAAAATCTCTGGCAATCAAGTGGGTGACGTGCTGATCTCCTTGCTAGGCTATGAAATAGCCTGTATTAAGGAGTAACAGTGCCTTAATAATTATGTATTCTGTAGCTACCTATCTATTTTTCAGTCCAGGTACCTACAAACTGTTCCTTTCTATGTTATTTCATCTATTCCAACCAAAATTGTAAATTTTTTAGTATAGAAAGTTTTTCTGTCTTTCATATATTTCTTTTCAACTACGATCGCAACTATCCAGTCGCCTTCCAACTCGTTTTATCGGCATCTTGTGTGAAGTAGGTTGCGTCCCGTTCAAAGTGAAGGGCTCGCCTCTCTATATTTATGTGGAGTGCTAATTTTAAACCCATCGCGCTGGCATGAGTGCCTTCCATGTAACGTGTATACGTATGATGTAGGCGATAATATTTTACGAGGAAAAAACAAATAAAAATACCTACAACATAATATTTTAACCGGGTGACCTGGATTTTTATATTGGTTAGGTATCCTGTCGAGAAATTAGATAGTCTGAGGAATATGAACTGGCCTAAATGGCTTTGATTATCGTTTTTATTACCAAGTTATCCAATTACCTAGGTACCTTATTCAGCGAAGATTTGTTATAATCAAAATAATGTGACTACTATGTGCGGATAGGCAAGCGATTACAAAACAACAATTGAGGAGTGATTTTTCAAAGGGGCTTTTTTCCATGATACATTTTTCTTCAGTAATGATGAAAAACCAGTTTAACCGTTTTAAAATTATACTGGAAATGTCTTCTTCTGTACGAAAATGAGATTTTTGTCTGTAACTGTTTCCTTAGGAAATAAGAAGAAAGAAAAGAAAGAAAGAATGAAAAATGATTTATTCTGCACAAACTAAACGCACATTACAAAAAAATAAAACATTTAGAACTACTTGACAGATTAGCCAAAAGCCAAAATACGTACTTTTTGTATTGGATTTTGAAGTAAAGGCTAGTTTAACATGAGAGTGACGATGGCATTCATAGATTCTTTTCTAGCAAAAAATTAAATACGCCCTTTTGAAAAATCACTCTTCAATTTTATTATATTGTAAACACAATTTCTGTGACACTTTTACAAATGTT
Organism: Conistra vaccinii; assembly: GCA_948150665.1. NCBI lineage: Eukaryota > Metazoa > Arthropoda > Insecta > Lepidoptera > Noctuidae > Conistra > Conistra vaccinii. Next base: position 2,341,848 of record OX411327.1, read on the forward strand.
TATAAACAACGAACCCCTCCTTATGTCATTCAGGCGCCAAGACTTTCTGAAAATGAGAACTAAAGAAAATATACTTCAAGAAAATATTCTTTTGGATCTATCGTAACGACTACCCATTACGCCATTAGCACACCTCCGCCGCGAAACCGCAATAGTTCAATTCAACTGGCTCGCGTCATGTTCCGCTACTCCAATTTCGCGTAGCGGAACTTGAACTACTGCGGTTTCGCTGCTATGGTTTCGCGGCGGAGGTGTGCTACCGGCGATAAACTTGTTCTTTCATCCATAATTTTATCTAGATTTTAGATACACTTCATTAGACTACCATCTCCATACCCAATATTTTTCCTACACAAATAAGGTCAAGCTAGACGTTTTTCACCCCCTCCTCCCTTTTTTCCCTACTCACTGAATATTTTTTGTCCCAATTTCGGCACACAAGACATCCAATAATAACATCTTACGTCCTAAAAACGGCCCAAACTTAGGGCGATCCGTCCCGAGGCGTGACAAAAACTAGACAAAGCCTAGAGGAGAATTATGACGTATGGTACATTATGTATAGCTTGGGACATCTGGACGCTAAAAGGAAATTCCCACACGCATTTACCAAGAGAGGTCCCTAAACATATTATAGGGTTGTGGTGTGGTGGTTAGAGGTAGCGGTGAGCGGTGACCTTATTTTGTTTCTCAGTTTCTCGTAACATGTATGAAGTTTTAGGGAACTTTTGTGGGATTAGGTACAACAATCGGGTTAGGAAGGTTTTAAAAGGTACTTGACAGGTAACAGATTTCCTCCGGTTTTTGTGTACGCATGAACTATGTATGATATAGTTCGAAAAAGTTAGAACTAGACACGAGTTTGTATCGCAAAGGATACAAGCTCATGTCAGTAATGTTGGTGGCGTTAGGTACCTATCTACAACTCAGGATGAAATGGACGAAAATGAATGATAAATAAATGAATGTTTCTATATGTGGGAAATAATTGAAAATAAAGTTTTGTATGCATGTACCGTGGTAATTAAAACTATATTCTTATTGTTTCTTTTCAATTGGACTGGTACACGGAAAGTCGCTGAGTTTTTACCTTCCTAAAGTTCTTCGAAAAAATGCCATTTTATAACGGTTAATAAAGGCTTAAAACTTTACAATACTATCGCTAAATCTTTACTACTATAACCCCAGCCTATTCTCAAGGATGACAACTTGAATCTTCGCCCCTATTCTACATAGGAAATCGACTTTTAAACCTTTTGTTGTACATATCTTACACGAAGATATGTTGCTAGCGTTTGAAGTACTGGTAGTACTGCTTTGTCGAGCAGGAGAGAGTGTTTGGATGTCTTGGCTATAATTGTTATACAACGTTATTTTTTATTCATTACAAACCTCTTAAGGGGTCACTGTACTAATCATTATGAACAACTTTTACTATGGGACCAAAGCTGAAATCGCGAAAAAAAATCAGCTGTTCGCTACATTTTGACGAGATATGCGAACATAAATGTATGGAACAGCTGATTTTTTTTCGCGATTTCAACTTTGGTCCCATAATAAAAGTTGTTTATAATGATGAGTACAATGACCCCTTAAGAGGTTTGTAATGAATAAAAAATAACGTTGTACATTTGTTGATTTTTTTCGGTCAGAATGATACAAGAATATATATGGGTACTTAGGTGGTAGCTTTAGGAGGCTTATCTAGTTTTATTCATACCATAGAAATAAAATTGTAGATAGATATTTGATCTCTGTATACGAACCTAGGTAAAAAAAAAACATTAGGGGCAGTCTTTGGGGACTGCCGATGGAAATGAAAACAGTATCCTATAATATTATGTTAATCCAGGTAATAAACTATCTGTCCGCCTCATCCAAATCCTATTAGTAGCATAACAATGATTGAATACTATCGTGAATTCATGCAAGCCTAGTACTTTTTGTTAGGTTACTGCTCAGATATTGTGCACAACGTCTAATGATTGAAATACTATCGTGAATTCATGCATGCCTAGTACTTTTTGTTAGGTTACTGCTCAGAAATTCTGCACAACGTGTACCTAATGATTGAAATACTATCGTGAATTCATGCAAGCCTAGTACTTTTTGTTAGGTTACTAACAAATTCTACTCTCCCTCCGTCTTACGAATTTTTGATCAGGTCACGTGTCCTGACGCGAGTTTAAAATTTTTTACACATCCCTAAAAAAGTGCACAACGCCGCTAAAGAAAATTTCACTTCAAAAAAATACAGTATTAGCTTGTATTGTATTAATTAAGAGTCCCGCTGCAGGTCAAAACCTCTTCTTATAGATAAAAACGATATGAATTATTAGCTAATCAGTAATTTCACATCTATCACTTTTTTTTTTTTTTTTTTTGTTAATCATTAGACGTTTATTCAGTAACATTTTAAATTAACGATATGAATTAGATCATTTTAGTTCACTGTCTTAGACCGATTTCAGGCCATTAAGTTCAAGAATTCTATTCATATTTTCTCTTCTCCGCAATTCCAGGATTTTACCACATATGAAAATGTCTAGTGACTAAATATATATGGGTATATAAACCGTCACGCTCTGCTCGCTTACAAGAGGAATAAATCTCTAAACGCGAGATGTGAACGAACGACATAATGTATGTATATGTACATTATGTGTCTGTGCTAGATTTTCTATTTTCATATACATTCCGAAAGTATCTGTTCGGAAATGTATGAAGAAATATGTATGTAGAGAAAGTTTTATACAAACTACTAACTTATTTGAATGGTATAGAATACATTAACATAATATCATCACGACTGAATTACCAGAAGGGGTAGACAATAATTATATATCAATACAAATATTATATTACAATATAAAATTATTATGAATTGAACAAATCACTATTATTAAAATAAAGATTTTTATTTCGGAACTAAGAATCCATACAGTGTTAGTAAATTCAACATTAGTAATAAACGTAATAATGATTTTTATTTTGTACCAAAAAATTCATAGAGGTTCAATGTTAACATAACATTTAAATAAGTTATTATCAAGTGTTAGTACCAGTCGACCACAGCACAAACTGCTTTATAATTGGAGAGCTGAACCTCTCCACTAGAGTTCTCAGGATGCTGTTGCGACTGTCTCTCGCTCACTCATTAATGATGTAACTTATATTTCGTAATAACAACATATTTTCAATTTCAATGTCGTAGGTACCTTTATTTACATCGAAATATATGCACATGTTTTAAGTAAGTCCTAAAATAATAATAAATATATGTACATGTATAAAAGGGGGAGGGAGGGGGAGTATCAATAGTGCGTCAAAAAAAAATGCGGGACAGTCTTTGGTTACTGCCGATAGAAGTGAAAACTAAGTAACGCCATCTAACGAAAATGTCAGGAATTTATGTGGCTTGCTGTCAGTACAAGCCGTCTTACGAATTTTCGATCAGGTCTCATGTCCTGACGCGAGTTTAACATTTTTACCCATCCCAAAAAGTGCTCAACGCAAGTTTTAGCGCAACCCTCACCTGAGATAGTAGACCTACTTACTGATTTGTTAAGACAATAATTATGTATCTGTAGGTGAAGGTTAGACTAGTTTAAGCTACGATGAGGCTGACATGCCATTGTGGATAAAAGCCTCATACAAAAAATAAGAATAAAAAACAAAAAAAAAAAACAAAAAAAGTGCACTATGCCGCTAAAGAAGTTTTCACTTCATAAATTTGCATCGCTGCCAACAGGAAAAGTCCCCAAAAGGCTGGCAGCATTTCCACGTTGAATGGCTATGTTGATTCTTTGACCTAAAAATAGGCCAGCCTGTTCACGTAAAGAGTCGACCAACCGCATGGCGATGTCCTAAGAAAAAGTGAGCACTCGAACCCCATAGCCTTAGTGTTTTAACCCCAAACGGCTCAAACAAACAGTAACTAAACCAGCCAGCCAGTTCCTAACCACCAGCATTATCCACCAAGATTTTATTTAACTGAGTTAGTGTCAAAAGTGTGTTAGTGCGTGTGTGTGTGAATTGCCAAACTTAAGTGGCAATGGGCAGGGCACATTGCTCGTAGAACAGATGGCCGATGGGGCCGAAAGATTCTGGAGTGGAGACCGCGTACCGGAAGACGAAGCGTTGGAAGGCCTCCCACAAGATGAACCGATGACCTTGTGAAGGCCGCAGGAATCCGCTGGATGAGGGAAGCACAAAATCGGTCAAAGTGGCGGAGCTTGGGGGAGGCCTATGTTCAGCAGTGGACGTGTTTTGGCTGAAATGATGATGATGATGATGAATTTAGTGTCAACTTTTAGTCTTAACAGATAAAAATGAGTATCATTAGGTACAACAAAGCAGCTCAAGAATGAACACCTCACCTCATTTTAACGCCAACAACAGTGTTATAAAGTGGTTACGTCACAAACTCGCGACGTCACAAATCTAGACTCCTTGTTATTATTATATATGTACAAGTCACACCTTCGCGTCAGGAATACTAATGCAATTGTTCGCTGTAGAATTAAATTACTGTTTGTTACTGAAGGAATACGTTGTTGTTACAGCACACGTGGTGTGACGAATAAATGTGTTAGCTGCTAGGATGTGAAGCTAAGTAAATATTGTTGTGATTATGTTTTTGATAAGGAGGAGCTCGTGGATAAGTAATACGCTTGCCGGGGCTGGTCAGTGGATGGGTGACCACCTTTACAGTCATACCGATACTCGTTCGTGCCTCGAAAAGCACGTTAAGCCGTTGGTCCCGGCTGTTATTCGTGGACCGATCATTGACAGACGTTACGAGTCATCAGAAGTCCGAAAATCTGACACCAATCTTACCAAGGGGTATCGTATTCCCCAGTTACTGGATTGGGTCTGATAGGCAGTTGCATTCGTCGGTATTTAGCTGCATCCGGTTAGACTGGAAGTCCAACCCAACATAGTTGGGAAAAGGCTAGGCATATTGATTGATTATGTTTTTGATAAACTGAAAGGTGTACTCGTGGACCTCTGGGAACAACAAAATGGAATAAAAGCCTTTGGGTTGTTGCATAACCAGGGTGTTTTAAAGGGGTGGGTACCTATTGCAAACGCCATGCGCGCTTACACTATCGGGTCGAATAAAAAATATGTCAAATAAAAAAATTATTCAAAAAACAAAAAACCCGACTGCAAAAACACATAACTGAAAAGAGAAAAACGAGAGATGCGATACATAAATATTATATTATAGCCTATGTCACTTCTACGATTAAGACGAATCTAACGACACCTCTTATGTTAAAATCCTTCAAGCCGTTTAGGCTACAGAGCGTGCCAAAGAAATAGACATACATACATACATACATGATACATACTCTCGAAAAACATTACCCTCCTTCTGGGGCAGTCGGGTAAAAAGGCGTATTTAGTAATAAAGTCATAGACATTCGTAGAATTAATACTACTCGTATTCTTTTTCATCATGACGCGCGCTGTCAGCTCTCCTACTATTTCCTATTATATTTAGATAGGTATAGCCGTGTTTTCCGTTAAAATGTAATGGGTGTCAAGGACGTTCCATTGATGCAATTAATATTATTGATAAGGTCGGGTACGCGGGCCCATTCCCTGTTGCATGTGCTCGTAAGTGGCGGCAACCACTTTCCATTACGTGGGGGCCCTATTTACTAACGTATATTAATTTCGCCAAGTGCAACGAAAGGGGTCAAAGCCCTTTCTGTTTGACGTCATAGTCGTTATTGCCCCTATCTGACGGCGTTCTGAGCAGTGATAGCCTAGTGATGTGACCTGCCATGTATTTCTAACTTTTTGAATTAATGTGCGTATTGTATATCTAATTATCACTTGCTTAAAAAACGGTGAAGGAAAACATCGTGAGAAAATCGGCATGCCCGAGAAAAATTTCTCGGCGGCAGAAGGCAAGGCAGAGGCTCAAAAACGCGGACGGCTTTAAAACTCTGACACCAGGCTAGTCACTAACTACTCGAGAAGAAAAAGACGGCGTTCTTTAAAAAAGTATATGTATAATAACGGCCAGAAGTCAAAAAATTTGTGGCTTTGATATCTAAACATACCTAGTTTACATTCCCAAAACTTTTTCTTTTAGGCTCTCTGAGACAGGTTCGACGAGATGATGCGATGCGATTCTGGCAGAATAATTTCCATGAAGTTTTCATAAAAGTTGTTCTACTAGAGTCGCATCGCGCTGTCGCATCGCGCCTGTCTGCGGCAGCCTTAAGTTTACTCACCCTTCTCCGGTCTTGCTCGAACATTATATTTTCTAGCATTACATACTCAAATAACTTAAATATTCTTCGACCCATCATGATAGCTTATTCTATGTAATGTAGACATTATTATGTTTAATCCACTGGCTGTCTAGCCAGACGTGACTCGATAACTTGTCTGAATATCTCCCACAATATTTGACAAGTAATACCTACTCATTCACAAAAAAAAATTAAAAGAAACTGACATTTATACGAGTATATCTCTATGCGTACCGAAAAATACCTTCGTTTTATAATTACAGTGCTGTCATTGATAGGTTTAGGTAAAGTAGTTTATTTATAATGTAAATAAATACCATAATACTAATTGGCGCTTGGCACTATGAGTTATCGCCTCTGCCTGCGTGAGCGATGACGTAGCAAGATGGTGGACATCAATTTGACGTTTAATCGCTTGTGGCGGGAAAGCATTGGTCACTTGTCGTTGTGGGAGTAACACCTGAACACAGCTTTATTTGCCTAGTGTCTTGAGATTTTAGCCTATATATATTAATAAAACAATTTCAAAATGGAGGCAAAGGACCGTATTTTAGAACGAAACTTAGTTATGAATTATTAAACGCTGTCATCATTTTGACAGTTCAACATTATATATTGCGTTCTTTTAGCTTTCGAAAAGATGAATTTTTATAACACATGAAGCACTGAATTTTGTTGTATCGTCAAAATAAATACTTTCGTTACCAAAGTTCGCCTTAATTTTGAGAGTAGGTACAGTTAAGTACAAAGTTGTGTTAAGTTGAGATTAATATAAAATCTATCAGATTTAATTTAGGTTTAAATCTGAAATCACTTTTGTATAGTATACGTTCTAAGAGGAAAAATAATTTCTAGTGCATTGTGAGATTACCGTACGATTGTCGTGTTGTGATTATTTTTTGTTAATGCAATTGAATTTTGGCCGTAAAACAAAATAAACAAATAAAATTGCAAGAATAACTTGACATACTGCTTACTTCTTCCCAATCAAATATTTTATCAATTTAAAGAACGTATCCCCTAGAATATTTTTACCTTAACCCGGAAAACATCTTCATATATCCCGACTCTGAACTACGGACCATAGTTCCCGGGTTGCCGAGTAAGCAGGCAGTTCTAAAGAGGTCAGTAAGACCGGGTGGCCAATCGGCCGTGTAATGGTCGGAAATGATCCTTTCCAAATAGTTATACTTATATCTTCAATCGTAGGTTTTAATGTCTCGCAGTTACGAGAATTTCTGTGTGATTTTTCTTGTGGGTGAAGGGTGATGAATATTAATACAGTTGGAGGACAAACTGTCTGTGCCATAGATCGGTGGTTCATCCGGCTCGAAGGACCACAACAAACATGTATAATAAAATGCTTGTAGATTTTTAGCAGTGAATAAAAGATTTTAATTTTATTTTATACGAGCAAACGTACAAGTCAAAGAGAGAAGATTATACTAAAACTAAAGTTACCAATATATTAAAACTAGTGCTAAACTTATAAATGTTGCTAATTCAGATAAAATTATATGTTTTGATTATTCAAACAGTCTGTGTTCAAGGATGCAAGCATAATGATCTTGTCAGTAGGGTTGCTAATGAATAGATAGATAACATATAATCAGCCTATTAATGTTCCCACTGCTGGGACACAGGCCTCCTCTCTGTGAGAGGGAGTGGGCCGTAATCTACCACGCGGGCCCAGTGCGGGTTGGTAGATGTCACATGTCTTCGAATTTTTTGTTCTAAGACATGCCGGTTTCCTCACGATGTTTTCCTTCACCGTTTTGAGAGCAGTGGTGATGAAATTATTTACACAAAGTAAAGCGCCTGCTTGGGTTCGAACCCACGCCCTGCAACTGGTAAGTCGGGGCCAATACCACTGGGCCACCACTGTTCTAATGCTAATGAATGAGTGAGAATAATTTAAATATAATCTCTAACAATAGTTTTTACATTCAAAAGTAAATTAATAAGTTGTTTTCATTATAAACCTTTGCCTTCTGTAAAAATAAACTAGCGCCAAATCATAGTATTTTGGCGTATCGAAGCATTCTGTGAAGTCCGCCCTGCTACTGCTTTTGCTGACTGGCTACTACATATTTTACAATGGTGTAAGCTATTTTTATATCATGATAGTGTGAATACGAGAGGAGAGGAATAGGAAGATAATGGGTCATTAGGATTTTAGAGGTATGAGGAACAGGGTGTAAAGTTCACTCATCCTCTATAGAAAAGGGAGGTCCTAGGATTTGTGTGACGTCAGGATTTTGTGTGACGTCGATGCGTAGTTCGTCTTTCTGCAAAGTAGCTACGAGTTTACTAATGATTAAAGCTGTACACTTAATATAGCAGCTGTTTGTGACGTAATTTCCTAAAGACTGGAGCGAAATGTGACTTAATAAAAAAACAATGCATTACATGACACGCACGTAGTCACTATGAATTATTATTTGTATATTATGAACTGGGCTCGATACCGTCTTAATAATGGATGGTGGACGTCGTAAAAATATACAGGACAATCCTGTGACATACAGATCCGAAAGTTGGATAGCCATAGTATTTCTGCTTTACGTAAAATCCCGAAGTAGAGAAGAAAATTATGTTCAGAGTGACAATTTATACGTAATGAGTTGAGTTTTGGTAATACTTTTCATCCTTAACCATACTAATAATAGAAACTCTGTCTGTCTGATTGTACGTTACCTTTTCACGCCCTAACGCCTCAACCAATTTAGAGGTGGTACTTGGATAGACTATAACCTGCATCATAATTACGTAACACACGATAAATCACAATTGCATTAGCAATATCCTTGGCATGATTTAAATTACGGTGCTTTATGCAATTAAGTGCTGGATTAGGTCATAGAATACTTTTTATCCCGTAGTACTTTCCTGTGGGATACTTTCTGACCTCCACGTGGGTGAAGCCGCAGGCAAAAGCTAGTATTATACATTGGCAAAAAAAATAAGCTTTTGGGACTGCGGGTTCAGAAATAGTGGAGTGGGATATATCCGGCAAACATGCTGAAAACTGCCAGCATTTTAGTTGCTTCTCCAACGACATGCAACACCGCCACAAACTTTCCTCAAGACTTCAACATGTTCTTCAGTCAGACTCTCCGTACGTCCACAGAGGAACAGGGACATTTTATTACAAAGGTCGTGACATGTTGCGCTGATGCCAGCCTGTCCACAAACGCGTTACGGTCGGCTATGGCCCGTTTCGGGGCATTTTGGGGCATTTCAGGGCATTACGGGGCGTTTTCGGGCCATTTGTCTGCCGAATATTGTTTTTGGCGCAATCGTGGCGCTCTCATTGTTTTTATGGCCATTTGCTAGTTTCAGAGGGTCAGATAAAAAATTTGAAAGTACTTTTCTTTAACTGTATGGATTCGGAGTTGGGTTTTCGGGGATAATAGTCGTTTTATCTCCAATCAAAGTAGTGCAGTTATAGAGGGTTCAAGAGTTCAGCTTTTTAAGACAATATTGGTGGAGTGTTTTGCTACATTTAAAACAAAATACTACGACATTTTGCGAATAAAGGCGGAAATACACATGCCTGTAAAACGGAGAAGTAGCTCGCATGCCAGTAACACTGTGCAAGTAAATGTCACACTCTGTATACATTTAATGTATCCACAGTGTGGCATTCAAATAATATTTTTTTGCGTTATGGGTTATATTTTTGTACTCTTATCTAACAAGGCTCATGTGCAGTCAAGTAAATTAGGTACCTAATTGTTTATCAAATTGACACCCAATGTTAATTTGCTGTGTTATCTATCCATTTCATATAACTGTTAAATAATGACAGTTGTGTTTGAATATACGGCCAATTTAAGTTGGTTGACAATTTGTTTTCCATGACTTTACCTTTATTATGACTTTATACAAGAACAAGCTGGCAGTATCATCACAACGGTAATATTTTTCCCATTGTTTGTCTTATTTGTTTTAAGTATATTCGTGTATTTGTATTACTATATTTATGTATATTTTAGGTATATTTATAGTTTTGATAGGTATATGTATATCCTTAGATTTAATTAAATATTTATTCCACAATTTTCGATATTGCACCTACCACTGTTTGTCTCTGCATCACCCAAAGGTTGACTGGTAGAAAATGCCTATGGCATTAAGTCCGCCTCTGTACATACAAATGTACAGAGGCGGACTTACACACAGAGGCGGAAGCTAAGCACACAAGTGCTTAAAGTGTTAAATAAATAAATATACATGAATACCAACCACTAGTGCCCATAAAAATGTCATGATCTAAAAATCGTTTAACTCTTTCGGAAAACTTCAATGTTAAACGTCTGTTGACTACAAATCTTTAAAAAAAAAAGCTATCGATTTAAAAAAAAAGACACTACAAAGTCAAAAATAACTTCAATTTCGGAAGTCGGTGTCTTTGGTTTTAAATTTTCGGTTTTTGCCACCGACTTTTGAATTAAAGTTATTTTTGAGTTTGTGTGTCTTTTTTGCAAGTGAGTTTTTTTTTTTGTTAAAGTTTTTATTTTTTACTTTTTTGTTGTGGTACCTACCCCACAAAAATTCGAATACCACTACCAGCTATGTAAATAACAGTGACAGGAACTTATCATCATATCATCCACATAGGCTAAGTGGGAAAAATACGTATTAATAAAGCTAACTCAAAAACTACCTAAACAAAGTTAATACAATTTGTATGGGACCACCTCTGAAGTAGAGCAGTGGTGGCTCAGTGATAACGGGCCACCACTGCTCTACTTACGAGTTGTAGGTCGTGGGTTCGAACCCAAGCAGGCGCTTTACTTTGTGTAAATAATTTCATCACCACTGCTCTCAAAACGGTGAAGGGAAACATCGTGAGCAAACAATGTCTTAGTACCAAAAAAAAATACGAAGACATGTGACATCTACCAACCCACACTGGGCCCGCGTGGTAGATTACGGCCCACTCCCTCTCACAGAGAGGAGGCCTGTGTCCCAGCAGTGGGAACATTAATAGGCTGATGATGTATGACCCACCAAACAAAAAAGAATCATTTAAAAAAATCAATTCATTAATTGGCGGAGTAATCGCGTAACAAAAAAAAACAACAAAGATACAGACGAATTGAGAACCTCCTCCTTTTTTAAAAATAAGCTCATGGTTAACAAAAAAAACCGCAAAAACAATCGTGCATATTCGTAACCCCGAAACTACAGTAGATTGATGTAAATAGCGTGTGGGGTCACAAGAAGGGCCCTCGCGGCGCCCGAGAGCTCTCTGTGCGCCTCTCTTGACTCCAGCCAGCTTTTAGCGACGCTCGAGGACCAACTGCCAACCTGAATTTTACAATGCGTTTTTCTGTAGGGTTAGGTTCTTAGGGTTACGTGGTAGTGGGTTAGTTTGGGGTAGGAAGAGGTAAATGAACTAAGTGACGGTTTAGGAAAGATGACTTGAGGCTAGAGTGACAAAATAAATTTACACTCTATATCAATTTGCCGTATGATAGCCATTAGATACAACTGTCAAATAATGTCAGTTGTGATTAGAATCGAACAATTTAAGTTGGCAGTCACTTTGTTTAAAGCTTGAAATTGACTTCAATAACGTACGTATTAGACTTTAGTTACAACCTTTGTGCTATTTCTACTTAGCCATTGTTATATTTAACTTACATATTAGAACTTTAAAAACAGAAAAACTTTAGAACAGTTAAAGATATAAACATAACTCTAACTTTTGAATTAGTTAAAAACAATTCTGAAAATGCTATTGAAAAACTGTCTAAAACACAAGAGTGATTCCCTTGTGTTTTTGACAGTTTTTTGTCCGCTCAAAATTATTTTATTTCCAAATGTTAATAAGATATGTAGTGATTTTAAATACTAAATATAAAATAAAATAAAAATCTCATTTGACAGTTACCATAAAAAGCACTAGTTGGCTTTTTAACGGTAAATTTGTTAGTTTTTTAGGTTGATTTTCGTTCCAAAAACCGGATGTTTGAGAGACACCGTTCAGCCCCTAGGACCCAAACCCTATTTCCCTTGAGCTCTAAACATAATACCTAACCCAATAACATAAAATATGTTCTAAATCGCAGTCACGTCTACCAGTAATGATATTCATCGCTCAGAGCCCGACTGACCCAATTTCCTCGGTCAACTCCCTCGGCTTGCCGATGTTTACTCGGCAGACTGTATTTTGTTTTGAAGTTGTGACTTTCGATATGAATATTTTGTTTATCGTGGAGGATGAGGCGTTGGTTGATGATTTTTGGAAAAGGATAAAACATGACATCACGCCTGTATTTACAGAAGGGTTAGGCAGAGGTGTTTAGTAAGTATGGTCACAGTATTATCGTCAGTATATCTTCATAGAAAACGATGCGCTTCGAAATCTCAGTGAATTTCAGTACGCAACAGTCTCAAGTGCGTGGCAGTTTCGCACGGACCGGACGGAAGGTTTATCTACCGAGCGGCCGTAGATAATCATTTCAAGGTCACTACCGAGACATATTGCTACTTTATTATATTGTGGTATGGTGTACATAATCAGCCTTTTTAATGTTCCCACTGCTGGGACACAGGCCTGCTCTCGGTGAGAGAGAGTGGGTCGGAATCCACCACGCGGGCCCAGTGCGGGTTGGTAGATGTCACAATGTCTTCGATTTTTTGGTTCTAGGACATGCTGGTTTCCTCACGCCGTTTTCCATCGCCGTTTTGAGAGAAGTGGTAATGAAATAATTTACACAAAGTAAAGCACCTGTCTGGGTTCGAACCTACGTCCTACAACTCGTAAGTCGCGGCCGTTACCTGGTGGTTTCTGCTCACGGGGCCACCACTCTCAATTTTCAAATGTGGTATCAATTTGCTCAACAATAATTCCTCTGACTATACAAAATCTCAAAAACCTAAACATGGAAATTCTATAATTGAATTAGTTAGGCACAAGAAATTCTGTACATAAGCCTACTTCAAGATAAGTTCAAGACAGAACTTTCATCAACGCAGCCTCCCAACAGACCGAACATATGAGAACCCTACAAAGTTTCTGGGTTAAAGTCGAGCCCTTCAAAACATACTGACAGACATATTTCACTAATAATATATGCACATAACTTTCCAAATGTAAGATAATTTAATTTATAGAGCAAGTTTTGATTTCAGTATTCATAGGGAGCTGGTTTATGAGATGTGTCTAGTTCAGAAGTTGGCGTTTATTGATTAAGTTAGTGTTTCAATTATGAGCTTAATTAAACAAACGTAATGTTAATATTAAAGTACCTAAATAATTATATTAATTTTCACTCATACTTATGAGGCGTTATAGTAATTAACGCTATGGTACACCTACGTCACCGCTACCATACCACACTATTTTCGCATGCAATAAGAAGTCAGTCACAAGAAGGCTACTGCTAGAAATAAGTACAAATACGAATTAAATGTACCTCAATGTAGATTGCAATTATTTAGGAGGAATGTATAATGTTAGTGCAGCTAGAGCAGGTGTATTATAACAAGTTACCTAATTCATTTATGGAACTTCCCATTCCCATGTTCAAGAAAAAGCTGACAAGTTAGCTATTAGATCATTGCTTTTATGACATTGGCGAATTATGGACTATTGTAAAAATCTAAGATGACATAGAAATCCAAGATGGTATGGACTTAATTTTGACATTTTAAAGTAACGATTACCTAATTTTAATAATACTAATTCATATTGGACTTACCGACTGTAAATCGAAGTAAATATTTGTAAGAAAGAAAGAAAAATATTTTATTTGGGACACGCACAGGAAATACAAACAGTAATAAAAAACTAAAAGGAGCATCTAAAACTAACAATAAAAATAGTTCGTATAACCAAAAATAAAGAAAAATTAAAAAATATTAACGACCTGTGCGAGGCCAAAAAGGCCACTATCTCAGCATGTGCTGCGATATTTAAAAAAATAAATACCGCAGCGCTGGTATTCTGATAGGGCCCACTGTGATGCCACGGACATACCCACGGACACATAAATCCCACTAGGGGATTACAAAATAAATAAATAAACAACAATTATTAATAAATACAAATAAATAAACAAATTTAAAAACCGTAAACTAACTAGCTATCGGCTCACGCACGACGCCGGCGCTCCTACATCACTTATCCTAGACTAATTTGTCTATGTCATAGCGCATGACAAGTGAAGAGACGCAGGCGCACTGTATGATGCTATTAAAGTCTGTGGTATAGATAAAGTATTGTTATGAATACAAATACACTACTCTGTACCGTATTGATACAAATAACAATGAGTGTACACCATATATTTCGTGGTAGAATGTATAGAACTAACAAAAATATTAACACCATACTGTATGTAAAACTACATTCTTACAAATAAATAAATTCTAATTCTACCTATTGGCGTAACCGCCTCTTTTTATTTGCAACTACATAGTAGCGAATGAAAAAAAAAAAAAGTTACCTAGCCCAACTTAATTAATTTATACTAGGGCCAATTAAATGTAATTGTAGCCTTATTTTACGTTCTTGGTTGTATACAATAAGTAGCTAATATTTTATTTCAACAAGGTGTACATTTTGTAAAAAGGTTTTTTTATTGGTACCTTTAAAATAACTGAAAACTTCTCAATGGCTCATTGAACTAAAACAGCTATTCTATACACATATAATTATAAAAAAAAATCATAATATACAAAGTGAAATACCTACTAAGACAGGTTTTCAGTTATTTCAAAAACCTTGTATTGGTACCGAAAAACTAACTTATTTTTTATAAAAAATCCATTGCATTAGACGTCATCTGTTTTTACATAGATTCTATATATTTAAGCATACGTTTCCCTCTCGACGTAATGCGTCCGTATCGTTGCAACCACACCGCACCGCTGTATTAGCAGCTCTCTACCTGATGAGCAAAAACCTGCGTTTTAATAATATCGAGTGGTTTTAGTTGATTGCTACTGAAGGGAAACTCGAGTTTCCTGGTTTATTTTCATGTTAAATTAATATAATATTATGATGTCTTCAAGAATATTGTAAACATTGTTTTTCTGGCACGCAGTGTCTGATCAAGTAAGTAAGAAATGAGCATTTATGGGGAAGTTTGAAAGTGGTGCCAGTGACAAAAAAGTTGAAAGGAAATCGTTTTGCTTTGTAAAGGCACGTGATGAGGGGGGAAACACATGTGGATAAAAGAGTAATGAATATAAATGCTGTTGGATGGAGCGGGAGAGAAAGGCCAAAGAAAAGATGGGTGGGTTGTGTGAGGAATGATATGGAATAAGAAAACGTGTTGCGTTGACCTCAAGTAACATGGAACAAGGGTAGGCAGAAGATGATGATGATGATGATGAGTGTCTGGTCAACAATAGCTCACCTCTTGTCATGGTCTCTGTGCAATATATACGAGTACACCTGCACTGTGGTTAGCACAGTCAAAGTTTATTATTATTTGATTTGAATTTTTAATATTATTTTAATCTGTGGCATTATTATTATATTTTATTTTTTATATGAATTGAATTTTGAATGATACCTATTAATTATTAAAGTATAATTTACAATGACGTAATCACTAAAATGTGATATTGGGTATTTATTTAAATGATTAGATTTTTAATGATAAGCCCTCGTTCCCACGGACGCGAAAACCACGCGCGTGATAAAATCGCGTGGCGCGCTTGGAATGGAACAAATGCAAAGCGGTACATCTGTTCACACGGCCGCGATTTTTCCACGCCGAGATTTTAAATCGCGCAGTGTTCGATTTTCAACGCTCGGCGTTGAGCGTTGAATAAATGCGACATACGGAGTTCTGTACTTCTGTTCCCACGGACGCGTAAAAATCGCGCGCGTTGGTCAGTACGGCACGCCGGCTCGTAGAGTGCGGACGTGTCGCATGCTCAAGGCCGTAATAAAACATTGGAATAATCAGTCAGTTCTGGGCATAAGTAGGTATTTAGGTGGAGTTTATCATAAAGAAAGTAAGTAGGTATTAAACGGGTTTAATTTGATAAAAAACAGTAGAAGAAACATGCTATTTATTATAATTTTTAGGATATTATTTCCAAATAATTGTATGGCTTAAAAAAATTGCCTTTTAAATATAGTTCATTATACAAGGGCTGGACCGATGACCTTGTGAAGGCCGCAGGAAACCACTAGATACGGGAAGCAGAGAATTGCTCGAAGTGCCTGTGCTTGGGGGAGGCCTATGTCCAGCAGTGGACGTCTTTCGGCTGAAATGATGATGATGATGATTCAAGGTATGCATCCAAATTTTTTTTTGCGGTTTTCTGGCCTCCTCACTAGCTACCGCTAATGATTTTGCGGAACCCATCGTACGTCCGCACTGCTCGCAGATTTAATTCCAAGTGATTTTTTCACGCTCGTTCGAACACTCTGTTGAAGGCGCGGAAAAATCGCGCTGGGCGATTTTATCCCGCCGCGATTTTATTACGTCCGTGGGAACGAGGGCTAACTGGATATATCCTATCTATACAGGGTGTTAAAGTAATTGCGTGCCATAGCTTAGGGGTAGATTCAGTATCGATAAAGGAAACTAGGAAAAATAAAAAATAAATCCAGAAAAATAATTTAAAAAAAACATTTAAAAAAATTGCAAGGTCAACCTAATTTTGTTTGGAATCAGGTGTTTGCAAAGATTAAAAATCAACTTATTTACTCATGTTTTAAGTTGATTTGATTGCTATTTTAAGTTAGTAGGTACTAAATTAGGTTGAACTTGCAATTTTTTTAAATGTTTTTTTTTAAATTATTTTTCTGGATTTATTTTTTATTTTTCCTAGTTTCCTTTATCGATACTGAACCTACCCCTAACCTATGGCACGCAATTACTTTAACACCCTGTATATATAAAAATTAATCCGTATTTCCTTGGTCACGGCATCACGCGTGAACGGCTGGACCATTTTCGCTAATTCTTTTTTGTTGTGCTTGTTATAGTAAGGAGATGGTTCTTATGGATGGATGGAGTGGGTATGTAGGTAGGGTAGGTATGTTCGTAGGTATGTATGTAAGTAGGAAGGTAGGTAGGTAAGTAGGTAGGTATGCATGTAGGTAGGTGTAGGTAAGTAGGTAGGTACCTACCTACTTACCTACCTACCCTAACTACCTACCTACCTACATACATACCTATGTATGTAGGTAGGTAGGTAGTTAGGGTAGGTAGGTGTGCCGTAGATAAGTGCTTACCCGTGCGAAGCCGGGGCGGGCAGCTAGTACAATTAATTTCTATTTCGTTAATTATTTAGAATGCTTGTAATATTGTATCAAATTGTTGTGCCCGAAAACCCGTACATGTGAACTTTGTAACTATTATTTTAAGATCTTGTAAACACAAATGATAGATGCAATTGAGATTTGAATTCAAATTTGAAGTGGCTTAATTCTGATCCAAACTCATGTTATTTGGAATCATCAATACGACAAAACAGAACAACAAAGCAACAGTATTAACAATCCTTTTTAGTTGCTTCTATTTTACAGGCTGTGTTTCACTGTCATTGAAATCTATCAATTGCGCACAGAATAGTTCAAATACTAATCTGAATTTATTTGTGGGCATTTGACCATCGCGGGCGATTGAACTATCAATTGAAATTGTATTCAATTGACACAAATTCAGCAATTTTGTAGGTATCAATTAGTTGGTCAATCAAATAGACAGAAACTGCTCTTTAAGTCCTCCGACATTTTTTTATTATTATTAAACTAGTATTTGCCAAAGGCTTTGTTCGCTGGCTATAACTGCAGATACACCATAATTGAAAAGAATTACTGTATTACCAAATTCACGATGCCTTAAAAAACTCATTTCTCAAGCGCCATCTTGGATTATTTAACGGTCTTCAATAACGCAAACACAGCTCCTTCTACCATTATAAACTGAGAAACAGATTAATAAGCCTCTAGCAATCTTAAGTGGCCATAACGCTGCTAAGTGTCCGCGCACACTTGCGACACTGCGACGGTTTCCGCCCCGGACGCAGTTTGTGGGCGAGCCTTACGACCATTCGCTTGAGTTAGGGCTGCCATAACCTAAATTTTTGATGACGAACAAAAACTATAACTCGGGTGTAATTGAGATTTCCTCCCGTACACCCATGAAAAAAAGAAATATAAACATAACACCACGCCTTACCTCCCCTGGTTTTTTTTCACAGTAACACCTCTGAGAAACATATTTTTATTATAAAAAAATCATCTTCGTCTCCCGTTTAACCGTTTTAATTATTTTATTTATAGCTTGTTTGCGATTTGAAACGTTAAAATCGATTTACGGATTTGCCTCCTTAACAACGAGTATTCGAATCGCGTAATTTGTTTTGCGAATATTCGTTGCGCGAGTTTTTGTTACGAACATTCATTCTCAAAGCGAACAGTTTGGTGATGTTTATGCTTTTTAAAAACCCCACTCGGTGGCCCCGGACAAATCAAACCAGTAAAAATCCGAGGAAACCTAGACGGATGGCAGCCCTAGCTTGTATGTATGTACCCATTTATGTACCTACCTACATAAATGGGGGTAGAAATAATAGAGCGTACATGTGAGGCAGTGATAGAAGTTTATAGGAAAGTTTATGGAGTAATAGAAGAATGGTTTTAAATGTTAAAGGGGTAGTAAATGAAATGAAAATGAGTAAAGATGCTGCTCCTTCTATGGGTGTGTGTAAAAAGCCGGATTTCTTATTGCAGTTTGAATCTGTCAATTGTAATAGTTACCGATTTCCATGTAGGAAATTTCCGAGAAGGGAGAAGACAGACTCCTATTAGTAAGCAGGCAGCAATAGGGCATTAAACGTATTTTTCTGTATACACTTTAAACAAGCAACACTCACCTCTGATATACGAATATTTTTATATTGTCCTTATTCCAACTGAATTTTGCTTTCGCAATTCGAACTCTCAATCACACACAAATTGACCACAACCCGCTTCACAAATAAACCGCTCTCACCCAGTTATATCCAGTTTTAACCGGTTTTAACTCGTTCCAACAGCATTTAATCACCACGTAACCTAATTTGCTATGTAAAGTGAAACTTGGATCAAGATGGATCGCTGTAGTTTTTTTGTAAAATTTGCATAGACTGATAAGCGCCGCTTTGTCTACCTAGATAAGCATGGGTTTATCTGTTACCTACCGTACTTGTTTTTTAGGTGGTATCTAGAGAGCAGTGGTGGCTCTGTGGTATCAGTCCCGTTATTACGAGTTGGGTCGTAGGCATTTTTCGTTGGGTAAGTAATAATATATTACCGGTGAAAAACATCGAAAACTTTGTGAGGAAATCGGCATATACTTGAACAAAAAAATCGAAGACATGTGACATCCACCAGCTTACACTGGGCCCGTTTAGTGGGAAATGGGCCACTGCCTCTTACAAGAAGGAGGCCTGTGTCCCAACAGTGGAAACTTAACAGCCTGGTACCTAATGCTAGTAAGAGAACTTCTACGAGAGCGGCGATCTTGCTCACCCTAAGTAGCTAACTATCAACCTTGCTAACTTAATTATGTATCACCACCGCGTAAAATTTCGTATGTGGTTTATTCTGCCTTTTGTCGGTGCACTACCTTTCTTCCCGATATATTGAAACTAAGTTCTTAGCCTGTTTATACCTTGTAAGTTTAGGGCCGAGTTTCACCAAAATCTATGCAAACGATAGCTTTGCGTCGAACTGTGTAAAATCTGTTTCTCTTCAAGTTTTTGCAAAACTCTAATAAAGCTTTGAAAATCAAGCTTTACACAATTCACTGGAGCATCTGGACATCTTAATTTGTCATTTCTTTCTGCTCGTGTATTTTCTGCGCAATTCTCCTACAACTCATTCTTCTTCTTCTTGGGAGGTTAGTGACTAACCTGGTGTCCTGACTTGGTTTTACATGCCATCGAAAAATATATCTCAGGCATGCCGGTTTCCTAACGACGTTTTCCTTCACCGATTTGGAAGCAAGTGATAATACAATACGCACATGAATCCGAAAAGTCAGAGGTGCATGCCATGGGTACTCGAGACCTATGAGTTGGCAGTCTAACGGTCACAGTACTAAGCTATCACTGCTTTCAAAACCATCCAATATTCTTCCATCAGAAATGCAGATGTAGAGCTCACCTCAAAACTCCGCACTAAATTGCCACGCTCGTTTGCAAAGCCAACTTCTACTGCGTCTAAAAGATATCTAGATTTCAGCCTAGGTAGAAAACCGCAGGCGAAACCGTAGGTTAGTTCTACATACACAAGTAAACGATCGTGCCCGAAGCCAATTTGGTTGGTATCCTCGATTCTCGTTAAAAGTTTTAACCAGTGCCGCGGCACGACATACTGTTGCTAACGGGAGCTACCCGCGTTTAGTTTTAATGTTTTCTTTTTTAGTATAAAGAGAAGTTAATGTTACGTTTGTATTTAAAAGTTTGTTCGGTGTGTTAATGAATTGGAAAAAACTTTCTCTTAGATAAAAGAGTCTCAACTCCATTGTCCGTTGTTAGACTCCTATTCGGTCTGTTGTCATAAAAAAAACTTCTTAAAATATACGACATTATTTTATTCGACTATTAGGCCTATAACTAACTGTTCCGCTGTAGTGCTAAGGCCCATTCTCCTAAGAGATGAGCTTAAGTTAATATTCACGCCTGTTTTGTATGGGATTTGCAACAATTAATAAGTTCAAGTATCTTTACGGTGTTATCATTCGGTGACAGTGTGTTACAATGTCTAAAATGAATTAAGAAAGTACCATTGTAGTATCATTGTAAATTTTAAATAGATTATGCAGTCAATAAAAAAAACAGTCTATTACGCGCTTCGGGAATGTTCGCGGAGGGTCGCACAGATGGTGTCCATGCCATCATGCGAAAGAAAGCGGCCTCCTTACTACAGCGCCTGCATGGTAGTGACAACAGCATTCTAAAAATGATCGCTGCCAGACCGGACTGTGGGGACAATAAATATAGTTTTAAACTAACAATACTAACGTACTTTAAGCACCATTGTTACTAAAACCAAAATACTAACAAAAATTATGGACCCTGTAGTCTGAATTAAAGATTTATTTATTTATTTTATTACTTTCCCACTGCAGGGCAAAAGCCTCTTCTCATAAAGAGAAGGCAGGAGCATATATAAATCACCACGCTTGCTCTAAGAATTTCGATTGTAATAATACCCCTTGGTAAAACTGATTGTCAGACTTTTTGGGCTTCTGGCTACCGGCCGGGACAAACGGCTTGCATCATTTACCATCACGGAAAGACCATGGAAGGGTCTCGACATGTAATGAACGGTCACACATCCACGAACCGACCGAGGCAAGCATAGCTTAAGGGCCTTAGTCGCGTTTAGTACCGTAAAACGGTCACTTTAAAAAGCTATCTTCTCCTTAACGGCTTAGTTAAATGATTTGAAAAAAATATATGTTTGCTATAGATTCATCTACAACATATCTGAAACCGGGTTTTTTCGTATGACTAATACTTTTGCCTTAAAAAAATATTTACCATAACGCTATTTTTGGTTAATATTCGTAACTACTTCTAAACGACTTTGACGATTGGAAAAAAAATTACACAGAAAAATTGCTGATTAAAGGTACTACAAATTTGAAACTGCATTTGTAAATCAATCAATATTTGTTAAACAAAATGTCCCCATTTAGAGATAGAGGTTCAGAGGGGCTCTGCGCGGGACGCGGGCGGCAGTCGCCCGTGAGCATTGAGACGGGATGGCTGTGTCGCTCGCTGGTCCGCTCCGGCTATCGACCGAGTATGCGCATACGTATGTGTTAGTGCGAATATTTATGAACTTATTGTATTAGTGTGCGTTTATAGACGAGCTTGCTGCAGAGAGTCCAAATCGATTGTGCGCGTAGGCGCTTTATTGTTGAGTTGTTCTTTGATGTACAATTATTAATACTTTTTTACATTGACAATTACATACAAATTAACAATTTACAATATAAACTAAAAAAATGTAAATGTAAAATATAACATAACATCACGACTGTATTCCCCGAAGGGTTAGGCAGAGGTGTACCTATATAAGGTGTTAAAAAATTTACTTTAGAAACTTTAAGAGGTGTTTTAGACCATCGAACTGAATAACTTTTACTTTGGGACATACATTGATATCGCGAAAAAAAAAATCTGTTGTTCCATAGTAAAGTTTAATACCTACTGTTCTAAACTGTATGGGACAGCTGTTTTTTTTTTTCGTGATTTCAAAGTTAAAGTAAAAGTTATTCAGTTTGATGGTCTAAAGCACCTCTTAAAGTTTCTAAAGTGAATTTTTTTTAAATCACTAAAATTTGTTTAGTCCTGCCTGTCAAACGAGCATTTCCCATTCTGAAATAGACTAAGGTGACACAACTTAACTATATTTTAGTTTGACAGCACTAAGATTGCACTGAGTTATTAGTTTAGTGAAAATGGCAATTTTGCTATTCTGAATTTGACGTTTTTCACCTAAAAATTTAGATTAACCAACTAAATCAGTCTATTTTTAAACGCGATTAAAAAGGAGTGGAATAAAATTAGTTGGCATGAACACACACTTCACACACTTCAGCTGCAAAAACTGTATCTTTTTTTTTATTTTGCTTATATCTCGAAAACGGTGCGTCCTAGCGCAAAAATAATGGAAATTTCGACCCCCTCTGCCGCCCGTAAACCCACATGCCCCTACTCATAGGTAATATTTAATCATATTTTCTATACAAAAAGTTTAAAATTCCATACAAAACACGTCAAGGCTGCCCCCCCCGCGCGCCTCTGTCTCTAAAAAAATTCACGGGGTAGAGCAAACAAGTACCACGTCGGTCGCGACGTGACTGTCAAATTCAATTTTAGATGTGTCAAAATTATTTTTTAATTTAGAGATATTTTTCCGCAGAATAGCTTTTAGATTCTCATAGCCAAAAGTAAAGAATTTTAGTCGTAGTTTAGTTAGTTTAGTTCGGTGTACAAGAGAATCGGCACCAAATATTTTCTTAAGTTACGTAGGTAAGAAGGTTAAGAAATAAATCTTGATTGGTGCCGATTCTCTTGTGCACCAAACTAAACTATCACTAAAATTACTTGCTTTTGGCTATGAGAATCTGAGATTCTGCAAAAAAATATCTCTAAATTAAAAAATAACTTTGACACATCTAAAATCGAATTTGCGTCGCGAACTCGCGACTCCACGTGGTACTTGTTTGCTCTACTCTGTGAATTTTTTTAGGTCCAGAGGCGCGCAGGGGGGCAGCGTCGACGTGTTTTGTATAGAATTTTTAACTTTTTGTATGGAAAATACGAAAATTTGTTACCTTTGTGTTGGGGTAAAGGGGTTTAAGGGTTTCCTAAAGGGGGTCGAAATTTTCATTATTTTTGTGATAGGACGCACCGTTTTCGAGTTATAAGCAAAATAAAAAAAAAGATACAGTACTGTTTTTGCACCTGAAGTGTTGGTGTGAAGTTTAGTTCATGACAACTAATTTTTATATTCCATTCCTTTTAAATCGCGTAAAAAAAAATTGTCAAATTTAGTTTGAATAATCAAAATTTTTAGGTGAAAATCGTCAAATTCAGAATAACAAAATTCCCTGTTTCACTAAACTACTAAGTTAATAATTCATTGCAATCTTAGTGCTGTCAAACTTCGGTGGCAGTGACCTCTCGCGTCCGGCCCTGGTCCAGGCCATGGTGCGGAGCGAGAGGGCATGGCAAGCCGTCACCTCCTTCTGCGAAGCAGTAATGCTCGCGAAAGAGGAGGCGGAGTGCGCGAGGGAGTGGCAAAGGCCGCGCCCTACCAGCCCTAGCCACCGCCGCCGTAGGAGACGTCCCGGGCGTCGGGAATTGACTGCGACTGGACTGGAAAGGGCTAGGCATCAACATCAATGGCGAGTATATCACTAACCTTCGGTTTGCCGACGATATAGTTATCATGGCTGAGACCATGGAGGACCTCAGTATAATGCTCGATGACCGCAGTAGAGCCTCCAAAAGAGTGGGTCTTAAAATGAACATGGACAAGACAAAAGTCATGTCAAATGCCCATGTAACACCCGCCCTCATAAAGATCGGTGACGCTACGCTCGAAGTTGTAGACGAGTATGTTTACCTAGGACAAACTGTCCAGCTAGGTAGGTCCAACTTCGAGAAAGAGGTCAATCGTCGAATCCGACTCGGCTGGGAGCGTTCGGGAAACTATGCAATATCTTCTCGTCCCACATACCACAGTGTTTCAAGACGAAAGTCTTTGACCAGTGCGTGTTGCCAATGATGACTTATGGCACTGAAACGTGGTCGCTCACAATGGGTCTTATCAGAAGGCTAAAAGTCACCCAAAGAGCAATGGAGAGGGCTATGCTTGGAGTTTCCCTACGTGATCGAATCAGAAATGAAGAGATCCGCAGGAGAACCAAGGTAACCGACATAGCCCGAACATTGCCAAACTTAAGTGGCAATGGGCAGGACATATTGCTCGCAGAACAGATGGCCGATGGGGCCGAAAGGTTCTGGAGTGGCGACCACGTACCGGAAGACGTAGCGTTGGAAGGCCTCCCACAAGATGGACCGATGACCTAGTAAAGGCCGCAGGAATTCGCTGGATGCGGGAAGCACAGAATCGGTCGAAGTGGCGGTGCTTGAGGGAGGCCTATGTCCAGCAGTGGGCGTCTTTTGGCTGATATGATGATGATAATGATGATATGCTGAGTTATAGGGGTTTATGGATTTCATAAAGGGGGACGAAATTCACATTATTTTTGCGATAGGACGCACCATTTTGCGATAAGAAAAACCTTCTCCCATCACACATAAAGGCAATGCTTGTACAGTCCCTAATATTTCCCATAATTGACTATGATGATGTGTGTTACTATGACCTGAATGCAGATCTTCTCAATAACTAGACCGCCTTCTTAATAACTGCATTCTGCATGTTTCGTTTTCTCCTCTTCTGATCGTTATTTCTCCTCTTCTGATCGTTATTTCTCCTCTACCGATCGTTATGTCTCCTGACAAAGTTTATTCTGTTTATTATGTATAATATGTATTTATTAATTATAATTTATTCTTGTATTTTTTTAGTTATTTTCGTGTTATCAATTGATTGATTGTGTATTACGTAATTAGGGTACGGGGCACGTGCCCCGGGCGACACCGTTAGGGGGCGCCAAATTCGAGCATGACAGACAAGTGCACCACCCAGCGCACCGCAACTTTGCAACAAATGAGACGCGCAACAATTATAATCTTTCTCTGAGGGTGGTGCACTGAGGAAATTACTGATTCGCGTAGGTTTAGGTCGTCAAACGGTCTGAGCGGGTTGTGAGTACTTGTGAGCGGGCGCAGTTGTATTCTACCAGGAGCTCGATGAGCGTTTCTGTGGTCTATTTTTTTAAGTTTTGCGGTGCCGGGCGTCTTGCTTCAACGCCGACGACGCCTGTGACACGACTTACTTTAACTTTTACCACAGTTTTGGCGCCTCTGTTGGATTGGCGCATTTTCGATCGATTTTTGATTAATATGTTTATTATGCCTAAATTTTCGAGCTCGCTTCGCTCGCTCTTGCAACCTAGTAAAGTAACTCCTAAAGCAAAAATCCAACTTATCTCAGGCAGAGTGAATAAGGCTAATCAAAATAAATGTCTGACACGTACTAGTATATTTAAAAAAAAAACGGTTTTTTTTTAAGAAAAAAAAAACGATTCGGGGTCAGGCGATAGGTTTTGCCCCGCCTCGAAAGATCCGTTCCGTTCTAGATCCGGGGCTGCCCCTACCAAATATCACTCAACGCGCTTAAAAAAAGTTTTTCCTAAAAAAAAAACTATGATACCTACAAAAAATTTCTACAGTCAAAGGCCGATTCTCTTGTACACCGAACTAAACTAACTACAATCACTAAAATTCCTTACTTTTGGCTATGAGAATCTTAAAGCCATTCTGACAAAAAAAATCTCTAAATGAAAAAAATTTTTTGACACATCTAAAATCGAATTTGACAATCGCGTGACGACTCCACGTACTTGTTTGCTCTACCCCGTGAATTTTTTTAGAGCCGGAGGCGCGCAGGGGTTGGCAGCCTCGACGTGTTTTATATGGAATTTTTCACTTTTTGTATGGAAAATATGAAAAATTATTACCAACATGTTGGGATATAGGGGTTTAAGGGTTTCCTAAAGGGGGTCGAAAATTTCATTATTTTTGCGATAGGACACACCATTTTCGAGATATAAGCAAAAGAAAAAAAAATACAATACTGTTTTTGGACTGAGGTCGAAGTGTTGGGGTTTTAGTTCATGCCAACTTACTTTATTCCACACGTTTTAAATCGTGTTTAAAAATAGTCAGATTTAGTTGGATACACCAAATTTTTAGGTGAAAAACGTCAAACTCAGAATAGCAAAATTGCCATTTTCACTAAACTAATAACTCAGTGCAATCTATTTTTAGTCTAGTTTAGAGGCATTTGTGACAAGAGAATCGGCACCAAAATATAACTAGCAGACCCGGTAGGCAGACGTTGTCATGCGACAACAGCGCCTCCCAACAGCGCGTCCAACTATAGCTAAGAACCATCCAAGTGACACAAAAAGAATTGAAAAAAAAACATCTAAATCAGTCAAGCCATTTAGCATAAGAAGAATTACAAACACACGCACACCGATATTTTATTTATTGCCAGGAATGTTCTTAAAAAACAAACAAAGTATTTAAAATAATATGCGGGTCAAAATATGGTAGGTAGTCGGCGTACAATTTCAGATTTGCCTACGATTCCTTCTCTTAGGACTAGGAATCTTAGGCAAAAAATGCGACATACGTGCGCATGTCTGCGCCTTTGTCTAGTCTTTGATCGTCGTTTTAGTGTAGTGCGCCACCGTTGCACGTTTTACGTATTGGAGAGTAGGGCGTTTAGCTCCGCCCACATGCACAAGGTCAGTGAGCCTACTATACACCTTAACCTTAAAAATACCTGTGCGCCTGTTATTATTTAGCCAAGAGTGTAATTACTTAGTCATTCCCTATTGTAAAATTCACAATGACACTTATTGAGTTTGAATTTTAAACCTGGAATCTCAAGAAGCGGAATTCTCAACGTCTTAACACTTGAGGTACCATTTCGTACCCGACCGCAGGAGGCAACTGCAGGCGACCGCGACGTATCGCGGCGTCATGTCGCTGCAGTCATGATTTCGAACCCGACCGCAGGTGGCAACTGCCCGTATTCAAGTCGGAAGATAGAAGATAGAAAAACGTGACTATCGCTCGAGAGTTGCAAGCGCGGATCCACCGTTGTGGGCACGATGGGCATGCCCACAACCCTAATAGACTTGTGACGTCACCAAAATGTGAGAAACCAGAATCTCAATCCAGAGATCGACCCGCCTACCTCCGTACTCTAATACATGTGATAATTGTAATCTATTACGGAGAGGAGTACTTTATAATCTACAAAAAGAACAGTATGTCTGTATTTTTATCGAGTCTGACTTTGTATTGAATGAATTGTTACTGGCGGCCTTATAATATTGTAATGTCAACAGTATACTTTGTAATTATTGTGCACAAATAAATAAATAAATAAATTCCTGCAACTTCAGCATTCTCTGAGAGAGTCTAACCTATCCAAGGTAGGGTGCAAAATTTTCGAGCTAGCTCTTTTGCATCCTTTATTCTCTTAATTCTCAAACTATTCTGTTTAAGTCGATAAACCTACTTCTATTTCTGTACGAACGGTCGAAGACGAAGAAAACCTAACTTATTCGAGCGGGATGCAAAAAATTTCGAGCTCGCTTCGCTCGCTCTTGCATCCTATATCCTCCGTAGCAGCCCCACTGGCGGACTAAGGGGGTGGCGGCAGGTGCGGTCCGCGGGGGCCTCCGATGTATTCTAAATATATGTAAATATAGGGCGCAAAATTTTCGAGCTCGCTCCGCTCGCTCTTATATTCTAATGTTCTTCTAGTTCTTTAAGTTTTCGCCATACATGGGGCCCGGGTATGGCGAAAACTTAAAGAACCATTTAGATTGCCGGGCCTCCGATAATACTATTTTTTATAAATCTACACTCTTTATTTAACCTCTCGAAATCAGAAATACTTTATTTCTTCTAAAAAATGTTGTCAACCCCACCCCCGAAATGAATTCCTGGCTACGGCCCTGACGTCACCCTCTATTGAGGTCGATTGGCTGATGATATTATATCCAATGCCTATAAAATAATTTTAAGTGTTATTTTTAATTCCACGCCGCTTGTGGCACCCCGACAAAATAGGTTAGGTTAGAATATGACCAACCACGCGCGAGGCGAGTGAGCAATGCCGCGGCAGTGGCCAGCGAGCACTAGGTACTTCCAAGTTGTGAACAACTTGGAAGTACCTCGGCGTCATATATTTTGTAAACATCTCCTTTGTAGGAATGCACTATAATACTTTTTTTTTTTTTTTCTTTTTTTCTTTCTATAATATCGATTATTAGCGAGTTCGTACTCCGACTCGCACTTTGCCAATTTTCGGGTGGCTGTGCCCACAACCTTTTTTGAGGGCTGGATCCGCGCCTGGAGAGTTGGTGGCATTACTTGCCTGCGGTCGGGCTGCACCTGTCGCCTGTCACTCGCCCGTAGCTGCCAACGACGTGTTGCGAGCTACGTCAGGTATTTCATAGAAATTCATAGAAACCAGTCGTGTCGCGGCGACACGTCCCCTGCAGTTACCTCCTGAAGTCGGGTATGGAATGGTACCTTTATTTTACTACTCAATCTAAACACAGCTAAGTGGGGACAGCAAAACCAACAGGAAGTTACTAATAAATGCCATAAATTTCAAACACGCTGGGTACAGATTAAATTGGATGTCCAACAATCAGCGCTCATGATAAATTTTAAATGACCTAATTAACTGCCCGTTGTGTAGTAATTTGTTGTCTTTATGGCTTAAATCATCATTTTAACCGACACCGCAAAATGTGTGTTATGGGAGTATGAAAAGCGTGGCATAAACGGCATGTGTATTATTTGTACGTATGTGTACTTTAGACCTGTGTGCCATAGATAGGATTTTCCATCGGCAAAAGTGACGAAATTTTCACAGTCACACGATTTTGTCTTGTACCTACCTTTTATTTCTTTATTAAGATTATTCGCAGATATTGGGTATTTATGGTTTTCCATTAATCATAACACAACACAATCGCAACTACACACTTATTATATACAATTTGGAGAATACCATACAACAAAAAATTAAAATACTGGCACTACTAATGAGTATTTTGGAACTGTCAAATAAATCCTAGCTTCGAAATAAAAAAATGAGTTTTTCAAACAAATTAAATGTAATGTAATGGATCCACCCTAAGCCTATATATTCCGTTTATCCAACTAAGCCTTCGGTGAATTCTCGGGCATACATTTCAGAATATCCACCTTAGGGTGGACTTTTGAGGTGGATAAACGGAATAGCCCGAGCCAACTATGGATTTTGCCGAGCTATAATGACTAAACTATTGATTATATTCAATTGAATTTTTGTATACAGAATGGGAACGTCATTATGGACACGCCGTTAAATTTTTTGTTGTATTGTCGTCTCCACCTTGTATATATTATGTCACATCATTTCATTTGTTTTTGTATGAGCTATTTTAAATGATCAATTTTAATTTATTTGGATAGTTGATTAAAGCGGGCACTTGAACTTCCCTTTGTGTTTCTTATTCTTGCGTATGGCAATAAATCTCCTTTGTATCGTATAATTGCATAGCACAGGTGTGAGTACTATGAACTATAGAGCTATCATTTACCGGATATTATGTCTTGCATTGAATTGAATGTGCCCTCAGGCTGAGAGTATGTCATGCTCAATCAGATGTGTCGCTGACGGCAATCTATCTGCCTAGCCTTTTCCCAACTATGTTGGGGCGGTTTCCAGTCTAACCGGATGCAGTTGAATACCCGTATTTTACATGGGAGCGACTGCCAATCTGACCTCCACAACCCAATAACTGGGTAATAAGATACCCCTTGGCAAGACTGGTGTCAAATTTTCGGGCTTCTAACGACTCGAAACAACAGTCAAAGATCGATGAATGATAGCCGGGACCAACGGCTTAACGTACTTTCCGAGACATGGAGGAGTCTCGGCACGTAAAGATGGTCACCCATCCACCGACCAACCCTGGCAAGCGTAGCTTAACCTGATGGATCGACCCGTGTTGCTGTTATTACTTATCCACGAGCTCCACTGTGATAAAATAATATTCTGAAGAAACATTTTTGCATTAAGTATTCCGCGCCGTGAAACCACTGCTAGAACCTGTAAAAATAAAATAAAAAAGCTTATGGCAACTGTTTCAGTGTCGCGACCCGAAAAAATTTTTTTTTTTTTTTAATTTTTTTTTTTTTTTTAAATAAAAATTGTTTATTTGCACCTTCAAGAAATAAAATCCAGTTTACAGAAAATAAAATAAAATAGGCCTTAAAGGTAAGTATGATTATAATATTAGAGTTTCAGCCAATACCTAAGCTAAGATAACTTAATATCTTGTAATTATAGGTATCAGCGCCCACCCTCGCTATTATAGTAGGCGATGTTTATGTGCCCAACCTATAGGATAATTTAAAACAAAACAAAAATAACTTGTAAACACCAACAGAAGTGAAGAGAAGGTATAAAATGTTTAAGTTACAAGCATAAAATTTTGAATATCTACAGGAGTCAAATCTTTATACAAATCACAAGAATTGGAGACTATTTAGGTGCAAAACTAGAATTAAAAATAATAAAGAAAAGAGACAATAAAAAATAAAAACAAAAAACACTTAAATGTATATATTATTTTTTTAAACAGGTAACGTTACTGTGCTGGAGAAGTGTAGGGGTAAAAATAAACAAAAGAGGAGGGAGTTGACAAAATTGCGGATAAAGAATTGTTTTGTGCGAGTATTTCTAAAAGATATTAAATGGATGGCCTGGCTCTAACAAAAAAGGTTTTTTTTCTTTTGTCTTGTGCTAATTTTCTAAAGGTTTGCCATTTAATGCATATTTTGTTCTTGTGTCTACACGCTTTTTGGGGTAGCTTAAGGAAATTAATGTAGTATTTATTTCTGGCTACATTTCGTGTTGTTTAAGTTGTTTTGGGTAAGTTAGAATTAAGACCGATTTGTAGGTGATGATTTATACTTAACGAAAATACAGTCATTTCCATTATTATATGAAAACAGCCAGTTGTTACTTAGATCTCATGTAGAATTCCCCATGTTTATAACAATTTGTTAAAACCACTCTTTAATAAAACTTTAAATCTTTGGAAAATATTATGTTTATTCAGTTTTTTAACAACATTTCGTTTCGAGTTTTCCTATTAGCAACAGTTCATTAGTATTGCATATTTTCAATAAGCCCTGTCTGACCATCACTGGCTTTCACCTCCCCAATCAACATGCAAAACTCAGTGACCATAGAACACAACCTATTTAAATACAGGTAGTAAATCAAGCAAGTATTCAGAGACCTGAGCTGGATCGAGCATGCATAGTTATGGGCGCAAAGTTTTTGGATTCCGCACGCATCTGGCGTGGAATTTCCGCCATTATCGAGAATACTTGGAGGATATGCGAAGGAGTGAAGGTGGTATTTGATTGATATTCCTTCTTCAGTTAAATCAGGTGTGTAGTAATCGCAAACGGCGTGCGTTTATGATCAGATGTATAAACGAAGCAAAAAGAGTACCTATCTAAGGATTTTAGCAGGTGTCGTTCTGTAGTTTCTAAATTTCGTAAAATCAATAGATAAATCAATAAAGATTTTTTAGAACAGAATAGAGTCAATCAATCAATGGGAGCAGTGGTGGCCAGGTGGTAACGGCCCGATTTAAGAGTAGGTAAGTCGTGGGATCGAACCCAGGACTTACTTTGTGTTTTGGCTTTCATCGCCATTGCTCTCAAAACGGTGAAGGAAAACACTGGAAGAAATCGGCATGTCCTAGAACCAAAAATTCGAAGACATGTTCACCAACCCGCACTGGGCCCGCCTAGTAGATTATAACCCACTTCCTCTCACAGGAGGCTTGTGTCTCAGCAGTGAGAACGTTATAGGCTGACTATGGTAATCAATCAACTCACCCTGTCACAGTGCTGGAGATAGGACACTCCCCGGCTGCGCCACAACACCTTGTCCTCCGCCTTCCGCATCCAGTCTGCCCCAACCACCTTTTTAAGGTTGTCGGTCCAGCTAGCTGGGGAACGTCCCACATTATACTTGCCGATCTACAATCTAGGACTCGTCTGTTCCACTGGCCATCGGTCTTTCGACAAACATGACCAACCCGCTGCCACTGCCACTTCACCTTTCTTAATGTGGTGTCGTGGTTTAGGTTAGGTATGTACAATAAAACATTGTTTCTAATACTACTTCTTTAGGTAGGCTATCGTTATAGCCGCTCGGACAAGACTGCGAGCGCGGCGCAACGCACTCTCTCTATCGTGCAGCCCCCACCATAGCACGCATAACTTATTTATTAGACGTCACACTTACTCTGGACGCTATGTCGCCATGTCGGTAACTCCGGTTAGAATAGAATACCTACTCTTTATTATGACACACCATATGAGTTACAGATATAAAATATGTCTGTAGAAATTTTAAAGAAGGTGACACAATGGGCGGTATCGGTAAAGCGTAAAAGCGATATTTAAAGATAGCCATAATAAATCATTCTGCCTAGCCTTTCCCATTGAGGTCGGCTTCCAGTCTAACCGGATACAGCTGAATACCAGTATTTTACATGGAGTGACTACCTATCTGACCTCCACAATCCAGTACCAACCCGATACCCCTAGGTAAGACTGGTTGTCAGACTTCCGGGCTTCTGACGACCCGTAATGGCTACTACACACAGTGCCGCCGGCCTGGCCGCCGGGCGCGCCCGGCACTGCCGCACAAAGCCGCACAAACAAACGCAAAGGAAATAAAGGCGCAAAAGCCGGAGGGCCGCCGGCATGTGTGTAGTAGCCATAACGATTGTCAAAGATCCACGAATGACAACCGGGACCAACGGCTTAAAGTGCTTTCCGATGCACGGAGGAGTCTCGGTATGTAAAGATGGTCACCCATCCACGGACCAACCGCGGCAAGCGTAGCTTAACCTGATGGATAGACCTGTGCGGCTGTTACTTTTACTATTATAATTACTTAGCCACGAGCCTTAATAGGTACTGTATGAAAACTTGTAAAAGCCTGTAACCCAATACAAAGAAAGCCATTTTTGACGGGTGTTCATTGAGGTCTAGGTAGAGTCTAGATCATGTCGTTGTTTTGATTTAGTCACACAGTTATTCATCGATCAAAAAACTGCATATTAATAACAAATTGCAAATTTTTGATTACTGAATTCGTTTAATTTGTTTATTTATTTTTGTATTTTAATTTATGCATAGAGAATAAGACTGAATGAATGAATGAGTGAGTTATTTTGAAATCCCTGGCTTGATGCTTTATTAACTTAGTTATTTTGTTAGTCTTTCTTATTAAAATAAATTAATAATCAACTACGCCCCGAAGAAAAGCCCCTTTTCTGTGAAAT
The DNA here is from genome assembly GCA_948150665.1 of Conistra vaccinii. Lineage (NCBI taxonomy): Eukaryota > Metazoa > Arthropoda > Insecta > Lepidoptera > Noctuidae > Conistra > Conistra vaccinii. The sequence goes on from OX411327.1 coordinate 2,375,701, forward strand.
CGTTACCAATTGAACTAACTTATCTTGTACACTGACAGCTGGTTGAAATAATTGACATTGACAGTTATTCAGAGCTGTCACTTAGCGACATTGCAAAGGCCTGCTTATTATTAAACCGATTTGAAAAACAAGAGCTCGTTTATATTATATACGTATATGAGTTATTTCTTAAAAATACCAAAAGTACTACTTTTTACTTACTTAGTATTACTTTATATTATTATTATCTACACAATACGTAGTCAATCAGAGCCCCTGCCATCCTATCTCTTCACCACCCTTGGTTGACTGGTAGAGAATGCCTAAGGCATTAAGTCCGCCTTTGTACGTTATTGTGCGAGAAGTTTAAATCACATCAATCATAAATAAATAAAATAAAAGTATCCTCTGAAAATATTATTGACAAATGGATCAGAAAAACGTACCTGTGGATGCCAATTTGTAGTGCCACTTTACAAATTGAGTGCAACCGGAAATTCTAATTTTAAATCACATCAGATGTTTTAAATTTGACAATAGAGGATTTTTTTTTATTACGTCAGTTTTTCGTTGATGATTTTCAATTACAATTTAATAATGTTAATCAAACAACAATTATTGTTGGAAAAAGTGGTGAGGTACAAAGCTGAAAACTTTCTTAATACAGATCAATGTGTTACTAATACCTTTAGTGAGTGATTGTGTGAGAATTTAACCGGCACAGGGTTTGTTTACAATTTTACCAGATACTTTTCGAACAGACATTGGGTAGGTATTTTGGTGGAAAGTGTCACGAGCTTGCGGTGCGCTAACATGACTGTTCTGTTCACATGTACAGGTCATGGTCATTAAAGTTGTGACTTGACGCACCACGTGGGTTGAATTACGCAGTAGAAGATTTATGGGTCCCATAAATCGTATATTTTATATAATACTAGCTGCCCGCCCCGGCTTCGCACGGGTAGCACTACCCACCTACTTACCTACCTACCCTATCTACCTACCTATCCTACCTAAATACCTACTTACATACCTACCTACCTACTCTACCTTCACCTACCTATCCTAAGAACCTTCTCCTTACAATAACAAACACAACAAAAAAAGAATGATCGAAATTGGTCCAGCCGTTCACGCGTGATGGCGTGACCAAGGAAAATAGGGATTAATTTTTATATATATAGATAGATAATCGTCACCGGGGCATTATAGGGGCTGAGGAAAGAGCGTCGGGGGGCGCGGTCAAGTCTCAACTTTAATGGCACGACTTGCGTTAGTTCACAATACCTCATCCACGCCAACCTACACCGGGCTCTCACAACCGGCAGCATCCCAGCGATTCCCGCGGTCGCGCCAATTAATCAGCTCCGAGATATTGATTAATTATCGTTGGTCAGTGCGCGACCAGCCTAACGCGCGGCCAGTGTGCGTTCGGACTAATGCGCTGGATTACTGATGCTAATGATCTGGTAATAATGGATCTATTGATTGGCTGTGTTTGGGAATGTCGTGGTGAGGTGAGGTGGAAGACAGACATGTTGAGTTCTTTTTGGTAACAAGGGAAGGTAAACTTTTATGTACTGATTTAGAGCAGTACTACCAGTACTGATTTAGCTTTTGATGTTGTGTTTCAGCAGTTAGAGGTAAGATAGCCAGTTCCTCTGTGGTTGAGGATTCCAGGTGAAGCTCGCTTCCACCTTCGGCCTGTTCATCACTTACCAGGTGATCTTTTCTTTATAATTTAATATAGGAATATTTTATATTATGTTTATATTACATAGTGAAATTAATTTGTAAAATTGTCTACCGCGGATAAAAGACTGAGGATCACGCAAAATCTATCAAGTTAATTTTTCTAAAATTTTCACCATTTTAAAGATAATTTATTTATTGATTTTAATAGACGTCTTTTATTAAAACACCTTTTGTTTTATGTATAATAAATTAATAATGCGTCTTTGGGACAGTGCTCCTTGATGGACGAGTCCTATTATTACTGCTTGGACGTAAAACGCGTTGCGTGAGCACGCAAGCTGGTTCACTCAAAGTCACTGGCATATATCTGCGTCTTAAAGCTTAGATTCCACGAATGAGAAAATACGTTAATTTTAAACATCATTTAACAATATCGTCTTAATAATGTTATAACAATTTCATGAGACAATAGGAAGCTAATTATATTTGTACTACCAGGAATCCATAGCAATCTACATCTATAATACTATTATAAGGAGAAAATATTTTGTATGTTTGTATTTTGGTTTGCAATTAATAAACTCAAAAAATACTGGACCGATTTTGAAAATTCTTTCACCAGTAGAATGCTATATTACCATTGAGTAACATGGGCTATAATTTATAAAGATACCTACAAGATTACGCCCACGGCTTCGCCCGCGTGGGTTTCGGAAATTATCCCACGGGAACGTACTACCGGGATAAAAAGTATCCTATAATATGTTAATCCAGGTTCTAGACTATCTGTGTACCAAATTTAATCCAAATCTGTTCAGCCGTTATTGCGTGATTGAGTAACAGACATCCAAACACACCAACATACAAACTTTCACATGTATAATATTAGTAGGATGACGCTGGCGAAGCCGCTGATGGAAGCTAGTTGTAATTACGAAATCAAAACAATGATAATTAAGCTTTTAATTGGTCGGAGGTTAGTGTGGTCACACGCAGTTTGAAACTCATAGTTCTCACTTCGTTAGTAGCTAAATTAATGATCATAATAATTTTGAGCTTGTTCCCGAATTTCGATGTTATTGGTGTAGGTAATTATTAATTTAGTGTGAATTTGAATTTACATAATAAAGTTATAAGTATTTAAATTCAAATTCAAAAGTCATTTATTCAAACTAGGCTAAGAATCAACACTTTTCGAACGTCAAAATTACATGACAGTACCCCGAAAACGCCCGCCTTTCACCACGCTTGCTTGCTTTAGCTGGAAAGAAGAAGTGGCGCAACAAACTCCCCAGCAGCACAGCTGTCTGTTCAGTTAGAAAAACTTAATTCTGTACATAGTATTTATGCAAAATAATTTCCGTTACGCATTAAATTATTTACTATACGTCAGCTAACACGCGCCAATAAACCAACAATAGTTTGGAAAATCCAAAAGTGCACGCCTCATACATAACACTCATTCATAAACGAAAAAGAATTTCAAAAGGGTAGTATTTAAACGAGTGACTGTAAATTAATGTTTTAAGTGACAAAAATAAATAATTTAAGTTATAGTATTACTAAGTGAGCGACTGACTGCGAGTGACGAGAAAGCAACATAACAGCCACTTACAAACACTAAATTTGAGTTACTTAAAATACAAAATGAGAAGCTTCATAATATGTGAGTGACCTAATATATGTTTGAGTGTCAACGTTACGTCCTGCATTTTTTTCAATATTTGGCAAATTATTTATTTATACTGAGCGGCATTATATCTTAAATGAAGTGTTTCGAATAGAAAAACCATTTTGAAAAATACTATAATGAGCAGAGTACTATGAGCTCACATTTTTTTTTTTTTTTTTCCTATGAAATAACTATTTGAAGAAACACTATTGCCATATGCAGCAGGCATGGTTTCTGTCACGGCTCCGGCGCTGCGGGGCTCCGGCGGTCCCACGCGAGCTTACCGTCGCAGAAGATTTTAACGCTCACCACCGCAGCTTCGGCTTGCAGGCCGGCTATCGCTGGCCAGCCTCAGCCGCGGCGGCGGGCCTTGAAACCACCTGCTCCTCAGCTCGCGGGCTGCCTAGCCCCTCCACGCCTACGCGGGTTTAAATTACACTCTAGGGGTAGGGCAGACAAGACTACGTGGAGTCGGTTTTGCAGCGATTCGTTTTTAATTTTTATATCTTCTAAATATTTGTTTAATGAAGTATATTAAATACCAAGTGTGTTATGCCAAATAAACTTCGGAGCATCAAAATTCTGCCAGATAGAGGGATACCCATCGTAAACACGCAACACCGGTCCGCAGCCCAACTCACCTGACTGCATCGATTCGTCGCTCCACCCCCATTCGCATCAAACAGTCTGTAGTTTTCATTAAACAATCGTATCAAAATAAAAAACATAAGACCTCAAATAGAATATCAGTAACCAATAATCATTAATAAAGCAGCTACCAAACGTTGCTTAAAATGAACTTTTTAGTAGTTCGTTATGTATAACCTCAATTGGAAAAATCGTCTCTATCATAATATTGAAGTTGTCCTCTCTGTATTTCTAGTCGCTCACTTAGTAATTTAGTCGCACGGCTAGAATTTTAATATCTGAAATGGATTAATCACAAGCAACCCACTTTTTGTAAGCTCGTTCTGGATTTTATTATTAATGAATATTCGTCGTTAGTTTAGTTAATTTTTCGCTTACTCAAATTCATACCGCTCAAGTTATTAAAACAGTATCTCATCATCAGTCGCTAAGTTTTTTTTTATTCGATTGTTTTATAATTCCCCATTTCAAAACATAGTTTCTAACAAAAATGAACCATTTATAACTTTTCATGAAGTCGTAATGTCAAAGACTGACAAAGATATTTACTTGGCGGTTGCTAGGCAACATCAAGTCGAAGGTTGGAAATATTTAGATAAAGATATTATATTTTAGTTAGTATTTTATTAATTATAATTAAACTACTTTGAATAAAAGAGCCATTTTCAATAGGGTTCCTTCTACGGCTGATACAAATGTATAAAAAAAAAATTGACTCAATTAATTGATTTTATCGCAAGCTACAATGTTTTCAGGGTTCATAAATTGACGGACAGGAATTTTTTTTCAACTATTTTTATGCTTTTTCCATTTCTGCTGCATTAAATCAATTGTTAAAAAGTACAGTATTAATCTGCATTTAATCATCTATACAATGGTATATAAATTAAGTAGGTTCTGTGTACTAGCAGGTGTGTAACAATAAAAACAGTTACAGAAATGGGGCAAAAAAAATTTTTCGATCGTAGAGCACACTCTAATGCTTCGCATTAAGAGTCGTGCAAAAATAATTAAAATCTTTACTCAAGCGAAAATAAAAAGTAAACAGAACTTAATACCCGAATGAAAGCCTCCAGGCATAAAGAGCGTGCCCGTTTACATATAGATATTAAAGCTGTAACTCGAAGTTATAAAAATGATAAACTAGGTCCAGTATTGACGCAGAATGTGTGTAAGCTTCTATGAAGTAATACAGCATGTATCAGACAGGTGTCTTCAAAAAGACTACAGAGCTTACCCATTGAAGGTAGAAAAAAAAAACATTAAACTGAATTGCCTTCTCTACGGGACCAACACTTTTATCGCGAAAAACATAACTGTCCCATAGAAAACTTCAATGCTTACATACATAATTCAAATGTATGGAACGGCTGATTGTTTTGGGTAAATTGCACTTAATTATAAGATTTGTGACTGAACGCACAGATGAATACAGATACTTTCCTCCGCCAAATCATTTAAATAAAAAGCGACTCTTGCTACGACACAATAAAGTGCAATTCAGGTCGCACAGCACAAATTACCTACAGTGTTTTTATTCAAAGTTGCCTCGCTGTCTATCGCGTAAAGCTGTTTTCAGACCAGCGCGATTTGTCGCGCGACGCGACACCAGGTATTGTTATACCGTGAAGTTTTGTATTGTTCGTGTCGCTCTGGTCGCGCTGGTCTAATAACGGCTTCAGTCTTATATTATATTCTACCTACGTTACGCCCACTGAATCCAACAAATCGAGCCCGAGGCGTATCTATTTGTAGCTTCATTACTAAAATGCGATGTAAATAAACCATCTAAATTTAAAAATTCAAAAGCCACTTATTCAAACTATGCTGAGAATCAGCACTTTTCGAACGTCAAAATTACGTAAGACAGTCCTCCAAAACGCCCGCCCTTCACCACTTCCTATTTGTATTAATCTATGCTGTAGGTAAATATGACGAAAAAAGATTATTATTTTAGTGAAGAACAATGTTCAAAACAGACTTCAAAATCATCATGTGACTACACAAACACATCTGCTAAAAGCGATACTAATAAAAAGAAACAGAAGCTTGGAGACTAGACGACCAAACAAAAGGTTGGCGGTATTGTGAACTAAAAATAACATAGTAGTGCAGTTGGAATGTACTACGGATCGCACAAGACGATACTAATAGTATATACTATCTGTCTGTCCGAGACTAGAAATAAATTGACTACTACACAAGGATATTTTGAATGAACAACTTCTGCTTTGAGTAGACAGCAAACTGAAATTCAAAACTTATATACAAGCAAATAAGGGTGCAGTAACAAAATCAATCTGCCTAGCCTTTTCCCGACTATGTTAAGGTAGGCTTTCAGTACAACCGGATGCAGCTGAATACTGGTATTACCAGTATATACCAGTATAAGGATTTTCGGACATTTTCCTTTACTTGTGCTGTGAAACCTTGCTTCCTGCCAAATTTCATGATTCTAGGTCAACAGGAAATACCCGGTAGGTTTTGATTTATTTGCGAGTATCAAAATAGATCGCATGAATGGCCGTATTTTTGTATTGCGTTGACTTAGAAGCTCGATTATTTAGAGCTCCAAGGGAACATAGACTTACGTATTCGATATTAATTTCAACTTGATACCTCCACGCGTTCCTGAAACAAAGGGTTTTGGCAGACTGATGGACGGACAACGAAGTGGTGCTATAAAGGTTCCGATTTTTTCTTTAAGGTATGTAGCCCTAAAAAGTTTCTAAGCTTAACCATAAAACGTACCTACCCAATATGCAATTCAATGCATTAAAGTTAGTAGTTGGTTGCTTAAAATATTTCGCAAGCCTATTTTCGTCAAAGTTCAATCGTGTTCTGCAAACAAAGTAGTGTTCCAGGAATGCACTTTGGATCACACACGAAGACAAAACGCGACATTTGTCTGTCTGTCAACCGAACTCTGTAACACACTGATAAAATATATGACAAACATAGGAACACTTGAAAAAATATAGTGAAAACAAAAATTATGTTTCATATTATTTTTACAAACAACATTTCTACATTTCTGTACTCGGGAGTGAAATATTTTGTATTTTATTTGCGTGTAAAAAAAACACAGAACAGTTCGACGGAGCAGTGAGTTAGTAAAAAAACATTGTAACAAAGTTATAAACTGTGATCGTTTTAAAACAATATTGTTATTTTCTTACAGCTGAATGAATGCCTCGTTCGCATATTTATAATAATTATAAGGAATAAGTTGCATTGAACACTTATTTAGTTTACTAGTTTGTCATAATTTTTTCCTTAATTATACGAATTTAGATTACAAAAGTATGCACATAAATAGTCAGATTCCGTCATACCCGGTTCTAAGGAAGTGGGCACACCAATTGCGAAACATACTTTCTTTAAAAAAAAAAACCAATCCGTTGCTTATTAAATATGTTTGAAAAATTCGTCTGCTCGTCAACTTAATTACTGCAATGAATGTTGTCAAATTATCAAAATGAATCATTGCAATTGTGTTACACAATGACTGAGGTACTATTAATTATTGCGATACAAAGTTCGATTATTATTTGTCTAGTGTCTAGTATGTACTCAAACAGCGTAGAAGTCCCAGTCTCTGCATATTCTCCACGAATACCCCTTTCATCAAACACACTTTCAAAAAAATACAATCATATCATTTAAAAAAATATTGACTCAACACTCGTCCGCATCGTCCACGAAACATAACGCGCTCGGCAAACAGACAGACAGTGTGTATTACGGCAAAATTAACTTAAGCTCGTGGCGCCGCCTCTCATTTTATTTGTTTTAAAATATCAGCAAGCGTGGATCATGTCCAATTAGGTGCCGGCCGTCTGTTGCGGCTTAAGTAAACCTTTAGATGTATAAAACAAATACTGGCTGATTCTATTTTTGAATGTGCCAGCATTTGAAGAGGTGCATGCTATGGTACGCTGTCGCATGTTTTCGGACGTAAATGCCGCATCTGTTTCAGCGGCTATGTTTATATTTTTAATAAAGTATTATGGAAATAAAAATAAAAGGGTTACCATTGTGAGGTGGTTTGGTGCCTTGGACAGCTTAAATTACGAAACGATTTCAACCAATCGCGTGTCTTTGAATTTGTCTGTATCCTTCTCGTCCCAGAACGTAATGTCACGAGAATTTCATTAGTAATATGACCATGGTGCAACCACCGTGGTCAATATACTAATGAAATTCTCTAGAAGACATGATGGAATCGAGGTTTGGTGTGAATGCGACCTTATGCCAATGTCTGGCCTATTTCTTTATTATGTTATAGAGCACAGAAACTATGAAATAATTTCTTTAAGTCCATATTTTTAAGACACTTTTACACTCTAATCCTAGACTCTTAACACATTTTCCTCCAACATAGACTTCCCTTCTCCATATCTACTTTGATGCCCTCAACCCTCGGTCACTTACGACCACGGTCGCTTAAACGACTTCCGTTGACAACATCCTGCATCAACAACAAGAATATCGGAGCACGGAAATTTTGTAATGGCGGGCTCAAATGGGGCCAGTGAACGAGCCAGTAAGCTGGGAGCATAGAGCATTGTTTGTGGGAGAACGCGTGGAATGCAATAAAGGGTAGTGGATGAACTGCCGTACGGTCATTGTCTGTGTTTTACGTTTTTATATTAAGTGAGCGGTTGTGTGTGTTTGTGCTGTTCCTGGCATGTTCTGAGTGATGTTGTGTCTTAGTGAAGCTTTGTTTCATGTCATGAGGGAAATGTGCTGAAAGTATTCTTAATACGTTTTCACATAGAGCCTTATTTGATTAACAGATTTAGTTTTGTAATTTCTGACTTGGTCGATGATAAAGACGGTAGTAGGTTCCTTCATTTTATTTCTCCTAATAACTTAATGACAGCTCAATTAGTGCACTCATTAAATGGTTTTGCTTTACGGGTATATTTAAATGGTCTGGAATAAAACCAAATTGTTCCAAGTCCAGCGTTATTGCTTGCGATATTTTTATGTTTGCTCTGCAAAATTACCTCTGCAAGTGGCGATGCTTTTTATCGTGGATCTGGTCATTTCTGTACCACTTTTGACAAAATCACCCAGTAAATTGAAACTTCAAACTGTCACATGTCATTGGTCTTAGAACGATAATAAACAGTGTAGTAAAATGTGAAAAACCAAGTAAAATAATTATGAAGATGAAATCAACCATGTACAATAATTCAATGGTTCATAAACAATTATCTTAAAATAAATATGGACAAAACAAAAATAACTCTTTCACCAAATAACTCAAACAGAAATTACTAATGTTAATAACGATGGACAGAGAGTACATTCTGTAACAAATACTATACTGGGAATTGATATAGGTTAAAATTTGTCATGGAAAACACATGTAGATAATCTCTGTGAAAGAATTAATAGCCTCATTCGCTCTCTATAAACTGTCCAAAATTGTCAACAAAGCAGCCGTCGAATTACGGACTTGTTGCACCTAATTTAAGATAATGGTATAATATTCTGGGGCAACTCAATATATCCAATAGAAATTCTAGGAACTCCAGCAAGGCACCCATCTGTCAAGTCGTCTAGCCCCGTATCAACCCGTCGCTAATCACGCATATACATACTCTGGAACAAGTTTAGTAAGTTCTCCCGGCTTTGACACCGGATGCCCATACTAAACTAATTATACCAACTACGAGTGCCGCAAGACAGCGGTTGATGTAACTTTGTTATGTGTGACGCGATGTTTTCGCTTACCATGTTAGTACTTCAAGGGTGTATTCAAAATGGTTGAGTTTGCGTAAGAGTTTTTTATTGATGTAAGCAAGTTGATATTTTTTCTGAGAGCTATTTATTGCTTTCAAAACGTTTTAGCTTTAAACAGGATTAACGGAGGCATTTCGAAAGTTTTTGTCAATCCAATATATTTTTTACTTTTCCATCATGGTGATCGCTGATAAAATGTCGCTTTGTCTAGGCTCTCTGGTGGAAAGTGGTTAGAGACGCCTGTGGACACCTGAAATGTCACTTTGTTTAGGCTCTCTGGTGGAAAGTGGTTAGAGACGCCTGTGGACACCTGAAATATCTAGGGTTTCCTGGTAGATTACCATCTTTTGTGTTTTTTTGAAGTGAAAACTTCTTTAGCGGCGTTGTGCATTGTTTTGGGATGGGTAAAAAATGTTAAACTCGCGTCTGGACGTGACTGTAAGATCCGTTGCCTAGCAACCGACAAAGTAAATGTCAAAATAAATAGTCTTTGACATTAAGTACGTAAAGATTGCGAGGTAAGAAATTTTACCCATATTGATGGGTAAAAAAAAGCAGTCAAAACATACTTCATGAAAAGTGTGATAAATTGTTTATTTTTGTTAGAATATATTTTGAAAATAAATAAATATACTACTACTACTAATAATAAATATTGTATTTAACCACATAAATTATAGCACTTTTATACTGATAAATAAAGCAATTCGTGCGAAATTATTCTGTAACCATACCAAAATATTCAAAAATGCACAACGTTAATGTTTAAGTTTTCACTTCTGCCGGCACGAGCCCGGAGTGCAAGCCGGTGTTTTTTTTTGCTTGAAGGATAAAGAAAGAATTTGTTCGGCGCTTTTACTTGGCCGCAGATTTCTCGAAGGTATTCGTTCTATCCCTGAGCTAAGTCGTTGAACATTTTCGACTTATTGCACGACTCGTAATGCGAAGCATTAGAGTGTGCTCAACGATCGAAAATTTTTTTTTGCCCCGTTTCTGTAACTGTTTTTATTGTTACACTCCTGCCAGTACACAGAACCTACTTAATTTATATACCATTGTATAGATGATTAAATGGTGATTAATACTGTACTTTTTAACAATTGATTTAATGCAGCAGAAATGGAAAAAGCATCAAAATAGTTGAAAAAAAATTCCTGTCCGTCAATTTATCAACCCTGAAAACATTGTAGCTTGCGATAAAATCAATTAATTGAGTCAATTTTTTTTTAATACATTCGTTTCAGCCGTAGAAGGAACCCTCTTGAAAATGGCTCTTTTATTCTAAGTAGTTTAATTATAATTAATAAAATACTAACTAAAATATAATATTTTTAACTAATTATTTCCAACCTTTGACTTGATGTCCGTAAGTTGCCTAGCAACCGCCAAGTAAATATCTTTGTCAGTCGTTGACATTTCGACTTCATGAAAAGTGATAAATTGTTCATTTTTAAACTATGTTTTGAATTTCTTTTTCGTTTATGAATGAGTGATAAGTATGAGGCGTGCACTTTTGGATTTTCCAAACTATTTGAAAATATTTTAGGGAATAAAAATAATAATATAGTTAATTTCCTTTTTTCAAGATAATATTTACATAAGTAATTTAAAAACTTAGGTATTGACTTAAAATAATATTTTTTTTTCTTTTGTCACAAACCAGCCTGGTGTAATGGTGCGTCAAAAAATCAAAACATAAATAATTATATTGTCTGTATTGTTACTTTGGTTTTACGGTAAAAATCCTCTTCACACTTATTTATTATTATTAATTATTATTATTCACATGACACCTCTGGCACTAGTTAAACTTCATCACTATTTTTACTTACATTTTACGTTAGTTCACAAAACTTAAATTTCTCTATAATAAAAAAATACTACTATTATTATGTACACGTAACTGTACGCTGGTTTCCCATTTTAATAGCAATAGTACCATCTTCGATTTTTGTCTGAATCATATCTATTCCATTGTCATCTTCTGTTTTTTTAGATTCCTTAGACGCCTCTTTGTTTTCTTCAACAGTTTGTGTTTCAGGCTTCCTGAAGATGGCTCCAACGAGGTTTGCAAAAGGACTTTCGACCAGCATCCAGAAGAAAAATGCTGCTATGAATACGCCCGTAATTAATGTGCAGCTTCTCAGGATCTGTGAAATATAGAAAATAATTCAGAATATTGAATTTTTCACAGGGATTGATATCATTGCCATTTGACTACTTCGCCATTCCATCATTATTTTGATTTTATTTATTTTCTCATTTTTTCCATTAATACACAATACAGTTTACACATACCAAAAATATTACCATGCAAAAATAAAATGTTTTTTTAAATAATAAAATATTCTGTAAAAAAAACACACTGTGTGAAAACACAAACTGTGCGACAAGTGCGCCTGTACAGGTTAAATTTGTTTGGCATATTATGGACGTTATAGATAATATTGTGAGTTTACGGGAACGCCTTTCGTCAATTAATGTTAATTGACGAAAGGCGTTCCCGTAAACTTATGTATGTAACAAGTATGTACTTGTACAAATAATTATTATATTACTTACAACTCCGATTAGAGATAATCTTTGAGTGGCGACTATCGACGCCACTTCGGCCCTGACGAAGGCAATATGCAGTAGGTACGCACTGAACGACAGCCGGCCTATGTACGTGAAGGGTTGCCACTCTAGGATTGTCCGGTATATATCTGTAAAAGGGTAAAGCGGGATGGTCAAAGAGCATTTTTAGAAATCGCAGCAAAATACTAGGTACTTTGTCACACGTTATATCAGAAGGCCAATAATTCTCGTAATTAAACACGTTCAAAATCTAGTCGCAATCTCATTCTGCAACAATCAATGTCAAGAACTTGTCAAAAATGTAGGTATGTTGGAGGCATTTTTGACAGATGAATGACTATTTCTTGAAATAGTGACATTGAGTCCAATTTTAAATTAGAGAGTAGTATGGAAGAGTCGCTAAATATTTTTTTGTTACGGTCGTGAATCATATTTTGGCTAACATACCTAATGCTCAGTGTCAGTACACTGAGCTGCAAATAGCAAAAATCGTATGAAAATTTAAATATCGCGGGCTACCTTAGCACATTCCGTTCAAGTAATGCTAAAGTAGAGTTTCACAAATTCTCAATTCAGAAACTGGGTGTAAGACTGATATTACAAAATGTAAACGTTCTTAAAAATACGGGAATTGCCCTTGTTTTCAGTTTGTGTCTCCCAGTTAAGGTCTCCAATGAACCAATGAAGTCCTTTTAAGTATTCATACTATTGTTTATCATAATCAATCAAATGTTGTTTATCATTTGATAATAATCATTTCCTCAGAAGACAGAATAAAATTAATTAAGTAAGTACCTTCAAATTGAATAATAACTCCAGCTATAATGAGGGCCATATTTATGCTGAAGATAGGCTTCATGAAAGCAGCATACAGCAAGTTAACGTAGACGGGCTGTGGTGGACCATCAGCAAAGAAAATACTGCCAGAAAAGCAAATGAGCACACCCAAGAAGAACGTACTCCAGTATAGGTACCGGTATTTCTGGAAAAGGCAAGAAAAGAAAAATACATTGAGGCTATTCGAAATTGAACTGTATATATATACTTATAACGTTAAGAAATAAGATGGTTTTAATGAACTTGAGAGGAAACGTGTTGTGCCGACCCCAACTAACATGGGACAAGGACAGCAAGATCTCTTTAACACGTTCAGTGCTGGTGACACTCCTAGAAGTTTTTTGGTCACCTTTAACGCAGACACGAGTCAACTTGCAATTTGCATGGCGTATAAGCTCTATGAAAATGGGTGGAGTCGAAAGTGTTAATAATCTTTATTGGATAAAAACACATTTTAGAATTTGATTGTGGATTGAAAATAGCTACATTACTTAGCAACTGTGTCGCTGGTATTAACGCTTACCTTCAAGAGGAATACGACAGCGTTCTAAATAAAGTAAATGTATTGGAGCAAAAAAAATCAAAACAAATATTAAAAATTAAACTAAATATGATGATGACAATGATTTTTAGGAAGTGTTACCCAGAATTGCTTAGGATTGCCCCCAGCCTTCTGCCAGTCGTAGATAATGTAGGCTATTGCCATGCCGATGACGTAGCCAGACAGGTTGGTATGCCCTTTTATGAAGACCTGTTTATACGTTTCACTGTCTATGAATAAATTTGTTGCTTTTCTGAAAGTAGGACAAAGATTATTTTAGAAAAAATTACCACGGCTAAATAAATTTGACAGTACGGGAATATTTTCACTTGTCCAAATATTAATAGTTCATAAAAAACCCAATCCTTAAAGGACGACTTTTAAACAAAAAATAGCCAAGTTCGTGCAACAGTTCTCAACTAACGAACATCATTTCATTTTTATAAATGATATATACACTTTTTTTATTTGAAAAATATTAAGTTTAGCTCATGTTTTTATTCTCTTTATGCTCTGGTCGCATTTTAAATGATAAGGAAGTCACGCGACTATTTTCGTCAGTTTGGACACCTACATACAAGCTTTTTTGCCACGAACGGCGCGAGCGAATTTCCACTCGCATCCACCGTTTAAAGAGAACTCCTCTCTTAAGAATGACCAGAGCTTCAAAAATGGCTGAATACACCCTTGATTTTATTTCTTATTTTTGAAAACTAGTGTTACTGAAAATAGTAATGGCAAACTTACTCCGGGGAAACAAGAAGAACACCATCCAACTGCTGATAATAAGTATGCAGTGCGGGGACAATGATCCCTATTATGAAGAGAATACTCAGTACAACCTTCTTAGCGAGGGCAGTCCTGCATATCAGGAAGATGATGACTCCCATGAAGTAGAGCTGGGTGTCTGCTGCTAAATACCTAATGAAGAAACAATGGTTGATCATTAAAAAGTAATGTCATATGCTACGTTACTCTATTTTCAAATAGTAAATCACGCGAAATTCTGCATCGCGCAAGCAAAGTTTACCGCGCAATCGGCATATATAAATGACTTCCCGATATTAGTCGTCGGGCAGTTACCCACCAGACACAACACCTATCTGGTCGGAGCATCCCCCCTTTTCTATAGAGTATGAGTGAACTGTACACCCTGTACCTCATACTTCTATATCAACATAAAAAATAACAGTAGATAAAAGTTTTTATTTTTATGTACCCGCTACTCGATTTTGCCCGCAATTTCGGCCACGTAGAACTCAACTATACATGTCATAATATGTATAGTTGACTTCTTCCTAGTATTTTATAATCCTGTGGCTATCGCCAAAAGTATACTTCGTGCTTTCTATAAGTGAAATAATTTTTGTAATTGGATTAGTACTTGCAGAGATTACCTCTTACAAACAATTTCTTTCTTTCTTGCTTTCTTTCTTGCTTTCTTTCTTGCTTTCTTTCTTGCTTTCTTTCTTGCTTTCTTTCTATCCTTCTTTCGTTCTTTCTTTCTTTTCTTTCTTTCTTTCTAGATGTATTATACAATTCTTACTTTTATTAAGAGCATTGACTTTCTTACAACCATTTAGGACAATAACAAAATTAAATTGACTACGCGTGTAATTTCTCTTTTACATCTTCTATATGTAAACAAATAGTTCTATTTTTCACTATTGAAAACATATTTTCATAGATTTATATATTTACCAAGTTTGCAGCATACAACGGGAAGCGGGAATGTAATTGTTGATGTAAAGGATATTACTCCACCAGTAAATGCGGCAGTCTCTTACTTCGGTATATATCCATTTCTGAGGGAAATATATTAGTTTTGATTAATGATTCCTAACATGACGAAAGAGGAATGAGGAAAATGTCGTTAGCAAAGTTTTGGGTATGAATGTGAGTGGACACAGGAGTAAGGGAAGACCAAAGACACGATATATTGACTGGGGAAGATGATATGGCTAGAAAAGGGGTGACTAGTATAAATACCGAGATGACGATGAAATAAGGAAGAAAAAGACATGTTGCGCCGACTCCAAAATGAGATAAGGGCAAAATAATGACAATGAAGAAATCCCCGTTTTGGAGACAGATACGTCAGTTACTGTCATTGTTTTATTAATTAATAAAAAAATGTCTAAAGCTTTGTAAAGATGCTAACAGGAGCTTCACTCGATTGAATGTTTATTGTTTCAATATACGGTCAAATGACACCGACAAAATAACATAGGCACGAAAGTTCATCTGCTCGTTCATTAAATTTTTTATTAGGTTAATTAGTTTCCGTAAGCTAGTGGCTTACAGAAACTAATAATAAAAGTACATCTGCTCAGTTCATTAAATTTTTTATTAGGTTTATTAGTTTCTGTAAGCCATTAGCTTACAGAAACTAATAAACCTAATAAAAAATTTGCAGCAGATGAATTTTCGTGCCTATGTTATTTTGAGTAAAGCTCCTGTTAGCATCTTTACAAAGCATTAGACATTTTTTTTAGCAAGCAAAGCAAGAAAGAAAGAATTTAAGCTAGTGAAAGATGCGATGTGAAGTGTTTGATACAAAATATTAAAGTTTTTTTTTGTTTTTTAACCCCTGTGCCGAAATCCAACATCATCGGATCGGTTTAATAATTAATAAATTTTAGAAATTTAACGATTTTAGATTTGTGATATTTAACGTTCACTTTGAGTGAAAGATGCCTATTGAAATATAAAATGAAAAAAAGTGAAGCATTTGATATGTATATAAGAAAAGGTTACGATGCTGATGATACTAATGCTCAAGTCATACACCAGTAGAGCTACTATAAAAACTTGCCTGCCAATAAGGTCCTGATCCTAGTCTCCCAAACCAAGTTGCTGTCAAGGCTATGATGAGGCCGTACGATGGAGTCAATCTGCAATAAACAAAGCTAAAGTCTATAAATAATAATCCTAATCCTAACGCTAATTGGATTTAGCAATACATGCATAAGTTTAAAACCCACTGGTAACAAGTATTTTTTAGCCCACTGATGGGGTCAAGTATGTACAATCGAATGTATGTATTCGGTTTAGAGAAAAACATTTTAAGTAACAACGATTCATTTTATTTAAATGAAATGATTTATTATTTGTTCTGTAAATAGGCTGTCGATATCACTTTTACAGGACACGTTTAAATATAAAAATATTGTGCGTAAATAACTTTTTAAGTTGATGGCACTTAAGAGAGTGATATAAAATAATTGACAACTCAGCACAGTTGCAATCTAGCGGTTTGTATATCAAATAGCTAGTTTGACTGTACTTGTGAGATTTACATTTATTATATTCTTACCTCAACCATCTCATTATGACTTGCTTCGGTAGCATCTTCCACGAAGGTTCATGTTTCTCGGAATATATCAGCCAGTTATACACTAGTAGGAAGGCCGAGATGATAAAGAATGTCTGCATTATCAGTGGCCCGTTCAGAAATATGGAATAGACTTTATTATGTAACCACTGAAATTAAAATAGTAATATTCAATTATTGATCATCTTTTGCTGCTCAAGGCTGTATTTAAAAAAAAATTATTGTAGTAGGTATGTGAAAAAAAGATTGTTATAGCAAATGGTATATTTATTGAAAATAACGATTTATTATGGGTAAATAAAATTTAACTTACATCTTCCAAAATGTTTGGATTAACTGTAAATATGAGGCTGATGTAAAATGAGTGACTTGACACGACAAATACTGTATTAAGCGATCTGAAACAAAAAAAAAACAAACAGTTAAACATAATTTTCAATACAACACTCTCGTATCATTCGTCTAAGTAAATTTGAACTTTGTTGTCAAACAGTTAAACATAATTTTCAATACAACACTCTCGTATCATTCGTTTAAGTAAATTTGAACTTTGTTGTCAAGCAGTTAAACATAATTTTCAATACAAAACACTCTTTTCTTAGGTAGTATTTTCGTTACGAAATTTCTGGATTAGGTCTCCACGCTCAAGGCCCGCGATAGAAGCTATGCAATAGCTTAAAAAATTATAAACGAGAAAAATAACTGGCATTCTGTAGTTTATGCCTATCCTCATGGGAAGAAGGCGTGGGTTTATAAGTGAAAAAAAGGTAATTATATTTGGAATATAATAATATCGGTACTTTACCTGATACCATGAATTCCTCTCAATGCTTTCAAACGAGAATCTTGCCCTTTGCCAGGCGATGCTACAAGCTTCTTCCAATTCCGAAATATAGAGAAGCAATACAGAAATCTGAGAACTGAAAAAATCCTATTTAATGAGTACAGACATATTACGTGCACGTGCTTATAATAAATGAAATTAACATAGAATTAATTACCAACTCTCTGCACTTTGAAAAGTTAGTGAGGTCTAAACAAAACTAAAATATAAAAAGTTTGTAAAAAGGAAAGTATTCTGGTATCATTATAATAACAGAGTGGTATAAAGTACACAGTGATGTGCAGCATTATTGTTACAAAATACCATACGAAGCGGTATACTTAATAAATTGTTAAAATAATAAAACCTTTAATAAAATGAAAGCCTACCTCCGCGATCTTTTCCCTTTCCTAAATAACGATCACAAAGGCTTCCGATAAGGTTAAGCATCAATATTACCATGCAGACCACTCCTACAGTCAGATCCACACTATCTATTGGGAAGTCCCTATCGCGTTTGGAACAATCAACATCATTCGACAGTCTTGTTTTCAATTTGTACTTTTTATAAATGGTTTCGTTGGTGCACGCCTCAAGGGACGATCTTAGGTCCAGATCCGATTCAGAAACTTTGTAGAAATTACTGCATGTTTTTTTCATGCAAAACCCGTGACGTAGCACAGTGTGATTGTAGTGTGTAATTTTTTCTGAATATTCCTGTAAATAAAAGAAATAATTATACCTAAGAAAAACAGAGGGCTACATGAGAAAATAAAGGAGGAACATAATAGGAACTTAATATACTCATTATTAATTCATTTTTAAGGCCTAGATTTTAGACAGCGTATCTGGGCCGAGTGTTGAAAATCCAACAGCGCGCTTTTGTTTCTCTAATATCCTGAGAACCACCACCGTAGGGTGGACCAACAATAGGGATGACACAAGTGCCGAAACTTACTTGTATCATAGTCAAGAGCTCGCTTGACTCATCCGAGACCAGTGCAAATTCTGCAAAGCAGTACATCGAATCAGGTTCATCGAAGCATTCTTCGTAGTTGTCCAGGTGGAACAACGGAGGCATACGAGCATAGTTCGAGTCTGCAATTATAAAAACAGTAGCTGAATAACAATGTATTGAATTATAAGCTAATGAAAATGGGTTGAGAGTTATTGAATATCTGTTAATAATAATATTCCTGTTGTTCACAATAATTGTGAATAATAACTGGATCTCTTTAGATACCTAAGTATAGGCTAAAATAATAATGGATGGCCACCATTATCATCATCCTTCTGCCCTTATCCCTTGTTGCGTTGGAGTGAACCCAAATAAATTTGGGGTCACTCCTTTTCTAGCTATAATATCTTATTATCTTTCACACAGTCAATGGACGGTATTATCACACAGTTAATGGTAGCAACAAATAATACTATTTTACTTCAAACATTATAAATAATAGAGTTTTAAATTAGGTAATGTACTCGTATTTTGTAGAATCTAGTTTAATAAATAATTTTGTTTTAATTAGCTGTAATACTGCTGTGATAAAGAAACATGCACATTTGTTTTTTTTTTAATATAAATTCAGTGTTTTATTCTTTGAATTATTATTCAAATTCAAATTCAAATCATTTTAATTCAGGCATACACCCATATAAAATACACAACAAAATACAAATTCAAACAAACAAAATACAAATTCAAATTCATTCAATAAATTAATTAATTATAAAATTACCACAACAAAGCAATCAACAACAAAGCTATTACTATTTTAGCTGGAATATTAATTGCCATATGCGAAGAAATAATTAACCTCGTATATGGCCCTCAATATTCCATTGTCAGATTGATGTATTCGGTTCATAAAGGAGGCCTGCGACTTTTTCATGACTGCGTAAAAGTCATCTACCCTGTTTTCGGCAAACATGCCGGACGCACTACACCTCCAAGGCAGACCCAGTATGCATCTGAATGCGTTGTTGTATTGGACTCGCAGCGTGTTGTAAGCACGCTGCGTGTATTTGTACCATAGGGCACAGGTGTAGGGGTTCCGGCAGTATGCGTTAAACAGAGTAATTTTTACTAGATTTGAACACTTCCCAAATCGTCGTGCCAGCATATTACTCTTAGCAGCCAGCGATCGCCTTTTCTTTCCATGTCCTCGTCATCTTTAAGTTTTTCTGTCATTATTCTGATTCACACAATAACATAAGACTAATATTAATGCATAATTAATTAATAGTAGTAATATAAGCTCCGAAAAATTATTAAAATATGAGCATACTTAAAATATGAAATTTACTGCTTTATATAGGTACTTACTAATTTTCTGATAGCTTTTATTATACAAAGCTTATATTATATTATTATACAAATATAGAAACGACCGAATAAAATACTGTAAATTCCGAAAAATCAATACAGTATTTGCTAACGTAATATTTTTCCACCAGCTTAAATTTCAGTTTACCGAAAACTACAGTTAGACACTTTTATCGTAACTCACCTATTATAAATTTAGAATTAACCTTACGCATTTTATACACTGTAGCGCTTGTTAACATATTCAGTTATTTACGTAAGTTTGACGTATTTGAAAGCTTTTTACAGAATTTAACAGCACAGCTAGGCATTTAAGTAATATGTTGTCAAATCTTATGTCAATTTAAAATTATGATTGATTGCATGATGCTTATTTTGGTACCCACCTCCGTGCCACCTCCAATAGCCATGTGTAGTATATTGTTGGATAGCTCTTTTTAAACTGAATAGAAGTTACTATGGCGCCTAATTCCAAATCCTTGTCCATTCGGAGTTATACTGTACCAAACATTTCAGTTTTAGCAATACCAATATTTAGGTTTTTTTTTTAGTAACTTCATAATTCACAGCCCTTTTGAGCATCATTAAGGAGGCGTCGGCATGACACACTATCCAGTAACCGATCATGGGTTCACTACCCCCCCTCCCCCTTCATTCTAACGGTAAATCTTGGGTTTCTATCGGTATGTGCTGTCGTCAAATAAAGCTTGCAGCATTTCAGCTTGTCCGAATCGGCATCACCATGAAACTTCATTCATAAGAGTAAGTACTGCCTGGTTGGAGGCCTGTCGATGAGGTGAGAGGTGGTGCTGATCTGATCCTGGGTTTATGTCCAGTATCAGATCAGCACCATGCATGTGTGATGACCTTAACGGCCGCAAAATAACGGTTGTCCTGTAAAACCCTCATTTACACCAATGTTTATTACGGTTTCAGATAAATATTTAATGACGGGAAAAAATGACATTCGATCGTTCGTATCATGTGTGACTGCGCTCCGTTTCTTACTATTCTGTGACTGTTTCGGTATTCACACTCTGGACTCCGGTTAGTTTATCTTGTTGACACCGGCTATCTCTTGGAAATGGTTACCTGTTTCGTTTGAATAGTAGAAGAGTTTTTGGGTTCAGCAAGCTATTTGGATTTTCCGAGTTATCACATTTATCAACAATAGGTATCTATTTGGGAAAATTCTAACTGAAGCTGGAAAGGTTTTTCTGCAGCAAACGTTAACACAACGGTATAATTATCCAAGATTTTAAAGGCAAAATACACTGGAGATGTGCCTGATTAAGGGATTAGTGAGAGCAGTGGTGTCTCAGTGGTAACGGCCCCGACTTACGAGTTGCAGGTCGTGGTATTATACTATAGCTGCAATGTTTGTCAATGTTTGTCGAGCGAAAATCGTGTCGCGCTATCGTTCGTCGATCAAAAGTTTAATCGTCCCATCGATGGTCGTAAAACAATCAGTCGCACTTACATTCGTCGATCTAAAGTTTCGTCGTGCCATCGTTTGTCGAGAAAGTAATCTGTCGCACTAAAGTTCGTCGAGAAAGTAATCTGTCGCACTAACGTTCGTCGAGCTAATGTGCTGTCGCTCCGCTGATGGTCGACCTATCGTACTGTCGCCGTAGCATTTGTTTGTCGCAACTATGATACGGTGTCCGCGGATTGACGTCATGCCACATTTTAACTCAATGTATTGCCATATACAATATTTTGATAACGTAAAAAAGAAAAAATACTTGTTTAATATGTTTTAATAATCAACCTTACGGACATAAAAAAATATTGTCAACATCCCTATGGTTTGGTACTTAGGATTGCGGGATTTACAGCCCCTGCCTTATTTCTTGAAGATGCCATAGTAGACGATGAATGAAATTTGATTTAATGATAACGAATTAATACATTGCATGTAAATATGTATGGTTCGTGGCTAATTAATAACAGCCCCACGGGTCGACCAAAGGTTTACGTGATGCTTTCTGAGGGTGGTCCCTGGATGAGTGACCATCCATTACTTACCAATCTTACCATACGCCTCCGTGCCGCGAAAAGCACTGTAAGCCTTTTGTCCCGGCTGTCATTTGTAGTTATTTGACAGTAGTCGGGTAGTCAGAAGCCCGAAACTCGGACAACTATTCTTACCAAGGGGTATCCTATTACCCAGTTACTGGGTTGTGGAAGTTTATAGATAGGCATCAGAAATCGCAATTGTAAGATGACCCTTGCATAGTTAGGAAAAGGCTTGGTAGATGATAAATGTTTATATTGCATACATAACATAACTCCTTTATTTTAATAATTAATAGCAATCGTCGTAAATGTGGGTAGGGGAAAAGGTTTTTGCGATTTGTGACTTTTCTAGTAATTTAACCTCAGTTGGTCCAAAAGAGTCTTTGAATTCTTATACAAAACTGCATCGATTGTCACCATAATAATAAAATTACAGAATTAACGTTTTTCTAGCCGACTGTACCATCTTTCCAAAACCTGTGAATGCAGTTAGTAATTACTCAAGAAGTTAAGGACAGTCTCCTAAGAACATTATTTTTTCTATAGCTACAACGATTAAGGTAGCTTCCCTTACTGCCTCGTCTCAACTTCCACCCTGTATTACTCCGATCGGACAAAGAATCAAGACAAGGGCCTTTGGAATTCTTGTACTAAATCTGATTATTTTTCTAATGATATATCATTTATTCCTATTTGAGCGGGTACCATAGCTTCCATACATTTCGTGGCATCATTCTTTCGTTCAACCAATCACATCAGATATTTGACAGCTGGGGCCTGTTAAATTAATAAAACCGACAACCGGTAATTTTCCATTAAGAAAATATTCTCGCTAGAAGCTTGAAGGCGGGATTTGTGACCTTTGGCAATAGGGTCGTCCTGTACTATAAAGTCTTTTACACACACACACACAGTCTGTTACACGGGCAATTATAAAACGTTAGAGGCTATAGATGCACGGTTCCAATTGATCCTGTCCTATGGAGAGGAGTCGGCAAAAAATTCCGTGGTTACTCTTTTAAAAATAATGTTAATAATTAACTTAACTAAAACCCTCAGGGCAGCATGTGGCGAGCTGTTGGGCAGTAGCCACCCCACGGACCCTATCTCCCGGGAGAAGTCATGTTCCTCACCTCTGGCTTGCCTTTATTGGCCAGCTGGAGTGAACACTGACGAGGAACAGAGCTCCCATCTCATTCTTGCCTTTATTGGCCGGCTTGAGTGGAGATTCGCAAGAGCAAACGTGCTCGGAGGAAGGAAGTATTACAGTAAGATGCTGGTAGGGATCTTGACCGTACTTCCGGGATTGTCCTGATAGACGTGGAATACCGCTCCACTCCTCATAAGCACCTCAGGACATGTTGCCCCCTTGTCGCTACGACACTTTGTGCTAGCGACCGTTTTCGGGGGCCCATTATTGAGTGTGCAAGTCACCCTGCCATTTTACTTGTGTTTTTTACATAAAATATTAGTCAGACAGGGGCCATAGTCTTTCCATAGTTCTAAATAACCACCCAAACCCATACACAGACATCTTTGTTTTCATTCGAACAACCGGGGGTTGTCCTTGGGTGCACCAGCATAGTGCGAACAGGGATAATCGTCGGTTTGTGCCTCATTTCATTAAACACGTCTTACGGATCTCTGTGAGTTTGCTTCGGCCCCTCGTACGCCTTCCAAAGGCCCGGGACCCTAGGGTCCCGGGCCTTTGGAAGGCCCGGAGAAATAAAAAAGAAGGTCCCGAGAAATGTCAAAAACTAAATAAAAATTGTTCTACAAAACTCAAACGAAGTTCATTATAGCTAATTGCACTTACCATTGAGCCTGTATATCACAGCAGCACAATTTTGAAACAAAACAAATAGTAAAAATTTTGTAAACATTTTGTTGTTAAAATAAGCTACGCGACACAGGACATTTTCAATTAAAATCTATTTTAATACTAAAGTAGTGACAATTTTAAGCTGAATTAAAACCTGTACTTAATTGCCTAGAATAAATCTATGAATATTTTTTATAAATATTAAAGTTTTTTCTGTTTGCATGGGAGATTTTTTTTATATAATACCGGAAATAAAAGATTGCAATGATGAAAGATAAAATTTAAATACAATAAAAGGCAGTTTTTGTAAGCGATAATTATTGTTTCTAAATTAGAATTTTTGACACTGTGTGAATAGGCACGGTAGCTCGTCTTTAAACATAAAATATCTATTTGCAACTCTGTAACCATTTTCGTCGGTAAGTAAGAATACTAAACAATACGGGGGTCGGAGACATCGACGCGAAGCCGGTTACCATGGATTCAGTACATAGTTCTGAACTTCCCTGCGTTGAAATTTTTCTTCGGTTATTAAAAAAAAAATCTGCTGTTCCATACATTTTGACCGCATAGGTATTGCACTTTTCTATGAAACAGCAGATTTTTTTTAAAATAACTGACGAAAAATTTTAATGCAGGGGGCTTCAGTATCATGTACTGAATCCATGGTAACCGGCTTCGCGTCGATGTCCCTGCCACCCTGTATAAAAACTTGTAAAAGAAGAAGAATAAAGCCCCATTTAGGCTCCCTGTCCACTGGAGCGGAGAGGAGAGGAGAGGAGCGGAGATGTGTCAATATTAACCAATAGAATCAAAACTCCGCTCCCGAGGTGCGATTCTATTGGTTAATTTTGGCACATCTCCGCTCCTCTCCTCTACTATTCGCTCCAGTAGACAGGGAGCCTTATAAGGTGCTTTCTGGACCGTTTAAGAGCAATAATCGTAAAAATCGTACAGCACGTTTAATTATTGCCATCCTAGAATTGCATGCAAGTGTTTGTTTACACGCGTGAGATTTCTATTAAATGACATACGAGCCGATAATTTATTATTGAATGCAAGACTAATACTTTATGTGTTTAAATTCGTGAGATTTTCATTAAAAGACGCGCGATAATTGATTATTGAATGCAAGACAAATATTGGCTGATTTTATTTTTGAATGTGCCAGATTTTGGAGAGGTTCAAGCTGTGGTACGAGTACACTGCCGCATATTGTCGGTTGTAATACTAATTCATAATGCGTTTTCACATGGAGCGTAATTTGATCAACATTGCTTGAATTCAGTCTTGTAATCTCTATATCCTTCATTTTATTCCTCTTAATTCATCGTTTTTGGAATTAAGAAAAACAATAATAGAATGCCTTGCAGCAGCGTTTGACAACTCAATTAGCGCATTGACTAGGTAAATGATTTTGCTTTACGGGTAATAAATATTTAAATGGTCTGAAATAAAACCAAATTGTTCCGGGTCCAGCGTTATTGCCTGCGATTTTTTTTATGGCTGTTCTGTAAAATGACTTCCACAATTCCTCACTACCACCTCACTGACAAGATAATAATATTTATACCACAGCATGAGCTATTGGCGACGGCGACGCACGCGAGAGGCCCATATTTGTGAATATTTTTGGGTCAAAAATTAAAATACTGGTACTACTAGAATGCTTAAGAGTATTTTGGAACTGTCAAATAAATCCTAGCTTCGAAATTGTAATGTATGCCGGATTTTTTTTTATTTTTTTATAATTCTTTATTTACTACAATCTGTCTCCTTCATGGGACATTCAGCAGTTAGTTGGTTGGTGCTATCGCTGGCTCGCTCAGTATGTGACCTGTGTCACATCCTCATTATTTAGACAGTAGTTATATTTACTGTGATTGGATTAGGTCTTGAGGTATTTTGCGCTTTAGTCGTCGCACTTTGTTGTGATTCTGAATTAGTGGCCGAGCCAGAGTATTTGGGTGTTGTTGGATTCGTTCTTTATAGGTCTTGGTATGGCGTACGATTTCCTGCTCCACAGTGGGCATTCGTAAGTCACGGTGTAGTAGTTCGTTGGGTACAAACCAGGGCGCGTTGGTTATCATACGCAGAGCTTTATTTTGAAACCTCTGTATGATTTCTATGTTTGAGTGAGAAGCGGTGCCCCATAATTGGATCCCGTACGTCCAGATGGGCTTCAGTATTGCCTTGTACAAAAGTATTTTGTTATCGAGAGATAGTTGAGACTTTCGCCCTATGAGCCAGTAAAGTTTTCGTGTTTGGATACCAAGTTGCTTCCTCTTAGTGAAAATATGTTTTTGCCAGGTAAGTCTTTTGTCTAAATGCAATCCAAGATATCTCACATGATCTGCTTGTGGGACTTCAATGTTGTTTAGTGTGACTGGAGGACAGGATCCTCTTCTTAATGTAAACGTATCATTGACTGATTTGGTTTCGTTGGCTTTTATCCGCCACTTTTTAAGCCAGTCTGATATGTCATTTAGTCCTTCTTGGAGTATTTGTGAGGCAATTTTTGGGTCACTATGTGCAGCTAGTATGGCGGTATCGTCAGCAAAGGTTCCAGTAGTTAGTGATTCGGATGTCGGCAAGTCTGCAGTGAACAGTAAGTAGAGTATGGGACCCAATACGCTACCCTGTGGCACTCCTGCCTGTATGGGACAAAGATCAGACAGTGCTTCCCCACTTTGTACTATGAATTGGCGCTGTTGTAGGAATGATTTTAGTATTCCGTACAGGTGATCTGGTAGGGCGTTTTTTAATTTAAAAAGCAAACCTGCATGCCAAACGCGGTCAAACGCTTGAGATATGTCCAAAAAAGCACTAAGTAAAGTACAGTAAGCCTTTGCCTCCAGTGATTCCATGATCTTATTTGCTAGTCTGTGCACTTGGTCGACAGTGGCATGTTTACTGCGGAACCCAAACTGATGGTCAGGAATTAGTCCTTTTTCTTTGAGTATAGGTAGAATTCGTTGCAGCAGTAGAGATTCAAATATTTTGGATGGGATAGGTAGCAGGCTTATGGGTCTATATGATTTCGCTTCTTCTGGTTGTTTGTCTGGTTTCAGTAGCATTATAATTTGCGCAACCGGAAAAAATTAAATGTAATGTATGGCCGGATCCACACTTTTTTTTTTTTTTTTTTGCTGGGAAATCATCTAATAATTTCTCCCGCTCTGGGCGGAGCGGAAGGGCGTGTCAGACTTTACTTACTGACTAAAACCCACCCGTGTTCCTTCCCTTGCCTTGCCAGGTGCCACGGTTTCCCCTTGGGACTACCCGCAACCCCGGCAGGCATCGGACCTGGCGGATCCCGTCAGTTTAACTGACATCTCTTTGAGGCGCACGTGGAACACGACGTGCCGTCGACCCGGGCCTGGTCCTTATCTAAATATTGACTGCAGTTTAAATTGGAAAACACACATTGAGAATTTATGCTTAAAATTAAATCAACAATCGTATGCTTTACATATACTTTCCAAAATGGCTGATATATCGACTGTACTGTCTGCCCATGGTTATGTGGGATCCATAATAAGGTATGGAATAATATTTTGGGGACATTCTGTATATAAAGATGATGCTTTTAAGGCTCAGAAAAGATGTGTCCGATCAATATGTAAACTTAAACAAACAGATAGTTGCAAAGAACATTTTAAATATCTCAAATTAATGACACTTCCATGCATATACATTTATGAAATTATTCATTTTGTCAGATGAAACATTACTTCCTTTGAAATATAAAAGTAAACGACACAGTAATAAAATTTGTTGTCCTAATAATAAAACAACTCTATTAAATAACAGTATATTTTGCATGGTTATGTTTGTGTATACAATCACCTACCTAAATATTTAATGGAGGCACCATCCCCGGTTATTTAAAAAAAAAAACTAAAAAATATTGATAAATAAAGCATATTACAGTGTATCTGAATATTTGCAGGATAAATTATAGTATTTATTATTTTAAACTAGTTTGACTGATCTCATTCTTAATTTTATTCTGTTTGGTTTTATTTATTCTGTTTTATTTTTACGTACCTTGCATGCCGAAAGGTAAAATATGGTGACACTAAGACTGTGATATACAATTATTACATGAATGTAAAACATCTGCACATTGTTTACCCATATTTGCAAATAAATAATTTTGAATTTTTGAATTTTTGTATACAGAATGGGAACGTCAAAATGGACACGCCGTTTAATTTTTTGTTGCATTGTCGTCGCCACCTTGTATGTTTGATTTATTTTTTTCTAAATTGATTATGCCTATATTAGACACCTGCAATATCGAGGGGATTTCTGGTACCTTACCTACTTTTTTTTTTGACAAAACTTTTTGCCTTCTGCTTGATGAAGGATGAAGAAAGAATTTGTTCGGCTCTTTATCTTGGCGGCAGATTTCTCGAAGGAATTCGTTCTATCCCTGAGCTAAGTTGTTGAATATTTTTCTTGGCACTTGGAAAATATTTTGAGGATAAAAATAATAAATAATGTAGGTACACAAAATAATTTATTTACTTTTTTCAAAATATACCCACCACATTTAAAAACTTCAGAATGGCAGATCGGGCAATGCTTGTTGGTGCTGAGCCACTGGTCCACACACTCCATGTGGAACAGGTGCATGCACGGTAACCGCCTGAGAAAAGACACGAGACATTGGATAAGTTTTAGGCTGACAACCAGTCTCGCCAAGGGGTATCGTATCGTGTTACCCAGTAACTGCACCCTAATTACGTAATGCACGATTAATTTTAAATTGAAACCAATTGAAAAAGATTGTCAGTCCATTGCTTCAATAATAATTAGTTAACAGAAAAACAAAATTGACAAGAAATTATATATTACATACACACATCAAAAGTGTCTAGGGATCAACATATATTTTTGCAATAACTTTTCTCCTGATTGATATTAATTAAAATTTTCTTTAAGGATTCATCAAATAAAGTGTTTTCGTTTGTCACAGTAACGATAAACCAAGTCACCTTTGCATTAATAAAGAAATTTGCCATTTTCCTAATAAAGGGATTTTTGACATTTGAACCACTAACATTAAAGTTCGAAAAAAAGACTGAAATAACAGTTTTCTTTAAAATTTTATTGGGTAACTTAAACAATTAATAATCCGTGTTTCTACCGCGAACACTAACAACACAAGAACATCGGTTTGGCATACTCAAAATGAGTTCATCCAAATCACGCTGTGGAATGGCCGCCCATGTTCGTTGCAACAACAAAAAAAGGTCTTCTTGCGACTGGATACCCTCCATATTCGGCAGAGCTCTTCTCTGTAGCATATCCCATGCATGCTCAATCGGGTTCAAGTCTGGCGACTGAGCAGGCCAGGGCAGGACATTGATGTTAGCTGCGGCGAGAGTCTGTCTTACAACTCTTGCGGTGTGCGGTCGTGCATTATCATGCATTAACTGAAATAAGGGACCGATTTGCACTTGTAGAGGAACGATGACGTCTGATACAATCGTCTCAGCATAAATTTGAGCGTTGAGGTTGCCTCTGATCCAAATCAACTCAGTTCTTCCGCCGATCCAAATACCCGCCCATACCATGATGGTTCCACCACTATAAGGATGGACTTCCTGGCAGGATTTTAATCGCTGTTGGCGTCCAGGGGTTCTCCAGTGTCGTATACGTCTTGTATCCGGTCTCATACCAAAACGAGACTCATCAGAAAAGCACACGAAACGCCATTGTTCTTCTGCCCAATTTCTGTGTTCAAGAGCCCATTGATATCGAATCCTACGATTGTGCATTGCTATAGGTGGTACCCGTAGCGGTCTTCGGGAATGAAGGTTCACTTCATGCAAGCGGTTTCTGACTGTTTGGTCGCTAATTAAGTTCCCTGAAGAGTGATGAAGCCTCACGGCTAACATCATGGCGGTTATTGTTGGAGCTCTTCGAGCTAAGATTTGAATGTATCGGTCTTGTCTCCGTGTGGTGCAGCGATACCGTCCTCCATGGCGCTCAGCCACGGTACCAGTGCTTCGGTAACGTGTCTAAAGTCGACTGATAACACTCTGACTTGTATTCAGAGCTAAAGCCACAGTACGTTGCCGGGAACCAGCTTCTATCATTCCCACGGCTCTGAGCATTTCTTCCCTGCTTAAATGACGTCGCTGCTCCATAATAACGTTGGTTTTAATCAGTAGTAGGGAAACAGTAGCACTAATAATGTCTTCAATGCGTTGTATGTTTTTATAGGGAAAATATTGACAGCTGATTTTCATCTTTTACTCGAATTTGATTCACAGTTCCTGATTCAAATTATGAAATGCACCAAAAAGGATCCATATAAATTTATAAAATCATAAATTTATTACAAAGCCACATCTCAATCTCAAGAAATCCGCATAAAAATGCTTGATCCCTAGACACTTTTGATGTGTGTATTTTATCACAAACTAGCCTATTATAATAACGTGACAAAAAATTACAACATCAATAAAATATTGTCTGTTTTGTTACTTTGGCTTTACGGTTAAATCCCTCTCCATACTTAATTATGATTCACATGACACCACTCGCACTAGTTAAACTTCGTTACCTACTTTCTAACTTGGCACTTTACATTAGTTCACAAAACCGTTTCTTCGTAACAAATAAAATACTCCTATAATTAAGCACATGGACCTGTCAGCTGGTTTCTCATTTTAATAACAGTAAGACAAAAGTCGAAGATGGTACTCCATCTTCGATTTTTGTCTGACTCATATTTATTCCATTGTCATCTTCTGTTTTCTTACATTCCTTAGCAGCATCTTTGTTTTCATTAACAGCTTGTGTTTCAGGCTTTCTTAAGAAGGCTCCAACGAGGTTTGCAAAAGGTCTTTCGACCAGCATCCAGAAGAAAAATGCTGCTATGAATGTATTCGTAATTAATGTGCAGCTTTTCAGCACCTATGAAATACCTATAGAAAATAATTCAGAATATTTAATCTTTTTACTGTGATAAATGTAGCAGTATGTCTGACAGAATCTTTCACAGGGGTTGATATCAAATGACCATCATTGCTATTTCAGTAGGTACTTCGCCATTTCATCATCATTTTGATTATATTTATTGTCTCATTTATTCTATACCTACACATCCTACAGAATACACATACAAAAAAAAAATACCATTAAAAAACTAAATATTTTTTTAAAATAATTAAATAGGTATTTGTTGGAAGAATGTAAACATTATCTTAGCCGTAATATTAAAAAGTTACGTTGTTCCTTTTTCTTACGCTTGGTGCGCCACTTTCCTTGTTCTCTCACGTTTCGCGCTCACACGATGTATACTTTTGTTTAATATGTTCTGGCTACAATATACTGTTAAATAATCTATCCGTGGTATTATTTCTACAGGTTATGGGCCGTCCCATATGTACCTAAATTAGATCTGATTTAAATATATTAGTAGTAAAATAATTCGCGTCAAAAGTGAAAAATGGCCACGTCTAACCTCCAAATCGAAAAATTATCGGGCCGGGAGAATTATACCACGTGGAAGTTTGCGGTAAAATCATATTTGGAACACGAAGAATTATGGGAATGTGTTGATCCAGGCACTGGAGTTGATAATAAAAAGGATGTTAAAGCCAAGTCAAAACTAATTTTGTTGGTAGAACCTATCAATTACGTTCATATCGAAAATGCTAAGTCAGCTAAGGACGTATGGACGAACCTCAAAAATGCTTTCGAGGGCTCCGGGCTATCCAGAAAAGTCGGCTTATTGCGGGATTTAATCAACACATCACTAGATAGTTGCCCCAGTGTTGAAGAATATGTGAACAAAATTATGAGCACAGCATATAAATTACGAAATATCGGCTTCGAAGTTGGAGATAAATGGTTGGGAACACTCATGCTGGCGGGTTTACCGGATAATTATAAACCTATGATCATGGGTCTGGAAAGTTCCAACATAAAAATATCATCAGACTTCATCAAGACATAACTTTTACAAGAAGTTAAAGTTTCCGAGTCTTCCGCATTTTTTACAAAGCACAAAAATACCTCTAATGACAATACAAAGCCAAAAGGAAAAGGCCCACGCTGCTTTAACTGCAATAAATATGGACATATTAAAAGTTCATGCAAGATCAAGAAAACCAATAATCAATCTAATCAAAACGGTTTTTCAGCAATTTTTTCAGCTCTGTGAATCAAGATGACTAGTATGTTGATTCAGGTGCAACAATGTATATGACCAGAAGATCAGATTGGATGTATGATTTGCAACCACCTCCGGTACTGAAGATTATGGTGGCAAACAGCGATGCAGTCTCCGTGCAAAATATGGGTAAAGTAAACATTCAGACCAAATTGAGCAAAGATGAGCATTTAATCCAGGTGAGAAATGTTTTATTTATTCCTGAGCTGAGTGCAAACTTGTTGTCGGTCAGTCAATTAACAAAGAATGGCTGTAAAGTTGAATTCACTGATGTTGGCTGTAACATATACATATAATTCCAGTAAGACTCTGATTGCAACAGCCAGACTAACCAATAATACGTATAAACTCAATATTGATACTGGCAATGCATATTCTGTATCATCAGAGAGTAAGGCTGATATTATTACATGGCACAAAAGATTGGGACATTTGAATTTGGCTGATGTAAAGAGGTTAGAATCGTGTGCTGATGGTATAACTATCACTAATAAACAAGTTGATACTGTTTGTATACCATGTTGTGAAGCTAAGCAAACACGATTACCTACCGTTTCCACATTCCGGTTCAAGAACAAATTCATTACTGGAGATAGTACATACAGATCTGTGTGGTCCGATGGAAACCCCTTCGGCTGGAGGTGGGAAGTATTTCATAACTTTCACAGATGACTATTCTCGCAAAGTATATGTATATTTTCTGAAGAACAAAATGGATATTAAATCAGTGTTTCAAAAATACAAAGAAGAGGTAGAAAATTACTTAGAAAAGAAAATTAAGATACTAAGAAGCGATAACGGTAAAGAATTTCGTAATAAAGATTTTTCTGATTTTCTAGCAGTTTCTGGCATCAAACACCAGACCAGTTCTCCGTACACCCCTGAGCAAAATGGTCTAGCGGAGCGGATGAACCGAACCTTGGTGGAACGTGCAAAATGCATGTTATTTGAAGCAAAACTTCAGAAAACTTACTGGGCTGAGGCAGTCGCTACTGCATCTTATATAATCAATCGATCACCATCTCGAGTTTTGTCTGAGGTAACACCCTATGAAAAATGGACTGGTAAGAAACCAAACATTTCTTATTTAAAGATTTTTGGGTCTAAGGTCATGGTACATGTTCCTAAGCAAAAGCGATTAAAATGGGATCGTAAATCACGTGAATTGATATTCATGGGCTATTGCGAAAATACTAAAGGATACCGTTTGCTTGATCCGGTTAGTAAAAAGATTGTGATTAGCAGGGATGTAATATTCATTGAAAATGCTGAGAGTATGAATAATATTACGCAGGAACCTGAATCAGTGCCGCAGTCCGTTATAATTCCTCTGAACTCAGAGAATACTAGTTCAAATTCACAGAATTGTACACAGGAAAGAGAGGAAGTCATATCTGTTAGTGATACATCACAAAATATGACAGAAAATGGCAGTTCATCACCTACAACTACGGAAACGTCATTTGACAGCTGTGTAATGAGTAGAAACACGGTTGATGAAACATACTATCCTAGTACAGCTGAAACTGATGAATGTGATGTCTTTGAAGGAAATATTACTTTGAGATCTCATCAGAGACATCACATTCAGGATAATAATTACATGTGTGTTACCCAGATTTCAGATCCACGTACTATAGAGGAAGCTCTATCCGGCACTGATGCTAAACATTGGAAAAATGCAATGGATGAGGAGTATCGGTCCCTATTAGAAAATAATACATGGGAAATGACTACTCTACCTGCTAAGAAAAGGCCAATACCATGTAAATGGGTTTTCAAGACAAAGTCCAATGAAAATGGAGAAATAGTCAAATACAAGGCACGACTTGTGGTTAAAGGATGTTCACAAAAACCAGGCATTGACTACACAGAAGTATTTTCACCGGTAGTAAGACTTGCTTCTCTCAGATATTTGTTTGCTCTGGCCGTTAAATACGATCTAGACATATGTCAAATGGATGCCGTATCTGCTTTCCTTCAAGGCGATATAGAAGAAGAGATCTATATGAGGCAGCCACCAATATATGATAATGGTGAAGACTCGGTATGTCGACTGAGAAAGTCATTATACGGGTTAAAACAAGCCAGTAGGCAATGGAACAAGAAGCTTGATTCTACTTTGAAAGGAATGGGTTTATTGCAGTCTAAAGTAGATCCATGTATTTATCATAAAGTTGTTAACAACAACAACATGATTTTCCTTGCTATTTATGTTGATCATCTGGTATTATTTACCAATAATCAAGAGTCAAAGATATATATTAAGGAGGAACTACAGAAACAGTTTAATCTTGGAGATTTAGTTTATTGTATTGGAATACATGTTGAAAGAGACAGAAAAAATGGTGTTATATATCTGGATCAAAGAAAATATATACAGGAAGTGTTACATAAATATGGAATGTCTGACTGTAAAATAGTTAAAACTCCAATAGATGTGAACGAAAAATTGCAAGGAAATACTCAAGAAACTAAAATATTATATGATATTCCTTATCAAGAGATAGTTGGGTGTTTATTGTATATTTCACAGGTTACCAGACCAGACATTAGTTTTGTTATTAACATGTTAAGCAAATATAATAACAAGCCCGAAATGAAACACTGGATTGCACTGAAGCGTGTAATGCGCTACTTAAAAGGTACTCAAGAGTACAAGCTGAGTTTTAAGCAAAACTTAGAAGAAACTATGGCTCATGGCTACTGTGATGCAGACTGGGCAAGCTCAGAAGATGACCGGCGCTCCTGCACTGGTTATACTTTTTTGTTTCAGGGAGGAACAATCAGCTGGAACTCTAGGCGTCAGCCTACCATTGCTCTGTCTACCACTGAGGCGGAGTACATGTCTTTATCTTCTTGTGTGCAAGAAGCTCTGTGGCTAAAGCAATTTCAAGAAAGTCTTTGGCCACAATTGAAAAATGAAGCGATGGTCATTTACAGCGATAATCAAAGTTCCATCAAACTTTCAGGTACTGATGGCTACCATTCTAGGACCAAACATATCGATGTCAGGCATCATTTTGTACGTGATAAAGTTATTGGAGGTGCCAGATGTTCGCTACATACAAACGAATATGATGGTTGCAGATGCCCTAACCAAAGCGACGACGCACTCAAAGCTAGCATACTGTTCGACCAAGATGGGATTATGTTTAAGAGAGGATGTTGGAAGAATGTAAACATTATCTTAGCCGTAATATTAAAAAGTTACGTTGTTCCTTTTTCTTACGCTTGGTGCGCCACTTTCCTTGTTCTCTCACGTTTCGCGCTCACACGATGTATACTTTTGTTAAATATGTTCTGGCTACAATATACTGTTAAATAATCTATCCGTGGTATTATTTCTACAGTATTCACAAAAAATATTAAGTTGATACGTAAAAGAAACACTCTGTACACACGCACTTGTCTGTCAACGTAAAAACACAAGTGCGACAAGTGCGCGTGTATTTTTTATTATTATATTTTTAGCATATATGGACGTTGTAAATACTATTACTAGTTCACGGTAAGGCGTTTCGTCAATTAACATTCGGTATAATTTTTTAATTTTCATATTTCGATATTAAAATACTTATATTAAAAAATAAAATAAAAGAATGTCACAGACCTTAATTTTATCTTTACAGGTAATGCGACTTATAAGTGCACACAATAATCTACCGATTTCATATTATCGAATTGTTTTCCAAATATTTGTTTATATGCGTGAGCTATTCTTTTAATAGGTCATGCTGTTCAAGAAGAGAAGTAGGTAATTTATATTCATCACTATCATAAAATAAACGAAATATAGGACATCCTTAGTGAAGCAGTTCTAAATAATGTAATATTACTTACTACTCCGATACCGCCGCTTCAGTCATGATGAAGGCAATATGCAGTAGGTACGCACTGAACGACAGCCGACCTATGTACGTAAAGGGTTGCCACTCCAAGATGGTCCGGTATATACCTGTAAGTGGGGAAAGCGGGATGGTCAAAGAACATTTTTAGAAATCGCAACAAAATACTACTTTGTCACACGTGATATCAGAAGGCCAATACCCATAACATCTCATCTCAGCGTCAATCAATATCAAAAACTTGTCAAACATGTAGTTATATTGGAGGTATTTATGGGAGATGAATGACTATTTCTTAAAATAATGACATTGAGTTAAATTCTAACTGAGAGATTAGTTTTTTTTTACGGTAGTGAATCATATTTTGATCAACATACATACCTAATGCTTAGTGTCAGTACAATGAGCTGCAAATTGCAGAAAGAACTTCGCGGGCTACCTTACCGCGTATCCAATTTAAGTAATGCTAAAGTAGAGTTTGGCAAATTCTCACATTCTTAATTCAAACCTCAAGCGGCGGAAATATAACAACCTTATTGGTAGCTATATTTTTGAGCCGTTTGGGGTTGAAACACTGGGGCCGTGGGGTCCGAGTGCTCATCGAGTATTTCGGGACATCGCCAAGCGGCTGGTCGACTCCTCACGTGACCCGAGGGCTGGCCTATTCTTCGGCCAAAGAATCAGCATTGCCATACAACGTGGCAATGCTGCCAGCCTTTTGGGCACTTTTCCTGTTGACAGCGATGCGGACGAATTTTTTGATGCCCTATGACCGTTTCCCCCCCCCTTTTTATACTTGTACATATTACTATTATTATTATTTTAATTCTGTTAGATTTTAAATCATGTAAATATCTATGGTCACAAATAAATTGAATCACAGCTATTCAAAAAAAAAAAATCTGATGTGATACTGAGATTAGAACGAAACATTCTTTAAATTACGTGACTTCCCCTGTGCTCGGTTAGAGCTTCCCAGTTAAGGTCTGCAATAAACCAAAGAAGTCGTTTCAAGGATTCATCCAACTGTTGTTTGATAATAATCATTTCCTCAGAACACATTAATTAAGTACCTTCCAATTGAATAACAACTCCAGTGATAATGATGGCCATAACTATTCCGAAGATAAGCTTCATGAAAGCAGCGTACCTACAGCATGTGAACGTAGACGGGCTGAGGAGGAACATCAGCAAAGAAGATACTGCCAGAGAAGCAAATGAGCACACCCAGGAAGAACGTACTCCAGTATAGGTACCGGTATTTCTGGAAATGATATGAAAAGAAATCCACAGAGGCTATTTGAATTTGAACTCTATAGTAATACGTATAACGTTAAAATGATGATGATCATTCAGCTGAAAGACGTCCACTGTCGAACCAGGTGGCAATCGGGAATAGTTGCCACCGTGATGACTAAATTATTGCCCCCCCCCCCCCCCTCATCGTTGTCTGTCTTATGCCGCGATGAGAGGGTTGGCAGTTAGACTTATCCACTGTGGATTTATTAGTAGATAAGTGAATTACTTAGCAACTGTCGCCCGCCTCCAAGAGGAAGACGACAGTATTCTAGATAAAAATGAAAGCATAAAAAAACAAATATTAAAAATTAAACTAGATGTGTGCATTATTCTGATGATGATGATGATTTTTAGGAAGGGTTGCCCAGAATTGCTGAGGATTGCCTCCAGCCTTCTGCCAGTCGTATATAATGTAGGCTATTGCCATGCCGATGACGTAGCCAGACAGGTTGGTATGCCCTTTAATATAGAGCTGTTTGAACGTTTTACTGTCCATGAAAAAATTAATTACTGGGCTGAAAGTAGGAGATACTCGTAGATCATTAGAAAAATTATACACGGTTAAAAAAAAATACATAAATGAACGTTCAGCTCTTCCCAATTTTGTAAATTTTTGGAATAAAAAATAGCCAAATAAAATTGATCTAGGAGTTTTCAAGTGATTCGCTTGCCAACGATCAGTATTTCATTTTTAAGCTGGTTTCCGCGAGATCCATTTCTCAGTGGGCTGCCGACAGCCGCGAGCGCGTACGTACGTATATACTATTTCGGTCGACTGACGTGTTATTAGTTTCAAATTCTTAAGATATGGCTGGTTTTGGTGTATTATGTGCAGTTGATGGATGTAGATCCAGCAAAAGAAGAGATAATAACTTAACTTTTTCAGTTTACCTGCCAATACAGAAATGTAAGGATGTAATTTGTTTTATTATCGTTTTTTAAATAGGTAAATTGTTTAAAGTTGCATGATTTGTGTTTTATATTTTATTGGTAGGTATGTACGTAATTACTTCTATGACGTAATCTGTGCTTCTACTATTGCGTCTGAGATAAGAATAGAAAGGTCAATGACCTCAATTTGTCAACTGTCATTTGAAAATTACGTTTAGCAAAAATCTACTTAGTGCAAATTAATTTTCAATAATATTTATTATCGTTATTATATTGTTAATTTTACTTTCATACTCGTATGATTATTGTGTATTTAAAAGCGTGCAAGTGTTAGAAAAGCGTGTATAACGTCACAATAAGGCTGTTTACACGTCACGTCGTGGTTTGTATGTCACAAGAACGCAGGTTTATTCATAGTGTAGAAGCGTAGTTAGTAGTTACCTATTAAAACTTTTTGTTCGTTTCCAAATATTCTCTACGTTAAAGTTCAACAATCGTGAGTTTCGACAAGGGAAAAAAATAATTAATCATTATATAAAAATAAAACACCTGTAAGATTTTTTTATTTCCTCTATTTCAGACGTATTTTTAACAATTAAACATGCTAAAACATTATAATTTAAAGCATTTTATTTTATTTCATAAAGTGTGACAATTACCTACTGACATCTTTATCGAAAGAAGCAGCCCTAGCAATTCACAATACCTACGCGGCGACGCGTGGCGGCGCGCAGCTACAAAGCAAAACTCACTTTACGCTTGTAAGATTAGGTACATTTTCGTTCGCAGCGTCTAGCGATTTGAAGGTGTAGGCTATTATAGCAGTAGGCATTGAAAATTTTGCATGGAGTGCGACATAATATGGTAACTGTAAGATCCGTTGCCTAGCAACCGACAATGTAAATATCAAAATAAATAGTCATTGACATTAAGGACGTGAAGATTGCGAGGTAAGAATTAATATAAAATATAGGGTAAAAAAAATGGGTAAAAAAAAGCAGTCAAAACATACTGAATGAAAAGTGTTATAAATTGTTTATTTTTGTTAGAATATATTTTGAAAATAAATAACTACTAATGAATATTGTATTTAACCACATAATTTATAGTACTTTTATACTGATAGATAAAGCGATTCGTGTGAAATTATTCTGTAACCATTACAAAATATTCAAAAATGCACAACGTAAAGGCCTCTGCCTCGAATCTTGCGGGCAGCGGGGCGGCGGCGCGGTGGCGGCGCGGGAGCGGCGCGGGCAACGCAGACCCGTTCTCGAAACCAGCGGGCAGATCGCGCGGCACTATAGCAGCGTAGTGTTGTGTTCGTGGTTGTGTCGTCGAGATATTGGTTTTTATTCGCCAACGAAATGTCTGAACAACGGCGGCAACATCTTTTTGATTTAAATTTATTCCTAACGCTCGATTTATTGTGGCTAATAAATTGCACAACACTGCAATACAGACGCGCGGGCGGTCACCGCTTGACTGGAGTCCACCGCTCGTTGCCCTCTCCCGCGCCGCCGCCGCGCCGCTGGTTTCAAGGGCCGGTCAATTTGATTTTACGCATTTTATCCTGCCGCTCCCGCGCCGCCACCGCCGCCACCCCGCTGCCCGCAAGATTCGAGGCAGAGGCCTTAATGTTCAAGTTTTCACTTCTGCCGGCACGAGTCCAGAATGCAAGCCGTTGTTTTTTTTTTTGCTTGATGAAGGATGAAGAAAGAATTTGTTCGGCGCTTTTACTTGGCGGCAGATTTCTCGAAGGTATTCGTTCTATCCCTGAGCTAAGTCGTTGCACATTTTTGACTTTTTTTTTAATATTTTAGAGAATAAAATTAATAATATAGTTTATTTCCTTTTAAGAACTTATTGACTTAAAATAATATTTTTTTTCTTTTATCATAAACCAGCCTGGTGTAATGATGGCGCGACAAAAAATTTTTAAATCAAAAAGCTTTACGGTAAAATTCCTCTCCACACTTATTTATTATTATTAATAATAGTTATTCACACGACACCTCTGGCACTAGTTAAACTTCATCACTATTCTTACTTACATTTTACGTTAGTTCACAAAACTTAAATTTCTCCATAGTAAACAAATACTCCTATTATTATGTACACGTAACTGTACGCTGGTTTCCCATTTTAATAGCAATAGTATCATCTTCGATTTTTGTCTGACTCATATCTATTCTATTGTCATCTTCTGTGTTCTTAGATTCCTTAGACACCTCTTTGTTTTCTTCAACAGCTTGTGTTTCAGGCTTTCTGAAGATGGCTCCAACGAGGTTTGCAAAAGGACTTTCGACCAGCATCCAGAAGAAAAATGCTGCTATGAATACGCCCGTAATTAATGTGCAGCTTCTCAGCACCTGTGAAATATAGAAAATAATTCAGAATATTGAATCTTTCACAGGGATTGATATCATTGCCATTTGACTACTTCGCCATTCCATCATCATTTTGATTTTATTTATTTTCTCATTTATTCCATTAATACACATACAGCTTACACATACCAAAAATATTACCATGCACAAATAATAAAATATTCTGTAAAAAAAAAACACTCTGTGCATGCGAATTTGACTTTCAACGTGAAAACACAAGTGCGATAAGTGCGCATGTACAGGTTATATTTGTTTATTTAGCATGCTATGGACGACGCTATGTTATAGATAGTCAAATATGAACGGCAGTGATTTAGTTTGAAAATAAACTTTAATTACAATTCTTACATACAGTAATTAGGAGGTGTGCTCGGTTAGAGCGATACAGACGGAATGCTTTCAATGCTTACGAACTACTACAAGTTTAATAAAAAAAGGTTAATCCAAAAAAACAATATTTAAGGAAAGGACCACAGGCCACTTCAAATGAACGTTAACTTTAAGTGTTACAAAAAGATGTCGTCGCAAAAGAGATGTATAATAAATAACAAAAATCGGTGACATGGCTATTAACTAAATAATTAATGCAAGAGGTTAGAAATAACATATGGTGTCGAGTGATTCGGTACTATGGGAACTAAATGCTGGTACGCATAACTCCTCCCTCCATAAGTTCAAAATCATCATTTGCATTTGGAGAATGATGGTTTTGATTTATATTACAAATATAGATAATATTTTAGAATTATACCTAACAAGACATACAATTAATAAGCTAATTAAAATTAATATGTAAGTGATTAGAGTTCCGATATTATGAATATTCACAAGTGCGTTTCTCTTTTATCACTGTACACTACACTTTCACTTTTCAGGAGATTGCGCCAATAACTGTAAGTTTTTAAAATCTATTTCATGGAAGTTGATCGGAGGTTTTTTTCTTGTAAGCTGGTCGTTGGCGTAATGCTGGGTAGATGCACGTTCGGCGTATTATGTACTGCCACCTGAGCTGCTGATATGCGTCGTTTTGTCAAAAGGATTTTTCCTATATTCGCTTCGTAAATATCGTCAAAATACAGGTGCCGAAAATATTGTGGTGGTTTATGTCATTCTTGCAATACTCCATCAAAAATATGTGAACACCGACAAATAGGCTCCAAGTTTCCGGCGGTACATGTTTGATTTTCACCTTGGAGGATTTCACTGGCAAGGGAAAACAATTTCAGAAAAATTCAGTGGTAAACTTCATTAAGTCCGCGATGCAAGTGTCTTCGTCAGCTGGGGAGACGTCTGTCTCGTAACAAAGAAGCTGTCCGTCGTCGATTTCCCTGCATGGCTAGGAGAGCGCTAATATTTTCAACCCTTTCGCAAGAATATTGTATAGGAATGATTAGGAATGGAAGGTTTGTACAGAGGTTATACATTGGAAATGGGTGTGATTGATTATAATTATAAACGATATTCTGTTGGATGATTGGAATTGATGTAATAAATGTTATTCGTTTGCCTTATAGGCATGATTTTATACTTGGACAATGTTTTATGTCTTTTACGGTTACTAATTTCTAAGTATTCTAGAATTTGATGATCTGAATTGTTACTTAATTCTAATTATAGAATTTGGACTATGTTCCAGTCATCTATCAGGAGGGCGACCCTGTGAGAGGCGCCTTATGTCTTTAATTGGAACCTTAGTTTGTCTTTGGTTGGTCTGAACCGCGACTGTATTTCGGTGAATATTACTTGTTACTATAGCTTTTTGACAACGTGGCTTATCTTTAAATTCTAAACATAATTGTGAAATACAGGATTTTTCTTCTTGATTTAGGTGATCTAGTCTTAATTTCGCTAAGTTTTGAGTGGGCATTCTACTACCGGGACTAAATTCTGTAAAGTTTAGAATAGCAACTCCATTTGGTAAATCTGTTGGGACGTTAATACGCGTTTCAGATCTTGGGGGCAACATAATTTCATAAGGTGGACTATAAAGGATTGGCATTTCTGTATTTTTAGTCCTAAGCATTTGGTTTTTCATGTCAATATTTGCTTCAAGTTCTTTTAATAAGTCTGATCCAATAAGACCGTCGTATCTATTGCAAACATTATATATATAAAACTTATGATAACGATCCGTTTGAAAGGTATCTGTTAAGGGAATGTATGCAATCTCATCGTGTCTACTACGACCATGTGTACTGACTATTTCGAATGGTTCAAACTGTTTAAAATATGAGAAATATTCTTCAGCTTTTTGTGGACTTATGAAAGATCGAGTGCTACCCGTATCAATCATAAATTTAGAATTTATTTCAGGAATATCTATATGGGGTAATTTAAAAGATGAAGCGTCGAAGTTGATATTTATTGTTTCCGTTTTTTCCACAGAGGCTGGTTTTTGAAAATTTTCCGTAGTTTCAACGGGAGTCGAGTTTGAAGTGACGTCTTCTGTCGTCGGTATTTCATTGACATTAACTTGCATTTGATCACAATTTTGAATAAAATACTCTTCAGTTTCAGGGGGCAATTCAGGTATCTGATCATCGTTTAAAAAGAAAATGTTGGAAGAATCTAACATATTATTTTGGTGAACAGTTCTCATAGAGACGTCTGAGTTATGTATAGGTGTATTGGTTGGTTGATTGGGTATTCCGAAGCGAAACTGTTGATATGGGTTAACTCTAAAGAATCCGGATTGTTTATAGTTGTTTACTGTTTGAGGAAACTGCTGCGGTTGCCGATTTTGCTGAGTAGGCATTGCTACTGCTTGCCTATTATAAATTTGCTGGTTATTTTGCTGTCTCGGAATTGAATTTTGTTGGGCATTAGGCACACCAAACTTCGGTCTGACGGGTATAAAATTTGGTCTGAATTGAGGATTGTAACCTTGTTGTGGAATTCCAAATTTGAATTGAGATGGTTGTATATGTGTGTGATTTTTATTTGATTGTAACGGGTTATTTTGAGTATTTGGTTAAACCAGCGCTGGGGCTCTGTCTCGCATAGGGTCGCAGCATTATGCTGAGCGATGGCCGTTTTGCGTGGATGTGACGCATATTTTTCCCCCAATTTGTTATTTATCGTGTTCTTTTTTATTCTTTTCTTGCGTCATGTTTACCGCAAATAAACGTATTTTCTTTCTTTCTTTCTATTTGTTGGTTTAATTTTGTTTCTAGCGTTGTATTGAGTTTGGAAGTTCACCTCTTCCATTACAACGCTAAGCGCGGATTCTAAGCTCGTACACTGTTTCAATCGGACAAATCTTATCATATCTTCGGGTAAATTATATAAAAATACGTTTAAGCTGGTGTTATTGTATATTATAATTTTGGCTGCCTTAATTCCCTCATCTTGTAAAAGGTTAACTTTTGATATTAAGGAACTACGTATCATCTGGATGCGGTGACAGAAATCATTGAATGACTCTCCATGTTTTATTTTAAGAGTTTCTAGTTCTATCGCGATACACGCTTCAGATCTCGGGTCACCAAAGTGCTGAACAAGCATTTCCTTCAGTGCTTCCCAAGAGGAAACATTTTCGCGTTCGCTAATGAGAATTGCTGCTTTACCGACTAACCTACTTGTTAGGCAATGATATAGGTAAAGTTGTTGCGCTGGGTTGTTTTCTACGTAAAACATTCTAATGACATATTCACATTTGGAAATAAAAAGATTTAATAGTTTTTCATCGCCGTCAAATTTAGGAATAATGCCCAGAATGTCCCTCGGGATTATCTCGATTTGATTCATTTCTATATTAAGATTATAACAATACTATTCTAAGTTTTATTAAAATAATGATTACCTAATTGAATTTAAAAAGCAAACAAATAACGTAACATGGGCGATGTTTGTCCGATGTTATGTTAATTAAAACAAAATATAAAAACTTATACACAACGCAAATGGCGATTTTTGTCCAAGCGGTTGATTAAACTAACTAATAACGTAATATCAGCGATTTTTGTGCGATATAATGTTAAGAAAAAAAAAGAATTTAAAACCTTATACACAACGCAAATGGCGATTTTTGTCCAAGAGGTTGATTAAACTAACTAATGACGTTAAATGGCGATTTTTGTCCAATAAAACGTAGGAAAGGGATAGACAAGGGAGGGAACAATAAAATGCGAAAAGGTCTACTCACATTAAATTACCGCTCGATCCCAAGCCGATTCTCGTCTGCTGGTGTTGATCTCCTTCGTGCTGCCGCTCGATGACAATTTGTTTGTGTAGGTTCTCGGATAAGGCCAGGCGATTAGCACTCCGCTAGGCCAA
This sequence comes from Conistra vaccinii, assembly GCA_948150665.1. NCBI lineage: Eukaryota > Metazoa > Arthropoda > Insecta > Lepidoptera > Noctuidae > Conistra > Conistra vaccinii. The sequence goes on from OX411327.1 coordinate 2,420,625, forward strand.
TTTTTAGAGCACGTACAACGAAGAAACTTTTCGCGAACTTTATCCTACCCCGGCTGCGCCAGTCAAATATGAACGGCAGTGATTTAGTTTGAAAATAAACTTTAATTACAATTCTTACATACAGTAATTAGGAGGTGTGCTCGGTTAGAGCGATACAGACGGAATGCTTTCAATGCTTACGAACTACTACAAGTTTAATAAAAAAAGGTTAATCCAAAAAAACAATATTTAAGGAAAGGACCACAGGCCACTTCAAATGAACGTTAACTTTAAGTGTTACAAAAAGATGTCGTCGCAAAAGAGATGTATAATAAATAACAGAAATCGGTGACATGGCTATTAACTAAATAATTAATGCAAGAGGTTAGAAATAACATATGGTGTCGAGTGATTCGGTACTATGGGAACTAAATGCTGGTACGCATAACTAGATACTATTGTGACTTTAAGGGAACGGCTTTCGTCAATTAACATACTGTATAAATAATTATTATATTACTTACAACTCCGATTAGAGATAATCTTTGAGTGGCGACCATCGACACCACTTCGGCCCTGACGAAGGCAATGTGCAGTAGGTACGCACTGAACGACAGCCGGCCTATGTACGTAAAGGGTTGCCACTCCAAGATTGTCCGGTATATACCTGTAAGTGGGGAAAGCGAGATGGTCAAAGAGCATTTTTAGAAATCGCAGCAATACACTAGGTACTTTGTCACACGTTATATCAGAAGGTCAATAATTCTCGTAATTAAACATGTTCAAAATCTAGTCGCAACCTCATTTCTGCAACAATCAATGTCAAGAACTTGTCAAAAATGTAGGTATGTTGCAGGCATTTTTGACAGATGAATGACTATTTCTTGAAATAGTGACATTGAGTCCAATTGTAACTTAGAGAGTAGTATGGAAGAGTCGCTAAATATTTTTATGTTACGGTCGCGAATCATATTTTGGCTAACATTCATAGTGCTGAGAATAGCAAAAATCATAAGAAAATTTAAATATCGCGGGCTACCTTAGCACATTTCGTTTAAGTAATGCTAAAGTAGAGTTTGACAAATTCTCAATTCAGAAACCAGGTGCAAAACTGATATTATAATGTAAACGTTCTTAAAAATACGGGAATTGCCCTTGTTTTAAGTTCTCCCAGTTAAGGTCTCCAATGAACCAATGAAGTCCTTTCAAGGATTCATCTCACTGTTGTTTGATAATAAACATTTCCTCTGAAGACAAAATAAAATTAATTAAGTAAGTACCTTCAAATTGAATAATAACTCCAGCTATAAGGATGGCCATATTTATGCTGAAGATAGGCTTCATGAAAGCAGCATACAGCACGTTAACGTAGACGGGCTGTGGAGGAACATCAGCAAAGAAGATACTACCAGAGAAGCAAATGAGCACACCCAGGAAGAACGTACTCCAGTATAGGTACCGGTATTTCTGGAAAAGGCAAGAAAAGAAATACATTGAGGCTATTTGAAATTGAACTGTATGGTAATACTTATAACGTTAAGAAATAAGATGGTTTTAATGAACTTAAGAGAGGAAACGTGTTGTGCCGACCCCAACTAACATGGGACAAGGACATCAAGATCGTTTTAACACGTTCAGTGCCGGTGACACTCCGCGAGTTTTTTGGTCACCTTTAGCGCAGACACGAGTCAACTTGCAATTTGAATGGCGTATAAGCTCTATGAAAATGGGTGGAGTCGAAAGTGTTAATAATCTTTATTGGATAAAAACACATTTTAGAATTTGATTGTGTATTGAAAATAGCTACATTACTTAGCAACTGTGTCGCTGCTATTAACGCTTACCTTCAAGAGGAATACGACAGCGTTCTAGATAAAGTATGTATAGGAGCAAAAAAATATCAAAACAAATATTAAAAATTAAACTAGATTAGTGCATAATTATGATGATGACAATGATTTTTAGGAAGTGTTACCCAGAATTGATTAGGATTGCCCCCAGCCTTCTGCCAGTCGTAGATAATGTAGGCTATTGCCATGCCGATGACGTAGCCGGCCAGGTTGGTATGCCCTTTTATGAAGACCTGTTTGAAGGTTTCACTGTCCAGGAATAAATTTGTTGCTATGCTGAAAGTAGGATAAAGACAATTTTAGAAAGAAATACCCATCCAAATAAATTTGACAATACGGAAACGTTTTTACTTGTCCAAATATTAATAGTACATAAAAAATCCAATCCATAAAAAGACGACTTTTAAACAAAAAATTGCCAAATTCGTGCAACAGTTCTCAACTTACGAACATCATTTCATTTTTAACTAACATCCAAAAAGGAGGAGGTTCTATGTTCGACTGTAAGTAAGTTTTTTTTTATGTATGTTCACCTATTTCTCCGTCAATTGTAGACCGATTTTTATAAATTATTGGCGGATATACACACTTTTTTTATTTGAAAAATAATGAGTTTAGCTCATGTTTTTTTTCCTCTAAGCTTTGGCCACACTTTAAATGATTAGGAAGTCACGCGACTATTTGCATCAGTTTGGACACCTTCATACCAGTTTTTTTGCCACAAACGGCGCGAGCGAATTTCCTCTTGCATCCCCCGTTTAAAGAGAACTCCTCTCTTCAGAATGGCCAGAGCTTCAACAATGGCTGAATACACCCTTGATTTTATTTCTGATTTTTGAAAACTAGTGTTACACTTATACATTAAAAATGTTTAAGCTATAAAATAGTAATGGCAAACTTACTCCGGGGAAACAAGCAGAACACCATCCAACTGTTGATAGTAAGTATGCAGTGCGGGGACAATAATCCCTATTATGAAGAGAATACTCAGTACCACCTTCTTAGTGAGGGCAGTCCTGCATATCAGGAAGACGATAACTCCCATGAAGTAAAGCTGGGTGTCTGCTGCTAAATACCTAATGAAGAAACAACGGTTGATCATTAAAAAGTAATGTCATATGCTACGTTACTCTATTTTCAAATAGTAAATGTTAAATCTATTTAATGTCGACCAGCTGTGGGAATCACAATGAGGCGGCGGGGCATCTACATTGCTACATGCGAACTACGTATCACACTGACGTCATGCAAAATTCTCCATCGCGCAAGCAGAAGTTACCGCGCGATCGGCATATAATAATAACTTCCCGATATTAGTCGTCGGGCAGTTACCCACCAGACACAACACCGGTCAGGTCGGAGCTTGCCCCCTTTTCTATAGAGTATGAGTTTTATGTACCCGCTACTCGATTCTGCCCGCAATTTCGGCCACGTAGAACTCAACTATATATGTCATAATAATATGTCTAGTTGACTTCTACCTAGTGTTTTATAATCCTGTGGCTCTCGCCAAAAGTGTACTTCGTGCTAGTGAAAGAATTTTTGTAATCGGATCAGTACTTGCAGAGATTACCTCTTATAAACAATTTGTTTCTATCTTTCTTTCTTTCTTTCTTTCTATCTTTATTTCTAGATGTATCGCTTCTTACTTTTATTAACAGCATTGACTTTCTTACAACCATTTCGGACAATAAAAAATTAAATTGACTACGCATGTAATTTTATCTTTTACATCTTCTATATTTAAACAAATAGTTCTATAAATTTTCACTATTCAAAACATATTTTCATAGATTTATACAATTTACCAAGTTTGCGGCATACAACGGGGAGCGGGAATGTAATTGTTGATGTAAAGGATATTACTCCACCAGTAAATGCGGCAGTCTCTTACTTCGGTATATATCCATTTCTGAGGGAAATATATTAGTTTTGATTAATACACTTCTTGATGTTATGGAACAAATAGAACTTTTTTGTAATGTGAGGCCAATTTATTGTTACCTAACTTGACGAAAGAGGAATGAGGAAAATGTCGTTAGCAAAGTTTTGGGTATGAGTGTGAGTGGATACAGGAGTAAGGGAAGATCAAAGACACGATATATAGGGCTAGAAAAGGGGTGACTAGTATGAATACCGAGATGACGATGAAGTATAAGAAGTAAAAGACATGTTGCAGCGACTCCAAATTGAGATAAGGGCAAAATAATGACAATGAAGAAATCCCCGTTTTGGACACAGATACGTCAGTTACTGTCATTATTTAATTAATTAATTTAAAAAATGTCTAATGCTTTGTAAAGATGCTAACAGGAGCTTCACTCGATTGTATGTTTATTGTTTCAATATACGGTCAAATGACACCGACAAAATAACATAGGCACGAAAGTTCATCTGCTCAATTTATAAAATTGTTCAATAAGTAGGCTAGTGAAAGATGCGATGTGAAGTGTTTGATACAAAATATTTATGTGTTTTTTTTTGTTTTTTAAGCCCTGTGCCGAAATTCAACATCATTGGATCGGTTCAATAATTAATAAATTTTAGATTTGTGATAGTTAACGTTCACTTCGAGTGAAAGATGCCTATTGAAATATAAAAATGAAAAAAAGTTAAGCTTTTGATAATATATGTATTTAAGAAAAGGTTACGATGCTGATGATACTAATGCTCAAGTCATACACCAGTAGAGCTACTATAAAAACTTGCCTGCCAATAAGGTCCTGATGCTAGTCTCCCAAACCAAGTTGCTGATAACGCTATGATGAGGCCGTACGATGGAGTCAATCTGCAATAAACAAAGCTAAAGTCTATAAATAATCCTAACGCTAATTGGATTTAGCAAAACCTGCATGAAAACCTACTCGTAAAGTTTTTTTTTGCCCACTCATGGGGTCAAGGATGTACAATCGAATGTATTCGGTTTACAGGCAAACATTATAATTATGTAACAACGATTAATTTTATTTAAATTAAATGATTTATTATTTGATCTGTACTTAAGCTATCGATATCACTTTTACTGGACACGTTTAAATATAAAAATATTGTGCGTAAATAACTTTTTAAGTTGATGGCACTTAAGAGAGTGATATAAAATAATTGACAACTTAGCACAACACACTCCCAGCACAGCATTTTTTTAAAGCAGTTGCAATCTAGCGTTCTGTATATAATAGCTTTTTTGACAGTACTTGTGAGATTTATATTTATTATATTCTTACCTCAACCATCTCATTATGACTTGCTTCGGCAGCATCTTCCACGAAGGTTCATGTTTCTCTGAATATATCAGCCAGTTATATACTAGTAGAAAGGACGAGATGACAAAGTATGTCTGCATTATCAGTGACCCGTTCAGAAATATGGAATAAGCTTTATTATGCAACCACTGAAATTAAAATAGTAATATTCAATTATTGATCATCTTTTGCTGCTAAAGGCTGTATAAAAAAAAAATGTATTGTATTAGGTACCTATGTGAAAAAAAGATTGTTACAGCAAATGGTATATTTATTGAAAATAACGATTTATTATCGGTAAATAAAATTTAACTTACATCTTCCAAAATATTTGGATTAACTGTAAATATGAGGCTGATGTAAAATGAGTGACTTGACAGGACAAAGACTGTATTAAGTGATCTGAAAAAAAAAACTAACTTATTAAAAACTAGAAAAAAATCTGACGTTCTGCAGTTTCTGCCTACCCTCATGGGAAGAAGACGTGGGTTTACAAGTGTGAAAAAAAAGGTAATATATTTGAAAAGATTATATTGATATTTTACCTGATACCATGAATTCCTCTCAATGCTTTCAAACGAGAATCTTGCCCTTTGCCTGGCGATGCTACAAGCTTCTTCCAATTCCGAAATATAGAGAAGCAAAACAGAAATCTGAGAACTGAAAAAATCCTATTTAATTAATACAGACATTATTACGTGCACGTGCATATAATAAATGAAATTATCATAGAATTAATTACCAACTCTCTGCACTTTACAAGTTAGTGAGGTCTAAACAAAACTAAAAGAAATAGTTTGTAAAAAGGAAAGTATTCTGGTATCATATAATAACAGAGTGGTATAAAGTACACAGTGATGTGCAGCATTATTGTTACAAAATACCATACGAAGCGTTAAAAACTTAATAAATTATTAAAATAATATAACCTTTACTAAAATGAAAGCCTACCTCCGCGATCTTTTCCCTTTTCTAAATAACGATCACAAAGGCTTCCGATAAGGTTAAGCATCAATATTACCATGCAGATCACTCCTACAGTCAGATCCACACTATCTATTGGGAAGTTTCTATCGCGTTTAGAACAATCAACATCATTCGACAGTCTCGTTTTCAATTTGTACTTTTTATAAATGGTTTCGTTAGTGCACGCCTCAAGGGACGATCTTAGGTCCAGATCCGATTCAGAAACTTCGTAGAAATTACTGCATGTTTTTTTCATGCAAAAACCATGACGTAGCACAGTGTGATTGTAGTGTGTAACTCCTTCTGTAAATTCCTGTAAATAGGAGAAATACTTATAAGATTAAACGTAAAATATTATAATTTATCTTAAAATTAAAAGTAACTGAGGGAAAATGTAGAAATGTAAATTATTAATTAATTTTGAAAGGCTAGATTTAAGATAGCGTCATCTGGGTCGAGCGTTGGAAATCCAATAAATGTGAATCTTGAGAACCAGTACTGTAGGGGTCCAAAATAAGGATGGCACAAGTACTAAATCTTACTTGTATCATAGTTAAGAGCTCGCTTGGCTCATCTGAGACCAGAGCAAATTCTGCAAAGCAGTACATCGAATCAGGTTCATCGAAGCATTCTTCGTAGTTGTCCAGGTGGAACAACGGAGGCATACGAGCATAGTCCGAGTCTGCAAATATAACAACAGTAGCTGAATAGCAATGTATTGAATTATAAGTTAAAGAAGATGGGTTGTGAGTTATTGAATATCTGTTAAAAATAATAATCCTGTTGTTCAAAATAATTGTGAATAATAGCCGGATCTCTTTAGATACATAAGTATAGGCTAAAATAATAATTGATGGCCAGCATTATCATCATCCTTCTGCCCTTATCCCTTGTTGCACTGACCCCAAATAAATTTGGGGTCCTTTTCTAGCTATATCATCTTTCACACAGTCAATGGACGGTATGATCACACAGTTAATGGCCCTACCATTAACTGTGTGATCACAAATAATACTACAAACAATTATACAACAATAATAAAACAATAATAATACAACAATAATAATACAACAATAATAATAACAATACTTCAAACATTATATTATAGAGTTTTAAATTAGGTAATGTATTTTGTAGAATCTAGTTTAATAAATAATTTTGTTTTAATTAGCTGTAATTCTGCTGTAATAAAGAAACACACTTTTTTTGTTAAATATAAATTCAGCAATTACCTGTGCATTGTAATTTATCTTTTTAATTAATATCTCGTGAGAATCATGACTTTAGTCATGACGTTATTCTGATTCACACAATAACATTAGACTAACATGATTTGCATAAAGAATTAGGGGTAGTAATAAAAGCTCCGAAAAATAAATAAAATTAGAGCATAGATACTCAAAATACGAAATTTACTGCTTTATATTTTAATTTTCCGACAGGTTTTATGCGAATACAAAGAAAGAAACGACCGAATAAAATACTGAAAATCCGAAAAATCAATACGGCATTATTTTGCTGACGTAATATTTTTCCACCAGTTTAAATTGCATTTACCGAAAACTACAGTTAGTCATTTTCATCGTAACTCACCTATTATAAATTAAGAATTAACCTTACACATTTTATACACTGTGGTGCTTGTTACTTGTGACATTATAAAAATACTTTTCTAAGTGATTCCATAGATACTCCTAAGAAATAATAAAATGTGCTTGTAATCAATATCATTCATTACTTACACCTACTTACCTGCCATGATTTGATAATTCAAATATTTCGCGAAAACCCTAGGGGTTAAATCATTTCTGCGAGCCATGTAGAAGTAGCGTTCGCTGGCCGCTGCCACGGCACCGCTCGCTACGCTCTCGCTCAGCTCGCGCGCGGTTATGCACATTTCTAACCTAACCTATTTCACCTAGTTGCTCGCAGAAATGTTTTCACCATTTTCTAATTATCCGTGTTTTCGCAAAATCCTTAGGGTTTTCGCGAAAATTCGTATTATCAAATATCGATTGCTTTAGCAGAACATAGTTATTGCACGACTCTTAATGCGAAGCATTAGAGTGTGCTCTACGATCGAAAAATTTTTTTTGCCCCATTTCTGTAACTGTTTTTATTGTTACACTCCTGCTAGTACACAGAACCTACTTAATTTATATACCATTGTATAGATGATTAAATGGAGATTAATACTGTACTTTTTAACAATTGATTTAATGCAGCAGAAATGGAAAAAGCATCAAAATAGTTGAAAAAAAATTCCTGTCCGTCAATTTATGAACCCTGAAAACATTGTAGCTTGCGATAAAATCAATTAATTGAGTCAATTTTTTTTTAATACATTTGTTTCAGCCGTAGAAGGAACCCTATTGAAAATGGCTCTTTTATTCAAAGTAGTTTAATTATAATTAATAAAATACTAACTAAAATATAATAATTATCTTTATCTAAATATTTTCAACCTTGGTCTTGATGTTGCCTAGCAACCGCCAAGTAAATATCTTTGTCAGTCTTTGACATTACGACTTCATGAAAAGTTATAAATTGTTAATTTTTGTTAGAAACTATGTTTTGAAATTCTTTTTCGTTTATGAATGAGTGTTATGTATGAGGCGTGCACTTTTGGATTTTCCAAACTATTTATTTATTTATTAAAACTTTATGCACAAGTACAAAAAAAAATTAAATACCGTACAAAGGCGGACTTAATGCCTGAGGCATTTTCTACCAGTCAATCTTAGGGTGATGCAGAGATAAAACATGGCAGGTGCAGTTATGTTTTCGGAAAAAGTATTTTTTTTCAGTAGTTTGGTATTTTTTTTCGTAACTTCAATTTATTATTTGAAAATACAGATTATTTTTCGTAGAATTGTAATTTGAATAAGCTCGTGTTTGTTTGTTAAATGTTAAATACAAATGTTTGCATGAAGAAACCAAAACTTTATACAAAATAAGTTACTTGCTTAAAAATAACATTATTGATTGTTGCTATAGATAACACTAGCTTCTGCCCGCGTCTTCGTCCGCGAATATATATAAACTTCTTCAAGAATTGGCCTATCCAATACAAAAACATAATTTTAATGTACATCTACGTAATTATGATGTTCATAGTTATCTTATGTAACACTACTGCGCGGCGCAAGCATGTCTACGGAGCGTATTATTCCTAGTAAAAGTCAACCGCACCTAAATGGTAACAACAGGACATCCACAGCGCCTTTATGTAATTGCAGTAAGATTGTTTTTTTTATTTTTCCATTGAATTGTGCAGTTAACGTACTATCCCCGGATCGGACTAAGAGCTATTTTTCCATTAAAGAAAATATTCTCGCTAAAAGCTTGAAGGCGGGATTTGTGACCTTTGGCAATAGGGTCGTCCTGTACTAAATAAGTATTTTATCACAGAAACCTACACGGGCAATTGTACAAGATCAGAGGCTATAGGTGCACGGTTCCATTTGGTCGTGGCCTATGGAGAGGAGTCGGCAAGAAATTCCGTGGTTACTCTTTTATAAATAATGTTAATAAATAAAAAATGTTTTACAAAACTCAAAAGAAGTTCAATATAGCTAACTTCAGTTACCATTGAGCCTGTATATCACAGCAGCACAATTTTGAAACAAAACAAATAGTAAATATTTTGTAAACATTTTGTTGTTAAAATAAGCTACGCGACACAGGACATTTTCAATTAAAATCTGTTTTAATACTAAAGTAATCACAATTTTATGCTGAATTAAAACCTGTACTTTAAACGCCTTGAATAACTCTATGTACATTTTTTATAAATTTTATTTAAGTTCTTTTATGTTGGCTTGGGAGATTTTTTTATATAATACCGGAAATAAAAGATTGCATTGATGAAAGATAACATTTAAATACACACATCAAAAGTGTCTAGGGATCAAGCATTTTTATGCGGATTTCTTGAGATTGAGATGTGGCTTTGTAATAAATTTATGATTTTATAAATTTATATGGATCCTTTTTGGTGCATTTCATAATTTGAATCAGGAACTGTGAATCAAATTCGAGTAAAAGATGAAAATCAGCTGTCAATATTTTCCCTATAAAAACATACAACGCATTGAAGACATTATTAGTGCTACTGTTTCCCTACTACTGATTAAAACCAACGTTATTATGGAGCAGCGACGTCATTTAAGCAGGGAAGAAATGCTCAGAGCCGTGGGAATGATAGAAGCTGGTTCCCGGCAACGTACTGTGGCTTTAGCTCTGAATACAAGTCAGAGTGTTATCAGTCGACTTTGGACACGTTACCGAAGCACTGGTACCGTGGCTGAGCGCCATGGAGGACGGTATCGCTGCACCACACGGAGACAAGACCGATACATTCAAATCTTAGCTCGAAGAGCTCCAACAATAACCGCCATGATGTTAGCCGTGAGGCTTCATCACTCTTCAGGGAACTTAATTAGCGACCAAACAGTCAGAAACCGCTTGCATGAAGTGAACCTTCATTCCCGAAGACCGCTACGGGTACCACCTATAGCAATGCACAATCGTAGGATTCGATATCAATGGGCTCTTGAACACAGAAATTGGGCAGAAGAACAATGGCGTTTCGTGTGCTTTTCTGATGAGTCTCGTTTTGGTATGAGACCGGATACAAGACGTATACGACACTGGAGAACCCCTGGACGCCAACAGCGATTAAAATCCTGCCAGGAAGTCCATCCTTATAGTGGTGGAACCATCATGGTATGGGCGGGTATTTGGATCGGCGGAAGAACTGAGTTGATTTGGATCAGAGGCAACCTCAACGCTCAAATGTATGCTGAGACGATTGTATCAGACGTCATCGTTCCTCTACAAGTGCAAATCGGTCCCTTATTTCAGTTAATGCATGATAATGCACGACCGCACACCGCAAGAGTTGTAAGACAGACTCTCGCCGCAGCTAACATCAATGTCCTGCCCTGGCCTGCTCAGTCGCCAGACTTGAACCCGATTGAGCATGCATGGGATATGCTACAGAGAAGAGCTCTGCCGAATATGGAGGGTATCCAGTCGCAAGAAGACCTTTTTTTGTTGTTGCAACGAACATGGGCGGCCATTCCACAGCGTGATTTGGATGAACTCATTTTGAGTATGCCAAACCGATGTTCTTGTGTTGTTAGTGTTCGCGGTAGAAACACGGATTATTAATTGTTTAAGTTACCCAATAAAATTTTAAAGAAAACTGTTATTTCAGTCTTTTTTTCGAACTTTAATGTTAGTGGTTCAAATGTCAAAAATCCCTTTATTAGGAAAATGGCAAATTTCTTTATTAATGCAAAGGTGACTTGGTTTATCGTTACTGTGACAAACGAAAACACTTTATTTGATGAATCCTTAAAGAAAATTTTAATTAATATCAATCAGGAGAAAAGTTATTGCAAAAATATATGTTGATCCCTAGACACTTTTGATGTGTGTACAATAAAAGGCAGTTTTTGTAAGCGATTATTATTGTTTCTAAATTAGAATTTTTGACACTGTGTGAATATGCAGTAAGTAGCTCGTCTTTAATAAAATATCTATTTCAACTCTGTAACCATTTTTGGCGGTAAGTAAGAATACTAATCAATATAAAAACTTGTAAAAGTAATAATAGCAGAGCTGTGCCAATATTATCCAATAGAATTGCATAAAATCTCTGCTCCGCGTCAGTGGACAGGGATTTGCGAACTAGTTTAAAAATTCATACAAAACCGGGAAACGGAGCGGGGAATCGGATTGGGGAAGCGGAGCGGGGAAGCGGAGCGGGGAAGCGGAGCGGGGAAGTGGAGCGGGGAAGCGGAGCAGGAAAGGGGAAAAAAAGGGCCGCGAGGTATTGCAGCCGGCTCAAATAACTTGGGCCAGCTCCGCACAGTCCGCAACTCCGCTCTTCTACTTCGCTCCGCTACCTAGCTCCGCACAGTCCGCAACTCCGCTCTTCTACTTCGCTCCGCTACCTAGCTCCGCACAGTCCGTAACTCCGCTCCGCTGACTCGCTCCGCATCAATGGACAAACACTGTCCGCAACTCCGCTCCACTCCGCTGCCTTACTCCGCTCCGCTGCCTCGCTCCGCTTCAATGGACAGGCAGCCTAAGGCTGCCTGTCCTGAGTCAATGATCCTGAGTCAAGATTCTATTGGTTAATATTGGCACATCTCCGCTCCTCTTTTCTCCTCTCCGCTCCAGTGGACAGGCAACCTAATACTTCGTTTTTGGAATTAAGAAAAACAATAACAGAATGCCTTGCAGCAGTGTTTGAACTCAATTAGCGCAGTGACTAAATGATTTTGCTTAAGGCTGCCTGTCCACTGGAGCGGAGATGTGTGAATATTAACCAATAGAATCTAAACTCCGCTCGAGAGGTGCGATTCTATTGGTTAATATTGGCACATCTCCGCTCCTCTTCTCTCCTCTACATCTCTCCTCTTCTCTCCTCCTCTCTTCTCTCCTCTTCTCTCCTTTACGGGTAGTAAATATTTTGCAGCGGTTACACCGCAACATACGAACGAGGCAGCAAAAAGACATGACGCCACATAATTCCTGCATCGTGCAGTTAGAATTTACCAAGCTAAACACATAGATCTAGACACGCGGCCGCGTGTCAGCCAAGTACTGGCGACGCAGCAGCAGTGTGTAATATTACACGAACCATTTGGAGCTACTTTTGACCCCTTAATAACTCAAAATCTATATAACATAAACAGATGTTTATATTAGTTGCCTATTTGTTTTAGTTCTTTTGCAGCGCGACACTATAGACATATAAATAGTCAAATATAAAGAAGATAAATTGATTAGCCAAATATAAGATACCTTCTATGTAAAAACTAGCCAAGTCGAATCTGACCACAAACATGCAGCGAAAGCGCATTCCTGGTCATCACCCTCGGCCACATCACCCCGACTCACTGTTGAATCATCTCAATCACCTCAATCAACGCAATCACCTCAATCACCGCAATTACCACAATCACCACAATCACCACAATCACCACAATCGCCGCAATCACCGCAAAACAGTTCCGACCCACCGTGAACTGTGCGGCACCCGGTTCCGACTCACTGGAACCACAATCACCATCGCCGCAATCACTGCAGACAGTTCCGACCCACCGTAAACTGATCGGCACCCGGTTCCGACTCACTTAAACCACAGCTGGCACTGTGAAGCATCGCAAGATCCAAGACTCAGCCCACGATCGACCTCCGGTCTCCGGAGGGGAGTAATGTAGCGGTTACACCGCAACATACGAACTACGCAGCAAAATGACATGACGTCACATAATTCCTGCATCGCGCAGTTAGAGTTTACCAAGCGAAAAACATAGATAAGACTATCCAAAATCAACTTACGGGCAGTTGCCCGCCAGACATAACAGCCCGTCTGGTCGGAGGATCCTCCCTTTTCAAATGAGGAGGAGTGAACTTTACACCCTGTTCCTCAAACCCCTAAAATTTAAATGGTCTGAAATAAAACCAAATTGTTCCGGGTCCAGCGTTACTGCCTGCGATTTTTTTTATGTCTGTTCATTAAAATGACTCACTACTCACTGACAAGATAATAATTGATACCACAGCATGAGCTACTGGCGACGGCGACGCATGCGAGAGGCCCGTATTAGTGAATGTTTTTGGGACAAAATTATGACGTTGAAGATGAGTCATTTGTTCCGATCTACAAGAGAAGAAGAAAATAGAATAAGATAATATATCACGCTTGTTTTCCCCGTAGGGTTAGGCAGAAGTTACCTTTACCTAATAAGACACCCACGTTTAGTCAGTTATGTTTAAGTCCCATGTAATAGGGGGCGAGTCTATTGCCATCGACGGGACACAAATCCAGACTCTGGGCTGCACAACAACTTTCAACAGAATTGACGTAAGCATTTGAAAAGCTTATGTCAATTCAATATACAATGTGGAGACTACCATACAACAAAAAATGAAAATACTGGCACTACTAATACTTATGAGTATTTTGGAACTGTCAAGTAATCCTAGCTTCGAAAAAAAATTCGATCGTCATTTTACAAACGGCGCCGTCCGTTTACAAACTCTTTACAAACAGTGTTTACAAACAGTACGAACAGAGATGAAATAACTGCAATAAAGGAACAACTTACAAAATTAAATCTCGAATTACAAATAGCAAACACAGAGATAGACAATTTGAACATTGAGAATAGCGCCTTAAAGAACAAGTTATCAACATACCAGCACAAAATTAATATGTATAAATCCGTAGGCGCTTTTGAACTAAATAGGAGTAACAAATCAATTGCTTCCCCACTAAAATTTTATTCACCACAGTATCAAAAACGACATAAGTCGTGTGGTATGAGAATCGGCTTGGCAAGGACTTCTTCTAAAGAACAAGAAATAGATGCAGTAAGAGATAGCTCAGAGCATTGCGATAAAAACAGCTTAAGTTATTTTTTTGAGCAACCCATATCAGCTGAAAAAGGCTTACAGGATACAATGTCAAACCATCAGCAATCTTCACGACCGATCTCCGAGAAAGGTAGCATCGATATGGGTACAATAGTAGACTCTGAAACAACGGAGACTCTAACCATAAATGCAAAAGTGGTTTTAGAGCAAATTAACAAACAATTAAGTTATAATATTTCATCGAACTCAAAACCGTGTGATTTCACGACAAGAAAACATCATGTCAAAATTTTTTCTGACCAAGTGGGGCTTGACATGAGAAGTCTGCTTCAAGATCTACTGGGTAATTCTTTCAAAGTGACATCGCTAGTAAAACCAGGAGCTCCTATGGCTGAAGTTTTGAGAACATGTGTTTCCGAATGTAAAGATTTTACCAACTCAGACTACATATTAGTACTTGGGGGTTCTAATGATTCAAATCCATTGAATTTACAGTCAATCTTGTATCATACTCTGGGTCAAGTGGGGCACACTAATGTCCTAGTTGGGAAAATCTATAAAAATAAATATCTTGGTGTTAATGTGCTCAATAATTCTTTGAGATTGGTATGTAGTAATTTTGAAAGTTCAATATTTTTGCCACTAGACCAGGATCATTTTCGCACGAATTTAATTCCAAAATATATAAATACAATACAAGCAAGTAGACTAATTTATAAGGAAATACTTCGCTTAAAGTACAGACATGACTTTGTAAACTATATTAAAATTAAAAGTAATGACCAGTACGGGTTAAGTGGCAAGGTACAAAAGTGTTACGTTAATAATTATACACAGACAGACATTGAAACTTCATCAAGGCGTTCTTTAGTAGTTACAAATACCATCGGCACTCAGACTGACCAGACTGACTTGACAGATGACCAGGCAAACAGTGATGACTTTTTTCGTGCCTAAATGGCTCAACAACTCTCGTCGTAAGCTACCCATGCCTGGAACCCCTAATAGCTTCATCCCTCTTAATATTTATCTTCAGAATTTATGTGGTGTAACTAACAAAAAAGAGGAATTAGAAGTTTATTTGCAAGACATTCATCTCGACAATCTATATGTTTGCATAACGGAACATTTCCTGACCATGGAGTCAGCTCCTCTATTCAACTTAAACAATTATAAAATGGTGTCGTTTAATGCAAGAAAAAACAAAAAAAGGGGTGGTAGCCTCATTATGACGAGGAACGATATTGCTTGTGAAGAGGTGCCTTTTTGTCAAAAATTATACAAAATCGAAAGCTTCGAACTATGTGGTGTTAAAGATGTTAGCACTAACATTTATATCTTCTGCTGTTACAGAAATCCTATCGATCAAAACTATGAAACATTTGTAGCTAAGCTGGAGCAATTACTGGAACACTTCTTCAGTAAGAAATGTATCATATGTGGAGATTTCAACATTGACTTGCTTAAAAGCGACAAAAAAACTTCAAATTTTTTGACGTTACTGACATCTTACAATTTTAGACCAATTATAAACGAAGTGACATATAAACGGAATAATGCACAATCATGTTTGGATAATTTTTTGACGAATTTACCAGATGATTTTATAAATGAGCAGTTCGTTGATCATAATTGCTTGGCTGATGGACACGCAGCGTTATTTTGTAGCTTAAAAACTGAAAAAGCACAGCCCAATAACGACCAAGACTTTTTAAATATAGAGCTTAGACAGTTTAGTGACAGAAATTCAAATAGCTTTGGACAACGTATTCTGAACATAAATTGGTTGAAAGAAGGTATAAATAGCTTTTTAAAGAAAATTGGACAAATATTCCGCGAAAGTTTCAAAAAGAAGAAAAAACGGGTAAATTCTAAGAAATGTCAAAAATCGTCCTGGGTAACGAAAGGAATTAGAGTCTCTAGTAAAATGAAGCGATTTTTGCTTCAAAATATAAACATTGTGACCTGTACGGAGAAAATAAGGGCATATACAAAATCATATATAAGAATATACAGACTAGTCTTAAAAAAAGCTAGACACATTGCAGTCAATAAAGAACTAGCCAAAGCAAATGAATCATCTAAAGCTATATGGCAGGTTGTAAACAGGCACAGGAACACAAAATCGAAACGTGAAAATAGTAAAAACATACTCCTTAAAATTAATAATAAAATAATATCAAATCCCCAGCAAATAGTAGATATCTTCTCGAACACGTTCGACAGTGCAGACACAGTTGGCGACTCTAATTCTTTCGATCAAGCTATAAAAACTTTACAAGATAGCGTAAAAAGAGTAGATCAAGAAATGACTTGCGATCTAGCTACTGCCTCTGAAATAAAAAAACTGGTGAATTCTATGGCTACCAAGAAATCTTCTGGTCATGATGAAATACCGATACAGACTATTAAAGATCACATTGACATACTGGCTGGACCTCTGGCACATCTTATAAACACATGTATAAATATGAATATATTCCCTGAACAACTAAAAATAGCAAGAGTCTTACCACTTTACAAAAAAGGGTGCAAATTAGATCCTAATAATTAAAGACCGATTTCCTTGTTACCAATAATCTCGAAAATTTTTGAGAAAATACTCAAAATTAGACTTCTTAGACATCTCAATCGTAATAAAATACTTAATCACAGACAATTTGGCTATCAGAAAAATGTGGGAACAAATGACGCAATTAATAGTTTAATGGAGCAAGTAGTTGACAGAATTAATGATAAATTGAAAGTCGTAGGGTTATTCCTCGATCTTAGTTCCACTTTTGACACGGTAAATCACAAATTACTATTAGGAAAAATGGAACATTACGGAGTAAGAGGACCGGTCTTGCGTCTATTAAGTCTTACTTAGAAAATCGGAAGCAATATGTGGAGATTAAAGTGAATGAAGACAGTAGTCAAAAAGTTTTCAAATCGGGACTCAAACTAATAAAACAAGGAGTTCCACAAGGGTCGATATTAGGACCAATCTTTTTCATTTTATTTGTTAATGATTTAATTAGCTATATGCTGGAACGAAGTGATACTGAACTTGTGCTTTTTGCGGATGATACAAATGCTATTATAGCCGCTAAAGATATTGATACTCTCAGTAGTAAAGTAAATAATGCTCTCGCTCTCTTTCATAAATGGTTCACCATCAATAATCTCAAATTGAATGTCAGTAAAACAAATGCCATGTTATTTAGGACGACGTCGAGAAACAAAGAAAATATTGACATAGTATTAAATGAAAATACAATAAAATTGGTAGATAGCGTAAAATTCTTAGGTATTCACATTGACGAAAGCCTAAACTGGAAAAAAGAATTGACAGCCATAGAAAGTTCAATTAGCTCAGCTTGCTATGCTCTAAGAAGTCTTCGAGATGTGATCGCTATCAAGCAATTAAAAGTGGTATATTACTCGCTTGTAGAGTCAAAGCTTAGGTACAGTATCACTCTATGGGGAGGTAGCTACGCGTACAATATAAATACAGCTTTCATTATACAAAAAAGGGCAATAAGAACCATGGTGAGAATTCCGCAGTGGGTATCGTGTAAGGAGTACTTTAAAGAACTTCAGATACTAACGGTCCCTTGTTTGTATATTTTAGTTCTTCTCACGGATCTTATGAAACAGCTGCTGAATTTCGAAACACCAGAAGAAAGAAGTAAGCGGGAAGCTACTAGGCGTAGGGACTTACAAAATAAGATACAACCTCATTTAAAAGTCGTGAGTCATGCTGCAGGTTATCAATCAATCAAACTATTTAATAAACTGCCTGTACACTTAAAGTCATTATACAACTTAAATCAGTTTAAGCAGCAGTTAAAATCATTTTTGATAGAAAAGTGCTATTACACCCTTGATGAGTTTCTCTGTGACACATACAACTAGACTTTAATTATTATTATATTATTCTTATTGACATGATAGATTTTATTTTTGACATTTTTGAATCTTATTTAATTTGTTTTTATATTCTTTATTTGACATAATCATTTATAACATCACTATTTTTATTGACATTAGATTATATTTTTGTTGAATAGTGAAATTTTTTTGTTTATTTGTTAATAACAGTGAATCGCAAATTAATGTCTTAGGTACTTTTTAATTTCTTATTTGACTAATGTTATGATAATAATTTATATTGTGATTCTTTTAATTTGTCATTGTTATAAAATGTTGTGTAAAATTTCGATACAATGTAAAAATTGTTACAGAAAAAAAAAAAAAAAAAAAAAAAAATCTTACGATTTTGCAAAATGCCTAAGGCAAATTGGCAACTCGATCAATTGTTATAATTTTGACATTCATTGTTATTGTAGGGTAACCATCACAAAAACACAGCTTGGACAAAACAGATATTATTCGAGCAATCAGGTACCTACAATAACTACATAAATGAAGACTTACGTAAGAGTAAATTATAATATGTGCTTAATAATTTAGAGGTATGAGGAACGGGGTGTAAAGTTCACTCATCCACCATAGAAAAGGAAGGATCCTCCGACCAGGCAGGTGTTGTGTCTGGCGGGCAACTGCCCGAAAGTTGTTGTCGGATATTCTTATACGGGGTGGCAGGGACATCGACGCGAAGCCGGTTTCCATGGATTCAGTACATCATTCTGAACCCCCCTGCGTTGAAATTTTTCGTCGGTTATTAGAAAAAAAATCTGCTGTTTCATAGAAAAGTGCAATACCTACGCGGTCAAAATGTATGGAGCAGCAGATTTTTTTTTAATAACCGACGAAAAATTCCAACGCAGGGGGTTTCAGATTCATGTACTGAATCCATGGTAACCGGCTTCGCGTCGATGTCCCTGCCACCCTGTATATGTCGTTCGCGCGGTAAACACTTATTGCGCGATGTAAAATTTGTGTGATGTCGTGTCTTTGATGCGTCGTTCGTATGTGGCGGTGTGACCACTACAGGTACTTGTAAAGTATTTAAGTAACAAAAATACTCTCATACTGTTTGTACCAATAATATTCCGCATTAGTCCTGCGAGCACCACATTCCATGGATACCTGAGCGTTTTTTACGTGCCGGATAACCTCAAAAACTTGGTCATTTGTCCACGGCATTTTCCATTGTTCCCGTTCGTGAATCGTATAATTATCTTAATAAATGTTTTTAAAATATAAGTTTTTTTGTAGAAAGTTTTTTGCACACGTAGAATTGCACTGTTTTCAATATTATTCACTGTCACAAATCACTGCTCGACGCCATTTTTCTTGTTTTAATTAGCAGCGACGCGCGTGATAAAAAATAGAACTAAATTCTTCAATTTGCCGCGGCATTTTGTGAACGGCGTTTGAATTGTCCATTAAATGTTGCGGCATAGTGACTAGGCAATTTACATTTTGCCTTAGGCATTTTGCAAAACCGCAAGCGTTTGTAAACGGACGGCGCCGTTTGGAAAATGACGAATCATACAATATGCCTGCGACATATACACGGATCCACCCTAAGCCTATAAATTTCGTTTATCCAACTAGGCCTTGGGTGAATTCTCGGGTATACATTTCAGAATATCCACCTTAGGGTGGATTTTTGGGGTGGATAAACGGAATAGCCCGAGCCGACTGTGGATTTTGTCGAGCTATATAATGAGTAAACTATTGAATATATTCAATTGAATTTTTGTATACAGAATGGGAACGTCAAAATGGACACGCAGTTTAATTTTTTGTTGTATTGTCGTCTCCACCTTGTTTGTATGTTTGATTTATTTTTTTCTAAATTGATTATGCCTATATTGGACACCTGGAATATCGAGGGGATGTCTGGTAGGTTACCTACTTTTTATTTTGGACAAAACTTTTTGCCTTCTCCTTAATGACGGATGAAGAAAGAATTTGTTCGGCGCTTTATCTTGGCGGCAGATTTCTCGAAGGAATTCGTTCTATCCCTGAGCTAAGATGTAGAACATTTTTCTTAGCACTGGGCAAATATTTTGAGGGTAAAAATAAATAAATAGTATAGGTATACAAAATAATTTATTAACTTTTTTCAAGATAATATTTACCCACCACATTTTAAAACTTCAGAATTTAAATAATAATTAGGCAGAAAAACAAAATTGACAAGAAATTAGATATTATTTTATCACAAACGAGCCTACTATAATGGCGCGACAAAAAATTAAAACATCAATAAAATATTGTCTGTTTTGTTACTTTGGCTTTACGGTTAAATCCCTCTCCATAATTAATTATGATTCACATGACACCACTCGCACTAGTTAAACTTCGTTACCTACTTTCTACTTGGCACTTTACATGAGTTCACAAAACCGTTTCTCCGTAACAAATACAATACTCCTATAATTAAGTACATGGAACTGTTTGCTGGTTTCTCATAAAACAGTCAGACAAAAATCGAAGATGGTACTCCATCTTCGATTTTTGTCTGACTCATATTTATTCCATTGTTATCTTCTTCTTTTTCAGGCTTTCTTAAGAAGGCTCCAATGAGGTTTGCAAAAGGTCTTTCCACCAGCATCCAGAAGAAAAATGCTGCTATGAATGTACTCGTAACTAATGTGCAGCTTTTCAGCACCTGTGAAAAATATAGAAAATAATCCAGCATAGTGTATCTTTTTACACTGTGATAAATGTAGCAGAGTATGTCTGACAGAATCTTTCACAGGGGTTGATATCAAATGACCATCATTGCTATTTCGGTACTTCGCATACAATCATAACATACAGAGTAAACATACAAAACAAATTACCATTAAAAAACAAAATATTTTTTTAAAATAACGAAATCTTCACAAAAATTATTAAGTTTATACGTAAAAGAAACACCTGTACACGCGCACTTGTGTCAACGTAAAAACACAAGTGCGACAAGTGCGTGTGTATTTTTTATTATTATATTTTTAGCATTTATGGACGTTATAAATACTATTACTAGTTTACGGTAAGGCGTTTCGTCAATTAACATACGGTATATTTTTTTTTTTTCATATTTCGATATTAAAATACTTATATTTAAAAATAAAATAAAAGAATTTCACAGACCTTAATTTTATCTTTACAGGATGCGCCAATGCGACATAATAAGTGCACACAATAATCTACCGATTTCATATTATCGAAGTGTTTTCGAATTTGATTATATGCATGAGCTATTCTTTTAATAGGTCATGCTGTTCGAGAAGAGAAGTAGGTAATTAATATTCATCATTATCATAAAATAAACGAAATATAGGACATCCTTAGTGAAGCAGTTCTAAATAATATAATATTACTTACTACTCCGATAAGAGAGATTCTTTGAGTGGCGACAATGGAGGCCGCTTCAGTCATGATGAAGGCAATATGCAGTAGGTACGCACTGAATGACAGCCGGCTTATGTACGTGAAGGGTTGCCACTCCAGGATTGTCCGGTATATACCTGTTAGTGGGGAAAGCGAGATAGTCAAAGAGCATTTTTAGAAATCGCAACAAAATACTACTTTGTCACACGTGATATCAGAAGGCCAATACCCGTAACTAAACACATTCAAAATCCAGTCGCAATCTCATCTCAACGACAATCAATGTCAAAAATTTGTCAAACATGTAGTTATACGAGTATCTATTGGAGGTATTTATGAGACATGAATGACTATTTCTTGAAATAGTGACAAAAAGTTAAATTCTGACTGAGAGAGTAGTATGGAAGATTCAAATGATTATAAATCTGTAAATTAGTTTTTTTTTACGGTAGTGAATCATAATTATTTTGATCAACATACATAATGCTTAGTGCAATAAACCAATGAAGTCGTTTCAAGGATTCGTCCAACTTTTGTTTGATAATAATCATTTCCTCAGAAGATATAATAAAATACATTAATTAAGTACCTTCAAATTGAATAACAACTCCAGCTATAATGATGGCCATAACTATTCCGAAGATAGGCTTCATGAAAGCAGCGTACAGCACGTGAACGTAGACGGGCTGTGAAGGAACATCAGCAAAGAAGAGACTGCCAGAGAAGCAAATGAGCACACCCAGGAAGATCGTACTCCAGTATAGGTACCGGTATTTCTAAAAAGATAAGAAAAGAAATACAGTTA
The DNA here is from genome assembly GCA_948150665.1 of Conistra vaccinii. Classification (NCBI taxonomy): domain Eukaryota; kingdom Metazoa; phylum Arthropoda; class Insecta; order Lepidoptera; family Noctuidae; genus Conistra; species Conistra vaccinii. Next base: position 2,443,139 of record OX411327.1, read on the forward strand.
CACGTATTACTACAGAGTTCAAATTCAAATAACCTCTTTATTTGAATTTGAACTCTGTAGTAATACGTGTAACGTTAAAACTATTAAATATATTATATCATAATCCTCCTTTTATCGTCGCCAAATCCAAATATTCCCTATCACCCCTACATGGATTGCCCCCAGGTGGCAATCGGGAATAGTTGCCACCGGGTGGCGACTGGGAAGTTAATGCCCCTACTTCAACTCGCTGTATACTGCGGCCTGGATCGCCAACCCTCCTCATCGTTGCCTGTCTTACGGCCGCGTTGGCAGTTAGACTTTTCCACTGTGGATTTATTAGTAGATAAGTGAATTACTTAGCAACTGTCGCCCGCCTCCAAGAGGAAGACGACAGTATTCTAGATAAAAATGAAAGCATAAAAAAACAAATATTAAAAATTAAACTAGATGTGTGCATTATTCTGATGATGATGATGATTTTTTGGAAGGGTTACCCAGAATAGATTAGGATTGCCTCCAGCCTTCTGCCAGTCGTAGATAATGTAGGCTATTGCCATGCCGATGACGTAGCCAGACAGGTTGGTATGCCCTTTAATGTAGAGCTGTTTGAACGTTTCACTGTCCATGAAAAAATTTATTACTGAGCTGAAAGTAGGAGATAGATTATTAGAAAAATTATACACGGTCAAAAAAATTATACGTTCAGTTCTTCCCGACTTAGTAAATTTTTGGAATAAAAAATTGCCAAATTGATCCAGGAATTTTCAAGTGATTCGCTTGCCAACGAACAGTATTTCATTTTTGAAGAAAAATATTGACTTCAGCTCACGTTTTTGAACGGTTTTAAAGCCCTGGACACACTGAGGCGAATATCGCGCACAACCCAGGGCGTGACTGCGCGAGTCGTTTGTATAAATGATTAGGAAATAACGCGACTATTTGCGTCAGTTTACATAAAAGGTTTTTTACACAATCGGCGTGAGCGAATTTCATGTCACAATCCCCGCGGGGTTCTCTTCAGAATGTCCAGAGCTTCAACAATGTGAATACACCTTTGATTTTATTTCTGATTTTTTTAAACTAGTGTAACACTTACTTAAAAATTATTAAAAAAGAAAATAGTTATGGCAAACTTACTCCGGGGTGAGAAGCAGAACACCATCCAACTGCTGATAATAAGTATGAAGTGCTGGGACAATGATCCCTATCACGAATAGAATACTAAGTACCACCTTCCTACTGAGGGTAGTCCTGCATATCAAGAAGATGATGACTCCCATGAAGTAGAGCTGGGTGTCTGCTGCTAAATACCTGATGAAACAATGGTACATCATTTTAAAATAATGTCACACGCTATGTAACTCTATTTTCAAATTCTAATCTCGGAGACCTGAATTGAGCCACCCGCGTGAGCATTTATGTGGGTGGTAAGACTGGTTGTCAGACTTGCGGGCTTCTGACGACCCGTATCGACTGTAGAAGATCCACGAATGACAGCCGGAACCAACGGCTACACGAAATAATGAGTATCTATAATAATGTCGACCAGATGTGGACATCAATCAATGTAAAGGTATTGTTTATTTTTTTATGTACCCGCTATTTCCTTCTGCCCGCGATTTCGTCGCTATACACATATCCTATGGCACTCGCCATATGTGTTCTTTGTGCTTTTGTAGCAGTGAAACAATTTTTGGAATTAAAATATATATAATCTAATCTTATAATTGGATATTGTTTTCTCTATAATTTTATTATAATTGGATCAGTACTTGCAGAGATCACCTCTTACAAACAAATAATTTTACCTTTTTATAATTTAATTATATATTAAAAATACTTAAATAGTTTAGCTTTAGATGTATTACCTTCTTTACTTTTATTAATTATATAATTTTAAGCAACATTGACTTTGTTACAACCATTCATGATAATAAAAAAATTAAGTTTGCTAATTGTAATTTCACTTTTACAAGTTCTTTAAATAAAAAGCTCTGTTCCTTTTAATTAAGCTAATGCTCAATACATTTAATAGATTTATATATTTACCAAGTTTGCGGCATACAAAGGGAACCATGAAAGTAATTGTTGATGTAAAGGATATTCCTCCACCAGTAAATGCGGCAGTCTCTTACTTCAATATAAACCGTTTTCTGTAGATAATATTAATTTTGGTTAAGAGAGTTTATACATTGGGCAACGTCGCAAATAGCTGTCAAATATTTCGCCATTTTGATTAATTTGGCCATATTACTGTATGGAAATAAGAAATATGGTGGCCCAAAATATTAATAACTAGCGTTTACCCGCGGCTTCGCCCGCATGGATGTCGCAAAATATCCCACGGGAACGTACTACCGGGAATATATACCTAATAGCCGAGGGAATGATCATTGACTAACTTTCAGTGGACGCAGTGGTAGGCTCTGCGCCCGTGTTGTCGTCAACCATAATTATTTTGTTACGCGTAATTTTGAAACTGTGATATCTCATTTAAATGGTATGATGTAAACATATTTGAATCGAAATTGAATACCCGATTTAAATAACACATTTTATTGGATAAGGATTCATATAATACCGGTCAAAATAGCTTCGGAAATAATAATGAAATTTTTCTAAAATTTTGAAAGATAAAAATGGTTACTGTGGGTCATCCTTAGAAGATAGACATATGCCATCGTGGACTTTTTTGTTGAACTTTTTAAGACATACAATACTGTAGGACATAAATTTGATTTATCTCTCACGGCTTACGCGGCGCACGCCAGTAAAGCTCCTAGTCGGCATGATTTTTTCCGACATCTTCAACAATAATCGTCATATTTCAGCCAATTTACACAAAACTTTAATGAATTATATACTAAAACCTTCCACATGAATCACTCCGTTCAATGGTGAAAATCGTTTGAAAATCCGGTCGGTAGTTTTTGAGTTTATCGCGTTCAGACTGACAGACAGACAGACGCGGCGGGAGACTTTGTTTTATAATGTAAGGATGAATTGCAATTATAACACTGAATTTGATGTTGTACTTGGTGACTACCTAAGTTAACGAATGTTAGTGATAAATCAATGGATAATGAAAAAAAATTACAATATGTAACGCTTTGTAAAGATGATATAAGCACTTCACTCAACTGAATGTTCATTTTTATTTTAATCTACGTTAACATGACACCGACAAAATAACAGGAATGAACGGTCTTCTACTCAGTTCATTTCATTTTTGACTTTTGATATTTTAAGTAGTACTCGAAATGACGAGTGAAAGAATCCGATTGAAATATAAAAACCCGGTTAAGAGCGAGTCGGACTGGCGCACCGAGGGTTCCGTAAGGAGCTTCATTCGTATAGGTACCTAAATAGTTCTGTGCCCAGAAACTAGTCCTCTAAATTATATGAGCACTTATACAACTCAGAGGACTTTCTTAATTGGCGTCAACTATGTATGTATGGGGACACCCTTTAATTTTCAACTTTTTTATTATTTGGAATTTGTCCTTTATTTGTGCTGTAACAGACCTTGCTTTTTGCCAAATTACGTGATTCTAGGTCAACGGAAACTACCATATATATTTCGGCCCAAAAATTATAGGGTACTTCCGGTTGACCTAGAATTGTCAATTTTGGTTAAAAGCAAGGCAATTTTGGTCAAAAGCAGCACAACAAAAGGAAAAATTCCGAAAAATAAAAAAAAGTTGAAAATTAAGGTAAATTTTAGTACTTACAAGTTTTCGCGAAAATCTCTTCCCATATCTTTTTATCGTGTTGACTCAGGACCTTGATTTTTATACACCTAATAGGGACTAAGACCTGTTTTGTATAAATTTCAACTTGCTAGGTCCACGGACACACGGACAGACAGACGGTCAAGAGAGTGATCTTTTAAGGATACCTTTTTTTACCTTTTCAGGTACGGAACCATAAAAAAAAAAAAATTGAAGCGTCTGTTATCTACTTCTGAAAAGCTTACGATGCTGATGATACTAATGCTCAAATCATGATACACCAGTAGTAACTAGAACAACTTGCCTGCCAATAAGGTCCTGATCCTAGTCTCCCAAACCAAGTTGCTGTCAAGGCTATGATGAGGCCGTACGATGGAGTCAATCTGCATCAGACGAAGAAAAAGTCTATAAATCATCCTTACGTAAATCTTCAACTATCAATAACGAGACAATACAATTTCAATTGTAATGGCCTTCTAAAGGCCAATCGACAGATGATCGGCTAATTAGATTTAACATAAAATTCCAAACAACAAAGTAACAAAAAAAATTTTGCCCGCTTGTTGCATAGATGGGGTCAGGACTGTACAGTTAAATGTATTTAGTATTATAGAGGAAAATATAAAAAAAATATGTTTACTTAAGTCAACATGTTTTTTTGTAAATAAGTTATCGAAATAATTTTACAGGACACATTTAAAAGTTCTTGCGCCTAATACCTTTTTAAATTGATGGCACTTAAGAGAGATATAAAAGAATTGATAACTCAGCACAACACACACCCAGCACAGCATTGTTTAAAAGTTATTGCAAGCTAGCGATCTGTATATCAAATTGCTTGTTTGAAAGTACTTGTTAGATTTATATAATTATTATATTCTTACCTCAACCATCTCATTATGAATTGCTTTGGAAGCATCTTCCACGAAGGTGCATGTTTCTCGGAATATATTAGCCAGTTATATACTAGTAGAAAAGACGAGATGACAAAGAATGTCTGCATTATCAGTGTCCCGTTCAGAAATATGGAAAAGGCTTTAATATGTAACCACTAAAATTAAAATTGTAATATTCAATTATTCACCATCTTTTACTGTTCAAGGACGTGTTTAAAAAAATAAGGTATTTTATTAGATAAGGTATTTTGATATGTAGGTATGTGAAAAAATTATTGAAACAACAAATGGTATACTCATTAAAAATAACGATTTTTATCGATATATAAAATTTTACTTACGTCTTCCAACATTTTGGGATTAACCGTTAATATATGGCAGGTGAAACCTGAGTGGCATATCAGGACAAAGATCGAATTAAGGGACCTGTACATAACAAAGAACCCTATTTTTATAAATTCAATAAAAACCGGCGTTCTGCAGTTTCTGCCTACCGTCATGGCAAGAAGGCGTGAGTTTGTAAGTTTGTGAGAAAAAAACTGGTTATAATTTTAAAATATAATTTCGGTACTTTACCTGATACCATGAATTCCTCTCAATGCTTTCAAACGAGAATCTTGCCCTTCGCCTGGCGAAGCTACAAGCTTCTTCCAATTCCTAAATATAGAGAAGCAATACAGAAATCTAAGACCTGAAAACATCACATTTAATCAATACAGACATTACGTACATGTGCTTATAATAAATGAAATTAACATAGAATTAATTATCTACCTATTAACTGTCTGCACTTTGAATAGCTAGTGAGGTTTAAAACAAAACTAAAAGAAAAACGAAAGTATCCTGGTCTCTAAAACAGAGTAGTATAAAGTACACAATGATGTGCAGCAGAATTGTTAGAATACACCATACGAAGCATATTACTTAATTAATTATTGAAATAATAAATCCTTTAATAGAATGAAAGCCAACCTCCACAAACTGTTCCCTTTTCTAAATAGCGATCACAAAGGCTTCCGATAAGGTTAAGCATCAATATTACCATGCAGATCACTCCTACAGTCAGATCCACACTTTCTATTGGGAAATCTCTATCGCGTTTGAAACAGTCAACATCATTCGACACTCTCGTTTTCAATTTGTACTTTTTATAAATGGTTTCGTTAGTGCACGCCTCAAGGGACGATCTTAGGTCCAGATCTGATTCAGAAATTTCGTAGAAATTACTACATGCTTTTTTCATACAAAAACCATGACGTAGCACTGTGTGGTTGTAGTGTGTAACTCCTTGTGTAAATTCCTGTAAATAAGAGAAATAATTATAAGATAAAACGTAAAATACTCGAGTTTATCTTAAAATTAAAAGTATCTGGGGGAAAATATAAAAATGCTAAATATTAATTACTTTTGAAGGTCTAGATTTTATGTAGAAAGCGTCAGCGGAGCGTTGAGCCGAGCGTCAAAAATTCAATGATTGTGAATCTTACACACTGAGAACTATTACCGTAGGGGTCCAAAATAAGGATGAAATAAGTGCCAAAACTCAAAGTGAAGTGGTGGTGGTGGTCGAAGTGGCGGTGCTTGGGGGAGGCCTATGTCCAGCAGTGGACGTCTTTCGGCTGATATGATGATGATGATGATGAAGTGCCAAAACTTACTTGTATCATAGTTAAGAGCTCGTTTGGCTCATCCGAAACCAGAGCAAATTCTGCAAAGCAGTACATCGAATCAGGTTCATCGAAGCATTCTTCGTAGTTGTCCAGGTGGAACAACGGAGGCATACGAGCATAGTCCGAATCTGCATATATAACAACAGTAGCTGAATAACATAATTCATAATAATTTGTATTGAATTATTTGCTTAAGAAGATGGTTGAGAGTTATTGAATATCTTTAATTATAATACCTGTTGTTCACAATAATTGCGAATAATAACCGGATCTCTTTAGATAAATAAGTATACGGTAAAATAGCAATAGAAGGTCATCATTATCATCATTCTCCTCCCCTTATATGAAATTGTAAATAATTTGGGGTCGGTGCAAGATGTCTTTTCCTTACATACTTTTCTAGCCATAATCATCTTTCACACAGTCAATGGTAGGTAAAAGACAAGAAAAAATATAAAGTAGGTACTGTTTTTGCACCTAAAGTCGAGGTGTTGGTGTTCATGTTCAGTTCATGACAACTAATTTTATTTCACACCTTTTTAATTGCGATTAAAAAATGGTCAAGTTTAGTTAGACAATCAAAATTTTTGGTGAAAAATTACAAATTCAGAATAGCTAAATTGCCTTTTTCACTAAACTAATATGTAACTCAGTGCCATCTTAGTGCTGTCAAACTAAAATGTAGTTAAGTTGTGTGACTTTAGTCTATTTCAGAATGGAAAATCATCATTTCACAGGAATAAACTAAATTTTGCTGAATTTTAGTCTAGTTTAGAGGCATTTGTGACAAAGAAAATGGCACCAATGTATCGAATAGCTAATGAAAATTAGGTAATCTGTTGTCGAATCTTATGTCAATTTATTTATAGTTATGACTGACATGGACTGTATGTATATAATATTTCGTTCAATCAATCACATCAGATATTTCACAGCTGGGCCTATTAAATTAATAAAACAGATGCAACCGAGTGCACGGTTCCAATTGGTAGTTTCTTATGGAGAAGAGCCGACAGACAACTGCACGATTACTCTTTTGAAAATAATTGGGTTTTACAATGTTTTCAAATTACAGTGTTAATAGGTATGGGAAGACAGTGTAATACCAGGTAGGTACTTAACGAAATCAAAAATGTTCGACAAAATTCAAACGAAGTTTAATATAGCCAATTGCACTTACCATTGAGACTGTATATCACAGCAGCACAATTTTGAAACAAAATAAATAATAAATAAAAATTAAACATTTTTTTTTTACACAGATCCAGGCGACACAGGACAGGTTCAATTAAAATCTGATTTAATATTAAATCAATGACAACTTATTTGTAAGTGTTACTTTTAAAGGGGTGATAGACGTGCAAGCAAGTAGGCGTACTTATTGCCTTGATCACACGTACCGAGCAAACGAGCGAGACAGAAAAATGTTTCTCAGCCGAGACAGTGAGCTGGTCGAGTAACTGTTCACACATGTTTTGAAATTAGGACAGTCAGTTCAGTTCTATTATTTCGACACGATGGATCGTAAAAGATTATTACAAAATTAACAAAGTTATTAGTAACTTTGTTAATTTTGTAATAATCTATTAATGGAAGAATTAAAAGAATTGTTGGAAAAAGAGCAACACCGGATTTGGACAAGACCATGGATGTTGAGAAGATCTGATAAAGAAGAATCTGAATCTGATAAAGGTCTGATCTGGTTGATATTAGAAGACATGGTGTATTTTATTTGATTTTAAGTTCTTTTAAACAAAAATTATCTCAAAAAGAGGCGCGCACGGCGACGTGACGGCCAAGTGGCGAGACAGTGCACGTTCAGACCTGCCGAGTGAGCGAGCGAGACAGTGCGGGGAAGCGGGAGGGTGGACACGGCCTAGTAGATAGAACGGGAGCCGAGCTACTGTCTCGCCGCTTCGTTTGGCCGAGCGCTCGGCCGAGCACTCGGCGCTATGTTTACACGCACCGAGTACTCGGCCGAAAGCACTGTCTCGCCCGTTTGCTCGGTACGTGTGATCAAGGCATAAGTACGCGCACTTTAAAACCGCCGAGTAAGCCATATTACCAATACATAAAAAGCCAGTATTACCAATACATAAAAAGCCAGTATTACCAATACATGAAAAGACTAAATTTACACTATTAAAAGAAGATTTTTTTAATGAAAATCTCAAGAAAACAAAAATATTAAATAATAATGAAATTAATACCCGTAGTATCATCAACGCTATGTTGTTACTTCCAAAGTACAGCAATTTACACGGCAAGAGATTGTTAAGGTATTTATAATACCTTACCTTATTAATCAACTACCTATATCATTGAGGGACAAAATAACATCTAAAAACATAAAGTACAAATTAAAGGAACATTTTTTACAAAATATAAATATCTAATGTAATTATAGTGAATAAAAGTTAATGTTATAAATGAATATAGTTAAATAATAAATAAATAAACATAATACCGAACAATATCATGAGTAAGTTAACTGTTACTAATAAATAACATACTTTTAGGAACAACCTGTATCAATCTAAATCACATTCCTACACCACTTTTTGTTTTAAGGACGGTCAGATTAGTCATCGATGTTCGTTCGTTAGTAATAGATAATATTTCGCTTGTTACCCTAGTTTTTGTTTTTGTTATTGTATCATTTTATAAATACGAACTTATGTTTGTTTTGATTCTCTAAATTATGTAGTCGATGATTTTGGTGCACGGTAAGACTCTAATGAGTTTATGTCTGCACCAACTTATTATGTATAAAAATGTTAGTACACTACTGAATAAATAAATAAATAAAGCTCGTCGGCGATCCAACAGGTTTGAAATTTTGCTCTTAGCCCGCCAGTACGCCTGTCATCACCGCGACTCGCGAGCCGGCATTTCGTTTTGTCATTTGTGTAATGTATTATAATTCAGAAAATTCGAAAATATCGCGATTCAGTGTTTCAACTTCAAGTGTGTCACCTACGGCGAGCCGAGTAAGTTGGCGAACTTAAAAACCGCGGTCTTTAAATTCGCATGTCTATCACCCACTTTAGTTCTAAACAGAATTAGAACCTGTTCTTAATTACCTTGAATAAATCTATGCACGTTATTAAATAATTGTATTCAAGTATTCTCTGTATGCATGGGAGATTTTTTTTTATATAAGACTCAAAATAAATTATTGCTCTGATGCATCATAAATAAAACAAAAACAAAGTTAAAAACCTTTTGTAAGCGATATTTTTATTGTTTTTGACACTGTGTGAATACCTACAGTAGCTAGCTCGTTTTTAAACATAAAATATCCATTTCAACTCTGTAACCAGTTTGTAAGTAAGTATACTGAAAACTATAAAAACTTGTCCAAAGTCAAGTCAAAGTCAAATCATTTATTTCAAATAATTTATGTCACTTTTGAAAGTCAAAATTCACAAAAAAAAATAATAGATTCTTATAGTCGCCCCTTCCAAAAGGTAGTTTTCGTATGAAGAAGAATGGGCAAGAAACTCCCCTGTTACTTTTTTAAAATGTTTTACAATATATTTATTAGTTATATAAATAATTATGTGAAGACGATGCACCTAGAATAAAATTACTATATTACAATAGGTAAAAATAATTATAAATGAAGCCATGACAAATAAATTAATTATGTGATAGATACATGGTGCTCACATATTTACAAACATTCTAAAAGTATACAATTTTGCTGAAATTTTACAATTATTAAGTGTTTAAGCGGTTGATTCGTGGCGACGTAGATTATGAATGGCTCTGACCGCTCTCTTTTGCAAAGAAAATATGGACTTAATGTCAGCAGCCCAACCCCACAGTAAAATGTTCCTTTTAAATCTAATGCATATGTTTTTTATTATAATTAGTATCAAATTATTAACCGTAAACCAATCTTGGACGTGAAGAATAGAGCTATTCACGTCGTCGAGATTTTGTGACCGTCGGTTGATTTTAAAGATCAATGATGTGTTATTTGCCATCAACTCTTCAGTTGATATTGAAGTAATTGGGTTAAATCATTTAATGTAAACTAAAAATAGGAACGGACCCAATATCGAACTTTGAGGAACGCCCAATGCTATTTCAGACACTAATGAGTTTATGCCGTTTACTTGAACTTTAACCTTTCTATCTTTCAGGTATGATCTTAGTAAATGAAGAGCTGTGTTCCTAATCCCATAGTGCTCTGGTTTCAGCAGAAATGTCTCATGATCTATGCAATCGAATGCCTTCGAGAGGTCGCAAAAGATTACAATTACATCTTGTGCTTCTTCCCAGGCATTAAAAATGTTCTTAATTATTGGGGTGACACCGGCGTCAGTTGTACAACGCCCTTTGGTGAAACCGTACTGTTGTTCATTAAAGATGGATTTTTTATTTAAGTGACGTAACATAAATGAGCATTTAACTTTTCAAGCATCTTACTGAGAACTGGTAGAATTGAGTCAGGCCTATAATTGTTGGGTTTTTTACCATAACCGGATTTGAACAATACTTTACTGTGTTTCATGAGATCCGGAAAGACTTCTTGATCTTCACTGGTGTTAAATATGAAAGCTAAATAGAGCGCAAAGGTTTCGATAATAGATCTACGGAGTTTTACAGACATACCTCAGAGATCTACTGTAGATTTAATTTTAAAATCATTAAAAACTTTTATAATAATCTGGGGTTTTGTATGCTGAAACCTAAACTCCAAAGGGCATGCCTTCACATTCTGTCTAAGTAAGGCAGCAAAAAGCGCTGGTGAGGAATCTAACGTTTCAGTAGTTTTAAGGGGAACTATCAAACTGTTACATTGGTCTTAAAATATAATAGACTATACAGGGTCATTGGTAAAACACTAATATAGTTTTATGACTTGCAAGAGACATAAAACCTTAGGTTGATACAGCAATTACTGTACGTTCGGCACAGCCTGCGCCATCACCCTCACTACCATCTCTCTGACAAGATAATTATTTACCATAACATGACCTACTGGCGACGGTTACAATTGCGAGAGGCCTATGTTAGTGAATGTTTTCTGGACAAAATGATGACGTTGAAGATGGGTCATTTGTTCTGATAAGAGAGAAAAAGAAAATAAAATAGAAAACAAAATATAATTCCCCGAAGGGAAAGGCAGAAGTATACCTGTGGTAGACCCACATTTCGCCTGTTATGTTTAAGTCCCATATAATAGGGGGCGAGTCTATTACCATCAACCAGACACAAATCCAGCCTCCGGGCTGCACAACAACTTTCGACAGGATTGACGTAAGCATTTGGAAAGCTTATGTCAATTCAATATATTTTTGACTTTTCAATATATTTTTGGTGATCGCTGGTAGAATGTCAATTTGTCTAGAGTCTTTAGTAGACAGTGTTGAGAGAAGCCTACGGACATCTGCAATATCGAGGGGTTTTCGGGATGGTTACCAAATTTTTTAATTTGTCAAATCTATTTGCTTTTTTGCTTGATAGAGGATGATGTAAGAATTTGTTCTGTGCTATATCTTGGCGGTAGATTTCTCGAATTAATTTGTTATATCTAAGCTAAGTTGTAGAATATTTTTGGCACTTGGAAAATATTTTGATGAAAATAATAAATAGTTTGGAAAATCCAAAAGTGCACGCCTCATACATAACACTCATTCATAAACGAAAAAGAATTTCAAAACATAGTTTCTAACAAAAATGAACAATTTATAACTTTTCATGAAGTCGTAATGTCAAAGACTGACAAAGATATTTACTTCGCGGTTGCTAGGCAACATGAAGTCAAAGGTAGGAAATATTTAGATAAAGATATTATATTTTAGTTAGTATTTTATTAATTATAATTAAACTACTTTGAATGAAAGAGCCATTTTCAATAGGGTTCCTTCTACGGCTGAAACAAATGTATAAAAAAAAATTGACTCAATTAATTGATTTTATCGCAAGCTACAATGTTTTCAGGGTTCATAAATTGACGGACAGGAATTTTTTTTCAACTATTTTGATGCTTTTTCCATTTCTGCTGCATTAAATCAATAGTTAAAAAGTACAGTATTAATCTCCATTTAATCATCTATACAATGGTATATAAATTAAGTAGGTTCTGTGTACTAGCAGGAGTGTAACAATAAAAACAGTTACAGAAATGGGGCAAAAAATTTTTTTCGATCGTAGAGCACACTCTAATGCTTCGCATTAAGAGTCGTGCAATATAGGTAAACAAAATAATTTATATACTTTTTTCAAGGTAATATTTTAATAAAAAACCACATTGAAATACTTCTGACTTAAAATAATAATTAGTTCACAGTAAACAAAATTGGCAAGAAATTATATAATATTTTATCACAAACCAGCCTAGTAAATAGCGCGAGAATAAATTAAAACATCAACAAAATATTGTCTGTTTTGTTACTTTGGCTTTACGGTTAATCCCTCTCCATACTTAGTTATTATTCACATGACACCACTCGCACTAGTTAAACTTCGTTATCTACTCTCTTACTTGGCACTTTACATTAGTTCACAAAACCGTTTCTCCATAACAATTAATAAAATACTCCTATTATTATGTACACGTAACTGTACGCTGGTTTTCCATTTTAATAACAATTGTACCTTCTTCGATTTTTGTCTGACTCATATCTATTCCATTGTCATCTTCTGTTTTCTTAGATTCCTTAGACGCCTCATTGTTTTCTTCAACAACTTGTGTCTCAGGCTTTCTGAAGATGGCTCCAACGAGGTTTGCCAAAGGACTTTCGACCAGCATCAAGAAGAAAAATGATGCTATGTATATGCCCGTAACGAATGTCAAGCTTTTCAGCACCTGCGAAATAAAGATCATGTTTCAGAGTATTCCATCTTTTTACACTGTGATAAATGTAGCAGATTACGTTTGACAGAATCTTTCACAGGGGTTGATATCAAATGACCATCATTGCCATTTCACGTACTTCACCATTACATCATCATTTTGATTTTATTTATTGTCTCATTTATTCTATAAATACACAGACATTATGCCAATTAACGAAAGGCGTTCCCGATAGCGTCCATATATGAAAACAAAAAACATTAAAAAACAAAATGTTTTCTTTTTTTAATTATAAAATATGAACAACAAAAAAAAGATAGGTACGTAAAAGAAACTCTGTATTTTTAACCGACTTCAAAAAAAGGAGGTGGTTCGCAGTTCGTCGGAATATTTTTTATTTTTATTTTATGTGTCTTCCCCGATTACCCGGAGACGGCAAAACCGATTTCAAAAATTCTTGTTTTATTTGAAAGAGGCCTTAACAGGTGGTCCCATCGTCAACAAGTCAGGATTGGATGATAGAATCCTGGAGAAGTCTAGGGAACTCTTGAAATATTATAGGCACACCTATAGCGATTTAGGTTATTAACTATATAACTTTTGAATTTGCTCATGGAAAGCACCATTTAGTGAAGTGGAACTGATGATGAAGACCACAGATGGCCACCGGTACTACTCAATAATACGTGTGTATTTCACGGGTTGCGATTCGATTACTTTAATATGGTTGCCAAGCAATTTATGCCCGTCACAATGCATAGGGTGAAGTGGAGTTGATGACGAAGTATCAGGAGAACTCCTCACAATGAACGTCCCTGCATCGGGAAAAGCAATATTTTGTAAAAGGTGATGAGCAGTTGACATTATATTATTGTAACTTAGATAAATTACAAACAGACCCACTAAAAAGCAAGAAATAAAAACTTTTTCACAAAAAAAAACAACCGACTGCCACTATAAAGTGAAAAATAACTAAAATTTCGGAAGTCGATGGCAAATAACAATCATTTACGTTGATGCCACCGACTTTTTGCCACGGTTGTTTTTTTTGTGACAAAGTTTTTTCACATTTATATAATTATAAATATGTGTTTGTATGTTTGGATGTTTGTTATTCAATCACGCAAAAACGGCTTGGATTGGATATGAACGGATTTGGATGAAATTTGGCACACAGATACCTAGATAATAGCCTGGATTAACACATAATATAGTATACTTTTTATTCCGGTAGTACGATCCCGTGGGATAAATCCGAGCTCCACGCGGGCGAAGCCACGGGTGTAAGCTAGTATTTTATAATTAGGTATACCTGTGGGATCTACCTACGATGCCGCAGATAAACCCACAAATCCACACGTTTTATTAAACTGATGAAAGTTCAGTATCCGTATCGGGGTATCTACCTACAAAAATAAATGAGATCCCATATAAAACATGACATGTAAAAAAATGCGACTGCAACGCAGAAGATGTGAGATCGAAATAATTTATTCAGTACCTATCTATTTGTCATCTTTATTTCTTTAATAAATAGAATGACTTGGCAATCGCACACGGCAATAGAATGTCCATTCTGCATTTAAAAAAATCTACCTAATAATATTCGCTCCTTAGCTCTCCCAAACAACGTAAAGTTATAAGGGTCAAGCCCCGCGGTTTGACATTGACGCGCGCAAAATGTCACTTTCGACATTTTTCAGAATGTTTCAGTGTTATCTGTAATTTTTTGGTAATTTTACTCAAACTCAAACTCAAACTTGAAGCATTTATTTCAAATAAACCAATTACAGGCACTTTTGAATTGTCAAGGGGTCGGTCAGTCAGAAAGATGAAGCTAGTTGCCCATTCCAAAGCGTAGTAGGTTCCTATGGAGAAGAACGGGCAAGAAACTCCACGGACACTCTTTTAAATCAAAATATTGTTACAATATATTGGTTACATCATTCATGTTGAAATTAAACATGTGAGAACAATGTAGAAAGACGTGCAAGTTAAAAGCGTCCGTAATAAAAACAATTAAAAAATTAAAAATTAAAATAAGCCATGGCAGCTAAGAGATGACCAGTCCCTACTGACGGCGCCCGTTCACGAACATGACGCATGGATCAGCACCATTTAGCTCAACCATTTTGAAGGGAACTTAATGATCCAACACACACGCCACCACCAGCGAGACACTTAAGTGAGTATGACATACTCTCAGCCATCAGGGCTCATTCAAGTCAATGAAAGACATACCCAGTAAATGGTAGTTTTGTAAAATGGTTACAGTGCTCACACATGTGCTATGCAATTATACAATACTAAGAGATTGAATTTATACAATGCAAAGTTAGTTTTTGCAATCTTCAGCGGCTCCAACAATATTTTCGATGAGTGTATGTCATTAGTTCGATCAACAGGTGTGCGACATGTCATAAGGTCGACAAGTCGTTTGTTCGACAGGTCGCTTGTGCGACAGGTCGTTACTTCGACAAGCAATGTACGTTGAACAAAATTATGACTTATATGTAATACGGTGCTCAATACCGATGGGGCTACTACTTTTTATATTTTTGTACAACGTTCTTCATTTTGATATCCCATAATAGAGGCTTAAAATAATGTGTAATAATGTAAAAATAAACTGAATCAATCCGAAAATAAACTTTATTCAAAAACTCAACTAAGTAACATGCATTAACATTATCAGTAAATGGATTTTTTTGTAGAAAGTGCAGATAGGTACCTACATTTTGAATCAATGTGATTTTTAAGCCTGCATCTGCACAAGTTCGGTAATTTAAGATCCAATATTATTGGTATTGTTCAAAGCTGCACGCAAATCGTCACTTATTTTCAATCGATTGATGGCCTTGTTTTTATTTACTAACAAAGCAGAAACCCCTTTTTTCAAATAAGTTGTTGAGGAAACCATAAGATAGCGCAAGGCGATTTCTCGAATTTTGGTGTATGAAATTGCTTTTTTACACCAAAACTTCTCAAGAAAATTAGATTCGAATGCGTCCTTACAGTTATCATGTATGTACTAATTCGGTACACATTGCGTACAATTGTTATATGACTTTATAAACACCAATACATGCATGCAATACGGATGCATGCATTTATTCGCACCATGGATAATAGTGCGAATACCACGCGTACCAATAGTTATGCATAATTATTATTACATAGTTTTTTTTACAATTATTTACTTTACAACGCCTGACAATTTAATGTGGCAAAGCTTATACTTACACTTCGTTATGTAGTTTTGCTCAGGCGCTTATAACAATAACCCGAGAATTTTAAACTTGACATAACTAGTCACACCTTGCATATTTAATGGTAAAAACAACAGTACAATTATTTTCCGACTCTTCTTTGTTAATACAATAAGCATCTACATAAGTTTCTTCATAGTTTAACTTGGGGTTGCTGGAGAGATGCTCTACAGCAACATAAAAACGAAGTTTCTGTACTCTTAACCTTTCAAGGTACTCTTTTTTTAAAGTAAGTACAAATTGAGAACATATTGGGTACAAAAATATTATGAACTTATAAATGGAAAAACAGGTGATGGGGTTGCTGGGGAGCATGACGTGTTAAATGAGGACCCCATTGCAGCCTGGAGTCGAGCGTAATCCCCAGGAAAACAGTTTTATCAACGAATTCTAGTTTCTCCTTATTCAATACTATATCACAATCAGTACTTTTAACATTCGGTAAAGCAAATCTTATGCATTTAGTTTTTTTTTCCATTTAACACTAAATTATTAGCAGTGAACCAATTTTGGACCTGCAGTAGGGCGTTATTTACGTCGTCAAAATTTGATGCACGTCTATTTATCTTAAAAATTAGGGAAGTATCGTCAGCAAATAACACCATTTGTGGTTGGTTTTTTAATAAATGGGGTAGATCATTTATATAAACTAAAAAGAGGAAAGGACCCAATATCGAGCCTTGTGGAACACCCATTTTTACTTTTAGACCGAGTGAATTGACACCATTAATTTAAACTTGCTGTTGTCTATCATTTAAATAAGATTTTACTAAACTGAGCGCAAGTTTACCTAGTCCGTAATGCTCAAGTTTCAAGAGTAAGGTTTCATGATTTACGCAGTCAAATGCCTTGGAGAGGTCACAAAAGATTCCTATGGCATCTTGGGCCTCCTCCCACGCTGTAAATATGTGTTTTAATAAGCTGAACCCGGCGTCAGTCGTACAACGTCCTTTGGTGAAACCATATTGCTGATCGTGTAAGATTTGGTTGGTGTTAAAATGATTTAGCATTTGGTTGAGCATTACCTTTTCGAACACCTTGCTGAATACCGGCAACACGGATACTGGTCTATAATTGTTGGTGTACTTCTAATTGACGTTTTTATCGGGCGACTAGAATCAATTCTATTTATTATATTGTAAATCTTTGACGTTCAAAAGTGCCTTTTATGTGCCTAATTGAAATAAATTATTTGACTTTGACATTGACTTTCCGTTAGGCCCTAGAGAAAATCAGCCGTCAGACGATTATAGTCATTATTTAGCAGTAACAATAGTTTTGTTTTTGTTTTTAAAAGTCTTTATTGATAACATAATACTATAACGTGCATACAATAAGATCCTATTTTAATTATATACAATCTTAAAAATAACAAGTTCTTAGGATAACTTACCTTTACAAACATTTAACTACTGAGTTTATGATTCATATTCTTTAAACATTCTATAATAAGTCCACAAGAACACAGTAATATTAGAACGCACAAAAGTCTTAGTAGCACTGACTCTAAACGCATACTTCTACTGTTTACCGACTAAAGGTAATGCACTCAACTAATACAAAAACTAATTGACGCGCAGTATAAAACATTACATTACAATAGTTTAATTTAAGTAACTTATAATTAAACATAAATATCATCGATGAATTAAAACAAAGAAATAATAATTCTAAACTGTGGGTAATTTGCGTACTTTTCGCCGAGTATGCTTACTGCGACCGGGTGAGGGCAGCACGGTTAATTTTAGTTTCCATCTGGTGAAATACGAGTCAAGCAGGTTTAGTGCAAGTTGAAGCCGTCCAATTATTTAGTCTATGTCCTCTGAAGAAGTATATGAGGCAGTGTCATCAGCATATATTGCGAGATGAGTTCTAGGTATGTCATTAAGATACAGGATGAAGAGAAATGGTCCTAAATTTGAACATTGTGGTACACCACATACAATAAATTTCGCCATAGAACAGTGTTCACCTATAAAAACTTTGAAATGGCTGTGGGGCCGATCATATAAAAACATGGCAGAAACTCATAAAGTCTAAATGCATCACATTGTTGTTACATTATTCGTTATCGTTAGATGGGTAACCGGCCTACCTGAAACCGATTTTTGTCAACCCGTGTGGCGCGAGGGGACGTAACAGTGAACAGTCGAAACTTGAACTTCGTACGGATTGTTTGTTAGTGCCGAGAACTGTGTTTTTAAACTGTTGCTTTCTTTATATAATTGTAATTAAATATCGAAGTGTTCATCAAAACCCGCTGATATGGCATCATTGGCAGGAGGTAAGTGGTCTTATTTTAGCATAAAACATATATTTTATGGAGTGTAAGTTAGTAAAAAACATCTGAATAAAATGGGAAGCGAGTTCATCATTTTTTTTAAATTATCTTTTTAAACCCATAGAGTTTTAGTTACACTAGGTAGCCATAGGTGTTTATTTTATAGTTTTATATTATGTATAAAAGTATATTCTTCAAATCTAAAAAAAGAAATCTTGCACCAATTTGCACCTTTTTTAATTAAAAACTCAAAACCGAACCTATAATATATGGTATTTTTTTATGTAAAATTAAAGAAAATACATTTTTATTTTTCTTTTGTTTTAGGTTCGGGTAGTACTGATATATTCTTGTTCAGAAAGTTTTTATATGAGAAAATGAATGAGTCTGGCCATTCTAAATTAGAAGAAAAAGTGTTATTTTTAACAATAAAATATTTTGTGTTTTTTTTGTTTCCTTAAATCAAATTATGACATAATCTTTGTGTTTAACTTATTTTAAAAGTAAAACCAGCATAAAATATTAATTGCCAAGTTTTGATGTCATCGGCCCCACTGTGTGGCGGTTCAGTAGATAGTTTTGAACTATTTTGACGAGTGAGAGAGGAACGTCGTTAACAAGAAGCTTGTGAAGTAGTCCCTCGTGCCAGACAGTGTCAAAGGCTTTTTCTATATCAAGCATCACCATTCCCGTCGATTTGCGTTCATTTAGGTTGTGTGCTGCGGCCAACTGCTGAGTGGTGGAATGAGCTTTACGAAATCCAAATTGCTCTAATAGCAGTAAATGTTCTGTAACTTTTAACAGACTCTTAAGAATGAGGGAATCAAATAACTTGCCGAGGCTCGGAAGTAGGCTTATGGGACGATAGTTTGCAGGGATGCTGCCATCTTTGCCAGGTTTTTTGAGAGCGATTATTTTTGCTATTTTCCAGGACGTAGGAAAGTAGCCTATTTTCAGACAACCATTAAATATTTTTGTGAGGTAGACCAGGGCCGTCTAGACCAGGAGCTTCGCGAGATTTTAATTTAACGATGATATTCCGAACTTCTCTAGGTCTAACGAGAGGGGACTGACTTCTTATGTCTTTGGAATTTAAATGTCACCATGGATTCTTTGACAGCAACCTCAGTTTCATAATCGCTGGTCCATTGATGAGTGAGACTCATATTAACAGCAAATTCATCGGCAAGAGCTTCACATTGCTCCGATACTGAGGACGTCATTTGATCGTCTCTGATTTTTAGGGGGGAAATAATACAGGGGTTATGGTTGATTGACCGAGCCAGACGCCATACATCATTACTTGGGTTATCCACTTTTGAAAGCTTATCATTCCAAATACTGTCATTCAAGGTCTGGATACTGGCTTTAATTGAGTGTTGTAGCTGGTTTACTTTAACGAACAATTGACGTCTGAGGCAAGGATTGTACTCATTCAATGCCTTTCTGCGAGTGTAATTTTTGAGTTTAATTTGACTCTTAATGCGCCTCGGTAATTTTGAACGACCCTTGTTTGTTTCGATAGTACAAAGGAACACTTGCCTTCCGTGCATTTAACACACTGTCAATAAAGTGATTTACAGCAGCATCAATACAGGGGATAGAGTCTAATATTGCACTAGTTAGTGTGATATTGTTGTCCAAATGAGATCTGAAGTAATTCCAGTCAGCTTTTGCAAAGTTAAATGCTGATTGGGAACTGTAACAGTAACAATAGTGACTCAAGCCGCATGAGTCACCCGTTAGGGGAGCGTAACGGTGGGGCTTTACGGCAATGACCGGTGACCGTTACAAATTGGTAACGGTGGGGCTTACACGGTATTTAAGACTATTTAAAATATTAAATTATTCTTCGGGCGAGGGCCAAGTCAAGACTTTAACTTTTTCACACGTTATTTTTTGATGGGATATTACTTACAAAACCGATTTCATAGATTCTTTGAGTGGCGACAATCGACGCCACTTCGGTCCTGACGAAGACACCGTGCACTAGGTACGCACTGAACGACAGCCGGCTTATGTACGTGAAGGGTTGCCACTCCAGGATTGTCCGGTATATACCTGTAAGTGGGGAAAGCGAGATGGTCAAAGAAGATTTTCAGAAAGCGCAACAAAATACTACGGTCACACGTGATATCAGAAGGCCAATACCCGCAATTAAACACCTTCAACATCATATCTTAGCGACAATCAATGTCAAAAACTTCTCAAAAATGTAGTTATATTGGACGTATTCATGACAGATGAATGACTATTTCTTGAAATAGTGAAATTGAGTTCAATTCTAACTTAGAGAGTAATAGTTTGACCAATTTTTTACTTCAAATTCTTAATTCAAAAACAGGGTGTGAGACTGAGATTAGAATGGAGAATTAGAATTCCTTTTTAAAACTACGGGATTCTCCTGATTTTCTGTGTTTTGTTTGTTTCTCCCTGCCATGAATCAATGAAGTCTTTTCATTCATTCATTTCACTGTTGTTTGATAATAATCATTTCCTCAGAAGAAAAATAAAATAAATTAAGTACTTAAGTACCTTCAAATTGAATAATAACTCCAGCTATAATGATGGCCATATTTATGCTGAAGATAGGCTTCATGAAAGCAGCATACAGCACGTTAACGTAGACGGGCTGTGGTGGACCATCAGCAATGAAAATTCTGCCAGAGAAGCAAATGAGCACACCCAGGAAGATCGTACTCCAGTATAGGTACCGGTATTTCTGGAAAAAGCAAGAAAATAAAGTTATACTTATAACGTTAAGAAATAAGATTTAAATAAACTGACAGTGTGGTAAAATTATTAGACATTATCAGCATCCTTCAGCTGAAAGAAACATCCATCGTTGGACAATGGACATAGGCCTCCTCTAAGCGTCGAGTCGCCACATCGACAGTTCCTATGCTTCTCGCAAGCAGGATTTAAAATTTCACTTTGCCAGAATCTGCCTAATTTAGTTTGGTAAAGTTTAGGTCGGTCGTTAAATACACTTCTCATCAGAAAAATCGAAACACTTCCGTTTTTATGGTTTGTGTCCTAATTTAACACAAAAGAATTTTCATTCCATGAAAAAAATCACATGATTGTGTAGCTGGCAGTTTGACCATTGCAGTGATAAGCGAAAATTCAAAATTCAAAATTAGAATTTCATTTGTTTGTCCTATAAATGAAATGATTCACTGTTTTGAGACAAATGTGTGTTTAGAGTTGGAGTACATTTCACCTTTGAAAACTAAAAATTTGCGCTTATCTTAAAACTTTTTGTTCTGTGTTCTGTATTATACTGTGTGTGTACTGTGACTGTTACGTCTGAAAAAGTTTTTTTTTCTAAAACATAATGGATACTTCGCCCGCAGAAGCCGCCCAAGTGGTGGAATTGCTGGATTCTGGACTTAGTCAGCGTGTTATGGCTGAAAGATTGCATCTAAGCCTGTCGTCTGTTCATACAGTCTACAAACGCTATCGGGAGATTGGTTTGCTCACGCGCCGTTCAGGATCTAACAGGAATCGGGTCACTTCTGAGCGAGATGATCGATTTATTGTAACAACTTCCTTACGAAATCGACACCTTAATGCTTTTCAATTGCAGCAGCAGCTTCATGTTGTGCGTAGGGTGGCTGTAAGTGACTCTACAATTAGAAGAAGGTTGAAAGAAGGTGGACTGGTACCGCACAAGCCAGCAAAAGGGCCGAAATTAACTGCAGACCAGAGCGCGCCTTAACTTTGCACGTGAGCACCTAAATTGGTCATATCTCCAGTGGAACAAAGTCCTCTTTTCTAAGGTCTACAGAAGAGATGGAGAATGCTTTGCACAATGCTGCATTGAAGAAAAGGTCAGCTATGGTGGTGGTTCGTGGACGGTTTGGAGAGGAATCAGCGCCGATGCTAAGACAGAGCTTGTCTTTGTGTCTGGGCCACGTCTGCCTGCACTAAACAGTCATCGGTACATCGAACAGTGTCTTGAGCCTCACGTGATGCCCTATGCACATTTTATTGGCAACGGTTTCATATTCGTGCACGACAATGCTAGGGGTCACACCGCGAGCGTCGTATGAGATTATGTTACCGAAGTCGGTATCTCCGTTATGGAATGGCCAGCAAGAAGCCTGGATATGAATCCGATTGAACATCTATGGGATGAATTAAAAAGACGAATTCCTGCAAGAGATCCTGCCCCAGAAATATTTAGCCAGCTGCAAAATGCAATCCAAGAGGAATGCAATGCCACGACATTTGATCGTGACTCTCATCCGATCGATGCAGAACCGTATGGAAGCAGTAATAAGAGCTCGGGGAGGGAAATACAAGTTATTAAATAAACGTTTCTTAGCTTTTTTTTCATTTACGTGTGTTGTTTTATCAATTTCCTTCATACTCCATACAGGGTAAAAATGACTTGTTAAACATAATACGAAACCTATGAAAATATAATTTGAATTTAGAACATTAACATTAGGATTTGAAAACCTCATATTATTCACTATTAAATGACATTTTAAATATATTCCTAAATATACACATTTTTCTGATAATCCTTACAAAACATAAACTTGCAAGGTGTTTCGATTTTTCTGATGAGAAGTGTATATGAGATAGACAAGTTTTTAAAAAGAGCCGTTTAGCCATTCAAAATGTTAAGTTTGTAGATCAAAATTGAAACTTTTTCACTTAGCTATTTAGACTATTGTATTTTTAAGCAAGGTGAGAAGAGAAGAAACGTGTTGCCCCGATCCCAAGTAACATGGGACATATTGTATAGAAAGATCTATTTAATAATCTTTATTGAAACAAAAACACTATTAGAATTTAGTTGTGTTACAAAAATTGCTACATTACTAGCAATTGTTGCTGCTATTAAAGCTCACCTCCAAGAAGAACCAGGAAGACGAAAGCATTGCAGAAAAAAGTGAAAGTATAGGAGGAAAAAAAACAAAACAATTAAACTAAATTAAAGCATAATTATGATGAAGACGGTGATTTCAGCCGATGCCTTTTTCTATTGATCTGATTTTTCTGTCATACAAAATTCGCCCACTTAAGGCTAAAGTTAAGATTCTCAAGCAACGCAATTTTGGTGAAATGAACGTTGACGATCTTTGTAAGGATGCCAACAATATAGATTGGTCTGCTCTGTTTGCCTCTGCAACAATCGAGGACCAAGTTAATATTTTTACGGCTAAATTTATCGAGCTTTACGATCATAACACACCTGTTTGAACTGTCAAGGTTAGGCATTTTCGGGCACCATGGCTCACAAACAAGATGCACAAAAAGTTACCGCTAAGTCTAAATTTAAGTATAGGAATAATGACGCTAACAGGAATAGATACCTCTCAATACGTAATCACTGTAATATGGTGTGTAGGTATGCTAATCGCCACCATATTCATACTTCTGTTCAAAATAAATTATATGTTTTTAGATAATTGGCGTTCGGTAAAACTCGACAAGACACAATTCCAAAAGACAGACATTGATGCAATTAATACTCATTTTACTGCTTTGTCCAATTTTGATATGACAATAAAATATGCACTGAATAATATGTCTTCACTTACGACTCCCATATATTCTCCATTTGTTTTTAGTCAGTTCTCCGTGTGATATTAAGAAGAGTATACTATTGATTACTTCCAAAGCAGTAGGAAGTGACTGTATCAGCCGTAATAAATGTATCTGCTGCTTATCATCCCGCGCAGGTTGTAAAAGTCGCCTAAGGGAAAAGTTTACTTAACATCTTCTAGTAAACAAAAACCAACTTAGGGCATGCGAACTGCTACAGTTTGCAAATGGCATACGAGTAAGTTGGACAATTGGCGTAAGAACAGGACGTCAATTTTAGGGTGGTGACGGTGAATATTATGATTAGTGTTAACCGCGGCACCCACGAACCGAGTGAGCAGGTTCACTGTTCACCCATCAACCCGCATTAGACAACCGTGACGGGTTAAATGTCTAATCCCCTCCAGAAACATGATGAAGAAGAAGAACAAAACTGGAGCCGTCGGGCATTTGGGGCTTCAAATGCCCGACGGCTCCAGTGGCGTTGCTGCTGATGACGGTGGGCAGCCTCACCCTGGAGTCAAGGGTGCTAAGAATCTCCGGGTGAGATCGATCCCCCGTTCAACGACCACGGCACCTAGTAAACCGGATATTTGTTTCCTCGAACGTATGCAAATTGGAAAACAAACAAATCGCGGTTACGAGTTTCGGGTAAATTAATTTCGTGATTATTAATGTTAGACAATAAATAATTAGGTACAATGACAATAATTGTTAGGTATTATGAAATTCGGACTTTTGAAAATCACAACATTGAAATTCGGAATAAAATATTTCGGAGTATTTGGATGTTCCCCCCATTTTATGATCAGGCAAATCACTGTCCATTCCAAGGTTGCCTGGAAGAGATCGTGGAAAGCGATAAGACCGCCCATTGTATATTTTGTAGTGTTTTATTTGTTTTTTGTGGTGTACAATAAAGTATATATTTATAATAAAAAAATTGGAAGGGTAACCTACCCAGAATTGCTTAGGATTGCCCCCAGCCTTCTGCCAGTCGTAGATGATGTAGGCTATTGCCATGCCGATGACGTAGCCGGCCAGGTTGGTATGCCCTTTTATGTAGACCTGTTGGAACGTTTCACTGTCCGTGAATAAATTGATTGCTTCGCTGAAAAAAGAAGATAGATCATTATAAAAATTTTATACACGGCCAAATAAATTAGACAGTACGGAACCATTTTCACTTGTCCGAATTTCAATAGTTCATTAAACATCCAATACATAAAAGGACGTTCACTACTTCCCAAATTTGAAAATTTTCGGAAAGCTTTTACATATTTCCTGTCCATTAAAACCTAATTCGGACTATTATGAACATTTTTAAGCAAATAATAGCGAAATTAGTCCAGCAGCTCTGAAGTGATGCGCGTAGTAACGATTTCATTTTTGAAGATAAAGACGAATTCATAAGCTTTTTTATTTGAAAAATATTAGGATGGTGGACGATAGAGGTCCCAGTTCCGCCAGCCACTAAGTGTGAATCACTTAAAAGAGCAAATAACACTGAATAAAAGCACTAGGCAGTGGTGAAACGTGGGCGTTTTTGGGGGACTGTCTTATGTAATTTTGGCGTTCAAAAAGTGCTGATTCTCAGCCTAGTTTGAATAAATGACTTTTGAATTTTGAATTGAATCTTTAGTTATTATGACACCATCAAAATATATCCGAGAGGAACCGAGCTACGTATATCTAAAGTATATTTCTCTGCCTGCGGCTTAGCTCAGAGACTCTTAGTACTAGAAAGGACCATGACCAATTTTGTATGGACCCCGTCCCCCCCCTCCAACAGCCATGTGATACATGCCAATATGTTTATAAGGATCCAGAAAAAGACTTACTGTCTTGTTCAATTGCAAAATCAATGGGATTTTTTTGTAATAACAAAAAACATTTTGGTTGGCTAACCTAACCTAACCTAACCTTACCCATCCTTACCTTTTTTTTTTTTTTTTTTCTCGGGGTGGAAATCCTCATGGATGTCCTCCGTCCTGGGGTGGGCGAAGGGGTCTGTCAGACTCTTACTGACTAAAACCACCCCGGTGTTCCCTCGCACACTTGCGTCGGGGGGCTGCGGGAGCAAATTGCGACTTCCGCCGCCCCGGACTGGTGACGGCCCGCACTCTGCGGGCCCCGTCCCGTAGGGGGAGTGAGGTGTGCAAACTCCCACCGTTACGTCTTAGAGTGGCGCGCGTGGAACACTACGCGCCGCCATCTCGGGTCCTGTGTGATGGGGGGCGACGGATGTCCCCGAATCCGTCGCCCCTGGACCCATTTAGGGGGGCTGGAAGAGGGCGTTATCCGCCCTCCGCCGACGCCCGGTGCGCCTGCTGCGGGCCGGGTGAGTGGACGAGATCTCCCTCTCCCTTTCCGCAGCCTCCTTCTGCGAGATGACTGTCTCGCAGAAGGAAACCACCGCGTCCCACGACTCGGCACTCCCGACCATCGATGGCTAACCTAACCTAACCTAACCTTACCCATCCTTACCTTTTTTTTTTTTTTTTTTCTCGGGTTGGAAATCCTCATGGATGTCCTCCGCCCTGGGGTGGGCGAAGGGGTCTGTCAGACTCTTACTGACTAAAACCACCCCGGTGTTCCCTCGCACACTTGCGTCGGGGGGCTGCGGGAGCAAATTGCAACTTCCGCTGCCCCGGACTGGTGACGGCCCGCACTCTGCGGGCCCCGTCCCGTAGGGGGAGTGAGGTGTGCAAACTCCCCCCGTTACGTCTTAGAGTGGCGCGCGTGGAACACTACGCGCCGCCATCTCGGGTCCTGTGTGATGGGGGGCGACGGATGTCCCCGAATCCGTCGCCCCTGGACCCATTTAGGGGGGCTGGAAGAGGGCGTTATCCGCCCTCCGCCGACGCCCGGTGCGCCTGCTGCGGGCCGGGTGAGTGGACGAGATCTCCCTCTCCCTTTCCGCAGCCTCCTTCTGCGAGATGACTGTCTCGCAGAAGGAAACCACCGCGTCCCACGACTCGGCACTCCCGACCATCGAACGAACGACGGCCGGCAGTGACAAGTCGGCTCCAACTTCTGGAACGAGGGCACGGCGCGGCTCCTCCCACGCGGCACACTCTGCCAATGTATGCCGCACCGTGTCCTCCCGACAATGGACGCAGTGAACATAACCTAACCTAACCTAACAGTGATAAACTGATCTTGAATTTTGAAGGTCACATGGCACTCCTGAATAATGAACAGCATTTGTGTATTCTTGTGATTGGGTAATTGTACAAAAGATTAAAAGAAAAAAGTGAGTTAGGTTAGGCTAACCTAACCTAACCTAAGAATTGACGAGAATATCCGTCAGGCCATAGAGTGAAACAGCTCACAGACGATACTAGCCATTATTTAGCAGTAAAAATAGTGATTAAAAATCAAAGATATGGTTTACAACATGTTATTTTGTGCCAAAAATAATAACATTAAAACATGATTTTTCTGGGATATCCCATATTTTTGACAGATGTCGTCATAGTAAAAATTGATCACCTTACCAAGATGGTTGGACTGAGATACATTTTAAATCTGTTGGTCGGTGTAAGGTTTGGGGGGACGTTTTGACAATTGATGTTCCACAGAAGTGGGCCCAGGACCGAGCACTGTGGAATACCGCACGACATAATATATCGTGCCAACACCCGCCGTCACGTCCCCTGTAGGTGACACGCCTTTTCGCCAAAACCTAACCTAACCTAAGCTAACCTAACCTAGGTTAGGTTAGGTTAGTGACAGTACAGTACAGTGATCAACTTACTGATCTTGGATTTTCAAGGTAGCTACATGGAACTACTCAAAGATGAACAGCATCACCGTATCCTTGTGATTGCGTAATTGTACAAAATATTAAAGAAAACAGCAGGTTAGGTTAGGCTAACCTAACCTAACCTAACAATTGACGAGAACATCCGTCAGGCCATAGAGTGAAACAGCTCACAGACGATACTAGCCATTATTTAGCAGTAAAAATAGTGATTAAAAATCAAAGATATGGTTTACAACATGTTATTTTGTGCCAAAAATAATAACATTAAAACATGATTTTTCTGGGATATCCCATATTTTTGACAGATGTCGTCATAGTAAAAATTGATCACCTTACCAAGATGGTTGGACTGAGATACATTTTAAATCTGTTGGTCGGTGTAAGGTTTGGGGGGACGTTTTAACGCATCGTCCTTTGCTAGTGCTGTAATTTGGCATTGGTGTATTAATCGCACCGACAAACTGGCAAAATAAAATCAAGAAAAAAATATATTTTGGGATGCTGGTTGTGTCGATTTTTTAAAAGCTTTTATTTTCCTCTTTTATTTCTTGGTGTAGGGTGTCGTTGGAAAGTTCGTTTAAAAATATTGTGAGTGTATGAAAATCATTTTTGGGATTCATTCAGTTCAGCCGTTTATGAAATATTAAGCTTTAAAGTGCAATTTTTTACATTCCGTATGGGGAACATGGTTTTCAACTACAATGTTATGTTTGCTCTTGAGATAAATTCATCCCAACTACGGAACCTTTCATTGTGCGTGGTCTGACACGCACTTGGCCTGTTTTTTATCTAATGCTTTAACCTGACCTCCCATAACATTGTCAGAACTAAATAACTCTGGGACAGATTTTGATGCGCCTTGGCCTGAGTAAAGGGAGAAGTAATGACTTCAAAACTACAGTGATTTTAACTGTGGCGGTAATGGGACCAGCTTCCATATATTTTTGCCCACCATCCTGCTTGCTCATGTTTTTTTTATTCTCTTTAAGCTCTGGCCACACTGAGGCGAATGCCGCACGCGAAATAGGAAGCGTACAATCCTACATTCAAGTTTTTTTACACAATCGGCACGAGCGAATTTCTTTCTTTTCTTTCTCTCTTCAGAATGGCCAAATTCTACAATGGCTTACTACATCCTTGATATTTTTTCAGAATTTTTTAAACTTATGCTTTAAACTTATGCTAGAAAAAAGTAATGGCAAACTTACTCCGGGGTAGCAAGCAGAATACCATACAGATTCTGATAATAAGTATGCAGTGCGGGGACAATGATCCCTGTCACGAAGAGAATGCTCAGTACCACCTTCCTAATGAGGGTAGTCCTGCATATCAAGAAGATGATGACTCCCATGAAGTGAAGTTGGGTGTCTGCTGCTAAGTACCTGATGAAGGAACAATGGTGAATCATTTTAAAATAATTTCACACGCTATGTAACTGTATTTTCAAATTGTAATAATAAACGGTGTACCTACACACAATAAAGAATGTTGAATCTAACTAATTTCGACCAGCTTTGGCCATCACAACATAAAAAAATGTGTCAAGTGCGAGTCGGACTCGCACACGAAGGGTTCCATACCATGTCGTACAAGATTTAACACTATGAATTTGTAATACTTTCGTAAAGGTAACAACAGAGGCGCTATATAATAAAAAAACAAAGATTTGTAAAGAAATTGTCTAATTTTAATGAAAAAATGTTGTTGTGTTAAAATATAGGTGTAGGAGTATATTTCATTTATTTTAAGAGAAAAATATCAAGTTAACTTTATCCAGTAACATGCATTAACTAAAGTCAAAGTTATTTATTTGCTACTAACATAGTATTACCCTGTTGAGTCGACAGTTTTTCTTGGAATCACTATTGACGGTAAATTGCAATGGGGCCCACACATAGAAAAATTGTCAGGAAGGCTAAGTTCGGCCGCCTATGCTGTTAAAAAAATTAGACAGATAACGGACGTAGATACAGCCAGAATTGTTTATTTTAGTTATTTTCATAGTCTTATGTCATATGGGATTCTTCTCTGGGGAACCTGTTCGGACATTAATACTATCTTTGTTCTACAGAAAAGGGCTGTTCGAGCCATTTACAACCTAGGTCCGAGAGATTCCCTTCGAGAAAAATTCAAAGAAATAGGCATTCTGACTGTAGCTTCTCAATATATATTAGAAAACCTATTGTATGTACAGAAAAATATATCAAATTTTAAGAAAATGTCCGATATTCATAGTTTAAATACCAGGAATAAACACAACCTTGCTGTACATCAAACTCGTCTCCACAGAGTAAGCAACTCGTTCATGGGTCAATGTATACGCTTTTACAACAAACTTCCCATTGACATTCGAAACTTACCCATTAAACGATTTAAAAACTTCATTAAAACCAAACTTTGTAAAAAAGGGTATTATAGAATTTCCGATTATTTAGAAGATAAAAAAGCATGGGATTGAGCTGCTCGCTCTGCTAAACCTTGTAATAAAACCTTGAAAATTGACATTATAATTATTCAGTAAAATCATCAAATTATACCAGTTTTATATAAACATTGACATTGTTGAATATTACATACAAAATGACATGATTACTTTGTAAAGTATTATATTATTTTAATTATTGTGAATGTGAGGACTATGTGGATATTTTTTTTTTTCTCTTCTCTATTTTCTTTTCTTTCTCAGTTAGTTTTAATTTAATGATGGTCTGGCAGTTTGAGTAGTTTATGCGGCCTACCCAAATGTCCTTTCTTTGGTACTGTTCGTCGAGTTGAGCTCCTTAAGTTCAGAGTTGAGCTCCGCGATTACTGACAAATGCTTGCACTGACTGGACAGGTCCACTCAAAGCTGTATGGTTCTTTCCTCAAAAGACCATTTCAGACATTAGTCTACATGGTCCTCATATGGCCTGACCAAGATTATGTCTGGACTTTAAAAGAGACTGTGACCTCTGAGTTTGTTTCGGCCTTTCTTCTCAGAGTAGTCAGATAGGAAACGCCGAACTCATCTAGCTAATTTTTAACATACATTTTAATATGACGTGTAAAAGTGATTCCAATATCCTATTTACAGAATAAACAATTTCATTTCATTTCATTTCATTTCATTAGTAGGTATAAATAGGTATATATGATAAGTAAGCAGGTAGATATGTAGGGTTTGCTTGGCGCGCTAATCGGTATACCACCACTATGTCAGACTTATTGGCATTATAATTATATTATCATACTGTATTTCTGTTACATTTAATATTTATTTATTATACATTATTACATAGATAGTTTAGATGTATTATCTTCCTTACTTTTATTAAGCAGCATTTGGCCCTACAACTAAATAAATAAATCTTGTAAATTCACTTTTACATGTTCTATATATAAACAAAAAGCTCTAGGTATTACTTTAAAGTTCTTATAATATTTAATACATTAATATATTTACCAACTTTGCGGCATACAAAGGGAACCATGAACGTAATTGTTGATGTAAAAGATGTTTCTCCACCAGTAATTACGGCAGTCTCTTACTTCGGTATATACCAATTTCTGTAAATAAATATTAGTTTTTACTTCTTGATATTATGGAACAAATGGAACTTTCTTGTAATGTGGGCCCAATTTATTGATTCCTAACGGGAGGAAAGAGGAATGAGGAAAATGTCGTTAGGAAAGTTTTGGGTATGAATGTATCTGACTGTCGTTAAGAAAGTTTTGGCTATAAGAGTAAGGGAAGATGAACAACACGATGTAGAATAGAAGATGATATGGCTAGAAAAGGGGTGACTACTGAGATGACGACTAATAGAGAATGGAATAAAGGGACATAATGCGCCGACCCGAAATAAATTGGGATAAGGGCAGGAGAATGATAATGAAGCGAAATGTTCTGTTGTAATGAAAAGAAATCCGCGATTCGAACACAGATACGTCAGTTACTGTCACATTTATGAATAAAAAATTAACAATGTCTAATGCTTTGTAAAGATGATATCAGAAGCTTTACTCAAAAATGTTCGTTGTTTCAGAAGTGATAATTTTTCGGCACTAAAGTGATGCCTCGTTGGTTTTGTGGTAGCAAGCGCAACTGCAGAGTCCTGGGCTCGATCACCAGGTCAGGCAAAGTGTTATTGGGTTTTTCCATCAAGTGTTTCTCTATAGCAGTCAGGAGAATGTCGTTTAACGGCATTAGGTTCATTGTTTATCACATGGGACTTAAACATAACTGGCGAAATGTGGTTGTACTGTACATATCTGCCCTTGGGGAATACAGGCAAGTTTATGCCATGTTGATTAAAGCTATACATGCTAGAACATGTTTTTCAACTACAATGTTAAGTTTGTTCTTGGGATGAATTCATCCCAACTATGGAACCCTTCATTCGGCGTGGTCCAACAGGCACTTTGCTGGTTTTTAATAGGTATGCTAGAGTAAGATCCCGAGTGTCGAAGTCCAACATCGTTGTATCTGTTCACTAACGAATTCTGTTATGATTGGTGATATTTTACGTTCAGTTTGGGTAAAAGATGCCGATTGAAATATAAAATGGAAAAATAATGAAGCATCTGATTTATGAAAAGCTTACGATGCTGATGATAGTATGCTCAAATCTTACACCAGTAGAGTTATTAGAAAAACTTGCCTGCCAATAAGGTCCTGATGCTAGTCTCCCAAACCAAGTTGCTGTCAAGGCTATGATGAGACCGTACGATGGAGTTAATCTGCATTAGATAAAGTAAACGTCTTTATAGTTTTTTTTAGCCCATTTATAGATGGGGTCAAGGAAGTTGCAGTCGAATGTTTGGTTTACAGAGATTTTATGTACTAACAACAATTAATTTTATTTCTATGAAATTATGTTATTGGTTCTGTAAATAGGGTATCGGAATTACTTTTACAGAACACGTTTAAATATAAAGTTATTGTGAGTAGTAACTTTTTAAGTTGATGGCACCTAAGAAAGTGATATAAAATAATTGACATCTCAGCACAGCACACTCCCAGCTCTGCTGTGCTGGGAGTTGTGTTTAAAAGTAGTTGCAAACTAGCGCGAGCGGTCTGTATAAAATAGCATGATCGACTGTACTTGTGAAATTTATAATTATTATATTCTTACCTCAACCATCTCATCATGAATTGCTTCGGCAGCATCTTCCACGAAGGTTCATGTTTCTCTGAATATATCAGCCAGTTATACACTAGTAGGAAGGCCGAGATGATAAAGAATGTCTGCATCATCACTGGCCCGTTCAGACTTATGGAATAGATTTTAACTTGTGCCGACTGAAATTAAAATAGTAGATAAAATTGAGTTATTCACCATATTTTGCTGTTCAAGGACGTGTTTAAAAAATAAATTACCGTTTTAGGTATACTTATGTAAAAACTAGTGAAACAACAAAAAAGTATATTTCTTGAAAATTATTTTATTTTATTTTAATAAGTAAATAACAAACTTACATCTTCGATCATTTTTGAATTAACAGTAAATATGAGGCCGGTGAAAAATGAGTGTGCTTCCAGGACGAAGAACGTACTAAGGGATCTGAAGCAAATAAAAACCGTTATTATAAATATGAAAAAAAATCGCGTTCTGTAGTTTATGACTACCCTCATGGGAAGAAGGCGTGAATTTATAAGACATGTGAAATAAAAACTGATTATATTTGGAATATATAGTTAATATCGGTACTTTACCTGATACCATGAATTCCTCTCAATGCTTTCAAACGAGAATCTTGCCCTTCGCCTGGTGACGCTACAAACTTCTTCCAATTCCGAAATATAGAGAAGCAATACAGAAATCGGAGACCTAAAAAAATAACATTAAAGACATTACGTGCATATGCTTATATATAATAAATGAAATTAACATAGAATTAATTACCACCTACTAACTGTCTGTACTTTGAAAAGCTAGTGAGGTTTAAAACAAAACAATAAGAAAAAGGAAAGTATCCTGGTCTCATATAATAACAGAGTGGTATAAAGTACACAATGATGTGTAGCAGAATTGTTAGAATATACCATACGAAGCATATTCCTTAATTATTATTAGAAAAAAAAAAACTAAACTAAAAGAAAAAGCTTTTAAAAAGGAAAGTATTCTGATACATGAAATAATAGAGTGGTATAAAGTAGTGATGTGTGCAAAGTTTATTGAGTGTCACTCATCGACCCCCCAGTCAAACCATTACTACAGTTTTGTGGGGCTTATTAGTTATACTTACCATAAGTGAATATAGATAAATAAATAATAATAAAAAATGTGCAGCAGAATAAAATTGTTACAATATACCATAAGACGTGTATTTAGAAGAGCACTTTAACGAGCTGTAATTATTAAAATAATAAAACCATTAATAAAATGAAAGCCTACCTCCACGATCTTTTCTCTTGTCTAAATAGCGATCACACAGGCTTCCGATAATATTAAGCATCAATATTACCATGCAGACCACTCCTACAGTCAGATCCACACTATCGATTGGGAAGTCTCTATCGCGTTTGGAACAATCAACATCATTCGACAGTCTCGTTTTTAATTTGTACTTTTTATAAATTGTTTCGTTGGTGCATGCCTCAAGGGACGATCTTAGGTCCAGATCCGATTCAGGATCTTCGTAGAAATTACTGCATGTTTTTTTCATGCAAAAACCGTAGCGCAGCACTGTGTGGTTGTAGTGTAATTTTTTTTCTGAATATTCCTGTAAATAATATAAATAATTATACCTAAGAAAAACAGAGGGCTACAGGAGGAAAGAACGGTGGAAACATATAGAAATACTAATTATTAATTAATTTTCAAGGCCTAGATTTTAGATAGCGTACCTGAGCCGAGTGCTGAAAATCCAACAGCGCGCTTTTATTTATCTAATATCCTGAGAACCACCACCGTAGGGTGGACCAACAATAGAGATGACACAAGTGCCAAAACTTACTTGTATCATAGTCAAGAGCTCGCTTGACTCATCCGAGACCAGAGCAAATTCTGCAACGCAGTACATCGAATCAGGTTCATCGAAGCATTCTTCGTAGTTGTCCAGGTGGAACAACGGAGGCATACGAGCATAGTCCGAGTCTGCAAATGTAACAACAGTAGCTGAATATTTGCTAAAGAAAAAAGGTGGAGAGTTCTACGATCATCATATTTACGTAGATATACAATACAATTACGTTTAGATGTTTCTGTGATATTCATGCAGAAATATATTATGAAGGAAACTTAAAATTTTGGGATGGTTGAATTTTCGCCTGTTACAGTTTTATTCTTAATTAAATCAGTACTTAGAGATCCGCTTATTATTCACAATATTGTGAAGAACAGCGTAGATAATATTAAAGAAAAGGCATTTATGTAGGCCGCATAAAGTACTGAAACTTTCAGACAGTTAATATTCATGTCATTGTACTATATCTAAAACGGGAAGTAAATGGAAAAAAAAAGTGATCAAAAAATAAAAACAAGAATCACTGTGTGAAGGACATGTCCACTTTGCCCATGGGGCAATGAACTAGCCTAGGTAGTAAAAAATGAATGTTCAGTAAAGATTGTTATATTTTTTTAACCGCTATATTTTCTTGTTTGTCAAGCTAAGCTTTAGGAGTCAGGAACTTACGAAAACTGATCAAAAAAATAGGTACTAGTTGGTGGTGCTCCTGTGTGAGATCAGTGAAACATTTTTTTTTTTTTTTTTTGGTTGGGAAATCATACTATGACTTCTCCCGCTCTGGGCGGAGCGGAAGGGCGTGTCAGACTCTTACTGAGTAAAACCCGCCCGTGTTCCTTCCTTCGTTTCCCCTTAGGACTATCCGCAACCCCGGTAGGCATCGGCCCTAGCGGACCCCTTTAGTTTCACTGACAACCCTTCCCTTCAGTTTCGCTGACAACTCTTTGAGGCGCGTGTGGAACACGATGCGCCGTCGACCCGGGCTTGGTCCTTATCGAGATTTCTGTGCTATAACATATTACTATGTAAAATAAATATTAATGTCTTATACAAATGAACCTTCCGGTAAAATTTCTCTCAATGAAGGTGAAAACCGCATCAAAATGTGTTGTGCGGTTT
The DNA here is from genome assembly GCA_948150665.1 of Conistra vaccinii. Classification (NCBI taxonomy): domain Eukaryota; kingdom Metazoa; phylum Arthropoda; class Insecta; order Lepidoptera; family Noctuidae; genus Conistra; species Conistra vaccinii. The sequence continues at coordinate 2,479,177 of OX411327.1, forward strand.
AGAAGGACAGCCCCCAGGACCAGCCAGACACTAGAAGGGTTTTTAATTTATAATATTTTATTATAATATGTATGATGCGCTGAGATAGCCTACGTGTCATTATGTTAATATATATGGTAAAAAGTTTGGATCACACGTCAAAATGCAGTATGAAACGCCAAAGAACTGCCGGATGATCCAAAATATCGTTCTGATCATCGCTGCCGCGCCTTGTGACAGGCCTTACAATTAAAAAATAAAAGTGGTCTATATTATCTATGGTCTCACAATTTCTTTTACATGAAATAAATGGTGAATACTTCTCCATTAGTAGAGTTTGGATGTCTAAATACTTAATTAATGGTTTTCAGCCACCTTTTGATGACGGTGGGATACTAATATCAAACGGCAATCATCGCAGTTCCGTAATTGCTGCAGAAAGGTGATTGATCCTTCTTAGTTGCTCCACGCCGTCAGCTATAATTATTTTACTGCGCGTAATTTTTAATTTGTGATAATTATCTTTTATAGATGATGAAAATCTTATAAAGAAAATCTTACAAAGTTCTGTTGATCTTGCTAAGATTTACAATTCAGTAGAAATTAATTGTTTAACTTGAAGGTTTAGTCAGCGCACGCCATGTTATGCACTCAAAAAGGAGACTTTTTCACGACTTGACAAAATGTCATGTTTCAGTAATATGTATATTTACGTTTAAAATAAAATAATTAAGTATAATATAAACCTTTCATTATACATTCTTTATATTAATGTTGAAAACCTCATCAAAATGCGTCGTATTTTAGAAGAACAACGCGGAAATACAGACAAATGCGAAAAACGACTTTGTTTTAGACAATTATTTATACAATGTGTCTGGTTTCGGACTGTACAAACTTAAGGCGCAGATATACGACTTTAATGATTCTAAATTGGTAATTACTCCTAAACGACTAGTCTTATATCTTTAAAAAAATATTATGTTACATATACTAGACAATTTTCTTCGTAATTTGATATGGAAGAAATATTCTCGATTATGTTTATATTACATAGTGAAGTTAATTTGTAAAGTTATGTCTAACGAGGATTAAAAAACTGAGAATTACGCAAAAGGCATCAAGCGTATTTTTCTGAAACCTACACCAAATTAAGGATAATTAAAATATTTATCTTTTAATATACGTGTTTTATTAAAATACCTTTTATTTTATGTATAATAAATTAATAATGCGTCAAATTGGTGACGACGCTCCTTGATGGGTGAGTCCTATTACTGGCTGGACGTACGACGCGTTGCGTGAGCTCAGTACAGAACACGCAAACCACTCAAGGTTACTGGCATGTATTTGCGTCTTATATTGAAGGTTAGTTGAAGTTTGCTCTATTTTATCAATATAATTATTCTACATTGTGGGGTCGGAACCCAACCCCAGTCGTTTTTGTGTTTTGATCGCATTTAATGAAGCGTGCATACTAAAAGTACTTTAAATTTTGGAATTTAATGTCCAGTTATCGTTAAAAAAAACTTTTAATCAGTGAAAAGTGTTAACAATGGGTTATATATCTCAAATAATGACAATAAATACATCATATTGAATTAAATGCTTAAAGATCAATATCACGTTACACAGACAAATTATAAAACGTCAGAAGCTAGGTGCATGGTGTCAATTGGTTGTTTCCTATGAAGAAGAGCCGACTGAAAACTTTACGGTTACTCTTTTAAAAATAATTGGCTTTTACAATGTTTTAAAATTACAGTGTTATAATAAAAGGTATGAGAGGACAGTGTAATCATTACCAGGTGTAACCATTATCAACAATTACCAGGTACTTAACAAAATAATAAATGTTCAACAAAACTCAAACGAAGTAATAAGAACAGAATATAGCTTATTGCACTTACCATTAAGCCTGTATATCACAGCAGCACAATTTTGTAACAAAACAAATAATAAAATATTTGTAAGCATTTTGTTGTTACACTGAGCTACGCGACACAGGACATGTTCATTAAAAATCTGATTTAATACTAAAGTAAGACAACATATTATAAGTATTACTTTAAGATTTCAGCAGAATTAAAACCTGTATTTTAATTCTGCTGAAACTTTTGTACATATCAAGGCATTCAAGGCGATTGCCTTGAATGCCTTGATATGTACAAATGGCACTAAATTCGATAAGAATTTATTTACCTATTGTTTTTAAATTAATTTTTATTTGGCACTGTGAAAATATTATTAAAATATAAGGATTTGCAATACTAGAAGAATTGGTTCCGTCAAAGTTCTTCACAATCATAACAATTTCTCCCAAGCAGCATTGTTTTGTTTTTATTCAAAGGGATGGGGTCGGTAAAATTACATAGTCTTTTGAACATAGTCTTTGGGTGGAGGACTCAATGAAACGTCACATTACCAGTGATTTAACTCTCGTATAACAGATAAAGGATAACTATTATATAATAGCAGATAGGTTAATAGCTGTAAAGCTGAAAAAAAAATGGTGTCGTAATAAACTGCACAGCAACACATCTCTGTCGGTAGAACTACCAATATTCCTCTTTCTTAATTTTTACCGCTAGGAGATATATTTTTAGTACATAAGAAATGAAATGAAATGAAATTGTTTATTCTGTAAATAGAATAACGGAATCACTTTTACACGTCATATAATAAGCTAGACGAGGTCGGCGTTTCCTAACTGACTACTCTGAGAAAAAAAGGCCGAAATAAAAGAGGTCATAGTCTCTTTTAAAGTCCAGACATAATCTTGGTCAAGCCATATGAGAACCATGTAGATAAGTGTCTGAAATGGTCTTTTGAGGAAAAAACCCATCATTAAAACTAACTGAGAAATAACATTTTAAAAATTTAAAGAGGAAAAAAACCCACATAATAGTCCTCACATTCGAAATAATTAAAATAATATAATACTTTACAAAGTAATCATGTCATTTTGTATATAATTTTAAACAATGTCAATGTGAATATAAATCTGGTTTATTTTGATGATTTTATGTAATAATTAAAATGTCAAGTTTTATGGTTTTATCACAAGGTTATCACAAGGTTTTAGCAGAGTGAGCAGCTCAATCCCATTGTTTTTTATTTTATCTTCTAAATAATCTGAAATTTTATAGTACCCTTTTTTAGAAAGTTTGGTTTTAATACAGCATTTAAATCGTTTGTATAAGTTTCGAATGTCAATGGGAAGTTTGTTGTAAAAGCGTATACATTGACCCATGAACGAGTTGCCTACTCTGTGAAGACGTGTGCGATGTACAGCAAGGTTGTGTTTGTTCCTGGTATTTAAACTATGAATATCAGACATTTTCTTAAAATTTGATATATTTTTGTGTACATAAATAATTATATTGTGAGGCTACACAGTCAGAATATTTATTTCTCTTACAATTCATCATTTGCCTAGACTTTTCCATACTATGTTGGGGCCTCCACAACCCAGTTACAGGGTAATACGATACCCCTTGGTAGGACTGGTTGTAAGACTTTCAGGCAGGTCTGACAGCCCCGGGACCAACGGTTTAACGTGCTTTCCGAGACACGGAGGGATCTCGATGTAATGGATGGTCACCCATCCTTGAACTGACATCGGCAAACGTAGCTTAACCTTCAATCGACCCGTGCGGTTCTTATGATTTTGTCACAAGACCCCCAATAATTAACATAAAACTACTTGTTGGTAATAAATAATACATAGTCAGCCTATTAATGTTCCCACTGCTGGGACACAGGCCTCCTCTCTATGAGAGGGAGTGGGCCGTAATCCACCACGCGGGCCCAATGCGGGTTGGTAGATGTCACATGTCTTCGAATTTTTGGTTCTAAGACATGCCGGTTTCCTCACGATGTTTTCCTTCACCGTTTTGAGAGCAGTGGTGATGAAATTATTTACACAAAGTAAAGCGCCTGCTGGGGTTCGAACCCACGACCTACAACTCGTAAGTCGGGGCCGATACCACTGGGCCACCACTGTTCTCTACTAATAAAAAACTCTAAAAATAATATACTTAATTAAATAATACAATTTAAAAAAAAGTCAGGATGCACCTTGAAGTTGCTATAATACAATAGAACATTATGTTCAAATTCCCATGCACCATTAAAAATACGTTGAAATAAAAGATTAGACTTTTTTTACCATTCCATGAATAGTACCTGTTTGTTAGTGTAATTTCTTGTTATTCTTTATTTAAGGCTCGTGCAGACCAGCGCGACATCGTTTATTGTTATACCGTGAAGTTTTCTTAGAAATTATATTGTTCGTGTCGCGTCGCGCCGTCACATCGCGCTGGTTTGCACGAACCTTTATTTGTACATGGACTTTACAGCAATAGAACTATGTAAATGATAAATAATTTTATTTCCAAGCATTTTAACACGTCAACCATAAAAAAAATGATGAGATCGGCGTTTCCCATCTGACTACTCTGAGAAGAAAGGTCGAAACAAACTCAGTATCTTTTAAAGTCCAGACTAATCTTGGTCCGATCATGTGAAGACCATGTTGATTGGTATCTAAAATGGTCTTTTGAGGAAACAACGACACAAATTGAATGAACCTATCCAGTAAGTGCACGCATTTGTCAGTAATCGTGCAGCTCAATTGAGAACTTAAGGAGCTCAATGATTCGACGAAAAATACCAAAGAAAAGGTATTTGGATAGGCCGCATAGAGAACACAAGAGAAAAAAATGTCTCACATAGTCCTCATATTCATAGTAATGAAAATAATATTAAATATATAATATTATTTTAATTATTGTAAAACAAATGTATTTACATAATTGTATCCGGATAAAACTGGAGTTAGCCATATGAAGTGGCAGTGTGCCTTCCATGTTTGTCGAAGGACTGATAGCCATTGGAGCAGACGAGTCTTGGAGTGACTGCGTATCGGCAAGCGTTGTGTCATCCACCAGCTAGATGAACCAACGAACTTAAAAAGGCGGGTGGGGCAGACTGGATGTGGAAAGCGGAGAACCTAGTGTTGTGACGTAGCTTGGGAGAGGATTATGTCCAGCAGTGAACTGCGATAGGTTGAACTGATTGATCGAGTGCATTGAATACAAACATTAGAACTCCAATTGCCTTTCTAAAAAGGCATTGGTAGTCGGCCCTGTCTAGAGGACATTGTTTAGTGAGCTGTTAAAAATGTACCTAAACAAGTAAACAGCTCATTTTTTTTTTTTTTACTAGGTAGTTTATTAGGCACTAGACAAAGTTATCAACCCGTAAACTTGTTATTATACTACGCCAAGCAATTAAGAAACTATTTTATTTATTTCTTTAAAGACACTGACATTAAATAATGCGCAGGCAGGTACTAAGATAAATTAAATCTACGAAATTCATAGTTAGAAAACATTTGTTTTATTTTTCTTACAATCTCAATAGATTTCAAAATACAGGGTGTCCCGTAAATAATGGATCAAACGTAACGGGTAGGTAGCTTACCTCATTTCCAACAACTAATTTCAGTAAAAAAAAAACCGGTAAGGTAACCAAGATATTTTTTATTTTATTTTTACTATTCTCTCCACCAGCATACAGTGTTTTTATATTTCTGGACTTTTGACATTGCGGATAATGTTAAGATAAAACTATTATATTATTGTATTGACCATATACCTGTGACATTTATCAACAATTTACTAATAATTATTATTTTGCATGCAATTGATACATATCCTGTATAGCTAAACATGTGGACTTTAGATTAATATCTGACTGTAACAACATTGTGTACAACAATGTGTGTACATAAATGGTTAAATAAATAAATAAACATTATACCATGTTTAAGGCAAATAAAGACTTATCTAATTTCGTGTTACGGTTTTAAACCACAAAGATTACTGAAATATGTGAGTGTATTTCAATCGAAATATATGTCAATAAAATGTGGTATACGCTGTAGATTGCAAAGGGAATGTAGATTGTTACTTTATAATATGTAAATACATGATATAGGAGTACAAATAAGGTCAATTACTTGCAAACAAGGGGTTTGCTAATGCATTATAATTACACTTCGTCGCTGCATCCTCGAGATTTACATGATTCACTAGGTAGTACACTCCTCAATGTACTAGGCATCGCACAATTTTTAGATAAATAACTAAAAAATAAAAATAAAATTAGATCTTACACGACTTCCGTAGTGCCTGCAGTGGTGGGGCGTCCGCCGCACCCGGCCTTCTACGATCGTTCACTTGTCATTCGCTTCTTTTGTGCGGGCATCGCAACATTAAAATTATTGTTGGTGTTAAATATATTTCATCCATTATTTTATATTTATTATATTTATCCAATTCGCGTGTTTTTTCTTGTGAATATGGAACGAAGAAGACATGAAGATGATCCAGGGACCATCAGACGAGAAATAAGGTGACTGGAAAAGCGTTTACAAAGACAACGTAAGCACAAATCCAGTGATGAAGGTTAGTCAGATTTATCGTACCTAATACCTACTAACGGTGTTATTTTAAAATCTTTTTCTAACCTTTACCTTATTACTATTAGTCACCGAGTTCGATAGTCATGATTCTTTCAAGTATCTTGTTGTACGCACACGTGCGGTACGACTCATGACTATGTATTGTTGTTGTTCCATTATAATGTTACTTATATTATAAAAAAGGAATTCTTTTGCATCGATGCTACTTTATTTTTACAATCAATTGAACGATGTGTACTGTGACGAGATGGCAGTCGTTCTAGTTTTTTCCTTTAAGGAATATTTGGGTAAAGTCCCTACCTTCCTATGCATATTTTGCAAGTACCGATATGAGATCCCGGTCAAGTTAAAGCAACTATTGTATAAATAGCTAAGTGTCGTGACGCGATTACGACCGTCTATATTAAGTGACTATTATTGTCAAGTGGTTTGATGCGATCAAATCCTTTTGTTGTCATTGTTTGAAGCCAAATTTGAGCCAATGCAATAGATCGAAATATCGTTCCAAATGTTGAGAGTCTGGGCACTCATTACTTGCCTCCTTACCTCTCGACTACGAACCATCTGAGCATTTGCAATCAGACGAAACTCGAACTTTCGCTCTGTGGTAACAATTCCAGAACACACTATCTCGGATACCGTTAATGGTGGCGCTGGCAGCAGTAACGCCGCACCAGAAATTGTTGAGGCCCTCCCGCCTGATATTTTAGAGATTCTTGGAGTACTTATCTAAGGAAAAAGATGAGGTGTTCGGGCCAAAAAATCAGAGAAGAGATCTCCAAACGTTGGGGAAAGATTATTATGGAAGGGCTAGGTAAAGAATAAAAACAAAAGCTGTTTTAAATATTTTATTACCGGAGAACTTTCAATTTATTAAGGCACCAAAACTTAATCGAGAAATATCATCTGTTTTTACGGAATCCTCCAGAAACAGGGATATAAGCGTCTTGAATGAGACAAAACCATCTTGGTATTTGTATAGTGAGTATCACGGTCAGTGGGTCATCTTATGGGCGGATTTAACTACCACTAACCTACTCTCATCTGTAACTGATGAAATTAAAAATTTTAAAAACCTACGTTTATAAAAAAGCTCTCACAAACAGCCCAAATATTGTTAGATTTACATTGCCAAAATACTGCTAATCGAATGTAGTTAGTTACATTCAGGTTTGATCGTTTTTTTAATAGTGTTCAAGTAGTTAAGAGAGATACTTTTCCCTTCGGAGAGCATTTGGTTGATAAAATCAAAGCATCTAAGATGGCTGAAAAGTCTAGATCACAGATATAAGGAGGGCCGAGCCTTGAACCATCTACCTCCAACAGATGGACACGCCCTTATAATTATCATCAGGGAAACTTGAGGGGCACCTCGAGTTTTACAGAGGCAGGGCCTGTTTAGGGCCTGTTTTACAGAGGCAGGTCAAGTGAGCCCAAGACCTAAGCCTCTAACCTGAACACGGGAGATATCCAGCGTCAACAGAACGGTACAGCTCGTCGAAGACAGACCCGGAGGCATCTCCGAAGCCCGAATAGAGGTAAACATGTTGGTCGGTTACGACAGTTTTTAACAGCTTGGAAAAGCATATTATAAATCTTGTAATTTTACAGTGTATACATAATATCATGGTTACAAAATACGTTTTAATCGACCCGATTCAGTATGCAGAACGAGTTAATAAATCGCTATCTTTACAAGAAGCTAATATTAAAATTTCAAAGCTTTTATTATCAGTAGGTACGATAGTAAAATGTGAAGACATTCATGGTCAATTCATTTCGATTTTTTTATACCTACCTCATAGCGACGGTACCCATAGATTTATTCCAAATCTAAAAATGGAACAATAAGGTATATAATTGATACAAAACATTTTACAATGGAAAATGTTAGAACGACTTCTAAATAATTATCAAAGTCATATCAAATGACCCATATTGACCTTATGCAGGCGTATTTTTTTATCCCAATTTATGAAAATAGTACAAAAGATCTACGGTTTAGGTTTTTCAATCAGACTTATGAATTTCAGTGTTTACGCCTTTGTTCCAAGAGATAGCCGTACTCTTAGTAACTGATCACAAGGAGGCTGATACTTATATAGTATTAAAGTATGCAGAATACCTATATGAACAGTGTAAACTGACGATATTCGTCGGCCAGTTCAGGACCATGTAAAAATATTAAGTAGGTACCTACTATGAAATACTCGAAGCCTCAGCGGTCACAACTCTCAAAAGGATAATATTCTATCTGGGAAGACTGTATAAATAGAAACTCAAACTGTTCACTTAGTTTTATTACATAGACTAAAAACAAAATGACTCTGTTATACTTATTACACTGTTCAGAACAAATTCTAATCGACTCTCGCAATCCACCACCCGGGAGAGAATGCCCTCCTGCGCACGCGCTCCTAGCCAAAAAACCCCCAACATCCCGGCGGCAAATCCCGCTCTCCAATTGGCCCACGATATCGGGCGATTCCTGTGTCGTGGACCAATCGTTGAGCCATTCGTTCCACTAATCAATATTTAATCAAGGGTTGCTATTCCCGAACAGTAGGATTGGATCGTTGACAAAACATTCTATTGATAATATCTAAGACATAATTATATTTATATAAAACAAAAATCCTAACAAAATTAACTCTTTTAAACAATTATTTTCATAAACATAAGCCATAAGCTTTATTAAAAAGAACAAAACCTAACAATCGTCCGTCCTGACATCGTGTGCGGCCCTGCACACGGCTCCAGGTGGAAACCTAACAATCGGACTTTTGAGCAGTTGCTTGAACTAATTACAATAATAATTAATAACTGCTACTATACTACTAATACTGTAGAATATAATACAATACACAATAATATAACATAATACAATTTTAAATTTTACTGACTTTTAATGAACTAACAACAATCAAACAAAATAGGTAGGACAAACTTATACACAATTTTTTTTTTTTTAATGTATATCTGCTTCGTTAGACATATTTTTTTTTCTTCAGCATATCCTTCAGCAATCCTTCAGCAATCGATTTGTAGGTCGAAACAAGGTGAACCCAAACGATCGATTAATTGGGTCACAAAACATCTAAGAGTAAGTTCACGACCGATCGATTAATGTCGTGAACGAACTAAATCCCTGAACGATCGATTAATCAGGGTGCCCTACTATCCTGAACGATCGATTAATCAGGATGCCTAGCGACGCCCGCACGAGCCGATCGATTTATACTCGTGATGGCGGCCGAAAGGACTTGCTTTGGTACTTTTTACATCAAGCCACGAACCGATCGATTCTCGCGTACTTGATCTGTAACAACAAATAATATTCTGTATGTAATAGTCTTTTAAATTAAACACAACGTAACAGGATCCTCGTATTCTAATTCGAATTATGGCCAGTATTATTGTCGTATTGGCAATTAAAATAGGCTCCCTATTATGATTGCCAATACGATTACGCTATTACATGGGGCTTACAAATAGGGATACCTCTGCCTAACCCTTTTGTTTGGCCTGCTCTCTATTTATTCTAGCCTCAACTTCGTTGCGTATGTCAGTTAGATCATATTCATTACGATTGGCTACTGTGACAACATTAAGCATGGATCTAATTTCACTGCTCATACAGGTTCCGAACATTACCTTTGAAGGTGTCCTTCCTATGGTTTGTTTGAAAGGTGTTGTTGAGCCCCATCGAATGTTACCCAAATCGCTGTCCCCATCTCTTTTCACCATGTCTAGTGTCAGACGCCTTCAAGGAATCGAGAATGTCGCGGTTGTACCGCTCGACCTGCTCGTTTGACCTGGCTACGTGTTTTATACCTTTATCTAACCAAAATCGCTTGAATGTATGCCAGGTAAAATAGCTACCACGATCGCTTATGAGACGGTCAGGGTTTCTGAATGTACTTAAAATATCTAATACACTAATTACATTTTGGGTGTTGGTCTTTGTAACGGGTCAAAAGAAACAGTATTTGGGTAAAGCCGTCCACATAAAGTGTATGGTATGGAATCTCTACCTTTGTGATTCCAGTAACCCTTCTCGAGTGCTTGTGTTTTTTTTTTTTATATCCCCTTTCAATGTATGCGCACATACTTCTTGACAAACCTGGACATTTTGGGGAACCAATACTTATTTTCAATCTTGTCCAAAGTTTTCGTGACGCTTACATACTTGCCACCTATGCCCTTTTTGGTACTACCCATCGGACCTTTTCCTCATCACCGGCTAAATAGCGAAATAACCTATTGTCTCTAATGACATAATTCTGTTTAATATTGTAGGCCTTTTTCATCTAGCTTACTATTCAAAACATCTATTATCCTACGCAACTCAGAGTTGCCTAATTGAAGACAATGAAGCCAATCTTCACTACATGGTCATTATTGTCAGATACTGATCCTCGAGAAATTCCGATGCTCCGACAGGATTTTGAGACAATGCGTCGACATGACTCATTTTAACTCCAGCCCTATATTTGACAGTACAGTTGAACTCCCGTAATGTCAGCCACCATTGTGCTATCCTTGGTATCAAGTCCTGCCTTGAGAATGTAGAACGCAATGCGCTGCAATCGGTGATTACCCTGAATTCTTTTCCTAATAGATAAACTCTACACTTACGAACGGGGCCAACAGCCAACCACTGCTACTGTTTACAACGCATAAAAGTGGAAGTTCTTCTCCTGTGGAGAAGTTTGCCAACTATAATATGCTACAGGGTGAAAATGCTCGCAGTCTCGCTTTCGCTCAAGAAGAATCCCACCGATTCCTAACCTGCCTGCATCTGTGAGTAATTCTAATTCAGCAGCGGGGTCATATATGTCTAAAACCGGCCTATTAGCCAAACTAGCTTTCAGCCTCTCGAACGCCCGCTCTTGATCATTATTCCACTCTCAGGCTGCGTCCTTTTGAGTAGTTTCCTAAGAGGGGACGAAATTAGTGCAAAAGTAGCTGGCGAGGCATAGAAATTGCTTTCATCGAACCGCTGTCCAACGTTTGACTCAATTGACGGTTCATTAATAACTCTATTCACAACGTCGACGACAGCTTGACAAAAGATTAGCTTAGATGAAATTCGGCAAAACCCTAAACAATATAACCAATACGTTAATATGTCCATTGATTGAACGATGAAATCCGTCAACGATGAAATACTGATCATGAGGCTTGCCCGCAACCTTATTTTTTTTAAAGAACCTATCCAACGAACTCAAGTTGAGTCTCTACTCTAACTGATGCAGGACCATAAATTTCTATTGCACTAGCTGTCATCAGCAGGTTAGAACAAAGTAATTCATTCCCAATATTATAGAATAACAATTTGCTGCTATCTTTATAGACTGATATGTGAGGTTGTTCCGTGAACGATTGTCCCATAAGCACAGGGACCTCTAATAAATGCAAGCAACTCTAGCCTCTACCTCATCGACACTAATGTTAAGAGTCAAATTTCCTAGCGGCTGGACTATGTTATTGCCAAATCCTTTCATTAGTGTGGGCACATTATCGTGAGACACACGTAGTTTCCTGGCAGCGGATTCCCTAATCAGGGTGACGTCACTGCCGAGATCTATAAAAGCTCTAAGCACAACTATTGACTTTAATCTATTTTATAAATTTAGAGCTATGGGCTACGAGCTAGTCATTGTTTATAAATCAATTCGAATAGTTTTCTGCACTGATACCACTAGTGTTAGTTACTTTTTCATCTGACTTACTATAACACTTTTCCGCAGTGTGACCGATCTTATTACAACGTGTGCATTTTACCAACGGCTTAGTACAGTGCAAGAAACTATGTCCCTTTTCTTTGCAATTGTAACATCCGCTGTCATGGCTCGGTCTGGCACTAGGTCTAGCGCTGGCTGTATTGGCGGCTTGAGAATTATCAATATTCCTATTCCTAACATGAAAACGGTCCGGGCCAGGTTGATTATAATCCCTATTGCTGAGTAAATACTGTAAGAGTTGATCGGGGTGGGTACAACGCAGTGCTAAAGCTCCTGATTTAAGTGTTTTGTCTGTTATGCCATGTATTATGCATTCTGCTGCGCGGGTACCTACTATATTGCATTGATTAACAAGACTTAATTTTTCATAATAATATACCTCTATAGATTCGTTATATCGGCTTCGTCTTTTAATCATATCTTCCAACGTCTGACCGTAGTTTTGTTCGCACGGAAACGCGTTTAATAATTTCACTTGCCATTCTTGCCAAGTAAATAATATAGTATTTAAACTTTCGTACCAAGTCTTGGCCAGACCTTGCAACTTTTGCATAGCGAAATGAATGGTAGTTCTTTCATCCCAACCGTATACCGAAGCGCACTCATTTACCTTTCTTAACCACACGTCCATTCGCTGGTTTTTGGACGAAGGATCAAAATTTGGTAATATGTTTTTATGATCAATTCTCTGTGGTTGTGGTGCGCTTTGATTTACAGGTGGTAATGCGAGACCATCCCTCAAATTTCTAATTATATGAAATAAGTCTCTTTTCGAAAAAGATTGGCTACGTGACCTTCGAATCCGTTCTGTGCGGTCGAGCTGCCGTGGTCCACGCTCCGCACGTTGCTCTGCACCTGGCTCGGCGTCCCGGCGCCGTGCCGACGTGGAGGTGCTGCGGAGACGGCTTTCCACTCGCGGCTCATCGATGCGACGCGACGCGTGGTGATGGTCTTCAGCGGTGCGCACACGGTCGCGCTCCCGCCGTACTTCATTCTCCAGCATACGAAGTCGCTCACGACCCAACTCGATGTCCAGCTCGGGGCTTCGACTTCGCAGCCGACTTCGGCTCCGCGTGGCAGAGTGGGGCTCCCTGCGATCCGGAGTCACGAGCCTTCGTTGACTCGGTGAATTTGACATTGTCTGAAATCTCGCGGCAAAGAAACTTGAGAACTGTATATTGAAGTTAAAACCTATTGAGGAGTTAGTGATTTTAGACAAACAAAACTGTAAGCGTTCGTTTAACCTCTCTTTAAATACTATTAAAAACAGAATAAGGTACAGATTATATCGTTTTAGTTGAGCATATATTATTTGCTGAGCAAGTTTGTTTGGGCTTTGATTCCACCTTTCTTTCTCGTATTACAAACAAAGAATTCTAATTCGTCCTGTTCTAAAAATAACCCATAGGCACCTTTGTTCCAAATATTAACACTTGAGTCCCACAAGCGATAAATGTGGTATGCGGCGTCAAGTGCTTCGCTCGCATCGGTTCAACTTATCGCGGGACGTGTCGGGTGACGCGATGCGCCATAAAGCTAAACTTAAAAGATCTATAACGACAAACTATAGCACAACTTTATCGTTGATTATATCCCTCGAACATTTAGTTTTAAGGTCGCGATCTGACTACTGACCGGAATTCGAACCTGGTCCACATGTCAATTCAATTGTTTATTAAGCGTTACGTCTTCCACAGTCAGTAGTAACACGAAACCGTGTAAACGGGTATTCAATCCCTAAAATACTGACGACCCACAAAATTAATAATGGTACCTATAATAATGATAAACAAAATGTTATTACAATATTTCAACATAATAACATTCAACACTTCAACAATACATGATGACAAAATCTAAAAAAAACAAAAGCGTATTGGTACATAATTACCGCAATATCCTAAGACTAGTAGGTCTCAAGTTAATTACGAGGAAAGATTCGTAATTATGATCAAATCAAACAAAGTAGAGATACAATTTGGGCGTGTACTTACGTTTTGGGTGCACTTGTCACTTCTGAAGTATGAAATACTCGAAGCCTCAGCGGTCACAACTCTCAAAAGGATAATATTCTATCTGGGAAGACTGTATAAATAGAAACTCAAACTGTTCACTTAGTTTTATTACATAGACTAAAAACAAAATGACTCTGTTATACTTATTACACTGTTCAGAACAAATTCTAATCGAATCTCGCAATCCACCACCCGGGAGAGAATGCCCTCCTGCGCACCCGCTCCTAGCCAAAAAACCCCCAACATCCCGGCGGCAAATCCCGCTCTCCAATTGGCCCACGATATCGGGCGATTCCTGTGTCGTGGACCAATCGTTGAGCCATTCGTTCCACTAATCAATATTTAATCAAGGGTTGCTATTCCCGAACAGTAGGATTGGATCGTTGACAAAACATTCTATTGATAATATCTAAGACATAATTATATTTATATAAAACAAAAATCCTAACAAAATTAACTCTTTTAAACAATTATTTTCATAAACATAAGCCATAAGCTTTACTAAAAAGAACAAAACCTAACACTACTAGCTTCCGCCAGCGGCTTCGCTTGCGTGATATCTTTATAAATTATGCCTATGCTACTTACTAATAATATATCATTCTACCTGTGAAAGATTTTTTCGGTCCAGTAGTTTTTTGAGTTTATTTATTACAAATAAACAAACAAACATACAAAACATCAAACCTATTTCTTTATTAGTTTAGACTAAATGACATATTTTGTGTTTTTCTTCCGTCTCATGTCTAGAATTGACATTAATTTATTTATTTAAGTCAGATACGGTGATCCATATTTATGTTAGTACGAGTATACCTACTTAAAAACTATGTTAGTAATCAAAGATTAAAATAAATGCCTACATTAGGTAGGTAGGTATATATTATGGAAGAAACATTAAAACTGAGATATACATATCCAACCAACACACTGGTGGAAATTACAGCATATTTTATAACTTTAAATTGTATAATAGCGAGTTAAGAGTTCAAGAAGCAATTTTAAGTTGCATATTGCTTCCGATAACGTCTGTAGCTACAAAAGTAACTAAGAGTTGCAGTAATGGAACCAAATACTACCATTGCCTTTATAATAGTTCATTCTTCAGCCCATTTATTACTTACGTCTGTAACAGAGAGTTTAAAAGAGCATTTCGTCACTGAAACCTGCTTACGGGATTCTCTTACACCGGTTAACTGCTTAGAAGAGTTAATTGTAGCCTAATTAAAGCAGCTGTGTAAAAGTTGAAATAACTACTGTAATTCTACCGTTATTCCGTTAATCTGATATTTAAAGTTCTGGTAATAGAGGTAATAACAACTTTTATACATACCCAAGTTGCAGAAAGTCAATAAATATTACTAAAGCATATTTGGAACTTTAGAAATGGGAGCAATGCTCCCTTGAGTGTATAATAGAGTAAACTTGCAGCATTGAAAATCCTGAATTGAATCGCTTTTTGGTCGCCGTCTCTGCGTAACCATAAGTCAAGTTTCATAAATACGGGTGAGGGTTCCGCTGGCAGATTTTATTCAACTAATAATGGTGATGACTCCGTTATTAATAAGAGAACGCAGCACCCCCTTTGCATCACACTCACCCTGGTATCATGCCTGTTATTAGGGAAGCATTTTCTCGAAAGTCATTGACTCCAGAAACTATGTAAATTATCACTTCTGCGTTATCTAATAATACATTGAAACAATATAGGTAATATCGCATAAAGAAAATGGTGGCAGTTTTGTCAAACCTATAAGGTAGACTGCTACACCGCATCTATACAACCGGTACTGCAATTTTTGTCCAGAGGATTTGAAACAGGAGCCAGGTATACTACATTGAACACGTTTCGTTCGGCGCTCGGTTTAAAATTATAGGTAGACAATTAAGTACAAATGATATTGTCAGCCGATTTATGAAAGGCGTAGACCCAAATCAGTTTTTCCCTCGTTAGCAGTCTACTCACACTAATGTAGTTTTAGATTTTTGGTTCAATTATTTTTCTAATAAAAATCTGTGTTGTAACTTGTAAATCTGCTCGCGTTGTCGACTGAACAACGCGTGCAGACGTTCTTTATTCGTTTGTCTAATATAAATATTTGTGAGTCAAATCTTATAATAACAATTAATGCTTTGTTAAAAACCTCTGCACCTGGCAGACAAACACCTCGTTTGATTATCCCATTATTTCCCAATAAAATAGACATATGTCCAGGAAGGACTTTATGTTCTTAATGTTACAGATACAATATCTGCAACATGTGTATGTTCTACAGTCATGTAGAACTGAACTAAATACCGAAAGGTTACTAATTAACTATTAAAAGAATAGTCCACAACGCTAGCTCCTCTGCATCAGCGCCTGATCGAAGGGGTATTTCTATAGATTTAAATACTAAGACTGCCGGTTGGCCCGGTTGGCTATTTATTATTATTCGGCAAATTTTGTAACAGACCTGTTACAGACCGCTTACAGAGGAAACCGATGATTTTGCTCGCGTTGCTTATAAAAATAACGTTTAAATATTGCTAAAATTACCATGTTTTTTTATTGCTGTAATAAGTAATCACTGGGCAATCATATAATTTAATAATATAAAACAATATCATGAGATGCATTTATTTTCTTCGCCACTAATGTATTGGCTATTTATCTCAAAACTCTGAACATCTACCTAGTGAATCATGTAAATCTCGAGGATGCAGCGACGAAGTGTAATTAATGGTTAAACAAACTTACCTGAAGTGAAGTTTGACCGCAATTACACGAGTCGCTGCATCCGAAGAGATTTACAAACCCGCCCAACCCTTCTTTGCAAGATATCCCGATATTAAAATGTATAGTTTAAGATAAATAGCCCTCTTAAATGAATGACAAGTGAACGATCGTAGAAGGCCGGGTGCGGCGGACGCCCCACCACTGCAGGCACTACGGAAGTCGTGTAAGATCTAATTTTATTTTTATTTTTTAGTTATTTATCTAAAAATTGTGCGATGCCTAGTACATTGAGGAGTGTACTACCTAGTGAATCATGTAAATCTCTTCGGATGCAGCGACTCGTGTAATTGCGGTCAAACTTCACTTCAGGTAAGTTTGTTTAACCATTAATTATCTGATATCTCTTTATGCGCTTTTTAGGGTTTCGTACCAAAATGGTAAAAAGGAAACCTTATGGTGAGACTCAGTTTGTCTATCCGTCTGTCTCACAACTGGATATCTCAAGTTTTACTAATGCTATCAACTTTAAATTTGGAATAATTTTAGATGACGTTTGGCCAAGTATTTTGCAAATAAGAAAGTTTTTTTGTTTTTTTGCAACAGTTTCTGTACGGGGTAGAAAAGATTCGAAGTGGGGCTATAAGGGATGTGGGGTATCATATTAAAGAGCGCTAATTGCACAAAATTTGTAATAAAAAAGGCAGTGTATAGAGTGCCACCAGTGGCACTCTATCCATAACGGATAAAGTGCCACTACAGGCACCCTAGTAACACCGCCTCGGCCCGGCCAAAGTGCCGCAAGCATTGGATTGTCATTGTCACTGTCACTAAGTCACGTCACTTGGTATTTTGTTTGATTGTCGAGGTTAAATCGCTGTAAAAAACACCACATTCCCAAAACATTACATTCTCTTGTGCCTAAACGGACCCTGGCACTGCGCCGGCCGCTACCGCGGCACCGCTCGCTACGCTCGCTCGGCTCGTGCGTTGTGTGGTCACAGTTCTAACCTAACCTAACCTAAATAACAAGTGACAGTGACAATGCAACGCTCAAGGCACCCTAGCCGGGCCGAGGCAGTGACACTAGAGTGCCACAAGAAACTCGCGGCACTCTATACACTTCGATAAAAAAAACATGAGGGGCAGTAGTTAATTGACTCGGGCGTGACTTTGCGGAAATCCATTATAAAATACAATAGACGATGTATATTTAGTAACTAAATCCGCTTAACTGTTCTTAAAGAGTTAGAGAACCCTGTAAGATATCGACACGTGTTTCGCCTCTCAACGAGGCATCCTCTGGATGACGATTGACTTGTTGCGAACTCAGACACGACGTGTTGCCAGTTGCCACGACAAGAGCAGACGGGCGGCGGGCGGTGTCACTTTGCGTTCGGCTCTTATCCTAACGGGTACCAGCATGCAGCGAACGCGCATTCCTGGTCATCACCCTCAGCCTCATCAGCAACCTTGGTACAGCACCTGCACTTCCGGCCGGTCTCACAAGCAGAGCCTATTCTACCCTCACCCGGTCGCCGCCAGCAGTCAGCCACAACCAGGCGCTGTACCACATCCGACTCACTGGATGACGACGCAGCGCCACCCCGACTCACTGGGGAATCACAGCAGACAGTTCCGACTCACCGCGAACTATGCGGCATCCGGTTCCAACTCACTGGAACCACAGCTGGCACTGTGAAGCATCGCAAGATACAAAACTCAGCCCACTATCGACCTCCGGTCTCCGGAAGGGAGTGATGTAGCGGTTACACCGCCACATACGAACTACGCAGCAAAAAGATATATTATGACGTCACACAAATCCTGAATCGCACAGTTAGAGTTTACCGCGCGAACGACATAGATAAGACTATCGGAAATCAACTTACGGGCAGTTGCCCCGTTTAGTCCACTCTCGACCCCTCGACCCCTAAAAAAAGATTTGTCTATTTGTTTCCACTCAACCCTTAAACATAGTTCACACTCGACCCCCAGGGGTCGAGACTGAATTTTCATATAAAGGACAGGCATAGCTCGTCCACTTTCAACCCCTAGTTCGGTAACTACCTAAAATTAATATTTTGGTACAGTAAGCTACAGCAACTAATGGCAAAATTCGGAAACTGATATTAAAAAAAATAAACGAGCAATTAATACCACCGCCAATACGATGTTCCGTTTTTGAAATTTTTGAGGTGAAACTTCTTTAGGGGCGTTGTGCACTTTTTTTGGGATGGGAATAAAATGTTAAACTCGCGTCAGGGTACGTGCGTGACCTGTCGAAAATTCGTAAGACGGAGGGAGAGTAGAATTTGTTAGTAACCTAACTAAAAGTACCAGGCTTGCATGAATTCAAGATAGTATTTCAATCATTAGACGTTGTGCACAATATCTGAGCAGTAACCTAACAAAAAGTACTAGGCCTGCATGAATTCACGATAGTATTTCAATCATTACACGTTGTGCATAATTTCTGAGCAGTAACCTAACAACAAGTACTAAGCATGCATGCATGATAGTATTCAATCATTATGTTATGCTACTATAGGATTTAGATGAGGCAGACAGATAGTTTATTACCACAATTAACATAATATTATAGGATACTGTTTTCACTTCCATCGGCAGTCCCCAAAGACTGTTCCTCATGTTTTTTTTTTTTGACGTGGTATTCATGACCTTCCAGAAGCAATAGGTACACGTGTGTGGGAAGTTATACATTTTAAATGCGCCCTATTATCACTTGTAGTCGGTATATCTATCAGACATGTTTGCAAATAGAAATTTTGCATGCACCAATCACTTGATAACTACTAAAACGCAAATGATTTAATACAAATTCGTGTCTTCGTGGCGATGAGCTCCTTTTTTTTCTGTCAATAAAATGCTCGCTCGGTAAATTATATTGAGGGTATTTTAGTTAAATAGTTTGCAACTATAAGGTAGACTGATGACTGTACTTTGGGGGTCGAGAGGAAACTAAAACTTGGCTGGAAAATAAAATCCACTCTCGACCCCCAAGGGTCGAGAATAAACTATAGTTAGGGGTCCAGTGGACACATTATTTATTGGGGGTCGAGGGGGCGAGAGTGGACTAAACGAGTTGCCCGCCAGACATAATACCCGTCTGGTCGGAGGATCCTCCCTTTTCTATGATGGATGAGTTAACTTTACACCCTGTTCCTAATACCTCTAAAGATCCACTATCGGTCAAGAGACAGCGCTGACCTATAACTGCAATATTCTACACCGCAGTGTTAAAATTCTCTGACGAGTATATGCCTCACCGATGAAAATTTAAAAGTATTTCACGGTTCACAACCAAAATGTCCTCCTACCTACTTGCAGGTTGCTTTGGGTGGAGCACAGATGTAGTTTTTCTGGGCACGGAACTATTTAGGTACCTATACGAATAAAGCTCCCTACGGGAACCTCGGTGCGGGGGACCTCGGTCAGTAGTATAACTAAGGACACTCACATTTGGTTAGTTATGTTTAAGTCCCATGTAATAGGGGCTATTGCCATCAACCGGACACAAATCCAGCCTCCGGGCTGCACAAAAACTTTCAACAGGATTGACGTAAGCATTTGGAAAGTTTATTATGTCAATCCAATATATTTTTGACTTTTCTATCATGGTGATCGCTGGTAGAATGTGACTTTGTCTAGGCTCTCTGGTGGAAATTGGTTATGCCTGTGGACAGTTGGACACCTGCAATATCGAGGGGTTTTCTGGATAGTTACCTATATTCATAATTTGTCAAATCTATTTGTTTTTTTGCGGTGGATGCAGTACGAATTTGTTTGGCGCTATATCTTGGCGGCAGATTTCTCGAACTAATTCGTTATATCTGAGTTAATTATTTTTGACCCT